>OY728150.1:1681499772-1686499772 GCA_963277665.1 Viscum album | reverse complement strand
ATGGAATGGGACGAGTCCAAGAACTTGTTTTTTAGTAAGTACTTCCCTCATATTCTTCGAAAAATGATGGCATAGAAGTTTCTTGAGCTTAAGAAGAAGGATGATGAATCTGTTGGTATATAAGAAGCAAATTTTACAAGACTTTCAAGGTATGCATCTGGCTTCATCATCAAACCTAAAACTAAAGTTGATCAATTTTTCAGTGGCTTAAAACCAAGTCTTCAAAGGGCATTAGCTATAAGAGACTTCAATGGTTATGAAGAAATTGTGCATTGTGCTACCAAGGTAGAACTGGAAGTTGGTGTAACAAATCCATCTCATGGTTTTGACAAGAAACGAAAGATGGAGTTCAAGGAGAAATCTCAGAACAGTGGTGAAAAGAAGATGAATGGTTCATTATTATCAAAGTGTGGAAGGAAGCATGGTGGAGATTGCCTAAATGGTACTAGAATATTCTTTATGTGTAGAAAAGAAGGTCGTCGAGCAGTTGATTGTTGAAGTAATTGGAAAAAGTTTGCTAATGATGTGAATAGAGAAAAGACTACAGAGAACTCTCCACCAACACATCAATTCTTCAACTGTAAGGAAATTGGCCATTATGCTAATAAATTCCCTATTCCACAGGTTAATGATAATCAACATGAGAAACCTTTTAAATAAAAGGATAAAGGGAAGTCTCTGCGATAACTATTTGTGATGTTGAGTTTGAAAATGATGTTGTGTAATGATTAAGTGTTTATGTAATGGGATTACAAAATAGTATAATATAATCTCATTTATGGTATTGTGGAATTTTGGAATATCTATTTATGGTTTTTTAATTATTATATGGTACTGGTAACCATGAAAATGTTATTGATGTATTTTTTGAAAGTAGATGAAATGCGCATATTGAAGGGATAAGGAGAAAATAATATGATGGTAATCATGAGCTCATGCCTAAAATAAGGGAAAAGTGATATCATGGTTTGAGTATATAGAAATTTTGGGATATTGGTAGTGGAAGGAGTTAACTTTTGACCGCATTCGTGTTTTCACTAAGGTTAAATGGGTATTCATTTTTCAAGTGAATACATGATTAAGGTATTCACATAATTGAAATGTGATCAAAAAGATATATCCGGGATAAATGATGGTATTCACATGCTCGGTAGATGATATTTCTAGTAATTGTTTTCTTTATATTATAAGCTTGGACAGAAGTATTTTGGATAAGACTAAAGATTTGAAATGGATTATGTTGATCATAAGTTAGTTTAAGGCTATAATGGTTTTTGATATTATTGTTGGAATGTCATAATGATGTAATTTTATAAAAAGGATAACCTGCAGGACGGGAGACAACCCGTTGCATCGGACAAGGCTGTGGGAATTGAACCCACAACCGAAGTGCGACATGCCTTTATCACATACCACTGGCCTACAAGAATTCCCTGGTTAGTAGAAACTAGTTTTATTTTATTATGTTTTATGATATATGAAGTATAAATTAATTTTTGGAATCGTATACAATTAACCTCATCATAAATGAAATTATATATATTTGATATCTTTTACTAACCTTTTTTTGAAACAGATGGAATGACCCATCATTCTATCACATGATCTGTTAACACTTCATGAATAAAAAATTCAACTTCATTTCTTTAAGAGATGAAGTGAAAATTATTCAAAGCACGAACAACAGTGAGATTGTACCAAAATCATACAAGTATTTATTCTAATTCAAAATTTTCAAGATTAGGGAAATGATATTGAAAACCAAAAATGTTGTCCTAGTACTCTTATATCCGTTGAATCATATGGTACCTTAGATCATCACAAATTTATGGCTTTGTGATTGTTGGCTTTTTTATAGGGATGTCCTCTACCACTCTCCATCAGAACTTGATCGTTATATTTTTCTTCCATATCCATATTTTCACCTATGTTCTCCTATATGGAAGCCCAATGATGAGTTACGTTGGTTAGTTGTTACATTTCATACGTTAGTTTTTAAAATTAAGTTATAGTATTCCATTTTACGATGTGGGTTTCTATGAATAGTAAACGATTTATAACCCTGACGAATTTCGAGGATGAAATTCATTTTAAGGGGGGTAGAATGTAACACCCCGAGATTTTATGAAAAATATTCCTTTTAATTTCATTGATGTCTTCTGTTGTATGCTACACCAAGATTATCTTGCACTATTCTCAACATCGTATTAGCTTGCAGTATATGCAACAATGACTTGGCTTGCATTACCCGCAATCACGACCTTCCTCGATAGTGTGTTTTGTACGCAATAGCAGGTTTCACAAAACCATGATATATGGTAATAATATTATTATGAAACAGTCGTTATAAATATTATTAACTAAATTTTGAAATTTATAACATTATTATTCAACTTACACCTATTTTAGAACATGGTATAAGAATAAAATAAAATTTTCGGGTAAAATAAGTATTTTTAAAAAAATGTAGTTTTGCCGCCTTTTGATCGCCCACCCACATTAAATCTAGTTTATGACATGTTTATAAGTTCAATTTGACAAAATAAAATTTTTCTTTGGAATCAGGAAATAAAAATTTACGTTGGATAATGTTTTCATATTATTCTGATAACTTTCATATTTTAATGATTAGTAAAACACGATAAATTTTATTAAAAAAACTTTTTTTCATCGTAATAATTTCTGTGGTTAAATATTAATATTTAATGGTTTTATAGTATAAATAGAATATATTTTTACCATTTAATATACTGTATGTCATTAGCATTGATTTTACCTATAATTCGTAGGTTAAATCAATTCAATATTTTGCAATGTTTTAAACAAAAACCCGTTTTATTACGACAATGGAATAAATTTTAATTTAATTTCTGCAACTTTTTTGTATTGAATTTGGAAAAATGGATTCCATATTTGGAATCAGTGGGTCCAAATTATGTTAACAAGATCCTTTTTATTTTTGGTCATTATGAATAGTATCTACGGTAAATTTTATTTACCACAGTTAAAGGGAAATCGCGTAATTAAGGGTAAAAATATGATTATAAAATTATCGTAACACCTGCGAAAATCCTATTGGATGACTAAAAGTAGACCCATAGAACCTAATGGTTGGATTAGATTCATTTAATGGAATTTTTTCCGTTAAAATAATTTAATTATTAATAATACCAACGAAAGTGGCAACATGTCACTTTCTTAAATCTTATAAGTATAACAATTTTAGATTAGTGATAAACATCATGAAACTTCAGATATAAATAGTCTCCAGAAATCTAATAAAATTATCTACATGATATGAATTTATTTATAATTTTTGGGGATTAAATATTTATCATTAAAGGTGACATAATAGTGATGTTGAAATTATTTTATTAAGAGAAACATCGAATAAATGATTCTAAAAATATTAAAATAAATATTATATGAACTATTTAATGTGATACAATAATTTTTTAGATAAATATGACATGTTATAAATCTATTAAAGCATTTATTTCGATCATATCTTCTGTATATTGTTTATTTGAATTGAAATAAATGAATAGTGTAAAAATTGATACTATTGTTATATTTTAAAAATAACATATTATAAAATTGTTTAAATGTCACAAAAATATTTAAAAATTATCAATTTATATTTATATTCTCAATAATGTCATAAAGTTTCAAATTATGGAAAATCCACAACACATATGTAATTATTTATAATAATTTAAAATTTAGAATATAATTACCACAAATAAAATTAAATTGATAAATAAGGATAAATCAAGTTGATAATGTTTAAAATAAATTCCTAACAAGTCTAAATTTTATTGGGTGATGAGATTACAACCCTATATCATCTAATAATCGTATATGAGTCGTTTTGGAGGTTTTTAAGTGGGGTTGGAATTTAATATAAACTAATATTTCTTATATTTCCAAAGGTGCCCCTCTCCCCCCTTATGAAAGGACACCTCCTCCATCTCCTCCTCACACCAATTTGAGCCTTCATGCTCGGCCAGACCCTACCCATTTCACTTCCCCACTTCCATAGAAACCTACTAGAGGTACGTGTCTTCCCAAAAGTCCATCTTTAGTTCCATAAGAGAAAGATTAAATGAGGAACTTCGAGAAAGAGGTAATAACTTCTACCGTTTTCTTCAAGTTCCATTCTTCTTCTACTCCCTCTTATTTAGTTGTATCATTATGAAGTAATAACATCAGTATACCTCATATAATAATATGTTATTATAATTATGAAACAACCCTATTTCACCTTCTATACATCCTACGGAAAACAAAATCACCGCGCGTGTGTATGTACAGAATACCGTCTCCACGCCGTGGTGTAATATGTTTTTCCACCAACACCTTACATGGATGCGTATAATGGAATAAAGAATAACTATATATGTTTATAAAAAAATCATACTGATTCTGATATATTATACCAGCCACTCCAATTATATTCAATAATTATGGGAACGATATCATCGCTCGTGCGTACGTACGGACTACCGTCTCTACGACGCGATGAGATTCATTTTCCATGTTAACCATACATGAATGATCAGAAAGTATATATAATGAATAATAATTAAATATATGAAATAATAATTCTACTGGATATATATATATATGTCATCTATTTTGTTTCATTCAATTCAATAAGGAAACGAAAATAGCATTCATGCGTACGGACGGCCTACCGTCTCCATGAATGGTGTATTTACTTACTTTTATCAATCTATAATATATATTTATATAATGAATATATATTACATATAAATCATGTTTTACATTCTGTAATTATTTATATCATGATATAAGTAATAATATCAAGAACGACAAGTCGAAACACATGCGATAAATAAAATGATTTTACCCAAAACGCTGCTTTAACATGGAATTTACAAAGGAAAGGGTAGTATAAAGTCATATGTGAAACATATATGATAACATAACAATAAATATGATTATGTAAAAATTCAATAACATTATTTAAATCATTATACATGAGTTTCAGATCCATACGAAGCATATCAGACCTAAGGTAAAAGATAACTTTTCCAATCTCGTTCTTATCCGAGATTGTTTATTCGTAAGTATTTATTGGGGTTATTGTTCTCATCCATGTCCATGTTTCCTATAAATGGTTTCATGTATGTTTAATGTCCTTTTTACCCATTTTTGACTTTTACTTCATGGTATGTATGGAATCTTTCTTTTACGAGGTACTTTTTGACTTTTCCAGCGAAAGTATGAGAAGAATGCTTTTTTAACTTATACGGCACGAACGGATTTTTACGGTTTTATAAAGCCTTATTTCATGAAACATCCTCCACAATATTTCATAACTATTTTCAAAAAAATATTTTTCTTTTAAAATTTCTTGATGTTTTGTGAAAAGAAATTGATTTTGAAGAAGAAAGGATATTTTCCTCAAGAATTCATTTCAAGTGTTTTATCAAAACCAGTTTCCATATAAGATGCCATTATTTCATATGTGTATGTTTCAAGTATAATTTCTATATGATTTACATGGATTCACTTTTCTTATTATGAAATGATATCGATTTCTTTTATATGGATTATGTGATGATGGGGTGATGTTTTTGAAACCCATTTTATTCGTTGGGTTATTATGAATGATGTATGTTTATTTTGTGGCACAAGTAAGAATAATTTAATTATGAGATTGGTGGGAACTATATCTCCCTCCAATGCATTGGGTAATGATTTATATCTGATGAGACATACATGCATGGAAGGTTATGTTAATCTGGTTCAGTGTTACAGGACTGAAACGAGGACTGAACTCGATTCAGAAAGGGACTTTGTCCACTAATATGGTCATGGCAGTAATGTCTTGGATACTATAGAAATCATTACATGTTCTCAATGGATACCACAATTACATGCTTTATTCCTATTCTATTTTATCATGATTGATGATCCATTATGATCTATGCCTTATGTACTACCATGTTTTATGTCATTGCTCAAGATTTTGATGTTTAAATATTTTGTTCATGTTTTTAAGTTCAAATGTATATGGTCTATTTTATTTTCTCCATGATTACCGCTACTGAGCATTTCAGGTCACCCTTTTTATGTTTTATTTCCCCCCAGGATTAAAATAATGGTTTTAGGTAAGGAAACAGAAAGGGGAGGATCGTTATAGGAGATGTTTAAGATCTTTCAACATTATTAGAAGTTTATATTCCATGATTCCAAAGACACTATACTATTACGATCCTTGTGTGTCTGTTTTTGTTATGTATTAGATATTATGAAAAAGTAATGTAATGTCCACGTACATCAATATTTGGGTCTCTACAGTTGAGAAACATGACAACTCTTCTGGTGATTTTTCACTTGAGAAATCATAAGATGGAAGAGGCTATGTGGGAACCCGAGGAACAATTGTTGAGGAACCACCTGAATCCTTTTTTGTTGTAGAATTCTAGAAATTTTTAGGGTGAAATTATTTGTATTAGGGAATAATTGTTCAGTAGAAGCTTCCACATAATGTCCACATTTGAATAGTGTAATAGATTGCATTGTACACAACTTTGATATTCTAACACACCACAACCAATCAAACTTGCCATTATGAGTAGTAATACCCACTTTTTAAAATTTTATTAATTTTATTTTTCGAAATGGGATTAATTTTTGGATATGGAAAATCAAAATTATCTTAGGGTTAATTTTTGTGACTTATCAGAAAACATTCAAATATTGAAGAATTGTGAAAAATAATAAATTTTAATTAAAATCAACTATTTTAATCGAAATAATTTATACTGTTAAATTAAAATATTGAGTGTTTTTAAAGTATAATTAGATTTTATTCGTATCATTTAATATAATATATTTCATCTTATGTAATTTCAAAATTAAAATGGACATAAACACGTGTCAGTCTTTTGATAGTTATTATTTCTTAAAAACACCTTTTAATTTTGACAATGTGAATTAATATTAAATTTTGTATGCCACGTCTATGTTTTGAATTTGAAAAAATGGACACCATATTTGGAATAAGAAGGTCCAAATTTTATAAATACATAATTTTTATTTTTAGATATTAGGAATATTTATTTAAGTAATTATTTTATTTACTATGGTTAAAGCGTAAATCTGGTAAATAAGTGGAAAAAAATATTATTATTATAATATTAAATTATCATAACATGTTTTCTATTCCTATTTTTTGATACATTTTTGACCATGGGAATCATTAGGATGATATTAGTACCCCATGGGGCCACCTGAGAGTGATAATGACACTTTATATTAACTAATTTAATGTAAAGACAAAAAATGACATAAACATATATCATTTATTAAAATAATTTTTACAGGGGTTATATAAGATATCAATTGGACTATAAATATTAATTTTAAATTTAATAAACTTTTCTACATAATCGTATTTTTTTAAAATTTTAGACATCAAATTAATAAATTTATTTATGACACAATAACGATTCAGTGTTTACCTCATTACAAAATAATTTAAATAAATGAGATTATAAAAATTAAAACAATATCAAAACCTGTCCATTTCTTATTAGAATATTTTATTTCAAACCTCAATCTTCTTTTCTTCGAATTTAATGATTTTTTGAGATTTAGAATCTTAAAATAATTATATAATAAATTAATATATTTATACTTATCTAAAGAACCCCTCCCCTCTCTTATAAAAATCCATCTCCTAAAACCAATTACTCAATCCTCTCATGCCCCATGGCTAGTCCAACCTCTAATCAATTCATCTCTATACACCCCCCATATTCCTCTAAAAATACTTACCTTAGACAGAGGGAACTTTAATGATGCCTTTTGTTTCAACCCAAATGGATTTACCCGATTTAAAAGGTAACATATCCTCTTAAGTTCGTTTATTTTATTTTACATCTCTGACCCCGTAAAATCTCATTGTTCCTTTCTTTTATAACAACACCAGTATCAAAAATATAATATTTTGTTGTTAATAGATTTATTTAAATTAAACATACATGCACCCCCATCTAATGGTTATAGATCATAATGTTTCTTTGGACGATGATCATCTGCCTCACGAAATGATGAATGTTCAATATTCTAGTACCACCTCAAAGGGTGGATATTATGAGGTAAATGTAAATATATTTGTTATTTATGATATTAATATTATATATAATCTTATTTAATTCTCTTTTAAATCATACCTATATTCTTTTCATGTTGTATATATTCGATATTTTCATTTGTGTAAGTGCAGACTACCACAATCTCAATATTTTAAGACTCCTTCATAACATACATGGAATGTATAATAGATGGTGTTAATTAACCTATGTAACACATATAAAAAATTATATTATACTAGAATAATAATTTTACTAGTTATCACTTTTTATTGATTTCCTTTTAAAATAAAAATTAAATAAATTGAAGTAGCGTTCGTGCATACGTATGGATTACCATCTCCTCGAACGCGATGAGATTAATTACCCATCGTAACTGTTAAAGTATAATTTTAATTTGATTACAAAAAATAATATTTAAAAATATTATATCATTCTGGATATAAATCAATTACATCAAATCTGTAACCTATATTATTTTCGAAACAAAACATAAAACATAAAACAAATCAGTTAACACTTGAGACAATGATACTGTAAAAATATTATTAACAAAGAAATATTAGAAGATCATATATGATATATTATTTATATATGTGGTTGTTTTATAATTTAATAACAATGTCTTAACTATTATACTAGTGGTTAAAGTACCCTCGACCATGAAAATGTACAAGGTAACGGTTAATTTCACAATGTCATTATTATCCGTCGTTGTTTGTATGTATTTGTCTACTGGAACCACTTTATCATCCACATCCATGATTCTTAAATTATTATTTCAATAAATTTTTACTATTTAATAGTCTATGGGTTAAATTAATTTATACCTTTTTTATTTTTATATAAAATGGTTTGAATGGAATATTTTTGTCTTTTTTGAAACTAGGTACTTTTTGACATTTTCGACAAATTAGGGAAAGAATGTTTTTTATTCAATATAGTAGGTGAAATTATTCTCTATCATTATAATACCTTTTAATCCGCCCTTATAATATTATAAGAATATTTTCAAAATTAATGTTTTCTTTTTTAATTACATTACTTTTAAATATTTGAAAAATAGAATGAGATATTTCTCTCAAATAGTTCATATTTCTTCTATGTCAACATCCTTTAATAGATATTATACATGTTTGATGTTGATTTATTATGATACTAATATTTCTTATTTTATGGATGGATTAGTAATATGGTTTAAAGTGGATGTGTTATTTTATTACCGTTCATTTTTTGATTAATTTATTAACATTTGTATTCTTATTTTAATACGAATGTTTATGTTATTTTTCATTATTTTCATATGAGGAATTCATTGGACCTAGTATGTGATGGGTGGAGCACACTGTAGATCCTCTATGCATCGGTAGTGCTTATGAGACATACTAGTATCTTGGCACAAGGCCATGAAAAAATCTTATTCGTACTCTTGGCCCAAGGCCTTGACTATGTGGTTATGATGTCCGACATTATTAATTCCATCATTATGGAATTATCTCTTGATATTACATGTGATTATTCGATTAGTACAATATCAATATGAATTAAAAAATGGAATAACATTATTTATCATTTCCACATTATTCTGATTTTTATTTTTAAAAGGATTTGGTTTTAGTTTTATACATTACCTTAAATTTTTATTCATATATATGAACTTCTGCTATAATGTTATCCTTACTGAGCTTTTGATCTCACCCCATTCAATGTTTTCATATTCTAGGATGTGATGAAGAATATTATGGTTGGCCTGTAGGGATAAGAAAAGGGATATGTGTGTGTTCAAAGTGGAGAAAAGTTTTTATTTTTTTATCTCATGATGTAATGTAAAACCTATGTATGTATCTAGTACATCCAAGGATACTGAACTAAGTGGTCTTTTAGGACATGATTCCGTGTATCTTGCCCATGTTATGTAATAATGAAAAAACTCTTTTTAAATATGGTCCAGGCATTACAAAATTAAAATGAGATAATAATATACTCAAAAATGACATAAATATTCCATTTATCATCAATTTAAACCATAAAAATATTTATTTATAACCATTTAATATTTTTATATTTATTACATGTATTAAAAATAAATATATTAAATAATATAAATAAAAATAATTAGGGTTGAATGAAATTTCATACACATCTAAATTTTATTTTTTGAGATGATTTAAAAGCATACTCATCTTATATTCTATATAAATTACTTTGGAGTTAATTGTATTTAAAAAATTATGTATTTAAATTTATAATTTTTGGTGTTTTCAAAGGTTCCCCACCCGTATCTAATAAAAGGGAACCTCTTATTCCCTATTAATAATACCTCTAAAACTATTTTGATCAACTAAGACCTTCCCTCATCACCTCCCAACATCACTCACTTTAACCTAGAGGCTATACATTGGTAATAAAGATGGACAACAGAGTCCATTCATACAAATCAAAAGATTATACTTTTAAAATAGTTAATGGTTTTATTAACTCTTTAAATGGTCTATTATTATTCCACATACACTTACAATGTTAATGATATAATAATTTAATTAATATAATATCTTCTAAAAGATGATATATTATTATACTTATTAGACACCATTATTCCCCCTTCTATTTTTCCTACAAATAACTATATCACCATTTGTGTATACGTACGACTTATTATCTCTATGTTGTGGTGAATTTTGTCACTCAATAGTACTTAACTTTGATGGGTATAATTATGGGTATAAATAATTTATATAACATTATAATTATTCTTTATAATTTATATACAATCCAATTCTATTCCATATAACCTTCAAGTGAATGATATTATCGCTCGTTCGTATGTACGACCTATTGTCTCCATGACATGATGAGATTTATTCTTTATGTTAAACATTAAAGAATGATTATTGAAACAATATGATAAGTATGTATATTATTTATAAACATAATATCATTACATACATGAATAAAATATATCCTATGCATAAGAGACAAGACTTACAGGACCAAACATGCATACAAATACAAACTAGTTAACACCTGAAACAAAAGTAATAACAAACTATTTTTAACAAAATGATATAAGGAAATAACATATGATATCATAAATAATGATACAGTTCTATTATTATTTAATAATAATATTTAACCATTATGTAAGAGGATAACACACGATCGAACTATAAATAATAAAAGGTATGGGTTAATTTCACAGTCTCAATTTAGTCCAGATTATTTATACTAAGTTCCTACTAGTGATTATATATCATCCATTTCAATGATTTTTAAACATATAAATTAACATATTTTTCCTCAACGATTGTTAAAATCCATTTTTAAAAATGTTTGAATTTTTTTAAAATATTTTGAAATGAATCTTTCATTAATTTTCTAAACAAGGAACTTTGTGGTTTTTTCCGAAAATTATGGAAAGAATGTTTTTTAAAATATATGGTATGAGTGAAATTATCCACCATTATGTCTCCATAATAATGTGAATCATCCCATATATGTTTACAATGTCATTTTCAAAATAATTTTTTTCTATTATTATTTTGAATCTTTTAAATTATTTCCATTTAAAATATTAATATTACAATAAACAAGTTTTAATGAATTTGATAGATTATTATGATCTATGTCAACATAATTTGTTGAATTTTATGCTTTATTGAGGATTATTTATTTATTGATTTAAGATATTTTCAACTTTAGATGTGTTATTTTGATACCATTCATGGTTTATGGTTAATGTATTAACATTTTTTATTGTAGTTTTAATATGAATGTTTACGTTATGTTTGACCCTTTTCATAGAGGAATGCTTTGGACATAGTTTGTGATGAGCGGGCCCCACTATAGCATCATGATGAATTGGTAGGTATCATTAGACAAACTATTGTTTTGACATAAGAGATTGATATTATGGTAATGGACTTAGAAAGAGGCCTTAATAGTATGGTTATGATGTCTAACAATGTTCATTTCTTCATTATGAGATTAGTTGTTGATATTGTATGTGATTATTCATCTGGTAGAATGTCCATGTGAAAGTCTAAATGGAATTATTTGATTTATTCTTCTTATATTACTATTAATATTATGTTTAAAATTCTTTGGATTTAGTTTTATTACATTCCTTAAATAATTGTTCTTATTTATGAACCCTACTTCTATATTGTTCAACCATACATAGCATTTGTGCTCACAAATTTTATATATTTTATTTTCCAATGATTCTATGATTTTTTTTGATTTATATACATGGGTAGTCGATGGGATATGAGAGTTTTTAACTGTTTTAATATGTAATTTTTTCATATTAAATTGTAATTTAAAACTTATGTTTTTATCTAGTTTTTTCAAGACTACTAATTTGATCGGCCTTGTAGGATTTGTTTTCTTGTGATCATGGAAATGTAACACAAAATAATGCACTGAATATTTGATCCTGAGGAGAGGGCATTAAATCAGGTTTCAGAGGATCTATAGTTCAAAACATTGAAAATACATTTAGAGAATCATTGAATAGGTAACTTTAAACTATTATTAAAATTGAAGATAAGTATTTGAGAACCTCCTATAATGCAGGTAATGTAGATATTTATTTCTTTTTTCTTGATATACATCCATGTTTGGAAAATATAACTGTGTTGGAGTTGGTGTACTATAACAAACTATTAGTACATTAATTTGATGAATAATTTATGTATTTAAATATTAATCATAATATTATATATTATTCAATTTTCTGTTTGACAATAATGCAAAAATGACTTAGATTAATTATCACACTAATAAGTTCATAGCAGTTCTCTGATATGATAAGATCCTCGAAATGCTATGAAAATATTCATAAAAATAGTTCTATATTTGAATGACCTACTATAACATCCCAAGTATGTAATGAATAATATATATTTTTATCTATGTCTATTAATGAATTATATAGTGTTTTAGAGGCTTAAAATGAAAATAAATCCAATCTTAAGCATGGAATCCACTAATATTGTTTTACTACCATTTGATGGAAAAACATTTTAAATCAAATTTTTTTACAATTTTATAAAATATATTTGTAAATATAAACTTATTATTTATGATTGGGACATTGAAATTTACTTTCGTTACATTTTTGGTATTTTTCTGACAATGTTATTTTTTTATGAATAGTGAAAAATACTGCATTTTTCATCAACACTAAATTTTCATCTAATTTAATGGTCATATTATCTTTTTAATTGGTCTTAAAGTTTAATTTGAATATATTTTTTCCATTTAATCCAATGGTGGTCATTAGGATTATTTTCACTTTGGAATTGGGCATAAACTAATGCCAAACGTTTCATAGATATTGTTTCAAAAACCCCGCTATTTTTTTGACAACGTGAATTATTTTTAAATAAATTATTTCAATTTCTGTGTTTGGAATTTGGAAAAATGGATTACATATTTGGGATCATAAGTTCCAAATTATGTAATCAATACTCTTTTGATTTTGGACATTATGAATAGTAATTACGGTAATTATCTTTAATTATCTTGATTAATGAGCAATCAGGTAGTTAAGGATAATAAAATAATATCATAATAATAAAAAATGACACCAACATGTGTCCTAATTCTACCGGTTGTCTCATGTCCGACCATGGGATTCCTTGTGCCAAACATGGGGACCCCATGGAATAACATTTGTGGAAAGTGACTTGTTATCTTTTTATTTTTTTTAAAGAAAGTAAATATAACAAGAATGTATAACCTGATTACAACATTTTTAATTTTGTCTACATAGATTATATTTTAGACTATAAATATTCATTGGAAATCTAAAAATATTTACTACATCATAGTATTTTTTTCATAATTTTTAGACTTTAAATAAATTAAATTATTTATGACATCATGATGATGTAGTGATTACCTCATTAATAATGGATTTAAATAATATGAAAAGATAATGTAAAATCTATGACCTACACATGTCCAAAAACTATTGGATGGGTGGATTTAGAACCCTTATCACCTTACCCTCTAATTATATCATTGTGGGACCTTTTTAATCCGAAACTCATTTTAAAATAAAGTAACATTTCTTTACTTTCCAAGAGTGCCCCTCCTCTCCTCTTATAAAAGGCCCCCACCTCTACCTCTTTACCCACACTTAAAATGCCTTTGACATGGCCAACCCATGCCCATTTTGTCTCCCCACTTCCCTCTATTACTCCTTGAAGCCTCACTTTGGGCATAAGGCTTCCCAAGGAAGCCTTTGAGCTCAAACCAAAGGGAGTTACCCAATTTTAATGTAATGTTTTCACTTGAGACCTTTTGTTTTATTTTGCTTCTCCAACCCCCTAAACTATTTTTATTCATTTATTTTGTAACAAATCCAGTATCTTCAATATACTATGTTGTTTTTATAAGAAGTATTCGAGCTACACTTACACACACCTACATCTAATGGTTAAAGAACATACTGTTTCTGTGGATGGCGAATTTATGCCTCCCGAAACGATGAATGTTCAACATTATTTTAACACCTTCAAAGGTGGCCATTAAGATGACACTATATTTATATATGATATATAATATGGTTATGTTAAACTTAATCTTCTGTATTTTTAATTTTGGGCATACCTTTATGGTTTCCATTATGGGTAAACGCAATATCTTCATTTAAGGAAGTGCGGACTACCGCCCCCTTAAAGTGATTTGATTAGTTAAAACCATATATGGGATGTATAAAGGATGAATTTTTATATTATATATTATATTACACTGATATTATAATATAGCTTTATATAATTATGATTCTATTCTATAAAATACAAAATAGAAATGAAAGTAGCGTTCATGCGTATGTACGACTTATCATCTCCATGAATAGTGCATTTCATTTCTTACCTCTAAATGATTATATAATATTATTAATACATGCATGTAATGGATATAAATGACATATATGATATATACATCATGAATACCATTCTGGTTATAATGGGTACATGAACAACTTGTAATTATAAAGGGTTTATTTTTGACTCAAGTACCAATGATCGTTAAAACGACTGTTATTAATTTAAATAATTACATAGTGTTCATGACATAGAAATAAGTGATATAAAATGAATAATGATCTTGAAAAAGGTTCTTAAACAAGTATAAATTAACTCAGGTTTATTATTCAGGAGATTAAAGAATGACCGAGTCAAGTCGGACCCGAGGTATGGGACTTCGTCTCAATCTCCTTTCATTGAGACATATTTTGTTTTATACACAACCTTCTTTTATACAGTGTATAAACTCCTTTGACTTTTACGTTTATTCAAAAGAAATATTTTTTTATATTAAGCGTTTACTAAATGAAAAAAGGGAATGTTTTTGTCATACGTATGCGGTGACAACGACTTCTCCACCACCGTGACTATTATTTGAGTTTCGGCTTCATCTACAAGCCATACTTTTTTTAAAGAAAAATAAATACCATGATTTACTTTTCATTTATTTTGGTATTGAAAATGGTTTTCATAATTTTTTTAATATATCAATGTGTTGTATTTATATCTTGTAATTGAAATGTGGAAATTTTATGTTTCCATTATGTATGTTTTATGTGATACGATTATGTTATGGTTCTTGGGAATTATTATGAAGATGGGTGGTTCCGTGAATAAAATAAGGGCGGGTGAGCCTGATATATCTCTCCAATGCATTGGGTAACTCGAAGGAGTGAAACGTTAAGGTTTCTCCGAAGAGATTTAGGGAATATACTATGATTGGTATTCCAAACGTAACCAAGAGGGTTACTCCCTACGTAAGAATGTTATGAATGCCTCAAGTTTCCTTTATGTCTTATGATTTCTATGATTTATTCATGATTTTATGAGGTATATTAAAGTGCTTATGTTTTATGGGTAAAGTATGATTTTATTCTTATATATATATGTACCCATGTTTCCTTTCCATATTTTTATATCCCTTATTGAGATTTTTATGCTCATCCCAAGTTTTTGAAATGTTTTTCACAGGTCAAGGGAATGGAACATTATATGATGATAGTGTCAAGGAAGTGTTAAGAAAGAATCCATGTTTTATTTTAAATATGTTTCCATTGATGTGAAAAATGAATACTATCTTTTATGTAACCACTTTGTTTAAATGTGGAATGTAATGCAAGTTTTATGTTCTAATTCTATAAAACTCTAAACCTAAAAAGATCCTTGAGGTGTAATCTTTTAATAACTCAATATTAAGTATGGTTTAAAGATGGGGCCTTATAGTTGGTATCAGAGGTCGGTTTAGATAACTTTAGGAGTTATAATTCTATTAAATGATTATCCAAAAATATTTTTTTTGAAATGATATAGCATTTGAAGATTACCATGTTACTTCATCTAAGAAATGTTTGTTCAGAATGGTTTTCTGTAGAGGAAATAGGGAAGCAGTGCTAGGAAGGAATACAAAAGGAAATAACCATCCGAATCACCATCCTGAGATGGTCGGAATTGGAACTGAATAGTTTGTTGTAGTAATGGCGCAGTTGACTCAAGCGATAAATGGTGGTGGTATCTATGCATGAGATCAGCCAGATCAACCACAGAGGAACATGTCAGTGCTGGAACATTTCATGAGGCAACATCCCCCATCATTCAGAGGATCATCTGACCCTGTGCTAGCTGAAGGGTGGATTAAAGCACTGGAGAAGATTTTCGATGTCATGGGGTGTTCATACAATCAAAAGGTTAGTCTTGATATTTACCGTTTGGAGGGTGAAACAGATCAGTGGTGGTCGATGGTTAAAAATATCAGGGACACTGATGAGATTGATGATCTTGACTTGGATGAATTCAATGGTATGTTTCTTGAGAAGTATTTTCCTAAGGCTGTTAGACTTAGGATGGAAAAAAAATTCTTGGAATTGAGGCAAGAGGAAGACTCAGTGGCTTCTTATGAAGAGAGGGTCCCTCGATTGGAAAGGTATTCTCCAAATTTTATCCAAGACCTTGATAGTAAAATCAATTGTTTTTACTCAGGATTAAAGCCAAAATATCTAAGTTCATTGGCTTCTCATGAGTTTAAAAGTTATGAAAAGCTTGTTCGAATTACTGAGAAGGTGGAAATGGAGTTTGCTGATGATCAAGTGTTTTATAACAACCAACAGAAGAAGAGACCGAGGTGGTAGGATAAAGGGAAGAATTCTTCAAAAAAGTCTGATGGTAAGAAAAATAAGTTTCCAGTTTGTGATAAATTTGGGAAAAGCCTTGCTAGGGAATGTCTTCTGAATTCTGGAAAGTGCTACCGATGCGGTAAGATGGCACATAATGCTCATGATTGCACTGAAAAAGATCACGGTGAAGGTAAGACCAAATTTGATTTACAGTTAGTGAAATGTTTTATGTTCAATGAGATGGGTCACTATGAAAATGAGTGTTTGACAAAGAGCTCGAGTGATGGGAAGTAGTTAGACTACAAGCAGAAAGGGGTGGCGAAATCTTTTTCAACTACTTCAGCAGATGTCAGGCCATCAAATGAAGTTGTATTAGGTACTTTTTTGTTTTTTCAGATTATGCCAGTGTATTGTTTGATTCGGGTTCTACACATTCTTTCATCTCTGAAACCTTTTCTAGTAAAATGGGAATTCCATCTCATGAAATGACTCCAGAACTTGTGGTAAAAACACCTGGGGGAAATGTTGAGGCAAAAAGAATTTATAAGAATCTTCCTATCCTTATCTTTGGAAAGAACCTACTTGCAAACCTTATTGTTCTACCTCTATTAGAGTTTGATGTTATCCTAGGTATGGATTGGCTCTCTATTTACCATGCTAAGATTGACTGTAGAGCTAAAGATGTTTCTTTTCAGAAAGTCTTTCAGATTGTGTACAAGAATGAACCCTTACTATTTATAACTTATCAAGAGGCCGAGAAACATGTAAAGGATGGAAATGAATGTTACCTTGCACATATTGTTGAAAACAAGGGAACTGTTCAGATTAATGATGTGCCAGTGGTAAATGAGTATCCTGATGTTTTTCCTGATGAGTTTCCTGGAATAATACCAGATCGGGAAGTTGAATTTACCATTGACTTAGTTCCTGATGCTAATACAATTTCAAAACCCCCTTATCGAATGGCTCAAATTGAACTTTTAGAGTTGAAGGAGTAATTGCAAGATTTAGTAAGGAAAGGTTTCATTCGACCTAGCACATCACCATGGGGTGCTCTTGTTTTATTTTTTAAAAAGAAAGATGGTTCTATGAGACTTTTCATTAATTATAGAGCCTTGAATAACATCACTGTTAAGAACAAATATCCTTTGCCTCAAATCGATGATTTGTTTGATCAGCATCAGGGAGCTCATTATTTTTGAATGATTGACCTGGGATCAGGGTACCATCATCTGAAGGTAAAGGAAGCAGAAATTCCAAAGACTGCGTTTCTTACAAGATATGGCCATTATGAATTTTTAGTAATGCCTTTTGGGATAACCAATGCACCTGCTGTATTCATGGACTTAATGAATATAATTTTCCATGAGTTCTTGGATAAGTTTGTGGTGGTTTTCATTGATGATATTTTGGTGTTTTGTAAAAGTAAAGAAGAGCATGAAAGACATTTAAGGGTTATTTTTCAAACCTTGAAAGAAAATAAATTGTATGGGAAATTCAGCAAGTGTGAGTTTTGGTTACAAAAAATTTCATTCATTGGTCACATTGTTTCTAAATATTGGATACCCGATGATCCTGCAAAAACAAAGGTTGTTGAAGAATGGCCAAGACCCACAAAGGTAACTGAGATTCCTAGATTCCTTGGTTTGGTAGGCTATTAATGAAGGTTTTTTAGGAATTTTTCAAGGTTATCTAGTCCAATGACTATGCTAACTCGGAAGGGTGTTAAGTTTATCTGGACAAAAGAATGTGATGATTGTTTTTAGGAATTGAAAACAAGATTGGTGAATGCTTCAGTTTTGGGACTTCCTTCCAGGAATGGTGACTTTGTTATCTACAGTGATGCTTCATTTAAAGGACTTGGTTGTGTCCTAATACAGAATGATTAGGTAATTTCTTATGCTTCACGACAATTGAAAACTCATGAGCTAAATTACCATACACATGATTTGGAATTAGCTGCTGTTGTTTTTGCTTTAAAAATTTTGAGGCAAAATTTATATGGAGTAAAGTGTGAAATATATACTGATCAAAAAAGTTTAAAGTATATATTCACTCAGAATGAATTGAACATGAGACAGAAGAGATGGCTAGAATTAATCAAGGATTATGATTGTACAATTCATTACCATCCGGGAAATGCAAATAAAGTGGCCGATGCTTTAAGTCGAAAAAGTAATGCTTCATGAGAAATGTTGCATTTGGAACATGATCCTTTGGATAAGGATTTGATGAACTTTGGCATAGAAATGTTGGTGCAGGATGTTCTTCTATTTTGTTTTAGGTATCAGTGAAATTTCTCTATCAGACAGAATCAAGCAAGCACATAAGCAAGACAGTGAGTTGAAAAAAAAGGTAGAGCTGGTTCAGAAAGGTAAGTTGCTTGAATTCAACATTGATAGTGATTGTGTTTTGAGTTTTGGGAAGAGATTGTGTGTGCCTTTTGATTCACAGTTGAAGAGAGAGTTGTTATGTGAAGCTCATAGTTCTGTGTTTTCAGTTCATTCTGGCAGTACTAAGATGTATAGAGATCTGCGTGAGTATTACTGGTGGGATGGAATGAAAAGAGATATTGCTGATTTTACTATGAAGTGTTTGACTTGTTAGCAGGATAACGTAGAGCGGAAGTTACCGAAAGGGATGCTTCAGCCTCTACCAGTGCCAGAGTGGAAATGGGAGAATATATCCATGGACTTTGTTGTGGGATTACCGGAGACATCTCGAGGTAATAATGCAATCTGGGTTATTGTTGATCGCTTGACTAAATCTGCTCATTTCCTTCATATTAGAGATACATTTTCCATAGATCAACTTTCCCATTTGTATATTAAAGAGATAGTTAGGTTACATGGAGTTCCCCTCTCCATTGTATCTAACTGTGATCCCAGATTTACTTCTATCTTTTGGAAGGGCCCTCAAAAGTCATTGGGTAATGAATTAAATTTTCGTATAGATTTTCATCCTCAATCAGATGGGCAGTCAGAACGAACAATTTAGACATTTGAGGATATGCTACGTGCATGTTCGATGGATTATCAGGGAAGTTGGGACCAACATCTTTCTTTGTTTGATTATTCTTATAATAACAGTTTTCATTCCAGTATACAGATGGCACCATTTGAGGCGTTATATGGGATGCGGTGTCGATCTACAGCTTTTTGGAATGAAGTGGGTGAAAGAAAGCTGATGGAACCAGAATTGGTAGAAGAGTTGGAAGAAAAAGTTCAACCGATACAGAAACACACGAGAACAGCTCAGAGCAGGTAGAAGAGTTATGCGGACAACATGAGGAAGAATCTATCTTTTGAGGTAGGTGATCATGTTTTTATCAAGGTTTCTCCATGGAAATGTGTGATTCAATTTGTTATGAAAGGAAAGCTGAGTCCAAGGTTCATTGGACCATATGAAATTCCGGAGAGAGTTGGATCAGTTGCATACCGGGTGGCTTTACCTCTGAGTTTATCTCAGGTACACAATGTTTTTCATGTTTCGATGCTGAGAAAGTACATGCCAGATCCATCCCATGTTTTGAGTCCAGAGGTAGTTCAGTTAGAAGAGAACCTATCTTATGAGGAACAACCGGTCAAGATTCTTGACCACAGGGATCATGTGTTACGGAATAAGGTGATTTATTAGGAAAAGGTTTTGTGAAAAAACCACGTGATCGAAGAGGAAACATGGGAATATGAAAATGAAATGAGGGATAAATACCCCCACTTATTCAATAAGTAAATAAATTGCAGGGACGCAATTTTTAAAAGGGGGGAAGGATGTAACATTCCATGTAAGTAAGGAATAATATATATTTTTATCTATGTCTATTAATGAATTAGATAGTGTTTTAGAGGCTTAAAATGAGAATAAATCCAATCTTAAGTATGAACTACACTAATATTATTTTACTACCTTTTGATGGAAAAAAATTATAAATCAAACATTTGAAAATTTTATAAGATCTATTTGTCAAAATAAACTTATTCTTTATGATTGGGACAATGAAATTTACTTAGGGTAAATTGTTGGTATTTTTCTGACAATGATCTTTTTTTTGAATAGTAAAAAATACTGCATTTTACATCAAAACTACTATTTCATCTAATTTAATGGTCATATTTTCTTTTTAATTGGTATTAAAGTTTAATTTGAATATATATTTACCATTTAATCCAATGGTGGTCATTAGGATTAATTTTACTTTGGAATTGGGCATAAACTAATGCCAAAATTTTCATAGATATTGTTTAAAAAAAACCCGCTATTTGTTATGACAACGGGAATTATTTTTAAATCAATTATTGAAATTTCTGTGTTTGGAATATGGTAAAATGGATTACATATTTCTAATCATAAGGTCCAAATTATGTAATCAAGACTCTTTTGTTTTTGGACATTATGAATAGTAACGACGGTAATTATCATTAATTATCTTGATTAATGAGTAATCGGGCAGTTAAGGATAATAAAATAATATCATAATAAAAACAAATGACACCAAAATGTGTCCTAATTATACTAGTTGTCTCATGTCCGACCATGGGATTCCTTGTGCCAAACTTGGTGACCCCATTGAATCACTTTTGTGGAAATCGACTTGTTATCTTTTTATTTTTTTTAAAAAAAGTAAATATAATAAGAATGTATCAACTGATTAAAACATTTTTTATTTTGTCTACATAGATGATATTTAAGACTATAAATATTCATTGGAAGGATAAAAATATTTCCTACATCATAGTATTTGTTTCATAATTTTTATAATGTATATAAATTAAATTATTTATGACATCATTATAATGCATCGATTACCTCATTAATAAATGATTTAAATAAAATTAAAAGATATTGTAATATCTATGAACTAAACATATCCAAAACCTATTGTATGGGTGGATTTAGAACCCTTATAAACTTACCCTCTAATTATATCAATGTGGGAAATTTTTAATCCGAAACACATTTTAAAATAAAGTAACATTTCTTTACTTTACAAGAGTGCCCCTCATCTCCTCTTATAAAAGGCCCCCAAATCTCCCTCTTTACCCACACATCCAAAGCCTTTGGCTCTGCCAACCCCTGCCCATTTTGTCTCTACACTTCCCTCTCTTACTCCTTGAAGCCTCACATTGGGTATAAGTCATCCCAAGGAAGCCTTTGAGCTCAAACCATAGAGAGATACCCGATTTTAAGGTAATGTCCTCATTTGAGTCCTTTTGTATTATTTTGCTTCTCCAACCCCCTAAACTCTTTTTATTAATTTCTTTTGTAACAACTATAGTATCTTCAATATATTAGGATGTTGTTATAATAAGTATTAGAGCTACACTTACACACACCTATATCTAATGGTTAAAGAACATACTGTTTCTGTGGATGGCGAATTTATGCCTCCCGAAACGATGATTGTTCAACATTATTTTAACACCTTCAAAGGTGGAAATTAAGATGACAGTATATTTATATATGATATATAATATGTATATATTTTCCTTAAGCTTCTGTATTTTTCATTTTGGGCATACCTTTATGGTTTCCATTATGGGTAAACGAGATATCTTCATTTAAGGAAGTGCGGACTACCGACCCCTCAAAGTGATTTGATTCGTTAATACCATATGTGGGACGTATAAAGAAAGAATATGTGATATTATATATGATACTACACTGGAATTATAATATTGATTTATATAATTATGATTCCATTCTATAAAATACACAATAGAAATGAAAGTAGCGTTCATGCGTATGTACGGCTTACCGTCTCCATGAACGGTGCATTTCATTTCTTACCTCTAAATGATTATGTAATATTATAAATGCATGAATGTACTGGATATATATGACATATATTATATCTACATCATGAATACCATTCTGGGTAAAATGGGTACATGATCAACTTGTAATTATAAATGTTTTATTTTTGACTCAAGTACCGGTGATCATTGAAACGACCGTTATTAACTTCAATAATTACATAGTGTTCATGACATGGAAATAAGTGATATAAAAGGAATAATGAACTTTAAAAAGGTTCTTAAACAAGTATAAATTAACTCAAGTTCATTATTTAGGAGATTAAAGAACAACCGAGTCAAGTCGGACCCGAGGTACGGGACTTCGTCTCAATCTCCTTTCATTGAGGCATATTTTGTTTTATACACAACCTTCTTTTATATGGTGTATAAACCCCTTTTACTTTTACGTTTATTCAAAAGGAATATTTTTTATACAAAGCATTTACTAAATGAAAAAAGGGAATGTTTTTGTCGTACGTATGCGGCGACAACGACTTATCCGCCGCCGTGACGTTTATTTGAGTTTCAACTTCCTCTACAAGCCAAACTTTTTTTAATGAAAAATAAATACCATGTTTTACTTTTCTTTTATTTTGGTATTGAAAATGGTTTTCATAATGTTTTTTTATAAAAATGTTTTGTATTGATATCTTGTGATTGAAATTTAGAAATGTTATGTTTCCTTTGTGTATGTTTTATGTGATACGATTATGTTATGGTTCATAGGAATTATTATGAAGAGGGGTGGTTATTTGAATAAACTATGGGCGGGTGAGCCCGATATATCTCTCCAATGCATTGGGTAATGCTATGGAGTGAAACCTTAAGGTTACTCCTAAGAGATTTAGGGAATATACTGTGATGGGTATTCCAAACGTAACCAAGAGGGTTACTCCCTACGTAAGAATGTTATGAATGCCTCAAGTTACCTTTATGTCTTATGATTTCTATGATTTATTCATGATTTTATGATGTATGTTAAAGTGCATATGTTTTATGGGTAATGTATGATTTCATTATTATGTATATATGTACCCATGTTTCCTTTCCATATTTTTATATCTCTTACTGAGCTTTTTAATCTCATCGCAAGTTTTTGAAATGTTTTCCACAGGTGAAGGGAAAGGTACATGATATGATGATAGTGTCAAGGAAGTGTCAAGAAAGAATCCAAGTTTTATTTTAAATATGTTTCCATTGATGTGAAAAATGAATACTATATTTTATGTAACCACATTGTTTAAATGTAGAATGTAATGCATGTTTTTTGTTCTAATACTCTAAAACTCTAAACCTGAAAAGATCCTCGAGGTGTAATCTTGTAATAACTCAAGATTAAGTAAGGTTTAAGGTCGTGGCCTTATACCTACTATTATGGGACACAATATATACATAATATCGAGTGTGAGTACTCATATGTGGATGAGCCTCTTCCCATGATGTTTGTACTTTGTAATCTCCATGATGGGAGATTATAAAAAAAGATCCACCAGTATAAATTCTAAATGTCTTGGTGTAATCAAATATTTCTATCTGTAAGTGCATGTAATTGTTCGTAGATGATAAAATTATCATTAATAGATGTCATGTCTTGTGAAATTTTATTTACAGATGAAAACCATTCGGCCATATGTTTGCGGGAAGTTGGGTATGTTGGCTGCATCATGAATGACATGTTATTAATGGGTATTTCAATGAAGGATTTGACCCTTCCATTTATTGAAGATGATATCTCAGGCTTTAATTGTAGTAGAACTATTCTCCTAAATTCCTGGTCCATTGTGTAATGATGATGTTATTTCAGGTATTCAAATAACGATGCGTTTAACATATAGGTTGACAACACTATGATGATACAGACATGATAAGATATTTTTAAATAGGGAATATATTACATAGTGATAATTATTATATAGATGAAAATGATTTGACTTTAATTTAATTATCATGTGATAGATGACCCATTTCAAGTTTTTAATATTGGACCTTTGGGAAACATGGAAAATAAAAATGATAAATAATCCCAGGGAGTCAGAAAATAAGTGTTTTTGGTGGGCATGATTAAATTTTATTTGAATTTTTTAGTGGAACAAATATTAATCTAATTTCCATGGAATATTTTTATTCAAGTTAAAATGATAGCATAAATTAACTAAATATTTACTCACCAGACTATGAACAAAATATATTAATTTTATTTATTTATTATTTAATAATATTAGTTTACTAGTTTTTAAATGAAAAAGTATTTATAATAAAATATTTTATTTGGGTGTTCAAAAAATTGAAGGGGAGTTCAAAAAGACCAAAACAATGTTCGTTGTTAAATTAATTAATTATAAGAAGGTAAATACTGTTTATCCATTTAGAGAACAAAAGTATAATAATATTTTTATCATTATTTGGAACATGATTTTATTTAAGGTTCTGTTTTTCAGATGTTTGCATACAATAAATAATGTATATGATATTGTTATTATGTTGAATGAGTTTTCTCTACTAGTTATAATTTCATTTAATTGATGTTTCACAATTAAATTTTTTAATTGAAACCCCATGTTGATTAATAGGTTGGTTTGACTATTTTTTTAAATCCTGAAAAATTTATAATTTTTGAGACAAACTTTTTCTCCCTCAACTTCTCTCATCTATCTCCCTCCAAAATTATAGAAGTTATTCAAGACAAAATTACTAACATTCAAGAATGATCGATGAATGAAATTTTCTTCACTGTACTATAACCTAGAGAATGAGTGGCATTGTTTGGAGACCATTGGAGGATGTGTGGATCACTACTATAAGAATTCTACATTGGATCCATGTGAGCGCAATAAATACAATATGAGAGGTTTATTCTTGATAATCAATGATCATCAATTAATAAAGGACCAATGACTCAAGTACTTAATTTATTTATAAATAAATTAAATTATTTTAATCATTTTTGCAATATCCTCTATCTAGGTTCCAGCATTTTTCATTATTTGTATAAATCAATGATTTAAATCCATTGATATTGGAATTCATCATCATATTGATACTGGATTGATGATCATTTATGGAAAAGGAAATGTTTGGTCCTAACACAATGTCGTGCTTCCGTTGTGTGTAGATGCTTCGAGGGGTATTAGAGGGGTCATATCATCATTTATAATTATTTAAATAATTTTTGTTATTTTATTCTTTTATAATTTTGTTTTACAATTCTTGGTTATTGCCCTTGTAATCATTATTTGTAGTTTGGTTATTTTTAATTTTGTTTCTCAAATATCATAGAGAATGAAAATTTTTCTAATTAAAATTAAATCGTGGATCTCATGAGGTGATTTTGATGATTCTTTCTAGGTAATACGATATTACACACTATGTATTTGGAGTTACGTGATGTCTAATATCCAACGCACATTACTAATTCCATATTACACATTGAGTAGTTGTGCTCAGTGAATCAGGAGAAATTCAAAAAATTAATCATTCCATGTGCATTAATGACACATAGTGTAGTTAATTCTCACAAGGAGTGTTGACCAGTATAGACTGGAACACCATAATCCTGATTACCTAATGTGTGGCCCACTGGACATGACATGTAGCCTCTTAGGTTCATGGGCTAAATTGTGTTTCCCATAAATGTCTAAGACTACCAGTAATAGTGTAACCCTGAGACAAAACAATGTGTGGCCCACTGGACATGTCGTATACTCCTATTTTTTCGATGTATTCCTCACAAGTTGAGCCCCTAGTTGTTTACTTTAGATAATATTGTTAATGGAGTACACATAGTATTGTAGGAACTATAATCCATGTACATTACCAAATTAAACTAAATTAAAACATTAATCTTTGTGTAATATTTAGAATTATATATTATGTATATTCTAATGGTTGTTCATTATGTTACCTCCATGATTATGAATGGTAATCACTAGGAAGGTCACAAAAGGATTAAGAAAAATGATTGATTAATTAAAAATAATAATTAATCGGTTCGTTGATTATTTATCATAATAAGAAAAATTAAAAAATTGATTTCTAGTATTACTAAATGCATAATTCATTGCATGTATGTGGATTATCATGAGTTAGCCGAGACCTTTATATGTGACTGGTTTCTTTTTAGATTATATTACATAAAATTATAAGCATGTGATCCATCTATCCTAATTAATATGTTAGTCAATAATTCCCATGGTTTATTTTTTGTAAACACCCTTTTACACCAAACATTTTTTTGAGATATAAATTACATGTTATTGTAGGACCTCCAAAACTAGGGGTGGCGGTTAAAGCAAGGATACAAGACAATAACATTCTAAAGAGATACAATGGTGGATAGGTAGAAAGATGAAGACAAAAAACATAAATGGTTCAAGGTGTTTCCCCCATAGGATAATGATTAGATTATCAATAGCTAGATATACTAACAATTAGAATAGATCATGAAAATTATCATTTTGTAATTTTTTTCTACCAGTTTCATGCTATTTATTTATAGATGTACTATCATAAATACATAATTAATAAATTAACATGCATGTAAGATAGAACATAAATAAAACTGGATTACGCCTAATGTATAACCAATACATGGTTAATAATTTAAGTAAATTCCAGATAATAAAAATAATCATTTCATTAAGATAATAATTAATTTATGAATAAGTGATAAAAATCCCACAATAAAATATTAAGTCACACTAAGCCTTCTGTTAATTGATTTAGGGAAAGACTCAATAAAACAACCTGTTTGACAAACCCTTTTGTGAAACTGCGTTTAATATAGGAAGATATAATGATGATTTTGGGAGAAATTAACCATTTTACATAATGTGGAAAATCCCTTTTAAGAAATGGTGTAAATTTTTAGGCATGTTTTGAGTAAATCAAAGTCATGATTTCAGGTTTGAGGAGTCCATTAAACGGATCTAGGAGCTAAAATCCCACCATTGAGAAGGGCCTACCTACCTAAGTAACTTCAAACAGATTGACCAATTCTTTTTGTGGTTACTTAATGTGGAATTTATGTACATTCCACTATAATATACTAGAAACTCGACATTTTGGGTTCAATGGTGAGGTCAATTAGAAATTGACAAAATATTAGGAGACTTAAAATAAATTATTTATTATTTCTCATAAAATTTAATCAAGAAATTAATAATTATATACTAATTTAATTGTAAAATAATAATAAAAATGAGTCAACCACACTATCCCTATTATCAATACTCAATAAAGACTACAACCTCACCGATAATAACATACTGGAATGGTTTAGAAGCTTTTTTGTAATTCTACACCATGAACAGAAATCTTTCATGATGGAGTCTTCATTACATGATATGTCTTCCCAAGTGGCGGTTGATGAATATATTTTGGTCTATAAGAAAGATATGAATGACATGATTGATGTTCAATGTATAACGTTATCACTAATGTCTAGTGAACTCTTAATGTCTCATGAAAACTTGGATGCCTATAACATGTTTGAAAACCTCCCAGGTCATTACTAGGAGAGAGAAATATTTGAAGGATTTGAGATCTCCAATGAACTCATTCAATGTAATATTGGAGAGGGTTCCCCCACTAGGCCTCACATATTCAATCTTATTACATACATTGAGTACCTAGACGTTCTACTATTTAAACTCCCTGATGAACTGGGTATTGATCCCATTCCCACATCACACTCTCTGAGATTCTCCATTTTTTGTGAATTTCAACATGAAAATCATTGAATTGTCTACACCAAATATTCTTATCCTCATTCTCCTTGAGGAAAAATACATTAATATTTAAATTCCTTCTGTACTTAAGTTGAATAAGACCATTGGAAAGCTGAATATAGTTAATCCCAAAGCATCTTCACACCCATCCATGAAATTGATGATCAAGGGAGATGGAAGTGAACATGATGTTGTTTCTTTCTCATGTGGAAGTAAGGGCCACTTGATGAAAAATATCTCCTAGCTAAAGAAGAATGGGTAATCATAACGTGTATTCATGGTCAGGTTCAATTTATCTGTTTCTGCCAATTGGTTATTAGATAAAGAATGTGGTGCTCACATATGTATCCAAATATTTTAACCATGTATATTCAGGAAAATTGATCAAGGGGAGGTAGATATACGAGCAACCAATGAATCGAGTTGTACTTCTATAACTGGTGAGGATTACCACCTAATGTTGATTACTAGGATAATCATGGTATTAAAAGGTATTAATTAGGTTCCATCTATAACCAAAAAAATTAATTCATTATATATACTGTATATAGATGTTATTATTTTAATGTTCATAAATTAATGTTTCTTCTTTTACAAATATAGACATTAATTTGGTAAGGCACATTTATATAGAAGTCTTAATGTGTTAAATTACTAAAAACCAGGTAATTTCAATAGATAATGAAGCTACTTCACATGACAAACACCACACCCAACATTCAAATCTATGGAATGGTCATGAAAATGAGAAATTCATTCTATGTCTCATCAATATGATTATTTGTATTCATTTGAACTAAAACTACTTGGTGTATGTCATGCATTTTTATAAATAAAAATGAAAAAACCCTCATTTAGTGGGAAATGAGAAAGAGCCAACAAGATTCTCGAATCATTTTATATTGATTTGCATGAACCATTTCCATTTGAAGTAAGTGTTTGGTACTCATACTTCATTATATTTACGGATTATTTTAGTATATATGGATATATCTACAAAATTAAGTATAAGTCAGATTCTTTTTATAATTTCAAGGAATATAATAATGAATTTGAGAAGCATCTTGGTAAGAATATTTTGAAACCATGCATAGACTGATGTGAAAAATATCTTAATCAAGACTTCATTGATTACTTATGGGATTCTAGGATCATATGCCTACTGCCTCATCTATACACGCCCTAGTGGAATGGTTTAAGATACAGGAGGAACTGCATCTTGTTGGTCATGGTGAGATCAATGATGAGTTATGCTAGTCTTATATTATACTTTGGGGTATATGTGTTTCAAATAGTGGCACACATACTAAGACAAGTACGAACTAATACATTAAATGGATTTATATATGATATTTGGAGTGGAAGAAAATCCATGTTATCGAATTTACATGTTTGTGGAAGTGATGCATTTGTTATGGACTGATCAAGTATAAAACAGGCACAAAAAGGCCCATACTGTATCTTTATATGATACCCCAGAAAAATAAAGGGATATTACAAATAAAACCCCTATGAAAAATGGTTATAGTAGGAAGACAATACATATTCTTTAAGAGGGATAACATCTCCAAAAAAGACAGTGGGTGAGATATAGACTTCGATGAAGTCATGGATGAAGGAACAAATAGTTATTACATGATAAGATTCCACAGAGACCCATAAATATAGAATACGTTCCAGGGACATAAGAACTACATATGAGAAAAAAAGAGGTTAGAGAACTTGAATTTTTTGGTTTTATATTCACTGAGGATGGTGACTCATTATTAGTTGATAGTAAAGATCATCTAACCTAAAAGGAAGAAGTTAGTGGCTAATATGTTTCCATGTAGAAAGAAGCCATGAATTCTAAAATGGATTCCATGTTCCAAAAAAAAGTTTGGATTTTGGAAGATCCTATAGTTGGTATAATGATTATTGGATGAAAATGGTTATTCAATATGAAAAAGGACATGGACGGACAAGTCCGTACTAATTGGGCATGGATTGTTTCATAATGCTTTAAACAACATCAAGTAATTGAATATGATGAATCATATTCACCTATTACAACGCTAAAATCCAACTAAATTCTACAAGACATTTCCTATTAGAATGAATATTTTATTTTAAAAATGGATTTCAACACATTCATCATTAACTAGATAAGAAAAAATATGTCTATATGACATGACCTAAAGGGTTTGCGACTCCAAAGGATGCCAATAAGATATGACTATTCAAAAAAATCCACTTTTAGATCAATGCACGAATCCATGTCATGGATCATTTTTTTTGAAGGCATGAGGGAATTTGTTTTTATAAAAAATGAATGAGATCGTTATGTCTAAAAATGGTTTAAAGGGAGTTTTTTCATTTTACTAATATTATAGATTGATGACATACCCAGGAAATTTTGAACCAGGCGTAAGCCTGGTCCCGCAAATTTATTAAAGGAAATGTGCAAGTAAAGTCAGTAGAAAATAAAATGCTACATTACATCAAAACCATATGCATCCTTCTCCCCATCATCATATAACTCATCACAAGGATCAGCTGACTCCCATTCAGAAGATTCGTATTTGCGCATCATCTAAAGGTACATATTTTTCTTCTGAAGCATTTCCTCAGACAACTTCTCTTTGACCGGCTGTTTCCCACTGAATCCTTTGTCCCTTTTCGGGGACCCTCCTCTTCGTTTTCCACTGTACCCATTTGCAATGATATTTTCTGAGGACCCTACAATCTTGTGTGCAGACCTTGTCACCATTGGATTGGGTAGATCAATATAGTATCTCCTTGTCTTCCTCCGGCTTTGAGTTTTTTATTCCACTTCCTTGCTTAGGGTCTCATGAATTCCATTCTTAACAGCATCACTGTAAGATATTTTGTGATTGTGGAGCTCTTCTTCACAGTTAGATCTATCCCCCCACTGCTTTTTATGGGCCAAAGGAGGGATGACATTTCCATCCTTCCGACCTTCCAGTTGAGATATCTTGATTGTTTCATTAGTGCAGGGACTTTTACCTTCACCACTCAATCTTTCCAGGCCAGCAATTCCTTCCTTCTCTACAATTTCCTCTGCCACTTCCATATCTTTTGCCTCATTAGTTCCAATATCAGCCAACACTGCAAATTTATTTGTAGAACAATTAAACAGTTCAGGAGAATTTACCTACACCAGGACATCAGTTGTGTTCTTGTGTTCAGAAACCAATTCCACAGGCTTAGAGTTGTCCGGCATCACAGCGCATCCCCTGCCAATGTACTGAAAGTCATCGTTTGATCTCTCCACTTCATGTTGAATCTTGAATACAGATATTCCCATATACTGAAGATTACTGGCCCCATCCATATCCCTTCCATGACTAATTACATCAAGGCTTAAGCTAGTGGAGTTACCATTCTCCATATTGGCTGTTTCAGAGTCCTCTGGAGGGGTAGCCACCACAGCTCCAGTCATGATCTCCTTCCTCATAACCTCATTTGCTTCCACCTGTACTCCTATGTTTGTACATAGATTGACAGAATTTTGTCTCTTATCTTCCAGATTAGTAATGGGAAAACGATCCTCCACCTTCCCTGAAGGCCCCCCCTGAACCAGCGAATCAATGCCCCCAACTGATTTTGAAGGGGTATGACGAACTTGATGCAGGCCTGAAGGTGATTTCTGATCACTACCTTGCTTAGCAGTAAAGGTGGTCACACCCTCTCTCGAGGGAACATTTGCTGGCACAGCTGGAACCTCAGCGCTTCGGACACCCCTAGACCTCCTTCTACAAATGTGTCCATCATGCCACTGCCTGAAACAAAATGAACAGAATGGAGTCCATGATTTATAGACTATCGACTATGCATACCTATACTCTTCTTCAACTACAATCCAGAAATGCTCCGGCGGCAATCTTGAGAGGTCCATTTCCACACAGATTCTAGCCGAAAAAAGATGAGACAGAGAAGCTGTTCTTTGATCACTGCATACAAAGCGCCCTATCGATTTGCCTATTGACCATAACAACCCAATATTCTGAAATGGCAAAGGGAGTCCAGGCAATTGAATCAAAATTTCCATGTAAGGAGAGTCACGGTTTATATGTGCCTCAAAAGACCAGTGAAGTACGTGAAATGGGAGGCCACAGAAATGTTTCCTCTTCCTCGACCAAGATCTACCCAAATCCTCTTCGTCAGCAAACAATATGAGGAATTGACGCAGACCCATTATACTTACCAGCGCTCGGTGTTTCAAACCCCAATCTGTATTGACCGCTTTGTCGAAATGCTCCACAAGAGGTCGCCGCTTCGTAAACCTCACAATCAGAGCCGAGGAAAGTAACGCTGAAGCTTCATAAAATTCTTTCACCGAAACCAGAACAATAGGTTGACCTGAAATGCACCCAGGTACCTTCGGCGAAACTTCGATTTCGGGGAGGAAGAAACCTGCATCCGACGAGGATCCAAATAAATCCTTAATTCTCAGTTGCACATCACCTGAAGCATGAGTTGAAGGTAAAGACCACCCCCCCCCCCCGACAGGAGGAGGGTTCGCGGCGGCCACCATCGCGATAGGGTTAGCGAAGCATCACCCTCGATGCGGTCGCCCTCGCTGCGGTCTCCATATGAAATATGAATATTATATTTTCTTATATAGTGGTAGAATATATTTATTGGTGAAGAACATGGGTGAGGCATCAAATATTATTGGGATAACGATCTACAATGATTGTTAATATATATTTTCTTGACCTATGTAAATGTACATATATTAAGCAGATACATGAAAGATTCTGTATAGAACAATCCAATAGGGGATTGTTTCCAACATAACCTGTCATTCAGATTTCTATGAAAATGTTTGCTCTAATGAATGATGAAATAAAGATAATGGGATGGAATCAATACTAAAAATGATTGGGTTAGTCATGTATGTCTTTCTATGTACTAGGATTGATGTTGCCTATACATTATGTGTGGTAGGAAAATATCATGATGATATAGGTTACCACCATTGGATGGAAGACAAGACTATAATTATTTATCATAGGTATATTAAGGATATGTTGATATTTTTTTTAGATATGAGGAACTAGTCATTATAAGATGTGAAAATGATAGTGTCTTGACTAATAAAGATGATATGAAGTCTCAAGCAACATATATCATCACATTGAATGGATGTGTTGGGAGATGGGAGAGTGAAATTCAAGGTGTGTTCATAGATTCTATAGTATAGTATAATTATATCATAGCATTTTATTTCTCCTTGGATGTAGTTTGGATGTAGAGCTTCATCTAAGAGATGGATGTCGATTTAAGTATTAAATATCCCATCACCTTCAATTGTGATAAAACTATATTAGTGGCTCTTGAAAAAGATCTAAAGTCACATAAGTAGAAAATGAAAATAATACAGAAGTATCATCTTGTGAGGTATTTCTCTCAGATAGTTAAAGTTATATTGAACGGTATTTCCATCGAAGACAATGTGGTGGAGTCATTGAATAAAGCCTTGACTTATCAGAAACTCAATCATCATTTAAGGTCTAGCAGACTGAAAGTTGTAGGCAGTGGGCTCTAGTAAAAGTGAGAGTATGTTGGAATTGGATTCATATAACCAAATAGTTGTACTTTGATTACATGAATATTTAATTTATTTAAATATTAATCATATTATAACATATTTCTCATTATTCTTCATGATTATAATGAAATAATGTCTATGAATATTTTTCACATTATTAAGGTCATAGATGTTCCACTCTCAAATGAGAATATTGAAGTTACATGAAAATAGTTTAAAATACAGTTCTACGGTTGGATGAAATACTATTAAGGGACACATAGTATACGGACAGTCAATTGTGAGTACTCATTGGTTGCTGATAATTCTTCTCATGAAGTTTTCATTTGGTAATACCCAATATTATAGAATATGAAAAGATAAATGATATAACACCCCAACCCTAGTTACCTCGAGTCAGTGAATTCTTACATAACATTAGTAAAATCACAAAAGATCACTCCCAAATACTGATCAGTTTAGTATCCTATGAAATTTTACATACATACATAAGTTATACATTACATTATGAAATTAAAAAAAGACATTCTATATCCTTTAAACATACTCATATCCCATATCCTATCCATGTAGGTATGTCATAATATAATTTTTCACATCCTAGGAAAATTAATCATAATAAAGGGGTGAGACCAGATGATTATTTAATGAATAAAATATAATGAAAACTATCATAAATAAGCATAACCATTAAAGATATTGTATATGTCCCAAAAACTATCCTTTGAAACAGATACCTCAACATAATATTCAAAAGATGAATCAAATATTTCTATTTACATATTCACAAGGATATTATACTAGATGAATAATAACATGTAATATCAATAGCTATTCTCATAATAAAGGAATTCATAATTCTAGACATCATAACAATTTTATCAAGGTCTTGTGTCAAGACTATAAATAGAAATATTGTCAAGACCTTATTCTAAGACACTAGTTTGTCCGATGATACCAACCAATGCATTGAGGGTATATAGTGGGCCTCACTCCTCCCATATTAGGTCCAATGCATTCATTATAAGAAAATGGGGAAACATAACACAAACAATCATATTTAACTAACATACGATATGTTAATAATTTACCCTTAAACTGTTAATGACATTAAAATAACACATCCAGAGTCAAACATATCATAAAACAATCAATAAAATATATAATATTGAACTATAATAAATCATCATCAATTCAAAAAAATATAACAAATGATGTTGCCATAGATGAAATCAATAAAAGAACTGTTTGAGAAAAATATATATCTCTACATTGAAATCATTCAAAAGATGAATAATTATAAATGAAAACGTTTATTTAGAAAACATTCATATAATATTGTAAGGGATGTGTCAAAGGTGTTATAACGGTGGAATATAGCTCTACCATCCTTATAATTTAAGAAAACATTCTATCCTTAATTTTTGGAAAATTTCATAAAGTACATTGTTTGAGAAAAGATTGAAGGATTACATTAAAACCATTTTTTAAAAATAAATAAAAGGGTATAAATGGATTATCCCATAGTTTAAGAAATAGTAAAAATGTTTTGAATTAAATTTATAAGAATCACATATGTGAATGAAAAATGAGTCAAAGAAGATACTTACGTATAAACAACCTCAGGTAATAAAGTGTTTCAAAATTTAACCATTACTTTGTACTTTTCCATATTTGAGGGTTTATTAACCTCATATATAATGGTTATATAATTTCTATTATATTATTCATGAACCACATAAATAAATATGATATCATATATGAACCTCTATTATTGCTTTGTTAATAATATTAAAGTATTATAGTTGTTTTAGGTGTTAAATGATTCATTTTCCTTTATATGTTTTGTTACATAAATCTTGTTTATTATGTATACAATGTATTTTATTCATATCTATAATTATATTATGTTCATAAAAATTATTTTTAAAAATGAAAATAAAATTATTCATGAATGGTTATGATGGGAAATGAAATCTCATCGCGTTATGGAGGCGGTAAGCAATAAATACGCACACGCGACAATATAATTTTATTAATCGTGATATTGTAAATAATAGGATTGTATATTATATTTAAAGAATAATTAACATGTTTTATTTGTTATTTAAAAAAATTTTACTCCTTATTATACCCATCTAAATAATAAAGCATTGCATAACAAACTACTACATGACGTGGAGACAGTAAGCAGTACATAGGCATGTATGGTGACATTTAATTAATTTTAGGGAGTGAATAATGAGTACATATATACCATATTTATAATAAAATCTAACTATGTTTAAGGTATTAGATTTATTATTTTAGTTAGGAACGAACAATGAAAATTTAAGTTAGAGAAGAAAATAACTTTGAAAGAGGTGATAAAATAATTACTTCTTCATCAAGTGATTCTTTTTGATTTGAAAAGATGGATTCATAGTATGACTGTATGGTCAAATTAGTGTCTCTAGGATTAAGTGAGGTAATTTTGGAGGATATTTGAATAGGGTTGGGATGAGCCAAAAAACCTTTATGGTGTAAATTTAAGAAAACGGGAAGTACCCTTTTATAAGAGCGGTGTAATGTACATTAGGAAATGTATGAAATATCAATTTACTATAAAATTATTTTTGGTTTCTAATAGATAAAAATAGATTTATATTAGTTATATGGTCATTATGTGTATAAATCTTCATATCTAATATGTTTTAGACACGTTTTGGTACCATATTTACTTATATTTTAGGTATAACTCTTAGTTAAATAGTTTACCTTTTATGATGTCTTCTTATATTTTTATATTACATGGTTAACATAGTTATAATAAAATGAAAAATAAGATTAAGTGGTTTATTAATAAGATATATAATATTGTATAAGTCATTTGGACAAAACATAGAATTTTTCGAATAATATATCATTTAAAAAAATAGTTTAAAAAAACTATTTTATGTCAATTTTGAAACAATTTAGTATTTGGTATTTGGTAAAGAAATCACAACATGATTACTTAGAAAACAATTCAATTAAATCAATCCTAACATGTCATATTCACCTATAAAATTCGTGTATGGAATCAAAAGATTCAATTTATAGTGATTTTCATATTTATAATATCAATTATTTTAATCATTCAATAAAAATGTAATTACTGCATCATCATTGTATCATTAATAAATTTTATTATATAATGTCAAGAAATTATAAGTAAAATACTATGATGTAGGAAATAATATTATATTTAAAATGAATATATTTAGTTTAGTTTATATTTTGAATAACATTATTTTAAAAAATGTTTAGTTATGAAAATTTGAATTTAACACATTTAACTCTTCTTTAAATAAAATATAATAAATGGATAGAAAAATAAATTATTTTGTTTATTATGTTTGATTTTCTCCATATAACACTTATCCAATTGAATTAGGACATGTGTTGGTGTAATTTTATAATTTTATATTATTATTTTTACTCTTACTTTTTCTATTTTTTTTAATCGTGGATATAATAAAATTCAAAATTACTATTCACCAAAAAAATTATTTTCTTCTTATTGATCCAAATTATAGTTAATAATGACACCCTTTTATGTTAGATTTTTGAAATTCAGTTCAGAGAAGTGGTAAAATTACGTTTTATGCAAATTTTCAAATGTTCTTAGAAGGTGGGATAAAGACATTAACAAGTTCAATAAAATTTTATATATCTAATATTATTGTAAAATGACTAAAATTAATTAAATTACAATAATATACGAGTTATGTATCTATTTTCAAATAAAAATAAAAATAAATTTAAAAATTATTATTTAAATAAAATGTCAGTTTTAAATAATATAGTGTTTTTCCCTATTCATCAAAAAATTAATGTCTTATCAAAAATACCTAATATTCTCCCATAGATAATTTTTATATTTCAATTCCAAAAATGATGTCCATTGGAAAATTAATATTTTAAAATTTTCTAAAATTTGGTATTACTATTCATTGCTACTTTTTAAAACTGCATGTGTTTTTTGTCGTGGTGTGCTTGAACTTAGACCTGCATACATTATAAGATATTTTATTATTAAAGGAGAAGTGTACCAAAGAAGTACGGGGTGTTATACGAGTAGTTCAAATTCTACATGTTTTGGTGTCATATGAAATACCTATCTATGAGAGTGTGTAATGGTCCATATACATTAATTTCATTATTAAAACGTGTCACGAGTCACACACATTCATGTATAGATGATAACTGTCAAGACATATATTGGTGGGAAGTAATATATTTTGGTTTTGTCAATAATTACATAATATAAATGGATAACATTATGAAGGTTTTGTCCATTCCATTTATGAATGTTGATTTTTCACAACTTTGTTTGAAAAAGAACCATCTCCATAAATTCTATGGACATGGTGTTCCGACGAGTTTATTATAGATAGTAAAAGAATAACATACCATGCATATAATTTAATTAAACAATCATGAAACCCTCTTAATGAGATATTATGATAAATAGTTTATATTACCCAGTTAGAGTTCGTTTTTGGATTTCATCATTACGAATTTAAGTACTTTCTCTTGGATACCATGACTCGTTTCGAGACAGTAATCATGGACATTATGAAATCCATCCAAATTCAGACAAGAAAAAATCCTAGTGGGTAACACAGTAAGTGTTTCTAGTTATCTCAATTTAATTCAATTTGAAATATAAATTATCTCATAAATTAAATAAAATATTTATTCCAATGATTGTGAATAAATTATATTTTTTCATTTTAATGAACGTATAATAAATATTTATTCACTAGTTAGTTAATAAAAAATATTTATTATTTAAGAGTATAAAATATTTTATTCGAGTGTTCAATAAATAGATGAGGAGTTTGAAGGGACCCAGATCACGTCAATCGATAAATTAATTATTTTACGATGGTAAATAATGTCTATCTAGTTTTTGCAATAAATAATAATAATATAGTTATCATTATGTGGAATGTGATTTCATTTATGGTTCGTTTTTTGGAAATTTGGATGTAACGTCACAATGTTTCATTAATAGAATCATTACATAGCTAATTTTTTCATATAATCACAAGATATTACAACCCAAAGAACTACTATGTAATATGCGACCTTTAATCACAATATTGTCACTTTTATGTTATGAAATTTGAAAAAACAGCATGCACGGTTCTGTCAATAATGAAATTTATTGTATGAGAAAAAAATGATGAATAATAACATTCCATTATTAATAATAAAATACCATTATGAATAGTAATTAATAGAAAATTGGCCTCAAAATACAAACTTCACTGATGATTGTATAAATAAAATTTAGAAATATTTAAAGTAAAAAAATGATCATAGTATAATTATTTTTATTTTTATATGTCAAAAATATTTTATTTAAAATTTTATGATTATAATAATAATTATAATTGGATTTTAATTTTCATAGAATGAAATCATAAATGTATCATTGTATTCTTATGGTTATAGGATAATTTTATGGGACCTTGATTAATTTTTCAAAGTGAAATAAAACAAGTTATAGTTTTAATGTTTTTTTAATAAATTATGAATTTATTTAAAAATTTAATAACAAATATTTATAAAAATATATACAGAAAATGTATTACATTTTTTGACTCTAAATTTCCAAAAATGGTTATTGAATAGGTTTTCGTGTTTTTTAAATACATGAATTTTTTGTGAATAGAAAAAATATAGTTTTGAGTTTTTGGAATGTTTAATTACATCATAATGATTTAATAATTAATATAAAAATATTTTTGACATTTTATAGTAAAATACGATACGTATTTTCTAAAAGGCTAATACCATAGGAAAATACCGTGGTAAAGGCCATGGTTTTGCAAAAACCATTAATGAGGTGTGAATTTATATTAATAAAAAACTCTCACTTTTTAATTTAAATAACTTCTATTTCATACATTTTATTTCATTCCAAATCCATAATACATTAATCAATGGTTGTTTAATATCTCTATGTGTCCTCAAAAGATGTACTCAACCCCTCAAGGTCCAAACCTTCATATTTTATGTGTTACTCTACAAGGTAAGGGAATCTACCTCCCATTACCTTTTCAAGCATTATGTTTATGTTATTATATTTATTTTCATTTGGATTATGTTGGGATATAAAATTTTATATCCACTTTACTGTCCACAATATGTAATAAGTATGAGTGTCCCTTTTCCCTCATTAGAATATTTTATGAAAATTTAAGCGGCATCCTTAGGCTACCAAATTTTCGTAATGGATCTCCTAACTCTTATGTTATTTACAATTTCAATTATTTTTTATTTCCTCATCTCCATTTATCCAATTTTGTGATGAATATAGTACCATACATGTACTACAATTTCCTCATTATAAAATAATAAATCTTTATCTTCCCTCTATAAAATTTTTTTATACTAAAAAGGAAAACCCCATTCTAGATGTACTAGTTTACCACATTCATGGATGGTGGGTTTTCAAATTATATTACCATATTCAATTAAATTATGAAACCATTTTAATGGTTGAACTAAAATATAATATATTTATTATATCTCATATATTTTTTTGGAATCCTTTCATACATGTGGTTTTGATTTATAAAAGAAAACATGTTCCTTGGGGACAAACCCACTATTTTGCCGAAAAGGTTATCACTAATTTTTTGCATAGTCAATAATTATCACATCATGTTACCTAATGAAATTTACAAACATGTAACCTTCTAGATGTTCAATAACTTAATATAACTCGAAATATGGAAAATGTTACCCTATTTACAAGATTCACCAAACATGAATATAATTCAATCAATCATTAAAACCAAGGAAACAAATGAACCCTATCAATGTATTTGAACCCACTAACAAATCAAAAAGGTTATGAATGAACTCAAAAATGTTGTAGAAAATAATTTATATATAAGATAGGTTGTGGAATTATTAATTAATTAGTATAATATTGTTATTCAAGCCATTACTATCAAGTGGAGATCAACATTAGTCATAAGGTAATGGATTCCCTCTATTTTACATTCATTTAAGACTGTATTCTATATTATGCCCTTTTACGTATAATTCATAATGTTTGTGAATTATTTATCACCTACCTCATACTTTCATAATGATGTATAACATATGTTTAATCCCTTTCCCTCTCATTAAGACTAGTTTTGTACACCAGATACCCTGTCGATATTCTGTTACAGATTCTACCTAAACAACCATTATTCCTTCGGGTTTCACTACCTTTCTTTTTAGCCAAATGATGTTTTTCATTTATTTTTATGTAAAACATATACATTCAGTGTATATTCTCTAAAAACATGTTTCATGATCCATACCCCATTCACTTTTTGGGATATTATGATTTTATGAGCTTTTCTCCTCAATACTTCCCCATAAGCAAACTTGTTTAAAGGGAACATCTCATATTTTTACCAAATTTCTTGTGCACTCTAAAATTTTTTATAAGAAAACATTTGATTTTATAAAATATAATTGTTTTGTATGGAGACCTTCTGGTTTCAATTCTGTTTTTTATATAAATGATTATTCCATTTTTGATTCTAAATGCCCTTTGGTATTTTCCTTAAAATATTACTAACATGTTTTCATGATTAGAATATACTAAATACTATGATTATATTTTTTAATTTTTTTTGGAAATCGCCTACCAGGATATATTCCTATTTTACACTATAAATTTCTATATATGTTATAATTCCATTCATTAATTGATCATTTTTAATAAGCCAATTCATTATACATTGTGGCATTAATTTACTTCCCATTTCACCCCATGGGTTACGATATTTTTATGTATGATGGATTTTGTTTGATTTTTTCTGGAGACAAAATAGTCTTGTAAATATTAATATGGGTGTTCCTAGGTAGTAATCTAATACATTGGGTAATTTTTAGTCTCATGAGATGGTATGTGAAATGGTCTTGGTGGTTTTCCTTGATAAGAACTATCATGTGCAATAGTCTTTGTGGTTAACCTTTACTTGTGATCCTTTATTCGCAACAAGCCTTAACTCATGAAAAGGTTGGGATTTATGTTGCATATACATTACTACGAATTCATTTTTATATGATCTCATGTTTATGTTTTATAATTCTATATTCCATTTTATATAATTATTTCAGTATCTCCACCCCTTGTGATAATTATGTATTCTTATATTTATTTTATTACTGGGCTCTTAGCTCATACCATCGTCCATGAGAACCCCAAGGCACCCAATAAAGATGTAAGGGATCAATGGAAGTAATGATTTCATTAGGAATTTTAAATAATACTATTTTTTAGTTCCATGATTTCATTTTTATTTACCTAGTCTTCAAATACAGTAGACATGCGGATCATTAGATTGGTATCTATTGTATAATTAAGCATAAAATCATGAAATGTTATATGTAAAAGGATAGGGTTTCACTATTTGTACACCAAAAATAGTGGTTATGTTAATGTTTTTAGTTTACAGCGCTATTATCTAATAGTTGTAATTGCCTTTAATTGATATTTAACTAATAAATATTGTTTCTGTAACACCATGTCTATCAATTGTTATGTACATATATTGTGCCTAATCTTGGTGAATTGAGAAATGATGAGGAAATCATTTTCTATCACATGTCCTCTCATATAATTCTCTCATGAATGAGGGAAATTCTTCATTACCAAAGATAGAACACTCAAGAATTATTGGTGAAAAATATTTTCTTCACATCACTTGTACTCGAAGAATGAGTGGCTTTGTTTAGATACCATTAGAGCACATGTGGATCACTGTTATAGGGATTATACATTGTATACTAAAATGTGACAAAAATATAATCTGGAAGGTTCATTCTATATGATCAATAACCATCAACAAAAAAGTACCAAACACCAAAGTATTTAATTTATTATGAAATAAATTAAATGAATTATAAAAATGATGTGTAATATCATATTTCAAGGTTATGGTATTGTTTATATTTGAATAAATCATTGATTTAATTTCATAGATACTGTTGTTCATTGTCATATTGATCTAATATTCATCATCAATTACAAAAAAATGAAAATTTGGGACCTAACCCAATGTCATGCATCTACATGTCCTAGATCCTTCAATTTCGATGTGGTTATAACACATTTTTACAAACAAGTTACTACTATAATAAGATGTCTAAGGCCTTTCTTGGGTAACCTATTACATGACAGAAGGCCTTATTATGCACCTCGTATGAAACTATTTGGAGATATACATATGATCATTCACATTTTATTTACAGATATTTATAAAGGATTTTGGATTGATAATGTCCCAAAAGAAACCATTGTTAGGATTTTTAGAGTAAATATGTGTAAATATTCACATTTTATAAGAATTTTTATTACTTATTTAATATAAATAAACATATAATCTAACATAGTGTATGTTGTCATTTAGAAATGGCACCGAGAAGAATGAATTGGGACATCCACATTCCACATAATACAAATAGTAAGAAAGATCATATCTTCCATAGTCTTAAGAATACATTTCGAAGATAAATATTCTCCCATGTATTCTCTTTATATGTATAAAAATTATCATGTGTTAATAATATAAATACAGAATTCTTTGACCACATTGGATATGAATGGAAGCAAGGGAATATGAGGATGACAAATAAAATTATAGGTAATGGGAAGAAGGGAAATAATGAAATTACCACATGTGATATCTATGAAATGAATGACCTTGGTAAATGCATGAATGAAATGAACGTTTGTTATAAGTGTTGAAAAAAAGGAATTCACATTCATTATATTATGGGTAATAAGAAGGTTTCTAATGTACAACTCCTCAAATGAAAGCATATGGGACACTGTATGATTCAATGACCCATTCATCAATGGAATATACACCAGATGATGCTATTGAATAATGATCCTATTGTTATTCTACCAATGATGGAGAATAATGATTAATTTTTTATTTAAAATTTATTTTTTTAGTAAGAAATATAGTGGTTATAAGAATAATAGAGTATATAAGGGTTGTACTTCATTATAATTTCATTAAGGATTTATGATTTTGTAGTATGAAGTAATGTGACACAGTTTCAAGCTAAAAAACTTGAAAAATATATGGTTGAGGGAAAGATCATATTTAATATATTTTAGTGTACAGAGATATTGATTTTAGAATAATGTGATGATTTATTTAGGTAATGTTTATTTTATATTATTGACTACCTTAGAATTGTTTAATTTTTTGTTCATTCCCTCATTATTGGGGTTAACAATATTTCGACATTTTTGGAGTATACCCAAAATTACAAGGTTTTATAGTATTACAAGGAATTACCATGTTTTAATAGAATTCATGATGAAGCAATTGAGAAAAGAAGATTTTATTTATGTTATGTGACCTTCTTTATCATTTTTGTGGACTGTGAGTTTTGACAGATGAATTTTGTATAAGTCTAAATGGTGGAATGGATTTAGTTGAACATTGGATAGTATTTTTTATTGTTAAAACATACCATTAACTTTAAATATGTTATTGATATTTTCGAAATCAAATAATAAAATAGTTTTATAAATTAATACACCCAGTATGTTCGGTGAAAACATGTCGTGTCCGGCATGGTCATGAAACATGAACCCGTAACTGAACAACGACAAGTGTGCATCACCTAACACTAGCCTATTTGATGTCTATATTCATATAAAATAGTTTCCATAAATTTAAATGGAATAATAGATGATGTATATGATCATTTCTGGATCCTTATATGATTATGATAAATGAAAATTTATTATCTTCTGGAGAGAAGGGAGAGTTTGTAATAGAAAATCATCAAAGGGAAAAATATTTATGTCATAAAAGTATGTTTGACTCATTCTATTATTAATATATGATGAAAATTACTCCTTCAACTCAGGGTAAATGATTATAAAACACAAATTGTTTTCCTAGAACATTATTTTCTGATTAATTAAATGGACCCTTAAATCATCACTGAGATCTAGCTTTGTGATTGATTTCTTTTTCATCATTATGTTCTCTATCATTCTCCATCAGAACATAATGGTCAGATTTTTATTTCATGTCCATGTTTTAATACATGAAACTATGTTGTGTGTTACAATAGTGATCTTTATACATCCCGTTATTTACTATAATATTAAGGCCCCATTAATCGATTTTATGATTTGGGATGTGAACAATGAAATTATAAATTGTCAAACAGCTATATTTTAATCATCAATTTAAAGTGGGATGACAAAATTTATTGAAGGAGAAGAGAATATTACATTGTGTCAATATAAAATATTTTCATTTCTAAATAAATATAATTTTTTTACATTCATTATTTTTAATAAAAAATGTATTAATATTACTATAAACACTACAATGTTTTGTCTTGCATTACACACAAGGCCCCGTTTAAACGAAGAATAATAGATTTTCATAAAATATTATTATAATATATACCATAGAAATTTAATTAGTGGTTATGAATCATATTAACAATATTTTATATTTATTCTAATCCATATAATTTTAATAGTAATATTTATTAATTTTTATACATGATATGGTAAAAAATTCAATTTTTTTGGATAAAAAAATCAATTTTTAAAAAATTCAACTTCCCCGCTTTTGATGGAACACACTATTTGAATCCATTTTTTACATGGTAATATATTATATATTTAAAAATAATCTTTTTCTTTGGATGAGAGATAAAAAAATTAGTTTGTAGTAATTTATATATTTTTTTTAATAAGTTTTTAATTTTGAATAATAGTAATAATATATACTATATGATAATTGTAACCATAATTTTTCATCAAAATAATTTTTGGGGAATAATCATATTATAGAATGGATTTCATAAATTCATAGAATAAATTTTCATCATTAAATATAATTATGATCATTGGAAATAATTTTACAATGAATTTGTTATAAAAACATTTCAATCTTTTGTAATTTTTGAACATTGAAAAACTCTTTTTTCATTTCGACAATGGGATTAATTTTCGATTAGTTACTAAAACATTAGAGTTTTTAATTTGGAAAAATCGATTCCATAGTTTTCATTAGGTCTTCTAGACAATTCAAATATGTTCCTTTTCTTTTTGGGAATTATAAATAGTAACTTCTGTACTTTTTTCAATGGTTATAGGAAAATTTGGTAATTAATGCTACAAATGATATTTTAATTACCCTAAAACTTGTCCTAATTTTATAGGGTATGTCATTATGACCGAAATCTTATATAAGACTATTTTGGGACCATTTAGTGCTACATTGATAAATTTAATGTATTTATAATATTATATTTAATGAAAATCAATTTTTTTATACTTTTTTCTTTTATAAGATAAATATTTTTAATATAATGTTTTTATGTGGTTTGGTAAAATATAAATAGTAAATAGAAATAAAAAATACTCACTTATAGTATTTTAATTTATTTTAAAATCCTTTGATGGAAATATTAAAATTATTGGGTGACAAAAATATGATGTTGTAATTTCATAATTAATGAAAGAAAAAAAATATTACTTTTTTATATATAAAAATTAATATTATATTACTCAATCAATGACAACCAAAAAAATTATTGATAAAATATATGTGTTATTTCCATATTAGATATACTGTTTTAAAGTTATCATGTTTGTTTTATATTTTAAAAAATAAAAATATTTAATAGTATCAAAATTGGTATTATTGATACGTTAAAATAAATAATATTATATTAAATGTTATAATTTTTTTACGAATAACAGGATTAGATAAATAATTATGATAATGTAAAATATATCTTAAAAATATATTTGTATAATTTTATGAACATTTTCCATTAAAAATAAATAAATATTATTAAAATTAAAGAGTGTGAAAAAGTGGCAGACTCTCAAATATTCTATGATAAATAATTTTCCTATATGGATAAACTAAAGATTAATTAAATCATTAAAATTATATGAAATAAAATTGAATTATACACATCATTATAATTTATTTCTAATTTTAATATTGTTTGTATGTAAAATAAATAATGACACAATAGTGAACAAGTTAACATTTAATTAATATAAATATCAGATAAATTATATAAAAAATATAAAAATAAATATAATTTTACATAATTGAGGTAATAAAAAAAAATTTCATGTGACTATGACATGTTGGGAGTGTATAAAATAGTTTTTTAGAAGTTTGATGCCTTTTATTTTAATTCAAGTCAATGTTAAGAATAGTGTCAAAATTGTCAGTACTAATATTTTATAAATATAAAATTTTATTAAATTATTTAAAAAATAAAAAATATTTAAATATTACAATGTGATAATTATAATGCCTATATTACACTAAATATACCATTTATTAAAAACTTAACGAATATAAGTAAATATTTTTAGCAATTTAAGATTTACAATATTATAACCACAATTTAAATTAAATAAATTAAATAAGAAAAAAAATGATAAGGATTATTGGAAAATAAAAACAAATCTAAATTTTATTGGTTTAGAGGATTTCAAAAATTCCACTATTTATCCTCATAATAATTTTCTTTGGATCCATTTTTTTAAAAGTAATTTATATTAATTTAATTTTTTTAGTTATCCAATGGTGCCCCTCCCATATCATATAAAAGGGCATCAATGCATCTATTTTAATAACATATCTAAATCCATTTAGATCAACCAATACCTACCCACTTCTCCTAACAACATCCTTAAAATCATCCTAGATTCCAAATTATGGATTAAAATCCAACCTAATGAGTCCTTTTGTTCAAATCCAAAAGTAGATACATGAAAAAAATCAATTGTTTTATCAACATTGTCAAAGTTCATTTTTTAATCTGATAGGTCCACTAGGCTGGATACCCTGAGAGGGGGGTGAATCAGGGTATGGCTAATTAAAAATTAATGCCCGTTCTGATCTTGTTTCGCTGTTAAGAAAAACACCCTTCTCTCTTTTTCCTGCTGCACGATATAAACAGAAAGTAAAGCAAGAACAGGACACAACAATTTTACTTGGTTCACTGCTAAGGGCTACGTCCAAGGAGCATATGCCGACAGGTTACTGGTCGTACCAAATTCCACTAATCTTTACTAGCTGTGGATTACAAGGTTCGGGTCAGATCACTTCTATGCCCAGGCTCACTGCCTTTACAATGTTTAGGGTCAGATCACTACTTTCCCAAGGGTCACTCCCTGTTTCTCTCTCTCTGGCTCACTGCCGGTGGAGAGGATCACCTTCTTCCTCTTCCTAAGCTCACTGCTCTTGAAAGGAATCCACTCACAGTTTATAGACCTGTAGGTCTCTTCATTTTCATGAATGAATGCATCTTCCTCTGTGTGTAGATGCTCTGTTGAAGTACAAATTTCACTCGTAGATGAATATCGCTTTGCACCGAAGGTATCGGGCAAACTTCCAGCTTCCACGCAGCCCGAAAACACTGCTGGAACAAACCTTACATGGCATGCAAGTCAACCTCGACGCGCAAGTATCGGCACCCAAGTCACAACGGGCGCGCAAGTCCTCCTCTGACACTTTCACGACACAAGCTTCCTCAACTCCAAACTTGCGCGACTCTCTTCCTTTTACTCCCAAACCACTATTGGCGTGCAACTGCAAACAGGCGCGCAACTTCTAACACAGGCGCACAACCTCAACCACTAGCGCGCAAGTCCCACCTGCGCGACCAAACACACCACTTGCGCGACAACCACACCTGCGCGATAGGAGCTCTGAGTTGATCTCCGGTACAGAATGAGGAGGGGTGGTCCAGTATTTATAGGCAATCTGACCACCCATGCGTGACGGCGCGCAAGTCACCTGCGCGACCCAGTCTTGGCGCGCAAGTCTTCTCTCCTTTTAGACACTTGCGCGACCAACTCCCAAACTTGCACGAACCTATTTCATTAGACATATTTTGATCTTATGATCTTGAAGATCATATGGAACACAAGTTTACTGTACAACAAGTTCACGGCGCGCAAGTCCCTTTTCCAAAAACGGCGCCACCTTGTATCTGTTCTTTTGTACCTCATCCAGATCATCCATTCATTTTATCAACGTTCTTGAATCAAACATGGATCGTTGAACTCAGCTCTTGAACTCGACATTCCACCGTGAAATCCTCTTTGTCAACAATCACAACTCAGATGTCCACTTTGTCAACAAACACAATCATCTCAAAAATGCTTCAATGATACCTTGAGGGATTTTTTCCCAACATAATCCAATTCATATTACTATATAAATTCAATAAATAATTTAATAACTCTATTATCTTATATATTATTACTTGTAATTATAATTATGGGAGAACCATATACCTCCTTTTATCCATCCTCTGAATAACACTGTCACTATGTGTGTGTACGTACGCCCAACCATCTCGACACTGTGGTGTCATTTTTTGTTCAACAATACGTTATTTGGATGGGTATAATGATGAGAATAATTGATATTAATAATTAATATATAATGATAATAATTATTTATAATTAGTATACTATAAAATTCCATACCATTTAGCTATCATATTAAAGATACCATCCCTCAAGCGTACATGCAGTCTACTGTCTCCATGACATGGTGATATTCATTCTCCACATTAACCAATAAATAATAATTATATAAGTCATATGATAAGTAAATATATTATTTATAAACTTAATATTATTCTTTATATGAATACAATATGTCCATATCATAAGAAACATGACATACATTACAAAACATGCAAATAAAACAAAGTAGTTAACACTAGAAACAATGCTACAACAAAAATATTATTAACCGAATGATATAAGAGGATCATATATGATATAATTAACATTGATATTATTCAATGAAAATTTAATAACATAATTTATCAAATATATATGTGGTTAAAACACCATATACTAAAGGAAAATAAAAGGTAAGGGTTAATTTCACAATCTAATTTTATCCGATATTTTTTATACAAAAGTATCTATTGGGGAATATTGACCATCCATACTCATGTTTATTAAAAATAAATTTTAAAATATTTTTCCTCTATAATTTTTTAACTTCATTTTTTACCCAACTATGAGATTTTATAAAATAATTTTTAAGGAATCATTCTGTCATTTTCCAAAAAAGGTATTTTGTGACCATTTTTACAAATCATGTAAAGAATGTTTATTTAACTTATTTGGTGTGAGTAGATTTTTGAACCATTATATTCCCTTAATATTTTAAATATTAGGTTACAAGCTTACAAGGTTATTTTCAAATGAAATTTTTTCATTTATAATTTCTTGGCATTTAAAATATTTTATTGTTAAAAGGGACATTTCTATAAAAAAGTTATAAGGAATTTTTCAAAATATTTTTATTTATGTAAACATACTTTTTTGATTTTACGATTAATTAAGGTTTGTATACTGAATGTTTTATGATATTTTTGAATTTATATGTGGTATTTTGATAGTATCCATGCTTTATAGTTAAATAATTGTCATTTTGAATAATATCATTAATACGAAGGTTTATGTTTTGTTTCACCCTTTTAATATGAGGAATGCATTAGACGTAGTAACTGACGGGCATGGCATGATATATCCCATGGATTCATTAATAGGACTCGTGAGTCTAACTAGATTCTTGGCACAATTTCTTGATGGTATGGTAATTGTACTGGCTTGAGGCCTTGATGTTATGTTTATGATGTCCGAAATTATGCTTTTACACATTATGAAATTAGTTATTGATATTTCATGTTAATATTAGACTAGTAGAATTATTATGTGAATGTTATAATGAAATTATTTGACATAATATTTCAATATTATGCTTAATAATATATTTAAAATCCATGTCTTTTAGTTATATACCATTCCTTTAAAGTCTATTATTTTTTATAAAATCTTTTTCGATAATTATTAGTCAGACTAAACATTGGATATAACATAATTCTATGTTTTATTTTCCAATGAATCCAAGATGTGTTATGTTAATGATATCAAGGGTTAATATCAGGGATATGAGTTTTTTCAAATGGTATAATATGTTGTTTTTGATTTCAATAAGAAATTTAAAAATTATGATTGTATGCTGTTTTTCGAAGTCTAAAAAACTAATCGGTCATTTGGGATTTTATTTCATATGTTCATTAAAATGTTACATAAAATAATTCACTGACTATGTTAAACTAGAGTTGGGGAATTACAGGTCTGGGTAAAATCTAGAGGATATCAACTCGTGATCTCTACCACACAATAATGGTACACAGACAAATTTATGGTTGAAATCATCAAAAAATAAAAAAACATATATGAGGTAATTCTTAATTAATTATGTTATTTATAAAAATAATTTGATGATAATTACTCTTGGGTCATGGTTCTTATTCATTTTCCCTATTTAAATGATTCAATTCTATGGATCACTACATTCATCATCGCATGGATCCTTTATTGTTCATTGATTATGGAAAAAATTTATTTTCAATCATCCCATCAACAATTTTGTTGCAACCGAAACCTAAAATTGTTATTAATGCTAGATAATTATTGTTAAAAATGATTTAAGAATAATTGGTTATTTTCTCATTCATATATTAGCTTCTTAAATATGGTTTAATAATTCTTTATTAATATGAATGATGAGATATCTTTATTCTTCTATTGATTCCCACATATCAATAAAAATGATTAATTTCAGGATTAAATTTATATAAAGATCTCATTTGTAGGTGAAAATTATTTATTCCAAGTTACAAAAAATTACAAAACATGTAATAATAATTACCCATAATGTAGTTTTTTTAATTCATCAAGCATACTTCAGAAATTAGTCAACCATTGTGCATTAATGACTTGTGGTGTAGTTAATTCCTAATCCATGTGTAGACCATGATAGTCTAGCCCACTGTCAGCTGGAACACATTCCATATATCCAACTAGACATGACATGTAGTCCCGTTCAGGATAGGTTCACCTGATTGGTACTGTGTAACACGGAGTCAACATAGCTTCTGTCCCACTGGACACACTGTGTACTCCAAAATTTCTAATGTAATCCTCACATGCTGAGTCACTATCCGTGTACTTCAGATACATGGTGAATAATGTAAATTCTTTGTAGATCATATATACATATTTTTTACTTTTACCAATTACACAAATTTAAAATATATGATACGGTACAACCGTTTAGATTTTTACTTGCATGTGGACGTAATGCTAGGACATGCCATGTGACAGGATTTGATATATACATTTATTTGTGTGTGTGTTTTATTAACATATTCAAAATAATCAATATATACACATCATGTATGAGTTGTATTAAAACTATTGTTCTATTTTCATTCTATATATCACAATGAAAAAATTGTATACATGTATAATATAAATTGGGTATTATTTGATAGGTATTCATAGGGTTACCTCCAAAGTACATGTTATGTACATAGTAAAATTTAATAGATTTTATTAACTTGTTTAAAAATATAATGTATGTGAATCTCAAGGAAATTCATATAGGGTATAATTGTAACACCCTATGATTTCATAGTATGTTATTTCTTCAATGAAATACAATAACATATAGTACATGCAACACCGAGTTCTAACGCACAACGACTTACTAAAGTAGCAGTTCAAAAGTGGTTATGAATTGTATTAACTACATTTTGAACAATATAAAATCCTTATAATTTTATAATAAATATTATGAGTTTCTTATACATAATCTAAGAACTAAATCAATTTTTAGATAAAACATGTCTTTTTAAAAAAAAATTAAATTTTACCACATTTTAATGGAGAACCCTTTCTAAATCCAATACATGAAACTTTTATACATTCAATTTGACAAAATAAACTTCTTCTTTAGAATTAGGACATATGATTTTTGTTTCAATAAATTTTTGGGGTTTTTCTGATAACATTTGTATTTGGGTGAATAGTAAAAATGCTATATTTTAACTGAAAAAACTTTTTTAATCAAAATAATTTATTGTGTTAAATTATACATTTTAATTGTTTGGAAGTATAAATTAATAATATTTTTACCATTTAATCCAATTTCGTTCATTGTAAGTAATTTCACTATGAAATTGGACAAAACAAGTGTCAATATTTTGATAGTTATTATTTATTTAAATTACATTTTTGGTTTTGAAAACGGGAATTAATATTAAATTAATAAAAGAAATTTCTATGTTTTGAATTTTGTTAAATATAATTCATTTTTGAATTCAGAAGATCAAAATTAGTTTTGGGTGAGTTTTTGGTATGTTTCTGAAAACATTCAATGAAAAGTGAAAAACACTAGGTTATTGGTTAAAAATGACTTTTCATTTAAATAATTATTTTTTTATTTTGAATTTATTTTTGGTCAAAATAGATACATAATAACAATATATGTTCAATTTAATTCATTGGATTCATTTTATAATAAGTTTAGATATATAAAAATCTTATTGAAATTTTACTGATGTTATCCACCTCCTAGAAAATTTTGAAAATTTACATAAAACATAATTTTATCTCTTCTACGAGTTTAATTTCAAAATTTTGAGAGACACGGTTGATATCAGTAAGTAAAATGTGGTTTAATAGGATGAAAATTATTTTTGGTCAATTGCATCTTTTTTACTTTTACTTACCATAATTAAAAGTAAATTGTGTAATTAAGTGTAAAAATAACATTATTATTACCCTAACACATGTCCTAATTCTATTTGATAAGTTTAATGTGACCACAAATAGCATTACGAATAAAATATTATCCTTTAGGTTGACTTGGATTATATTTGGACATTTATTATTATTTAATTCAAAGAATAGTTAAAAGTCATAAATTAAATGTTTAATAACTAAACCATTTTTATTAAAGGGTTATACAAAAGATAAATTAGTCTATAAATATTAATTAGAAAGATAAATAGTTTTACTAAAAAATGGTATTTTATTAATAAATATTATACATTAAATAATTAATTTTATTTATGACACATTGATGATGTAGTAATTACCGTATTAATGAAATATGAAACTAATTGATATTATAAATATCCAAATAAATGTAATTTGAGACTTTTTATGAATTAAAATAATTTTCTATGTTAATATGACAGGTTATATTTTGTTAGATGAATTTTTTTTGAAATAATAATGCTGTTATGAATTTAGAAAAAATAAAATAAAAAATACTGTTAAAATTAACTTAAAAGAGTTTGTAAATCAAATATTATATTATTAATTGATATTATATTCCTAAAAACTAAAAATTGTCCAAAAGACTTATATAAGGACATTTGTAACAATAATAAACCTCTTGGGGTTCTCTTAGAAGTACATTGTATGTTTATTAACCATATAATATAAAAATACAAAAAGACATGGTAAATGTCAAACTATTCAACTAAGAGTTAAATCTAAATGATAAAGTTAATATGGTGATCCAAACCTATCTAAAACCAATTGGTTAAGTGGTTTTAGAACCATCCCAGTCTTAGAATTTATATAAGTAATTTTGGAGCCATTAGAAACTTAAAATTATTTCATTATAAAATAATATTTCTAGCTTTTCCTAAGGTGCACCTCACCCCTCTTATAAAAGGGTACTCCCACTTCTCTATAATTCACACCTTAAATGCCATTTTTCTCATCCAAAACCTGAGAAAATATACTCCCAACTATCCTACATTAATCCTAGAGACCTTCATTTGGTGATAATGCAAATCTATGTAGCCCTTTTGATCAAATCAAAAGGAAGAACCCGAAGAACAATTAGTGATTTCACCACCCTCGTTGAAGTTATTTTATTCTTCCACTTACTCTTTCATTGTAGTTACCTTACCAAAATAATATATCCAGAACCTTATATATACTATTATGATATTATAAATTTTTACACAGCTATATTTACTATGCTACCCATCCTAGGAATGATAATGTCACTATGCCTGCGTACGTACGACTTTGCGTCTTCACGTCGTGGTGTAATTTGTTATTAAACACTAGGTAATATGGATGGATATAATGATGAGTAATATGTATAAAATCAATTAAAATAACATGATAATTTCTTTTTAAATTTAATATAGCTTCCAATTCCACACCTTTAAGGAAATGATATTGTCGCTTGTGAGTATGTATGCAATACCGTCTCCACGACGCGATGAGATTAATTTCCATGTTCACTATCAATGATGATTATAAAATATATTTCATTAATAATTATGTAATATATTAAATAATAATGGTACTATATATATATATAAATTTATTGACTTATATATATATATATATCTTATTCACTTAGTTCTATTCAATACAATATGAAAATAGAAACCGCGATTATGCGTACTTACGGCCTACCATCTCCATAAACGGTATTTTCCATTTCATATATCTATCTATTATAAATATTTATATTCTAAATATATATCTTGTATGAATCAAGGTTTTTATTGTGGATTTATTTAAATCATGATCTAAATGATATGTTCAAAAATAACACGTTAAAATACGTAAGATAAAGAAAGCGATTATTACACGAAATGATAATTTAACATTGAAATTATTATTATGTGGGTAGTATAAAGTCATAAACGAATTATGTAAGATATCATAAATATTAATATGGATCTGGTATAATATAATAACAGACTACTGTCTTTATATAGAAGGTTAAACATACCCTCTAATAATGGAAACTGCATGGTAAGGGTTAATTTCCCAATATCATTATTATTACTGATTGTTTATGGGTATGTTTTTACTGGGAAATATTTATTACCCACGTATGTGTTTTATAAAAGAGTTTTAAAAGGGGAATTATTTAATGGAAACTTTTTCAAAAACATCATTTTTAAGTTTTTAAATATATATTCTTCTAAATCATTCTCATTAATGCCCATATTTTTAAAACGGGATTTAATGATTTGTTTATATGGGCATGAATGTTTTTAAAATGTTAATTCCTTCATAAAATTTCAAATTAGCATGGGAAACTTTGATTCAAAAATTTCTTTATATTTCTACCTCACAAAATGGTGCGACTTTTAAATGTTTTCATAAAAAATGGATATTTCTCAAAAAGAGTTTTACAAATAATTTTCATCTATGTCAACATCCATTGATGGATTTTAATGTTTTTTATGTTGATTTATTATGATAAAAATCTATCATATTGTATTGATGGTGTTGTGAGATGTTTGACTATGGATTTGTTATTTTTATACCATTCATGGTTTATGGGTAAAGTATTGACATTTTTTATGGATGTTTTAATACGAATTTTTATGTTATGTTTAAACATTTTCATATGATGAATGCATTAGACTTAATAAATGACGGGTGGAGACAGCTATATCTACCTGATGCATGAGTTTGTCTTATGGTACAAAAAAGTTTCTTGTCACATGGCCTTGACAAAATATTATTTTTATTCTTGGAACAAGTCCATGACTATGTGGTTATGATGTCTGGCATTATGCATTCCATCATTATGATAGTGGCTATTGATATTTCTTTTGATTATTCGACAAGTAGAATATCAATGTGAATAATTACATGGAATTATTTTATTGTATCTTTGCCATATTATGTTGAAGTTTACATCTAAAAGGATTTGTTTTAATCATATACATTGCATTATATGTTTATGCTTTATTATAAATTTTTCTGCTATATTTCTATCCTTACTAAGAATCTGAGCTCACCCCTTTTTATGATTTAATTTTGTAAGGATAAAAAGAAGTCTATTATGAATGAGTAAATGGGTTATGCTAGGGGATTAATGGCATTCTAAAAGGATAATTTATGTTGTGTTATATTTTCTAATGTGTAATGTAACATTGATGTATGTAATCTATTTTCCAAGACTGTTATACTGATTGGTCTTTCAAGACATGATTCCTTATAATCATGCCAATGTTACATAATAACGCACTGACTTTGGTAAATGGGGTCGGGGTATTATAGTTGGTATCAGAGGATGTTTAGAAACAACATTGGAAATAGATTATGATAAACTCTTATTATAGAAACATACCCTAGGATAGACATTGAGGATTAGTATAGAAGGAATTTCTAGATTTTTGGCACTGTATATATTTTTTGAGTTTTCGAAGTAATACTTGCACGTCTGGATATGATCTGGTAGAGGAGGCTTTGGCACAGATGCACCAAGGTTTAAAACCCAAAACACCGCTTTGATCTAAACACTAATGGGAACTAGTGTATGACATTGGGCCATGTTGCACTCCTGGTTTCGACACTCATAGGGTATATTCTTAGGATAATTCACATTTTCATTTCTATACATTATGAAGGATTTAAGAGTAAATATTTTCTCAGAGAATATATTTTATGATTATAGATTATATGCATAATCTGTTCAATTTACATTTGGTATTTTACATGTTGGGAATTATGCATTGTGATTCATAAACTAACCTAGTATATTCCATTATTTAGAAATGGGGACTAGTAAAAGGAATGAGACCTCCAACAATACACATGATCTAAAAAGTAAGAAGGATCATATCTTTCATTGTATTAAGCCATAATTTAGAAAAGAAATACTCTCACTTGTATTATCGTCATATGAAGAAATAATATCATGTGTTAATAAGATATGTAAATAATTCTCTAAGTCATATGGATCTTAAGGGAAGCCAGAGAAGAAAAGGATGGTAGATAGAAATATGGATAAAGGTCATAAGGGAAAGAAGGAATTTACCATACGTAATAACTATGGAAGGAATCACCTTGGTAAATAGTTTAAGGGAATGAGAGCTTGTTATAAGTGTTGAGAAAAAGAAAACCATGTACGTGACTGCAAGGATAAGATAACGTTTTAATGTGTATTATGCTTCATCTGCAAGGAGTTGGGTCACTACATGAATAAATGTCAAAATCATCCAAGTATTCCCCAAATCATGCTATAAGATAATAATAAAGTTGTGATACTACCACAGATGAAGAGGAATGACTAGTGCTCTTATGTTGTTGTTAAAAGATTATGTCATTTCAATGTTATATCGATGATATACCTATAATATGAATTATGGAAATAAATAAGGATTCTACTACAGTACCATTTCATTGAGAATTTGAGATTATATAGATTTATAAAAATTGACTAAACCAAAAGTTAATATTTTTTTAAAATACATGGTTGGACGAATGATAAAAATTAATATGGTTCTGATACAATGGTAGTAATTTTGGAATATGATATGGTTGATTTGAATAAATTATATTGGATATTATTGACTATCATGGAATTGATTTATGGTAGGTTTATTTCATCATTGTTTGAATATTAAATTATTTTGGATATAAGGAATATATCCAGTATTATATAAAGTTTAAGGGAGAATGAATGTAATAAATTAGGTTTTATGGTAATTCATGGTGTCAGCATGTTTTAAAATAATACATAATGAAGGTTTTCACATGTTATTACGTAGAAAAAGGATCTTCATTGAGTTTAACATCCTTATAAATTTTGGACTATGAGTTTGAATTGAAATATTTTGGATAATTATAAACGTTGGAATAGATTATGTTTGAAATTGGATACAATTGCTAAGTGAATTTTTGGATTGTCATAAAAAGGACAACCCAGAGGTTGAGTGATAACCAGTCACGTCCAAGAAGGCCGCGAGACTTGCACCCACAACCGAAGGGAGACAAGGGTGCATCAACTACCACTGGACTACGTGTTTTCTTGGATAGTATAATATAGTTTTTTTTAAAAGGTCTGATATGTGAATTATAAATTTATTATTTTTGAAACCCTATAAAATTAGTATAAATAGAAATTGTTTTGAAATATTTTGGTGGGAATGATGAGTTTGTGGTATGAATTTGTTAAAAAATGTAACTCTACATAACATGTATATATATATATATGTTTCCCTTTTGTTGTATGAAAAAATTAATTATAAAACAATAGTTAAGTTACTTCATCCCAATATCCTTTCATTGAGGAAACCATTGATTTTTAAATGACTTTATTTTATATAGTGTATAAAACCCTTTGAATTTTCATTTCATGGGGAATCATTTTCTACGAAGAATTTTACTAAACGAAAAAAATGATTTTTTTTACATATGCGGTGACAACGAAATTTCCGCCTCCACGAGTTAATTTTACCATTGAATTCTTTAATAAGATAAAATGTTTTTTAAAAAAAGATAATAAATAACATATACTCTTTTTACGTATTTTTTAATTGAAAGTGGTTTTGATAATAGATTTGATATGTAAATATATTTAAATGATATATTGTGATTGATGACCTCAATCAATCAAACTAAATATTTACTCTTTTCATCAAATTATGTGTCTCTAATTTCCACCAATTTTCTCTTAATCTAGATCATAATTTGGTGGTGACTTTTTCATTCCCCTTTTCCTTTTCTTATGACTAAATTTTATTAACCCAATTTTTGATGTGGGTTTTCCAACAAAGGTATTTTCAATTTTCAACCATTTCTTTTTGAAGAAATTTTTAAAATTATGAGGACAAAAATTACTGATTTAGGGAGTAATGCAACTCCCCAATATTTAATAGTACGTTATTTTTTCAATGTAAACCAATAAGATACACTACACGCAACGCTGAGTTTTATCGCACCATGACTTACAAACTAGCCGTTCAAAAGTGGTTAAGAATAGTATTAACTAAATATTCAACATTAAATAATCCTTATAATTTTATAATTCATATTATGTTTTTCATAGACATAATGTATGAACAAATTAATTTTTTTAGATAAAAGAAGTATTTTTCAAAAAATGAAAATTTACCCCTTTTTAATGGAGAACACATATTAAATCTAATATTTGAAACTTTTATATATTTAATTTGACAAAATAAACTTCTTATTTATAGTAGGGACAAAATATTTTAGTTTCAATAAATTTTTGGTGTATTTCTGATAACATTCATATTTGGGTGAATGGTGAAAAATACTATATTTTAACTGAAAAAAATATTTTTAATCAAAATAATTTATGGTGTTAAATTATACATATTTATGTTTTATAAGTATAAATAGTCTATATTTTTACCATATAATCCAATTATGGTCATTATAAGTAATTTCACTATGAAATTGGACATAAACAAATGTCAATCGTTTGATAGTTATTATTTTCTTAAATTTATGCATTTTGGTTTTGAAAATGGAAATTAATATTAAATTAATAAATTAAATTTTTATGTTTTTAATTTTGTAAAATATACTTCATTTTTGAATTCATAATATCAAAATTAGCTTACAGATAATTTTTCGTATGTTATCTAAAAACATTCAATGAATAGTGAAAAACACTACATTATTGATTAAACTCGACTTTTCATTTAAATAATTATTTATCTCATTTAAATTTATTTAATGTAAAAATAGATACATAATACCTATATAAGTTCAATTTAATTCATTTGAGTCATTTTATAATAAGTCTAGATATATAAAAATGTTATTGAAATTTTACCGTCTTTTACCCACCTCCTAAGAGTATTTGTAAATTTACATAAATTATAATTTTACCGCTTTTGTGAGTTTAATTTCAAAATTCCGAGAGACGAAGTTGATATCAATATGTAAAATTTGGTTCAATAAGATGAAAATAATCATTTTTGAATAGTAACTTTATACCTTAATTTAACACGTTTATGATAAATATGGCAATTGAGGGTAAAAATGATATTATTATTACCCTAAAAAATTTTATAATTATATTGTATAAGTGAAATTAGACAAAAAACAACCTTAGGAATAAAATATTATCATTTATGTCCACTTGTATTTGATTTGGACATTTATAATTATTTAATTAAAGAAGAGTTAAAAGTGTCAAATTCAATGTTTAAAAACAAATCCAATTTTAATATAGGGTAATAAAAAAGACAATTAAGAAAATAAATATTAATTATAAAGCTAAAAATATTTCATACATAATAGTATTTTATTTATATTTTTCAGTCATTAAATAATTAAATTTATTTATGACACAAAGATGACGTAGTAATTACCGTATTAATGAAATATTAAAATAATTGATTTTATAAATATCCATATAATTTTAATTAGAGACTATTTATGAATTACACTTATTTCCTAGGTTAATTTGACATTTTGGGCTGGTTTGATGAATTTTTTTCAATGTAATAATGCTATTAAGATTTTAGCAAAAACAAAATACCAAATAGTGTCAAAATCGATATAAAAGATCTTTTAAAACTGATATTATATTATTAATTGATATTATATTCCTAAAAATACAAGTTTTGGCAAAAAAGACTTATATAATGATAGGTGTATCACGAATAAACCAATTGGGGTTCCCTTAGAATTATATAGTATGTTTATTAACCCTATAAAATAAAAATACAAAGAGACATGGTAAAATGTCAAAATATTTAACTAAGAGTTAAATCTAACAGATAAAGTTAATATGGTGACCCAAACCAGTATAAAACCTATTGGTTGAGTGGTCTTTGACCCATACCCATATTATCCTTTAAATAAATCAATTTTTAGACATTATAAACCTAAAATAATTATATTATAAAATAATATTTCTTGCTTTTCGTAAGGTGCCCCAGACCCATCTTATAAAAGGGAACTCCCCTTTTTTCAAATTCACTCCCTCAATGCCATTTGGATCGGCAAAAACCTACAAAAATATCCTCCCAAATATATTACCTTAATCATAGAGTCATCCCTTTGGTCCAAAAGCCAATGTATGTTGCCCTTTTGATAAAATCAAAAAGAAGTACTTGAAGAAGAGGTAATGATTTCCCCACCCTCTTTCACGTTCTTTTAGTCTTCCAATTACTCTTTCTTTGTTATTACCAAGACAAAATAATAAATCCAATACCATATATATACTGTGATGTTATTATAAATATGGAACAACCATATTCATTATTCTATCCATCCTATTAATGATATTGACACTATGCGTTCGTGCGTACAGTTTTCCATCTCCACACCGTGGTGTAATTTGTTATTCAACACTAGGTTATATGGATGGATATAATGATGAGTAATGTGTATATAAATAATAATTATAACATTCTTATGTCTCTGTAAAATTAATATACCTTTCAATTCCACACCTTTAAGGAAATGATATTGTCGCTTGTGTGTACATACGAATTATCATCTTCACGATGTGATAATATTCATTTCCACATTCACTATTCAACAATGATTATAAAATATATATCAATAATAAGATTGTAATATATGAAATAATAATGCTACTATATATATGTGTGTGTGTGTGTGTGTGTGTACTTAAATATATCTTTTGCAAATAGTTCTGTTCAATACGATATGAAAACAGAAACAGTGTTTATGCATATATACGATCTACCATATTCATAAATAGTGTTTTCCATTTCATATATATATATCTACTATAAATATGTATATTCTAAATATATATGATATATTAATAATTTTTTTTATTCTGGAAGTATTTAATTCATGATCCAAATGATACGGTCATGAATAACAAGTAAAAATACGCACGATAAAGAAAACGATTATTACCCAAAATGACAATTTAACATAGAAATTATTAATAAATGTGTACTATATAGACATAACTGAATCATGTATGTTATCATAAATATTAATATGGTTCTAGTATAATTTAATAACATATTAAGGTCTTTATAGAAGAGGTTAAATTTATCCCTTACTAAAGGAAAGTGCAAGGTAAGGGTTAATTTCTCAATCTCATTATTATTCGAGATTGTTTATTGGTACGTTTTAACAGTAACATATTTTTTAGCCATTTACATGTTTCATAAATGAGTTTTCAAAGGGATTCTATTTAAGGGATACTTTTACTAAAACATAATTTTAATTTTTTTAAATATTTATTCTTTTAAAACATTCTCATTAATGTCCATGTTTTCAAAATTGTTTTTAAGGATTTATTTATATGGTCTTGAATGTTCTTAAAATTCATCATCCATTCAAAAGTTTCAAGTTGGTATGGAAATATTTTACTCAAATATTTATTTAAATTTCTTCCTTTAAAAATGGTGGGACATTTAATTTTTTTTCTTAAAAAATGGATATTTCTCTCAAGAGTTTTACAAATCATTTTCATATATGTCTACATCCTCTGATGGATTTTAAACTTGTTTGAAGTTGATTTATTATGATACAAATCTTTCATATTATATTGATGGTTTTGTGATATGTTTGACTCTGGATATGTTACTTTTATACCATCCAGGGTTTATGGGTAATGTATTGAAATTTCATATGAAGGTTTTAATATGAATGATCTTGTTATGTTTAAACCTCTTCATATGAGGAATGCATTGGACTTATTAAGTGACAGTTGGATCCCAATATATCTCCTCGATGCATCAGTGGGTCTAATGAGACAAAATAGAGTCTTGGAATAAAGCCTTGAAAAATCTTATTTTTATTCTTGGAACAAGGCCTTGACTATGTTGTTATGATGTCTTCCATTATGCCTTCCATCATTATGAATGTGTCTATTGATATTGCATGTGATTATTCGACTAGTATAATATCAATGTAAAAAACTAAATAAAGTTATTTTATTGAATCATTGCCATATTATTCTAATGATTATGTTTAAAAGGATTTTGTTTTAGTCTTATATATTTCCTTAAATGTTTGTGCTTATTTATGAAATGATCCTCTATATTGTTATCCTTACTAAGCATATGAGATCACCTATTTCTATGTTTTAATTTTTATAGGATTACAAGAAGTGTATTATGATTGAGAAGTAGGGTTAAGCTAGGGGATTAATGGAATTATAACAGGATCATTTATGTTGTGTTATATTTTCTAATGTGTAATGTAATGATTATGTATGTAATCTATTTTCCAAGACTACTATACTGATCAGTATTTAAGGACTTGATTCCTTGTAATCATTCCAATGTTACGTAATAATGCACTGACTCTGGGTAACTGGGGTTAGGGATTTACATTAATATAAATTTATTGATTAATTAAACATTATAATTAATCTATTTGACCATTATTTATCTTAAATAATAACTATTATAGAATTTAATACTAGTTATATTAAATATGTAATTTGTGGCATGCTGGGGGTGATCATGAGGATGTATAGACCTTTGTATGTGATTGGTTTCCTTTTAATTTATTAATAAATTAGATTGTTGGCATGTGATCCATATATCCTTATTAATATGTATGGAATGTGTTCCCATGGTTTCATTTTTTTAATCACCCTTTTACAACTCACCTCTAGGTGAGTAAAAGAAAATGTAATATATGGACGTCCCATGCTAGTGGAGGTATTTCTTGTTAAGATATGAGGTGAAACCAATACAAGGATATACACGTTTGAAAAGTGTTATGATATACAAATGAAACATAAATGGTTCACGCTGTTTCTCACCTAGGTCAGCATTTATATTATCAACCGCAAGTTAAAAAACCTTTATAATAATCTTATGATCATACCATTTTTTTTAATTCAATCAATTTCATGGTTATTTTATTATGAATGATTTATGAGGATCTAATAAATAATTATTTAACATGCAAGAAAAAATAGATCTAAAATAAACTATTTTGTGTGTAAATATTCACTGAATAAATCATTAATCACATTAGTAATCACACGTAATATTAAAAATCATGGGAAAAGACAATAATTGGAAACATACCAAGAAATGATAAATTACTTAAATAAAATATTCTGATTGTATAGACCTCCATTTCACCAGTTTGAATCAAACCATAGTTCAAAGTGATTGAACAACAATTTATGGGGTGCTTTCAATTATCTAGAAATTCAAAATTGATTTTTTTAATTAACTTGGTATATATAAGAGGTTTTATTCCAAAGCAGGACATGGTGTAACATAGAGGAAAACGTTTAGGAGATTTGAATAAATTATTTCAATATTGGGGAGTCCACTCAATGAATCCGGGAACTATGAGTTTTTGGTAGTTTGATTTTTTAATGGAGACATAAAGCTATTTGATCTTTTTTTCCAAGAATATTTTGGGTTATGAGAATGGAATATGTATCCTTTCTACATGAATGTCCATGAAACAAGATTTTCCAAATCCAATGGTGAGGGATACTAGGTTTTGATTAAATAGTTGGAGGTAAAAAATATTTATTTATAATTTGTCTAATTTTTATCAACATAATGTAATAAAATCATGATCATATTATTTGTATAAAAAACATAAAAATGACATAAATAATATCATTGGGATCCATACATGATATGAGAAACCTTCTCAGTAGCCATAATTTCTATGAATGGAAAAGGCGCCAATGGGTTATCATTCACCATGAAATGAAACAGTATGTTATATAATAACCACTACCGGTTTCCCATAGAAATGAGGCGAGTGATGAAGAGGTCTCTCTATATAAGAAATATCCAAATGATGTTACATTTGTTCAGTAATTCATGTTATTATCCATGTCGAATGAGATCATGAAGAATCATGATGGAGTGGATTCCTATATCATGATGTATCACCTTTAACATCTCTATCAAGAGAAGGATAGAAAATAGAGTTATGAGAACTCTAATGCTTTATTCATGACTAATTTTGGAGAGTCTCCACCATCTGGGCCTCATGTAGTCATGATTTTTTGTTACATTGAATTCATGGACATTTTAGGGATTAAATTTCTAGATGAGTTATATATAGGTCTATAAAGATCATCAATTCCCATGAATATCAATTATTTTATTGTGAATTATAATATGATATATAATGAAATATTCTATCATAACTTATGAACTTTTTTCTCCAAGGGGATAAGGATATGGGGCATGAAAGACTCTCAATCCATGTGGAGATTAGGAAGAGTAAGGACTAGGAAATGGGGTGTATGGAATATTAATAGTTTAGATCCCCTGATCATAGTTTGAAAAATAAGAAGACGATCCAAATGCATGGAAATGAAAGGAAGTAGTATGTTCTACCTGTGGAATGTCAGGCCATTGGAAGAGGAACTGAACCTTGATTAAAGGGTAACCCAATGGTGTGTTCATTATTGTGTGCAATATTTCCATTTCAACACATTCTATATTTGATATATATTGGGGTGCCCAAATATGTATCCAAATTTATTAAAAATGTAAATTTTGGAAAATTTATAGAGGATATGTTGATCTATGAGTTACTAATGGTTTGGGGATGTCTTCTCATTCAATTAGTTATTTCCATCTTTCATTACCATCAATAATTATTTTTGTTTTACATGATTGTTATTATGAATCTACTGTTACCAAAAACATAATTTCTATATCAATTTAAGATACATATTGGTTTATCATCTATTCCATAATAAAATATGTTTCTATTATAAGGACAACATTTGTAATGGAATCACACATTTAAATAATTTTCTATATATTTTAAATTACGAAAACCTGTTGTTGGTAATCGATATTGAATCATGTTCACACAAATCATTCAACAACTAGTGGGGGAATCACTATCTTGGTCATGTAAATGAGAATTGTTTGACCATGATCTATAAATATTGAAACTTTTAAGCTTCTTACCTAAACCAAAAGATAGATTTCATTCTTGTTACAAGGGAAGATGTCCAAACCACTATTTGGTGTATGGGGTGAAAGGTCTACAAATCATTTACGATTAGTACACACTAATGTGTCTGTACCATTTATACTAGAGTCTAGTAATGTATATTATTACTTCAAAATATATAAATTTGACTTATGTATATATGAAAATTTTTACATTATGAGGAATAAGTCAGAGACCTTTGAGTAATTCAATGAATTAATGAATGAATTAGAGAATTTAATATATAAGAAGATAATGATGTTATGACCAGATTGATGTGGAATATATACTAATGAAGAACTCATCAGCATTCTATGATTTCATGGGATTCTATCTCAACTCACTCCAACATATACACCATAGTGGAATAGTTTTAGTGAAAGGATGAACTGTACGTTGTTTAACATGGTTAGGATTATTATGGGTCATGAATATTTTTCATTATCCTTTTATGAATATGAATTGAAAACTATGATATGAAAATTGAATAAATTACCAACTAATCTGGAAAATGTAATCCATTCAATATATGGAGTATAAATAAACCCATTATATCTCATACACGTGTATAGGAATGTGAGGTGATTTTTATGGTTTTATCCAGAAACAAACTGGAACCCCAGGGCACAATGTTTTTCTTTATTGGGTATCCCATGAGAAAATGTTATACTGCATGTACAACCTCTCATAAAAAATACATTGATTACAAAAAGAATCCATCTTTCATGAGAGGGAGAATATCCTCAAAAATGATAGTGGGTGAATGATTGACTTCGATGAATTTGATGCTTATGATAAACGAGAGTTGGTACAGGAACAAGTTCTCAAGGTCCCGATGGAATAAGTATTGCTGAATAAACATGTACTGCATAAGAGTGTATTAGATGTAAGAGAACTAGAGATATTTTTTTTCTAGCCACCAAGGATGGTGAGGCTTTATTGTTGGACAATGATAGATCTCCCTCATACAAGGAGGATGTAGAGAGCATAGAATCCACAATATCGATATAAGATATGAATTATGAGACGAATTCCATGTATTAGAACCATGTTTGGGTTCTAGTCATTGTCTTGGTTGATGTAGAGACATCTGGGTGTAAATAGGTATTCAAGAGGAAATTGGACATGTAATGTAAATTAAGTAAATATAAAAACATGGTAGAGGTTAAACTGTTTAATAAATTTTAAAGAATTAACTACAATGAATCTGGATTTCTAGCTTCTATGTTTAAATACATCTTAATCATATCTTCCATAAAAGATTACAATGACAATGTCATTTGAAAGAAGGATGTCAAAACAACGTTCCTTAATGGGAACATTCATTAAGATGTCAATAAGAAACAACCAAAAGGGCTCATGTGACTATGTGATTCCATAACCAATTTCACGTTATAGAGAACCATTTATGGATTCATGCAAGCATCTTGGTTATAGAAAATTATATTTGATTAATTCAAAAATGAATTTTGTCTCATAAAGAATGAGTTTGATCCATGTGTTTAAAAAGGATTAGTGGAAATGAGGTTATTATACTATTAGTATATGACGATGACATAATAATTATTGAAAATGACATAAAAGTCATATAATTTGTTATGGAATTGACAAAAAATTACTTATCCTTGTAGAACATAGGTGAATCATCCTATATTTTAGGGTTCAAGATCATTATTTATCGATCAAATAGGCTTCTCGGACAAATATTGAGTACTTATATTTACCATATACTAAAGATATTTTTTTTAACAATACATGAGGGGATTTTTTCTAGTGCCACATAGTTTACATATTTCTATGAAAATATGTCCCAAGACACACCAAGAGAAATATAGAATGAGTAAGATCCAATACATATGATCAATTGGATCAACCATGTAAGCCATGTTATGTTCTAGATGTGATGTTTCTTATGCATTGAACATGGAAGGTAGATATCGAGGAGACCTAGGAGAACAAAATTGTTATTTTGTAATGTCTATCCTTGTGTATCTATGAAAAACAACGGATTTGTTCATGGTTATGGAGGAGATGAAAATCATGAAATTAAATGGTATGTCGATGAAAGTATTCCCACATATCAGAATGATCTGATGTGTAAATTTAGATATGTTCTCTATGTCAAAGGAGGAGTTGTGAGTTGGAAGAGTTGAATGCATCAAGTTGTAGCTGATTCAAAAGTGGAGACCGAGTATATAGAATCTCCTGATGCAGCCAATGAATTCATTTGGATTCAGAACACTGTATAATATTTTTATGTCATACATATATGTAATGTCCCTATCACATTGTATTTTTATAACACTGAAGTGATGTCTCTTACAAAATATGCAAGGTCATATCAAATTATATCGATAATACTCTATGTAACAGTTATTCAGGTATTTTATTAAAGATGTTAAATTTCATTGAGAAGAATATCCATGGTAGATAATGTGGTATGCCTCTTAAATAAATCCATATCTTAGTATAATCATTATTGTCATGTTAGAGCTAAATGATTGATGGTTGTTAGCTGTTGGATCTAGTAGATGTGGAAGTCTGTTGAAGTTGAATCCATAGGAAAAACTTATTTTATACATGTTGTCAACTTATATTCATGTTTATGAATATTAATAAATTACTTATCTCATCATGATTTCTTTTATATGTAAAACTGTATATGATAATGTCATATGAGTCATTGTCACACTAAAAGGTCATAGTGGATCTCTATTATGATGAGAACCTGGATGTACTGTTTAATTATTCATGAATATTGGTTCAATAGAATGATGATATCATTTTAGTGACACAAATGATATAGGTTTTTAATGGTTGATACTCATCGGATATTGATTCACATTCTCATGGTTTATTCCTTTGGTAATGTTGGGAAATTTATTATAAGAACAAGACCCACTATTAAGAAATTCACATTTCTTTGTGTAATTGGGTGTTCCTATAAATGGAAATATGAATTCGTCCGTATAAATTAATATTATTATTAATGGGTAATATGTGTCACACTCATTTATGTATTGAAAAAATCATTGATGACATATTATTGTGGATAGGTATAATTTGCTGGGTGTGTTACGAGAAATACTACATCAATGAATAATGCGAGAAATGATGTGTCCTCATTTTCATTATAATAAGATAATATATCAATCCATTTAATTGAAATTATGAATCCTTAATAAATCCATTTCAATATAGATTAATAGGAATGTTTTATTTTTGGTAATTCAACGATATAGATATCAAGCATAAAGGATGATTGCACTAGCATGATGTATACATGAAGAGTGATATTTTGATAAAGGTATTATATTACACAGTAAGAATTTTTATTATGTGACATGATGTTGGTCATAAAATTATTTCCCTATTTTATCTTTATTATGTTTCTAGATCAGAACGATGAATATTAGGTAGTTTCTTCAAATTAAAATGAGAAATATGTCGAGAGGGTCACACACTAAGTGTATCAAGAATCACAATTAATTGATTTATTAGTCAAAAAGATGAATAAATATTATTAATGGATATGGTTTAGTAATTATTCATGTATGTTGATCACATTTATTCTATCATGATTTATTCTAGATAATATAATGTGAGTGGAATAATTAATAAATATTAAGGGGGATTGGCATAGCGTGTTTAATGGTCTAGTGAGAATTAATAATACTGAATATTATTTTATTAAATAATATCAATATTACATGATTAAATATTATTTAATAATAACTAACAAGTTGAGTTTATATCATGTTATAATAATTTTTTTGTATTATATGTCCTGGGGTTTTCTATAGGATTAATGATATAATAAGAGGCACTTGTAGAAATTATTTATTATTACCCTAGTGAATCATATTAACGGTTATATTTTTATCTAATTATTCAATGGAAAGAGAAGAAACACCTATTGTGGTGTGCAACACAAATAGGAGAAAATATAATAATTTTATAGAGTTAAACTATCTTCATGAAAGCTCTCAATAACTAGAGATATCCTCCTCTAATGGATAAAGGATAACACTTTGGAAGCGGTTCTAAAGGTGATGAAAGGTGGACATTCGAAGCTTATGGATCTACCACTCCATCACCTAGAGACTCCTTCAGTGACATCTATAGGTGCATGGTAGAAGTTTTGATCTACACTAGAAGAGATATAACCTTGATATCTATAATTAAATTATGGTACATCAATAGATCTATGGATGAACGCTTCAATAAATAATGAATCACCTTGGAGTTAATTATAATTTTAGTAAATTAATTTTAAACAATATATGTTTAACCTCACTCTTGGTTCTATGTTTCTACTCTAATGACCTATTTCATTGATTTAATTATGTATATCATGAAATTCATTATATCATAGATAATGGATTATTCATTAAATATGTCAAAACATTAATGTTTAATCATCCTATTTGCACTTCTATTGCACCTAGAACCTACACTTATTTACCCTCTAATATATGATGTATGATAATGGAATGATACTAATGAATTTTTTATTAGAATTACTAATACATGGAATATAAAGAATTCTTATATAAAATAAATGATTATATGGTGCCTTCTAATTTTGGAACTTTTTTTGCTTCATAGGAATATTTATACTTAAGCCAACCTTGTATTCTCAAGGGAATGACTTATGCACTCAGAGGACCTCATTCTGGTTCATTGAGCTAATTTATGTTGGAAATACCCACTTTTAAATCTATTACATGCATTATTTTATGAATTTCACAATGAAGTACCAGTGATTCACTAGACAATCTTACCGATATAAGAATAACTTATATTCATCTTGAGGTCCTTAGACAGATGACTCCAAAAATTCTGCTCATTTTTCCTAGTCAAGCTTTGTAGAGGATTAATATGGTTGAGATCCATATAATTGGTTTTACTCTTTTAAAAATGAATTACTTTTGTTTACCCAATGGATTTCACATTGACCCTTCATTGCTAGAACGCATGAGTTTCCAATATGAGGTGGATCAACTGCAGAGTTCATGTATCCCTTTGCCTCACCTTGGATCCTCTGTTCCTATTATTTTTATTTATAATAATTTTATATGACATTTACAAATGAAATTCTTATTATAAATACAAAATTAGTTAACTAATTTAATTAATACATGTTTAGAAAAAAGACTAGTTATTATTTATTTTTTACTACATTAATTATATATATAATTGGACAATATTTTGTTATATATTAACTAACTACAATGGTATGGGCACTATTGATGGATTCCTAAAGAGATTATTCTAATGCATTAGCTTGGTCCCCATCGGTACCCAAGATGATAATATGATAACAAATTTGGATTAAGGGAAGCATCCGTATTTGGATACCCGACAATCTATCATTGGAATGAAAGATGGGTTGTAGATTATATAGCTAGATATCAGGGCGATTGAATAGTTTTTTACCATTTTATTATTTTTGAATAATATTTCATTCACTATCTTTATGATTCCATGTGTTCTTGTTTTCCATTTGTGTACAGATATTTAATTACATATTTTTTTACTTGATAAAATTTATAAATTTTATGGTTATTTACTTGTTGGATTCTTATTCTAGTTTTTTTCTTTTTTATTCATTATTATAACACTTAAATTGTTCTGATATATATTTTTGTGCACTATTTTTGTATAACATAAATTATTTGAATATTATCCCTAGAGACACACACTATTCCATCTGTATAATTTGGAAACCTATGGTGTATGTAGAGGTGTAAATAAGTCCATGTGGCCAACATGGTTTGGATAACCACTAATGAATTAGTTTCGGTATATCACATAATGGTATAAAATATTTATGTTCTCACTATAAATATTTAGTATGGTATAAATAAGATTTGGAATGTGTTGTAACGCGTTTATAAGTATTTCCTAGTAGTATCTAACCCATGTTAGGGTTAATCATTTAGTTATTGGAGAATGGGAAATTGTTGTCCAATATTTCACCTATTAAATATGATATATGTTTACCATTGATTAATGCACAATAATTGTGGTATTCATGTACATTATGAAAATTTTACCTTTACCTAGAATGTTGTGTATAATTGTTACATGCATCATTATTATTGCCAACGAATTCAAATTTTAGGTATATTCCATTCCATGAAGGTCAATTTTACTTATATAATTTCTTATACTTCTTGTGATTGTTGTGTATTCCTGAGTTTCAATATATTATTACTCTACTATCATTTTCTAGAAGGAATTTTTTTTGTTTAATGATTCATCAAAAATATAAATGGTTTATCCCTATATATAATGATGATTCCATCTCAAATAGAAAATTTCATTTCCAATAAGATATATACCCTTATTTAAATGATCCGTTATTTTTATATGATTAAATGTTAACCAATTTAAATTTCTATTGTGTGTGGGACATTATAGATTTGGAAGGGTAATTCATAAAAATCAAATTTTTGGATGTTTCCCATTATATTATAAAACTTAATGTAATGGTTATGTTATCATTAAATGGTTTTCAATTTAAATTTATAAAGAGTATGACACACTAAAGACTAGGAATGAAAATCCATTAAATTGATATCTTCATTTTGAATAAACTCACTTATGTAAATAAAATGTATATTTTGGATTATAATTGAAATGGTTTACTATTAATGAGAATGAAAAATTGGAATTTAATGAGAATTTCTCACCATAAATTTCAATTGAAACACCATATAATTGATGACCAATAAATAATAATTTAAACACATTAAAATACATAGCACATTGATGGAGTAGTTGGGGTAGTAGGTTGGGTAGTGATTCCTTATCCTTATTTCCTCTTCTATTAGGGATCATATAAAATTTAGTATTCTATTTTAAGGCATGTGATTAGATTTTTTTAGAGCTATGATATCATGAATTCCTCGAGTAATGAACCATGAGATCTTGACAACCATGATCTAGCAGTTGTGGGCCTTAATTAAAAGCGTTACCTATAGTCACTACAAAATTAGTGACTTGTAACAACATAAAATTACAAACAGATAACATATTTGTTGGTGAAAATGAGTAATTACAAAATATATCATTTTTTGGTATTAATTAAATATAACGAAAAATGTTTTTTCCAACTAACATTTCTTTTCGTATTAATAAATTAATACCAACAAATAATTTACTAACATTTTCATTTATTGGTTTATCATTGTATCACCTATAATTTTTTATCAACAAATTTATATGTTCTTATTAATTTCTTATTATAAAAAATCATTCATAATTATAAAAAAATGTTTCAACAAATTATTAAATAATATTGCATATTCTTAAAGAAATTGAATAAATATATTAGTACACTAAGTAAATAAATAATCTAAATTTTCGGAGTCTCTTATAATTTTTTTTTATAAATTTACATTATATATATATAGTTGTTATGATATTTTATTTTAGTTTTTATTTCCCATGTACAATTATTTATACATATAAATATTAATTTACAAAAAAATTGAATAACATACTCCAATACCCATATATATTACAAAATATATTTTGTCTTGATAAAACCTGGACACAATTAAATTGTCCAAATTATTACAACAATATATATGTTACCCTAAAAACCCAAAAATTCTTCTCTAATTCATCTATATCGGTTTCTCCAAAACATATTCATCACCAAATGTGTTTTTTATTTCTCTTCCCTTTTGTTCCCATTCAGTTCATCAAAAATTATTCAAAATTATTTTTTCCATTGATTCATTATGTGTGCCTATATCTCAACATCGTTGTTTCTCTTCACCACTGACCCCTTCCCTAAAGATACACTTCTTGCCCCCATACATCCATTTCATCATTATTTCCATCATCACCCCAGCACAAAATTTATTCATGGGGCTCGATTTGGATTTTTTTTAGGTTATAATTCTCTGATCAACCGATGCTCAAAGGGATTTCATTCCATAATGAATTAATTAAACCTATGATCATAGATTGTGTTTGAATATTTCCTATCAATTTTTGTTGTGTTTTAGTTGACATATATTAATGGAGGGTATGTAATGAATGAACATCTATAAAGGATGGTTTGTTTCAAGAATCAATGAATTGTTCCTATTGATGGATCACCTGACTTTTTTCTAGTTTTTAATTTTGTTATAGTGATCATTGAAGTAGACTCTGGAAAACGAGTTTCATGATTTATTGGTGAGGAACATTCTCAAGATATAATTATTATCGATGTAAATAAAAAAGGGGTGAGATGTAGGCATGTGGTTTGGTCATGGTCATTGTAGACGATTTGTGGAAGGGTATAGTGGTTTGGATTCAATAGAAAGTATTTGTAGGTCCATTTGTACCATATATTTCTCTATTCATGAAAATAGTATTTAGTTGTCACCCTGCAGAAGTGGTTTTCTTGATAGTGATGTTTTAGTTGGTTGTAACTGTACCTCAGAGTGATTTCATTATTCTCCATATTTTCTAATTCCTTGCAGATGATTGTATGTGCTCATTTCAAGGTAGTTGATTCTATCTCTTTCTCTTAGTACCATAATTTATTTATTATGTGTAGTTTTATAGGTTCAATTTATTTTTTCTAGTAGACAAATAACTATTTCATATCGCCCAGACACTGTATGTATAACATGTTTTATTGTTGCATTAAAATACTCAATCCACTATAAGTATAACTATTCTATTGTTTAATTCATATGTAGATGTGATGCTAAAATTCCATAACTATTTAGGATATATTTATTATTGAATTTCCTTCCTAAATTTCTATTAATTATCTAATTTAAATTAATTATTTCTAGTTTGATCCTAATCATGGAAGATTTAATTTATTTCATTGATTATTGACATTGATTATTGAAATTTATTAAAAATTCCATTCCTAAATTAAAGGGATATTATTTAATTAATCTGGTTAAAGATTGATAAAGCTGTCTAAATTGGAAATATATGTTATCAGTTGTGCATTTTGGTCTTTTAGATTATATAATTTTGATGTATATTGATTGATATATCATTGGATCTGATTTAATGTCATATTTTTAATTCTTTTTTGGATGAATCAAAGTTTTTTGTTTCTTGTTTAGTATTATTTAATTTTTTCTTTTTAATATATCATTTTTATGCCCTGCATTTTCATAACCATCCATCAATATAAAAAATGTACTGTAGAGTGAATACATTACCTTATTCAAGATAAATGACCCATTTTCAACACTAATGTTACATTATTTAGGCAGGAAAATTAATTTGTGAGTGGTGTTACATTTTTAGACTAGGATGGACATTCTTGAGATGACACTCACAACAAAATACAAGATATTTGATGAAAATTAATGATAGAATCATTTCTATGAGTTCCCATATATATTCTAGGTGGTTATACAACCACCTTTAACATTTAAACTAATGAAAAAAATAATGTATATTTAAAAACACTTATTATTCAATTTTTCATATAAATGATGAAGATACTGGAGGACAGTTAGTTTGATGGTATTTTGTTGAAAATAATGCATGGATGATGCATGATATCCCATATGATGTTCATCATGGTGTTTATTGATGATTCTATCGTAGTGTTATGGCTTCCTAGAATTGCAATCATTAAGGATCATGTTCACCGCCCTAACCTGGTAAGCCCTCATTATTCATGTATGGCATGTAATGGTTATTTTCTATCTATTTTTAATAGTTTTTTTCATGAAGGCCCTTCATTATGGCCCATAATTGTTATTGTCCATCATTTTTTAAATATCTTTTTCCATGCAGGAATTTCACGTATGGCCTATAAATTTTTATTATCTATTACTTTTTAATAGTTTTTTCCATGAAGGAATACCTTTTAATTTAATACATCATTTATAAGACTCCCAGTTATTGTCTTCATTCACGTCAGCAATGACACCTGTACTCCCTTATTTCCAGATCTATGCATTTTTACCTTTATCATGCTTCACATGTATATTAGTTGTATTAGTAATCACATTAATACCAATTTTCTTTTCTCAGCTTATGGTTATTTTCTCAAAATAAATACCTGAAGCATCATAAGGATATATCTAAATGGTTATAATTGAAAAGATCTTTTACGTCAAAGTGAAATAAATTGTAATCCAGAAAACTCTTACAACATGTATCAGCTTTGGATTCTTGAGAATGTTTCTTATTAGTGCATAAAAACATGAATATTCCTTTACTCTTTATTTAGAAGATCCTTCTTATCATCCCATGGATGAATTGTGCTAAATTTTGGCTCTAAACAGTACATGAAAATAGATAAAAACTTGTAACTCATCCCCATGGCCTAAAAAATAACAGCTTTTTATCCCACATAGTATTCCTATGTCCATTTGGTCTATGTACAAAAACAATTACATAATCCTTCACTAATTTAACATCTTCTTTTCCCAATATCATACAAATATTGACTTTTATTTTTCTAAAGTAATGGAATTCTAAATCACTCGGCCCTATCTCATTTATATCCAAATCATTTCTGAACTTTTTTATATATGCATGAATATTCACAATGTAATTTTAATTTTTCATAATCCCCAATAATATTCTCTCACCAACTCTAATTTTTTTGGTTCTCCCAATTCATATACTCAAAATGACAATAAAGAAGAATGGTTCAAGGGTTCACAACAATTTTCTCATTTCTCTAGGGTTAATACTGTACTTTTCGAACATTACACCTTTCAGAAACTGGGAATCCATTATTTTGACAAATAATTGTTTTGAACCCTCATATAATTAATGTCATCCTCTGGAAAACATTGACCAAGGTCCTCCCCAACTATTGTCGTAACACTTAGTGATAAATCTCATAATAGTTCCCTGAAATTTCTTGTTAATTATTTTCCAATGGAACTGTTCACCAATCGAAGTATTAAAACATGATCTTTCACATTGATATGCATCAAAATCATGGAAATCACTACAATTGAATCATTGATATATTTTTTTGTGGGCCTAAAAATGACTATAAACCAATTTATCTAAAATTATGTCATTGACATAATTTGATGATTGAATATTATCCTGAAACACCTTCTTCCATATTCACATGTCGATGAGTCATAGAGGACAGGTACCAGTGTGTTTTGATTTGAAAAGTAGTGTTTAGACCAAACTAATGCTATACTTAATTGTTTTTAGTGAGTTTCATTGAGGCATTTCTCTATCATTTATTATAAATTTTAGACCTCATAAATAATTACATTATCTATGATATAGTTGGAAAATATTATTGTGTTTATGTATTATGGGAATTCCATAATATTGGAAATATATTCCCCCTCTGATCTGGAATTTTATAGTATTATATAGAGTTGACAGTGAGGAGAAATATATTGATTTGCATATTTTGTGTCACAGAGAATTTTTTTATAACTGTCTTTGTAAGGTTATCTTTTTTTGGTGCATGACCACTTAAACATATACAGAAGGGGTTTCAACAATGAATAATGTGACATTAAAAAGGAATGGTTTCATAATTTGATAATTTTTCTTCTGTAAGCAATGGTTTTATTTGTAATGTATTCCCAATTATGTAATAATTTTGTAATTTTCTTTGTGTTATGGGATTTAATCTATGGATCATAGAATTACATTAAATTATTTAATTATAGAATTCATTTCAATTTTTAGGGATTGTAATACATCGGTGAAAACATCTATATTAAAATTTTATTCCAGATCCCTCATTGATGTACCATTATTATAATTTTATGACTATGTATTTGTTTTTGTTGTGTTGTTTAATATATAATAACATGAAATACTATATGAAATTGTGGTGGTGTTATCCTTGAGTTCGTGAAATGCATATGTATAACCCATCGACAGTACTTACAATTGATGCATGAGATAAACAAACAAAAGAAGGTGGTTTGTAATCTTTGATGCCTCTATTAAATGACAATCGATTAATCTGTGAACATAAAAAATTAAATTTTTTATCTCGAGAAGAAAAATAAAAAATTACATTGTTTTTCTTCTTGTTTTTATTTCATTTAATGTTCTTTTATTAGTATTCAATTATGATTACTAACACATCATTAATGTGGATGATGTTTGTAATGGGAATTGTGTTTCTTCTTATCTGATGAGGAAAATCTCTTCTCGCACATTAAAATCATCTTCCATGTTATAGTTATTTTCTTAGTATAGGGCTTGTTTGTAGGTATCATTGATATTATAGAATTTTTTCAAGCCAGAACAAAAGTGGTCTAAAAGGAGACTCATGGATGGGTGTTTTAGTAACATTGGATCCTATCATGGGGGATGGGAAGATAATTGCAACATGCATGAACTAAGTGTGAACCATGTAATAACAAATTATGTGTATCCGTTTGAAGTTTCATTTATTGTCTCTTTATTTTCAATACATTTAAATATATTTTATCTTGTTTTTTGGAGCTACATGGTGAGTTTGAAATGTTCATATATTATAATTTTATAATTATTATATAATAAATATAATAATTATATTATATATAATCAGATTAATATATATAATATAAAACTTTAGCAACATATATTGGAATACAAACATATTATTTTTTATATATTTTACATATAGATATTCTTCACTCATATTGCTTATCATAAATAGAAATATTAATTTTAATAATAATAAAAATAGATAATTTTTTTCTATTAATCGATTTCTAAACATTTGAACCATCATATATATTATCTGTTGGTATTTTTATAAATCTAAGGGAATTATTTTTTATGTCACAATAACATTTTGTGATACAGATTTTACAAAAAAAAGAGCGTAATGATTTTTTTTTGGTAAAATGTTTTTCCAAAAGATATACTGATGTTAGAAAGATATATTTATTTTGATGTTCGTATTACCACATGAAATTCCACATGTTATTACAAAAAAAACAGTCAATTGTCAACTTCGAGAGAGTTTCATATATTTGATGAATTTTATATAAGTTGCTCCAAAATCATCACCTACGATGCCAAATCATACTTAATAGTTCAAAAGGTATTAGAATCCCATAATATCTAGTGATATTAGTCCTCAGGTTATTGAGTCATAGATAGAATCCATTTTTTCTATCTTTGAGAAATGGGGATGAATTCATAGAATATGGTCAAGGTCTATACCGTTATGTTTCCAAATTAAACCAATTACTAGTGGGATGTGATTACCTGGGATGTTCATAATAATAGCATGGTATGGATGATGTTTTAGACTTCCTTTAATGATTACATATTCGCATATATGAGGAAAACTGATCGAGAATGTGTTCTTATGCATCTAGACTAGAGTACAATGTTTTCCATTGTCTATTTAGTGTGCTACAGTTTGTTATATCTATTTTCACGACTTCATTCTAGTGATACAATATCCTGAGAATATGCATTAGGTATAGGATCTAGTATTCCATCCAAGATCTAGTGAATGTATTCTGGTGATATAATAATTTTTATATTTTGAACGAATATCTTTTCTAAGGATTGAATCCTGAATTATGGTGAAAGTATTGGGTTTAGATGATAAGTTCGGAGTTAGCGAAGTAGTTCTTATACCGACCTGAAACATAGCTTCAAGATTTCATTTCTGAGTAGTGGGGGAATAATATCAAATTATTGGTAGCTCTATTTTATACTATTAGTGTGGAAAAAGGGGGATTGTGAATGAAAAGTTCCAAAAAGACGTGCCTGATTTCCATTCTAGTGGCTGGATGGGTTATCATTAAATGTCGTTATAGACACTTCTATCGATTTCTCACAGAAGAGGACCTTTACAGGCTCTACCTTCATAAGAAGGATCAAAGATTCTATATTTGGAATAAATATAGATTATAATTGAATGAATATACTAATGATGTCATTATAGATGAGGTATCTAGTCTTCTTATTATCATCTCCAGTAGAGTGTTCCTACTTACTATAGTCCAGTTATAGCATATAGTCATAGATCAAGCTATCTATGTGAATTATATAAGATAAAAAAGAAGAATAGATTTGGGATATCAATTGTAATAGGTTTTATTCTTATAGATTTTATTATTTTATCTTCTCTGATCGATATAGGTCCCTCACACTCCTCTATCTTGGTAATAATTTAAAAATGTCTTGGGATTGTGGTTCAATAATTTTATGTGGTGTTGACCCTAGATTTGTTGTTGTGTGTATGTCCAAAGAGTATATTACAATGACAGGATTAACATATTGAGATTTAAGGTTATCACCTCTTTCTGAATTTTTGTATCTTTGATATGATAGCTTTTTCTTTTATTCATTGTATGGATTAGATCATTCCCTATCTAGCCCAAATTGACTGCTATCGTGAATGGGTGTCTTCCATATCACTCGAGAGTGGTAGGTATCTACATTATATGGAGTGGGATATCCTAGTAATTGAATTTGGACCATAGAATTATCTACTTAGAGGAGTAATAGACATGATTTTCATTATTTTCATGGATGATAGGATCGTATAGATGAAATATATTCCACCCCCAATGGATATCTATAGTTATTTTTTTCGAAAACAAATTCTGTGTAATACCTCTCATGAATGAGGTACTGTTTAATATTGACATGTTCTATATGAAGCTATAATATCTATTTATCTATACCGGATGGTACCTCTATATTTATTATATCTCAAGATATAGTTAGAGGGTTTATAATCTAAGGGTTTTAGGAGAACAAGTACTTCTCTTTGGGGTTTCCCGATCCTTTCCTTGAAATAGTATGTAAACCTTACACACCCTAATATTTTCTGAGTTTGATTCCTTTTAACTTCCTTTATGTCTTGTTTTATACATTACACCATTATTATCTTTCTTTTTATGGAGTACTGTATTAGCATTCAGTATACTCAACACTATTCCTGGCTTGTGTTACTCACGATTTCACGTTCTTTTGATAGAATTTATTTAATGCTACAATGAGTATTTTTTTCAACGTATAAAACAAATATTTTTGGATTAAGATATAAGAACCACCAAGGAATCATTCAGTAAGAATAATAATAAATTTTCTTGCAATACACGATAGAGAATCCATCCCTGATAGCCTGCATTGTACGCAATTCTATGTTTCACTAAAATATAATATATTATTAAAATATTATTATTTATTTTGATATAAACAAGCCTTTATGAATAGTATTATTCTCAATTTGAATTTTATATAACATTATAATTAATATTATTTCTTTTATAGAACAAGATAAAAGAACAAATTCAATTTTTTCAGATAAAAGATGTATTTTAAAAAAATGCAGTTTTATAACAATTTGATAGAGCATAATTTTAAATGTAGTTTTTAACAGGTTTATAAGTTCAATTTGAATAAATAAACTTCTTCTTTTAATGTGGAAAAGAAAATTTTACAATGGATTAATTTTTTTTATTTTTCTGATAACTATCATTTTTTGTTGAATAGTAAAACATATGCAAAACAGTATTTGACCACACCAATATTCATCCAAATAATTTATATGGTTAAAATATATTACAAATGGATTTAATGTATAAATATAATATATTTTTTTAATTTAATAACATTTAATTCATTTTCATTAATTTTACACTGAATTCATATGTAATCACATTTAAAACATTTTCAATGTTTTATCATCTTAACCAAACCCCATTCTCTTCATCCCAAAAAAGGAAATAATTATAAATTATTTAAATAAAATTTTAGGTTATTAAATATGAAAAGTTTATTCTATATTAGTGTAATGTGGGGCAAAATTTTGTTAATATGTTAGTTTTTTATATAATTTATAATTACTATGGTAATTTTTATTTAACATGGTTAATGGTAAATCCGGTAAATTTGCGTATAAATAATATTATTAGGAAAATAAGATAATCAAATAATCTTCCAAAATAGTATTTTATGAATCTAATTCTACCCATAACATCGTTTCTTTGAAACATAGTTATTTAATGTCCACTTGACAATTATAATCACATCGATATAAATAAAACCAATGACAGTGACAAAATATAGAATTCACATTACTTATAAGAATAAAATTTTAATATAAGGATAACATAGTGATATCCTAAAAAATAAATAGTCCATTGAAGGATAAAATAATTTCCTACATCTTGGTAACTTATTTTTAATTTTTAGGAAAAAAATAATTAACATAAGGTCTTATTTTTTGATAATTTAAAAATTAATTATTTGATGAGAAATGAGTGATTTTTTATTAAAATCCAACTAACCCAAATAATGACCAAACATATAACCAAATCATATTAGTAAATTATATATTGACCATAATCCTCAATGTTTATATTACATTATTTTAGTTAATGTTAATGTTGTTTCATTAAAACAATAATATGTATAATAGTATTTATGATTGAATTTTTAGTAGATTAATTTGACTACATATATTTTCATTTAAGATAGTAAATTTATCATCATTATTTTTTAAAAAAATTTACACATCAAAAACGTATATTAAATAATTACACAACATCACTATAGTAAATATTTTATTAATGAAGATATCAAATATTTGATTCTATCTATATTAAAAGGAATATATTTTCAGATAATTAATATGTTCTATAAATTTTTAAGATAAACCTAACAAAATAGCAATACAATAAAAAATTTATTATAAGTTAACTTGTTATCAAAATAGTTTTGAAAAATCAATAAATTTAATAGAGTCAAAAAATGACACTATTGATTGTTTTTTAAAATAGTACTTTATAAAATTATTTAAAAATCATAATTTCTATTAAAAAAATATTGAAGAATTATTTTATGGTAATAAAGTGTATATTTATTGTAACACCCCAGGTAAATAACGAATTTGAAATTTTTATATTTATCCATATTTGTGAATAAAATATTAATATTACTTGAAAGGGAATTCTATGCTCGATGGCGTACTTAATATGCAACAACAAGTTTCTTTGAAATCTTACGTTGCACTCTAATAATAAAATAATATTATTTTAAATAGGAGTTTACCCCTAGCCGTTGTAATGGCGAGAATGAACAGAACTAACTAAAAATGATTATATATGTTTGTAAAATATTTTTACTTTTTTCAATAAATGTTAGAGGATTAAAAATGCGAATGAATCCAATTTTAAGCGTAAACATTCTAATATTCTTTAAATGGTCGATTAACAACCTTTGAAGGAAAACCTATTTTAAATCCACTTTTTGACAATTTTATGTGTTATATTTGAAAAAATAAAATTCATCTTTAGAATCGGGACATCAAAATTTACTTTGTGTAAATTTTTGGTATTTTTCCGAAAAAGTTCAATTTTTAATGAATAGTGAAAAATGTTGTATTTAAATTCAAAACCTCTTTTTAATCTAACTTATTTATATGATTAGATTATCTTTTGAAATTTTTTTAATGTGAAATTAGAATATATTTTTACCATTTAATCCAATAGAGTTCGTTGGAATTAATTTCACTTCGAAATCAGACTTAAACTAGTGTGAATCTTTTGATACATTTTGTTTCATAAAAACATGGTATTTGTTTTGACAATGGGAATTAATTATTAAATTAATTAATTCAACTTATATGTTTTTAATTTTGTAAAATAGACATCATTTTTGAATTCGGAATATCAAATATAGTTTAGGGTGAACTTTTGGTAATTTTCTGAAAAACATCAATTTTTGATGAATAGTGAAACCACTAAGTGGTACTTATAAAAACTGATTTTCCGTTTAAATGAAATTTTTCCATCATTGTGTTTTGAATTTCAAAAATCAGACATACATGGTTGTCATTAAGATGTAAAATTTTGTTCAATTGGATTGAAATAATTTTTTTTGGTGAATAGTAACTTATTAAGTTTTTAATCGCGATTATAGGTAATTAGTGTAGTTTAAGGTAAGAATAATGTTTTAATAAAATTAAATGACATAGACACATGTCCTACCCTCATTGGATGTGTCAAGGACGACCATTAAAATCCATGGGTCAACTTGGGGACCCCATGGAGCCACTTCGGTTGGAAAATGACATAAATACCTTTTTATTTAATGTTAAAGTAAAAATGACACAAACATGAGATATTTTACTAAAACATTAATTACATGGGGTTATAGAAGTCATATTTTTTACTATAAATAGTCATTGGAAATCTAAAAAGATTTCCTACATCATATTATTTGTTTCATTTTTTTAGACATTATATAAATTAAATTATTTTTGACATTATGATGATGTAGCGATGACCTCATTGTTTAACGACTTAAATAAAATGGAAATATAATGTAATATATAAGACCTAAACATGTACAAAACATATTGGATGAGTGGATTTATAACCCTTATCACCTTATCCTTGAAACACATCAATGTGGGTCCATGAAAATCCGAAACTCATTCTAAAATAAATTAACATTTCCTTACATTCCAATAGTGCCCCTTCCCTCCTCTTATAAAAGGCCCCCACCTCTACCTCCATACCCACACTCCCAAAGCCTTTGGCTCGGCCAACACCTGCCCGTTTTGTCTCTACACATCCCTCTCTAACTCTTTGAATCCTCACATTAGGAATAAGTCTTCTCAAGGAAACCTTTGAGCTCAAACCAATGGGAGTTACCCGATTTTAAGGTAATGTCTTCACTTGTGTCCTTTTGAATTATTTTGCTTCTCCAACCCCCTAAACTCTTTTTATTCATTTATTTTGTAAATAATCCAGTATCTTGAATATACTAGTATGTTGTTATAAGAAGTATTAGAGCTAAACATACACACACCTTCGTCTAATGGTTAAAGAACATACTGTTTCTGTGGTTGGCGATTTTCTGCCTCACGAAACAATTATTGTTCATCATTATTCTAACACCTTCAAAAGTGTACATTAATATGAAACTATATTTATATATGATATATAATATGTTTATATTTTACTTAATATTCTTTATATTTCATTTATGGCATACCTTTATGGTTTACATTATGGGTAAACGTGATATCTTCATTTAAGGAAGTGCAGACTACCGCCCCCTCAAGGTGATTTGATTTGTAAATACAATATGTGGTAAGTATAAAGGATATATTTAATTATATTATATATGATACCATACTGGAATAATATTATGTACCATTATGTTTTAATTCCATTAAATATAAAATAAAAATGTAAGTAGCATTCATGCGTACGTACGGCTTACCATCTCCATGAATGGTACATTTCATTTCTTGTCTCAAAATGTTATGTACTATTATAAGTACATATATATAATGGATATATATGTAATATTTACATATAAATTATGTATTTAATTATGTAATTACAGAATATATATATATATATCTCTCATTTTATTTTAATTCCATTAATATGACAAAATATTAAAGTAGCGTTCATGCGTACGTACGACCTACCCTCTCCATGAACGATGCTTTTAGTTTTTTATCTCCAAATGATATGGAATAGTATAAAATGAATATGTACTGGATATATAAGATATATACATAATTATTATAACTCTGGATATAATGGATACATGAACAACATGTAATTATAAAGAGCATATTTTGACTCAAGTACCAATGATCGTTTAAACGACTGTTATTAACTAAAATAATTACATAGTGTTCATGACATGGTAATAAGTGATATAAAAGGAATAATGAACTTGGAAAATGTTCTTAAAGAAGTAGAAATAAACTCAAGTTTATTATTCAGGAGATTAATGAATGATCGAGTCAAGTCGGACCCGAGGTAAGGGATCCTACTCATCTCTTTCTTTTTAAGTACACCCTTTTATGTCATTACTTTTAAGCTCATATTTCTTGTGATTGGGATGTTCTTTTTAATTAAACATACTGTAATTTTTATGTTCATATGATGAGAGACCCTATTCCCTCTCATCAATCCATTTTGGATGTTTTAAGTGGCGTCGTTAGGCTACCGAGTTTTCGTAAGGGATTTTTCATCTCACTTTTATTCCCGTGAGATTTATGCTACATTTTCCACAATTTCCATTGAGTGGTGTATGTACTGCCAATTATTATACACTTTGTGTAGTATAATTTCATTTATGGGTATTCACATCTTCATTTTATGACCCTTCTTCCATGGGGTGTACGTTTCGAAAGTTACCCAACTCGGTAAGGGGACCTTTCACCCTCCTCTTTTTAAAAGACTTATTTTGTTATGTATTTTAAATCGCATAATATTATGTTGGGATATGTTATTTTATATACTTATAGATGTAAATTTTATGTCCAAGTGATGAGATTCCCTTTTTATCTCTCATCAACTCATTTTCTGAATTTTGAAGTGATGCTGTTAGGCTGTCGAATTTTACCAAGGGAACTTTTTAACCCAACATCGATTTTTTGGGTTCAACATATAGTTATTGAATATGTCATCCTTTGAATATGTGTGAATGAACTTTTATTGTTTTACAATTAATATACACTTATATTGGGTGTATTTATATTTTTCACACATACTTTTGAGATTGATTTATCCTTAATTTAATGATACCTTCTTTATAAGGGATTTCATCACATTTGACATTTCTATTGAGACTTAATTGTTTTTATGCACCAATTCACTCTTATATGGTGTATATACTATCCTTTGGAATATTATATCCAGAATCAATTTATTCTCATGATATTATAATGTTCTGACTAAATGTTATTCATCAATTAATGTATTCAAGTGTCTCTAATTTTGGTAAAACCCCTTTAACCAAAATATCACTTTAAATGTTTTAAATAGTTGTTCTTATTAATATCCATGTTTTCAAAATGGTTTTAAGGATTTATTTATATGGATATTATTGGTTTAAAATTTTAAAAGCTTCAAGGTGGTATGGGACACTTTGATTCAAAAATCTCTTTATTAAATGTTTTAAATGGTTTTGGAAATAGTTTCTTTTTTGAATAGATTCATTATTTCAATATACTAAAATGTTATATTGTGATTGAAATGTGAAAATGTTATGTTTCCTTTATGCATGTTTTATGTGATACGTTTATGTTATGGTTCTTGGGCATTGTTATGAAAACGGGTGGTTCTGTGATAAACTAAGGGCGGGTGAGATCGATATAGCTCTCCAATGCATTGGGTAACATGAAGGAGTGAAACACTAAGGTTTATCCGAAGAGATTTAGGGAATATACTATGGTGCGTATTCCAAAAGTAACCAAGAGGGTTACTCCCTACGTAAGAATGTTATGAATGCCTCAAGTTACCTTTTATGTCTTATGATTTCTATGATTTATTCATGATTTGATGAGGTATGTTAAAGTGCCTATGTTTTATGGGTAAAGTATGATTTCATTATTATGTATATATGAACTCATGTTTCCTTAACATATTTTTTATAACCTTTACTGAGATTTTTATTCTCATCCCATGTTTTTTTGAAATGTTATTCACAAGTCAAGGGAATGGTACATGATATGATGATAGTGTCGAGGAAGTTTCAAGAAAGAATCCATGCTTTATTTTTAAATAGGTTTCCGTTGAGGGGAAAAATGAATACTATCTTTTATGTAACCACATTGTTTAAATGTGGAATGTAATGCATGTTTTATGATATAATTCTCTTAAACACTAAACATGAAAAGATCCTCAATGTGTACTCTTGTGATAACTCATGATTGAGTAAGGTTTAAGGCTGGGGCCTTATAGTTGGTATCAGAGGTCGGTTTAGATAACTTTGGAGGTTAGGGTATTCATTAAGCATAAGTGACATTACCATAATGGTTAGGATTTCAGAAAGAGTCCTAGTTTTAGATAAAGTGAATAAGTAAGTATATCTTAGTGGTTATATTCCTCAATAGTACATGATGGTTTTGTTGATATACTCACACTGACATTTCTGTTTTTAGTGAATGGATGGATCTAGCAGGAACCAAAGTGACAATAGGTTTGAAGGAAACTGTGGTGGTTCTCTGATTAAGAGACTGGATGAAATGGGGTATTCAATGAGGAAACTCGTGGTTGTTCTAAACCAACTATCAAGGAGTCATGATCATCCACTTGAACCTTGCTATGTTCTGAAATGCATCATGTACGAGATGACCAATCGATGTGGAAGTTCAGGTAATAATTATAAAGGTAACCATTAGAGTTTATATGATCCTTACTTTTGAGCTAATTATGGGTTATTATATGTTATGATGGAAAATGAAAGGAATGAGATAATCTTTAGGTTAAAATATGTTATGATCATTTTTGAAGATTTTATCTCATTTTGGGGAATGTTTTAAGAATTATATAGTTTTGGAAAAAGGACAACACGCAGACCGTGTGACAACCCGTCACGTCGGACAAAGCTGAGGGAATCGAACCCACAAACAAAGTGAGACTGGTATTTATCGCCTACCACTGGACTATGTGAAGTCCCTGGTTAGTTTGACTAATTATTTTTAGTTAAAAGATTTTAGGAATCAAGAGTATGTTTATTTTGGGTTATCTATGGAAATGATTAACCTATCATCGAGGATATGTGATTAGGTTAATTACTTTTCAATACGAGACATTAAGAGCAACTGATCTTGTTTGGAGATAAATTTTAAGATTTAACTTGGAAGACTATGTGACTAAATCCTTCAAATTTTTGGGTTTTAATCTTAGTTTGGATTACTTTGAAGAATTTATGGACAAATTGTTTATCTAATGTTCCTCGATGAACTTTGGGTTTTGTTGGACAAATTTTGGAGATTAAGCATAGATTTTATTTTTAAATGGTTATCCTTTTCTGGATTATCTGATCTTGTACTAACCTTTTTGGTTTTGGTTTTGGTTAAAGGAAAAATACATAGGAAGTATATAGTTCTCTTTGGTGGATTAGGTGACTCTCTAGATGTTGATTATATTACTATTAATGTGAACAAGTCTTCCTAAATACTCGTCTTTTGGAGAAAATATTAGTTTGTGTATGGAATCTAATAAAAGTTGAAAGTCAACATGATAAGTGATTATGTTTCCTTATGAATAAATTCCTCAATAAAAAGTTACTTAAAACAAAAATGTTGTCTATTAACTTTTCCTACTGGGGAATCGAATACCATTTAACCCATCACAAGTTTGTGATTTTTTCTTATGGTTAACTTTCTCCTAGACATGTTTACTATCACTCTCCCTCAAGAACATGACCCTTTTCTTTTTCTTCCATGTCCATGTTTTCCTACACGAAATTATATTATGGGTTAACTCGGGTGACTTCTATACTTATATTTCATTATTTTAATGTGATTGTTTTACCGACTCTTGTTCCGATGTGGGACTTTCAAGGATGTTTCCAAGCTCGATTTTAAAATTGCGAGGACGCAATTACCAAATGGGGGGAAGGATGTAACACCCTAGGTAAATAAAGAATATGAAATTTTCATATTAATACATATTTGTGAATAAAATATTAATATTACTTTAAAGGGAATGCTATGCTCGATGGAGTACCCAATATGCAACAACAAGTTTCCTTGAAATCTTATGTTGCACTGTAATAATAAAATAATATTATTTTAAATAGTAGTTAACGCCTAGCCGTTTTAATGGAGGAAATGAACTGAACTAACTAAAAAATGATTATATATGTTTGTAAAATATTTTTACTTTTTTCAATAAAGGTTAGAGGATTAAAAACTTGAATGAATCCAATTTTAAGCGTAAACATTCTAATATTTTTTTAAAGGTCGATTAACCGCATTTTGAAGGTGAACCTCCTTTAAATCCACTTTTTGACAATTTTATGTGTTATATTTGACAAAAAAAATTCTTCTTTAGAATGGAGACATCAAAATTTACATTGTGTAAATTTTTTGTATTTTTCAAAAAAAGTTCAATTTTTAATGAATAGAGAAAACTGTTGTATTTTAATTCAAAACCTATTTTTAATATAATTTATTTATATGATTAGATTATCTTTTGAATTGGTTTTAAAGTGAAATTAGAATATATATTTACAATTTAATCCAATAGTGTTCGTTGGAATTAATTTCACATTGAAATCAGACTTAAACTAGTGTCAATCTTTTGATAAATTTTGTTTCATAAAAACACGCTATTTGTTTTGACAGCGGGAATTAATTATTAAATTAATTAATTCAACTTATATTTTTTGAAATTTTTAAAATAGACATCATTTTTGAATTTGGAATATAAAATATAGTTTAGGTTGAACTTTTGGTAATTTTCTGAAAACATCAATTTTTGATGAATAGTGAAACTAGTAAGTGGTACTTATAAAAAATGATTTTCCGTTTAAATGAAATTTTGCCATCATTGTGTTTTGAATTTCAAAAATCCGACATACATGGTTGTCATTAAGAAATAAAATTTGGCTCAATGGGATTAAAATAATTTTTTTGGTGAATAGTGACTTATTAAGTTTTTAATCGCGATTAGAGATAATTAGTATAGTTTAAGGTAAGAATAATGTTTTAATAAAATGAAATGACCTAGACACATGTCCTACCATCATTGGATGTGTCCTGGACGACCAATAAAATCCATGGGTCTACTTGGGGACCGCATGGAGCCATTTTGGTTGGAAAATGACATAAATACCTTTTTATTTAATGTTAAAGTAAAAATGACACAAACATGAGATGTTTTACTAAAACAATTTTTACATGGGGTCATACAAGTAATATTTTTGACTATAAATATTCATTGGAATTCTAAACAGATTTCCTACATCATAGTATTTTTTTTATAATTTTTAGAAATTAAATAAATTAAATTATTTATGACATCATGATGATGCATCGATCACCTCATTATTTAACGATTTAAATAAAATGGAAGGATAATGTAATATCTAAGACCTAAACATGTCCAAAACCTATTGGATGAGTGGATTTAGAACCCTTATAACCTTATCCTGGAAAAACATCAATGTGGGACCATTAAAATCCGAAACTCATTCTAAAATAAAGTAACATTTCCTTACATTCCAAGAGTGCCCCTCCCCTCCTCTTATAAAATGCCCCCACCTCTACCTCCTTACCCACACTCCCAAAGCCTTTGTCTCAGAAAAAACCTTCCAATTTTGTCTCTCCACATCCCTCTATAACTCCTTGAAGCCTCAATTTTGGAAGAACGCATCCCAAGGAAGCCTTTGAGTTCAAACCAAAGGGAGTTACCAGTTTTTAAGGTAATGTTTTCACTTGTGTCCTTTTGTTTTATTTTTCTTCTCCAACCCCCTAAAATATTTTTATTCTTTTATTTTGTAACAAATACAGTATATTAAATATACTAGGATGTTGTTATAAGAAGGATTATAGATACACTTACACACGCCTTCGTCTAATGGTTAAAGAACATATTATTTCTGTGGTTGGAGATTTTCTGCCTCACGAAACGATGATTGTTCAACATTCTTCTAACACCTTAAAAGGTGGCCATTATGATGAAACTATATTTATATATGATATATAATATGTTTATGTTTTACTTAAGCTTCTGTATTTTTCATTTATGGAATTCCTTTATGGTTTCCATTATGGATAACGCGATATCTTCATTTAAGGAAGTGCGGACTACCGCCCACTCAAAGTGATTTGATTCGTTAATACCATATGTGGTACGTATAAAGGATATATTTAATTATATTATATATGATACCATAATGTAATAATATTATGTATGATTATGTTTTAATTCCATTAAATAGGAAATAGAAATGGAAGTAGCGTTCATGCGTACATACAACTTACCGTCTCTATGAACGGTACATTTCATTTCTTGTCTCAAAATGGTATGTACTATTATAAGTACATATATATAATGGTTATATATGTAATATATTACATCTAAATGATGTATATAATTATGGAATTATAACATATATATTTATTTCAATTTTTTTAATTCCATTAATATGACAAAAAATTAAAGTAGCGTTCATGCGTACGTACAACCTACCGTCTCCATGAACAGTGATTTTTGTTATTTGTCTCCAAATGATATGGAATGGTATAAAATGAATATATACTGGATATATATGATATATATGATAAGTAAATAATTATTATAACTGAGGATATAATTGATACATGAACAACTTGTAATTATAAAGAGCATATTTTGACTCAAGTACCAATGATCGTTTAAACGACCGTTATTAACTAAAATAATTACATAGTGTTCATGACATGGTATTAAGTGATATTTAAGGAATAATGAACTTGAAAAATGTTCTTAAGGAATTATAAATTAACTCAGGTTTATTATTCATGAGATTATAGAACGATCGAGTCAAGTCGGACCCGAGGTAAGGGATCCTACTCCTCTCTTTCTTTTTAAGTATACCCTTTTATGTCATTCCTTTTATGCTCATATGTCTTTTGATTGGGATGTTATTTTATATTAATCATACTGTAATTTTTATGTTCATATTATGAGAGACTCTATTTCCTCTCATCAATCCAATTTGGAAGTTTTAAGTGGCAATGTTAGGCTGCCGAGTTTTCATAAGGGATTTTTCTGAACCCTTTTATTCCCGTGAGATTTATGCTACATTTGCCACAATTTCCTTTGAGTGGTGTATGTACTGACCATTATTATACACTTTTTGTTGTATAATTTCATTTATGGGTATTCACATCTTCATTTTCTGACCCTTCTTCCATGGGGTGTACGTTTCGAATGTTACCCAACTCGGTAAGGGGACCTTTCACCATCCTCTTTTTAAAAGACTTCTTTAGTTATGTATTTTAATTCACATACAATGACGTTGGGATATGTTCGTTTAGATCATTATGGATGTAAATTTTATGTCCAGGTGATGATATGCCCTTTTTATCTCTCATCAACTCATTTTCTGAATTTTGAACTGATGTCGTTAGGCTGTCGAATTTTACCAAGGGAACTTTTTAACCCAATTTCGATTTCTTTGGGTTCAAAATGTAGTTATTGAATATTTCATCCTTTGAATATGTGTGAATGACCTTTTATTGTTTTACACTTAATATCCACTTATATTGGGTTTATTTATATTTTCCACACATACTTTTGAGACTGATTAATCCTTAATTTAAGGATACATTCTTTATAAGGGATTTCATCACATTTGACATTTCTATTGAGACTTCATTGTTGTTATGCACCAATTAACTCTTATATGGTGTATATACTGTCCTTTTGAATATTATATAATCAATCCATTTATTCTCAGGATATTATAAAGTTCTGACTAAATGTTATTCATCAATTATTATATTCATGTGTCTCTAATTTTGGTAAAACCCCTTTAACCAAAATATCGCTTTAAATGTTTTAAATATTTGTTCTTATTAAAATCCATGTTTTCAAAATGGTTGTAAGGATTTATTTATATAGATATTAATGGTTTAAAATTTTTAAAGCATCAAGGTGGTATGGGACACTTTGATTCAAAAATCTCTTTAATAAATGTTTTAAATGGTTTTGGTAATGGTTTCTTTTTTGAATGGATTAATTATTTCAATATACTAAAATGTTATATTGTGATTGAAATGTGAAAATGTTATGTTTCCTTTATGCATGTTTTATGTGATCCGTTTTTGTTATGGTTCTTGGGCATTGTTATGAAAACGGGTGGTTCTGTGATAAACTAATGGCGGGTGAGCCCGATATATCTCTCCAATGCATTGGGTAACGCCAAGGAGTGAAACATTAAGGATTCTCCGAAGAGATTTAGGGAATAACTGTGGTCTGTATTCCAAACGTAACCAAGAGGGTTACTCCCTATGTAAGAATATTAAGAATGCCTCAAGTTACCTTTTATGTCATATGATTTCTATGATGTATTCATGATTTTATGACGTATGTTAAAGTTCCTATGTTTTATGGGTAAAGTATGATTTAATTATTATGTATATATGAACTCATGTTTCCTTTCCATATTTTTCATAACCCTTACTGAGATTTTTATGCTCATCCCAAGTTTTTTTGAAATGTTTTTCACAGGTCAAGGTAAAGGTACATGATATGATGATAGTGTCAAGGAAGTGTCAAGAAAGAATCCATGCTTTATTTTTAAATATGTTTCTGTTAAGGGGAAAAATGAATTCTATCTTTTATGTAACTACTATGTTTAAATGTGGAATGTAATGAAAGTTTTATGATTTAATTATCTAGAACTCTAATCCTGAAAAGATCCTCAATGTGTAATTTGTAATAACTCAAGATTGAGTAAGGTTTGAGGCTGGGGCCTTATATTTATGATCTACTTGAACTGTATATAAGTAAATATCTTAACCTTTTTATATTAGTAAAGTTTTTACCCCAATTGAAATGAAATAGAATAACTAAGTGTTAAATTGAAAAATGATTTTTTAATGGAAAAAGAAACTTGTATAAATTTATTTGTTGTTGATATTACATCCCTATCTAATGTAATAATATAAATAATGAAATTTGAGGGTTTTTTGCGAGGTTTGATTTTATTATAAATTTATATTTTTTGAGGTTTTCAAAAGTTCCCCACATCTAAATTATAAAATGTAACCTTCTCCCTCATTTCTCCACAACAAATTAAGCCATAATGTTTAACCATAACCTACCCATTTCTCTTCTCCACTTCATTAGTAACATACTATAGGTTCTGGTCACCTCAAAAGTAAAAATCTATTTCCACGTAGAAGAGATGTAACAAGAGAATGTCGATGAAAATGTAATATTATTTTCTAATTATTTTAAACATATTTATTCTTCTAAATCCATCTCATGATTTGTTTCCTTATAAATTATAAATCCCATTTCGAGTATATAACGAGATTTTATTATAATTATGATTCAACCATAGTCCACCTTCTACCAATCCAATGAAAAATAAAATCTCTACGCCTGTGTGCATACATCTTATCATCTACAAATCGTGTTGTAATATTTTTTTCACCACAACCATATTTAGATTGTTATAAAAAAAATTTAGATAAGGATATATTATTATTATAAAACGATATTAATTATGAAAAATAATATACATTGCAATTAAATACCCTTCAATAATTATGGAAATGATATATTCGCTCGTGCATACGTACGACCTACCGTCTCAAGAAAATGATTTGATTCATTTTCCAAGTTAACCATTCAATAATGATTATATAGAATATATAATAAATAAAAATGAAATATATTACATAATAAGTCAAATAGATATATATATATATATATAAATATATATATATATATCTTTTACTTACTTCCATTCAATTCAATAATGAAACAGAAAAAGCGGTCATCCTTATGTATGGCCAACCGTCTCAATGAATGGTGTATTCCATTCATCTATCTATAATATATATAGATATTGAATATACATGATATAAAAATCTTGTTTTATGTTCTAGAAGATTGTAAATCATGATCTATAAAATAATATCTTCAATATCATGTCAAAACCATATATGTAAAATAGAATGATTATTATCCAAAATGTTGCTTTAACATGGAATTGTGTAATGAACGGGTAATACACAATCATATGTGAATCATATATTTTATCATGAATATTATTATGGTTCATTTACATGATAATAATATGTTTAAACACACAATTCAATAGTTTTAAGCATATATGGACGAAATTAGACCTAAGTTAAGGGATAATTTTATGAGCTCATTTTTTTCGAAGACTGTTTATACATAAATATTTCTTGGGTATATTTATCATCAAAATATATGTTTACTATTTATGTAATATTATTTATATTCTTATAAAATTATTTAAAGTTAATTTTACCATTTTTTGAATTTTTATTAAATAATATGAAGGAAATCTTTTTTTGTTAAATGATTTTTGGTACTTGTTGACTTTTCTGGAAAAAAAATGAGGAGAATGTTTATTAACATATATAAAATGAATAAAAATTTATGGTTTCACGAAACATTATTTCAATGATGATTCAAAGACCCAATTTAAATATTATTTTAATCTAAATTATTATATTTCAAATTTACATGGAAATTTTGGAAACGAATGTTTTTATAAAAAGTAAAAGATATTTTCCATATGAACTAAGCTCAAGTGTTGAATCAGAATTTTTTTCATCTAAGATGAAATAGTGTTATGTTTCCATTACTATTGTTACATTTATTTTATTGTGATTATAATGGAATTATTTTTATGAAATCCATTTATTTTAAATAGATAATGATGGAATGATGATTATGAAACCAATTTTATTTTATGGCTTACAAAATTTTAAATGATTTATGATTTTATGGAACAAAAAATAATGGTTACGTTATGATATTTGTGGGACCTATATATCTCGCCAATTAATTTGGTAAAGATTTAATTCTCATGATATAGAAATTACAAGAACAGAAGGTAAATCTAGTTTAGTAATATAGGGTTGGAATGACAATTAAATCTATTTCAGTAAAAAATTAATGGAACGAAAAGTAAACCTATATTTGTAATGGACTTCATCCACTAAGATTGCATTCGAAGCACTACCTTGGATACAATGGATATTATATTATGACCATAAATTTTTTCTACAATACAATCTTTTATACCAGTGCTATTTTAACATGTTTAATGTTCAATTATGATCTATGCATTACGAACTACCATGATTTATTTGATGACTCATGATTTTAATATTTAAACTGTATGTTATTGTTTTTATATTGTTATGTTTTTGGTTTATTTTATTTTCTCATTTATTACCCTTATTAATCATTTGAGCTCATCATATTTATGTTTTTCCCCATGTTATAATGAAAGGTTTAAGTAGGAAAATAAAAAGGTGAAGATCTTAATGAGGGATGTTGAAGATCATTCACCATGTTTGAAGATTATATTCCATGTTTCCAATGACACTAAACTAATATGGTCTTTAGTTGTGTATTTGTGTCATGCACTAAGTATTAATCAAATGTATGATAATGTCTATGTACCTCATTTTTGGGACTCTACAGTTGGAATAATTGCAAATGTTTAGTTAACCACTGGAAACTAGGATGAAAAAACATTAGTGACATTCCTAGAGATAATAATAAGGATATGAATATGGATATCCTAAGTATATGTCTAGTATAGGTAACAATACTGGAGTTTTTGTGATAACAATGAATAATATAAGATTAAACCGATGATGTCATATATTGAAATATTTTAGGTAATTTAACATATTTTTTTTAAATCTATGATATATATTTCAAAAATATTTATTTTAGGTGTCAGTAAATAACAATAACTACATATGAAATAATTAACCATTAAATGTTTTAGATGTGGAAATTATCAGAATAATGAAGATAATTTTCTTATATGTAAATACCATGAAAATAATAAAGAAAATGGTATAAGTAATGGTTACATAATTGATGTTTATCGGATTGTAAACAACATATGAAAGGTATACGATGTTCTTACAGTATTGTTTACTTTATTCTTGTGAATAATGATGTTTGGAAAACATAATACATGATTCATATTTTAGGAAATTCAAAGATGATGGATCCTATATAATGGTTAAAGAATAAATATGGATGATTGATTTATATATGTTTTGGTTTTCAAATATTATTTTTCATGAATCACTAAATAAATTAATTTTTTTAGAATATGTATTTAAATAATGAATAGAAATTATATGATGAATAGTTATATAGAGAGATAAAATTAATTAAATATTAAGGTTATATATTTAGAGAATACATGATTTTGGGAAAGATAACCATTGATTTGACCCTTATTTTTAGATAATGATGTTTGGATAATGATATATTAGATTTGGATAAGTAATTTGATTCATTATAGTTTCTTGGAAACTAATAATGTCTTTATTGAAAAGTGGGTTATTCCATCATGGATAAAGTACACCACTTTTTGGGACATATGGAATACATCCAATAAATATTGGAAAAATTATACAAGTTTATTTTAAATATGGTTATATGGATATTTATGATATTACCATGATTCGAGAGAATGAATGATGAAGTTATTAAAATGTTTGGAGAGTGTACCAAATGAAACATCTTATGTTTTATGGGGGATAAATACATGTACTTAGATGCTTGTTATATAACCTTTTATGAAATTGTTTTTTTGTAATGTTAGTTTGGATAGAAGTATTTTTGATACTCCAAATGTTTTAAATGGATTATATTGAACAACATGTATTATTTTTTAGGGATTTATTATATTATTTCTGGAATGTTATAATAGTATAGTTTTAGAAAAATACAACCCACGAGATGGGAGAAAATTGGTATCATCAGACTAGGAAATGGGAATAAAATAGACAACCGAAGTGTGACGTGCCTCTATTGTGTACCACTGGCCTATGTGATGCCCATTGTTAGTTTAAATTTGTTTTTGTTTATTTAATTGGTATGATAGAAGATGTGTAATTACATTTTTTATCGATATATTATTAATATCATTATAGGTTGATGTATGAATATTTGATTATGTGTGTTAGCTGGAATGACCTATCGTTCAATCAAATGTTCTTAAAACACATCAAGTAATAAAAAATCCATTTCATTTAATTAAATAAGAGTTTAGGTGGAAATTGTTTAGGGTATGAACAATAATAATAATGTACAAAAATAAATTATGTATTTATTCTCATGAAAAATTATTTAACCCAAGGAAAGGATATTGGAAACCCAAAAATTTATCTTAGTACCTTGCTATCTGATGAATCATCAGATACATTATATCATTATAGATTTAAGGATTTTTGGTAGTTGACATGAAACTAAACTTATTCTCTATCACTTTCTATTAAAACATGATCGTTCTATTTTTCTTCTATACCCATGTTTTCCCTTCCCAGTTCTGTTATCCTATATAGAAATACATAAATGAATTAAATTTCATAGAAATTATGTTTCTAAATAACCTTTATAAATTTTGATTTAGTATTCATTTTTATAATGTCAGTTTCTATGATATAAATTTTCATGTAGTAAACCATTTAATACCCTTGATAAATTTTGTTGGCGAAACATATTTTAAGGGGGTAGAATGTAACAATGTAATATTTTATGAGAGAGATACATTATAATTTCTCTGATTTATTGTGTTCTATGATACACCAACATAATCATGAACTATATGCAATATTGTATTAGCTTGCTGTATATGCAACACTATTCTGGGCTTATGATACACACAATTTCTTGTTCTTTTGCTAGAATTCATTTCCTGCAACCCTGAGTATATTTGTTTTTCTATATATACAAATCTATTTTTGCATAATGTTATACACAACACCATATTTATATTTCACTTTATTTAACAATGACTTGGATATCATTACACACAAGAGCAACCTTCCTCAAAAGCCAACTTTGTACGCAACACCGAGATTCCCAAAACAATGATATATTATTAAAATATTATCATTTAATGGGCTATAAAATAGCCATTATGAATATTATATACGAAATTTTGAATTTTATATAAAATTATCATTAATATTATGTATTTTCTAGAACATGATATAAGAAGAAAATTCAATTTTCTCTAATAAAAGAAGATTTTTTTAAAATGTAGTTTTACATCCTTTTGAAAGAGCACCCATTTTAAATATATATTTAACAATTTTAGATGACTAATTTGACAAAACAAACTTATTTTTTCTTTAGGAGAAATAACATTTCCCTTTGAATGAATTATTTTTTGATAACATTCATATTTTGATTATTAGTAAAAATACGATAATTATATAATTAAAAAAATAAATTTTTATCAAAATCATTTGTATGGATAAATTAAATTATTTATTGGTTTTAAAGTAAAAATACACTATATTTTAATAACGTAATACAATATAATTAATTTTCATTGGTTTTATATTGAATTAATATGTAAAATCATTTCAATCATTGGCATTGTTTTAATCATTTATACAAAAACCTTTTTTTCATTCCGAAAATAGGATTAATTCTAAATTAATTACTTCAAATTATATAATTTGAATTTTCAAAAATGTATTTTATTTAATGAATAAGTGCTTCCAAGTTATTTTAAAAGGATACTTATTTTATATTATGAGTAATAACTACTATAATCTTTTTTTAACATAGTTAAATTTAAAACATCTAAATTATTGTAAAAAAATAATATTATAAGGAAAATAAAATTATCCATAATCCTTCCAAATTAATATTTGAGGAATATAATTCAACCCTTAACATTTTATGTTAGAAAAATTGTAATTTAATTTCCACGTGATAGTGAAAATTATGTATAAATTAATAAAACCAATGAATGTGACAAAATGTCAAACTCACATTTCATATATGTATAATAATTTTAATATAGGAGAAACCACTTTATATATGAAAAATATAGATAATTGTAATATAAAATAATTTCTGAATTCATGGTAATTTATTTTTATATGTTAGTAATTATATTATTACTTTAAAGACTTATTCTTTGATGATGTAAAAATTAATTAATTGATGGGCAATCAATGAATCAATTTTTATTAAAATACAAATGAACATAAAAAGGAACAAAAAATGAAAAATCGGATTTGTAGAGTATATCTTTACCATAATCATCCAAATGTAAAGATAGTGACCATTTTGAGCTTTATAGAATATATTATGACCATTATATTATTTTATTAAAATTATTTTTAAGTTGTCACTTTCACACTTTAATAAGTATTAGAATTTAAATGTATGACATTATAGTATATATATTTGACTAAATGTATTTTAATGTAATGTAATTAATATATATCCCTAATTTTATATCATTTATAATTATTTCTCAATAAATTAGTATATTAAATAATTACACAATATCATTGTTGTAATTCTTTTATTTATAGAGATATCAAATATGTGTTTTTTACAATTTTGAAAAAAATTGGGGAAATTAAAAGATACAATGAATTTTCTAGACAACTTTGACCACATAATAATATAATAAAATATTGTTTTCGATGGTTAATTTTTTCATTATATTTATAAAACACATAAATTTGAATATTGACAAAATTGACATTATTGACTGTTTATCAAAATAGTGTGTATTTAAATTATTTAAAAATAATAAAACAATTATAAAAATATATAATAATAATGATATGGTAAAAATAATATTTTTGTTTATTTATGATCTAATTGACATAAACTAAGTGAATATTTTACTCATTTAATATCAAATTATTTTTTACCGTATTTAAAATGAAATTTAATATCTAAGTCTTAAATGAAATATGAAACATTTGGATGGACATAAAAACATGTATAAAATTTATTGGTTATGAAATTAAAAAACTATATAAGATAATCATATAAATTTTTTCATTTAAGTGGTTTTTGAGTGGGTTTTGATGTTATAATAATTTAATATTTTTGAGGATTCTAAAACTGCACCACACCTCAATAATAAAATTAAACCCCTCCCTCAATACTACATAACTAATTAAGCGATCATTTTCTTCCATCCCCTAACAATTTTTCTTTTAAAATTAGTTATTCATATTATATAGGTTCTAGTCATATCAACACACAATCTTTAGATCCATTAAGAAGATATTTAATGGGAGCACATCAAAGAAGAGGTAATATCATTTACTGATTCTTTCAATCAAAATTATTCTTTTACATCCACCTTAAGAGTTGATTCATTATAATTCAATAACTCCAGAATAAAATATATTCTGAGAGGTTATTATTATTATGAAATATCCAGAGCCCACCTTTTACCCATCCAATGGAAACTGAAATCACTATGCGGAGTACGTATAGCTTACCGTCTCTACTCCATGGTGTAATATGATTTTCACCACAACCTTTAATGGATGGGTATACAAATGGTTGTCATAAATATATTTTATCATTATAAAATGATATTTATTATTAAATTTAGAACACCAAGAAATTCAAAACCATTCACGAATTTGGGGAATGATGTTGTCACATGTGCGTATGTACAACCAACTGTCTCCATGGCTCGATGTGTGTCATTATCCACGTTATCCATTCAACAATGATTATTTTGAATATGTAATAAATAATATTGAAATATTTGATAGAATAATTTTTCTTGAATTTTGAATATATGTTTATATATAATTTACTAACTTTCATTCAATTCATCAAGGTAACAGAAAGAGCATTTATGGGTACGTACATTAAATCATCTACTTAAATGGTGTATTCTAATTATCAATCGAATATATATATATATATATATATATATATTCTGAATATATATATGTCATGTTTTAAATTAATTATGTAATTAAATTACAATATATGTAATAATACTAAGAATAAAAATTCAAAGCACATACGATAAATAAAACTATTATTAAACAAAATGTTTCTTTTACATTAAATTGACAAATTAAAAGGAAATATAATGTTATATGTGATTCATATAAGATATCATAAATATTATTAATCTTTTTTCAAAACATAATAATATGGTTAAACCCAATATAATGTAGTTCCAAACACATACGGTAGAAATCAGACATAAGGTATAATTTTAATTTCTCATTTTTGTTAGAAAATGTTTATACATTAGTATTTATTGAGGTATATTTATCATCCACATACCTGATTCCTAATTATTTAATATTATTTATATTATTCTGAAAAATCAATTTTAATTATAACCATTAGAGAATATTTATTAAATGGTATGAAAGGGATCTTTTGTCATTAATTGATTTGAGGTACTTTTTGACTTTTTTAGAAATAGTACATGGAGAATGATTTTTAACTATTATAGAATGAATGTATTTTTACAGTTTCATTACACCATATTTCCATGAAATACCCTCTATATGATTTCAAGATTATTTTCAACTAAATTATTTTCTTTTAATCATACTTGGTATTTTTAGAAATGAAATTTTTTCTGAAAAAAAAGAAAGTATATTTAACTATATGATTAAGCTCAAGTGGTTTATAAACATTACTTTACCTCTAAGATGAGTTCAGGTTATGTTTACATTCCTACTATTACATTGATTTTAATATTATTAAAATGGATTTGTTTTTATGATATCTATTGATATTAAATTGATTATGATGTAATGATTTTTTTTAAAACCCATTTTATTTGATGGGATACACTCTGATAAATGATTTATCATTTTGTGGAACACAAAAGAGTGGTTTCATTGTGACATGAGAGGGACTTATATCTATCTCTAATTAATTTGTTAGTGATTTATATCACATGATATTCACATGACTAGAATGGAAATGAAATCTGGTTTATTGATATACGACTGTAATGACATTTAAATCAGGATCTGTAATATAAGGCAGGAACAAAATGTAATCAAAGTTCAGTAATGGACATCGTCCAATGAGATGGTGTTGGAAGAAACGCCTTTTCTATTTAAGAAATAATATTATATGATTAATTGTTTTACTAAATTCCATATTTTATGAAGATTCTATTTTATCAAGGATAATGATTCTTTATGATATACGCCTTACAAAATGCAATTATGTAGTTCAGGACTCGTGATTTTGATACATAAACATATGTGCTAGTTTTTTTCATTGTTATGTTTATGTTTTGTATTATGATCTCATTGTATAACCTTATAATTCATTTTAGGTCACCCTTTTTATGTTTCTCTTAACATGATACAATTAATGGTTTTATGTAGGAAGACAAAAAAAGAATGACATTTATAGATGATGATGAAGATCTTTTGATGTGTTATAATATTATATTAAATGTTTCCAAAGTCACTAAACTAATACAGAATTTGGGTGTATATATGTGTCATGTATTAAGTATTAGGAAACATTTATGTAATTTCAATGAATGTGAATTTCGGGCCTCTATAAAACTTATATAAATTTTTAGATTACAAATTGTTCAACCAGATTATCATTAAGAATTGACATCTTTTCCCTCGAAAAAATGATCTCTTCAACTTGTTAGATAAATCAAGACTATTCTAAATGATCCTCCTAAAATAATGCTAGCATTAGGTGATATATATCCCTTCAGGTATACCATTTATGGTTTTCCAATTTCAGTACAATTTATATGATAATTTGGTTTTTTCATTAGGTTATATGAATGTTCCAACTATTTTCATGGGTTTTATGAATTATGTTGTCCATACCTACAAGGATTCCGTTATAATGGTTTCTATGGATGACATCTAGTTTTATTATAATACTCAATGTAACTATTAAAAACATCTTGAGATAATTTTGAATAAATTTATAGATAATTTTTAAAATTATTATATCCTAGAGGATTGCTTATGAATCAACATGGTTATCTTCATGGGTTATAAATTAATTAAACTAGGACTATCAATTTAACCCGATTAGGTGGGATATATTTTATCCATGGGTTAATCCAATGAAAATGATTGATATATTGTGTTTCTTAGGGATATATGGATATTGAAGGATATTTATAAAAGTCCTATCACATATTAAGTTGACTCCTTCCTTTCTGATTAAGGAGGGTGTGATGTTGTTGTTGTCGGAAGCATGTGAGAAGTCATTTCTGGAGATAAAAGGGAGTGTAACTTTTGTCTTCATCATGATTCTTTTTTAGCATGTATAAAGATATATAATTGTTTTTGATGCATATAGAATCAATCTAAGTGCAGTATTGATGAATGAGGATTGATTCATTCTATACATGTCTCAGCAATTAAGGTCTCACGAGCATAATTACCCAATTCATGACGTTGATATTGTATAATTCATTCATGGTTTCCACTACAAGAGATATTATCTTATGGGAGGGAACTTTTGGTATATAAGGACCACCAGTGCCACATATATATCATTACACTGCATGAATTAAATATAATATAGTTATTAATGGTGAAATACCTTTAGGGTTTTGAATATGAAAATACATATACATGTAGAAAGTATAATGAGGTAGCTGATGTGCTGAGCTGGAAAACTATGGTATTAAAAATTTAGGAAGCCAACGATGAATGATGGTTTGTATATATTTATTATGAATTGTATCTTGATTTATAAGAGATCCATGAGTAGCCTTTTAATTTTTCATTATCATTATCCTCTTCACATCATGATACGGGGAAGAGAATGATGTTTTCAGATCCTAAGTGATTCATCCTCTAGGAATGTATTTATGGTGACGATCCACATTCTAGTTTGTCTGTCGATGTTGATGACATTATTCTTATACCTGGACATATCTATGTTCTAATTGAACATATTAGGTAGTTGATGCATGAATCCCATGATTCTCAATAGTAATTACACCCAATAATAATGATTATGTATCATTATATGTGCCATTAGTTTTGGATACCTAGTATTAAAATTCAGATCTAGGGTCTTATCACTATGTGTTACACTTATCGGCAAGTGAAGGCAAAACCGTAGTGGATTGTTGGATACTTATAACTACTATAGATATCATAATGAAAAAAGGATTATGTTTTCAGGTATTTTTATTGGTTTACCGAGGTCACATCTATGTTATGACAATTTTTGTATAGTCATGGATCGGCTGATGAAGTTATCCCACTTCCATTCCATCCATGAGGAATCCAGAGTTGATGACCTAGGAAGATTGTATGTCCCTGATATTATACAACTACTTGGGGAACCTTATACTATCATTTCATATATGGACTCTTATCTCACATTGGGGTTCTTCCAAGGGGTATAGAAAGCATTGGGTATATAGGTGCCTCTTCGAATAGAATTTCTCCCTCAAACTGATGACCATTCAAAATGAAATATACAGGTGTTGGAGGAAATTCTCCAAACTTGCGTGTATGGTTTTGGATGATTTTGAGAGAAAAAATCCTCCCATTAATTTTTACAAAAATAATATATTTCATTAAATAAATCAAGTGTGTTTCAAGTGGACTTATATGGTATAACATGTTTTTCACCATTGTTCACTACTGAGGTAGGGTAGGTAGTGTAATAATTTCCTCGTCTCGTGAAGGATAAATTTGAGTATCTGGAGTTGATCAAAAATTGTTTGGATACTACATAGTATATATATACTTCACATGGTGATATTTTTCAATGACCTCTTGTTTTTGATATTTGTGATCTTTTTTTCTTGTGGGTATCACCCAATCTTGGGAATAAATGGATATAATGGAAATGAATATTTTTAACTAACTTTTTTATACCTTTTGAGATTTTCTATAAAGTTTGGCTAGTATCATATTTAATTATATAACATTCATGGTATTGAACCATGAATTACATCATCCATATTTCATTTATTTTCAATTACCTTACCAGACCATATCATACATTGATCCCAATGACGTTAAATTGGATGTTGATCCTTCTTTTGAGGGGTATCATATTCGCACCATCGAACTGAATAAATATGGTATTTGAGTCTAATAGGTCCCATTTGTATAGGTTCTTTGGATCCAAATATATGTATAGGATGATACTTGGGCGGGGGAGGATATTTTAGATTCATTGTGGTTGGATTTATTCTTAAGAAAAGTTTCATCACCCATTGAAGGAATTTATAGGGAATTTTTTTAAGGGGGAAGATAAAATAAACCCATCTTTTCTGTGAGGTATGAATCCTTTTTGTTTAATTTTTTTATATGATTTTATTCTATTAGTACTAATCAATTATGAATTGTTTGAAAATTTGGTTTTTGGGGATTGTTTGTATCTATAAACCCAAAATGGTGGAATATTCAGTTAGATCATATACTTAGTAGAATCTTTATCTCCCTGTTCGAACGGTATTATGACACCCAGCTGGGTTATCCAGTATAAAGCCTAATGACTCACCATATACCCTAATCATAAGACCCTTTCTATAAAACATTGTAAAAAATACATAGTTTTATGCAGTGAAAAATGAAATGATTTGTTAAGGGATTCGTAAACTGTGTACATGAAAGGTGTGAGTCCCTCACTTAGGTAGTAATATGTGCATGGATTGCGCATGTCTAGCCGAGTAAATATCCTCTTAAATGAGGGATAAAATCAATATTTTTACCTCACATCCATATTACCTCTCACACCTCAATTTTTTTATGTATAAGGAATGCAAGGTCTATCCAATATCTATCAATAGATGATATCAACTACCTTAAAACTAAACATAGTGTTTGTTTCTTCAACTAACCTCTGATCCAGACATCCTCTATTATGTATGATATCCACTGGTATGTTAATCAACCCTTAGTATCCTTTCATAATTCTCCTTCCTATCAAGAATTATATTTTATTGTGAGATCACAAGAGCAATTTTTTTGTTATTCATATTTTCTTTAGTTTTATATAAGTCATGAAAACATAGGGTATTCTACTAGATAAGGACTCCATGATAGATGCACATTATTGTTTCTGAAACCCTGTTTCTTATTATAATGCTTATTGTTATGATTATATATCTATCTTCACCATTGTAATTCACTCTTATATAACTAAATAGGCTCCCCATGTACACGCCATAGTTCCTTGCTTCTAATTAGAAGCCTCTCTAACATGGTGATGAGTACATGATGAAATTTGGTCATTCAGGTTTGGTTAATCTAAATTGGATAGATTTCATGTTTTCACATTAGTGAAAGTGACCAAAAAATGATTTTTTTGGACATATATGACAATATAAGATTTTGACTAAATGAATTTTATTTATTTATTTATATATTTTAGAAAAGTATTGATGGATTTAATGGAGTTAAACTATAGATTTTTATTATGTATGGGTTGTAACCAATAAACATAAAACAACGTTCAAAAAATCAATATTAAATTGGTACAACCTATAAGAAGTAATAGTTATGTAAGAGGAGAAATAAAAAATGATGATATATAACTTAATCATATGGTTTTAATAACATTTTCTCCCTTTTATTCACAAAATTTTAAATGGAATTAGGATTTAATGAGGTTATCTAGCCTTATCAATATGGTATCTAGTGAATGAAATAATTCTGAATTTTTTTCAACTATAAAATGACTCATTCAAAAAAAAGATCAAATATTATTTCAATATAACAAAATTTCAATTAATTTTTTATTCTATTCTCATAAGAAATATATTTTTAGAACATTGGAAATGATGAAACCCTTCAAGATTTAATTTAATCAGAAAAAATGATTGGGTTTTAATGAAAAAATATATTAAAAGGATCAAGAAATGATTTTTGATCATAGAGATCAAATACTGAATACTTTTATATAAAGAATTAAATTTTTAACATTTGATCTTATTACCCTCAAATGTTTATTAAAAAAAATCATGTTCTTATTTTCAAAAAAAAAACAATTAATATTAATAAAAAATAATCAAGGAAATGATAGAGAGAAGTATCATTCTCTATCATGGTTCTTCCTCCGCATCTAATAACTGGTTCACATCTCTTCACTTTATCCCTATATATCTGAAAATTTTCAAAACAATATCATAGATTTTCCCCATAAAATTACCATGATGCCACTTTAATTATTCCTCAAATTTCAATGACTAAAACCACTACCTAAATTGGTACCATCCAATAAAATAACTTCATTCCTTTCTTCTTGAAATTATCAAGTCACTGTAATAAAATATTTCTAACAAACTATGTTACAACTACTAGTTGTAATCATTAATTGGAAAATATGAGACACTCATCATAATAGAATCATCATCTTTGCTAAATCTCATATTAAAAAAGGCCCATTAATCATGAAAAATTGGATTTAGGTCTGTCAATACTCTAATGAACCATATCATTAAAATCACAATATTAACTTGTACTTCCATGAGGATAATCTCATAAAAAATCGGGGAAACTAATTGAAAAATTAAAAAATGTTATGAGATCTTGCGTGAGTCGACCAAAAAATTATTAACAAAAATTATAGACCTTATGATCTAACATATTGATTTATAAATGAAAACAATAATTGAAAACCAAAAAAAAATTAAAATATTTATCATGGTCTCTACATCGATCAGGATATTTAATCCCAATAATAAGGACATTATTCAAAAATGTCGGCTTAATGAACTAAAATAACTAAATAATTGGTTTTGGGTATTAAAATATAGACTGACATAACCTAAGACATATTATGTGATCATCAATTTCATTGGGAGATCTTGAACTCCACAACCACATTTCTAGTCATCGTCTTTCTTTGGGATGATCTCCTCATGGTTTTCTTGCTAAGACTCTCAGCGTAATACGAATCATGATCGGATAAAATTATCCAAAAAATATTCCCACCAAATAAAAAATTTATATTTTTTAAAGAATGAAATGTTTTTATTATGGATTTTTTTGGTTTAAAATAGTAGATTACATTCTTCATCAACCTAGAAATTGATTTTATATGTTCGTCAACTGTCTTTGGATGAAACATGTGTTTTTATGTAGTGAAAGATATTCATTGAACCACAATTATCATATATCTAGAATCCTTGGGTGGATCATATTCAATGTACCCAATGTTAGTGGAATGGTGTCTCAATGATGTATTCTTCGACCTTCACATAGTGGAATTGGGACACAATCAGCACATGGGTGGAACATGTTTCTCGAATCCTTTTTAGTATCCATTCCTGAATCCATCTTCATGATAATAATTTGGAAAAATTAAATTTATTTTACTAGAATAAAATGTTATTCCATAAAGTATTAGTCGGCATCAAGAGATGCAACCCGATATCCTATGTCTAACGCCTTATTATAAAATTCATAGTAATAATCCATTATTGATAATACTTTTAGGTTTTTATATTTTGGGTCGAGGTGGTGAAAATTTTCATAAAATTCCATTTTTCATTCACTTAAAATGGATTCAATTAGTTTAAATTTCTCTTAAGATACCCTTTTATCTTTCACTGATAGAATTCTCAATTTCCAATAATTTTATTATGCACTTGATAAAAATATCATATGTTCACCCATTAGATAATATTACACTATATGATTTTTTCATATTTTATCTTATGTAATTCTATTGTCAAAATCTTCTTATGAGGACCCATCCAAATAAAATATGATGAAATACAAAACAAATATTGGTAATTATATAATTAAAACTATATATTTCATGTCAAATTATAATAATAATTAACTATAAAGAATTATAAAACAAGTACAATAGAAAATGAAAATTTATATTTCCCTATATTTTAAATAAATAAATAAACAATTTTTTAATTATTACAATGAAATATATAATTAAATATATGATAAAATTAAAATTAAATATATAATTTAAATAAGAAATTAAAATAAAAAATATTATTTATTTAATGAATTAATAATAAAATCAAAAAAAATATGTTATTTCTTTAAAAGAACATAGGAATTATCTTTACACACAATGAATTATAAATCTATAAATAAATTTAATAAAATGACTAAAATAGAAAATTTTAAATTAAAACTAAAAAATATTTTAATTGAAAAAACAAAAAAAACATTAATATTTGATAATGTTATCATAAAATACCATTACATTATAAATTAACATTAAAACCATAAATAAATCCAATATTTACAAAAATGATCCCTAAAAAGGATGTGGAAAGAACATTGATTATTATTCCATATCATATTCCCCCACACATTATCATTTCTTGTACTCTTGAAATTACATATATAATTTTAGTGGAAAATATTAAATCTCTTGGGTGGAAACCTAGATTATGATAAATAATTATTGTTCAAATTGATTTTTCTTCATACACTCTGTCAAATGAAAAATTAAATTTCTCCCCTAAAGTCAATTAAATTAATTGGAAATATGATTTAATATTTTTCAAAAATAAATGGAATTTAAAAAATTGAAAAAATAATTAAAACAATGTTAGTTTACATCAAATATAAATCCAAACATCAATTCACCCCTATGTGTGATGACTTAGATAAAATAATATCTTGGTTAATAGACACACTTTATCGACGGGAGATATTGATAATTTTCTACATAATAAATAACTCATAAAATAGTTGAATTAATAAAGGATGAAAGTATAATGGTATAACCGAGATTAGGATTATCATATCATAATCAGTTTATATGCATACGTTATGAGTTTAATATGAATAAAAGCATTTAAATTCAATGTCAGTTATATAATATTTCATTACATTTTTTCTCGAAATCAAAATATTATAAGAAGTATGTTTAAATTATTTTCTCAATCAAACCAATTAATTATTATATATTAATAAACATAATCTGGAATCACAATCATTAAATATAATAAAAAATTTCACCCACTGAAAATGAATGTAAAATATTGAACAACACACACATTTTTTAGAAAATTTAATTGTATTTTGATTGGATTCGTATTAATTAACAATTTATCTCATTAAATAGGACCCATGACCCTATACATAAATCCAATCTGTTAAAAAAGTTTAATTAAAGATGATAGGAAACATATGAACATTTAAATTCAAAACAATTATGTTGTTCAGTGAAAAGATTCAATGGTCATCTGAATCCAAATATCTCTTTTTCCACAAACACCCAAAACTTTTATGGAAATAAATTTGTATACACGTGTTAGCCTCATTTGAAAATGTACTCCAACATTAAACAATGATGAATAATTTATCATGTTTAACAATTAATCGTGAAAAGAAAAAAAAGTTGTCAAAAAAATTAGCATGAAATTAATAATTCAAAGTGCTAATAAGGAAATAAAATGACTCAAAAATTTCCAACAAAATAGCAAACAATCAAAACACAATTAATTTCAAACACATTTTTAGTGAAATTTCTAAACATCCATGGAGTTTCCCAAACACATTATTTCACATAGTAAGAAGAAATTCATAAATTAAAAATATATAATGGAAAAAGACATAAACATTCATAATAAAAAAATATTTAAACATTTATGTTTATTCAAATGTACTTCACTCATAGTACATCAATAAAATGGACTCACTTAATGTAATATCTCATACCAGATGAAAATATCATCATACGTAATCAAGAATGTGGTTAATAAGAAAATTATTAACCATAGAAAATATATAACGAATTGAATAACGCATTCTCTGGATTTTAGCTCTGCTCAACATAAAAGAACGGTTCATGTTTTTTCCAATGAATCATTATTCCTCCTCATTGTGTAGTGACCTACTGGAATAATAATTAAAAAACTATATAAAAGATGATAATTTTTAGTAAGAAGGATTATAATTGATATTAAGGAACGCAACAATAAATGAATATAATATCATCATTGTGACATATTTTTAGCTCATCATTCTAGAAAACAAATTAATGTATATCTATTTGAATTCACCTAAATTAAATGATTAAATAATTGATTATTGGATAAGAATTGTCTTTTTTTCATTAAAATTAATTCCAAACACCCATTCACATGTGGTTTCAGGATAATAAAGTGTCTAGACCATTTGAGATATTAGATTCCCTAGAAGAAATTTCAATATGGAATAAAAAGTTAGAAAATGAAAATATACATAAAATAAAATTTTGAATAATGATGTCATGAATATATTTTGATCTATTTTTATAAATTATATAAGAGTCATATGATTCCCTTTGAATTTATTATATCACACATAACTGAAAAATTATCATTTCTTTATCTTCAATGAAATTATAGGTTAGGTATTTCACCCCCCAACAGATATGATTTCTTGTGGTTGTATATAACGAAACAATAGGTTCTACCAAAGAGAATTATATAAGGAGACTCTTCAATGGTATTGTTATAAGATGGCTTCTGTCTCCATAATTCATGATAAAAACATAACAATAAATCCATCCATAAACAACTACTAGTTTTCTCCAAATTTTGTTTCAATTCATTTTTTTATATTTAATCCAGACTATAATATTATTATAGATATATGGTACCTGTTATATAAAGACAATCAATCATTTCCATTAAATAATTTAATATATGGATCACAAAATGTATTCCATATTCTGTGAGAAAATCATCCATCTCACCCAATATAGGGATAATATTATTATAAATGAAATTTAAAAAAATACTAGAAATATTTATTGGGATATCTACTAATTAAACCTATATTGAGATATTATCTAATCCAACAATTATGTACTCATTCCCGTATGATGATAGAAATTGAACCATGAAATATTTACCTCAACCATAAAAAATATTAACATTTAGGATCTCTTTCTAATGAAACACTAATTTCTTACCCACAATCCCCATCCACTGAAATATATCATTTATTTTTACTAGACATAACAGATCCTTAAACAAGTAAGGCTAGTAGAAACCTAATTGAAGATCATTTGGGTAGTCCCATATCCACTGTGGTGTCCATCACATGAAGAAGTTTTACAATTTTATAAAATTGCATGAATTCACTCCTCACGAGAACATATCCTACGTATTCCATTATTATGACTATGATAAATTAAAGGATAATCCCTAATATAGTATTTAATATTAGAAATGAATAAATTCCCTTTGTATTTTGAAACCCCTTTTTGAAAGATAGATATAGGTAATAATTTGATAAAATATGGAAACTAATAAAATTGTTTAAAAGATCCCTAAAAAATTATTCATTAAGAAAGTAGTAGTTGATATATGTAATAACTATTTTTAATTATGGTTGTGGGTAACATAGACATGTGTTTATATATTATATATTTTGTAACTCTCTTATCTTTTATGTTTAAATAAAAATCTATCAATAGAGAAGTCCACATAATAAGCTGTAGTTTTGATTCCTTTTTATCCATGATCTATTTTAGATAAAAATGATCAATGAATATTAAGACTTTTTTATGTTAGATATTTATTAAAAATTTATAATTAAAGCATTTAAATGGTCAACAATTTATCAGTTTTTGAAATATATCTATTTAGTATCCTCATGAAACATGATATTTGAAGTAAATCACTTGTAAATACATCCCTTTTCAATAACCCCAAACTAACCCAACATCACATTTAGTTATATCCATTATATAACAAATTGAAGTTCACTGTATTTTGATGTTATTATTAGAGAATATTTGAGAATTTACAAAAGTATCATATATGATTCACAGTACATTCGTTATCATAATAGTAAATCCTTGAATAATAGTGGGAATTGTGGAATAATGTTTTTAGAAATGACATTGATGAATCTCCGGTAAAAACAAGAACATCATTAAAACATAGAATTCCTTTTACATTTTTTATGATTTAAATGTTATTGGATCATATTAATCATTGAATTTTCTACTTATATCTCAATCATTTAAACATTATTGGCTCAAACAATTCACCCATTATGATGAATTTCATCTTCTCCCAATTTCAATCCAGTTTAGTCAACGTACACCACTATAATTTAGTTTCCCAATTCAACATACATCCATCATAATTAGAACCCAGTAGGGAAAATTCATCAATAAATGCTTCAATAATTATTTTTTTCTTATAAAAAAATATAGAAATCATACACCTATGAATTGTGAAATGAACACCAGATATTTCAAATATATGCACCTGTATAAAAATGATTCCAATATTAAATTGAAGGTGGTATTTTCATGGTCTTATTAGAACATGAGAATTTGTTTGTAACCAAAATATTCATCCCAAAAAAACATAAAATATCATTTTTATCAATTCTTAGAATCATTTCCTATTGTGATGTCATTGTAAAATGATCTTATATAATGGCATAATTAGTTATTAGATAAATTATACAGACCCTCCATTTTTTTTACCATTACTAACAAAAAATATTTCATTATTTTCAATAGTTATTGCTGTGAAACCCCCATATTAGACTAAAATTTACTAAAACTTTTAAGGAAGTTTCCTAGAAAGGAAACTATATTCTGAAATCATGGGGGTTAATTAATTCTTCTATAACCGTATCTTACATCTTTATATTTATTTTTCATTCAATTTTGACTCTAGGATTGTGATCTTGCTCTAATATTTTTTCATACATCCAAAACATAGATTTAATCTAATAATATGAACTACATAACATTAATTAACTAATGTAAACTTCTATAGAAGACACAAAAAAATCCATTCTTAACTCACTTCTAACTCATGTGTGATTGAAATATGTATAGAATAAAATTAACCCATATATTTTTATTTGAGATGAAAAGGAAGATTCTTTACACTAAAGTGGACGATTATCGACTAGAAGGAAGAAACATGGTCTAAATAAGTCTATGTTCATCAATATGATTTCTAGTAATCAATGAGATATAATGAAACCCTCTACCTTACTATTGTCTATATTCAATAAATACTCAACATCAATTTATATTTTTTATATAATATTTTCTATAATAAATAGATCAATATTTTCTTGACATTTACCCACACATGCTTCTATCAAGTATACCTATTTACATGAATAATTTACCATATAATTCTTAGCTACTGTGGTGTTATAGTTTATTTATTCAATATTCGTTAGAAAATACTTCTTCATATACATAAATGGTTCATAATAATCAATAAAATTATAACATGAACAATTTAATGATTGTGGAGAACAATTATGTTTTCTAAAAACATTAAATTCATCACTCTTCTCCCCAAATATGAAAATAATTTTTCATTAAATACTTTTATTATAGGAACTCCAGTAGAATGTAAGTGACCATCAATATTTATAGTGACTTACATTACACATTTCATATCATGTATAAGAAAATATGTAGGTAAAAATAGTTTCTCAACCCCTATTATAAAATAATCAACTCTTCCAACAATGTGGGTGACTGAGTGGCCATCAACATGCAAGACAATAGTTGTGCGATATATATATACTATTGTCATCTACATAAATAATCAGTAAATAATTGGTTTTATAATAGATTCGAGTTCAAAAATTATGTTAATACATCAACTATATTTCCAAGGTATACTAAATCACAAAATTATTATGGAATTTGATATTAAGAGGGTTCATATTCTAAATAATAGCATTACACTAATCAGTAAAATATAAGGGGAAAACTCATAAAATAATTCTTTATTTGATGTATGTTTATATATAATATTCAAATATGATGTAACCTCAATTATATCTTGTAGAAATCAGATTTTAATGTAAATATTTTTTAATAACTCTAGAAATTTATGATGTTTTGGTTCTTGATTATTATTCATAATATGGTCAATAAAATGTATTTTTGGAACCATATTTATAGAAATTATACTATTCTATTATTTTTATATTCCAACATTTTTGTTCCATTTATTTATTATTGTTTTAGAGTTGTACTACTAGAATAATTGATTACTGAGGCAAGTCATTGGAAATAGGACCACGCCGTAAGTAGTATTTTTGGATAGGGTCCTGTTGCAAATGATCTATTGTAAATGAAATATTGAGGTGAACAGTGTCAAAAATATTATTTTTTGTGAAGGACCATCACAAAAAAGAACTTGTAGTGACAGGTTTATGGCTCATCGTAAAAACATTCAACATTTTTTAAAGAAACTATTTTCGATGAGCCAGCATTCCATCGCAAACTACCTCCTTGTTTTTGACACTATTGTGACTGCTCGTTGTAATCATTTATCGCGATAGACCATTGAAATAATCCCTCAAAATATAAAAAAATTGAAACAGTTTTGATAGACAGTTGCAAATAGTGAGTAAATTTAACCAAATATTAAAAAATAATACATTATAAATATCATTAAAATAAAATTATTTATAAAAAATTTAATTACAAAATAATAATATTATTATAATTAATGAAATAATAAAATTTGTAATATTATAAAAACCATAGTATTAACACAAAAATATAAAACTAACACTCGTTAAAACAATTAATATAAATAAAATACATTGAAGTGTTTCAAAATAAAAAAATAAATAACTGATCTGGGCTAGTGTCTTCTGGTGTAGCTGAAGGAGATGGTGGAGGGAACTCCATCCATAAATTATGAGTCATAAGTCACATTCACTTTATCCTCTCTAGATCCATCTGCCAATGACGCATCTCATCTGAAATTTACAATTATTATTGCTTCTATTTTCTAAGAAAGTCATCTTGTTATTTATTTTGCCACTAAAAAATATCCTCTTTCTGCCAACCCATAGTCTCTATAAGCTCACTCTAATCTCGTAAATGCTCCTAATATTTTTTATGAGATGATTATGACTCTATGAGATCTCCTCTCAAAATGGATTCCAACATCGAAGATGTGCCATAAAAACCCCTAGGGGCCACTCATGAATTGATACCAATAACAAGGACTTTCTCCAGTCCATATTGGGTCACCTGTATTAAGGTCGTCTCATCAAATCGAGGGGAACTGGTCTAACCATTGGTCTCAGATGGACTCTTAACATATCATTAATATGTTGCGACCATATGTGAATCCTTCAATTGTAATATAAAATTGAAATAGCAAAAACAATTGTAATTAAATATAATATTCTATATAATCTTATTCTGACCAAAATCTGATGGTGGTGAGCACATTTTATCTCCCTTGTGGGTGGATCACTGTACATCCTTATATAAATTTCATACCACATAATATTGGGCAGTGAGACTACTTATATGAATATAAAATAAACAGTTTTCATTTAATGTTATTTACACTATTTAAAAAATGTACCTACAATATTCTCTTTATGTGTATTGAACGTACAACTCCCATCTCGATCTGTCAGCTACTATCACCCCTGATATTTCCAACCTACTGATGATATACTCTGAAATGACCTACTCTACTTGTGTGTACATAATCCATCCCAAGCCTGAGATTAAAATTTAATATTGTTTTTGGAAACTACATGTCTCATCAAACTTCGACACTCCATCTTTCTCAAATTATACTAATTATAAATTGTGCAAAAACTAAGTGAAACGCGTATGCATAGCTCCCAGACATGCCTTCCAAATAGTCTCCCATATTCTCTTCACAATGGGATACCATAAAAGCTAAAATAATTTATTATATCATGATATTAATTATATTAATTTCAAAATAAAAAATACTTATTTATGTACAAGACAATACTCGAACATGAACTGTTGAAGAATGATGGGAATCTGATCCCATGATATCCATGAATCAGAAAAATATATTCGCAATATAGTACTCCCATGTCCAACCACTATATGGGTAATTTTTTGAAAAAAAATCATAATATAAATAATTTAATGAAAAAAAACTAAAATTCAATGGTAAACCTACGTCTTCATTCATGTATCAAACCCATGATGTGGACATCGCTCAGGAATAGGGTTATAAATTACCATTCGACCAATCCCATGACCCCTCCAGCTACCCCCTGAACTACCCATAGTCTGAGGGTCAACTGATCTAAATACCTTTTTATCCAAGGGTATATTTACCTCCTATAGAATACAGAACAAATGGTAATCAATGAAAAAAATGAAATCATTATTCATAGAAAACCATTGAAAATAACTATTATATATTGATATAAATTACATTCTATTATAACCAACATTTAACAATGTCAATTTATATCTTCATCATCATCTACATAGATTTTTATGTCAACGTCTTGATCTTCCACCTCATCAAAATCAATTCCCTTATTAGTTTCAATTTTGTTTTCTCTTATCATTTCAAATTTAGTTGTCGAATCATTAACATCATTGTCACCATTGGCCCTTAACATTTTGGTTTCATCAATAATAATCATGTCTCTTTTTGTAAAAGATAGATTCAGAGATGTTTTATAAATAACTTCAATTCTTTGAACATCAGTAGAACTACATTTACATTTAGTAAAAATATTCTACTGAGGATTAACTTTTATTATGCTTCACCAATCACCCAACTGAAATTAATTATCACAACAATTTGTATTATAAATATAATGTGCCTGATGTTCCAAAAAATTGGTCATATACTACAAGAAGACCATTACATTTAATATAAATGATTCTCTAGATCAGATGAACAAGTAAGCCTCTCTTAGTAACTAACCACATACATTTAAACATTAGTATGTAATTTTTTCGAAAGATAACACACATTAATTATTTCTTCCAACTTTCTGTAAATGTTAACTTCAGTTTCTATATGATGAGACCCTCTAAAGAAAACAACACTATTATTCATTTTTTATTCCCCACATGAGCATGTATAAAATTGATAACCATTATACATATATTTATTATAATATATAAATATTTTCGATTGGGGGTTACTCAATAAAGATAATTTATTTTCAATTTTATCATCATGTTGAGATAAATGATAAATTGTAAAACAATTATCACCATAACAAGAGTAGTACTGATTTTTTTTGTGAAATAAATAATAATTTATTTTACCATGTTTTGAAATAGTAGGAATATTTTTTTTGACGATGTTATTGTTTAGTAGCTGATGTAATTTGTGGAATATTTTTCTTGATATGATTATAATAAAACCTACAAATAAAATATGATTAATGTACTATTATAAATATTAAATAATAACTTATAAAAGAACTCACACTATGATTGGTGTAATTTTTTCAATGTTCATATAAATATATGTATGTGCTATGTGATCATTATCCTTTGAAATTCATCATTCATTAACACCGATGAAGCCTTTCTCAGGCTGATTGGGGACAAAATTTTGTTTCCTCATGTAATTGACAGCCTTTCCCTCATTACGACTCCTGCATTTTTGTTTTAATGGATATTCATATTGAACATAGTGAGAGAAGAAATAAGAAATTTCTTCCTACAAAAATGAATTTTCAAATTAGCCTTTTACATATGCTTTGGTACGTGCATTTTTTCAATTTCTACATCCATCTATCATTTGAGTACACCCATCAGAACTGCATTAAACATCCACAATTTGTTTCAGGTCGAAAATATAATATCAGATGTTCTATTGAATCAATTAATCCAAGAGGAAATTTTTTTCTATTTACATAAAATTAAAATGACATCTTCTTATTGTTTTCTTACGACATCATATTCTGTTGATGATGCAAAAATATATCAAAAAAATGATATGCCTATTATCACATCCCATATCATTGGATTTAATAAGTCTATTAATTCCATTTGCATAATTTTTTCTATTAAAAAAAGAAAATCATTGTTTTTCAATATGTTAATATGACTATTTGTTACACATATTCCAAAATTGGAAGCATAACCATCTAGAAGTATCAAATCTACAATCCACTAAAATATAAAAAACAACTCTTTTGGATAGTCCATAAGCTTCTTTTAGATTCATTAAACTAACCTCTTTAACATTTTCAAATAGTTCTAGTTCTTGTTGCTTAAAAATGTAGGAAAGATCTAATCGTACCTTAACATTTTTATTGGATTAATATGATGAATCCAAATTTGTATGTCAAAATTATCAAAATTATTCTCCTCAATATTCAACACTTCTAATATTAGATATTCCTACAAATAATAAAAATATAGAAAATTCTAAAAAACTGATTTGTTTAATCCAGTTATTCTCTTTTCAAAACCCATTAATTTTTAGATTTGATTATTGATTGTCCAAATGAGGTGTGAGTTTATAAAGAGACAAATGATTTTAACTCTATACCTGAGATCATTTTTGGAGGCCCAATGATTTCAACTATTCCATTTCTGAAATGATATTTTTTCAAAAAGGATGATCCACCGTAGAAATATGTGATGAAACTAAAAAAAAGCTTTTTTTCAATGACGAGCATTAAAACTTTTTTCTCTCTCATACATTACAGACATGATTTTAGAACATGTGTACTCTATCCAAATAATATGCAAAATTATAGGATGTCTCTAATTGCCAGCATCAATGAATCTTTTAGTAGGATATTCTACTTTGTAGTAACATAATATGTACTAACACCATTACTAAAGAGATAATTTTACTAATCAATCAATGTATTCAAATAAAAAATTATATTCTTCTTTGGATGACCTAGAAATAATATGTTCAAAAATATATATTTCACCATCATCAACAGCCATTGTGTTAAGTTAGACAGAGTTATAATGATTATCCAACATGAATACTGACTACCATAAGATCAAAATGAACATAAACCGTCAGTAAAAAGACATAACATCATGTTTCGGGTTTCTAAAGAAAACAACAGATTCACGTGGTCAAAATGTGTCTATGAATTAACATCAGAGAGACGATTTGAGCTTTTACTGGTTAAAATGTTAGTTTTGTTCGATGGAATCAATGATTCTATATAATGAGACATAAATAAATGCTTCAATCTTGGTGTGATCATGAAATATCTAAATTGTTTTACAGAAATAAATCAAGACATCCTTGGTTGAGCTTTATTTTACCTTGATTTTCCATATGTAGGAAAACTATCCAACGACTCAATTTCGTCATAATTTAAGATGTAGAAATTTGAACATGCATGAATCTTATGAAAACCAAGACTCATATTATGATTCAGCATCATTATCTCATATAAACATGAAGTGAAAAAATTTTAATCAGGTGGTATTGTTTTTAAAAATGAGAATATTTGTCCAAAAAAACTATTTGAAATTCCATTATCTGATTTAATGTCAACAAATTTAGAAAATGTATCAAATGATCTTATCTTGATGCTATTATTTAAGTAATACTCAGCGGATGTCAAAAAATTATATAAATTATATGGTTCTAACTCAGGAGTTAAATAAAAATCATTTGGACTTTCAGTTTGTTGAATTTATTGGCATGCCACATCATGTACTAAATTTTTACATTGTGCAGGATCTGGATCAATATTATTAATATCTTCTCTAGATCAATGTTAACCATGTAGATACTTAAAAACATAATCTGGTCGAAAACCATAACTCAATAAATTCCTTCCAATGTTTTCAAATGTGCCAGACCTGTTTATAGCATTTTTTTACAAAGAAAACATAATTGTCCCTTCTGAAATATTTTTTTTAATGACGCAAATGGTAAGAATGATTGAACACCCTCAATATATATAGGATTAAAACTACAATTGCTCAGATTCTATAACTTAGTTATCAAAGCATGATCATCTAATGAGGAATTTCATTGACTTCCCCATTCCATATTTTTAAAAAATTATATGTAATTGGTTATTTTTTATAATTATATATTAGATAAACAATATCCAAAAAAGTGATGATAATTAAATTAACATTTCTATAAATTTATAATAATTTATATCATTTAATTGTTATTTATACTATTTTTTTAAGTATTTTATACTTATATAAATTGATTTATAAAAATTTATACTAATTATAAAAAATAAGTATTAATGACAACTATTTTGTACAATTTTTTTTTATTTACCAAAGATATAATTTTTAACGGATTGACAATATCTCTTTTTCCTGACCACTCATCCCCCTGTAACATTCAGCACTATGAAAAGTCTCATATGACGTATAAATATCAATTTTCATATGCATGAGGATGGAGTATAGGGAGGCCTCCTTGCATTGCAATCCCTAAACTAATTTATATGAAATTTGATATTCATATGTCAGATAAGACTATTTGTAGTAATTGCAGTCGTAGAAAGTTTCATGTGGATGAGTCGTCATGCTAAAGAGCCTATTTTATCTGACAACTCACCTCCTTGCAACTTTCTCTGACGTAAAACACTATGAAATATTAGATCTGACGAATGTATGAGTTGTTTTTTAATATTGATTATAGTGGAAGAATGTTGAAAGGAGTTGAGGTGTCGATCAATAGGATGTCCTCCAATCCATTGGAAATTGTGTAAGTTTATCAATGTACACAAATTTGTTATGGTTTATTCTTATTTAATCATATTTATTCCCATTTATTTATATTTCTTCTTCTTTATTCGTCTTTATTCCTATGTTTTTCCATTTATTGCTATTTATGGCTACTTTTTGCTAATTATTGATAATTATTACTAATTATTGCTAACTATTACTAAATATTACTAATTATAACTAATTATTGTTTTTTATTACTATTTATTATTATTTATTTCTATTTATTAGTATTTAATAGTATTTATTAATATTTATTACATAGTAGGGATTATTATTAATAATTATTACTAATTTAATCCAATATATTTCTATTTATTCTTATTTATTCACAGTTATACTTATTTATTACTAATAAATAGTAGTTATTAATAATTATTACCAATTATTTGAAATTATAACTCATTATTATGAATTGTTACTCATTGTCAGTAACAATTATTATTTATTAATTTTTATTACAATTTATTTCTTATTATTTCAATATATTCCCATTTAATGCCATTTAATGCTAATTATTCCAATTTTTTATATTTATTATTATTTTTTGATGATTATTTCAAATTATTGCTAATAAATAAATCTTATTTTTAGGTAATACAAATTATTACTACTTATTACGAATTACAAACTATTCCTAATTAGAAATAACTATTGATAATTATTTCAAATTAATGATAATTATTTTTTAATTACTACCAATTATTGATATTTATTACCAATAATTTCTAGTTATTTCTAATTATAAATATATTTTTCTAATTATTTATATTTTTTTCTATTTATTAATATTCCTTACTATTTAATACTAATTATTACAAATTATTACTTATTTATTCCAATTTATTCATATTTATTCTAATTTATTCTTATTTATTCCAATTTTTTGCTAATAATTGCTAATTATTTCTAATTATCTCTAATTATTACTTATTATTAACATATATTATTAATTATTAATAATTATTAAAAAAATTAACTAATTGTTAATAATTATTAGTAATTATTAATATTTATTACTAATTATTTTTAATTATTAATAATTATTACTAATTATTACTAATTATTACAAATTATTACTAATTTTTACTACTTGATGTTATTTATTAATATTTATTACTGATTATTACTAATTATTACTAACTAATACTAATTAATACTAATTGTTATGAATCATTCCTAATTATTCATAATTATTGCAATTTATTTTTATTTATTCATATTTACTTCTAAATATTACTAATAACTTTTTATTATTGCTAGTTATTTCTTATTATTTCTAATGATTGATAATTATTGCTAATTAATGCTATTTATTCCTATTTATTTTTATTTGATCCTACTTATTCTAATTTATTCCTATTTATTAGTAATTATTCCTAATTATTACTATTTATTACTAATTATTCCTAATTATTACTAATTATTACAAATTTTAACTTATTGTTACAAATGATTACAATTTATTAAAATTTAATTTCAATTATAAAAATTTTATTACTATTTTTTCTAATTATTACGTTTTATTACAATTTATTACTAATTATTAAAATTTATTCAAATTTATTTCTAATTATTAAAATCTATTATTTGTTATTACAAATTATTAAAATATAAAAACAATTATTAGTAATTATTACAATTTATTACAATTTATTAGTAATTATTACATTTTCTTAGTAATAGTGCAATTTATTAATAATTATTACAATTTACTTCTATTTTTTAGTAATTATTAATATTTATTACTAATTATTATAATATAGTTCTAATTATTAAATTATATTAATAATTATTACTATTTGTTACCATTTAATACAATTTATTTGTAATTAACAATTAGATATAAATATTAATAAAAATAAATAATAAAAAACAATTATGTAACTATAATTAAGTTTTTTACATCTCATTAACAGAAATCATAAATAACTAAAAAAAATAAATTAGCCAAATGATTAAAAATATATAAATACCGTAAAATTGAATCTTTTGGAGTATTACATTTGCAAATATTGCTCTAATTTGAATGATTAAAGAATTAAAAATTTTAGAGGATTTTTTTCTAAAGAGATAGTGAAAGAATTTGAGTAATAAGTGAAATGAGATGAAAACGGATGTGGGTATATATAGGTTTTATTATTGCAATGAGCGTATTTTCAATGGATTTCGCGTAGCAAATACCTTCGCTCACATTAATTTCATCGGGCCATTAAAACGACAATTGTGATGGGCCACATCACAAATACAACCTACTAACAAAGTATTTGAGACGTCTCACATGCCCCATCACAAATACTAAATACAGTCGCTGACTATTTGGAATCGGAATAGGGACCCATCACAAATAGCCTTACTCACAGTTTGACGCGTTTTGCATGCCAACCCATTTGTGATGGGCGGTAAAAGATCGTCGCAAATAACCATTATTTGGGATGGGGTAAAGGGACCATCTCAAATAACCCATCACAAAAACCCTTTTTCCCCATAGGGTCGTTACCCTTTTCTTAATAGGTGTTACAACATGTTGTATATTAATTTCAATGGGGCTATACATATTTATATATTAAACTATTTAATTGATTTGGTTATCAGTTTCGTCCATAATTATTTTTTGAGGATATTTAGGATCCCTAATGGGATCTTAGAGACTCTAAAGACCACTCATAGTCTTGATATCCATGATATTATTATTAGGGTTTACTTCAGTAGTGGTTATAAATTTTCTTTTATCGCTTTTATTCTTTCCCTTAGATAGTTGGCAGAATTGGGTTCCAAATTTATTTTTCTTGAATCTAACTAAAATTTTTATAATCTTATTGATCTTTTGATTTATGAAATTTATTCTTGATCTTTTTATCTTGGGAATCCATTCAATTTATAAAGAACTATATTAGAAAATATTTTCCCCACAAATTTCCCATGAGAATTAAAATTTTCATTGATTGGTTGGTTTTGGAATGGTTTCAAAGTATGTTGTTGAAAACCAAGGGGGTATGACAGGTATGAAATCCCCTACCTCAACTTGGTTATATTTTGATGGATCTATAACCATGATAGTATTTATAATAAAAAGTACTATATCATTATGTAACTAAGGGGGAAAATAAAAAAATATACCTTTCTATAGTTTTTGTGTGGCAATATTAAATTTTAGGATGTAAGAGTTGGTGTGACCATACATGCCAAAATGTTGGAATTTATCCCTAAATGAGTTTTTATCATTTTCCTGATAATAACCTATAGAATTGACTGCGACCTAATCATCCCGATTATTATATTTTCTATATATATTGATTCTCCTAAAACATTTATGATAAGAGTTATATTATGGTGTATTCAATATTTTCTTAAGTTATTCAGTAGTTTTACTAAAAAAATATACCATAGATGGTTGATCAACTATGGTTTTCTATTATGGTTGATTTTTCTGTAAAATGTGTACAAAAAGGTATATAGATTACATTTATTGTCTGAAAACAGATGATGATGATCCTTAAATCATCCTCATACATAATGGAATAGGTCACCATCATCTTGCAATAATCCCATGTTCTTTTTCCAAATTTTAATTTTCATTATTCCTATATATAATTTCATTAGGCATTGAAATGTTGATCCCATGTATCAAAAATATCCTCATCTAACTGTTGAAACTATGATATAAAATTTAATATTATAGAGAAATAGAATGATCTAGGTTTATGATCTTTTTAATTTAGTCCAATTAAAGAATACAACTATACATTATATTAAAAATATTTTATTTAGTCCCAAGATTCGGTATTAGTATGTTTATTATATGATGGAAACATGGAATTGTGGGAGTTTTATATCTCATATTTTCATTCAGAATGGGGTTTCCTGATAAGTGATGGATTATTAGAATATTTTGGCACATGAAACCATATAAAGACTATTATCTCATATAACTCAGTCCTCATCAAATGTAGATTCATATTTTTAGTTTTTTATTTATATTTCCCTTATTTTCATACTTTTTTATCTTGTTTTTATTTTTATGATATGAGTAGTGAATTTTTATCTCAGATATGATAGGTTCTAATTTGTGATCCATGATCTGATATACATAAATATGTAGATTCACCATTATATTCAAGAAAATGATAGATTTGATACTTAGTCAACTGGTTTTTTTAAAAATGTTCATATTTAATTTATTTTTATAAATTATTAACATATTTGATAAAATTTTAAATGAAAAAAATATTCAAGAATTTTTTTTGTTTTTTAAAAAAATATCAAAAATGACATGAGTCATCCCTAACAATAGTGAAAAACTTCGATAGCAAAAGTGGATTACAATCTGTAATTATTTTATTTATTTACTTTTTGGAACTTGTAATTCATCTGGGAAAGGTGTCAACCAATAGAGAAGGCATTAATCTGTCGAGTGACCAAGATAGTTAGGAAAAACCTTCATGATAACATGAAGAATTAGGTAGAATAAATAAGAAGAAGAAAAAACAATCAAGGAAGAGATGGAAAAATTATTTTAGGGAACTAGAATGACCCATTTTAATAAATTTTCATTCATTCATGCACATATAAATCATTGTAATTTATATTTAAAATCATTTTTCAATAGAATGAATTTTCTAATTTATCTTTTTGACCTATTGTTAAATGAAATATCTTCTCAAATGATTGTAAATGAAGAATAAGTTCCTAAATGAATTAAATTGAAAAAAATTCCGTTAAATTTAAATAAAGAAAGAATTTGAAAATCATCACGAAATGACATGAGAGTATAGAAATTGAGGAATTAAAAAATTATTTAATAATAAAATTTTAATCAAAAGACCACATTCCCCAAAAATTATTATCCAGAAAAATGATTTCATTTTCAATTTAACAAATTTTGGTTGTTAAAATAGAAATGATTATAATGAATAGGTAAAAATCTTATCAATCAATATTATTTATCACATTTTCTGATAGGTTCCCTTCCCATCCCTTCCCCTATCAATCTCTATCCAAATAAATTTTATTTAAAATATGATAGAGTCTCCTCCTTCAATTATGTAATGTCCAATTTTATTCTTCCATAAAAAACACATAATAAAACAACGTCCTAAATTGATGTCCATAAAATGAAATAATTTAGTTCATTTATTCTATCCGGACCCAATACCCTAAAATAAAATCCTATCACTAAGCTTTACCACCTCTTCCATATACCTATATTAATATCTAATATTGACACCCTCATTATAATGACATTACATTCATAGGTGACTCCCAACTTGAAAATATTTCTGTGTTCACACTGGCTTAGATTGATGTATGGAAGGAACCCCCCATGCTACAACTCAGACTCCACACCCTTATTTTTTTATTTAAATAATATGAATATGTATAATATCAAGAAATATAATGAAATAAATTAATCTATTAGTGGAACATATTGTATACGAAAACCATTAAATTCTAAAAAAAATGGCGATAACAATCACAATCATTTATATGCACTTGCTAACAAGAATCGACTAATAAATAACAATTACCACAACCAACAATGTCTCATCCTTGAACATGGACCTTGATCCATTAAAATAAGATGTTTATTAAAAAATAGTAAGATTCATTGATTCATATTAATCGGGCTTCTGGTTCGCCTCATGAAAAATTGATTGGATTCTATTGCAATCACTAATAATATCATTACATTCACGATATGTTCTCAATGTAAAAAACCGTAGTTCTATTCATTGGAATTATATAGTAATATCTAGTAATGGATCATTTTATTTTCCTCAATAGTATTATCCTCATTATGTTCCGATGGAATTATCCCAAAACATCACCCATCTTAGAAAATCTTCAATAGATTCATTATAGTAAATGTTATAATCAGATAATTTTATCTCATTTGAAATATTGGCTTATCATATTCAGAGAGCTCATAGACTGTCATGGGTGGTTTTCAGGTTTTTTTCACTAAACATGAGTTCTTATGTAGTGAATAATCTTCAATCAAACTCCTTTATCCTAGATCATGAATCCTTAGGTGGAAGTTCCTCTTTAGTGCACTCATAAATCAGTGGAATTATGGCTCCTAGATAACTCCTTTATCACACCCAAAGTAGTCTCATAACCAATATGGAATTAACATAGAATATTTATTTAGACTCCAACTTCAATGGTCATTCATGAATCCTTCTTCAATATTATCCTTGATAAAAACTTCTTTTATATTTCCAGAAGATAAATATCTTCATCACATCTTCAATAAGCTTAACCAGATGAAGCTCCATGGACTGAATGAGATTCCCCCTTCCTAAATACTAAACTAGTATCTATTCTAGACAATTATATTGGGGAATTAGATTTTGCGTGAAGGTGGTGAAAATTATCCTAAATATCTATTCCCCATTTTTTATGAGTGGTTCACTTGAACAAAATTTAAATTACCTGGCCTTTTCATATTATAATTTCACAATTATTTTACAAGTGATAAATTTATTTTGAAACCAAAGTCTCTTATCTTACATGTGCACACAATATTCAATGATATTATAGTTATTTCATATAATTTTACTTTCGCAAGTGCAGTGCCAAAATCATATCACGACGAAGCATCGAAATAAATATAAACAAACTAAGAAATTACTAAACATTATATAATTAAAACAAACTATTTCTATTTAAGGTTAAATGAAAAATGGATTTCTTGATTTAAAATAATGAAAATATTATGATATTACTATTAGATTCAAAATATTCTAAATTAAAAATATATTAATTAATTAAATTAAGAAAAAAACAATAAAATAGAAGATAAAAATTCTATTAAATTAATTATTGAAGCTAAAAATTAAAAAAAATAAACCTCTATTAATTAATTAATTTATTCATCATAAAATCAATGAAATGTTTATTTAAATGAATGAAAAAATGAATGATACTAATAAGTAATATTTAAAATTTGAAATACAAAACTATTAAAAATAATAACAATACAATTTAAATAAAAACTATAGATTATATTAAATGCGAAAAAACAAAAATAAACAATAATTTCATAAATTGTTTATTTTAACATAAAATTCTAATTAGATTATAAATTATAATTATAAATATTGAATTATGAAAAAATTTTAGAATAATAAATTTTTTTAAGGGATATGGACACACAAAATATTTTAATTCCTCGTCAATACACATGATCAATCCTCTTCGCCTATCCTATATATTTTAAATTTAGTAAGAGAAATTATTAATTGGGATGACACCTAAAATACAGATCATAGTATTAATGAAATAGTGATACAACATAACAACGACATCATTAATGAGTACAAATGAGGTTATTTTAGTTCGTATTTATAGCTTAATTTTTATATATTATTGATAAAAATATGGACATTATTGTTATTGAGTATGTGGTTTTGGAATACACTTAGTTGGATGCACATAATAGTTTCGTCATTGTGATAAGTCCCAAGTATGAGATCATTGATGTTGATTTAATTAATGATTACACCATGTAGAAAGACCATATTGGTTTTTGAGTAGTGATATGCCAAAGGGATGAGAATATTTAAGAGGACACGGTTTGGGATAACACATTTTCATAGGATTATAGTATTTGGGGCTATGTGATGGGTGATAGAGATGTTATAACTAGTGATGAAATGATTGTGGATTATTACAAGTATTAGGGCTATTGATTTTTTGGAATTGTTATTGATAATATGTATGATATCATCTATGAGGTTTTGGTTCAAGCATAATCTCTTTTTGAGGCTTATACAAGTTACACATTATATATAGGTTATATGGTTTAGATTTTCAATGGGATCATTGTCAAAGCTTAAACTGGATGGGAGGATCATAGTATTTATGTATCATTAATAGGTAATGTGTATGGGAACATCTATAAGGACATGTTTAAGGATTACAACCTGTTAGAGGTATAGATATATGTGATTTAGTAATTAGTTCATCTTGAATAATGGGTATCGATAAGGTGGATTAGAATGTTTTCTATAGAATAGTTGGGAAATCATTATGATTGAGGAATATATATTTGATTCATGATACTGGGAGATATATTTTATACTCACTAGGTAGTTTAACAATATATGTAGTCCTATGATAAAGGGATCTAATAATGGTCTTAGTGGGTCTTACAGTTGAGTAACCCATTATGTGTCATTTTATAAATTTGTAATTAAATGGGGAAAACATTTCTGGGAATTACACATATTATAAATTCCATAGTAGTTTCATATTATTAATAGATCTCTAGAATTTGATCATAAATGATGGAATGGTTCGGTCATACACATAGCAGGGGGAACATATTTTTTATGGAATACTTGTATGTCACCATAATGATATTATTTATGAGGGTGTATTTGGGTCTTACATCTTATGGGAGATTAATAATAGTTATGGATTTCTAATACAAAATAGGTTTAAAATCATCATTAAGGTCATAGTTGAGATTTACCTTTTATTAGAGGACCATAGTACTAATTGATTGATGATAATTCATTGTCATAAGATATTTAATAAAGAAATTATAATGGCATACAACTTATATGAGGCCCATAATACCAATTATTAATTCATAGGACATATGGATATGGTAATCAATAATCACATGGTAATTTATTACACCTAATAAAAGACCTATAGTCATTATGGATTAGTTATTGGAAAAACCTTCTGAAATTAATGTGGATATGTTAATAAATTAAACCATATAAAATCCTTGTAGTAGAAATGTATTAGAGGTAAGTTTCATTAATGATATCATGAATTATAGTTTTCATTGGAATTACATTTAGTTTTAATTATATAGTATTTATTGTTCATTAAAATTTCACTGACATAATATCATTAGTGATGAAAATATTAGTGATTATACCAATAAGATGGGTGGATAGATTCCACATAGTAGTGAGTTAAATGATTCTAAAGAGGGAAAAAATGTATTCTGGGAAAATATGCAGAGTATAATTAGGATTCTTTGAAAAAATTCCATTTTTATTATCTTCATGTCAATGTGATCTTCTGTGGAAATAAGTTATGTTGTTTTTAAACACCACTAATTGAAATTAATGTTGAAAATAAAAAAAATAATGGTGTTTTTTCGAATTCCCCAAGAGAATCCATCTATGTTAATTCAGTCATTTTCTAATTAAAATATTGAAATTTTAGTTAGGTATTACTCTAAGAATAGGGCCCATAGTATTTATGTATCGATGATATTTCAGAGGCATGAGATCCTTAATGGGGCTGTGGTAGAGGAATGTACTTTGTATGAGGTATGTAGTATTTATTGAATGATGATAGGGTATGGGGATGTGATGCATTATAATATTACGGTTTGGTATTACACCTTACTGAAGTCCCATAGTAGATATCATACAATGATATTTCATAGTGATAAAATCATTAATGAGAATGTGGTCTGAGAGAACATATTCTAGGAGTCCATAGAAGTTATGGACCAGTTATTGGTCATTGTGATTTGACCATCAATGAGGATCTTGTAATGGCTTACCCTTCAAAATAGGCCCATTGTATTTGATTCTAATTAATATGTCACATGTGTGAGGTCCTCAATAAGAACATTATCGGGGCATACACATAGTAAGGGGATTTCTGTAGTTATGAATTTTTCATGCTTTTTAAGGATTCCATTATCGAAGAGGTTGTGGTCAAGGGTAATACTTGATAAGAGGATAAAATTTTTTTTCATTATTTATCAGTCAAAGGGATAAGATAATAATTAGGGATGTTGTAAGAGATTACACCTAATTGGAGGCTTATATTATTTACAACTCATTAATAGATTAAAAATATAAAATAATCAATAAGGACATTGTTAGGGAGTACACCAAGTAGGAGGTCTACATAGATGCGACCCTATTATGGGATGAGTAAGTATAAAAAATTCAAAAATGACATTTGGGTAATTTTTTATAAATAATTAATCCTTGTTAGAAATTAAAAAATTATATAAAATATAATATTTTGTTAATGTTTCAACACTAACTAAATTGAAACCACTTAAATTAATTTTTCACAAATCAGTGAATGTTATTTAAATAAATTTCTTAATTTATTAAAATGTGGTGAGTTTTATTATGTTCCTGGAAAAAAATATAAGAAGAAAATATTTCATTTTGTTTTGGAAACTACAGCTGAAAACTCCAATGAATGTAAATTCTTAGTTCTGAATAGAAATAATGAATAATGATGCAAAATTTATAAGGATTTAAATAAATATTTCATATATTATTCTATAAATCATATATATATTTTTTTAAAATTATTATTAGTATTCATAGTTTCCTTACTGGTAACTGTATTTATCTGGATAGATATCATGATGAATCAACTAAATGTGGTCAAATAAAACGTTTTTTGACCTATAAGCTAGTAATATGAAGCTGATAGACATTCTATTACAACAATTTATATTAAATACATCATATTTCTCTTGAAACATGTTTTATTTGTATCATGGGAATCACAACATAAAACCTCGACACATTACCTTGGAAATATTATTACAAAAAATGAAATATTATAATTTACCATCTTCTTATCCTTAATTCATTCATGTATTCCTTCTAGTTTCATAGGAAAATGTCAAAAAATATAAATCAGTCATCTTGTATTCATAGAAAGGGGTGGAGTATATTTCAATCTATGCAACCACAATAATACATTAATAATATGTTAAGGATAAATAAATGAATAATTCTATAAAACATTTAATTTCATAGTATTATACCCATGAATGAAATTATAATGGAAAAAAATAATCACATCATTATTAATAAATATTCTTATATTGGTGAAATTCATAATTTCCAACATTATTAACCATACCATCAAGGCCTTGACCATTATATCACACATATATTGATTATAATTCACCAAATAGAAATTCATGTTATTATTGTGAGACCAAAAGAATCATCGAGGGCATATGTAAATGTAGTCCTCAACTGTTACATATTATTTTCAATGCATTAATCATATTTATAGAAAATTGGGATAAAAAATACAATACATAATACTATTTAATAAACTGTTTACCTAAACAATGATTAATAATAAATAAATATGTAATGGAAAATGTAAATATGGTTTTTCAAAATTACATAGCCCAAATGTACTTTTATTGGGTGAACATACTTCAATCAAGAATAATAAATATAGTGCATTCTGAAAATATATAATTAGTGGTACATAGTCAATTAAATAATATTGAAATCATAAAATTATTTGAAAATTTATTGAAGATATTCATGATATGATGAAAATAAACAAGGCTGAAAATGATATTTTAATAGTGGATGTTACATAGTGATAGATGATAAAATCACTAGAAAATAGAGAAAACAACCACTTATATCAAAAATAGAGGTAATTAGAAAAGAATGCATAAAAAATATTAGAATTTTTTTTGTTATTATATTATTTATTTTTTGATATTCCATACAAGAGAATATATTATATTTATATTTAGTTCCTGAAATGAGATAAAATTCAATAAGAAAACCTCACTCTAATACAACAATGGATTAAAAAATGGTTTAACTAGAGGGATTTGGTAATATATTATTAGAATATGGAAAAAATAACAAAGTGGAAGTAAAAACATAGGGTTATATTATGAAGAAGCATAAGAGGTATTATATCCAATAGATAGTAATTTAATAATAATGAGTAGTAATAGGAAAACTTTACTATAGTCCTAACTAGCTGGTCTCCTCCAATAACATGATGAATTCATGAATAAATTTTTTTAATTCCATAATTTTGGAAATAATAATTTTTAAATAATTAATTTTTTCCTATATCATATCATATTTAATTCACATATTATATATGTTTTATCTGATATGTTTTTCTAGATTGTTCGGTGACCAATCGTAATATTTTTTTTAATATTGGCAATAACTATTCATTGAAAAATGATTGAAAAATATATAACTGTAATAATATAAAGGAAATGTCTTTATATATGATTAAATATTTATTATTATACATAAACGTTTCACACATTTGTTTGGTTCATATAATGGATATTAATTTTACAATATAAGTAAATGTACATTTGAACTGTTTAACCAGTGGTGAAGATCATGATATGGTTAAATTAATTTTAGGATTATTAAACCATAATATAATACAAATAATAATATAACATCATCCATATTATAATGTTGTCTAATAAATTTTTTTATTATAACCATCCATGATGACCATATTAATTGATTAAAAACATACTAAAGAGTCTATTTTACCAACCATGATAGTTTATTTATAGTGTTATGAATATCATATTTATTTTTTCATTATATATTATTGTAAATTTATTAATTAATAAATTTATACTATATTCATAAATGAATATAATATTAAATTCAGCCATTCCAGTGTTGAAAAAAGTAATTTTCACCATCTATATAGGTTGTGAACCAACCATAATATGGGTTCTATTTTAGATTTACAATAACTGATAGGGAGAAACATAGTGGTTATACTATTAATTTAATAACATATTAATACTTACTAATAGAAAATTTAATTTATCATGATCAGTAAAATAATTATGAAGTGGATTTAAATGCATGAAAACTCAGAAGTGTTCGTTTATAATAATTTAATTCCAATTTCGAAATCTCTCTTATTTACAACATGGGCCCTGTATAATGGTTTTTTTATAAATATAATAAACTCAATAATATTTATAATATTGTTTGGAGTAATAATTATATATGAAATTGGATTTCTCATAATCATAATATGTGCTGATAAGTGAGGTGTTAATTTATTAATGTATAAGATGTGTGTTTTAGATTAAAACACTTATTGATTTGTTATTTTAGAGAAAGACTATGAATACTATTGATTCTTATTTCTACTTATAGTTTCTTATAAATTTGAGGCTCAGGTAATGGTGTCTTACATCATCTAGGATATAATAAACGTTGTATTAAATTTTGTATAAAAAATACAAATTATAATCTATCTAACCATTTACTCCAACATATTACTGTTTATTTCTATTAAAATCAAGTCACAATTAGTAAATTTTCATGTGTAGATTTGTAAAATGTCATCCATTTTTAAAAACTAAGATTCAGATATATATTATTTAAATATTTTATTGTATTGTAAAAATTAATATGTTATTTAGTAATGTAAAATATGATTTCATTGAAATGAGTAATTTTACTTTAGTTATTTTCAATAATTTAGTAATTATTCAATGAGATTTGGGAAAATAAATTTCTTATTGAATTGATGGTAAAAATTATTTTGATGGTCAGTACAATATTTATAAAATGATAGTAGATAAATATTTATCAATACCCTTATATAATATTTATATAGTGTGTCTCAAATATATTTATATAATTAACTCATATAAATTATACAGTGATATCTACTATAATATGGAAACTGTAACAAGAGCGGTCTATCTTCCTAAAAACCCTTGAAATCAAAGCTAAACATTCTAAAGATTATATATTGTTTAACTGGATCAATATTGTTTACCATCAATATATGGTAAAATGTAATCAAGAGTATTATATTGCTAAAATATATCTTATACCTCAAATTCAACTGTTTCTAGTAATATATACATTTTGATCATACATGACCATTAACTGAATATAATAGAGCCTTATTATCTCAGTTATATAAAATTGATTGAATCTAAAACCTACATAACCAATAAAGTATGACAAATGATATATAATTATTGAAAAAACATACCAGTAACACGTTGGACATTTCCCTTTAATTTAATTAAATTGTCAATAAATATAATTATACAATAAAGAAAAATTTGTTATAATGATGATTATATTCCTTGTAAATGTCAAATAAACCCATTATCCATTGGAATGGATTCTAACACAACTAAAATATGTGTTATATATTTATGTGACTACCAAAACCATTGAATTGAAAAAAAATTATAAATAATTTAATGAAATTTGGTTAGGAGATTATATTTTTTGATATGTATACAATATAATTATTTGGAATTCCTCAATCCAATATGGTAATTATTAATAAAATTATTTTATATTGTAATATAAATTATTCATAATATAAATTTTTCAGTACTATAGGATTTGACCATTTAATGAGTTACCATTGAAACTAATCCTATTAAATTTCATATTTATAGAACTAAACATCCATTCATATTTTTTTCATTTAATGAATTTTTTTAAACTCAATTACAACAGAAAAATAACTATGTGTACCACAAATCAGGGTGTATAAATAGTTCAAGACCCGCTTCTATAACTTGATAATTATTACAATTCAATTCTGTTGGAGAACTATTTTCTCTACACTACTAATGAGAAGACAAATATAAATTGTTGCATTTATTTATATTTAATGTTTAATGACCATTGATTTATTAAACAATAAATTAACATATTCTTCACGATTATGTAATCAAGTGAGTTACTTTCATAAATCCACTATATTAAAACCCATAATTTATAATGTCATTTTTTGTGATTATTTAATTTTAAATCAATAAAATTTTCATTCCCCCATCTATGGTATATGACTCGGACATAAATTCTAGAGTAATTTATTTTCTAATACTGTAAACACCCATAAATTTAATTCATTTAGATTTTTATCATAGTCCCTATGGATGAAAAATAAATCACCAAATATATTAAGCATATCACATGAATAATAGTTTAATCATATTAATTGATCATGTGGATATAGGTAAACTAAAACTCTAACGGTTATATAAAGACAATTCATCACTATAACACTAAAAAAGTTGAAATATATTCTAATGTATGTATCCTAATGAGTACACATACCATTTCATTTTATGATTGATAAATTAATGGTTTCCTTGATAACATGAAAAGTTTTTCCATGAAAAAATGATGTTAGTTATCCAATAAATCCATATTTGAAATGGTTTTAAATATATAATATATGATGTTAATACCTTATAATGTAAACTAATTTATGGGTTTAATAATGAAATACATCTATCCATTTTATCTAATGAAATTATGGTCAGATTATCATATCATTTTTGATATTCCTAATGAAAAATTAATCATAAAAATTAATTATATTCATACCATAAGTAAAAAAAATTTCATACATGGTATGACTAAATTGAAAAAAATCCAAATGTGCTAGATTTTATTGACTATAGTTTTCAACCATATATCAAAATCCATGATTATAACTAAAATTTTATTTTCCATTATTGGAAATTAGGTACTTATATGTGGACTGATTTTGTCAACCCACACCCATAAAAATGATCTTGGTGAAGATCATCCATAATGGAACCTTATAATATATTTAGTGGTGAGATCATAATCTAATATCTTATATCTACAAATTCTAATACTCAATATTTTCAAATACTTATATAATATTTATAATTTTTTTTTGGAAAAATTAAAAAGTTGTCATGAATTTTTTTATAAAAACTTTTCTAATTTATGTTATTAGTTGATTGGACTAATAATCATAGATTATTTAATAATGTTGGTTATACATGGAAATTGAATTAATATTTAATTATTCCATTATGAGATATTAATTTCTACAAGTGATTTCTTTGATGTTAACCATTAACATGACATATATAATAATGTTATGGAATATTATGGTATGATTTTTTATTTTCATAGTTGACTATGAAATCATTATAGAAAATTTTATAATGATATGAAAATGAAAATACACTAACTGTCCGTTAACATTAATTGTTAAAAAGGATAAGCATGTAAATATAATAATGGAATATATTTAGGGTAGACAGTGTGAGATTATTATTTTTTGAATTATGAATAAATATATTTATATGGTGAATTATTATAGAAAACATGATGATTATTTGAATTAATTATATAATATTTTCTAGTTATTTATAATCCTCGAGTGATTAGTTATAAATACCTCTAGAGGATGGGTCTTAAAAATTATTGGTCATTCAAATGTATTCTCTTATTATGAGGATTGCATTTTGAAATAAGTAGATAAATAATTGTATATGTTTTAAAATGGAAGGTGGTCAACTATAACAGTTTTTTTAAACTACTAATGTATATGTTATATTAGTGTTAATGTTTTTTATTATAAAAAATTATAATTTTTGGTTACATGTAATTAAAGAAGATGATAAATATTGATATCTTCACAATAAATGTATTGAAATATTTTACGGAACATAAAAATTGGTTGAGAATAATGGTTTGAAGGTAATTCATTCTTTTTGAATTCTTCACTATAAATATTCCAATTATATACATCGAACCAAGTGAAATACACTGCTTTTGTTTTAAATATAAATGAGTTATTCCAATCAGTACAGTCGGTGATTTTTTTTACATAGAGTTACTAAGGATAACAAAAATTTTGAAAAGAGTAATCCCAAAAGTACATGGGACAAAAAAAATTCAGATAAATATGGTATTATGTTATATGGTTTGTGAACATTTTTTTAAAGATAAATTTATTTATATTACATAGTGGTTCCTCTTGGAAGTGTTATTATATAAATGAATTATATAAATCCTTTATTTATAGGTGGACTCAATACCTTCAATGATAAATCTCAAAATAATTATTTTATCATGACTTATTAGAAATATGAATTTATTTTTATATTGGTTTTTTATAAACAAAGAAACTATATATACGGTAAAATTTGTGAGATATTGATTTAAGAAATTTAGAATGGGATAAAATGTGATAAATTACTAAAGTAAAATTATTTTGATAATCCTGAATGTAATCTTATTTTTTATGAAAATTTATTTTGGTGTGAATTATATTATAACAATTTTTAATTATTATGGGAATTTTTTAGACATTGTAAACATGTGTAAAGGAATATAACCTTTTATATAATAAGATGAAAGGGATTCCCATCATACAATTTAATGTAAAATTCAATTTTTTGTGTTATTTTTAAGAGACATTGATGACTTGATACACACATGGGAATCTTTGTGAATGATAATTCAATATTATCCTTTTTGGGTACTTCTCAATATGGGTATAATTTATTCATTTACACAATTCAATAAATACTCAATATTAATCATAAAATTTTAGGATTGATAGGAAATAATGGAGTTTCAAATGATACTATCTAGAATGTAATGTTTTTATTGTTTTTTATGAATGTGTAGTTCCCATTCAACATTATAGAAATATGAGGAATTCATTAAAATTAAAAAATGTAAAAGTTTATAAATATACAATTTTAATACAATAAATATTTTTTAAACTGTTTTGTTCAAAATAAATTTTATACACTTATTTTCTGAAAATGTTTCATTATAAATAATGTATTTTTTCTGTAATACTTTATTTGAATCACTTTTGAAAATGAATATTATTATATAACTTTTTTTTATCAAAAGATTTATTCTTTTTAATATGTATAAATATTTTTTTAACGGATTGGTAAAATACTAATAAGTTTATAATCATCCCTATATGTGAATATAATATGACATCTAAATATTAATAGTGATGATATAATGAAATGTGTGTATTTATGCATCAACAGTTAGGAGCCATAAATCTAAATTTGATATATATCGATAAGATTTAGTGGAGGTAGATTTATTATTATTGATATACAAATATAATTATAGAGGATGGTATTTTAATTTATATATTAACTCTAATGTAGAGATAAAATTCAAATCACACTTTCTACCTTTTTTAAAATAATGAAAAAGGAATAAAAGATAAGATGGGATGAGACATAACATGTAATGCCCTAAACATAAGAAAAATAAAATGTACATTACAAAAAATTATTATGATAATTAAATCATTCCCAAAATACTTATTTCTAATAGATTATTTCCATTAATTTTTATGTATTTATGACGTTTGATATCAAGCAATAATGGACCTTTCATATAGATAAATCCTATAATTATCAAATATTTTCACATGTTAAAAGACTAAAATACCTCACCACAAACATAGGGATTTTAATTTTACTCAAGGCATTAATTTATTAGGAATGTGAATGGGGTCTAGTATGATAATAACCACGAATATCAACCTAAATAACTCTAACAATACTGGATTTCCATCACATGTTTTTTCCTCCATGATATATGAGAACTAAAATACATGTTCACACCGTATATGAACCTCCTTAGATATTTGATCATGAATGTACACATAGTCAACTAGATTACAAAACCCTTGCACAGAGGTGATTTCTTACTTCTTATAATGATGGTCTAAGACTTGAAATTGTTTCAACTATAATTTTATTTTCTTATTTGTGTCTAGGAAAGTCTACAAACCCTCAGATATTACTCATAACATCACATATATAGTCATCACTATTATAAAACATTGTATCCTCTATTAAATTAATTCTATGCTCTATTTATGTTGTATTTGATTGAATTGAGTCTATCATAACCCACAAAATATGAAATTTGCTATTATTTTGACTCCCAATTTATTCATATATTTAAATATAAATTATTAAATGATTGGATATATTACCCATAAATTGGACAACCTAAGTGGGCTCATTTTTTTCATTTATTACATGTTTTGATGAGTTATACTATGATAAAATTTCAATATTTCCATTCCATTGTATCTTCAACATTAAATTACGATGATTCTAATTAAGATCCATGAAAGAAATAAATGATCATATATCATTCATTGTTAATCTAGAGATATTTATCACTATCGATTGTTATAAAAAACTATATTTTTTAGAGTGTATTTAATATTAAACTCCATTAGTGTTATTTTATAATGAAAAAATCTATATTCCTCATTCATTTTACAAAATTTAAATTTTATATTAATAATTGACATGTTATAAAAAATATCCTTGGATGATGAACCATCATTATGATGTGATAGATTTTGATCCAAGTTTTAAATAGTTTTTTAATTTTAAAAACAATTAATCAAATATCTCATTTGGAAATCACATCATACCTTGTTTAAGTATGATGGAAATAATTACCAAATCATGTTTCTTCTTATAATAAGAATTTCATATAATATGTTAGAATTCAACACTGATCAAGATATTTTTATAATTATAGAATCCATATAATTTTGTCACTCTTATAACAACATTAAATAATAATCCTGGTATTCCTTTGAAAGTTAAGATTATATATGGAATAATTAAATTCTTAGAGTCCTTGAATCTATAAATAATTGACACTCAATTTGAAATTATGATGGAAATATCCTCTTTCATGATAATTATATCTGACTCTACATCTTCTAAGATTACAATTTAAATATGATATACATTTTCATCAGGTGACATTAGTAGACATATTTATTTGGTACCTTATTTAAAAAATGATATGTAGTCTTTTTTGATCATCCTAGATTTATCCTTCCTATTTGACTTTTTTTAATATTTTTTGATGTATGTCATTGCCTAGTATATCAAATTATCCATTACAACTAGATTCTACTTATATTTATTAAGAGAGTTTTCATTAGGTCTTATACTATATAAATTGATGTATTATTATTTTTATCATTTTGTATATTTACTAAAATATAGTAATTGACTATGTCTTTTAAATTTTTCATTTGTATATCTGGGAGTTATGGAGAATATGAAAGTACTAAATTAAAATAAACCATTATAAATGTATATATGTTAATTTAATAATGAACAAAAAGTCACCATGGATTTGATGTGATATTTATTATGACCTTATAGAAAAATTTATCATGTCATATATGGTCAATATGGTTCTAAACATAAAAGTGTTATTTTAATGTGGTAGAAAATTGAATAAAATTATTTTCATGAACAATGATTAAAATTATGTTTATTTTCATTCATGACTATTTATTTTCAATGAATCACTCATTCTGGTTTTCTAAAAATTTATTTTCCAAATTGATGAAAAAAATTATTGATGTATATTTATAATGAAATAGAAAATGTGGTTTTAGAAAACAATAGAATATAATGCACTAAGGAATAGTATGTAATTGAATTATATGATGATTATGTAATAGAAAATTTTATTCTATTAATTGAAATATTCTATGTGATATAAAATTTTATATTGAGGTGTTATTATTGGATGTTGATAAGGATACATCGTGGTTTACTCTCTAGATCCTCATCCAGGTAGCATGATTCTTCTGAATATTAGATAGTTTAGTCGGGAGATAAATCATTATTTGTATAGAGAAATAGATATATTATAAATGTTTAAAGTTATATCCCAACAACACAATTATGATGATATATTTGAGAAGAGTATATTAATAAATTATTATCAAAGATAAAATATATATTCATTTTTTTCTATATTAAAGTTGTATAATGTAATGTTAATTTTTATATATAATTTATAGTCTCTCATAAAATATAGTGATGGTGATAGAATTAAATGTTCATAATATTAATATATATAATGGATTCCTAAATATGATAAATTACTAGAATTATAAAATGGAGGTAACACTATATTAGAAATGTTAACAAAAACATATATTATATAAAATATTCTTGTAATTGTTCATAAAATGAAATCCTTTTTGGTTGTATTAGACCAAAAAAAGATTGTTATAAATGATACCTTATGGAATGAAAATAAGTTATGTCATCATTATTAGAGATATATTATAAAATTATCTTATAAAGCCTATCTCTTTATATATAGGTAAAGAGAATTTTATCCATTGTCTAGGAAGATTTGGTTGAAACTTAGTGTTTGAGAACCTTTCATCAACAAACATGTGCAATGATGAATTAGATAAATGGTAATAATATTAAATGAAACATTATTCAAGTAACAACTATAAATTAATCATAGAACATTCCTCTTTATAACAATAATCTTTTGGTTTTTCATTTTAATGGAGTCTGTAATGCCCCTACCCTATTTACCCAGAATGTGTGGATTATTACATAACATTGGCATGATTACTAGAGGTCATGTCTCAAAAAATTGATATGTTTAGTATCCTTGAATGTAATAGATAAATAAATATGTTAAAAATACATAATGAAATGGTAAAACATCAACATTGTGTCCTCATTCGAACACACTAATATCGCATAGCTTATTCCCCCAGGTTAATCATAATATAAATCTTCACATCTTGATAAAAATAAAACATAAGATAGGGTGAGCTCAGATGCTCAATATGGATATCAATATAGCATAAACTATCATAAATAAGAATAAAAATTTAATGAAATGTATAAGTCGAAGAAATAATTTTAAACATAGTATTCAACATAAAATGGAAAAGATAAGTCAAATAATGCCACTAACTTATTCATATAGATATCTTACATGTCGAATAATCACATGTAAAATAATTAGCAAATTTCCTAGTTATGGAATGCATAATGCCGAAATACATTACAACATAATCAAGGCCTCATTCCAATACTACAAATAATATTTTCTCAAGGCCTTGTCCTATGACATCAGTTTTTCACATGTGACCTACCGATGCATTGAGGCACTACAATGGGCTCCACCCGTCAAATACGAAGTCCAATGCATTCCTCATATGAAAAGGATGAAACATAACATAAAAATTCTTTTTAAAACTAGAATAATAAATGTTAAATCATTAACAATAAATGATGAATGTTATAAAAAACACATCCAGAGTCAAACATATCACAAAACCTTTAATACAGTATGTAATAATGTATCATAACAAATGATCTTCAAAAAAGTGTAAAATCCATCAAAGGATGTTGACATAAGTTATATCAAAAATATTTCCGAGAAATATCTCTTTTTATTTTGAAATCATTTAAAATTTTCATAATTATATAAAAAATATTATTTTAAAAATGTTCTTATAAGTTTTTCAGAGATGCTTCGACGGTGTTATAATGTTATGAAATATCTGCACCAACTGTATAAGTTAAAGAAACATTTTTACCTTACTTTTCCAAAAGTTTATAAAGTACCTTGATTGGAAAATGAAAGAAAGGATTCTATCACAACATTTTTTAAAATGTAAACCAAAGGTATAATTGACTTTAAGTTATATTCTAGGAAATAGTTATAATGTTTTGAAATACATTATTAAGAAACAAATTTGTCAATGACTATGAATTCCTAGTAGATACATACATATAAACAACATTAGATAAATAGAGAGATTCTATAAATAACCCTTACCTTGTAATTTTCCTTAGTCAAGGGTATGTTATCATCTTTAATCATGGTGAAATAATTGTTATTAAATTATAAAATTACCAAATTCATAAATATGATATCATATATCATCTTCTAATATTTCTTGGTTAATTATATTTCATTAGTATCATCATATCGGCTATTAACTGATTCATTTTCATTTATATGTTTTGTTATCTATGTCATGTTTTTATTGATATGAGGTATCTGATTCATATCTACAATGATATTAAGTTCGTAAAAATTATTTTTAATCTTTAAATGAAATTTATTATTGAATGGTGAGGATAGGGAAATTAATCATATCTCATTAGTGGAGATGGTAATGCATAAGTACGCACGTGAGACAATACCATTCCATTGATGGTGAAATAATATGAAATTAGATGGTATATCATATATACAAAAACCTTAAAATTTAATATTTGTTATTTACATAAATTATAAACATTATTATACTCGTCCAAATAATGAAGTGCTTAATAACAGACTATACTATGATGTGGAGACGGTAAGCCGTACGTACGTAGGTATGGTGGCATTGTCATTTATAGGATGGATAGAATAATGAATAAGGTTTTACCTTATTTATAACAACCTAAATTTATGTTGATGGTAATGGAGATTTTATTTTTATATGGAAACAACAACGAAAGAGGAAGTGTTAGAAAAATGAACATTGTAAGAGGTGGCGAAATTATTACATCTTCTTCGGGTCATACCATTTTTTTTATCAATAGAGATGGTTAGGATAGCGTTATGATCAAATTAAAGCCTCTAGGACAAAATTGGGGTAGTTGGGAATGCATTTGATCTGGTGTTGTCTGTGCCAAATTTCTTTGGAGGGGTGATTTTGAGAGAAGGGGATGTACCCTTTTATAAGAGAGGTGAGGGTCACTTTAGGAAAAGTTTGAAATATTAGTTTATTATAAAATATTATTCAGTTTATAATGACTCCAAAGGAATTTATTTCGAGACTATGGTGGGTGGAGTCGAAAACCTCTCAAAAAATAGGTTTTAGATTGGTTTAGGTAACCATATTATCATTAATTTTTAGATTTTACTCTTAGCTAACTAGTTTAACTTTTATCATGTATTCAGGTATTATTATAATAAATTGTCAATAAACATACTATAGAAATAGAAGAAAACTCAAAGTGGTAAATTATTGACATATCTACCCTTATATAAGTCCTCTAGCTGATCCTAATATTTTTTGGAATATAATATAATTTAATAATATAGTATTTGTTTAAAAACACATTTATGTCATTTTTGACCCTATTAGGTATTTGGTTGTTGTTAAAGTTATTAAAACAATATCACTTTGAAAAAAAAATTAATCAATACTAACATTTCATATTAATCTATAAAATTAGTTTAATGAATCAAAAGTCTTTATTAAAATGTATTTGTATATTTATAAAAAAAATTATTTTAATCGTATATAAATAAGGTAATTATCTCATCATTACTGTGTCATAAATAAAAATAATTATTTAATATCAAAAAATTATAAATAAAATACCATCATATAGGAAATATTTTGAGCTTCTAATTTTTATTTATAGTCTAATTTCTATTATGTATAACCTTATATTATAAATGTTTTAGTTATGGAAATTGGAATTTTACATTTCCATCTCTTCTTTAAATAAAATAATAATATATTTCCTAGTCTAGTCCAAGTTAATAAAAGTGGATCATATTTTATTCCCAAGGTGTATTATGGTGGAAAAAAATTTCTAATATAATTAGTACGTGTGTTAGGGTAATTGTAATATCATATTTACCTTTAATTATCCTAGTATGTTTTAAGCGTTCTAAATAAAATTCACAAGATACAATTCACCTAATATTATTTTCATCTTATTAAACCACATTTTACATAATTATGTCATCCATTTCCCTTGTATTTTTTAAAATCAAATAATAAAAGTGGTAATGTTTTGTTTATGGATAATTTTAAAATGTTTCTAAAAAGTTTGTAAAAGACGTTAAAATGATCCATGAAATTTTATATATCTAATTTTATTTTAAAATGATTGCAATGAATTATATTGAACATATATAGGTATTATGTATCTATTTTGACCTAAAATAAATTTATATAAAATAAATAAATATTTAAATAAAATGTAGGTTTTAAACAATAACACAGTTTTTTCACTATTCATCAAAAATTGATTTTTGTAGAAAAATAATAAAAAATCACTGAAAACTGATTTTGATATTCTGAATCCAAAAATGAAGTCAATTTTGAAAAATAAAATTTATAAAATTTTACAAATTGTGTGTAACTATTCATAATGTCTTGTTTGATTGGTCGTGGTGTGCAAGAACTCGATGTTGCATACATTGAAAGCTGTTGAATTATTCAAAGAGAAACGTACCATGGAAGCTTGGGATGCTATATTCTTTTCTCCTTCAACCAAAATGTATAGAATATTTCCTACATATAATGAATCAAGTGGTTCGTCAACATGTGTTCCTTGGGTTCCCATGTTGCCTCTTCCATATTATGGTTTCTCAATTAAAATTTTACCAGACATGTCGTCTAGTTTCTCAACACATGTTCTCTGGTATAATGATTTTTTACATAATCTTCATAATCAGACAGATCAGGTCCCAATTATATTTATTTATAGGGGATTTTACACATTTGTTTAGGCATGTATATTCTCAATAGTGATACAAGGAAAGAATCATGAACATTGGAGATACTTGGAGGAATTTCCAAATGGTAAGCTACAACCAAAATTCATTCAAGAATTTCAATAGGTACGATGTACCTGGGACTTAATTTACCCTTCTTACTGAATCGTATAACACCCTTGCATAGAGATACCATTAAGAAAACATGATCTCCAACTTGAATTTCTAAATTCTTCCTTCTGTTATCGGCATAGATCTTTTTCATAATTTTAGATACACTGAATTGAGTTTGGATAATCTTCACCTTTTCCATTGTTTCCTCTACATGTTATAGTCCTACGGGTTTTCATTCCCCATAATCATCATGACAAGTTGTTGTGCGACATCTCTTTCCAAATAACGCTTTATATAGTGTCATATGAAAACTTGAATAGAATCTATTGTTATTGGAAAATTCTTCAAAAGGTTAATATTGATCCCACATACCTTGGATGTCACGTGAGCAAGATCTCAACATGTCTTCTATGGTTTCAAGAGCCTCTTCTGATTGTCCATCAGTTTGAGGTTGGTAGTCCATGCTCAAAAGAAGATCAGTTTCCAGGGTCTTCTGAAGCCTTTTCAATAATCTTGTTGTAATACGAGGATCACTACCTGAATAATTCCATATGAGAACATCATGAAGTCTTATAACTTCATTAATATATTGTTTTTCTGAGCAGTCAAGTGTTAAATCTTTTCTTATTGAGAGAAAATGTGATGACGTGGTAAGATGATAAACGATGACCCATATTGTGACATTCCTTTACGATTATTTGGTATCCCCAAGACAATGTCAATCGTAATATCATCCCTTCTCCACTCAGTTATTGGAAGAGGATGCATGACTCCTATAGTAGGATTTATTCCATTATTTAACTATTGACAAACCATACATCTTGACTCATAATACAAAATCTCCCTCTTCATGTTGTCACTCAAAAAAATGTTCTTTCAAATCTATATATATCATAATTTTAGATAGGTGTAAAGAGAAATTGAAGATATCAGCATCATCCAACTATTCTCTTTTTCGATCAGTAATGTCAAGAACACAAATTCACTTATCATATTTGAAAATTCCATCTTCATATATTAATTCAATCAATCTACCATCATTGAAAACATTAATTTTCATTTGAAACTCTTCATTATCATTATGAGATCTTTGTATCCGTTATAGAAAAGATGTTTTTGAATCCATTTGAAAAAATTATCATTGTTTCACCTTCCATTATTAGTCCCATATCCACATTTACTATATCCCTAAACATAAGATACCATTCAACTCTCATCTTTTTCATAACTCCTGTATCTTTTTTTCTCAAAGCCACTTCCACCTTATTTTCCTTCCACGTGTTGTAGTGTATAGTGAAATCATAATCATTGAGTAGTTTGAGATATATCATTTTCTTCATGGTGAGTTCTTTTTGTGAGAATATAAAGTTCAAACACTTATGAACAATATAAATATCAAATTTTTACCCTAGAGATAGTGTCTCCTTATATTCAGAGCAAAGATTACAGCTGCTAACTGAAGATCAAAAGTGGGATTGTTTTCTTCATGAATTTTTAGCAATTGAGATGCATAGGAAATAAATCTATCATTCTTTATAAGGACATAACCGAGTCCTTTCATTGAATAATCACTATAAATAACAAACCCATCATTCCCCAATGATAGAGTCAAGATAGAAGAATTGACTAATCATGTGTTCAACTCTTCAAAAACATTATACACACTATTTTGTCCAAAAAATTTAACCCTTTTCCCTCTGATTTTGGTTAATGGGTTTTCCAATCCGGAATCATTCTAAACAAAATGACGATAATAACCTAATAAACCAATAAAACTATGTACCTAGGTTATACTCGTTAGTGTTGTACATTTGTTTATTTATCTTTTATAAGAAGGATCAACATAAATTTCATATTTATAGACAATATGTCCTTGAAAAGAAATCTCTTGAAGCAAAAATTCACACTTGTTAAGCTTAATATATAATTCATATCCTCTAAGAGTCTTTTGAATACTGTGTAAGTGATTTTCATGATCATCATGGCATTATGAGTAAACAAAGATATCATCAACAAATACAACTGAAAATTTCTGAATATATTTCATGAAAAACTCTATTCATTATATCTATGTTGACATATGGAACATTAGTCAGTCAAAAAGGAATTACTATAAACTCTCAATGCCCATACCTGGTACGAAATGTTGTATTCGGAATGACGTCATTCTTCACACACAACTAATGATATCCATATCAATGGTTAATAATCGAAAAATATTGAGCTCCATGATGCTGATCAAATAAATCATTAATGAGAGGTTGGGGATAATTGTTATTTATTGATATAGTATTGGTCTCCCTAATGTTTATGCACAACCTCATAGATCCATATTTCATCTTAATAAAAAAATCATGGGCTCCCCATGGAGAAACACTAGGTGAATAAATCCTATATTACTAAATTCCACTAGTTTTTTCTATAGTTCCACTAATTCCAAAGTTTCCATTATATAAGGAGCATTCGATATGGGCCTTGAACATAGAAATAAATAAATGTAAAACCCAATTTATCAATATAGAGGATGTCCAGGTAAATCCTCTAGGAACAGATCAACATATTCTTTCACAATAGGGGAATCCTCTATTTGAAAAATCATTTCCTCTCCCATCATTCTTCAACTCTCTTCCTCTCCAATAATTAAATTTAGTTGAGAAACTGGTGGTGGATGTAGATAAGAGTAAAATGTGGATGTTTCTTCTCTAAAGATATGGTAGTACTTATCATCATCAAAAACTGGTGTATCCTTCTTACTACTATAACTTTCCACAACATGGTCTGAAATACAATCCATAAAAATGATTATATCATATTAAATCATTAGTATGACTAAGTGATCATATGATATAACATGTTTGTATGACCTAATGTGAACTGATTCACAATACATTGTCGCAATGAATCTTCCCTTTAGATTTTTGGCTAAAAAATCCCGTGTTAAATAAAATTTTAAATATCTAATTATCTTATTAAACAGGGATGATATGAAACAATAAAATGATCCAGAATCTAATAAAGCATTGGATAAATTTTATGAAACCGTTAAATTATAGGCCACCAATTCATTCGTAGCATTAACCTCGGTAGTAGTGATCACATAAACATGGACTTTCTAACTTTCCCTTTTATAATTTAAGATTCATTGGATCTTAAGAAATTTATCTGCATAATTTCCCTTTTCTCTGAAATTGTCAAAATCATCAATGACAGCCTCTTTCTTTGGCTTTAAATCACAAGCTTGGGGGCCTTCTTCACCATACTTGCAACAGAAACCCATTCCATTCAGGCATGTAACATTGTTTTTCATTCCACATTTACTTCACTATAGAAATTCTACATTTCCCTTCATCCCCTTATTTATATTTCCAGAGTGTTCCGAAGATCAATTCTTCTCTCGGATTTTATTTATGTAATAATACATAGAGAATTAATTTTCTCTATTGATTGAACATGAGAAAATATCTTCGTATTATGGGAATTATTGATAGAAAAATGCTCGAAAAAAAATGGTTTTACCCTATCAAATAATCAATCAATCATAATTCATGGGTTATGTATATAATCTACAACATAACTTTATAACATTGTAATGTTAGCCTCATACATTGTGACATTATCATCCTTATTTAACCTCAGGCATAGAATTTATCTTTCCATATTGACTCAATAGTTCCAAGAAATTTATTTTTCTAAGAAATAATATTTTAAAATCCCTTCATTCCATATTAGATACTTCTTCATCCTCATTTGTGTTTTGAAATAATTACCACCATTGATTTTCATCTCCCATCAGGTGATAAACTGCAATGACAACCTTTTCACTTTCAATACTCCCCAAAGCATGAAATATTTTCTCTAAAGAACATATCCATTGATCAGATACAAATGGATTTGTAGTATCATTGAATTTTTGTGGTTTTTACATCATGAAGTAGTCTAACATTGATCTTCCATGTTATGGATAAAGGTGATCCATACATTTAAGGATATTATTCATATCATGAGTGAGTTGTCCAAGTATGGTTATAAATTGATTAAAATCACTTTCATCACCAGCTCTTCTATAATTATACTGAGTCGGAGGTAAATCCCTACATTAATTACATGAATATTTTTTATTTCCATCCCTTCCAATAAGAGTCATTTATATTAAATGGGATACACTAGATTTGTTTATAAAGCTCAATACATAATTCATTACTAGGAAAATACCTATCATAAATTGAATCGTTTATGCATATAATCCATAATCATAAAAAAAGATCTTTTTGAAGAAGTATTTACTAATAAATCCTTCATAATGGTTGAAAATAAAATGTGCATTATCCTATGATTATTCCTCAAGAGTGTCATAACAAAGAGTACAGAAAGGCCCATTGTCGTGTACTAGGATAACCTGTGTCAATCCTGAAACAACTTATCGGTGTTTTCACTCCTAGTTAAATCTTTGAACGAGTCACCTCTACATACTTCTATCTAGAAATGGATATATTTCATGGAAAATATACTAAATATACACATTACTAAAATTCTAGGATGTTCTTCATTACAAAATCTCGAAGTCTATCATAGGATATTGTTCTCTAATTATAGTTTTTTGAATTCAAGCTTCCAAGGTATGTACTAAACTTATTTTGATACCAAATGTGATGCCCACACATAGTTACCCAGAGTTGGTGAATCAATACAAAACATTGGAATTATTTCATGATATCAAGTCTTGAAAGAAGGATTAGTTTAATAGCCTTTTATGTACTGGATACATTCATAAGTTTTACATTACCTTATAAAGAAGAAAAGAAAAAAAAATATCCCCATTTAGAGATACTCGTATCCCTTATCCTATTCTTATAGGTTAATCGTAATATACTTCTTCACGTCTTGGAAAAAAAGAAGACATAATAATAGCGTTTGGTCAGATGCTCAATAAGGATAACAATCTAGCAGAAACAATGATAAATACAGATAAACAATTAATGAAATTTATAAGACCAAAAAAATTCTTTTAAACTAACACAACATCAAAATATGGAAACAATAAGTCAAATATTTCCATTTACTTATTCACATCGATATTCTACTATTCGAATAATCACATGTAATGTCAATAGATAATATCATAATGCTAGAATGCATAATGTCGTACATCATATCTACACAGTCAAGGCCTCATTCTAAGACCCCATATAAGATTATATCATGGCCTTGTGCCAAGACACTTGTTTGTCTTATTGGTTCTACCGATGCATCGAGGAGCCATAGCTGGCTCCACCCATCACATACTGTGTCAAATTCATTCCTCATAGGAAAAGGTAGACTCATTACAAAAACATTCATATTAATAATAGTATTCATAATGTTAATACATTAACTATAAAACATGAATGGTATAAAAATAAAACATCCCCAATCAAACAAATAAAAAACCATCGAAATAGTAAGGAATATTTTATCATAATAAATCATCTTCAATCAAGTATAAAATCCATCAAAGTATATTGAATTAAATGAAATCAAAACTATTTGAGATAAATATATTTTTATGTTTTGAAATCATTTAAAAGTCGTGTAATTATAAAAGAAAAAATTTATTTATATAATATTCTTATAATATCTTAAGGGAGTATTCAATGGTGTTATAATGGAAGAAAATAGGCCCGCCTTCTATATAAGTTAAAAAACATTCCTACCATAATTTCTCGAAAAGGTCATAAAGTACATTGTTTGGAAAATAATAGAAAGTTTCCTTTCAAAAAATTTATAATATGTCAAACAAAGATATAAATTAAATTAAAACATATTCTAGGAAAGAGTAATTTTTTTAAATACATTATTAAGAAAAATAGATGTGGATAATAAAGGTGTCTCAGTAGATACTTAAGTGTAAAAAACCTTGGATAAATAATGTGATCGTAGAATTACGCCTTACATTATACATTTCCATAGTCAAGAGTAGGTTAACCACTAGTATAATGTGGAAATCATTGTTAATAAATTATAAAATAACCACATATATAATTATGATACCATATATGATCTTCTAATATTTTATTATTAATGATATTTCTATAGTATCATCGCCTTGGGTGTTAACTGATTCATTTTCTTTTTATGTTTTGTTACATACGTAATGTCTAATATAGATAAGCCATATTTGATTCATATCCAGAATTATATTAAGTAATTAAATATTATTTTTTATTCATAAAATGAAAAATATTCTTGAATGATTACGATTGGGAAAGGAATCTTATCATGATCATGGAGATGGTAATTCGTATGTATGCATGACCAAAAATACAATTATATTGATGGTGAAATAATATGTAATTGGATGTTATATCATATATAAATACTCATTATCATGTTATATTTATTATTCACATTATTTAGTCACATTATTATACCCATCCGAATAACGAAGTGTCGAATAAGAAAATACACCACAACATGGAAACGGTAAGCTGTACGTGCGCATGTATGGTGAATTTTTCATTCATATATGGATAGAATATGAATATGGTTTTAAAATATTTATAATAAAATCACAATATTTAGAATAATAACATTTAATGTGGTAATGAAATTATAACATTTTGATCGAGTTCTTCCTTTTTTATTTGATAAAAAATGGCTCCATATGATGGATTTCTAATCATGGTAAGGCCTCTAGGTTGAAGTGAGTGTAGTTGGGAAGATAATTGAGAAGGGTTTGGATGAGCAAAATGGCATTGGAGGTGTGGTTTTTAGTGAAGGGGAAGTACCAATTTATAAGGGATGTGAGGGTCCCTTTAGAAAAAAATGAAATATTCATTTATAATACAACCATATTCAGTTTATAATTTCTCCAAACTGATTTATCTCAAGTATAAAGTGGTTCAAGGTTGAAAATATCTACTCCAATAGGTTTATAGATAGTTTTAGGTCACCATGTCATCCTTATATTAAAATTTAACTCTCAGTTAAATAGTTAACTTTTACCATGTATTCATTAATTATTATAATAAATGGTTAACAATCTTACTATAAAAATCTATGAGAACCCCAAATGGTTCATTATTGGAATATCTAATGTTATCTATTACATTTGTAGAATCAATAATTTTTTCAGAATATCATATCATTTAATAATATATTTTTTGTTTTAAAAACACATTTATGTCAATTTTGACATTATTTTTTATTTTGTTTTTGTGAAAGTTATAACAAAATTAGTACTTCGAGAAATATTTATTTAATCAACCCAAACATGTCATATTAACCTATAAAATTAGTATAATGTAACAAAAGTCTCCATTTATATTTATTTGGATATTTATAATATAAATTATTTTAATCATTCGTTAATAGTGTAGTTACTGCATAATCATTGTGTCATAAATAAATTTAATTATTTAATGTTTAAAAATTATAAATGAAATATAATTATGTATGAAAACTTTTTTGAATTATAATGAATATTAATGCTCTAATTTATCTTATGTATAACCATTTATAAATAATGTTTTAGTTTTGAAATTTTTAATTTAACACTTTTAAGTCTTCATTAAATAATATAACAATCAATGACCTAATCTAATTGAAGTGGATAAAAGAGGATGACATTTAATTTATAAGGTTTATTTTTGTTTAAAAACACTTATCAAATTGAATTAAGAAATGTGTTAAGATAATTATAATAACAATTTTACCATTAATTACTCTATTTACTATTAACTGTGCTAAATAAAATTCAAAAGTAATTATTCAAAAAAAAATATTTTCATCTTATTGAACCACATATTAATTGAAAATTTAAACTGTCTATCTCATAGCTCTCCAATTCGATTCACATAATTGGTAAAATTACATTTTATGCATATTTTTAAACGTTCCTAGAAGGTGGGTAAAAGTCTTTTAAATGTTCAGTTAAATTTTGTACTTCAAATTTTATTATAAAATCACTCCAATGGATTACATTGAACATATATTGGTATTATGTATCATTCATGACCTAAAATAAATTTAAATAAAATAAATAAATATTTAAATATAATGTTTTTTTAAAACAATAACATAGTGTTTTTCACTATTCTTCAAAAATGTAATGTTTTTAGAAAAATTCCAACAAATCACAATAAGCTATTTTTGATCTTCAGAATCCAAAAATGAAGTCCATTTTGATAAATAAAATTATAATATTTGAAAATGTGGGAATTAATATTCATGACAGCTAGTTTGATTGGTCATGGTATGCTAGAAAATAATATTACGTATAACACAAGCTATTTCACTATTGAATTAGAAAAGTACCTTAGAAGCTTGGGGTGTTACACAATGGGAATCCAAACAACACGTTTCTTATAAAAAGAACCTTAGAGTTCTATTACTTGATAAACAGTCAAATAAAGAACACATATGGTTGATTCTCAAGGATTATTATATTTAAAAAATATAAAAATAAATAAATAGGAGTATGGATATTAGTTTATAAATAACGATATACTTATTAAGATACTGATAGCATTATGGGAAAGCCTCATCTAGATTAATGGTCATTATCCTAATAGATTTATATAAATACATTTATAGGTAAGAATTATTCAATTGGGGATAATATTTTTTTGTAGAATCCAATGTTCGAGATAAACTTCATATTTCATCAATTATTATATACATATATATATCAATATAAATGAATTACATGAAATTTTCTCTATCATTTTTTTTTGTCAAATTACGATTTCAAGTAGTGTTAAACATGTATAATTTTAAATTTGATACTTCACTAGGTGAATGGAAGGTGAATTTTTTAAGATCTCATATTTTTATATTATAATTTCCAATATAGAAATATTTTTTGATTTTGTAGTTATTTAAATGAAATTTTTGAACATGATTATTATGTTGGATTAGTAGACTAAAATGATTGTGTAAATTAATTTTATTTTTATTTTCTTATCTATAACACAAAATATATGAATTTAATACATTTAATAAAAAATTGTATAATCAATCATGTTGGTTAGTCTAAATTATAAGGGATATCAGAATGATATTATATCTATTTTCATTGTTGTTTCTAGAATCAATGGAATGTGAAAACCAACTTCTTTTTCTTGCTACAATAGTTTATTATAATAAAGTTTTGTAAAAATATTTTTCAAGAATACTACAATGGAGTGTTATTGAATTTTCAAATGTACTGGTTATTTATCAACAAATATCTTATCAAACATCATATCACATGGAAATATTATAATTTTTATTGTTATAGGAACAACTAAATAATCTTGATTGTAATGGATTAATTTGACTGTGCAATTTTCCTTGAGAAATTGTTGTTCTTTATCAAGGAATTATTATTTTAATTTTCATTACTAAATTGAATATTGAATATTTAATGGTTTAATTATTACTTGAAATTATAAATAAATTAGAATTGATTATTTGTTTAAATAACTGAATGTAGATCATTGGTTTTCCATGAAAAACCATTATTCTAGATAAAAATATTTAATTGTGAAAATTTTGTAACATAATATAATTAATTTAAACATTAATATTACAATTATGAGTTATCAATGATTTTTATTAGATATAATTGCAGTCTAAGAGTTGATCTGGGTTTTTTTATTGATGAATATTGAAGAAAATTTATATAATTTTATGCTATTCTTTAGGGATGAAATCTTGATATATATATAAATATGGATGGATTATGGGAATTATATAGTGATATTTTTATGTAATTCAATGTTATTATAAATTATTTTTTATGAATTAATACTTTTGGATTATAAAAGTAAAATTTATTATCCAAATAATTTCTTACATGGAAATTACAATTAAAACAATTATCGAGAATGTAATGATGTCATATGAAAAAAGATAAGTGTGTATTTAAAACATTAATTTTTATAGGTTTTTGTTGTACATTATTAATCAATTATTGTATATTTTTAATATTAGTTATTCCATATGTTACCATATGAATTGAAATCAGAATCGATTTTTGGAATTGGAAAATTACTATAACCATTTAATGATTTACAGAATATGCATACAAGATCTATAATATTAATTCATTAAATGTTGGTAGAAACATTTTAGGATATTTATAATTCCTCAGGATTGGGAGAATAATTTTTTATAATGTTAGCGAGAATGGTTATGGAATATGGATCTTGGAAGATGAGAATTCATTGGATAAAGACTTTAATGTACAATATGTAATTTTTTGTTGAGGTAAACATATTTAAGAGTTGGATGCATTAATGTCGTGTGAAAAAATGGATATTATATATGAGGAACAATAGTTTTATATATATTTTATCATTTAATTTTTGTAACATCCTTTAACATACCATTCGGTTTGAGTCACAATTCCACATGTTCGCATGTGCACCACCCTATACGCAAGAGGTTGTAGTCTATGAGTGAGGGTCTCAAGTAGAACCGTGGGTAGACTATACCCTCAATATGATTATATAAGATAATTAAATAAACAATGTATAAAAATAAACAATAAAAAATAAATCATAAGATTTCATGTTCAAGGTAATCAAAACATCGAATATAAATAAAAGGCTCCCAACATGGAATGGATTTACTATGTAAAAAGTAGCAGATAATATAAATAAATAAATTGTGGTTCCTATGAATTTCTCCAATGAAATCTATTATTTATGTGCTCCTATGGTCATCCATCCACTATGGGTCCCTTTCCCTTCTATGGATCCATTATGGAATCTACATCTGAGAAACAATTCGTTAGTAGTGTGTAATTACAAGACAATGTTGAAAGTCACCAATGCATTGTTAATCATGTTTTCACAAGTAAACAAGTTTATGATGAAATTATAAAAAATTTATAACAATAATATTAAAATACAATACAAAATTTAGTGGACATGAACTGAAGGAGAGGCCACAATCCTTGAATATACCTTCTTTAGCTCCATTTCAGAATGATAAATCATAAATGATGTTTTGAGTTACCAAGATATACAATTTGTTTTTGAATTAATCACTGAGGTTTCTTATAGAATCATATATATAGGAAACTCATCATTTCCTTGTCCACAAGAATATCATATACTTGGGATAACCTGGGATTCTAAGCACTCTACTTTCATATTCACTGGGCATCTAATATAATAATACATAGAAAACAACATGAATTAAGAGAACTACACATTTTTCACAATAAATAGAATAACGTGATACTTAACATAAAGATCAAGAATTGAGGGAGATACTCTATTATACCATGGGAATCATGTAACATGGTACTAGAGTCCCCAAATTGAATGTATACAAAAAATATAATGTCTATGGAATCATTGAATCTTCGCATTGTTCTCTGCTCCATCATCACAATCATTTCATGTCATGTGTACACTCCCTATAATTTAAAAACATGTCATGGTGCCCCACTAGTTCCTAGAACAAAGAAAAATGCCTCCATAGTGAGGGTAACATGAAACATGGTAAATCATAAATGAAAGACATTGTATTAAATAACATCATGAGTATTGGTAGTAGTAAACAAACACATGTGATCATTATTAAACATGGAATAATAAACTAAATAACTATAGTTACGTAAATAGAATCATAAATGGAATAATAGCTACACATGCATCTACATGAAATCACTATCATGAATGTTCAAAAATTAATACTAATTCATCTTTTTCATCACAAAAATATTGCCTATATAAAAATAGTATGAAAACTATCACGATTCACAAAATATATGTGTGTGTGTGATAAAAATAAAACACATCCTATCAAGCTATCATATAATACTAATGGAAGTAATCAACATACATGGTAAGTTAGATCTATGTCTCAATTAACAAAAAAATCACAACACATGTTGTCTATTTTTTTTAAAAAAACATATGTGACCAAACCTTGACCATCGGTGTTCGGACAACATTCAAATACAAAAGGTATTTCTTGTGCCCTAGAACCTTATCAATTTATTTTGAATAAATAATTTAACTAGTTATGATTCAAGAAACATTAATTAATTATGAATTACAAAAATTTATGATAAAACATGAACTAATGTTAATTCTCCCAATGTAGTAAACCCCATATCTCATTCTAATTAAAAAGCATAAAAACAAAATAATAGAGAATAAGACACCACCTACAACCAAAAACATGTGATCATAGTCATGTATGATTATAAATATTGTCCATAAATAAGTAATAACATGTTAAATTATGTAAATGAGAGACTAAAAAATGGAACAATATAACTTATGTGAAATGATGATTGATGACGTGGGTGGATGTCTGAGTTTAGTTTCATCACTGAATCCTTGCTTCCTTCAAAAAATAGAATTAGGTTTAAAATTATAAAGATGTAGAATAACCCAATGATAGCTATATAACAACAATAAAATTAACATTTCATATAATATTAAAAGATTTTTTTTGGATTAATAAAAAATTAAAAAAACGAAGAGAGGGAGAAGAGAGATGCATGTGGGTGGAAAGATATGTGAAGAGGAAGTTGGTATTTTCTTGTGCTCCCATGGTGACGGTAATTTCCACCTTTTACCTTTTATTAATTTATGTCATTAATTAAATCATTAATTAATTTAGTTTTATTTATTTTCTCACAGTTTATAATATTTGGGCCATACCCATAGATAAAATCCTATACATTTTCTTTGAAATTCTTCTTTTAATCATACTAAATTTATTGTTAACTATAACAAAAAATTCATCCTATATATATACATAATATATATATATGTATAAACAAACACATATATATATAACATAAATATATACATATTAAATATATATACACTCGCACACATATTAACACCCCCCCCCCCCCCCGCCCTCCCCCACAAACACACATATATCACGAACATATGAATGCATACATATTTTATTATCCTCATCCAAATAATTAACTTAAATATTTAATAATATTAATAATAATACCATTTATTTTTATTAATATTAATTTTCTCACATATTTTCCATCATTATCATTTCTAATACATCTATCATTAAAAAACGATAATTTTATTAGTGACATAGTAAAAAATTTTGTGGCATATGGTAATAATATCAAAACTATTAATGACCTCCCAATAAATATCCACTAATGGTGAAAAATTGTCAATAATTAAGAAAATATAATTACACATGAGTTTTAAATTTTTTCATGATCATATATAATAAATATAAAATAATTAATACCCTTGCGATGTTACCAAGTACCCGACGTGCATAAGGATTACGTTGTACCAATGGTATACGCCATATTTACGACCTAAGGGTGGTCTTAGATTTCACATATGATATAATTTTTGATAGATATTCAATTATATTGATGAAAAATAAAAATATTAAATAAATTATCCTCACATGTTATTTGACTGAATGCATGTGTAGTAAAAATGTTGTTTTTTGCTTAGGGTAACACCCATTTTCTTGATCCAATAGATTTCTCATATTTTTCACCGTTTGTGAAAATTTGCAATTGTTTTTTTTGTCAAATCATACTCACAAAATATAATGGTGTTAATTTGTATATTAAAAAATCCAAGGATCTACGAGCCAAATAATTGTAAGCGAACTCAGTTCCTAACATTGAAAATATTCCAAAGGGTGGGAAATAATTCATACTTGCAACACGCCTTTAAATCATTTAATTTGACATTTTTATGGAATGTTAACATTTTTCACATAATAATACTCATAAATTATTTACAAATAGGTTTTTAGTAAACAATAAATTATTATGATTTTACAACCCTCTATCGACTTCTCAACCTCAATATTATCTTTTTCATTTATTTTCTAACAACATAGGCCACTATGTTTGAACATAAAACTCTCGCTTGAATGTTTAAATAATATAAGGGAAATTAGAAAAACATCCAAGTCATATCTAGTATAATGTATCAGACATGGTCCACCTAGGATTCTACCCTTAGCCGAAGGCATAACCCACCTAGAGCTAACTATGGTCTCCTCTCATGCACATTTGTCTCAATTATCATCTATATAATAACATTGTAGTATAACCAATTCAATTAACAATCCCAATGAAGATATTCCACAATATCATGGAATATCAAAGAATTTAGATAATAAATCGTTAAAAATAAAATAGATCAAAGAATTTAATTAAGGAACTACTATACATCACATCGTCGTGTATATATATATATATATATATATATATATATGGGATGTGAAATGACCTTCTCATTTATGATTCACGAAAACTCCCAAAATCTTACAATATCATATCAACATCATGTACATCACCCATGGTGATGTTAATACATTGTGGTTGAAATATGTTTATTTTCCCAAGATATGGAAAACATGAAGGCCACCTATACAGTTCATTCTAGACACAATCATAGTTTTCCTCCATAAGACACATCCATTCTAGAACATGTAAATCATGTCTCATCCCAAGGTAATTATAAATAAATTTTTGAATTCGTATCCTCTAAATACATTTTTTAACATCCCAAATTGAACCACATGGTTTTATTTGAAATTCCACATGACCTCTCCCACACCTCCTCATACATAATTGGATGTTGACTTGTTTTTTGGGTATCAAGTGTAACTATGGGTTTGGAAACCCAAATTTTTCTTACAATAGTATTACATGAATTTGAATTTAAAAACATAACTGTTTAACACAACTAGGATACAATGTATAAGTTTCTTGGGAAAATTAGAACCATATATAACATTTACATAATAAAACCTAAAATACTATTTAATTCCTTATTCTCTAGATTAGTAGTGTTCATTGTGTTCTCCATATTGCAAGTAATCACGTAAGGATATAAATTAAATCAAGGGTGATATAAACTCATATTAATATGATAGATATGTACATAGAACAACATTACATTGGGTTATAATAATAAAAATCGGTATACCATAATCAATGGATCATTATTGTATTCTTGAGAGAAAGCATTAAATGACAGAATTGGATCTGAAAGTGTATAAAAATGAAACAACATGTCTTAGTGGTCAACAACCACACATTGTTTTTAACAATGATATAATCATTTACACAAATTTTTTACATTATATCATCATATTCTTATTATTACCCTATTCATTAGAGCACTATGTAATTTTAGGTTCACCCATCGGATAAAACATTTTCATGCGCAATATAAATCTGGATTCACCCATCATATCATAACATCAACATTATCATTCATGCCACATATAATGCATATCAATCGTGGAAATAAAAAATCCCATGTATATGATTCAGATACATTTCATAATGAATAATTTAATTAATAAACATAGGGTTTCCCCAAATATATATGTAATAACATAATAGTTATAAGAATCCCCAAACATTAGTTAAGAAGAAACAATATCATGATAAGTAAATGGTGTACTATTGAATAGAATAGTTCGTTTAAAAAAATAATAGAATTTTTCATGAAATCAAATTGGAGAGATAAATATCCAGAATAGAAAAAGGTTAGATAAATAAATTATATTTTGGTAAAATGAATGGAAAATCAATATTGAAAGTCGAGTGAATGCGCTAAAACCAAAAGGAATAGAATGGGGTTTGAAAATTACGTAACCATATGTCAGAGTTCCTTCTTTGCATTAATATCCTCGATAATAAAATAAATTTAATTAATTAAAAACATAAAATATTATTTTATTATATTATATATTATATTTTTATTAATTATATTTACTACATTTTAGATGAGTTATATTGCTCAATTCCCTCGTGCATGAGTGTTTATTTCCATGGTTTTCATGATCCATTCACTTGAATGTAAGTATGGAAGTTCATGTTGAATGTGTATAATTCTACAAAATTTAAATTATTTACTATTAATGAAAATAAAAATTTTAAATTGTAATATATAAATCATTTTTTTAAAGGTATTGGGATGAATCAGTAGATAAAAGGCTAGTGATAATCATAAATTGTTTTGGTAGTTTTTCATACAACACAAACTAGTTTTGTTCCGTTATTTATTATTGTGTATAAAATTCAGTTTTAGAACATAAAATGTATTTTTACAACATTTTATTGTATTTTAATTCAATTATATTGATTTTATGAATATACACGAATTAATTTAAGGAAAATTAAAATGCATCTTCCACGATATTGGTATATTGACACTTCATGAGTGACACTTAAATTTTTATAGTAAATGGGATAGAGAAAAGAGTTTTATGTTGGATCATGAATTAATAATATACAATTAATGTTTATAAAATACACTTGAGAAATATAGAACATTTAGATATAAAATGATTAATGTGATTAACAAAATTAAAAAAAATTAAATGTCATTAAATGGAAAATAAAAGGGATTTAACCTCTTAAATTTATCCTCCACGAAAACCACCTTGGGGAAATTATTTTTGGATTTTGAGGAGACTAAAAGGTCCTAGACGTGGGGGATTGGAAATAGATGGAATTTTGGAAAAATATAGACAAACTTCATGGATTTGGAGGAGTGATGAGAATAGGTGCCAATGGGTGATATATGTATGTGAGGAGATGGGTGTTTTTTCATAATATTATTAACTAGATTAATATTATGGATCAATACAATGAATATTTTCAACTATAAAAAAATTTATTTTAAAATGTTGAATGATAGTTCTATATCAAGTATGTAAATTAGTTATATATCAGAAATCCTCCTCTAGATTCCATTATTTAGACTCCTCATCTGAAAAATCATCAGTGGGAATGTGCAAGAGATCCCTAATTTTATCCAAATATTACACACACTCAGACAATATTTATGAAGTAAGAGAAATAATAGCCTCATTTTTTTCCACAATGGAGTCTATAATAACTAAGAATTGAAGCATTTTTTAAATTCTGGCCACACCACATAAACATCTATTTAGACATTAAGAAACATCACACACCAATGATGAAAAACACCCTATAACTAAATAAAATCCAATGAATCCACGAAATTAGATCTTACTCATAATAATCCAAAATTATTCTTGAGTTTCCCTAAACTTTAAATAATCTAAAGGTTTGGGAAACTCCCCTCATACATTCCTAAACTATTCTACTAAAATAATGAAAAGTCTCTCTACCAAACACCTTTTTCATCTACTAGTTCAATACTCTAATGAACAACCATATTAGAATAATAAACCAATTTTCTTAATATACTCAATTACTATGACTAGGATCCATTCCTAAAAATAGAGGAACCATATTCCTAGTAAAAAAATTATCTAATGTTTAATTAAATCATTATTATTAAATTCTAATAAACAATAGGTCTTGAAACACACACCATCAATAATGTCCCATGTACCTCTATAATGTCTCCACACCAGTAATGGTCCGACCACACATGGAAATTTAATAATCTCAATAATCGTTCATATGATCATGTGGGATCGTAAAATCCCATATTGTATGTACTCTATATGTCTTGTGTCCCATACTAATATAAAATTTCACTTTTTCCCTTTAAAACCAAACTTATCAAAATGTTCCAAACTCCAAAATCAATCATATATCTGAACAAATATCTAATACCACTCTTTCATAACCCTCGTCATCTAAAAATACCTCCATAAAGGATGGGAGATATTGAACCCCACGTACCAACTTTTGTAGGTCTAAGGTTGGTGAAAATTATTGATGGTATAAAAATATCACAAATGGGAGGAATTTCCCTCTTCAATAAAAAATATAAGGATATAGGACAAAAACAACACCTAGAAAGTAACATATAAAATAAAATTAAACCCTAAAATTCCATAAAATTATTATAAAATTTCAAAAGATAGAAATGATATTTTTAATTAAATACCTAAATAAAATCCTACAATAATAAATCAATAACAATATGTAACCTAAAATTAATTTCCTAGCTGATCCCCATTGTCTTCATGGAATCCTGAAAAAACAATTACATACTTAGAGTGAGAATAAAAGTAAACATAGTTAGAACATACCATGGTCTGTAGTGCACAATTGAAAATAGTATAATACTGTGATAGTAAACAAAATAGTATACAAAATCACCAAAATATGTTATCAACCCAATCCCAGCCTCACCATGGCTTAGTCACCAAATAACTCAACAAATATAGTACCATAGTAATCATGAATAACATAATTTTTTCCTATATATTTGTTTCCATTGATTTTCTTAATTCACAACCCAATGTTGTAAATTATGTGCTCACATCCTTTCCATGCCCATCACATCACATAACACCACATCACATCACATCACATCACATAACATCACATAACATCACATCACATCACATCACATCACATCACATCACATCACATCACATCACATCACATCACATCACATCACATCACATCACATCACATCACTTATTGACCAAAGACACCATTTCTACCACACCACATCTCATCACATTACCATTTTAGAAGGATATCATGAACAATAAGGAAATCAACCAAATTTACTCCTTCTATAATATATGAACCCCCCCCCCCCCATATATCAAATCACATCACTACCACAACACATATCTCCTTGCCCGCAAAAACATAGTCCATAAAATCACAGATCATCATTATACACTTGGTCCATTGTTCTTTTCAATGGAAGATTGAGGAATATGGGGATTCTAGATGTCCATATCTCAAACATTATAGATTTTGGGGAATACCCCCAGAACTCCGAACCATTTATAGTTGGTAAGTTAATCTAACATGGGAGGGTCATATATAGAAATATCAAAAAACATCATGATGTATAGGTACCACACAATACAAAACCAATGATTTCATAATAACTAATGTAGAATACACCACACCACCACCATTTTACTATAAAATAATCACCAAAACCGCCTCTAATAATATATTCAACACACCAAAAAACCATGCAACCACTACCACCACACCACACAGAGAACCAAAAAATAGTTTCAAAATCCACCACATAGAACAACACCACCACACATCATAACAATTTCAAATCACCACCATTGTGCCTCATAACCTCCTCAATAATTCCTATATTATGTCCATTCCAAACAAACAATACATCATAGATATACACACTACAAAAACCCAACAGTTCAACACAACTGACTCATTGAATCCCACAACCCAGAAGGAAACACTATAATGCAACCTTTAACAACAAAAATTCATCTCAACTTTCTCAATTTGATTAAGTGATATTATTTCATTACTTACTTATTTAGATTGGGTATTATCTCACAAAAGAGATTTCAATGGGTAAACAATTTATTATCTTGATATACATTCTTTATCCTTTTATTTAGGGTGAACTCACACAATAATGAAACAAGGATCTCAAATAATAACATCTTCATCATAAAAAAGTCTCCCGACAACCATTATTTTCAACATGTCACCAACATGGAAAAAATTGATATACAACTATATCAATGTTGTTTAAACATGTGATATCTCCCCATTCCAAACCATTTCATTTAGGAAAATTAATTATATTCATTATAATGAAATTTAATATCCTTTAAATGGAGAAAAGAATGAAATATTGGCACATAGATTGACAATATTTGAGAACAACGATTTCGTACCTCGAAAATGATTTCCAATACCACCACATAAAATTTTTAGAAGAAGATTGATCCTAGAAACAAAAACTACATAAGAAAAAAAATAATCAAAATGAAATGTTCCAAGAGATAAAAATATTTAGCCAAAATTATTCCAAAAAATAAAATAACAACGTAGTGAATTGTTGAGAGAAGATTTGGGGAAAAGTACAAGATCGTGGAGAATAACTCCCCACTGATCATTGAAACACAACCACTAGAACCTAAAATTAAGGATGGAGGATGGAAGCATGTAATCTCCTTCTTTTGTGCATGGGTTCAAAACAACTGAGAGAGAATACATCCAAATTAGGAAATAATTGACTGATAATTATATATTAACACACTGGAAATAGATTGCTTTATACAATATGTTACAAATATATGACATAAATATCATGGTTCCATTCGTTTCACATTATAAAATCCCAATTTAGACCCCAATTCCTTTTCAATTGAAAAATATTGATGCATTGGAAAAAAATATTTTCCACTATAAACATATGTTTAAAATCATTATCCTGTTTTACACGATACTACCCTACCAAACACAACCTGTAATTTTCAATCCACAAAAGCTACAAGCCATTATCATGCCCCATAAACTACTGTTTTACAACATTAAAGGCCTCTACAACATAATTACATCTCCAACTCCTCGAGGACATCAGGTACCTCCTCCAAATTCCCATCGACCACAATAATTGAAATATAATAGGATGGAATGAAACATGCCAATATATTAATTTTATTTATCTTCATCATTGTCATAATTTTTTTTGTTATAAACAAATTATATCCAGTTAGATCAATTTTGATTAAAATATTACTTATAATTGAGTTGTCTTTATTCCTAAAAGTGTAATGTTGTGTAGAATTGTTCAAATGATCTTCAATAAAGGTTTTACTTCCATGTATGGGTTTACATTACCCTATAATTTTATCCTCTAATACTAGAAATAAAAAAATGTGTTTTATATTGTGAACTTTATAATTTAAATATCATATATTAAAAATGATGTATTTTAAATCTCTTTCAATGGGGGTTTTTTATAAAAGGATTGTTAAAATGTTCAAATGGTTTTCCATTTTTTAAAATAAAATTCTTAATAATATAATCTGCATTCTATTTTGACAACATTTTCCCTTTACAAAACTCTATTATTGATGATTAGATGTAAAATTTAATGTTTTCAATGTGTATTCACTTCTACATTTTTAATCTTCAATGTCTTGTTAACGAGTATAATATTGACATTTCCATTTTTTAATGAAATTATTTGTTGAATTTTTTATTTGAAATTATAAAATAATTACTAGTCATTGTGACCCTATATTCTTCTTTTATTCCAATTATATTGCATTTTTTATAAACTATTTTATGGTTTCAACACAGTTTTCCTCATTTTTCTATAATGAATTTATTTATTTGGAAATTATTATTTTGTAATACACTATTAGGCTGATTGAATGTTGGATACCATTTATTTATAAGGACGATTTATATCTCAGTGACACTATCTAGATGTGTATTGAATACAGATTTTCATTCCATAGGGAAATTTATGAAATTATTTTGGTTTAATTTATATGCAACACATATGAATAGATGACTTTGTATCATGTTCTATATGTCCCTCATGTGCAATGGTTAAATTTTGAGTTTCATGATCTCCATATATTACATGTGAGGATTTATCCCATTACAAAGGTTTAATGGGAGAATTTAGCACGAACCTATGGGGTGTACATGATGATTTAACACAATCACATGGGGTATATTAGAGGATTTATCCCAAGAACATGGGTTACAAGAGAAATTTATTCACTAGCCTGAGCGGTACATAGAAGGTTTTATAAAAAAACCAATGTTTATAATGGAGGACTACAATATGCCCAAAAATTTACCTAGGTGTTATCCCAATCATAAAATATAATGATTTACATTGTGGGTATCCTTGACAGATGGTTATTGGGATTATTTTTTTTCAAAACTATTATCTCATAATCCATTTCCAATAATTATTCTCCTAGAATAATGATTTTTATATTGTGTTATATATAAATTTTATATAGAATACATTTGTTCATTTGATATTACATGTCTTTATATCATGACTAATGGACATAACTTATTGTTCAATGTTATTTTTAATAAAAAAAATCCCACCTACCCATTTTTATCATATGATTACGATTTAACAGTTGATCACATGTTAATTTTTTTTCCAATACTGATCATTTTATCTTCCCCCATTCTTATGTTTTTCTTCTCCCTTTTTTTTATGATGCGTAACAATTATTGAAGTATTAAAGGAACTATAATTATGTTAAATTATATAGAAATTGTTAAAAATTAATATGTTAATTTAACGAATATCCCCAACACTATTTCACTAGGCCCTTTGGTTGTGTTACTATATATGAGATGAAATATTTAAAAAATGATATTAATGTATTATATAAATCATGTTTATATTGGGTATATTTACGTAGAGTGAATATTAGGAAACCCGTTTTGGATATTTTTTAATGGAATGCTTGACTTGGATGTTATTTTTGTTAAATATATTAAATTAGTGTAATATATGCATTCTAACTTTTTGTGTAAAACCATGGATTTTATGATATTGGAATTTATACAAATATCCATGGATTGTGGAGGAGTGATATATATTTCTATTAACATAATGTGGGAAAATACATCATAATAATGAGAATTATTATAGATGAAAAAAATTAGAGGCCACTAATAGAGAATATTGAATGTTTAAGAATCATTCATGGAATATTTAATATTGAATTACCTGGTAATTTAAATAAATATAATATTTTCCCTATTTTCTTCATTTATGATCCCTTTATAAATTCGGTTGGAATAGAAACTATATAAGAGGTAATATTGAGGCTTATTTTATATTATAACTAAATTAAATTGTTTATGTTTTTTATAATATTTTTTCTACACATTTATCCTAAAAAATTCAAAGATCCCAATATTGTGTAAATAGATAAATGATCCTAAACTATATATACTCACATATAAATTTTTACAATAGAGTTCTTCAACATTTGGAAGAAGGTCAATAGAACTTGTATTACGGTCATGATAATTATCTTTTGTACCATAACAGTTTGATTATTTTTTCACAATTGACTCCTCATTTATTATAACCCAAAATTTATTGAGTTTCATTGTGGATATTCTATATTATTTTTGGTTTCATCCATTAATATGTAGTTGTAAATATTTATACAAAGAGTAACATTGGGAAAAGATAATATGTTATAAGGTTATTAGAAATATAAATTGGAAATGTCAAATTCAACTAAATACATTATTTTATTACATGGTTTAATAATATTTATTGACGAATTATTTTTATGGTGTTACTTAATTATTTATCATGAATTGATGACCAATTCAATAATTATTAGGTAACATTAAAAAGATAATTTGGGATTGTCTCTAAAATAATTTTTAAAAGAATATTTAATTTATAAAATCATTTTAACATAATTATGAAATTGAAATGGTTTAATATCATATATTTTGAAAAATTATAATTAATATAAATTTTTTATAAGAAATGAATTTTGATAAAATATCCATAAAATGGAAAAATATAAATAACTGACTAACATATGATTTATTCAGTATTATTTATATTGGTATGTATGACTCGGTAGAAAATAAATTCTAATGAGATCAATTTTAAAATTATAAATTGTTTATCCATGGTATAATAAATTATTTGATATAATCTTATAATTAAATGAAATTTAAAAATAAATGGGGATGAATTTTGACACCTCACTCCCAATTATGGTAAATAATTTTTTTGGGGTCTGCTTTGTGAGTTGGTAATGACATGGTATACTCAGTGGTGACTATGAAAATATATATTTAATACAAAACTAGTATGTTACAAGCCAATATTGTTAGTAATATTTTATTTACATGATTTGGAATATGTTTAAAATTTATCTTATCATTAGATGATTTTTATGAAATATCAGTGTTTTGTGAGACTTGGTTGACCAATAAGTTTTTAATACATTAAATTGATGAGTATAGCACATTAAATAATAAAAAAATTTGAAAAATCCATTAGATAATTTTAAATTATTATTTTTTTACATTGTATATTTTTTACAAAAAATATTAGAATAAATGTTATTTTATATTATTTTTAGAATTATGGTTCTTTGAAAAAATAGATTTATATAAATCATGAAAATAGAGTGCTTATAAAAATTAGTGTATTTTGGATGGATAATTTTTTCTTTATTATTATTTTTTTGAATGTAATTTTCATTATTTATCGTACAAGATCATATAAAATATTAATTTTGGAAATATAATGTTTTTTATACTAAATCTTTATATACTCACTTAATTGAATATTTAAATATTATAATTCCTATTTTAGATACGGGAGAGGATTATTACATATTTTTTTGTGATCTATATATCCATGTTTCCAATATGGAAAGATGAGTCAGTGGCTTAGACGTATTTTGATTTTAATTTCTTTTCTTATCATAGAGACAAATATGTTTTTATTTTGTATGATTTTGTAAAAAAATTATCTCTATTATGAATTGAATGGGTTTTTAATAAATTTATTTTTGAATACACATGCACTTTTATATTTTGGTTTTATTATTAAAATAAAAAATATTACCCTTGTAGAAAAAAAAATCCTTGAAGAAAAGTTTCTTTACTCTATATGTCATGAGATCAAACATGATGTCTAATGGAATTAAAATTCACATCTCAAAAATCCGGTCCATAGGATGGGTTTTTATATGGGATTTAAGGAGAAGAATCATTGCAATGCACTATTAAACTCGTAGTGATAAAAGATATCCATTGTCTGACATGGAGGTATTATTATGTCTTGTGATATAACATATTAAGAATTACATTAACTCAACTAGAGATGATACTCGTAATATAATTTCTATATAATTTTTTAAAATATTCAATCTAATTAAGAAATCATAGAAATATTTTAATATTTTAATAAATTAATTAAGAAATTATTTTTATTAATTTTTAGAAAACTTTACATCAAAAAAATTTATAGAAATAATATTAATATTACTAAAAAAATTACAGCTCTTATATTACACGCATCACAGTGTGTTATTTCTTCCACACACAGACATGTATAATTAGAGAAATAGATTATAACGTAAAAATTTATTTAACAAAAATAATCCTCTTACTATTGAAAATCCCTAAAAATATATATTATATGTCATCAGTGAAGTTACAATAATTGAATTTAAAAAATTAATATTTAGATATGTCATTGAAATTAATTATATTTACAATATTATGGAGTAATAAAATCTACGGATCTTTTTTATTTCATGGTTCATGAATTTAATATTTGTAATAATAAGAACACAAATATGTAATTATTTATAACAATTACATAATAAAATTTACTATGATGATTTTCGAATAATAGGAATGATTAAAAGAGAAATAGTCCTTTGGTTTTTGATACAAAAAATATACACAATGTGTATTTTATTCAATATTTTATAAAATAAGTCACCTTTTTATAATAATATTCTTTTCCATAAATATTGGTTCAAAAAAATGTATTCCATGTAATCATATGTGAAAATAATTAAATGGATTGGTATCATTAGAAATAAATAATATCTATATAGTGTAGATAAATTTAATTCGCCATGTTGATAAAACAAATTATTTTAATTTTATATTTAAAATTACATGAATGTTAAATTATATATGATTTATGTAAACAAAATCAGACACTAAATAAAAATACATAATATATATATGATTTAAATCAAATAGTTCATACATTATGAGAAATAAAATAGTTTTTAAGATAATTGTAAAAAGAAATATAAACATTATAAATAACATAGGTGTAGTGTAAAAGATATAAAAAAATTGATAAAAATTCATAATGAATGTTTTACAATTTATGTAAAATGTGTGCGTGAGTGTCTGAATATATATATATATATATATATATCATTTTTTGATAAAATATTACCGTAATAATGTTTATGGTAGTCTTAGGAAATAATGAAATTAAAATAAAAAAATGACCACTAGAATAATAATGTGACTATTATAGATTCCCATAAAACCCAATGTATAAGTAAATAAATATCATATATAAATTCATTATGAAAATAAAAATTACTCCAATATATATCTAAGATGATGGAAGATATTTTTTATTCAATCAAACATAATTAATTTATACAGGTATATGGAATTTTGTAAATTTATAATCTGTTCATATATAAATACATATATTTTTGATGTTATGTTAAAATATTTAATATAATTTTCTTATAAGAATATTTTTCAAATATGGGTAAACATATTTAAATTGTATCACTCCAATAATGTAAGTGTTGAAGAAATAATTTTTCACTAAGTGCTGAAATATGTAGGGGAATAGAGTGATTCGTCAAATTTATTATATCAATAAGGGAGTGAGTATATATCTATAGTAAATAGTTTATAATATAATAGGTAGTTATATAATATTGGACTATATATTACAAAGTTCATGATCAAATTTAATAATTTTATTAATTATTATTTAAAACTATTATTGTTTTATCAAAATTTGGTTTTTCAAAAATAAATCTTTCCTCTGATGTTAAATAATACACCTCACTCATAATTTCATGTCATAAAAAACATTTTATCATTTTAAAAATATAAGATTTTTTTCCATAGTCACCTTTTCACATTGGGGAAGATATGAACACCCAACATATTACATACTAATTAGAATAGTTTTGATGTAATGAGGACCATTAAAATAAATTAAAATATATTCTCATCCTTATTTATTTATATTATTTATTTACCTAATTTAATAAATACTAATACATCGCCCATGCATAAGCACGGTGTCATAAATGAAGTATGAACTACAAAATTCATTATAAAAATGAAACATTAAAATGGAGAATAATAAATATTGTATTAAAATTATAAATCTATTCATTTAAATGAATTATGAAAATATAATATCTAGATACTTGAAATATGAAAACATTGAAACAAAAAAATGGTAAGATAAGATCTTATTTGAAACAGACATCAATTGTCACTTTCAGGTCACCGTTGAAAAATAACAATGGAATTTTATTTAACCATGATAAGAGAACATAAATAAACTATAAGTAGTAGATAAATTTTTGACAACAAATGCAGGAACCATTATTTTCAACAATAGCAGTTGTGCATGTCATATTACAATTCATGTCATCCGAAGGTGCAGTCAACATCCTCAAAGTACAACTATGTATCATTGATGTAGGGTAGCGTTTTTTCTGGTTTGTTGACAGTTATATCGATCCCTGCAATATATAAGTAGACATTAAATTGAATAAATGAGACATATTAATATGAAAAAATAGGTAATGTAGTGAGGTGAAACCAAAAATTAATAAAATGAAAATGAAAAATTAGTACTATTTGAAATAATAGAAAAATCAGTACATATTGAAAAACAGCAGTGGTTAATCTGGCAGCATGCCCCCCCCCCTTTTCAGAAGCTCCTGTAACCCCCTACCCAGCAATACCCAACCCCTCCCCCTGTCTCCACCTGTCTCCCTCCCAATACCAAGAGACCCCCCTCCAAACTATGCCTCCCCCCCTGCCCAACCAATTCCCCCTGGCCAATCTGTTATGTATGCATCCCCCTCCCCCTGCCCAAATAGTTCCACGGGAAGCCCCCTCCTAGCTACCCAGTCCCTCCCCTTTGATCCCCCCTAGCCACTTCCCCAAACACCCTCCATAGCCAAATCCTTCCCCTAGTAGCCCCCTCCCACCTCTGCCTCTCCCCTTCCCAGCCAATTCCCCATGGCAAAAATGTTACGTTTGCACAGCCCCCTCCCCCTGGCCAAACTGTTTTCTGGGAAACCCCCTCCTACCTGCCTAGTCCCTCCCCTCTGATCCCCTCCCCAGCCGCTTCCCCCACCACCCTCCTTAGCCAAATCCTTCCCCTAGAAGCCCCCTCTGGCCTTCCCTCATCCTCCCCTCCACTCCCCTCCCCTCCAACCTAGCCAATCCCTCACCTCCATTCCCCTGCCTAGCCACTTCCCAATCAACCTCCCCTGTCAATAGTATTCCCCCAGCAGCCCCCTCCCCACTACCCTCCCCTCCTCTCACCTCCCCTCCCCTATAACCTGCCCAGCCCATCCACTCCATTCCACTTCCCACTAACCAGATTGTCCCCCGAGTAATTCCTCCCTTTGCCTCCCCCCTCCTTATCCCTTCCCTTTGTAGCTCCTCCTGTCACCACCGCCACCCTACCCAGGTTGTCACCCCCCCAATTCCCAACACATCCTCTTACCCCTACCCATCTCCACCCCTCCCCCTGCCCATCCCCTTCCCCCACCACTACCCCCTTACCAACCTCTTCCCACACCAGGCCCATCCCCCCTGCCCACATTTTTACCTCCCCTCCCCTCCCCTCCCCTCTTATCCAACATGCCCCGACCATTTATATTTATATGTAAAACAAAATAGAAACCATATATTGTATCACAGAGTAATGAATTGTTTATAAGTTGTTAACTTTTAATAACATTAACACCCTACAATACCTTATTTCAGATATGGAATATGCATAAGAGAAAATCAGCAATAACCTCACAGGATTGGTTTTTGTAGTCAAACAATCACGTTGTTCGATAACCAATATTCATGTCTTGTGTAATATAGTTCATATAGACCATACAATGAGGAAATATAAATGTAATTCATAACATTACACAAGAACATACCTTGAATATGCATGTGTAGTTCCTAGAATAACACCCCACCCCAAGTTGCTATCGAACCTGCACACAAAAATTAAAATTAGAGAATCCTAAAATTAATTAATAAGTGAACATATTTTACTATAAATGATCAAAAAACCTGTATATATTAAGCATAAATTTAATTAAAATACATTTCACAGGCCTATCTCCCCTGCCCAGATGAACCCTCCACAAGGATCGCCCCCCTCCTACTCCTCATCCCTCAATCCCATCACCACCCCGACCCATGCTCAGGCCCTCCCACCCACTCATTCCAAACCCCTCGCCTCCCCTCCCGCCTTAGTAGCCTCTTCTCCCACTGCCTCCCATCACCTCCACCTTCCAACTCACTCCCTCCTGCCAAGCACTAACCCAACCAAACCCCTTCTCCCTGCCCACCCCCGTTACCACCATCCCCCACCAGCCCCCCACCCCAACCCTCCCTGCCCAGCCCCTCCCTTCTACCCCCTGCCCAACCCCCTGCCTCCCCTCCCCCATTAGTAGCCTATGTTGACAGTAAATCCTAGCACCTCCCCCTTCTAACTCACCCCCATCCTGCCCAGCACCAACCAAACCAGCCCCCTCCTCCCTGCCCAACCCCTTTCCCACCAGCACCAACAGGCCTCCCTTCCCCACCAGCCCCCCCCCCCCCCCTCCCTGCCATGCCCCTCCACCCACCCATGCCCAACCCCTCCCCTCCTCCCCCCTGCAGAACTCCCTGACTCCCCACCCCCTAGAAGTATCTACTACCACTGCATCCCAGTACCATCCCCTTCCAACTCACCCCCTCCTATACAGCAGCAACCCAACCATGCCCCTCCTCCCTAACCAGCCCCTTTCACATGAGCCACCACCATCCCCCACCAGCCATCCCCCCTCCCTACCCCGCCCCTTATCCTAGAAGCACTAAAATACATAAATTGAAAATTGATTTTTAATATAGGAAGAATAAACTAACTCATATGAGAGAAACGAAATTATAAGATACAATCACCTGAATTCATATTACCTTTCATATATGAAGAACATATCAGTAATTCTTTATTACCTTGTCATTTAATTTATCCTTCATTCAGATTGCCATATTGTTTTTCCTGACTATGACCACCAACACTAAACGGTGGGATATTTTGAGATTGATCAATAACTTCTTCATTAATAAATTCTGTCAGTAGGTTTTTCTGCACATAGAACATAGTTAAAAGTGGCATCAGATGTAGGAGAAATTACGATGTAGGAATAAAATAATGTCTTGCAATGAAAATTTAAAAAGGGGTAAAAATATATACATAACTGAATATAGGATGATACCACAGATGGTGTTTTAAATATAGAGTCAGTATTTTCACCGAGTTGAAATGATTTAACATTTTGATGTTCCTATCATAGAACAATAAAGAATTAATCCAGTTGCATGTTATTTACACACGTGGAAGTAAAAATAATGATGATGGATTATATTATACCTAACTATGTTCATGTACACTACTTACATTTTTACATCCACTGATTTGATGATGCATTATATAATCAAAAACAAAAATAACTATTTTCAATCTATCCATTTTAAAGAAAATAGGAATATATAGTATAATCTACCTGAAATTCTGTGATGCTATCATTGAACTTGGTGATGTAGTTTTCGTTGTCGGTAATGAATATTACCTTGTTTGAGTTTTGTTCTTCTGAATGGTGATGATTTTGAATATTATAATTTGACACTTTAATTAATAGGATAACATATTTTGATTTGAAAATAGTAAATTTAGTAGGAAAATCGTACTCATCATCAGCCTTATTTAAGAATAAATACTAAATGTTAGTTTAATTGAAACAAGATATTTTGTTATCATGATATTTTATTATCTAGTAGTACCTGAATCAAAAAATCTTTCAACTCTAATGTACTTTTTCTCACAAATTTCATTACTTGTTTATCAAATAGAAGAACTGATAAGGAGTTCGTGGTATCACTCACAAGCAGTTGCACTCTAAATCTATTGATTGATAAATATGATTACAAAGGGATTTAAGATAAGTAAAACTAACTAATATTGATATATATAATAATTAATAAATTATTAAGAAAAATAAAAAATAAGAACATGGGAATGGTTCAAGTTACAGATATCTTGTAGCTGTTGCACCAATTTTTGTCGTCAATATTATGCACTTTTTTCATGCAATAATTGCATGAATCATAGAACCAATTGTGATTTGTTTGATTTTTTTTATGGTCACGGAAATCAATCACATTGTAGTCTATCCATCATTGACATTAGTGTAGACAATGACACTATACAGTACTATACTGGTACAACCATATTTTTAAGGTGCATATATTAAATTGTAAATTTGTCGTATACTACATACCTGATCAAAATTCTTGAATTCAGAAATTTTTTTCTTATTTTCCCAATAAAAAAATGTTGTAGTGGAAGAATATGGGTTTTTCGGTGTTGGATGTAGATACTCTGATGCCATTGTAAACATACATCTAAATATTGAAACATCCCAGTCAAATTTCATACAAAATATGTACATATATCATATAGTAAACATTGGACGACATATACAAATATCACAATTAAATTAAGTATCCAAAGCACCTTTTCCGAAATTATTAAACATATTCAATATTAGGATTGAAAAGGATTTTCATCACATTTATGGAAGTTTTAAGTATAATAGATTCTGAATTAAATTTTAAATGGAATTCAGTTCGAGTAATGCTTTAAAAATTTTAAAAGCATTGAGAAAATAAAAGGGAAATGTGGAATTGGGATATTAGAGAGATTACTATTCAATTTCTTATCTCTGACAAGTTTCAATAATAAAGCATTTGAACAACAGACATTTTCTTCCAAGTAAGATGTTATCAGATTAGCATAGTCAACCCATAATCTACATTTAAGTTTCAACCCTCTGCAGAAAAATATGCACCGCATAATGTTTAATATATATAGTTGGTCAAAGATAATGAAAGGGTGTAATGACTAACCTATCATCCTGTAAGACAATCTACATCTTGAAATTGGAATAACCTAATTCTTCAAGAGTATGTGAGAAACATACATATCCAATTATTTCTAAAACATATTAAAAGGAAGAAATGTTTGTGAAATGTAATGTAAAAAAAGTTGAAACTAATCCATAAAATTATATATTGAACAACAGATATACTTTAGAAACATTCATAACCTGTTAAATAAATGTCAATAAAGGATTACATTTTAAATGTTGCTCTAGAATCCTTCTCAAAATTATTTCATCAAAGGAAGTAAAATCGAAACAGAAATGTGGTATCATTGCATCACATGGCCGGACATACGTTGTTGATGTGAAAAGTAATTGGCATGCTTGTCTAGTTCTTAAGTAGCTGCTTTGATTAGCATCTATCTACATGTTCTGTATGAAATAGCACATCCCTTCACACAATATATTTTTGAACATGGACCAAATTTGATGCCCTATAATAGTACATTGTATCTTTTCATTCTGCACAAATAAATATAAAAGAATCTAAAATTATAAAACACATTTTATTGAAGTTGACAATTATTTGGTGTAATTTCAATGAAAGGAGACATAAAATATAATATAGATAATATGTTGTATTGTTTAATTTTGAATTCACCTATAAATCTCCAAAAATCATATCAATCCCGGTATCATCATTCAAGTACCTGGATGATGTGTTGCACCACAACTTCAAAATACGCACTTGTAATTTTCATGTATCATTGGGATCAAGTGTGATATTATTCAAAGGGGAAATTGATCATGACATATTTGAAAAATACTGCTGTTTTAATTTCTGTATGAACTTATCATAATCTGAAACATTGTGTTTCATAAAATCAGACATAAATAAGATGAGCAGAACCGAAAATTCACAATTTAACACATAATATGACATATACCTATCACAGTCTATGAAATATTTCATTGTAGACAATATTTTGTGTTGATTCATGAGATGTGGGATTATTATCACCAACTACTATTTTCAATCCTAATGGTGATGTGACTCTAGATAGAGCAACATTTAATTTACCATGACAGAAAATAGGTTTTCGAAGATACAACCCGATAGAAGATAGGGATTGTCCTTGAATTTTGTTAATAGTCATAGTAGAAGGAATAGTCAAATGATATTTTCTTCATTATAGTTTGAATTGCAACTAAATGTCTGAGTGTGTCATATTTAATCATGTAATTAAAGCAAGATATCCTGAATTACATCCACATAAAATTCTTGCTCAGATGAAATAGTCACCCAAGTGGGTAACAATCAAGTGAGTCCCATTACATAATCTAATAAACTGATCAACATTTTGAAGCAACATGATACGAACACCAATATTGAGTGTAATTTAATGGGAATCCATCCCTAATACATTAATACCCTTTAACATTTCAGATATGTAAATGTTTTCTGGCCTATCTATATCAAAACATGCATCACAAACTGAATCTGATCTGAAATAATATTTTCATTTAGAACACGTGAGGGACATCATGTACGCATTTACTTCATCAACAATATCTCGAGTTGGAGCAAAGATGGAACTGTATTTAAGATAATTAACATCAGCATGGTTTCTAACGAAGTTGGGATAATTATGGTCAACAATGTTAGAAATATGATATTTAGTCCAAGCAAGAAGATATGTGGCTGGAATTGGAATTGTGGTTTCAACATCATTTGGTTCTGCAATGCGACCTTTACCAATATCTAATGTCCATTTGACAAATTCAACAACCTAATCTTAAATTATAGAAGAATTAAAAGCAATATCATATTCCATGTCAGCATTAAAACATGACATTGTTGCCACAAGTATAAAGAATCTAAACTTGAAGAAACTATTTCATTTCTTTTACCAACTGGTATGACAGGTAGAATTTACCTGAAATCCCCACCCAACACAACACTAATTCCACCGATTGGAATGTTTGCAGGATTAACATTTTTTACTGACATGATATCTTTTAAAGTAATGTCAAGTGCTTCAAAATAATTCTTATGAATAATTTATTCCTCATCCCAAATAATAAGCTTTGTTAACTCTAGAATATTTGTGACATCACTGCGTTGTTGAATATTTCAAAAAGAGTTTTCAGAAATAGAAAATGGGAATCAAAATTTGGAATGCGCAGTTCTCCCACCAGGTAGCAGTAATAAAGCAATTCCACTGGATGAAACTACTAGAACAATATCACCTTTTGACCATAGTAAAGATGTCAATACCTTACAAATATATGTTTTACCTATGCCTCCATTACGATGCAAGAAAAAGAATCGCCCAGTGTATGTAGTTAACGAATACATAATGGTATTCATCACCTCATTCTATTCATCAGTCAGTTTACATTGCAAAGATTGATACTCATTCTGAAGAGCCTCTATGTCATGATTATGTTCATCAGCTGCCAATTAATTTGATTAAGGGATAATTTCATAATCAGGTACTGAAATTGGTGGAAAATAATGAAGAGATATACCATTACTCGGTAGTAGCTTCTTTATTTTAGCAAAGCATTCATCTATTTTTGATGATCCGTGTGTGAAAAATCTAAATGTAATAATGAAATATTATTATTTAGTTAGTACATTGAATTATTTAAAGAATAAAAACAATATGAATTAGCAACTACATATGTCACATTATATGTTTTCAGCAATTTGAAATCATATACTTGGAATTTGTAGCCTATTGTTTCCCCATAAAGAATGTGTTCACTAAGGAGCTTCCATGTTTAATGCCACATAGTGTGAGGGTGAAACATATTGTTTGAGAACAAAATGATGGATAAAAGTATATGCATAGACTGGCATGTAGCACAAGTTGAAACCTCTTTGATTTCTTCAATTAATTCTATGTCATCAGCAAGAAGTCCCAATGTAGAACATGCTTCATGAAAACTTCAATAAATAATGTTATTCACAGTTTTAATACTGTCAAATGAAGTTGCACCTCTGATCATTGTGAGAATTAATCGAAGGTAATATAGCTCTCTAGTTTTCAGTGGCACATAATAAAGTCTACCAATCCAGTTTTCGGTGGCACATAATAAATTCCCATATTGTTTGGCTAATTCCACCACACTATAGTGGAAACTAAACATAAAACTAAACATGAAGAAAGGATAAATATGATTAAATTTGGTGAAATTAAATGAGGAAAATATAGTATAAGAAACTCTATATTCCACCCATTAATGACTTTGTATACAACACCAAATAAAAGGGGAAGAGGAATAAAATGGTTGAGGGTCAGATAAGTTACTCACGAGTATATTGAAGGAATTGAAGCAATCTCCCACTAAAAATATATATTGGAAAAATTGTATTTTCAAAAATTTATTGGTCTAGAATATTTTACCACATTATTTACCAATATGTTCACCAACCATGTATATAGAACGTTATCAAGATCATCAACACACACATTTTGGTTTCACATTTTACCAAATAGTGCACCAACCTTTTGGGTGGATCTGAATCCCCTCTACAACAATCACATAGTTTCCTATGAGTCCTTCAATGGTTTTAATTTTTCTATTCCCTACCAATAAATTCAGGATTAATTCATAATGAGTTTATTTGAAAATGACTAGAGGGTTAGGGTGCCACATGGTTCCCCTTAAACCATGCACCTCAAATAATCCAACCTTGGATGAATCCTCTAAAATTGGAAAAATCTAACGTGAAGCCTATAACCCTCATTTATTCATGCACTTTACCTTATTAAACAGGTTACACATATAAAATATTCACTTTAGGATGTTACAACTCTAATGATATTGTTCCGAATGTTGGATCAAAATTTTAGTTTTCTAGTAATCGATATTTCTACCAATCATAATTTTTTTAACTCATATGAGTATAGGGTCTTTCACTGACTCCTAGAACAAAACCCTCAGTCAAATGATAATTATGCTATAATTATAAAAAAATTAGTAAAATTTTGAATCACGATGGTTCAGTTTTAGATCTTATTGACATCATTTAAAATTAAATTTATGAAAATAAATCAATGTGAAAATAATAAAATAATTTTTATAATTATTATTCTTGAAACTACCTTGATCAATATAGTGTGTATATCATATTACCGAGAATAACCAATTAATAGTGTATCAACATATGTCCCTCCAAAGTAATTTCTTCTAAAATTTTATCATATATCTTTATATTACATGATTATCAAAATGTAATGATAAAATATATTTTATCATTATATACAATATAATATAGAAACTAATATAAAAAATTAAATTTAAAAAATATATAACTAAAAAACCATGTCAGGGTCAAATCAGAAAATTTATTATCAGATTTAAAAAATATAAATGTAAAATCCATTAATTTTACAAAAGGAAAAGCCTAATGTATCTAATATTAATGTAAAGTGCATGAAACTAATGATATTAATATGTTTTTAAATAATATTATAGATAATTGGTGTTATCATTATTAAGAATCATGTAATTTATAGTAATTTTTTATCTTAAAAATATATCTAAAATTTCGATATTAAAAATATATATGTTTATATTTTTGGTATGATCAAGTATTCCTATCACATGTAACTATTTAATTCTTGTTAAAATATAAAAAATAGAATATTTTTCACTAATTGTTTTCCAAATTTTATTTAGAAACATATTAATTAAAAACAATTCATTAATTATAACACATTAAATAATTTATTTTTGATTTATTATAAAAATGAACACAATTAATTATACTTAGAATTCCTACCATAAAACCCCAGTGTTACCGGGATCCAATTTGGTTTATATTTTATGAATAAGATCATTAGATATTGCCACTACTAGATAAATGGGATACAACCATAGTTCATGACCTTGGATATAGACCTATGACCATTTATATGTTCTATATTAATGTTCATTGTTCAAATGAACACTGTTTTATTTGTTATAACATCATAAAAAATTCCAAGGGCCATTAAAATGGCTATAACCCATGGTAGTAGCTTTTGCAACATGGAATGTTGTCCATGTGTCACCTTTAACCACATACATCATGATCATCTCTAAATATGTGTCTGCATGGATAATCCAATTCCCATACGTAAAAATACAATGGATATAGTGTTTTTATAGAAAAATTGCCTCATTATTATTTTTATCCCATATTTTACCTTTACAATTCAAAGGACACTACTGGTGTTCTAGAAAACATATTATGAGTATATATATATATATATTAGTTAATATTTTTATTTAATTATATATAATAACTTCTATATTGAAGTACATATTTTAATAATTTGGGTTTACCATTTCTATATCTCTATATCCCATAACTACATAGAAATATTTATTCCAAGACTGTGACTATAAAAACCCATTCAATATCAAATATACACTATTCTAAATCAAATATGTCTACAAACACCTAATGTCTTACCTCATCTATGGATATAGGGCCACAATCCCACCATATGAACATGGTATTGAAATTTATGTGGTTATAGCCTCCATTATGGCCATTATATTTCCTCAATGTTCTATATTGGAGAAATTGACACACTGTATAGTCGTGGTCTAGTATAGACTATTAATATAACCCCTAGCCAAAAAATATTTCAATGGTCCTTGTCCTACCATGTTGACTGGCTCTAAGGGTTTCTTCTTATTATATTCATGAATTATTACCTTAATCTAGTTGTATGGGATATTCGGTGAGGGATTCATGGTGGTAATACATTGTAGATAAACTCATATATTCGTGTTGTTTATGTAGTTTTTCTTGGTTTCTTTTGTAATATATATAACAAATTTCTTGAGGGGGATTGCATATGATATTACTAAGTAAACATTTTATAGATAACCCCAATATATAGAGTTATTTTTAGGTTTCTTTGGTGAGATTGGTTATTTAGCTAGAAAACTACAGCAGAGAGACTGGTGTTCTTATAGGAGATACACTATAATAGTTTATTTTGAATTTTTCTATTATAGAAACTTTAATTTTATCGAACATACCATGTATTGTGGAGTATTTTTGAATAAAACATATAGTATATTTAGGAATTTATTAGTGGGGTTTTTTATAGGTTAATGGGATATTTTAGGGTAAAACCTCATATTTGCATATTTAATGATGGAAATTATTGTATGCATCTCTATGATTATTTGATATAGGCCTATGGGTTCACTCTAACCTCCCAAAATATACAAATTTTAGTTTATAGTTTTGGGTTGTGAAATATTGGTTTTTGATATTTTTTTGATAGGATGGATGATCATGAGAAAAGTATTACTTTTCTGGAAGAGAAATAAGAGGAGAATATGTGTCATGCTTATATGTTCCAAATTTTGAACTGGAGGAGATTTTGATAATATATGAATAGAATATAAATAAATTTTTTAATAAGTACTCTATGTTATTAGTTTATATTTTTTTTTGATTAATAGGATTTTTACTAGCCATCATTAATGTCTATTTTAGGTACGTGAGATTAAACATACAGAATCAGTCACCATTGGGGTAATAAACTACCCTTGGAGGATTATGATTATAAGAAAAATATGTGTAAGATTTTTTGTCAGGATTTATTGATGTATGGGGGAAGATTCTATTATTTTTTCATGGATCATTTTATGGATGATTATAAGATTTCCTTCTACATGATTCATGAAAGAGTGCAGTATCAGGTTTCACATGTTTTTAATATAATACAGAGAGTATCATTTCTATAGTGGGTTATTTTTACATGTAATTTGAATAACAATGATTTTATATGTGTTGATTAATATAGAATTTTTTTTGTGTTAGAATACAAACCACATGAATTTTTTAGGAAGACCACTGATGTTGGAAGGTTAATCTAAGATCGATTTCTACAAAAATCACTCATAAGGGTCTATTTTATAGAGCCCCTTCCCAAGGACCTCACACCCTCCCTGAATTTGATAATTCGTGAGGGAGTGCTCAATAATTCCAATGAAAGTCTATGACCTCTCTAAAGGAGTATGTTGTGCTTTGTGACTACGACGTAGATCAATCCTTCACGATGCCCAATTTTTTCCCCAAAAATACATATAAAAATTGAGAGACCCTTTTACCATAAACACATGTATCATTGAATCATTAATAGATATATTCTTACCTTTTAACTTCCATATTTCTCATGATTTTAGAAGCTCCCTCAGCATCATTAACCAACCAAAAATGGTTCACCCAAGGTATTCTAGAAATGGAAATTCTCTATTCTCATGTTCCTAGATTCCTCCACTTCATGTGGGGATGTCATTAATGATGGAATACGCTAGTCGCTGAAGAATAAAGACCTTATGGGTTCTTTTTAATCCGTGATTTACTCTTTTCCCAAGAAACATCTTTGTAAAAGGTAGTAAACTATGTTTTGGAATGTCTCTTTCTCCTTGAAGCACATATCCACTACCAGGAACCTAAAAATCATAAATAACATCTATGTGAGACCTTCTACTTCATGAATCCCACCTACATGTCCACTCCAGGATTTATCCCTTCTTCTAAAGTCCCTTTGGGAAGGTTTAGTGCTTTAAGCATCCCAACAAATGAAACATTTATTTAGCTACACCTTCACTCTTTAATTGAAATTTGATCCTTTTATTGTGGCCCAATCCACTTCATGTGGAGTCGAATATTCATATTCACCTTTTATTAATCTTCATAGGTATGCTAATGCCTCCTTTTCAACATAGGCTTAGTGATTGGGACATTTTTGAGGGATCACATCACTACACAATTAAAACCTAGAATTTTTTAATCTATTCCCCTCACTAGGTTAGATGAGATATGGTAATGTACGACCAAGGGGTTTGGAGTGACTCCCCCCATGTCTGAGATGTATGACATAAAATTATGTAACACTAACATCCTAAACCCATTATCTTATGCTATGATATCACCCTATACAAAAATGAAGTATTTTCTCATGTATGAGTGACACCGAATGAGTTATTCCTCACATGAAATGACATCATACTCCCATTATCAGAGAAGGGATGGGCCCTATGAACCTTCCCACTGACCATGCTGTCAATCCTCCACCCCACTCCCTTTTTTGTTTTTCTCCACACCCTCCTCAGACATTTTCCACATCAAATCCCCACACAACATCGATAGGATGATCTATATATGAGTGACATGGACATAGATATTCATATAAGGAATTATATAATCCTCATAAAAAAGGCACCCCCTCAGAGTTATTCCATCCATATGCACCACACCACCTCTCATCAGTGCATCTTTCAGGATAACATAATCAACTCTACTACTTCAACTTTTTTCTCACACTGAGAATGATAAATTAGGGAATATTTTTAACAAGTAATTATTATATCTATCATATCCAATGGGAATCCCTCTTGATGTACGCCCCATCATGACCCCTCTATACGGAAAGATTCCATTCAAAAGCCCCAACCATATCCCTTTAAATGATCCACCTTCATGCCTAACCCCCAACATGTCCAATGGGTATCCCTCATAGTGTAAGCCCCATCATTACCCCTCCATATGCATAACGTCCATGTGTAAGCCCATGAAATGTCCCATTAAATGGGATGCTTATATGCAGAATCAACAACATGTACAATGGGAATCCCTCCTAGTGTATGTCTGATCGTGACTCTTCCAAATAGGAAGTTTACAAGCATTATCCCTAACCTTTTCCCTTAAAATGGTAAACATATATGATTAATCCCAAACCATATGTTCCCTTTAATCAAGCATCATCGTTATGTGAGATCCCCAATGCCCCTCTTTAAATAATTTCGACATTGATCCATCAAATATATTTAGTATATGTACAAAGCCTATGTGATGTCCATACCCTATCACACCAAATTCTCCATCCTTCTTATCCATTCAACACAACACATTATGGGAACTGGAAAATGCATCCATGTAATTACCCAAATTATACCATACATGATCCCAGAAAATAGCTCGTTCAGAAATATTCTATTTAACTACTCGTGGTGCACAAATAGAGTTATGAATAAAAATTTATGGCTTTTCGAAGTCAGGTAGCTGGAAATGGCCATCCAGGACGATTTTTGTGCAAAGTATGGTTTTGCACGCACAAAGTGAAATATTGCATGCAAGAATGAATGTTTTTCACACATTAAGGGAAATTTTTCGTTCAGGAATTTATGTTTTGCATGAAGTAATAGAATCTTGCACGCAACTGTAAAATCCTGTGTGAAACATATCGCGCTAACCTTCTATGTGACCAATGTGAGGTTATTTTTTTCCCAGGCTACCCGAAAATCGTCTAAGGAAGGTGTGTGCAAGATTGGCGAGGTACGAAAAAGATTAACATATTCATGAAAGATTCTTATGTGCTCAAGGCAATGTCAAACACCCTTTGGAATGCAAAACTAACTTCGGTTTCACGTAAGTTCTCTTCCCTTTCCGGAATCTTATTTGCAGCCTCTCCTGGGTACACTGATAAATACAAGTAAATCCCCCCACCCCAAAGGGAGCTCTCCGGAGGTCAGCTGCCACACTAATACATATAAGACTATGAATTCAGTGCTCACACTAATGAATTGAACCCTCCATGTGAGTTATTTTATGACTGGTCCAATATGGGTCAGTTTTCACGCGGGCCAACAGTGGATTGATCCTTACCTGACCTATTTTCTTTCTAAGTATGATGCGCACAAGATTCCATAATTGCGTGCAACACTTTCAATCATGTGAAAAAAATGTCCAATATTGGGATTATAACTTCGGTCTTGCACACAAGACGTCAATCTTTCATGCAACATTACCAATGTGTTGAATCTTGTGTGCACCTGTGCCACCCAATCCAATCATGCGTGCAACCCTCCCCTATTGCACGCAACCCTGCCCTCTTGCATGAAACCATTCCATTTGGCGTGCAGACCTTCCCTCATGCGCGTAATCCTTCTATCTTTCATGTAGAAATTCCATCTTCATGCCTGGTAAAATCATGAGGAAATCGCATCATGTGTGTAAGCCATCTAACGCACAACCCTCACCTTTTCGGGCCTGGACGTTGGTAATTTCCATTGCGCCCTTAGGCGCAGCCGACTTCCACCTATGGGGGACCGTGATATGAGATACTCTTCCACACACCATGAAACACCTTGAGTCATCATATTCCCCTTGGTCGATGTCTTATGTCGTGAGTTTAGATTATCGTCACCAATTCCCCCTACGTACCTTGAGTTTATCCATTCCTCATGAAACACATCCAAACCACATCATCAAACTCCAATGGAAGGTTGAACCCAAAATGGCCACCCATACCTAAGTCCAAACACCATCCATTTCTAGGCACCTTATTCCTATTAGTCATATCTACATGAAATTAAACTATAAAAATCCGTATATGACAAACATTTTTTGCCACTTAATCAATATGATAGATTCCTTGTGCGCCAAACATAAAATTCCACAGTCATATCTACATGACTATAAACATTAGTGCACCCTATGTTCCAAACATAGGATGCCTGTTGCTACAAACAAGATATTCCTTATTCTCCAAGCATAGGATTCCAAAATTCCCCCTACATGAATAAAAAATGTAGTACTCCCCATGTGACAATCATAGGACACCTATTTCCTCAAGAAAGAGATACCATATGCTCCAATCATTAGATGCCAACGGTCCTATCAATATGACTTTAAAATATAGTACACCATATGTTCCAAACACAGAATGCATATTGATCCAAAAAAGAGATTCCATATGCTCCAAACATAAGATGCCAATGGTCTTCTCTTAGTGACTATAAACTATAGCATTCCCTATCATTCAATAATATAATGCCTCTTGATCCAAATAAAATATTCTTTATGTTCTATTCAAAAGATACTGCAGGTCATGATTACATTGGCGTAATTTCAAGAGCAATGGAATACATTAAAACATTCCATCACTCCACCCCACACTTTTCATGTCATTCATTAGGATATTCATCCTATTACATGTCTCAAGGGACCCCCTAACCTCTTGGTCCCTTGCCGCATCCACTCACCTACCATCCGGGGACAACGCCCCTTTAGACGTTAGACTACACTTCGAGTAAGGTGTTGTGTTTCGAACATGGTAATTAGTTGATCCTCATTTTTTGTCCCTGTTTTAGGCTAAGTCAAGGTGGATTCTGTGTTTTGAACATGTTCAATAGTCATCCTCCATTGCTACGCCATCCTCATTGTGTTCTAAATTTCGGGTATGTGATTCAAACTTTTCATCTCCCATTGTTCAGACGGATTCCAATGCCCATTCATGTCATCATTCTTTTGCACTAGAAAAAAGGTGAAGGCCTCAACCCTCCATTGAGTTGGGATGCCCACATGGCCATACATGTGGAAGACCTCCGGGAAGCTTCCATGTGTAATCCCAGTGCACCGTTTTCGCTCCATAGCAGCACCCGGGTTGCATCCTTGTGTAATCCCAATTCATTATTTCCACTACTTAGCAGCACATGAGAAACTTCCTTGAACAATACCCATTCACTATTTCAACTCCATAAAGGCACATTGGTTGATCACTTGTGTAATCCCCAAGCACCATTTCTGCTCCATATTAGCACCTTATATGCATCCTTGTGTAAGCCCCATGAACTGTTGCTTCTCCATAGCAGCACCTGGGATACTTCTCTGTGTAAGCCCAATTCACCATTGTTACTCCTTAGTGGAACATGGGAAGCTTCTTTTCCTAAGACCCATTCACCACTGTCGCTCCATAGAGGCACCCATGAAGATCCATTTCTTAAGAATCTTTCACCATTACCTCTCCATAGTGGCTCCAGGAAAGCATCCTTGTATAATCCCCATGAACCATTTTCACTCCATAGCGACAAATGGTCAACTCCCTTGCTTAAGCCACTTTCCCCGTTTTCACTCCATAGCGGAACTCGGGAAGCATCATTACATAAAACCCATTCACCATCCTTCATGAATGCACCATTACGTCGTGATAGTCAGGTCCTTGTCACCTCTTGTTTCTCACACCACGCACGACTCACGTGGTCTTAGAGTAAGCATCGACCATGGAATCCTATATTGGAATCCAAGAGTGTAAGCCCCAATAACCCACCAGAACTACATGGAATTTGATCCTCACCATGGCAAGGTATGTAGGAAGCCCCCCCCCCCCCCCCCCGAGGTTCAATCCTAACACCCATTGGTCTCAAACACATTTCGCCGGTCCACCACCTTCATGAACTCTGTGGCCTTTGATCCATGCCAAGGCATGGTACATAGGAAGGCTCCCCGAGATTGATGCCCAAAACCCATTGGTTCTGACACCCTTTACGTCAGTTCCCACTCCTTCTGAACAACATTGTCTTTGATCCTTATCAATGTAGGCTATGTACGAAGCTGCCCTAATGTTCAAGCCCAAAAAATATTGGTCCCAACCATCTCCACGTTTGTTCACAAAACACTACACTTGAACTATATGGTCATTGATCCCTACGAAGGCAAGGTACGTTGGACGCCTCCATGAGTATCAAGCCCACCATCAATTGGTTCCTACCCCCTTCATGTCGGCCCAACCCCATCCTCCATGACATTAAACTGTATTCCCTTTTTGTCCCGCATCACACTTTACTATCACCCCATCAAGAGGTATGTCATTGTGACCCCATCCAGCGGTAAGCCGTTGTGACCCAATCCAGTGATAAGCCATTGGGACCACATCCAGTGGTAAGCCGATCTCACCCCCATTCAATTGTAAGCCATTGTGACCCAATACATCGATAAGTCGTTGATGTCCCCAATCGATGGTAAGTCATCATCATATGAAATATGTTGACCTTGATTCCCTACAATAGGGTTACGTAGGAAGATTCCATGAGTTTTAAGACCATCACATTTGTTTCATCATGATCTATCCCTCAAGACTATGTGTTTCGGGAATGACGTGCCCCAAGATGGAGTTTTGACTTCCTTCAGGTCCCATCCTTGCGTCCATTTTTCATAGGTCGCCTCCTCAGATGTCCCATCATCCCACCGAACTATAAGGAAATTGATTCCCTCCCACGACGATACATAGGAAGACTCTTTGAGGCTCAATCCCAACACTACTTCCATATTCATGATGGATCCATCTCATTCCCGCTCCACATTATTAAACTCTCCATCATCCATCTTGATTCTTACTCGGACTTACACATCTCGATGAAATCATTTCATTCATCCCAGCTCCACTCCTTGTGGCACCCAGGCGGCTAACCATGCAGAAGCCCCCAAACATCCATAACCATCCACCAAATAGTATCCCTCTTACGATGGACCAATTTTCTTGTGTAAGACCCACCATGTATTTGGGTCATTATCGCTCGTGTACTCCACAATTCATCAGCCCTTCTAACTATGAAATTTTTTATACCAATCGTCAACATAGGGTATGTAGGAAGCCACCATAAGTTTCAATTGCACCAAATGGTAAACTGTGGTGCTCCCCTATTCTGAGGTGGACACTCCCTGATATTTCCTCAGTGGTGTATAGATCATATTTCATGGCATGACATCTTTCATTATGGGACACACTATCTTGGGTATGCTCTTATTGAGTGTTCAGATCTATCCACCAAGAAATCCTTCCCGGTGTTCCCACGAGAGATGTAACAATTGGATCTGTCTCTATGGGATGTTATGATAACCCTCATTCCATCTCTACAAGACTTTAAACTCACATCCTACCTCGTTTTAAACATGTGATTCCTATGGAAAACCATATAAGACACAACTTTGGCATAACCGTCTCCGCAAGACATTAAACTCGCGACATGACCTGTGATAAACATGGGAAGATGAGGAAGACCTCAAGGACATGCCTCCGACATAAGATACCCAGTGGCTAATGTGGGATGCCTTGGGACCTGTTCCCCTTAGAGACCCGCTTATGAGGAAGAATATAGATTCCCTAATGACCATGCATCCAGATATTCCCTAAGATGCTAGATGTAGTCTTCCACTCCAACAGAAGGTTTCTACCATGTCAAGACCCCATAAAATGTTCGGAAAAAAGTAGTGTAATTAACTATCGTCCACAACGATATGGCACCGGGAAGGAGATTCACAATCCATGACATAATCATTAAGGGAGGCATGAACTAGGTCACATGTTCTGAGGAGGAATCCATGATGGAAGAACCGACATCCAATCATCTCATTTCGATCAAGGAGCAAACGTCCCTGAATACATAATAGATGTCTCTCGTATTTGGAAAGTGAGAATGTGGGGCAATAGTTGCACATCCTCCATAGACGGATGCACACACTACAGGGAATGTATGAGAAACACACATCATTCACATCCCCAATGGACTTACTTGGGCAGCCACATCCAAGAGATTCATTCCACCAATCTAGGTCATTCAAACATGTAATCCCCATCAATTTCATTGATGCACTTAGTAGCACCCTACAAACTCTCATGTGTAATACCCACACAATACATCCAATAACATGGTTTTTTATCACTATTTCCTAAAATGGGTTAAGTAGGATTCTTAATTATGGATAAATCCTAGTAATGTTTTAACCATGGATTCTATCTCATAGCTGTGAACCCCCTGGAACAACTTCCATCAATTTCAAGATCAACCATCAAGGTGAGACATCTTCGCATTAAGGTAAACTGCACATCAGATCATTCACCATAGTCATTCTAACCCATCTATGCAGTAAACCATCAAGGTGATCCATCTTCGGGATTTACCACTTTGATCATCCTTTATATGGATATTTGATAAATTTTATTTCATCACAACAATACATTAAACACATGACCTATCACATTTCTACCTTGTTTTAAACATGGGATGCATTTGTAAAACCTCAAAATTTATTACTTCATAATTATATACCCCTTGATCTATATGGGAATCCTTGGTTTCCATACCCGATATACCTCCATGATATAACCTCTTATGAGGAAGAATACTTTTGACAAATGTTACAACATCCAACCATGACCATAATGCCCCACACAACTACTCTCCTGAATGAAGGATGTTTCCCTAACAAAGACAACATAAAATGTATAGACAGAAGCAACATAATTAAATAGAATCAACAAATAGATTGAACAAAGAATGAGTTTCATGAACATAACTCATATCTATGTTGGAGAAACATGACTATGAGACAAATTCCAAGGAGGAATCAATAGAAGAAGGAACCGACATCAAATCATCACGTTTAAAATATAGAGAATAAAACACTGATGAATGTGATGAATGCCACCTAGATTTGGAAATCATGAATGCATGGTAACAATGAAACATAATTTCCATAATGAAGCGTGAGGTGGCATACCTCAGTGAATGAATTGGAAACCGAAACGGTGAACCAGAGGGGAAATATTTTCGCCTTCAACCACTGGGATTGGCAAGATTGGTCATTATAATAACATATGATCATGTTACTGGATCCAGATATTCAGTTCTAGGACCCACTAAGTAAAACAGTTGGCTCAGTGTGAAACACACCATGAATTGGGGTAGTGTAACATTGATCATTTCATTTTACGACATTGTCATCAGGGGTCTCTCTAAAAAACAATAGAAGATTAGAAAAAGTTGGGCAATTGGGAATTTATTACCTTGTATCTGAACTAAATGTTTATACCTCCTTATTTTCAAGACTCATGATGTAGGAAACCATTCATCCAATTCTATCTGACGTAGGGGCAGGAGAAACATCTATGTGGTAATCTTGCATGACACCTTCCCCACATTGACTGTAGTGGCTACCACGACTTCTGGGTTTCCGCACTGAGTCTGACCCTCAGATATTATCCACGTATGGGTCATGGAAACCCTCGTATTGTTGTACGACTGATAGGTAATTATTCCAGTGATGAAGATTGATAGAAAATACCTGAAGACTTTTCTTCCTCCTTAACACCACATCCCCCAGTGATTATGTATAGAGCCTCTACTCTCAACTCCAATGACGTAACTATTCAAGAGACTCTCCCCATAATGATACTTTAACACGATCCAATATTACAAGGAGGTATGGGATGATTAGGTCATCATGAAAATAAAAACTGCATGGGTGTCAACTAGGAGGGTTTCTACCATGCGGTATCAAAACCACTAACTACTAGTCTTCCTGGTCAAGGAACTATTGACTATTCCACTCATCTGTTGGGCCAGGTCCATATAACCTGATACACACATTGGGACCATGCATAGAAGGATGAACTACAAGTGGAATCATCTTCTAAATATCATATTTCTCCCCCCACCCATGTCACATTCCACATGGTCCCTACTACTAATGATCATGAACCCATCAATGCACTATCTAGATCGATCCCTCAACTTCAACACAAGAATGTTGTGCACACTCATTCACATTATAGTTTCATAAAATTATATTACAGGATATTTTGTGATGATTATATTTAGTATGAAGGACTTTCCCATGTATTCACCTACCAAATTAGAGGTCCTTCCTACTCACACAATCAGGATGGAGTTCATACCCTTGATCCCAGTATTGGAAAAAGCAGAGTTCCACCCCTCTTCGTTGACATCCTATGAAATGGTTCTCCACATAATTTCAATTCATAATATAGAGTTCCTCATTGTGTCACAAACCATCAATGTGAAGGTATTACTCGTGACACCCCCAGATCATGATGAGGTCCTCCCCACTTCAACATTAAAAAAAGTAAATTTCTTCCCCACTTCATCGACGAACGGTATGAAGGTTCTCCTCGTGACATCATCGCATAATAACATGATGGTCTTCCCTATACCAACACCATCAAGTGTGGTGGTCCTACCCACTCCATTAGAGGTCCTCCCAATGAATCCATTTACCAATATGTTTCCCCTCATCATATCAATGATTCTCAACATAGATGTCATGTTCATTTCCAAATAGATCGAATCAAATTCACTCCTCACACATAGGAATTTCAAAGAGAAGGTCCTCCCTAGTCCCACTACCAACATTGAGGTCCTCCCAAAGATCCCAAAAACCACAATACTGGTCCCCCCATCTATGTGGGTATACCAATAATATGTCATCACCACTCAAATAAAATGTAATATATAGGTACTCCATATGTATTGAATATGGGTTCTCCCTTAAAGATATATCCTTGGTTATAAAATAGAATCATCAACACTAAAAATATAAATCATTGAAGCACCAAGTTGATGTCAATATCATTACCTTCACAAGTATTAAATATAAATTAAAATCCAGGATAGAGTGGTCTCCCCAATTATATAAATTAGAGACATGGTAAGGATCCTGGTAGGTTTGATTCATCATCTCAAAAGGTGAGATGCCCTAGATCCCAAATATTCTTGGCAGGATAATCACATACTAGTCCTAGTCAATTCCTGGTCCCTATCATCCCATATATTAACCACTTATCATGACTACTACATTATTTGTTTTTGGGCATCAACTAACTAGTCCCTTAGTTGAATGACTAATTCTATCTAAGTGGTTTTGAAGGTGGAAATCTCATTCGTTTTTTATTAAAACATAATTTTTCATGATTATACTCTTAGATAATTAAGATATTTTCATACATCTCTTGATACAACTCTATATCTTGGTGTGGGATTCCCTCCCATATCTTCCCGGCAGTATAATCACATACTAGTCAATGAAGACCTCAAGCATCTTCCCCCCCAGTGAACATGTTGTACAATGAATAGTGAATTGATCCTATATGGCCACTAACTATGGCTATGTGGTCTTTGAAATGAATTTTTGAATGCACCTCTATGCCTCATGCTGGATGATATTATTTTCTTTGACTAAATCAATGTTAGATTCATCAATCCCTTCATGATTCATTAACTCTTGCTCCTAGAGTATAGAAAAAAGTTCAGTAGAATGATCCTCATCTAGAATCATGTTAGTTGGGATAGGCTCCACATCAGATGGTTGTTCATCCTCACATGATCCAACATCAAATATGTTTTCCCTATTAGTCCTTATTTCCACCACACCATTTGAATCACTCACTATCACGACTGACATTTCAACAGAGGTTGTGGGTTGGTCTGCTCGCATGCCTGAATCCATATGATATATTACCAATATCATATAAGAAAATTGGTATTCAATGGAATCATTTAATATAAGTTAACATTATTCCCACAAAAATATTTTGAAAAAGTGCATGTTAGATTATTAAGAAATCAGTATGAATCAATAAATATGGGGAACATACAAGAGTCAAAAACCAATTGATCGATCTCCATGGTCCCCACCATCGTAATGCTATGGAATTTCCCCCCATGGAAGACATGGTGATCAAGAGATTTTGGGGTGGATACTATCTTCCCCAATGCCAATCATCTTCAGGGATACTTTTTCCCCCAGAACAAGCCTCGAAGCATGGTCCTTTTCACCTATTATTATACCAACATCCCCATCAGATGGGATCCCTTATGCAAGATCCTCCTACATGAAATAGATTTCAGTTTGATAATCTAGATAATGCGTGAGGGAACCTGAAGCCTGAGATAACATGAATTCAGGATTACCAAATATATGTTTGATGAATTCCCACTAAGGATATTAGGATTTGACCATCCTCCGGAGGACTCTGTCATTATGATCTTATCCCAAAGATTTACCTAATCCATTTGGTAAGGGATTATTGATGGCATGCTCGGCTGCTAAAAGATACAAAGGAGAGATTAGGTTCAATATTAAATTTACTAGGTCTGTCAGTAGACATTAAATAACTTTATAAGGCACTAGTTTTACCATATTCAACACATATTGTTCCCTCCCTTAATAAAACGTAAGGAATCAATATTTGAGGACACTAATCCCAGCAAGGCACGACTCATTTCTATTGAGGTGAGCCAAAATTCCTTGAATAACAGAGATCTACATGTATAAATACTAATTTTACCTGGTATTGGAAAATATAGCATCCTAAATAATGTCCATATTCTTTAACCGCTTCCCTAGAGCTGAAAATGTGTCCTATGGAACCCTCTGGATAGATACCATTCTTCTCAAGTATCCCCTTCCACTCACATTATCTTACACAAGAGTGTAGTGATTGGTATCAATACTAATCGTTATTCACAACCACTTCTGGCGAGGGACCATGTGCCTCTAGACATGTTGCTACAACCCTACATACATATCCATTTGTGTCACCATGATGCACTCAGGATATCTCCCTATCGTGGCCCCTTGGAGGAGGGATCTCTCCTTAATTTGACTGAATGGTCTACTATATGAGAATTTTCCTCATGTATGTATCTACCCATATCTTTACATATTCAAGGATCAACATGAAAATAGTTGTTGAAGGGGGTATCATGTACCACACATTTCTATCATCCCATGTCAACATGAGCCAATGGTATATCATCACTGAAGGATGGAAATATTGATGAATCTATATTTATGCATTTTGAGTGAGCCTCTGACAGAAACTGAATAGCCTCAAGTTTTGATGTGAGTTGTATGATTCAAAAACTAGATCACAGTCTTATATCTCATCCAGTACCTAACCATGGAAGGATAAAATATATGATCATCTATTCAATGGTCCAGCTGTTGTCATCAGTCACTACTAATTTCAGAAAATGAAATGGGTGGATGGTAAATTTGTCCTCCATACTAAAAATAATTAGCACCATCAATATTCCCAAAATTAATGGGAAACACCATAAAATATTAATAATCAATGACTGTAATATTGTATCAAGAGGTGAGAAGGGTTTTGGTACTCATATCCTTCTATGTGCAGATATACCCATCTATACAGATATTATAATGGATTACATATGTGAAGTGGTGTCTTCCCTCATTAATCTACAAAAGTAACTTATATAGTGTCATTAGACCAAGGATTTCATTAATTAAATGATAACACTTTTCTAGTAGGCCATGAATTATGGTTATACCAAGCCACCCCACCCTGAAAAAACTCACTGAAATCATCCGCCAACAGTTGAGCACCGTAATGAATCTGGCCAACCTAAATTTGGGTTGTGTCTCAATTTTTATGTTGTAACCCCATAGCTTCATATGTCTCTCTTACATGAAACAGATGTAAGAGAACTAATATCATTGATGGGATCCAATTGGATTAGTTTGTATCCTTTTCATCAGTTTATGCATTGGTTCTTCACATGTGTAGAGATTCTCTGTCGGGTAGTTCATAATATAATGGTACCATTTCTAAAAATCTGCATCCCCCATCCATGGATTATCTTTGTTGGTGCCCCACACCAGGTCCATGATAGCCTTCACAAATGGAGGTGTCTATTATAGATCATCCAACACAATATCTATAAAAAACATTATCACACATTGCCCCCATAATCGAAAATACATTAATTTGATGAAGGTCCCAAAGGATGATCCAAACCTCATTGTTGTGTAGGTGGAATGTGTTGGTCCGCGGAGACCGTCTACAAAAAAAGGTCAAACATGATCTTGCAAGGTTGTTAGGCATGGAACTAATAATTGTAATGCCCCGACCACAGTTACCCAGAGTCGGTGCATTATTATATAACATTGGCATGATAGAAGGAAATCAAGTCCCAAAAGACCAATCAGTTTAGTAGCCGTGGAAATACTAGATACTTTCATAATATCAACATTAAAACTTAAAAATAAAAAAAACACTAAATTATTCCATTGGAAACATCCAATATTCCTAGATTATACCTGCAAGTCACTCATAATTAACTTCATCACATCCTGGGAAAAAACAATGAAAGGGGTGAGCTCAAAGGCTTAGTAAAGATAACAATATAGCGGAAACTTTCATAAATAAGCATAAAAATTTAAGGCGATTCATAACTAAAACAAAATCCTTTTAAACTTGAAAATTAGTATAATATGGAAAAAAATGAAATAATTCCATTTAATTATTCCCATGGATATTCTATTAGTCGAATAATCACATGCAATATTAATAACCAATTTCATAATGATGGAATGCATAATTCCATACTGTCATAACCACATAGTCAAGGCCTTGTGTCAAGACTACAAATAAGATTTTGTCAAGGACATGTGCCAAGATACTAGTTTTTCTCACGAGACCTACCGATGCATCGTGGATCTATATTGGGCTTCTTTTGCCACTTACTAAGTCCATTGCATTCCTCATATGAAAAGTATGAATCATAACATAAATATTTGTATTAAAACTAGCTTACGAAATGTCGATACTTTAACCACAAACCATGAATGGTATAAAAATATAACATCCACAGTCAAAAATTACGCATTCGATACAATATTAAAAACTCTATTATATCGGATTAACCTTAATCGAGACTAATGAATGATATTGACATAGATTAAAATAATCATCTAACTATTGAGAGAAATATCCCACATTATCTAGAAAACATTTAAAAGTCACACAATTTGGCATGAATCCATTTAAAATAGATTTTTGAATCAATGTGTACCATACAACATTGTAACTTTTAAAAATAATGTTGACTTTAAAACAATAATGACCATATAAATAAATCCATAACACTATTTTTAAAACATGGACATTAATGAGAAAGATTTAGATTAATAACTCTTTAAAACATTTTAAAATGATAGTTTATTTAGAGTTCCTAACCAAAAGGGAGACTCTTGAATACAAATATTTGAGGTAATAAAAACTTTTTAATATCAAGAAAATAAAGTTATTCCTGATATACTATGTCAAAGTACCTTATATACACCATATAAAAGTGATTTGTTGTATAACAACATAGGAGTCTCAATGGACTGAAAATTGAGATGAAATCTCTCATAGTGGCCATATCCTTAGGTTAAGGATAAATCAACGACATAATTATGTGTGAAAAATATAAATAAACTCAATATGATTGGATATTCAGTGTAAATCAATTAGATTAAATTCACACATATTCTTGTAAAAACAACACCAATGAATTGGATGTTTAAATAAATATATGTAGATTGAGTTAAAATTACTCTTATAAAATATATATCAATGACATGAGAATATATCAATGGATTGATTTTGTGTATCAAAAGTATATCCACATAAATAGTAGTGGAGGTTATGAAATGAGAAAATTAATAGTGATTCCACACATAATCATGGAGTAAAATAATCAATGAAGTATGCGTAAAGACAAATGAGTGGAAATTGAAACTTCAAATTCCCTTATCGATTTGGTAGCGTACGAAGAATACACCCATGAAAGAATGATCATACAATGATCAAGTAAATATCCATAAATTATAGTATATTACACAATGAATACAATCATGGGAATTACACACAGCACATGCAGTAAATAAGTGGTGAACAACAGAAATCTCACAGAATTAAATGTTAGATAAGAAACCCCTTACCTCAACTCTGAATTGTCTAGTGTGTTCCTTGTTATTCCTGAATAGAAATCATAAGTTAATTTATACTTTATTAAGAACATTTTTCAATTTTATTATTCATTTTATATCAATTATTACCTTTTTATAATAAGTAGTTAATTATTTGAGTTCATATTGGATATTTTATTGATGTTCGGAACTTGAGTCAAAAATGAACTTGTTATAATTACAATTTGTCCATGTGGTCAAAACACCATAAAGCATTTCTTTGTTCCATTGAGACACTTTCCTGGGTGTCTCCTTCCACATTTCTTGCATAATGGAAATTAATGATTCTTTTTTCCATGGAATCCACTACTGGAGCTCTTATAATTCATCACCTATCTATTCATTGTTGAGTCCAGGAGTTGGCTAATATATATGTTATTGATCATATTTTTGGAAAAATGATTTGGCATGAACACGATATCTTTTACGTCTATCAACATTCCATTTTTTTGCTCATTTCCACTATTATTACCAACTTGTACATCATTCTAAAAGTTATTATGATGCCATTGGAATCTAGCCATTGACTAAAACCAGAAAGCATTATGTGTGTAAGAGTAGTCATAAAATCATTTAGAGAATATCATGACACTATTTTTTTTATTTTGAAACACCTTTAGATTAACCAAGATCATTTATTATAATCTTTTATTTAAATCCTTTATATCGGTTTGTAATGAAAATGTAAATTATCCAATGCATATCCCCTGAGAGTGCTTTAACCCGGAGTGTAGAAAGGCTCATTGTCGTGCACGAGTTCCCATTTGATTCAATATTAAAGCGGAGTTTCGGGTTTTACCCCTAGGTACATCTGTTCCAGAGCCACCTCTAACTGCTCGTATCCAAACAGGGATGTATTGCTTAGAAAACTCACAAAATCTCTACAATAAAAATTTTCAAGGAAGTTCTTCAATACGAATCCTCAAGGTCCATCTTAGGTATATGTGCTCTAATCAGAGTTTATCTAAATATAGTTTCTAAGGCTTGTACAAAACATCATGTGATACCAACTGTTATTCCTGACTCCAGTTACCCAGAGTCGGTGCATTATTACATAAAATTGGAATGATACAAGGAAATCACCACTCACAAGACCAATCAGTTTATTAGTCTTGGAAATACAAGATACATTCATAATGTCAACATTAAAACATAAAAAGAAAAACAACACTAAATTATTCCATTTAAAACATCCAAGCTTCTTAGATTATCCTTGAAAGTCACTCATAACTAACTTCTTCATATCCTGGTTAAAATAAAACATAGAAATGGGTGATGTCAAATGCTCAGTAAGGATAACAATATAGAAGAATCTTTCATAAATAAGCACAGACAATTAAGGAAACACATAACTAAAAAAATCCTTTTAAACTTGAACATAATCATAATATGGAAAAAAATGAAATAATTCCATTTAATTATTCACATGGATATTCTACATTTCGAATAATCACGTGAAATATTAATAACCACTTTCATAATGATGGAATACATAATTCTAGACTATCATAACAACATAGTTAGGGCCTTGTTCCAATACTACAAATAAGATATTCTCAAGGCCTTGTGCCAAGAAACTAGTTTGTCTCTTGAGACCTACCGACTCACCGAGGATCTATAGCGGGCTCCACCCGTCACATACTAAGTACAATGAATTCCTCATATGAAATATTTGAAACATAACATAAACATTCGTATTAAAACTAGCAAACAAAAAGTCAATACTTTAGCCACAAACCATGAATGGTATCAAAATAGCACATCCACAGTCAAACAAAAATCATTAGATATAATATAAGAGATTTTATTATATAAAATTAACCCAAATCACAAATAATGAAGGATATTGACATAGATTAAAATAAACATCAAACTATTGATTGAAATATCCCCCTTTTTCTTGAAAACATTTAAAAGTCACACTTTTTGTCAAGAATCTATTTAAAATAGATTTTTGAATCAATGTGTCCCATATGACTGTGAATCATTTAAAACGGATTTTGATTTGAAACCTTTAATTTCCATATAAATAAATCCTTAAAACCTTTTTTAAAACATGGTCATTAATGAGAAAGATTTAGAATAATAAATCATAAAAAAAATTTAAAATGATATTTTAGTTAGAGTTCCTAATCCAAGAGAGACACTTGAATAAAAATAATTGATGTAATAAAAACATTGCAATATCATGAGAATAAAGGGATTCAGGATATACTATGTCAAAGTACCTTATATAAACCATATAAAAGTGAATTGGTGTATAACAACAAAGGGGTCTCAATGGAATGTAAATTAAGATGAAATCTCTCATAATGGCTGTATCCTTAGGTTAAGGATAAATCAACATCATAATTTTGTGTGAAAAATATAGATACACTCAATATGATTGGATATTTAGTGTAAATAAATTATAGGACATTCACACATATTCTTGTAGAAACTACACCAATAAATTTGATGTTTAAATCAATAAATGTAGATTGAGTTTAAATAACTCTTACTATGTTCATATCGATGAATTGAGAATCTATCAATGGAGTGATTATGTGTATCAATATTATATCCACATAAAGGGTAGTGTATGTTATGAAATAAAAAAATTAATATTTATTCCACACATAATCATGTAGTAAAATAATCAATGAAGTATGTGTAAAGCCGAATGAGTGGAAATTGAAATTTCAAATTTCCTTATCGATTTGGTAATTTACGAAACATACAACCATGAAAGAAGGAACATAAAATGATGATGTAAATAACCATAAATTAATGTATATTACACAATGAATAAAATCATGTGCATTACACACACCACATGCAATAAATAAGTGGTGAACAATGGAAATCTCACGGAAGTAAAGGTGAAATAAGAAACCTCTCACACCAAGATCGAATTTTCTTGTGTGTTCCTTGTTCTTCCTGAATAATAAAAGTAAGGTAATTTATACATGATTAAGATAAATATTAAATTTTATTATTCCTTTTATATCACTTATTAAATTTCTATAATAATTAGTTAATTATTTGTGTTCAGATTGGATATTTTATTGATATTCGGAACATGAGTCAAAAATGAACTTGTTGTAAATACAATTTGTCAATGTGGTAAAAAGTCAATTATCTCCAAAATGATATAAATGATTTATATATCATATTTAAATATATATCCTGTATATATAAGTATTTAAGACATAACATGGTATTTGGAGATAAGAAATGAAAATCACCTTTCATGGAGACGTTAAGTTGTACGTACGCATGGACGCTACTTTCATTTATATTTTTTATTTTAATGGAATTAAAACATAATTATACATTGGTATATTATAATTAATTTATAATATAATATGATATATTTTATACATAATTTAATTAATTCTATCCTCTATATGATCCATGAATTTCATGAACGAATCATATCACCTTGAGGGGAAGGTAGTCCACACTTCCTCAAGTAAATTTATCGTGGTCACAGATATTGGAAAGAATATTGGTGTGTTTTTAAATAAAAATAATAGAAGAATAGAAAAAAATAAATATAATAAACGTATTATAAAAATATATTTCCACCATAATGGCCACCATAAGTGGTGGTAGGAGATAATCGAACAATCATCGTTTCGTGAGACGTTAGTTTTCCATCCACAAAAACATTATGTTCTTCACCCATTAGATAGAGGTGTGTGTAAGTGGATGTCAACTAATTATTATAAAAAAATCCTAGTATATTGAAGATACTGTTTTTTTTAGAATTTAAAGGAATAAAATGAGCTCATGGGGTTGGAGAAGTAAAACAAAATAAATTAATTTAAGAGAAACTGTTACCTTTAATTTGGGTAACTCCATTTGGTTTGAACCAAATAGGCATCTTGATGTGCCTTCTGCATAAGTTAAGGCTTCTAGGTAGAATAGAGGGATGTATGGAGCTTAATTGGGTAGATTTAGGATGAGCCAAAAGGGTTGATAGGTGTGAAGAATTGGTTACAAGTGGTACCCTTTTATAAGGGAGAGGAGGGGCACTTTAAGAAAGTGTAAAACTATTATTTTATTATAAAATTATATTTGGTATCAAAATGTCGAAAAGACATTAATGTCAAATAAAAGATGACTAATATTCTAAATAAAATCATCCAATCAGAATTGGACATGTTTTGGATAATATTTTAATCATTATAATCTTATTTATTTAATTAATTTATTAATGAGGTAAACACTTCTTCATTATTGTGTCATAAATAATTTAATTTATTTGATGTATAAAAATTATAAAAAAATACCATGATTTAAGATATCTTTTTATCTTTCCAATTAATATATATATATTCAATAATATAACTAATATAACAACTTGTATAAATTTATTTAGTTAAATATATTTGTTTGTATCATTTTGTCTTAACTTTAAATTAATTAATCTAATGAGTCATAATCACTCTCAAGTGGCAACATGGGGTACCAAAATCGACCTAAGGATTCCCATGGTCGGCCATGACTCATCAAATAAGTTTAGGACAAGTGTTAAGGTAATTTTGTACTATTATAATTTACTTTTTCCCTTGAATTACCCTATTTACCTTTAACCGCTATAAATAAAAGTCAAAAGTTATTATTCACAAAAAATTATTTTAATCTTATTGAACCACATTTTACTTCTTGATATTAACCGTGTCTCTCGGATTTTTTAAATTCAACTCACAGAAGTGGAAAATTTTCATTTTAATGTAAAATTCACTTTTTAAACTACTACAATGTTGTTTCACTATTCATAAAAAATTGATGTTTTTAAGAAAAATATCCAAAATTAAGCCTTTGCATTATTTGATATTCCAAATTAAAAAATTATTTCTATTTTTCCAAATTCAAAACAAAAATTTTCATTAATTAATTTAAAATTAATTCCTATTGTTGAAACAAATACCGTGTTTTTAAGAAATAATAACTATCAAAAGATTGACACATGTTTATATCCAATTTCAATGTGAAATTAATTTCAATGACCAAAATTGGATTAATTGGTAAATATATATTCTAATTAAACTTTAAAAAAAATTATAAAGATAATATAACCATATAAATAAATTGGATTAAAACATATTTTTGAATTAAAATACAATATTTTTCACTATTCATCAAAAAATGAATTTTATCAGAAAAATACCAAAATTTTACCCAAAGTTAATTTTGATGACCTGATCCTAAAGAAGAATTTAATTTTTTAAAATATAACATAAAAAAGGCCAAAAACTATATTTAAATAGGGTTCGCAATCAAAAGGCGGTAAATCAACCGATTAATTAATATTAGAGTATTTTTTCTTAAAATCGAATTCCTTTCTTATTTTAAGCCTCTAAATTTTATTGGATAAATGTATAAACATTTAAAAAACATATATAATCATATTATAGTTACATATATTCATTTCCACCAATAAAATGGCTCAACATTAAGTACCATTTAAAATAATAATATTAAATTATTAGTCTGCAACGTATGATTTCTAAGAAACTTGTTGTTGTGTATCAGGTAATCCATCGAACATAGAATCCCCTTTATATTAAAAATAATATTTTATCCACAAATATTAATAAATATGAAAATTTTATTATTCTATATTTACCCAGGATGTTACAAGAATCCCTTGACAAAATCATAGAGGCCAAACCATCGAAACTCCACCAAAAACTCAGTGTAGGACGTGAATACATATTAGTCACATGAAAATTCATTTATAATGTTTTTTCCCTGGTGAAATTCCTAGATGTATACCACCCATTAACCAGGAATCCAACTCCCACTTTTATTATCATTTTGAATTGATTTGGGGATCCAATGTCTTCCTACTTCTCCCCATAGATATTATTTTCAATCTTTTTACTGACAGTCACCTATGATGAATGACTGATGCTTCTATATGTAGCCATCATCAGTTGTATTCCAACGGTACTGCCCCGGTAGGCCTCTGAACTAGTAGGATATTTATTCCATGGTAGATGATGGAATGAATTTCATATCTCTCAATTCAGAGTCATATAATATTTTCCTTTCCCATAATGGGTACACTTTATGACTATTTGATAATAGCCCAAGAAATTTTTCATGATCCATGTGTTTTTAGGCATTTTCCATCACCATGATTTTCTTATACATTTCCATAATTCTAGATCCATCAGTCAGGACTTACCATGATACATCATTGATAGTCATTTAATCTAGAACATTGTTTTTTTTGCACAGATTGATTATAGATATTGTTTAGAAATCATGTTCTTGAAGCAAGCATATAGAGCTCAAATCTGATATGACTGGTTCTTGATGAGGAATTTATTATAAATATGGTTTGTATGTCAATTTTTCAATGAAGCATTTATAATGAAAAGAGAAATTGTTTTTCCAAAAGGATTTCATCATATATAAATAATTATAAATGTGAAGAACTTCATGGAATGATAGCCAAGTGACTGTTCGTTGCACTATTTCAAGTGTCTACATGGCCCCCACCCATTCTATTTATATGTGTATGGGAATGGAAGTATCATGAAGGATTTTTAACCAGTAGTATTCATGTGACTCCCTCATGATAGACCACTATGAATAAATATTTTTAGTGGGAGTATTTTTTCAAATATAGTGGCGACTATTCCTCAAAATCGAACCTTCCTTTTCTCGTTAGCTTCCATTCTAGGGGTGGGATTTTTTGATTCCAAAATATATTCCCTTGGATTATTCAAGGATGAATGAAATATTTGGATGTTAATAAGAACCAGAATAGGTCCAACATCACTCTTATGCATCTATTTCTTATATCCCCATCATGGAGACTTTTCACCCTCCTAGAACTATGTATCATTGATGGAGTGTTTTGCAAGATAGATGTTCCACTACCATAGTAATAGAATGGTTTTTTAATTTCATGTCTAACATAACTATGATCTTTAATAAATCCAAATTTTTCCGTGAAATGAATGTTAAGAATTATGATAAAATATTACATAAATACCTTACTCATTTGTACTTTATGTAACAAAATTAAACATTTTAACATCTATATTTTCCCTGATTTGTAATGCACCCTGAGCATCATGAACCAACCAAAAATGGATCTCCCACGGTATCTTAGCATCATGATTCTTCTTTTCCTATGTTCTATTGAACATCCACCCAATTTGGGATTCCATTCATGTCTTCGTATTACTGTCATAATGTAGGAAGTCCCATAAGTATACATTAGGCTTAGCGAAGCATTAAACCTTCATAAAGAACTACTTTCTCAATCTATGACCTTACACATATCAATTTACAAAAAAAATTCAAGAATACACTTGGTTCACATTGGTTTTTTAAACTACGATTTATCTAATAAATATGAATCACATCTTGGTAAGGCCATATTATTTGGTAATACCACCTTTTTTCTGCCTATGTTGCCTCCCTTTTGATAACATCTATTCATGAATATTGAGTGCTCCAAGCCTCCCCATCCATCCAATAGTTGTTCAGTTTCACCATTGGTCCATATGTAACATATTAAAACCTTTCTAATGCACCAATCAACTTCATGTGCAGCCTAATATTCCTATTAACCTATTTTTTCATCATAGGTATGCTAATGACTTCTGATTTTCAACATCGGCATTCTATCATGGTCCTCGTGAGTGATCCTTTCTCTAAAATGTTAAAACATATAATTGATGAATCCATCCCCCTTCCATGGGTTTATTGTAACACCCGAGACTTTTATGTTATATAAATCATCAAAGGAATCTTTTTCTACACAACACTTTCTTGGATTGCTTTACAAGAAATTGCGACCTTCCTCGATAGCTTACGTCGTACGCAATACCGAGTTTCACTAAACAATGATATGCTATTAAAATATCATTAAAACTAGCAGTTATGAATAGTAATAACCACTTTTTTAAATTTTATAAATTTTAATTTTCAAAATGGAATTCATTTTTGGATTTGGAATATTGAAATTTTCCTAGGGTGAAATTTTGGTATTTTTATGAAAACTTTCAATTTTTGATGAATAATGAAACCACTAAGTGGTAGTTAAAAAACTGAATTTCTCATAAAACGTAATTTTACCGCTTCTGTGAGTGGAATTTCTAAAATCTGAGAGACACGGTTAATATCAAGGACGAAAATGTGGTTCAATGAGATGAAAATAATTTTTGGTGAATAATAGCTTTTTACTTTTTTTTACCATGGTTAAAAGTAAATTGGGTAATTAAGGGTAAAGATGATATTATTATTACCCTAAAACATGTCCTAATTATATTGGATAAGTTTAATTTGACCAAAAACAAACGTAGGAATAAAATATGACCATTTAGTCCCACTTGGATTAGATTAGGACATTTATTATTAATTTATTTAAAGACGGGTTAAAATAGTTAAAATCATAGTTTAATATGTAAATAATTTTTCATATGGGGTTATACATAAGATAAATTCGACTATAAATATTAATTAGAAAGATAAAAAGATTTCCTACATAATGATATTTTATTAGTAATTTTTCGACATTAAATAATTTAATTTATTTATGACACAAAGATGATGCAGTAATTATCTTATTAATGAAATATTGACATAATTAATATTAAGCACCAAAATAAATGTAATTTGAGTCTTTTTATGAATTCCACTAATTTTATAGATTAATATGACATGTTATTATTGATTTAATTAACTTGGTTCGAACTAATACTTCTGTTATGATTCTCACAAAAATCAATTACTAAATAGTGTCAAAATTGACATAAAATAGTTTTTAAAACAAATATTATATTAGTAATTGTTATTTGATTCCTAAAAATCTAATGTATGTTGAAATGACTTAGATAATGTTATATATATTAATAATAAACAACTTGTGGTTCTTTTGTCTGCTTATAGTAAGTTTATTAACCTTATAGTATAAGAACACAAGAAGACACGGTAAAAGTAAACTTTTTTAACTTAATGTTAAATCTAAATGATAAGGTTAAAATAGGAACCTAAACTAGTCTAAATTCTATTGGATGAGAGTATTTAGACCCATACCCACCTTATCTTCTAAATATATCAATTTGGAGCTATTTAAAACCGAAATTGACTTAATAATAAAATAATATTTTTAGTTTTCCCAAAGGTGCCCCTCTCCTCCCTTATAAAAGGGCACCTCCACCCCCTCTTCCTCATACCCAATTCAGCCTTCAAGATCGGCCAACCCCTACCAATTCCTCCTCTCCAATTCCCTAGAGACATCCTAGAGGTTCTGGGATTCTATAAAGACCCATTTTAGTGTCCTAAAAGGAGGTCTCAAAGAAGTACTTCAATGAAGAGGTAATGTCTATTACTGATTCTTTCATCTTTATTTCTTCTTCCACTTCTTCTTCTTTAGTTGTTTCACTATGAAGTAATTACATAAGTATCACTCATATATTGATATGTTTTTATAATTATTAAACAACCTTATTTCACCATCTATCCAACCTATGGAAAAAGAAATCACAGCACGTGCGTACGTACGGAATACCGTCTCCACGTCGTGGTGTAATCTATTTTCCACCAACACCTTACTTGGATGGGTATAATGGTGTAAATAATGACTATATATGACTATTATAAAGTGATACTGATTCGGAAATAGTATACATACACTTCAATACAATTCCACGATCATAGAAACGATATCATCACTCGTGCGTACGTACGGAATACCGTCACCACGATGTGATGCGACTCGTTCTACATGATATTAATTTCATAATGATTATATAAATGAATTGAATGAATGAATATGATATATATTACACTAATACCATTCCGTAAATGAGGTATCTATAATCTAAAGATAAGAATAAGAATTTATTCGACAAAACACGCATAAGAACAAAAAGTTATAAACACCCGAATAACAAGTAGCAATGAAATATTACTACTAAGAAGCTAATAATATGACCATATATGATATCATAAAAATAAGTATGATTCTTGAATAAGTCAATAAAATTATTTAAATCATTATACATGAGGATCGGACAATTACGAAGCAAAACAGATATAAAGTAAGGGAAATATCACAATCTCATTTTTATCCGGGATTGTTTATACTTTAGTATTTACTGGGGTATATTTTATCATCCACATTCATGTTTCCTCAATATGTAATATTGTTTCCATCCACCTACAATTATCTAAATCTAATTTTACCCTTCGGTATGTTTTTAGTAAAGTATATAAAAGGAATCTTTTGTCATTTATCGTACGATGTACTATTTGACTTTTCCGACAAAAGTACGAGAAGAATGTTTTTTTACTTATACGGCATGAATGTATTTTTAAAACATTGTTTCCAAGAAGCTTCCTATGCAAGTTTTAAAGTTTATTTTTAATCAACTTTTTTTTGTTTAAAACTGTACGACATGTTATGAAAGGAAAAATGTTTTTGAAGTAAAAACGATATTTTCCTCAAGAATGGAGTTCAAGAGTTTTATCAAAATTATTTTCCATCTAAGATAATAAAGGGTTTTGTCTCTATCCCTATTATTACATTGATTTTATTATGTTGTGATGGAAATATTTTTATGAATTCCTTTTTCTTATATGAATTGTTTTATGATGTCACGATGTTTAAGATTCCCATTTTTATTAAATGGGTTATGTAATGATGAATGATTTATGATTTTGTGGAACACATAAGAATGGTAACATTATGAGATGGGTGGGACCTATAACTCCCTCCAATGCATTGGATAAAGATTTTATATCTCATGAGATAGACATGGCTAGAACGGTAGGTAATACCGGTTCAGTGAAACAGGACTGAAATGAGGGTGACTCGGTTCAGAAAGGGACTTTGTCCACTAAGATAGTCTTGCCAATGAGTATTGACTAACAAGAAATGATTTTCTATGATTATGTGTGTATTCCACAAAGTTTCATGTTTTAAGTTATGGTTATTGTGATTACATTTCACTTCCATGATTTATCCCATGTTATGAAATTATGATCTCTTTTGCAGGTTAAGATTTCCAAAAGATATGTTCTTATGTATACAATGTGATTGATATTTCTTTTGATTACCCTTACTGAGCATTTGAACTCACCCTTTTGTATATTTTATTTCCCCAGGTTAGGAAGAAGGTTATTAAGTAGAATATGCCAAAAAGGGACTCTAGAAATGATGAAATAAATGGGAGGAAAAGTAGATGATTTATGAACCAGTTGTTTATGTTTCCCTGTTTCTAAAGACACTATACCTATACGGTCCTTTCTTGGTTTTGTTATATGTTGTAATAAGTGTGCATCAAATCAGAAGTAATAACAATGTATTTAAATTATGGGTCGTTATAGTTGATATCAGAGGAAAGGTATAGTCAACCATTGGAAACTAGGATGTGAAAGCCTTAGTAAAAACCCTAAGGAGAAGTCTAAGCATAGAACACAATATTAGTGTTATAGAAATGGCCATGAATAACCTAGGATAAGACCTTAAGTGTAAAATTTAATTCTTGATTATGTGGTTTTACTATTATAATTAGTTTTGCTCACACTATTCTTCTTGGTTTTAGTCAATGGCTAGAACTCGAAGGAACCTTGTTAATGAGGAATGCGACGGGCAATGCAATGATTGTCCCCCTGAGCAACCAAACATTATGGGAGCTAGAATGCAAAATCTTGTATCCATTCTCACACAACTTTCTCAAGCTATGAATCATGTGGGACTTCCAAACTAGCAAAGGAAGGAGAAACATTCTATTGAATCCTTCATGAGGTAGTGTCCACCTTCTTTTAGCGGGTCTACTGATCCATTAGTAGCTGAACAATGGATTAGTACTACTGAAAAGATATTTTCAGTTCATCAATGTTCTGAACATGATAAAGTCATCCTAGAAGTGTATCGTTTGGAAAGAGATGCTTATCAATGGTGGAATCTTATTAAGAATACGAGGCAAAGGGATAAAATTGAGTCCATGGAATGGGACGAGTTCAAGAACTTATTTTTCAATAAGTACTTCCCTCGTATTGTCTGAACAAAGACGGAGAAAGAGTTTCTTGAACTGAAGCAAGAGGATGATGAATCTAATGGTACCTATAAAGAAAATTTTACAAGACTTGCAAGGTACACTTCTGGTATTATTATCCAACCTGAGAGTAAGATCGATAGATTCTTTAGTGGCTTAAAACCAATTCTTCGAAGGGCGTTATCCATAAGAGACTTCAATAGCTACGAGGAAATCGTTCGATGTTCTCTCAAAGTCGATATGGAGATTGGAATAACCCATCAGTCATATGGGTTTGATAAGAAGAGGAATATGGAATTCAAAGGAAAATCTAAAGAGCACACTGAAAAGAATATGAGCTTTCCCTAATGCTCAAAGTGTGGAAAGAAACATGGAGGGAGTTGTCTTAAAGGGACAAGTAAATGTTTCAAATGTGGAAAGGAAGGTCATCGGGCATTTGAATGCCGCGATGATAGGAAGAAGATGTCTAATGATGCAAACAAAGGAAGGGATACACAGAATGAACCTACTACACTTCAATGTTTCAAGTACAAGGATATGGGTAATTATGCCAATAAATGCCCTAATCCAAGGGTTTATGATGATGGTCGACGTCAACAAACTCTTCAGGCTAAAGACAAAGGAAATCCACATTCAATTTCTATCAGAGATGTGGAGTACGATAACGATGTGGTGAAAGGTACACATACCATCCACTCTAAAGTAGAAAATGCTTTATTTGATTCTGGATCCACCCACTCTTTTATTTCTGAAGAATTTTTTATGGGTATCACCGTATTACCTCAAAAATTAGTTGTTGAGTTAGCTGTGACAACAACTAATGGCACAATAGTCTCAGAAAAAGATTATAATTCTTCTATGATTTAAGTTTGTGGGAATGTGATTCCTGCAAATCTTGTGATCCTTCCTATAGTGGAATTTGATGCGATTCTTGGCATGGATTGCCTTTCTCTACATGGAGCTCATATCAATTGCCAAATTCCAGATCAATTTATGATCGTCTATCGATGCAAGGATGAACATGACCTTCCAGTGGAAATTTCTTCAATCTTATGGGTCTTGATTCCACTAAATGAAGGTTATTTATCTCAAATGGTTGGTGAGAAACTCATGATTAAGAATATGCCCATTTTACGGGAGTTTGATGATGTATTTCTGGAGGAATTACCGGGACCTCCACCAAATCGTGATGTTGAGTTCACAATAGAACTCGTACCGGGTGCTTTGCCTATTTCAAAGACACCTTATAGAATGGCCCCAATTGAGTTGCAGGAATTGAAGAAGAAACTCCAAAGGAATCTTGATAAGGGATTCATACACCCTAGTGCGTCACCTTGGGGAGCACCTGTTCTATTTGTTAAGAAGAAAGATGGATCAATGAGACTCTGCATTGATTATCGAGAACTTAACAAGATAACTATCAAGAACAAATATCCTCTGCCGTGCATTGATGACCTATTTTACCAACTACGCGGAGATCAATACTTTTCCAAGATTGATCTTCATTCAGGATATCATCAATTAAGGGTCAAAAGGGAGGATATACCAAAGACGGATTTTCGTACAAGGTATGGACACTATGAATTTATAGTGATGCCATTTGGTCTTACTAATTCCCCTCATATCTTCATTGATCTAATGAATAGAGTCTTTAGAGACTATCTTGATCAATTTGTGGTAGTCTTTATAGACGTCATTCTTGTCTATTAAAAGAGCAAGGAAGAACATGAAGATCACTTTATAATTATTTTGAAGACCCTGAGAAAGGAGAAGCTTTATGACAAATTTACCAAGTGTGAATTTTGGCTTAAAAAAGTTGCATTTTTGGGTCACATACTCTCAAAAGAGGGGATATCTATGGATCCAGCAAAAACAGAGGTTATCGAAAGATGGTCGAGACCAGCAACTGTAACTGAGATCCGAAGTTTTCTTGGTTTGGCTGGATATTATCGACTTTTTGTGAATTATTTTTCACGATTATCTAATCCACTCACCATGTTGACTCAGAAAGGAGTTATGTTTGTCAGTACGGAAGAATGTGAAGAGAATTTCAAAGAGTTGAAAAGAAGGTTATCCAGTGCACCTGTGCTCACACTACCTTGTAGTGGAGAAAGGTTTGTGATCTATAGTGATGCATCCAAGAAGGGATTGGGTTGTGTTCTTATGCAAAATGATATGGTGATAGATTATGCCTCACGACAGTTGAAAATACATGAGAAAAATTACCCAACGGATGATTTGGAGTTAGCTGCGGTAATCATTGCATTAAAGATTTGGAGGCATTACCTTTATGGTGAACGGTGTGATATTTATACTAATCATAAAAGTTTAAAGTATATTTTCACACAAAAGGAGCTGAATATGCGTCAAAGAAAATGGTTGGAGCTGATTAAGGATTATGACTCCTCAATCCATTACCACCCTGGGAAAACAAACAAGGTGGAAGATTCATTAAGTCGAGAAGACCATGCTTGTTTTTCTATGATGAGGACCACAAAAGATGCAATATTTATGGATTTACAAAGGATGGATCTTGGAATTATAATGGAAGGGTAAAATTATATCTTTCTCAAATGAATGTTCAACCATCTATACATGTGAAGATTAAAGAGGCATAGAAAGAAGATGTTGAGTTACACAAGAAGGTGAGAGATGTTCCTGAATTCAACCTTGATTGTGATGGGATAATAAAGTTCAAGAATCGGGTTTGTGTTCCTCCCATCCCTGAATTAAAGAAGGAGATACTGGATGAGGCTCATAGTTCTTCATTATCTATTCATCCTCGAAGAACGAAGATGTATAGGGACCTGAAAGAGTACTTCTGGTGGGATGGCATGAAAAGAGATGTTGCTGAATATTTCTTTCGATGCTTGGTTTGTCAACAAGTTAAAGCTGAGAGACAGAAGTCTAAGGGGATGTTACAACCATTACCCATACCCGAATGGAAAAGGGAAAACATCACTATGGACTTTGTCACATGACTTTCTAAAACATCCAAAGGCATAATGCTATTTGGGTCATAGTAGATCGTCTTACAAAGTCTACAGACATCATTTCTATTAGAGAGGATTTCTCTCTGGATCAGCTTTCCAGGATATATGTAAAGGAAGTGGTAAGATTTCATCGAGTACCACTTTCTATTATATCTGATCGGGATCCGAGATTTACCTTGAAATTCTGGTGAAGTCTTCAGCATACTCTGGATACAGAGTTGAGTTTCAGCACTGTTTGTCATCCTCAGACATATGGTCAGTCTGAGAGAACAATTAAAACCCTAGAAGATATGTTGAGAGCTTGCTCTATAGATTTCAAAGGTGGTTGGGATCAACACCTACCTTTGGTGGAATTTTCTTATAATAATTTCTTTCACTCTAGTATTCAGATGGATCCTTATGAAGCTCTCTATGGAAAGAAATACAGGACTCCAACTTGCTGGGATGAAGTTGGGGAAAGAAATCTATTAGGACCCGATCTCGTTGATGAAATGGCAGAAAAGGTCAGATCTATTCAACAACACATAAGAGCAGCTCAGAGTCGATAGAAATGTTATGCCAACAACCGAAGGAAAGACCTATAGTTTGAAGTGGGTGATAAAGTGTTCTTACGAATATCTCCCTGGAATAGGGTTATGAGATTTGGAATGAAGGGGAAGTTGAGCCCTAGATATATCGGTCCATTCGAAATACTGGAACGTGTTGGGAAGGTAGCTAACCTATTGGCGCTTCCACCGAATCTCTCTCAAGTTCACGATGTGTTCCATGTATCTCTCCTGAGAAAGTACATACCTGATCATTCACATGTACTCAGCTCAGAAGTTGTACCGCTGGAGCAAGATCATTCTTATGAAGAACAACCAATAGAGATTCTCGATCATAGCGAAAAAGTCTGACGAAACAAGACCACTCGATTGGTGAAAGTTTTATGGAGGAACCACCAATTAGATGAAGCTACATAGGAGCATGAGGATATGATGAGGGGGAGGTATCCTCATCTGTTTGTTACAAAGTGACGAATTTCGAGGGTGAAATTTATTTTAAAGGGGGTATAATGTAACACCCGAGACTTTTATTTTATATAAATCATCAAAGGAATCTTTTTCTACACAACACTTGATTGACTTGCTTTACACGAAATCACGACCTTCCTCGATAGCTTGTGTCGTACGCAATACCGAGTTTCACTAAACAACGATATGCTATTAAAATATTATTAAAACTAGCCGTTATGAATCGTAATAACCACTTTTTTAAATTTTATAAATTTTATTTTTCAAAATGGATTTCATTTTTGAATTCGGAATATCGAAATTAGCCTAGGTTGAAATTTTGGTATTTTTCTGAAAACTTTCAATTTTTGATGAATAATGAAACCACTAAGTGGTAGTTAAAAAACTTATTTTTTCATAAAACATAATTTTACCACTTCTGTGAGTGTAATTTCAAAAATCCGAGAGACACGGTTTATATCAAGGACTAAAATGTGGTTCAATGAGATGAAAATAATTTTTGGTGAATAGTAACTTTTTACTTTTTTTTACCACGGTTAAAAGTAAATAGAATAATTAAGGGTAAAGATGATAGTATTATTACCCTAACACATGTCCTAATTCTATTGGATAAGTGTAATTTGACCAAAAACAATCTTAGGAATAAAATATGACCATTTAGGCCCACTTGGATTAGATTAGGACATTTATTATTAATTTATTTAAAGAAGGGTTAAAATAGTTAAAATCAAAGTTTAATAAGTAAATAATTTTTCATATGGGGTTATACATAAGATAAATTCGACTATAAATATTAATTAGAAATATAAAAGTATTTCCTACATAATGGTATTTTATTTGTAATTTTTAGACATTAAATAATTTAATTTACTTATGACACAAAGATGATGCAGTAATTATCTTATTAATGCAATGTTGACATAATTAATGTTATAAACACCAAAATAAATGTAATATGAGACTTTTCATGAATTCCACTAATTTTATAGGTTAATATTACATGTTATTATTTACTTAATTAACTTGGTTCGAAATAATAATTCTGTTATGATTTTCACAAGAATCAATTACTAAATAGTGTCAAAATTGACATAAAATAGTTTTTAAAACAAATATTATATAAGTAATTGTTATTTTATTCCTAAAAATATAAGGTATTGAAAAATGACTTAGATAAGGTTATATATATTAATAATAAATAACTTGGGGTTATTTTGGCTATTATAGTGTGTTTATTAACCTTATAGTATAAGAACACAAGTAGACACGGTAAAAGTAAACTTATTTTACTTAATGTTAAATCTAAATGACAATGTTAAAATAGGGACCTAATCTTGTCTAAATTCTATTGGATGAGAGTATTTCGACCCATACACACCTTATCTTTGAAATAAATCAATTTGGAGCTATTTAAACCCGAACATAACTTTATAATAAAATAATATTTTTAGTTTTCCAAAAGGTGCCCCTCTCCTCCCTTATAAAAGGGCACCTCCACCCCCTCTTTCTCACACCACTTTGATCCTTAAAGCTCGGAAAACCCCTGCCAATTCCTCCTCTCCACTTCCCTAGAGACATCCTAGAGGTTCTGGTCTTCTTTAAGGACCCATTTTAGTGCCCTAAAAGGAGGTCTCAAAGAAGCACTTCAAAGAAGAACTAATGTCCGTTACCGATTCTTTCATCTTTATTTTTTCTTCCACTTCTTCTTCTTTAGTTGTTTCATTATGAAGTAATAACATTAGTATCACTCATATAAATATGTGTCATTATAAGTATGAAAGAACCCTATTTCACCATCTATCCATCCTACGGAAAATGAAATCACCGCTCGTGCGTACGTAAGGAATACCGTCTCCACACCGTGGTGTATTCTATTTTCCACCACCACCTTACTTGGATAGGAATAATGGTGTAAATAATGACTATATATGACTATTATAAAGTGATACTGATTCTGAAATAGTATACATACACTCCAATACAATTCCACGATCATAGGAATGATATCATCACTCGTGCGTACATACGGAATACCGTCTCCACGATGTGATGCGACATGTTCTACATGATATTAATTTCATAATGATTATATAAATGAATTGAATAAATTAATATGATATATATGACACTAATACCATTCTTGAAATGATGTATCTATAACCTAAAGATAAGAATAAGAATTTATTCGACAAAACACGCATAAGAACAAAAAGTTATAAACACCCAAATAATAAGTAGCAATGAAATATTACTACTAAGAAGCTAAGAATATGATCATATATGATATCATAAAAATCAGTATGATTATGGAATAAGTCATTAACATTATTTAAATAATTATACAGGAGGTTCTGACACTTACGAAGTAAAACGGACCTAAGGTAAGGGAAATATCACAATCTCATTTTTAACCGAGATTGTTTAGACTTTAGTATTTACTAGGGTGTATTTTATCATCCACATCCATGTTTCCTCAAAATGTAATATTGTTTCCATCCACCTAAAATTTTTTAAATCCAATTTTCCACTTTGGTACGTTTTTAGTAAAGGATATAAAAGGAATCTTTTGTCATTTTTCGTACGAGGTACTTTTTGACTTTTCCGACAAAAGTACGAGAAGAATGTTTTTTAACTTATACGGCATGAATAGATTTTTAAAACAGCATTTCCAAGAAGCTTCCTCTGCATGTTTTCAAGTTTATTTTTAATCAAATTTTTTCAGTTTAAAATTGTATGACATGTTAAGAATGGAAAAATGTTTTTGAAGTAAAAAAGGATATTTTCCTCAAGAATGGAGTTCAAGAGTTTTATCAAAATTATTTTCCTTCTATGATAATAAAGGGTTTTGTCTCTATCCCTATTATTAAATCGATTTGATTATGTTTTGATGGAAATATTTTTATGAATTCCTTTATCTTATATGAATTTTTTTATGATGTCGCGATGTTTAAGATTCCCATTTTTATTACATGGGTTATGTAATGATGTATGATTTATGATTTTGGGGCACACATAAGAATTGTATCATTATGAGATGGGTGGGACCTATATCTCCATCAAATGCATTGGGTAAAGATTTTATATCTCATGAGATAGACATGGCTGGAACGTTAGGTTATATCGGTTCAGTGAAACAAGACTGAAACGAGGGTGACTCGGTTCAGAAAGGGACTTTTTCCACTTAGATAGTCTTGCCAATGAGTCTTGACTAACAAGAAATGATTCTCTATGATTATGTGTGTATGCCACAAAGTTTCATGTTTTAAGTTATGATTATTGTGATTACATTTCACTACCATGATTTATCCCATGTTATGAAATTGTGATCTCTTTTGCAGGGTAAGATTTCCAAAAGTTATGTGCTTATGTATACAATGTGATTGATATTTCTTTTGTTTACCCTTACTGAGCATTTGAGCTCAACCTTTTGTGTGTTTTATTTCCCCAGGTCAGGAAGAAGGTTATTAAGTTGAATATTTCAAAATGGGACTCTAGATATGATGAAATAAATGGGAGGCAAAGTAGATGCTTTATGAACCAGTTGTTTATGTTTCCCAGTTTCTAAAGACACTATACCTATACGGTCCTTTCTTGGTTTTGTTATATGTTGTAATAAGTGTGCTTCAATTCTGAAGTAATAACATTCTATGTAAAGTATGGGTAGTTATATTTATGATCAATGGTTATGTAATACCAAGGGGTGAGGAATTATTCCCCTACAACATAGCTATATAATGTAAAACGTCCTAGCACTAACGTCCTCAACATAAGAAATTAAAATGTGATATCTCCCTATGTTAAAAATGAATGTTATCCACATGTATGAATGACATGTAATCATATCATCCTCATATGGAATGATTTTCTTGACATAGGATCATATATGTAATGAAAACTAGGAACCTTCCCACCTCTCATGATCTGAACCCCCCCATCCCCCCCCCCCCATTGGGAGATGGTTCCATTCCTATCATAGGCAGTTTCCTAACGTAAGCCCTACACACCATCAATATGATTCTCTGTATAAAACTGAAATGTAATGAAATATTCCTCACATGGAAGGATATAATCCTCATATAAAAGGATTTGAACTTCAGGTATGTTCCATTCATAAGACCCACACCACCTCTCTTTGTAATTTCATTCACGACATGATAGCCAGGTTTATTACTTCCCCTTGTTTCTCACACCAAGTGTGACTGACAGGTCATATAGGTTAGCAATTTCCATGATGTAAATCTAGAAAATAGAATCCCTCATAGTGTAAGGACCATAATTAACCCTACATAAAGGAATATTCCCTATGTATTACCCAACAATATACCTTCAAATGGTCTTATTTCATGCATAAGCACCATCATGTCCAGCAAGTCTCCCTCCTAGTGTAAGCCTCATCTTGCAGCCACCAAACTAGAGTGTTATATGTGTATGTCCAAACCATTTTCCTTTAAATGTTAATATTCCATTCCAAACACCCTAAAAGTCCAATGGGTATCCATCTTAGTGTATGGACTATCATGACCCCTATATACGGGATGTTTCAATGCATAATCCATAAACATGTACCTTCAAATGAGATGCTTCCAGGCAGAAGACCCAACCATATGTTCCATTTATATATTCTTCATCATAATTTATAATCCCCAATTCGCCTCTTCCAACTATGTGGGATTTGATCCATGCCTAATATACAATGTACAAAGGAAGCCTCTCTGAATTCCAAACCTAGCACACCCAACACTCCACCAATCTTATATATCCCAATACACACCACGACCACATCCAACCTTGCTTTACATGGTATGCAACATCTCATTGAAATAATTCCACCCATCTAGGAAGATCCTATATGTAAGCCTCTTCTATTTAATAATTTCTTCTACCAATACTCAGGAACCTCTCATACGTAATCTCTACTCCATAATTAAGACGACATGGATTTTTATACATATTATCTAAATTGGTCATGTAGGAAGTCTCTTTGAGGATTAATCCCAATCAGTGGAAATACTCTATGGCCCCTCTCATATGGGTACACATCCCAAATCCACATCTAGTGGTGTCATGATCAACCTTCATTGTGTGATGTATTCCCTTTATGTGACACTCCTCCTTGAATCCGTCTACAAAGGAGTTCTGACCCATCCATCTAGAAAACCTCCTTGGTGCTCCCCTGAGGGATGTAAATCTTTGATCATCCTTCACTTGTAATTCTTGTCAATCTCATTTTATATCTACAAGATGTCAAACTTCTGACATTTAACACTTTTACCTAATTGTAAACATGGAATTATTGTGAAAAAATTGGATGATATGCCTCTGGCATTAGAAAACCCATGGTCGATAAAAGATGCCTCACGTTATGCGCATGAGATGCCTCCTTGAGAAGACATCACATGATGATGAATACATGTAACCAATGATCCATCGTCTAGACAAGTAAATGAATCCCAACATAACTACTCTCCTGATAGAAAGATGATTCCCTTTCGTGACCCCTTCAAATTTCCAGGTAGATGAATTGTAGTTTACCAGCATCCACAATGAGATGGATCCATGAAAAGGTTTCACCAACACAGCTCAAATCTATTTTGGAGACCTAGAATATTTAATGAGTTCTATGGGATAATCCATTGAAGGATTAATTGACATCTCATCATCTCATTTCGATAAAGGAGTATAAATATACAAAGAATTTGATGAATGTCTCCAACCATTAGAAATCATTAATGTAGGGAATCAATACAACACTACTATCATGATAAATTAGATGTGGTAAAACTTGGTGAAAACATTAGAAAAAATAGTTACATGATGAGTATCAATAATTTATAATGAAGGTGATGAAGGTGTCAGAAAATATATATTTTTATTATGGTATCCAATGTTTTTGGGAACTAGGGGTCATATTTATTATAGTTATTTACATCATAAATGAGTTATTTATAGATTATAAATATAGTGATCATTGATTAAAATAGTTATTGCATCAAATTTTCTATTGCCTGTTCTTTTTAGTTACATTAAAATTGTATTCAGGGTACCTAAGTAAGATTAGGTTTATGAAAGGATACGTGGATAGTTTTGATCAAATTGATAGGGTATCCATCAGTGTATATTGGACAATTAATTTATTAGTGTAGGTTCATGGGTACCCCATTCATAAATGATTCTCTTGGTAGAGAGATGGTCTAATAAGTATCCTTCTCATTTCTCTTGGTCTAGTTGTTCTTGGGTATGAATCAAGGGCTCTAGTCCAATTATCCTTATTGAAGGGTTGTCCCATCATCTGTAATTTTAGTGTCTAAAAATCCATTAAACCAACAAGGTTTTGGTATACATATTATGATTCCTCCCAAATATTATCAATTACATTAAATGAAATACGAACAATAATTATAGTGAGATTATATCATGTTGATAGATGATAGATTTGGTTGTGGATAAACCAAAAGATTCAACCACCATTAAGGGCATAAGGTTTAGTGTGGGCATGGAGGTTATAGTTAGAAGATATTAAAATATGAAATATATGGGTATAATTTTTTTATGTATGTTCCAGCAATAGAGGTATCAATGTTTGTAAATGTTAAATATTCTTCTATTATATAATTTTATATTTCAGATTCATTCGGGAGTGTCATAGTAATTTTTAATTCCCAATTTAGTTTATCCATCGTGACCAAACATGGAAGGGATCCATGTACCCCAAATGTTTACTATGATAGGTACAGGTTAAACTAATTAGAATACTGTGTGTTTGGGATGTGAATTGATTATTGGCCAAAATCATTTTTCCAAAGAATTACATTTTCCATTAAATAAAATTTTCATGTCCTGAATTCATAAAATATAAGAATTTGGAGAAAATCAGTTGGTGAAATAGCCTCATTCATGACCCTTAATAGGTCAGAGGCTTCTAACTAGTAATGATAGCACGGGATGTGTCTGTGGGGAGATTATTCCACAATATCATCTTAAGAAACTTGAATAAATAAATAAATATCATTCATAGATGAAAATAAAATGATTTTAAAATCAATATATATAACAAATTTACCGTAATGTAAAGAATGTAGTAATATAAGAAACATTAATTCGACATATAATAATAATATTTATATGAAGGAAAAATATATATAGAAGAGTAAATAAAAGAAAAAAAATTAAATTTATAAGGTTATACCACACACTCTGAACAAAACCACATTCCTGATATCCACATACAGATATAATCCATCCTCTATGATCTATCTCCAACCTCATCCCATCCTATTGATGTAACCATGTGAATGTCTACTCACGTACCGAAGTGAAAATTCACCGTAATATGGGTATGAGTACAAAACTCGGTAGGTCACCACTAATGTAGTCTCACACATAACAACTAATATTTAGTATATGTTTATGTGAATAACTCATCATTTAAAAAATAATAATAATGAAAATAAGAAGAGAAAACTAAAAAAAACTATCATGAAAATGAATTTTTTCATTTAGAAATTCTCATGGAATGTTCCTAGAGTAGTTGTGAAACAACAAAAAATAAATGAATGAAATTAGTATATAATTATTCCTAGTGTCAAAGATCCCAAATGAACATACCAACTTTTTTGTGAACCATAATTTCATTGATAAAGATTCATCATGGAAATAAAATACATTTCCTAGCTTTGAGTTCACCCATACTCACATACAATCACAATATTGATGGATTCCATGAAATATCTAGACATATTGTAATAATGTACTATGATATATGCCATAAAACTCACACCATTTTAATCCATATTGGTGTTGGATCACTAGGAACTAGTCCGTAGGTGTTCATGATAATGGATCACGGATGAATCTAAAGGGAAATGACCCTTAGTTGATCTGTATGTAATTCCCAATAGAACCATGATTTCATTAAATATCCATTCATTAAACATTTTAACATTCCACTCCCATAAATGTTTTATGAGTACCATAATGCTTATCCAAAAAATTATATGAATAATATGAGACAATGAATGAGGGGATAATTATAAATAATTGAGAATATCTAAATGAAGGGTTCTAAATATCCTAAACATCCTCCTATATAATCATTTAGAAGGGTGTAATCCCATTCAAAACTGCAACATCAAGTAATAGTAATAATAAACAATGTAAGTATCATTGTAATGATTCCAAGTAGTATATTTTGGTATTCTAATAAAGTGTTGGTCAATTAAAAATTCTCAAATACCATATCCTAAGAATAACCTTTGTGAATCCCCATCATAACATCACATAATATTAGACCGCATGTGATGGATTACCAGAAGCACATATGGAATTGTTGTTGAATCCAATGTCACCTTGTGAAAGTGTTAAATAAATATGGAATTTTTTTCTAAATACTAAACCCCTTATCATTTCCATAACCTCATGATATAACATGTTTCATACGAATTCTAAGGCCTTACTGACTACCATCTCAACCCAAATACTCATCTCACTAGTTATATGTAAATGTATGATTTCTCTTCAACACCCAATGCACTAGAATATCATGTACCATAACATCATAAACATAATATCAAGTACTTTTAAACATTTCAAGGTCTTTCATCAATGGAAATAATCAGGAGGAGGCTAGGGTCCCATATTAGTACTCAATGTCAGTCTTGGAAAATATGATAATCCATCCTAGTCCATGTCTACCGAATGATCATCCACTTAGGATGGTACAAGGCTGGAATACCCAACCTTGTGTAGTCTCACCACCAAATACATTTGGATTCCAGATTTTATTCAATTCAACCTCAGTCTTTACCCTCCGGTCTAGGACATGAATCTATCATAAATAGGTTGTTAGGGCACCTTGGCATTCATCCATTTCAATTATCCAATTTTGTTTTTTTAATAATTTCATTGGTATTAATTTAAATTGGGAGTTCCACCATTAGGGGTGAACCCCATCATACACATACTACTATAAAAATTCATGCATACCATAGGGAAGCTATGATATACCCCCTATATCTATGAAACCTTCCATTTATTTTCCATGGGCCGACAACATATACTAGGGCATGTCCATGCATATCCAAGGCATGAATGGTCATGTCTCACATAAAACATTAAAAGTTTAAGTTTTTATTTTTATATTATAAATTATTAAATAATGTAAAATCATGTAAATAAAAAAAATCACTATCAATGCATAAATATCAAAACCTCATCGGATGATCTAGATACACTGAAATTATGACCAAATGATATCCAACTACCTTGAAAACCTCCCCAAACACTAACTAGACCTCATACCTGTTAAGGTGTGTTAAAAATCGTTCAATTTAAATTAAAACATTATACCATTAAGAATTATCCATGGTGACATATCTTGATGAAATGACACGTTGTGATGTGAAGACTGATTGATGGGTCCTCCTCATCCTAGGAAGAGAAAAAGGAAAATCACCCATATCAATTTCAACAATGATCCAATGAAATATAGAGTAAAAAATATTAAAATATATTCCAAACATAGATTAATAATGTGGAAATAAAACAATGGCCACTAGATTATAAGACGTTCCTCAAGAATTTCAATGCATTCATCGGCGTTCAATTCATACATTGAATGAGGGAGATATCTTATTGAGGAATGGAGTATGAGGAGGGTGTGCACTGGAAAATGAAGGTTAAATTGAGGGATTATATAGGGGAAAAAATTTTCATGTTAGAGTGAACTAATGGTATATTTTTCTACATTATTGAGGCACATGGTTGTGCCCCACGGTTTGGAAATCATTGCACCAACTGTTTGGAATTTATAGTCTGAACACCTGAACATTTCATAGTTATAGTGCATGATTAAAAAACCATGTGATTCCCAATAAATCCATACACCAAACCTAATGGTTATCTAGTTCTTTCGTTCATAGTTAAACAAATAATGCTCCATCAAAAACTATGACATTTGGATAGGATTCAGGGTTAGTATTAACCATGATCCAACCACTGACCATATGATATATTTATTAAAAGCACTGACATTGATTCCTGAACCCCAAAACCAATTGTGATTTCTATAAAAAATATTCCAAGCCTCCAACCATGTATAAAATCATTATTTATATGTATACATCCCTTAAATTTTATATTTAAATACTCCAATCAGATTGGGAAAGACCATTTAATGAAAAATCCAAATACATCTTAAAATTTTAAACACATAAAATAGTAGATATTATAACCTCCATACCATAACACATATAATCAGTGATAATTTTTGTTACTAATTAAAATTCATAACCGACCTACTCAATTCATAAACTCTATTAATTGTTTTTTATGAATTTCCAACATAATTTCAATCCCTTTTAAAACATATGGTACATAGCCTACAAAACCAAATTTAATGCTCATAAACAAAGATAAAACACAAAAAAATTTACTACTATAGGACATCAAACCTGAGATATGATAACATTATCATCTATTTCATCAATTATATCTTTACACTTCCTTATATAGGTTCTATATTTTTGTAAAAAAATCTGATCCATAGAACATCCACAATGAGAATTTTAAAAAATAAATTCCTTATCATCCTAATGATACTTTTGAGACATTATAACATTATATAATAGAATATGAATGAGGAAACTACCCCAGGTCTCTGATTTGATCTAAATTATTGAAATTTTATCAAGCAAGTCATCCTGTTGATTCTTACATTTCCTAACAAACCCATGACCAACCTTTAGACAATACCCATTGCAGCATAATGATATTCCAAATATGTTTCCTCACAGACCATATACATTTAATTGATATTACTCATGTTGAACCACCTCTGGGTGACTAATCAGGATCCCGATACACTTCAATTATAGATTTTCCACTAAAACCTTACCTCAACGCATTTATCCAAAGGCACTTAGAGATCATTTTGATCACGCACACATAAGCTCGTAGTTGACTTTTGGGTACATTTCATAGATAAACCATCCCATGTTAGAATATATATTTCATACCCAATATCAAAATGATTATCATTTTTATATCAATGATCAATTGAGGTTTGTAGAAAAAAACCCACAGAAAGGATGATCTCCATGAAAATTATATCATGTGTAAATTTTGGTTCAAAATTTTTTTGGGGGCCCATTATTTAAATAGATGTAATATCTATGGATACAACAATGAATAATGACAAATAATGTTGTCCAAGAAAAATTAATAAAAAATATATGAATTTTTCTGGGGTTTGATGGATATTATCGATGTTTTGTGAAATATTTATCTTGATTCTCTAAGCCACTCACCGTGTTGACTGTCAACGGAGTAAATTTTATATATCTGGATAAATTTTTATAGAATATAAAGAATATAAAAAGAAGGTTAGTTAGTGAACTTTTTCATACACTACCCTATACAGTATAAAGTTTTGTGATCTACAATGATGAATCCATGAATGGTTAGTTTTTAGTTATGAAAAGAAAATATATGTTTATATCTTATTCCTCATGAAAATTTAAAATCCATGAGAAAATATAGAAAATGATAGATTTCAAGTTAAATATACTAATATTTTCATTAATTATATTGATGAATTTTCTTTATGGATAGAGATGATATATTTATACTTATCATAAAATATTAATGTATATTTTAACACAAAAGATGATGAAATTCACGAAATATGTTGGTTTGAGTCGATTAATGAGTAAAAAATTCCAATACATTAACACCATGAGAATCTAAACAAGGTTGTAGATGATTTAATTAAAAAAATTCCATGCTACCCCCTCTAAGATGATGATTAACAATTTTCCAATATATATGGTTTTTTAAATAATGGATCTATAAATTGTTATAGAAGGAAAGAAATCCTATATTTTTCAAATTAATGTTCAAACATCCATATATATGAAGACTTAATAGGTGCAGAAGGAATATGGAGAGATGAAGAATAAGGTGATAAATTTTCCCGTGTTCTACCTTAATTATGAAGGAATAATAATGTTTTGAAACTGTGTTTGTGTCCCTACGATACCTTAATTAAATAATGAGTTGTTTGGTGATGCTCACTGTTCCTTATTCTCTATTTCTCCCGGAACCACTAAGTTATATTGATTCCTGAAAGAGTATTTATTTTGGGATGGAATTAAGTGATACATTTTAGATGATATTTCACGATGCTTGGTTTTTCAGAAAGTTAAGGCTAAGAGATAGAAGTCTAAGGGGATGATACAGTTGTTACCCTTACCAGAATGCATATTGGAAAACCTCACCATGGACTTTGTCATCGGACCTCTCAAAACATCTAAATTCCATAATTATATATATGTTATATTTGACCATCAAATGAATTTGGAGAAATTAATTGATATACGTGAATATTTTTTTCATGATCAAAATTCCAAAATATAAATTAAGGAATTTGAATGATTGAATAGAGTACTACATTAAATTATACATTATTATAATAAGAGGTTTACCTTGATGTGATTTGATGTCTTTAGTTGTCTTTGTTTATAGAGTTAGGCTTCAAAACATCATATCATCATCAAAAATAAAGTCAGTCTGAGTGGAAATTTCAATCTCTATAAGTAAAATTGGGATCTTTCTCTATATATTTCCAAGGTGGTTGCGATAAATAACTACATTTGGTATAATGTTTATAAAAAAATATCATTCAGTACAATATTCTGATGGATTCTTTAGAATCACATTAATTAATATGTGATGAACTCCATCATGATTGAATGTAGTTGGGGAAATAACAATATTGGGACCTAATCTAGTAGATGAGAAGGTAAAAATGATTAGATCTATTTAACATCACATATGCTCAGATCATTGTTGCTAGAAAAATAATACTAAGAATTAATGAAAATTCCTAGAGTTTGAAGATGGTTTCAATGTCATTATATGAATATATCATTAGAATAGAGAAATGATATTTGGAAATATTGGAAAGCTTTTCCATAGAACTATCGGTCCAATTTAAATTATAGATCATGTTAGAATTGTAGCTTTTGGATTATTGCTACCACCAAATCTATCTGAAGTTCATGAAGTGTTCCATGTATATCGCTTGATAAAGTAAATACCTAATCAATAACATGTAGAAATCCCAGAAGTCATACCATTGGAGAATTTTCTTTCTCAAGAGGAACAACCAAAGTATATTCTAGATCATATAAATAATGTTATATGAAACAATATCACTCACATAAATAATGTTTTATGTAATAAATACCTATTTAAAGAACTACATGGAATCATAAGGATGTGATGAGTTGGAGATATCATAATATGTTCATATCCAAGTGATGAATTTTGAGTGTGAAATTCATTTTATGGGGGTAGAATGTGACACCCATTTATTTTAATGCAATATTTCACTGAAAATAATATAATTCTTCAATAGATTTGGTTGCACTCAACCATGAGTTTAAATGAACGATAGTACACTATTAAAATGACTATTATTACATATTTTATCTAAATTGGGGGGAATAAATATAAATAACTATTTTATAAAATAAAACTAATTGTACTCAATATGAACATATTGGTAAGTGCCTAGAAAATAATCACACATTTTTTAGTAAAATCACATTATTCTTTAGAAAAATATGGTTTCTTCCAAAATTAATATTCTTGTTTTTATTAATTAATTTTTAGAAAATGGATTCCAAAATTTGAGTTTTTTTTAATTCCAAAGCTCAAAATAATTTTTTTCCCAAAAAAATTATTTTTTATTTGAATAGAGAAAAAAATATCTTATATTGAATTTTTTTATGTATTAATAATTTAAAATGATGTTTTAAAATTGTTTTATATTTTAATTATTTCATTTTTTATTTAAAATAATATAAACATTTTATATAAAATAATTCAATAAAATAATTTATTAGAAAAAAAATTATGTTTTAAAAGGTAATTTTAATGAAAAACAATTTTTCATTGAATTGTATAGTTGTTTTATTAAATTAAATTATGATGATTAAATTTTTTGATGTTTCTTAAAATAGAATATAAATTTTTTTAGAAAATACAAATTTAGTAAATAGTCCAATTTCTCTTTTGGGCAATATGAATAGTAACCTTGGTAAATTTTGTTACCACAGTAAATGGAAAATTATGTAATTTAGGTTACAAATAAAATAATTAATATTATATAATATCTGAAACACCTTAATAGAATTAATTAGATGAACAGAAATGGACTCTAAACACCAAAGCATATAAATTATTATGTATAATGGACACTTTTCAAAGAAAATGACTTATAATATTAAAATCAATGAATGTAACAAATTGTCACATTCTTCTTCTTTAATGTCCCTTACATGTCCCGAGGGTTAAAAATTATTTAATAAAAACATAAAGATACCAACATCATGTTTTAAATCATATTATATTATTATATAGTATTTTGAATTATTAATTATATAATGTAAATATTTTTATTGAATACATTATATTTATATTTTTAATTGTATTTTATTTTTAAATTTTTGTGAATAAATATGTATATTAATTCATTACACGACACTGATGTTATAATTATTTTATCAAAGGAGATATTAAATAAAATTTAATATAAATTTTAATATAAATTAAATTTGAGAAAATTAATGAGATAAAAGAATTTTATATATTATATTGATTTATTTGCAATATGATAAAACATTTATTCGAAGTAATTTTTTTTCTTGATATTTATAAAAGTCCATGTAATGAATAATGTAAAAATTTTATGTAATGATATTTTTTCAAAATACATTTTTGTTAAATTATTTAAAAATATATCAAAATATATCAAAATATTTTTTTCAATATGGTGTCAAATTTGATAAATTTTTCATTCATGATTTATTTTCAATCAAATAATAAAAAATTTAAACTTCTAATGTTGAAATGCTTTTTAGCATAGTTAAATTTAAAATTTATTAACTAAGGATTCATAAAAAATATAAGATTAAAATTACTACCAAAACTTGTCTATAAAGTATTGGATTAGGATATTACATCCTTATATCATATTATATTCCAATAAATGTAATTTTTGAGGTATTATTAATGATATTTATGTTTTTATAATTTTATATTTTGAGAAAATTCTAAAATTTCTCCTCACCCAAATTATAAAAGGTAACCTCCTACCTCACTTCTTCAAATCACATTGGGCCTTCAATATAGACCATACCGTAAAAAGTACTCTTATAAACATCCCTATTCAATGTATATAGGTTTTTATTCACCAAAGATCAATACTATTGTCTCTAAGAGGAGATCAAAAAGAAGTTCTCCAAAGAAGATGCAATCATCTTTTTCGACTCTTTTTAGGTTATTTATTCATATACTTCATGTTCATGTATTTTTTCAATTATAATATAATAAAGAAAATATAATATATATTATGATATATAATTATAATTTTGAATCGTCTATATTAAACCATCTCCCATTCTATGAATAACAAAATCACTGCATGTGCGTACAACATAGCTTCGCCACATTGTGGTGTAATCTATTTTTTATCACCAAATAATTTAGATGTATAAAATGATGGGAATAATATATTTGCATATTATTAAAAAATGATATTGATATTGGAACAAATTTTATACCATTTACTTTCTTAATCTTTTACTATTAGTGGAATGATACAATAACTCGTGAGTACATAGAGCATATTGTCCCTGTGACGTGATGCAATTCATATTCCATAATCCACCATTAATTAATGATTATATAAATGTATATAAAGAATAAATATGACATTTATTACCTTAATATATTACTATAATGTTTGAATCTATATCCTATTCACAGTAATTGGGACAATTAGGAAAAAATAATGGATATGAAAATGATGTAGTTAACACCAAAAATAATAGTTAAAATAAAATATAGTTAAAAATGGTGATCATATGATAATATATGGTATCATAGATTAGAATATGGATCTGGAATAAGATTATAACACTCTTTAATCCACTATAGAGGTGTTTCTGATATTAAAAATGGAAATCTGTCCTAAGGTAATGGTTAATTTCACAATATCATTATTATTCATGTTTATTTTTATGTAAGTATCTTATACGGTATATTAAACTTACATTTCCATGTATAATAAAAATTATTTCAAAAATATTTTTATTAGTCATATATAATTTTTATATTAATTTTTAACCTTGTGTAAAATTTTACTAAATGGATTGGTAGGAATATTTCATGGGTTTTCATAATGATCCAATTCATGAAATTAATGGAAAAAGTAAGAGTGGAATGATTTTTAACATATACGACATGAATATAATTTTCTTACATTCAAGATGAAATAAATCTATGAAGCATATTTTACAAAATTAGAAGGTTATCTTCCGAGAAAATATTTTCCTTTAAACTTCATTGTTTTAGAAAATAAAATGATTTCAATGAAGAAAGGGTATTTTCCTCAAGAATTATTTTCAAGTGATCTATAAAGATTAATTTCAATCTAAAATAAATTATTTGATGTTAATTATGATTTAATTGGGATATAACTGATGGATAATTTCTATATTTTTCTTATGATTGGTTTATATTTATTATGGAGTGGTATTTATGAAACTGCATTCTTTTTCCATTGTTTTTGTTATTATGGAATGATGTTTATAAAACCCATTTATTTTTATGGGTTTTGATATGATGATTGAATTATGTTCTTATATAACCCATATGTATGGTTTTATTATGTGATGGGGGAGACCTATATATCACTATAATTGATTGGTAAATATTTATATCTCATTAAATAATAAGGAATAAAACAAGAAGTGAACTCAGATCAATAATGATATGCTGGAACTTTAGTAAACTCAGTTCAGTAATACATGGATAGATTGATTATTAAACCTAGTTCAGTAATGGACATTGTCTACTATTTAGGTCTTGTTAGGGAGACTTGTAATTATATGTGAATGATTTTCTATGCTTATGTGTATTAAAATATTTAATGTATTATGTTATTTTCTCAAGAAAGATGTTTTTTATTCTTATGAGCTTCTATGATTTTCCCATGACATGACGTCCTGATCTTAGATATTTTGGATATAAATTTCAATTTTCTTTCTTACATTCTTAGGTAATATGACTATGGAATGATTGATATCTATATTACTTTAAACTTATTGAGAATCTGATCTCACTATTTATAATGTTTATTTTCCTTAGGATATGAAAAAATGTTTTACGTAAGATGTGTCAAAATGGATTCATGTAATGAAAAAATAAGCAAGAGATGATGTAAATGATTTATGAACTGATTTTATTTTATGTTTTATAGTTTCCGAATACCAAAATCCTATACAGTAATGGAATGGTTTTTTATGTTTTATATGTAATATTTATGTAAGAAAAGTATGGGTCGTTATACAAATATGGTTAGAAATTTGTGGTGTGGTGATAGGACTCTTTGGTCATCGTTAACGTCAGTTTTTTCAACTTGTTTAGCTACAATTATATATTTTTATCAAGGTATGGTAAAATTTTGATGGCCATAAACCATTTGAAGCCTCTAAATTCTATTTTGATAGATGTTAAATTGTGTACTGTCTGATTCTGGACACTTTTGTTTTATGCAATCGTCTTTTGGCTCATTTAGGTTAGATTTACTTCCTTCACGCCATACAAATTCAATTGGGAAAAAATTCCACAGTACCAACATCATGAATTTAAACCATTTGAACAAGGACAATGAAACAAAAATTCAAATTTTTGGCCATGGTCCAAAACACGCAACATTAAACTATGTGCAACATCTATGTCAAATGATGCTAAACTGTTGAATTCAACCTGATCACAAGATGTTTAACTATAACATGCATTTACCTTATTATAGGATGTTAAAATTTATGTCTATCATCCTCATCATAGGATGTTAAATTGCATTTCTATTTTCCATGGTTGCATGATGTATAACATCCGAACAATCCAATCCCTCTCCTTAGTGGTCCTTTCATCTTTTTTAGGTTATCTGTCTCATCATTCACAATATCTACAATTCCTTCGCATCCAAGATAACACTTCATAGGAACATGGGTTTCATATTTATTAGGTCAACATTATTATTAGTATTCTATTATCCATTGGGGAATAATTCCAAGATTGTTGGAGTCCATTTTAATAATCCATTGATCAATTTCCATGATTTGTGTGACCCTTATTTTAATCTCCAATATCTACCACATCAGAAGGGACCCCCTAATAGAATTGTCTCATTCCATTTGGGATCACCAACCATCTTATAATAATGTTCAATAAGACATTGAATGAAATTATGATATAGTTTCAATGTTTCAAAAAAGGTCAATTGTTGACCCTTGTTTGTTTATCCCCATTTTAGGATAATGGTAAAGATGTTGTGATTCAATAAAAATTAGTTGTCCCTTGTGTACCCATTCCACTCTCCATGTGTTCCAAATTTTTGGAATTTTGATTCCCAATTTTCAATCCCTTTTTTTGGATAAAATTTAACACCACTAATGTTACGCCATTCATTCACTTGAGCACATCTGAAAAAAAGAAGACTTTTCGAGATACTAGTTCTCAAACCATAGCCTATCTCAGCTTGAACATTATCATTAAATAGTAAAAAAATAACAAAACCATATTTCTTAATGATTTTCTAGAATTATTATAAGAAAATAAATCACACCGTAATACATTGCTTATCACACCGAGCATGAGTCATGCGAGCTCAGTGAAGGATCATTGTTTGTCTCAGAAATATGATTGATGTGTAATAATTAAATCATGAAAAAAATGTTTCTATGTGTGCATGAATGTTTAAAGAGAAAAAATAAATTTTTGGAATTTTTAGGTCCATCCACATGTTTTATCCTCTCTTGATACTTGGAAAATTTTTATATATGGATCTTCTCTGTAAATTGTGGATTGAAATTCAACAAAACTCAGACATATGGCATCCAAGGTCTGTTGCCACCTCCTAATCATTATTTTCTCCTCCTATGATGTCAAATGAAGACCATTATCTATGATAAGTTCCTACTCTTACTTAATCAGGATATTTGAAATCTGATATTTCACCAACAACATATACCTCCTAATATACACCAGTTAGGGAATCAGTTGGATGACCACATAGGATTTAGTATTGTGTAAAAAATTATGTTCATTCATTTGTTTCTCCAGACACTGTATTTCTAGGCTACCTTCTTAGAATATGATAATTCTTTCTGAATTCTACTGATTCCTGGAAATTTCATGTTTTCGGATTCCATCCCATAGCATGTAAATGCAAAATTCATGGACCAATGCCTAAATACAATGATATTTACTCTATCTGGCACACAAATTAAATATCTAATAAGAAGGAACCCCATACAGACTAATAGGTGAAGTTCTAGAGTATATTTAGTAATTCATTTTATCTACTTCCATGCCCCTGGATAGATTATGTGATTATCTTTGGCTTCATTAGGAATAGTGTCATCTAGATCATTAGGCGGTGTAGGCTCATACTTGGGAAAGCCCACAAGAATTAGTATAATTATATTTTTCCCTCTATCCTCCCAGATAGGTTAGGATACATGTTATGAGGTTGATCGTACTCAGTTTACTCTTCCTTATTAGCTTATCCCCTACAATCCATGACTTCCACTCCACCGGTGGAATCACTCACATCTATATATACTATTAATCTAGGACTAATGCTAGATCATTTAGGATGAATAAATCCTCATGACCAAACATAGTTATTAGTGAAGGCCCCCTATATTTTCTAAACTCATTAGCTTACTAGGCACACAATATTTTTTTAATTCCCTGGAATGGGAACACATCATTCTACCAGATCAGCACATGAAAAGTATTAATGGATAACAAGAGTTGAGTATCTACTGGATGAGATCTGGAGTCACAACATGTATTTCCACGATAAGAGACTATTTATCACCAATTAGAACTTCAACAATATACATCCATTTCTATTTTGTTAATATATGTGGATCCTTATATAATAGACATGTATGTTTATTTAAATTCTCTATGGAAATTACTTATGGGATGGTTACTCAAGATAATCCCTTACATTGAAGTGGTGTAATATCAGTGATGAGACCTCTATGGTGAACCACCTCTCCAAAAGTGGGTTCCTCCCTTGGGATGAAAAGACAAGGTCCCCTATAAATGCAAGGGAGGATTTGAGGCTCTAAATTTGTCCCCATTACCACCTATACTAGCCCACTATCAACCATATCATTAGGTGGAAGACTCAATGTGATCTCCACCGCACTTGTCAGTGAACCTTCACCCCCATTACTAGAGATCCCACTATGGATTTCAAGATTCTCTAATGAAGAATATGTTTAAGTCAAAGATTATACATAATGAAAGGTTGCCTTGAGGAAGTAAATTGAGTTGAGGCCTACATTAGAAACTCATTCCGGTCTTCTATAGAGGCTACAATTTCACCCCTATCTCAGTGAAACCCATGATGAGATATAGATCCCTTGGAAACTTTATCACAAGATTCCTATGTCTCGATGTCACTAAATTCATATTTTGACAATGAAACATCAAAAGTTGGAGTATCCCCCAATATTACACATTTCCAATCATCGTACATAGTGTGATGGAAGGAGGTACATGTTTCACCCACTACCATGTGTAAGTGTCCACAACCTTCCGATAATCTTGTCTCTGGTGAAGTCTCACCCAAACTATGATCTACTTGGGTCCGGATTTTGATGGCTTGATCCAATCTCACTTTATCTACAAACATAAGACTTCTCTAGACAATGTAATTCTAATAACCTTCCAATATATCCAAAGAGATGAAATGATGGAATTTGTAGTTTTCTGTAGTAGGTACATCATCCTATTCCTAGGATCCTCTCTTACTTTAACTTGAGGGTTATTATGATAACCTTATCATTTGGATAGTGGGGGTGCGACTTTATCATTTGAAGTCCCCACCACAGTTCCAACATGAGGTTCCCTTGATTTCAAGCACTACCCTCAGGGGGATGATCACCAGCTTCCTCGCTACTATGGATCTAGACACACCTATTTGTGAATCTAAATTTTTTTCTAAAATATTTCCTCCAGATATGATGTCATCCCTTTGGTAGAATACTTTGTTGAATGAAATATTTGATGTTGGATGGCATCAAAATTATTGTTTTTGCTAAGCCCTCTTTCACAATAATACTCCATCATTGATGAATGATATTGGGGTCCCACTCTTCAAAGACCACTAATCAGATTCTCATTATGGGTCACCAAAGGCATGAATATTTCATGTGAAAGCAGGGTAGTGTGTATGGATCCCCGATGAAAAGGTTTTCAATGTTGGACACATGTACATCAGCCAGGAAACTCTACAAGAACACATTCTTCTCTCGTGTTCCATTAAGGTAGTCCACCACTGGACCAACCAGAGTTGAGAATAGATGGATGTTGAGGGTCGTGTGATTTCATATCTGAAAATTAACCCCATGCTCATCAAGAATCACCAGATTAACCCTAGATAATATTCAACAAATATTGACATTGGCTAGTGTTTGGAGTCTTTAAAGGATTTGGGAATTAATAACCCCCAAGGTGTTCCACGATTTAGGATTTTTAAATCAATATCATTCTGTAGATCCTTCTCAACATGCAACCCCTCAAAATGTGGCTCATCAAACTGTTGAGTTGGGCTAACATGGATACTCTCAAATTGAATTTTTCACTAAGCACTAGAATCACCACTATCACCAGTGTCCATGGGAGTATTCCTATTAGTGTGTCCCTGGACAACAGTAGCCAACTGCTTAGGAATGTGGTGATATTTCATGTTGTAGAATAGTGGATCCCAACCTCCAACAATATTGTACCCGTAATTCTGAAACATTCATTCTTCCTAGATCAACTATTATGTTCCAACCGTCCTCATATTCAATACTATTAGACATTGTTTTTACCATGTCGACGCCCACAATTTTAGTTCCTTTTTCCAAAACATGTACAACCATTTCTTGACCAGATTTTCCCTATAAAATATCTGATCATGTTTCAGATTCTACGTTAGTGCCTCAAGAAGATGTTATGCTAAGAGAGTATTCCACGAACTATCATTCCTAAAATTATATTACTAAAGGAAAACATCATACTAGAATCCTTAGAGTGAAATTATAGGGATGTCGTGCATGTACTATAAAATGATACTAACATCCCCATAATTAATATGGAACATGTTTGTATATGGGGACTATAAGTTAAGGAGGTCTGGAACCAGCTTTTTTATCTAGTAAAAGTGGAACTATGATAGCCACACCACATCATTCATTCTATCATTGTGAAAATGTGCTCCCAACTCCTAGAATTTGTGTTGTGGCCAATACACTGAGGCCCACTCACAGGGTAAATTTTGACCTCACTAAATTTCTCTATCCTTTTATGAGTCTATGATATTTCACTCATGCTACATTTGAAAATGGTGGCATAGTGGGAATGGAGTTCTTTATCCTCTACATTATCCCCCATGACCATCCTGGTTCACCCATTCCACACATATATAGTGATAGCCGCATGTTCCCTAAATGGATTTCTATGAAAAGCGTTGTTCATTGATTGATATCATTTTCTCATGTAAACCACAATCATAGTGTGTCATACCTGATGACTGGATGATAACTTCATATAACAACATGAAATTCCATAGATAGAGATATTCTCTTAGTGGATAGATTTCATATGATTCTTTTTGCATGCATATAAGAATTTGATTATTCAACATGGCCATCCTAGCTCGAGAGATATAATGATTTCTAGTCATTTTAGCTCTCTATGTAGTTTTAGTGGCTTTAGTCTCACCGGGAATCTATTGGCCAACCATTTTCGGATGAGATTGAAAAATTCAAGGAAGATGCATGTATGAAGAATGATTTATCATGAAATAATAATTGGTGTATGAAAGTATAGAAACAATCATGGAATATTAGCATCCTGTTCAAATGTCAAATGTATGAAATTAGAATTTAGTTTAAAATAAGCGTCCAAGACTCATTTTTTCACAAAAATGAGGACTTACACAAATGAGATAAATTAATCTTCTCATGTAGAATGTCAAAGTTTCATAAAGGGCCCCTACACCAATTGATAGGCATGTACCAGGATCATGGGTATTATTGTTAGTACCTTACTCCCCAAATTGCAAATTTTTCATGCACCCACAGAAGGGAATCCTTCATCAATCATTTCCAATGAAACCTAATCATTTGGTCCCAATTCATCTCAATGTTCTAGGGCGGGGGATGTTTTACCAAAATTATATATAAATCCATATAAGGATATCATTGGTAAAATTGTTTTAATCATATGAATTAGTAGATATTTCAATGAACAGAAAGTGTGGTGCATAAAAGTTTTAGTGTGTCTGCACAAGATCAAATTCTGTGCGCACAAACCTTGTTTTCCAAAAATTAAGACATGTATCATTCCAACCATAAAGGTTTATTGAACATACATGGAAACATCATGCATGATAGAAGATTTGAATTTAAGGAATACAAATCCATATACAAACCTCTTCCATAAAAAAGGGGATGTTAATATGATGCATTCCCTAGATAGCCACCGAGTAAAAAGGATAATGTTTCATGGAATAACCCTTACATTGTAGGAATTTGGCATAATAATCACCAAATATTTCAGCTATAAATATAGGTCCACAACTTTTGTTCAGGGTGACTCTCTTGAAGATGAAGTGAAAAACTGTTGCACTTTAGACCGATCTTCTATTACATCATGAAAACATGTAACCCAAAAGGTATATAATATTACATGATAGGATCCCTATTTGTCAACCACTGACTGATCACATAGTTGATTATTCCATTTTCAAAATTTATCATCCCATATTGGGTGCATGAAAATTTTCATACGCAAGGAAACACTATCCTTGCGTAGATGGTAGAATCTAGTGCATACCACTTATTTGAAGGATAATGAACTGCCCTTGTGTTATAGTTCCTTTCTTGAGCATCCCTTGCATGTAACATCCCTACATCATGTGAACCCATAAAACCATGTGTGAAACAATTTCATGGTTCCTCGCATGATGCCTCAGGTGAATTATTTATCTTAAATCTTGCTTCTTAGATTAGGTACTATTAAATTTATTGATTCATAAAATAATAATGATAACATGGAGCTTGTTAGAGACCAATACTCTCTATAATTACACACTATAATTTCAAAATCCATTCCCCTACAAAGGGGGTGTGAGAAATGTTCATATAAGCACAAAGAGTAATGGGTGAGTCTCCATCATCCGAGCTGTATGACATAAAACTAATAGTCTCAAATTACTTAACACCAAAAATTTATATATGGCCTTTCCATATGAAATAAAAATTGGAATCTCCTTATGTGAGTGGAATCGGATCTACTAATTCCTCTTACATATCACACAAAGAATGAATCATAAAGTTTTAGAGGTTAGTATTGTTCCTGAAATATTCCAAATATTCACCATAGTACATCTATATAGATATAAGCCCCACCCTCTACTCTAATGGGACATTACTTTGTGTAATCCTTAATATTCACACTCATCTTATGGGCCCCTTTCATGCATAAGTCCTGATTAGATGCTCTTATGGGAATCCTCTTTATTAATGAGCCCACTAAAATTTTAAACTATGGGTGATTTTATTTCCAACTAACTAAGATACATATGAATCCACTGAGAGGTCCAAACCCAACATTATCGTCCATCCATATTCACTCTAACTGATATCCCCAGTAAGATCATGAACCTTAGTTTGGACACAACGTCACCTCCTAGTCCCTCGTGTAACTCAATATGTAATCCCCAAATAGAATCTATCATAGACTAATCAGCTTCTGAAGGGACGATTCCTTTCATAAGCCCCACACCTTCCCTCATCAGCGCTCCCTTCTTGACACATTTTCCTTACCACATGATGTTAAATAGATCAACCTCTCGTATTAGAAAACCTTATAATGTTGCATCATACTATGTGGGTTTTGATCCAATCCCTCTAATTAAGCTCTGTAGGATGCCTCTATGAGGATTAGTACCGACCAATAGTAAACCATGATAATCCCTCATTGGGATGTACCTCTATCATTTACATCCCATGGTTTTTTTGATCACCTATCGTGATCCCACTCCATTTGAATTTTTATACCTACATGGTGGGACATATTCCCTTTATGGGATGCACGTCATGCATCCTCCCCCGTGGGTGTTCTGATCCATCGATTAATTAACCATTCTGGTTCACCCTCTTAAGGATGTACATCTACGATCCACATCTCTTGGTGTTCTGATTTACCATTATCATGTGAAATCTTACCTTTACGAGACACACCTTAGGGATATACCCACATGAGAATTCAGATACATCCATCAGTAAACTTATTGATGCGATATCTTCCCTCATAGGGATGAACCTCCTCAATCTTCCTCTATGGGAGTTCTTGATCAATGAAATCCTTCTCCATAAAACATATTTTTTTACCTCAAATACATACCTCATGAAAAACAAGGGATGCCTGAGGTGAAACCCATGAAATATAGGCATCTAAGATTTAGACTACCTTGGGAATAACAATGGATTGATGAGGTGAATGACTAGTAAGATATATACCTTTAGTGATATATACCTTGTGATTTACAGAAGAATCATTATGTTTTGATCCTAATATGACTCTATGAGATTCAAACCAATGAATACAAATACATGTGACCAATTTTCCTTGCGTATATAAATTCCAACGATGCCCTATGTGACACTCTCTTAAATAATGGTTTATACCTTATCATGTCATATTAGAATGTACAGATTGACCTAGTTTAATTAACCTTGCTTCCACAATGAGTTTAAGAAAAAGAATAACATAAAAAATGTAACATAACTCTACTAGGATGACCTTAACTATGAGATGTTTTCCATGGTGGAATCCATCAATGATGAAACCAACATCACATCAAACTATTTTTATCAAAGAGTAGGTGTCACTGATGAATGTTTTAAACCTTTGGAAAGAAGGAATGTGGGGTAATAAGAATTATGGTTCAAATTATCATGTAGAAATTCATATCAATTAAAGCATTGGAATAAAATCCAATAAATATAACATTTTCGATTAATATATTTTCATGATTTCATTTGATTTATCATTAAATGAGATTTCTTCAATGGAGTTATGTATCATGTTGCACCCTATATTTTTATAATCATCATTTATTTGGAGTGATCGTGTTTTTGGTATAAAATGATATATGTGGTGATGTAATTTACAAGAATTTAAATTTTTTATGAAATACGATTAATATAAAATGGAACTTTATGAAAACTGAATAATTTCCTTTTGGATATTTTATTAAACATTATATATTTCAATAGATTTGTTATGAAAAGTAAATGATTTTCATTTTGTTGTTTAAGAAACCCATTCTTTTTCACTTAGTTCATTATTATATCTTGATTATTGATTTTATGTGGCACACATATTTATGGATGATGACTTGGGAGGACATATATCCCCTTCTAATTCATTGGATTATATTTATGTATCATGAGATAATCGTTATTTCACAAAAATTTCTGTCTACATAGACATGGACATGATGGGGTTGATCACATTTTCTTGTGTAGACATAATTTGTTTCTTTACAAACCATCTACAAAATGATTTTTCCAAAAAAAAGGACTTCCTATTCGTATGGTTGATCAATATTTCAATATTTTTTATAATGTTAATCAAATTTTCTGGATGCATTTTTCTTCAATGAAATTACATGTTTACATAATATCACATTATTTTTGAACTACTCAACACTTTTTATGTCATTACCACATGTGGTATTATTATTAATATCTATTTTGACCATGAAACAACTATTATCATTCCATAATGATATAATTATGATCATATTTTCCTCTATAATGATATATGATTATCATCTATTGTTTTATGATATATTATTAATATATTTCTATGTTTCTCAAGTAATCCTTATGGTGTATTATTTTAAACATAACAATAGATTTCTCACATTCTTGGAATTTGATCTCACACATTTATTATGCTTCCATCCACAAGGTTAAAAATATTATTATATAATGAGAGGTGTATAAATCGGTCTAGAGGAATGTGATTCTAGGATTATATTTGAAGATGTTGTAAAATAAGATGTTTATATAGTTAATATCCAAGACACTAAACCTTTTGGTCCAGGGATTGTGTCTCTGTTGGTGAGATATTTTGGTCTAAATCAGGATATTAATATAATATTTTTGTTGTGTTTATCTTGGTTCATGTATGTTGGTATCAGTGCATGGTTTAGTTTTTTTGGGAATATTATAGAGAAATTTAGAGAATGAACTAGATATAAGTATATTGGATATGTCTGATTATTTGGAAACATCAAAAAATTTGGTTATAGTATAGATTTTGTGCTTCTTATGACAGTCAAATCCTTGTTTGGATTGTTCAATTTGTTACACAATATAGAACTGATGCATATATGGGTAATAACAATAAAATGGGAGAATTTGGTATTAACTCAAAAATCACATGGTGTTTTATGATGATGCCTAACTCCGCAAGTGGTTTGAAACTCAACGGGGATATGTTTTGGTTAATCACATTATATTTAGAAACCATAAAAAAATTATTTGATCATGATTTTAAATAATTGGGTTAGAAGAACTAATATAAATATGTTTATAAATAAATTGGATTAAAACAGAAATATTCATAGGTTAATGTATTTCTGATTTTTATGAAATACTTTTTATAAGCTTATAGTTTATATATATGTACATTCATTAATATTTTTATAAACATTACCAATTTTCCATTGGTGAATGTAATGGTAAAAAACCAAAAAAAAGTGATTCAATAATGGGTGTAATGGTCAATGAAAATATTTTCTAAACATAAAAAATAATGAGAAGGGGTTGGAATGAAAAAAACATTGGGAAAATAACACCCAATTTTCTCAATATATAGGTAAAACCCCAAATATTGACGGGATTACTAACACATAAAGGAAGGGGAAACATGATATCAAGTAATTTATGAGGAACCATCCACTATTTTTCAGTTATTATTCTAATCTATAGGATATCGAGTATTGTGAAAATTAAATGGGAAAGATATATTCCATTTTCCAGTGCATAGACTATTAGTATATTGATTTTGATGTCTATCATATGGATATGGAAAATTACTTGTGGTGGATTCTCATTATGAATACCATGGAAAATGAAGATGTAAAAACTATGTAATAAGATGAGTTCTATGAGAAATCTATAACTATATATTTTACTATGACACGTCTAAAAATTATTGTGAAAGAGTTGATGTAATTAAATAAAATATTTAGTGAATTTCTTAGATCATATAAAGGAATTTCCCTAAGACTCTTATGGAATTAATTTGGTTTCATCTCCCATATTCAATGAAAAAAACAATCAATTTTTTATTAGATATTATTATAGTCTTAAATGGGTGTTATCCATATGATAATTTCTTTAAATTCTAATTTATTTATTTGTTCTCTTATGGTAGATATGAAAATCAGATTTTTTCAATATTCTAAGGAAATGAAAATATTTGTGGAGTATCATTGAAGATCTGATGATAAAACATGGTGGGAAAAATTTACTAAATGTAACAAATGTTATAGAATAGAAAATTGTAGTTCATTTATGGGATTAGTGAAGAGGTTAATGATTGATAAATATGGGCACCAATCCCATAAAATTTGAACTATGTAGAAGTGGTCAATTAATGATGGAAAAGGTAATAAAGTCCCTGTTGACGCCGGAAAAGTCCGTTGTTCCCAAACGAAGCTCCGGATGCGGGAAGCGAGGTCATATTTGGAGTCGGAAGCCCGTTTCGGAGGGCCCGAAAGCCTTGCGCGTAATTTTGGAGACCCGCGCGCAAAGTTGATGAGCCGCGCGCAAACCTCCCAGGATGAGCGCAATGCGCTGGGCCGGCGCGCAATTTTGCGCGCCCATGGCCCGCGCGACTCCCTTGAGCGCCAGGCCCGATTCCGCGCCCGTGAAGAGAATTCCGCGCCCGCGATCCGGATTCCGCTCCCGGGGTTGCCTATAAATATAAGGCGACCCCCGACGTTTTGAAGGTTGCCGGAATTCGAAAGGTCTCTCGTGCGCGCAATCCAACCCCTTCCGCGTGAAATTCCGATCTTCAGGTAACCTCCTTTCTTTCGCGCAAGAAAGCCTCGGGGTTCGCCTTCGCGCGCAATCCCTTGGGCTCCTTTCCTTTGAATAATTCTTCACCCTAAGGCCTTCGCGCGCAAAAGAAGCCTCTTGCGCGCAATTGCCCCTGCGGTACGCGCAATCCGGCCCGATTGCGCGCACCCCCCCCCCCCCATTTTCAAAGTGGCCATTCGATTAAAGAATGAGTCGTTGCCCCCGCACGATATCCGAAGCCCGGTGCGCGCAATCTCTATCTTCCGCGCGCAAAGCGCTGGCCCAATTGCGCGCCAGCCCGCCCATTTGCGCGCCGACCCGTGGTATTGCGCGCCATGCTTCTCTTTTGCGCGCAATCCGCCGAGGTCGCCCCCTTTGACCCCCTGAGGGTACCCGCCTGCGTGGCGCCCGATGATCTTCATCCTGGGTGCCCGCACCGTGCGTTGTCTTCCCGTGCGGCCCTCCAGGCTCGCGCGAAGTGACACGGACCCATCGGTGGCACCACCACGTCCAAGCTGCACGACGCTAAACCGCCTAGCCTCCATCGTCCGAGCTACAAGACATTAAACTGTTCAGCATTCGTTCTGCATGACGCTAAACGGCACCACGTCCGCGCTGCAAGACGTTAAACTGCCGAGTGCTTCGTCCAACATGACGTTAAACTTTACATCGTCCTCAACACATGACGTTAAACTGTACTTCATCCGGCAAGACGTTAAACCGTCCGCTTCGTCCTCAACACACGACGTTAAACTGTACTTCGTCCGGCAAGACGTTAAACCGTCCGCATCACCTGATCTCGTGCCCCGCGCGCAGGGTCCTCCCGGTTTGGATGTGGCCCCCACTCGCTCGTCTCTACAGGGATGTCGGGATTGGAGTGGCCTTCGCCCACGGGGGTACAGTGTTACAAACCTAACGAACTACGTGTACTTTGATCCCTGTCTCCTAAACAGGGTACGTAGGAAGCCTCTCCGAGGTTCAAGCCCACCACCTGGTCGTCTCGGTCGTATTCACGTCGGTTCATCCATCAGTGGACCCCTCCTGGGTTCACACTTGCGTCGATTCACCTCTGAATCCGCCCCTGTGGGAGACTGCACATGTGTATCTCCATTGTGCTTCCCCACTTCCCTTTTCTCTCTTCAACGTCCAGCATGACGTGAATCTGTGATCCACCCGGCCGTTCCATCCCCCTCTGTGCGAGGTGGTTCGGTTCAATCCTCCGTTCAGCAGCCCCGATCTCCTCGTGAGTCGGCTTGCCAACGTCCAGCATGACGTGAAACTGTGATCCACCCGGCCATTCCATCCCCCTCTGTGCGAGGTGGTTCGGTTCAATCCTCCGTTCAGCAGCCTCGATCTCCTCATGAGTCGGCTTGCCAACGTCCAGCATGACGTGAAACTGTGATCCACCCGGTCGTTCCATCCCCCTCTGTGCGAGGTGGTTCGGTTCAACCCTTCGCCCGGCAGCCTCGATCTCTTCGTGAGTCGGCTTGCCAATGTCCAGCATGACATTAATCTGTATATCCGAACTACGCTGACTTTGATCCGCGCTAACGCGCGGTACGTAGGAAGCCCCTACAGGGTCCATGCTCTTCACTCCATCATCCATCCTGATCCTTGCCCGGGCCGCCACATCCCGGTGGGGTCATGCCATTTCATTCCACTCCACTTCACTCGGGAAGCCGCTCATGTGCTGGCCCCAGCGTCGGAGGTTCCTCGCAAGGGGTTCTGTCATCTGATCCACTTCTCGTGTTGATCAGTCCGATGCCGTCCCCGCTGGACGTTAAACTCGCGGCATACCCCGTGTTAAACATGGGAAGCTGAGGAAAACCTCAGGTGACACAGTTCCCCGCACCCAGCGCGGGATGCCTCAGGCCATCACGCCTTCGAGAAGCCCTATTAGGGACAGAAGGCAGACATGCAGAGTTGCAGTGTTAAGACACGCCCCCGACACCCAGAGCCACCCGGTCTCCTCACCGAAGGTTGCTGCCCCGACCAGACCCCTTGGAGCGTCTGGCCGGAAGCAGTGTAATTAACCAGTGTCCATGAAGATATGGCGCCGGGAACGAGATTCACGAACATTCTTAAATCATTGAGGGAGACCCGGATTAGGCAACGAGTTCCGAGAAGACGTCCACGGAAGGAGGAGCCGACATCCCATCATCCCGGTTTCGATCAAGGAGCAGACGCCCCTGAATAAGGGACGAATGTCGCCCGCCCGTGGAAAGCGGGACTGCGGGTCCACAAGCCGCGCGCCCATCCCCTCGGGTTGACGGGTGCACGCGCGAACGCGTCCTGGCGGAACAGCGTCGGAACAGAAACCCGACACACATCCGCACCGAAACAGAAAAATGGTGAACCCGACGTGAATCTATTCTCCTCAATACGAAGACTGATGGATTTCAGAGGTGTTGGAAGACCAGCATGCTGCTCGACCGAGCATTCAACACCGGAGCACGGAACCCGCCAGGGGCTGGGGAAGGGAAATCGGGCACTCCGTCTCACGACGTCGAGGGCCTGGGTTCCCCCCAAGGAAGGCGTCGTGGCACTAATGGTTGGTTGTCGGTTCCTTTTCCTGTCAGTGTTAATGGGTTTTTCTCCCTGCTTTCAGGAATCAAGTCGCCCAATCCAGTGCCCGATCACCACCCGCCCACTAGCGCAGGGGTAGGGAAAACACCGACGCGGCTACTCCGCGCGGTCCCGCCCGTTCCACAGCCGTCCCAGCAGCCGCAGCTGCGGGGCAACCACGCCCTATCTCCCCTTCGGAGGTCATCCAGAGAAGGGTGATCAACAACTTTGTGCGGAGATATGAGGAAGAGGGAGTCATCCCCACCAGGGACATGGCTCGCCTAGACCTCGAGGCAGCTGCACCTCGCCACCAACGCCGCCCCCGAGGGTCGCGCAGGGAGGCACCGCTGCCTACCTCGACGTCCAACCGCTTAGGGAGCTTATCCCTGGAGCGCTCTGACAACTCCTTCCCCTATGCGGATGAGGTGGAAGATGTCCCGGACCACCGTATCCGAGATTCGTTCCAGGGATCCGCGATAAGGGCTCCTGTCAGGCCACGGCGACACCGCCGCCAGGCCTCTCAAGTCGAAGAACGGACTCTCCACCTGCCCGCGCCGCTCATCCCGACTCGTTTGTCCCGACGCCAACGTCGGGCACGAGCAGAAGAGGATGCCCACCTTGGGGCCCTAGCAACCGCGGCCGCGTTGGCTCAAGCCACTGTTGGCTCCAGCCACCAGGCCCCTGTGCATCCTGAGCAGGGGCACTTCTATGCCCGACCTGGATCGAGGCCCCGACCGCCCCAAAGGCAGGTTGGGTTGACTCTCCCGGTTGCTGGTACAGGCAATAGCCACCGCGGACCACCTCGCGGTAGCGCTATTCACCAAAAGGGTCTACTCCGCGTGGCCGATCCAAGAGGCATGGGTCACCCCACCTTTCGATCCCGGCCCGGAGGCCTGCCCGGAATCATCTCTCCCCGCGTCCCCTTTGATATCTGTCCCGGTGCTCCTCGCACCTTGGTTTCCAGTCTTCTTGGCCCCAGCACCAGTGCGGCCGGAGGACGCCCGGATAGAGATCAGCCATGCCCCAAAGAACCACCCAGGGGCAGGAAGGCGAGGCGTCGACGCCGAGGGAAGATTGTTATGGAATTCTGGACAGAGATCCGACCGGTTCGTTTCTCTGATACAGAGGCGGAGTATGATTCGGCGACGGAGCCCTCCCCCCGATCCCGCCAGTTAGGGGCAGGGGTAGGAATGCGGCACGTCAGCCTCGTACTTACCGAGAGCGAGATCGATATGATCCCTGCTTCTCTCCGAAGGTATATCCGGATTAGCGGGGGCCTGGTAGACCCCCAAGGATCAAGCTTGCGGTTGGTACCAGCCCCTCCGGAAGCACCTTCTGCCTCGATCGGAGAAGCCGGAGACTTTTTCTGGGAACCGACGGTCGAACCACGATCCAGTGCACCCTCGGCGAGCACCGATGCTACGGCAGGATGTTCGCTCTTCGGCCCGTCCTATCGTGATGTGGTAGCTGGGGCACCGCCACCCTCAGAGGGCGGCCCGGGATATGGAGGCCAATCGGCCTGCTCGCCGTATTCACCGCCGGCCAGCCCGTCGGCCCGGTGGCCCGCCTCGGCACCACTACCGGTTCCACGACCATTCCCAGTCATTGAAGAGGACCAAGGAGACCTGGGTCCCGAGTTTGAGTCGTGGAGCTTCTGGACCGTCCTTGCAGAGGGCCACTTCCCTGAGAAGTTTTGGCCAGTCGCAGGACCGGACTTTGATGCACCCGAATCACTCACCCCGGATGAGTTCGAATGCTTCCGCCGAACTCTCTGAGAGACTCACTCCCGTCTTCACCGCCTACAAATGCCATATCCCGGGAGTCAAGCACACCTGGAGGATATTGTTGAGTAGTGCCATCAAATTGACTTGGCCACGCTCCCCGCGGTTCGGCACCCCGGGTCATTTGGGCACCACGAGGCCCTCCAACAACGATGCGTTGAGTGTTTTCAAGTACTCCGCAAGGTTATCGAGGGAGCCACTCCCCACGTGTATATCCGTGGATGGGGGCAGTATGCCGCCCTACGCTTCAGTGCGATTCGCCGACAGCCCGATTTACTGGGTGGCCCTGAGGGTACATCCCCGGGGACGGAAACGGTCAATATGGCTGACCTGTCGGGAGAGGGGAACGACTTGGAACTTCTCGACGGGGGCTCCCCCCCCCAAAGACAAGACGTCGTTGGATCCATCGGTGAGAGTTACTCGTCACTAGAGGAACCTCCTGGGTCTCCCCACACCCACTGAAGCACTGACATTGAGTCGAAACGTCAGTAAAGGTAAAGAGCACGGCGGGGCTATGAAGCCCGCCGACCCATCTGCCTCCACACAGAGGGCACATGAGGATACCGAGAAGGCTATGCTACATCAACAGCTCGCCTAGCAGAAGAAGCTAGTTGACCAGCTCCTCACCGAGCGCGCTGCAGAGCAGCGGCCTGACTACGGTGATCCTAGGACAGGATAGCAGGGACAGGAACAACCACCCCTCGATGAGGCTCTCCCGGGCAACCGTGATTATACCGTGTTTGCCGATAGGGGAGAGGCCATTGCCTATGGAAAGAGGGCGCGGTATGTTTCACCGCACCCTCCCGAGCGGCGTGACTACCTGAGAGACCCCGCTCGGATTCCTCCCGCTGCCCCAAGGGCCGCTCCGCCCGCCATCCCACGAGCCGCCGAGTTCGACGACCCGGTCGACGACCCGATTGAAGGGTCATGAAATGCGCTCGTGGTTAGAGATCCTCGCCAGGACTGGAACCCATGTCCGGACGATCCGATGGCGGCACTCATCGCCCGCTTGGAAGCCTTGGAGACTCGGCAAGTGGAGATCCCACCGGACGGCAAGCCATACCCAGCATGGGTGGATGACATGCCGGCACCTCCGGGATTCGGGAATCCCACTTTCACCCCCTTCAACGGGACTGGAGATCCGCCACAGAATTTGGCCCATTTCAACTCGAGGTGCGGGCCTATGTTGGGAACTCCGGCGCAGCAGGAGGCCGCTATGCTTCGCTGCATTGTCCAGACACTAGAAGGGCCAGCATTTGTCTGGTACAGCCAGCTCCCCTTCGGGTTGATAACTAGCTGGGAGGACCTTCGTAGACAATTCCTCTACCAGTTCAGTTCCGCGACCCGGAAAACGAGTATCGCAGACCTCTTCAAGTGCAAACAGAGGCCTGATGAGCGAGTCGCGGATTTCGTCACCCGATGGAAGGGTCTCACGTATTCCCTTGACATGCCATTGACTCAGGAGCAGTTGCTGACAATGTGCGTCAGGAACGTCAAGACCGAGCTGGTCCCTTCCCTGATCACTCAGAATTACCCCGGAGGGTTCAGGGACTTCTCAGACAAAGCTCAGCGTCTTGAGGAAGCCCTGCAACAGGCCAGTCAGGCACACCCGCTGCCTCCTATGATTCCTGCAAGGAGAGCTAGCAGGGCTGAGCCCGCTGCTGTTGCCCATATAGAGGCCCCCAGGCCGTTGGAGCTGCTGCCGGCGAGGCCAGCTCCACAGCCTCACAGGAATCCGCCTCCACGGGCTCAGTTCCCGGCCCAGCAGCGGCAGCCTCAGAACCGGCCGGCCCCTCCGCGTAATGTACCGCCACAACCCAGGCGAGATAATCAGGGTCCACCTCCTCGGCAGGCCCCTCCAGCCCCTCGTCAAGACCATGCTCCCAGGGGCCCGTGATACCTGACTTACTCATTTCACGAGGATCAGGTCCCCGGTTATTTCCGGAGCGCCCTGGAGCAGAGGATTGTGCGACTGCCTGAGTGTTGGAGGCCAGAGGAGGCACATCTCACGGATAACCCCCGCTACTGCCCTTACCATCGGGCCCTGGGGCACACCATCCAGCGGTGCTATGTGTTTAAGGATTGGCTCCAAGACCAGATTAACAACAATGTAATCAGGTTGGGCCCAGCTCCATCACAAGTGGCGGGCGTGTTCGTGGGATCAGATGACGATAGTGGCAATGAGGACGAATGGCAGCTGGTCTCCGACCGCGGATCCCAGAAGTATAAAAACTGGATGGCCCGCAAGACGATCATCCGCGCCCATGGAATCATCCGTGCGCGCTTGAATCATCCTGAGCCTCCTGAATCTGCGGGTGCTGCTTCCGCATCGTCATCCCAGCCTGCCTCTTCTGAGAAGAGCAAACGGCGGCGGCGCAAGAAGAAAGAGCGCGCCCCGCCAGTTCCGCCACTATCCCGCACTCTCGGCGATTTCATGCCCCTGGATATGGGGATCCCTCCCCGGATCCGCCCAGTGATGGATGATTCGTCCGATGACAGTGTTGGGTACGCTTCGGTTAATACCGTCGAGCTGGTAAATCCCTTTTAGATTCCTGACGTTGAAGAACACCAGGTGGACCTCCCTAGTGTTCCCGGTCGTCGCCACCGTCGGAGGAACAACAACAACAGGAGTCGTCGGGGCACAGCAGTTGGGACCTCCAGCCAGGACGTGCACGCCACTGAGACTAGGCAGCAGGCTCAAAACTGAGCTCAGCGTGCGCAGCCCCCCCATCCGGGGATGACGGATTCGCCTCCGCCACTGTTTGTGGTGTGGGACCAGGCAGAACCGTCTCAGCCGCGTCGCGATCAGCTCCGCCCTGCCGCAAGTCCGTCGCGGCCTCCTGACCCCAGTACGGTGACTACTTCCCGGGCTTCAACCAATGAACAGCGGGATGCGCCAAGTACCAGTCGGCCGCCGGTCCAATCAGCAAGGCCCGTCCTGCCTCCAACCGCAGAGCAACCTCCCGCAACGAGGGGCTCACACTTGGCCAAAACGTATGATGTCGTGAAGCACTTGGATGACATCCCAGCAAGGCTCTCCATCCTTGAGGCTCTGCGCATTTCATCTGAGTTGCGTGAGGCACTCGCTGAAGCCCTGAAAAGCCCCCTCCAGTTTGAGACAGAGGTTGCGGCTGCAGAGGCCTTTCACGCCGAAACGATCGAGGACGCCGAATGTCAGTCAGTTATCTCGTTCTCTGGTAAGGATGAAGACCCTCCTATACAGGGGCACATTCGTCTGCTGTATGTTACTGGCCAGTTCAATGGCCTTGAAGTTCGGCGCTGTCTTGTCGACACGGGGTCCGGGATTAACATGATTCCAACTCGGACGCTCCGGAGATTGGGGTTGTCTGAGGATGACTTGATCCCCTCCGACCTCAGGATCCAGGGGTACGACCGCACCGAGCAAACCCCGGTCGGCAAGATACGCTTGAAGACCCAGTTCGGTGACTTGGTTGCCAACACCGAATTCATGGTAGTCTCTCAAGACACTGTGTACAACTTATTGATGGGCAGGCCATGGCTCCACCTTCATGCAGCGGTTCCCTCATCATACCACCAATGCCTCAAATACTCCCTTAACGGTCGAGTAGGCGTGCTTCAGGTAGATTCCTCTCCTTTTGCCTCTTGTGAAGCCCGCTATCTGGACGCGGACTATTACAAGAGCAAGGATAAGCAGATCCTGGCAGGTGAGGTTGAGCCTGTCGCTGTTGCAAGTGATCCCTGGGCATGTTTGGATGACGCTTACGTCCTCCCGATTCATCGGTTGGACGTGGCCATGGTCTCGACGGCCTGTGAGTCTCCTGATGAGATGACCGCTACCGCCCATGCCAGCACCAGCGGCCCGGCAGGATCTGGTAGCCCCAATGCAGTTTTCAACGCAGTCTCTCCCGTGGACGATCCCTCCCCGAGTGGAGAGGTCGTGGAAGATGCACCCCCAGCCTTTGAGGAGGGCGTCCCCGCCACGGTCGATGAGTTAGTACAGGTGAACCTTGGAACCGAAGCAGATCCAAGACCCACATTGGTCAGTGCCGCCATGCCCTCTGAGGAGCGGCAGCAGTACGTGGACTTCCTCAGGCAGCACCGTGATGTGTTCGCTTGGGGCTATGACGAGATGTCGGGGCTAGATCCTCAGGTAGCCGTCCACCGCCTTGGTCTCCCGGCGAACCATTGCGGGTTCAAGCAGCCTCCCAGGAAGATGCACCCATTCCACGGTGCCATGGTTGAGGCCGAAGTTGACATGCTTATCAAAGCCAACTTCGTGAGGGAAGTTCAGTACCCCAAATGGCTGGCCAACATTGTGCCGGTCAGGAAGAAGAACGGGAAGATCAGAGTCAGTATCGACTTCCGCGATCTCAACCGCCACTGTCCGAAGGATGATTTTCCCCTTCCGGTGACAGAGCTGTTGATTGACGCCACAGCAGGGTTCCAAGCCCTCTCCTTCATGGATGGATACTCTGGATACAACCAAATCCGGATGGCCCCTGAGGATGAGGAGTTCACTGCCTTCAGGGCCCCCCAAGGTATCTTTTGTTACCAGGTCATTCCCTTCGGCCTGAAGAATGCAGGTGCCACCTATCAACGGGAGATGCACCGCATATTCATGCCAATCCTCGGCACACTGGTGGAATGCTACGTCGACGACTTGGTGGTCAAATCGCGCCAGCGTCAGGACCATCTCAAAGATCTTGAGAAAGTGTTCGGCTTCCTCCGGTCTCGCTGCCTGAAGATGAACCCGTTGAAGTGTGCCTTCGGGGTCACCTCCGGAAAGTTCCTTGGATTTGTGGTAAGATACCGGGATATTGAGATCGACCCAAAGAAGATTAGGGCGATTAGCCAGATGCCTCCCCCAGGTAACATCCGGGAACTGCAAGGGTTCAAAGGCCACTTAGCCTATATACGCCGATTCATCGCGAATCTGGCCGGAAAGTGTAAGCCCTTTTCTCGGCTCTTGAAGAAAGGTGCCACCTATGTATGGGATAAAGAGTGTCAGACCGCTTTCGAGGAAATCAAGCAGTACCTGCTTCAACCTCCGGTTCTGATGCCGCCTGTATCCGGGAAGCCGCTGGTCCTTTATGTGACCGCCCTGGAACGGTCCCTGGGTGCCCTTCTCGCCCAGAAGAACAACGAAGGAACAGAGAATAGCCTCTATTACCTCAGTCGCATGCTCCTCGATGCGGAAGTCAGGTATTCCCCCATCGAGAAGAGCTACCTGGCGCTCGTATTTGCCGTACAGAAATTACGGCACTACTTGTAGCACCATGAGGTACAGTTGGTTTCTCGGGTAGACCCGTTGAAATATATCCTGAGCCAGCCTATGTTGACTGGCCGTCTAGCGCGGTGGGTTGTGATTCTCCAGCAGTTCGACATCAGGTATGTGTCTCAGAAGGCCATCAAAGGGCAAGCATTGGCAGACTTTCTGGCTGCTCACCCGACCTCCGCGGATCATCCGCTGGATCTAGGCTTTCTTGATGAGGCCATTCTCTCGGTCGATCAAGCCGATCCATGCTGGCAGATGCACTTTGACGGTGCCTCCCGGAGCCCCACCGGTAGAAGGCTCGATAATCCTAAGCTCAACAGAGTGGGCTTGGGTATCGTCTTCATTACCCCGGAGCAAGTCGTGCTGCCATACTCTTTCCTGTTGTCAGAGGGCTGTACCAACAATGACGCGGAATACCATGCCCTCATCACCGGCCTCGAGTTAGCTCTCGAGATCGACGTGCCCCATCTGTGTGTGAAAGGGGACTCTGAGCTGGTCGTTAAGCAGATCAATGGCGACTATGTTGTCAGGAAGCCAGAACTTGTGCCGTTACTGGAGTGCACCCTCCTTCTGATGGCCCAGTTCCCTTCTCGGCCAGAAATTGTCCATATTCCCCGGTCGCAGAACGGTCGAGCAGATGCTTTGGCCAGCCTTGCTGCGTCACTTGCAGAGCCTGAACAAGACAACCTGATCGTCCGCGTGACGCACCGCAGGCTCATCGCTCCCGTTATCCCGGAGGGAGATCGCGGCCCGTCGGTAAGTAATCTCACCACAGATGCCCCTATACCCGGATCCTCAAGTACCCCAGATATGGCAGTCGAACCAGCCCCTGATTGGAGGACGCCTTTGGTTGAGTACCTCCAACATGGCATTCTCCCGTCAGATCGGGCCGAGCGCGAGCGAGTTCGACGCCGCGCATCGTAGTTTGTCCTCCAGAGCAGTCCCGGCCTGGAGCAGATCCTCTATAGACGTGGATTTGATGGTGTTCTCCTCCATTGCCTTCATGGAGTTGAGATCCCACGAGTCATGCAAGAGGTTCATGCGGGTTCATGCGGTGCCCATCAGACTGGGCCGAAGCTGTCCCACCAGATTCGGAGGTTGGGATACTTTTGGCCCTCCATGATCCATGACTGCATCGAGTATTCCAGGAGGTTCCATGCGTGCCAGGTTCATGCGAACTTTGTGCATCGGCCGCCGGAGCCTCTCCATACCACCAGGTATTCTTGGCCCTTTGCAGTCTGGGGAATGGACGTTGTGGGACCTTACCCGCCGGCGACGGCTCGCCAGTGCCGGTTCATTCTGACCGCCACGGACTTCTTCTCCAAATGGGCAGAGGCGATTCCGCTCAGAGAGGTCAAATCCTGTTCGATCGCTGACTTCGTGACCTCCAACATCATTCATCGATTTGGAGTGCCTCACGCTATCCTCACGGATAACGGAGCCAATTTCCGAGCAGCCGAGTTGAAGAAGTTGTATGCCAAGTACAACATTCGCTCGAACCATACATCTCACTATCATGCGCAGGCGAATGGATAGATTGAGGCGTTTAACAATACCCTCTCTAATATTCTGCAAAATATGGTTGGTCAGAACAAGAAGAGTTGGCCGGACAAGCTCCCCAATGCCCTGTGGGGTTATCGGACAACGACTCGCAATTCCACCCAGATGACCCCTTATTCCCTGGTGTATGGAGCTGAGGCCGTCCTGCCCATCGAGATCCAGTTACCGTCCTTGCGCACTGCGGTCTACGACCAGCAAGCGTCGGACAGAGCTGCTGAAGCCCGTCTAGTCGAGTTGGAAGCACTGGATGAGAATAGACTTCGCGCCTTGCACAACTTGGAGCGGCATCAGAGCAGGATGGCTCGAGCTTTCAATAAGAAGGTTCGCCTCCGCTCCTTCCTGCAGGGTGACCTAGTGCTGTCCCTGAGAGCACCAATGATCCCCGGCAGGAAGCCACCCAAGTTGGAGCCCAAGTGGGAGGGACCTTTTGTTGTCCACAAAGTCTATCCCAATGGCGCGTACTCCCTAGAAACTATGGATGGTGAGCGTGTCACTCCTCCCACCAATGCTAGGTTCCTCAAGCAGTACTTTTCCTGAGTGTACTTCGTCCGCGCGGCAAGACGTTAAACTGCCAAGCATCTTCGTCCAACACGACGTTAAACTATACTTCGTCCGCGCGACAAGACGTTAAACTGCCAAGCATCTTCGTCCAACACGACGTTAAACTGTACTTCGTCCGCGCGGCAAGACGTTAAACTGCCAAGCATCTTCGTCCAACACGACGTTAAACTGTACTTCGTCCGCGCGGCAAGACGTTAAACTGCCAAGCATCTTCGTCCAACACGACGTTAAACTGTACTTCGTCCGCGCGACAAGACGTTAAACTGCCAAGCATTTTCGTCCAACATGACGTTAAACTGTATTTCATCCCGCACGACGTTAAACTGCAGTTCGTCCCGCACGACGTTAAACTACATTCGTCCTGCATGATGCTAAACTGCACCTCGTCCAAGCTACAAGACGTTAAACTGTTCAGAATTCGTCCAACATGACGTTAAACTGTACCACGTCCGCGCTGCAAGACGTTAAACTGCCAAGAATCATCGTCCTGCATGACGTTAAAATGCCTTTCAAGAACTACGTGCGGCTTGATTCCCATCCTTATGGGATACGTAGGACCGCCTGGACATTCGTGTTTCAGGCCCATCCCAATCCTTCGGGAATTTCTATCCCATCTCGGGCCCTTGGCCCAGTTGCCTCCGGGTGTGCGGCATATGGTGTGAACGCGGGGCTATGCCCTCATTCACGTCGGTTTGCTCGCCATGCTGTACGCCCCCCACGTTTGGGGATGCCTTCTGCTCCCCCCTTTCTCTTTTCGTCCTGCATGACGTTAAACTACACTTCAAGAACTACGTGCAGCTTGATTCCCATCCTTATGGGATACGTAGGACCGCCTGGACGCTTGTGTCTCAGGTCCAGCCCCGTCTCTTGGTTGATCACGGGGACCTGCTGTCTTTTGGTTGCTCTCAGGATGAGTCCTCTGACCCTCTCCGGTGATCTGTTAACATGTTTTGGGTACTTCAGTCTATGACCAGTGGTGTCGGATTCAATTTTCTTCGGGCCGCGCGCTTCCTCTTGTTCGAGCCTTCACTCAAAGGGATCCTCGTTAGCGGTTTGGGTACGATGCCTTAGTGCTCTCTTATCGCTCCGGGTCGATTTACCGGCGGGTCCTGGGCCGCAAATTGATATGAATCATGGGCTTGAGCGGTTGATGCTCGTTTGCTTACCCCGTCCTAGGCTGACGCGATCGGATGTTGTGTTGCGAATATGGTCAGCGACATCCTTGATCGCCATGTCGGCTCTTTCAGGCTCTGAACATTGGTTGCGCAGTCCTCATCACACTGCGCCTTTGTGCGTTGTAGTGGAATCTCGACACTCTCTTCATATTGACCTGTAGTACACCATTACACGTTAGGCAGGCCAACCAGGGTAATGGTGTCTTTCGAGGCTCCCGCGATCTGAGCACCAAGGATATATGCTGATGTCCTCCCTAAGGGCCATGTGTAGCTAGACCCTCATCCCCATAAGGAGGAAGGAGTCACCCGAACAATCGCGTTCTGGGCCCAGTATAACTGGAGGCTAGCATCTCTGCCCCTCGGGTGATGGACATACGCAGGCCCCTATCCCATGATTCTTCTCCTGGAATCGTGCGTGACCGCAGGGCTGGGTATGTTCCCACCTCCGCTGAGTCCGCCATATCGCAATAAGCGGGTTCCTCCATGGTCCGAACCACACGACCTTAAACTGTGTTGTCTGGTCCTACCACACGACCGTAAACTGTGATCGTCTTGGCCGCCCGACGAGAAACGGCACTGCATCGTGATGTTCTCTTCAGAGGACACTCACGTTGGGCTCTGGTTACTAACCACGACATTTGTCAATGCCTTTTCTGGCTAGATTATTGTGGCGACGCCAGGGATTCCTTAATCACAGGCATGTCGCTGCACAAAGAAAAACCATCCATCTTTAAGGACAAACAAGAAATATCAAATGCCGCTTCTTCTGGGTGCGAGGGCCAGACCCGCACCCCTCCCCGCGCTGGTGCCCGATTGTGTTGCGCCACGCTTCAAGAACTACGTGTGGCTTGATTCCCATCCTTATGGGATACGTAGGAACGCCCGGATGTTTGAAACTTCGGGTCCAGCCCCCCACCTCTTAGAGATCCCCCCTTCTCTGGGGAATCCGCCGCCTTCGGGTCACCCTCAAGGAGTGTCCCTCGACCCCTTGCAGTGGTCCACTGGTGTCAAGAGTACTCTGGTTTATTGCCAGGAGGGTCAGGTTCAGCTTGGTCAGGTTCCATCCACTTTTTAGGCTTCGTGCTCCCTTTCATTCGGACCCATCGCCTACACCCTGGGTGGAGCCCCCGTGATCGGTCTGGACACAATGCCTCAGAGCTCTCCCACCGACTCGGGCTGGTGCCCCCAAGGGCCTCGGGCAGCAAATCGATATGAATCCTGCGCTTGAGCGGTTGATGCTCGTTTACTGCCTCATTCCATCAACGGTCAGTACGATATTGATGCTGCTTTTTCGCCACGGTCGGCAGTACTCCCATATCGTTACGCCGGTGCCCCCAGTCCTTGAGTGAATGGCCGCATGATTCACATTACATTTTCCACCTCCCATTCTGACCAGGAGAAACCTCGACACTCTTGGCACTATCCCTCAGTGCATCTTCGCATATCCAGGGGATAGGACCACGATGTGGCGTACTTTGAGGTTCTTATGGTCCGAGCTCTAAGACTCTAAACTAAGATCTGCCCCTATGGTCCGATATCTAAGACCTTAAACTAAGATATTCCCCTATGGTCCGAGCTCTAAGACCTTAAACTAAGATCTGTCCCTTTGGTCCGAGCTCTACGACTTTAAACTAAGATCTCCCCAAACGGGGTTCTACGTCCTGCATGACGCTAAACTGCACTTTCAGAACAACGTGTGGCTTGATCTCCAGCCTGATGGAGTACGTAGGAACGCCCGGGCATCTCGACTCGGGTGCAGCCTCAGGTATCGCTAAGTCCCGCCCCTCCTTGTCGCCGGCCGTCTGGCCTGGCTTCGGGTAGAGTGGTGCAGTTGTGATATTTTCCCCGATTCAGCTCGGGATGCCCCATCGCAATGATGGGAAGCGACAGTTTCCTCGTCAAAGAGGTTCTGTCTAAGAATTGGGGTGATTCACGGCCAGATTAGTGCATCCGCCTAATACGCTTTCCCCACGGTGGCGCAATTTCGGGAGCGTTGGATTCTGTCCGAACAAATCATCACTTCGCCCCACGCTTCGCATGCCCTGTTGATCTGGATTTCCACCCTTGTGCCTGAAGGAACCCCCAAAACGGCATTGATGATGACATGTGATCCGCCTCCTGCGATATGAATGATGACCTTCGGTCCGTCTATTGCGGTAGTATGGTCGATTGATCCATTGTCCGCTTGCCGTCTTGGGCATTTCCTGGAAGGCCGACCGTTGTGGATATCTGAATTCGGGACACGCGATTCACCCTTTCTCATCTCCCTATGTTCGGATAAAATCTCAACGCCCCTAGTGTTGTCCCGCTCGTGAGTTGGAACAAGTTGGGGGGATGATACATTGATTAGGTCTGAGGTCTCCTTTCCTAGGAATGACCTCCCTCTTTTCTTTAGAAATCCAGGCCCAATTACGGATGCCTGAAGCTTGGTTAACGCTCCCGCGAGACAATTTGTGGTTGAGCATGTTAAGCCAAAATATGCAGATAAATATATTGGTTCATACAAATGGATCGAAATATTGAGTAGCGGAAGAAAATGTTCTGGGAATGGAAAAAACAAAGCCCCTAGGGATTAGCGTGCTGGATAAGTCTTTCTAACGCCGCTACCCTTTGGCTGGCGGCCTCCAGAGCTGCTTCTCGCTCTCTGCGTGCCCTCTCCTCGTCGGCGGTCGCAGCACGTAGCTCGTCGATCCTGGCCTGTGCACGCTCCCGCTCGACTTGAAGTGTGACCATCTGTTGGCCCGCCTCCGTCAGCTGTACCTAGGTGTCAATCAGCTGGGCCGTTAGTTGCTCCACAAGCTCAGTGCACGCTGCGACGAAGGCCTCCTTCTCTGCCGCCTGCCCTTCGAGACGCCGGACTTCCTGCTCCGCCACGAGGAGCGCCCGCGTGCTCTCCGACATGTCCCGACGTTGTGCGACGTCAGCACGCCAGCGGCTCTCGCGCATCTTTTCGGCCATGAAATCACGGACCGTCAGATGGAGGCGTTGAGCATCAGCTCCCCCGGCACACAGGAAGCGCAGCCAGTTTTGAAGGGATCCCATCCGCCCCAGCCACTCCGATGGGTCTCACTTGAGGAAGCACTGGATGCACTTCCACCCCCTGCGGCGCGTTATCCGGCTCTCCTCGACCGCCTCTGCATCCGAGTCGTCCATCTCCTCAGGGTCGCCAGGCCGGTAGGTAGGGAAGGCAGCCAGCAGGTCTGCTGCAGGGTCCGCCCCTGGGATGTCCTCACGGGGGATAGGTTCCCCAACATTTGGGCGACCTTCTTCTCCCGCCCCAGTGGCGTTGACACCCTCGTCAGCCCCCGACCTCTCTCCGATGTCAGCACCGCCGGCGTCCGCAGCCCCTTGATCAGCAGTTGGTGGGGCCGGCTCGGTGTGGGAAGTCTGTTCCGGAGCAGGCGGCATGTCTGCCACCGGTCCACTCATGGATGGCCCGGGTTCGACAACCCGACGAGCCTCCAGTGTTGAGATCACTGCGCGGGGCATGACGTGGTTAGTCACGGATCGTCAATGGCGAGCACCACCAGTAAAGTAAGGAGAATTACGGGAGTTCAGAGCATCATCTTCCGCTGCCCCGGCCGCCGCAGGAACAGTTGCAGCAGGGGACCCTTCCGCGCTTGTCAATTCAATGATGGGTGTCTGGCCCCCGCCTTGTCCTGCTGGCGCCTCTCCTACTCCCACTGTGGACGCCTGACCAACATCCGTGCGCTCCTGAGAAAGGTGGAGAAATGGGTTAGAAGCTGCATAAGAGAATGGATGAAGTAGGTTGAGTAGGGATAGAAGCGGACCTCGAGGAGCTCAGTGACATCAACATTGCCAGAGCCGGCCACCTCGCCGCTCTCCCGCGGGCTCCCCTGATGGGACCTTCCCTCAGAGCCTTCATCCTCCCCCGTCTCCTCCTCTTCCTCGGAGTCGTTGCTACTGTCGTCTTCCCCCGGCGGCATCTGTTCTGGAGCGGGCTCTAGACCGAGCATCACCTTCACCAGAAGGGATGGCTCCGCACGCTGACCACGTTGGCGCGCGTACTCGTCCATGGCCGTCAGATACGCATACTGCCGGTTGAAGTCCACCCTATCGGCGATCTGGAGGCGCCCGACCTCTGGCAGATGGATTCCTTCTCTGAGTATCTTTCGCCAGATGGCATCGGTCCCCAGTGACTGCCGCAGGGTCATCCAGGCCGACCACAGCGCCGGGAAGACTGCATCGTGGTAGGGTTCGAGCAGACGCCTTACCTGCTTCCCGGGCCGCTCCTCGACCACCGCACGTGCCCCCTCTCTGGGCGCCGAGGTCGTAGCGGCAGCCTGCGATGTGCCCGCCGCCGAAGTCCCTGCCCGCACCGGCTCCGCTGCTTGGCGCGCCTCCGTTCTCCCCCATGTGGCGGCACCTCGCCTCCTTCCTTGACGCCCGGTCTCCGCACGGGTGACCTCGAGCCGCCGAACTGGCTTCCGTAGAAGCCCCTCGGGGTACGCGATGGCCCAGTGTTCGGCGTACTCGGTTGCCAAGCCCGCGTCGACCCCGGTAGGAGGGAGAGTGATGACGTCGCCAGAGCCAAAGGCGGCGAACATCAGCCACATCAGGCGAAGGACGCCAGGGTTCGTCTCCTACCGGACAACAGTGAATACCCTCTTCGGCATCCGTTGAAGGCACCCGAACTGCCTGGCGAACCGGGTTGGCACGTAGGGCTCGCAGATCACCTTCCCGTCGATCCGAGCCACGAGCACCCCGCCCCGCATGTTCAGGAAGTACTCGTGCTGCTCCAGCGGACCCTGCCCGTTGTCGATCATTTGGCCAACGGGAGTGGGGAACGGGCTGAAGTTGAAATTGGCATGATTTCCAATCCGAATCCTCACGCTCTCCTCACATAGGGTCATCAGAGCGACCCCCGCAATGTTCAGCAGGGAGGGTCGCAGGCCGTTGCCCGGAGGAATGATGGCGTTCGGAAACGTGTACCCACCAAGGTGAGCATCCACCCATCCGTGGAAGAATTGGAAGGGCCCACAGATCCTTTGTGGCGACCCCCCTCGCGAGATGCGTCCCAGGATGGCGTACAGCTTAGCCAGCACTGAGACCCAAAGGTTGTATCTTTTGTTGGCAGCCATGGCGCCTGCCATTGCCAGTGTCGCCGGGCGGACACCCATTCTCGTGTCCCGCACTGGCAAGAGCCACCCACTCAGAAAGGCGGCCAGGAATGCCGCGTACTGGAAATTTGGGTCCCGGGCCTCGATAACGCGGTACCCCCATGAGCGGTAGTTGCCCGTCTCCAGGACCCGCCAGTACGACCCATTCCGGCTCCTCTGAGCCGCGGTCGGGCACCGCTTCCCCCTGCCTGGAATCTTGACCTCCGGGTCATGCTCCAAGAACTGGCCGAACCACTCCTTGTAGGCTATGTCCTTGTGATAGTCCTTGATCCCGAGCCGCTGCGTAGCCAGGTCAAGCAGATTCCATGTCAGAATGGGAGTCTGTGACCTGTCTTCCCAGATGTTCTTCGGAGGCAGGAACTCATCGTATTGGTAACCCTCCAGCGGGATACCTCCGATGCAGTGGATGTCCCATAGACCGATGCCGACCTCCCCATGGTGAAGATGGAAGGTGTTGGTATCCGGGGACCAGCGGGTGAACAGTTCCGGCCCGAGCTCGGACTGCTGGTAGAAGTGGAACTGCGACGTCCACACCGCCTCAAACAGGCCGATGTACCGCAGCTCCTCCGTGAAGTGATCGCAAGTGTGGCGTACCCAGAACGCACAGGCCCACTCACTGGTGAAATTGCCCCCAGACCGCAAGTCCCAGTCCTTCAGCCAGCCCTTGGTGTCGTCAGTTACACTCTGGCGATATGTGCTCGAGTAGAGGGATGAAGAGTTCTCCGCAGTAGGATCACTTCCGACGATGGTTCGCGTCCTTGGGTTAAGGACATAGACATCTAAGTGTCTGGTCTCCCTGGCAGGATTCCCATTGTTGGTGATGTTATAGCGGGGAAGCTCGTCCTCCCGAGTCACCCAGGTCCGTGGCGTATCAACCTCGAACCCTGGCACCGGAACCTCATCTAGGATGCCAAAGTTCCAGAGCGGCAGGTTGTCCGACAGCGGATATGTCTTCTGGGCTGGCGTCAGTAAGTCGAACAAGGATTGATTGTTGGAAAAAATCTCCTTGGATCCGTAGACCTCCTCATTCATCGCCATCTCAGCTCTGCGAGTGGCGGCATCCCCCTCATTTCCTTGATTCGCGGCCATCTCAGAAGCTCCGGGAGTCGTGCGGGTTAAGGGATGAAGCGTGCGGAATCGGATGAGGCTGGCAGAGAAGTTTGAGAGTTGGCGCGCAATCCTAGTGGACGACGCGCAATCGGGAAGTGTGTCGCGTAAATCCCCGGGTATTCGCGCAAAGACAGGCCGAAATCCGGAATGTTTTTCGCGACGAACTGGTGAATTCCGCGCCGGAAAGGGAAATTTCGCGCACGAGAGCTCGAATGCTTATCGCGCGGAAGGCCATTGGACGGTGCGGGGGACCCAGGGCCCCTATTTATAGGCAAGGCCGGGAGTCCGCGCCGCGCGAAAGCGCTTTGCGCGACCGCCCGGCGAATTTCGCGCCCGACGCCCCTTTTTGCGCGCCACAGTCCCGCGCCACCCAGGACTTCGGCATTCCGGCGTCTCCCTCGGAACCCGATCGTTGCGACCTCTCGCCGATCAGATTCCGAGGGGGGGCTTTTGTAGACGCCAGAAAAGTCCGTTGTTCCCAAACGAAGCTCTGGATGTGGGAAGCGAGGTCATATTTGGAGTCGGAAGCCCGTTTCGGAGGGCCCGGAAGCCTTGCGCGAAATTTTGGAGACCCGGGCGCAAAGTTGATGAGCCGCGCGCAAACCTCCCGGGATGCGCGCAATGCACTGGGCCGGCGTGCAATTTTGCGCGCCCGTGGCCCGCGCGACTCCCTTGCGCGCCGGGCCCGATTCCACGCCCGCGAAGAGAATTCCGCGCCCGCGATCCGGATTCCGCGCCCGGGGTTTCCTATAAATATAAGGCGACCCCCGACGTTTTGAAGGTTGCCGGAATTCGAATGGTCTCTCGAGCGCGCAATCCAACCCCTTCCGCGCGAAATGCCGATCTTCAGGTAACCTCCTGTCTTTCGCGCACGAAAGCCTCGGGGTTCGCCTTCGCGCGCAATACCTTGGGCTCCTTTCCTTTGAATAATTCTTCACCCTAAGGCCTTCGCGCGCAAAAGAAGCCTCTTGCGCGCAATTGCCCCCGGGGTGCGCGCAATCCGGCCCGATTGCGCACACCCCCCCCCCCTTTTCAAAGTGGCCATTCGATTAAAGAATGAGCCGTTGCCCCCGCGCGCTATCCGAAGTCCGGTGCGCGCAATCTCTATCTTCCGCGCGCAAAGCGTTGGCCCAATTGCGCGCCAGCCCACCCATTTGTGCGCCGACCCGCGGTATTGCGCGCCCTGCTTCTCTTTTGCGTGCAATCCGCCGAGGTCGCCCCCTTTGACCCCCTGAGGGTACCCGCCTGCGTGGCGCCCAATGATCTTCATCCTGGGTGCCCGCACCGTGCGTTGTCTTCCCGTGCGGCCCTCCAGGCTCGCGCGAAGTGACACGGACCCATCAGCGGCACCACCACGTCCAAGCTGCACGACGCTAAACTGCCTAGCCTCCATCGTCCGAGCTACAAGACGTTAAACTATTCAGCATTAATCCTGCATGACGCTAAACTGCACCACGTCCGCGCTGCAAGACGTTAAACTGCCGAGTTCTTCGTCCAACATGACGTTAAACTGTACATCGTTTTCAAAACATGACATTAAACTGTACTTCGTCCGGCAAGACGTTAAACCGTCCTCTTCGTCCTCAACACATGATGTTAAACTGCACTTCGTCCGGAAAGACGTTAAACCGTCCGCATCACCTGATCCCGTGCCCCGCGCGCAGGGTCCTCCCGGTTTGGATGTGGCCCCCACCCGCTCGTCTCTGCTGGGATGTCGGGATTGGAGTGGCCTTCGCCCACGGGGGTACAGTGTTACAAACCTAACGAACTACGTGGACTTTGATCCCTGTCTCCTAAACAGGGTACGTAGGAAGCCTCTCCGAGGTCCAAGCCCACCACCTGGTCGTCCCGGTCGTATTCACGTCGGTTCGTCCATCAGTGGACCCCTCCTGGGTTCACACTTGCGTCGATTCACCTATGAATCTGCCCCTGTGGGAGACTGCACATGTGTATCTCCATTGTGCTTTCCCACTTCCCTTTTCTCTCTTCAACGTCCAGCATGACGTGAAACTGTGATCCACCCGGCCGTTCCATCCCCCACTGTGCGAGGTGGTTCGGTTCAATCCTCCGTTCAGCAGCCTCGATCTCCTCGTGAGTCGGCTTGCCAACGTCCAGCATGACGTGAAACTGTGATCCATCCGGCCGTTCCATCCCACTCTGTGTGTGGTGGTTCGGTTCAATCCTCCGTTCAGTAGCCTCGATCTCCTCGTGAGTCGGCTTGCCAACGTCCAGCATGACGTGAAACTGTGATCCACCCGGCCGTTCCATCCCCCTCTATGCGAGGTGGTTCGGTTCAACCCTTCGCCCGGCAGCCTCGATCTCTTCGTGAGTCGGCTTGCCGATGTCCAGCATGACGTTAAACTGTATATCCGAACTACGCTGACTTTGATCCGCACTAACGTGCGGTACGTAGGAAGCCCCTACAGGGTCCAAGCTCTTCACTCCATCATCCTTCCTGATCCTTGCCCGGGCCTCCACATCCCGGTGGGGTCATGCCATTTCATTCCACTCCACTTCACTCGGGAAGTCGCCCATGTGCTGGCCCCAGTGTCGGAGGTTCCTCGCAAGGGGTTCTGTCATCTGATCCACTTCTCGTGTTGATCAGTCTGATGCCGTCACCGCTGGACGTTAAACTCGCGGCATACCCCGTGTTAAACATGGGAAGCTGAGGAAAACCTCAGGTGACACAGTTCCCCGCACCCAGCGCAGGATGCCTCAGGCCATCATGCCTTCGAGAAGCCCTATTAGGGACGGAAGGAAGACATGCAGAGTTGCAGTGTTAAGACACGCCCCCGACACCCAGAGCCACCCGGTCTCCTCACCGCAGGTTGCTGCCCCGACCAGACCCCTTGGAGCGTCTGGGCGGAAGCAGTGTAATTAACCTGTGTCCATGAAGATATGGCGCCAGGAACGAGATTCACGAACATTCTTAAATCTATGAGGGAGACCCAGATTAGGCAACGAGTTCCGAGGAGACGTCCACGGAAGGAGGAGCCGACATCCCATCATCCCGGTTTCGATAAAGGAGCAGACGCCCCTGAATAAGGGACGAATGCCGCCCGCCCTTGGAAAGCGGGACTGCGGGGCCACAAGCCGCGCGCCCATCCCCTCGGGTCGACGGGTGCACGCGCGAACGCGTCCTGGCGGAACAGCGTCGGAACAGAAACCCGAAGCACATCCGCACCGAAACAGTCCCAACTAAATATCTAAACACATGATAATGTTTTATGTTAAATGAGTTAATAAATTATCAAATAAATACCCCAAAATTCGAGCCGTTGAATAAATTTTGTCCACAATATTTTAATTTATCTATGATATATTTTAATTCATAATAATTGATAATATATATATATTCCTCGTTAACAATACAATCTTTTTTGGTAAACATATTAAATTATTAAATAACTATAAGGAATTACTTTGTGAAATAATTCATAACTAAGAGTGAACTCACCAAATTTGTAAATCTATTGCACTAGGATCATATAAGTATATTTTAATTCTTTCCAGAATAACAAAATTTATATAATATCTATTTATCCAAAAAATTTAAGACACACAATATAGTATAATAATAGGAAACCTCAAAATAATATCTATGACTCAAATATAATCATCGACGTCATGATCTCCAATGTTTTATAATCATTCGCAGTGACACCAACTAAGACGTCCCAGACCCATGATCTTGGATCTAGTGATCAGATATTTTATATTTATTTTATAAATTAAATATTTTATTTAATTGAAAAATACATTATCCTACATTTAAGAGGATACATTATGTCTAGAGATTTAAAGAATTGTGAAAACTAAAAACACATACTATATATATAATATAAATTAATTTTTTAATCCAAACACTATGGTTCCTAATACCTCTATCCTCTAAATAAGTAATTTATTAAAGATATATAAACGTCGAAATAAATATGATTGTATTGGTAAGTATTTAGAAAATGATCACACAATTTTTAGTAAGATCACACTATTCTTCAAAAAAATACATTTGCATCCAAAATAATGTTTTATTACATTTATTAGTTTTTACAATTTTATTAAAATTTATATTAAAATTTTAATTTAATTTATTATATCAAAATTATATTAATTTTTTTACTAAAAATGTTTATTTTTTTAATGAATAATTAATATACTGTTTTAATTTATAATTGAATTTTCTTTTTAAGTATTTATAAGGTAAAATTATGTTTTGGATTAGTTTTAAATTTTAATAAGTTAGTTTTTATTTAAAATAAATATATTATAGTTTTTTAAAATAAATTTGTAAATTAATTTATAATGAAAACATTTTATGTTTTAAAATGACTTTTCATTCAAAACAACTCATGTACTTTTACTAGTTTTATATTAAAATAAAATAAGAAATTTATTTGATTTCAATTTTTAAAATTTGATTCCAAATTTTGATTTAGAAGTTCTATATTTTGTAAAAATTTTGCCTTTATTTTTTTACAACATGAATAGTACCATTGTTTATTTTTTTACCACTGTGAAGGGTAAATTGAGTAGTTTAGGTTAAATGAACTTATAAAGACTATGAAATGAAACTAAGACATTTCAAAATTTTATTAGATGATAAAAATTATCCCGAAAAACACAATTATCAAATTAAGGTTTTTTAATGAACACTTATCCATTAAAAATAATTAGATAATTTTTAAATCAACTAAAGTCACAAAATGAAACTTTAATTGCCTTTAATATCCCTAGTGTATCCACATGAGGAAAAAATTATGTTTTGAATGAATATAAATATATATTTTCAACATAATAAACATATTTTTATGATATAAGATTATTTCTTACCTTATTGGCCACTTAGATCATATTATGTTATTTAAAATATTTTATTTAAGAAAACTTTAGATAAGTCACATTCAAGTTTTAAATACAATATCATTTTTATATAGGGTTAAAAAAGAGATATTCAACTATAAATATTTTTCTGAAAGGTATATTATTTATCATTATCATGATGTTTTTTAATTATTTTGTGAACAAATAATCATGTTAAATAATTACACATTATTGATGAAGTAATTATATTATTAATATAAATATCAAATAAATGTTACTAAATTCATTAAAAAAATATAATTTTCTATAATTAATTTGATCATGGGATATTAAAAATGAACATGACCTTTTAGGGTCTAATTAAATATTTTTATCAAAGAATACTTTTTATGTAGATATTTTTAACATTTTAATTAATGAATAGTTCAAAAAATGACATAAATGATAGTTTAACAAATAAATATTTTCTTAAATTTATTAAAAATAATAAAAAGTATTAAAAATAATATAAATATTATATTGCCTAAAATATTTTATTTTTTCATTTATAATATTAGAAATATCACATTATTAAAATTTAAAACCATTTAATAGAGAATTTATTTTACATTTATTAAAATAAAAATATATCAAATAAGGATAAATCAAAATTATAAGGATTAAGTTAATAACAAACCATTTCTAAAATATATTAGTTATTGATATTATTAACATATATCCACATCTATTTGGATAATTGGCCTTATGGAGGTATTTATATTGAGATTTAAATATTTAAAAATAAATATTTTGATAAAATTCTTAAAGTTCCCCACAACATAATTATAAAATGGAACCTCCTAACTCCCTTTTTCAAATAAATTGTTTTCTTGAAGTTAAACCATACCCTATAAATTTATCTATTAGACATACATAGACATATTATATAGGTTTTTGTATTATCAAATGATAAACTCTAGTGTCCTAGTGAGGATGTGTAATGGAGGTTCTCCAAAGAAGAGGTGGTCATCATTGCTGACTCTTTCAAGATTATTTTTTATTCTACTTCATTTTCTTGTTTTTTATATATAATAAAATAACAAAAAAAAAACTATCACCTGTATTAGGATATGTTATTATGATTATGGATCAATCATATTCATTATTTAATCAATCCTACAAAAAATGCATTGTGAGTGCGTATGTACGACTTATCGTCTCCATGGCATGGCGTAATCTGATTTTCACCACTAAATTATTTAGATTTATATAATAATGGAATATATATATAACGGATAAAATGATGTTTATTCAGGAACAAAATATACACAATGATTTTACTTTCCCATTTACTATTAATGGAATGATACCATTGATTATGCGTTTGTACAACCTACCAATTCCACAACGCAATGAGATTCATTTTAAATATTCACAATTAAATCATCAATATATATCTATATATAATGAATATATATGATATATTTTACATTAATGTCATTATAGAAATTATTTAACTCTATCCTATGTGCATGAATTGGGTCTTATACGATAAAACAAGCATAGAAGAATGATACAGTTAACACCCGAAAGAAGAATATTTAGGAAATATTATTAACGAGTGTTAATATGATCGTATATTACATATTAAATATAATAATAATTATTTTATAAGTTCATAACATTATTTAATACATTATATCAGATTTTATAATACATATTAAGTATATCATACGGATGGTTAGTGTTAATTTAACAATCTCATTATTACATGAGACTGTGTATACAAAAGTATTTTCTAGTGAATGTTTATCTTCCATGTCCATATTTCTTAGAAATGTTTTCGAAAAATATTTTTTCTAAGATAATAAATTATTTTCAGGTTATTTTTAACCATTTGGTAATTTTTTTCAATATAGATAGAAATGAATCTTAATTTTTGTTTTCATTAAGGGTACTTTTTACCTTTTTTGGAAAATGATTGAGAATAATGTTTTTCTAATTATATGCCATGAAATTTTTTATCTATTTCTTGAAACCATATTTAATTTATGATTCCAATACATGATAACTTGTTTATTTTCAATGAAAAAGTTTTGTTCTAAAATCTTATGATTTTTTACGAAAAGAAATCATTTTCAAAGAAGAATTGTTAGTTTTCTCAAGATTTATTTTTCAACTAACATCTCAAGATTATTTTCTATTTACAATAATTTTTTATGTTAATTATTATTTAATGAGGATATTTTTCATATATTTTATTTATATTATTCTGATGATTGGTTTATTTCCTTCAAGGGATGATATTTATGAAAACCATTTATTTCTATGGGCCGTATTTTTTTCAATTGGTTTTTATGAAACCTTATTTTCTAATGGTACACATATTTATAGTTTTAATTATGTAAAATTTGAGACCTATATCTACCTCAAATGAAATGAGTAAATATTTATATCTCATGAGATAGACAATATTGGAACTTAATGTGATCTCAGTTCAAAAATACCATACTGGAACAAAAGTAAGCTCTGTTTCGTAATACATGGATGGAATTGGAAGTAAACCAAGTTTAGTAAGGGATAGATTCCACTATGATAGTATTGGAATTAAGCCTTGACTAATATGGAAATAATTTTATATTCTTGTGTGTATTCTAATATTCCATGTATTTTGTTATGATCTAAAAAAATGCGTTCTTTATTTCTTTATTAACTTCTTTTATTTGATCTATGTCAATATATCATGATCTTTGATGTGTTTGATATAAATATCAATAGTAATTTTCATGATCATATCCCCTTATGATTGCATTATCTCTCATGATAACCCTTACAGGTCTCTTTTTATCACCATTTAATTATATTTATTTTCCCCAATAAATGATTAAATACAATAATATGTGTCTAAAAGTGTTCTAGTTATAAATCATTAATCAAGAGATGATCATATCCCCTTTTATTGCATTATATTTCATGATAACTCTTACAGATCTCTTTTTATCACCATTTAATTATATTTATTTTCCCCCATAAATTATTAAATACATTAATATGTGTCTAAAAGTGTTCTAGTTATAAATGAGTACTCAAGAGATGATTTAGCTATTTTACGAATCAGTTGTGTATGTTTCTCATTTTCTGAAACACTAAAACTGTATGGATTTGGCTTGGTTTTGTTTTGTAATGTAATATATATTCTATTATTTTGATTTAATACCTATGAATGTAATGTATGGACAGTTATATTTGGTATCCTAGAGATATTTTATTAATATTTGTAAAATTGGACGTGAAAACCATAGTAAGAACCCAAATGATAAGTCTAAGCATAGATACCATCCTAAAGTTTGGTAATTCTCATGAATAACCTAACCAATAAAAATAAGGTATCATAAATTAATATTTTATAATTAATTTCTCTTGACTATGTGGTTTCAATACTATTATTAGTCTTTCTCACAGTATATTATTTGGTTTTTTTCAACGGCTAGAACCTGAAGGAAACATGATAATATTGAATGACATGTTAAAAAAATGATTGTCTATATGAGAAATCTCATGTTATAGGTTATGGAGTGAAAAATATTATGTATATTCTCACACAAGTTTTTCAAGATTTGAATCTTGCAATAATTCTAAATGAGTAAAGGAGATAATAGAATTCTCTTGATTACTTCTGTTGGAAACACATATCATCATTAAGTTGGTCATTTGATCCACTAGTGGATAAAAATGGAACAATACTAATTAATATATATTTTCATTTCTCCACTATTCAGAACATGAGAAATTCATTTTAGTAGTTTATTGTGGGGAAGATAAATCAAATAAATGGTGGAATCTCCTCAATTATATGAGTAAATAAGATGAAATTGACCCTATAGAATGGCATGAGCCCACGAACTTATTTTTCAAAATGTACTCTTCACTTATTTTTCATACAATGATGGATAATTTTATTCTTGAACTCATGAAAAAGGATGATGAATCCATTGGTACCTACAAACCAATTATTACAAGACCTACGAGGTATGCTTCTATAATTGTCAGCAATCCTCAATGATAGGTTGATAGATTCTTCAGTGGATTAAAAAAAGTCACCCAAGAGAATTATCAATATGGGAATTAAATATATATGATAAAATTCATTGATTTTATCTCAAGGTTGATATAGATATTAGAGTTAACAATCAATATTATTTTTTTGGGAAGTATTATAATATGGAATTCCAAGGAAAATAAAAATATTCATTTTGAAAAGAATATGAGATTTAATTTATCCTCTATGTGTGGTAAGAATATTGTAGGTGATATTCTTAAGGGCCTAATAAATTTTTTAAAAATGTGAAATAATTTAATTGTACTTTTGAATACTAAAATGTTGAGAAAAAAATAATGATTAAAATAGAGAAAATACTACATAGAATTCACCTCCCACACATTAATGTTACAAGTGAATAGATGATGGGAATTATGTAAACTAGATCCTTAATCAATGTTTTATTAATGAATATGGACTTCAGTAACCTCTTCTATACAATTAAAAAGGAAAATCCCATTTGACCACTTTTGATGTGATGGAATACTATAATAAAGTGGTGAAAGGTAAACAAATCATCCACAATAAAAAAGAAAATTATTTATTTCATCTCAGATCCACCCACTATTTAATTTATAATTTAATTTATAAGTGTATAACTATATATCCTGAATAATTTGATATTGAGTTAACTGTTAAAACCTCAAATGGAACAATGACTACATCACTTGATTATAATACTTCTCCTGTTTTTGTTTGAAGGAAAGTAAATGTTTCAAATATTAGGATCATTCCTTTAGTTAAATTGGATGTGTTCCATGGACTGAATTTGATTTATCTCTATGGAGATCATATTAATTTCCATCTACGTGAGGTCCCATTTCATATTCCAAATGAATTCATGATCATATATTGGTTCAATAATGAATATGATTTTTCAATTGAAATTAGTTTCTGATTTTGTGTATTAATTAATATAAATGATATCTATATATCATATAAGGTTTGGTATAAAATAATCATTTAATATTACAATAATGTACAAAATTTATTTGATGTCACTTGGGAAGAATTTTCATTTCTTCCACCCAATTCTAAATTTTAGATTCAATTGAATTCATACTTTCTATTATGCCTATTTCAAAGACTCCTTATAGAATGACCCCAATTGTGTTGGATGAATTGAAGAAGTAACTCCATAAGAATCTTGGAAAGGGATTCATAAGACATAGTGAATCACCATAGGGTGATCCAATTTTATTGGTTATGAATTAATATTGATTAATGAGACTGTTCATTGATTAACCTAACTTAAAAAGTTCACTATCAAGAACAAATATAATCTCTTCTATATTGATGAATTATTTGAACACTACACATAGATAAGTACTTTTACACGATTTATAATCTCTCTGGATATCATCAATTATGCATGAATAATGAGGATTTATCAATGATGAAATTCTATACATGTTTACGCATTATAAATTTATAGAGATTCCTTTTGGATACAGTAAGTAGAAAAGTTATTTATAACTGGCCATGGAAACAATTTTAACTGAGATCCAATGATTTATTCTGATGTATGGATATTATAAATTTTTTCTGAAATATTTATCATAAATATCTAATCTAATTGAAATATTGAATGAAAATGGATTTATTTCTATATGGATGGAGGAATGTGAAGAGAATTTAATGGAGATTAGTATAAGGCCAGTCTGTGCAACTACACTAATACTACCCTATAGTGGTGAATGTTTTTTGATCTAAAGTGAAAAATTAAACAAGGGTATGGGATTCATTATAAGGAAAAATTATATTTTTATAACCTATTCCTCATGATAAATGAATATCCCTATGAAAAAATTTAACAATTCATGATTTTGAGTTAGCTGTTTTAATCTTTGCATTAATTATATGAATTAATTGTCTTTATAGAGAAAGGTGTGATATTTTTACTGATCATAAATGTTTAAACTGTATTCTCACTAAAAATGAGTTCAATATGTGACAAGGAATATGGTAGGAGTTTATTGAATACTATAATAGTTTTATACATTACCACAATGGGAATGAAAACAAGTTGGATAATGCATTAATTCAAAAATACCCTGATAGAGAGAAATTCAATATTTTCCAAATGGATGATTGACCAACCATACAATTGAAGATTAAGGAGAACTATATAATGATATAGAGATGAAAAAAGGAGAGAAATATTATTGAGATTCACATTTATTGTGATGAAATAATAAGTTTCATGGGATGTTTTTGTGTCCCTCCAGTACCATAAATAAAGAAGAAGTTTTTGGATGAGTGTCATTGTTCATCATTTTGTATACATCCTGGAAGAAAAAAAATTTATAGGTAGCTGCAAGAGTATTTCATGTGGGATGTAATTCATAGAGACATTGAAAAATGTAACTTTTTGGTTCTTCGTTTGTTATAAATTTGTGTCTAAGATACAGAAGTCTATGTATGTGACCTCCACAACATAGAAGTCACTATAACTGGTTCCCCACGTTGGGTTGTCACATGACCTCAGTCACACATCCCCATAGGACAGAGGAAACCGACTAATAGTGTGGACCTAAAGGAAACATGGAGAGACTATTCCCACTTATCAGAGTGAAGCCACAACAAAAGATATATTAAGAGATAAAGATAACAAACATAACTAACAATTGTAAAACATATAATAAAAACAAATAAGTTGCCATGTACACATACTAAAACAGAATCTAGTGAATAATCTACATGCATAGAAGTCATACAATAAAATCCAAGACCAGAACTAACAAAAGTTCCTAAAAATGGTCCTATCCTCTATAGTCCAACCCCTCATCACATGCATAACTAAACACTAGGTCCCTAACATAATCATACACCAGGAATTATGTATCATTTTCCCAGGTATGCATATACCTAGTGGCCCAGGTATTGTGCGAGTACAACTCAGTAGGAAAGTAGTAATGGTGTCCAAAACAATATACAATCTTTACAAGTGTGTGTATAGGTATCATGTGAAATAAAAAACAAGAAACAAAGTATAACATGTAAGTGTTTAACTAATAATCATGTTAATTCATTTTCATTATTACCATTTCAACACATATTATATCTTTATTATTAAATTACTCTTCATATCATGTTCCATGGGTTAAGAATTTATATGAATTACACTATGGAATAAACTAGTCAAATACCATGAATATGATAATAATCCAACTCTATATCTCACAGGGGTTATACACATCACACCAACAAACTATTATCACCTCAAAGACTCAGTCTAGGTGGAATGAACCCATTATTGTAATTGAGATTTATCCCGTTCCCAAACCAAATCATTTTGGTGTTGTGTTTAGAACCATAGTTTAACTTTCCCTGGGGGCATAAAACCTCAGTTAGAACCCCTAACTAGTAATTCATGTGCACACTATTATTCATATAGGGGTAGGTTAAAGCATCAATAAAACCCCACCAGTTGGAGGACCCTAATTACATTATCCCACACCAACACACCAAAATAATATTTAACAATACACATAATTACCCAAAATTCAAAATAAACAACAGATGCTTTATATAATTCCATAAACCATTAATACTTTTCCATTAAAATTTCATTGTCATTTACATTACATTACCGTTTAACCCATTCCCATTTCTTATTCTGAAATCACTAAATCCCATACAACAACCCGTTTAACATATTCAATTATTTCCATGTGGTAACTCACATAACCCATTCATTACTTCCCCTGTGAAAACCACTTATACATTTATAGTAAAAATAAAAATCCATTGGGAACATTCACATTAGTACTACTTGATGAATTTCCACATAATTCGATACACTCCACAATTAAATATCATCAACAAAGCCCATCTATCAATTAATTCATTTAATAATCATGAGAACATTGCAACACAATTGTTGTGGATTTAATCTCACTAACCCTTACATCACGTCTATTAATATGGTAACATATGCCCTTTATAACCTCATCATGGAGATACAAAAAATTTAAATTACTCATTTTAAAAATATTGACACAACCCTTCAAAACATTAGTCATCCGCATTGAGAATGTAAACATTTTGTAAGGCTTTTATTTCCTTTTTTGACAAATCGTGAATGCCATTAATAGAAATTCACAATAGTGGAACCTTGTTCCTATCTCAAAAACTAATTTATGTCCCTTGAAAAATCTCTATCACACCACATTGAGGTTGAAACCACCTTCAAAAATATTTATATCTTTCAAAATCCATTTTCCATCAATAAATCTTAAATTGGGTCAAATCAAAAAATATACCATCAACTCATTTGAAAACAATTCAATCAGTTACAAAAACCATCATCTTAATTTTTTCGATCAATACATTAAACTTACACACATTTCAATTATATTTCCACTACTCATTTTCTCTCATAATACACCCACATAATGGTTTACTAATTTGGTTCACCAAATACAAGTTTTTGGTGTACCCCATGGGTAGCCCTAGGTTTGGCCCCACATCACCAACAAACCCGATGGGGTACTGGAAGGTTTTCCCACCTAAATACAAGGCCCATATCCATTTTCATATCCAAAGAAATCATGATACAACATAGTAGTGAAATATAAAATTTACATACATATATAGCACATTAAGACTCTCTAAAATGAATTTAATACCACCAACATCATTACCTTTAATGGAATCCTTCTAAATCACCACCCTTGATTCATAAGAAAACACTAACTGATGCGCAAAACTAAAATACATTGAATAATTTATGGTTATAGGGTTTCTAACTAGGTGGAGAGATTATAAAATACTTAATCTATAATATAGAGAAATGAGTAGTGTTAGACTCATAAGATCAATTATTCGCACCCAAACCTGATAAAAATTCCTATGAAATGACAGAGAATCACATATTGGAATCCTTGGAGACTTTGGTTCATCACCAATATCTTTGGAGGAAGAATATGTTGAAAAATTTGGGGAGAAATTAATAGTTTCATAAGGGAATATGGGAATTTAACCATTTATAAGGGTCACAGGTTTGGTTGTAGTGTTTTCAAACCGTGCACCAACTATGCAACTCCATTTATCCAAGAGGAGTCATGTTATACAATTTACTAGGGCACCCACACATTTTTTCCAACATTGGTCTATCCCTTCGATAATCCTCTATCTATAATGGTACCATTGATGAACTATTTCATGGGATATGTGGATGATTTATACTAATTTTAATTTATGCAATGCTTTGGAAAATTTATCTTATTTTATGTTTCTTGATCCCCCAGAACACTTTAAAGTCTCCCCAAGAATTCAAGAAACACATTAAGTGGTAAAAAGGAGGTGTATCCAAAATTTAAACAAGGATGCACATTCAAAAAATCTCAGGATCTTACAACCTCCCCACCTTAAAACAGCTCTCCTTTGAGGTGAAATTACATGCATTTCAAAACCCTTAAGACCAAAATGGTTTGACCAAGAACCCACCATATTTCAAAATAAAATATCCAATTATCAATGAGGAACCAACCACATTATCCCATCATTAAAAATACCCATCATAAGAGAAAGATATGTTTAACCTAACTAACCACAACCTGAAATAATACATACTATGCAATATATTACCCTTGAAGAAACAACCAAAACACTATCAGCATAGCCCACTACACAAATCATTTCCCAAATTTCATTGAACCATCTTACCCAGATTACTTTGAAGCACCAAAATTGATCCATGCTCAACATATCAAAAGCTAATTTCCCAATTTTTAAACCCTTCTCATGACCTATCTGGGATGTAACATAAATCACGAGAACCACATCTAATTTATGAAAATTCTAAAAAATCCAAACAAATATACACATCATCAAATCGAACTCAACTAGAAAAAACATGGGCTCACTCCAATAACCAACATTGTTCCCCATGAAGTTTCACATCTGAGTTCATCCACACAAACTGTCTATTATTTTATTAATAAACCACTCACCCACTAAGGTACTCCCCATAATATGAATTCACTGATCACATCCCTTATTATGGTATTAAGAAAATCCAAAATAAAAAAATAGATCAATATTACATCAATGAAACAATCACAAATTATGTAACACATTTTTCAAAATCACCACACCAAACATTCAGGAGGACACCATCCCACATTGGAATTCTATATTTCCCATTGAATCAATCTAGAGTAGGCACTTCCACCATTCTCATTCAATTAATGGTAACCGGTATGTTCCTTATAACTCATTCTCATAACTAAAACATGCTTATCCTTATAATGTAAAATGATGGTGAGTTATATCCCAACTCATTTGTTACTTTCTACCCCACCGATTTAGACCATTCTCAATTGACTCACTATGATTACATTTTAAAAATTCATGAGCTCGAAGCCAGTGCTCATCCATGTTTACCATCACAACAATGGCTACCCAAACATTCACCACACATGTTACCCATTGGCATCTCTATGCCCCCACATCCACTTCATATATTTCACTAGACATCCATGACTCAAATGAGGTTTCCCACCATAAAAGCATCACTCCCATCATTTTCCTCAATCAATTTCGACCACTGCGGTTTATTATTAAACATATATGAACCCCCAAGCATGGAAATGGACATCATACTTACACTATAATAACAAAACAAGAATTACCCACTTCTCATACCTAGCTTCTGAGAAAAAGACCCATTGCATTCGTCGACATTTGGTTTATTTCAAGGAACATTCCTACAACCAGCTAATGGTACACTCCCCCACTACACTACTCACATGCACTTACCACTACTTGTACTCATATACCATGATGTTCAACAACATACCAAACAACACTCAGGTCACTAGGTTTAATTCCACTTCCATCTCAGCGCACCTAGATGATGTCAATATATTTTACATCATCATCACTAGTTAAAAGTATTCCAATAAGTCCACAATGTACACCATCATAATATATAAACCACCAATGACACCTATTCTAATGAGGAAACCTCATAAAATAGATGATCCCAAGGTTCCCTACCCACCGATGCATTATCCATTCTAGAATTGTAAAAATTGAATTGAAATTCCAACCAACTCATTGCCACATCCCGACCCTCTACCAATTGGCCATGACCTAACATTCCCTTGGAACCATTATCATAACCTCACTCAAGTTCTTCTTTCATGATCCCACTGAAAAAAATAGGTATGAAATGATTACCTTCATCAGTATGAAACTAATAGGTTCTCGCACTCTCCTGTGACCAAACACAAAACCCATCTCTAGTCCATACGAGCTGTATATCACCCAATATTTTCCCAACATCCATTCACTCAACCAGTCGTGCCACTTTATCTGGAAGCTTTCTCGGACCAAGGACTTCTACACATCTCACCCTTCAATAACTACTCCAAAAACATCCTATCCATGCTTTGATTACCATTTTCCTTGTCCACCCGAAATGAACATTACCTTCCTCATCTAACTTCGTCAAAACCACATGGTCCAGTTTTTGAACAATATTTCCCTTTAAAACCACTCTTACAACCAAATGAATGATCCCATGTTCTCCCATAAGGATAGCTCATGATTTAATAGTGATCTCATAACAAATCCTTCTATTACCCACAATGAATCAAATAATAATTTTTATTATCCACATGTGCTTCACAATCCTAGGAACCTGAAACACTAGGTTGAGCTCCGTCGATGCTACCCTAGTTTTCTAATTAATTTTAACTCATATCCACAATTATAGACACATCTCCAAAAATAACTAACTTTTATATAGAGGCCACAAGGATAATTCCACACAAGGAAATAATTTTTGTGTGCCACATCCATGGTCTAAAACATCTACATGTGCCAGAAATAGCCCAATGAAATGACCCCCTGACTGATATCTCTCAGAGGTTATCCTTTAAAGTCAAAATATACCAAATCCCCAAATCAGATCCACCTAAATAAAATCCCACTAGATCTCTCTTATCCACACACCCAAACACATTCAATCATCTATTCACAGTGGTCATCCAATCCCCATTCCAACACACTAAATATAACACACTAAATAACAATTTACCCTCAGTCCCACACAAAATATACTAGTACACATACACTAGCACCACTCGTTGAACACCCAAATAAAAACTATTCATTTTCAAAACCAATGATATTTCACTTTAAAAATCCTTTTTTGTTATCCCATCATTTTAAAAATCTCAATTTTAATAAAAATAACCATTAAAAAATTCCACCTTTATGAACTCAAGGATTTATGTTTGTCAAACCTCTTTTCTAAAAACATTTCCTCTCCCATTATTGAATTCTATATAAAATTATATACCCACTTTGTTCATCATCATTTCATTCTCAAGTCAATCATAGGAAGAATAAAAATTACTGAACAGTCATATGTTCTTAGCATGATGCATGAACTCACACAACGTCTCATTCCATGTTGAGATAAGAGATGAAACCACAATAATAAATAACATTTCATCCAATAGAACCACTCGATGTGGAAATAACAATCAACTATAAAATATCAAAAAAGAACATCATTTCCCACCCCAAAAACATGGGTTTTCCATTATATAAGGGTATGAAGGGACCCTACAAGATCTCATTTCCACATCTTGATAAGACCCTAGTAGTCTTTCTACCATACCCATATAGTGTGACAAAAGATGAACCAAATGATATTACTTTTTAACATCCCCATACCATAATTCACTTTAACTAGTACCTTGACCGAGGCCATCAATGACCTTAGGAGCACCACCCCATATGTCAAAGGCTTCCAACTAGAATCACGAGTTTAAAGGGATCATGGAGAGACTATACATATTGATCAAAGTGAATCCACAATAGAAGTAAAATCAATATATATATTAATAAACAGAATCAAAAAATGGGGAGATTACAACAACAACCAATAATTATATAATTACATATTATATAATAGAATCTACTGAATATTTTACATGCCAAGAAGTCATACAATACAAAACTAAATTATAAAAACAAAATATTGTAAAACCATCCTTGAAATCCATGATCCAACCCATCATCCCAAGAAAAACTAATCCCCATGTCCCTATTCTCAGCATTCACTTGAAAACAACTAGCAACTACTCGGGTACCCATGCTCCAAGGTGGCCCAAGCTGTGAATGAGTAAAACATAGTTGTAAAGTCCCATAAATTTCATGGAAAGAATTTTTATTTAATTTCGTTAGGATTTTAAGAGTACGCTATTTCTGAAGGTTCCTTATTCCGAGGTCCGGTTTGCCCAGAATCATTTTCCGAAGTTTAGCCCGGGTACGTTCAGTGAAACGAAGGAGCAGGTTTTTCTAAATTTTGAACCAGTGCTCAGAATCGAAATCTGAGGGCATCGACGAAACCACAATGCCATTTTTTTCTTAAGAAAACCTTTTTCTGGATTTCTTTTTCTAAGGGGGAGATGTTAAAAATATGAGGAATAAAAATAAAAATTGTTTTACAATTTTAGTTTTATTTCATTACTGATGGTTTGTGTGTTATTGGAGGGAGGATGTGAGGAAGTTGGGGTGGGCCCCACACGAGCCCCCACCTCCTTAAAAATCATAACACCCCATTAATAACCCCATTTAATTTCACCTCTAGGAATGATTTTGTATCTCCTCCACATTAATTTACATGCCAATAAAACGTCTCTTTAATTCGACAACGCACGTTAATTAATTTGGTAAATTCATTTTGAATTTTGAAAAGGATGGCATGAGTAATAAAATAAGGGAAGCCTTATTTTATTATGGTTTAATTATTGTATGAGAAGGATTGGGGATAAAATACACCAGCCATGAAGAACTTCATCTTCTTCACGAAGAACGCCGAGTCTACAACGATGAACTCTGTCACCGCAAGGGGAGATTGTCGTACTGTCTCCTCTCCTCTCCGTAGCTGTTGAGAGATGCCATCTTAGGATAATGAAGACACGCCGGATCCTTCATCAGGAGAACACTGACGATGCTTACAGATCCTCGTTCCGCGACGCCATCTTCCACAATGTCTTTTTTCCAAGACGAACCTCGTTCAATGACTTATTTCAGGAAGGGGTTTGGTTTTGTTTGTGAATATTCATTGCATTCTTCATTAAATGTTTGGGCCTCCTGTTATCAATTTAACGGGAGGAGTTCGGACCGCCCAAACACATCCGATCCACCTCCCCCTTTGTTGTTGTATTCGTTGTAGCTTAAACGAAGGCGGTGCGGTGCAATGGCACCGCGCGAAAACAAGGAGGAACGCGGAGAAGAAGCACAACACCGTCGAGGCCGAAGGATGCCGCGGCAGAGCGGAGGGGTGTGGCGCCGTCCCACCATGCTGGAGAACCATGGAGGGCCGTGGACAGAGTGGGCTGCGGCACCGTCACACCGCACTGGTCTGACCAAGGCTGCGGCCTTTGGCCAGGGCGGAGCAGGGAGGGAGGCCGGAGCCGCCGGTGCTCAGGAGGCGGGATCTACTGGTCCCACGAGGCACACTAGCCGGCCGTAACGGCTGGCCAGATCTGGAAAACCGGGGGTTTGAACCCCCGGTCAACGTGGCATTGCAGACCCCTCGTGGGTCTTCCGTTTGGTCCGACGGTGTGGCGGCTCCTCCCTTCCTCGTCCGCTCAGCTCGTAGGCACCCGGACCGGACCGAACCAGCCGGGCTAGGCCGGACTGCCCGCGCTGGGCCGAGCCACCTACGCTGGCCCAAACCCTTGCGCTGGGCTGGGCCACGTTGGCTGAGTTGGGCTGCGTCATAGGGGGCCGGAGCCGGACTCGGGTCGGGTCGTCCGGTTCGGGCCGACCCAGGGGGTCTCAGGCCGGGTCGGTCCGGGCCCAAAACCCCCTAAAAATGGACAGGTTCATTCAAACACATGTAACATGGGCTACAGACATCCGATCGACGCACCTTCAGTTACGATGAAATCCTTGGATCGAGGCGGTCGTTTCGGTATATTAAACTCATGGATTCGGTGAAATTTAGGTTTTGCCGGGTTGGTTCGAACACGAAACCAATCGGGCCCTAAGAATGGAAATACATATAACTTGATCTTCGGACATCCGATTGAAGTTCCATCAACATTGTTGGATTCGTCTTAGTGAGACACACCTTTTTCCTTACCCTGCTCGTGGTTTGGATAAAGTTGGAGTATAGTCGGGTTGGTTTTGACTTAAAAATCTACCAGGCCCCTAAAGCGAAAAAAAGCCAAGAACTCTCAGATCGGGCGTCTGATTGATGCACCGTCTGTCGCGCTGAGTTCCTTTCGTTGAGAAGAAACATTGGGGTACATAAACTCTCGACTACATGACAGTTCATGTATCGAACACCCTTGGCTCGTGGAACGGACCTTCCCGGAATCGAGCATGCTGTGTGCGGGAACCCCAAAGCTGGATGTGACTGCGACGACGATGGCGACTGCACTGAAATCCTTAGTGGTTTCGGCAGTGAAAACGACCGTAATGGAATCCTCCATGAGTTCGACGTCAATGAATACTATTATTGTATCCTTTGTGGGTCTGATAGTACGTGACTACTATTCTTGTATCCTACGCGGGTCCTACAGTATTTGACTCTATACTTGTATCCTACGTGGGTTCGGTAGAGTAGTTGGTCTTTTATCCTTTGTGAGTCTGACAGCTTAGCTGGTCTTCTATCTTATGTGGGTCCGACAGCTTAGATTATTCAGTGGCTATATCTAATCATGTCTATCATCTTACATAGAAGTATACCTGTATGAGCTAAGTCTTGACTTTCAATCATTATCTTTGATATGATAGACATTATTTCATATGTGGATTGGGTTGTGTTATCCTGTGTGGATTGGATTGTGCTATCCTCTGTGGACTGGATCAAACATGGTCTCGGAAGTTGGAGCCGAACTGGAATTGATGACTTAGGTACATGTATGGTCATATACCTAAGTAGTGTTGGTTGTTAATTCGTTATTGTATATTTCCTTTGTGGATTATCTGTTGTGGATTCTGGGAGACCATCGGGGGTCTCAGGGTCCCTACTGAGTAGCGTATACTCACCCTGGCACGAGCTATACCCACACTACGTTGTGTTGGATGCAGAGGACGGACAACGCTGATCGTGGTTGAGGCTTGTGGAGCAAGTGGGTACCCAGGGACGGACCACTGGGTGGGATGTACACGGATCAGATGGCTGGACTCGGGGAGCTGAGGAGGCTATCTATACCCACCCTTCATATGGGATTTCCAGTGGACGGCTCGACGTTGCTGCTTTACTTTTATGTTGTTGTACTTTCATTCCAGTTGTACTTTACTTTCCGTTTGGGTTTGTATTATGTCCCACCTACTTTTCCGCACTTACTATTGTACCCAGTTTTTACATAGTGTTTACTTCTACTGGCTTACTCTCTGGTGTTTGTTTACTTTATAAAGGCAATCCCTTCCCTTTTTGTCGGGATTTACAACTTGGTAAATGTCACCAGCCCCTGGCCTATGGATGGTGGGCTTGGGGTAGTCACGAAATGGGTCTGAGGATGGGTCGTGGAAAATTGGTATTAGAGGAGTTCGGTTCTACCGCAGATCTCAGGACCCTGATCATTCTTTTCTGTGAAGAAATAGTGTTAGGGGTATTGAGTGTGGGTATTAGTCCTGGGAGTCCAGTGTTGGTTCAGCGGCTGACGTATCCAGACACCAGGACTCTGACTTATGATTTCAGACTTAGTGCACGAAAACATTGATTGCATGTGTGTTTCAAAGTTTTCATTGTGATTATTTTGTGTCAGCTCAACAGGTATATTGTATTGACCGTGGAACAACTATTTCTTTTCAAGATGGCCCCACGATAGAATCCATCTAGGGTTCCGAACTTTGTGCGATACGACAACCCACCGAGCGACGAGGCCTCAGTGCAGGGCCCTATTAAAGCGGGGGCACCGGCTGTACCTCTACCTATCGAGCCACCGATGCCACCAGCCCCAGTCACTGAGAGTGCACGTTGCCTTAGTGCAGTGCACGAGTTATAGTGTCAGAGACCGCCCAGGTTCCATGGGGAGACATACCCTTAGGCAGCTGAGGATTCGCTGGAGGCTGTAGTGCGAGTTATCAGGTTAGTGGGGATACCAGATGACCTCATGGTGATCCTTGTAGCGATTCTCCTACACACAGTAGTAGGAAGATGGTGGAGCCTGATGCTCCAGGTTCCCGAGAAGGCATATATCTTTTGGTCTGACTTTGGGAGCCTCTTCCACTCAGATTTCTTCCCAGCCACCCTCCGTGCGATGTGCATTCATGATCTACTATAGTTTCAGCATGGCAGCATGTCGATAGCCTAGTACTCGACGAGATATACTGATCTCTTGCACTATTCCATGGGCATGGTACATGACCCATTCTTCCGAGCCCAGAACTTTGATCACGTATTGAGGTATGAGATCATGGAATCAATGATCTCAATTAGTATTCTGATGCAGGAAGGAGTACTAGAGCGAGCCCTTCTCGTAGAGAGCTTTCTTGCTGAGCCTACACCAGTAGCGAGTCCAACTATAGGGAAACAAGTACCTAAGTCTTCTATAGCTGACAGTCGACGGATGACATAGGGGTCCAGGCAGACCAGTCCATTAGGCGGACGACCTCAGGATACTGGCTCAGAGCTGTGGGGAACACGGAATAGAGCCAGCCTTCTGAGGAGCATGCAATGCTACTCATGCGGTGGGCAGGGCCACATGGCTCGTGACTACCTGACCTGTAGTGCAGAGGAGCTGCAGATGGTTGAGGGACCACCAAGACAGAGGCAGAGTGTCGACCGTGGCGGTCCGCAGGGTGCGGGCCGACGAGGCAAATGTGCTGGCCGAGCAGTAGGTGGTGGGTGATGCTTTGAGGTTTTACCACCACCACCAGGAGGTCCACCCCGACCACAGGGAGCTGGCGGGAAGAGGCCGCCTCAGCTTCAGACAGCTCAGGCCTACGACCACGGCGCACCAGAGATGATTCAAGGTACTATCTGTGTCTACTCCACCCTTGCTGCAGTTCATATAGACACAGAAGCGAGTCATTCTTTCATTTTAGTTGCCCTTTTTCGGTGCTCGGAGATACTGAAAGAGTTGTTGGCTCGATCCTTACGACTAGACACTCCTATGGGAGCAGACTCGACGATTACGAACTGGTTTCGGCAGTGTGAGATTACTCTAGGAGGTGAGAGCTTCGGCTGGGATCTTCTAGTAGTGGTGTCATGGCCTTACGACGTCATCTTGGGCATGGATTGGTTATCTACAGTCCATGCTCAGATCGACTGTATTAGGTACAAGGTGTGGTGTGACTGCACCAATAAGAGCATGTTCACCTTCACCGGCAAGAAGGGAGCCTTTGTAGTGAAGGATGGACTCACGCAGAGGAGAGGACAACCGATCACTCATCAGTTGGCTAGCCTCATCCTTTGAGCAGTTGACGTGCAAAGTCCTAGTTTTCCTATAGTGGTGGATCAGTATGCAGATGTTTTTACTGACGATGATCCAGGACAACCTCCTCGTAGGGAGGTAGACTTCTATATTGACCTGTACCCCAGGAAAGCCCCGATATCCACTCCGTCATATCAGATGGATCCCTCTCTGCTTCAAGAGCTACGGGTACAACTGGAGGACTTACAGGGAATGGGATTCATCTGACCCATTGTTTCACCTTGGGCTTCCCCGATTTTATTTGCCAAGAAGGCAGACGGGAGCTTGCGACTGTGTGTCGATTATTGTCGCATGAACTAGGTGACCGTGAAGAACATGTATCCTCTATCGAGGATTGACGTCCTCTTCGATCATCTCAAGGGAGCACGGTGGTTCTCGAAGATAAACCTCAGTTCAGGCTATCATCAGCTCAGTGTTCGGGATGAGGACGTGTAGAAGACTACCTTCAGATGTCAGTATGGCCACTATGTGTTCTCGGTTATGCCTTTCTTCATATCCATCGCTCCAGGAATGTTCATTAGTCTCATGAATAGGATATTTCAGCCATAACTCGATCGATTTGTCGTGGTCTTCATCGACGACATATTGATATACTCGACCACTGAGGAGAAGCATGCCTACCACTTGCGGGTTGTACTGGGCATACTCTGAGAACACCAGCTTTATGGTAAGCTCTCAAAATGTCAATTCTAGTTACGTTAGGTCCACTTCTTGGGACACTTCATCTATGAGGTGGGAGTTGTGGTGGATCCTACTAAGATCGAGGTAGTGCTAGCTTGGGATCCACCCAGGAGGTGCGATGTTTCTTGGGGCTAGCTGGGTACTACCGGAGATTTGTGGCAGACTTATCCAGAGATGCGACACCACTTTCATCTTTGATGAAGAAGGGGAAAACCTTCATGTGGTTAGAGAGATGTCACCAAATCTTCGATGAGTTGAGGTAGAGATTGACCAACGCACCACTCTTGAGGCTACCATAAGAGGGAGTGGGGTACACAGTCTACTATGACGCATCACAGATCGGACTCGGATGTGTCCTGATGCAGCAACAGGATGTGATCTCCTATTGATTTCATCAGTTGAGGAAGAAAGAGAAGAACTACGGTACCCATGACTTGTAGTTAGCAATAGTGGTCTTCGCTCTAAAGGTGTGGCAACACTATCTGATGGGCGAGTGTTTTACAGTTTACTCTGATCACCAGAGTCTCAGGTACATCTTCTCATAGTAGGACCTAAACCTGAGATAGTGTTGATGGCTCAAGTTCCTCTAGGACGATGACTTTGAGATAGTCTATGCTCCTGGAAATGGGAATTTAGTAGCTGATTCCCTCAGCAGGAGGACATGCATTCAACTACTTGGGGAGGCGACAAAGCAGCTAGCCGCTTTGAAGATATCCTTCATAGATAGAGATGGAGCATACTTTCTTCAGACACTCACAATCACTCCTACACTACTACTGCGGGTCAGAGAGGCATATAATGGGGATGCTAACTGTGAGACGTGACATGTACAGATTTCCATTGGACATGCACTTGATGGTTTTTCTATTGGAGGAGAGCACGTCATCCTTTTCAGAGGACGTACCATGGTACCAGCTGCTTTACAAGAGGAGGTTCTGAGAGAGTTCCACACTTCCCCTTTAGTAGTAAATCTAGGAGTGGTGAAGATGTACCAAAATTTCAGACGGTAGCATTGTTGGCCTGGTATGAATAAGGTTGTCGTAGAGTTCGTTTCTCGATCCCTCACCTGCCAGCAGGTGAAGGCGGAGCACCAGGTAACAGTAGTCTGGGTACTACCCTTTGAGGTCCCAAAGTGGAAGTGGGATAGCATATCTATGGATTTCGTGACTGGACTTCCACGTACTTCTAGAGTTCATGAATCCGTTTGGGTGATTGTCGACCGACTCACCAAGTCAGCCAACTTCTTACCCATCAGATACTAGGGAAATGTAGAGAGCCTGGGATGTCTCTACTTTCGGGAGATTGTATGGCTTCATGGTGTACCATAATCTATCATCTCTGATCGAGATGATCACATTACTTCCCGGATTTGGAAGAGGTTTCAGGTGGAATTCGGGACACAACTATGTCTAAGCACTGCCTTTCACCCTCAGACGGATGGTCAGACGGAGAGGACCATTCAGACTCTCGAGGACATGCTCCGTGCATGTGTCCTCTACTTTGGTCGCAGCTGGGACGATCACCTACCCTTGGTGGAGTCTGCGTACAACAACAACTACCACTCCACCATACGGATGGAACCATACGAGGCGTTGTACGAATGACCATGAAAATCACCATTGTGCTGGAAAGACCATGGGGAGTCAGCACTTGTGGGACCGAAGATAGTCCACGACATGACAAAGATGGTCCTGGCCATCAAGGAGGGGATGAGGATAGCTCAGAGCCGACAGAAGTCTTATGCTGACAGGAGGCAGAGACCACTAGAGTTCAAGGATGGCGACTATGTATTTTTGCGGGTCTCTCCTCGACCTAGATTACAGAGATCTGGCCAGGGCGGCATGTTATCTCCGTGCTTTATCAGACCATTCCAGGTTCTCAATAGGATAGGCGAGGTGGCTTATCGCCTAGCTCTACCGCCTCAGTTGCATCGGGTGCACGACGTCTTCCACATATCTCAGCTGAGAAGATACGTGAATGACCCGACACATATCATCGACCATGGGGAGCTGGACCTTGACGACAGGGTGACTTTTTTAGAGGTACAGATGGAGATCAAGGATTGATAGGAGCAGGTCCTATGTGGGAGGTCGATTCCTCTAGTGCACATCTGATGGAAGCACAAGAACCTTCAGGAGAGCACATGGGAGCGGGAGGCTCAGATGCATGCCCAGTACCCTCATTTGTTCCCATAGTTTGTGATGTATCTTTATAGGGACATAAATCCCTAAGGTGGGAGTAATTTAAAGACCTGTAAATTTCATGGATTTTTTTTAATTTCATTGGGATTTTACGAGTACGCAGTTTCTTGACGGCACCTGATTTCGAGGCCCGGTGTTCCTGGAAACATTTTCCAAAGTTTAGCTCGGGTATGTTTAGTAAAACGAACAAGCAGGATTTTCTAACTTTTGATCCGGTGCTCGAAATCGAAATCTGAGGGCACCAATGAAACTGCAGCGCTGGTAATTTCTCAAGAGAGACTTTTCCGAAGGTGCATTTGCTCGGGAGGTGATGTTAAAAATGTGAGGAATAAAAATAAATTTTTTTTTTCAATTTTATTTTTATTTCATTACAGATGGTTTATGTGTTATAGGAGGGAGGATGTTAGGAAGTTGGGATGGGTCCCACATGAGCCCCCACCTCCATAAAAATCCTAACACCCCATTTAACACCCCATTTATTTTCCCCTCTAGAAATTATTTTGTATCTCCTCCACATTAATTAATATGCCAATAAAATGCCTTTTTTATTTGACAATGAACGTTAATTAATTGGGTGAATTAATTTTAAATTTTGAAAAGGTTGGAATTAGTAATAAAATAATGGAAGCATTATTTTATTATGGTTGAATTGTTGTGCGAGATGGATTGGGGAGAAAATACACGATCCTTGAAAAACATCATCTTCTTCGGGAAGAACGTCGAATCTATGATGAAGAACTCTGTCGCCGAAAGGGGAGATCGTCGTACCGTCTCCTATCCTCTCCGTAGCCGGTGAGAGAAGCCTTCTTCGGAGAACGACTACGCGCCACATCCTTCCTTGGGAGAACACCGATGACGCTTACGGAGCCTTGTTCTGCGACGATATCTTCCACGATGTCTTTTTCCCGCAACGAACCTAGTACGACTAATTCATCCAGGTAAGGGTTTGGTTTTGTTTGGGAATATTCTTTGCGTTCTTCGTTAAAGGTTTGGGCTTCCTGTTATCAATTTAACGGGAGGAGGTCGGACCACCCGAACATGGCCAATCCTCCTCACCCTTTGTTTGGTATGCGTTGCAGCTCGAACAAAGGCGGCGCGGTGCAAGGGCACCACGCGAAAACAAAGAGGAACGAGGCGAAGAAGCGTGGCATCGTTGCGCGACGCCGTTGCGGCCGAAAGGGGCCGCGGCTTGAGCGGGACCGCGGCAGAGGGGCGCGGTGCCGGCGCGCCACCCTAGTCGGACCAAGGCCACGACATTTGGCCGTGGTGTGGAAGGGAGGTCGGCTAGAGCTGCCGGCCACCGGTACTCAGGAGGCGGGATGGGCTGGTCCCGCGCGGAACACTGGCCGCCCGTTACGACCAGCAAGATCTGGAAAACCGGGGGTTTTAACCCCCTGTCAACGCGGCAGGGCGAACCCCCCACGGGTCCGCCATTCAGTCTGAAGGGGTGGCGGCTCCCCCTTCCGTGTCCGCTCAGCCCGTGGGCGCCCAGATAGGACCAAACCAGCCGGGCCGAGCTGGGCCGCCTGCGCTGGGCCGGGCTGGGCCACCTACGCCGGGACGGGTTGGGCCGCCTGCGCCGGGCCGGTACCCTGCGTCAGGCCGGGCCACTCCGGCTGGGCCGGGCAATGCCCTAGTGGCTTGGACCCGGACCCGAGTCGGGGCGGCCCGGTTCGGGCCGACCCAGGGGATCGCGGTCCAGGTCCGTTAGGGCCCAAAAACCCCTAAAACGGATAGGTTTGTTCAAATGCCTGTAACTTGGGCTACAGACCTCCGACCGACACACCATCACTTGAAATGCGATCATTGGATTGAAACGGTCGTTTTTTTATATTAAACACAAGGTTTTAAAGAACTTTGGACACAGCTAGTTTGGTTCGAACACAAAACAAACCTGGCCCTCGGAGCGAAAATGCCTATAACATGACATCCGGACGTCTGATTGACGTGCCATCGACTTTGTTGGATTCCTCTTAGTGAGGGGGACATTTTGGCTTACTCCACTCTAGGTTTGGACATATTTGTAGTACGTTCATGTTGTTTTTGACTTAAAAACCAACAGGGGCCCTGAGACGAAAATGCTAATAACTCTCAGACCGGGCGTCTAATTGACCTGTCGTCTATCTCGTTGAGTTCCTTTTGTCGAGAATAAACTATGGGGTACATCAACTCTGGGATACGTGTTAGTTGATGTATCGGCGCCCCTTGGATCGTGGAGCGGACCCTCCTAGAATTGAGCATCCTGTGTGCGGGAACCCTAGAGCTGGCTGTGACTACCACGACGATGACGACTGTACTGAAATCCTCTGTCTGTTCGGCAACGACGACAACCATACTGGAATCCTCTTTGGGTTCGACGACAATGATTACTATTCTTGTATACTTTGTGGGTCCGAAAATACGTGACTACTGTTCTTCTATCCTATGTGGGTCCTGCAGTATTTGACTCTGTACTTGTATCCTACGTGGGTCCGGTAGAGTAGTTGTTCTTGTATCCTCTGTGGGTCCGACAGCTTAGATGGTCTTGTATCCTACGTGGGACCGACACCTTAGATGAATCAGTGGCTACATCTGATCATCTCTATCGTCTTACGAAGAAGTATACATGTGTGAGCTGATTCTTGGCTTTCAATCATTATCATAGATTTGATTGACTTGCTTTCCTATGTGGATTGGGTTGTGTTATCCTATGTGGATTGGATTGTGTTATCCTGTGTGGACTAGATTGCACTTGGGCTCGGACGTTGGAGCCGAACTGGAATTGATGACATAGGTATATTTATGGGAATATACCTAAGTAGTGTTGGTTGTTACTTTGTCATTGTATCTTACCTTTTTGGATTATCCTTTGTGGATTCTGGGAGACCTTCAGGGTTCTCGGGGTCCCTACTGAGTAGCGTATACTCACCCCTACATGAGCTATGCCCACACTATGTTATGTAGGATACAGACGACGGACAGCGCTGACCGTGGTTGAGTCTTGGGGAGAATGTCGATACCAGGAGGTGGACCACTGGGCGGAACGTACACGGAGCGGACGGATAGACCCAAGGAGATGAGGAGGCTATCTGTACCCACCCTTAATGTGGGATTTCTAGTGAACAGCTCGACGTTGCTGCTTTAATTTTCAGTTGTTTTACATTCTTTCCAGTTGTACATTACTTTCAGTTTTGGTTTTTATTCTGACCCACCTACATTTCCGCACTTACTCTTGTACCCAGTTTTTACAAGGTATTTACTTCTGATGGCTTACTCTATGGTGTTTGTTAACTTTATAAAGGCAATACCTTCCCTTTTTGTTGGGATTTATTCCTTGGTGATAGTCTCTAGCCCCTGGCCTATGGAAGGCGGGCTTGGGGTTGTCACAACACGGGTACGAGGATGGGTCGTGACATTAGTAGGACCCTCCTCTGGTGTGCAAAGCAATATCCAATCTGTACAAGTGTGTTTTTAGGTTTCATGTAAAAAACCCAGCCCATACAGAGTAAATTTATGTATTTAACTAACATTCATGTTAATCCACATTCCTCATTATTACCATTTCCTCAATTATTCAATCTCAATTAGTAAATTCATGTTCATCTAATGTCCCATTAGTTAAGAATTTAGATCACATACATTGTGGTCTAAGACGCTCAAATAGAACCCATATGGGAATAATTGAAGTCCATATCTCACTAGGGTTAAAAACATCACCACAACACATTATCCTAACCTTGAATCCTCATTTTGGGTGGAATAAACAATTTAGCGAATATAGAGTCATCCCCTTACCTAACCCATGAATTTTGGGTAGGAGTATAAATATTCAATCTAAATCGACCCATGGGTCTAGAACCTCATAAAATATCCCACACTACCAATCCATGAAAAAAATGATTATCCACAATGGGATAGTTTAGAGCATTATTCCAACATGATGTGTGGGAGGAGGCTTATCCCTTTATCCAAGACCAACATACTAAAACCATATTTAACAAATACATATAATATACCACAACTAAAAACAAAAAAAATAGGAATTAATATTATTCCATAATTGAAACTATTCTGTTTACATTATATTTCCAATTACATTACATTTCCAGTTATCTTTTTTCCCATTTCATATTCCTAACTCATTAATCGTTTCACTAATTAGCATACATTAACCCATTAAACATATGCAACACCTTACAAATGTTAACTCACTTAACCCATTCATCATTTCTCATGTGTTTACCACTTATCAATTTTAGATACAAATAAAACTTCATTGGGTTAATTCTCATTAATCCTATTTAACCCATTTCCTCATCATTCCAAACACCCACTAATGTATATCATCATCAAATCTCATTAATCACATAGTTCATTTCATAATCATTTTATAATTATAACATAATTGTTATGGGATCTATCTCAAAAAAACTCATTCCCCTTTAATTATTATAGTCTGATACTAACATTATAACTAAATCATGGAAATAAACACAATTTCATATGATCATTTAAATCATCTTGAAACCACCCTTTGAAACACATTACATCCCCATTGAAAACTAAAGCATTCACCAAGTCTTTTATTTCCATTTTCAACTAATCAAGGTTTCCACCAAACAATTTTCACAAAAGGGGAACCTTGTTCCCATTTCAAACACCACATGAAATCTCTTTCAAAACCCATTTTGAACAAATTTGTGGTTGAATACTCCTTTAAAAAACATTTCGTCCATTTGAAAATCATTTTCAATGAATAAATCTAAATTTTGTCAAATCCTGAAACATACCATTATCTTATTTCGAAACAATTCAATGATTTAAAAAAGACAACTTTGGAATTTCTTTAATAAATCCATTATCCATACCCACACAACAATTAAAATTTTACTACCCATTTTCTATCATAATACCCCTATCTCAGGGTTTATTAATTTGGTTCTCTGAATATAATGGTCTGACTAACCACATGTGATGCCCTAGGTTCGACCTCACATCACCAATGAACCCCATGTGGTCCGTGAAGGTTCTCACACTTCTATCAAAGATCTAATTAAATTTACATAACCCAAAACATCAATACACTATGTAGAAGTGAGATATAACTACTACATACTCTTAAAACTCCTTAAGACTCTTAGAAAATCTTTAAGACAACCTACCTCATGACCATTGATGAACTATTTCTTAATGTATAACCTTGATTCAAATGAAAACAGAGGATTAATCCCAATTCTAAAATCCACCAAAAAAGTGATGGTATTAGGGTTTCAAAATAAGAGGAGATATTTTACCAGAACTAATAATAAAAATATACTAAGGAGGGCTATTTGACTCACACAGATCTTCGATTCTCACACAAACCCGCTCCAAATGCATAGGAATCAAAGAAAAATAACATCTTGGAAGCCATAGAGGGTTTGGTTCGTGACCCATGATATTAGAGGATTAATAGGATGAAAAATTTATGCTAATCGAAATAGTTTTATAATGTAAAATTGAAATTTCCCACTTTCTATGTGTTGAACGGTTTGGACACAAGTTTTCCAAACAGTGTGTCTCCCTTTGTCCAAGAGGATCCATGATGTACTGTTTCATGGGGCTGACTCATGTTTTTTATAATCTTTAAATAAAACTCTATCCAAAATCATTCCCATGAAGTATGGATTTCTAGTCCAAGAACACAGGTTATACTAACTTTATACCAATCATGCACTATGCACTATTTGGTTAATTTTCTCCTTCTTTCATATCTCAGGCCTGGGAACACTTCATAAACTCCTTAAGTACTCATGAAATAATTTAATAGAAAAAATTATATTTAACCAAAATTTAAACAATAATGCATCTTCATGATTTGTCAGTATCTTACAACCTCCCCACATTATAAGGAAAAACATTCAAGCCACAATTCAAATCATTTCAAACCCCTCAAGAACAAAATTATTAGACAAAAAACCCACTATGTTTCATAATTTCAATGTGATTATACTTGAGGAACCATCCATATAAACACGTCATTACCAACATATCAAAAGTGAATGGTTTTTCCTACACCAATTACCACCATCCCAAAGGATACCCACATCACACTATATTACACTGGAATAACCAACATGAACACTCTCAGTTTGATCCACTTCGAAAATAATGGACCAAATACCTTAGCACCATCTCACTAATTTTCTTTTGATGCATTGAAAGTGATTCAAGACTAACCTCACCAGATGAATTGTACTGATTTGTAGACACATCTTGTGTCCTACCCGATCCACTACTCAAATTCCAACAACATCCACTCATTTAAAAACCTTAAGAAATAATAACTCAAACAAAATCTTCATATCATAGCGCTGAAGAAAAAAACATAATAAAAAACCATAACCAACTATATTCACTAAGATGGATCCCATCTATGTCCATCTACTCAAACTGAAAGTTATTCAATTAACTGATCACTATCCCACTAAGGTACTCCACACTATATGCATTAATATATTGCCAAAATTTTGGTATTGAACACATCCATAAACAAAAAACTTATAAACAGAACATCAACACATCTATCAAAACATACACATCACATTTTTCTAACTCACTACACCCAACAGTCATGAGAACACTATCTAACATTGGTATTCATTCTTTCCCATAAAAAATACCTAGACTGGACACCTTCACTGTCCATACATATTTAATAGTAACATGTTTTTTCCCCAATAGTCCATTCTCATTACCAATAGGTTCTTATACATCCAAATTTAACCATTGGTGACTTATATCCCACTTAATTTTTTATTTTCTTCCCTACCATGTCAGGCCATCCTTGGTCAACTCACTCCGATTACATATTGAACTTTCCTGAGCCCGAAGCCAGCGTTCAACCTCTATTACCATCACACCTAAAGATTACCCAAACATGCACCACACATGTTTTCCATTGGAATCTCTATTCCACCACACACAATTCATACCTTCCTCCATACATACATGAATCAACAAAATGCTCCTCACCATAGGAACATTGTTGTCAACATTTTACACATGCAATTTCAACCTCTTGAGTTCATTCATAAATAATAGCTAAACACCAAAACATAGATGTGGTTTTCCCTCTTACATTATAATAACTAAACATGCATAACCCATAAATCATCTCCAACTTTCGAGAACAAAATGGATGGTATTCATTTCCATTTGTTCCATTTCAATAACCATTCCCACAATCGGCTGATGGTGCACTCCACAACGACACACCTCCCGCACACATAATTATCCTTGTGTATATCCTCTAAGATGACCCTTATAAAAAAAGTCACTTCTGTAGTGGTAAATACAATTCCTTCATTCGAATCCATGATGTTGTCAAGTTATTGGGTATGGTCATTGCTAGATTAAATATGACAAGAAGTTGTCGATGTAAACTAGCATAAACTAACCATCATAGATGCCACCTATTAACATGAGGAAACCTCATCCAACCTATGATGTTAGTGTTACCAACGCATAAATTCATTATCCATGCATGGACACCAAAATTCAAATGGATATTTTTACCAAATCTCCACCACATAATGACCCTATACCAAGCAGTCATGACCCTACATTCCATTGGTACCATTAACATCACCTCACTCATGTTCATCTTTCATGGTCCCTCTGAACACAATAGGTACGCAATGATTTTCTCAACATGTTCAAAGAAAATTGATTCTCACACACTCTTATAACCAAAAAATTAAGAAATATATAGCTCACATGATCTATATATCACTCATGTTAAGCCCAACATCCATTACCACTACCATTCATGCTACATGATATGAAATCATCTATGGTCCCAATGATTTCTCAATATTTGACTGTAAATAAACTACTTGAAAAGTCTTCCCATCCATGATTTGATCTCCATTTTCCATGTCCGACCCATGACAAAATTTTCTTCCACTTAAAACATCATAAAAAACTTTAGGCCGGGTCTCAAAAAATCCTTCCCATCAACACAACTATTACAACAAAACACAAGCACCCATATACCACATGAGTTGATTCCATGTCTTAACCATCAACTATACCAATGCCCATTAAAACCCGTTGTTCATCATGTTATCCTCTAAAGCATCTATATGTGAACTATAGAGACCAGAAGATTGATGTACATGGACATTACATTACATTTGCGGAATATCTAATACATAACAAAAATAGACACACAAGGACCGTAATAGTTTAGGGTCTTTGGAAACATGGAATATAAACTTCTAATCATGTTGAAATATCTTCAATATCTCCAATAACGATCCTCCTCTTTTTGTTTCCTTTCCTAAAACCTTTATTTTAATACTAAGGGAAAAGAAAACATAAAAAGGGTGAGCTCAAATTCTTAGTGAGGGTAAGCATGGAGAAAATAAAACAGAACATATAAATTTGAACATAAAAACCTGATCATAATAATTAATCATCAAAATCTTGAGAAATAACATAAAACATGGAAGTACGTAAGGCATAGATCATAATGGATCATCAATCATGAAAAAAATAGAATAGGAATAAAGAATATAATTTTGTCATCCATTGAGCACATGTAATGATTTCCATAGTAGCCAAGGCATTACTTCCATTACCATCTTAGTGGACAAAGTCCCTTTCTGAATCGAGTTCACTCCTCGTTTCAGTCCTGTAACACCGAACCAGATTAGCTTACCATTCCATCCATGTCTATCTAATGAGATATAAATCTTTACCCAATTCATTGGAGGGATATATAGGTCCCACCCATCTCATAATGAAATCATTCTTACTTGTGCCACAAAATAAACATACATTATTCAAAATAACCCAATGAATAAAATGGGTTTCATAAACATCATCACATAATCCCTATATAAGAAATGGATATAATTTCATAATAAGAAAAGTGAAACCATGTAAATCATAGAGACATGATACTTGAGACATAAACATATGAAATAATGTCATTTTAGATGGAAAATAGTTTTGATAAAACACTTGAAATGAATTCTTGAGGAAAATATCCTTTCTTCTTCAAAATCATTTTCTTTTCAAAAAATGTAATGCAATTTTAAAAGAAAAGGATTTTGATGAAAATAGTCATGAAATATTTTGGAGGAAGCTTTATGAAAATAAGGCTTTATAAAACCATAAATACCCTTTCATTCCGTATAAGTTAAAAAAGACATTCTTCTCGTACTTTTGCCGAAAAATCCAAAAAGTACCTCGTAAAAGAAAGATTCCATACATACCATGTAATAAAAGTTAAAAATGGATAAAAAGAACTATAAACATAAATGAAACCATTTTTATGAAACATGGACATGGATGAGAACAATAACCCCAGTAAATACTTACAAATAAACAATCTCGGATAAGAACGAGATTGGAAAATTTATCTCTTACATTATATTTGATATGCTTCGTATGTATCTGAACCTACTGTATAATGACTTAAATAATTTCATTAACTTATTATAGAATCATATTCATTGTTATTATATCATATATGGTTCACTTATGACTTTATATTTCCTGTTTTTTTGTAAATTCCATGTTAAAGAGAGTTTTGGGTAAAATCATTTCATTTGTCGTCCGTGTTTTGACTTGTATTTATTCATATAATTGCATAGATCATGATTACTTAATTCCAGAATATAAAACATGATTTATATATAATATATATTTAGAATATACATATATATAATAGATCGATAAATGGAAATAAATACATCATTCATGGAGACGGTAGGCAGTACGTACGCATGAATGATGTTTCCGTTTCCTTATTGAATTGAATGGAATTAAGTATATGACATAAATATATATATATATACATAAATCCAGTAGAATTATTATGTCATATATTTCATGATTACTTATTATATATAATTTATAATCATTTTTTAATTGTTAACATGGAAAATGAATCTCATCGCGTCGTGGAGACGGTAATATGTACGTACGCACGAGCGATGATATCATTAACATATTTATTGAATGAAATCAGATTGAATAATATAATATCATAGAATAATCATGATTTTATAAGAATAATATTTTTTTATTCATTACACCATTATACTCATCCAAGTAAGGTGGTGGTGGAAAAACAGATTACACCATAGCGTGGAGACGGTATTCCGTACGTACACACGCGCTGTGATTTTGTTTTCCATAGGATGGATAGATGGTGAAATAGGGTTATTTCATATTTATAATAACATATCAGTATATGAGGGATACTGATGTTATTAATTTATAATGAAACAACTAATGTAGAGGGAGTAGAAAAAGAATGGAACTTGAAGAAAATGGTAGAATGTATTACCTCTTTCTCGACGTGCCTCCTTTACACTTTCTCTTAGGGGACTAGAGACGGTATTTTGAGAAGAAAATTAGCTCTATTGGGTTTATAAGGAAGTGGGGGAGGGAAATGGTCCAGGGTTGGCCGATATTGAAGGTACAAATTGGTGTAAGGAGGAGTGGGAGGAGGTGCCCTTTTATAATGGAGGAGAGGGGTACCTTTGGAAATATAAGAAATGTTAGTTTATATTAAATCCCAACCCCACTTAAAAACATCCAAAATGACTCATATACAAAGATTGGGTGGGATATGTTGTAATCACATCAACCAATAAAATTTATAAATGTTAGGAATTTATTTTAAACATTATCAACTAGATTTATCCTTATTTATAAATTTAACTTTATTTGTGGTAATAATATTCTAAATTTTAAATTATTTTAAATAATTACATATGTGTTGTGAATTTTCCATAATTTGACACTTTATGACATTTTAGACCATATAAATTTATATTTTTAATTTTTAAACATTTTTGTGATTTTTAAACAATTATAAAATATGTTATTTTTTAAAAATAACAATAGTATCAATTTTGACACTATTCATTTATTTGAATTTAAATAAACAATATAGAGAAGATATGTTCGAACTAAAAGCTTTAAATGATTAATAAAATGTCATATTTATATAGAAAATTATTGGATAACATTAAATATGTCATTTAATATTTAGTTTTATATTTTTAAAACCATTTATTTGATATTTCTCTTAATAAAATAATTTCATCGTCACCATTATGTTACCTTTAATGACAATTATTTAATCCCTAAAAATTCTAAATAAATTCATATGATGTAGATAATTTTATTATATTTCTGGAAAATATTTATATCTGAAGTTTCATGAAGTTTATCACTAAAATAAAATTATTATACTTATAAGATTTAAGAACGTGACATGTTGTCGCTTTCTTTGGTTTTAATAATAATTAAATTATTTTCATGGAAAAATTAAATTAAATGAATCTAATCCGACCCATAGGTGATATGGGTCGACTTTTAGTCATCCAATAAGATTTTGGCAGGTGTTAGGGGAATTTTATAATCTTATATTTACCCTTAATTAACCGATTTACCTTTAACTAGGGTAAATAATATTTACCATAGTTACTATTCATAATGCCCAAAAATAAAAAGTAGTTTATTAACATAATTTGGACCCACTGATTCGAAATATGGAATCCATTTTTCCAAATTCAATACAAAAAAGTTGCATAAATTCAGTTAAAATTAATCCCGTTGTCGAAAGAAAATGAGCTATTGTTTAAAACATTTAAAAAGATCGAATTGATTTAACATACGAATTCAAGTTAAAATCAATGCCAATGGCATAAATTATATTAAATAGTAAAAATATATTCTGTTTATACTTTAAAACCATTCAATTTTTAAATTTAACCACATAAATTATTATGATGAAAAATGTTGTTTTTAATTAAAATATATCGTGGTTTAAAATATGAAAGTTATCAGAATGTTATGAGAACCTTATACAAAGTAAATTTTTATTTCCTGATTCTAAAGAAGAATTATATTTTGTCAAATTGAACTTATAAACATGTCAAAACCTAGATTTAGAGTGGCTGCACCATTAAAAGGCGACAAAATTGCATTTTAGGAAAAATACATATTTTACACGAAAAATTTATTTTATTCTTATACCAAGTTCTAAAATATGTGTAAGATGAATAATAATGTTATAAAATTAAAAATTTAGTTATTACTATTTATAACGGCTAGTTCATACTAATATTATAATCATATATCATTGTTTAGTGAAACCCGGTATTGCGTACAACACACGCTATCGAGGAAGGTCGCGATTGCGTGTAATGCAAGCCAAGTCAGTGTTGCATATATTACAATCTAATACGATGTTGAGAATAGTACAAGATAATCTTGGTTTAGTGTACAATAGAATACATCAATGAAATTAAAAAGAATATTTTTCATAAAATATCAGGATGTTACATTCTACACCCTTAAAATGAATTTCGTCCTCAAAATTCGTCGGGGTTATAAATCGTTTACTATTCATAGAAACCCACATCGTAAAAAGGAATAATAATACTTAATTTTAAAAACTAAAGTATGAAATGTAACAATTACCCAAAGTAACTCATCACTGGGTTTCCATATAAGAGAACATAGGTGAAAATATGGATATGGAAGTAAAATATAACCATCAAGTTCTGATGGAGTGTGGTAGAGAACATGGCTATGAAAAAGCCAACAATCACAAAGATATAGATTTGTGATGATCTAAGGTACCATCTGATTCATCAGATATAAGATCACTATGACAACATTTTTGGTTTTAACTATCATTTACCTAAAGTTGAAAATTTTGAATTAGAAGAAATACTTGCTTGATTTTGGTACAATCTCACTGTTGTTCGTGTTTTGAATAATTTTCACATCATCTCTTAAAGAAATGATGTTGAATTTGTTATTCGTGAAGTGTTAACAGATCATGTGATATAATGATGGGTTATTCAAACTATTTCAAGCAAAAGGTTAGCAAATGTCATCAAATATATATAAGTCCATCTATAGTGAGGTTAATCATATACGATTCCAAAAATGAACTTATACCTCATATATAAAACTGTGAAATAAAATAAAACTAGTTTCTACTAACCAGGGACTTCCTTTGGGCCAGTGGTATGTGATAAAGGCCATTCGCACTTAAATTGTGGGTTTAATTCCCACAGCCTTGTCCGATGCGATGGGTTGTCGCCTATCCAGCAGGTTGTCCTTTTTCTAAAATTACATCATTATGACATTCCATTGATAATATAAAAAATAGTTCTAGCCTTAAACTAACTTATGTTCAACATAATCTATTTCCAATATTTAGGATTATCCAAAATACTTATGTCCATGCTTATAGTATAATGAAAACAATTACTAGAAATGTCATCTACCGAGCATGTGAATAGCATCATTTATCCCCGACATATCTTGTTAATCACATTCCAATCATGTGAATACCTTCATCATGCATTCTCTTGAAAAATGAATAGCCATTTAACCTTAGTGAAAACTTGAATTCTGTCAAAAGTTAACTCTTTCCACAAACCAAAATCCCAAAATTTCTATATACTCAAACCATGATATCACTTTGTCCTTATTTTAGTCATGAGCTCATGATTACTATCATATTATTTTCTCCTTATCCCTTCAATATGCGCATTTCATCTACTTTCCAAAAATATTTCAATAACTTATTCATGGTTACCAGTACCATATAATAATTAGAAACCAATACATAGATATTCCAAAAATCCACAATACCATAAATGAGATTCCATGATACTATTTTGAAATCCCATTACATAAACACTTAATCAATACACAACATCATTTTTATACTCAACATCACAAATAGTGATCACCAGATACGTCCCTTTATCCTTTTCTTTAAGAGGTTGCTCACGTTGATCATCATTAATATAAGGCCCCAGCCTTAAACCTTAATTAATCTTGAGTTTTTACAAGATTACACCTCGAGGATCTTTTCAGGTTTAGAGTTTTAGAGAATTAGAACATAAAACTTGCATTACATTCCACATTTTAACAAAGTGGTTACATAAAAAATAGTATTCATTTTTCCAATCAATGGAAACATATTTAAAATAAAACATGGATTCTTTCTTGACACTTGCTCTACACTATCATCATATCATGTTCCTTTCCCTTGACCTGTGAAAAACATTTCAAAAACATGGGATGAGCATAAAAAGCTCAGTAAGGGATATAAAAATATGGAAAGGAAACATGGGTACATATATATATATAAGAATTAAATCATACTTTACCCATAAAACATAAGCACATTAACATACCTCATAAAATCATGAATAATTCATAGAAATCATTAGACATAAAGGTATATTTAGGCATTCATAACATTCTTATGTAGGGAGTAACCCTCTTGGTTACATTTGGAATACCCATCATAGTATATTCCCTAAATCTATTCGGAGAAACCTTAATGTTTCACTCCTTCGCGTTACCCAATGCATGGGAGAGCTATATCGGGCTCACCTTCCCTTAGTTTATCACGGAATCACCCGTCTTCATAATAATTCCCAAGAACCTCAACATAATCGTATCACATAAAACATGCATTAAGGAAACATAGCATTTCCACCTTTCAATCACAAGATAAGAATACAACACATTGATATAAAATCATTATGAAAACAATTTTCAAAACCAAAATAAAAGAAAAGTAAAACATGGTATTTATTTTTCTTTTTAAAAAAGGTATGTCTTGTAGAGGAAGCCGAAACTCAAATAATGGTCATGGTGACGGAGAAGTCGTTGTCGTCGCATACGTATGACAAAAACATTCACTTTTTTCGTTTAGTAAACGCTTCGTATAAAAAATATTCCTTTTGAATAAACGTAAATGTCAAAGGGGTTTATACACCCTATAAAATAAGGTTGTGTATAAAACAAAATATGCCTCAATAAAAGGAGATTGAGACGAAGTCCCATACCTCGGGTCCGACTTGACTCGGCCATTCTTTAATCTCCTGAATAATAAACTTGAGTTAATTTCTACTTGTTTACGAACCTTTTCCAAGTTCATTATTCGTTTTATATCACTTATTGCCATGTTATGAACACTATTTAATTATTTAAGTTAATAACGGTCGTTTTAACGATCATTGGTACTTGAGTAAAAAATAAACCCTTTGTAATTACAAGTTGTTCATGTATCCATTATATCAATAATTGTATTCATGATTTATATGTCATATATATCCAGTAAATGCATGAATTTATAATATTACATAATCATTTAGAGGTAAGAAATAAAATGCACCGTTCATGGAGACGGTAAGCCATATGTACGCATGAACGCTACTTTCATTTATATTTAGTATTTTATAGAATGGAATCATAATGATATAATGGTATATTATAATTCCAATTTAATATCATATATAATATCATAAATTCATCCTTTATATGTCCCACATATGGTTTTAACGAATCAAATCACTTTGAGGGGGTGGTAGTCCACACTTCCTTAAATGAAGATATCGTGTTTACCCATAATGGAAACCATAATGGTATGCCCAAAATGAAAAATACAGAAGCTTAAGGAAATCATAAACATATTATATATCATATATAAATATACTTTCATCTTAATGTCCACCATTGAATGTGTTAAAATAATGTTGAACAATCATCGTTTCGGGAGGCAAAAATTTACCATCCACGGAAAGTGTACGTTCTTTAACAATTAAATGTAGGTGTGTGTAAGTGTATCTTGAATCCTTATTATAAATACATCCTAGTATATTGAAGATACAGGAGTTTTTACAAAAGAAATGAATAAAAAGAGTTTAAGGGGTTGGAGAAGATAAATAAAACAAAAGGACTCAAGTGAAGACATTACCTTAAAATCGGGTAACTCCCTTTGATTTGAGCTCAAAGGCTTCCTTGGGATGACTTATGACCAAAGTGAGACTTCAAGGAGTAAGAGAAGGAAGTGGAGAGACAAAATGGGCAGAGGTTGGCCAAGCCAAAGGCTTTGTAAGTGTGGGTAATGATGTAGAGGTGGGGGCCTTTTATAAGAGGAGAGGAGGGGCACTCTTGGAATGTAAATAAATGTTACATTATTTTGAAATGAGATTCGGATTTAAGAGGTCCCACATTGATATAATTAGAGTATAATGTGATAAGGGTTCTAAATATACCCATCCAATAGGTTTTGGACATGTGTAGGTCATAGATTTTACATTATCTTTTCATTTAATTTAAATCCTTTATTAATGAGTTAATTGCTGCATCATCATGATGTCAGAAATAATTTAATTTATTTAAAGTCTAAAAATTATGAAAAAATACTATGATGTAGGAAATATTTTCAGATTTCTAATGAATATTTATAGTCTAAAATATCAACTATTTAGAAAAAATTAAAAATGTTTTAATCAGGTGATACATTCTTGTTATATTTACTTCCATTAAAAAAAGATAACTAGCCACTTTCCACAAAAGTGATTCCATGGGGTCTAAAAGTTTGGAACAAGTCATCCCATGGTCGGCCATGATACAACCAGTAGAAATAGGACACATGTTGGTGTTATTTTTTTTATTATGATATTATTTTATTATCCTTAACTACCCGATTACTCATTAATCAAGATAAATAATGATAATTACCGTCATTACTATTCATAATGTCCAAAAAACAAAAGAGTCTTGATTACATAATTTGGACCTTATTATTCCAAATATGTAATCCATTTTACCAAATTCCAAACAAAAAAATTGCAATAATTGATTTAAAAATAATTCCCGTTGTCAAAACAAATAGCGGGTTTTTTTTGAAACAATATCTATGAAACGTTTGGCATTAGTTTATGCCGAATTTCAAAGTGAAATTAATCCTAATGACCACAATTGGATTAAATGGTAAAAATATATTAAAATTAAACTTTAAGACCAATTAAAAAGATAATATGACCATATAATTAAATTTGATGAAAAATCAGTTTTGATGTAAAATGCAGTATTTTTCACTATTCATAAAAAAATGAACATTGTCAGAAAAATACCAAAAATTTACCCAAAGTAAATTTCAATGTCCCAATCATAAAGAATAAGTATATTTTGACAAATAGATCTTATAAAATTGTCAAAAGTTTGATTTAAAATGTTTTTCCATCAAAAGGTACTAAAACAATATTAGTGTATTCCATGCTTAAAATTGGATTTATTTTCATTTTAAGCCTCTAAAACACTATCTAATTCATTAATAGGAATAGATAAAAATATCTATTATTCATTAATTACTTGGGATGTTACATCCTTCTCCCCTTTAGAAAATTGGGCCCCCGTAATTTATTTACATATCGAATAAAAGGGGGTACTTATCCCTCATTGCATTTTCAGATTCCCATGTTGCCTCTTCCATCATGTGGTTTTTTAACAAAACCATTACCTGATGAATCACCTTATCCGTAACACTTTCTCCCTGTGGTCAATAATCTAGACCGGTTGTTCCTCATATGATAGGTTCTCTTCCAGATGAACTACCTCTGGACTCAAAACATGAGATGGATCTGGCATATACTTTCTCAGTATCGAAACATGAAAAACATTGTGTACCTGAGATAAACTCGGAGGTAATGCCACTCTGTATGCAACTGGTCCAACTCTCTCCAGAATTTCATTTGGTCCAATGAACCTTGGACTCAGCTTTCCTTTCTTACCAAATCCCATCACACTTTTCCATGGTGAGACTTTGAGAAAAAAACATGATCACCAACCTCGAAAGATAGATCCTTCCTCCGGTTATCCGCATAACTCTTCTGCCTGTTCTGAGTTGTTCTCATGTGTTTCTGATTCAGCTGAACTTTTTTTTGCCAACTCTTCTACCAAATCTGTTCCCATCAACTTCCTTTCACCCAATTCATCCCAGAAAGCTGGAGTTCGACACCGCTTCCCATATAATTCCTGAAATGGTTCCATATGTAAACTAGAATGAAAACTGTTATTATATGAAAATTCAACCAAATAACAGTGTCGGTCCCAACTTCCATGATAATCCATAGAGAAAGTACGTAGCATATCCTCCAAAGTCTGAATTGTTCGTTCTGACTGCCCATCTGATTGAGGATGAAAAGCTGTACTAAAATGTAGTTCAGTACCCAACGACTTCTGAAGGCCTTTCCAAAAGTTTAAAGTGATCCTGGGATCATCGTCAGATACAATGGAGAGGGGAATTCAATGTAACCTGACTATCTATTTAAGATACAAACGAGAATTTTGATCTAGGGAAAAAGTATCTCGTATAGCACGAAAATGAGCAGATCTAGTCAAGCGATCAACAATAACCCAAATTGCATTATTACCTCGAGATGTCTTCGGTAATCCCAAAACAAAGTCCATGGATATATTCTAACATTTCCACTCTGGAATTGGTAGAGTCTAAAGCATCCCTTTCGGTAACTGCCGCTCTGCTTTAACCTACTGACAAGTCAAACACTTCACAGTAAAATCAGCAATATCCCTTTTCATTCCATCCCACTAGTAATACTCCCGCAGATCTCTGTACATCTTAGTACTGCCAGGATGAACAGAAAACGAAGAACTATGAGCTTCACATAACTACTCTCTCTTCAACTGTGAATCACAAGGCACACAAAATATCTTCCCAATTCTCAAAACACAATCACTATCAATGTTGAATTCATGCAAATTACCTTCTGAACCAGCTCTACCTTTTTCTGCAACTCACTGTCTTGCTTCTGTGCTTGCTTGATTCTGTGTGATAAAGAAGATTTCATTGATACCTGAAACAAAATAGAAGAACATCCTGCACCAAAAAATTCTATGCCAAAGTTCATCAAATTCTTAACCAAAGGATCACGTTACAAACACAACATTGTTAATGAAGCATTACTTTTTCATCCCAAAGCATTAGCCACTTTATTTTCTTTTCCCAGATGGTAATGAATTGTACAATCATAATCTTGATTAATTCTAGAAATATCCTCTGTCTCCTGTTCAATTATTTCTGAGTGAATATATACTTTCAACTTTTGTGATCAGTATATATTTAACACATTACTCCATACAAATGATGCCTCCAAAATTTTAATGCGAAAACAACAGCAGCTAATTCAAATCATGTGTAGGGTAATTTACCTCATGAGTTTTCAACTGTCTTGAAACATAATCAATTTACCTGATCATTCTGCATTAGGACACAACCAAGTACTTTCAATGATGCATCGCTATAGATAACAAACTCACCATTCCTGGAAGGAAGTGCCAAAAATGGAGCATTCACCAGTCTTCTTTTCAATTCATGAAAAAAATCATCACATTCTTTTGTCAAGATAAACTTAACACCCTTCCAAGTTAGCATAGTCATTGGACTAGATAACCATAAAAAAATTCTAACAAACCTTCGGTAATAGCCTGCGAAACCAAGGAAGCTACGAATCTCAGTTACATTTGGGGGTCATGGCCATTCTTCAACAACCTTTGTTTTTGCAGATCAACAATTATCCCATCATTAGAAACAATATGACCAAGGAATGAAATTTGTTTCAACCAAAACTCACACTTTCTGAATTTCCCATACAATTTCTTTTCTTTTATGTTTTGAAAAATAACCCTTAAATGTCTTTCATGCTCCTCTTTACTTTTAGAAAACACAAAAATATCATCAATGAAAACCTCCACAAACATGTCCAAGAACTCATGGAAAATTCTATTCATTAAGTCCATGAATACTGCAGGTGCATTGGTTAGCCGAAAAGGCATTACTACAAATTCATAATGGCCATATCTTGTACAAAACACAGTCTTCGGAACATATGCTTCCTTTACCTTCAGCTGATGGTACCCCGATCTCAGGTCAATCTTTGAAAAATACTGAGCTCCCTGGAGCTGATCAAACAAAGCATCGAATAGAGGAAAACAATATTTGTTCTTAACAGTGATTTTATTCAAGGCTCTATAATGAATGAAAAGTCTCATAGAACCATCTTTATTTTTAACAAATAAAACAGGAGAACCCCATGGTGATGTGCTAGGTCAAATGAAACCATTCTCTAATAAATCTTACAATTGCTCCTTCAACTCTAAAAGTTCAATTTGAGCCATTCGATAAGGGGGTTTTGAAATTGGCTTAGCATCAGGAACTATGTCAATAGTAAATTCAACTTCCCGATCTGGTATTATTTCAGGAAACTCATCAAGAAAAACATCAGGATACTCATTTACCACTGGCACATCATTAATCAAAATAGTTCCTTTATTTTCAATGATGTGTGCAAGGTAACATTCATTTCCCTCTTTTACAAGTTTCTCAGCCTCGTTATATGTTATCAACCATAAGGGTTAATTCTTGTACACAAACTGAAAGTCTTTCTGAAAAGAAACTTCTTTAGCTCTAAAGTCAATCTTAGCATGGTAAATAGAGAGCCAATCCATACCCAGGATAACATCAAACTCTACTAGAGGTAGAACAATAAGGTTTGAAAGTAGGTTCTTTCCACATATAAGGATATGAAGATTATTATAAATTCTTTTTGACTCATCATTTCCCCCATTTGTTTTTACCACAAGTTCAGGAGTCATTTATTGAGATGGTATTCCCATTTTACTCGAAAAAATTTTAGAGATGAAAGAATGTGTAGACCCCGAATCAAACAACACACTGGCAAAATCTGAAAAAACAAACAAAGTACCTGATACAACTTCATTTGATGGACCGACATCTGCTGAAGTAGTTGCAAAGGATTTAACCACCCCATTTTGCTTGTAGTCTAACTACTTCCCATCACTCGAGCTCTTTGTCAGACAGTCATTTTCATAGTGTCCCATCTCATTGCACATGAAACATTTCACTAACTGTAAATCAAATTTGGGCTTACCTTCACCTTGATCTTTTTCAGTGCAATCACGAGCCTTATTTCCCATCTTACCACATCAGTAGCACTTTACAGAATTCATAAGACATTCCCCAGCATGCCTTTTACCACATTTATCACAAACTAGAAACTTCGTTTTCTTACCATCAGAATTTTTTGAATAATTCTTTCCTTTCTCCTGCCACCTCGGTCTCTTCTTCTGTTGGTTGTTATAGAACACTTGATCACCGGAAAACTCTATTTCCACCTTCTCAACACATCGAACAAGTTTTTCATAACTTTTAAAATCACGAGAAGCTAATTCCCTTTGATATTTTGGCTTTAATCCTGATAAAAATGATTGATTTTACTATTAAGGTCTCGGATAAAATTTGGAGCATACCTTCCCAATCGAGTGAACCTTTCTTCATAGGCAGCCACTGAGTCTTCCTCCTGCCTCAATTCTTTGAATTTTTTTTCATCCTAAGTCGAAATGACTTAGGAAAATACTTCTCAAGAAACATACCTTTGAATTCATCCCAGTCAAGAGCATCAATCTCATCAGCGTCCCTGGTATTTTTAACCATCGACCACCACTGATCTGCCTCACCCTCCAAAAGATAAATTGAAAGACTAACCTTTTGATTTTCTGAACACCCCATGACATCGAAAATCATCTCCAGTGCTTTAATCCACCCATCATCTAACACAAGGTTAGATGATCCTGTGAATGATGGGGATGTTGCCTCATGAAATGTTCCACCACTGACATGTTCCTCTGCGGTTGATCTGGCTAATCTCGTGCATGGATACCACCACTATTTATCGCTTGAGTCAACTGTACCATTACTGCAATAAACTGTTCAGTTCCAATTCTGACCATCTCAGGATACTGATTCAGGAGGTTATTTCCTTCTGTATGCCTTCCTAGCACTGCTTCCCTGTTTCCTCTGCAGAAAACCATTCTGAACAAACATGTCTTAGATGAAGCAACATGGTAATCCTCAAATTCTATATCATTTCAAAAAAAATATTTTTGGATAATCATTTAATGGAATTCTAACTCCTAAAGTTATCTAAACTGACCTCTGATAACAACTATAAGGCCCCAGCCATAAACCTTACTTAATCTTGAGTTATTACAAGATTACACCTCGAGGATATTTTCAGGTTTAGAGTTTTAGATAATTATAACATAAAACATGCATTACATTCCACATTTAAACAAAGTGGTTACATAAATGATAGTATTCATTTTTCCCATCAATGGAAACATATATAAAGTAAAACATGGATTCTTTCTTGACTCTTACTTGACACTATCGTCATATCATGTACCTTTCCCTTGACCTGTGAAAAACATTTCAAAAACATGGGATGAGCATAAAAATCTCAGTAAGGGATATAAAAATATGGAAAGGAAACATGGGTACATATATACATAAGAATGAAATCATACATTACCCATAAAACATAAGCACATTAACATACCTCATAAAATCATGAATAAATCATTGAAATCATTATACATAAAGGTAACTTGAGGCATTTATAACATTCTTACGTAGAGAGTAACCCCCTTGGTTACGTTTGGAATACCCGTCACATTATATTACCTAAATCTCTTCAGATAAACCTTAACGTTTCACTCCTTCGCATTACCCAATGCATTGAAGAGCTATATCGGGCTCACCCACCCTTAGTTTATCACAGAACCACCCATCTTCATAATAATGCCCAAGAACCTCAACATAATCGTATCACATAAAACATGCATAAAGGAAACATAACATTTACACCTTTCAATCAAAATATATCAATACAACACATTGATATAAAAACATTATGAAAACCATTTTCAATACCAAAATAAACTAAAATTAATACATGGTATTTATTTTTCTTTTAAAAAATGTTATGGCTTGTAGAGGAAGTCGAAACTCAAATAATGGTCACGGTGGCGGAGAAGTCGTTGTCACCGCATACGTACGAAAAAAACATTCCCTTTTTTCATTTAGTAAATTATTCGTATAAAAAATATTCATTTTGAATAAACGTAAAAGTCAAAGGGGGTTATACACCATATAAAAGAAGGTTGTGTATAAAACAAAATATGCCTCAATGAAAGGATATTGAGACGAAGTCACATACCTCGGGTCCGAGTTGACTCGGTCTTTCTTTAATCTCCTAAATAATAAACTTGAGTTAATTTCTACTTGTTTAAGAATGTTTTTCAAGTTCATTATTCCTTTTATATCACTTATTGCCCTGTCATGAACACTATGTAATTATTTATGTTAATAACGATCGTTTTAACGATCATTGGTACATGAGTCAAAAATAAAACCTTTATAATTACTAGTAGTTCATGTATCCATTATATCTAGAATGGTATTGATGATGTAGATTTCATATATATCCTGTAAATTCATGCATTTATAATATTACATAAACATTTAGATGTAAGAAATGAAATGCACCGTTCAGGGAGACGGTAACCCGTACGTACGCCTGAACGCTACTTTTATTTCTATTTCGTATTTTATAGAATGGAAAAATAATGATATATATGTATATTATAATTCCAGTTTAATATCATATATAATATCATAACATCATCTTTTATATGTCCCACATATGGTACTAACGAATCAAATCACTTTGAGGTGGCGGTAGTCCGCACTTCCTTAAATGAAGATATCGTGTTTACCCAAAATGGAAACCATAGAGGGATGCCCAAAATGAAAAATACATAAGCTTAAGGAAACAATAAACATATTATATATCATATATAAATATAGTTTCATCTTAATGGACACCTTTTAAAGTGTTAAAAGAATGTTGAACAATCATCGTTTCGGGAGGCATAAATTCACCATCCAGAGAAACAGTATGTTCTTTAACCCTTAGATGTAGGGGTGTGTAACTGTAGCTCGAATACTTCTTATAAAAACATCCTAGTATATTTAAGATACTGTAGTTTTACAAAATAAATTAATAAAAATAGTTTAGGGGGTTCGAGAAACACAATAAAACAAAAGGACTCAAGTGAAGACATTACCTTAAAATCGGGTAACTCCATTTGGTTTGAGCTCGAAGGCTTCCTTGGGAAGACATCTGCCCAATGTGAGGCTTCAAAGAGTAAGATAGGGAAGTGGAGATACAAAATGGGCAGGGTTTGGCCAAGCCAAAGGCTTTGGAAGTCTGGGTAAAGAGGTAGAGGTGTGGGCCTTTTATAAGAGGAGATGAGGGGCACTCTTGGATAGTAAAGAAATGTTACATAATTTTAAAATGAGATTCGGATTTAAGAGGTCCCACATTGATATAATTCGAGGTTAAGGTGATAAGGGTTCGATATATACCCATCCAATAGGTTTTGGACATGTTTAGGTAATAGAGTTTACATTATCTATTCATTTAATTTAAATCCTTTATTAATGAGGTAATCGCTACATCATCATGATGTCATAAATAATTTAAATTATTTAAAGTCTAAAAATAATGAAAAAAATTCTGTGATGTAGGAAATATTTTTATATTTCCAATTATTATTTATAGTCTAAAATATCATATCTGTAGAAAAAATGAAAAATGTTTTAATCAGGTGATACATTCTTGTTATATTACCTTTCATAAAAAAAACAAAAAGATAACAAGTCACTTTCCACAAAAGTGATTCTATAGGGTCCCCATGTTTGGAACATGGAATAAAATGGTCGCCCATGAGACAACCAGTAGAATTAGGACACATGTTGGTGTCATTTTTTTATTATTATGATATTATTTTATTATCCTTAACTACCTGATTACTCATTAATCATGATAATTAAAGATAATTACCGTCGTTTCTATTCATAATGTCCAAAAACAAAAGAGTCTTGATTACATAATTTGTACCTTATGATTCCAAATATGTAATCCATTTTACCAAATTCCAAACACAGAAATTGAAATAATTTATTTAAAAATAATTCCCGTTGTCAAAACAAATAGCGGGTTTTTGAAACAATATCTATGAAACGTTTGGAATTAGTTTATGCCCAATTACAAAGTGAAATTAATCCTAATGACCACCATTGGATTAAATGGTAAAAATATATTCAAATTAAACTTTAATACCAATAAAAAAGATAATATTACCATATAATTAAATTAGATGAAAAAGCAGCTTTGATGTAAAATGCAGTATTTTTCACTATTTAGAAAAAAATGAACATTGTCAGAAAAATACAAAAAATTTACCCAAAGTAAATTTCAATGTCCCAATAATAAAGAATAAGTTTATTTTGACAAATATATTTTATAAAATTGTCAAAGTTTTGATTTAAAATGTTTTTCCATCAAAAGGTAGTAAATCAATATTAGTGAATTCCATGCTTAAAATTGGATTTATTTTCATTTTAAGCCTATAAAACACTATCTAATTAATTAATAGGCATAGATAAAAATATATATTATTCATTAATTACTTGGGATGTTACAATTAACCCATGTATTAGGGAATTTATTATCATAATGCCCCATTTCCTTGCACATGAAGCATTTAAGTGTTGGTGGAGAGTTCTCTGTCGTCTTTTCTCTATTCACATCATTAGCAAACTTTTTCCCATTACTTCGACAATCAACTACTCGATGACCTTCTTTTCCATAGTTAAATCATTTTTCTAGTACCTTTTAGGAAATCACCGCCATGCTTCTTTCCACACTTTGATCACAAAGAATCATTCATCTTCTTTTCACCATTGTTCTGAGATTTCTCCTTGAACTCCATCATTCATTTCCTGTCAAAACCATGAGTGGGATATGTTACACCAACTTCCAGTTCTACCTCGGTAGAAGAACTCACAATTTCTTCATAGCTAATGAAGTATGTTATAGATAATTCCCTTCGAAGACTTGGTTTTATGCCATTGAAAAATCGATCAACATTACTTTCAGGTTGGATGATGAAGTTAGATGCATACCTTGCAAGTCTTGAAAACATTTTCTTCGTATATACCAACAGATTAATCATACTTCTACATAAGTGCAAGAAACTCATTTTCTATCTATGTTCGATGAATACTAGGTAATTATTTATGAAAAACAAGTTCTTGAACTCATCCCATTCCATGGAATAAATTTCAACTCTTTGCCTCGTATTCTTGATAAGATTCCACCATTGATCAACATCACCTTCCAAACGATATACTAATAAGATCACTTTATCATGATCTGAACATTGTAGAACTGAAAATATCTTTTCAGTGGTACAGATCCATTGTTCAGCCACTAAGGGATTAGAAGACTCGCTGAATAAAGGTGGACGTTGCCTCATGAAGGATTCAACAGAATGTTTCTCCTTTCTCTACTCATTTTGAAGTAGAGAATGATTCATATCTTGTGTAAGTATAGAAATAAAACTGTGCACTCCATCTCCCATGACATTGGTTTGGTCAAGAGAACAATCATTGCATTTTTCATTACATTGATCAACACGGTTCCTTCGGGTTCCAGCCATCGTCTAAAACCCAAATATAATAGTGTGAGAGGAAAATACCATGCTAGGGAAAACAACATAATAAAGGGGGATTTCCTTCAATATCTAACATCATAGGTTTCATTATAATATCGTTAGCACAACTCTAAGACTATAACCTATACGTATACTTAACCTTAGGGACATCCCTAGACATACCATAGAAATATCACTAGGGATCTCACTATAGTTTTGGCATCCTAGTTTCCAAAGGTTGACTAAACCATTCCTCTGTTACCAACTGTAGAGATACAAAGCATGACATATATGGACATTACATTACTTTTGCGGAATATCTAATACATAACAAAAATAGACACATAAGGACCATAATATTTTAGTGTCTATGGAAACTAGGAATATAAACTTCTAATCATGTTGAAATATCTTCAACATCTCCCATAACGATCCTCCCCATTTTCTTTCCTTACCTAAAACTGTTATTTTAATATTTGGGGAAAATAAAACATAAAAAGGGTGAGCTCAAATGCTCAGTAAGGGTAAGCATGGAGAAAATAAAATAGACCATATACATTTGAACGTAAAAACATGAACATAATATTTAAACATCCAAATCTTGAGCAATGAAATAAAACTTGGTAGTACATAAGGCATAGATCATAATGGATCATCAATCACGATAAAATAGAATAGGAATAAAACATTTAATTGTGGAATCCATTGAGCACATTCAATTATTTCCATAGTATCCAAGGAATTACTGACATGACCATCTTAGTGGACAAAGTCCCTTTCTAAATCGAGTTCACTCCTTTTTTCAGTCCTGTAACACTTAACCGGATTAACTTACCATTCCAGCCATGTCTAACTCATGAGATATAAATCTTTACCCTTTTCATTGGAGGGAGATATAGGTCCCACCCATCTCATAATGAAATCATTCTTACATGTTCCATAAAATAAACATGCATTATTCCTAATAACCCAATGAATAAAATGTGTTTCATAAACATCATCCCATCATCACATAATCCATATAAAAGAAATGGATATCATTTCATAATAATAAAAGTGAAACAATGTAAATCATAGAGACATTATACTTGAGACATACACATATGAAATAATGTAATTTTAGATGGAATATTGTTTTGATAAAACACATGAAATGAATTCTTGGGGAAAATTTCATTTCTTATTCAAAATCATATTCTTTTCACGAAATGCCATGCAATTTAAAAAGAAAAGGAATTTTTTGAAAATACTAATAAAATATTTTTTAGGACGCTTCATGAAAATAAGGCTTTATAAAACCGTAAAAATCCTTTCATGTCGTATATGTTAAAAAACATTCTTCTCGTACTATTGCCGAAAAAAACAAAAAGTACCTCGTAAAAGAATGATTCCATACATAACATGTAGTAAAAGTAAAAAATGGTTAAACAGGACTTTAAACATACCTGAAACCATTTTCAGAAAACATGGACATGGATGAGAACAATAACCCTAATAAATACTTACGAATAAACAATCTCGGATAAGAACGAGATTGGAAAAGTTATCCCTAACCTTATGTTCGATATGCTTCGTATGTATCTGATCCTCCTATATAATGATTTAAATAATTTCATTGAATTATTACAGAATCATATTAATTGTTATTATATATCATATATGGTTCACTTATGACTTTATATTACCCATTCTTTTGTAAATTCCATGTTAAAGAGAGTTTTGTGTAAAATCGTTTCATTTGTCGTCTGTGTTTTGACTTGTAATTATTCATATGATTACATAGATCATGATTACATAATTCCAGAATATAAAACATGATTTATATATAATATATATTCATAATTTACATATATATAATCGATATATAAATGGAAAGAAATACACCGTTCATGGAGACGGTAGGTCATACGTATGCATGAACGTTGTTTTCGTTTCCTTATTGAATTGAATGGAATTAAGTATATGACATACATATATATATATATACATAAATCCAGTAGCATTATTATGTCATATATTTCATGATTACATATTATATATACTTTATAGTCATTCTTGAATTGTTAACATGGAAAATGAATCTCATCGCGTCGTGGAGACGGTAATCCGTACGTACGCACGAGCGATGATATCGTTCCCATATTTATTGAATCGAATTGGAGTGAATGATATAATATATTAGAATATGTATGATGTTATAATAGTCATATGTATTTATTAATTACTCCATTATACCCATCCAAGTAAGGTGGTGATGGAAAAATAGATTACACCATGGCGTGGAGACGGTATTCTGTACGTACGCACGCGCGGTGATCGCATGAGACTTCCCTTTACATAAACACTTAATCATTACACAACATCATTTTCATACTCAACATCACAAATAGTGATCGCATGAGACTTCCCTTTATCTTTTTCTTTAATTGGTTGCTCACGTTGATCATCATTAACCCATGGATTAAGGAATTTATTAGCATAATGCCCCATTTCCTTGCACTTGAAGCATTGATGTGTTGGTGGAGAGTTCTCTGTCATCTTTTCTCTATTCACATCATTAGCATCCTTTTTCCCATTACTTCGACAATCAACCACTCAATGACCTTCTTTTCCATAGTTAAATCATTTTCTAGTACCTTTTAGGGAATCTCCATTGTGCTTCTTTCCACACTATTACCATAATAAATCATTCATCTTCCTTTCACCATTGTTCTGATATTTATCCTTGAACTCCATCTTTCATTTCTTGTCAAAACTATGAGAGGGATATGTTACACCAACATCTAGTTCTACCTTGGTAGCACAACGCACAATTTCATCATAGCTACGGAAGTCCCTTATAGTAAATTCCCTTTGAAGACTTGGTTTTAAGCCACTGAAAAATAGATCAACTTTACTTTCAGGTCGGATGATGAATCCAGATGTCTACCTTGCAAGTCTTGAAAAATTCACTTCGTATATATCAAAAGATTCATCATACTTCTGCTTAAGCTCAGGAAACTCATTTTCTATCTTTGTTCAAAGAATACGAGGGAAGTACTTACTGAAAAACAACTTCTAGAACTCGTCCCATTCCATGGACTCGATTTCATCTATTTGCCTCGTATTATTGATAAGATTCCACCATTCATCAGCATCACCATCCAAACGATATGCTCCTAAGATGACTTTATCATGCTCATAACAATGTAGAATGGAAAATATCTTTTCAGGGGTACTGATCTATTATTCAGCCACTAAGGGATCAGAAGACCCTCTGAATAAAGGTGGACGCTGCCTCATGAAGGATTCGACAAAATTTTTCTCCTTTCTCTGCACATTTTGAAGTACAGAATGATTCATAGCTTGTGTAAGTATAGAAATAAAATTGTGCACTCCATCTCCCATGACATTGGTTTCGTCAGGAGAACAATCATTGAATTGTCCATTACATTGATCAACACGGTTCCTTTGGGTTCCAGCCATCGTCTAAAACCCAAAAATAATAGTGTGAGAGGCAAATAGCATGCTAGGGAAAAAAATATAATAAAGGGGGATTACCTTCAATATATAACATCTTAGGTTTAATTCTAAGATCGTTTGCGCAATTCTAGGACTATAACCTATATGTATACTTAACCTTAGGGACATCCCTAGACATACCATAGAAATATCTCTTGGGATCTCACTATAATTATCGCATCCTAGTTTCCAATGGTTGAGTAAACCTTTCCTCTGATACCAACTATAGAGATCCAAAGCATGAAGTACATGGACATTACATTACTTTTGCGTAATATCTAATACATAACAAAAACAGACACAGAAGGACCATAATAGTTTAGTGTCTTTGGAATCTTGGAATATGAACTTCTAATCATGTTGAATGATCTTCAACATCTCCCATAATGATACTACCCTTTTTGTTTCTTTACCTAAAAACTATCTTTTAAACCTAGGGGAAAATAAAACATAAAAAGGGTGAGCTCAAATGCTCAGTAACGGTAAGCATGGAGAAAATAAAACAGACCATATACATTTGAACTTAAAAACGTGAACACAATATTTAAACATCAAAATCATGAGCAATGACAGAATACAAGGCAGTGCATAAGGTATAGATCATAATGGATCATAAATCATGATAAAAATAGCATAGGAATAAAGAATGTAATAGTGGCATCCATTGATCACATGTAATGATTTCCACAGTAGCCAAGGCATTACTTCCATGACAATCTTAGTGGACAAAGTCCCTTTCCGAATCGAGTTCACTCCTCGTTTCAGTCCTGTAATACTAAACTGGATAAACTGACCATTCCATCCATGTCTATATCATGAGATATTAATCGTTACCCAATGCATTGGAGGGAGTTATAGATCCCACCCATCTCATAATAAAATCATTCTTAAATGTGCCAAAAAATAAATATACATTCTTTATAATAACACACTGAATAAAATGGGTTTCATAAACATCATCCCATCATCACATAATCCATATAAAAGAAATGGATATCATTTCATAATAAGAAAAGTGAAACCATGTAAATCATAGAGACATGATACTTGAGACATACACATATAAAATAATGTCATTTTAGATGGAAAATAGTTTTGCTAAAACACTTGAAATGCATTATTGAGGAATATATATCCTTTCTTCTTAAAAATCATTTTTTTTTCACAAAATGTCACTCAATTTTAAAAGAAAAATATTTTTTTGAAAATATTAATGAAATATTTTGGAGGAAGCTTCATGAAAATAAGGCTTTATAAAACTGTAAAAATCCTTTCATACCGTATAAGTTAAAAAAAATTTCTTCTCGTACTTTTGCCAAAAAAGACAAAAAGTAACTCGTAAAAGAAACATTCCATACATACCACGTAGTAAAAGTCAAAAAAGGGTAAATAGGACTTTAAAAATACATGAAAACATTTTTTGGGAACATGTAAATGGATGAGAACAATAACCCTAGTAAATATTTATGAATATACCATCTCGGATAAGAACGATATTGGAAAAGTTATCCCTTACCTTATGTTCGATATGCTTCATATGTATCCGAACCTCCTATATAATGATTTAAATAATGTCATTGACTTATTACAAAATCATATTAATTGTTATGATATCATATATGGTTCACTAATGAATTTATATTACCCATTCTTTTGTAAATGCCATGTTAAAGAACGTTTTTAGTAAAATCGTTTCATTTGTCGTCCGTGTTTTGACTTGTAATTATTCATATGATTACGTAGATCATGATTACTTAATTACATAATATAAAACATGATTTATATATAATATATATTTATAATACACATATATATAATAGATCGATAAATGGAAAGAAATACATCGTTCATTGAGATAGTAGGTTGTATGTACGCATGAACGTTGTTTTCATTTCCATATTGAATTTAATGGAATTAAGTATATGAAATACATATATATATATAAATAAATCTAGTAGCATTATTATGTCATATATTTCCTTATTACTTATTATATAAACCTTATAATCATTCTTGAATTGTTAACATGGAAAATGAATCTCATCGCGTCGTGGAGATGGTAATCCGTACGTACGCACGAGCGATGATATCGTTCCCATATTTATTGAATCGAATTGGAGTGAATAATATAATATCATATAATCATTATGATGTTTTAATAATCATATTTATTTAATATTTACACCATTATACTCATCCAAGTAAGGTAGTTGTGGAAAAACAGATTACACCACGACGTGGAGACGGTATTCCGTACGTACGAACACGCGGTGATTTTGTTTTCTGTAGGATGCATAGAAGGTGAAAAGGGTTGTTTTATATTTATAATAACATATCAGTATATGAGGGATACTGATGTTATTACTTAATAATGAAACAACTAAAGAAGATGGAGTAGAATAAGAATGGAACTTGAAGAAAATGGTAGAAGGTATTACCTCTTTCTCGAAGTGCCTCCTTTTAACATTCTCTTAGTGCACTAGAGTTGGAATTTTGAGAAGACCAGTACATCTAGTAGGTTTATAAGGAAGTGGGGAAGTGAAATGGGCAGGTTTTGGACTAGCTTAAAGGCTCAAATTGGTTTGAGGAGGAGAGGGAGGATGTGACCTTTTATAAGGGAGGAGAGGGGCACCTTTGGAAATATAAGAAATATTAGTTTATATTAAATCCCAACCCCACCTAAAAACTTCCAAAATGACTCATATACGAATATTAGATGTTATATGGTTTTATTATCATCAAACAATAAAATTTATACATGTTATGAAATTATTTTAAACATTATCTACTTGATTTATTCTTATTTATCAATTTAATTTAATTTTTCGTAATAATATTCTAAATTTTAAATTATTATAAATAATTACATATGTGTTGTGAATTTTCCATACTTTGACACTTAATGACATTTTAGACCATATAAATTTAAATTTATAATTTTTTATTATTTTTGTGATTTTTAAACATTTTTATAATATGATATTTTTTATAAAATAACAACAGTAACAATTTTGACACTATTTATTTATTTGAATTTAAATGAACAATATAGAGAAGATATGTTCTAACTAAAAACATTAATATATTCATTACATGTCATATTAATCTAGAAAATTAGTGGATCACATTAAATAGTTCATATAATATTTATTTTAATATTTTTAAAACCATTTATTTGAAATTTCTCTTAATAAAATAATTTCAACATCACTATTATGTCACCTTTAATGATAATTATTTAATCCTTAATAACTCTAAATAAATTTACATTATTTAGATAATTTTATTAGCTTTCTGGAGATTATTTATATCCGAAGTTTCATGAATTTTACCACTAATCTAAAATTATTATACTTATAAAATTTAAGAAAGTGACATGTTGTCACTTTCTTGGGTTTTAATAATAATTAAATTATTTTCATGGAAAAAAGTCCATTAAATGAACTTAATCCGACAAATAGGTTATATGGGTCGAATTTTAGTCATCCAATAGGATTTTTACAAATGTTAGGGTAATTTTATAATCTTATAATTACCCTTAATTACCCGATTTACCTTTAATTATGGTAAATAAAATTTACCGTAGTTACTATTCATAATGCCCAAAAAAAAGTAGCTTATTAACATAATTTTGACCCAATAATTCCAAATATGGAAACAATTTTTCCAAATTCAATACACAAAAGTTTTAGAAATTAAATTAAAATTAATCACGTTGTCAAAAAAAAACGGGTTTATGTTTAAAACATTGAAAAAGATTGAATTGATTTAACCTACGCATTCAAGGTAAAATCAATGATAATGACATAAATTTTATTAAATGGTAAAAATATATTCTATTTATACTTTAAAACAATTAAATATTAAAATTTTACCACATAAATTATTATGATGAAAAAAAGATTATTTAATTAAAATATTGTGTGTTTTTACAATTCATTAAAATATAAAAGTTATCAGAATAATATGAAAAAAATATCCAAAGGAAATTTTTATTTCCTAATTCCAAAGAAGAATTTTATTTTGTCAAATTGAACTTATAAACATGTCAAAAACAAGATTTAAAGTGGGTCTTCCATTAAAAGGCGGAAAAAGTACATTTTTTGAAAAATACTTATTTTACACAAATAAATTTATTTTATTTTTATACCATGTTCTAAAATATGTGTAAGTTGAATAATAATGTTATAAAATTCAAAATTTATTTAATAATATTTATAACGGCTAGTTCATAGTAATATTATAACCATATATAATTGTTTAGTGAAACCTGATATTGCGTACAACACACGCTATCGAGGAAGGTCGTGATTGCGTGTAATGCAAACCAAGTCAGTGATGCATATACTGTAAGCTAGTATGATGTTGAAAATCGTGCAAGATAATCTTGGTGTAGCATACAATAGAAGACATTAATGAAAATAAAAAGAATATTTTTCATAAAATCTTGGGGTGTTACATTCTACCGCCCATAAAAGGAATTTCGTCCTCGAAATTCCTTGGGGTTATAAATCGTTTACTATTCATAGAAACCCACATTGTAAAAAGGAATACTGAAACATATTTTTAGAAACTAATGTATGAAATGTGATGATTACCCAAAGTAACTCATCACTGGGTTTCCATATAGGAGAACATAGGTGGAAATATGGATATGGAAGAAAAATCTAACCATCGAGTTCTGATGAAGAGTGGTAGAGAACATTGATATGAAAAAGAAAACAATCAAAAAGCTATAGATTTGTGATGATCTAAGGTACCATCTGAATCATCGGATATAAGATCACTAGGATAACATTTTTTGTTTTCAATATCATTTCCCTAAAGTTGAAAATTTTGAATTAGAAGAAATAATTGCTTGATTTTTGTACAATCTCACTGTTGTTCGTGCATTGTATAATTTCCACATAATATCTTAAAGAAATAAAGTTTAATTTTTTATTCTTGAAGTGTTAACAAATCATGTGATAGAATGATGGGTCATTCCATCTATTTCAAACAAAGGGTTAGAAAAAGTTATCAAATATACATAAGTCCATCTATGGTGAGGTTAATCGTATACGATTCCAAAAATGAACTTATACTTCATATATCATACCGCGTAATAAAATAAAACAACTTTCTACTAACCAAGGTCTTCCTATTGGCTAGTGGTATTCGATAAAGTCCAGTCACACTTCGGTTGTGGGTTCAATTCCCACAACCTTTTCCGAAGAGACGGGTTGTCGCCCGTCCTGCAGGTTGTCCTTTTTCTAAAATTACATCATTATGACATTCCATCGATAATATCGAAAATAGTCCTAGCCTTAAACTAACTTATGTTCAACATAATCCATTTCAAATCTTTAGGCTTATCCAAAATACTTATGTCCAAGCTTAAAGTATAAAGAAAACAATTACTAGAAATGTCATCTACAGAGCATGTGAATACCATTATTTATCTCTGATATACCTTGTTGATCACATTCCAATCATGTGAATACCTTAATCATGTATTCTCTTTAAAAATGAATACCCATTTAACCTTAGTGAAAACATGAATGATGTCAAAAGTTAGCTCTGTCCACAAACCAAAATCCAAAAATTTCTATATACTCAAACCATGATATCACTTCGTCCTTATTTTAGTCATGAGCCCATGATTACTATCATATTATTTTCTCCTTATCCCTTCAATATGCACATTTCATCTACTTTCCAAAAATATTTCAATCACTTTTTCATGGTTACGAGTATCATATAATTATTAAAACCCAATACATAGATATTCCAAAATTTCACAATACCATAAATGAGATTCCATGATACTATTTTGAAATCCCATTACATAAACACTTAATCATTACACAACATCATTTTCATACACAACATCACAAATAGTGATCGCATGAGACTTCCCATTATCCTTTGTTTTAAGAGGATGCTCACATTGATCATCATTAACCCATGGATTAGGGAATTTATTAGCATAATACCCCATTTCCTTGCACTTGAAGCATTGAAGTGTTGGTGGAGAGTTCTCTGTCGTCTTTTCTCTATTCAGGTCAATAACAACATTTTTCCCATTACATCGACAATCAACCGCTCGATGACCTTATTTTCCATAGTTAAATCATTTTCTAGTACTTTTTAGGCAATCTCCATCGTGCTTCTTTCCACACTTTTACCATAATAAATCATTCATCTTCTTTTCACCATTGTTCTGAGATTTCTCCTTGAACTCCATCTTTCGTTTCTTGTCAAAACCATGGGAGGGATATGTTACACCAACATCTAGTTCTACCTTGGTAGCACAGCACAAAATTTCTTCATAGCTACGGAAGTCTCTTATATCTAATGCCCTTCGATGACTTGGTTTTAAGCCACTGAAAAATCGATCAAATTTACATTCAGGTTGGATGATGAAGCCAGATGCATACCTTGCAGGTCTTGAAAAATTCACTTCATATATAACAACAGATTCATCATCCTTCTTCTTAAGCTCAAGAATCTCATTTTTCATCTCTGTTCAAAGAATACGAGGGAAGTACTTACTGAAAAACATGTTCTATAACTTGTCCCATTCCATGGACTCGATTTCAATTCTTTGCCTCGTATTCTTGATAAGATTCCACCATTGATCAGCATCACCATCCAAATGATATGCTGCTATGATGAATTTATCATGCTCATAACAATGTAGAACTAAAAATATCTTTTCAGGGGTACTGATACATTATTCATCCAGTAAGGGATCAGAAGACCCGCTAGAATAAATGTGGACGCTGCCTCATGAAGGATTCAATAGAATGTCTCTCCTTTCTCTACTCATTTTGATGTACAGAATGATTCATAGATTGTGTAAGTATAGAAATAAGATTGTGAACTCCATCTCCCATGACATTTGTTTGGTCAGGAGAACAATCATTTCATTGTCCATTACATTGATCAACACGCTTCCTTCGGGTTCCATCCATCGTCTAAAACCCAAAAATAATAGTGTGAGAGGCAAATACCATTCTAGGGAAAAAACATAATAAAGGGGGAGTACCTTCAATATCTAACATCTTAGGATTAATTATAAGATCGTTAGCGCAATTATAGGACTATAATCTATAAGTATACTTAACCTTAGTGACATCCCTAGATATACCTTAGAAATATCTCTAGGGATCTCACTATAGTTTTCACATCCTAGTTTCCAAAGGTTGACTAATACTTTCCTCTGATACCAAATGCGGAGATCCGAAGCATGTCGTACCTGGAAATTACATTACTTTTGCGGAATATCTAATACATAACAAAAAAAGACACATAAGGACCATAATAGTTTAGTGTCATTGGAAATTTGGAATATAAACTTCTAATCATGTTGAATGATCTTCAACATCTCCCATAACGATCCTCCCCTTTTTTATCCTTACCTAAAACCTTTCTTTTAAACCTGGGGGAAAAGAAAACATAAAAAGGGTGAGCTCAAATGCTCAGTAAGGGTAAGCATGGAGAAAATAAAACAGACCATATACATTTGAACTTAAACACATGAACACAATATTTAAACATCAAAATATTGAGCAATGACATAAAACATGGAAGTACATAAGTTATAGATCATAATGGATCATCAATCATGATAAAAATAGAATAGGAATAAAGAATGTAATTGTGGCATCCATTGAGAACATGTAATTATTTTCATAGTAGCCAAGGCATTACTTCCATGACCATCTTAGTGGAAAAAGTCCCTTTCCGAATCGAGTTCACTCCTCGTTTCAGTCCTGTAACACTGAACTGGATTAACTGACCAATCCAGCCATGTCTATCTCATGAGATATAAATCATTACCCAATGCGTTGAAGGGAGATATAGGTCCCACCCATATCATAATTAAATCATTCTTACATGTGCCACAAAATAAATATACATTCTTCATAATAACCCAACGAATAAAATGGGGTTCATAATCATCATCACATCATCACATAATCCATATAAAACAAATGGATATCATTTCATAATAAGAAAATTGAAACCATGAATGTCATGGATACATGATACTTGAGACATACACATATAAAATAACATCATTTTAGATGGAAAATAGTTTTGATAAAACACTTGAAATTAATTCTTGAGTAAAATATCCTTTATTCTTCAAAATAATATTATTTTCAAAAAATGTCATGCAATTTTAAAAGAAAAATCTTTTGTTGAAAATATTAATGAATTATTTTGGAGGAAGCTTCATGAAAATAAGGTTTATAAAACCGTAAAAATCCCTTCATGCCATATAAGTTAAAAAAACATTCTTCTCGTACTATTGCCGAAAAAGACAAAAAGTACCTCGTAAAACAAAAATTCCATACATACCATGTAGTAAAAGTAAACAAAATGGGTAAACAGGACTGTAAACATACATGAAACCATTTTTTGGGAACATGGACATGGATGAGAACAATAACCATAGTAAATACTTACGAATAAACAATCTCGGATTAGAACGAGATTGGAAAAGTTATCCCTTACCTTATGTTCGATATTCTTCGTATGTATCCAAACCTCCTATATAATGATTTAAATAAAGTCATTGACTTATTAAAGAATCATATTCACTATTATGATATCATATATGGTTCACTTATGACTTTATATTACCCATTCGTTTGTAAATTCCATGTTAAAGAGCGTTTTTAGTAAAATCGTTTCATTTGTCGTCCGTGTTTTGACTTGTAATTATTCATATGATTACGTAGATCATGATTACTTAATTCCAGAATATAAAACATGATTTATATATAATATATATTTAGAATACCCATATATATAATAGATTGATAAATGGAATGAAGTACACCGTTCATGGAGATAGTAGGCCGTACGTACGCATGAATGTTGTTTTCATTTCCTTATTGAATTGAATGGAATTAAGTATATTACATACATATATATATATACATAAATCTAGTAGCATTATTATGTCATATATTTCATTATTACTTATTATATAAACTTTATAATCATTCTTGAATTGTTAACATGTAGAATGAATCTCATCGTGTCGTGGAGACGGTAATCCGTACGTACACATGAGCGATGATATCGTTCCCATATTTATTAAATCGAATTGGAGTGAATGATATAATATCATAGAATCAGTTTGATTTTTTAATAATCATATTTATTTATTCTTTACACCATTATACTCATCCATGTAAGGTGGTTGTGGAAAAACAGATTACACCATGGCGTGGAGACGGTATTCCGTTCGTACGCACGCGCGGTGATTTTGTTTTCCGTAGGATGGATAGAAGGTGAAATAGGGTTGTTTCATATTTATAATAACAAATAAGTATATGAGGGATACCGATGTTATTACTTCATAATGAAACAACTAAATAATAAGGAGTAGAATAAGAATGGAACTTGAAGAAAATGGTAGAAGGTATTACCTCTTTCTCAAAGTGCCTCCTTTAAACATTCTCTTAGTGCATTAGAGTTGGTCTTTTGACAAGACCAGTACATCTAGTATGTTTATAAGGAAGTGGGGAAGTCAAATTAGAAGGGTTTGGCCAAACTTGAAGGCTCAAATTGGTGTGAGAAGAGGGAGGAGGTGCCCTTTTATAAGGGTGGAGAGGGGCACCTTTGGAAATATAAGAAATATTAGTTTATATTAAATCCCAAACCCACATAAAAACTTCCAAAATGACTCATATATGAAGATTAGATTATATAGGGTTGTAATATAATCAACCAATAAAATTTAAACATGTTAAGAATTTATTTTAAACATTATCTACTTGATTTATCCTTATTTATCAATTTAATTATATTTGTGGTAATAATAATCTAAATTTTAAATTATTATAAATAATTACATATGTGTTGTGAATTTTCCATAATTTGACACTTAATGAAATTTTAGACCTTATAAATTTAAATTTATAATTTTTAAAAAAATTTGTGATTTTTAAACAATTGTATAATATGATATTTTTATAAAATAACAATAGTATCAATTTTGACACTATTTATTTATTTGAATTTAAATAAACAATATATAAAAGATATGTTCAAAATAAAAGATTTAATAGATTTGAAACATATCATATTTATCTATAAAATTAGTGGAGAACATTAAATAGTTCATATACTATTTATTATAATATTTTTAAATCCATTTATTTGATATTTCTCGTAATAAAATAATTGCAACATCACTATTATGTCATCTTTAATGATTATTATTTAATCCCTAAAAATTATAAATAAATTAATATTATGTAGATAATTTTATTAGATTTCTGGATACTATTTAAATCCGAAGATTCATGAACATTATCACTAAACTAAAATTATTATAATTATAAGATTTGTGAAAGTGACATGTTATCAGTTTCTTTGGTTTTAATAATAATTAAATTAATTTCATGGTCACAATTCCCTTAAATGAGTCTAATATGACCCTTAGGTGATATGGGTTGACATTTTTTCATCCAATAGGATTTTTCCAGGTGTTAGGGTAATTTTATGATCTTATATTTACACTTAATTTCCCGATTTACCTTTAACTTTGGTAGATAAAATTTACTGTAGTTACTATTCATAATACCAAAAAATATCTTATTAAAATAATTTGGTCCAACTGATTCCAAATATGGAATCACTTTTTCCAAATTCAATAAACATAGGTTTCAGAAATTAAATTAATATTAATTTCGTTGTCGAAAGAAAACGGGTTTTTGTTTAAAACATTGCAAAAGATTGAATTGATTTAACCTACGAATTCAAGGTAAAATCAATGCTAATGACATAAATTATATTAAATCAAAAAATATATATTCTATTTATACTTTAAAACCATTAAATATTAAAATTTTACCACAAAAATTATTACGATAAAAAAAGTTGTTTTTAATTAAAATATATTGTGTTTTTACTATACATTAAAATATGAATGTTATCAGAATAATATGAAAACATTATCCAAAGTAAATATTTATTTCATGATTCCAAAGAAGAATTTTATTTTGTCAAATTGAACTTATTAACATTTCAAAAAATATATTTAATGTGGGTTTTCCATTAAGAAGTGGCAAAATTGCATTTTTTGAAAAATACTTATTTTACCTAAAAAATTTATTTTATTCTTATACCATATTCAAAAATATGTGTAAGATGAATAATAATGAAATAAAATTCAATTTTTAGTTAATAATATTTATAACGGCTGGTTCATAATAATATTATTACCATATATCATTGTTTAGTGAAACCTGATATTGCGTAGAACACACGCTATCGAGGAAGGTCGTGATTGCATGTAATGCAAGCCAAGTCAGTGTTGCATATACTGCAAGCTAATATGATGTTGCGAATACCGCAAGATAATCTTGGTGTAGCATACAACAGAATACATCAATGAAATTAAAAACAGTATTTTTCATAAAATCTCGGGGTGTTACATGAATCACATTCCTTGGAACCTGAAACACTTGGTTGACCTCCCTCGGGGCTACAAATAATTTCCAAATGGGTTCAACTCACAAACACCAATCATGACACATCTACCAAAATAATTAAATTTTCCCCTTAACCCCTAGGTCATTTTTTCAGTAGGAAATTTTATATGTGTGCCACTACTAAGGTCTAAAACATATACATGTGCAACATGCACCCGAAAAAATGACTCTCCAACCAACCTCTCTCACACGTCCTTAATTGTTTAAGGATATCAAATCCCCAATCTGGATCCACCCCATGAAAAGGATACTAGATCACTCTATGACCTATAATCCAACTAAAAAAATAGTTATTCAGGTTTTTCATTCAACACGCATTACAAGACACTAGATTTATCTCACCAAACAACCTTTTACCCTAGGTCCCAGTCCAAACATACTCATATATATAAAATAAAACCACAAGTTGATCACCCAATTTAGGGTCCAAAATGCAACTCAAAAGAACTCAGTCCACAAGATTCCCCGCATTCATATTAACAGTCCTCAAATCACGACATTAGGGTCACAACATAACTAATATCATCCCATACAATATTCTATTGACCAATAAACCTAAGTAAACATGTTCTTTATTTATAATACTAGTGGTCCTATTACTATGACACCCAATCTTCCCATATCACTTGCACACCATGTAAAAAACAAACCCAATGGATAACCACCGTTAGTGCCCCTAATGTTTAATTATTCTCCCATTTCCCACTTAATTATATACCTATCATTTAAAAACATGGTTTCACTTAGAAAAATTATTCAATTTCAAAATCCAATTATTTTACTCTTTAAAAAAAATATTTTGTTACCCTATCATTTAAAAAATCGCAATTTTATTCGAACACAAATTTCAAAACATTTACCCATTAAAAAATGTAGGATTTATGTTTCTCAAACCCTTTTAAACCCAATTTTTTACACCCATTATTACATTCTATTTCACTTTTTATACCCACTAGGTTCTTCATCATGTCATTAACAAGTCAATAATTGTTAACATATAGATGACCTATCAATCTTATATATATATAAGGATGAATGAACTCACACACCCTATGTTGTTGTTATTGTACAAGATATGAAACCTCATAAATCAATAAAATCACATCCATGTTAACCCCTTGAGGTGGAAATAACAATCAACCCTAAACTAACATAATAGAATATAATTCTCCACACCTAGGAAAATGTATTTTCATTCATACATGGGGATTTATGAACCCATGAGTGAGCTCATTACCAAGTCCCAATAATACCTTTGATTTTTATTTATCATGATAAAATAGTAATAAAAATGTATTCCTCAACATACACAAATTTGTATCATCCATGGCTGGGAATACATAATAATCAGTGCCCCGATCCGGGTCAAAACATGACCTTAGGCACACCTTCCCGTATGAGAGAGGCATCTAACTAATATAGTGGTTCTATAGGGAAAATGGGGAGACTATACCGACATTTAAGATTGAATCCATAACATATGTAATGTAACTTGATATTATAATGAATAGAAACCATAAATGGACTGCTTGCAACAAGATCACATAATTAAAAAAGTTCACATTCTATAACAGAATATAGTTAATAATCTACATTAAATGTAGTCATACAATACAAAAGAAGACCATAAATAAAAAAAACTAAAACCATTAAAAACACCATGAACTAAGCCCTCATCCCATGAATAAATAAACACCATTTCCCCATCCCAAACCTGCACATAAAAACATCTAACACTTTCTTAGGTACCCAATATCCATGGCTGCCCGATCAGGGTGTGAGTACAACTCAGTTGGACACAAAAAACAGTTTCCATTGAAATATCTATTCTAAAAAAATTGTAAGCATGTACCATGTGTAATAAAAAACTACTCAATGAGGATAACGTTTAATTATTTAACTTATATGCATGTTAATATAGTTTTATCATTTTAACCATTTCATCACTTATGCAATATTCATTTATAAATTCATCTTAATATCATGTTCCGTGGGTTAGGCATTTACATAACATATTATATGGAATAATCTAGTAAAATACAATGCATATGGGAATATTCCATGTCCATTTTGCATTAGGATTAAACACATAAAAATAACTCGTTATCCTCATCAAGAAGCCTCAGTCTAGGTGGAATGAAACCATTAGGGGAATAAAGATTCATCCTATTCCATATCACGTACAATTTAGGGTGGAGTATAGATCATTAGTCTATCTCTATCCATGTGTGTAGAACCACATTCAATACCCCACACTACCAAGCCATGTTCAAATGCTTTCCTTATAGGGGTTGGTTAGAGCATCTTCCCAACCCGACCCGTGGGAGGATACTCAGCACTTCATCCCACACCAATATACCAAAACCATATTTAACCCATTCACATAATCAAACAATACTTATAACAAACAACATGTGAATTTATATTATGCCATAAACCATAACCACATTTTCATTTTCATTACATTTCCATTCACATTACATTTCCATTTATCCCAATTCCCATTTTATATTCTTAACTAATTAATAATTTCCCTAATTTCTATACATTAACTCATTTAAAACATTCAACCATTTCAAAAAATTTACTCAATTATCCCACTAATCATTTAACATGTGTTGAAAACTTGTTCATTTAAAGTTAAAAGGATAATCCCTTAGACACATTCACAATAATCCAATTTAACCCATTTCCACATGATTCCAACCACCCCTTTATTCTCTATCATCAACCCATCCCATTAAAAATTTATTTCCTTCATAATATATTGAACATTGAAACATATTTTTTATGGTTCATATATCACTAATCCATGAGTCCATTTAATTAATATTCTCCCACCAAAACAATTAAAACTACATTATAGAGATTAACACAATTTCAAACACTCATTGATATCATCTTGAAACAACCTTTTAAAACATGAGTCTTACACATTGAAAACTAAACAAATCCCCAAGTCTATTATTTCCATTTTAATCCAATCAAGATATCCATTAACAATTTTTCACAAAATGGGAACCTTGTACCCATTTCAAGCACCACATGAAATCACTTGGGAAACCCATATTAAAACGCATTCTTGTAGAAACCTCCGTTCAAAACATTTCTCTATTTTTAACACCATTTTTCTTTAGTAAAATCAAAAGTGGGTCAAAGCCCAAAATTTACCATTAACTCATTTAAATAAAATTCAATCATTTAAAAATTCCATTTTATGAATTCCTTAAATCAATAAATTAACCTTACCAACAAATAAATTTCATTTCCACTGACCATTACCCCTCATAATACCCATATCTCATGATTTACTAATTTGGTTCTCCAAATACAAGGGTTTGGATTACACAATGTGTAGCCCTAGGTTCGGCCACCCATCACCTACCAACCCAACAATGTCCATGATGCTTCAATCTCTTCAATATAAGGTCCAAATCCAATTATGTAACCCAAGACCACATGTTAAAACATATATGCGAAATAAATCAACTACATCCATTAATAAAACATTAATATTATCGAAAAAATCATTAATCCCACATACCTCATGACCATATAAGAATGCCTATTTAACCTACAACATTAATTCAAACACAAAAACCCTCTTAATCTCAAACATAAAATGCAATGAAAAATTGAATTTCTAGGGTTTCATAAGAATAGGAGAGATTCTACTAGAATGAATATAGAAAATATATTAAAGATGACTTTTTACTCACTCTTATCTTCGATTCCCAACGAAACACGCTCCAAATTCCTATGAATAAAATGTGAACCACTTCATGGAAGCCTTGGAGGGTTTGGTTCGCCACCCAATATACTGAAGGAGGAACATGGGAAGATATTGGAGGAAAACAAAATATTTTTGAAATGGAATATAAGAATTTATATATTTTTATGGGTCACACTGTTTGGCTGTAAATTTTATAAACCATGCCCCAATGGTGTAGTTTCATCTATCCAAGAGGTTCCATGCATCATGATTTCAAGGGGAAACCCACATGAGTTGTCAAACCATGTGGTAACCATGCGATACACCTCTATCCAAAATGGCTCCCATTCCAAACAACTTCCTGGGCTAGGTGGATGGTTTATACTCTATGCGCCAATAATGAGATATGTATTGTTTTGTCACTTTTCATCTCATTTCATTTCTGCAGCCCTGGAACACCTCCAAAACTCATAAACCACTATAAAAAAATTAATAGAAAAAAAAGAAGGTTAAAAAAAATTAAACAAGGATTCACATTCATAAAATGTTAATATCTTACACAGTTGATATTAAAACCTTTACCCATACTAAAATAGGAATGGGAAAACATTACAACAGACTTTTTCAAAAGACTTACAAAAACATCTAATATACATAATTTTGTATGGGTTATGTTTTATCTTCTTACAATGTTCTAACACAAAATTACAATTAGTAAATATTTCACTCTCGATATGATATTCATAATATATATTTTTTATGTTATAAGAATAAATAGTGTAACACTTTTTATTATATAAGATATGGATCATAGGTTTACCTCAATCTTCAAGGGAATTATTCTGCATTCTCTTGATACAGAGTTGTGTTTCAACACTACTTATAATCCTTAGAAAAATTGTCAATATTAAAAGAAATATAAAGATATTTTATGAAATATGGATGTCAAGCTCTATGGATTTCAAAGGTTGTTGGAATAAATTCCTATCAATGGTATTATATTAGTAATAAAATAGATTTCACTCTTGTGATCAGATGGAACCATATGAATCCCTCTATGGTAAAGGGTGATGAAATAAAACATTCTTGAATGATGATGGGGAAATAAATATATTTTTATATTATCTAGTTTAGGAGATGTCATAGAAGGTTATATATATTCAACATCACATAAAAGCAATACAGAGTCGAAATAAGTTAAGAATAAAATTAATGGAATGATAAAGCTTTTGATGTTGGTTATTACGTTTTTCTATGAATATCTTCCTGGAAGAGAGTGACGAGATTTATATAAAAAGGAAAGATAATACAATGGTATATTAGTCTATTTGAAATTATTGATCATGTTGGGAACATGGATTATCGAGTGGTTCTTCCACCCAATCCCTCTTCTGTAAGTGATGTGTTCGATGTATCACTCTTAATAAAATACATAACCAATACATCACATGTACTAAACTAAGAAGTCATACCACTAGAGCAAGATCTATCTTATAAAGAACAACCAATTGAGATTCTTCATCGTAATGAGAATGATCAATAAAACAAGACCACTATATTTGTTAAAGATTTATAGCAAAACCACCTATTTAATCATTCTACATGGGAACAAAATGATTTTATGAGGTATATTCATCCTCAACTATTTGTATCCATGTGACTAATTTTAGGAGATAAACTTGATGGACCCTTCATGATAATTTATTTTTCACAATCACAAATAATGTAAATGTACTTATTCATATCTTTCTTACAAATTTTAATATTTACATGTGAATCAATTTTGTCATACTGCTAAATATACTTTAATAAGTCAATTGCGTATTAGTCATGAATCAATATGTTTACAAGTTTATTTTTTAATATACTTTGATTAAAAATTCATCTTGTAATGGAATATGGAAAAAAGAGTCTTCACAATATTTCTGGGATTCCCTAAGACCGAATGATGAATCACCGAAGTTGACACACCGAAAGCGACGATGACACTCCAAAATTGAAGTTGACACACCGAAGTATGAAAAACAGAAGAATGACAAACCAAAGCCTGACTCACCAATTTTTGACAAACCGAACTACAACAGAACAATTTTATTAGGCCAAAGTATGACACATCGAAGTTCGAAAAACTGAAGGATGACTCACCAAAGGCAACACACCAAAACCAAAGTCGATAAAATGAAACCGAAGATGACACACCAAAACGGAAGTACGGCATATCAAAGTATGAAACAACAATGTTGACACAATGAAGATGAAAAGACAACGTTAACAAACCGAAGACAAAAGGATGAAGATTAATCACCGATTGATATAAATAATTATTTCCATTTTTGTAATTTAATTTTTTTTTAACAGTCAAATGTAGACAAATTTATATTTCTGACATTATTTAATGTTTTTTGTAGGAGAATCCATAGAAAAGTAGGAGGTATATATATGTGAGAAGATCATTATGTCTAGAGTATCATATAGTATAAAAGGACCTCATTTTTTATGATAAGGAGAGGATGATGATAGTAGTAGTACACACTGATACATAGACTGTGTGAATACGAAAAGAGAAGAACTAAGCGCTTGAGATTACAAGATGATTATGAAATGTTATCTTTAATACAAAGTCTCAACATACAAAGAGACATTAAAGAGCTGAACCTTATCACTCTATGAAGCTGGATTATAAAAACTAATATAAATTTTTTTGAATACATCTTCCAGAATAAGTCTCAAATACCAGTTTCTCAATATTCATTCTGTCTTGAGCCTCACTTCACAACACACAATGAAATCATAACTCTATTATCATCCTTAACTCTGTTCTATTTTATATTTTCTATATTATTAGTGTGAATATTTATTTGTATAACACACACTGTCTTTAGAGCATAACTGGAGGATATCAAACTATCCTCATACTCAATCACTTACTTCATTTTTTTACCAAAAAACAACCATTCTAAAGGTTAAGTGTGACCTGGACTACCAATTGTGCTATTGTAAACCTCGATCAAGGGTGTGGATCAAAAGATTATTTATATAAACAGAATTTTGGCAGGTGGTCACCAAGTGGAGAGGATTATGTCTCTGCTTCAGACTAAACCTCTTGTTTACAATGTTGTGTTAAACTTCAATTACTCTATTTTTTTATCTTCTGCTTATATTTTCTAACACATAATAATGTTTTTTCTTGCACTTTTTTTTGTTAGTATTGTTTAGTGTGTGTATTTTTTTAATTCATTAAGCACATTACAAAATTTGAATTAGTGTTCTTCACTAATTTATATGAGGACTAATTACCCTTTGAGAAACATGTTGACCAATTGAACATTTACATTTCTAATTCCTTAATTAATTGGGAAATTTTTAAAACTGGGGGTTTTCATAATGATAATGTTGTTAAACAAAAATTTTAATTGGAACACAGTTCACCCCCCCCCCCTCTTGAGTATCCAGTCTGACCAACATTTGGTATCAGAGGATTATTTATTTTCAATTTTTTCAAATTATCATCAATGGTGATTTTAGTTGTATATTAAACATCTAAAAATTTCTGTCATATCTAAATTTTCAATTTTTTAAATTCGTTGTATCTATGGAAACTAGAGTTTATGGTGTTCCTACTAAAAAGACACCTTTAATGAATGGTAATAACTATGCTCAGTGAAAATTAAAAATGAAAATTTATCTAGAGAGTAAGGGACCTGAAATCTGGGACACAATCGATGAAAAACATACATTAGCTACTACTTCATGGGATACATGGTCTCAGTTGACTAAAGATACATATAATAAAAATTGTAAAGAAATGAATTCCTTGTACAGTTCTTTAGGTGATGATGAATTAAATATAATATCTTCTTGTAAAACTGCATATGAAATTTGGGATGCATTAGCGGTTTCTCATGAGGGAACAAATAATGTTATATAAATGAGGCTAAATACATACACTATGACATATGAAATTTTTAAAATGAAGGCTGATGAACCTATCTCTGAAATGTATTTCAGGTTCAACGAAATATTGAACACTATGAGTCATCTTGGAAAACCAGTGGACATCAAGGACCAGATTACGAGACTTCTTCGATGCCTACCTGACAGATGGAGGGGAACTTCTATTTCCATATGATAATCTTGTGACATAAGCAAGCTTCCAATGAATGATCTAATTGGAAAACTAATGATGAATGAGGAAGAAATAAATATGAATCAAAAAGTAGATGTATAGCCCTAAATAAATCAGTGGAATTCAACACTAAAACCTCAAAGTGCGAAAAACAATGAAAAATCACAATTTTCTACAGACAGTTCCATTAGTGAAGAGTTAGATTCAGAGAGTGACAAGGAGATGTCTCATCGTGAATAGAGTTTCAAAAAGTTATACTGAAAGAATAAATTCATTAGGAATTCAAACTAAAACGGAATGTATGATAGTAAAGGACAATGGGAGAAAGAAAAAAATGGAATGAAAAATCAAATGAAATAATCTTCTATGATTGTAAAGGAAAAGGTCATGTGAAGGAAGACTGTCCCCAGCTGAAATTCAAGAAGAAATATGAAGACAAGGGAAATGGACATAAAAAGGGGATGAATGCTACCTAGAGTGCTTTAGAGGATAGCTCGATTGTATCTGATGCTTCTGATAGTGAATGGAACAATCATGCCAACTTATGTTTCATGATAGAGACATCCGTGGTAACACTTAACTCTCCCACACATAATGCCTATTATTCTATGAAAATGAGTGAGTCACACAATGATTAAATTATAAATAAGGATGAAGTATTTGAATATTGTGAAATGTTTAAGGATACCTTTATTGATATCAAGGATAAGTATAAATCATCGATGAGATAACATGCTCTACATGTATATTATAAGTTGTGTTTAGATATTGAAAAAGATAAACTCTCCCAGCTGTTAAAGGAAAACACTGAACATTACTTATCCAATTAGCAATTATGAAATGGCCTTGAGATGTTTACAGTAGGTAGAGTTATCTTGACTCAATTTCAAGGAAAACATATTGACCCAAAATATACAAATGGACTGGTATATTAGCTTCGAAAGAGAAGGATCATTAAAAGAAAATTTATTAAAAAATCTGGATAATTCGCTGCTAGGTCATGTACTGGACAATTTCTTGAAAACCAATTCTCTAAAAAACAAAAAAATGTATTTATGTCTCAAAATATTTCTGATGATTATACGACGTTTTTGAGACATGTATGGTTTCCCAAAATGTTACTTGCTAACCTCTTAGGACCCAAGAATATCTGGGTACCAATGTTACCACATGTCAAATATGTTTTGAAGGAATGTTTCCTAAAGAGTTCCTGTAAGACTCTATGGTATTTGGATAGTGGATGTTCAAGAAATATGATAGGAGACTACTCATGCTTCAAGATCCTTAGTGGTCATGTAAATTTTGTTGATAATGCAAAGGTAAATATTGTCGGCTTATGCTTGATCGGTATCCCTAATACAGTATTAATTCCCAAAGTACTTTTTTTGATGGATTAAAGTAAAATATACTTAGCATATCTCAATTGTGTGATGATTTTTACAATTTAAAATTTTAAAATGATGCATGTAATGTTTTTAATTACAATTTTTTTTTAATATTTACTGCTCTCAGAAATGAGAATGTGTATGCCATTGACTTAAAATCATTCACTAAGAAATTTTTTTTCGCATAAATGATTTTCATAAGGAATCATGGTTTTGGTACAAAAGATTAGGACACTGCAATGTGCACTCTCTTAGGAAACTGACTATGAAAGGTTTAGTTAGAGACTTACCTAAAACAGAATTCCAATAATACAAAGTCTGCAATCCCAGTCAAAAGGGAAAGCAACACGATATTTCTTTCAAACCAAAGAAAGAAGTTTATAATTCTCAACCACTTGAGTTGGTTCACATGAATTTGTTTGGAACATCATGAGTTTCAGGGTTAAATGGGAAGCACTATATTTATTTTCTTGTAGATGATTTTTCTAGGTACAATTGGGTAAAGTTTCTAGATCAAAAAAGTGAAGCTTGTTCTTATTTTATCAAATACTCCATGTCTGTTGAAAATTATAGTGGACATAGAATTAAGACCATGATATGTGATCATGGACGTGAGTTTGAAAATCAAGAGTTTCAATCCTACTACTCACAAAATAGTTATAGTCACAATTTATATGTTCCTTGAACACCTCAACAAAATGGAGTTGTGGAAAGAAGAAATAAGAACCTTCAGGAAATTTCTAGGACTATGCATAGTGAGTATAATTTACCTATATATTTTTGGGATGATTCTGTAAATACATCTTGTTATTATATTAATAGAGTCTTGATTAGATCTGTTCTTAAGAAGACACATTATAACCTTTTTAACAATAGGAAGTATGTGGATAACTACTTCATAGTTTTTGGTTTCAAAGTATTTATCCTCAACACTAAAGACAATCTTTAAAAGTTCACATCCAAGAGTGATGAAGTAATTTTTATAGGGTACTATACTACCAATAAAGACTATGGAGTATTCAATAAGAAGACCAAATGTGTGGAAGAGTCAATACATATCAAATATGATGAGACTAATCCACATGAACCCAAAACATCTCTTGAATATCTTAAGAAATATATGTCAATTTTGAACCGTAATAACAATGACAGTGAATCCCCTATAAAATTGTCAAGTTCGAGGAATCTTCCATAATTTGCACCTGTTGAGTCTAAACTAATAGAAAATCATGAGGAGTCTAGTTTAAATATTTTTAGAGGTATTATAACTCTCATGTGTCATCCTTTAGATGCTGTAGTAGGTGATTTAAACCGAGGGACACAAACTAGAGCTTCTCTAAGAAACCATGTTGGACATCATGCTTTACATTAACATCATGAACCCAAAAATAATAATGATTCTATCAATGATGGACTTTCGGGGATGGATATACATGGATAATTAAATCATTTTGAATGAATCAACGTCTGGGAACTAACTGAAATACCTAAAGAAACCTTGACCATATGCACAAAATTGGTTTTTTGAAACAAAGTTTATGAGTCTAGAAATATTGTTAGAAACAAAGCTAGGTTAGTTGCACAACGATATATTCAAGAGGAAGGAATAGACTACAAAGATTCCTTTTCACCTATAGCTAGGTTAGATGCCATTAGGATACTACTTTCTTACACAGCTCATCTGAATTTTAACCATTATCAAATGGATTTCAAAAGTGCTTTCTACATGGGTATATATTTGAGGATGTATTTGTTGAAAAACCCACTATCTGTACAAATAACCTCTTTTCAAATCACGTTTTTAAACATTCTAAAGCTTTATATGGTCTAAAGAAATCTCCAAGAGCATGGTATGACAGACTTATTTCCATATTTAAAAAGGTTTTACTAATGAAATTGAAAATTCTAATTTGTTTTTTAAAAGGATTTCCAATGATATTTTCATAGTACAAATTTATTTATATGATACAATTTTTGGATCTTCTGAAAATTATTTATGTACTGATTTTTTAAAAATAATGTAAAATGAATATGAAATGAGTTTAATGGGAGAATTAAATTTTTCCTTGGATTTCCAATTTTTCTAAATAAATATGGTATTAATTTAAATCAATGTTAATATACTAAATACCTTTTAAAAAGTTTTGGTTTGGATGGTAGTAATGGTTGTGATACAACAATGAATACCACTTGTATGTTGGATGCTGATGAAGCTGGAGAATCAGTGGATCAAACCAACTATAGAGGCATGATATGGAGTCTACTATACAATATTGCTAGTAGACCTGATATTATGTTTAGTGTATACATGTGTGATCGCTTCCAAGATAACCCCAATGAATCTCATTTTAATGTTGTTAAAAGGATTTTAAAATATCTCAAATATACACCCAACATATGACTATTTTATCCAAGAGGACAACCGTTTGATTTAATAAGCTACTCAGATGCTGACATTGCTGGTTGTAAGCTAGATAGAATATGATCCTCTTGGACATGTCAGATGTTAGGCATGTCACTTGTATTATTGTGTAGTAAAAAACCGAATTCTGTTGTATTGTCTACTACTGATGAATAATACATTGCTTCTGGAAGTTGTTGTGCACAAATTTTGTGGATTAAAGACACTTTACTGGACTATGGATATAAATTAACTAATGTCTCCATTAACTGTGAAAACAGAAGTGCTATTAAATTTTCTAAAAATCCAATATCTCATTCTATAATGACGAATATTGATGTAAGACTTCACTTTTTTAGAGATCATTATCAAAAAGGTAATATAACTCTTGAGTTTATTGGAACTGAACATAATCTTGTTGATTTATTCACTAAACCCTTAAATCCTGAGAGAATGATTTACATCATACATGAACTAGGAATGATAAATCAATAAAAACAATCTTTGTAAAACTGATCTTTGTAAAACCGGTCTTTAGAAAACTGATCTTTGTAAAACCGATCATTGAAAAACCGATCTTTGGAAAACCAATATTTGTAAAACTAATCTTTGAATAACTGATCTTTGGATAACAGATATTTGTAAAATCGATATTTGTAATACCGATCATTGTAAAATGATCTTTGTAAAAAAAATCATTGTAAATCTGATCTTTGTAAAACTGATCTTTTTAAAACCGATCTTTGTAAAAATGATCTTTGTAAACTTATCTTTGTAAAACTTATCTTTGAAAAACCCATCTTTGTATAACTGATCTTCGAAAAACTGATGTTTGTAAAACCGATGTTTGTAAAACCGATCATTGTAAAATCGATCTTAGTAAAACTGATCTGTTTTAAACGGATTGTTGTGAAACTGATCTTCATAGAACAGATTCTATGACACTGATACATATAAGGGCTGTTTTGTAAATTCAATCTGCTTTAAGTGAAATGACGTTGTTTCATTTATTTTGTCTTACCGTATTTAAATTTTATGTTTTCTGATTTACATTCCCTAAATTATATATTATGTCCAATTCATCCCAATTTTTCACCTTCTCTATAGCTGTAAAGCCTCCTAAAAATATTCACTGTCTCTCTCGAATCTCAACCACTCGACCCAGTTAGAATCTGCAGCTTCTCCATGGAAAGGACTAAGTTTCCAATAAAATAATTTTGAAAATATCTTATTTATAAGCATCAGAAGGGTTAATCCAGTTGTACTGGGAAACCATGATTAGAATGTCGGGTTGTAATTGCTGAAAATGAAGTGTCTACTGAGTGGTTTATGTTAGGAAAATATTTTCTACTAAAGGTACTGGAATCTCATGGGTGGATCAGTTTGTTTATCAATAATGAAAGACCATATTATCTCTAACTTTTGCACAAATTCTATCAGTATTTAATTATATCACTGGATGAATCCTAAGCAGAAAAGTTGATGTCTATAGTAATGGGAAAGGAAGTGGTTTTCACATCAGATGAATGGTCTGAATTCCTAGAGATACCTCAGGAAGGTGTCTATGCTTTGTATCCTGGTAATATTTCACCTTCATCAAAAAAAATTTCATATGAAGATGATCATATACAGCTTACTGGAAATGAAGAATCTAGGAGAACTATTGAAAACAAATTTTAAGGAGAAGTGATATTTCTTTTTAAGTTCATTCAACATCAAATCTCCCTAGTAAGAGAGAATTCTCTGGGTTGAAAAAATAGGATGTCTTATTGATATTTTACTTCAAACATGGAATAAAGGTGAATCTATGCAGATATCTTATGGTACATATTTCAATGATGATTAAGCCATCTAATAAGGAAACATTCTTATACAATCCGAGAATGATTTCTTCCATGCTGATGAAATAATACTGTGTAGAATATAGAGATGAAATGACAACTACCTATAGTAGTTTTTGTCTTCAAGAATACATTTTTAAAAGGATGAAGACCTTATAGAACCCATGGAAGAGATGTTGGTTAGGAGATGAAGAAAGGATGTATGAGGAATTCAATCCAGTTGACCATCCTTCTAGAACTAATGACCAAGTTGATCATGGTCTCAAACCTAGAGAAGTTCTTGTGTATTCTGATGAGGAATCTGAGGCTGAAGTGACTAGGGAAGAAGGATCTACTTTTGATGATCGGACTGATCTTGATATCGTTGAATGTCCCATGAATATGACGTATGGACCTGCTAGTCCACCTATGGAACAGCCTTCAAGAGAAACTATTCTAGGTGGTGAAGAAGAGAAAAAAAACCAATGATACTTAAGTTGAAGGTTATGTTAGCAAAACAGATGTGGAATCTAATGATGATGATGAATATGATGATGATAATGCTGATGATGATGATGGTGATAATGGTGACGATGGAGGATGTGCTGAGCATGTGAGGGAATCTCAAAAAAGGGGACAACAAGTTGTTGACAGATCCATTGAGGAATTTGTTTATAGAGATGGTGATGGAATAGAGCGTGCTAATCAACAGGCTGATGATCATTGAGATTCTAGACATGAGGACACACCACTCCATCCCATTTCTGAAAATCATGATATCAATCAACAATTGAATGATATTTTGGCCGTTGGCCAGAAAGAACAAGATGTTGTTCCACTACCTAAAATTGAGGAAGTACCTCATATTGCTAAAGAAGCTTGAGCTCAGGCAGAACCTGAAGTAATGTTGGTTACATTCCCTAGACAAGGTATTATGGCCAGATACAAGGATAATGAAATTTGTGATATTGATGTTATTCTTGAGCCTCATGTAAGAAGGGTATGAATTGATACCATTGAGACAAGAGATTGGACCAGTGATAGATAGTGGAATAGTAATCTAGGATATATTCTATTCAGTTTAGAATATGTCACAAATGAGGAAATGGTACCTCCTCCTCATGTTCCTCGATTCAATACTGATCCAAATCCTACTTCTCCTGATCCAATAGCTACATCTCTAGCAGTAGAACTGGTTTCTCAGTTAGGGCCTAGTGACTATGTCACTAAGGCTGATTTGGAAAAGATTAAGAATGATATATGTTAGTATGTGCTAGCTTCAGTGGGATTCATAAATGAAGCCTCCACCTCATTAAGTTTATTATATGTTAATGCAGTAAAAATTACCAGAATTTTGAGTCTAATGACTCAACCAAATCTTATTAATACAGCAAAAACTATTATTAGACGCAACACTTTGCAGAGAGAAGAATTAAGAAAGACGAGTAATGAGATTAATTCTTTAACCTATGACTTCAAGACCTCATTTAGTGGTGTTATGGAAGTTCTTTCGAACTTGGTAACTCATCACCTCTTTGTTGATTTGAAAAATATGAAAGTATAACTTGGAAAAATGTTGACTGGACCATTTAGTTCTAGGAGTGGATGAAGTGATATTGCTGATTTACAGTCTCTTAAGATTTTGATTAGAGGGAGATTCAAAAAATCTTGATTGTTTCAGATAAGGAAACCCTTGAAAAGTTACATTGAAATATAGATCTTGTTTAAAATATGGTCACACAATGCACCAATCAAACCTTTGAAGCTAAGAAGGAATTTTTGGAAATGTTGATAAGTATTTCACTAATATATATTCCAAGTTTGATCTCATCAACAGTTTCAAATTTCTGGTAGAAAATCATCGAATTAACCAAGTCACAGAACAATTCATAAAGCGTGTTCTCCAATTGAAGGAGTCTATACCTTTATTGAGAATTTTTTTAGAGAATAGTGATGTCTTTGTGAAGGCAATGCAATATGGAGGAGAAGTCATCAATGACTTCATCAAACTGCTCAAACCTTATCTTCTTGTTCATGATGAGGCTATTTTGGTCCCTCCAGCAGCTTCAATTGGTACTTCTACTCGGCCTCCTGCTCCATTGAGTGACTCTAAAATTCTTACATAGATTTGACTTATCATTACTAAGAAGTCTCTAAGTCACGTGATGTCAGAGAGAAGGCCTACCCTTGTAGCTGTTGTTCCTACAAGTGTTGCTCTTCCTAGTGTTGTAATCCAATCACCTATATCCTCTGCCACTACCAAAACTTCTCTGTCCCCATTGGATCTTTCAGAAAATGGAAAATATCCTCACCATCCAAAACTGTAGTGATGTAATGTTTCTTTTTGATATGGATTTTATCTTTTTTTTTTTTGGATTCTACTCTTATAAATTTGAATTAAAATTATTGTGGTATCATTATTTTATCTTATTTTTCCTTTCTGCTTTTCACTTTTTGTTAATCCCAAATGGGGGTGAATGTCAGGATGGAATATGAGAAAGGGGGATATGATTAGAAAATAGGGGTGGAATATACTCTCCGTAATCCATCTAGTGAGGGGGATATTTTTTTATATAAATTCTAGAAATCTCAAACTTTAGTTATATTGGAAAAGTATATTCAGCCATGTTTATTCTATATATTTTCATTTATGCCAAAATTTGTGATTATTAAAAAAAGGGGAGATTTTTGGACCCTTCATGATAATGTAATTTTCATAATCACAAATAATGTCACTATAAAGATTAGTATCTTTCATGTCAATTTTAATATTTCTATGTGAATCCATTTTATCATAAAGAATCATATACATTAAAAAGTCAATTGCTTAGAAGTCATGAATCAATATGTTTACAAGTGTATTTTTATAGATAAACTGATTACCAAATTCATCTTGTAATGGTATATGCAAGGTATACTCTTCACATTATTTCTTCGAATCCCTAAGACTGAAGTATGAATCAATGAAGTCAACACACCAAAACTGAAGATGACACACCAAAATTGATGTTGAAACACTGAAGTACGTCAATTCAATGAATGAAAACCAAATTCTGACTCACCAAAGTTTGAAAAATCGAAGCACAACTGACCGATGTTATCAGACCAAAGTATGACACATCAAAGTTCGAAACACCGAATGATGACTCACAGAAGGGCACACACCAAAACCAATGTCGACACACTAAAACTGATGTAAAATAGGCTTTATTATGACACACCAAAGTTAACACACTGAAGATGACACACCGATGATGACAGACCGATGTTATCAAACCGAAGTCAAAAGACCGAAGATTTATAACCGATTGATATAAATAACTATTTCTATTTTAGTAATTAAAATTTCTTTCTAACATCATATGTAGACAAATCAAAATTTCTGACATTATTTAATGTTGTCTATAGGAGTATCTGTAGACAAGTACGAGTTACATTCACGTACAAATATTGTTATGTCTATAGGATCGTGGAGTTTGAAAGGACCTCATCATTTATGATAAAGAGACAAAGATGATAGTATCATTACACATTGATACACAAACTATGAAAATAAAAAAATAGAAGAAATAAGCGCTTCAGATTACAATAAGAATGTGACTAGCTATCTTCACCACAAAGGTTCAATATCAATTGAGACAGCAAAGAGTAGAACCTTTTCTCTCCCTGAATCTGGATGACAAAAACTAAGATACTCTGTTCTAAATACATCTTCTAGAAGAAGACTCAAATACTTTATTCTCAACATCCATTCAGTCTAGAGCCCCAATTTACAACACATAGAGAATTCTTAACACTATTCTCATCCTTAACTTTGTTTTTTATATTTTCTATTTGTGCAGTGTGAATATTTATTTTTATAACACACAATGTTTCTAGATCATAACTGGACGATATCAAACTATACTCATACTCAATCACTTATTACATTTTGTTTCCCACAATAAACTATGGTAGAGGTCATGTGTGACCGGGAATGTCAGGTGTGTTGTTGTAAACCCCGATCCAGGGTGTGGATAAAAAAGATTATTTATTTAAATATCTCGGTGGCATGTGATCACTATGTGGAGAGGATTATGTATTGGCTTGAGACTGAATCTCTTTTTTACACTATTCATCTAATCTTCAATTATTCTGTTTTTTTATCCACTACTTATATTTCCTAAAACATAAAACTGTTTTTCAAACACTTTGATGGTTAGTTTAGGTTTTTGTGTGTTTTTTTTAATTCATTAAACTCATTTGAAAAGTCGAATTAGTGTTCTACACTGATTTATATGAGGACAAATCAACCTTTTATAAACCTGTTGACAAATTAAACATTTACATTACTACATCCTTAATTAACAAGGCTGTTTTTAAAATTGGGGGTTTTCTTAACCATAAAGTGTATAAACAAAAATTTTAATTCAAACTCAATTCACCCCCCCCACTTGAGTATCCACTCCAACCAACAAAACGTATTTTGATGGGGGAAGAATGTAACACACTGATATTTTAATAAATATTTATGTTTAAATAATTTTAATTCATTAATAGATTGTATTGAACACAACAAAGAGTTTAAATGAACCATAAAACAATATTATTATAAAATTACTATTATAACCAATACAATATATTTGTACGATGAAATTAAATAACTAATTTATTAAATAATATTAATGTTCCTATACAATATGAATGTATTGGTATATTCTTAGAAAACGATCACACAATTTTTTTTTTGTAAAATCACATTACTCATTAAAAAATATGTTTTCTTTAAAAATAAGTTATTATTATTTTTATTAATTTTTATATATTCTATAAAAGGGATTGGAAAATATTAATTTAATTTAGAATGTAAAAACATTCTTAAAATAATTTCTTTTGGAATTAATTTTTTAAGGAACAATGAAAATACTAATTTTTATTGAAAACTATATTTTTTATTAAATTATTTACTAAGAGAAATTATGTTTTGGAATATAGTTAAATTTTAATAAATTTATTTTTTTAAAAAATAATATTATTTTCATTTTTGAAAATTAATTTGAATAAGAGTTTATTATGAAAAACTTTTATGTTGTGAAAGGTTTTTAAAAGAAATATAATGAAATTTTACTGAGTTTATATTATGTTAAATTATAAAATTTCTGTTTTTTGAATTTTTATAAATGTATTTCAAATTTGGAATTATAAAATCCACATTTAGTAAACATTCCCCTTTTATTTTTTGGACAAAATTGAATTGTAACTATGAAATTTTTTGATACAATAGAAATTGGTAAATTGAGTAATTTTGTTAAAAATGAAATTATAAAGTATATAAAATGAATCTAAAACATGAAAATATTTTATTGGGTGAATAAACCTAGATAATTAACTCATAAGGATTTAATTTAACTTGTTTAATGGGCACTTTTCTATGAAAATTAATTATAATATTTAAACTAATGAAAGTCAAAAAAAAAATGTCAGTTTCATTGGCTTTTATATCCCTAATGATTCAACATGGGATTAGGTTTTGTTATGAATAAATAATATTTTAAAATTTTAAAATTTTAATCATATTCTAGTGATATAAATTTATTTCTGATTTTTTGGGTCACATAGATGAAATTATGGTATTTAAAATATTTTATTTAATTAAAATTTAAAGATGTAAAATTCATGTTTTAAAAACTATATCATTTTTATATAGGGTTACAAAAAAGGCATCTTATATTATAAAAATTTTTATTAGATATATAGGATTTATCATTATCACAGTATTTTATTTAATGTTTTTTGTGGAAAAATAGACATATTTAATATGTACAAAACACTAAGTTAATAATATTATTATTAATTTAAATATCAAATAAATTATAATAGAAATATTAAAATGAAATAAAATTTATATAATTAATGTGATAAAAAAACTTTATAGTTGAAATTGACCTATTGGGGATATAATAAAATAATTTTTTAATGCTAACATATCATATTGATATTTTTAAATGTCTAAGTAATTAATACTATCAAAACTATCAAAATGATATTTTATAAAATTAATACTTTCATAAATTATATAAATATAAAAAAACATCTTGAAAATTTATAAAATATATATGAAATGTTCTAAAATATTATAAATTAATCATTTATGATTTAATTTAGACCACGTTCATAAAATATATAACCTTTTAATAATAATAATTTTGTTACCTTATTTAAAATTAAAATTAGTTAACTATGGTTTAATCAAAACTATATGATTTCAAATAATACCAATACTTTTTTAAATTTTTTTGATCATATAACAACCTTATATAATCTTAGACTCAAGTATATTTTATTTTTGAAGTATTTTTATTGATATTAAATTTTTTATAAATTAATATTTTTAGAAACCTCCAAAATTACCCCTCACATCAATTATAAAAGGAAACCTCCTCACTCTCTTCATCACATCATATTGAAACATCAAGAAAAAACATAAACATAAAATTTATTGTCTAAAAATCGTTGTTCACATTCTATAGGTTCTTTTCTTCTCAACATAAAAACTCTAGTTTCCCAAATATCATATTTAAAGGATGTTCACCAAAGAAGAGGTAATTGTCTTTACAGACTCCTTCAATATTATTTCTTCTTCAACTTCACTTCATGATTTGGTTCCGTTAAAAATCAATAACCATAGTATAAATCTATTATGATAATATATTCTAATTTTGAATCAACCATATTACACATTTTATCCATCCAATAAAAAAACAAAGGCATTTCACATGCGCACATACATCTTACTGATTTCACACTATGGTGTGATATGGTTCTAATAGATTCTTTGTTAAGATTTGTATTGTGGTAGAAATAATATATATATATATATGATAATTATAGCATTATATTTTTTCTTAAATAACTTATATATCATCTATTTTCTTACCTTTTTACAATTACGGGGATAAAACCATCACTTGTGCATTTGTACGAACTATAATCTTCACGATGCGATGTGATTCCTTTTCAATTTTTACTATTCGAGAATGATTATATAATGGTAAAAAACGAATATATATCATATATATATTACATTTATATAATTCAGTAAATTGTTTAACTATATCCTATGCACAAAAATGAAGACCTATGCAGTAGAACACAAATAAAAAAATGATGCAGTTGACACACCAAAGACGAACAATAGTGAAATATTATAAATGATAGATATTATGATAATATATAATATAATAAATATAAATATGGTAATTTAATATATTAATAACATTATTTCATAAATTATACTATTGTTTTAGATATGTACAATAGAAATAAGTCCTATAGTAAGGGTTAATTTCATCATCTCTTTATGGTTTGAGATTATTTATACATAAGTATTCACATGGTAATGATAATTTCAAAAAATCCATTTTGTCATATTTCGAATTAGGAACTTTTTTACTATTTAACATAATTTATGAAAAGAATTTTTAAATAACATATACAGAATGAAAACATTTTTCTGATTTCTTGAAACCTTAATTCCATTAATATTACTTTACATGTTTGTTACGATATTTCGATTTCTGTTTGAAAATATGATTGATTTTATGAAATGTAATCATTCTAAAAGTAGAAGGGAAATTTTCTTCATGAATACATTTTATTCGATATTTTAGATGATTTTACATTTTCAATAACATTATTTGATGATAATTATGTTTTCATTGGGATATGTTTCAAGGATTATAATTACATTTATCATATGGTTGGTTTATTCCAATAATGGATGATATTTATAAAACCAAATTTTTTTGTGGGTTATGTTATTATTAAATATTGAATATGAAACCCATTTATTTTGAGGAGATTTTATATGATGAATGAATTATGTTCTTGTTGAAAAAATATGTATAGTTTTCCTTATGTGATAGGTGGGACATATTTCTCTCTTTAATTAATTGGGTAAAAATTTATCTCTCAGGAGATAGAAAAGACTAAAACAAGAAGTGAACTCAGTTATATAATACAATATTGGAACATTAGAAAGAATGGTTTTGTAATACATGGATGGAATGGGGAGCGATCCCAGTTTATTAAGGGACTTTTTCTGCTATATCAGTCTTAGCAATGTGACTTGACTAATATGGAAATGATTTTCTATGATATGGTGTATGACAAAATTCCATGTCTTATGTCATGATCTCATATAAAATGTTCATTGATTACTTATAAAATATTATAATTTATTCTATGACAATATATAATGATCATTGATACGTCGGTTATAATTTTCAAAAGTTAATTTCATTTTCTTATAACCTTTATATTCTATTTTCACAAATGATTACCCTTACTAAGAATTTTAGGTCAACCACTTATTATGATTATTTTATATGATATATGAAGAAATATATTAAGTAGGATGTGTCAAAAAGGGTACTAGTTAGGATATAATAAGCAATATACAAGGTAGATGAATTATAAATTATTTGTTTATGCTTCCCAGCTTCCAAAGACAATAATCCTATATGGTTCTGAAGTAGTTATTTATCTTATGTAATGGATATTCCAAAATTAAGATGTATTATATCTATATTAAAAATATGTCCAAATATAATTATGGTGTATCCATCTATATTAATCTATTCTACTTAGAGAAATGGAAAATTTCTTCATTCAGCATAGTGGTTTGATGATGTGGGTTAGGTGCTCAAGGAAGCATGGTTTTTTTTAATATTTCCATTCTAGTAACTATAATATAAAGACTAAAAAATTATTCCCCTATAACATGGAAGATCTTATATTAACTTATCAATTCCCCTGAACAAATATTTTAAACATATTAAATCATTGAGGTCACATAACATATAAAATACTAATAAAATTCAATCTAATGGGATCAAAATATGGGCTGAATTCCGTCCTCTTCCTTTACCATTTATTTATTAATAATCAAGGCTGGTTCAGTCTCGATCCATAAAATTAATTTTATGTAACCTATTGTCCACAATTTCATTAATTCCCTCTATTAATGTATAAATTTATTGAGTATGGTTAAGTATTATATTATGATATCATTGATGTATGGTGAAACCAAACAAAAATTATCAGGCTTTTTCTTGAATGTGTAATCGAGGAAGAGTCATTATGAACACATGTTGTTAGATAGTATTTTGATAGAGGTAAATTCCTTGGATATTTATTCTTGGGATATTTTTAATTTCTTTAAATTGAAAATAATTTAAATTTTTACTAATGATAACTTTACTAATAATAATATTAAGATCATGGCATGGTTCTTTTCTATGATGTTTGTTGGGGTTTCGACATTATGGAAATCCCTAGTTAGTTTTATTATGTTCATCCTAGTTATATTAATAAATGAAAATAATTATAATTTATTTATTACTACGTATTTTACTATTTTAGTGATTATATATGGGCTCATGTGGTTGAGGAAATATGTGTTAGGCTTTCATGGAATAAAAAATGTGACGACCATATCATTATCATCATAAAAAGGGTTGGATTTAACAAAATTATCAAGAAATGATTTATATGTTTATTGGTGAAATGTTTTATGTATGAAAAAATCATCATATGAAGTAGTCCATAGTGATATGTGATATGGTTTTATGATTATCATGTACAGTAGGTAATAATGATTTGGAATAAAATTATCAATCCATACTCTGTTGGATGATTATAGTCTCACGTGGTGGTTTCTTCACCTTATGATCATTAGATTTTTTTATTTTGGAAAATAATAGGGGATATTAAAATATAAAATGAAGGGTTTCAACAAAGGATATTATTGTATGATTATATGAGGGGTAAATTTGATTGTGGATTGTTATATTGATGGTTGAAAATGGTTTCCTTATGGTTCGTGGTTCATGATGAACGTGAGTCAAGGACGTTGGACAAAGGATATCACCATCCATGTAAATTTAAAGTTGTATGTAGGTTAGATTATGAGAATCATAGTTGGCATAATGGTGACTAATTGTAGTACCCCATAATGTGGAATAATGTATGATTTTCCATATGAATTTTTTCTTAGGGAAGTAATGTGATATGTGGGAATATATGATCACGATAGTAGTGATTAGATATTTGGTATAAAATTTATTATTGTCCCTTAAACCCTAATGTTATTCCCTATAACGGGTAGTATGGATTAGTTAATAATATCACTTAGTTTTTTCACAACATTTTCTGTGTTTGAGAGATGAATTATGGAATACAAACTATGAGATTATCTAACAATTGATCATTGAGAAAGATTATTAATTCAAAGGGTATCTTATCATTATGTATCATATATTAGAATATGATGAGTATTATGTGATTGATATGTATGGGGTGTTAGAAAATGAGTAACTATATTCATGTTATTTATTCATTAGGGGATAGTGTGCGGGTGTTGTGACATTTGTGTTGTTGTTTGTGCTTTTTTATTGTTTTTTAGAAGTTAGGATTAACTGAAATATTTTTCCATCCATTATTCTGTTATTTCATATGTGATCCAATTATGTTATGACTTCATAATATTTAAAAGTTCACTTCCTAAGAAAAATGGATTTATTATACCCATTTCAATATTTGAATGAAATATGTACATGGGATTTTTATCCATGAGTGATTGTATTGGATGCTAGGTGTATGAAGTCGAATCTCATGGAACATATGATGAGGTTACTTCTAAAAAGGGATAAATTGTTTTTTCTCCCATGATTTATATGTTAAACATTTCTTATTGAAATTATTTGAATTTCCAGAATATACAATGGTTTATACTTATGGTATGATTTTTATAACTCACTTTTATAGAATGTAGTAGGTACATTTTATTATCATGGTATCCTTGTTACTACATTGTTATTGGACATAAATGAATATTTTTAGTGTTACAACTTTGTACATATAATAAAATATATTATTTTTTTATTGTGTAGGGGCCATATTACTATTCCCTAATTGATTTTTATGCATGAACCCTACGCATTATCCTCAATGAAAATAAATCCATTAAATTTGACAAATATGTGAGTGGAAAGGGACAAGTAACATTGATTAGAGTTGGTGTATATCAATGCGGTTGAGTTGATGTCATTAAGGTAGTTTCATGCACATTATATCATTTTGATATGTTGTTTGAAATTTTAAATTAAAAAGTTTCATGGAGACAACTATAAATCATATCATCATCATTTCTCAAACAATTATAATTTAACCATATTTTATGAGAATCACCCTCATCTCATCTATACTATTTTAATTTCATTGAAGAGAACTAAAAAATGAGTACTAGTATCTAATATGGTATGACTATAGCTCATTGTATTACAAAAAACATAGCTACATGTCCAGAAGAGATGGCGGTGTGTCTAAAGAAACAAAATTCCATAATAATTGTTCAGAAGAAGATGTTGATGAGGATAAAAATTATCTATGACATTATACTTTAGACAAATTCCAAGGATAACACCTTCCATAGTGGAGTAAAACATTTCGAAAATTTAATTTCCCATTTCCTTCAATGTATACAAAAATTATTTGGAATAATCAAATGATTCCTTTGTCTTATAAGAATTTTATATAACTTCACACTTTGACAATGAATATCTTATATGAAATAATTTAATTATTTATTATAATAAATTAAAATTTTATAAAACTAATTGGATGGATATGAATCTAAAATGAATGAACGATAATCATTTGAAAAATGAGTATGAATGTGGAGTTAAAGAGTTCATCATGTTTTTAATAGTGTAGGAAAATGGATCATATCAAAAACTTTTTCCATCATTACATTGTTTTTATTCAATAAAATTATGTTCAGAAGAGTTGGAATGAATTTGACTTTTCACAGAATAGATTAGAGATATAAATTTTCAACTAAACATAAGGAAAACATTGCATGCACACTTAATAGGTTGATACTATGATTTATGGATCAATTTATATGAATATTACTGTAAATGATGATAGAGATTTCATGTAAGTAATAAAAAATTTACTTTAAGGTGACATTCATGATTTTTCAATGTTAATTGAGAAGTAAAATCTCTATGCTATGAAACCACTGAATACCAATTATACTAAATAAGAAACATTGGAAACTATATTGTAGTTATATAATTTGAAATCTAGTAGCATCTGGAAATGGGTAATTGAATTTAAATATATCAAGGGATGAATTATGGATATCAAATACACATAATAAATAGTTTATTTTATGGTTCCAAGATCATATTTTATTGGAGTTATCTAAAAATCGGAATTCAATTACCGAATTACATAGATTGCTAGCCTAGGCACCAAAAGCAATTGTTATAACATAAACTGGATTTGTAATCAAGAAACATATGTTCTTTACCAAATAACATGATTACTATAGTAAGATGGAAAACAATTGTGTTCAATTTAGGGAAGAAGTCAGGAACATATCTAGATATATGAAAAGAAATCCAATTTATGAAAATATGTCATATTTTTAAATTATTGAATAGGTATATGGGTTTGATTATAAAATATTTCAATTTCCAATTTTCCATTGTTAATGGTTTGACAATAGGTGTGTAGTGAAAGTTAATGAAATGGGAATTATAAAGGTGAATTTCAGTGTGTATTGGTAAACATGATCCTTTCATAATGGTATCACAAATATAGAGAGTATTTTATATTTCAAATCCATCATAAAATAATTGGCCAATTTTAAAAATTGTTACTAAATTATCTACATGGTCAGATAAATATTCAATTAAAGATGACCCATTCATTGGGCTATCATAATTATTTCAAGATGGTACCAATGTAAGAAATGTATTGTGTGTTATAGAGGACCAAAAAGTGGGGAATGGAATTCATTATATAGGTTTCAAATTAATAAATCCTACAAAAAATAAAAAGTGTTTAATGAGAAATATCTTGTGTATTTTAATATTCTATGGTTTCCCCATAATATTAATATTTCATTACTGCACTAAATTTATATCATCAAAAATTTCTACTAATCATGAAAACAATTTCACCTCCACCTGATGTTGTTACCAATATCATGGAAGAATTCAATTTTGATGACAAAATTGCCAAATTATTAGGTGATAAACAACAAGTTAATGAAAAAAATAGAAATAATGCTACATCATAGTGATTTTGTCATGGTATAAAGTAAGAATATAAAATTTGGGGTTGGTTAGAATCAAAAAAAAGATCATGCTGACCCCAAATACTCAATGTTGAATAGTTATGTAGGGATCATAGTGAAAATTCATATTCATATTGATAATGATTCTAGATTACATGTCTAAACTATAGTGAATGAAGCCATATGGGTATATTCAATGGTAATGTTTTGATACACTTTAAAAAATTTACAAAAAATTATATAATGAAACATTGATGTAATTTTAATTATTTTATGAAGAGTTCATTTATTTTAGAATGATTTAATAATAAATTTCTCTTAAGGGATATTTTAATTTCCCAGAAAGGTTTCTAGACAATTAATTCTAGTTTACATGTTATGGATGCTTCTAGGAAAGTATATACCTACCCAATAGTTTGTTGTAAACACATTATAAATAATGAAGCAAGGAATTATTTTACAATAAATCAAGTTGAGAATAATTTTAGGTGTATTGAAGATGAGAATATATTATTTTACGTTATTTATTTTCTCCAATATGACTCATATTTGTTAATTTATGAATGAAAAAAAGTTACTAAAATAAATAATGTGGATAAAAACCATGTTTACCCTATCATGAAGTAAAGATGAAGATTGATTCACTAGAGAAGTTATTTGTATATATTTTAAATCAATAATAAATTTTTATGTGATATGAACCAAAATTTATTCATTTCATGATATGAATATTGATGATTCAAAATATGAAACTACTTTCATCCCATGTCACATGCAATGGAAGAAGTCTTGCGTAAATAATAAGGATAAACTAATTGATGAACACTAAAAAGAAATATGATAATGATGTGTATGTATGAGATAATAGTAATTAATTATTATTTATAACATTATTACATAAACATATCTATTTAAGTTTATATTTTTATAAGTTTTATAAAAAAGAATCAGTTGTGACTATAGTGGAAGAGAAACTACTTTTAGTAGCATTGAAGTGGATAGAACAATATGCCAACCTTAAAGGTTTAGGGTTTGGATTATGTATTCAAATTTATTTTGAGAATATAAAACAAGATGAATATAAATATAATATTAGAAATTGATATCATGGAAAATATATTAATTGAAATATATTATTCTCAAGGCTACTTTGGAAGACCAATGTATGGTAAAGGATCGAAGAGAACCTAAGTTGGAACAAATATTTTCACATGAAGAACCAAAGGACCCGAAATGATTCAAGGATAGTCATTCCCCTAAACCAAATACCTTACTCAATTTCATTAATTTTTTCAATACTCATTCAGATAAATGTGAATCAAATAACTATTGATTACATTAAGTTTATAAAATTCCACATGGTATTGTGGCATATGACTTGAATCTATCAACACCCACACACCACCTAGTTGTAAGGGGTATAGTTTTTAATATCCCATAAGACAAGAAAAACAATAAATAACTCCAATAAATTTGACGTAATTATAGTGATTTTGGAAAATAATTACCTTACTACCATGTTTTATATTCCTCGAGATGATTCAGATATTACAATGCTCATAAATGCGATTATATCTTTAATTGAATGCCTCTCTAATCTTATAAAGATACACGTGTAGTTTCTTTAATTAAAATTTTCATATTAAAAAATTTTAGAAGTAGATTAAAAAATTTCTGAATTGCGGCATGATATTACAAATTGATAAAATGATGTGAAAATAAATGGATTGATCTAGAAAATATTTTTAATAGAGTATGAAATCAAAAGGACATTTCAGGATTTTCTTCTTCCTACTAGTTGTAGTGCACCAATTATTATCATTACAACTTCATGTAGAGACCAATGTTGATGGTGAGAATATGTATTACATAACATATGAAGGAAAAATATAGAGAAATTTTATATAATACATTGTGTTTATTTTGAGTAAAAACAATATTATCAAGAATTAATGGCTGGGAACATTAGTTCGGAATAAATATATAAGGTACATATTCATAACACATCAATAAAAATTGTTAGCTAATATTTGTATTAATTTTAATAATTAATCAAAATTTACACATGATTTTATGTTTCAACTATATAAATATAAAACCATGAGAAACACAATTTGGATTCATTAATCCTTCAATCAATTATATCGAAACAAAATTTCATTTCACAAAGAATAAATTCATATGAAAAATATGATCTATACGATGTGTTTGATAAAATACTAACAGACAATATACTCTTTCGATGCCTATAATTCTAAGATAGAACTCAAAAATCTATTAACATAAAATATATTCTTAATTTTTTATTTAATTATTTAGTTATGTTTTTTAAGATACATTGGATGCAAATAACAGTCAATTAGGATACCCAAAATATTTATTTTTTTGTATCCAATGCATCCATATCTACTTGAACAACCACACGTTATGCGTATTTTAAATTTTTAATAAACTACAATCAAAATTTTATATATAATGTTCAAAATATAGGTTTCTGTGTGTGTTTTAACAAGAAATATATTAAGATAAGGAATTCTCTAAATTTAGTCTAAATCATACAATGAAGTAGGTGAGTGAACATGAGAAGCATTTGGATTAATTAAAATAGAAAGAGATAAAGATATATATATATAAATATATTTATGAAATATATATCTAATGAATTTATTTATTTTTATCAATGATATAGCTGTGATTGAAGGAAGTTAATGGGTTCTTTAGTTGTTATTATGTTTTAAAATTTATGAGAGAGATCATAAACCTTGAAAATACTAACATCCCCAAACACGTAACACCCAAAGGTATTTATAATTTAATTATATATATTTCTTAATCATTTGTTTATGTATAATTTCAGCACAGTATCTAGATTACTAATATCCTTCATACTAAAAAGAATAATTAAATTTGTTTAGAGAGGAGTGGGCATCACACATGGTGTTAGAACATTTTTTTACAACCAATATAGGCGACGACATTCTTTAATTATGATTTAGTAAGGGATATGACCTTAATAAAATATTTTGGGGAGGGAAGGCTCAGTTTCAGAATACATTTATGTTATTTTCGATAAATTTTCTAAGAAGAAGAATCAGTGAGAAAAAGAATTATTTAAAGGCACATTCTTTCAATAATAAAATTTTTAGGTAATGGGGGAGGTGGAGGAAAAGATAGAGACATGGAAGGAGGAAAACGTTGAGGTGGATTCGTATTCAAATACTAAGGTGGGGGATGAGGCAAATGTGGATATTGGAAAGGAGAATGAGATAATGTGATGACCTACAAAAAATAAAAGTGTTAGAAAATGGAGTAAAATGGTGATCCTACCAAGGTTGGGTTTGATAAAAAATGTTTAAAAGTGCACACATAACTTTTCACTTAATATAATTTCCACAGTTCATGTGTTTTATTTTTATTAATGAAAAAATAATTTTCACCATTAATTTCAGTGATTTTATATAGGAATAGAAGTGTAGTAATTTTATAGAAACAAAATAATACCAATTATTTTTTCAAATTGATTATCATACACTTCAAATATTCATTGAAGACATAATGTACCATAAAATATTAAGTAAGTGTGAAAAAAAACTCACTATAAAAAAAATAAAAATCAATAACAAAATATATATTTTTTATGCCCATGGCTTCTATAAACTAAAAAAAGAGTCTTAGAATTGGATCCAGTAGTCACTTGGGAGTAATACACCACCAATCCAATAATCAAACAGTTATATAATTCTAGTCAAATGTTTGATGAAATATGTGTGTAATTATCCACTATAACCAGTAGGATTATAATAGAACTATTGGATGAAAGCCATTACTGAGAGATCATGGTAACCAAGGGGGTCACTGTGAATGGAAACATTCCGTTAAATGAATAGAGACAACATTATATTGAAATCCCAAAAAATTAATACACACTTCAAATAAAATCATGAAGCACCAAAAATCAAAATGAACATCCCATTGAAAAATAAGAAACTATGTTGATCCAAAACCTCTATAATAAATCAATAAATAGAAAATTTCATCAGATGAATCATGCTTTTTTATAAAAGAACAATATAGTGGTTTCACTTTGGTGGGTGGTGGAATTATTTTGACAATTTGATCATCTATTAGATTCATGTTATAGTATCCCAAAATCTTTTTCAATCCATAATAGTAACAGAAAATGATCTCATTAGTGAAATTAATTTACTAAAATAAACTATTTTCAATTAACATGTTGTTTAATTAAATAATACAACTGTTATATCACATAAAAACTCACAATCATTACTAGAGTAGAGGTGTTTAACTTATATTTATTATGCATTTAGTTACTGGTTCAATTGTTCACCATAAAAAAATGTATCCACTAGTTCCTCACTAATATGAATGTTCCCATTTTTTATAAAAAATTATCCATGTTCAAAGGTTCATTAATAAAAAAACTATTCATCATGGTTAATAAAAATACATTAGAATAGGGACATTACAATTTTTTGATCAAATAATGATGATGTTTTTCTAGAGTTTATTATCACCCATAATATTGAAAACATTATACAATGATATTGCACAATCCTTATAGACTTAATGGATGTACAATATTTTAATGTTATTTGGATAATATAAAGGGCTATAATGTTGTTTTATACTGTCAGAAGGGAAAAAATTTATAATGATGTTTAGTGTCTTCTGCATTTACAAAATGGGTCACACATATGATTTTTCTATCATATAATGTAAATGTTTTATCATGGAACATCTACACTCTATGATGGAGAAAGGGAAATGTAGATTTTTTTATTTTACATAAAAACTCAAATGATAAACATTTATTTTATTTTAATGAATGAATGGTACCAGTTTTAAAAAAATTGTTCATGTTTTCTAAGAATAAATTATAAGATATAATTTATTCTAGTTTAATCCAAGAATATATAAGGTTTTATGATTTATTTTTGTAAAAAAATAAGTAGAGAAATTCATATATATGAATTTTAAACCATCACAAAAGAACAAAAGATTATTTGGAAATTTTGAGTAATACGTGAATGTTATGTTATAGTAAAGTGGTTAAATATATCATTTATTTGGTATTGGTCATCTAAAATATTTTATTTTAGAGTCATGTAATATGTTTTAATTTATTTTTATTTTCATAAACTGAAAAATAATTATATTATACATTAATGGTACATAAATAGAGAAATTTGTTATTTAGTTGATTTTATCATTATTTAATATCATTATTTTATTTAATTTCCTCTTAATTTTTATCTGATATATATTTTTTTAAAATTTCAATAGATATCATGAATATATGAATTTATAAACAAAGATGAGTAACATTATTTCTATGGTAATGAAAAGTTTAATTCCATCTACTTATTTAATTATTTTTCACCATTTTATTTAATATTTTATGTAAATTTTATTATAATATTTATCTAATAATAATATTTTCCATATATATTTTGGGATGTCAATTTTTTTACGTGAACTATCTACAACAATCCAGAATAGATATAACAAATTGAATTTGGATGAGGTGTTTTAAGTCACATGATATTTCCTCTTCCATCCATTTAGGACATTACACTATTTTTTATCTTGGTGTAGATTATTAAAAGAAAAAAACAAATCAAATACTCAATTACCATCACCACACTCTGATACATAGTGTTCTTGGAATTACTAGAACTATATGTTTTTAGTTCATAATTTACATTTTAGTTTAAAACATGCATCACATACTCAAAACTGAGAAAACAAATTACCCATGATCGGAAATAAATTCAACTCCATCTATATTTTATCAATGAAATTTAGTGAGTTAAAATTAAAATTGTCGGTTGGTTATTAATGAATATTGGAAATAAATACTGTTGTTCATAGGTTTTCCAATAATTATGATTTCATAGTGAAAAAAATTTCGATATAAGTACTTTATTATTTTATATTTATGTTCAATTTCTTTATTTTTATTATTACTCATTTAAGAATTATTTTCATATATTAATGGACTATTTTTTTGAGTTTTGTTGGTTTATTTGATATTTCTCATTCCCATGTGAGATTAGACTTCATTTTTGTACCCATGATAATGAAAATTACGAAAAGTGTCCAAAATATATACAACCATAATGAAAAAGTGAATTACAACCACTAATTTAATTAAATTCTTCAACATTTGTATACTATTTTAAAGTTAATTCCTTATAATGTTTCTATAATACTTAATTTTTTTCATACATATATTTAGAAGTCATATTTTTATTCCAATTATCAGTAGCACGCCAAAAAAAAGATAAAATATTCATTTTTTTTCTAGAATATGAAATCCTATTCTTCCTTAAACATGAATTATTTTAGGGATAATGGATTTTATATTCCATCATATGGGATAGTGTTATCTATTTTTTTCATTTTTTTAGAGAACTAAGGAAAAATCACATATCACATACTCAATAAACAATACATTAATATTATACACCATCTGCTCAGTATGAATAAGAATGTATGTATTTAGTTTATAATTTACATTTTAGTTCAAAAAATAAATCACATACACAAAATTGATAATATTCATTAATAGTATTTAGATACATTAGGGAAAAAATATTCACATCATTTTGGATTTGTTTGAATCATATAAACATCAATATGAGGAATGATGTATTCAGTATAACTATAAAAATGGATTTTTATTATAATTGAAATTAATTTTAGTAAAAAAACACATAGTGAATAATGAAAACCAAGACAACTCACATGGATTGACTTTAATATTTTGGAAAATTATTGATATATCATTTTTGATGTGTATAAATCAATCTCACATAAAACCAACATACAATTTGAAAGGTATGAATCACATTGTATGTTTATAGTTTAGAATTATATTTTATTAAAAAAAACAAAATTTATTTTCTCGAAACCAAGAAAAGGACTCGTATTATTTTGATATATTTGGGAAATGATCAACAAGTCATTTCAGATGTGTAACAAACATCCATAACCAAATCCAATTCACATTGTGATTAGTTTGAAACCAATTTCCCCATTTTATATAATTATGACCATAGTTTTAGTAAATTTTATAACTAAAATATTTAAAAGTGATAAAAATCATGCAATTTGTTTTGAAACATTAGGAAAGTCACATTTAATTATTATTTTTTTGTGTAGGAATATGCTACACCTCAAATATTGTGTTTCTATATTGAATGAGATTTTTTTTTAAAAACACCAACGTATGTAGTCAAAATTAATAAAACACTATTTTATTTTGTTATTGATAATTTATAACAATTATACATAAGTGATTTGGAACATGTAGGAATTATCTACTTCTCAATCGAATGCACAATGTGATTAGTATTACTCAAAGTGCATCATTTTATTTAAATAGAACATTATTTATAGTAAAAAGATAAAAAACATACTCAAAACTATAAAAATTAATTCATATTTATTTTAATAATTTCTAAAAATGATCCATAAGTTATTTTTAATTTTTAAGAATCGGGCACTACTTAATTTGATACATTATGTTCCTGGTGTGACTCAAGGTCTCTTATATCATTATAAAATTGACATTTTGGTACAAAAAGCAACACTCACTGAAAACTAATAAAACAAACTCATAATATATTGATAAATTATTAAAAATAAATAATTATTTAGTTTTGATGTGTAGGAGTCGGTCTCATCTCAAACAGACACCCAATGTGAACAATATTACTAAATGTGTGTGTTTACAATTTAAATAGGCGAATTTGTAATGAAAGAAATGGTATATACATAAAACCAATAAAACAAATTTGGATAGTTTTTATACATTATTAATATGAATAATAAATCCTTTATATTTTTATGAATCATATTTACCATAATAGGATTCATGGTGTGACCAGTATGACTCCAAGTGAATCTTCTTCATTTAAAATTAAATTTTGTTTTAGTAAATAAAGAAAACTAACATAATCGAAAATATGAAATGTCATTAATATTGTTTTGATACTTTTTTAAAATGGTCCAAAAATAATTTAAATGTGTATGAGCCATCCACACATCAATATAATACATGATATTAGTGATAATAGTAAAAGTGTCTATTTTCATGTTAACTTTTACATTTTAGTTAAAAAAATATCAATTATTATGAACTAAGTAAACACACTCATATTATCTTAATAATTTATGAAAATCATCCCTGACTCATTTTTAATGGTTATGAATCCGTTTCAATTCAAAGTCAGACATGATGTGACTGATATGACTCAAATAGAATGATTCTAGTTTCAAATGTAATTTTTGTAAAAAAACATGTGGAAAATTCATAACCATGAAAACTAATTTGTTTTGTTTTTATATTGAGGAAAATTTTATATAAGTCATTTGGGATGTTTATTATTCATCCAAACTTGAATACAATGTATTCTATGAATGGACTCACTCTATGTGTGTGTTTTCAATATATAAGTGTCATTTCAAATTATAATGCACATTATAAAACCAAAAAAATAAGCTAGATATTTATCTCATTATTAAATATTATATTAATTAAATAATTTAATTATCATATTTATCTTACCCTTATTCAGTTAATTTTCATTGATATAATTATGGATGGTGAACAATAAATGGTGTGCCATGTAATAATCAACCATAACCCAATTATATTTACAATGCTTTTCATATGTCTCAATATTTAGTTTATAATTATCAATTTATTTTTAATTATTTTATTTAAATTTTTACTAACATAATAATTTTTTTAAATATGTGAGTTATTTTTCTTTATAAAATGTCGGTTTTTAGGAAATTACATTACTCGACGTTGTTGAAAAAAGACGTAATAACATTGATGCCTTTGAATATATTGGATAATTTGTAATTATTCATGTAATTTTATAAAATAGTTTTTTAAAATATCTATAATATTGTGTTTTCTATCCTATATTGATTTTGTAATTTTTATTTCTTTTAAATTTATCATTTGTACTTACATTAACTAATATCTACATCTATAATGAGATATTACACCACACTATAACAGTGTTATTTTGTGGTTTATACTTTTTTTTACAAAACACTATAGTATGTATTTTTATTATCTTGACTAAATGCGATTATAAATGAAGCCTTTATCTAGGAATTTAGTATCACCAGTAATGGGAAACATTGTCAATACGTTAATTTATCAATGAAATGGACCAATTTATCACTGATTTTCTACCATTGATAAAACCAATGTTTTTTAATCAGGATCTAGTATCCAATGTTTTTTAGTGCTGATAATGTAAAAATATAGGGCTGTTAAATGCCAGTTTTGTTGTTGAGGCACACGACATCCCAATGATGCTTTATAATTTCCATTGACCTATCGTAAATATTCATAATACGTTACACATGAAGGAAAATCGAATAAATGAATGACTATATACATACCCTATGGGATGATCCAAAAGTTGAAGGGGGATAAAAAAGGTACACGATACAAAAATAATGCTCTGCCCATTGTAAGAGAGTAACAACATTTGGAAAACAAGAATAATATAACCATTACATTCTTTATTATACATTAATTCATGATTTATTAAATTCTATTAAACAAAATACAATAATAAATATCAATATTTCTAGTTTCATTAAAAATTATGTACATTACATAACATCTAGAACATGCGATATAACAACTGTAATGAAAACATCAATCACATTCTTCTAAAATTACAAGTCTTTTAAAAATGGACTTGTTAACCTGGGGACAAACATAAGAAAGGGGTGATGTTTAAAGCCTAGTATGATAATAAACATTTAATATGGGTATATATGTTAGAAAATAGTAATATCAATTGGGCACAAAAATATATGTTATCATAAACAAGAATAGTGAGACATGATATAGCAAGATAATCATGACATGGGAATTGTGGAAACCACATAATACACTCCACCAATAACATAGGTCAGGGCTATACTACAAAGACACATGGGCGAAAATGTCCAATAATGGAATCAGGTTCACTCAAAATCTCAAAATGATGTCTCATAAGACTAATCATTACCCAAATCATTGAAGTAGTATATAATTTTCGGTGCACCTTCAACTTTAATTTCATTATCATCCTAAAGTGTACAACATAGTTCATAATAATGGATTCATTGATCTTAATAATTTATTCCTTAATCAAAGAGTGTATTATAAATATATTTATGTTCTAAATCATCAATTTATAAGAGTATAATGGTGAATACCCTTGGTAGGAAATGAGTATGGAGTTCACTACACAATTGTTATGGCATAGAAAATCATGGAGAAATTTTGGTATCATAATGACATCACTTATAAATTAATAAAATGAGTTGATGAGAGTGAAATAGGTATTTAATATTTTTTAAATATATTTTATAGTAAGTGAAACATGGAATATCATATCCCATCATATGTAAATAAATATAAAATAAATAATGTAAATAAGATATTTGAATAAAGAGGAGAAATTAAAAGATCCCTATCATGATATTGTGAATTCAAATTCATGGGAGGATACTATTTATATCCTGGGGGTACCTTGGGAAGAATCTAGAGAGTATTTTTAGAGTATATACATGATCAACAGTGTTTTACTGAAGAGAAATTGGATTTTTTGTTGGTTTATATTGGAAAATAAGGGGATTTCATTATTATTTTTGTTTTGGACTATACATAATAGCATAACCGAAAAGGAAAACCATTCAACTATTTTTCCTATGGTAGTTTACAAATGAGAGTGTTTATCATCATTTTATAAGTCCATGGGATGAAATTAATTAAATAAATACAATTCATATGTGGAGATGATTCATAATCTTAAATAAATGGTTTTAAATCCTTAAAATATATTAATTGTTTGGAAGATCCCAAAGGTAATTTTAAAATTAAAACAGTAAACATAAAATCACATTATATTAAATTTAAAACACATATTTGTTCATAGAACATATTATAGTATTTATTACATCTCTTTTAGGTCATTATGATGTGATAAAACACAATTTATATTTATAAGACATTTAATTTTTACCCAAAAAATCGATATTTTTGATGTACTAATTCCAAAAATAATATTAAGATTATCTAAATAATTATTTATATATGTGAATTTTTACTTTTTAATTTGGAATTGATATTTATTGATTTTTTTACAATAACAGTTTTTGAACCCTTATAAAAATTACATTTTACAGTATAAATATTATATGATCATTTATATTTAATAAAAATAATATAATAATAATTTTTTTAATATATAATTTATTTTAAAACATTCATAAATTAATTATAATAAATTCTTTAATTGAATTTTAATATTAACCAAAAACATTATTTTTGTTTTATTATATCAAAATTAATATCATTTATAATGTATCAATAATAGAATAAAAGTATATTACTTAATAATCAAAATATTGTACATACTCACATTTCTATGGTCAGGATATATTTCCAGTTAATGCACTAGAAAACTCTCTAAGATTATGGTGTGCGATAGTGGGACATTAATAAGGTTTCTCAACATACATGGTTTGTTTCATGATATCAATGAGCTTGAACTCATATTATATGTGGTATCCCACATTATTATGTTTTTGGATATTATCATGGGAATGGTCAAGTGAAAATCCCAGTGAGGTTATCTCCCTCAAATTCATTGAAAAACAAGATTCATCTGGTACGATCCTACCTGTTGAGGTTGTCACTTCCTTTGTTTCTGTCAATTGGATTTGTTAAAATCCGGTAATTATAATAATCGTGAGATAATTTTTCATAAACTATATAATCAGTAGTAATTATACATAATTGTATTTAAAATCTATTTGGAAATAATTTCATAAGTTCAAATGTTTTCAATATACATGTAGCAGAATTAAAAATTTAATTAAATCTAAATTTGAATTTCATCTCTAACAGTTTAGGTCATTATAATATCCCACCTTATGAAATTTAAACATTAAAACATTCAATCCCCATACATAAACATAATAGGATATCTATATTTCATCACATACATCAGTTCTCAAGTTTCTTATTAAAACTTGTGGTTTCTCTACAACACATTGACCAAGTGAATTTTCTTATATTTTTAGGTCATTTCCACTATGAACTATGTTCATGACCATATTATCCTTGTATAAGTGAGAATTACACAATGGTACCACCACATGATTGATTATATTTGATAGTTATGATATGTAATTTCTCAAGAGGAATACATATAATACATCAGGCACTTTAGATAGGTTATGTGGAAGTGCAAGTCGGTAGACCACTACTCTAATGCAATCAAGGATCTCAAAGGAGAAGATGTATCTTGGACTACTATTTTCCTTCCTTAAAAATCTCATCACATAGTACATAGATATATGTAGAGGAATATATTGTCTTCAACATCTAAGAATAGTTCCAATTGATGATTGTTAGCGTAGCTAAACTGTCGAATATGAGCATCCATATGGTGACGATAAATAGACTTACCCTTTTCCACCATTTCCTCGACCATTTTAGGACCTAACGGTTTCTATTCTATAGCTTCATCCGATAATATAGGTGTTCTTCACCACTTCCCATAAATGGATTCATATGGAGCCATTTGTATTCGTGAGTGGAAACTTTTATTGAATGGGAACATGACTAGATAGAGATGTTAGTCTCATCCTCCTCTAATGTCAATTGATCAAGCTCTCAACATTTCCTCAAGTGTCAGGATATTCATTTTCAATTTTAAATTAATTTGTGGGTGATAATCCATGATGAAGATTAATATTTTATTTAGATGATTTGAGGAATATTCCCAAACAATAATGAGAATTTTTTAACTCGATCAGATACAATTGTTATTTGTACTCCATAGAGAATTAAAAATTATCTATTGTATATAAGTTCTAGTCAATCGAGTGACAAATCCTCTTGAATTGTAATTAAGTTACCTATATTTGTAGAAATATCAACAATATCCCATAGAACATTATTGACCCACAATGTATTCAGAATCCAAATGAAAAATTCCACAGTAATGTTTTCCAATTTAAACGTTTGCATCGGTAATGGTTACATCATCACCATAGACATATACCTTTCAACCATAATTCTTTTTCATTCGAGGAAAATTGATATATATTATTTGATATACTTTATTATATTATCCATTATATAGTTTACTCAGACTTATCAATATATATTTTTAAATTAAGGGTAAATAGAGAAATTCGAACTTTGTGCATAATCCAATAGTTCATTCTTCTACTCTAGATTTTGGGCTACCCATAGTAGTGACCAAAATCATACAAAACATTCTTAATTAATGTTATATTCATTTGATTAACCTTTTCATTTAGTTTGCACTTTGTTATTAATTCATACAGCATCTCTTTGAGAATCCTTTAACCTCTCTAGATGAAACAGTTAATGAATCATTTGTGTAATGATTGATGTTGTTCCCTCCATTATGATCCCAATGTTCTTCCATTACTTATCACATAACATTTGATTCCTATAAATTAATTTTGATGATAGAATTGATTTATCATTTCTAGATATAGTTTCTGTTACTTTATTTATGAGTCATGGATGGTATTAAATTGATCTGTTATAGTCCCTAATCATCCCTAACCACCTTTTCTGGTGCATATTCAACTCATACTATGTAAATATATAATTGAGACTTTTGTGATCCGTATATATTTCAAACATCTTCATAATGAGATAGTTCAATAATACATTCAATGATAAGATAACTGTATCCAACTTCAGATCATGTTTTTTGTAATTATATTCATGAATATTCATCTACCTTATAATAATGGATATAAATTTTTCCTTATTCATTAACACACATCACAATATCTTCTTTAAAGCATCACTAAATATGAAAAAAATATCCCCAATTAGGGGTAGTTTGAGCACATGTTGAATGATAAGACACAATTTCAAATACTTAAATATTTCTTTAGAATCATCATTCTAAGAATAAATGACTCCCTTCTGAGTTATCTTAGTTATAGGGTTTGAATATCGTGACATATTTCATAGAAATCAATGATAATACCGAGTTAATCCAGGGAAATTATAAATATACATAATATATATTGGCCCCATTCATTTTTCAATTGTATATAATTTTGAAGGGTCTATAGATATCCCACTTTTTGTGATGATATTCCCCAAGAATGTTACTTCCTTTAATAGAACAAACTTTTTATATATTTAACCTAAGACTTCTCATTTCACACGGTCTTCAATGAGTGATTAGATACTCATCTTTTTCTTCCTTGTAATTTGAGTATATTAGAATATAATCATTTAAGACACGTAAATGTTTTTCTATGTATTCTATTAAGACTCTATTAATTATTAAATTGAATATATTCTTTGAATTTGGGATCCCAAAAGCCATATTTATGAAACCATATTTCTTATACCTTGCACTAAAAGAGGTCTTTGAGATAACGACTTTCATCATCATCACTTGATAATATCCCAAACAATGATTTACCATGGTAAAGAATTTTTGATCCACTTATATGATCAAAAAACCCAATAATCTATGACAGATGATTCTTTTCATTCTTTTTCATCATTTTGAGCTCATGATAATTCCAAGGCACATTGACCCATACTTCTTCTAGATTAATAGTATTGGTTCAATCGATAGTGACACACATGTGAATATGAACCATTTATCTAGATTCTAATGTATGTTTTTCTTTATCTCCTTGAGTTAATAAACAATAAATCCATATAGATTCTTGAATTGTAGGAAGACGATGAAATTATTTAGGAAAGACAACGACATATTCCCTCACAATAGTAATGTTTTTTATGATTATTCTTTACATAAACTAAATAATTTTAGCTAGATATAATTTATCATAAGGTAATGATATCCATCATTATGAAGTTCATTTTAAATATGATTATACTTCTACATGAACTTGAAAAGATTCAGGGTTTAATTAGAAATATAAACAGTGATTTCCATTTCATGGGGATTTTTGTCATCTCTACATAGGGAAACGGAATCCTAACACAAGACTACATAGAATTCCACAAAAGGATTTGTGAAAAGGTAAAACATGAAGTTAATCGTAAAGATATTTATTGGGGTGGAGTTATAGGAATGGTATGAAATAATTTCCTCACATTCCAATTCCATAGACAACATTACTTCCATTTATTTTTATTGTTTTTGAATATTTCTACTAAACATTCATGATATGAAGGAACACATAGAACCACACTAAAAAAGTACAATAACTATTGTGTAATAAATAACTAGAATATCAATCATGACATGGTTTTCGGCATCCACTCCAGTGATTGTGATGGAAAAATCTCACCCTTGATTCCCTTGGAGGTTATTGGATGTCTTCCAAAACCATTGTTATAGTACATTGTTTTTTAATGTTCACTAGTTCTATATAGATGAAGTGATGAACAATGCACAGAGGTTTGACTAGATAATTCAGTTCTATCATCGTGTTAGTGGGTTTCTCATGTCAGCAATCCTTAGCTTGGTGTCCTTATTTCCCATACCTAATGTATTTACTCCCCCCTTAGTCAATTTTTGGGGTGCTTCTTTCAACACCTTTGATAAGTGGGACATTGAAATTTCATGGCACCATTATATTTCTCCATCAGTATACTATAATGAAAATATAATCTCCACATTATATTTCCATGACAACACTGATATTATATGATAAACATTTTTGACATGGAGATCACATCATACATTTTTTTTTTCATAGCTTTCAATGTCAAAGATTTTTACTTCTTTTCAAAGATTAGGTTTTAGACATCAAATGAACTGGTAAACCTTGCACACGGAGTTAACACAAAATATGGAGGTGTATCGTGTATGTATTTTTATGTTTTCCTCATATACCATGATAGATTCATCGTCATTTTCATTCTTGAGGGAAAAGAAATACATTATCATTTTATGTAGGAGAGTGTGAGGGAAATATTTATCAACGAATGTTTTTAAGAACACCTTCGATGCAATCACTTTGATCTTTTTCATAGGATTTGTATTATTTATCAATGTCCACCACTAATCATCTTCTCTAACCATATGATAAACAAGTAATAAAAAAAATCACGTATTCAAGATATTAATGTATGTATAATATTTTCTCATTGTAGTTGATTCTTTGTTCCATGATTAAGGGATCTGATGATCCAATGAATGTCAGAGGCATTTTTCATATCTATATCTCAATTCATGATTTTTATTTCATAGGGGGGTTTTGATACTCCTATAGATCAAGGGTTATATTCAGAACCAATGTTATCAGATAAAGTATCATTAAGGATTTCACAATTACTACTCCCATTGGTATTCACATCTCATTGGGGAAGTCATCACATTTATCTTCCCCTTGATTGTTTACATGATTCCTCCACATTATTTGTATACTCTAGAATAAAATGAAAATTAGGGATATGTACTAATAATGTATTAAACACATAGAAGTGAATACATTCATATTAAAGTGATAACTTAAATATTACATGTATTTCTTTAACATATGAATTTCCAAGATTCAACCTATGTAATCCATGATATATTTCCTAACATATATTATAATGTGAATTTTTTCTTCCCTAAATTATTTTTTGTAATGAGAATATGAATTTAGAAAATCATGTCCCCCATAGGGTCAAACTAGATGCATTGTAAGGTCCATTTTCATGTATCATGTTACACAGAGTTATGTAAGACACACCTAGTAAGATTTGATAACACTAGGTACATTTGCGCAAGATCAAAATCCATTTTTAGAATAAAGAAATGGATTTATTTACCTTTCAAAACATGTACTATATAATTAAAAACTATTGTGGATGTTTTAATATAATTTTTCATATCCCAAATTCTTTTTTATGATTTTTCTAATCCGAATCCCAAAAATAACTCAACATTTATATTGATACCATCAATAAAATTCCTATTTATTATTACACATTAATTCATGATTTCATACATAAAATTAAATTTAATACAACATGAATGATTTAAAAGTATACTTTATTTATTAATTATGTATATATCAAAATAGAATGAGCATAAGATACATCACCATTATGGAAAACTACTTTAACTTCCTTCTAAAATTCTAATACTTTTATAACTACATAGGATAACATGGGTAGAATCAAAAGAAATGGGTGAAATATAAATCATAGTAAGAGAATAAATAAGGTATAAGGTGTAACATGTAATAAAATAGGAATATAAATGGGCCATAATAAGAGTAGATCATAATCATGAACAATGAGATATGATATTTCATGATAACAATAAAATGATAAATGTGGAAACAATATAAAACACTACATCTTAAACATAGGTCTAGGATAAAAAACCAAAAAACCATGGAGGAAAAAGTCCCTTAATGGAATCAGGTTCAGTCCATATCCCAACAGGATGCCTCATGATACTAAACATCACCCGAGGCATTGGATAACTATATAATATTCTTTAGACATGTAGATTTCATTTCATTCTCATGGTTAAGTGTGCCATATAGATGATATAAAATGGATTCAATCATTATCATAATTTATTAAATAATAAATGAGTGTTGAATACATACATTTGATTCCAAATTCAATGAATTATATGTGTATATGGGCGAATATCCTTAATAGGAAATTGGAATTATATTCACTATACAAGTGTGTTGGATTGGAAAATCATGGTCAAATATTGGCAGCCTAAATTTGTAACATAGAAATTCATAAAATTGGTTGATATAAAAAAATGGTTCTCTCCTAATTTGGAAATCAAATGGAAGTTAAAGGGGAAATTTAATAACATATCCCGTCATAAGGAAATAAAGATAAAAGACATAAGGTTGAGAAGATACTTGAATAATGATTATAAAGAAATGATTCTTTACTAGAGTGTGTGACTCTAAATGATTGAGAGGGGCTTCATGACAGATTTGGGTCTAAAATTTATGACTATAGAGTGTATATAGTAGAGTATCAACATGGTCCATGGATATTGACAAGAGAAAATGAGATATTGGTTCGGTTTATTTAATAAATGGGGGTGGATTCATGATTATTTATGTTTTGGACTCTTCATAATAAAATAAACAAAAACAAAAAACAAACAATGGTTTTTACACATGGTTTCCAATAAATGGGAGTGGTTTTAATTATTTTATATGGATAAGGGACAAAAAAATAGCACCCTTTATTATGTGGAGGACAGTAATAATCTTAAATAAAAAATTTTAAAATGTTCAAATATAGTAATGGTTTTGGGGGATTCATAAGGGATTGATGAAATTAATCAAATAAGAATAAAATCACTCACATTAAATTTAAAACTTTTAATTTTCATTGATTCCTTTTATATTAATTATTTCATTACTTATGTGTCACTTTGAAATCATTATACACAAAGTATATTTATATGGTATTTAATTTCTTACCACGAAATCTGACTCACTCATAAAATTGTCAAAAATACACATTTGGATATTTTAACATTATGATTCCAAAAATAATATTAATCTTATCTAATTACATTTCAATATATGTAATGTTTCACTTTTAAAGAAGTTATATTATTTTATTAAGGAATGCTTTTATTTTATAATTATAGTTTTCGAATACTTATAATAATTAACTTTTTCCTTCATAAAAGTAACATGATCATTTATATTTAATATAAATTATTTAATTATAATATTTTAATTAAATATTAATTATTTAAAAAATTTATTTCAACAAAATAAATTGTCACGACCCGTCCTCGGGGCCCGTCCTGTGACTACCCCAAGCCCGCCATCCATAGGCCAGGGGCTGGCGACTAGCACCAAAGGCATAAATCCCTATAACTGGGGAGGCATTTCCTTTATAAAAGTAAAGAAACACTACAGAGTACAAGCGGAAGTAAAACACTAAGTACAAGAGAAGTGCTGAAATGTAAAATGGGCCAGAATACAAACCCAATGTAAAAGTACAACTGCAACTGAACAAAGTACAATAGCAAAAATAAAAACAGCTGGAAGAAGGAAGCAGCTCCTGGGTCATCCTCCCCAGATCCTACCTGAAGGGTAGGTACTGATGGCGCAGCTCTGGGATCATCCACCACGGTTCCTACCTGAATGGTAGGTACATATAGTCTCCTCAACGTTCTCGCCCGTCAACCTCCTCTGTGTGTCGTCTTATCGTGAAGTCCTCCTCCAGATACTGACTTGTCGTGTAGTCCACATTCAGGTATAGTCCAGTCCTCGAACACTTGGCCTCTGTCAGCACTACCCGTCGTCTGCAACCAACACAACGATGTGCGGGCATAGCCCGTGCATGGGTGAGTATAACGATACTCAGTAGGTACCCCGATACCCTCAAGGTCTCACTAAAACCAACAAGGATAACCTAAATAAGATCTCAACAGATAACCTCTACTTAGGTATATACCCATACATATACCTAAGTTATCAAGTAACCCATCTCAATCATGAGGAAACACAAGGATCATGAAATCAACGGATAACCACTACCCAGGTATATGCCCATACATATACCAAAGTTATTATGTGACCCATCTCAGTCTTGAGGTAAAAAACAAAGGTCAAAAGTCTCAGCTCAAACCATGATTTTTATTATCGAAACTATAATTGCTGAAGAGCCCTGTCTCTGGATTGTACAATGGTCATGTCACGACTCCGAGGTACTGCTCACTAACCGAAGACTGTTGAGGTACTCCTCTTGTCGAGTACCGCGGGCCTGCCACCTCACATTGTAGTGATTCCCGCCGGGGTTTGCCACCCAAACACAGTAGTGCTCCCCCCTCATAGCCTATAGAGGTACTCCTCCTATCGAGTATCGCGGCTCTGCCACCCAAACATTGTAGTGCTCCCCGCTGTGGGTCTGCCACCCAAACACAGTAGTGCTCCCCACTGGGCTATACAAATCTCTCCGACTCGAATCAGACAAGCAGTCTTCAGGTTCTAGCCAGCTACACGGTCTCCATACTCTATACACTCCTCTCTAGGAGGGTCCACTCCACAGGCTACTAGTCGATACTCCAAGTATCTCAAAGTCCCATGAAGAAGTATCTCAAAGGACCTCCTCGTCATAGGGGTCTCAACACAATAGACGACGAGTCAATCGGACGCCCGGTCTGTGAGTAACTAGCCTTTTCATCCCAGGGGCCCGATTGGTTTCGTAAGCGAACCAACCCGGCCGTCTCTCAACAGTACCCCGAACTCTCATAGGGTATAATCATAGGGACCGTTTCTCGATGAGATCACCATCACCTCTGACGGTTCGTCATACGGACGTCTGGTCTGAATGATATCAGCTTTTCCGTTCCAGGGGCCCGGTTGGATTTCGGGTACAATCCAACCTGGCCACTATCCAACAGCAACCAATACATGGGCGAAGTATGCCAAAACATCCATCTCATCAAGAGGAAAGCAACGAGACAGACGGCACGTCAATCGGACGCCCGGTCTGTGAGTTATTGGGTTTTTCGTTCCAGATGCCCGGTTGGTTTCATGAGCGAACCAACCCGACCACACTCCGACGGCATCCAAACCTCGAGCAGAGTAAGCCAAAAGATCTGTTTCACTAATAAAAATTCAACAAAGCCGACGGCACGTCATTCGGACGTCCGGAGCTCAAGATATGAGCATTTCTGCTCCAAGGGCCCGGTTGGTTTCGTGTACGAACCAACCCGGACGAACTCAAAGTATTCCAAAACCTTGAGTGCGATATACCAAAACGACCGTCTCGATCCAAGGATCGCGTTGTCACTGACGGCGCGTCAATCGGAGGTATACAGCTCACGATATGGGCATTTGACCGAAAGTGGTCTTAAAACGGGGGTCTGGGCCCGGGCCGTCCCAGGTCCGACCCGGCTGGGCCCGGCCGAGCGGTCACCGCGGAGCGGCGGGGGTGCGCGCGACCGCCCCCCTTCGCCGCTGATTGATGCCGGCGGCAACCGCCGCCGGCAACTTCCGGCGGCGCGCCGCCGCTGCCTTCCTCGGACCACCGGACGCGCTCCGGTGGTCCGTTTCTCCTGTCGCCTTCGCCTAGGGTCCCCCTGGGACCCCACCTTCACTGCGAAGGGATCCAAACGCCAAAATGGCATGCTTCATCGTCGCCCGTCAATCCGCACGTCAAACGATTAGCGTCGTCTTTGTAGTTTTCCAGCGCGACCCGATGGCGCCGCGCCCCTTCGTCGCGGCCCGACTCCGACCGCAGTTCTTTGGTTTTCTTCGACACGGCGCGACGGTGTCGCATTCTTGAACTTCCTTCCATGGCGTGGTGCGACGACGCCACACATATCCTTCCTCATGAAAACCGCGTGGTGCGACGACACCACGCCTTCCCTTACCAACCACAAAGGAACCATCACGAAAAATAAGGGGGAGGGTTGGTCGTGTTTGTGCGGTCGGACCCCCTCGCATTATTTGATAACAAATGGTTTAAATCCACGAAGATCAACAAGTTGGTATTCAAGAATCAAATAAATAAATAAAACCCCTACCTCGGTTTAGGAACGGTGTTCGTCAACGAGCCACGGAAGACGAGCGTCACGAAGGTCGGGCGTCGAGGGAAAAGAACGTTGACGTCGCGAAGCAAGGATTCGAAGTCGTTGACGGTGATTTCGTCGCGGAAAACCATCGTGGAAGAGACGACGCGGAAGAAGAACGTCTCGTCGCAGATACGGCGTCGCGGAAGAACCGTGTTCTTCGGCGGAGAAGTTCTTCATTGAAGAACGGTGTTCTTCGCGTTCTTCGTCGAGGTTGAAGAAGAAGAAGACTGCTTTCCCAATCCTCTCAAGGTTGCAAAACTCTAATAATAATAAAATAAGACCAGGTCTTATTTTATTAACACAACCTAACCATTTGAATTTCAAGAGTTTGAAAATTCAAAACCCACATTTAACTCACTTAAGTTATTAACATAAGATGTTATAAAATTAATGAGGTGATAAGTTAACAAAACTTAAATGGGGGGTTTAGAGGGGTTTGGAATGTGAGTGGTTAAGAGGGTTAGGGAGTTTAAGGAATTTGAAAAGGTGGGGGGTTCGTGTGGGCCCCACCCTTTCAAATATCCACACATGGGAAGTTGGATGGATGTGGGCCCACCACCAACTTCCCATCGGAGAAGTTAACCACATAACATGAAAAAAAATTGATTCAACAATTTTATTCATCTTTTTTTAATTAATCCCCAAAAATTAACTTCCTCTCCCGCACAAACGCAACTACGGTAAAGGTTACCTTAAGAGATTACCGGCATTGCGAGTTCATCGGTGCCATCAGATTTCAATTCCAAGCACGAGTTCAAAAGATAAGAAAACCCGCTCATTCGTTCACTGAACGTACCTGAGCCAATCTTCAGAAATTGATTCCAGGCACTCCGGGCCTCGGAATCAAGTGCCGTTAGAAACAGCGTTCTTGTAAAATCCCAAAAAAAATTTAGAAAAAATTTCCCTTGAATTTTTCGGGTCTTTACATTACTCCCAGCTCAGGGATTTATGTCCTCGTATAGCTTTAACACAAACTAAGGATAAAAAAACGTTACGGAGCACGCATATGACCCTTCCGCTCCCATGTGCTCACCCGGAGGTTTCCATACTGCCAGAGAAAGTGCACCCGAGGAATCGATCTTCCTCGTAGGATCCTCTCATGTTGACCCTTGATCCCCACTAGATCCTCCATGGAAGTAACCCCATCGCCATTGTCCCGATCCACATGGTCGATGATATACGAAGGGTCGAGCATGTATCTCCTCAGTTGAGATACCTGGAAAACTTTGTGCACCTAGTGCAACTGAGGTGGATGGTTCAAGTGGTAAACCACCACGCCTACCCAGCTAAGGACCTAGAAAGGCCCTTTTAACCTCAGAGATAACATACCTCCCTAGCCTCATCTCCGTAAACCTCGTCGAGGTGAGACCCGTATAAGGACGTGATCGTCATCCTCAAACTCTAGAGGCCTCCATGTCCTGTCAGCATAAGGCTTCTGTCGGCCCTGTGCTGTCCTCATCCTCTCTTGGATGACCTGGACCTTCTCTAGTCTCACAAGAGATGCTATGATTTCCTCATTGCCGATAAGAGAAATCTGGTCTCATCCTTTGGATGAACCACATTCATTGCCTAATACAGTAAATCCTGACATGAATGATGCTTTAATGCCATGGATGACGTCGTAAGGCCTCGACGTAACTACCAAGAGATCCAACTGTCACTCTCACCTCCAAGGGTCGAGCCACACTATCGGCATCAGTGTGAGGTCACTAGGTCTCCTCTAGTAGAAATCTCGAAAGTGAGGGTCAAGTCAATAGTTTTAACCGGGACCACTCGGTATCAACAAAACAAAATGACAGGAAATCAACCAAAGATAAGTGTCTTCTTAATATTTCAGTTCATAGTACAAAGACACGAATACAACAGCAACATGGAACTAGAAGTACAAGGGATGTATCCACTAGTTCCGATCCTGTCCACCTGCTCCCGGAGCTCTATTGCCTTGGTGGCTCCTCCAACACATGCGGATCAACTGTACGAGGAGTTGGACAGTCACATTCCAGGTGACCCTTCCCACCGCATGAGTAACACTGTCTGTTTCTGGCACACCTGGCTCTGACCCCGCCCCGGGTGCCCCGCACCACTGGTCCTAAAACTTGAGATCGTCCAACTGCGGGTCTGGTCCTCCTGGACCTCTGAATCATCTATCTACTACACATAGATGACTCAGCTACTGATCGAAAAACACGCGGCAAAGGTAGAATCTCCTGTACACGCTCGGGGTGTAGAGATACTGGAACAAACTCCGCCATGAAGAAGGTCTCGAAGTCTTCACATGCTATGGTCATTCCGTCGCAAAACTGAAACAAGTGGCTCCACCACTTGCCTGTTGTTGCCTAAAGGAGACTGGCATCAAAGATCACCATGAAGTCTGCCGGAGTCCCCACTAGCCTGAAGACTCTCACCACAGCCTCCTGCCAATCCTCAGCCGCCTGCGGGTCCGTCACTCCCTGGAACCTGGGTGGCCTCTGGTGCTAGAACTCGTGCAGTGCGCTTAAGATACGTGCACCCTCTGCTGCTGGGGATGGTGGCATCGGTGGCCCAATGGGTAGTAGTGCCGCTGGTGCCTCCGCTGGTGCCTAAACTGGAAAAGGGCCCTGTACTGAGGCCACGTCGCTCTGCGGGCTGTCAGTATGAACCACTCTCGGGGCTCTAGCTGGTCGTCTGAGAAAAGGGATCCTGAAAGAAACAACGTAACATGGTCAAATGATTATACCTGGTGAGCTGACCTGGTTTGAGCTGTTTTAAGGGAAAACCTTTGAAAACACACACGCAATCAGTGTTTTCGTGCACAAAGTCGGAAATCAGTTGTCAGGGTCCTGGTGTACGGATATGTCGGCCGCCCGAACCAACACTGGACTCCCTGAACTGAAGACCACACTCAGTACCATTAACACTATTGCTTCACAGAAAAAAATATCAGAGTTATAAGTTCTGCGGTAGAACCGACTCCTCTGATACCAATTTGTCACGACCCATCCTCGGGGCCCGTGCCGTGACTACCTCAAGCCTGCCTTCCATAGGCCAGGGGCTGGAGACTAGCACCAAAGGCGTAAATCCCAATAACTGGGAAGGTATTTCCTTTATAAAAGTAAATAAACACTACAGAGTACAAGCGGAAGTAAAACACTAAGTACATGAGAAGTGATGAAAGGTAAAATGGGCCAGAATACAAACCCAATGTAAAAGTACAAGTACAACTGAACAAATTACAAAAGCAAAAAGACAAATACCTGGAAGAAGGAAGAAACTCCTGGGTCATCCTCCTCGGATCCTACCTGAAGGGTAGGTACAAATGGCGCAGCTCTTGGATCATCCACCACGGTTCCTACCTGAAGGGTAGGTACAGATAGTCTCCTCAACGTTCTCGCCCGTCAACCTCCTCGGTGTTTCGTCTCGCTGTGATGTCCTCCTCCAGATACTGACTCGTCGTGTAGTCCATCTCCGGGTACCGTCCAGTCCTCGAACACTCAGCCTCTGTCATCACTGCCTGTCATCTACAACCAACACAATGAGGTGCGGGCATATCCCTTGCAGGGGTGAGTATAACGATACTCAGTAGGGACCCCTATACCCTCAAGGTCTTACTAAAACCAACAAGGATAACCACAAAGAGGATCTAAACATATAACCTCTACTTAGGTATATGCCCATACATATACCTAAGTTATCAAGTAACCCATCTCATTGATGAGGAAACACAAGGATCATGAAATCAACGGATAACCACTACCCAGGTATATGCCCATACATATACCTATGTTTACAAGTGACCCATCTCAATAATGAGGTAAACACAAAGTTCAAAAGTCTCAGCTCAAACCAAGATTTTCATTATCGAAACCGTAACTGCTGAAGATCCCCATCTCTGGAGTGTAAAATGGTCCTGTCACGATTTCGAGGTACATCTCACTAACCGAAGACTGTTGAGGTACTTCTCCTGTCGAGTACCACAGGCCTGCCACCTCACATAGTAGTGCTTCCCGCCGGGGCTTCCACCCAAACACAGTAGTGCTCCCCCCTCATAGACTACAGAGGTACTCCTACTGTCGAGTACCGTGGGTCTGCCAACCAAACACAACAGTGCTCCCCACTGTGGGTCTGCCACCCAAATACATTAGTTCTCCCCACTGAACTATACAAGTCTCTCCGACTCGAATTGGACAAGCACTCTTCAGGTTCCAGCCAGCGACACGGTGTCTGAACTCCGTAGGCTCATCTCTAGGAGGGTCTAATCCAAGAGCTACTATTATATACTCCATGTATCTCAAATTCCCACGAAGAAGTATCTCAAAGGACCGCCTCGTCATAGGGGTCTCAATGCAATAGACGGCGCGTCAATCGGACGTCCGGTCTGTGAGTTACTAGCCTTTTCATCCCAGGGGCCCGGTTGGTTTCGTAAGAGAACCAACCCGGCCGTATCTCAATTGTACCCCGAACTCTCATAGGGTATACTCATAGGGACCGTTTCTCAACGAGATCACCAACGCCTCTGACGGTTCGTCATACAGACGTCTGGTCTGAATGATGTCAACTTTTCCGTTCTAGGGGCCCGGTTGGATTTCTGGTACAATCCAACCCGTCCACTATCCAACAGCAACCAAAACATGGGAGATGTATGCCAAAAGTTCCGTCTCATCAAGAGGAAAGCAATGAGATAGATAGAGCGTCAATCGGACGCCCAGTCTGTGAGTTATTGGCTTTTTCGTTCGAGGGGCCCGGTTGGTTTCGTGAGCGAACCAACCCGACCGTACTCCGAAGGCATCCAAACCTCGAGCGGAGTAAGCCAAAATATCCTTCTAAATCAGGGGAATTCAACAAAGTTGACGGCACGTCATTCGGACGTCCGGATCTCAAGAAATGAGCGTTTCCGCTCCAAGGGCCCCGTTGGTTTCATGTACGAACCAACCCGCCCGAACTCAAAGTATTCCAAAACCTTGAGTGCGATATACCGAAACGACCTTCTCGATACAAGGATCACGTTGTCACTGAAGGCACATCAATCAGAGGTCTACAGCTCATGATATGTGAATTTGACTGAAAGTGGTCCGAAAACGGGGGTCTGGGCCTCGGCCGACCCGGCCCGACCCCCTTGCCCCCGGGTCGACCCGACTCGGGTCCGACCTGGATGGGTCCGGCCCGACCGGCCGGCCGGGGCCGAGCGGTCGCTGCGGAGTGGCGGGGGTGCGCGCGACCGGCCCCCTTCGCCACTGATTGACGCCGGCGGCGCCCGCCGCCGCCGGTGTGGCGCGCCGCCGCCGCCTTCCGCGGACCACCGGACGCGCTCCGGTGGTCCGTTTCTCCTGTCGTCTTCGCCCAGGGTCCCCCCAGAACCCCACCTTCACATCGAAGGGATTGAAACTCCAAAACAGCCTACTTCGTCGTCTCCCATCAATCCGCACATCAAACAATTAGCGTCTTCTTTGTAGTTTTCCAGCGCGACCTGATGGCGCTGCGCCCCTTCGCCGCGTCCCGACTCCGACCGCGGTTCTTTGGTTTTCTTCGACGCGGCACGACGGCGTCATGTTCTTGAACTTCCTTCCACTGCATGGCGCGGTGGCGCCGCACATATCCTTCCACATGAAAACCACATGGTGCGATGGCACCACGCCCTCCCGTACCAACCACAAAGGAACCATCACGAAAAATAAGGAGGAGGGTCGTCTGTGTTTGTGCGGTCCGACCCCCTCACGTTATTCGATAACAAATGGTTTAAATCCACGATGATCAACAAGTTGGTATTCACAAATTAAATAAATAAATAAAACCCCTACCTCGGTTTAGGAATGGTGTTCTACAACGATCCGCGGAAGTCGAGCATCGCGGAGGTCGGGCGTCGAAGGAAAAGAACGTCAACGTTGCGAAGCAAGGATTCGAAGTCGTTGACAGAGATTTCAACGCGGAAAACTGGCACGGAAGAGACGACGCAGAACAAGAACGTCACGTTGTGGATATAGTGCCGTGGAAGAACCATGTTCTTCGGCGGAGAAGTTCTTCGTTGAAGAACGGTGTTCTTCACGTTCATCGTCAAGGTTGAAGAAGAAGAAGACCGCTTTCCCAATCCTCTCATGGTTGCAAAACTCTAACAATAATAAAATAAGACAAATTATTTTTTTTAACACAACCTAACCATTTGAATTTCAAGAGTTTGAAAATTCAAAACCCACATTTAACTCACTTAAGTTATTAACATAAGATGTTATAAAATTAATGAGGTGATAAGTTAACAAAACTTAAATGGGGGGTTTAGAGGGGTTAGGAAAGTGAGGGGTTAAAAGGGTTAGGGAGTTTAAGGAATTTGAAAAGGTGGGGGGTTTGTGTGGGCCCCACCCTTTCAAACATCCACACATGGGAAGTTGGATGGATGTGGGCCCACCACCAACTTCCCATGGGAGAAGTTAACCACATAACATGAAATAAAATTGATTCAACAATTTTATTCACCTTTTTTTAATTAATCTCCAAAAATTAACTTCTTCTCCCGCACAAACGCAACTACAGTAATGGTTTCCTTAAGCGATTACCGGCGTTGCGAGTTCATCGGTGCCATCATATTTCAATTCCGAGCACTGGTTCAAAAGATAGGAAAACCCGCTCATTCGTTCACTGGAAGTACCCGAGCCAAACTTCGGAAATTGATTCCGGGCACTCTGGGCCTCAGAATCAAGTTTCTTCAGAAACTGCGTTCTGGTAAAATCCCAAAGAAAATTTAGAAAATATTTCCCTTGAATTTTACGGGTCTTTACATAAATTTCGAAATTGAATTTAAATTTTAACGAAAAATGCTATTTGATTTTTATTATATCAAAAAAATCATTCATATGTAAAAGTAATAGGATAAATGTATAATAATTGTAGTAAAAAATATAATTTACATACTCATATTTCAAGGGTTTTTTTAAATATCACTTTAATACACAAGAAAACACCCTAAGAGTATGGTTTAGTATGGTGAGACTTTCATGGGGTGGTTTGACATACATGGTTTGGGTCGTGATATCGATGATCTTGAAGTTATCCAGTAGATGATATCTATAATGAAAATGTTATTGTATCTCAGACTGAAATTATCCCATAGAAAAGCTCAATGATGTTATCTTCCTCAAAATCTCTGATAACTGTGTTCAATATCGTATAATTATACTGGTTATATCCATCACTTCCTTTGTCTCTATCAATTGATGACATTAAAATATTAAATTTTAAAAAATTAAGTGATCATTTTTGAATGACTATATTTATAATTGAAAGCATATATATCATTCTTTGAAATCCAATTAGATACAATTAAATATGTTCATGTGTTTTCTATATCCATAATATATAATAATACATTTAATTAAATAAAAAATGAAATTTTATTTATAACAGTTTGAGTTGTTAAAATTAATGATATATATATATATATTCTCTAGAAAGAATCCAAAATGAGAGATAACTAAGATATCAATATCATAAAACATCCCATGAAATGGGAGCCAATATTTCAAAATGTCATTTGATAAATCCCATCAACTTATGTGTCTCTCAATATGAGTAACTGTGTGAGGTCACACACATTTCCATTGTTCCTCACAGATGATGGGGCATGATCTCCAGGAAGATGAGAAACACACTATATAAGAGGGTGTACCACTCAGTGGATAGAGGAACCATTCCCTAATTCCATAGGGGATACCACTCTAGGATATTGGAATCGGTTTATAATGCCATTGGGGGTGACACTCTATATATAGACAACTCACAAAGTAATTCCATGTTAGCAGGGGAGTATAACACTACTGATAGATATCATACACCCAAATTCATTAGGGGAACAACTTGTTAGATATAAGTCATGCTCCCAAATTCCATAGGGTGGTACCAAAAAATAGATATAGGACACAAACAATAATTCCTCAGGGGGTACATTTTAGTAGACATTGGACCCATTTCGTAGTTCCATAAGGGGTTTCCATGTAGTAGTTAGATGGAATGAACCCTAATTCCATATAGGGGTACCAATATAATGATCCTACCCGATCCCTACCCTTGGAAATCATCTCTAAAAGAAGCATCATGCTAAGAGAATCTTACCTGATATCTTATAATCCACCATAAAGGACAATATAATATTTTAGGTGGAAGAATGCACCATATAGGATTCTTAGTGATCAAAATATTACTCCATGCGAAGGATATATATGAGGTATAATTTTCTGTAAAAGGAAGTGGAGGTACATGACATGTAAGGGGAAATACATGTCATGTATCTCACTATACTGCCTAGTTGTGTCCCTTTTGGTAAATATTTCAATACCAATATAGCCCTAAAATTATCCAAGGGGACAACATGGAATTCCTGTTCTCTTGGCCATTTCCATGTAACTTTGGTCATGCCCATATAATTTGGTTCATGGTGTGTCCTCCCATACAAGGACCAACCAATATGGATCTTTCTCATTCCCATTCAATCTCAGTATGGTAACATGGCACGTGGAAAATCCCCAAGGTATGTATCCTTATGTTTTTAAAAAACCTAGCTTCGTTGCTGTAGGGGTACTATAAAACATGAATTTTTAGTCCTAGACACGTTTTTGTCTATTTTATTTTTTCTAAGTCAAATATTGTTTTTTTGGATTCTTGATCTATCCACATTGCTACCAATAATTTCCTATCATTCTCTCAAAACTGAATGGGGAAGTCTCCGTTCATCGTTTCTGGCTATCCAATGTCTAGAAATCAATCTTCTATCAATCCATCTAATGCCCATTAAGGCTTTAAATGTATCAAATTATCTTCCAAATATGATTAATATCCTAGATCCTTGAAAAAATCAACCTCAACAAAGAAGTAACCCAAATCAATCTCTGATTTTTTAATCCATTCATCACACATGAATCGATTGTGAATCTCGAGGTTTGATCACACTCATACCCACCTGAAAATGTCAAACCGTGGTCCCCATAACCCAACATCAACGGTCTTGAATAATTATGGAGTAAAAGAACCATGAAATTTTATTTAACAATCATTACATAAGAATTATTAGCCTAACAATACTATCATTGAATGTTGGGTGAGTATCAATTGAGAAAACAATTTATAATCGAGGTACATGCACAGATAAAGGATCAATTATCAGTGGTCAATGGAATAAGAATGGTCATGATAAAAAGTATAATTATGAATGAGGAAATCATCATATGATGATTACATCATAATTATTCCTATAGATATTTGATAAATAATGTTATCTCTAATGAGTAATCTAAGTAGTTGCATTTATTGCACGTTGTTTTCTAGGATCTGGAGGCTCATTATCATCTTATTTTAATTCACCAATGGATGGTTGATGAAAAATAATCTCAATAGTCCCATGGTTAAGATAATAAACCAATTTATCTTATATAACATTATATATATATATATATATATTATTTATGTTTTCTTTATTTAATGAATTAATTAATTTAATCAGTTAATTAATCCACTGAACGTAGCACCAACATTCTCTTTATCTAAACACCCCTACTGTCCCATTTTAGGTCATGCCTAGGTTAAAACATGAATTTTTTATTCCAAAATGATTTCATATTCCAAAATGATTTTCTATTAAAAATGATTTGTTATTTTAAATAAGAGAATATTTCTAGTAGATATTTCATTATATATAATAAATGATTTTTGTATAGTATTATATATAGTGAATATTTTTATAAAATTAATTTTGAGAAAACCAGGCTTGATTTTTGTATATCGTCTAAGTGATTGGATCAATATATATTTCTATAAGGTATAAGTAGGTTCTCTACCTTATTCATTATTTTAATATTATCTACATTTAAAATAACAAATAATCAAACATATTAGTGTATTGATCTCTCTTCTAGTTATCATACTCCTAGGATCTCTCCTGTAAGAACCTATACTACCACAACACTCAATCCTATGATATGTACTATAAATGTATGTTCCATTATTACAGATTCTCAATCACCAATGGGTGCTCCACCAAATGTGGCTCCATCCTCCATGTCTGACATTTGTCCATCAATTACATTCCTTGGGTCATGTACTTTTATCTTCAGCTATGAAAAATGGAAGACTTCATGAACTTGGTCCAATTATGATGGTAGAGAGAGGTTGTGAGAAACCTTGTCAGCCATTTTAAAGATATCAAATGACATAATGATCCTCCGGAATATATTTCTTCTCCATATAAATCTCTAAAATACTTGTCATGGGGAGATTCTTAAGAGAATTATGTCTCCCTAATAAAATACCATGTTCCTATGACATCGATCTGCATAACATTTTCGTCATATCTAATCTATCCCCATCTCCCCATAGTTGACATGGACCTTTTCGATCATCGTTTTCTCCATCAATGGACCAAAAGGAGATTATTCACCAATCTGAGGTCATTATATGGGTTACCTATATGGTATCCCATATAGGTTCACCAGATGTGCCATGTCAATATTAGAGTGGTAGATATTACAATACAAAAACTCTACTCATGGAATGTGATCCTCCCAAATATGGTCATATTATAACATGAAACACCTTAACATATCTACCGACACTAAGGGTCAAACAAGGTGCATTGTACGGTCCTTTTTCTTGTAACATATTACACCATGTTAGGTATGACACACCTTGTCATATTTGATAACACTATGTACATTTACGCAAGATCCAAATCCATTTTTGTTATAGATAAATGGAATTATTTACATGAAAAAACACATAATATATACTTAAAAAAATTTGGGATGTTTTCATATACTTTTTATTATCACAATGTCTTTTTTATGATTTTTCTAATCTTAATCCCAATAATAACTAAACATTTCCTTTGATACCATCTATAAAAATCATATTCATTATAACACATTAGTTCATGATTTAATACCTAAAATTACACAAAATACAACATTATGGATTTAGAAGTCTATTTTCATTATGAAATAGGTACATATCAAAATAGAATGAGCATAAGATACATCACTATTATTGAAAACACCTTTAACACCCTTCTAAAATTATAATGCTTTTAAAACTACATAGGATAATGTAACGACCCGAAATTTTGAATAAATCTTGTTTCCTAATTTTATGTGTTATTTTATTTTGATTTTTATACTCAACAAAAATGTTTAATTTGATAACATGAGTATAATTAAAATGAGACCATTGGGTTTTGACTGTTATATGACCTTTGGTCAATATGACCCCTGGAAACTAAACATTTTGATTATTGTCTCTAAATACAAGTAATCTTGGTTAATTATTATAGAAAAAAGATTCGATGGCCTCACCGAGTAGTCTTGGACCGATCGAAGCCCATTTAACAGAACTTGGGATGGAGGTAGCACCACTGGGCTTTGCTCTGGACCAAATCCAAGCCGAACATCATCGTGTGAAGCTAGAACGGAATCGACTTTGCGAGAAGTTCAAACTAATATAAATTACTACTCGTGCGATGTTAGTCGACCCTCCCTCAGATTCTCTCAACTTAGCACACCTTACACTGAGGTCCTATGCTGGTCTGATAAGGGGCTATGTAAGGAGACCGTAACTACCTTGTGTAATCCTATATTTTAAATAAAAATTGGGATTTCTTCTTATGATGATGTTTATGAATTTTCATATAACCGGATAAATATAGTATGCATATTTTTGATGAATTTTAGAAAAAAAGATATTTTAAAAAAGGTTTATGTAAACCTTAAATAATTAAAAACGTGTACTGATATTTAAAAAATGGTCTTATACAATTATGTCCAGTACGAAATTTAGAGTCTAATAAGATCAACTTGATTTTTTATGAATAGTAATTATGAATAGTGATTTCATGCTTAAGATTAGTAATGTGACCAAATGGATTAATAGTTTCGCTCAAAGAAAGTTTTAATATAATTTAGACACCTAGATTAAGTAATGTGATTCAATAAAATGGGTAAATAACAGTTTCATAAATTATTATCCACGTATTAGTTTTTTCGGATGAATAGTGTTTTTTAATTAAAAATTTAATTAAAAATAATTAGAAAATTATTTTTATAAAAATGACTTTATTTTTGAACTCAGAGCATCGATATTATATTATGGTAATTTATAGGGTTTTTTATGAAAAAAATGAATTCTCGGTGAATAATGTTTTTATTTAAAAACTAAATTAAAAATATTTAGAAAATTATTTTTATAAAATGGAGTTCATATTTGAAATCAGAGCATTTATATTTGGTTAAGGTGAAATTTTGGGATTTTTCTGAAAAAGTTGAATTTTCAGTGAATAGTAAAAATATAGTTTTAGGGTTTCGGTATGTTTAATGATCTCATAACTGTGTCATGATGATGTCATGAGATATTTTAGGGGTTGTCCGGCCAAGGGTGATGAATTTTTGTTTTGGGGGCCCCATGTTTCCTAACTCCATGGTAAATGCCAAGGGAGAGCACATGGTTTTGAGAAAAGCACTTTTGAGGTGTCCCTTGGCCATTAATGCCTTGTCCCCACACTTTCACTACAAATACCCACCTTTTCCTCCATTAGTTTTCACTCCCAGCACTCCACCAACGAATTTCTGGTCTCCTTACCTCCCAAGGAGTCCTTCCAAGGTTCCGCCAAGCCCTTAAGGTCCAAACCATTGAGTTTTAAGAGTTACGTTTTAAGGTAAGGGATCCGACCCCCTTTCTTTCTTTTCAAGTGATATCTTTTATGTCATTTCATTTATGCTCCACGTTCTTATGTTGGAAGATGTTATTTTATACTCCTCTTACTTCCCTTTTCATGTTCATATAATGAGAGATCCCCTCTTACTCTCATTATTTCGTTTTATGAAGTTTAAAGTGGCGCCGATAGGCTGCCGAAATTTTTGTAATGGATTCTTTCTCCCTTCTCAATTTTCAAGATCTATTTTCATGTAAAGTATTTCAAGTTACTTTTTATTATGTTGGGTTATGATCTCTAAATTTATCATACTGATCTTTTATGATCATATTATGAGAGACCCCATTTTATCTCTTCAATTCAGTATTTTGAAGTTTTAAGTGGCGCCGTTAGGCTGCCGAATTTTTATGTGGTTCTTCACCCTTCTCATTTTGAAGTTCTACTTTCATGTCAATTCTTTCAAGTTAATTTTTGTTATGTTGGGGTATGATCTCTATATCTATCATACTAGACCCTTATGTTCATATGATGAGAGACCCGATTTGATCTCTTCAATTCAGTATTTGGAAGTTTCAAGTGGCGTCGTTAGGCTGCCAAATTTTATAGGGGATTCTTTCACCCTTCTCATTCTTTTAAAAGTTCTACTTTCATGTCATGTCTTTAAAGTTCCTTTTTAATTATGTTGGGGAATTATATCTATATATATCATACTGAACTCTTATGTTCACATGACGAGAGAACCTATTTGATATTTTCAAATCATTTTTGTTGAAGTATAAGTAACGTCGTTAGGCTGCAGAACATTCATAAGAGAAATCTAATTTTTTTCTTCCTTCCATGTTTTTCATTTCAAATGGTATGTCCTTGAAATTTCATTACCATGATCATGTATCCTTCTTATTCTGTCCATATACTGTTTTATGGGTCATTTCTGAATGTTTGACCCATTTTACCTCTCTTTTTAATGTATTCTAAAACCTCGTAACATAGCTGTTATGCTGCAGAATTTCCGTCTCAAAATGTATCTCTCTTTTTCTAAAGATATTTTATATTATTAAGTGAATACTCAAAGCTCTTTCTTCTAAAAGTGTATTCACATATATACCAAAATGTTCTATTTTAAATTCTGGGATTTACATACATGAGACCCACCTTCCTTTTCTGTGGGTTTTAAAGTGATGTAAAGATCATGTCTTTAAAGCAGTTTTTAAAACGTTATGATTATGAAATGAAACCCATTTATTTTATGCTATATGGGTTATTTATGAAATGATTGATGATGATATATGTGGCTCACATGATAATAGAGACAAATTAAGTGTGCTCCCCGATAGCGCTCCAATGCATTGGGTAATGATGTAATCACTAGAGATTACAATTTTCACGATACCTTGGTGAATAACCTTGTTAATTTTCAAATGACACCTCGGGGATGGACCTTGGTGATATCTTCATGATTTTCTATGTTAAATTATGTAGCCACATCTTCAAGTAATGAAAAATGTTATTTTTATTATGATATGCCTCAGAATTTCTTTCTCATTCCTTAATTTTCTTTTCATTACCTTATTGAAGTATCTCAAGTTCACATGAAAAATGTTTCTCTTGTTTCACTTACTGGGCCTTCTGCTCACCCTTTCTTTTGATGTATGTCCCCAGGTTATGAGATGCAGTAATGAGCCTAGGATGAACATGAAGAGAATCCTTTTAGGTGTTTAAGAAGAATCTTTTATGTTTTCATGTTTAAAGTTCCTGGTTTCCATGACACTAAACCTTAAAGATCCTCGGTTTTGTAAAATATAATGAATATTTATGTGATAAAAAGGCGGGATGTTATAGTTGGTATCAAAGGATGGTTTAGTTATTTGTGGAAATTAGGATATGAAAACTTTATGAAGAATCCTATAGAAATTGTTTTATATAGGAAATCTTCCTGGTATTTTGGTGAGTATTGAGTAAGGGGTTTCCAAGCAAATAAATCAATGTCTGGATACGAGCAGGTAGAGGTGGCTCTGGCACCGATGTACATAGGGGTAAAACACGAAAACACCACTTTGAGCTAGACTCGAACGGGAACTGGTACACAACAACGGGCCTTGCTGCACTCTTGGTTACGACACTCCCAGGGGATATGCTTTGGTAAATTCCTAATCTTAGTATGAACCATTGTTAAAGGAACAAAGACAAAATAAAATAAAGATTAACATAAGGATATATGATCTTTTATAACCTAGTTTGAAACCAAGGGGATCACAAGTTAGGGTATAATTTTCTTCTACAAGTTATCCTTATATGCTTTCAGTTCCTTTTCATGATTATTGGCTAAGTTCATAAGCCCCTAATTATGCTTTCTCTTCTTAGTTAATGGTTGGAAATGAAAGAACATGTCCCAACAACAAATGTTATAGGAAAATGCGACGATTGTTGTATTCTTATGACAGGGATGAATAAGGGATTAAAATATGATTATTATTTTGGAAGACGTTCACTATTTTGGGGACCCTATATGATCGAGGTAAATATATTACTATGGTATTTTCATTGAGGAGTAAAGTTGACTTATATTTTGAAGAATCGATGAATTTAAGGTGGACTTATAGTAATTTAGGTTACTTATGGGTATGATTAACCTATCTTGGGTAAAATATGTTTAGGTTAGATACTTTTGTTATAAGATGTTAGGATTAGTTGATGTTGTTTGGAGATGAACAATGAAGTTTATTTTGGAACATTATGTTATCAAGTCCTTCTTGTATTTGGGTTTCAATCATAGATTAGTTTATTTTGAGGAATTTTAAGGACCGTTATTTATGGAATGGACTATGATGAACTTTGGGTAGTACATGGAACTTTGAAGATTTAAAAGTAGTTTCCATTCCTATGGAATTATTCATTTTTGAAGAGTTGTTTTACCTTACCCTTTCTGTTTTTGGGATAATGTTTAAAGATAGAAGAAAAAGAAAGTTAATCTTTTGTGGATTATGTGATTCTCTAGAAGATGATTCTTGTGTTTTAATGATACCAAGTAGTTTTGAATGCTCATAGTTTGGAGAAAAGATTAGTTTTGGGTAGAAACTTATTAAATGATGCAACTCTACATGAATATAGATATATTTTCATATGTTTTTGTTTTATTTTGTAAATGAATTACTCAAAATTATGAAAAGGAACATAAAACAAAAACGTTGTTGGTTTACGTTTCCTACTGGGTAATCAAAGACCGTTTACACACATCATAAGTTTGGGTTTTTCTTATGGTTAAATTTCTCCTAATCATGTTTTCTATCACTCTCCCTCAGAACATGACCCTTTGTTTTCTACTCCATGTCCATGTTATACAACATGGAATCCTAGTGTGGGCTAACTCGGGTGACCTTTTTTACTTACCTTTTTTTCATTTAAAGTAATTGTTTTACTGACTCCTTTTCCGATGTGGGACTTTTAATGAAATTTCAGAACCACATTTTAAAAATTTCAAGGGCGCAATTTCTTATGGGGGAAGATTGTAACGCCCCGAAATTTTGAATACATCTTGTTTCCTAATTTTATGTGTTATTTTATTTTGTTTTTTATACTCAACAAAAATGTTTCATTTGATAACATGAATATAATTAAAATGAGACCATTGGGTTTTGACTGTTATATGACCATTGGTAAATATGACCCCTGGAAACTAAACGTTTTGATTATTGTCTCTAAATACAAGTAATATTGGCTAATTATTATAGAAAGAAGATTTGATGGCCCACCGAGTAGTCTTGGACCGATCGAAGCCCATCTAATAGAACTTGGGAAGAAGGTAGCACCACTGGGCTTTGCTCTGGACCAAACCCAAGATAAACTTCATCGTGTGAGGCTAGAATGGAATCTCCTTTGCGAGAAGTTCAAACTGATAGAAATTACTACTCATGCGATGTTAGCCGAGCCTCCTTCAGATTCTCTCACCATAGCACACCTTACACTTAGGTCATATGCTGGTGTGATAAGGGGATATGTAAGGAGACCACAACTGCCTTGTGTAATCCGTTGTTATAAATAAAAAATGGGATTTCTTTTATGATGAATTTTATGAATTTTTAAATAACCGGATAAATATAGTATGCATATTTTTGATGAATTTTAGAAAAAAAGATATTTTAAAAAATGTTTATGTAAACCTTAAATGATTAAAAACGTGTAATGATATTCAAAAAATGGTCTTCTACAATTATGTCCAGTACGAAATTTAGAGTCTAGTAAGATCAACTTGATTTTTGATGAATAATAAATTATGAATAGTGATTTTATGGTTAAGATTAGTAATGTGACCAAATGGATTAGTAATTTCGCTCAATGAAAGTTTTAATATAATTTAGACACCTAGATTAAGTAATGTGATTCAATAAAATGGGTAAATAATGGTTTCATAAATTATTAGCCAAGTATTAGTTTTTTCAGATGAATAGTGTTTTTTAATTATTAATTTAATTAAAAATAATTAGAAAAATATTTTTATAAAAATGAATTTATTTTTGAACTCAGAGCATCGATATTATATTATGGTAATTTTTGGGGTTTTTTCTGAAAAAAATGAATTCTCGATGAATAGTGTTTTTATTTAAAAACTAAATTAAAAATATTTAGAAAATTATTTTTATAAAATGGAGTTCATTTTTGAAATCAGATCATTGATATTTTGTTAAGGTGAAATTTTGGGAATTTTCTGAGAAAGTTGAATTTTCAGTGAATAGTAAAAATACAGTTTTAGGGTTTCGGTATGTTTAATGATCTCATTACTGTGTCATGAGGATGTCATGAGATATGATAAGGGTTGGCCGGCCAAGGGTGATGAATTTTTGTTTTGGGGGCCCCATTTTGCCTAACTCCATGGTAAATGCCAAGGGAGAGCACATGGTTTTGAGAAAAACACTTGTGAGGTGTCCCTTGGCCATTAATGCCTTGTCCCCTCACATTCCCTATAAATACCCACCCTTTCCTCCATTAGTTTTCACTCCCAACACTCCCCCCAACGAATTTCTGGTCTCCTTACTTCCCATGGAGTCCTTCCAAGGTTCATCCAAGCCCTCAAGGTCCAAACCATTGAGTTTTAAGAGTTACGTTTTAAGGTAAGGGATCTGACCCCCTCTCTTTCTTTTCAAGTGATATCTTTTATGTCATTTCTTTTATGCTCCACGTTCTTATGTTGGAGGATGTTATTTTATACTCCTCATACATCCCTTTTCATGTTCATATAATGAGAGATCCCCTCTTACTCTCATTATTTCGTTTTATGAAGTTTAAAGTGGTGCCGATAGGCTGCCGAAATTTTTGTAATGGATTCTTTCTCCCTTCTCATTTTTCAAGATCTATTTTCATGTAAAGTATTTCAAGTTCCTTTTTATTATGTTGGGTTATGATATCTAAATTTATCATACTGATCTTTTATGATCATATGATGAGAGACCCCATTTTATCTCTTCAATTCAGTATTTTGAAGTTTTAAGTGGCGCCGTTAGGCTGTCGAATTTTTAAGTGGTTCTTCACCCTTCTCATTTTGAAGTTCTACTTTCATGTCAATTATTTCAAGTTAATTTTTGTTATGTTGGGGTATGATCTCTATATCTATCATACTAGACCCATATTTTAATATGATGAGAGACCCCATTTGATCTCTTCAATTCAGTATTTGGAAGTTTCAAGTGGCGCCGTTAGGCTGCCGAATTTTATAGGGGATTCTTTCACCCTTCTCATTCTTTTCAAAGTTCTACTTTCATGTTAAGTCTTTAAAGTTCTTTTTTAATTATGTTGGGGAATTATCTCTATATCTATCATACTGAACTCTTATGTTCACATGACTAGAGAACCTATTTGATATTTTCAAATCATTTTTGTTGAAATATAAGTAACACCGTTAGGCTGCCGAACTTTCATAAGAGAAATCTAATTTTTGTCTTCCTTCCATGTTTTTCATTTCAAATGGTATTTCCTTGAAATTTCATTACCATGATCATGTATCCTTCTTATTCTGTCCATATACTGTTTTATGGGTCATTTCTGAATGTTTGACCCATTTTCCCTCTCTTTTTAATGTCTTTTAAAACCTCGTAACATAGCTGTTATGCTGCAGAATTTCCGTCTCAAAATGTATCTCTCTTTTTCTAAAGTTCTTTTATATTATTAAGTGAATACTCAAAGCTCTTTCTTCTAAAAGGGTATTCACATATATACCAAAATGTTCTATTTTAAATTCTGGGATTTACATACATGAGACCCACCTTCCTTTTCTGTGGGTTTTAAAGTTACGTAAAGATCATGTCTTTAAAGCAGTTTTTAAAACTTTATGATAATGAAATGAAACCCATTTATTTTATACAATATGGGTTATTTATGAAATGTTTGATGATGATATATGTGGCTCACATGATAATAAAGACAAATTAAGGGTGCGCCCTGATTGCGCTCCAATGCATTGGGTAATGATGTAACCACTAGAGATTACAATTTTCACGATACCTTGGTGAATAACATTGGTAATTTTCAAATGACACCTTGGGGATGGACCATGGTGATATGTTCATGATTTTATATGTTAAATTATGTAGCCACATTTTCAAGTTATGAAAAATGTTATTTTTATTATGATATGCCTCATAATTTCTTTCTCATTCCTTAATGTTCTTTTCATGACCTTATTGAAGTATTTCAAGTTCACATGTAAAATGTTTCTCTTTTTTCCCTTACTGGGCCTTCTGCTCACCCTTTCTTTTGATGTATGTCCCCAGGTTATGAGATGCAGTAATGAAATTAGGATGAACATGAGGAGAATCCTTTCAAGTGTTTAAGAAGAATCTTTAATGTTTTCATGTTTGATGTTCCTGGTTTCCAAGACACTAAACCATAAAGATCCTCGGTTTTGTAAAATGTAATGAATGATTATGTGTTAAAAAGTCGGGATGTTATAGATAACATGGGGAGAAGCACAAGAAAAAATGGATATATAAATCACAGTAAGGGAATAAATATTGTATAAGGTGTTACATGTAATAAAATAAGAATATAAAGGTGCCATAATAAGAGTAGATCATAATCTTGAACAATGAAATGTGATATTTCATGATAACATTAAAATGAAATATGTGGAAACAATATAAAAGATTACATCATAAACATTAGTCAAGGATAAAAAACTAAAAATCATTTGAGGAAAAAGTCCATTAATTGAATCAGGTTCACTCTATATCCCAACATGACGCCTCATGATACTAAACATCACCCAATGCATTGGATAACTATATAATATTCTATAGACATGTAGATTTCATTTCATTCTCATGCTTATGTGTTCCATATAGATCATATAAAATGAATTCAATCATCATCATATTTTATTAAATAATAAATGAGTGTTGAATACATACATGTAATTCAAAATTCAATGAAATATATGTGTCAATGGGTGAATAGCCTTAATAGGAAATGGGTATGATATTCACTATACATCCGTTTTGTCATGGACAATCATGGTTAAATATTTTCAGCCTAACAGTGTAAAATAAAAATTCATAAAATTGGTTGATAGAAAAAAATTGGCCTCTCTTAATTTGGAAATAAATTGGATGTTAATGGGGAAATGGAATTACATATCCCATCATAAGGAATTTAAGATGAAGGGAATAAGGTAAGGATGATACATCAATAAAGATTAGAAAATAAATGATTCCTTATAATAGTGTAAAACTCCAAATGATTTGGAGGGGCATCATGAGTTCTTTGGGTATAAAATTTTGAACTACATATAGTATAGGGTAGAGTATCGACATGGTCCAATGAGATTGACTAAAGAGAAATTAGATATTTTTTGGGTTTATTTAGGAAATGGGGGGTGGATTTCATTATTATTTATGTTTTGGACTCTTCATAATAAAATAATCAAAACCACTAAACATACCATGGTTTTTACCCATGGTTTCAAATAAATGGGAGTGTTTTTAATTATTTTATATGGATATAGGCCAAAAAAATAACACCCTATATTATGTGGAGGTGAGTCAAAATATTAAATAAATAATTTTTAAATGTTCAAATATAATAATGGTTTTTGAGGATTCATAAGGGCTTTACGAAATTTATCAAATAAGAATAAATTCACCTCATATTATATTTAAAACATTAATTTTTATTTGATACCATTTTAATTAATTATTACATTACTTATGTGTCATTTTGATATCATTATACACAAAGTATATTTATATGGTATTTAAATTTTTACCACAAAATCTGACCCTCTCATAAAATTTTCCAAAAAACACATTTGGATATTTTCAACATTATGATTCAAAAAATAATATTAATCTTATATAATTTCAATTCAATATATATGATGTTTCAATTTTAAAATAGTAACAATAATTATTTAAGTAATTCTAGAATTTTACAATTTCAGTTTTTGAACACTTATAAAAATTAACTTTTGACTTAATAAAAATAATATGATCATTTATATTTAATAAATAATATTTTATAATAATATTTTCATTAAATATTACTTATTTAAAAAACATTAATTTAACCAGATAAATATCTTCATTGAATTTGAATTTTAACCAAAATTACGATTTTTTTTATTTTATCAAAAATATTCAATTAAAAGTAAAAGTAATAGGATGAATGTTTAATAATTACAATATAAAATATAATTTACAAACTCATATTTCAAGGGTTTTGTTAGATATCACGTTAATACATTAGAAAACACACTAAGAGTTTTGTGATGGATGGTGAGACTTATATGGGGTGGTTCAACATATAAGGTTTGGGTCATGATATCCATGATCTTGAAGATATCTAGTAGATGATATCAATAATGAAAAATGTATTTGATCTCAGATTGAGATTGTCCAAGAGAAAATCTTAGTGATGATATCTCCTTTAAAATCTCTGATAAATGGGTTCAATATCATATAATTCTACTGGTTAAATCCATCACTTCTTTTGTCTATATCAATTCATGATGTTGAAATTTTATATTTATAAAAATAATGTGATCATTTCTCATGGAATATATTATTAATGGAAACAATACATATTATTATTTAAAATTTAATTAGATATAATTAAATATGTTCATGGGTTTTATATACCGATAATTTATAATAAGACATTTATTTAAATAAAAAATGAAATTTTATTTATAATAGTTTGAGCTGTTTAAAATAATCATATATGTATATATATATTCTCAAGAAAGAATCCCAAATGAGAGAGAAATAATATATTCATATCATAACACGTCCCAAGAAAAGAGAGCCAATATTTCCAAAGGACCTTTGATAATACCCAAAAATTTATGTGCCTCTGTCAATTGTAGTAACATTGTGAGGTCACACACATTTCCATTGTTCCTCACAGATTATGGGGCGTGATCTCCATGAAGCGAAGAAACACAATATTTAAGAGGGTGTACCACTCAGTTGATAGAGGACCCATTCCATAATTCCAAAGGGGGTACCACTAAAATATATTTGACTCGTGTCATAATGACATTAGGGGTGACACTCCATATATAAACAACTCACACAGTAATTCCATGTTGGCGGGGGAGTATAACTCTATTGATAGATAAAATACACCCTAATTCCATAGAGGGAACCACTTGTTAGATATAGGACATTCTCCCTAATTTTATAGGGTAGAACCACATAATGGATATAGAACCCAAATAGTAATTCTATAGTGGGTACATATTAGTAGACATTGGACCCATTCTGTAGTGCCATAAGTGGTTTCCACATATTATATAGATGACATGCACCCTAATTCCATATAGGGGTATCAGTATAATGATCTTACCTAATCCCTGTCACTGTCAATCATCTCCAAAATAAGCATCACACTTAAAGAATCTGATATGATATCTTATAATCCACCGTAATGTCCATTATCACATTCTTTGTGGAATGACACACCAGATATGCTAGTTGGTGAACAAAATAAGATTCCAAGTGAAGGATATATAAGAGGTATAACTTTTAGTAAAAGTAAGTGGGGGTACATGACATATAAGGGGACATACATGGGATGTTCTCTCACTTCATTGCCTAGATGTGTCCCTTTTGGTAAATATTTCACTACCAATATTTCCTTAAAAGTGTCTGAGGGGAAAACATGGAATTCCTGTTCTCCTGGCCATTTCCTTGTAACATTGGTCATGCCCATTTACTTTGGTCCATGGTATGTCCTGCTACACAGAGACCTACAAATATGCTTCTGTCCCATTCCCTTTCAATCTATATATGGTCACATGGCATGTGGCCAAGACCCATGACATGTATCCTTATCTTTTACAAAAACCTAGTTTCATTGCTTTAGGGGTACTATAAACATGAATTTATAATCATACCCATGGTGTTGCCTATTTTATTTATTGTAATTAAAATATTGTTTTTGTATTTCTGATCTATCCTTTCTGCTACAAAAAATTTCCTATCATTATCCCTAAACTGAATGGGGATGTATCTGTTCATCGTTTCTGGCCATCCAGTGGCTAGAAATCAAACATATCTAAATGCATCCAATACCCATTCATGCTTCAAATGTTTCCAATTATCTTATAAAAATGCTTCAGATCCCATATCATTGAATAAATCTTCCATAGCAAAGAAAAAACCCAAATGCATCTCTTATTTGTTAATCCATTCATCACACATGAATCGATTGTGAATCTCATGTTCTAATAACACTCATACCCACCTGACAATGTCAAACCATGGTCCCCATAACCCAAAATCCTTGATAATGAAGAATTATGGAGTAAAAGAAGCTGAAAATGTTGTTATAAATCATTATAAAATAATTATTATACAAATAATACTATTAGATAATATTGGTTGAGTAACAATTGAATAGAAAACTTATATTCGAGGTACATTCACAGATTGAGTCTCAATTATCAGTGATCAATGGAATAAGAATGATCATGATAAAAATTATAATTATGAATGAGGAGATAAACATATGTTGAGTAGATCCTAGTGATTATGTTAGTTCATGGATAAATAATGTTCTCTCTAATGATTAATCTAAGTATTTGCATCTATTGAACCTTGTTTTCTAGGATCTGGAGGCTCATTGTCATATGGTTTTAGTTCACCAATGGATGGTTGATTAAAAATCATCTCAATAGTCCCATGGTTATGACAATAAACTAATGTATCTAATATAACATTATATTTATATTTTATTTAGGTTTAGTTTATTTAATGACTTTATTAATTTAATCAGTTAATTTATCCACTAAACGTACCACTAACATTCTCTTTATCTGAGCACCCATGATGACACATTTTAGGTCACGCCTAGGTTAAAAGTTGAATTTTTTATTCCAAAATGATTTCGTATTTTAAAGAAGAGAATAGTTCTAGTAGATATTCTATTATATATAAGAATTCATTTTTGTGTGAAATTTTATATATTGAATATTTTTATAAAATTAATTTCAAGAAAACCAAGCCTGATAATTGCATGTCGTCTAAGTGCTTGGATCAAAAAACATTTCTATAAGGAAGAAATAGTTTTTATACCTTATTAATTATTTTAATATATTCTTCATTTAAAATAATAAAATAATCCTACATATTAGTGTACTAAGCTCTCATCTGGATCTCATACTCCTAGGATCTATCCTGCAAGCTCCTATACTACCACAACACTCAATCCTAAGATATGTCTTATCCACTTAGGATCCTTTCTTATAGATTCTCAATCACCACTAAGGGATCCACCAAAAGTGGCTCCATCCTCGATGTCCGACACGTGTCCATCAATTACATTCCTTGGGTGATGTACATAACTCTTCAACGTTGAAAAATATAAGACTTTGTTAACCTGGTCCAATTAAAGGGGTAGAGAGAGGCTGTGAGAAACCTCTTTAGACATTTTAATGATCTCAAATGGCATATTGATCCTCATGTATATCTTTCCTCCCCTTATAAATCACTAAAATAAATGTCATGGGGAGATTCATAAGAAAAATATTTCTCCCTAATCAAACTCCATATTCCTATGATATTGATCTGCTTAACATTTTGGTCAAGTCTAATAAATACCCATCTCCTCATAGATGACCTGGACCTTCTCCATCAACGTTTTCACCATCAATGGCCCAATAAGAGATTCCTCACCAATCTCAGGTCATTATATGCGTTACCTATATGGTATTCTATATTGGCTCACCAGATGTGCCATGTCAATAGTTCAGTGGTAGATATTACTATTCAAAATCTCTACTCATGGAAAGTGATCCTCCCAACTATGGTCATAGTCTAACAAGAAATCCCTTTACATATCTGCCAACACCTAGTTAGTGTGTTATGTTTATCCATCTATTTTGGGGTGGAAGACTATACTCATCCTCATCTAGGTCTCAAATTTTTCTTGTAGGCCTCTACATAACCAATACATGAACCACACATCATGATCAATAATAAATTTTTAGGGAACTCCATGATGGTGAACATTATCCCTTACATAAAACAAACCCAAACTCATTATCAAAATTTATTCCCCAATATAAAGTGTTTTGAATTTATTAGTTATTCAAAAATCACACAGAAGGTGTCATGACATCTCACTATATTTGGAAGACCTAATGTAATGTATATGGATATTCTAACCCATTTCCACCTTCGGAACACAATTGGATGCAAACAATATACTAGAACTTGGTGCTCATACATCACTTACAGGTAGGTGAGGCATGAAGGTAAGAGCTCATTCGCACTACTTCCCTTCCCAATCAAACATAAATGCCATTGAATACTTATGTATATCTTCACAACACCGTGATATATAACCAATGGGTATTTGTGAAAGTCACTCACTACATTTTCCCACATCGTGACCGGGACCACCGCTCATCAATGGAATATGATGATGTGATTCCATCCATTAAAAAATCCATTTGGTGAATCTATAGAGGACATATAGACATGTAAGACCTAAAAGTACATATATCCCAACAAAAACACTCTCATACATTGGAGGAGTAGACGATTAGATACCACTGACTAAAGGAAAGTGGTACACTCATTAACAAATAATGTTATAGGTAAGAAGTCAAACTTCACTAACGCATCCTTCATCAAACGAGACTAGTACATAATAATAAGGGAATAAATCAAGACATTTCGCATAACCATAGTATAGAATATCTAATTTTTTTTTTCATAAAATAACTCCATCCAATGGCTCTACCTCAGGTTCTGGTCCCTCTGTAAGAAGGTATTTTTTGAGACTTTGATGGTCCGACTAAACAAAAAATTATTATCCCCAATAACAATGCCACTACTCCCTTAGATCGAATACTACTGTTATCATATCTAGGTAATGAGTCACATAGATCTCCAATTGGGGTATAAACTTCCTTGAACCATATTATATAACTTCCTATCCATGCATCAATAAAAATCCACTCCCTACTCATAATGTATTGCAATACACTACGTACGATAGTCTCAAAATATGAGCACTCATTAGCCTCACCCATAAAACTTTAGAGGCTCTCTAGAACTGCTCAGTATATGTTAATTGTTATCCTTTCTTATTAATGGTGGTCAAAAGTTATAAAATCTAGTATAGGTCTATCATAAACCTCTTATAGTACCATACCATTCAAAGAAAACAATGATCCTCCAACACACTCTTTGGTGGATCCTTAGAAAGCACTACATCAATCATTTCTATGTCAATGATTAATCAATGCTCAAGATTGTCATTCCCCTGAAAGTGGACATCATGGATCCAAAACCATAACATAAAAATATCACCATAAATCTAGGGATCCAGATGAATATCATGGACCGTTCTAAAGTATTCCAATTTATCCTCCTCAAATACAAAGAATATGATTATGTAATCAGTGAATACAATAACAAATCGGTCTATGTACGAATGACATGTCTGGTATATCAAATTGATAATCATAACCATTGAATTATTCATACAAAAAAAGCATCACCATTAATAAATATTGTCTGTAGTGAAATCATAATTCCATATTCATAATAACAATATTTCAAACTCTCAACTTCTAGTATTCAAACACGATATTGATCTTCAAGAAAAATCTTTCACCATCAAACTAATCAAAGGGTCCTTAAATTCTCGAAATTGGGTACTTGTTAGTTATCATTTTTTGGTTCAGTAGATTATTATATAAATAACAAAACAATCTTCCATCCGCCTTTTCCATGAAAAACAGCGGGGATTCCCATGGGGAAAATATGGTCTTATGAAAACACTCAATAGAATGTCCTCCAACTAAAAATCCCTTTCCTAGAGCATAGTAGGGGAAATTAGATATACTACAAAAGAAATCGTAGAGGATTAAAAGTGCCTATCAAAAAAAATCCATCTCCCACCTCAGAGAAAGTCTCGAGATGTCATTATGGAATACATCTATAAAATTCTCCACAACTGAATGAATCCATATGCTGGAAGAGAATACTACAATAAGGGACACACATTCTAACAGAAGGGTAATGGGAAATAGGTTCTTTCTTTAAATACCCTATTACACTACCAGGAGATCACTCTAACCCATAATGAAGAATCTCATCCCATCAGTGCGAATGAATTTGAATCATCTATTGTGACACCCATTTTGTGATCAGACCCTACGAAAGCAATCCATACCCCATATAAAATCATAATGTCACATCCTGATGACCATAATGACCCATAAGAACCTCTCTCTACATTTATATATCTCACATTTGCAATAGATAAAATATATAGGTCATATGTTTTTCGTAGAAACCTTATGAAAAAGATTATGTGCTTAAGACTCTACTATGAGCTCGAGCTATCACCCCCTGAGTAAATAAATAATGGAATAACATTCACATTGGAATAATATTTATATGAAAATATTTGAATAAACACGTATAGTACATATAATAATCACGCACACCACTGGGTCATACGCATCCATAAGCTGCAGCTGTCTTCGACCCCTACCATCATACCCATGATCCTTAGGTGTGATAACTGGTGGTGGTTGTGGAAGTATACAAAAACATAATTCACCACCCAAAGATTTTCAACCTAGATCCCCTCCAGATCTTTATCTAGATCCACCTCATTGTGGCCACCCTACCATTTCGTAGGTGATCCATGATGTTGGAACTACCTCTTACTTGAATGTCCATCCACTATTAGCCTTCCCTCTTTAGCACATTGGGTTAGGAAATCACAGGCCACATGAAATTGTCCATCACATTCACAGAACCACCCCTATCCAAGCAGCCCTTCTCATCCATGTGGCCCCTATTACACATGGACAAAAATCTGAGTCTGTTCATGTGGTGGTCTCCTACATCAAGATTCTACCAATTGGAACCTACTATATACTATTGAAGACTCAACCTTTTAACAACCACTTCTAGCTCTAGTTTCATGGAATACCTATATCATGAATATCTCCATCACAAAAACCTACATAAACAATACTGAAATGGAGGGAATAAAAAAGGGAAATATACTAACACATATTTCACTATGGAGACCATATTAAAAATTCATTTCTTGAATATTTCCATCCAAAATCACATCAAGAGTGTACAATGTAATTTTTCTGAACCTCAAAACTTTCTAATAAATTGTCATCTCTCCTTTATAAGGATCAAGAAGTTACTAAATCCAAACTAAATGAAATCATGAGGGGTAATACTCCTCAAAAAATAGCAGATGGAAGTTGATCCATGAGAGTGTATACTCATCATGCATCTATGCAACTAGACACCATCAGTTCCTAGATGCCCAGTGGAAATGGTAGGATACTAGTGAAAACTCCTGATAATTTTTTGTCGGAATGATCCTCAAAACATAGAAAACTTCATCTAGCCAATTCTATATTGCATGGGGAACTTGATCACTGTAGATTCTCATGAACATCTAGAGAGAGAACTCACAAAGTGCACTAATATTATTTTCATCCTCATCAATCTCTAATTGTGTGATCTGTTGCTCGATTTGTGAGTGTACTTCTACCTTTCCATTCTCAGGAATAATATCATAAGATGGGCCCTGAACAGAGGCCTCACCACTCATCAAATCATCATCATGATATGGAAATGGTATCATGGGTGGCTATTTCATAGACGGTTCCTAATTTTTTATCTAGAAGTTCCATAGTTATATGATAATATATATAGGGGAGATGATTGATGTTGGACAGTCAAAGACCAAATCCTATGTGATATATCTACAACTATCCCTATAACCAACTTGTCAGTATACTATGTTGAATATAAGTGGGTCATAGTACACATGAATGGATACATAATCCACTGCACCAACACTATGTTCCCAAGTGGGAATTCTATATTTGAGAAATTTTGATATTGTATCCCCAAATTCCAACCAAATACTCCTAATGGGACTACTACAAAATACCTGTTTGCACATCCCTATTTTTCATAACTATTATGGGATAAATTATCATAAAGGACCTATATGCACACCCCTGACCAACATGCCCAACATAAAAGAACTTTATGCACACCTCTGACCATTCCATTTGGATATATGTAGCATTCACCCTATAACCAACATGCCCAACACTGATTGTCATAACTATTATGGGAGGAATTATCATAAAGGACCTGTATGCACACCCCTGACCACCTCCATGAATAATTTAAGAGGAATAATAATAAATGATACAAAATATATAGAATAAAACAAGAATGTAAAACCACTAGAGTGTATATTATATCAATTGCATAAATTTAAAAGTAATTAGCGTAAAAATACACCCCCAACTAGAATGATCTCCAAACCAAAAAAAATTGGAAAAGAAGTGTGCCGAGAGAGCCAATATCCAGATGACCAAGCCCCAACCACCATAATTGGACTAATGCACCAATTATCCCTCATACCTATTTAATTACCATTGACATGTACTTCATCTTTATAAGATATGACATGTGTGGGAAAATCCAATGTAGTAGTGAGTATATAGTTACCTAGTAGGATGCCTCGGATGATGATGGTGGATTAGTAAGAGACGTGATATGAATAAATAGATCTATACATAGTAAGAGAAAAAAAAATCCAACAAAATGTATTCAAATATATATATAAATATATATGATCATCAATATAAGAATGAATGAGAGATAAATGGGATCCTCTTTTCATATCCCAACCCATGAAAAGAGATCCAATTATTAGAATGGTCCATTAATGATTCCTAGAATCTCAAATGTTTGTCCATATGAGTTATCATGTAAAGTGATCACACCTTACTACAATACCACATAGTATAGAGGGTACAATCTCCATATAGAGGACACATGCCCAAGTTCAAGAAGGTGGGTCCACTAAATGTAATGAGGTCACATTCTCTATCCGATAGGGTGTACCACTTAGTCGATAGAGGGGACACACCCTAATTATATAAGGGATACCACTCAATGGATTGAGTTATAAAATCATACTAAAAATGCGGGTATTATTATATAGACATGGGAGTAGATTCATAATGATCTAGGGGTAACACTCAATAGTTATAAGACCAAATCCCTAATTCAACAAGGAGTTACCACTCGTTAGAAAGAGGATGTGATCCCTAATTCTATAGGGGGTGTCAATCAGTAGACAGAGGACCAGCGACCTAATAAAATTAGGGGTACAACTATGTATATATGGGCCCTATGACCAAATTCTATATGGGGTGCCACTTAGTATATAGATAACTCATTACCTAATTCCCAAGGTGGTACTACTCTGTAGATAACAGATCCACAACTTAATTAAATAGGGGTATAACTCTAATGTTCCTTCCAAATCAGTACAATCATAAAACATCACCTAAAAAAGCATCACACTTGGTACATCCCACATAATATCTCAAAATAATCCATGAAGGCCAAAATCACGTTCTATGTGGAAAAACACTATGGATATGCCACTCATAGAAAAATATAACTCAAAAAGAAAAAGATAAAAGAGGTATATTTTTCATAATAATGTAGTGGGGTACATGGAGTGTATGGGGTCCCACATGGTGTCTGGTACAACTACAATTCATATAAATGTCCCAGATGGTATATGGTTCTCTATCCATTTTTCCCTACATGGAGTATAAGAGGACAACATGGTTTCTCTCATCCACTCAGTGTCCAAGCCGTGATCTTAGTTGTGTGCAATTGACCTTGGCAATGACTATGTACATCAGTACATGGAATGTACTCCCACATGGGGTCCTACATTTGTGTTTTTTGAACATGGAATAATTACATGGGATGGGCCAATGACATGAGGACCTTCCACAAGGCATGTAATCCTTATGATTTCCAAACCCCTAGAATCATATTCGTATGGGTACATCACAATGTGGGTTCATTGTCTGATATTCCATTTTGAATAGTTTTTACTAGAATCATAGATCCACATAATGGATCACAAATCATGCCTTTATAGTGACAAAAAACAACTCACCATTTCCCTAAATTGAAGGGGGAAGGCTCTGTTTTTCATTTTTGGCCATTATGTTTCCAAAAAACGGACATCTATCAATCCATCAAAAACTCATTCATATATCTCACATATCCCTTGTCATTCCGTGTCCTATGTGGATACAAAATCAATGAAAAAATCATCCATCAAATTCTATTTATCTAGGAATTATAGATGTTTATGAGGATATAAAAAAAGACATATTTCGTAATAACATTATGGTGTAAATTATAGAATATATATCTGGATTATTGTCATTATATTAATTTTAGGATGAATATATTTTTCAAGAATAACCCATATTTGTTTTGAAATAAGAAAACATCATCATTTACATTATCACAACACTACCCAAAAAATTTAGAGTCTATAATTATTATTGGTATGTTGTTTATTTTTCACAAAGTGAGTGAAAATTATTTCAATTATAAAAGTTATAACCCTTTTCAAACATCACAAGATATACAAAAGAAAATTGCTGATGCCCCCAAAGTGTACCAATATCCACGATATTTTATTAGGATGTTCTGAATAGCATGAGGTTCTAAAAAGTATATATAAATCATTAGAGACAAAGATAATTTTGAAAATTTCTTATCATACTAAGATAGATGGTCAGTTTTAGAGTATTTTTTGAAATCTAGAAGATATATTTATATTATTTTAAATCAATTTATAAACATATGATGTTCAATTCCTCTCTCTAATAGTGTTCACATGTATCAATAGTTTCAATTCTACCATTAAAATGGAATCGCATGAGGCCCTTTATGGTAATAGATATAGGAATCAAATAAGTTTTGATGATGTTTAAGAGAGGAAGCTAATATGCCTTGAACTTGTACAAGAAATTATGGAGAATATAAAATACATTTAAAGAGATATGGAAGTGGAAAAAAGTCAAAATAAGAATTTTACTTATATTTTTTTATAAAACATAGAGGGTTATGTGTGTAACTAGGTGTTCATTCAAATATCTCTATAGAAGAAAGTTGTGAGATTTGGAAAAATGGAATTTGAGCCCATGATTTATTAGTCCCTTCAAGATACATTATAATTTTAGGGAAATATTGTATCTCATAACACTCCATCCACACCAATTCTATGTTCAGGATGAGTTACACATATTACTTCTAAGAAAGTACATACTAGAACCATCACATCTAATGATCTTGAATGATGTGCAACTAGATCAGTACTATTAATTTTAATAATAACCTAGGGAAATCATGGATTGAAGAGACAATTATCTAATAAAAAATTCCACCCATATAGTCAATGTTGTATAGGGAAATAATAAATTTGAGGAGGCTAGAAGTGAAATAGTGGATATGACCAGAGAAAATCACGATCAATTTTTTCTTCCATATAAATTTTTTTTCGGAAGATAATATTTTTAAGGGTTAAAATATAATGTACTGAGTTTTAATAAAATATTCATCCTTAAACATGTTGTTAAATAGTTTCTTCAACACAGAACATTGAAATATATATATATATATTCCATTGTGAGGTAGCTATAGAAATAAAAGGTATAAAAATGGTAATAGAATTAGAAAATTTGTATAAATATATATACAAAAATGAGAACAAAATAAAGTAGTGATCGTTATAAATATTAAATTAACTTGTGAAACCAAAAAAAATAAATTCTGCAAAATTTTAATATTTCATGTAAAATATATTTCATATGAATAAATTATTAATACTACATTAATGAGTAATTTATAATAAGAATAAATGTTAATAAAACAATATTTTATCCCTTTTATAATGATTTTAACTATATTTTACATTTTTAAAAAAATATGAATTTTAGGAGGTGAATATTTAAAAGTATAATTCTTTTATATATTTTATCAAATCAATAGTATAATAAGATAATTATTTGTGTTTTTTCTAAAAAGTTTTATTTTTAGGTGAATTGTTTAAAATAAAATTTTTACAAATAACATGACTTTTATTACATTATTTGTAAATAAGTATGACATTTATATTCAAGAAATATTTTTATAAGACTAAATATGTATTTTATATGTGACATTATTATTTTAATTATATTATTTTTAATTATAAACCCCATTTGACATTTTGTAATGTAATTTGTATTATTTTTAAAATCAATTTAAAACATTTTACATTCAGTATTTTACAGTGATTTTATATAAATTATAAAAATAAAATGAATGAAAATAGATTTTAAATTTGGAATCATTTGGTTCTAATTATATAATAATGATACATTTTATATTCATAAATACTATTTAAATTTACGAAGTAAAAAACTAATTACCATGGTGAAAAAATAGTAAAAAATGAGTAACCAAATCAGCAAAGGGATAACATATTTTTAAAAGATTGGTTGAGAAATGTATGACATTATCCCTTATTTTCTTCCTTATTTAATAATTTGGAATTTACATTCAATAAAATAATAAACATTCATGTTTTTTTTGTTTTCTAATTATGAATTATCTTGAATTTTCATTCCCTTATGATGTATGATTTAATGGAAAAGGGGGATCATAATTTGTTTTTTAAAGGTTGTATGATAAATGGGATTCATGGAGGATGAAAAAAAATCCGTAGGCAATTAATTGAATGAACTGACTAGTTACTGGTGCTAGCTATGAGTTTTTCATTTCTGTTGTCCTAAAAAATAGACTATGAGGAACTAACGACCTTCTAGTAGAGGAAGAAATATTCCTATTATTATATATACAGGGAGTGATATGATGTATACCATTATTCTAATCCATAATGGTGTACCAGTGAGGCCCACTGGCTCTTTGATGGTGTCCAGAAATGGGTGTCAGTAATATTATTTCAATTAATTTCCACCAAATAATTTATTTATTTTATTCCCTTCTAATTCCTCCAATAATATAAATAGAAACCCATGAAGAGTAATTCCATAGTGATCTAAGAATCCTCTTCCTCTACACATGTAATCATGAGGAATAGATTAATCATGGACATCATTTGAGGATCAATCCATCTACTCATATCTAGATTCATACTATTTATCTCAAATTGATGTTATATTGAATCCATATTGGAAAAATATATGGATTTTCACCATGATATATTAGAAAATTCATGCATTATTGATGAGACATAATTGAAAAGTAACATTTATTGGCATATATTTGATTAATTGAATATCCACCATTGATGACATTTCCCATTTGGTAAGATGTTTTTGTTTTCATATCATAGAATTACAACATTAAAAAATATAAATCTTTTGAATCAAAAATGACGAATTGAGTCTTCCTAGAGATAAATATTATTGGATGGTGTGATTCGAGTATTTTTCATTCATAGATACTGGGACATGGATCTGACACACTAAAGGATGGTAGTCCATACCATCTTGGGCCATTATTTAGAATTATCTTTCATGATTGGTTTGTATTTATGACTATAGAAGATAATTTTCTTTACTGGTATGTTTAATGTATGTCTTGTAGCCTATTGAACCCTTGTTTTTATAGATTTTTAGTTCCTTACTATGTTTTGAGTTATATAAATAGTATTTCAAAGCACATAGATTGTTGGTGTCACGTGATGTTCTTTTTATGTCATTTATTACTTGAATAATATTTTATAGCCTATTGAATTTATTACAGTGATATACTATTCATTTTTTTGTTTTATATTATATAGTTTGCTATATATATCTAGTATAATCAACGATTAAATTTTCAGAATTATAGAACCCTTAAAAAAGTAGCCCACTTATTATAGGGGGAGGGGGGATGATAGGAATCATTCGAAATGGCCCTATATTGTATGGAAGGTGAATTATATTGGAATTTTTTTCCAAACAAAAAGTATAAATCCTTGTAAGAGTGTCTATATTTTCATGTATGATATATTGATGAGGAATGACCTTTTGTATGAAAGAGAGTCTATTTTTCAGGTGTATCATACATGTATAACATTGACTAAGGGTACATAGTAATGTAATATGGGAGATACATTCCCTTTAATTTTGGCATGGAATTTTTCCTTAATCGTGGAATGAGAATTTTCCATAAAGTTTGATAGATTTATATTGAAACATCAAAGTCATATAGTGTAAAATAATTTATTTTTTTCGCATTGTATTAATGTTGGTATGACCATGGTTCATGGTGCCCATGTTATCACAAGATCTCTTGCAACAAGGTACACTATTTACATTGGTCTTTATACAATTTAAATCATGTCGTACCCATCCATATACATGTGAACATATGTTAAGGATTCATTGATAGTGTCCTATTGGTTTTATATTCTCACCCTATATGGGGAACGTTTTTCTTGTTTATACCTCATAACCAAATATTCAATGAAGGGAAAGGGAATTGTGTTAGGATTATGAGGAATGTGGATCTAGGATACATATATGGTAATGGTAAAAACATATGTTGGAATCTTAAATAATTTTACTTGTTTTTTATTTATTTTTTACTTTTTGACCCACCACATTGGGAATCCGTTTCATTATACACGTGTGACGTAACAATTCATCTATTATATTATTAATTAATTTCATTTTTATATTATATTTTACTGGGTTTTATATATGTTTATTAACTTGTGATGGATATGATTACCAAGGTTATAGTCTATCTATGATAGCATTAACCCCCTCCACTCGTCGGTATCCACTTTCATTTGGGGGGTCATTACTGAGGTTATGAGAACCATTAGTTCGAACCCAAAAATCTATGATAGGGTGTTAGCAAATGGTATCCGATTTTTGAGGATTTCGTTATTTTACCTAAAAATTATAGTGGACATATGTTGGACTTAAATGAACTTTGGTTGGGGAGTTTGCATGTGGTTAGTTATCCCATGTATAATGGAACTCTAGTTTACCATTAAAAAAATTGTCGTTACAGTTTTACGGGATATACATTTATCCATGCATCTTGTTTGGGAACAAATGATCTCATGATTTATATATATGTATATATATATGTTGTATTCTCCATCAAATATCTTTAATTAAATCCTATAATTTTTATTAATTTTCAAGTGATATGTTTCTATTCTGCAGTATTGTGATATACATATTTCATGGTATTTAGTATAACATGAGAAAAGCATTATATTATATATATGAATGTGACTAATGTGTAGTTATAGAGGAATATGACTAATCCTTTAGTAAAAATAGGAGTGTTAAACCATTTGTGTGGTTATATCCTATGATATGTCTTCTTATATAAATCAATTATTCATTTTTTATATATTATTAGGTTGATCTGATAAGAATGGTTTTTTAGGAATTATAAATGGTCATTTTAAATTTTAAGTAAATGTCTCCTAAATGATGTCATAATTTTTATACTCTGGATGAAATTCCTTTTTCACCAATAGATTTTCATGAGGATTCACTTTAACATGATCCCATAACAAATATCGTGGTTCAACTGATGGACCCTTCCTAACATAGAGTCATAATGTATTTTTTGACTCATGGTGGAGGGGTGCAGAGGAAAATGGTGAATTAGGAATGATATTTTCTTATCCATCATTTGATTGTATTCTAAGGTTCATGTTGTATTTTGGATTCTAGGTACAAGATAGATATTATTTAAGTAATATTCAACCTATTAGAGACTCGGGGAGATGTTATGTGGAAACATTCATCTTTTATGCTCCTGGGACCTCCCAGATGACTGTGGGGTGTTATGGGGTAAGAAGGATAAAATCAGTGTCTTACATAGGATCCCTTTAAACAGCTATTCCATGAAGAGTTATTCCATTCCATTTTGGATATATATTGAGCACAAGATATTGTGGAGCTTCTATTGGGGATGAGGTCATTTTCAGAATTCTATGATCATCCCTATAATTTTCAATTATTTTCTAATATTTTGTATTTAAATGAAGTTAATAAGGATATAAATATTGATATTTTACATTCATATGATCATAGACATCATGTTAGGTGTTTCGACCTATTGAATAATGCACATGTTATTCACATGGAAATGATACTCGAGAAGGGGCCAGAGGAGAAAAATATTTCATGTTTTCTTCCAACCTATAATGTGATAAGTACTAAAAATTACAGAATGGTATGTGGTCCTTGTTATTGTAGTATGAAAATGAAGGTAGATGAGGTATAATAATGGGGAATATAAGCGGGGTAGAGTAGGTCTTCTTTGGCTCACCCTATGGGAGGATGTTTTGACTATGTGTCATAACTGTGGATGGAAAATAAATTTGATTACATCATTCATGAGGACACCTAAGAATTGTAACTGATGTTGATAGATGGTTTATCTATAGTTACTTTTTTCTATGAGTTTTCTTTGTAATATTAGATAAAAATGTTAGGGTACAACAAAGGCTTCACAATAGTATAATACCTAGGCACCACAGATATTGATGGCTCAATAAAGTCATTATATAGAGTCTTAGAGGATTTATGTGATGTATGGGGCTCCAAATACCAGTCGAGAGGGGCCTTATATAATTAGTGATATGGTCTTGATTACATCTACCATATCAGCTTGTTTTTTTAAATTTGGAAGATGTCCAATTATTTCTTATCTTTTCATGTTTTTACCTTGTCATGGTTAACTAGTTAAGTCCACTTCTGTGTTACTCTACCTTAATGTGAACTTTGAATAAAAAATTAGAACATTTTTAGTGATCTTATGAATGTTCCATAGTTATTTTTTATTATAGTCATTTACGGGACTTCATGATCTAAAAGTTAACTAGTTTCTATAAGATATTCTAAATGGATGGGTTGTATATATATTGAGAATATTTTGACACCTACAGAAGATGTATATATGTCACAAAACCTAAAGGAGATAGGGTCGTATTGAATTATGAGGGGTATATTAGAATAGGAATTATGGGATCATACCTGAGTCAGATCATAAAAATCATAATGCAAGATGCATTCTTCGATTTTTTTGGATAATTAGTAGTACCCTGTATAACTTTACTACAGTGGTAGATCATTATCAGGATGTTTTTATAACTTCTTAGTTCTTCCTAAAAATTTAGTACATGAGTTTGAGATTGATATTTTTCCTACTGGAAAAACAATATTTTATCCTCATTATCATTTGGCGCCAACTGAGTTGATATAGTTCAAGGTGTAGCTAGAGGATATTAAAGAAATGGTATTTATCAGATCGACTACATAAATAGAATTTGATATAATGTTTTTTTACAAGAAATAATATGGTATTGTTTTTTTATATGAATACTGAAGGAAAAACAATCATGAAATAGTGAAGAATAATACTCTTTACATCCGATTGATGATCAGTTTGATCTGTTACATGGAGTCTATTGGTTCTCCAAAATTTAAAATTTTTTAGGATACAATTGAATATGAGATAGAGAGAATCATTTTCCAAATAAATCATTTTTCAATTGATATATAATATATTATTATAGTTTTATTCTTTTCGGGATAAAAAAATACACCAGTATTATTCATGTCATTAATATAAATTTTCATCCACATATTGACATATTCATATTTGTATTAATGGGTGACATCCTAATATATTTTAGGAAATCAGATATGTATGCTAGGTTACATGAGATTATTTTGAGAACACGACATGTGGGTCCGATTTATTCACAAAATATAATGTTTCATTACAAGATTCTGGAGGTTTTACTCATTGGGAAAGTGATTTATAAGGATATTATTTTAGTGGGATCTAATATGGTAGAGTTGATGATCCCTTGGGAATAACCCTTGACTTTTCATAAGATCTGGATCTTCATTTGGATTTTGGGGCACCATTAACACATTATCTTAGTCTTCCCCCATTCTGAATAATTAATGAACCATTTTAAGAAAGGGTATGAATTTTGAGTGGTCTGATTACTGTGATGAAGTACCACATTACATGAAGGGTAGATTCACCGAAACCCTTGTTTTTAACTTGTATATCATATAATCGGATACGAAATTAACTATGAGGACTCATGTCTAGGTTTGAGAGATTTATTTATCCATAATGATTAGGTATTTTTAGGGGTCTGGTGATCTATGAACCCTTTTAAAGAACTACACTATTCATGAACTTTATTTTATATTTATTTCCTCTTCCCTAAGGTAAAGGTGGAACAATCTATTTAGTGAAAAATCCTTTTTATACACATACCATAAGAACATGTGATATATGTTCAATCATTGGGATATAAATATGAGGGAGGGTTTCTGGGTCGACTATCTATAGAATTCTTTTTATGAGTTCAATTATCCTTTATTAAAAGTTAATGTTGTTCCATAGAATCCCATTAGAAAAATTTAAGAGACACAAGATCATAGAGAATGACTACACAAGATGAGTGGATTCAGATGAGATTGGGGTCTTAATTTCATTTGGATGCATTAGAGGATCATCAAGTTATTGCTTGTTAACCATTGGTTTTCACATCATTATTATTGGATCTTGTTCAAAAAATCATATTGTGGGATCCCAAGGGTATTATGATGTGGGAACACATGGAAGGGGATGATAAAATTATTGGTTTTTACCTAGAAAATGACGATGTGATCTAAATTCATTGAAGGATGCTAGTTCTATATTTCATAAGGGTGAAGTTGATGAGAGAATATCAATATTAAAAATGAAAGTTTTATATAAATTTGATGAAGAAATACCATGATGTCTGATATTATATTTACTGGAATTATAACACTTCGGATTTTTTTCTCATGATTCCTTACCTACTAGAGGGTGAAGATCAATCATTAATTTCCTTGTGTTCTACTTCGGTCACTATGGGTTCCTTTATAGAAGTGGGATGAAATCATTGTTGTAATTATTATTGGGTTACACAAAACCTTGAGGATTCATGATATAATATGGGTTTTATTCAATCAGATGGTGAAAATGGTGCATTTTTTCTCAATTGGAAGACCATTTTAGTGGTATTATTGAGTATTATATATGGATGGATGACTTTATAACTAAACTGAGACCCTTTTAGAATTATATCTGATAGATATTCTTGTTTTATGTGGTGGTTTTGGTATGTATTACTAAAGGATTTGAGTATCGAGATGAAATATGGTATCACATACCATCCACATAATAGGGGATAGATATAGTTGGCAACCAATATTTTAGAGGATAACATGTGATCGTTATTTCTTTTATATTATGTTTTCTGTGATGATCACCTATTCTTGGTTGAGTTTTCAAATAATATTAATTTCTAGAAATCAATTTATACGAATCCATTTGAGAATATTTGTAGTTTATTATATCACTCAATTATATGTTGGAATGATTACTGTGAGGAATAAGTACTGGGACAAAATGTGGTAATTGAGACCTCATAGAGAGTGGAGTTGATCATGAAATTTCTAGTCAAACTTAGAGCAGACATCGATCATAAATAGATAAAAGGTAGTCTGTTGAGTTCATTTTGGGTGACCATATTATCATTCTAGTGAAAGCTTAACTAGGGGATCCACAACAATAGAAACCTGTAAATATAGTAGAAATATTAATTTCACTATTGCATACTAGAGATCATATCAGTATAGATTCATACCACTTAAATATCATCCCTATGACTAAGGTATGCAGAACTTGATTCAGGTATCTTAGATTAAAAGGTAATTGTATGATCTTATTCGTGTGAACAAATATGAAAATTTGGAGTTAGATTTAAACACATCATTTTGATATAACATGGTTTGGATCATATTCTAGAGTTGGAATGGGAAGATGCATCAACTTTTCGATGTCCATTGGTAGCATAGAAGTATTCAAGAGGATACATCGGAGCATGTGGATGAAATTCTAGAATAGTATCAAATGATTAATGATTGAGAACTCTATAAAAATTCATTTAATATACTAATATTTTATAATATATTTATATTTAATTTTTTTATAGATATATTTTTTTACAATCACACCAGGTTTAAAAGAACCACGATATACTACAGAAATTATATTAATTAATATGAACGTTATCTCATAGTCATTATAATTGTAGGTATAAATACTGTGAAATTAATTATAATGAAATATTTTTTGACATTTAGAACATGAATTCAATGTTTATCAACTGATTTGAAATGAAAATAGAAGGTTTTTGAGGTAAATAGCTATGTTTTCATAAAAAACTATTTTTTATACACATAACATTATTTTACCTTAATAAATTAAATTAGTATCGATTAATTAATTATATTAATTAAATATTTAGATAATATTTTCTGTAAAATATTTTAATAATCCCCAAAAAGATTTTATGAGTAATAGAGTGATGGTAAACTACATTTTATGATAAATGATTCATTTTGTGAAAAATTAGTTTTATTGCGATTTTTGAACTTATTGTAAAAAAAAATTCTACCATTGGTATAAATTGAATCTTCTATAATTCATAAAATATATGGAATAAAAATAATTAATATTATGTAATAAAATAAACATAATTTTTTTCATAACAAACATAAACTGCAGTAAATATTTATCACCTCAGTAAGAGTTTGTTGGGAGTAATTACGATTATAAATAATTTGAAAATGATTTCAAAAAACGTATCAAACTGATCTTTTATATCTATTTTTTGAGTTTATTACCATACTCATACAATATTCTATTATAAGGAATCTTGGATTCATGATTCTTTGATAATGAACTTATATTAATTATATGTATTGAATAAATAGTAAATGTACATCTAACTAATTCAATATATTTAATTTTTGATTATATAGATAAAATTTTATTATGTTATATTATAAAAGTTTATTATAAATAATATTGAATATTTATTATCATTTTAATTTATTTTTTTATAATTAGTGATATAATAATTAAATTAAATTTGTACCCAATGCCAATGTAGTGTATGTTCATGTAATATAAAATTAACATAAATAATTTTAAAAATGTTAACTAAAATAAAATTTGGATAAATTGTTTTCTAATATTTATTTTTTAGATAACTAAAAAAATATAGCGGTTTTTTGGCTCGTCATAGTCAATTTATAATTTTATTTTGATGATTTTAATTCCAAAAAATGATAATTGTTCAAAAAAATGAGAATAATGGTATCCTTAGTTAAATAATAATATAAAAAATTATTTACAGTTCCAAAAATATAATCATTCTCCAATTAAATACTATTTGGATATTATTATAATTCATATTCAACTTATGGGTATGTTTTAATTTTATATTAACACCCTCATTCCCTAAATAATAAACGACATTAATGTCATTGTAATCATCAAAAGGGTTAATGATGGGTAAAAATAAAGAGATAGGGGTTAAAAAGAGGCTAAACATATCTTTATTTAATTATATAATAGTATTTCATCACATAATCCTCATAAATATTAAATATAAAATGATTTTTCCACATAAATAGTTAAATTAATTTATATTAATTTAAAATTTTTGGTAATTCCAAGGGTTCCCCACCCATTATTTATAAAAGGGTACCTTCTCTTCACCATTATTTACAGTAATTGAGCTATAAAAGTAATCCATGACCTACTATAATACCATCCCAAAATCCTTATCTATGTATTATATCATCATTTCAAGAAAAAATTCCAACACATGAAGGATTAAGGTGTAATCCAAATGAGGTTTGTCAATGAAAAGTTGTAACTCTTAATTGAGTACATTGAATTTTATTTCTTCTTATACATCCTATAAATATATATAAAAAATTATAAAATATATATTTATATATATTCGTTATAATTAATTATTATTGTTATTGAACAACCATTATCCATTTTCTTTTTATCCTTTCGAAAAAAACATATATCGTTCATACATATGTACTAGAACTTCCACAAAGTGATGTGCTCCATTTTTATCATCACATCACATTGATTGTTATAATGACGGATTTATTTGATATTTGTGATATATATGATATTATAATAGATTTATAAATAATAATTATTGTTTAATATAATTTATTTTCATCTATTAAAAAGTGGAATCATTACTCATGTGTACATACAGATTACCTTCTCCAAAGAGTGATGTAATTCATTTTTCACTACTACATTATATGGGTAGTTATAAAATTGTATACAATGATTAAATATGGTACTCATGAGATTATTAGAATTATGGAGATGGTGAAACCATAATCAAATTAAATGAATCAGGATTTTTAAAACAAAACATGTATAAAAAACCATGAAATGTTTACCTAGAACATTAATTTTAATAATGAATTTTTTAAATAATGGGTGTGAAGATTTAATGTGTAAATAATATATTACATGATATATATATTATGGTTATATTATTTATATATAATAAATTTAAATATATTACATAAAATGTTTTATTGTGTATAAATCATGATAATAATTTAGGTATGGTGTTTATGTTATAATCTAATTTTTGTGGGGATTGTCTATGATAAATTAATATTGGGTGAAATTATATTGAAGTAATATTTTATACACAATTTATTTTCTTATAATATATTTATTCAAAAAAAATGTATGTAATACATACATTTTCCTCTACTTTTAATTTAAATTATTGATAAAATATTTAGTAATAAAAACTAATCATATTTCATTTTTGGTCTGTGGACTTTTTATTCAATGTTCGTACTATTCAAAAATATTTCATAAATGTTTTTACATATGCATAATTTTTTTGAAATATAATTTTCATTTGATTATAATTTAGAGACAAATTATTTAATGGATTATTTCTTATGGAATTTTTTTCAGACAATTCTTCTTACTACTTTTTACAAAATTGGAAAAGAAATGTTTTATTTTTACATATAATGAAATAATAGATTTTCCCACTACCATGAACATTAATCCCTATTAATATTACATAAAAATTTCCCAATTATATTTTAAAATAAAATAATTTCCTTAATATTATTGAACTTTTTAGTTGAGATATTATAAAAATAAATTGATATTTTTATCATTTTTACAAAGAATGTTTTAGGTTAACTTTTAAATTAATTTTTCATCTATGTAATTATTGAATAAATAATTGTATGCTTCTCTTGGGATATTACCTTATGATTTTATCAAATTTCATTATCTATATTTATTATTATGATAGATATTCAATTATTATTCTTTAAACATAACTACATTTCCATATCTTTACTATGTTATGTTTAAACCATTATTAAACTCATATATTTTAATTTTTTATGTGATGTTGAATTTATGTAATGAATATTATTTAATTTCTATCAGTTTCGATATAATGAATTTATAATTTTCTATGATATCTTAGAAAATTTATTGTTAATGTTTACGTGGTGGTTTGACCAAAAATTATATATTTTTCTATTTAATTTTATAAATCACGAAAAACGAGGAGATAAATATATTATTTGTGAACCTTATTCCAGGATAACATTATTTTTCATAGACCTAGTTTCATGATTTTACATCAGTGTTTAGATATTTTTTGATTCTTATAATATTATATTTTACATGTTGACATATTTATACATTAATTGAAGGATCTGAGTTCATTTACTGATCATAAATATTAAACATGTTTCAATTTATACAAGTTCACAACTTTATAATAATATGTTTTACCCAAATTCCTATATTTATGATATTATATCGTCTGTCATGATTAATTACTAATAATTAAAAAATATTATGACTTTTGTATTTTTTATGACAATGTATTATATCACGACCCATAATTAGTGATATTTAATTGATTGTTTTTGAATTTATTATGTTATGATAATGTTATTATACACTTATTATTACTTTTGATAATTGATTGATATATCATAAGTTTACCCTTACTAGGCATATGAGCTCACCATTTCATATTTTCCCATTTTCCTAGCTTATGTATTATTTTTTAGTAGGGTATGTGTTAGGAATTTACTAACGATGAATAACTTCAATGATATATTGAATATCTTTTATGAAATAATTTGTTTTGGTATCTAGTTCCATAAGAAACTAAAACGTAATTGTTATGGGTTATATATAATATTTTTATTTATTGAATATTTATCTAAAATGATTTAATATTTACATATTTATTTCATAGGTTTCATAAATTGGTCTCATATAAGGGTTTTGTTATTCACACTACATAGTCTGTCCAGGTAGGAATGCATTTGTTCTCATTGGTTGGTAATCGATGTCATCGTGTATTTCCTTAAATCAAATCCATTTGCAGTTAAAAAACCACGAAAAGGGAATTCCAAATTCACGAGGGACTATTATCCTACATTTTTGTGGAAATTGATGTATCAATGTATATTTATCAGTAGATATAGTCCTTAGCTTCTTGATCTGATCTCCTCTACTTTCCTACTTTTGAAAAGAAATTTTTTTATTGAGGATGATATATTCCCTCATCATCAATTTTTAGTCTATATTCATGTCTTCTATCAACGCCTGTATGTTTTTTCATCCATCTCCTGTAATGGATATTCTATGGTATTCCCCATTTTGGATTGATGTGGTGGTATTCATTGTGTTTTTGTGACATTGGAAGTGGTTCTTAATTCTTGCAGGAGTAGTTATAGAAGGTTGAATTAATCATGGTGGTGGTTCAAAAGAGAGGGATTGGCAGTCCTATTAATAGTTGTAGTTTATTTTTATGCTAGTTTTATCATGTTGTTCTTTTTTCATGAAGGTGTTTTGGGTGGTTCTAGTTTCTCTAAGTGGCTAATTTTAAGGAAGTAGTAGGTATCCAAGAGAAGTTCATGATAGCATTTGTGACCATTGACTAATTCAATAATTTCTCTTATATAATTTTACACCATCCCCCTTGTTATTTTTTGGTGGTAGTTTACTACAAGGTTTTGGGATGTGTTATCTTAACATTCAATGTTGTATTAGGAAACCCTGCCTAAGTAATCTTCACTATTTACTTCATGGTTTTGTGACTTGAAAGGTGATATTATGGTGATGGGATTGATACATGGAAATTTTTTAAATTCAAATTTTGCATCATTATTTTATTACACTATTTGTAATGAATTTATAATTTTTCTAGGTTAGATTGAATATTGTTGGACGTGAGGTCAAGAATTTACTATAAAGTGCCCGTTTGAAAATTCCAAGAAAAATGATTTAGTGGAGTAGGTAATGTATATATTGGGTGTTTTCCAATAAAATAAATCACTAAATAGATACTAGAATGTGGATAATACTATTGAAAATATGGACCATGGGAAACCAACTCGGAAATGGTCAGATTGGTTATTTACATGATTATCACCTATGCATTATGAGTGGGATGAGGAATTCACACCTAGATATACTTTTTAAGGGGACATACATTTGTATATTAACATTATATTTGTGAATAATTTGTTTGGACTTGGATAGATGATGTACATGTATAACCGATAAAAATTCGGAAGTGTCATTGTTTGATAATAAGGTTTCATAATTTAAGACACTTATGAATGATTTCAATGAATATATGGTTTTTCATTTTTTACTACTGTTCGTTACTTACAATATGTTTCTTATTTTATTCAATGGATGAAACTATAAATAATCATTTGAACAAAAAATGTGATTGTCATTACAATGACTATAATAGTGTGAAACAAAATATCTTAGAAGAAGGTATTCAAAATGTTGTAACTATGGTCACTATACATTATCAATATATGGGAGGTAAAGTTTATCTCATTGAAAATATAAATTCATAAAGGGGAGGACATATTCCATTAAATAATTTATTAAACAACATATGCCTTATTTATATTGATATTTTGATCAATTAGTTTCTAAATAATGCACCAATTTTATTGAAAATATTTTTTCCATTATAAAATTATTAATCCTTGATAATTTATTCATATTAGTATATAAAATAGACGGTGAAGTTGATTAATGGTGGAATATTATAAAAAATATGAGGAGTTCCTTTGAATTACACTCTATATAATGAGAGGAGTTTAAGTGGAATTTGTCAATAAGTATGTTCAATAGACTCTTAATACTGAATTAGAGAAAGAATTTTTAGATTATAAGCTGATGGATTATGAATCCATAAGTAACTTTATAGAAAAAAAGTCTAGTTTTAGGTAATTTTTTTGGTTTTATCAGTTACCTATAAAAAATGATTCATTTATTTTTTTATGTTTGAAATGGAGTTATCGATAAGAATCCCCAAGAAGGTACATTGGAAGTTATGAATAAATTATTCAATGTGCACTAATATTGGAAATGGTCGCTCGAAATCTTCACTTGAAAAATTATAATGAATTGGAAAGGAAGAAAGTGTTTCAAATAAGATTAATTGGTATTTCACATAATGTGAAGAAAAATTTGCAACCTTCTACATGCTAAAAAAGGAGAAGGATAACTCATATAATTTTCTGAAAGGAATAAAAATATTGTTTAAGTGTGGGAGGAATAGGCATTGAGACAATGAATTTTAATGTGATGTGAATAGGCCACTCAATAATGTTAATATAGAGAAATCTCACTTGAATACAGTCATCACACATTAGTACATTAGATGAAATGATGTTGGTTATTTTATGAATCAATTACCTAATCTAGTTTATAATATTTATAATAATTATCATTAAATTATGAAGAAAAAGGAAAAAGGGATATATTATGCAATCACAATATCTAATATAGGTTAATAAAATGATGTTAGGAAAGGTGAACATATCAATAATTTTTGAATTGAATTTTTTATTGTATTCAGGTTATAACATCACATTTGTATTTGATAAATTTTTAATGGGTATTATTTACCCACATAAATGATTAGATATTAATTAAGTAGTGAAAAATCTTAATGGTATGATGATTGAAACTCTTTTTTATGACCCCTATTTATTACAGTTTGTGGAAATGTTCTTCATGAAAATAACATTATTCTACACAGAGTGGAATTTGATATAATTTTTATCATGGATTAACTCTATTAGTGAATTCAAAATATACATTTTTTGGATAAGTGATGTTACATTCTATATTATGAATCAAACTATGATAATATATTTGTGTAAGGATGTACTTGAACTCATAGTTGAAATTACTTCATTCAAGTTGGTTGAAATACCTATTCATGGAAGATATTTATCTCAAATTTATGGTTATAAAATAAACATTGAAATGTTGGATATGGTTTAAGAATATGGTAATATATTTCATGATGGAATTCATTATTTTCCTACAAATAATGAGATTGAGTTTTGAATAGAACTCTGAGATGATGTTACACAAATTTCAATGACTACATATTGAATAGATGTAAATGAGTTTCTGTAATTGAAGATTATCTTTATGAGTGTCTAGATATGAGATTAAATCATCCCTATGATTCACCATTGGGTGAAAAAAAATTTAAATAGTAAATATGGATGAATGCGAATTTTCATTGATTATTGGGAACATAACAAGATCACTATTAATATTGACTATCTTACACCCTATATCGATGCTCAATTCATCACTTATAAAGAGTTAAATACTATTATAAGATTCATATTTAAATTGGATAACATTATATTTGGGTCAATAAATTCGATATGAGAAATATATTCTTCCATACAAGATAATGTAATTATAAATTATTAATAATTCCATTTAGAATTACAAATTCTCCTAATATGTTAATGTATATAATAAATAGAGTCTTTACAGATTAACTTAATCATTTATCAATATTTTTTGTAGGTGATACTCTTATATATTCGAATATAATGAAAGAGTTGGTAGAAAAATAATGTATTGGGCTAAAAAAGAAAGGATAAAAAATTCTACAAATTTAACATGTTTGATTCTTTGGTACAAAAAATCTAATTTTTGGCTCATGTAATTTCATGTGATGGTATATTGATATATCCTTCAATAATTTCTTTTACTGAATAATGTCCAATACCAACCATAGTTTCTAAAATCCATATTTTCCATTTTTTTAGGATTGTTTTGATTCTTCGTGATAAAATTATCATGGTAATAAAATTTACCAACCATGTTGATATTGATGAATTGAATGTTCTTATTGATATATGGATGTGATTATAGTTTTATGGAACTGAGAGAAGTGTGGTCAATGAAATTTTGGTCACACTACTCTATAGTAGAAAATGTATCGTTATATATAATGTTAAATCAAAGAATGAGTTGTGTTTTTTTACTTACACAAAATGAAATTGAATATGACTCTCACCAAATGGAAATAGATGAGAGAAAATAGTCGACATGTTATTTGGAGATGGAATCAGTAATTCATGAATTCAAGTTATGGATTGATTATCTTAGTTGGGAATTTTGTGACAAATATACATATCAAAAAACCATTATGTATAAATATTCACACAAATTGAGTATATTATTTTCCAATGAATGTGGTTGAAGATAATTACAAATTATTACTACTCAGCAACATCACCACCTTTGGAATGAGAACAATATGATGATGCTCTAAGTCGAAACTACCATGCTCGTTTATCCATGATGATGATTTATAGAAATTAAACACATATGTATTTGAAAAAGCTATAACATTAAATATAGAAGAATGTGGATATGTATTATCTTTCTTAGATGAATTTCCATCTATCTATCCATGTGACAATTAATGTGGCGTAAAATTGGGTTATAAAACTGTAAAGGGATCTAAACAATTTTCATAAGGTTAACAATGATTTTTGTTAAATTATATGTTTTAATAATACAGTATGAGTCTCTAAAATTAAGTAATTTTATAAGGATATATTACTTTATTCTAAAATGTAATCTTTCTATATTCTACCATGATGTAAACAGATGTATAGTAATCTGAAATAATATTTCATGTGTGCCAATATGAAAAATTTTATTTTAGAAAATATATCATGATGCATATAATGTTATTATGTTACGGTTGAGAGGAATATTTTTAAATGGATGTTATAACCATTTCCTATACTATAATGGAAATGGGAAACCATCAATAGGGATTTCATCACTAGAATCCCCAAAATGAAAAAAAGGATATAATGTTATTTGTGTTTTAGTAAATCATCATATGAAATCATCTCAATTTACTAAAATTAGTCAATATTTAAATTTTTTCTTTCTTGTAGGATATAAATTATATAATTTTAAGGATTATATACAGTACCACATAAAATTGTATTATATCTAGATGTATGGATTACATCAAATATTAAGAGAATCCTTCATTAAGAAATTAATATAGAGTTATGTTTTATTAATTAATATATTCCTCAAATAGATAGTCATTAAAAGAGGATAATTCAAACCCTATTGGCCATTATGGAAGAAGTTTTTATTTATTTAATTTTTATTGGGTTAAAAATATCATTTGGTGGGTTTTTCATACAATAATAGTATTCACTCAAGTATTTGGATGCGTCCTTATGAATCCCAATGTTTATGGAGTCCCTAGACTTTTTTCATAGAACATTACATGATTTTAAGCATAAATATACACCAGAGTACAAGACAAGGATCATTATGTATAATGTCTCGGAAGATTAGGTACATAAAACATAAAACATGGGGCTGAAAAAATTCATTATTTTTTCACTATAAAGTGATCCTAACATCCATTGAGCCCTTACATCAACATAAGGAACCCTGAAGAACACATGAAGAAAGAGACGAACTGAAAATACCAATAAGGGAAGAACATAAGGATACATCTTAGGTAAATGTGTTATGAGGCATGATTTAACGATATCTGAATCATGGACGATAAAAAATAGTATCCAATAATCATGGAATCATATAATCATGGATTCATATAATAGTGTAAGAATCCTAAAATGTATTTAGAATAGGTCATGGAAAAAAAACCAATCAGGATTCATATTTTAGTATGGGTCATGGCTAACCACCAATCTTGTTTCCCTTTTTAGTATTTCTCAAGCCTAACCACCAGTTATGTCTCCCATTTTAGTATGGGTCAAGTATAACCTCCAATCACGTTTCACAATGAATCTCATGATAATTAAATTTAACCAATACATTAGAGGTCTATCTGGGAACACCCCTATCAAAATTTTCATGAATATTATTTCCACATAAACAATCATACATAATAAAACATACATAAATATATGGGTTACCATGGAAAGTATTGGGTACCACAATAAGGATGTAAAGCCAAACCAATGGGCGTATCCTGAAAGTGTCCATGAAAGTAAGGTATTAGAACATACATGGAAGTTCATAAGGTAAAATGGGAATATAACATGTTATGTAGATTCAAAATAAGTGAAAACATATAAGAAATGAATTTGACAAACATTAGCATTAAAACATTTTTTGTGCGGTTTTAAAGAAAATACTATAGAGCTTTTAAAATAGATGAAATGAAAATATTTTATTTAAAACCATAACTAAACCAAGAAGAATTTCATTATAAATAAGATGATTTTATAAAGTCAATGGTGAATTAAAATAGAGGATATAGTGTACATGAAATAGTGTAAAAATTTTGGAATTTCAATTAAAAGAGTTTTCTTTATCGGAATGTTCTATAGAGGGAATAATTTAAAAACATGTATATCCCAAAAAGATATTTATTAAAGTGTCTTCATAAATTAAATTTTTAAAACTAAACTACATATATAATATTTATATAAATAGATATGATAATTTTTTTTGATATAAATAAATATTAGGCCACCTGAAAGAACAATGAATGTTTGGGTAGAATTCTTGACAGTTAATTAGCATGCAGTTAACTATACCTAAGAGGGATTGATGAGATAAAAAAGGGTTTATCATCAATTATACATCATTAGAGATGTATGGGGGTTTTTGGAAAACATAATCTCTACTTTTGGATTAAAAAAAGTCTTATCATAGAGGTCATTCTTGATTAAGAGTGAAATGGAGAGGATCCCTTACCCTAAATCTATGGGTGTTATCCACTTGTTATTAAAGACTAGATTAAAAAGATTTGTTTATTAATTAAAAATTATAGAAGCACTTATATATGTAATAAGTTAGTATAATCATTTTATGTTCATTTACAACCATTTTTATTGGTTGGAAGGTTAAATTTCATTGCTGAGGATTGTTTGTTTACATGGTTTTAAGGACCATTTCTCTTATATTAATGTTTGGATTAATATGTAAGAAGATATTGCTTTTATAGAATAGAAGTTATATTCTATTAGTTATCATCTAGGATATTACAATGTTTTAAATTTACTTTTGTTACTAAGAGTGAATTTTAATTATTATATAAAAACACAGTGACAACGCTTTTTGTTAATCAGTGGGTTTGATTACAAAGTACATGTATTGTTTTATAAATTAATTCCATTTGTTTAAAAAGATTACATAACCAAAAATAACATATATTAAATATATAATAATCTAGTTCTAAAATAACAACAATGGTTTCACTAACACAATTAATGATGATAATATATATTCGAAAACCATTGTACTTGAATGTGCTAGATTAGCACATCTCAAACGATGCTTTCATTACATTCAAATAAAAGGTGGGGAAAGGAGAGAAGATAATGAAATATCCCATTAGAAAAAAAATCTTGTTCATGTATGTTTCAAGAGTTATCATATTATTTGGGTGAAGGGAGGTGAGAAAAGATACAAAATGAAAAGTACATAAAATAATTGATGGAATTGGAAAGTGAAATTTACCTCTCAACACTTTTTCCTTTTGGAACCTCTTATGGAGAGATGTTTTGGTATTTTTAAGAGGATAGGGGGTATTATAAATTGGGATGGAGATTTGGGAGATATTTGGGTAGATTATTGGAATGGCACAAGGCTTGATAGAAGTGATGGGAAGAGGAAGTGAGGGGGGTTATAGTGGAGGAGAGGAGGATTTTCATAATATTATAATAATTAGATTATTATATTCCCTCAAGACCATAAATTGTGATGATAACATGACAAAAAAAGTAATAAATTCATGTGACATCGATCCAATTTGGTTTTCATCAGCATATCATCATCAATGACTCAATAATTCTATTATTTAGTATTTATCGTAAATTATCTTATATTTGTATTCAGAAAAATTAATATATTTAAAAAAATGAAAATTCATCTGAACCATTTTCCATAATGTAGAATCCAAAAATGAAATCAATTCTTCAAAAATAATTTTCTAAATGTGATTATTTGAATATTTAATTAAAATCATAATTCATTATAAAAAACCAGTTTAAAAAATTAATTTATATATTCTAAAATATAGGTATATTGTTCTTATAACATGAATAATATTTATATATTATTATAAGTAAGGCTCCTATTCATTAGGTTATATGACTATTTATAAGGATATGTTACTATTCATAAGGGTATGTTACTACTGACCAGAATTATGTTTTTCTTATAGGACTCAAAATAACATACTGATTGCAACTGTGTCTATGAGATTATTGAAATTATAATCACAAAAGTGATTAACATATTCTTAAATTTCACTTATTACTTAATAGTTCATTTTGTTGTCTTTTTATGTGATTTTATGACATATTTAAAAGAAAGGAATTTCCATTGAAAACATTGGGTCGTTACATTCATTCCTCATGAAATTTCTCCCTTGAAATTTTATTTTACATCCAAGGCCTAAAACTGATGGGGGGACATTTAATTCACTACTTCCTCTAGTTCCCATGTAGCCTCTTCATACATATGTTTTCACTAAAGACCTTTACCAGATGAGTTGTCTTGTTGCGTAGAACATTGTCTCTATAATCTAAGTTCTTCACTGGCTAATCCTCATTTGAAAAATCAGCCTCCAACTGTACTAACTCTGAAGAGAGTATATGTGAAGGGTCCAATATGTACTTCCTTCAAAGAGATATATGAGAGACGTCACGTACATTCCACATGGTAGGTGGAAGTTCTAGGTGATAGTCCACATCTCAAACTCAATCAAGGATCTTGAAAGTGTGAATGTACCTAGGACATAACTTCCCATTCATTCCAATCCTAATGACATTCTTCAAAATGATATGCGTAAAAATACCGTGTCTCCTACTTTAAACTCATGGTATCACCTACGATTGTATGCAAAACTATTCTGTTTACTTTGGGATGCCATGATTTGCTGTCAAATGGTTTTCACCTTCTTCTATATTTCATCGACCATTTAAGGTCCATGAAGCTTATGATCGCATAATTCATCCCAAAACACTAGTGTTATTCACATTTTCCCATATAGGGCTTCATATAGTGTCATTCAGATGATTGATTGGAAACTATTGTTGTAAGAGAATTCAACCAGTTGAAGATGTTGGTCACATCCTCTTAAATTCCATAGAACATGCTCTCAACATGTCTTCCAGTGTCTGAATATTCCACTTAGATTGGTCATCAGTTTGATAATGATATGCCGTTCTGATGTTCAGTTCTGTTCTTAGATCATGTAGTATAATTTTCCAGAACGTCAAGGTCAATCTTAGATCACGGTCGTATATAATTGATTATGGTACTCTACAAAATGTTACAACTTCCCCAATTTTAATCCATTCTAGTTGATCCAATGAGAACTCCCCTTGAATCCTGATAATTTGAGTTTTAGTTCTAAGATGATCCATAATGACTCTTATATCATTGTTTACTATGGATGTCCTTTGATGTCTAGTTACAATGTCAATGGTAATATTATACCACTAAAATGATTGTATCGGTAGTGGTTTAATCATCCCCTTATACTTTTTCCTCTCATCCATCAGTTACTAACATACTAGGAACATTAATGTATATTCAGCAATCTCCCTTTTCTTATTTTCCTAACAAATGATTTCTTGGAGATCGCGATATATCATAGTGCTCCCAAGGTTGATAGAGATGGTTAATCTATGGGCGTCATTCAATAGTTCCTTCTTTATCTCTAGATAAAATGGTACACATAATCATGACCCAAATCATACAGCTCCTTCCTTATATATTTTCAAATAAGAATATTTCCTATTTCCAATAGTTTCCACCCTTTTCTGAATTTTTACATCTTTTCAATGAGCATTAATTATTTTCTCTAAGAGGGGTGGCTGATAAATAATTTTAGAAAGGATTGACGATGTTCCAACCATAATTATTTCCATGTCCGTCCTGTTCAAATCTATGAAGATCAGTTCCTTTTCAATTATCATTATTGATAAAGATGAGGGTTTCTTTCATCTTAGAGAATATCCCAACTTGTTTTCCTTTTCGGGATGGTAGTGGATTGAGCAATCATAATCCCTGATGAGCTCTATTTATGTTATTTTGTATATATTAATCACTATCTGTGTGAATATATATTTTGAGACTCTTTTGGTGAGTATATATCACACATTCCCCCCACATAGAGATAATGCCCACAGATTTTCAATGCAAAGATCATAACCGTCAAATCCAGATCATGAATTAGATTGTATTGCTCATGGATTTTTTATTCCTTGAGTTATGTTCCCAAAATTTATCATTTTTCATAATCACACAACCAAATCACATCATATAAGCATCACTATAAACCAAAAATAGTTATCCACTTGTAGGGAGTGTGAGTACTGGCACAGTGATATGCCACTTTTTCAACTCATTGAAATAGTCCTTACAATCATGTGTCCAGAAAAACATTAATCCCTTCCATGTTAGCTTGGTCATTGGGTTTGAAAATTGTTAAAATATCTTCAAAAATTGTTTATAATAACCATCTTGACCAAAAAATCTATGGATCTCTGTCACTGAATTTTGCATGGACCACACTTCAATTTCCTTCGTACTGGAAGGGTCCATAGAAATCCCTATGCTAGTGATAGCATGCCACAATAATGACACTTCCTCCATCCAGAGCACACATTTACTATTTTTTCTTAAAATGTATTCCTTTGAATAGTAATTAACACAATATTAAAATGCTCATCTTTTTCCTCCTTAATGTTGGAGTATATCATAATATCATCAATAAAGAATACCACAAATTGTTCGAGGTAATATCTAAAGAAACTATTCATTAAATCCCAGAAAATTTCAGACGAATTAGTGAGTCTAAAGGGAATCACGATGAACACATAGTGTCCATACATTATTTGAATGGAAGACTTGTGAATATCTTCTTTCCTCATCTTTAATTGGTGATATCCCGACCAATGGTCTATATAGATAAATAACTATCCCTATGAAGCTGATTGAACCATTCATCTATCCATGGTAGGGGATACTTGTTCATTATTATGATATTATTGAGCTCGTGATAATAAATGTAGAGGTATAGTGATTTTTCCTTCTTTTTGATGAAGAAGACAGGCACACAACATAGTAATGCACTCAGGCATTTAAAACACTTCGTCACATTCTCCTGTACCAACTTCTTCTACTCTTCTAGCTCTACAGTGGCCATTCTGTATGGTCTCACTGATATGGGAATGGATCCAGGGATAAGTTCAATTGAGAACACAACCTCTCGATCAAGAGGAAGTCCAGAACACTCTTTAAAGATTACATCAGTGTAATCCCTCTTGATTGAAATGTCGAGAAGCATTATTCTCTCTTATTTCTCTAACATTTGAGTTATATATGCCTCCTCACAAGGAATCAATATTCACACATGGGATGAAATTTCTAAAGGAGATTCATATTTCTCCTTACAATATTAATGAATCATAGGATGCTTTGGGATTTGGAGAGTGATCTCCCTTTCCCAACTGTTGATTTTGTCTTGGTATAATAATTTTCAATCCATTCCCATGATTGAATCGAACTTTAGTAAAGGGAGTATAAGGATATTTTCTAGGAGGTTCAAACGACAAACCTGAACTGGTGAGGAGTTATACACCAAAGAAACAATGATTTCCCCATTTTTTATTCTAAATGATAATTTCCACCAAATTATGTTGTGATGTTTAAATAGTTCTACTTAACATGAATGATATGATAGAATGAATATAACCAGAATCAAATTGTACATTTTATATTCTTCAATGAATAACTAGAATACTTTTCACCACATCATTGTCCAGCTCCACCTCAGTAGTACTGATAGAATAAGCCCATCCTTGATTCCTTGTAGGTTATTGTTGATTGCCTCTGACAACCATCAGCATTGAGAAATTTTTCTCATAATACCCATGGTCCTTGCCATTGTAAAACTATAATTCAGGCTAAGTGTTGATTTGAACATTCATTTCTTCTTAAACACTAGAGGAATTTTATGTATCCCTTCTGTATTTCTTGTCCGGATGACCAATATTTCCACATTTAAAGATATTATTGGTTCCCTTCAGATAGTTACGAGGATTATTCTTCCCAAAATTGTATCATGGGGAAAAGTTAGGCATCATTCCATCACGGGATTTTTTTGATGAATCACTGATGTTGCTCTACATATTACACATCTTTTCACTTTTTCCCCCGAGACTACTAAGAGTTTACAATTTCCATTTCAACCATGAGAGAACAACATAAAATATCCTCATAAATTTTGAAGTCTCAAAAAGCTAATGACTTTCATAGACTCGGCTATAGTCTGTTAAAGAAGCGGTCTACCATTCATTCAGTGTTCCTAAAATAACCAGAGGCATACCATACATGCCATCTAATGTTTGATTAATACACCCCAATGGACTCATATTTATTATTATTGAGTCTAATGTTCTCATTTTCTATCTTGAGATGGAGGGATCGAGGTAAATATTGGTTGACTAAAAATCATCTCAATTTAAACCCAATCCATGGAATCAATTTCATATTGGGACATTGTATTCTTGATCATTTTCCACCATTGATCAGCTTACCCATTAAAATGATAGACAGATAGTACAACATTATTTTCCTCCAAGCACTGGAGGATGTATAATATCTTTAAAATGGATTTAATCCATTCTTCTACAAGGAGGGGATCCGAATATCTGATAAACATGGGAGGCCCTTTCCGCATGAAGGTTTCTATGGCAATATGCTCTTTCCATAGATGAGGAGGTAATTACACCTGATTCATGTTACTATTCATAACTCGAGCCAGCAGAGAAAGCACTCTCTTGATTTTTTGATCACCGCTCCCATATTGTCGGGCATATCTTTATGGAAATATTTTCATTTCCTGTCACATTGGTTGTGGGAATGTTTTCAAATATTTCCCGCTATTACTGATAAAAATAACTTCTAAAAAAAGGTGATAAATACATACATATTGATCTTAATGAAGATTAATTGAACATAAAATGATAATATTATAATGAAAAAAGTATATCATAACATGTGATTCCATTGGTTTATATGTAGGTTAGAATCATTCTATTTCATAAAATATGTTTGTATGGGCCTTTTGGTACTGTAATAATGGTTTGTACTGGGATCATGAATTTACCAAAGCATATCCCCCAGTAGTGTCAAAACCAAGAGTGATGTAAGGCCTGTTTTCATGAACCAGTTCCAATTCAAGTCTATATCAGTGCGGGTTTTTCAGTTTCTACCCCATCATACATCTATGCATGAGCTACCTCTCCCTGCTTGTATCTAGACAAGGATGAATTTTCTTGATTAACCACTTACCCAATACTAAAAAAAATCTAGTAATTTTTTCTTATACATAGTCTCATACATAAGGTTATCACAATGGTTCTTTATTCCTAATCTCCAAAAAAAAATTTAGACCATCCTTTGATGCCAATTATAGTGACCTAATTATTTTTTATAGAACAATAAATGAGTTTACGCATAAATATACATCAGAGTACAAGAAAAGGATCATTAATTCTAGTGTCTTAGAAGAAAGTGTATATAAAACATAAAACATGGGGCTAAAAACAATTATTTATTTAATCTCCATAAAGAGATCTTACCTTCCATTGAGGCCTTACATTTACATTGGGTACCCTGGGGAACACATGAACTAAGGGAATAGTTCAAAAGCCCAGTAAGGGAATGAAAAAAAGGAATCAAATGAGTCACCGGAGTTAGGATGCATGAATTAATTATATGAAAATAATGGTATATATAAAATCATTTCACATAAGAATGGAATCATATAAATATGGAATTATTTAAATGTGGAATAATTCTAAAATATGTCTTTAGTACATGTCAAGGATGAAAACAAATCACTTTTCCCATTTTAGTACAGCTCAAGGCTAACGACCAATCCCGTTTCACATTTTCGTATGAGTCAAGGCTAACTGCCAATCCCATTTCCCATTTTAGTATGGGTCAAGGATAACTATCATGAACCAGCCCAGGTACCCAGGTAACCCGATAGTATGGTGATCTGTCAAAAGGTACAATAGTATTTACCAGTCCTAGGATTCGACACTCTCTATATAAACTCATCAAAATTTTTATACACACGTCCCTATAACATTATCAAAAAGAGATTATTCACCAACCTGTCGGGGATATGAACCACTGCATGTATGTTTTTAAAACACTTTTGTAGCGAAGAGTGTATCCAAATAACTCAATAACTACCTTAGGCTTGCATGCACTTTTACATGATGGGAAAACTATTTTAATAATGATTAAAATATGATCAATCCCATTCTTCCATTTCAAAAGTTTCAATTTCATTCCATTTGAAACCAAAATAGGTTTTATTCAATACATTCCTTTTCACACGATAAAACCAATTTGTTTCTATCAAATCATTTTAAGCAATTTTCACCAGTTTGAAAACCATTAAAAACAAATTCCATCATTACACACTTTATTCCCACAATTAAATTAAAAATTTTAATTGAAATCATTTCCATCAAATCCATAATTTAAATTCAACAATTTAAATAGTCTAGTTTCTATAAACACACCCAATTTAATGGAATTGGGGTTTTCCAATTTTCAATTCCAAAACCATTTCACATATCTCGATTCACTGGAATCGAGTTATTGTCAATGTAATTGAAAGAAAAATTGAGAAATTGAATTTAAATCACTAATTGAAATAAATAAATAAAATACAATGATAATAAATTTGGCAAGTCGAAACGGAACCACCTACCTCGAAGGTTTTGACAAAAACCACAACAGCCGGGAGCACTCAAGATAACAAAGTTTCTTCTTCAAGAACATGCCCTAGATATCTTATCCTAGTAATATGAATACCATATATCATAAGTTTTGGTACCAAAAACTTAGATCTACCCATAACCAGTGTAGATCTAAAAAACTGAGAGAAGAGGACAACTCGATCTATGTAGATCTTTGAAACTGATCAAGAACGATGAAAAACAAAAACATACTTCAAGAATCTGACTTCGATTCACCAAGAGGAGCCTCTGTATCACCTCCTAGAAGATGTTAGAACCTTTTATGACCTTAGGAGAAGTCAAATCCCTATTTAGGGCCGCTTCAGATGAAAAACAAGGAATTTTGATGCAAAACTGAGTGTGATCCCCAATTTAATGTTCTCATTTAAGTGTCGAACGGTTAGTTTTCACAGTTTGACAAACCGTGCGCTAGATGTGCATTGGCTACTGCCTCAGCCACACTTCACGCATGATTTGGCCACATGATTAGACAAACTATGTGTATCCTATGAAGAATCTACTTCCTCCAAGACCAATTGTGCATGGTTTGGCCGCACAGTTTAGACAACTTGTGTGCCGCCCGTGCGACTTCCCCTTTTACCCAAAACAACATTTAATGTTCTCCCGACCCTCCCAAGTCACTAATCCAAAATAGTGGTACTTAGATACATCAAAGGTACCTGAAAACATAATGTGATGTTACATTCTCCCCACAATAAGATCTTTCTTTCACCAGAAAGCCAATGAAGAAACATCCACGTCAAAAATATAAGGCCACTGCTCTCACATTAGTGCCTACCTTTCCAACATCTCATGAGAATCAGAACCATGATGCCAAAATGAACTGGATAGAGGTATCGTTCTCCGATTATGTACCTTGGTCTCAGAATCAACAACTCTAACTGGTCATTCAGTAACAGAAAAATCTTGTTCAATCTCAAGATCACTCCAGCTCACAACTTGTGATGGATCAGAGAGATACTTTCACAGTTGTGATACATAGAACACGTTATGTATTGACGCCAGCTGTGGTGGTAGAGCTAGATAGTAAGAATCATTACCTACAAGACCAAAAACATCAAAGGGTATTAGAAAATGAAGATAAATCTTCCCTTGCCTCTCAAGCCGTCAATGACCTAATCGGGGTGAAAATTTCAAGAACACCTGGTCACCAACAAAGAACACTAAAGTTTTACGGTGACGATCAACAAAAGACTTGTACCAAATCCATTCTGCCAACATTCACTGAGGAATCAACTGGATCATAGCTGTTGTCTCTTAGACCAAACATGGTCCTACCAAATAAATTTTACTAATCACAGACCAACATAAAGAAGATTTACATGGAATGCCATAAAATTCCCCAAAAGTTTCCATTTTTATCTCAGTCTGGAAACTGTTGTTATAAGAAAACACAACTAGCCCCATATGATCATTCGAACACCCAAAAAAGTCAAGAACACATGCATGGAGCATATCCTCAAGGATCTGAATAGCTCTCTATGTCTGGCCATATGACTGTTGATGGTAGGTCATGCTCAAATGAACCTGAGATCCCAGTGCCTCCTGAAGGCCTCTCCATAATAGAGAAGCAAACTGAGGATCCCTATCAGAGACAATATCATATGGAACTCTGTGCAAACGAAAAACATCTTTCACATAGATATTTCCCAACTCCTCATCTTTGGTTGTATCTCGAATAGGAATAATGTGAGCCGAATTTGTTAGTCTGTCGATCACAATCGATATATCATTCTTCATTCTCTAGGATTGAGGTAACCCAACCACAATGTCCATGGAGATTTCATCCCAATTCCATGTTGGGAATGGAAGTGGTTGAAGAAAACCCGAAGGTTTCTGGTGAATGGATTTCACCTGATGGTATGTATAGCAACGAGATTCAAACTCAACAACGTACCATCTCATACCTTCCCACCAGAACAATCACCGCATATCATAGAACAACTTCATGGTTCCTAGGTGTACAACCAATTGGGTGTTATAGCAACCCACATCACATCCTTCCTTGCCACTAGCAGCACAACATAACAGTTTCGATAACATAGAACAACCTATTTGGAGAACGACCACTGGGTGGTGGTCTCCCCACCGTAATGGGAGTCCCTAATGCTATGGAAGTCATCATAGTGTTTTTGTTTTCGAATAATTAACTCAAAGAGAGCAGAAGTTATCTGAACACTGGCTATAGAAACTTCATTCCCATTCCACTGAACACCAATATTAAACTGAGAAAAATGAGCCATCAAACTCCACTCTTCTAAAGATTCTTTCCTGGACTGTGATGGAAGAATCCTCATTAACGCATCTGTAACTACATTCCATTTTCCCAGGGTATAGTCAATGTCAAAGTTGAAAGATTGTAGGTACTCCACCCAATGCCTTTGGTGGAGATTCAAATCTTTTTGATAGAAGATATAACTCAAGCTTTTGTGGTCTGAATACACAGTTAAGCATTCTCCATAATGGTAATATGCCCAAATCTTATGTGCACGCATTACAATTGTAAGTTAAAGGTCATGGGTAGGATCATTATTCTCATGATGCTTAAGCTGACAAGACCAATAGGCAGCGACATGATTACCTTTCATGAGGACACATTCTAAAATTGATCCCGATGCATCACAGAAGACCACATCACCTATCCCGGCCTCATGAAGAGTTAACACTAACATAGTAGTCAAAAGAATATTTATATCAACAAAAAAACCTTGACATTTATCATTCTAGGATAACTTCATCCCCTTTTGAGTCAGAGGAGTCATTGGAGAAGCCAACATTGAGAAGTCTTTAACAACCCGTCGATAATATCCTACTAAGCCAAAAATATTCCAAATCTCAAAAACATTTTGCGGTTGTTCCCAAGTCATAACAACATTCACCTTCTCAGGATCAACATATGTTCCTTGTTCTAACATGACATGTCCCAAGAAATTCACTTCCCAAATCTAGAAATCGCACTTTTAAATCTTGATATAAAGTCAGTGATTCTTTAGAAGACTCAGAACTATTCTAAGATGATGTACATGATCCTCCTCAAACTTGGAGTAGACAACAATTTAATCCACAAAGAACACCACAAAATTATCTAGATACTCATGGAAAACCTTGTTCATCAAGTACATGAAAATTTCATGAGAATTTTTTAGGATGAAGGGAATAACAAGGTACTCATAATGGCCATACCTACTCTGAAAAGTGGTTTTATGAATGTCAGTTTCGTTTATCCTCTACAGATGGTAACCAGATCGATGATCAATTTTTGAAAACCACTTTTTCCCATTCAATTGATCAAAAAAATCATCAATTCGTTGTAATAGATATTTTTTCTTCATCATAACTCGATTTAGCTTTTGATTATCAACACATAAGCGAAGAGAACCATAATCCTTCTTGGTGAAGAGAACTGGTGCTGCCCAAGGGGACACACTCGTGTGTATAAATCCTTTTTCAATAAGATCATATAACTGTGACCTCAATTCTATTAGTTCACCTGGCGCCATTTGGTAAGAGGAAATATAAACTAGTTGAGTACCAGGAATTAAGTCAATAGTGAAATCAACCACCCTTACTGGTGGAAAACCAGAGAAGATAGTAGGAAACATGTTGGGAAACTTATTGATGACTGGAGGAAGATCACTACACATTGAATCTCTCTCGAGATCAAAAGAATACATTGATATAAATTTCCCCAACTATAGATAAGAGGGTCCATCTGTTCTTGACCATGGGTCCCTTTCTCCTTGAAAAACAAGAGGCACAACACTAGGTGTAGTAAGGTAGACCCATCTAAGATAAAAATTGATCCAGGCTTTATTGGAAATAAGCCAATCCATCCCAAATATGACGTCAAAATATTTCTTGTCGAGAACCAAGAAACTCCATGCATGATCCACATCTGATAAAGAGAAGTCACGGGAAGGACTACATAGACCCTTCTCTCTCATTGTACCAATGGGTGTAGTAATATCCATCGCACAAGATAAATGTTTCCTAGGTAGATTAAGAAGATTTACAAGATGGGTTGAAATAAATGTGTGACATGCACCAGTACCAAAAAATTTGTCACTAAAGATGAAGTTATAGCAATGGTACCTCTCACAGTTGCAGGACTTGCATCAACTACCACTGGAAACTCTTCTACTGTGTGAAAAATCACTATTCAGGATGCCTATGGCTGCAACCCTTTTGTAAGTGAAGCATTTGATTTCCCTACAGTTTCTGGAGGTGCTGATGATCTTGTACCAATACGTGGAGTAGAGAAGTGATGGTGGATACAATATAAGTGCCCTAAACGCCCACAGGAGCTATAGTTCTTAGGTGCCTCAGTGAAAATCCTCTAAAAATTTCCTAGCATCGCACACTGATATCAAGTCAAAGAATCCCCTCCTAGTGCTACCAGAGGTCTTGGATGACTCTGCTGTTGAGAACTACCATGAGAAAAGTCATGCTTTCTTTTTTCTTTAATGGAACCCACACTTCCACTAGGAGGGAAAATAACCTCCTTCAACCCTGAATTTCCTGCCAAGTCCATCTCAACCATCATCACCCTATCCATCAAATAAGTATAAGTGGGTAGCTTCAGTAAGAAAACCTGAGAACAGATATCTGATCGAAGTACCAACTCGTATCGCCGAGCCTTCATACTCTCATTAGATACAATCTCAGGAGAAAACTGTACCAGCTCAGAAAAGTGATTTGAGTACTCAGTCATGGTTTTGTTGGCATGCACAAGCTTGAAAAACTCCACAGCCTTGGCCAACACCATTGATTCTAGAAGGAACTGGTTAGTGAAAAGATCCCTAAATTCATTCCACTCCAAACAATCAGGTTTTCCAGCCATCACCATTGTGTCCAACTATCTCCTAATTGGTCCCTCCAGCATGATGGTGGCACACTTCACCTTGATCACATCTGGTGTCCCCAAGAATCCAAAGTGATGTTCAATCTTACTCAACCATTTCTCTTCCTATTGAGGGTTTGTGGAACCTTTGAAAACTGGTGGCTTCTAGAATAGGAATTCATGAGAACAACTTCAGATAATCTCACTATGAGGATCTATAGCTGGAGCCTGAACAGAAACTAGAGGTGGTGCATGTCCTAGAGCTTGGACAGTGCGAACTATCCCCTCAACCAGAATCGGATCCAAAATAGGATTCGCTTGGTGAGATTCAACAACAACAACTTTTTGGATCTGATTTCCACATCTTCTAGGAGTCATAATGCTACATAGCATAAAAATACATAAATTTACACCGAAACTGAGTAACAAGGGTACCTATTCTCAAAATAAGGGATATAATTATTTGGAATCCATTCTATCCAAATCGAAATAGGGAAAATGCTAGAAAAAATCCACAAGTCATATTTCCCTAACCAACCCTAGTGACATAATGATCATTGTAGTGAGAACTGTCCAGGAACTCAATCAAAACTTCCTCCCATGCCTCGACAGGAATACAAAATGCATACTGTCATCATTTCATGATACTTAACCACCTTATGATACAACTTTGTCATGAACCGGCATGGGTACCCTGGTAACCCAATAACCATGCCGATCCTGACATAGCATGAAGGGCGTTCGCGATCCCTATGGGTCGGTGACTAGAACCTAGAATTGTACAACATACAAGTGGGAAATATTGTTGACCCAATAATGCGGAAGAAAAAGAAACAAGGCAGTATGCATAACAAAAAGAATCTCCACTTGGAGTAATGTACGGAAAAAAAATATCTATAGAAAGCCCAATGTACTACAACCCAATTACTAAAAAAATGAAAACAGTCCCAAGGTCCCTAAGGAAACAACTACCCATGACCAAAGATCAACAGTTGGATCCACATCCAAGAGGTCCCTTCACTTTGCTTGATCCTAGAAGAAAAATGTCCACAAACACCCGAAGGAAAAAGTAGGATGTGAGCCTACGACCAGTAGGATACAACCAAAGATTCTGTAAGTGATTCCAAATATAAATTATCCAAAGAAACACTTTCAGTTTTCAAATAAACAGGTTTGGAAATTTAAAATAATATTTTAACAAAACGTGTTATACATTTTAAAATGATGGAAAAATCAATTTAAGAAAAGGGTTTACAATGATGGAATATATTTAAAACAAAGGCCTAAATAAAATATTTATATAAAATAGTTTATATAAATTCATAATGCATGTAAGGTAGTTCAAAATAATTGGCATACATTTATATCTCCCATATAAATAAAAAAGCGACCAGCATAGTCATCTTCCAAAATGCACGATAGTATTAACTTGTTATAGGATTCTACACTCTCTATGTGAACTTAGAAAAATGTGTATACACACATCCTGATAACACTGGCCAAAGGAGACTCGTCACCAACCCACCGGGGATATGACCCGCCGCAAGTATGTTTTTAGAATGTTGTCGTAGTGTAGAGTGTATCCAAATAACTCGAAAACCACTTAATGCTTGCATGCACTCTTACATGTTGGGAAAACTATTTTATGAATGCTTAAAATATGATCAATCCCATTCTTCCATTTCAAAAGTTCCAATATCATTCCATTTGGAATCAAAACAGGTTTTATTCTCAACATGCATTTTTCACAAGATAATACCAATGGGTGTCAATCAAATCATTTTATTCCATTTTCACCAGTTTGAAATCCATTCAAAAACCAATTATATCATTACACAATTTATTCCAACAATTAAATTCAAAATTTTAATTGAAATAATTTCCATAAAATTCATAATTTAAATTCAACTATTTAAATCGTCCAGTATCCAAAAACACAGCAATTTCAATGGAATTGGGGTTTTCCATATTTACATGCCAAAACCATTTCAAATATCTCAATTCACTGGATACGAATTTTTATCAATGTAATTGAATAAAAACTTGAGAAATATAATTGAAATCAATAATTGAAATAAATCAAGAAAATAAAATGATAATAAACTTTGCAATTCGGAATGGAACCACCTACCTCGAAGGTTTTGGCCAAAACCACAATGGTCGAAACGCTCAAAAAAACCTAGTTTCTTCATCAAGAACACACCTTAGGTCACATATACTAGAATTATCAAGACCAAATATCATAAAATTTGATACCACAAACCTAGATATACCCATAAGGGAATAGATATAAGAAAATGAGAGAATATGAGAAGTAGATCAAAGTAGATCTAAGAAACCGATCAAGAACGATGAAAAACAATCACATTACTCAAGAATCCATCTTTGATTTACCAAGTGGAGCCTTTGGATCACCCCCGGAACAATGGTAGAACCTTCTCTGACCTAAGGAGAAGAGAAATCCGGGGTTTGGGCTGCTTAAAGAGAAAAAAGAGGTACTTAGAGGCAAATTCTAGTGAGATCCACAATTTTACAGAGCTCATTTAAGTGGCCACACAGTTAGTTCACACGGTTTGAAAAACTGTTCACTAGCTGTGTGTTAGGTACTTCCTCAGCCACCCTTCATGCATGGTTTGGCTACATAGTTAGATAAACTGTGTGTTGCTTGTGTGGAAGCTACTGCCTCTATGACCAATTGAGCACGATCTGGCTGCACAATTTAGACACCCCGTGTGCCGCCTGTACAACTTAGCCTTTTCCAAAAAAAAACATTTAATGTTCTCTCGATGCTCCTAAGTCACTACTCCAAAACAGAGGTACTTAGAATCATCAAAATTACCTAAAAACATAATGCAATGATACAATAACCACTAATCCCATTTCACATCCCATATCATGAGACTTAAATATATCCAATGCATTAGAGTGCTATCTGGGTGGACCCATGACATCATTTTCATGAATTTTCTTCTCACATAAATAGTTATACATAATCAACCATACATAAACATAATGGTAGCCACGTAAATTATTAGGTTCCAATGTAATGATATAAATCATAACCAATGGGTGTATCAGGAAATTTTTCGTGAAAGTAAGGGATTAGAAAATACATAAATGTTAATAAGTTAAAATATGAAAATAACATGTTGTGTGGTGGAGAACAAAAATGAAAACAAATAAGAAATATATTTGACAAACAATAACATTAAATCATTTTTTGTGCAGTTTTATGGAAAATACCATAGAGATTTAAAATTGAAAAGGGGAAAATATTTTATATAAAAACATAAATGAACCAAGATTTTTTTATTATATCAAATGTATTATTTTATAAAGGAAATGGTGGATTAAAATATATGAATGTGTTTACTTTAAATTGGCTAAAAATATGGGATGTTCCAATAAAACAGGTTTGCTTATCAGAATGTTCTAAGGAGGGAATCTTTTAAAAACATGTATATCCCCAAAAGAGATTTATTAAAGGTTCTTCATAAATTAATTTTGTAAAAATAAAAATAATTTACAATATTTACACAAATAGATAAGATACCTATATCTTGATATAATGAAATATAAGGCAACCTGAAAGAATAATGAAGGCATGGGTAGAATTCATTACGGTTTATTGTGACTGTGTTGGGTGTACCTAATAGAGCTTGATGAGAGATAAAATGGTTTAACATCACATATAAATAATTAGTTATGTATGGGTAGGTTACAAAACATACCCAAAAAATTTGGGATTACAAAAAATATCATGGAAGAGAAGATCTTTAAGTCTAGTGTCTGGGAAGACTAGGTTAATTAAACATAAAACATGGGGCAACTTTTTTTATTTAATCCCCATAAAGAGATCCATACTTACTATGTGCCTTTATATATGCATATGGGACCCTGGGGAACACATGAAAAATGGTATGAACTAAAAATCCCAGTAATGGAATGAACATAAGGATATATCTTAGGCACATGAGTTAGGAGGCATGATATAATGATATCAAAAGCATGGAACATAAAAAATCGTTTCGTATAGGCATGTAATCATATAATCACGGAATCATATAAATGTGGAAGAATAATAAAAAATTTATTTATTACAGGGAAAGGATTATCACCTTTAACATTTACCTTCTTAGTACGGGTCAAGGATAACCACCAATCTCATTTCCCTTTTTAGTACGAGTCAAGGCTATCTGCCAATCTCATTTCGCATTTTAGTAAGGGTCAAGGCTAACTGCCAATCCCATTTCACATCACATCTCATGAGACCTATATTTACCCAATTAATTGGAATTATAAATGGGAACACCCATTTCAACATATTCATGAATATTCTAGCCACATAAATAATCATACATAATCAACCATGAATAAACACAATGGTACACATGGAATGTATTGGGTACCATAATCATGACATAAAGCCTATCTAATGGGTGTATCATGAAAGAGTACCTGAAAGGAAGGGATTATAACATACAAGGACGTTAATAAGGTAAAATAGGCATATAACATGTTATGTTGTGTCAAACCGAAGTAAAAATGTATAAGAAATGGATTTGAGAAACAAAACCAATAAAACATTTTTTGTGCGATTTTAAGGAAAATACTATAGTGATTTTAAAATAGAAAAGTGGGAAATATTATATATAAAACCAGGATTAAACCAAGAAGGTTTTCATAATAAAAATAATCATTTTATAAATACAATGGTGGATTTAAATGGAGGATAAATTGAAATTGAAATTGGGAATAAATTTGAGAAGTTCCCTTAAAACGGGTTTGTTTATCGAAATTTTCTATGGAGGGAATTTTTTAAAACATGTATATCACCAAAAGAGAGTGATAAAAGGGTATTACTAAATTAATTTTGTAAAATTAAACAGAATTTATAATATTTAAATAAGAATATAAGATACAATTTTTTTGTTATAAAGAAATATATAGTAACGTGAACGAATAATAAATATTTAGGTAGAATTTCATACTGCTTATTGGCATGTTGATGGGGGTACCTAATAGGGCTATATGAGAGATAAAAGGTGTTTATCATCACATATAAATCACGAGGTATGTATGGGGGATTTAAAAAAAACATACCCCATTATTTGGAATTACAAATAAAAAAAATCATATCATAGAGGACAATCTTAATTTAGGGTGAAATGGAGAGGATCCCTTGCCTTAAATATGTTGGTGTTCTCCACCTGTTATTAAATAATTAAATAAACATGTTAGGATTATAAATTAACAACTCGAGAAACTCTTATATAGTTAATTTTTTACTATAATCATTTTATTTTCATTTACAATTGTTTTGATTGGCAGTGAGGTTCATTTTCATTGTTCGGGATCATTTGTTTACATTGTTTTATGGACTGGTTCATTTATATTCATATGAATATGTAAGGTGAAAGTGGTTGTCTAGAATTGAAGTTATATGATATTAGTGGACATCCTAGATATTAAATGATTATTTATTTAATTTTTATACTTATAGTGAAATTGAATTATTTCAAAAAACCATACTGACAACACTTTTTGTTAATCAGTGGGTTTGATTTCAAATAATATGTTTATCTTTATAAATTGATTCCTTTTATTCAAGAGGATTGAAGAAATAAAAATAATATATATTATATATATAATAATCTAGTTCAACAATAATGAAAATGGTTTCATTAACATAATTAAATATTATAATAGAGATTGAAAAATTGTTGTCCTTGAATTTGGTAAATTAGTACATCTAATACGATTCTTTCATTACATTAAAATAAATGATGGGGAAAGGATAGAAGATAATAAAATATCCCATTTGCATAAAAAAATTCCATTAATTGGGCATTACTAGGGTTATCATACTATTTTAATGTAGGGATGTGAAGAAAGAAACAAAAACAAATGAACTTAAACAAAATGATGGAATTTGAAAGAGGAATTTACCTCTTGATACATCCTTGATTGGAAACCACTTAAGGAGAGATGTTTTGATATTTTTAAGATGATATGGACTTTTGGACGTGGGGGAGGAGCTTGGGAAGTGATTTGGGAAGTATATTCAAAAGGCACAATCCATGAGATATGTGAAGAGAAGAGGGAGTGAGTGGGGGGTTTAGTAGAGGAAAAGATGGTTTTCATAATATTATAATCATTAGTTTTTTACATTTCCTTAAAACCAGGAAAAGTGATTATTAGATGACCAAAAACAGTAATAACTTGTGAATTCAAATGAATTGTGCCTGCATCAGCAGATCGTCATCTATGACTCAATAAATCAATTATATATCATTTATTGTAAATTATCATATTATACAATTCCTAAAAATTTCAATTATTTTTGGAAGACTATGAAAATTCGCCGAAACCATTTTTCAATGAGTAGAATTCCAAAATGAAATCAATTTTTCAAAAATAATTTTCTAAATATTATTAATTTAATATTTAATTAAAATAATAAGTTATTATCAAAAACCAATCTTAAAATAGTGATTTACTTATTCTAAAATATATATATATTGTAATTTCCACATGAATAATATTTATATATTATCATAGATAAATGTACTATTCATTATGTTATAATACTATTCATAATGTTATGGTACTATTCATAAGGGTATGTTAGTATTCACCAAAAATTATTTTTTCCTTATCAGACTCCAAATAACTTACTGATCGTAATAGTGTATGTTTGATTTTCAAAATTCCAAATACAGAAGTGAAAAACATTTGTTTAAAAGTCACTTATCACATAGTAGTAAATTATGTAGTGTTTTCATGTGTTTTTATTTCATCGTTATAAGAAATGAATTTCAATTGAAAAACATTGGGTCATTACATTCTTTTCTCCTTAAGAAATTTCCCCCATGAAATTGTTTTTTACATCCAAGTCTAAAAACAGGTGGGTGTAATTTTCCTTCATTTCTTCCTCCAGTTCCTAGGATTCCTCTTCGAACTTATGGTTTCTCCATAGTACCTTTAGCAGATGAGTAGTCTTGTTATGTAGAATTTGTCTCTATGATCCAAAATATTCACTGACTGCTCCTCATATGAATGATCATCCTCTAACTATACCACCTCTGAAGAGCGTACACGTGAAGGGTCAAGTATATTCTTCTTTCATAGAGATACATGAACATTGTCATGTAGGTTCCACATGGTTTGTGGAAGTGCTTGTCAATAGGCCATAGCTCTGACTCGATCAAGGATATCGTAAGGGCCGATGTACCGGTGGTGTAACTTAAATTTCATCCCAATCCTTATGTCCCTCTTCAATGGACATATGTGTAAAAATACAATGTCTCGAACCTTAATCTCTAGATCTAATCAATGATTGTCTGCATATCATTTCTGTCGACTTTGGTCTACCATGATATGTTGTTTAATGGTTTTCACCTTCTTAACTATTTCATCATCCCTTAATGGTCTTAGAAACTTATACTCCATGACTTTATTCCAACACGCTGGTGTTCTTCACCTATTCCCAAATAGGGCTTCATATGGTGCCATTCAAATGATCGAGTGAAAACTGTTGTTGTAGGAGAATTCAACAAGTGTAAGATTTTTATCCAAGCCTCCTTTTAATTACATATATCATGCTATCAATATGTATTCTTGTGTTTGAATATTCCACATAGATTGGAAATCATTTTGAGGTCGATAGACCGTACTAATGTCCAGTTCAATGCTTAGAGAATGTTGTAGACTTTTCCTGATCATCAACGTGAATCTTGGATCATGGTCAGATACAATAGATAATAGAACTCAATGTAGTTTCACCAATTCATTGATGAAAATATGTGCACGTTGATCTAATTATAAGTCATCTTGAATCATGATATAGTGATTTTTCTATGTAAGACAAATCAAAATGACGTATATAGATTTTTTTTCTCTGGATGTCCTTATCTGTCTAATTAAAATGTCTATGGTAATATTCTCCCACTTCCATGTTGGTATGGGTTGTATTTTTATCAACCCCTTATTCCTTTTCTGCTCATCCATCACATTCTAACATATCAATCACTTTGATGTATATTCAAAAATATCCCTTTTCATATTGTCCGATCAAATGTTTTCTCAAAGATCTCGATACATATTTGTACTCCCTAGGTTGATAGAGATAGTTAAGCTATGTGAATCATTCATAAGCTCTTACTTTATCATTGGATCAGATGATACACATAATCATATTCCGAATCTTACAAATCCATCCTCATATATATTGAAATTAGAGGATTTCCCATTTCTTATAGCTTCCACCCTTTATTTGAATTTCCACATCTTTTCTTTGAGCATCCATTATTTTATCTAAGAGGGATGGTTGAGAAATAATTTAAAAAAGAATTAATAATGTTCCTCATATAATTATTCACATGTATATCCTTTAAATATATATTAAGGTGATATTGTTTTCAATTCTCATAATTGATAAAGATGTAGGATCATTTCTACTTAGAGCATCTTCCACCATATTTGCCTTTTCGGGAAGGTAGTGGATTGAGTAGTAATTATCCTTTTTGGGATCTATCCATATTCAATGGTCCATATTATGATATTTATGTGTGAATATATATTTTGAGATCCTTGTGACCTGTATATATCTCACATTTCTCCCTATAGAGATAATGCCTCCATATTTTCAATGCCAAGATCATAGCCGCCAACTACAGATCCCACGTGTGAATTTTTTTGTTCATGGACTTTCATCAACCTTGAGGCATAGGATTTCACTTTATCATTTTTCATAATCACATATCCAAATCCATTCTTATATGCTTCACTATACTCCATAAGAAGTTATCCAGTTGTAGGGAGTGTGAGTATTTGAACAATGATAAGCCAATTTTTAAACTCCTTGAAATAGTCTTCACATTCTTATGTCCAAACAAACAATACTCACTTCCATGTCAGAATGTTAATTGGGTTTTACAATCGTGAAAAGATAATCACAAATCATTTATAATACACAGATTGACCCAAAATGTTGTGTATCTCCATCATAGCTGTTGGTCTGGGCCACACTTCAATTGCCTTCATCTAGGAAGGGTTCAAAAATATCATGTTGTTAGTGATAACATGAAACAAGAATGACACTTCCACCATCTAGAACACACATTTACTATATTTTCATAAAATATATCCATTAGAAATTTCATTATCGCTGTATTCAATTGTCCCCCATGTTCTTCTTAGATGTGGGATTATATCAAAATATCATCAATAAAGATTACCACAAATATTTCGAGTTAATCTCTAAAGACTCTATTCATTAAATCCCTGAAAACTGAGGAAACATTAGTGAGTCTGAAGAGCATCACTATGAACTCATAGTGTCCATACCTTTTTCAAATGGTAGTCTTGGGAATATCTTCCTTACTCACCTTTAATTGGTGATATCTTGACCCAAGGTCCACCTTAGATAAATAACTGGCCCCACAATATTGATTGAACAAGTCATCTATCTATGGAAGGGGATACATGTTATTTATCATGTTTTTTGATCTCGCAATAATCAATGTCGAGGTACATTGATACATCCTTCATCTTGATGAAGGAGACTAGCGCACCCCAAGGTGAAGCTATCGGGCATTTAAAACAGCTCTCCATATTTTCCTTTAACTACTTCTTCAGCTCTTTCAGCTCTACAGTGGCCATTCTATAAGGTGTCTATGGGATTGGTAGATATCGAAGTAGATGATCAATTTATAATACAACACCCATTCAGGTGGTTGAATAGAAAATTCATCAAGGAATACATTAGAGTAATCCCTTATGATGGGTATATCATCAAGCATGATTATATATTTTTTCTCAATCATTTAAGCTAGATATGCCTGCTCACATGGAAGTAATATCCACAAATGATATGATATTTATAATGTAGATTCATCTTCTTCCATACACTTAAATGAATAGGAGGATTCTTTGGGAAGTGGAGCGTGATCTCCCATTCCCGATAGTTGATGTTGGATTTGTATAAAGATAGACAATACATGCCCAATAATGCTTCGAACTCCACATAATGGAGTATGATGAGATTTATTGGGAGCTTCAGTCCATAAATATGAATCCAGGAAGTGTTTTAAACAAAATCTTCAATAATTTCCCCATTTTCTATTGTAATGGTTAATATTTCCTCCAAATTTTGAGGTGGTGTTTCAATTATTCTATTAAACATGAATGATATGATAGAATGCATAGAATCTGAATAAAATAGTACATTATCTATTTTTGAATGAATTACTAGAATACATTTAACCAAATTATTGTCCTTCTCCACCTCATAAGTATTTTTTGTGTAATCCCGTACTTGTTTCCTTGGAGGTGGGTGCTGATTTCCTCCCACAACCCTCATCTTAGGAAAATTTGTATCACAATTCCCATGATATTGGTCAATGTAACACTGCACTTCATCCTATGTGTTGATCTTAACCTTACATTCTTCTTCAACATTAGTTTGATTTTTCATACCCCATGGAAATTCTTGGAAATATGACCAAACATTCAACATTAGAATAAATTCTAGGTTTCTTTCAGACATTTACCAAGATGCTTCTTCCCACAATTTTTTCTTGGGAAAATGATAAAATTTATTCAAACATGGGATTTTTTTGATGATCCACCCATGTTGTTCTATATTTTCCAATTCTTTTCACTTTTTCCCACAAGATCACTAAGAGTCTCCAATATAAATTTCTACCTTGAGGGCATAATACGAAATAATGCTCATAACATTCAAAATCTAAAATTGGCAATGCTTTTCATAGACTCAAATTTAGTTCACTAAAGAAGTGATACACCATTCATTCAGTGTTTATAAAATAACCTGAGGCATACCTCTAAATACTTGTATTGTTTGCTTCATATACCATAATGGACTCATCTTCATTGTGCTTGAGTTCGAGGGACTCACATTCCATATTGACATGGTGGGTTAGAGGAAAATATTTTTTGAATAACAACCTCTTGATTTCCACCAAATCCATGGATTCTATTTCCTCATTGGAAATTGTATTCGTGATCAATTTCAACCATTGATCTGATTCCCCATAAAAAATATTGATCGCAGTACATCCTTCACTTATTCCATGCACTGGAGGATGTAAAATATCTTTTCGATGGAGTTAATCCATTGTTCCATGAGGAGGGTATCAGAATATCCATAAGACATGGGGGGCCTTTGTCAAATGAAGGATTCTATACCAACATGGTCTTTCCTTGAAGTTGGAGTTCATTACGCTGGAATCAAGTCATTATTCATAACTTGAGCCAGTGGAAAAAGTACTCCATTATTGTTTTAAGTACCTTCTCCCATCATATAATGCATATTATTATGGAAATCATCACATTGCCTATCACATAGGTTGTTGGAACGTGTTCTACAATTTTATTCCATTAACTAAGAAAAATAATGTATAATTACTGGTCTTTAATACATTGATATTGAGCATAAAAAAATTCATTGAAGGTAAAAGTATGAAATAATAAATAATATGTATATCATAACATGTGATTATGTAGCGTTATCTATAGGTTTTAATCATTCTATTTCAAAACTTATATTTATTTGGATTGTTGTACCTTAATATTGTGTTTAACTAGGATCAAGATTCTACCAAAGCATATCACCCAGGTGTGTCATAACCAAGAGTGAATTATGGCCTGTTTTCATGAACTAGATCTCGTTCGAGTCTAGCTCAATGCAGTGTTTTTGCGTTTTACCACTAGATACATCTATTCCAGAGCAGACTCTACCTGCTCGAATACAAAAAAGGATGTATTTTCTTCATAAACCACATACTTATGACTCACATAAATTTAGTATTTTCTTAATATACATAGTCTCATACTTATGGTTCTCATAATGGTTCTTTATTCCTAATCTCCAAAAACAACTAGAATATCATATGATCCCAACTATAGCGACCATAGATATTTTCAAATAACATTATATAATTTTAAAAATAAATATACATCCAAGTATAAGTCAATGATATTTATGTCAAGTGTATTGGAATACCTGTTAAATAAAATATAAAATAAGGTTCTAAAAATATCTTTATTTAATCCACATACCGATCTCAAAACATCATTTGAGCCCTTATAGTTGCATAGGGTTCCCTGGGGAACACCTGAACAAAAGGATGATCTGAAAATCCCGGTAAGGAAAAGAATATAAGGTTACAAATTACTAACATGAGTTAAGAATAATGACTTAATGAGATCCAAATAATGGAATATATAAAATCATTTTATATAAGCATGGAATCATATAAACAAGGACCCATATAAATGTGGAATAATAATAAAATATGTTTTTAGTATGGGTCAAGGATAACAACCAATACCATTTCCCATTTTAGTACACGTCAAGTCTAACTTCCAATACTATTTCCAATATTAGTACCAGTCAATGATAACCGCCAATCTCGTTTCCTATTTTAGTACGGGTTAGGGATAACCTCCAATCATGTTTTACAATGCATATCGTGAGACATAAATTTAAAAAATTCATTAGTGATATATCGGGGCCAATCCATCTGAAAATTTTCATGAATATTCATTACTCATTAATAATCATACCTATTTAACCATACATAAACATAAGGGTACCCATGGAAAAAATTTGGTAATAAAATAACAACATAATGTATAACCAATGGGATTATCATGAAATTGTCCATGAAAGAAAAGGATTTGAACATACCTAGATTTTAATAAGTTAAAATAGGCCTGAAAAAAGGTATTTTGTGTCAAATAGAAGTGACAACATATAAGAAATTAATTTTCAAAACATTAGCATTAAAACATTTTTTGTGTATTTTTAAGGAAAATACTATAGAGATTTAAAATTGAAAAGAATAAAATATATTATATAGAACCAGAATTGTACCAAGAATTTTTTAATAATAAAATGACTAATTTTATAATGTCAATGGTGTCTTAAAACATAGGATATAGTGCTCATAAAATTGCCTAAAAATCTGGGAAGTTCCCGTCAAACATGTTTTCTTATTAGAATGTTCTATGGAGGAAATCATTTAAAAACATGTATATACCTGAACGATAGAGTTTAAAGGGTCTTAATAAATTAATTTTTTAAATCAAAAAATAATTTTTAATATTTAAATAAACAGATAAGATAACTCTATATTGATATAAATAAATATAAGACTACCTGAATGAACAATGATGGTTTAGATAGAATTTGTAATAGTTTGTTGTGATGGTGTCAGGTGTAACTAAGAGAGATTTATGAGAGAGAAAACAGGTTTAAACTCACTTATAAATCATTCAATAAGTATTGGGTATGTTCAATAACATACCACATAATTTGGCATTACAAAAAAAGTCATAACATAGAGGGCAATCTTGATTAACATTGAATTGTATAGGATCCCTTAACTTATATCTATTGGTGTTCTCCACTTGTTATTAAAATCATGAATTAACAAATAATGATTATTAATTAATAATTCTAAAAACCACTACTATATGTAATTTGTTTGGTGTAATCATTTAAAGTTCATTTATAACCGTTTTGATTGGTTATGAGGTTCAATTTCATTTTTCAGCTTCGTTTGTTTACTTGGTAGTAAGGACCAGTTCACATATATTCATTTATGAATAAATATGTAAGATGAAATTGATTTTATATAATTGAAGTTATTTGATATTAGTGAACATCCATGAGATTAATTGGTTTTAAATTTAATTTGGTTACTTAGAGTGAAGTCAAATTATTATATAAAACAATAGTGACAAGCGTTTTTATTAATCGATGGGTTTGATTACAAAGAACATGTTTTGATATATAACATAATACCATATTTTAAAAAATATTTTAGAACCAATAATAGGATATATTACATATATAATACTGTGGTTCAACCATACAACAAATGGTTTCATGACCAGAATTAATGATGATAATTGAAATTGATAAATCGTTGTCCCTGAATATTCTAAATTAGCACATTTCAAATAAAGCTTTCATTTCATTCAAATAAAAGGTGGGGAATGGAGATAAGATAATGAAATATCTAATTAGCAAAAAACCATTACATTACATGTATTTTAATTGAGTTAGTATATAGTTTGGGTGATGGGAGGTGGGGAAAGAAAAAAAAAGAAAAGAACTTAAATGAAATTATGGAATTGGAAAGAGGAATTTACCTCTTGATAATTCCTCCTTTGAGAACTTCTTAAGAAGAGAGGATTGGGTATTTGTTATAGGCTAGGTGATTTTGGACTTTGGTGAGGAGTTTGTAGAATGATATGGGCATAATATTGGCAATGTACATGGCATGCGTTTATTGAAGAGAATAGGGAGTGAGGGGGGTATATTGGAGGAGAGGAGGGTTTTCTGAATATTATAATCAATTGTTTATTATTTTACCTCAAGACCAGAAATAATGATGATTACATGACAATATAAAGTAATAAATGCAAGTGACTTCGTACCAATTTGAAATAAATCTACATATCATCATCAATAACAAAATAAATCCATTATTTAGGATTTATCATAAATTTTGGTATTTTACCATTCATAAAGAATTCTTGTATTTTTGAAAAATCACAAAAACGTACCAAAGGATTTTCAACGTGTAGATACCAGAAATGAAATCCATTTTAAAAAAAAAATCATATTATGATTATTTTAATATTTAATTAAAATCATAATTTATTATCAACAACAATTTTTAAAACCATCATTTACCAATTTCTAAAATATTGTTATATCATACTTTCAACATGAATAATATTTATATATTATCATAGGAAAGGTTAGTATTAATTAGGGAATGTTACTATTCATAAGGGCATGTTACTGTTTAAAAGGGTATGAAACTATTCATCAAAAAAGGTTTTTCTTATCGGACTCCAAATAACTTAAAGATTGCAACCATGGGTGTCAGTTTTTCAAAATTCAAAACACAAAAGTGAAAAACTTATGTTTAAATTTCACATAGCACATAGTAGTAAATTATGTTGAGTTTTCCTATTATTTTATGAAATATTATTAAGAATTGAATTTCCATTGAAAATCATTTTGTCTTTACACTATCACATGAAGAGTAGAAATCCACTATAGTGGGAAGAATTTAGAGAAACAAATCTATTGTGAATTGATCATTGTCAATGAAATTGTAGTTAGGGTTAGATACATTCATCAATATATAAGGTTTTCTCATGATGGAGAGAAATGTTATGTTCACAATCATTACTTTAATGTAGATTTCGTCGTTGTAGATAAGGTCTTTTTAATGATATATACATGTAAGAAGGTTATGATATTTAGAAACAAGGGAGAGGTAATCCCTAGATGAAAAATTAACAATGAAGTTATAAATTATATCAGGAATATATCTTATCTATTGGGGACTCCACCAGATTGATCTCAATATCACGATATGTTACTAGTATCTCTCTTGAAGAACATAAAAGATCATTCAAATGTACTGAACTTAGATATAATATTAGTGGATATATATATATAAAATAAGGAATAAATAGTGGAGATTATTAATTATATATAAGAAGTGATACATAACAAGACCACTCACATGGAATTTTTTTTCGTGATACCTTTAATTTAAGGATGCTATTCAGGAACATGAGAATGAAATGCGGAAGAAGTATCATCTATTTTTATTAATAGATCGATGGAATTTTAGGGTTAAATTCTTATAATGTTTTAGAATGTAACACCGTGACATTTTATTTTATATTTATTTCAAATAAATATAATTTCATTGATATCAGGATTTCTATGAGACATGTGGTTTAAACGAACCATGATGTACTGTTGAATTATTATTATTATATAAAAAATTTAATTTTTATCTATTATATTGGAATATATGAATAATAATAGAGAAATTATATAATTTTTTTACACATGTATAAAATTAATTCGTTTTTTATGTAATGGTTATAAATGAAAATAATATCAATTGAAGGTAAATAGATATGTTTTTTCTCAATAACTATTTCAGAAAAAAATGTAATTTTTTTTTGTAATTTTAATAATTGTTTTTTGATGAATGATTAATTATGAAATGTGTAAAAAATTTATTCAAAAAATATTTCAACATTCATCTAATAGTTTCCACATGGAAAATAATGAAGGTAAACACAATTTAATGTCTAAAAATACAATTTTCAATAAACTTTTTTATTGTGTATTTATCATTTATTATATAATGTATATTTTCAAATTATTGAAATTTAATTAGTAACCATTTATTCCATATTTATAATCATATTAATTAATATTATTTAATAGTGTAAAATTATATTTTCTTCGTACTTAATAGTTATCATGGTAAATATTTGATACCTCATTAAATGTAAATTAGGTAATTAAAGTTAAAAATGTGATAAGGCTTTAAAAAAACATATATAACCTCCCATATTTCTATTGGATGAGTTTATATTTAACGTAATCATCCAATATTCTAATATATGAATACTTTGTTCTATTTTTTAAAACGAACTCAAATTTCATTATATAAAGAATAATTAAAAAATATTCAGTCACTTTCTTTAAATTTCATTAATATTTTTTCTGAGAAATAAAAATTGGTTTTGTTATGTTATTAATTGTTACCTATGATAATAAAGAATTAAACATATCATGGTAATTTATTTACACTTTTTAGTTATTCAATAATTACTTTAAATTCTTATAGAATTCTTACTCTGGTCCTCATAAACTAGAAGAAAAATACAATGAATATTATTAGAATTATTAATATTAATTAAATTTGGATGAACTATTTTTTTAGTTTTTGATATAATTATATCAAATTAGTATATTTTTAGATAATTATATTTGAATTTTTTTCTATCTTATTGTCTTTAAATTCAAACTATTTGAATAGTCTTGAAAATGACATTAAGTGTATAATATGATAAATAATAATTTATTATATACTTTAAAATTCATAAAAATATTATATTATTATAAATAAATGGAATATTGTAAATTATATCCTAAATTTTCTACTTATGGGTCAATTTTTCTTTTATAGTACATTTTACCCCTAAAGAGTAAAGAAAAATGATATCACGATAAACATCAAAGTGTTAATGGGGTTAAAACTAAGAGACAAGGGTTAAAAATTCCATAAAATGTATAAATATTATCATATTAGAGGATTTAGGAACATTATCATATTATATTATAAATTTATCAATTTTTTACAAATGAACATGAAAATTTATTATATAAATTTAATAATTTAGTAAATTCAATGGATTCTCTATCACTCACTTATAATAGGGAACCTACTCTCCATTCTTAACATGGTTTAAGACATATAGAATGGAAAATCACTACCATTATACCATCACATATACCATATCCATTTCTTATATAATCATATTTTTATAAAATACATTCCATTCAAAGAAAAATATTTATGTTAAAGTAGGATTCTGAATGAAGGGGTATACCTATTATCTGAGTACATGCAATTTTATTTATTTTCACACCAATAATAAATCAATTCCATAAAATGTGAAATATATAATAAAGTAATGAGTATATAATTGCTATTTATAATGATCATTTAAAAACCAATATTTATTTTTCTCATGTCGTCTGGTGAAAGAAAACATTGGTCATACGTAAGGGTGGATTACCAACTCTTTGAAGTAATTCATTTTATTTTTCATCACCAATTCAAATTTATGGTAATAATAATGGATTTTCAGAATATATAGGATTTATATGATATAATATTAGTTAATTAAATTTTAACAAATTTCAAATTTACTTTCTTTCATTCCATAAAAAATATTAATCGTTATTCATGTGTAAATATGGACTACCATTTCAACAATGTGATGTAATTAAATTTCCATATCATTTTTTAAATTAATATTTATAAAATTGTATATAATTATTACATATGAAAATTATGGCATGATTTATTTGTTGTGGATAATGGATCCCTTATCAAATTAGAATGACTGAAATAGATGAAAAGAAATATTGATGAAAAAATGATGCAATTATCAATCAGAAGAATGATTTTAATAAAGAATATTTATCAAATAGGTGTTAATATTTCCTGGTTAAATAATTTATTTTATTATATATGTGTGTATGGTTCATTAATAGTTTTATTAAATAACTATATTTAGTATACATGAATTTTGAATACATAGGAAGCCAGCTAAGACTTGAGGTAGGGGGTTTATGTTGAAATATATTTTCTTTTCATAATTTCATATTACAAATTTCAATTTTGGTAACTTATATGAATATTATCTTTTATATACCATATATTATATTATATTGTGATTATTATTTTAATTATTATATATTATTAAAATTTATAGTAAATTGTAACTTACATTGATTGATAAAATTCTTTTAATGAAAACTAATCATTTGTTCCTTTTTGTTTGATGAACGTTTTCATCCATGTTCATGAACATATCGAATGTTTTATATGGATTTTTCGTGAAAATTATATTTTATAAACTTTTAATTTCAAATAAATTTTACTTTATTTTCAATTGTATAAAAGGATTTTTTTTTTTTATAAACCTGTCATTTGTTGAATATTTACAAATATCGGGACAGAATGTTTTCCTTTAACCTATATGAAATTATATAATTTTAAAACCATTATTACTGTTATTTTAAGATATTATTTCATTAAAATATTCCCTTATTATATTCAAATACAAGGGTTTTCAGAATATTAATTTAATTTTTATATAAATTTTTCAAAAAAATGAATATTTTGATCACGTTTTAAAATTATAATTCAATTCATATTTTAATGGTGTGTATATCCATATAATCATACATTATAGATTTAAATACCTCTCTAGGGATATGATATTATGATTGCATAAATTTTATTTCAATTTTTGAATTATGATAATGTTGATTAAATTGTGATTCATAGAAACTTGTTTCTTTTCCATCTGTTGACTATATTATGATGAAGGCTTTATGAAATAAATTCATTTCCCATGTATTATTCTATGATTTAATTATGGAATAAAACACATTTAAATTCTATGTCTTTTGACATTATGAATTTAAGAGGTTTTTTATTATCACATGTCATATTTATTATTTAATTCTACCTGATGGGTTTGCATAAAATTATATAGCTCTCAAATTAATTGGGTAGAGATTGATAAATCTTTTGATAACTGCATTATACATAAACTTGATTTATTTTTATAAGCATTAATCATGTACTTGGTTTCATTTCCATTTGTTAATGGATGGACCTAATTTCATGTCAATAAGTAAATACATAATCCTAGTTTTTTGTCTGAATGATTTTATGTGGACTAGATTTCACTTCCATAACTAAATGTGTGAACCCATTACTATTTATTCATATTCAAAAAATTACAACCTTTTTTTAAGGAATAAACTTATGTCGATGATATGGGGTCATGCATTATGTTTTGTTATTGATTATTCCCCACTCTTATGACTTCCTTTATATATTATCAAAATCCTTTTTGACAAGACTTGTGATTAAAAATAATTAACTGATTGGGTAGTATTTATAATGTTATGTCCATGTTTTCATATTCTTATTCCTACTTCTAATTATATTTTCTTATCTCATATATATCCTTATGAGATTCAAAGTTGAAATGTTCATATATTTTTCATTTTCCCTTAGTTGTATATAAATGATTAAAATATGGTGTTACTAAGGAATGTATTATGGTAGAAGAACATTCTAGAAGATTATTAAAATAAATTATGAAATAATATTTTTACACACATAGTCTCAAAATAAAATAAACCTTACACATTATTGGGAGTGTAAATTTAGTTTCTGTATTGGGTATTCATCTAAAATTACCTAATTTGTTTACATGTTCTATTGGGATAACCTCACTTTATGAGGAATAGTAGTCGTTAGATGAGGAGAATTGTTACATCCTTGACTATCGTGTAACATTGATTTTAAAATTATGATATGTATTTTCTTGTTTTCTTATTATTTAGAAGATTTTTAAAGAGAAAGTTTTTTCAATGTTCATGTTTTTTATGGTGGATGTTTTATGGCTTGCATAATTTATTACTCAAGGACACCGACCAGCCAATGTGAATGCATCAATCAGTCATTAGCACAGGGAAATAGACATCATTTACAGTGTATCACTAATTTTACCCCATATTGTTTATTAATTAATCATCTACTAATTTTAATTCAATTTTATATAGGGAAACAAAGAAATCTCTTTCACAATGATCTTGGAACCATCTTCTTGTATTCCAAGAATCATAATGCCTAGATTTATCTATGGCTTAAATTGAGTTTAGATATATCTAATCTATGATTACATCAACTTATATATTGATAATTTATTACTGATGTGAACCATATTTAATAAATATTTTGATATTCATCATGAACTATTTCAAAATTATTTCTTCATTGATAGAACACCATTGGATCATGTGATTTGATGGAATCTCCTTCATCAAAAATAGATCTACCATTGGTGGGGGTTCCCCTTTTATATAACTTTTTGGTATTCATATCATGTTAGAAACGATTAATACAGTTATAGATAGCGTTACTCAATAGTTATTATTTATAACTTTTTAGTAAACATTAGTTAATGATCATGACATAAGTATCGTTCATTGATAGATATTTGGATTTGGATTCCACAAGATATGGGTAATATGTTATTACCATTATAGGAAATTATATTTAAATATTTGTGTTGTGTGGTTTTTTTATTTATAGGTTAGATAAAATTTATTTATGGTGCATTTAACGTACCTAGTGTGGCCCATTATATCATTTTATATAGGATTATGTGTTCTTTGTTTTTTTTGTGTATTTTTAGAATAATATTCCATATCTTATGGAATGTTGGTATTCCCTAATGTTCCATGTTATTTAGTTTAATTCTTTCATAATATTTTATATCCATTTTAATTGACTATTGTGATATATTATATCTTTCTATATTATACCTTATATGTTGTTTTTTCACTAGCTACTCAAATACTTGCTTATATATTAACGTTTATAGGTGACTGATATTGGTTTATACAATAATTATAGTGGGGTTTTGGTGACATGACTCATTATAAATGGAATTTTTTAGGATGGTTATACCCTAATCAAGACATGATTTCCATGATGAGTGACATACAACATCTGTAGAGTGTCTATATATGCAAGTATGATCTAATGATGGGGAACATGAATGAATATGATAATGAATCCATAGTATGGGCATGTTATTCTTTCATAAAATCAAAGGCTGTAATTTTGTCATATGACATGGGAGATACATTCCGTTCAATGTGGGAATCAATATGTTCCATAAAGGTGGAATGATAATTTCACATAATGGTGGATAGTGTTACATGTCATTGTGTAAGAAATAAGGTTGAAAATATTTCATATTTTTCATATATAATACAAAAAAAGTAAAAATGTGGTTTTTGAAATATTAGTTAGTGCCCGATCACTCATAACATTGTATATTTCATGATTAGTTTCAAATTTTCATTACATCATATCATACACTTATATTTTTTTTTTGAATGTATATTAATGATGTATTGGTTGTGTATTGCAAGGATTATACTAACACCCTTCTTGGGCACAATAGTTAATCAGTAGAACTAAATAATGTGGATTCAGAAAAGGTAAACGGCCCTGTGACAATATTTTGATGAGTTTCTTATTGGTAGATGTACATGGTACCCGAAACGACTCTGTTTTCATTCCAAAAAAAAATTAATTATATGATTTTTTTTTTCAAATTGTAGTTGACAACATCCCACATTTGGGGAATGTTTGATTATAATGCTTTGAATTGGAAATACATATTTTATATAATTTATTATTTTCATATTCTATTTTGTTGTTTGGTTGGTCTATATTTGTGTTGTATAAATATATTATAGTTATTATTACCTAGGATACAGTTTTCCAATGTAATGATAGACCCTCTACTATGGTGGATAGCCTCTTCCATATATGCTGGTGAATATGTGGTCATCTGGAACATCAACTCAAATAATAAAATATAGTTCATCATCATACACATTCATTGTGAATGTTTTCCAATTATTTAATTTTTTTGGGAATTTTATAAAAATGTGATCCTATTTCTCTTATAAATGGGGAAATCATCTCCTCACTTACCCTGACACCAAAACCCCTAATTTTGGTCTAAAATATTACTAAACCACTGCCTAACACTCTTTTACACTTTAATGTTGTCCCATTTTTCAGAAATATACATCCCTCAATGGGTTTAAACTCATTGAAAATAGATTATCCATGTATTGAGGTATAGATTACCAACCGCTCCTCCCGCTTTTCTATTTCCTTAAGCAATTTTATTCTTCCTAGAACTAAATTCACTATATAAAAATTATATCAAATTTATATTTATAATAATGGTATGTTATTATAACTATTTAAAATTTATCAACTACAATTCTATTTACTATTATGAAAAATGAAAACATCGTTTCTGTGTTGTGCAGACTACCACCTCTACAACGCTACGTGTTTCCATATCTTTCACTACCTAACCTGGATTATACAAAATAACTACTAAATTATTAATTATGTAATATAAATATAATATTTACATTCAAAATTAAAACCCTTGTTATTTATTTATTTTTACATTTTAAAAAGGAATTAATCATCCATCTGAATGTGTTGGCTACCACCTCCATCGAATGATGCATTCTATTTTTCACTACTACCATCATTGATAGTTTTACATTAAATAATATTTATATATATATATCAAACCTATATCATTAATATTTATATATTTTTAATAATGTAAATAATAATGACTATTATAAGGTAATCATTCGATATCAGTAAATAACCAAATACTAGTTCATAGTTACTTTCAAATTCATGGAACATGACTAAAACTTCCATGTAATAGAATTATTACAATATTAGTATTTATAAAAAAAATTCACATGATGAAAATGATCTTGCTTATATGGATTCCTACTATTATGAAGAGAAATTTGATTTCTCAGAGGATCATGACTCCTAGAAAATTGAAAATGACGCAACTGCCTTTAGAAAATATATAAATGGTGATATGACTGCTGATAAATTTCTTGATATTAGAAAAATAATTTTTATTAGAGTAGATGAGGAATTCAAGAAAGATCCATGCTTTAATTTCAAGGACATACCTTGTCAATGACCTCGACCATATAACTTCCTCTGAGAATTCTCCTAATGTTGAAGACTTATCTGATCTTCCTTTTGGACTTTTTGAAGATGATAATTTTTGTTCTGGTTATTTGTTTTCTGCTATGTTCTGATGGGTTTACTTCTTGTTCTCTATGGGTTTCTGCGTTATTATGGCTGCTCTGCATGCTGAAAATCTTGTTTTTTGATGGTTGGTGATATTTTTTACATCTTGGTGCTGTGATGGAGTTTTTTTATCAGTTTTATGAAGATGAGATTGGATTGCTATAGATTTTGAAGATGAAGACTGCTTCAGTCTTAACACCGATTGAAGGGAAGTCATTTGGCTGTTAGTTCTATTAGATACTCAGAACATATGCTGCCCAAAATTGAAAAGAAAGACTTCATAAAGGGTGCACAATGGTTTGAAATGAAACGACAGCATGTGCTAATTGCAGCGATTGATTATCATTACTACTCGAAATTCTCGATTTATTGCCAGCTAGGGATTGAGTGGCATTACTGCTACTCTGATGAACATTACTTTCCAACATTATTCCATATGATTGATCCTATGGGCATTGAAAGCTGGTCTTTGATGCATGTGGATTGTTCTGAGGGGAAGTGGAAACCTAAAGAACATCATGCCTGTGATGTTACATATAAGTTCCTAAATTCTATCTCATTGTGTACCACTGCATGATTTTGACTATGTGTATGAATATATCATGCACTAAAATGTTGTCTATATTGATATCTTCACGGATCCTGATCCTCACGGGAATCATGCTTGCTTGGGATGCTATTCTTTCACAGATGGGCTGTTATGCTGATTCTGTAATTTTCTACATTCTTGAGACAACACTTGGATGTAAAAGAGATCAGGCCTGGATCAAGGAGTATGTTTAGGGGTGGCAAGGTTCTCCATGGGCGCACGGGGCTGATGACTTCGGTCTCGCTTCACACAAGGAGAGGGTTATATCATCAAATCCTTCTTTTGGATGAAGGAATGGTGAACAGCAGTGGATGCTAAATGGAAATCTTCATTTTGGGGTATTTCACTAATGTGAGTACGATTGTTTTTCTATTTTTACATTTAATTTCTAGTTTGTGTAAGCTCATTACACCACATGTGTACACTTTTATTCCTTTTTCTGTAATAAAATTTTTGGGGATGATATTTTAATACAAAAATAAAAAAATTTCATATACCCTTATTTGTTTTTAATTGAATATAATTATCTCAAAATGGAATATTGATCCAACTTTTATGAACCAAGATCAAAACACTGAGGATTGTTTACACACGATGCTGAAAAGAGATTATAACAATATAATACATAAAGAAATGTTTTATTAATGCAATGTATAAATGTAAATTTATATGAACAAGGTTTTAAAATAGGTAATTAATATGTTTATCATTATTATATAAGGGTTTAATTCACTTTTGTGGAAATCAATGTTTATGGTATAATACTAGGAAACACAATCCTGTTTCCTTAAATTATAATATTTCATATGGAAAGAAATTTTTTCCTATATAATCCATTAGGAATTAAGTTAAATATTTATTTATAGGGAATTTTTTTTAATGAAATTAATTTCAATGGATTTTATATTCTTCACCTTTTTTAATATAATCAAAATATACTTTTGTTTTGATCCTAGCGGTTTTGCAGAAAATCATGGGATGAGATTATCTCCATCATGATATAGCCTTTTTCCTTAGAAATCATATGGGGATGTATAAAGACCCGAAGCTTGATGTACAGAGATATTACATTACTTTTGCGTAATACACAATACATAACAAAAACAGACAGACAAGGATCATAATAGTTTAGTGTCTTTGGAAACTTGGAACGTAATCCTCTAATTGTGGTGAGAGATCTTCAACATCTCCCATAAAGATCTTCAACCTTTTGTTTCTTTTCCTAAAACATTTCTTTTAATCCTGGGGGAAAATAAAACATAAAAAGGGTGAGCTCAAATGCTCAGTAAGGGTAAACATGGAAAAAATAAAAAATACCATATACATTTGAACTTAAAAACATGATCATAATGTTTAAACATCAAAATCACGAGCAATGACTTAAAACATGGAAGTACATAAGGCATAGATCATAATGGAACATAAATCATGATAACATAGCATGGGAATAAAACATGTAATTGTGGCATCCATTAAGCACATGTAATGATTTCAATAATAGCCAAAGCGTTGCTTCCAAGAACATCTTAGTGGACAAAGTCTCTTTCTGAATCGAGTTCACTCCTCGTTTCAGTCCTATAATATTGAACTGAATTAACTTACAATTCTAGCCATGTCTATCTCATGATATATAAAACTTTACCCAATGCATTGCAGCGAGATATAGGTCCCACCCATCTCATAATGAAACCAGTCTTACTTGTGCCACAAAATAAACTTAAAACATTCATCATTACCCAAAGAATATAATGGGTTTCATAAACATCATCCCATCATCACATAATCCATATAAAAAAATGAATATATCATCATAGTAAAAGTGAAACCATGTAAATAATTGAGACATTATTCTTGAAACATACACATATCAAATAATTTCATCTTAGATGGAAAATCGTTTTGATAAAACACTTGAAATGAATTCTTGAGGAATATATCCTTTCTTCTTCAAAATCAATTTCTTTTCACAAAACGTCATGAAATTTCAAAAGAAGGATATTTTGTTGAAAATAGACATGAAATTTTTTTTGAGGAAGCTTCATGAAAATAAGGCTTTATAAAACCGTAAAAACCCATTTCATGTTGTATAAGTTAAAAAAACATTCTTCTCGTACTTTTGTCGGAAAAGTAAAAAAGTACCTTGTTGGGTAAATAAAAGAATGATTCCTTCCATACCATGGGGTAAAAGTCAAAATGGGTTAATAGAACATTAAAAATACTTGAATACACTTTTATAATTCATGGACATGGACGATAGTAATAACCCCCAATAAATACTTACTAATAAGCAATCTCGGATAAAAATGAGATTTGAAAAAATATCCATTACCTTAGGTCCGATATGCTTCATATGGATCTGAACCTCCTGTATAATGATTTAAATAATGTCATTGACTTATTACAGAATCATATTTATTGTTACAATATCATATATTCTTCACTTATGACTTTATATTACCCGTTCCTTTGTAAATTAATGTTAAATTAGCGTTTTGGGTAAAATCATTTCATTTGTCGTTTTTGTTTTAACTTGTAATTATTCATATGATTACATAGATCATGGTTACATAAATCCATAATTTAAAACATGATTTTTATATAATATATATTCAGAATATACATATATATAATAGATCGATAAATGGAATGAAATACACCGTTCATGGAGACGGTGGGCCGTACGTACGCATGAACGCTGTTTTTGTTTCCTTATTGAATTAAATGGAATTAAGTAGATGACATACATATATATATACATAAATCCAGTATCTTTATAATTCATATATTTCATTATTATTTCTTATATATACTTTATAATCATTCTTAAATGGTTAACATGGAGAATGAATATCATCGCGTCGTGGAGACGGTAGTCCGTACGTACGCACGAGCGATGATATCATTCCCATAATTATTGAATTGAATTAGATAGGATGATACAATATATCATAATCATTATGATGTTATAATAACTATGTATAGTTATTCTTTACACCATTATACCCATCCAAGTAATGTGGTGTTGGAAAAACAGATTACACCACGGCGTGGAGACGCTATTCCGTACGTACGCACGCGCGGTGATTTCTTCTTCTGTAGGATGGATAGATGGTGAAATAGGGTTGTTTAATAATTATAATAACATATCAGTAAATTATTGATACTAATTTTATTACTTCATAATGAATCAACTAAAGAGAAGAAGTAGAAGAAGAAATAAAGTTAAAAGAATCGGTAACAAACATTATCTCTTCTTTGAAGCACCTCTTTGAGACCTCCTCATAGGGAACTAAAATTGGTCTTTGAAGAAGAAAAAGACCTCAAGGATATTTCTAGGTAAGTGGAGAAAATAATTTGTCAGGGGTTGGCCGAGCTTCAAGGCTCCAAATGGTGTGAGGAAGAGAGGGATCAGGTGCCCTTTTATAAGGGAGGAGAGGGGCACCTTTGAAATAACTAAAAATATTATTTTATTATAAAGTCAAATTCGGTTTCTAATAGCTCTAAATTGATATATTTTGAAGCTAAGGTGGGCATGGGTAGAAATCCTCTCATATAATATAATTTAGACAAGTTTAGGTCATTATATTAACCCTATCTTTTAGTTTTAACTCTTAGTTAATTAAATTGACATTTACCATGTCACTTTTTATGTTTATATTATATAGTTAATAAAAATACCTTATACATAAAAGAGACCCCCCAAGTGGTCCATTAATGATACATCTATAATGATATAAGTATCTTGGCCGAACCTTATATTTTTAGGAATATAATAACAATTAATAATATAATATTTTTTAAAAAACTTATTTATGTCAATTTTGACACTATTTGGTAATTGATTATTGTGAAAATCATAACAGAATTATTAGTTCGATTTTTTTTAATTAAATCAATACTAACATGTCATATTAACATAGAAAATAATTGGAATTCATAAAAAGTCTCAAATTACATTTATTTGGGTATTTACAAGATCAATTTTGTCAATATTTCCTTAATATGATAATTACTGCATCATCATTGTATCCTAAATAAATTAAATTATTTAAAGTCTAAAAATTACAAATAAACTATCATTATGTAGGAAATCTTTTTATCTTTCTAATTAATATTTATAGTCTAATTTATCTTATTTATATCCCTATATTAAAAATAATTTACAAATTAAACATTGATTTTAACTATTTTAACCCTTCTTTAAATAAATTAATAATTAATGTCCTAATCTAATCCACGTGGGCCTAAATGGTCATAATTTTTTCCTAAGGTTGTTTTGGTCTAAGTAAACTTATCCAATAGAATTAGGACATGTGTTAGGGTAATAATAATATCATTTTTACCCTTAATTACCCTATTTACTTTTAACCGTGGTAAATAAAAGTAAAAAGTTACTATTCACCCAAAATTATTTTCATCTCCTTCAACCAAATTTCACTTAATGACATAAACCGTGTCTCTCGTATTTTTGAAATTCCATTCACAAAAGTGGTAAAATTAAGTTTTTTGTATATTTTCAAATTCTCCTAGGAGGTGGGTAAAAGACGGTTAAAAGTTCTATAACTTTTTTATATATCTAAAATTATTATAAAATGACTCCAATGAATTACATTGAACTTATATAGGTATTATGTGTCAATTTTGACCTAAAATAAATTTAAATAAATAATTATTTAAATAAAAAGTAGGTTTTTAAATAGTAACCCAGTGTTTTCACTATTCATCAAAAACCAAAATTTCACCCTAGGCTAATTTCGATATTCTAAATCCAAAAATGAAGTCCAATTTGAAAGTTGAAATTTAAAAAATTTTAAAAAGTGGTTATTACTATTCATAACAGCTAGTTTTAATAATATTTTAACCATATATCGTTGTTTAGTGAAACCCAGTATTGCGTACAACATACGCTATCGATGAATGCCGCGATTGCATGTAATGCAAGCCAAGTCAGGGTTGCGTGTTGTGAAAGACTCCTCCGTTGTTTCGTATAACATAATCCAACCATATTTCATTTATACATTGAATATATATATATATACTCAATGTTTCGTAGAATAACTACTATCAAAATTTTGTGTAACATGATCCAAGAATTTTGTTGTGTATACTGCAGGCTCATACGGTGTTGCATGTAGCACAAGGTAATCTTGTTGTAGCGTACAACAAAAGACATCAATGATATTAAAAGAATATTTTTCATAAAATCTCGTGGTGTTACATTCTACCCCCCTTAAAATGAATTTCGACCTCGATATTCGTCGGGGTTATAAATGGTTTACTACTCAATAGTTTGTTTAATAGAAACCCACATCGTAAAAAGGAATACCAAAACGTGGCTTTAAAAACTAAAGTATGAAATGTAACGGTTAACCAAATTATCTCATCATTGGGTTTCCACGTTGGAGAACATAGGTGCAAATATGGATATGGAAGAAAAATCTAACCATCAAGTTCTGATGGAGAGTGGTAGAGAACATGGATATGAAAAAGCCATCAATAACAATGCCATAGATTTTTGATGATCTAGGGTACCATATGATTCATCATATATAAGGGCACTAGGACAACATTTTTGGTTTTCAAGATCATTTCACTAAAGATGATGAAATTGGAACTAGAAGAAATACTTTCGTGATTTTGGTACAGTCTCACCGTTGGTCGTTCGTTGGACAATCTCTACTTCATATCACAATGAAATGAAGTTGAATTTGTAATTCGTGAAGTATTAGCAGATCATGTGATAAAATGATGGGTCATTCCATCTGTCTAAAATAAAATATTAGAAAAGTTATCAAAAATACATAAGTCTATATATGGTGAGGTTAATCGTATACAATTCCAAAAAATGAACTTATACATCATATATCATACCGTGTAATAAAATAAGACTAGTTTCTACTAACCAGGGACTTCCTGTAGGCCAATGGTAGGCAATAAAGGCTAGTCGCACTTTGGTTTTGGGTTCGATTCCCACAGCCCTGTCTGATGTGATGGGCAGTCTCCCATCCTGCAGGTTGTCCTTTTTCTAAAACAATATTACTATAACATCCCATCAATAATATTGAAAAATGTTCTATACTTAAACAATACTAACATATTTCCAACATAATCCATTCCAATCTTTAGGCTAATTTAAAATACTTCGGTCCAAGCTCATTGAATAAGGAAAATGAATACTTGAAATGTCACATATCAATCACGTGAATTCCATCATTTACCCCCCATATATCATAAGATATATCTTGTTGGTCAAATTAAAATCATGTGAATACCTTAATCATGTATTTTCTTGAAGAATGAATACCCATTGAACCTTAGTGAAAACATGAATGTAGTTAAAAGTTAACACTTTCCACATACCAAAATCCTCAAAATTCTATATACTCAAACCATGATATCACTTAGTCCTTATATCAATCATGAGCTCATTAATACAATAAAACATCTCATTATCTTCTTATCCCTTCATTATGTGCATATCATCTTCTTTCAAAAATATTTGAATAACCTTTCTTGGTTACTGGTACCATTCATCATACACTTTCAAAACACAAGGAAAGACAATAGTGTAACAATCCTTAGATGTCTATTTACTCCATAGTACCATGAAATTACTAATACAACATTACACTTGTTAAACACATAATCATTCAACTATATTCTTAAATCGTTGACCGAGCTTCAAGAATTCATTCATCTCATATATCATTTGTAGTCTCTTCATCATCATCAACATAAATACTACCCATACGACCACACTGACTCTCTTCATGAGTCTTTCCCTTAGGGAATTGGTTTTCATAATGCCCGTACGTTCCACATTTGAATCATTTGACCATTCATAATATCGTAGCAATACCATTATCCTCATCCATGGTGTTAACTGAACCTTTTCCTTTGCACTTACTGGCATTGTGTCCTTTTTTCCACACCCAAAGCATCTTTCAGTTCCTTTGAAACATTCTCCTTCATGCCTCTTCCCCCATGATTTACATAGGGTAAATTGAACTTTCTTTCCTCTATGATCATTACGAAACCTCATCTTTATCTTATTAGCCAAGTTAGGAAACATACCAAATATGAGTTTATTGATCATATTATGAGATTGATGATTCGAAATTAATTGTGTTGGGACTTCCAAATCCCATTTCATTTGTTTTCTCATGATGAATATCATTCCATTGTGCATAATATCCTCTATTATGGTGAATCATCTTGTTTCCAGCCATTTTCTAAAACCCAAAAAGCATAGTGTGAGAGACAAAAATCATAATCAAGGGGGAGTAACATGAATATCTAACATCTTAGGTTAAATTATAATATAGTTACCATAGTTCTAGGACTATATCATATACGTATACATATCCTTAGGGACATCCCTAGACATACCTTAGAAATATTTCTAGGGATCTCACTAATGTTTTCGCATCCTAGTTTCCAAAGGTTAACGAAACATTTCCTATGATACCAACTGTAGAGACCCGAAGCTTGACGTACATAGATATTACATTACTTTTGCAGAATACACAATACATATCAAAAATAGACGCACAAGGACCGTAATAGTTTAGTGTCTTTGGAAACTTGTAACGTAATCATCTAATCGTGGTGAAATATCTTCAACATATCCCACAAAGATCTTCCACTTTTTGTTTCCTTACCTAAAAAATTTCTTTTAATATGGGGGGAAAATAAAACATAAAAAGGGTGAGCTCAAATGCTCAGTAAGGGTAAAAATGGATAAAATAATGCATACCATATATATTTGAACATAAAAACCTGAACATAATGTTTAAACATAAAAATCTTGAGCAATGACTTAAAACATGGAAGTACATAAGGCATAGATCATAATGGAACATAAATTATGATAACATAGCACGGGAATAAAAAACATGTAATTGTGGCATCCATTAAGCACATGTAATGATTTCCATAGTAACCAAGGCATTGCTGCCAAGACCATCTTATTGGACAAAGTCCCTTTCTTAATCGAGTTCACTCCTCATTTTAGTCCTGTAATACTGAACTAGATTAACTTACCGTTCCAGCCATGTATATCTCATGAGATATAAATCTTTACCCAATTCATTGGAGGGAGATATAGGTCCCACCCATCTGATAATGAAATCATTCTTACTTGTGACACAAAATAACCTTAAAACATTCATCATAACCCAAAGAATAAAATAGGTTTCATAAAGAACATCCCATCATCACATAATCCATATAAAACAAATGTATATATCATCATAGGAAAAGTGAAACCATGTAAATAACAGAGACATTATTCTTGAAACACACACATATGAAATAATTTCATCTTAGATTGAAAATGGTTTTGATAAAACACTTGAAATGAATTCTTGAGGAAAATATCCTTTCTTCTTCAAAATCAATTTCTTTTCACAAAACATCATGCAATTTTAAAATAAGGATATTTTTTTGAAAATAGTCATTAAATATTCTGGAGTATGCTTCATGAAAATAAGTCTTTATAAAACCATAAAAACCCTTTCATTCCGTATAAGTTAAAAAAAACTTTCTTCTCGTAATTTTTTCAGAAAATTCAAAAAGTACCTTGTAGGGTAAATAAAAGAAATATTTCTTCCATACCATGGGGTAAAAGTCAAAATGGGTAAAAAGAACATTAAAAATACATGACTAATCTTTTATAAAACATGGACATGGATGATTGAAATAACCCCCAGTAAATACTTATGAATAAGCAATCTCGGATAAAAATGAGATTTGTAAAATTATCCCTTACCTTAGGTCCAATATGCTTCGTATGGATCCCAAACTCCAATATAATGATTTAAATAATGTCATTTAATTATTATAGAATCATATTTATTATTACTATATCATATATGGTTCACTTATGACTTTATATTACCCATTCTTTAGTAAATTAATGTTAAAGTAGCGTTTTGGGTAAATTCATTTCATTTGACGTTCGTGTTTTAACATGTAATTATTCATATGATCACATAGATTATGGTTACATACATCCATAATGTGAAACATGATATATATATATATATATAATATATATTCAGAATATAAATATATATAATAGATCGATAAATGGAATGAAATACACTGTTCATGGAGATGGTGGGCCGTACCTACGAATGAACGATGTTTTCGTTTCCTTATTTAATTGAATTGAATTAAGTAGATGACATATATATATATATATACATATATCCAGTAGCTTTATAATGTCATATATTTCATTATTATTTCTTATATATACGTTATAATCATTCTTAAATGGTAAACATGGATAATGAATCTCATAGCGTCGTGGGGACGGTAGTCCGTACGTACGCACAAGGGATGATATTGTTCCCATAATTATTGAATTGAATTGGATAGGATGATACAATATATCATAATAATTATGATGTTATAATAACTATGTATAGTTATTCTTTACACTTATATAACCATCCAAGTACGGTGGTGTTGGAAAAATAGATTACACCACAGCGTGGCGACTGTATTCGGTACGTACACACGCGCGGTGATTTAGTTTTCCATAGGATGGATAGATGGTTAAATATGGTTGTTTCATACTTATAATAACATATCAGTATATTATTTTTACTGATTTTATTACTTCATAATTAAATAACTCATGAAGAAGAAGTAGATGAAGAAATAATGTTGAAAGAATCGGTAATAGACATTACCTCTTCTTTGAAGCACCTCTTTGAGACCTCCTCTTAGGGCACTAAAATTGGTCTTTGAAGAAGACAAGGACCTATAGGTTGTTTATAGGGAAGTGGAGAAGAGAATTTGGCAGGGTTTTTCCAAGCTTCAAGGCTCTAAATGGTGTGAGGAAGAGAGGGAGAAGGTTCCCTTTTATAAGAGAGGAGAGGGGCACCTTTGGAATAACTAAAATATTATTTTATTATTAATTAAAATTCGGTTTTTAATAGCTCCAAAATTGATATATTTCGAAGCTAAGGTGGGGATGGGTCTAAATACTAAAATCCAATATAATTTAGACAAGTTTAGGTCATTTTATTAACCTTATCTTTTAGTTCTAACTCTTAGTTAATTATATTGGCATTTACCATGTCACTTTGTATTTTTATATTATATAGTTAATAAACTTACAATATACATTCAAGATACCCCCAAGTGGTCCATTAATTATACAAATATCATTATATAAGTATCTTGGACAAACAATAGATTTTTAGGAATATAATAACAATTAATAATAAAATATTTGTTTTAAAAACTATTTTATGTCAATTTTGACACTATTTCGTAATTGATTATTGTGAAACTCATAACAGAATTATTAGTTCAAAATAAATTAATTAAATCAATACTAACATGTCATATTAACATATAAAATAATTTTAATTCATAAAAAGTCTCAAATTAAATTTATTTCGGCATTTATAACATCAATTATTTCAATATTTCATTAATAAGATAATTACTGCATCATCATTGTGAAATAATGAAATTAAATTATTTAAAGTCTAAAAATTCCAATTAAAATATCATTATGTAGTAAATCTTTGTAGCTTTCTAATGAATATTTATAGTCTAATTTATCTTATGTATAACCCTATATTAAAAATTATTTACTTAGTAAACAATGATTTTAACTATTTTAACCATTCTTTAAATAAATTAATAATAAATGTCCTAATCTAATCCATGTGAGACTAAATGGTCATATTTTATTCCTAAGGATGTTGTTGGTCTAATTACACATTTCCAATAGAATTATGACATGTTTGAGGGTAATAATAATATCAATTTTACCCTTAATTACCCTATTTACTTTTAACCGTGGTAAATAAAAGTAAAAAGTTAATATTCACCAGAAATTATTTTCATCTCATTGAACCACATTTTTCTCACTGACATCAACCGTGTCTCTCGGATTTTTGAAATTCCCTTCACAAAAGCGGTAGAATTATGTTTAATGTAAATTTGCAAATTTTCCTAGGAGGTGGGTAAAAGACGGTCAAAAGTTCAATAAAAGATTTATATATCGAAAAATTATTATAAAATGACTCCAATGAATTACATTGAACTTATATAGGTATTATGTTTCAATTTTGACCTTAATTAAATTTAAATAAATAATTATTTAAATAAAAATCCAGTTTTTAAATAGTAACCCAGTGTTTTCACTATTCATAAAAAAATAAAATTTCACCCTAGGATAATTTCGATATTCTGAATCCAAAAATGAAGTCCAATTTGAAATTTGAAATTTAAAAAATTTCAAAAAGTGGTTATTACTATTCATAACGGCTATTTTTAATAATATATTAACCATATATCGTTGTTTAGTAAAACCTGTCATTGTGTACAACATACGCTATCGAGTAAAGTCATGATTGCGTGTAATGTAAGACAAGTCAGGGTTGTGTGTTGTGCAAGACTCCTCCGTTGTTTCATAAAATATAATCCAACCATATTTCATTTATACATTAAATATATATATATATACACTCAATTTTTGGTAGAATAACTACAATCAAAATTGTGTTTAACATGATCCAAGAATTGTGTTGTGTATACTGCATGCTCATACGGTGTTGCGTGTCTCACAAGGTAATCTTGTTGTAGCATACAACAGAAGACATCAATTATATTAAAAGAAATTTTTTCATAAAATCTCGGGGTGTTACAGGATGGGTGCATGACTGTGGAAGGCCATCATCATATTTGATTTGGGTGTGTGATCATGTGATGGATAGGGATCTAGAATCTCATGAGATGAAAGACTAGGGTGGTCCAGATGTGTAGATGTTGTGCTTCATGGTATTTTAGAGGTGTCACTCCATTTAGTTTCATGGATCAATGAATGTGACCTCATATAAGGTGGTTGTATTTGACTGATCTAGTGGTCTATGAGTCGACTAAGGAGAAGATCTAGCATTGGGAACATTTGTAACCAATGCTTGAACAGATCTGATATTGGTGCTGGTGTGCTAAACATGATAAAATGATATAGACTCACAGATGGATCTGTGGGATACGGTAGGTTAGGAAGTGTAGTATTATGGTGGGTTCCCTCATAAACAATGGGTGTATCTTGATAAAAGGTGGGCTATTCTTTGGTAATGGGTGGTCAGTTTCAAGGGGCTGGCAATGACATCATTTAGTTTTTTTCATGGATGATGCTATTGAATATTCCTCTGACATCAATCAGTTGTGTAATATGGTGGCATCAGCGATGGTATTCCTAGAAGCCATGGAGGTGGTGGTAGTGTAATTTAGAGAGATGTTGTCATTTAGAATGTTTTCTATTGGACATTTTGGAAACTCAAATTCAGGCTTCATGCCTGTGGTCCTTTAGGAAAAAAATCATCTCAGTTATCAGGTCATTGTAATGTTTTTATTACCTAGTTTGGTGTTGGGTTTTATATCTCTATGCCTATAGTCTTATCTTGGGTTTTCCAAAACCCAATTAAAAATGGGTTCACATTTTATTTTTATTCTATTTTTAATTTAGAGGGTTTCCCCCAACCTTTCTGATAAAATGATACTTTTGTAAAATAGACACGTAAATATGAATTTTATAAAGATAAATAAATTTTTTTTTTTAAAAATACCCATTCAGGATTTGGTGTTCATTATCATTAAATAATATATATCCAATGTATTTATGTTTAATTATTCATAATATATTTTATTTTATTATTTGATGATTTTCGGTTGAATGTTTTTTTTGTAAAACATTATTTAATTAATTATTTTATTTTATTCCATTTAGATTTTTTATGAAAACCCTTTTCTACCATTATTTCTTTATGAAAAAGGAGAACATTCCATTTGGATTTTTTGTGAAAATGGTATTATTTTCATGGGTTCATAATGAATATTTAGAGTCTTTTGTTAAGATGTTTATGAATGTAATTAATGTTCCCTACGTTGTTAAGGATATGTAAATGACTGATTTTTTGTGGTAAACATATGAATGGTTGTTGGAATGTTGGGTTATATATATCTATATAATAATTTTTTTGAGATTATATATCATTATATAGATAAGCATAGAAAAAATAGTTTTTTACATGGGAATGGGCCTGATTGGTTTACAAAAATTTTCATGCAGGGATATAATGAATTTGATCCCATATATTTTGTTATAATTAGTTTTTCCATTATAAATTCCTATGTTTGGGATTTTACCATACTACCAAGTTGTTTATAATGTTCTGAAACATATTCAAGATGAATTTATACACTTAGGAAATGTTCTGTTTTCATTATTATGCATTATTTTTAACATTTTCCAAACAGTTTTCCATGCTCACGTGTTTTATAATTATTGATACGTATTTTATCCATGAAAAAAAATTTATGTTTCATTAAAATTATTTTTAGGTACATAATTTTTTCTATAATGTATTATGGTAACACCCAACACATACAGGGTACGCTTCACTTTGAATAATACAATAGCGTGCTATGTAGCAACACCAAGTTCTAGTGTACCCCAACCGATCAAAATAGTTGTATAAAAAGAGATTATGAAAATCAATAACCACAATATGAATTTTAGATATATCCCATATAATTTTAATATTTATCTTTTGTGGTTCATAGACATATTATAAGGAAAAATAAAATTATTCAGATAAAAGAAGTATTTTTAAAAAAATGCAGTTTTTCTGCCTTTTAATAGCAATCTATATCAAATATAATATTTGACACTTTTATAAATTCAATTTGATAAAATTAAATTCATATTTAGATGAGGGAAAAAAATTAGTTTCGATAAATTATTTGTGTTTTCCCTATAACAATAATATTTTGATGAATAAGGAATGATGTCTAGTTTTAATTGAAATCAACTTTTTATCATAATGATTTATAATGTTAAATTATATATATGAATGGTTTGGAATAATAATTAGTTTATATTTTTATCATTTGACCCAATGTTGGTCATTGGAAGTAATTTCACTTTTAAATTGAAAAAAAACACATATCAATATTTTGATAGTTTTTACTTCTCAAAAAACCGCTTCCTAGTTTTCACAATAGAGATTAATTTTAAATTAATTAATGATACTTCTATGTTTTTAGTTTGGTAAAATAGGCATCATTTTTGCATTTGAAATATCAAAATTTTATTCGGGTGATTTGTTTGTATACTTCTGAAATCATTCAATTTTAGATTGAATGGGAAAACATTGCGATCTTATTTAAAAAAAATCCTTTAATTTAAAAAGATATTTATTTTATTTAAATTAATTTCATGTAAAAATATATACATAAAACCTATATTAGTTCAATATAATTCATTGAGGTCACTTCATAATAAAATTTGATGCATAATATTTTAATGATTTTTCTAACATTTTTTACCGGCCTTCTTAGCACATTATCAAATTTTCATAAAACCTAATTTTACTGCTTATGTGAATTGAATTTATAAAATCTGAGACACACAGTTTAAATCAATATGTAAAATGTTGTTTCATAATATGAATATAATGTTTCTGAATAGTAACTTTTGACTATCATTAACCACGATTAAATGTAAATAGGGTAATTGAAGGTAAAAATGGCATTATATGTACCCTAACACGTGTCCTAATTCTATTGGATAAGTGTTTTTCGACCAAAAAAAACTTTAGGAATAAAATATGATCCCTTTTTGTCCACATGGATTAGATTAGGACATTTATTATTATTTTCTTAAAAGAATTGTTAAAAGTGTTAAATTCAAATTTTTGTAACTAATTTTTTTACTACAGGCATAAAAATAAGATAAATTTGACTCTAAATATTAATTAAAAACCTAAAAAAATTCCTTAACCCTGGTATTTAATATATAATTATTGGAAATTAAATAATAAAATTTATTTATGACCCAATAATGATGTATTATTTAACTTATTAAAAAATGATTAAAATAATTTATATTATAAATATCAAAATAAATATAAATCGATACTTTTGAAGCATTCCACGAATTTCCAATATTAAAATGACATGTTATTGTTGATTCAATGAAAATTTGTTTTTGTAATCCCACTATTATGACTTTCAAAAAATCCCAATACTAAAAACAGTCAAAATTTACATTGATGAGTGTTTGAAAAAAAATTATATTATTAAATGATATAATATTAATAAATATATTAGGTTTTCCCAATAGACTTATATAATGATATATATATCATTAATAAACCACTTTAGGTTATCTTGGTAGTTTATTGTATGTCTATTAACCATTATGTGTAAGAATACAAGAATACATTGTAAAAATTAAACAAATTAACTAATAGTAAAATCTAAAGGATACCGTTAATATGGTGACATAAAATTGTATAAAATCTATTGGTTGAAGTTATTTAGACCCATACCCACCTTGGTCTCTAAATTAATCTATTTGGATCCATTATATACCAAAAAATGGTTATATAATTAAATAATATTTTATGCATTTCTTAAAGTGACCCTCACCTCTTTTATAAAAGGGTACTTCCCATTCTCTTAATTTCAAACCCAAATCCATTTTTCCCAAACAAACCTGGCTCACATATCCTACCAAATAACCTCACATCAACCAAGATTCCTTAATTTTATCATAATTCCATCCTATGGTGACCTTTTCATCAAATCTAATGGATTCACCTGATAAGAGGTAATAATTTCACCACATCTTTCAAATTTATTTGCATCTTCCAATTCCACTTTATTTTGTGATTCCAAACCAAAATAATAATTCCAATCTCTTATAAATAATTTTAATTTATTACTAATATTCTACAATGATATTCATTATTCAACGCATCCTATGAATGACAACGTCCCCATACATGCGTACGTACGGCTTACCGTCTCCCCGTCATGGTGTAGTTTGATTTTAACCACTTGATAATTTGGACGGGTATAATAATGAGTGAAATTGATATAAATAATAAATAAATCATTTTAATGATTCTATATAAATTATATACCTTCCAATTACATATTACATTACCACCATTTGAATGATATTGTCCCTCATGCGTACGTACGGATTACCGTATCCAGAAACACAATTAAATTAATTCCCCATCATAACCATACAAGAATAATATTCATTTGATGATTTAAAAATAAATTTTAATAACATAATATCATTATGGTTAGGAATCACATACATGTTATACATAACAATCATAACTTATGTAACAAAACATATAAAGGGAAACAAATCAGTTAACACCAATATCAATAGTACTACTAGAATATCACTGAAAAAGCAATATTGGAATATCATATATGATATCTTATTTATAGATTTGGTTAATATAGAATTTAATAATAGTTATATCAGCATAATAAAAGAGGTTATCCTACCCTTTACAAAAAAAATGTAAAGGTAAGGTGTTTTCATCTAAAATTTATTCGCATGAGGTTCATGATATATTTTCCACTATTTACTTTTGTATAGTGTATGTACTACTCATGATTGTATTAATTGTTTAATATACATTAATTTATGCTTATTTAAATCATCATTGTAAAATCTGACGTTCATTGTGTGTATGTTTCTCATGTTACCAAATCAGTAAGGAAATTTAAAATTTAAATTTCCCCTCGTTCGGTTTTACGCAAATTTCATTTATTTTTTTTACTCCACGATTATGTGTGAAATCACAATTTATTTACTTATTTAGTAATTTTCACTCCACTGGGAATGGATAGACTATTGATAAATATAATCACTCCATTGATAAATTCTCAAGTAATTGATATGAACTTGATAAGTGTAATTTTAACTCAATTTCTATTCGTTGTGTTAAACATCCATGACATTGGTATCACTTTTACAGGAGTATATTTGAATGTACTATCATTGATTTACAGTGAATATCCAGTCATATTTAGTGTATTTATATTTTAATATCATAATTATTTTATTGATTTATCTTTAAAGTAAGGATAATGTCCTTATAAGGGATCTCATCACAACTTACATTCCACTGAGACTTCATTGTTTTTGTGCACCAATTTACTATTATATGGTGTATATAATGTATTTTGACGTAGTATACCATGAATATATTTATTATCATGACATTATAAACCTTTGATAACCATAGTTTTTTATATTCAATATTCATTCATTTGGTTAAGAACACTAACTAGAATACAATTTTATATGATTAAAAATTTTATTCTTCTTAAATCATTCTTATTAAGGTCCATGTTTAAAAAATGGTATTACATAATTAATTATATGAAAACTAATGTTTTAAAAATATTATTCCTTTTAATAGTTTCAATGTTGTAGGGGACAGATTGATTAAAAAATCTATTTTAAACAACTTCTTGACAAATGAGATAATTTTAAATGCTTGCAATAAACAAGGGGATATTTCTCTAAAATAATTTTGATAATTATTTTCATCCATGTTAATATCCTTCATTATTCTTGATTGAGGTTAATTTATTATAATAAAATCATTCTTATTTTATATAATGAGTTATTCTTGACTGGGGATGTGTTATTTTTATTCCATTAATGTTTGGGGTTAAAATATTAACATTTTGTATGATAGTTTTAATACGATGGTTATGATTTTTTTTTCTGCGTTTTTCATATAAGGAATGCATTGGACTTATTAAGTGATGGATAGAACCCGCTAAAACTCCTCGATGCACTGGTAGGTCTCATGAGACAAACCAGAGTCTCGGTACAAGGCCCTGACAAAATCTTATTTTTAGTCTTGGCATGAGGCCTTGACAATGAGGTTATGATGTCTTGCATTATACAATCCATCATTATGAAATTGGATATTTATACTACATGTGATTATTCGACTACTAGAATATCCATTTGAATTACTAAATGACATTATTTGATTTGTATTTTCCATGTTATGTTGAATATTATAATTAAAAGGCTTGGGTTTTAGTCTTATACATTGCTTAAAATATTTATGCTTATTTTTTAATGTTCCCGCTATATTATTATCCCTAATCAGAATATGAACTCAACTTTTTCTTATGTTTTCATTTTCCATGATGTGAATAAGTTTGTTATGTTTAACCTGTATGGGTAGGACAAAAGATATGAGTGTGTTCAAAGGGGACATAGTGTTTTTTAATTTATTTCATGATGTAGTGTAAAATTTATATATGTATCTACTATATCAAAGGCTACTAAACTAATTTGTATTTTGTTACTTGATCTAATTATATCATACCAATGTTATGTAATAATTCACTAACATTGGGTATCTAGGGTCGGGACATTACAGTTGTAAATAGGGGAAGTTTAGTACACACCTCAGAAACTAGATTTAGAAAAAACTCTGATTAGTGAACATTACCCTATATAGACATTGGGGATTAGTATAGAAGAACATAAAAAATTGATGGTACATTAAATATTATGTTGGTTTCACATTAAATACATCCCTGTCTGTATATGAGAAGGTAGAGGTGGCTCTGGCACAAATTTACCTAGGGGTAAAACCCAAAAAACCGATTTGATCTAGACTCAAACTGTAAATACTGCACAACAACAGATCTTACTGAACTCTTTGTTATGACACTCTTATAGTATTTTCTTAAGATAATTCACATTTTCATTACAAACCAATATGAAGGTTTTTAATATATTATGTGAATAAATATGATCGGTTAATCCAAAGGTGTTTTAGATTGAAAATAAGGTGTCATGATATTCTATAAATGATTTTATAACTATTGTTACCCCAAAATGATTTCTAGTTTTAGACAATGGATCGATTCCATGGAACTCATAGTGACGTCGAACATGATGTATGTATTGGTAACGGTTGGGGAAATGAGCACAAAAATGGAATGTTAATAGGAATTGAGGATATCATGTTCATGCCGAATTGATTTTCCAAAAATATGATCTACAACATATATATTAACCAAATCTTGGACACAACAATGAAGAGAAAAAAGGTGAACGATAAGAGCTCCAATATTAGAGACCATGGGGAAAAAGTTCAATTTCAATCATGTAGGAAATGTTGAAGGAGAAATCTAGGAATTCTTATCAATGGAGAATAGAAATGGATTATGTGTGGGAAATAAAGGCATAAAGTAAGGACATGCCGAGGAAAAATAATGAGTAATAGGGATGAAAATAAAATTGATCCCATGAATCCATCTACAACCATTTCCATCAATATTGTAGAGACCTGTATCCTGATGTACATGGACATTACATTACTTTTTCGGAATACTTAGTACATAACAAACACACACACAAGGATCGTAATAGTTTAGTGTCTTTGGAAACTCGGAATATAATCTTCTAATCGTGGTAAAAGATCTTCAACATCTCCGATAAAGAACTTCCTTTTTTTTCATAAAACCTTTCTTTATATTCTGGGGAAAAGAAAACATAAAAGGGTGAGCTCAAATTCTCAGTAAGGGTAAACAAAATAAATATCAATCACATCATATTCATAAGAACATAACATTTTGGAAATCTTAACCTGCAAAAGAGAGAATAATTTCATAACAAGGGATAAATCATAGTAGTGAAATGAAATACCAATAATCATAACATAAAACATGAAACATTGTGTCATACACACATAATCATAGAGAATCATATCTTATTAGTCAAGACTCATTTCCAATACTATCTTAGTGGACAAAGTCCCTTTCTGAACCGAGTCACCCTCGTTTCAGTCCTGTTTCACTGAACCAGTATAATCTACCATTCCAGACATGTCTATCTCATGAGATATAAAATCTTTACCCAATGCATTGGAGAGAGATATAGGTCCCACCCATCTCATAATGATACCATTCTTATGTGTGCCACAAAATCATAAATCATACATCATTGCATAACCCATGTAATACAAATGGGAATCTTAAACATCATGACATCATAAAGAAATTCATATAAGATAAAGTAATTCATAAAAATAATTCCATCACAACATGATCAAATCAATGTAATAATAGGGATAAAAATAGAACCCTTTATTATCTTAGATGGAAAATAATTTTGATAAAACAATTGAACTCTATTCTTGAGGAAAATATCCTTTCTTCTTCAAAAACATTTTTCCTTTCATAACATGTCATACGACTTTAAAATAAAAGAAGTTGATTAAAAATAAACATGAAAATTTGTAAAGGAAGCTTCTTGGAAATAGTGTTTTAAAAATCCATTCATGCCGTATAAGTTAAAAAATACATTTTTCGTACTTTTGTCAGAAAAGCGAAAAAGTACCTCGTACGAAAAATTGACAAAAGATTCCTTTCATATTCTTTACTAAAAACTCACCGAAGGGTAAAATTGGATTTAAACTATTGTAAGTGGATGGAAACAATATTACATATTTAGGGAACATGGATGATAAAATACACCCCAATAAATGCCAAAGTAAAAACAATCTCGAATAAAAATAAGATTGTGATATTTTCCCTTACCTTAGGTCTCGTTTGCTTCGTAAGTGTCCGAAACTCCTGTATAATGATTTAAATAATGTCATTGACTTATTACAGAATCATATTCATTGTTATTATATCATATATGGTTCACTTATGACTTTATATTACACGTTCTTTTGTAAATTCATGTTAAAGTAGCGTTTTGGGTAGAATCGTCTCATTTGTCGTTCGTGTTTTAACTTTTAATTATTCATATGATTACTTAGATCATTATTACTTAATTATAGAATATAAAACATTATTTATATATAATATACATTCATAATATACATATATATAATGGATCCATAAATGGAAATAAATACACCGTTCATGGAGACGGTAGGGCGTACGTACGCATGAACGTTGTTTTCTCTTCGTTATTGAATTGAGTGGAATTAAGTAGATGACATACATATATATACACATATGTCCAGTAGCTTTATAATGTCATATATTTCATTATTATTTCTTATATATACTTTATAATCATTCGTAAATGGTTAACATGGAGAATGAATCTCATCGCGTCGTGGAGACGGTAGTCCGTACGTACGCACGAGCGATGATATCATTTCCATAAATAATGGATTGAATTTGAGTGGATGATACAATATACCAGAATCAATATTATTTTCTAATAACTATGAATAGTTATTCGTTACACCATTATTCACATCCATGTAAGGTTGTGGTGGAAAATAGATTACACCACGGCGTGGAGACGGTATTCCGTACGTACACACGCGCGGTGATTTCTTTTTCCGTAGGATGGATAGATGGTGAAATAGGGTTGTTTCATACATATAATAACATATCAGTATATGAGTTATACTGATGTTATTACTTCATAATGAAACAACCTAATAAGAAGAAGTGGAAGAAGAAATAAAGATGAAAGAATCGGTAACGGACATTACCTCTTCTTTGAAGTGCTTCTTTAAGACATCCTTTTAGGGCAATAAAATTGGACTTTGAGGAAGACAAGAACCTCTAGGATGTGTATAGGGAAGTGGAGAAGGGAAATTGGCAGGGGTTGGCCGAGCTTGAAGGCTCAAAGTTGTGTGAGGAAGAGAGGGATGAGGTGCCCTTTTATAAGGGAGGAGAGGGGCACCTTTGGAATAACTAAAAATATTATTTTATTATAAAGTCAAGTTAGGTTATAAATAGTTCCAAATTTATTTATTTAGATGCTAAGGTGGGTATGGATCTAAATCCTCTCATTCAATAGGATTTAGACATGTTTAAGTTATTATTTTAACCTTATCAATTAGATTTAACTCTAAGTTAAATAATTTAACTTTTACCGTGTCTTTTTGTTTTCTTACACTATATGGTTAATAAACATACTATATGAAGCCAAAAGAACCCCATGTTGTTTATTATTAATATATATAATCTTATCTAAGTCATTTTTCCGAACCTTGATTTTTAGGAATAAAATAAGAATAAATAATATAATATTTGTTTTAAAAAATAATTTATGTAAATTTTGACACTATTTGGTACATGATTTTTATGAAATTCATAACATAATGATAAGTTCTAAACAAGTTACTTAAATCAACAATAAAATGTCATATTAACATAGAAAATTATTTTAAGTCATAAAAAGTCTCAAATTACATTTATTTGGGCATTTATAACATCAATTATGTCAATATTTCATTAATAATACAATTACTGCATCATGTTTGTGTCATAATAAATGATAATTATTTAATCCCAAAAAATTCTAAATAAATTCCTATGATGTAGATACTTGTACTATCTTTCTTTATACTATTCATGTTCTAAGTTTCATGAAGTTTATCACTAGATTAAAATTATTATACTTATAAGATTTAAGAAAGTGACATGTTGTCACATTCTTTGGTTTTATTAATAATTAAATTTTTTTCATTGACAAAATTTAATTAAATGAATATAATCCGACCCTTAGGTGATATTGGTCTACTTTTAGTCATCCAATAGGATGTTGACATTTGTTAGGGTAATTTAAAAATATTATATTTACCCTTAATTACCCGATTTACCTTTAACTATGGTAAATAAAATTTACCGTAGTTACTATTCATAATTCCCAAAAATAAAAAGTAGCTTATTAATATAATTTGGATATAATGATTCAAAATATGGTATTCATTTTTCCAAATTCAATAAAAAAAAGTTGCATAAATTAAATTAAAATTAATCCTGTTGTCGAAAGAAAACGGGTTTTCTTTAAAACATTGCAAAAGATTGAATTGATTTAACCTACGAATTCAAGGTAAAACAAATTCTAATGTCATACATTTTATTAAATGGTAAAAATATATTCTATTTATACTTTAAAACCATTCAATATTATAATTTAACCACATAAGATATTATGAGGAAAAAAGTTGTTTTTAATTAAAATATAGCGTGTTTTTACTATTCATTAAAATATGAAAGCTATCGGAAAAATATCAAAACTTTATCTAATGTAAATTTTTTTATCCTGATTAAAAATAAGAATTTTATTTTGTCAAATTGAACTTATAAACATGTCAAAAATTAGATTTAAAGTGGGTGCGCCATCAAAAGGTGGCAAAACTGCATTTTTTTAAAAATACTTATTTTACCCGAAAAGATTATTTTGTTCTTGTATCATGTTATAGAAATGTGTTAGATGAATAATAATTTTATAAAATTCAAAATTTAGTAAACACTATTCATAACGGATAGTTCATGACAATATTATAATAATATATCGTTGTTTATTAAAACCCAGTAGTGCGTACAACACATGCTATCGAGGAAGGTCGCGATTGCGTGTAATGCAAACCAAGTCAGGGTTGCGTGTTGTGAAAGAATCCTTCGTTGTTTCATATAACAGAATCCAACCATATTTCATTTATACATTGAATATATATATATATATATATATACTCAATGTTGCGTAGAATAACTATTATCAAAATTGTGTGTAACACTATCCAAGAATAGTGTTGCGTATACTGCAAGCTAATACGGTGTTGCGTATAGCACAAGGTAATCTTGGTGTAGAATACAACACAAGACATTAATGAAATTAAAAGAATATTTTTCATAAAATCTCGGGGTGTTACATTCTACCCCCCTTAAAATGAATTTTTCCGTCGAAATTTGTTGGGGTTATAAAAGGTTTACTATTCCAACGTTTCTTTAATAGAAACCCACATCGTAAAAAGGAATACCAAAACGAATCTTTAAAAAAAAAGTATGAAACGTAAAAGTTACCCAAATAAACTAATCATTGGGTTTCCACATAGGTTAAAATATGGATATGGAAGAGAAATCTAACCATCATGTTCTGATGGAGAGTGGTAGAGAACATGGCAATGGAAAATCCAACAATCACAAATCTATAAATTTGTGAAGATCTAAGGTACCATCTGATTAATCAGATATAAGGTAACTAGGACAACATTTTTGGTTTTCACGATCGTTTTCCTAAAGTTGAAGAATTTGTATTAGAATAAATACTTAATTTATTTTGGTACAATCTCATTGTTGTTCAGGCCATGAACAATTTCCACTTCATCTCTTAAATAAATGAAGATTAATTTGTTATTCGTGAAGTGTTAGTAGATCATGTGATAGAATGACGAGTCATTCCATCTGTCTCAAACAAAAGGTTAGAAAAAGTTATCAAATATAAATAAGTCATTCTATAGTGAGATTAATCATATATGGTTCCTAAAATGGACTTATACTTCATATATCATACTGCTTAATATAATAAAACTAGTTTCTACTAAACAGGGACTTCCTGTAGGACAGTGGTAGGCGATAAAGGCCAGTTACACTTCGGTTGTGGGTTCGATTCCCACAGCCTTGTCCGACGCGATGGGCTATCGCCCGTCCTGTAGGTTATCCTTTTTCTAAATCTATATTACTATAACATCCCATAAATAATATCGAAAAAACGTTTTATCCTAACTTATGTCCAACATAATCCATTCTAATCGTTAGTCTTATCTAAAATACTTCGGTCCAAGCTCATAGTATAAAGAATATGATTACTTGAAATTTCACAGAACAATCACATGAATGCCATCATTTATACCCCATATATCATAAGGGATATCTTGTTGTTCAAATTCCAATCATATGAATACCTTAATCATGTATTATATTGAAAAAAATGAATACCCATTGAACCATAGTGAAAACTTGAATGCAGTTAAAAGTTAACACTTTCCACATACCAAAATCCTCAAAATTCTATATACCCAAAACCATGATATCACTTAGTCCTAATATTAATCATGGGCTCCTGAATACTATTAAACATTTTGTTTTCTCTTTTTCCCTTCATTATGCGCATATCATCTTATTTCCAAAAAATATCTCAATCACATTGAATACCACATTAGACCAATACATAAATATTCCAATACATTATGATACAACATTGTTTTGGAATCCCATTACATAAACACTTAATCATTCCACCACATTGTTATCATATTCATCATCGCCAATGGTGATCGCATGTGACTTCACTTTGTCCTTTTCCTTAAGCGGTTGCTCATATCGATCATCACTAACCCTTGGATTAGGGCATTTATTAGCATAATGCCCCATTTCCTTGCACTTGAATCATTGAAGTGTTGGTGGTGCATTCTCTGCAGTTTTTGCTTTATTCCCATCATTAGAAACCCTTTTTCCATTACTTCGACACTAAGCTACTCGATGACCTTCTTTTCCACACTTAAAACATTTTCTAGTCCCTTTAAGACAATCTCCACCATGCTTCTTTCCGCACTTTGTGCATAAGGAAACATTCATCTTCTTTTCACCATTATTCTAAGATTTCTCCTTGAACTCCATCTTTCGTTTCTTGTCAAAACCATGAGATGGATATGTAACACCAACTTCCATTTCTACCTTGATAGCACAACACACAGTTTCTTCATAGCTACTGAAGTCTCTTGTAGATAATGCACTTCGAAGACTTGGTTTTAAGCCACTGAAAAATCGATCAACTTTACTTTCAGGTTGGATGATAATGCCAGATGCATACCTTGCAAGTCTTGTAAAATTTTCATTGTATATACCAACAGATTCATCATCCTTCTGCTTCAGCTCAAGAAACTGCTTTTCCATCTTTGTTCGAAAAATACGAGGGAAGTACTTACTGAAAAAAAAGTTCTTGAACTCGTCCCATTCCATGGACTCAATTTCATCTCTTGGCCTCGTATTCTTGATAAGATTACACCATTGATCATCTTCACCTTCCAAACGATATACTGCTAAGATGACTTTATCATGTTCAGAACATTGAAGAACTGAAAATATATTTTCAGTGGTACTGATCCATTGTTCAGTAACATGTGGATCGGATGTCCCACTGAATTAAGGTGGACATTTCCTCATAAAGGACTCAATAGAATATTGTTTATTTCTCTGCTCATTTGGAAGTCCAGAATGATTCATAGCTTGTGTAAGTATAGCAATAATATTTTTCACTCCATATCCCATTACATTTTTTTGTTCAGGAAGATAATCATTGCATTGTCCATTGCATTGATCAACACGGTTCCTTCGAGTTCCAGCCATCGTCTAAAAACCAAAAAGAATAGTGTGAGAGGAAAAAATCATGCTAGGGAAAACAACATAATAAAGTGGGAGTACCCTCAATATCTAAAATCTTAGGTTAAATTCTAAGATCGTTAGCGCAATTATAGGACTATAACCTATACGTATACTTACCTTTAGATACATCCCTAGACATACCTTAGAAATATCTCTAGGGATCTCACTAAAGTTCTCCCATCCTAGTTTCCAAAGGTTGACTAAACCTTTGCTCTGATACCAACTGTAGAGTCCCGTATCCTGACATACATGGACATTACATTACTTTTGCGGAATACTTAGTACATAACAAACACACACACAAGGATCGTAATAGTTTAGTGTCTTTGGAAACTCGAAATATAATCTTCTAATCGTGGTGAAAGATCTTCAACATCTCCCATATAGATCTTCTCTTTTTTACCTAAAAACATTGTTTATATCCTGGGGAAAAGAAAACATAATAGGGTGAGCTCAAATTCTCAGTAAGGGTAAACAAAATAAATATCAATCACACCATATTCATAAGAACATAACATTTTGGAAATCTTAACCTGCAAAAGAGAGCATAATTTCATAACATGGGATAAATCATAGTAGTGAAATTAAATCCCAATAATCATAACTTAAAAGATGAATCATTGTGGCATACACACATAATCATAGAGAATCATATCTTTTTAGTCAAGACTCATTTCCAAGACTATCTTAGTGGACAAAGTCCCTTTCTGAACCGAGTCACCCTCGTTTCAGTCCTGTTTCACTGAACTGGTATAACCTACCATTCTAGCCATGTATATCTCATGAGATATAAAATCATTACCCAATGCATTGTAGGGAGATATAGTTCCCACCCATCTCATAATGATACCATTATTATGTGTTCCACAAAATCATAAATCATACATCATTGCATAACCCATGTAATACAAATGGGAATCTTAAACATCATGACATCATAAAGAAATTCATATAAGATAAAGGAATTCATAAAAATAATTCAATCACAACATGATCAAATCAATGTAATAATAGGGATAAAAACGAAAACTTTATTATCTTAGATGGAAAATAATTTTGATAAAAAAATTGAACTCCATTATTGAGGAAAATATCCTTTCTTCTTCAAAAACATTTTTCCTTTCATAACATGTCTTACGACTTTAAAATAAAATAAGTTGATTAAAAATAAACATGAAAATTTGTAAAGGAAGCATCTTGTAAATAATGTTTTAAAAATCCATTCATGCCGTATAGGTTAAAAAAATACATTCTTCGTACTTTTGTCGGAAAAGTCAAAAAGTACCTCATACGAAAAAATGACAAAAGATTCATTTCATATTCTTTACTAAAAACTCACCGAAGGATAAAATTGGATTTAAACTATTGTAATTGGATGGAAACAATATTACATATTTAGGGAACATGGATGATAAAATACACCCCAGTAAATCCCAAAGTAAAAACAATCTCGGATAAAAATGAGATTGTGATATTTTACCTTACCTTAGGTCCGATTTTCTTCGTAAGTGTCGGAACCTCCTGTATAATGATTTAAATAATTTCATTGACTTATTATAGAACCATATTCGTTGTTATTATATCATATATGGTTCACTTATGACTTTATATTACCCGTTCTTTTGTAAATTCATGTTAACGTAGCGTTTTGGGTAAAATCGTCTCATTTGTCGTTCGTGTTTTAACTTTTAATTATTCATATGATTAATTAGATCATTATTAATTAATTATAGAATATAAAACATGATTTATATATAATATATATTCAGAATATACATATATATAATGGATCTATAAATGGAAAGAAATACACCGTTCATGGAGACGGTAGGCCGTACGTACGCAAGAACGCTGTTTTCTTTTCGTTATTGAATTGAGTGGAATTAAGTAGATGACATACATATATATATATATACACATAATTAAAGTAGCTTTATAATGTCATATATTTCATTATTATTTCTTATATATACTTTATAATCATTCTTAAATGGTTAACATGGAGAATGAATCTCATCGCGTCGTGGAGACGGTAGTCCGTACGTACGCACGAGCGATGATATCATTTCCATAATTATTGAATTGAATTGGAGTGGATGATACAATATATCAGAATCAATATGATTTTATAATAACTATGTATAGTTATTCTTTACACCATTATACCCATTCATGTAAGGTGGTGGTGGAAAATAGATTAAACCACGGCGTGGAGACGGTATTCCGTACGTACACACGCGCGGTGATTTTTTTTTCGTAGGATGGATAGATGGTGAAATAGGGTTGTTTCATACTTATAATAACATATCAGTATATGAGTGATACTTATGTTATTACTTCATAATGAAACAACCTAAGAAGAAGAAGTGGAAGAAGAAATAAAGATGAAAGAATCGGTAACGGACATTACCTCTTCTTTGAAGTGCTTCTTTGAGACCTCCTTTTAGGGCACTAAAATTTGTCTTTGAGGAAGACCAGAACCTCTAGGATGTTTCTATGGAAGTGGAGATGAGAAATTGTCAGGGGTTGGCCGAGCTTTAATGCTCAAAGTTGTGTGAGGAAGAGAGGGAGGAGGTGCCCTTTTATAAGGGAGGAGAGGGGCACCTTTGGAATAACTAAAAATATTATTTTATTATAAAGTCAAGTTCGGTTTTAAATAGCTCCAAATTGATTTATTTCGAGTATAAGGTGGGTATGGGTCGAAATAATCTCATACAATAGGATATAGACATGTTTAAGTTATTCTTTTAACCTTATCAATTAGATTTAACTCTAAGTTAAAAAATTTAACTTTTACCATGTCTTTTTGTTTTCTTACACTATATGGTTAATAAACTTACTATATCAAGACAAAAGAACCCCAGGTTGTTTATTATTAATATATATAATCTTATATAAGTCATTTGGTCGAACCATGATTTTTAGGAATAAAATAACAATAAATAATATAATATTTGTTTTAAAAACTAATTTATGTCAATTTTGACACTATTTGGTACATGATTTTTATGAAATTCATAAAAGAATTATAAGTAAGAACCAAGTTACTTAAATCAACAATAACATGTCATATTAACCTATAAAATTAGTTTAAGTCATAAAAAGTCTCAAATTACATTTATTTGGGCATTTATAACATCAATTATGTCAATATTTCATTAATAAGACAATTACTGCATCATCTTTGTGTCATAATAAATGATAATTATTTAATCCCTATAAATTCTAAATAAATTCCTATGATATAGATACTTGTATTAGATATCTGTATACTATTCATGTTAGAAGTTTCATGAATTTTATCACTAGATTAAAATTATTATACTTATAAGATTTAAGAAAGTTACATGTTGTCACATTCTTTGGTTTTAATAATAATTAAATTATTTTCATTGAAAAAATTTAATTAAAGGAATATAATCCAACCCTTAGGTGATATGGGTCTAATTTTAGTCATCCAATAGAATTTTGACATTTTTAGGGTAATTTTAAAATATTATATTTACCCTTAATTACCCGATTATCCTTTAACTATGGTAAATAAAATTTACCGTAGTTACTATTCATAATTCCCAAAAATAAAAAGTATCTTTTTAACATAATTTGGATCTAATGATTAAAAATATGGAATTCATTTTTCCAAATTCAATATACAAAAGTTTCATAAATTAAATTAACATTAATCCTGTTGTCGAAAGAAAACGAGTTTTCTTTAAAACATTGCAAAAGATTGAATTGATTTAACCTACGAATTCATGGTAAAATAAATTCTAATGTCATCCATTATATTAAATGGTATAAATATATTCTATTTATAGTTTAAAATAATAAAATATTATAATTTAACCACATAAAATATTACGATGAAAAAAGTTGTTTTTAATTAAAATATAGCGTGTTTTTACTATTCATTAAAATATGAAAGTTATCGGAAAAATATCAAAACTTTATCTAATATAAATTTTTATATCCTGATTCAAGAGAAGAATTTTATTTTGTCAAATTTAACTTATAAACATGTCAAAAACTAGATTTAAAGTTGGTGCGCCATCAAAAGGCGGCAAAACTGCATTTTTTGAAAAATACTTATTTTACCCGAAAAATTTATTTAGTTCTTATACCATGTTCTAGAAATGTGTAAGATGAATAATAATGTTATAAAATTCAAAATTTAGTTAACACTATTCATAACGGCTAGTTCATGACAATATTATAATAATATATCGTTGTTTATTAAAACCCATTATTGCGTACAACACATGCTATCGAGGAAGGTCGCGATTGCGTGTAATGCAAGCCAAGTCAGGGTTGCGTGTTGTGAAAGAATCCTTCGTTGTTTCGTATAACAGAATCCAACCATATTTCATTTATACATTGAATATATATATATATATATATATACTCAATGTTGCGTATAATAACTATTATCAAAATTGTGTGTAACACGATCCAAGAATAGTGTTGCGTATACTGCAAGCTAATACGGTGTTGCGTATAGCACAAGTTAATCTTGGTGTATAATACAACACATGAAATTAATGAAATTAAAAGAATATTTTTCATAAAATCTCGGGGTGTTACAAATATAGAGGACCTGGGCATTAACAGAGTGAATACCCTATTCTATAGGATAACCTCTTGGTCAATGGAAACCCTGTATGGAAATAAATGGATGACGAAATGTTTAAAAGTATTAGTGCTCATTATAGATTGGATTAAATTGGAAGACTTTTCACTTATATTTGTTACCCTGTAGTTTTTTATTTGATAATGCAATTTGAGGAGGAATTATTTTTACTATTGTGGTTATATTTATAAATAACCATTTGGGTTTATATGATCCATGAATTTTAGGCAATTATAAGTTATAATATTTTTGGATGAAAATGCGATGTTAGGGATAACATTTGTAGTAAAATAATGTTATGGTTATTTTGAGGAAATTATCTCATTTTTGGAATGTTATAAAATATTATTTTGACAAATTACAACTTATAGACCATGTGACAACCCGTTGCATCAGAAAAACTACAGGAATCAAACCCACAACAAAAGTGCGAATGGGATTATCACCCAGCACTGGACTACGTGAAGTCTCTAGTTAGTGTGACTAATTCATTTTTATTTAAATGATATTACTGATAAATAATAAGATGATTCAAGATCTTATTTTTATCAAATGGATATACTTAGTATAGGAAAATGAATTGATGAATAAGTGATAAATTTTATTTTATAAGATGTTCTCTTTTTTTGGAACACTATAGGCCTAATGAAAATAGAATACTATGGGATTTATATGATGATTAATGATGGATTTTTCTCTATTTTATTATTGTTGACTTATAGAGATTTAGGTTATTTATGGAAATAATTAACCAATCATAGATTATATTTGTTTAGGTTAATTAATTTTAAATATTTGATTTTAAGAGTAGTTGATGTTATTTGGAGATACAATTTAACAAGGAAGACTACGTAATAAAATTCACTTGAGTTTGGAGATTCAATATTAGTTTAGATTATATTGAATAATTTGATAGACATTTCATTATAGAATGGTATTTATTGATCTTTAGGTATTTTTGGTTTAATTTTTGAAATTATTATTAATATATATTTCTCTTATGGATTACCCTTTTTGGGATCATCTGATCTATTACTAACCATTTTTGTTTTGGTTAATCTCTCAAGACTGCATAAATATATAGTTCATCCATTGTGGATTATGTGATTCTATGTATGTTGATTCTAGAACTTCAGGTGTGACCAAGTCCTCTTGAATACTAATTGTTTAGAGTGAATGATGAGTTTGTGGTTTAAATTAGTTAAAGGATGGAGGTCTACTAATAATGTATATATTTTCTATGATGAAATTAATTTATAAACCTTAGTTATATGATCTTAAACCCAAAAATGTCTTATCCTAATGCCTCATATTATTCATGACAGATTTATGGCATTGAGGCCCTCAATTTTCCATTCACATGTTTGTGGTTGATGACCTCAATCACTACTTTTCAATATTTACATTTTCCACTAATTATAATTTCCAACAATGTTCTCTTATTCAAAATCCAAATTTAGTTTTGGCTTTTTCATTTCCCTTCCCCTCATATTAAGACTAAAATTTAGTAACCCTTTTTTAGATGTGGGTTTTCTATAAAGCTATTATGCATTATTTTTTTCATTTAATTTCATAATAATAATCTCAAATTGCGGGGACACAATTTTATTAAAGGGGGGATGAATGAAAAACCCCAAGAATCCATAGCACACTTCTCTTGGAATAATATAATAGTGTGGGATATACGCTACACTGAGTTCAAGCACACCAGGACCTATCAAACTATCTATTTAAAAAATGTATATGAATTGTAATAACCACAATTTCATTTTTATATATATCAAATAAAATTTTAACATTCATCTTTGGTGATTCTTAGTGATAATATAAGGACATATTCAATCATTCAGATATAAGACATATTTTTTAAAAAATGTAGTTTTTTCGCATTTCAATGTAGAACTCTACATAATCATATATATTACAATTTTATATATTTAATTTGATGAAACTAAATTCTTAGGTAGAATAGGCACATAAAAAATTTATTTTGGATAAATTATTTGTGTTTTTCTGATAACATTCATATTTTGATGAATAGTGAAAATACAAAATTTTAATTTTAAAAAAAATTAAATAAAAATTATTTATAGTGTTAAATTATAAATTTGAATGGGTTTGAAGTATATTTAGACTATATTTTTATAATTTAATCCAATTATGTTCCATGGAAGGAATTTCACTTTTAAATTGGGCATATACACTTTTCAATATTTAGATAGTTTTTACTTATGAAAAACCTACATTCAGGTTTTGACAACAGGAATTAATTATAAATTATTTAATGAAAATTTTATGTTTTTAATTTGGTAAAATAGACATAATTTTTGATTCAGAATATAACAGTTATCTTAGGTTGATTTTTTGGTATTTTTCTGAAAACGATCAATTTTTACGAATAATGAAAACATTGCGTTATTGTTTTAAAACCAATTTTTTATTTAAAAAATTATTTATTTTCATTAAATAAATTTTCCATAAAAATAGATATATAATACCTATATTAGTTCAACCTCATTAATTGGAGTCATTTTATGTGAAAATTCAATGTATAAAATTATATTGAATTTTAATTAACATTTTTTACCAACTTTCTAGGCACGTTAGAAAATTTGCATAAAATGTAGTTTTACCGCTTCAGTGGATTGAATTTCCAAAATATGAGATACACTGTTAAAATAATTATGTAAAATTCAGTTTAATAAGATGAAAATAATTTTTTCTGAATAGATATTTTTTACTTCTATTAACCAAGGCTAAAATTTAATAGGGTAATTAATGGAAAAAATGTTATCATAATTACCCAATCACTTGTACTAATTCTATTGGATAATATTTTTTCAGACAAAAACTACCTAATTAATAAAATATTATCCTCTTTGGACTACATGGATTAGATTATAAAATTTATTATTATTTTATTTTAAGAAGAGTTAAAAGTGATAAAATAAAATTTTCTTAGGAAATATTTTTTTAATATAGGGATATATATAAGTTAAATTTGAATATAAATATACATTAAAAATATAAAAATATATATTACATTGTTGTATTTTATTTATTATTTTTAGACATTAAATAATTAAATTTATTTAAAACACAATGATGTTGCAATAATTACAATATTAATGATGGATTTAAAAAATTGAGATAATATGTATCAAAAAAAATTCAATTGATACTTTTGATGGATTCCACAAATTTTCGTAATTAATATGACATGTTAGGGTTGATTAAATGAATTGTTTTCGAAGTAATCATGATGTTATGACTTTCAAAAAAACTTAATACTAAATAGTGTCAAATTAGACATAAATTAGTTTTAAAAATATATATTATGTTTTTAAATAATATAATATTTCTAAATATCTAATGATATGAAAAAGGACTTATATAATGATTGATATAACATTGATGGTTCACTTTTGGTTCTCTTGATAGTTTACAATTTGTTTATTAACTATATAGTGTAAGAATACAAGAAGACATGTTAAAAATAAAACTAATTGTATAATAATTAAATCTTAAATATAAGGTTAATATGGTGAACTAAACTTGTCTAAAACCTATTAGTTGAAGTTATTTCGACCCATACCCACTTTATCCACCAAATAAATCTATTTGTAGCCATTATAAACTAAAAATGATTATATAATAAAATAATACTTCAATCTATTCTTATGGTGAACCTCACCACTCTTATAAAAAGGTAGTTCCCCTTCTCTTAATTTCAAACCTACAAAGCCATTTTTCTCAGTAACCCATGATCAAATATCATCCCGACTACCCTCAATCCATCCTAGAGGCCTTACATTGATCTGAAATCCAACATTATTTTGAAAGTAGTGCTTACCATCTCCCCGTCATGATGTAGTTTCTAATTCAACACTTAATTATTATGATGGGTATAATGAAGAGTAAAATTGAATTAAATAATAAATAAAACATGAAAATGATTCTATATATATTATATATCATCTAATTAGATATGATTTTACCATCAATTAAAGGATATTATCAGTCATGCGTATGTACCGATTACAGTATCCACAAACGCGATAAAATTTAATCCTCGTCGTAAACATTCAAAAATAATTTTATTTTATGATTAAAAAATAACGTTTAATTACATAATGTAATTCTGGATATGAATCAAATACATCCTATACATAACACTCATTACTTATGTAACAAAACAATAAAAGAAAAAAAATCAGTTAACTCCAAAATAATTATATTATAGAAATATCATAGACAAAGAAATATTATAATAACTTATATAATATCATATTTATGTATTTGTTTCTCTTATAACTATATAACAATGATTTTACCATTATAGAGTAGTTTAACCTACCCTATACAATAGAAATGTACAAGGTAAATGTTTTCATCTCACTTTTATTCCCAGGTGATTCATAATATATTTTACACTAGTACCTTTTGAGTGGTTTATGTAATGTCCATAATTTTACATTTTGACTTATATAGATTAATTTATAGGTATTTACATCATAATATTATGATCCTTAATTCATGGGGTGTATGGTTCATTATTTACCAAATCAGTATGGAAAACAAAAATTTCAATTTCTAGTCATTCGGTTTCATGGAAACATCATTAATTATTTTACTTTAGAATTATGTGTGAATTATCTATTTATATACATATGTTGGAATTTCCTATCCCATTTGTGTGGATATACATTTTATACACATAATCAATCTATTGATAAATTCTCATGTCATCTATATGAACATGATAAGAGTTATTTTAACTCACTTTCTAGTCATTGAGTTTAACATCGAAGTCATTGGTATTGGTTTTACAATAAAATGTGTGAATGTACTATTATTGATTAATACTGATTACTCAATCCTATTGAGTGTATTTTTATTTGTTACACATAATTATTTTATAAATTTATCATTAACCTAAGGATATTTTATTTATAAGGGATATCATCTAAACTAACATATCACTGCGACTTCTATGTAGTTATGCACCAATAGACTTTAATATGTTGTATATACTGGACTATGACATATTATATAATGAATCCAACTATTCTCATGATATTATAATTTTTGGTTACCTCAATTTTTTGTTTTCAATAATCTCTCCTATAGTTAAGAACACTGACTAAAATATCAATTTAAATATATAAAAATTTTATTATTCCAAATCATTATCATTAATGTCCATATTTTAAAAATGGTTTGAAGGATTTATTTATATGGAACATAATGTTTTATAATTATAATTATTTTTAAAAGTTTCATTATGGCATGGGACACTTTGATTCAAAAATCTATTTTTAATGGATTCTATATAAATTGTGAGACCTTTAAATGTTTTCAACTAAAAGGTGGATATTTATCTCAAATAGTATTGATGATTATTTTCATCTATATAAATATCCATACTTATTCTTGATTGAGTTTAATTTATTAAAATATAATCTACCTTATTTCATTGAATGAGTTATGTTTGACTGTGGATGTGTTATTTTTATACCATTCATGGGTTGTGGATAAAATATTTACATTTTGTAGGGTAGTTATAATACGAATGTTTAAATTATGTTTCAATCTTTTCATATGAGGAATACATTGGACATAGTAAGTTATTGGTGGAGCCAGCTATAGCTCATCGATGCATCGATATGACTCATGGGACAAACTATTGTATTGTCACTAGGCCTTGACAAAATCTTATTTGTAGTCTTGGCTCTAGGCCTTGACTATATGGTTATAATGTCTATCATTAAACATTTCATCACAATGTAATAGGTTATTGATATTTCCTATTATTATTCGACTAGTAGACTTTCCATGTGAATTAATAAATGGAATTATTCTATTTATCTTTTAAATACTATGATGATGTTTATGTTTAAAATTATTATGTTTTAGTGTTATACATTTCCTTAAATGTTTATGATTATTTAGGATAATTCTGGCTATATTTCCATCCATAATGAGCATCTCAACTCACCAATTTCTTATGTTTTATTTTCCTAGGATGTGAAGAAATATATTATTTTAACCTAGAGGTATAGGACAATGGATATGAGTGTGTTCAAAGGGGGAAATTTTTTATTTTTATTTAGTTCATTATGTAATGTAAAATTTATGTATGTATCAAGTACATCTAAGGACACTAATATAATCTGTTGTTTGAGACTTGATTTCTTGAGATCTTTCCAATGTTATGTAATAATACATAGAATCTAGGTAACTAGTGTCGGGGAGTTACATTTATTATTGACATATATGGTCTTATGATATTATATTATGATATTTATTTCTTCAAAATATTCTCTTTAATGTTTATGATCAAAAATATTATTCATATTTTTCAATTATTAAGTGTCTAGAATCACCACATTCATTCGTTTCCATTCACCAAGTAATGAATATAATTATAACATGTCAGGTTTATGAATGGGTCTAGAGGATTTTTATTATATATAATTTTTTTTATGTTTTTTAAAATAATATTTTTATAAAGCTAATATCCAAGACACCAAACCACTTATTCCATGTATTGTGAAACTATTTGGAAGATAAATTATCTAAAATAAGAATTTAATGAGTTATTTAAGGTGTTTTTCTCTTTTTCATCTTAATATGATTCCTCTAAACAAAAAAAACTTTTAGATTCATGGATATTTCCTCAAATAGGATGTGTAAAAAATATTCAATGATCCTGTTATATGATATGGGTGAGAGGTACTCATTAAATAGAAAATTAAAAATAAAATAAAGAAGAAAAAATAAAATATGGTTATTAATGATGGATTACCCTTATAATTAGAAGAATATATTGTAATATTTGGTTCTCCTCCACTTGGTGTGATGATCCCAATATTTATGATGAAGGAGAGGAATCCCCTCTTTTATTTCAGAAAATAAAAAAAAACTAGAGACAACCCATGGGTTTGAAAGACCAGATTGATATTCATAGGAAAATATATTTAATATATAATGAATTCAAAAAAATAAAATTCTATAAGTCAAAAATATAAAAATAACTAAGAAATGTGACAAAAAACAAACATATAAATCAATCACAACCCAAAATTGGACATCATGAACAAGTCAACCTCTGTAAAACACCACTCATTAATAATGTGCATAATCAATACATATTATAGGATTGCAAAATCCTACCCAGAATCAAAAGGTAAAATAATGGTCTACATTGCACTCATATCAGTAACAACCAACAAATAATTTTTCATCAGAATAGTGAAATTCATAAACATACATAACAATATAAAATCAATATCCTAGATAAGGGTATAATTTTCAAGACATTAGCAAGAGAATACTACAACATACTGTTAAAAAATTATAGAACATTAGTAGAACACCAAAATAAAAATTTCTATACTTTCCATTAAATGGAAATATACAATCATATAATAAAAAAATAATTTAATTTAACCCATTATTTTACAATTAACTTCTCGCATTACTACTTACAATCAATCCATAAATATAAAGAAACATCCCACGTAGCATGGTCACATGATAACCATGTAGGCCTTGACATGACATGAAGGGAATTCTTTGTCCCTATAGGTTTACGAATAACATCGAGAAATTTACAACAAACAAGTTGTATAATTTTTTCCACAAGAATTCAGAATCCAAAAAAAATATTATGCATATCCAAAGGAAAAATCTACTAGTAGTAAACTTAACAAAATACAAAGAGGCATAAATTCCAAATAACTACATCCCAAAGTACTAAACAAGGAGACAAACCCATCGACCCTATCGACACAACTCAAAACATCCAAAGCTCAACCACTATATCCACCTCCAAGAGATCCCTACCCTTTGATTGTGCCTGGATGACTAAATTATACAAACACCTGTAGGAAAAAGTATAGGGGAGGTTAATCCTAGTAGGATACAACCAAGGATTCCATAACAGATGAAATACATAGATTATCTAAACAATAGATTAAAATTTTTTAAAAAAAGAGGTTTAGATATTCAAAAGCATGTTAAAAAACATGCCAGTCAATTTCTATATGATGGAAATAAATTGAAAGAATATGATTCACTTTACCATAGAATAATATTTCCAAAAAAGGATTAAAAATTCATTTACATAAAAAAATTATATAAATTAAGGAGGCATATAATGTAGTTTCAAAAATATTATCATTCATTTATTTATCAAATCTAAATAAACAAGCGAGAAATATGATCGTCGTCCAAAAGGTATGAGATTAGTAAACAGCTATAAAATTCTTCACTCTCTATGTGTACTGATAAAAATGTGTATACAAAAATCCCTATGACACTGGCCAATGGAATCTTTTCACCAACTAGTTGGGGATGTGACCCACCAGAATTATGTTATAGAATGTTGTCATAGCGTAAAGTGTATCCAAATAACTCACTAAAATCTAAGGAATGGATGAAATATTTCATGATGGGTGAACTATGTAAAGACTACTGAAAATATGATCATTCTCATTCTTCCATTTCAAAAGTGCCAATTTGATTCCATTTATAACAAAACAGGTTTTATTGGAAATAATTTATTTTCACAAGATTTAACCATGGGGTTTTTATCAAATAATTTTAATCCATTTTAACGAGTTTGAAATCCATAAAAATCTAATTAGATCATGACACAATTTATTTCCACAATTAAATTCAACAATTTAATTGAAATTATTTCCATACAGTCCACAACATAAATTTAACAATTTAAATTAGTCAAATTCCCATAAGCACACCGAATTCAATGGAATTTGGGGGTTTTCCAAATTTTAATGCCAAAAACATTTCAAATCATCTTATTCATAGGTATTGGGTTTTTATCATAGAAATTAAAAGAAGGAATATGGAATTTATTTTAAAATAGAGATTTAAATAAATCAATCAATTCAATGGTAATCAATTTGGAAAAACATGACGGAACCAACAAGATCTTTTCCACATAATAAATCTGGTAACGACGCCTATCAAATATGAAGAAGGTGTAGATAAAATCAAAAAAACTACCTAGATGAAAGATCCAACCCAAAAATATATTTATCCTTCTATGCCAATACGGTCTACTAAAATACCAATAGGATAGGAAGAGATAAACATGAATAATGAGGGGGAACACTAACTTGGTAAATGAACAACAAGAAGAATGATGATCCCAAGTAGTTTCGTTCCATCCGGAACGAGTTTAGTCTCTAAAAAATGAACCAAAAATTATCTAGGAAAAGATCCATGAATTTTCGAATGAAATGAACTGATAAAAATAGAAAAATGCGTGACATTGACGTGGGTGCATGCCAAGTAACAACATGTACCATGGGGTAATGATATATAGTCCACACTAGATAATATTTCTCAAAATCACATAGCCTGAGCCTAAAATTTGATTTCTATCACATTTACGACAATTAATTAATGTACCCAGTATCTACCAACTCCTGGTGTGGCCTCCCCATTCATAGAATGAATCTATCCTCAAGTACACGACATGTACATTAGGTACAGGATGTTTTCCTGTACTGAAACCTGAAGAAAAAAACTAGAAAACTGTTCTAAGTATTTTTGACTAAACGAGGACCTAAAAAAGTAGAAAATTACATGTTCAAGGTAACAGAATATTACAACCTCCCCAAAATAGAAACATTCTATCCTAGGAAATACTATAAAAAATCATTCATTACAAAGAGATGAGTCCACTAGACTATAATTAGTGGGTCCCTCTAACACATATCATGATAATTAGAACCATGCTCCAATAGCAAAAGGACCAATGTTATTGTCCACCCATGAAGTACATTGATATCATAATCATCAATCTTGACTGGAAGCTCAGTCAATGATAAATATGACTCAATATCAAGATCACTCCAGCTCAAAATGTGAGATGAATTTGATATATACTTTCTCAACTGCAATATATGGAAGATGTTGTGTATCAATGTTATATGTGGTGAAGTTCCATGTGGTACACAACATTACCCACCCACTCAACAACCTCAAAAGGTTTCACAAAGTGGGGTGAATTCTTCCCTTGCATACCAATCTATTGATGACCCAACCAAGGTGAAACTATCAAGAACACCTTGTCACCAACTGAGAACTACAATGGTCATTGGATTCGATCATCATAAGACCGATATCAACTATGTGATGTCAACAAAATATGATGAATTAATTGAATCATTGATGTCATCTCCTACACCATGATTCTTCCAACCAATATACATTATCCTACCTCTAACCAACACAACCGTTATTTACATGGTCAGCCATAGAAGGCCCTAGATATTTCCATTATGATCACAGAATGGTAATTGTTGTTATAAGAGAACTCAACTAGCCCCTAGTGATCATTCCAAGCACCAATGAAGTCGATAGCACATGCCCGAAGCATATTATCTACAATTTGTAGACCCTTTTCTATCTAGCCATCAATTTACAGATGGTGGGTAGTTTTTAAATGGACCTGAGATCCCAATTCCACCAGAAGGATTCTCCAAAAGCGATATGTGAATCAATGATCCTTATAATAGACTATAGCAGAAGGAACTCAATGCAAATGAACAATTTCATTCAATTACAGATTTCTGAACTCCTCATTTTTGGTCGTATCATGAATGGGTATATAGTGAGATAACATGGTCTACATATTGATCACATCCCATATTGCATTATTCTTTATCTGTGTATGAGGAACCCCAACCCCAAAGTCCATAGAGATCTCATACCATTTCTATGTAAGAACTGGATGTTGCTAGAGAAAATATGAATGTTTTTTGTGCTCGGCCTTCACCTATTGGCACGTAAAGCAAAGAAGGACAATCTAAGAAATGTCCCATTACATTCCTGGAAACCAGAACTACCAAATCATATTATATAACATCTTATTTGTTCTTGGGTGCACAATGAAACAATAATTATGACAATCTATCACCACTAACATTATTTCCCTTAATGTAACAATAAAGCAGTTCTAATATCATAAAACACCATATTTGATGAAAAACAATGGGAAACTATCTCTCCATCGTAAAGGGATTATCTATGTATATTAAACTCATCATCAAACTATTAGTCTTGATGAAGGATTTTTTAGGAGAGTGGATGTAAACTGAACAGTGTCCAAAAATCTATAGCCCCTTCATCCTGAACACCCATACGAAACTGTTCATAGAGACCCATCAAATTCAACTCTTCTGAAGACTCTTCCACTTTCTGGGATGGATATTTTCTACTCAATGTATCATCAATGACATTCTCTTCCCATGGGGTATAGGTTATGTAAATTTAGAAAGAATGTAGTTTCTCTACCCAACGCCATAGCCAATGATTCAAATCATTTGGGGAGAAGATATAAATCAGGAATTTGTGGTCAGAATACACTGTAACCAATTCACCAAAAATTTAACGCCTCCATATTTTATGTTCATGCATCATATCTACATGTTCCAAATTATAGGTAGCATTATTTTTCTGGTGAGGTCTAAGCGGACGAGTTCCATATATCAATACATGATAACCTTACATATGAACACAGCCCAAGCTAGAACCTAATGCCTCAAAAAATACCACATAGCCCAGCCCAACTACAAGAAGAGTTAAAACTGGTGTAGTAGTAAACAGATTCTTCAGTTCAACAAATGAACTCTGGAATTTATCATCCCACAAAAACATCACCCCCATCAAGTCAGAGCAATCATTGGTGAAGATATCTTCGGGAACAATTTCATCAACCTAGGGTAATATCCATCTAATCATAAGAAGCACTCAATCTCAAAGATATTTTCTGGGTGCTCCCATGTCATGACAGCCTTCACCTTCTTAGGATCAACTAATAATCCCTGTTCAGAAACCACATGTCCCAATAATATCACCTCCCTAATCTAGAAGCCATACTTTGAATGCTTGGAATAAAGGTAGTGAATTAATAGTATATTTAGAACTCTTCACAGATTTTTCACATTATCCTTCTCAGAAATGGAGTATATAAAAATTTCATCCGCAAAGACTACCACAATGGAATACAACTACACATTGAAAATATTGTACATTAAAGCAATGAAAAATTCCGGAGCATTTGTGAAACACAAGGGAACAACATGGTAATCAAAGTGCATGTACCTAGTCCAAACTGAATGCAAGATTATTTTATCATTAGCTGATGGTAACCAGATCAAAGAACAATATTTGAAAAACATTTCAAACCATTTATCTGATCAAACAAATCATCAATCTGTGGAAATATATATTTTTCCATTATCGTATGTTGACTGATATTTTGATAATCAACACATAATCGAAGAGAACCATCAGCCATCAAAGAAAATAGAACTTCCGCTGCCCACGATGAAACAGTTGGATGATTAAAGCCTTTCTAAAGAAGGTCGTAGATCTGAGACATCAAAACTTTTATCTCAGTTAGTGACATGCAATATGAGGGGATATAGACCAGTTGAGTTTCAAGCATTAATTCAATATAAAATTCAACCTCTCTCACCAACATCTCACATGAAAAATATGAAGGGAACACATAAGAAAACTCAGAGACAACTATAGGAAGATCACCACTTAATGGATCATTATCTATGACAAAGTCAAACACAAATATAACTTTACCCAACTATATATATGATGTTCTAACTATGCTCAACCATGTGTCCCATTCTCCATGAAAAAAGGGGCACACCACTAGGTGTTTTAAAGTAGACCCATAAAAGATAAAAATCAATTTAGGATTTGTGGGAAATAATCCAATCCATCTGAAATATTACATCATGCGATTTCATATCAAGAACCAAAAAACTCAAAATTAGTTGAACATCTGGTAGTAAGAAGTCCCATGCAGGACTACAGAGTCCCTTATCTCTATTCATTTAAATGGGAGTATTATTTTATATTGCACAAGATATTAGCTCCATAAGAAGAATGAGAATGTTAACAATATGAGTTGAAATAAAAGAGTGAGATGCACCAGTATCAAAAATAGAATTCACTAATGAAAGAGCAATGCTAATGGTACCTCATAAAGTCATTGAAAACGTGTCTAATTAAACTAGAGACTCTTCAATTGCGTGAACAAGCATCGTTCTAGATGCCTATGGCTAGAACCCTTTTGAATGTGAAGCATTTTATTCACCCAGAGTGTTAAAAGGATTTGATGACTTTTCCCACTACGTGGGGTAGATAAGTGATTGATGAACCTCTGTAAGTGTCCTGAACATATGCATGAGCTATATTTCATGGGTGATTTATTGAAAACCCTACTAAAATAACCATTCTTTCCACACTGGTAGAAAGTCAAATAAAATACTCCAAGTGATGTAGAAGGTTTGTAATAACTAAACCATCGAAAAAATCCCTGAGGATCATCATGCTTATATTTTATTTTGAAGAACCCAATGATACTATTAGGAGAAAAATGGACTCTCATAAAAATTGACTTTCTAGCCCAGTCCTTCTCCACCTTCTTTGCACTACACTACACATATGCCTAAGTGTAGAGGTTCAGTAAGAAAAAATGATAACAAATATCTGATTGATGTCCCAACATGAGCCATAGATCCTTCATACTCTCAATAGATACAACCATAGGAGAAAACTACACCAGCTCAAAAAATGGATTGGAATACTCAGACATAGTTTGGTCAATCTTCTTAGGATTGAAAAACTTCATAGCCTTATCTAACACCATCGACTCAAATAGAACAAATTTTGTGAATATAATAGTGTCATCTTTGCATAACAAGCCCTCATGTTTCCCAATCATCACCATAGTGTCCCACTATCTACTTCTAGGTCCCTCCATCATGAAGGTGTAACACTTCACACTGATAACTTCTGGTGTCTCCTAGAACTCAAACATACATTCTATATTTCCCAAACATTCCTTAACTTGATGAGGATTAGTGGATCCTTTAATGACTGGGGGATTCTGGAAAATTAAATATTGAGAATGAATCCAATGAAAATCCCTGTGAGGATCCACAGATAGAGCCAAAGCTGGATGTAGAGGTGGTGCCTATCCCTATGCCTCGATAGTGAACCCATTTACCTCAGTAGGATTCAATTCAAAAACATTATTTTATTGTTGAGTTTCAGCCATAAAAAATTCTTGTATATTATTTTCACATCTCCTCGGTGGCATGATGGTATACAACATCCAAAGATAAAAGGAAAAAATTACACTAACACTCAAACTGAGTAGAATATTAAATTATTTTCAACAGAAGTGACAAAAAAGATTTCGATTTCAACATAACCAAATCATTTTATGGAAAATACTAGAACTAATCCACAAGACGGATTTTTCCTAACCACAAGTAGAGACATATGTTTCATTATGGTGAGAGCTTGACAATCACTCAATCGCAACAAGATCCTATGTCCTAAAAGGATAATAAAAGCACATTGAAATCAAGAAAATGGAAGACCAACAACCTCCTCTGAAACCAATTTGTGATGAACCAGACCAGGTACCCTAGTATCCTAATTACCGAGCTGGTCCTAACATGACCCGAAGGGAATTCCCTATCCACTAGGCTGGTGACTAGCAGCTTGCATCACACAACATAAAAGTGGGAATGATTTTTCCCCAAGAATATGGAAGAGCAAGATAAAAGACAGTATGCATATCCAAAGGAAAACTCAAATATGTGTAAAAGTACAAGAATACATAATAGAATAAAAGCCAATGTACTACAATCCAATGTAATAAAAAAGGAAACTACTCCATAGTCCCTAGGGACAAAACTCAACACATCTAAATCTAAACTGATGGATCCACCTCCATGAGATCTCTTCCCTTTTCTCGGGCATGGAAGGAGAATGTTTACAAACAAAAGAAGGCAAAAGCAGGATGTGATCCAATCCTAGTAGGATACCATCGAGTCTTCTATAACAGATGCCAAATATTTATTATCCAATCAAAATATATCAATTTTGAGAATAAATAGTTTTGGAAATTCTAAAGCATATTTTAACAAAACATGCTAAACAGTTTCGATATGATGTAAAATTCATTTAAATCACATAATTTACTTTTTAAGAGATGAAATATTTCCAAAACAATGGCCTAAGTAAAAAATTTATATAAAATAGTATATATAAATTTAGAAGGCATGTAATGTAGTTTCAATAACAATAGGAAAACATTTTTATCTCCAATATAAATAAACGAGTGAGAAACATATTAATCTGAAAAAGGTACTATACTACTTACCAGATATAGGATTTTCACTCGCTATGTGAACTCGTAAAAAAGTGTATAAACATGTCCCTATGACGCCACCCAAAGGAATCTCGTCACCAACCTATCAGGGATGTGACCTGTTACAAGTATGTTTAGAACATTTTTGAAGCATAGAGTATATCCAAATAACTCACTAACAACCTAAGGATTTCATGCTCTCTTACATGACCAGAAAAAATCTCATTCTTACTTTTGAGAAGATCCAATTTCATTCCATTTAAAACCAAACATCGTTTATTCAATAACATTCCTTTTTTTCAAGATAAAACCACTATGTTTCTATTTAATCATTTGAAGCCCATTTCACATGTTTAAAATCCATTCAAAACCAATTAAATAACTAGACAATTATTTCCACAATTAAATTAGAAAATTTAATTGAAATCATTTCAAGAAAATACATAACATAAATTAAACAATTTAAATCAGTCATCTTCTATAAACTCTCAAAATTCAAGGGAATTGGGGGTTATCCCAAATTCCATTCCAAAACAATTTAAAATCATCTAATTCATTTGATTTGGGGTTTTATATAGGAAGTAGAAATAAATATTAATCAATTGCATTTAAATAACCAATTTAAATAACTCAGGTAACATGATGATAATCAATTAGGAAAATCAGGATAGAACCACCTACCTATTATCTGATGAACGACCCATGAAATGGAACCCATCAATGTGGAAGAAGGGGTTGAAGTCCTGTTATTTATACCATGTAGTAGTATCCAACACCAAAATAAATGGATCCATCAATCCCTTGATGGTACATTGATAAACCATGAGGAAATAAAGATATAAACATGAATTAGGAGGAGAAAATTTTCTCGGAAATAACACATCATGAAGAATGAAGATCCCATGATGTTTGGTTCAATCCAGAAGGATTTGAGTCTCTAAAAAACCCACTAAATCTTTTCTAGGTCGAGAGACATGATGATTGGAATGAAAAGGGACAAGAGAGAAAACCAAACAGATGACTTTAAGCAAGGCATGGACATAGTCAGGATGTGTACCTTGGGATCACAATCTGTTGGCCACACTGGATTGGTTTACCAAAAAAACCATTTTCTCATGCTTAAAATTTGATTTTTATCACCTAAATGTTGTTTATGCATGGTACATGGTGTGTACCAACTCACGACATGACCTACCCATTCTCTACATGAAACTTTCCTTAAGTAAACAATGCTTATATTAGGTACACAATGTGTTCCTGTCCTGAAACAAGAAGAAAAACATAGAAATAATTTTTTAGGATTTTGAACGAACAAGGAATTACAAAAAGGGTAAAATTACATTTTCAAGGTAATGGAATGTTACATTAACACCATGGAAAACTCAAGGAATTTAATAATCCATAAATATTTTCTTGAAAAACTATACTTAATCAGTATCATATAAATATATATTAAGAAATAATTAAACCATTCATGATTCATATGTATGATCACAGATCAACCCGGTTCGATGGTTAGAATAATATAAAAATTCATGGGTATCATTAAACATGTTTCAGTAGGAAATGTAACACTCGTCCTTATATATAGAACCAAAAATCATTGAAACTTATGGCTTTCATGAAATATTAGTATTATTAAATTGAAAATATTACTAATAAAAGAAAAAACTAATTATCTAAGGCCCAGAAGGATCCATGTAATTCTGATGCATATTAAACATGGAAACATTAACATTTATTAAAGTCATATTATTACTAATCTTTATATAAACATCAATTATTATTAATAAAACGTCAATATTCTATAATTAGCCTTGATTTTTCCTTCAATCCATTAATAAAAATCATCACATAGCTTATCATTAATATGTAGATCTTATTACAACCTTTTTTTGGATTCTAAAAAGGGATATATATAAATAACCTATTTTATTTATTTTAGGATATTGATTTTTCCTAATCCTGATGATCATTTATCATTTTGACATTTCCTCTGTATTGAGATGTACTATTGACACCATAAAAATGATAGTGTAAGATTTATCTGTTGATGGATTGAATAATCCTTATACGGCCTTGTTGTTTTATGTTATAGTGTGTACAAAACATCAATATATAGTGTTTTGCTACTTTTGGTGTCACATGAGAGGTAATATTTCACCTCTTCCTCTTTAAAATCATATTATTATATTTTGGGTGATCCTTATTTGAGGTTTCATGATATATTGGAGGATCAACATCCAAATAAATATAATCAACCACATATTTTCACCTTGGAATATAACATAGTTAGGATAATTTATTGAACAAAACATTCCAAAAACATCAAAATCACTGATACTATACACTTTTCCATGAAAATGATATTTTAAATTATCCCCCATAAGATTACTTTTCATTAGAGAGTTACATTTAAAAATATAATACCTGTGATAATATAATATAAGATATATATATTAAATCCAATATAAAATAATTTAACTATTGATAACATATAATTATAAATTATAATAATAACCAAAAAAATTGATAATACAATTCACTATAAAAAATATATTTTCATTAAAAATTCATGATCTTAGATTATCTAAAATCATTTCATATCTACAATTTCATAAATATATATTAAAAAACTAATCTAATATTTTATAAACCATCCATAAAGGGCCTTTGTAATATTTGACCTCAATAATTGAGATTAGGGTTGATATAGAGGGATACATTGTTAACATGAATGGTCACCCCATCTCTTCTCTAATCACATGTTACTAATTACCTCATATCCCAAAATATAAACATTTGAATTTCATGTTTTTTCTAAACCATATATAATCCATGCACTATTCAAATTTCATAAAACAAATTCCTATTTAATTAATAAAAAAAATTATTACTACTATTCAATTAAAAATTTCTTTGAAATTATATAAAATATTTTGGGGTGCTACATTTATTATTTCATGTTATGATTATGGAATATTTTATCATATCATTTTTTTAGTTATATTTATTACCATGTTACAGAGATTTTCTTCTAATTACTTTTACACATTACACATAAATATCTTATGAATTGATAGGATAGTGGTGAGATCTAAGAAATTATTATAATGATCAAAATAAAAGACTATTTATTTCATTCAAAAAAATTAATTTATGTATATAATCACATGAAGACACTATACCACTGTATTTTTTAAAGTGTTTTATTATATGTTTCCTATATATAAATGACGTAATAATAATTTTTTTGAGGTATGTGTAATTATAGGTGGTATTTTATTATTTCATTGAAATTTATAGAGATTAGGATACAAAAAATTTAAATTAATCATAAATAAAATTTACTGAAACATAGTAATTCATAGGCCAGAATATATATGTGATTATGGGTAATTATTTCTATGATCCAAATTTACATAATATATGATTATTAATTAATTTATTACTATTTATATTTTTCTTTGAGTAAATATATATATATGAGATGAATTTTTTCAACAAAAAAATTCAATGTTCAATACAATAACTGGATGAATAAGATTCCCAATATTATAGGAGAGGGAGTTGAAAACTGCATGGTTGTTGTATCACAATTTACACTACATTTTAATAAAAATTTAAAAAAATTTGCACATTACATCTCTGAATAATGAACATGTTTTTTTAGTTATTTATTAGAAAACAAATTCCCTATTTTGATAAATCATTCATTACATTAATCATATTAAAATGGTTAAATTTCATTGAAAAAGATATATTATATTCTTGAATGATTTAGGAAGTATAAATTAATAATTTACATTTATTTCTCTGTATTATAACATGATCATTTGTGGAAAAAATCACGAAAAAAAATCCTTGGGAAGACATTGAATCAAAGGAATAAGAATAATTCTACAAAATATTTTTTAATATATAAATATATATATTTAATCATAATAATAAAATTGAGTGGAAATTTCATGATTCTAAAAATAAGATGATGAATGAATTTTTCCTTATGGATAATCATTATGAAAAATTCATGCTACACCAATTCATTTTTCATCGACAATTAACCAATGATTGATAATGTTTTTAAATTGGATTGAACATATAGTCTCCAAAATGTTTATCAATTTTCTAGTATGATAGATATAGTGAAAAGGATTGGAATTAAAATAATGGAAATAATGGGATTCAATATTCCCAATTGTATCATGTGGAAATTTAATAATATGATAAAATATTGTTTAATTCTAATGTTTTAATAGAAATATCATATAAATAATGATAGTTTAAAAAATTCCCATGTCAAAATTTAGTGAAGAAACACCCATGAATCTACCAAAAAGTAATATTTAAATATTTAAAGTATAATAATGAATATAATAAAAACAATACTACTAAATGCATATAGAGAATATAATAAATATGATAAAATAATGGAAGGAAACATTCAATAGTACACCAAAATTTTTTTAGTTACAAGGATCATGGGAACCATATATGTCAACCCACCAAGGTAGGGTTCATATAATTACACAACTACCAATGTGGAAGTATATTTTTTTTGGAAATTATACTTTTATTCCTTAAATAATAGATAATTTCTTTTTTGATATCAGTTATACACATTCTTTAATATATATAAAGTTCTTCATAATTGTTCAAAAATCACCTCAAGACATACAGATTGAGTGATAATAGAATATACCTTGGGGGAGAAATTTTACATTAATATATATCTCTTTTAAAATTAACATTTGTTGGAAGAATCTACCCAAAAATATAGTTATTATTTTTTAGAAGAAATCAATGATATAGAAGGGATAGATTTCCTATCCTTATTTTTAGTTAATATTAACTATTAGAAGATGAAAATATCATTCCATATCCCCAAAAAACCATTAATTTATTAATTTTAATGGTGAAATATTTTTTTTAAAGTCAGAAATTATTGGATTAGGAGAAATCATGTGAAACTCAAATGATTGAAATAGGTAAAATGATCATCATTAATAAAATTCCCATTATGGTGAATTTGATGATATATTACTATAAATTTTTTTTGTTCTCCATATAGATCATGTTTTGGCATTATCAATTAAAATTTTACTTAATTATTTTCCCATATCAACGAGTCCTTAATAAATATCCCCCTTTAAACTAAAAGATATAATCAAGCAGCTAAAACTGAATTTGGTTATGGGTTTCATCTTCCCATTTCCATTTCCATGATATGAACAATTCCTTATAATTATAAATATTGAACATTTATTGAATCTAAATATTTATCATCAAAAGTTTTAAAATATAATGATAAAGAAAAATTTTTCACTACCACGGGATAACCACTAATTTGATCACCTATGTGAATTTCACTAATTTTTCATGATATACGTTTGATTGGGATATAATCAATTAGATATTAAAATAAAGGATACTCCAAAGGCTTCATGTCATATAACATATGAAAATTATGTGTTTATAGAAATTCATTTTTAGTTATCAAATGCTCCAAAAATCATTAAGTGTAGGATGAATATATAAATTAACGATTACATTGATAATGTTTTGTTAATATTTTTATATTATATTCTCATATAATGCAATATAATAGAAGTACATGAAGATAATATGAAAATGTGTAAAAAAAATTATGAAAGGAGAATTTGTATGTAAGGTATAGTATATGTGACATTAAATGAGAGTAATTCACATTTTTGAGGCATGAAATCACATGTAACAGGATATATATTGATCCTTTGAATAAAAATGTTATTAAATATTGATCCACACCAACATTTCTGATATATATAAATAGTTTCCTTTCATTATAAGGAAAATATTTATTATTTTTGGATTATTTTACATGATTTTGTAATCCATTAATTAGAATATCATTGAAAGGAATAATATTATTATTGGTATGAGAATGTGATGAAAACATTAAGAATCGCAATAAATAGATTTCCCCTATACTTATACTTACACTAATTTCTAGTTTGGTGGGGTATGGTATATATAAAAATGAATCAATTATGAACTTATGTTGTGTGGTCATAATAAATGATTAAGTGATGGGATATTACACAATAAAATTAATTTATTATGATGAAATTTCCCTATCATGAGATATTGAGTTGGGATTATTAATTTTTTCCTAATGGATTTTGAAAAATAATCAATATGGTAATAAGTGAGATGTATATAAATATAATGATAATTAAATGTTTAACTATATATTTATTAACAATAAAATAGAGTATTCTTCATAGACTACATTTCAATAAATCCTTCACCAATATCCTTGTATTATCCTATACAAACTCTCCCTCATTACTCAATTATCATCATCAATATAAAATGACCTCCCATCTCCCTGCCACTCCCTAATCTCGAATCCCCATGTAGAATTCTAGGCTCAGTTCACTTATAATTAATCAAACATGATCATCCACATGACCTAATGTGTCCCTCCTCATACACTCGAGGATTCCAATTAGAAGCAATGGTTTTTGATTTTATAATAGGAAGATTATACCCCCATGATCAGAGTATAGAACAATGGTATATAATAATATCAAGTAAGATATATATAAATAAACCATAAAATTTTGAATAATAAAAAATCATCCAAAAAATCATTCGGTATAAGATGAATCAATTTCATATACAAAAGTGACGTTCTTTTCATAGAAAACATGAGAATGGAATACATGTGTGATACCATTGAACATACATATAGATCATTCTATAAAAATAAAAAAATAGGACAAAAAACTAGGTCCAATTGCATCAAAATCACAGGCTCAGTAGTATACTATCATACTCTATCCATGAACAATAATACAATAATACAAATATAAATTCTTCCCTTTATACATACCTATATCTGTATGGTCTATTTCGGTACCAACTGAAGAAATGAATTGGGATTGAAATATACTAAGTGTTGAACCACTAATGAAATGTTGAACAATACAGTTGTAGAATATAAGATTATTATTATGAATTTAATAATGAATGAAAGGAAATAAATAAATCATATCTGACTAGGTTCCTCATTGGACACCAAACTGACACAACCTTCTTCGGCCGAGGCCCGATGTATCTAAATAATGTCAACCTGTATGTAAATTTATATATATATATATAATGGTATATATTTTTGGTCCTCATATAAATATATATAAATGTTTGAATATACAAAGATTAACAATAATAACTAGTAACCAAGACATAATCATAATGAATCCACATTTACATATGAGTGGTTTCACAACCCTCATGACATATGAGCATAGAGATATAACTGAGCACTCATAAAATCCCAATATAAATCATTGAATAAAAACCATCATATTATTTGAATTGGTGAACATATAATTAGTTTCAGATTAATTCATATCCTGGGCTCATCCAATTAATTTCATTAGGATCCAAGTTTTCATTCCAAGAACACTAATATACCCATAACTATAGGATTACATACATGGTATCCATATAAGGTACTATATATCTCTCATAGGATGGTATATAGAATATCCCTCTAACATCATCGATGTTGTACCACATCGAGGACTACATATATGTTGTGGAATTCTATGGTAATGATTCATACTGAGCCCTTCCAAGGTAATTTACAGGGGAACATGGAATAAATCATGTGATACTTAAATACATATGAATGGTGATCCCATCCATGGTGTTCTATAAATAACCTTGGTTTTACTCTCAACAAGATGTAGTTGATTATAACTTTTAGATTTCATGATCAAGGTGCACATCCTAGGAATCCTAAATTGGGTCCCCTATATCTCCATCGTCATGGTATTAAGGAATGGCCATAGATATAATTAACCAGAAACCATTAAGAGATACTTTTTAATCATATTGGAAATGTAACTTATTATTGTTAATCTGAGATACAACATGAAGGAAAATGCCCATACATAGAAAAAACAATTTTTTTCCCTTATCCAATTTTATGTTATGTCACAATCAGAAGCAGAAAATAAATACACTGAAAAGGATATGACAAAATAATTCCAAAGCATAACTATCATGTACCTTTAAGGAACGAATACCATTTTGGGTGACTCATATATAGGTGGACATACTATAAGGTTTTTTATATGATGAAATAATTTGACATAGCATGGAACATCATTTAATTTAATTAATTTGAGTTTTTGGAAGATTCAGTAGAAGTTTCCAATGAGTGAAACTTTGAGGCACCAAATAATACACTAATACATTATTGAAAATAACTAGGCCCCTAACATAGGCTAGCAGAAAACTCTTCATCAATTATCATTCTTTAAATCATGATAGAGTGTAATAAATAATAAAAAATTTAAAAAAATTCATGATGATAAGGAATATTAACATCCAACAAAATATCACTGATGATGGAGAGATAAAGAATGATTAAAAGGAAGATGAATTAAGATCATAATGATATACATTAAATGAAACTAATAATGACGGAATCAGATCTTAAATGAGGGATAAACCAGAAATACATGATTTAGGTATGAAAAATATATTTTATTAGATGTTTCTATATAAAAACAATATATGATAAAATGAGGGGTTTCCTCATTTTTTTAAATTGATGATGAAAAATAATTGACATGAATGGAATTCAATTAATTAATTCCACAATTTTTAATTTAATACTAGTAAATAATACTTTACATCATTAATATGATTCATGGTGTTCCTCGAATTTGTTCCCTAAAATAAAAATTCATGGGGTCTACCATGAAAAATTCATGTCATTAATTTCATTAATGTTGTGAATTGGTCCTGCCGCAAGCCACCAACCACAAAAACCATCCTTCCTAAAAGTTAGCTAACATGCATATTAGTTATGTTATTAAGGAATATGCTAAAAACGAAAACCTAACGAGGTTTTAACTATATTTAAAATAATCCAAAAATCATTGAAAAACGGGATGTTAAAATCCTACATCCTTAAAAAAACCCATCCTGGATTCTTCCTTCTGAGGGTTGTAAAAAATCATCTGATAGAAGTTTCATCAACTAAAATGATATGATGGCCTCCCTCTCCCTGGTCTCTTCTAATATATGGTCCTATTTCTATATAACCTCTACTAAAGGAAATAACCCGACTCAGTGAACCTTCACACTAATATCAATAATACATAATAGATGATTCTAAAGCGAAACTTTTGTCTCATACTCTATATCCATAGGATCAAAAAATGAGAATGGTGCGAATAATAATATTGATGTTTTGATATATTGAATAGGTTATTCATGTCCTGATACATATAACATAAATGAAATAGATAGGCTACCAGAATGACACACTCTAGAATCTCGAACTGGTCATCATAATGAGTTTATAGATATCCTTTTCTCTGAATCTGTCTCAGACACAATATAAGAGAAAATCATATAAAAACATGATGTCCCACTTTTAACTCAAGAAGATAGCAATTATGACCAGAATATGGTTTCTACTAAGACTGATTTGTATCCATAAACCTTGAAATAATATATACCCACTATAATGTCTCCTAAACAATATGATGTCCAACAAATCTTCATCACCAACCTCCAAATAGCACATGGTTGAATGGAATGACCTAGAAAATTGTGCCTCATAAGGATAAATCTAAATAGTTTCCAAAGATTGTAACTATGTAAAAATTTTATGAGAAGTTGTTGATTCACCCAATAACCTCCAAAATCAAGTATGTATTTACAAATCATTTTCACTAACACATGTATCATACTCTTGGACTGATTAACAGTGTGAGGGTGGTATTTTTTACTCATAAGATGTTGTGAACTTGATTCCTTTTAAAAACCCTACCAAAAACATAATGTAAACAAAGAAACCATATCTAATAATATTGAATGGGTTATATGAATGATGGGATGAAATATCCTAAATATAAATCTTCACATCCTCATATACTGAAGAAGTCTCCTTGATCGGCAAAAATTTTGAATCCTTGGTAAACATTCCAATCATCACCATTGTTGCATCACTATAAAAAGGTGATCTTATTATTACTATTACTAAATCCATGGTGACATAATCCCATTTCCACTATATAATGGATAAATTATATAGAATTACAATAAGTTGATTGTGGTGCACCTTCACATGCTAATTGGTGGTGCACCACGTGATAAAACCATTAATCTACCTTTTCTTACCCAACCAGTAATACTAATGATGTATTTCTTAGTAAAAATTGGTAATACTAGGATGGACCTCTTAAATATAGGCATGATATTATCACATAAAATATTCTAATATTTTTATAGGAATCAAGATATGTCGTTGGTAGTGCATGATATTGTTTTCTCCAATGACCCAAAAAGATAATGTGTCCCCAGCCTAGATACGTTCCCTCATGACTATACCCTTGGTATTTTAATTTTCTGTCATTATTTGAAAACAATTTTATTTCCAATGTATTATTTTTTTGGATAATATATTGATTATTTTCATGATGAGGGACTAATATTACGTGTTAATCCCAATACTAGTTTTCTATGAATAAATGTATAAAATATATACAATATATTAAATAGAACGTGCACATAGTTTTTATTAAATGTGGAATAACATCAAAAATATATCCCAAATTAGAAATTTGTGGGAACAATTGTGTTTAGAATTCCATTTTTACCCAAGACCTGACAAAAAAATTTCCATCTTTGGGTGGTTTAGGAAATTTCCCTGTGAATGTAAAATAAATAAATTAGTTAATTAAATTATTTTAGTTTTATTACATTGATTCAGAGAATAACATCAATTAAATTATACTATTTTTATTGAATTACATGGATAACCACATAACCCTAGCGTAGTAGTAGAATCCTTGGAGAGAGAATTGGAGGATCTTTCTTAAGGGAACATCAACCAAATCAAAAATTTATGATCAGAATGCCACATGATTTGGAGATCTCTCCAAAAACATTGATGTAGGATAATTCTTCAACAAGGAATGATACATCTTTAGGAATGAGTTTTTTATGTATGGATTATTTAGCCATTTCTATTTCCCTGATGTTCAAAAATAAATCAAACCACATACTGATCCCTAGATCATGTTTATGGAAGGGATTTATTTGGAAAATTTTTTATGATTATTTGTTATCTGTTCATTTATCATTCACATGGAAATGATTTGAGATTGACACAAAAACTGATCTATATATATTATTAAAAATTTTCTTGGAGCATTAGACCCCATATTTATTCATTCATCACATACATTCATCATTGGCTCATCACTACTACAAAAAGGTCATTAACAATGCTAGTATTTATCAACTCTAACCAAAAGTTCTCATAAATGGAATTTTTATTAGCATAAAAGAAGGAACTGATAAATATAACCTTTTTTCATTTCCTTTTTATAACACTAATAAGTTGTACCCTATATTAGTGATTTTTTTAGAAATTATAAGGGTATTGTTTATCAATTCCTTAAATTAAATGATGATAAATGAAACCCTTTATCAGCTCTTTATTTTTATCAATTATAAAGGGTACCATGACTAAACACTATATTTTTATCTCTCATAAATTAATACTTTATCAGCGCTTTTTTATCATTGAAAAAATCTGGAATAAATTAAATGAAATAATTAATTAAATAAAAAATCAGTTTATTAAGAAATATTACAGATGTTTCAGTGGAATCCTCCAAAAATTGTCTCGAGATTAATAAATACGGTTCATGTATTCTAGGTTACAAGCGAGGAGGATGCATCATTTATGATTCCCAGTGTAGTGTTGTTATGGAATTCATGGCTCAGTATGGGAGTGGAAGTTCCCTACAGGAGGATGTAAAATAATTCCTTATAGGGATCACCCGTTGCATCCAATAGAACATCCCTATCACTCATGTTGAAATAGAATCCATTATTATCCCTGAATCCGTTCAGGGAAAAGGCTCCATCACCAGCTCTATACCCTTCTACATTAGGAAATGCAATGATATCCTCAAAAACTATACTCACGTCGCCAACCCTTGGAGGGAGGGGAAAAAGTTTTGGACCACCTGGTTTCTTTTAAAAATCATGTTACATGTTTTACTTGTCATTCCATCAATTCTCATTTTAAACCTAAGGGGGTGAACCTTATTTTATGGTATTCCCATGGCCATCATCATTTTAGGCCTCCTTAGGACATGGTTGTATCTCCTCTCCTGAATAATAAAAATTGAATGAATGATGATGGTGGTGAAAAAAATAAATATTTAAATTATAAATAGAAATAAAAATTATGTATTATATATATATGAAAAATAAAAATTACAAAAAAAAGACAAAAAGAAAATAACATTATATACATTGGAAAAAATATAAAACCTTTTATTAATTATACAATTATTGATAATGTTAGTAAATTATATATATTAAATATATAGATATATATATGAATGTATATAAATATGATTTATATATTTCAAAATATTTATTATCTTTATATAAGATAGTCAAATATTTAGTGAATAATGGTTTATTATAAAAAATTTATATGAATTAAAAATACGGACTAATTGTGTTGAATAATGGACATATTAATGAATGTCTTGATTTTTCAATTTCAAATAGATAAAATGTGTTTTATATTAATTTCACATATACGTAATAAATGAAATTTTCTATAAAATTCACAAACAAAACTTATCCATTTTTCAATATTGTTATTGTACTTATTTTTAAATTATTCATTTTACACATTTTTACATGCATGCACTTAAAATTAGATATTCATTAATAATGTTAATAAAAATATTTGTAGTAAACATTTAAAAATAAATATTTTTATATATGTAAATTTAATAAATTTATATAATTATATACTTATAATTATAAAGAAATAAATATTTCTTAAACCTACTTAAATAATTATAATTAAATAATAACATATATTTGAATAATTATTGAATTTTTAAATAATTTACTTATTTAATTTATATATTCACTATATTTATATTTATATATAATCAATATATATATATATATATTTATATAAATATATCTAATGAAATAATTTTTTTAATATATAAATAAATATATATATTTAATTACATAATTATATATTCAAATCATTATAATGTTATAATAAATATTTTTAAATAAATAATATATTTTCTATATTTATATTTATATATATTTATTAATTATATATATTTATAATTTTTTATTTATAAATATAATTTTAAATCCTCTATCAGCACTAAAATAATAAGCACTTTTAAAATCCATATTTACGAGCGATAAAAATTTCACAATAATAACGGTGGATTTTATTAACAGTTTTTTTGTGCTGATAAAAATCTATAAATATTTGCGTTAAAAGGGGATGAAAAATAATCCTTTTATCAATGCTTATTAAATAATTTATTATAAAGGACATCTTTTTCATCCCTTTTTAAGAAGCTGTGATAATCTTTTCCTAATCGATTTTAAAAATACTAACCAGTTGTGAACCCATCGTGATGTCAGATTCTTTCTTTGTAATTTACCAACAACCCACACTCCTCCCCAACGAATAGATATTTGAATCATTTCTCGAATCAATAATCAACCAAATTTAAATATCAAATTAATAGATCAAATGATTCATGGGTCAAAGGAATCCAATGTATGAATATACTTATTTCTATTTTCTCTCACAAATGTAAGTATTTATCTACATTCTATTGGGGAACATAGGGTATAAAAAATCAATTGTTCTGGCTAGTGTGGAGGATGTTTTGAAACAATGATTGTGGCGAGTTAACCATTTTTTATGTTTGTACATGGACATATTCCATTATTATGTTTGAAATTTTTACATTATAAAACAAATATAATGTGAGCCTTCCCAGCATTGCTCCAGGATTGTACGAGCATCTCCATTCTGTTCAAATATATTTGTGAAGTAATATAGGTGATTTGTGAGATACATTTTAATATATATGAAAGTTTGGAAAATATCTTGCTTTATTTTGGTTTGATAAATATTGGAGTTAACCATATGTTATAAATCACATCAAATTTTTATCATCTATATAGTATTGTATATATCAATTTCATTGATTTTTGTTGGTTAGCCTTTGATATTGGTTCTTGGAATATTAAAATAACTAGTTATATTCATATTTTTGTCGTAGAGACTTTATATGGGTATTGATGTTTTATAGGCTTACAATTTTTTTTATTACACTTGTATTTATGAGTGAAGTATGTGTATTCCACAATGAAGCTGTGACCTCAAGGGTGTGGTTCCAAAACAGTATGGGCTTGTGTGTATGGGATATATATTGAATGGGTTTGTTTTTTTAAATACCATTATTTATAAATATCATATTTATTTGTAATATTTCATTATTCAAACTATTTAATATACCACACTAGAATATCAAGGATGGGTCGATTCTTATTTGATTACCCCCCTTGAATCCTTTAAATTGGTAGATCTGATGTGAATACCTCTTGAGAATCATTGGTATTGGTCGATGTGTTGATATTACATACTACGTGTCTTGATATGTTTTCTAATATTTTAAATACCGTTAATTTTAAATGTAATAATTCCTTAGGTTTCTACACCACTTATTTCAAAAAACATTCAAGATGTTATCAAATTATATATATTAGAAATTATATTATGGTATTCATCATTTTATGTATATATGTATTGGTCCACCCCTTGGAATCACTAATTACTATCCATGTATATGAAATAACTCTCTATTTATTATATTTTTTAATCAATTTATTTTTATATATTCTATTTGATAGAATTAGAATTTATTACTCTTATTTAACATATTTGGGTTTCATATTAATACTTAATTTATTATATTATATTTTTACTTTTTTATGTTATTTAATAAAGGATTGATGTGTTTCAAATAATAGATATTATTGAAACTTTGTCATTTGAGACTCACCCCCATCTCTTTTATAGATAGTATTCATCCTCATATACATTATCTCTTCAATAGTTATTATTGTAATTTTTGGTTTGAAACACATCCATCATCAATTTTGTGTTTCTTGTAATACTGTAATCATTAGTAATTCTAGGGAAAACTATTTAATATAGTGTTTCAAGAAACAAAGGTGATTTTCCACAACAGATGTTGGATGTGTGTCAAACAACATGTAATGACAAATGTCTAGGAGATTAGTTGATGAGGCTGAAATATGTCTAAAACATTCACCTATGAATGATTTCATTAGATAACACATTCCCTATATGAGTAATTATTTTCTTAAAACCAATTACCCATTTTTTCAACATATTGAAATTCGTTGAAACAATCAAATTTTGGATTTCAATTATCAAATTTGGCTATAAATTTTGACTTCGATATTGAATATCTACGGTGTATTTATTTTTTTATTATAAAAAATAAATCTATTTTGAACCAATAGATTGGATTTGAACCAAAAATAGAATCATTCTACCCATTTGACAAAACAGTATGAACTGGGAGTTAAATAATTCATTAAATTTTCATGAAAGAATGAATATGACCCTTCTCAAATACATTATTCCTGTTAATGTTTTTGTTTTTCTAAAAAAAATTTCCAAAAGAGTTTTAAGAACATTGGATTTGTCATTGAATAGATGATATCTTCAAATGTTGTACTAAACAGGGGAAAAATGAATATGGACACCGACTGAGATGATACTATGGTTTATGGATCATTTGGTACAAATACTTGTGTAAATGATGATAAATATTACATGGAAGAAATGAAAATGGAAATTTAAGACGACCTTCATGATTATAAAATATAGTATGTGTAATTAAACGTTTGTTCCAAGAAACCATTTTAAACTTGCTGAACTAAATACACAAAAAATTTAGTTGTATTGATGTTATATAATTTTAATGTCGGACGAATATGGCGTGGAATCCAATTTATTGAACTAAATGGTCCCAATAATGATATTCTATCAGATGAAAATGAAATACCATGCCAAACAATTTAATCTATTATAATGTTACGTTCAATTATTATGATCTCTAAAAATTACACGATGGTCCACATAATTTCATATTTTTTGCAAGGATTATGAATTACTCGTGAAATTCCCTATGTGTTGCACAAATCAATACAATAAAAATGAATGCATTCATTCGAAATTTGTTTGGTACTTTCCAATAATTTTATGTTATAGAAGACTATATTGATGTTAAGAAACCATGAGACAAATTATACAGAATGAATTTACATGAATTTAAAGATGACAACCCATGTCTTCCAACAAATTATTCTCAAGGGGAGAAAATTGATTACGAGTATCCTGAATTAGGAAATTATTTGGAGAACATCTATCTTATGTTATCTATATAATGAATACATCATTTTTGTTTATATTTTAGTATTCATAATACAAATCCTATCATGTTGGTATATTATAATTTTCAAGCATGGTTAGGCATGAAGTGTAGATAAATTATGTTATCATTGCATATATTTGGACGAAAGTAACCCAATAACGTTGTTGATGCCTATTTGGCTCCATTGATTGATGATCTGAAATTGACATGGGATACATTTTTTATAATGTTTGATTCTCATTGTAGTGAATAATTTACATTGAGTTCCATGATGTACGAGATGATAAATGACTTACCCACCTATGGGGATATATTAGGATATAACATTAATGGAATTTTGGGGTTAATCATTTATAGAAAATGAAAATAAACATTTTGGTTCAAAAATTACTTTAAGATGTTGTTTTTTGGACATTGGATATATTTACATCGATGAAATAAATACATATCCCAAATGATGACATTTGATGGGAATACTGAATAAGGGACAATTTGGTATCCAATAATGGTCAATAAACTATATAATAAAGTAAAAAATATTTAAATTATCTTCAGAAATCCAATATCCAAAAAATATTAGTAAATCATGTTGGAATAAGTGATCGATTTTATTTGAAATACCATATTGGAATTGTTTTTATATTAAAAAATTTCATGATTCCATGCATGTAGAAATAATTGTATTTGGTATTGTTATTGGAATGTTACTAAATATTAATAGAAAAATGAAACATGACAACAATGATTGGTTGTACATCATTGAAATGGAGATAAGGGAAGAGTTGGCAGTTATAAAGGGTAAAAGATGTACTTTTCTTCCTCCAGCTGCTTACACTCTATCAGGACATGAAAAATCCCAATTTTTTCTTTTCCGAAATTGTATAAAATAACCACATGGGTATTCATAAAATATCAAGAATGTCATGTTAATGAATAATTTGAACTTATTAGTAATAAAATATCACAATTTTTATGTTTTTATGCTTGAATTAATGCATGTTTCATTCCATTAGATTTATCCACAAAACATATGTTATTCAGTAACCATACTATAATTCATTTTCAAATTCATTTTTAGTAAATTTATCATCTTGATGAAGTTTCCCATCACGAATATGGAGGTTTCAGTCATATTATGTGAATTATAAATGTTATTCCCAATATAATTCGTTGATATAATTTATCCTTGATGGTTCACTTCATTAGAAAGATTTAACTACGTGGCCATGTCCATTGCCGATGTATAACCCCCATTGAATGTTATATGAATATTTTTAATGGAAATTTCATGAATTGATGTTTTCTAGGTGGTTTTATTGTAGAATTATATATTGGTGAAGAAAATATTGAATTCTGTACCAATTACCTACCAGCGGTTGACCACATGAGTCTCTGAATGTCCCGTCACAACTAATTAATTATAAAAAAAGGGATTTCCATAAGAATTATTTATGACATTAAATTGATAGAGAATGAGAATTTTCACAACAAATTTTTTTCATTCTACTTATGATGCAGATCCATACATGGAATCCAATAAATCCATAAATTAAATTTTAGTGATTTGACTCCATCAAGGGATAAATTATAGAAATACATTACAAGAACTCAACAGTTTATTAGATTTTTTTTCATATCAATATCACAAGTATTTATATGATAAGATGAATTCTATTTCTGAACAACATTAATGTATGTTCATGGGACCAAAAACAAATATTATATCTTACACTTGTTTTATAATAAATGGTTATTTGTTCTCTAAAAAAACATGATGACTACAGTATGATGGAAAATAGTGGTGTTATATATTTGACTCAAGAGATTCACATTTATTTCAAGGATAGAAATCAAATCTATGAATATATGTCATGTTTGAATATTAATTAATAGATATAAGTGTTGTATTATACAATAGTTAGTATGCTAGTTTTACATTTCAAATGGGTTGAAAATATCATTGATGTGAAATTTGATGAAATGGGATTCATGAATGTGAATTTTAGTGTGTAAGGGGAAAAAGTTGAGCCATTCCTAATGGAATCAGAAGAGTTTCATGTATATTATTTCATTGATACAACAAAAATTAATTGGTTTTTTTCCCTACTAGAAACCAAAATAAATATTAGGTGAGATGAGAATTTAATCGAGGATGACACTTTTATTAGGAGGTCACAATATTTTCATGTCACTTCCAATGTAGAAAATTTCATGTACATTAGAGTGGACCATAAACAGTGGATTTAGAAACTTGATAGAGGAAATAAATACCTAAAAACTTTAAAAAAGATAGAGTTATCAATGATATCACAAATATTTCTATGATTCCATGTAATTCCTCATAATATAATATATTATTGTCTGCATTAATATAATATAAATTAAATATTTGACTACTCCTGTAGAAAAATTTTTCATCCACAAGATGATGTATCCAATCCCTCAGAAGAACAAACAATAATGAAAGAAACCCTTTTAAAATATGTCAAGGAAATAATATAATATAATGTATCTATTTCCAAAAAAATTATAATGGAACATAGATTTGTTTTTCATTATTCCTTTTATTGTTTATTTATTTTAGAATATTAAGGTCCATTTGTCAATCCTTTGCAGGAAGAGAACTATTGTTGTATCTTCTCAATAATAGTAGTAATCGTGATGTTTTCATGGTAAAATCACTATCCACATAATTAATGTATTGGTTCATATATATGTTTAATTTATAAATTTTTAGTATTACACACATATTAATTGTTTTATTGTATATGTGGATAAATTTTTTCAATTTGGGTTTGTTTATCCATCTTTTATATTATTCTACACCAAAATATCAACATAAATATTCTCCCTCAAATCCTTTTCACCCCTGTGGTGATTCATATATCACTTTCCTTCAAGATTCCTCCATTTCAATTTTAGTAAGGTAAATGAAGCTAAATATTCTCAATAACAACTGCAATATAGATGTTTTCATTGTTAAATTTTCTCCCTCAGAACCTTTCATCCGTGAAGTGTTGAAATTTAACACTTTTTTTTCATGTTCCCACAACATATAAATCACAATGGTAATCTTGATTTATCCATAGAAAAATAATTGTTCATATAATAAATGTCTTATTTCATATTTAAGTTTAATTTTTTTTATACTGTATTACTCAAAAAATAATTATTTTATTATAAAGGAAAATTCGGTTCTTTGGAGTTAAGGTAGTTTTTCCAAAGATGCTCATGTAGTGTTGGATATTACACAAATAATGTAAATGGAAATATGGGTAACATTGATTGTTGGGATTTATTTTATACATTTGGTTTCATAAACATCAACTGAAAATAAATCTAACACATTGTGTGGCTGGTATGACTCAATATAATTCTTTCTATTAAAAATATACAATATTTTTTGAAAAAAATACTAGTGAAATTCTAAAAAATATGGAAAAATATTTAGATTATTTTTATTCATTTTGAAAAAAATCAATAAGTCATTTATGACGTGTAGAAATCCGTCGAACGCCAATCCAATACATGATTTTATAGGTATGAATTAATGTGTTCATTATCTGTTTAAAATTGTGATTTAAATTTAAAATGTAAAACTCAATGGAAAATAAATACTCACACATCAATTTTTTTATAATATAGGAAATAGATTCATAAATCATTTCTGACTATTAGGAACAGGTCTCACATCAAATAGATGCATGATAGGATCTGTATGAGGAAAAATGTAGTTTTCCTTTCTAAAATAAAATTTTAATAGAACAAACAAGTTATGTACTCAAATCTAAGAAAAAAATTAATATTATTCTTATAAATTAAAAAAATACCAAAGTCATTTGGTACTTCTTGGAATCATACCCGCCTCAATTTGATGCACATTGTGACCGATATGACTCTATGTGAATCTTTTTTGAAAATTGAAATCAATTTCAGTAAAAAAGTCAACTTACCAACTCAAAAACCAAACAAAAACATTCATATTTACATTACACATTAGTAAAATGGTCCATATGTCATTTGAGATGTGTAGGAATCAGCCGAACCTCAATTCGATTCCTGGTGTCATTGGTATGACTCATAATATGTCTTCTTAATTAAAATTGACATCAATATTAGTAAAAAAGAACTATTGCACTACTCAAAACAAGGAAAAAACATTCATAATGTTCAAATACTTTAGGTAAATTATCTAAAAGTCATTTTTTGGAGTAGTAGTCAGCCACACCTCAATATGACACACAATGTTATTTATATGACTCAATGTGTTCGTTATCTTTTTAAAATCTGTATTTTAGTTTAAAAAGTATAACTCACAAAAAATTGTGAAGACACATTCATATTTTCTTTATAATTTAGAAAAAAATAAAAATTCATTTTTGATGTGTATGAATTAGTGTCATATATAAATAACACATGATGTGATCGGTTTGATTCAAAGTTACTATTTCAATTTTAAAATTTCATTATAGAATTAAAGAAAAGTGATGTACTCAAAATTGAAAAAACACAACAATATTATTTTTACACTTTAGTAAAATAATCCAGTAGACATTTGAGACATGTAGGAATCAATTTCACCTCAATCTAATGCACAATGTTACCTGTATGACTCCAAGTGCGTATTTAAATATAAAATTTACAAAATTTTTAGAAAAATGGACAATTAACCTACTCAAATCTGATAAAACAAATTCAAATTTTATAGATTCATTATCAAAACAATACATAAGTCAATTTTAATGTGTATGGATCATCTGAACATCAATCTAATACATTTTGTTCCTAGTATGTCTCAAAGACTACGTTATCTATTTAAAATCAACATTTTATTTTAAAAAATGCCATTCACTAAAAACCATTCAGGTATATATTGGTTTTCATGATAATTTCTGACAACTATTCATATTTTTTTTGATTTGTATAAATTGGTCTCATATTAAACTATTACAATATGTGATCAGAATGATTCGAAGTGTGTGTTTGCAATTTCAAATCATTTATTAGTAATAAATATAAATAACAACCTAAAAACTAATAAACCACATTCAGGTTGTTTTATTACTTTAGGAAATTGATCCATTGGTCATTTGAGACCTGTAAGAATTAGTTGCACCGCAATCCGACCCACGGTGTGACCAGTATGACTCAAAATACTTTTTTTTAAATCGAAATCAATTTTTCTAATCTATAAAATAAAACTACTAGAAACTAGAAAATGAATTTGGTTTATTTTTATACATTGCAATAATGACCCATACATCATTTATTACAGATTGAAATCAGCTATACCGCAAGTTGATTGATGATAATTTTGGTATGGATTAATTTGTTAGTTATCATTTTAAAATATCCATTATAGTTCAGAAAGTTTCACTCACTAAAAAATAATAAAACAATATATTATTATTTTGATAATTTAGGAAAAATTAGTCATAATTCATTTGTGACATGTTGGAATTGGTTTCATGTCAAACCCATACATGATCAGATCAAAATGATTCAAAGTACGTGTTTCTAATTTGAAATGAAATTTTTGTAAAAAACATTTCGTACTCATAATAAAAAAACACTTTTTGATTTTATTGATACTATACAAAAATGATCTAGAAGACATTTGAGATGTGTTGGAATTAGTTGTACCCCAATCTGATGCACAATGGGACAAAAATGACTCCAATTTCATATTTTTATTTAAAATTGTCATCACTTATAGTAAAATTATCACTTTATGTTAATTTATATATTTATAATATTTCTAACATAAGAATTTTTTTCTTATATAGGTAAAATATTTTACTTGAGAAAATATATTTTCTTGAAAATATCTTCAGTGGGGACATGATTAAATGATAAAGTCACATTGATATTTATTAATTTTTGTAATAATATTTATATAAGTAATTGAATAATGTTTTTTAAATTTATATAATATATTATTGTTTTTGGTATTTACATTGTATATTTCATTTCATTTAAATTATATATTGGTAATTGTTTTTTTATATCTGGTGAGTTCTTGGTACTTTGCTTTAATGCTAAAACACATTGCAATAGTGTTGTAGTGTGGAACTTTATTTACAATTTTCAATGCACTAATAAAGACCTATTTATTATCCCTTTTTAAAGTATCTCATTAATGTAATATTTATCAGTGCTTCAAAATGTTCTGATAAATATGACCTTTAACATTTCTAAATATAAGTTATAATAAATGTGGGACATTATTAGAGATTTTAAATGCATTTATAATTGACCCATTTATTAGTGTTTTTAGTTCATATAATGGAAACCTTTTTTAGTATTTTTTAGCAATGGATAAAACTCCTGTGATTTTAATCCCACTCAGGTAGTATGTGCTTCTCTTTAAAATATAATGGCTTTTATAGAACTGTTAAATGTATATTTTTTAGATGTGCAGGGTTTTACCTCCATTGAGGAATCGATCATTCTGTACATGTTTCATGGTGAAATGATCCAATAATTTTTATCATGGCCTGACATGGAATGGTGGTGGTGTGATGACAAGAAATAGAGAATATGGATGTATATATTATAGGATATTTTGTTCTTGAACATGTATTGAATAATGAATAATGAATTCATTTTATGAGTAGATTCAGGGGCCAAATTATGATATTCTATGATGATGAAGTTCATATAACAATGTCACTTTGTTTTGATGAAGGGAGAGGCCATAATTGTGTAATGATGAATGTATTATAATGTGTGAACCAAATGTGAGAGTCTAGTATTTTTTTGATACATGACGTGAAACACAGTGACACACACCAAATGGGATCTCTAAGTGGAACAAAGTGTTTTCGGAGGAAGATAAGTGTCATATGGCATGTGACATTGTCAGACGAGATGTCAACATCTTTGCTGAGATTGGTGTGTACCTAATAGGAACATATTCATGTGATTGAGTACATTGTAAAGGGCAATCCATGAAATCCCATATGGACACGAAATTTCATTGTGTACATGGGAATAATTGTTTAAAGGTACATGAGTAGAGTACACGAGAAGACACACACCATGTACTATTACAAAGACATGGACACATGCCACATACATGAAAAGGAACCAGGGTTGAAGCTACATAGCATGTGCCAATACTATATTCCATGTACTCCATTAATGATTTCTTGGTGTTGTTGACCTCTATATACAAGTTTAATTTTGGTGAATTCCCCATATCCTTTCCATGAGGGTTTATATGGAATCTATTTCAAAACATAGGACAACATTCCCAATAGTAGTAATTCATATGTAGAGGTACTTGGATCCTTTTATGAGGCCTAGATAGAGATAATCAATTCAAATTTGTGACCTACGTGGATTTGGTGGTATCGTCATGACCAACACTATGTAGGTGCTGATCTTGTACTTATCATGTTATTCCATATGAAATGTTTGTATACCCTTTGTACATGTTAGTGATCCTCATCTATGTATCATATCTCTTAATTCATTATCATTTAATTATATTTTGAGACCTAAAGTGAACAACATATTGAAAGGATTTTATTAGTGCTATCAGTCTCGTGGAGTCTGTTTTCCCCGATGAGTGATTTATAGAACCATCGACCTAGAATCTAAAGAGGGAATTATTATTATGAATTACCATTAGACTCTGTGTATTTTATTTGTGTATCTAGATTTTATTCTTATATGTATTGTTTACATAGACTAAAATATAAAAAATGGTTATAATTTTATTATATTCTTTGTGGATTCCAAGTGTCATGTTTGGTATTTTTATAGTCAAACATGAATGAGTTTTTCCCACATGTGTCTTATCTTGTGAATATGATCAAACATTGGAAATATTCCGAGATATTCTAATACCAAATAACACCTATTGAGTCCAAACATAATGAGGTGTTTTACAATGTAATCTTGAATGATGTTTATATCCTTACATTCTAGTAATACATGATTCCGGACTATTTGTGGTAGGCTTGTATTTTTCTTGGTTAACATTATTTTACTTACTTTCATACTATGGTTTTGGAATTTATATGTATTCATGTATTTTTTTTTCAGTTTTTTACATTTCAACATTTCATGGTACTAGAGATGTGTATATGTGTTGATTGGATTTGCATAATGCCTCTAATGATAGTAATATACCTACTTAGAAGTAGTCGATAGCCCCTAGACTATTGAAGGTGGGCTTATGGAGTTGTGGCTGTGGACGAATTTGGATGTGTAGTGAAACAATGGTATCATTTGATTCAGTTATATCGTAGGACTAGAGTGTGTGATATTAGTTTAGAGAAATAGTGATTAATGTTTCGAGTTCAGCTTTCTATCTAGGGTGCCCATAGTTTTTCTGTGGAGTTTGAAATATCCATACACAAGGAATCTAATCACCTACCTTTCAACATGGTGCATGGGGAATTTAGATATAGGGGAAACAATATTACATGAATCATATAGAAATAGGTTGGGGTTTACATGTCTTTATTGAGTCATCTCCCATGGTATAATCAGTGATCATTGTACATCAGGTTTACTTTTAGGATTCCTCTAAAACATATGACATGTAGGATTGAGCATATATATCATGAAGATGATCCCTTAGTGGTGAGGCATATATATGGGGATTTACTATAGATATGTTACTACCAGGTGGTTCACCAGCTATTACACTACATGTATTACCGATGATGGTACCTTATGTACGTGAAGATGGCATGCATAGGTTGAGCACACATTAAATGTTTCAGCACTAGAAACCACATAGGTTATGAGGAAATGCTAATAGATAGGCAGATGAAGACTATCTTGAAGCAGTGAAAAAAGAATTTCATCTAGTTATGTCACCAATAGATTACATATTGGTCTTGGTGGTGATCCTTCCTCATGGATCAACAAGATTTTTGGGGGGTTTGGCAACTCATATAATGATGAGGTGACTCTAGTGTGGTAGAGTATGATCACCTTTATATGGAGGATATATCTCTGTATACATTGAGATTGGTATTTATCTATGAGATTGTGTTCCTTAAGTAGGGAATGAGGACATCAGCTGTGTGTTCATCACGTTTTACTGACCTCTCCATGTACTTGATCGGTATCGAATGAGACTAGTTATTTCAATCTCAGACAATAGAGAAAGGATTTTGAAGAGACAGATGGGATGTTATTATACCTCAATGCATTCAAACTTATTTAGGGGGTGTTAGAGAGAGATATTTTGGTGGAGAGTAGTTTGGATGAGTTGACAGTACCTTTGGTTTCTAGAAATGGAAATGTATGAGTAGTTGCCTCTACAGTAGGGAGATGATTCTAGACTCAGGGTCTTTGATATGAGAGATGTTTCAAGAGGAGGACCCAAAATAGAGGGTATATGTTTTAGGGATCACAGTATGGGTCTAGTAATCCCTAGTAGAGGTGAAACTACTCATGTTATTGTAGGAAACATGTCACATGAGATTTTCTGACCTGTCATACAATAGATATTGATTAATGGATGGTCCACTAAGGAAAAATAATTATGAGCATAATTTATTTAATGGAGGTATAAATTGGAGAGAACTTCATTGAGAATCTATAAGTTTTACATTCATGGTTTTCTTACCTACACCTCTTCTTGGTTATCCACAGAAGGCTCATGGAGCGGTAGGATAAGGGTGGGGACAACATCATGAATTCGAGGCTTACGACCCAACAGCTTAAAAATAATTCTTGGTATGATATGTTTCATTTCTACCTTTTATAATATACTTATAGGAACAATTTATAGTGATAAAATTCCTTATTAATATTTGGTTCATGACTTAGTTGATGCATTTGAGCACTTGCCTAAACCATCATGCTTGGAGATTTCCACTAGTCATGACTTAGGGACCACATAACTGTGAAGATAGTGTGAAATGAAATTTGAAAGAAAGAGTTTCTATTGGTGTCTCTTTTTATTAGTGATGAGGCCTTATGAGTCCCTCTTATGTATGGAATAACTACCAATATTTCATACCCATATTGTCTTTTTCAGGTAGGGGATGCGGTATGTCTGCATCAATGAGACCCGATATTCCATTGTGGGTAAAACGGAAACCCTGGTAGTATAAGATAAACTCGTGAATAAGATGGTGCATCTAATTACTACTCAACTTTCTTGAGTGACCCTTGCTGCATAAGTTGTTCTGAGCATTCAGTTCCTAACAATGGTAGTGGAGTATGAGGACATCATCCCGGAAGATGTTATGGGATTACCTCCCCACCATGAGATAGAATTATTCATTAACATACACCCCAAGATGGTACTGATATCATTGCTATCATATCAGATGTATCACTATGATCTTCACATCTTGAGGGTGAAATTGGATAAATTATATAGGAAGGGATTTTTAGACCCAATATTTCACCCTAAAAAGTAAATTTTTTTCCCCAATATGGGGGGTGGGGGTTGAGGTATTGTGTGTAATATTGATGCTTAAACCATGTATATGTGAATAAAAAGTATATCATAAAATGGATTGAGGACATATTTGATTAGTTTAGATGGGCATGATGGTTCCTGAAGGTTGAACTGGAGTTAGGATATCGCATGCATTTAGTAAATTATGAGGATATATCGATGTTGTAATTCATATGTATATATGATCAATAAGAGCACTTGGGGTATCCCTTTTGTGGAAAAAATGCACCAACAGTGATCACGGGACTCTAGAACCAGATAATTCATCACTTATAAGACAAATTTATGGTATTTTTAATTGATGATATCCGTGTGCACTAAAATTATGGGGGGAGAAAATGAGACAATTTAGGATGGTTATTGTCATACACTAAGATCACCATCCGTATGGGAACATCTCGAAGTGTTAGTTCTAGATACAAGAGGTCCACATTGTATGACATGTTATCATAGTGGATGGTGTGGAAGTGGACCCAACCAAGGTTGTGGTAGTATTATCATTGGATACACACATGATTGTGATAGAGTTTCAAAGATTCCTTATGTTGGTAGCCTATTAGAAAAGACATATACATAATTTCCCCTTGATATTCATCCATAAGATAGTTTTGACCTAGAAGGGGTGCTCTTCCATGTTGATAGAGAGGTTCCAGTAGGGCATTACTTACATGATGTCGAGGTTGATGAGAACAATCTTCCTAAAATTTCTGGATGAGTTTTATGAGTATTTAATATTCTTTGATGCATTATGAACAGCGCCTGGTTGAGTATTGATTCATAGGTATGAAATGTCAACCTATGATTCACATCACTTATGAACTTTCCAAAATAAATACATGACACATGATATTGAGTTGCAATCAGTAGTTTTTAAAATTAATATGTTGAGAAACTAACTATTGTGAGAGTTTATTATCATCTATTCTGATCATTAGAGTATTAGGTTTATCTTCTATAATAATAGGCTTAACACGAGATAGAGATGATGGATATAGTTTCTCTAGAATTATGTATTGTAATTTGTATATAATTCTAGGCAGGATACCATTATAGTACATACCCTTATCAGGGGATCTTGTTTACAGTTGGTGAATGAGGCATCCGATTAGTTTTCTTCATTGCAATTATCCTTCGTGGATGGATAGGGATCAACATCTTTCCAGTCGATGATTTTTTTCATCATCTTATTCAATGGGCTATAGAGGCATGGCATCAAGATACTGACTATACGAACCAAAATTATTAGATAACTACAAAGAAACTCCTAATGGATTTTATGATGGTGGGGACCATAACAATCTTTTTATGGTATGTGCAATGGTAACATTGATGTTTTAAGAGGATGGATTGGGGGAGTTTCATAAATAACATATGGAGTTGCATCTACTAATGGAAAGGATGTACCAGGACCTTTGAAGTTTGTTTTGGTTTCTATGGATGATGAATATGTTGAAGTGTTTTTCTCTCAATTCCTTAATTTTGAACAAGTGAAGGCTCTACACCATATTCAAATGGGTTTAGATAGACCCTATGAGGTTCCAAAATAGATGTGCAATGTTTTATACATGGAATTCCTGGAAGTATTACAATATACTTCTAGGGGAAACAATACCATTTGGATGATTATAGAACAAATCACCATGTAGGCCTAATTCCTAACTATTTTTGAGTAGATTACAGTAAGGAGATTGGGATTCCTTTTTGTACATGTGATAGATGGACTCCATGGAGTTCCAATAATGATCATTTTTAACCAAGATTTTTGTTTCAAATCTCAATTATAAAAGGTATTTTAGGAGGTTTCTTAGGCTTAGTAATACATGAGCATAGAGTTTCACACCTAGACTAATAGTTGGAGTGAGTAGACCATTCAGGTTCAAAAAGACATGATGTGATATTCATCTATACATGGCTGTAGTTGGGAGGATCATCTACCACTAGTGGAGATATCATAAAATAATTGTAATCATTAGAACATTTGTATGAAACAACTCGAGGCTTCATATGAATGAAATTTGCGGTAATCACTCTATATGACTAACATGAGAGAGTCAGCACTTATGGACCTCGTGTTAGTGTGTGAAACTACTGAGACTGCATACATCCTTCACATGTCTTAGGGGGATAGAAGAAAGTTTTCTTTGGAGTTCAAGGAGGGACACTATGTGTTCCTATGGGTTTCACTGTGAAATGGATTATATATATTTTTCCATGGCATCAAGCTATCAATGATATTCTTTGGGCCTTTCATGATATTGTGTAGAGATGATGAGATGGTGAACCTTTTATCTATACATCTAATGGTTGTTAGGGTATATGATGTCTTCAACATGTCACCACTGAGGAGATACATGCATGACAGTACCAAACTTATTGACTAGGGATAGATGGTCATCATGGATGGAACAACAATTTGTTAGTACTCTATAAATATTGAATATGGGTAGGAAAATATCCATCATTGGAAAGTAGTTCTTTTTTTTCATGTCTAATGGAATCATGAGGATTTTTAGGGGGAACTTGGTAGGAGGAGGCTCAAATACACGAACAGTACCCACGTCACATTGTGTGACCACATGTTTGGGATTTTTCAGGATAGAATCCCCCTTGTTGGAGAGAAATTAATGACTCATATTTCCAATGTATTATTTTTGGATATTTTATAGATTATTTATGAGACTAGGAACTGAGACGACATGTGATTCCAATGACCATGGTTCTTGAAATAAATTTTTCAAATATATTAAAGATATTAAATATCTCATTAACATATTTTTTGAAAAAATTTGGAAGAAAATTTAATCTGGGGACCATATCAAAAATTCCAAGGCACTATTGAGTTAAGAACATGTGTTTTACCCTAAGCAGGATATGAAATTTTTTCAACACATGGTGTTTACAATAAATTCACCATATGGGTTAAATGAATAAAATAATTATATAAATTAATTTCTTTTTAATTCAATGATTTTGTGGCTAATGTGTCATTAAGTGGACTATGTTAATGGAATTATAGTGTTATTTATATAATCCTATAGCTGTTAGAGAACACTTGGAGAGAGAATGGGAGGACCTATCTTAGGATAATGTCAATTAGATCATGGATTAATGATATGTGTACAATGAGATTGGTATATATTACCTATAATAATGAAACATTATCGTTCCTCATCTATGATCGATCCAACTTGTGTTAGGAAATTTTTTCTGTTTGGAATCTTTCCCTATTTCTATTTCTAGGACTAAAATAGATCAATCAACCAATATATCAATCCATGAATAGTGCATATTGCGATATGATATTATTGTGGGTTTTTATTAGGGGAAGTTTACAACTGTTATTTTTTATCAACTTGTTTTCATTCAAATTAAAACTAATGATGGTCGACACAAAAAATTGATCGAGGTACATTCCTCATGTTTTTCTTCATTATTTTATCCCCCAATTTATCTATTCATCATAATAATTGTTTTTTGGACCATTCTTCAACATCAACTGAGGAATCAATCATTAAACAAATTTCATGGATCAACGATACGATATTATAGGGATCAAAACTTCACGATGGTGATGTATTAATCAAAACAAAACTAGATTAGGTGGTGATGATTCCCTATTTTCAGGTTCTTAATTATGAATAAAGTCTGATGTACATAACATTTTTATGAGATGATTCTAGGGAAAAATCATGATGTTAGAAAAAAATGAGGTTCATAAGACGATCACACATGGTTCTAGTGAAGGTTGAGGCCGAAAAGGTACCCATATGAGTGTCTTCCAGTGAGCGAATCAGATTTGAGAATCATGATATTTCCATGATACAGGGTATGTAATGCCCAACTACATGCCACATTAGACCCACTAATAGGTAGATTGGTTTTCCAGAAAGAATTTTAGTATCACATTGGGTGAGACCTTATAAAATGGTGTGTAACCCCCTTGGGTGGGCTTAGCATGTACCTTAGAGGATTCCTATAAATGGGTTTTAGTACATAGGCATGGAAAAATAAGCATGTCCCATATGGAAATTTCATGGCCATTTGTACATTGGAATACCCGTGTAATAGTACACATATAGAGTATATGAGCTACCGAATGCTAAGAACTATTAAAAAGACATGGAAACCAGAAACATACACATGTAGGACTTGGGGTCGAAGTTACATGAAATGTAACAATACTGCATTAAGTGCACTCCAATAATAATAGATTGTATAGCATGTCATCTGTATCTTCGAAAAATTTCATTAGGGTTGATTCCCCAAATTTATCTGCTTAGGGTTAGTAAGTAATAAACTCTTACTCATAGAAAACTGATCCCTATGGTAGGACATCATTGGTAGAATTCCTGGAATCCTTCCATGATTCCTAGAGTGGGATCCTCTTTTGATATTTGTGCACTAGGTAGAGCTCCTGGTATAATCATGACCATCATTATGTGAGAACCAATCCTCTATAGAGCGGGTTAATCTAGATTGAGTTGTTTATTTTTTTCCCATGGACTTAAAAGTGATACTCATTTGTGTATCATAGATCATTATTAATTATAGTATACTTGTATAACAATACCCGTTGAAAACTATCACTTAGATGTATGTAATTATTAATTTCAGAATCCTGGAGTGTGTTCTCACAGATGAGTTCTTTATTGAACCATTGAGTAGGAATCCTTGGGTTGAATTATGGATGTGAATTACTGGTAGACTCTGTGTATTATTTTAGCGTGTCTATATATTGTTGTTATAGGTATATTGTAAATATACCTATATAAAAATGATTGTTACATGTTTTTGTATTTTTTTATCAGGGTGTCCTGTTTTGTATTTTTATACTAACCCCTGCTTGGAATTTCCCAACATGTGTCGTGTCTTGTGAATATGATCAACCTTTTGATACAGTCCTAGAATGACCTGGACGATATTGTACATAGTGATTCTAGATATACCTATGGGAGTTCTTATGTCATCTTGATAGAAGTCCCTATATTTACATTCAGGTTGGAGTTTTTTAAAAACTCATTAGGGGTGTTATTGTATATGGCCTTTTAAAATTTCTTTTATTTACCAACATACTCTTGTTGTGGTATTTGTATATATGAATTCATGAGTTTTTATCGATTTTTACATTTCATCTTTAGATGGACTTTGATATTTGCAGTGTGTATATGTACATAAAATAAGGCCTCCCGTGTTAGTGATATTCTTACTCGGTGTTAGTCCCCATCTCATAACCTATTGAATATAATCTTTGGGAGTTGCAGATTGGTCCACTTTGGGATGGGACGTACATCGTTACCCATTCCATTAGGGATCATTTCACTAGAAAAGATTCTAAAATAGGCATCCCATGATATTTTTGATCCTAATGGAGAATATTTGAAAATAGATCCATCAACATCAACTGAAAACTGGCCTCTTGAGTGTCTTATTGTTGAGTCTTCTTGTTCATGTCTCCAACTACTGAATTACACTTCTTGGGTGTATATGTTATCTCACAGTTGAAATATTAAATTTTATATATCCTTAAACATTTCCAGATATTCAATTCATGTTCTGCGGAAATTTATTTGAAATTTTTCTGATCATTATAAATTATAAACCATACCCCAAGTATATAATGAATCCAAAAACATTAAACATGAACAAAAACTGCTATCTTGAGGTCATATGTAGTGTAATTCCACTCATGAGGTCTCATATGGGGGGACTGACACACCAAAACCAGATCTATTTACATTAGAACATCCCCTTGACAGATTTCTAATGCATCACAATACACTATATTGCTTCTTCCCATCATTGGAAGAATCATGATCTACATTGAAGTGATTTAATAATTTATATGCTCAAATTACTTCTTTCAAGCATTTGATACTAAAAACTTATCATCCTTTTAAGTCAATCCTATGAGGGTAACAAGTAGAAATTAAAATTCCAGAATAAAACATCTATAATATCAATTTATAAAAATGAAACTATGTATTTCAATTAAATTCATTTGTTGATCACCAAAAAAAAAATTACACTCACATAATCTGGGATAATTGAAACTCTTACATCTTAGATTATGTGACCTAAGAAGTAAAACATATTAATCCAAATTTTAATTTCATTTTCATAGAATACACTTGGTAATATATCAGTGTATTAAAAATTATCTCAATACGTTTTGAATAATTTTGTTTACGATGAGAATACAGTAAGATATTGACCATGATGACCATCAAAAAAAATCCTAATACTATTGGAAATACAGATTTATAAGGGACATAAATACTTAATAAGAGTTTGTAATGCCAACAAAAATAACCAAATACTCATAAAAGATGTATCTTCTTTAAAGCAATGTATGTGGTATGTATGAAATCCTAACATACACTTAATGGTATCTCTACCTCAAATCAATCATGAGAAAAACCATCTCCCCACAGATATACTCTATGGGGTCATATATATGGGGTGGTAGATATTGGTTATTAAATGTATGTTTGTTCAACCGATGGTAATGCACCAACAATTTGAGGCTAAAATTATTTTTATTATAAAATAGGATATGAACACCATGGTGAAGTACTAGGTAATATAGAACCCCTATCATCAAAGTCGCATAACTATTTATTGTGTTTCTAGAGCATTATTAGTTCCATCATTTAAGGAGAATGGGACATTGGCTCTACTCCATATACTAGATCGATGGAGAAATACACCACTCTTATATGAGGTAATCAAGAGAAGTCAACAGGGAAGATATCTTTAAAAAGGTCCACCATTGGAGGTAACTCCATACTTCACATACCTAGATATCTCATAAAAAGTCTAGACATATATACTATCAATAAAACTAGCTCATGTTTCTCTAATATGTCTTGACCCACTTGGACATCACATTTCTATTATAAATTTATCTATCACTCTAAAGTAATGTAAATTAAACCCTCTAATGATAAAAATAAACATGATAATCATAAGGAACTAATGGTTTCATCAAGAGTATGATGTGTATTTCATTCATCTCAAGGACATAGAGATCCTATATAAAGAGATATCCACCATTCTCAAGGTGAAATTTATTACATTAGTGTATCCTCTCGGTTTACATTTCAAATGGTGTGTTAGGATTCATTAGAAATAATTTCTATATTTATAATATCATACATTCTATAGTTCATTTAGATATTAATGAATGTGAATATCTTGTATTAATAAAGGTAGAATATAAGGAAGGGGAGACTTCAATAGTACCTTAATTTATAAAATTCATTGGACTATGCTCCTCAGTAGTAGATTACACTACATATATATAGCCATATCATTACCCATGAGATGAAACATGACTAACCTAGGTGGTTCTAGATTCATGGAAATAGACCTATAAAATATGGTGACCACAAAAACAACCACCTCTTTAACCTGATTGAAAATTAGTATACCATCTACCTTCTAGATGTGGACGTACTTATCATGCATCCAAATGTGGAGTTGGTGTATATATATTCTCTATAAGAACTGGAGGGAACGTATGGAAAAAACTAATGTTTTCACATACTTCCACATGTTTTGAACTCGTATGGGTCCTTCTTAAACTAGGTATTCTTATATACCACCCTACAACACTAGTGAAACCCACATTATTATTACTACATTCCATTAGAATGATGCTTCCCTTATATGTAGAATCAAAATGATGTTTAATGCCACTAGATAAACCACCACCCTATCTCAAAATTTATCCACTATTTCCCAGACTGCCAACATCACTCAGGTTTTTATCATTGAAGAGGACTTGTTTTAATATAAATGAAATGGTGCTCAACCAAAAGTCATAAACCCCTGATTGAATTTCACACACCAGACTATCCTCAAAAAATATCATTGTGTCGACGCGTCACTTGAAGAGTTCAATGAAAATTGATGAGGTTCAGTGAGATGGTCATAATACTCAATAATAAAAAAATAATCATACTATAGGTGAATAAACTCTCTAGAACTGATATATTTCAACATTTTTGAAAAGAATATTTCAATGAATGTTTTCTTGATGTCTACCCAAAACATAGCCTAATGTTGACCAGCTTATGTTATAAGATCCCACCAAATCATGGAGTAATCAAAAAACATAAAAGTTGAGATCATATCCCCACACTCTGGAGGAATATCCAAATGCTCTAACATCAATAAAACAGAATCAATCCATGATTAAACATCCTAACGACTTCCATCCCCAATTAAATAGGATGGATGATGTTTTTGGAATCCACACATCAACTCTACCATAAAATTCAATGTTTTTAGAGATCCCTACACAAAATGCATGAAGATTAGGAATATCTATTGGAACTGAGTATATGTTCCCATATTTGGAATGACAAGAGGTTCCCCATGTGGAACCATGGGAGGTAACACTGGTGGATCTGAGACCACAATATCTAGATCATGAACATCGTAACATTCCTAGCACGTGACTCAAGGTTATCATAAGTACATATCTCATAAAATTATATGCACAAACCGAAAAATAACTATTAAAATAGGAAAGATAAACGATAGTAGGGAAGGATAGGTTTAAGTCTTAATACAAATAAGTCAAACCTATCTTCTTGATCCTAAATCATTGTCCAGGTGATAATAAAGGTCATTGATTTTAGAAGTGACAGAGCCTACTACCCTCAACTATGGTCTGTTTGGGGTCAACATATCATATTAAACCATATGGATTTTTAATAGGTATTCTTGTTTTCATGGTATAGAGGTAAAAACCCATTATTTTTAATTATCACCTGTATTTAACATTACCCATTTCATTTGATCATTTAAATTTATTTCAATTTCTACTCTCTATTATATATATATATATCATGTTTTAGTCAGATATTTCCCCATTACAATTTTATAAAATACTATACTCTTAATAAAATGGAATTGGGACATCATGTAACTATGAACTAAACCATAAATCCTTTATCAATGACTAATTTTTTATATAAAACATTTTGATAAAACGAATCGAAATTTCCAATTTATATAAGTACATTACTCAAAAACTATAATTTCCCTTCATGTAATAAAATCAATACCAATGAGCAAATACCCAAGTGGTAGATTCTTATTATTGGCATCCATAAGAACCCGAATCAAATTTTTGTGGAGATTAATTTATTGGATATATTATAAGTACTATAGAACATTATATATTTTGTAACATGTTTCATTATAGTATCAAGAAATATTATTCTAATTTGGGGCTTCATGACACTTGTTTGGGCCCATGGATCATAGGGCCTTTAGGCCGTGAAATCCTTCAGGCCACAGGGCCTCAAGGACAACATAAGAGTTAGGGCCACTGGGTCTTTATTCCATAATGGACCATGAAGCATCAAGGGAAGATCAAATAGGAGCGGGTCCCAAAATATGATTTAGATAAACTAGAATCCACCAATGTAGATCTACATAAATTGTTGGAATGGGCAGGTATTGAAATTATCATCGTCTCTATGCTCTATGCATCTCTACATTTCAAAATGTAATCTATTTAGTAATGAAAGGCTGTGAATTTGGAACCTTCAAAGATATTTATTCCTAGGAAGGAATGTTCTATTGTGTTTTCATGTCTTGGGTCTTCAAAGGTCATGCATAAGCCCTTTTTTCTCCAGTCCTTTGGTTCATGTGCTATCCTCGGGCCTATAATCCTATGAGCCATTTAAGGGTTTCCCCTAAAATAGATTGTAGAATATTGAAAAATAAAAAAAATATAATTCCTTTTAGATTTCAGAGTAATTAAAACATGTAATATTTCATCTCATTTAACTAGTAACCCATTACTAAAAAAGCTATAATTTGATTATTAAGTTTCCCACATCAATCTATGTTGAAAAAACTCATTATATAGATGCAGAAAATTTAATTAATCCAATTATTCTATCCCTAAAAAAACACTATCAAATCAAGAATATCGAACAATTAAGGATGTAATAATACACAATATGAATAATAGGTAATGAATGTAATGAAATATACCTACATGAAATGAAATAACGCACAAAATGAGAATTCTCAAGTGCTAACATGATGTTTAAGATGATACCTATGTTCCCTACCAGACTAAGAAAATAGACTTATAAAATAATAAAATCAAAAAGACGACCACAAAAAATGTGAAATACCTAATAGTGAAACTAGTACATATGTAATAGGTGCAATCAAATAACAACAATATCCTAAACAAGTAAAACATTATCGCCCCAATATATTGGTCAGATACTCCTAGGAACAAACTCATTAACAAATGAGGACACACTTCTAGTCTCTTTTATAATACTCAAAGTGTAATATAGAGGAAAAAGATGTTATGTTACCATTTATAGCATTTTTGTCCCGGTTAACTCAAGTGTAACCAATCCTAGTATACCACATTACCTCAAGAACCCCTCCATATATCCCAAAGGATTCAAACTATTAGTGTAGATAAATGGTGGTACAAGGAGGAGAATATACCCCAATGATCATAGAATTGTAGATAATTGTATAATAATAGTAAGAAGTGATAATAGTAATAAACAATAAATAATGGAATAAAAATAGATCATCCAAAAAAATAAATAGAATTGATATGAATTTATGTCATATAAAAAATTGTAATCATGCTAAGGAACAAATAAAAAGTTAATACACATGGGATAATGAGGAACATACATATACAACGTGCTATAAAAAGAATAAAATAAAAATCCAGGAAAAATCCTTTACTAGAAACATGATCATGGGATCAATCCTCTTCTCATATACTACACCATAGGGTAGTATGTCAAACATCTAGAGATGAATTCTTCCCTTTGTCACTACCAACATCTACAAGGACTTTTCATGTACTAACTAGATTTCTAAATATTATGTGGGATATAGTTTGTTTTCCACCACTAATGGCATATGTAAATATCCTTCCGGTATATATACAATAATTTGTGTTCATGTAATAATCAATTTAAGTAAGTAAATAAATAAATCATATTATATGAGGTTCTTTACAAGATACATTACCGACACTACATGCTTCAGCCTAATCTAGATGTCATTTAATTGATGTCACCCTACAAGTATATTTATTTATATAATGTTATTTATATATTTATCTCATATAAATATGTACATATAAGTGAATATAAATATATTCACATAAATAGTCAAGACCTGAGGCATATGTCCAGGGTGCACACCTTTTCATATGAGGGGTTTCACAACCGTTATCAAATATGATTAAAGAAATATAACTTACTCATCCTAGAAGAAAAAATAAATTTTGGAATGACCCATGATTTTTTTGGATTTCTTAAAACATCCTTTGTTTTAGAGTAATTTTCATCATGATCCCATCAAAGGTGTTCCTTATTATGAACCCATGTATCACCTTAGGTGCAAAGAAAATCAATCACTATAGGAGTATTTCCACGGAATTATTATAAGGTCTAACACATCACTCAAGGTGTGGTATAAAGAATATCCCTCAGAGATCGTCCATGGTGTACCACATCAGGAAACATGTACCATAGTTGGAATTTTATGGTTACAATTCCTATCAAGATTTTCAAAGGTAATACACTAAGGAATCCTGTATCAATCATGTTAAGAATAAATACATCCACCTAATGAGCCCATATGTGGTATTCTATAAATAACATTTTTGACTCTTGGAATTCTAGAATAAATTAAATATTAGAGTAGTTAATCTCCATGAGACTATAAAAAGTGTCATAAATTGGGACCCATGTATCAACCTCATCATTATATAATTGAAAAGGCATATTTATCATTAGGTAAAAAACATTTTATAATACATTTTAGTTATATTGAAACAACCATTCAATATTGTTAATCCATGAATCAAAGTGATGATAAATACCTATATAGTTTGACTTCTATTTATTTCATGGTCCTATTTAAATTACACGAAAATAATAATGGGTAGTTAAATACACGTAAAATGGTAGATAAAAATTATTCCAAAGAATGACGATCCTATGAAATTATGAATAGAACAACCTAATTGGTCGATCAAATTGAAGTGTCCATCCAGTGATGAATATTCAAAGGTTGTAAAATTACACTATTTCTGAGAAAATAATTTAGTCTAATTTATTTTACATTTTGGAGGAATTTCAATTATGGTATGGAATTAGAAAAAACAATGTAACATATAAAACATCCACACTTTAGTAGAAATAATAGGACTACCTACCTTATGTTGGTAGAATTGTCTTCACCAATTATCACTTATTAAATAGATCAAAAATAAATCAAATCCACACAATCTTGAAATAAATTAAAATAAGGAATATTATGCCACTAAAATATATTACAAACAATAGAGAGATAAATTTAAAAAAATAATTTTTAATGAAGGACTTTTGAATATAAATCAAATGAAATTAAAGGAGAATGAATCAGAGCTCATATAAGGGATAAACCTAAAAGAAAACCATTAAGCGTGAGTGGAGATCTTCATGTGGATGATACTAGATACATAATGTGAATGTGTTAATATAAAGGGTTATACTTCTTTTTAAAAATTGGTCTCTACATATTGATGATTTAAAAGGAATTAATGTTTTTATTTTCTCAGGGATTCTTTTTGTTTCTAGTCAAAACTACATCAAATTTTGAAAAAAAAATAACAGTGTTCATTGATTTTATATCCTATAATAAAAAATCACAGTGTTTAAGAAAAAAAATTGACATAGTCAATTTAATTCACATTCTGAATTGTTACTATAGCGAGCCTCCAACCCCTCAAACCATCCTTTAAAATAACAAAAAAAATTCATTATGGCATAATTATTAGAAGATAATATAAAAATAAAACATAAAGAGGGTTAAATTTAATTTAATTTAATCCATACCGCTCTTAAATTTTCGGACATTACACCCTATATCTACATCCAAACTGTAAGGTCCCAACTCCTTGTAATTCCATGTCCCCACCTCTGCCTCCATGCCTCCCCACCTCCTTGAAACTATTATACCTCTATAATCCGATGATAAATCCCAATTTATAATAATATTTCATTTTATATAAGTACATCTCTCTACATCCGAACCCCCATCATACCTCTATAATCAATCCTTTGTTAAATCACTATAATTAAGGGACCTGAAACATTGTAGTTAGGGTCATGAAACTCATACATACCATTTATTAGATCCCAATAGTGGAATATACTTTCTATTATATCCCACATCATATATTTAATGATTAAATACATAATATTAACCCTTTCGAAATTCACTACTAGTACATGTATTAGGCTTTTGTAAAAATGATTTTCTCTTCGAATGCATAAAGTTATTCATACTAGGATCATCAATTCATGGTGAGTAAGACTACATGTATATTTAAATTATAATTTCAAACTCATAAAAAGATGTAAGACTACAATTTTTCTAATTTATATCTTCACCTATTTAATTATTTGTTACAACATTTAAACCATTTGAATTTTAATTTCAATCACACTAGTAGGTTTTTGAATATCTGATTTTTATGTTGATGGTATCATTTTGATTGAAGTGAATCACCTAATCCATAATCCTCTACTTTCAAGTAACATTTCTTCTTAAATTTCATCACATCATGTCATCCAAAAGATCCATCTAAAATAATATTCCTAGAAAAAAAATATTTTTCATTTTATTTTATAAAATTTTAATGGAAATAATTTCACTCAAATAAGGTTTTTATATAACCTCAATGACATTAATGGAATAAAATTTATCAATTTTTCATTACCAAATCTCTTATTCTTAGACTTCATGTACCTTTTCTTTCTAAATTCCATCATGTCAACTGATATTAGTGATTCATGTTTTTTTACATTCCTTGACAAAGAACCAAAGTCTATTTGATATTATTCAATTGATTATAAACACTTTTAGGTCATTTTTATAGATTTTCAACACTAATATTTTACACAGGATTTATTAGTAAAATAGTATTATTAGGTATTTACCATATTTAAATTAATGGTTAAACATAAATCCCATCTATGATGATGATTATTTTTACCATTAATATTTTTTTTATTTTTGTGACATTAATAAAGAAACATATTTATCATTGAACTAATACTATTGTTTAAATAAAAACCAATTAAATTTAAAATTTTGACATTAATTAAAAATTGGTTAAATTTTCATTCATAGTTATTTCTATTATTTTCTTATATAAGATTATTATTTTATATTTTGATATTAATTTTTGTATACCAGAATGTATATTCTTTCAAAATATAGTGAATATATATTTTTATTTTCAATTAAAGCACAATATAAATATATATATATTCACTATATATTCTAAATTATATGTATATGTATATGTATCCTAAATTTATTTTAGAATATCATAATATGATAATTACATAATATCAAAAAATATTATGATATGATAATTGTTTAACTTCTAATATTTTATTCGATTGTTTGAAATATTTACTCAGTATTATTCATGTCATTGTATCTATACTATACAAGGAATTATATTTAGGTACTATATAAATATATGCATGTGATCCATCAGTTTTTTAAATCTATATTTTTAGTAGAAGGAACAAATAAATTTTTTCATACAATATATATAACTATATTTAATCTATTCAATGGAATTATATTTAAATAAAATATCATTTATATGAATTTATATATTTTAATTATTACTTTTTTTAATTTAAACATTTATTTTATAATTGGATATCTATTATTTACCCTTACATGATACTTCATTACTTTCTAATTTATTACCCACTATTGTGAATTTCTTACTCATAATTATTCCTAGATTTTGATATTTGTTGTATACGACATGTTATTCAGTTATTAATCTTATCTTGAGATCTGTACTATATTTCATTACACTCTCAATATCATATGACCACAATCAAGGAACCATTGACTACTATTAAAATACCAGAATGGATGGAATTAATTTCTTTTAAAATTTATGTTTTTTAAAGTTAAATTAATTATTATATTTATTATTTACTTATAAAGTCATATAAATTAGATCTTATATTGTTGGTTCATCAATTATTTTCAATTCCAATTAAGTAAATAATCAATATTGAAAACATGAATTTTATGTGTTTTGGTAAATATAATATAGAAATTCCTAATTTAATTCATCTATCAAAATTTATGGTAAATGTTTTTTTTGAACACACATTTTAAAAAATATTTTTAATTAAAATATTGTTTCATTCCTTTTATATTATAATCATGTATAATGTGATTTAAACATTTTGAAATCATAGTTTATAGAAACCTGATACCAAAAATTCAGTTCAATAGGCTCTTCAACGTATTTAATATTAACTGATCCAATTAAGCAATGCCATTTATACTTCATAATTGTCCTACTAAGATAGGTTCCCTATAATTATTGGAATGGTGATTATTCATTTTATTCATAATCATTATTAATTTATTCTATAATAATATTGTATAGTCGTATATGGATTCAATATTCATTGATCAAATTTATATTATGGTTATATTTTCTAGATTATATAGTCTCTTCTATTAGCTCATCATTGGATTTAATATTCACCAATCCCATTAAAAATTTCCTTATTACATATCAATATGCCTGTTGAGATAAGTTCTACTTTATCATTAGATTGTTAAATATCCCATTTGTCCATAATGAATTTACATTTCACCCATAAATATTTATTATATAGACTAATAATAATATCTGATTTACAATGTGTATAATTTGTTTGAATTTACTTCATAATAATACTATATATATTGATATATTACAAGATTTGTTTTTGATTTCAAAACAATGAAAACCATATACTTCAATTTTGAATTAAATATCATTCTTTATGTGAGTTATAATTTAATCCAATCATCTAATTAATCAATATTTTATCACTATGTTATTGAAATATATTCTTTTATTAATTTCATTCAATTCCCATTTTTGGACTTTTAGATTTATTAATATAAATGATATTCTCAACGGTTTAAAAAGTATAAAATATGATGAATTATAAAATTGTTGATGTTCATTTTCATAATTTCTATTAGTTCTTTAACATTCAGTTTAGCATTATCTTTCAATAAAAAATTTCCCTTTAAGTAATTTTCCTCCAAGAGTTTCATCTATCACATTTTTTTGAATGAATTTTTTATTTGTACTCCCACCATTAATGATGATTCATTGGGTGAATTCAATCATGAAATATAAAGAAATCCCATTTTATAAATTTACTCCATAATTTTTTTAATTGAACATGATGTATTTATTAATGGACAGAATTAAATACACAGAGACCTTATTTTACATATTGGTAGTCTCATTTCAGAACATTTATTTCTCATAAATAAATATGTTCTTTAGTGTTGTTTTGGCATGTAATGTTTCATTTGGGAGTCATGATTGAAAAATTTATGAGTAAATTAGATTAATAGATACGTGATGTATGATTTTGAGTGTCTTGAATTCATTAATCATATAATAACAACAATATTAATGGTGTATACTTTTTATTTATCATGTAATGATTTATTTGATGATTTTCATATTAGATTTATAAATGTGTTTTTCAGTAAGATTATTTTCATTAATTTTAAATATTTATAAGTTAAAAAAATAGAAATCTTTGACTTTGGATTAACTATTTAGTAGAGGTTGTAGGGAACTCTTACTAAATTCCCATTTAATATCAGTTTTATGATACTCTTAATAAAAATTTATTTATTTTGATATTGGTTTTTATGATACATTTTTATTTTTATTTTTACTTTCTACATTATTGAATTTATATCCTCTCAACATTTTAATTTAAAAGTGGAAAAATAGTATCATATTTAATTACTTATATTATTTTTAAATAAAACATTACCAAACCCAATATTAAATTGTTTTCTAATCGACCCATCATAAATGTATTTCATTATTTTGTGAGTATTTATATTTATAATTAGCACTAAATCCCAATTGTACATGTTGAATATTCTTTGGTTGAATATATATAATGTTAATCCTTATATAATTGTTCCATTTAAATCATAAAAATATAATGGTATATATGGATTCTATTATCTAGGTTTTTTATGGAAGGGAACATGAAAATTTAAATAAATATCCCCAAAATGGGGAACATATAATGGGATACTGTAAATAAATAAATGATTTCACTTATAATATTTTTCACCTATAATATATAAAATATGTAATATTATCTCTATGAATAATTTTTTATTTGGGAAATGATCTATTTATTTTTATTTTTATTGTAATGTTCAATTGATATGATTATTTTTCGTTTGAGTGGTAATTTTTTATTTTTATATCATTTTTTATTGATTCGTTTGATGTTACAAGTGCTATAGAGATAGGGTATAGAATGACACATTCCATTATAATTCCAATTCTATAAATTCTAGTATATGTTTAATTAAAAAAAATGTATGTTTGATGTTTAATTTTTATGAATGTTATTAATACATGACATAGGATATTAAAATTCTGTAATAATTTTTTTTTCATTTTTAGATGATATTATAGATGATTTTATTTATGGTTAGTGCTAAGAAGATATTATTATTTACAGTTTAATGTTGTTAATATATTTTTAAATGCGCAAATATAATACTCAACTCACAATTGATGTTCTCTCTCTCAATTTATTTCCCAATATTTCTATTTATATTTCTATTCACATCAGCTTACAGATAATATTTTGGATGTTGAAACAAGTATCCATATTATGATTTTTTATTTTTGGTGGTGTGTTAACTTGAAAGCATTAGCATATTTTTAGAGACAAGCCAAAAATATTTTTTGGATCTCTATGCATACATTTAGATATAAAATCAACCATAGAAATTCATCTAACATTTATTATTATCGAAATATGATATTCTCTATTTTACAATTAATATTATTCAATTTAATAAATATATTAAAAAAAGTTTTCTTTTGGTCTAATTGATATGCCTATAAATAGAATATTCCTTGTACTCGTAACATCCCCCTTGTCTCTAAGGGAGTCACATTTCACAATAATTACATGTTTTGATTGTAGTTGTATTATATTTTTATCAATTTTTTATTATCATTTTTACTAATATAATGTTTCATTATCAATTACTATTTTCCCTTAATATATTAATATTGGTTTTACCTTTTCCCCCCTCTCTATTGATCGCTTTTTATAAATCATCCTCCCCAAAATGGTGAATATTTTCATTATTACATCATTCAACCTCTTCCTATAGCTTAATAGATCAACAATGATGTATGCCCTAATATTTAATATATATAATTTACACTCATCCACCATAGATTATAGTGTAGAGGTGAAATTGTATCCATAAAATGAATATTTTAGTCTATATTAGCCAACTTTTTTTTCAAAGTACATAATATTTAAATGTATTTAGAGCCTATAGACACCAACATAAAAGTATCCACATTAGAAAAAATAATGAGATTCTTTTTTCAAGATTTTTATTCCAATCATGATTTCATTGTATTCATCAATGTTCTGATCTATTTTTAGGATTTTGAATACTTAATGAATTCTAATGTATATTTGGATCTTTAATTTTCCTGTTTATTTTCTCAATTGAGTTTATTACCTATAACATATAAAAAAATTTAATATATTCATTTCCTAATATGAATCCATATTTATTTATTATCACACCCTTACAACATTTTGATTAGTAAATTTATTTTTATATTTTGATTATTAATGCATGTTTTTTAGTATCTTCCTAGAAATTCTTGGTGATTTTTTTAAATCCTAACATAATTAATATAAAAAATTTTAAAATAATTGAGCTATTAATAAGATTTCAAAAAATAAGGGTAAAAAATTTTCAGAAATCATAAAAATATGGTTGACATAAATCATTTGATTTAAGGTATATACTATTGAAAAATTGATATTATTTATGTTGAATATTTTTCATATGATTATTAGATCATATTCATTATTATTATGACCACATTTGGAGTTTTTATATGAGATTCCTTCTATTATAGATAACGATCGTGTGTTTTTCTCTAATGTTTCACAATTGATATAATCTTCAATAACTACTTAGCAATTGTTGAATCTATTTTATTAATGATCCAAGAATATTTAATTCTTATCAAGCATTTTTTTATTTTTTTTAAAATAGACTATTTTTACTAAGGGTGTTTAATTTGTTTATTTTTATAGAAATGAAAATTAAAAAATTCTTTTATCAATATTTTTGAATCTTTATTGACATTATTATAACCATGATACTTTTTAATTTATTTATTCTAATAAATTTTCTTCTGGTTTTTACTTGTTATAAAAATATTATATATTTTCATTACTAGTTATTAGATGTTTTTATTTTTGATCAAATATGTAATTTTTATAAGATTTCACAACATAAAAAATCAATTTTTTAATTATTTTTTTTGAAGCATTAAAACTATAATTGATTTAAATTATTTTTTAACTAATATTTATTTTATCTACTAGTATTTTTTCAAAAACCTTTTGAAATCAATGTAAATGAAAATAGTTCAATGAAAATTTTTTAGAAATTAAGTGACCAAAAACAAATTTTGATAATAGACATCGTCAATGATTTTTTCAATAGAAACTACCAATAATGCCATCAATGTTTTATTCTCTAGTTTGTTTTTTCATTGTGGATGTATATTTCTTCAGCTTACTAAAATTCATTCAGTCCTCCACAATTTCTTTTTATTAACATCAATTTAATCATGTTTTAATTATAATTTAACTAATTCTGAAATAATTGAATTGATTTTTAATATATTAAACTCTTTTAACATATCTACATGAATCCAACATTTCATCCCTCAAAAATTCATATCATTACTTTTTTCCAAATATGTATTCATTTAACTCAAATGAAATTTTATGGGGAAAAACTAAATAATAATTTGAGTTATATATGATATATCCTAAATTTTATAAACATATGACATAGTATTAACATTCCTAGTCGAGGGTATGCTCTCTTTTAGTTGTAGTATGCTTTATATACCTTTTGATAAAATGTATATTATATTATTTTTCAAATCATAAATCTATTCCTTTTATATAATTATAACATATAAGATCCATTACATATAAAAATAAATGTCCCTCCAAAGAAACATATCCTCTTCATATCCACCTACCTGCGTGTGGAACATACTCCAATGTCAAACAATATCATTTTTACCTTCATCCCCCTCATCACTATCGATTCTCCTAACCCTATATTTCCTCGCCATATTCATAACTCCTATTGACATCCCTTAATTATTTTCACTATCCACTCCCCCATATCCTAATCCCCATCACATCTACCTTCCTATCTCTACCTACATTCCTAAATCCCACTGTGATTTTCTTTTCACATATTCTTTCCTTCTTCATCACATCCCTCTCAACTCTTATACCTCAAAATCCACCACAATTGATATCACATATTCGATGTCTATATAATAATTATATCCCAAAATGATCCAAAATAACCACCCTTATAAAAACCTAATAGTATTCCAATCGATAACTTTAACCTAAGACTTCTATTAAATCATGTCAGTCTGTCATAACAAAAAAAAATTCTATATCCCAAAAAACTATCATTTATTCATCATTTATTCAGATGTTACACCATAAAAATTAACATATATCCTTATATACCAATATTTTTATTCCAATATTATGTTCGATATTGTGAAAGTGGTTAATTTAATCAGAGGCAATCAAATAATTAAGGAGGGGGGATAATCATATATTGGTGGTTTGGGATTTATGGATTCTGGCATTTTTATGGGTTAATTTGTTCACAGATCATAGAAGATATTGTACCATAAAAAATTGGATGCCTAAATATGTATAAATAATATTAAATTTTGGAACCACTATAAAAAAGTATAGTGGGTTAGGTTTCTTCCACTACAACTTGGATGTTGTTCAATCATCTCAATACTGGTTTACATTAATTTCTAGTTTATGGTGTATGGTTAGGAGGCTCTTTTCATGAATATTTTTTGGTTAGTGGTTAATTATTGTTTCCCATATGTTGTTTTTTATACTAAAATCATTATTATATGATGTTATTAGGGTGAAATTGTTGTCACTATAGGGATTCTATGGCTTAGATGCCACTACTGCCATGCATATTGGGTGTTATTTTATCAAGGTTTAGGGTGTTAATGACATTGGTTATTGAAATTCTATATAAAATAACAGGTGATATTTAATCATGAATTAATGATGGTGAGAGATAATTTATGGTCTTACTTCTCCATGAATTTCCATGATTATTTCTACTCAATGTCACTTTGTGGTGTCATAGATTACATTGGATCCTTGAACATCATTATATGTTGGTAATTTATTCACTAATGGTTCATTGAAAGATGATGTAATTAGATTGATGTTCCTTCAGTTCATCATGTTAGTAATCACACATTTCTTAGTAATTATAATTCGACAGAGGCTAGTCGAGGCTTCAAAGTAGATAGATATAAACTAGAATGGTTCAAAACTATTGAAGTGGGATGGAGCACTATCATCTTTTCAGGTAATCCATGTTTGTGGATAGATTACTACACAATTTCTATTATAGATATAGGATCTTAAATACAATTATTATATATTAAAACAATGTATATGTTCAAGATTTCGGTCCAACTTGATGTATACCCATTGTTTGATCTTTTGATAAAGATTGGTAGCATAGTATGATATATCATTTGTTCCCATGAACACAGGTAAAAATCACCATTAGAACATAATTATTTCCATGTTTTATTTATAAAAAATAAGTTTGAAGAAATCATCAAATTTTAAAACTCTAAAAATAATGTCAGTGTATTTCCTCGATACCTATTTCAAATAACATATAGAGTTATTTATTTTTCAATCATTCTTCTTTATAGTTTATTTATTTATATATCATTCCATATTATGCGGCCTCTTATCGAACAATATTATGTTATACAACAATTTAATTTTCAAACCTAATGATATTAAATATTTCATTTCCCATTTTTTAAAAAACATTTATTAAAAACATTTACATAGACTCTTGTACCTATATATTATATTCGAAAAATAAATTACAATACACTGTAGAAATTTTAATTTAAAATAAAATTAAAACAATATGTATATAATATTTAAAATAATCAAAATATACATTAAAAATTTATTAACATTTTTTCCATAAACATTATGAAAATGAATAACAATGGAAAAAACATTAAAACATTATATAACTAATGAATCAATATCTATCAGATCCAATTAAAAAAAATTCTCTAATGATAATAGTGTTAGATAAATTATAAAAAGCTACCATAAAACTAATGTTAGGATCTCCTAGAAAAACCACCCAGGTCTCATGACAAGATGACCATTGTGATTTGAAAAGAAATAAAAATAATATTAATAATGAAAAGGAACATGTAAAAACCAAACTATGAAAGCAAGATAACATTTTGGTGGATAAACTCTAGAGTCTCAACATCAGGTCTCCAAAGAATGTCATCCTTGAAAAAATAATGAAGGATGTTTGAGAATATACATTGAAGCTTCCTAGGTCACGCTTTCTTAATGAAACAACCTAATATCTTTGGATTTTAGATATTATATTTATATGTCACTAACAGCCTAATTAATACCATAATAAAAACATTTATTTTATAACCATTAAATTAGTAATGGAATTAACATGTGTCTAAATATTATCTATTAAATGTTTGTAAAAAATATGTATAACTATACATTTTCTAAAATACCATACTTTTAAAACTATATCATATTAATGAAGTATTTCTATTTTATTAATTTTATTTTACCGATAACCTACATTACAGGTAACAATATGTTTCCAAAAACAATATAACATTAATAAAATATTATGTGTATATTAATACATAGATACTGGGTTTCAAATATTTAATATAAATAACTAAATTATGAAAATTATATTGACTATATATTCATAATAATAATTCATTATCCATTAAATTGTTATAAAAATTTAAAAAAATATTTGAAATTAAATTTGTTATTTTCTGAAATTTTTTAAGAATGTTATTTCTTTTGTATTAGTAAATTAGACTAATCACTATTGGGAAAATATTTTGATGAAAATATATATATTATATCATTTATCTAATGTTTTATATATTCAAAAATTATTTTTAGACATAGAATTATAATAGTTTTTCTATACATAAAAATGTATTTTTTCTTCTATGAAATTACTATTTTTCTTTTTGTAATCTTACACTATAATTATTTTATTATATTTATAGAAATAAAATTACATAATATGAAATAAATATTTACATTTAGTTGGTTCAAATTTTTTTGAAAGGAAACTTTTATATTTTCTCAATATGAGTAGTAACTATGGTAACATTCTATTTATAGAAATGAAAATTTATTCCAATGAAAGATAAAAATGTCACACTATTAGTTTCAAATATCATTTATGTGTTAACAAATGAAAAAAACATGTTATGAACGAATAATAATGTTCAATTTTTTAATAAATAAATTATATTAATGATGGTAATTTATTTATAATTTTTGGTATTATATAATTACGTAAAATGGTTACACAACGCCAAAATGATATTTATTCTATTAATGAATATATAAAATAAAATAATATTAAAAAAATAAAAGTGATATAATTTTTGTAATTTAATGTGTATCACGAATTTTATAGGTTAATATAACATATTAGTGTTTAAAATCAATATTATGTTCTAATTAAAACATTTTATTAAATTTTTTTAAGTCGGATTGAATGAATGGTGATAAAATTTACAATAATTATATTTTATAAAAATCATATTTAATTAAATTATTTATAAATCCAAATAATATTTAAATATGATAATTATTTTGTTATATGGTCTATAATTTCATAAAATATCTATTTATGGGTTAATTTTTACACTATATATAAAAATTACAACCCTTTAATATTGAAAATGATGTTATAGTAGTCAAAATTAAAATTGGTTGAAAAGGATTAATCATACTTATTAAGAATAAAATGAAACAAAAAATTTCATAAATTCGATTATTTTATGCGATTATAACTATATCCTACATTTTTTTTGAATCCCTAACTATTATTAGGCATTTTAATTGAGATTGAATTTATTAAAATTTAATCTTCTGAGAATTTTTAAATGTTCCCCTCCCCCAATTTTTTACACAAAATTCAGTCCTATATATAAAAAAATGTCATTAAATATCTCTTATAAAGACACCTATATACATTCTATATGTTATTGTCTTCCCAAAACACCAATCATAGAGCCCAATATAGGTTATGTAAAGGATCTTTATCAAAAAATAGGTTATTGCTTCAACTGATCACTATTAATTATAATATTCATTAAACCCTATAAATTTATTTTCATATCAAAAAATTAAAAAACAATTATCTTAAATATTATTATATTTTATTATGATTATGATAAAACCATTATAAACCCTCTTTCCAATATTTTTAAAAATGATCGTATCACTCTTGTGTATGTATAGCATAACATTTTCACATAGAAACCTAGTTCCTTTTTATCACCATATGATATAGATGAGAATTATATTTATTTCAATGTTTCATACAATATTTATGACCAAATTATAATTTTTTATTTCTAATATCACATGTACATACTCACAATGTAATCTTTTAGGAAATGATAACATAGTTTTTGAGTATGTGTGGACTACCTCCTCCACAAAGACATTTGATTAATTTGTCATTTCTGTTTTACATGGAAGGTAATGAGGATAAATTTTATAATTATACATATGGAATATATTATATAATAATTATATTTTAAAATATAGTTAATATTTCCATTTCTTTTGTGTTATCTTTTAAAAAATGAAAATAACATTCATGCGTATGTTCGACCTACCGTCTCCATGATCATTGTAAATCATTATTCGATATCTAAATTTTATAGATGACACTATATATAAATTTAATGAATATAGATGATAATTATGACATAATTAAAAATATTTATATTATTTATCCAATATATGTACACTATTACCAGAACTACTGAGTTTGAATACTCATGATAATTGAAACTGTGGATACTTAGAAATAATGATTTTAATAACATATTATTGATAAAATGGTTTTTTTAAATGTTATATTGATATGACATGTAAAATTATAAATATGAAAATGAATTTGGTATATAATTATAATATATTTAAATTGATTATAGAAGAGGTTATAGTTCTTTCGATGCAAGGAGATCTCAATTTAAGGGGTTTTAGGTTATAATGTCATTATTTATAGAGAATTTTGTTTTATTTAATTAATATAATTAAATTTTATAATGATCCCCCCAATATTATGGTGAATTTTTCTATACAGTTATTTCGTGAAAATACATGGTTTCCTTTTATTTTAATCTCCTTATGTTCTAAATAAATAAAAAATAAATTTTCAATAAAATCTATCAGTATATATCTCATTAGTAGAAATATTTTTAATTCCATATCAACATATTCTAATAATAATATTTTGAAAATAATTAAAATATAATATGATTTCATAAATTCAATTTTACCCAGTATGGAATTTTACTATACAGATTGAAAGGAATCATCGTGTTGTAATATAAATGAGGTACATTGTGAATTTCTTTAAAAAATTAAGGGACTAATTATTAACTTATAGGACATGAATGAATTTTCTATACATCGTGATTTATATTTTATTAGATTATTCCATTATAGGTTTATAAGTACATTTTCATATAAAAAAATTTTCTTTATAAATACATAGTTTTTAATAATTGAATTTCATTATGGAATGGTTATTTTCATATAGAATGGTTTATTGATATTTTAGTTTTATTTACATTCATAAATCAAAAAAACCATTATTTTAAATAATAATAACTGGGGATATTATAATTCGATACCATATTTATTCTTTATTTAAAAGATTTATGAATATAATGATACAATGTTTTTTAATCCATTTTCTTTTCCACGGTTTATATTGTAATGAAATGATGAAATGTTTATCAAACCCATTTCATTTACATGGGTTATGCTATAAAATTTTTTTTATGAAACACATTTATTTTCATGGGTTATGATATGGTGAAGGATTTATGATATTAGGTTACAATTTTGTGTTATTTTCATTATGTGATGTGTAGGACCTACATCGCCCACCAATGTATTATGTAATGATTGACATCTCATGAGATAAACCATTTTGGAATTTGTAGTGAATCTGATTCAGTAAGATATATTATACACATTGATCAACATCGGAGTGAACCAAATAATGTATGATTGTATTTGGAGTGAACCCTCTCTATTACGATAGTCGTCTAAGAGAGACTTAACAATAATGAAAAATATTTTCAATAATTTTATGTATGCCACAAATAAATTTATAATGGTATGGTTATGTTTTATCTATTCATGATCTTTAGTTTCAATATGTTTAATTTAATATAAACTGTAATTATTTATCCCATAACATAAGATGATAAAATTTAATTTTAGGGAAAAATTATCAAATCTTAATATCACGTTGTTATACCCTAACGGTCATGATATGCTTATGTGAACATTGATATCTCCCTTTTTTACTATTACTGATAAGATATAATCACCCTTTTATTATGGTTAATTTCCCCTTATCATGAATTAAGGTATTATATATTCAATGTCATATAAATATGATAGTTTTGATGAAATAATTGGGAGATGATGTAGATATTTTATGAACTAGTTTTTTAAATTTCCATAATTCCAGAGATTCTAGGACAAGGCAATTCTAGCATGAAACAAAATTTTATTTAATTAATATCCATCTATTATGTTGTAATCTCTCTCCATTAAAATTATGGGCCACTATAGTTGGTATTAAATAAAGGTTCATTTAACATTTGGAAACTTGTATTAGATAATTTTAGTAAGAACCTTAGGGATTAGTCTATGTATATGATAAAAACCTACTATTTTGGTAATGATTATTAAGGACTTATGTGTGGTTTCATTGAAAGAGGTTTCTTTATTTTGGATTCTTATAAAATATTTCTCAGGATATAGTTGTTTCCCAGTATGATTATTTTTTATAACACATTTATTTTGGTTTTATTTAAGGTCTGGAACACATTGAAAGTATGTTAATTATGAAAGAGATAGAAAATGAAATTATTATACTCTTCAGAAACTTAATGTTTTAGGATCTAGAATAGAAACATGTTTTTCTATGATGAAAAAAATATCTCATGATATGAATCATGATGAGATTTTTAATGATAAAATTATAACGACATGTTCTTTTGAGTCCTTCATAAGTCAATATAGACCTTATTTTTTTGGATCCACTAATCCATTAGTCACTATAAATTGGATCTTTACCATTGAAAAATATATTTCTTAGTGGTCAGAACATGATAAATTTATTCTAGCAATTTATAATTTAGAAGAAGAATATAAATAGTTAAATAAACATTTCATGTAGACAATAGAAGAAGAAGAAATTTAATCTATATAGTGGGTTGAATTTAAAATATTTATTCTCAACTATTAATTCCCTATTGTATTTCATAAAAAATGGAGAAAAAATTCCATGAGTTAAAAAATAAGGATGATGAATCTATTTGTATATACAATGAAAAATTTAACAAGGCTTGTGATGTATGTTTCTAGTATTTTCAGCCAACCTGCAAGTAAGGTCGATCAATATTACCATTTCATAAGTCTATATATCTGAATAGAATTATACATAAGGGACATCAGTAGTTACGAAAAAAATTTGATGCAATATTGAGGTGGATATAGAGAATTGAGTTACCCATCAATATTATAGTTCTAATAAGAAATGAAAAATAGAATTCAATTTAAATTATAAAAACATTAGATAGAAAAATATGATTCTTCCTTTATGATCAAAGTGAGGAAGATAACATGAGTTAATGTGTCTTAATAAAACCAGTTTATAATTCATGTGTGGAAAGGATGGTTTTTGTGAAATTAAATACTAATGTGGTGGGAAGATGTTTTCTAATGATGAAAAAATAGATAACTCTACCCAAAATTTAGTACACACACTAAATTATTTTAAATTAAAGGATTATTTTAATTATTCTAACAAGTTCTCAAATACGAAGGATAATGATGATGATCAAAAACACTAACATATTATGCCAAGAGAAAAAGGTAAATCTCATGCGATCACTATTTTTGATGAGGGGTATCGTAACAACATGGTGAATGGTATATTTACCATCCACTCTAGAAATGCTAATGTATTATTTGATTGTAAATCTACCCACTCTTTTATATCTAAAAAATTATTATTATAACAAAGTAGAAACTCGAAAATTTAATTTCTAGTTGATGTAAAAACCATTAATGGAATGATGATCACATTCGAAGTCTATTCTTATTCACAGTATGAACTTTTTAGGAATTTAGTTCATAAAAATCTTATCATTCTTCTTTTAGATGATTTCAATGTTATTTTGGGATTAGATTGTATATTTCAATATAATTATTACATCATTTAATTAGCAATGGAATTCACATTGGATATTAAAAAAAATTCTATTGATCACTTATCAGTGAGATGATAAAAAATGAACATTATAGGGAAATTTCATGCAACATATCGGTCATGGTAACTATAAAAAAGGGGAATTAATATCAAATAGTTGGGGACTAGATCAACAATGAAGATATTCCTATTGATCATGAGTTTATTGATATATATTTCCAATAATTCACGTATTTAAAAAAATCATGAATTTGAATTTTTGATAGAGCTCATACCTAGTGCAACAACAATTTCCAAAAATCTATATATGTCACGAACTGCCTTCACAGAGATAAGAGAAAGGATAGAAAATTGCATTCACATTATTCAACAAGATGAAGAGATATGATGACTCTCGATTCCCACCTTTAGTAGGCCCTAGAGTGGCGACTAGGACCAAGGGTATAAAATTACACGTATAATGGAAGGAATTACACTTTTTATTTTGTAGTATCAGGAGATACAATGGAAAAAACCCAAAAAACTCCAAATATGTTGGTAAAAGTAAATCCAAAACCTATTCCCATAGGCATGTTCAAATATAATCCCAAACAAGTACATAAATAAATCCGAAGGGAAAGTACCATAATAAATAAAACAACAATGACAACTATCCCGATGTATGAGCTAGTACATCCCACACGGTCCCCTTTGTCCTCCTGGAAACCTAAAATCAGTTTTATATACGTAGGGTGAGTATACAAGTATACTCAGTAGGGAGAACCAAAAGATATCATGCTCATGTGTAGAGACAATCTAATGCCGCGTGAGAAAATAGAGATAACCAAAACACCTAGAAAAAAAAAATAAATACACCAAGCCTCAACAAAGAACACTCCACAAAAAATTCAAATATTGTAAAGTAATAGTAATAGCACATCGACATTTGGGTACCCCGCAACTCATTCCTAGAGGTCATTTATGACATCCTACACATCATACCGCCCACACCATTGTCATTGCAATCCCACTACCTCCCCTAATACAACCTTATGGGCCACCATTACCACGTAAATTAATCCCAAACACCTGGTCCACCATAAGAATACATAACCATGAACAAAGATACCTAGGACGGAACAACTATAGCTACACCTGAAGACTCATAGGGCTCATCCTGAAGACACTTGGGAATCAAACCTCTTTACACACACCTGGTGTAGCCCCCACAACATACCCTACTGAAAGAGTCATTGCCTAAAAATGGAATTAAGGCCATTACATCATTTCTAAAGAGCCTTGGGTTTCTCAGGATATGGACCAGAAAGGATCTAATATCCAAACACCCTATAAGATATTTGAAAAAAGACACTCCCCAATGAAATGAGGGTGTTTGGAATGAAGTTCTCAACATGCGTGTGGGGACAATAAGAAACACAAAACTAAATCAATAATTAAATTTAAAAAAGCTCTCATCCAAACAGACGTGTTTCAAAACTAGCACATACACAAACACACTCATTACTATTCATTAATATAAAATCACAACATCCACAACAAGAGCATAGCTAATTATTGGAAAACAATCCACCATTAAAACCATTCTTGTTATAATAATGAAGTTATTCCATATAAATAATTCTTCACTACCAGGATATTAATAGGAATATCCACATTCCAAAAAAGGAAAAACAACCACCATGTAATTTAATAATTCACACTCGGTTCGATTTTAAAGTCGCAACAACAAAATGGATCTGTGAGATTCCTCAATGTACTGGAACCCAACTTATACCTATCATATAACCCCACACGACCTCCAGTTCACAACAACAACACAACAACATGGTATCCCTTCACCATCTACATCCACCAATACGGCATCATGTAGAGCCACCACACATTTCAATAGATTACGGCAAGTGTGTTTTTTTCTCAAATTTAACCGCAACATTCATTATGTTACTTCTTTCCTATTTGTTAACTATAGTGATCACACAAATATTATTATCATTTGTAATCCATTTAATCAACTTTTTGTTCCTGATTACCCATTTACCGTGTTACACTAATTCAATCACAACATTAACCAGAAAATATAAGATCATCATAACACAAGGAAGGTCCACAAATAGTCAAAAGTTTTAGTGGAAAAATTCCCATAACCTTCCTAATATAACAATAATGGTATAACATAATGAAAACATCATCATTCTTACACCTTCGTTCTTTAAAGGTGTTTTTATTATATATATTAAATTTTGTTTCATCTATATACAGAGGAAAAATCATCGTACCAACCCTACATGATTATTGGATAAGAGAGACGTAGGGTGAATCCCTACCAGTAGGATTGACAATTGAATTTTTGTTCCTCAGGCCAATCACTGGGGATGTTATACATGTAGGGGAAGAACTCCAATTACTCCAAGGGCTCCCTGAGTTAGTAGAAAAGGCTCTAGCAATGGCGCATAACTAGCCTTGATATGAATGACACCAAATTAACCAAGGAATCGAAAAGAGACTAACCCAAAAGAAGAATGAAATTTTTTGCTGTAAAAGGTGAGATCCTGGAGTTATGAGTTTTGAAATATTGAATAACATTAAAAGAAAATTTTAGTTTCTCCAAAGGGGTGGGTGGTCACATCAGATGTAAATATTTTTTATTTAGTAACTCTCCTCGTATAGGTAGAGGTAATGGTTATGAGTTAAATGGTTACCTTTAAATTTTGATAACCCATGTAACAGGGACAGAGCTAAAAATTGTGGAAAAAGTGTGAAATTGAGGAAAAACACAAATTTTTTAAGACATTGGTTTCCCGAATCCTAAGGGATTTTAGATAATATTTACGGGAATCAAAAATGGCCTTAACATACTTTAATATGGTAAAGAGACATAATACTGGTGTTATGGGATTACAGGGGAAGGAAACCCCAACACCCCTCTCTACCCGATTGGTGAGATTAAATTCTAAAACCGATCGGTGGAGCAGATCAAGTGAAGCCGATTGGGTGTAGATTATCCATGAAATTGATCATGTGAAATTGAATAGGTGAACCCAATCAGTTAATAAACAATATAAATGTCTGATGGGTGAAACCAATCAGTGAGACAAATAGGTTAAACTGATATGTGAGACACAATTTTGTGATATTGATGGGTGAAACCGATCGGTGAGATGGATCATGTAGATTGGTGGAGAATATCAATGATGTTCATAACGTGAATCTAATAAGTGAAGCTAATATCTATGAAGATGATATGTTATTCTGATCTATAATGCATATCATTGAAGCGGACATGTGATGTTGATCAGGGAAGTTGATTTGTGATGCTGATCATGGAATCTCATATGTGAAGCTCGTTAGTGAAGCTACTCTGTGAAGCTAATCAGTGAAGAATATCTGTGAAGATGATCTATGTAGATAATCTAAGATATTTATCAATGAAGCCGATCTATAAGACTGATGGGTGAAACTGATCAGTGATAACAATTAGTGGTACTGATAGGTGACACCACATTGAGACATTTACACTGACCCCAACATCCTCATGACTCACTGATGGTGTCCAGGACACCCCAACAGTTAGAATTTTGGAATGTAATGGACCATTAGGGTCTGAGCGATTACATCAGACACCTCACAAACAATTCTCGTCCTCAAGAATACAATATTAACCAAAAAACCCTCTCCAGAAGATACCTCTTAGAGAAAAACCACAAAAAATATCCATATAAACCCCAAGTGTTGCAGTGACCCAACACATAGATAAGGGGCTCTATCCTTCATGACATTATACTATCTGCTTTGGGAAGAACTAACTCTACCTCAAGGGTTTAATCGCATCCACAATGATTTTTCTTAATTAGAAATCTGGTTCTCCCTTCCCCACATATTGAAACTTTTCAAAAACATTCACAAGTTAAGGAAACCACTCAACTCATAACCCAACAAGGTAAACATTACATCATATCTAGTCACGAAAACAAGAACATCAATTAAGGCTCCGAACAACAACACAAAACAACACTGGGTACTAGGCACACATTTGAGGTTCTCGCTCTCATGTACTCTCCTCAAGGCCATCGTGTCTCTAAAACGCACGAATGAAAGGGATGGTTCATCCACAAAGAACTCTCTCTTTTTGATCCACAATCATCACTAGTCATTCCAAGAAAAATGCATCATCCCCTGTATCCAACATTTCCCCATCAATGACATGGGTGTTATTTTGTAGATATATACGAAGATAAGAGATGTGAAAAACGTCAAGGATAATTTCTTACTGAGGTTAAAATTCCAGTTGATGTGCCACCTCACCGACTCTCCCTAAAACATCTATGGCCCGATGAAACTAGGATAGATATTTCTACCATTGCCTAACCTACACTACCAATGTCAAGGGGAAACCATCAAGAACACATGGCCTCCATCATTGAACTCCATGGGCCTCCACATATGATCAGTATATGACTTATACTAGTAGTTGATTGGCTTTATCCATCCACACTCAAGATGAACCTTCTATGTTGTGCTCTTCACTACATCTATACCATGAACACCTACCTCCCCAACCTCGGTCCAGTATATGGGCAAACGACATGACCTCTCATACAAGGCTTCAAACGGTTCCATTTTAATAGTAGGGTGATATATATTATTGTAGAAAAACTCTGCAAAGGTAAAATGTTGTTCCAAATATCTCCTGATGTCTAAATCATATGGCCATTGCATATCCTCAAACATGTGGATGGTCTGGTGTATATACCCATCTTTCTAGGGATGGAAAGTCGTGCAATGGCGTAGCTAGGTGCCAAAATCATGATGCAATACCCTCCTGACATGAGAGGTAATCCATGCATCCCTATCCGAGACTATGGACCGCAGAACACCATGAATCTTCACCACCTCACCCACATATCTTTGTGGTATGAAATCCACTGCACTCGACTCCTTGATTTCCTGGAAGTGAGATGATCTGTTTGACAATATACCACTACCAAGATACAATCACAAGATCCATGAACCATAGGTATCCCTATGGATAAATTTATCGAGATGTCATCTAACACCCACATGTGGACATAAGAAAGATGAAACATTCTTCCAGGGATGCGGTGTTCAACCATCACGTGATGACACTCCAGGAACCATTCCACAAACTCTGGCACTGCTCGTTTCACCTGGTGCCACCAAAACTATTCCCTCAGGCCTCGGTACATCATAGAAACTCTTGGATGTACTGCTACAAGTGAGTAATGGTACTGACATAGAACTACCTCATGAATCCTTTCTGAGAAAATCAACATCTGTCAAAAAATCATCTGATGCAGACTATCCACAGACCACCCTTACGAAGCATTAACTTGGTCAACCCAATCGTGCATCACTTAACTCTCTACGTCTCCCCACAAGGACTCCTCCACTTTTCACAAGAGAGAGGTCTACAGTTTTATCTAAACAAACAACCTCTACCACCATCATCACTATCATATAGGTTTATGGTAGCCAAATCCTCCATTTCCTTCCAGGAATCCATAGTTTCCAATAAAACTTCCTTCTACGACTTCGTACTCATGAAATTGACCAAAACGTTTCCCTTACCTTTAGTGTACGATATCTCGATATTGTTATCCAGAAGAGACTCCACCCAAATTTTTTGGGGCAACTGAAGGTCCCACTGGGTAATGATATGCCTCAATCTCTTATGATATGTGAAAACTACAATGTGATCCCCAATGTGGTAATGCCACAACAACATCAACACAAACACTACTGGTGCATGCTCTAGGTCATGGGTGGAATAGTTACTCTTATGAGGATGTAACTACCTAGACCCATAATAGATCACTCCTCATTGCTAAAAAATCAAAAACCCATCCTAATCCTACAACGTCTGCTCTCAGAGGAGTGGGAGCTCGATGTCCATGTTGCTGCAACTGAGAGGGCCCGGCTAAAAACTGTTTCTGCTGAAGTGGGTGCTGAAACATCCCACCCCCACTATATTATACATTGTCCGAGCACAAATCCCAAGGGTTCCCATTCCTTCCACAGATGATGCTCCTCTATCCCGGGCCCACAAGGAAAGGTTGAGGACTGGGAGATCGAAACTAGAACTGCTCAGGCCTAATCCCCACTAGCCGAAACCTAGAAGGCCCGGATGCAGGAGGCATACTACTGATGGAATTACCCTTTGAAGAGCCCAAATGAAACCCCTCTCACAGTACCCTTCTCAACGTGTGCATCATAGCCAACACATCAACCTTCTCATGGACCTCTATGTACATCATTACAGTGGAGGGAGTAACATCATACTGAAAATATGGTCATAGTTTCTACACTAAACATATCACTCAAGACTCGACAACTAGAAAAAGGCCTATAGAAAAATGATGAAGATCCATGAAGGTAATCCATAAATCCTTCACATACACACCCCATGCTTAAGGGAGAGTATATCCTTATTTTTCTTAGAATTCATCGTAGAAGAAATGATTTCTTCTCAGAAATCCTTCTCGATGTTAGCCCACATAATCTCACTCTCCATCCTCTCTCTATGGTCTAGAATTCACCCATTACATGCTATGCCATTCATCTGAATGACTTCCAATAAAACATAGTACATAGTAGAAGGGAAGATCATGCTGAAATATATCAGAAAGTATTCTATCCATATTTTGGTCTTCATGTTTGAGACGTTGCCCTCATAATTCCCAAGGGTCTACAGTTTAATGGCATGAAGCATTTGTTTCCGCTTTTCATCCTCCTCCCCTCGATCATTCATCTGATAATCATCCATATCATCTTCCTAAGCCTCAATCGCCCTCACTACTCATCGTAATCATCCAAGTTCCATAAATACAAGGTAAACAATAATTTCCATAGCCTGAGTAGATTATATGATTTCTTTTAAAATTTTCACCAATTTTTTTATTTATTTAAATTCTCAAAACACTAAGAACCCATAAGAACAGTAGTCATTTTGATTCATGTACCTTTCCTTATGTCTCTACCCTTAAATCAATGTAGACTCACTTGGTTGTTCAGTAGGTCCATAGTCCATTCATTGGATCAGGGGGCTAAAATCTAGTGTCCTAGCAGGCCATTCATGGTGTATTTCACATGCCAAGATTGCATATCCCTGTTGGCCTACCATCCCATCAAATCCATACTATGGAAAACCCCAGGCTCCATCATATCTCTCATCCATCACCTTTAATATCATTCAGTCACAACCCACCTTCAACAAGATGAAGGAAGGGATATGAAATTTACAGACCCTTCCATTCTCATATTGATGAAGATATAATGACCCCTTCAGTCCCACATTCAATATTTCCCAGAGTAGAGACTATCACCAAGGGTATATAATCACACATAATATGGAATTAATTAGCATTTTAATTTAGTATGAGCAGATGATATGATGGTAAAAACACAAAAAAAATACAAAAATGGAAGTAAATGTGAATCCAAACCCCCTTACCATATGCATGGTCAATGATAAACCAATAAAAGTACAAGAAAAACAAGACAAATTGAAAGAACCAAAATAATGAAAACAACAACAGAAATTGTCTTGATTCCCAATCTAATACGATCTCGCGTGGTCCAAAAAGTCATACAAGAAACCCGAAAGTAGTTTTATATATGTAGGTTGAGTATAAAGGTATACGTAGTTGGGAAAACTAAAATCTCTCATGAAAAAGTGGAGAGACAATCTAACACCCCATGAGAAAATAGAAACAACCAAAAAACCTAGCCGTGAAAACTATCCACGCAACTTCACTAAGGAACACTATCCAAATAACGCCAGTCAGGTAATGTAATGGAAAAAACACATCAACATTTGGGTTGCTTCATCGCATTCCCACTAGTTATTTATCAAATCCTACACATTAGAACTCCCAATCCATTTTAACTTCTGTCCCAATATTTCCCCAACAACAACCTAACAGGCCACCAAAACCACGTATCAGGCCCCTACAGAGGTGGGAAACCCCAAACATACATGACCACGCCTAAGGAAACATGTTCTAGAACAATTACAGCCAAGCCCGAAGACACATGGGCCACATTCTGAACACACTTAAGAATTAGGCCTACCCACATGTACCTAGGACAACCACCACAACATAAGATGCATGATTAGACTTTGGCTAAAAAATAACCTTCAGCCATCACAACATGCCTGAAGAGTATTGGGATACATTGGAGAGGGAGTAGAAAGAAGCTAATATCTATCCACCCAATTGGATGATTGAAAAACACTCCCATATTAAATAAGGGGGTTTAGCATGAAGTGATAAACATGGTTGGGGTGAGAATAAGAAACAGAAATCTAAATCAATAAATATAGGAAAACAAGCACTCATCCAAACTTAAGGGTTCCAAATCAATCCCATACGCAAACACCCTCATTATTATTCATTGATATGAAACAACAACAACCAAAACCAGAGCACAACTCATTCATGAAAAATTTCCCATTAATCCCATTCTTGTTATAATATTCATGTAATTCTATTTAAATAATTCATCACCACATTGAAACTAATTGTCATATCCACAGGCCACAAAAGTATAAAAATCAAAGATGTTATTTAAGCAATCACACCAAGATCTCTTTTAAAGTCACATAAAAAAATGGATCTATGAGATTCATCATTGTAATGGAACCATCCCATGCCCCATTGTACATCCCCACAGAGACTCATGTCTAAAAAAATAACTAAACAGTTGGGTATCTCATCCCCATCCACGTCTCCCCATATGGAATCAAGGAGATCCACCACACATATCACTAGAACAATGAAAGGATGATTTTTTTCAGATTTAACCACACTATTCATTATCTTCATTTGTATGGTTTGGTTAACTAAGGTGATCACACAAAAATAATTGTGTTTGATCATCCATTTAACCAACAGAGTTTATGTGATTAACTATTTTTGATGTTAAAATCATTCAATAATAAGATTAACCAAAAAATAGATGATCATTAGTTCGCATTGAAGGACTACCAATGGCCATGATTTTCAGTGAAAATATATTGCATACAATTAATAATATATCAAAAAATGTATTACACAAAAACAACATCATCATTGTCACCCAGTCATTCTTTAAATGTTCATTAATTATCTTTGTTAAATTTGGTTTCATCTACACCCTAAAAGAACATCATTGTTCCCACTACGCATGATGCACAGTAAAGATAGTATAAGTATGATACCATACGTAGACGATTAAATATCGATGTTTTCTTCCTCATTCCAGGAACATGGGATTTTCTACTAACAGGGGAGGAACTCCAAGGACACTAAGAGTGAGTATAAAAGGCTCCATCCCCAACGCACATCTAGAATCAGGCAGTGGGACAACAAAGGAACCAAGGAAAAATAATGAGAATAACCCAGAAGAAGAAATAAACATTGTGCGATAAAATGAGAGATCCTGGATTTTGGGATATGAAATCATGAATGTCTTTAAAGGAGGATTGTGGTTTCTCCACATGGATGGGTAGTTATATATGATGGAATTAATTTTTATTTAATAATTCTCTTTGTAGAGAGAGTGACAATGAATATGAGTTAATGGGTTTCCATTAAATGGGAAAAAACCACGTAACATGGGTGGATATGAAATGTATGGTAAAATGGGTGATACTAAGGAAAAATACACATGTTTTGGTATGTCAAAAGTCTCCCAGCAGATCGGGGATTATAGATAACAATATGGTCTTTAAAAACAACCTTGAACAACATTAAAAGGTTAAAATGACTTAAAAACGGTGTTACGGGAAAATAGGGGAAGGAAATACCCCCCCTCTGTGGATGATTGGTGAGACTGAACAATGAAGCTGATCAGTGGTGCTAATCAGTTGATGATGTTCAGGTGAATAGGATCACTTCAATGAATTAGGTGAAAACGATTGGGTGAATCTAATTGGGGAGACACCGATCAGTGAGACTGATGGGTGAAACAGATCATTGATACATCGATCGATGAGACCAATTGGTGAACAGATTGGTGATACCAAAGGGTGAAACAGATAGGTGAGACCAATGGGTGAAATTGATCGGTGAGACCAATGGGTGAAACTGGTCTGTGGCACGGATGGGATAAACAGATGGCTGAGACTGAATAGTGAAACGATCAGTGACAATGATAAGACAACCGATCATCATGACCGATGGGTGAAACTGATCGGTGAGATTGATGGGTGAAATCTATCAGTGAGACCGAATGGTGAGACAATAACCGGTGAGACTGATGGGTGAAACCGATCAATGAGATACTGATTCATGAGGCACCGATCAATGAAACCAATTGGTGAAACCGAGTGTTGAGACTGATCGATGAGACACTTATCGGTGAAATCAATGAGTGAAACTGATCAGTGATACCGATGGGTGAAACTGGGGGAGCTGATCCGTGAAGATGATCACGTAAAGCTGATCAGTGAAGTGGATCTATAAAGAAGAAAAGTGAAGCAAATCTATGAATCTATTCAGTGAAGCTGATCTGTGAAGCTAATTAGTGAAGCTGATATAAAAAAAAGATTTGTGAAGTTGATCAGTAAAGATGATCAGTGAGACCAATGGGTTGAACAGATCGGTGAGACCGATCATTGGCAGTAATTGGTGACACCACGATTACACATTCTCATGAACACTGACATCCTCAAGATGCATATATAGTGTTTAGGGCACCCCATGACTTATAATTCGGAAAATTAATGGATCGAGATGGTTCATGCCATTACAATATATAATTTTCCAAACTGAGTTGTTGGAATTGATGATGACACTCCAGGGGAATATTGATAAGGGATTCATTCATCCATGTGTGTCAACATTGTGTAAAATATTTCTTTTTTTATAAATAAGTATGGATAATTGTTAATATACATTAAATTATGAGAACATAACATGATAATTGTGAATAAAAAGTAACCTATACAATATATTGAAAACATTTTTGATCGAATTATTAAAGATCAATAATTTTACAAAAATAGTATTCATTATAAATATCATCAATTAGTGGATAATAAAGAATATATAACAATGAAATTATTCTATTAATGTCATGAACACACAAAATTTATAGTTATTCCATTTGTTCTTAGTAATTCTAGATCAATGGTCATGCATTTGATGAATAGAAGCTTTAGAGATTACCTTAATTTGTATGTAGTAGTCCTTATAGAAGATATTATTGTTTTTAAAATTTTAATGAAGAGAATTAAGATCATTTTATAATTAATTTAAAGGTCCTAAAGAATAAGAAACATTATGTATAATATATTACGTTTTAATTTCATCTTCATAATGAATCATTTGTTAGTCTTATGATCTCATGTAATGTTATATCATTAAAACATTAAATGATATATGTTATTGATGATTTCTTCATACCTTACACTATGACTATGATCTCTAGATTCTATGGTTTTTATGGGTATTATCACCTATTTTTAAATAATTTTTCCAAAATGTTGAATCTAAACACTATGAAAATTTGGAAGGGATCCTTGTTTCTTTTGATAGATGAATGTGAGGATTGATTTAAGGAACTAGAGAGATTGATAGTAAGGAAAAATATTCTTAAATTAACATGTATTAGAGAAGTGTTTTTATTTAATGTTTATACATCAGTGAAGGTACTAGGATTTATCCACAATCAAAACAACCTAATCAAAGATTATTCATATTGATTGTTGATAGTCCATGATAAAAATAACAGAACTCATCATATCGAGTTAGCTACAGAAATTATCGCATTAATGATATGGAGGAATTATCTCTATGGAGAAATGTGTGCGATATATAATAATAGAAAATGATAACAATATATTTTCAATCAAAAAGATATTAACATGAACCCAAGAAATTGGTTTGTGGAGATTAAAGATTTTGATTTATCGATAAATTTCCACCCATGGAATGTAAACAAGGTGGATGATGTATTGAGTTGAATGGATCATGATGTCTTATCTATGATGACGATCACAATGTATCCAATATTTAGGTAATTTAAAAGGATGAAGATATATACATTAATGAAAGGGGAGAAACATTATCATCCTAAAATGAGTGTGCAACTATCTATCCCAAAAATATTAAAGAGGAACAAAATAAAGTTGTTGAGAAGCGATGGAAGTTGATAAATGTTCCTGCTCTTCAATATGATTGTGATGGAATAATAACGATAATGAATTATGGATGTGTTACTTTTTTTCATATTTTAAGAATGAGAGAATGGATAAAGATCATTTTTCATAATTCTATATTCATCATTGATGTATGAAGATGTTTAAATATTTGAATGACAATTTTTGGTCGGTTTAAAAAAATAGAGAGATATTACAATGTTTTTACTTGGTGCATAATATTAGATAAGGTTAAGGCCCAGAGACAGAAGCCTAAGGGGATGTTACAACTATTACCCATTCCATTATGGAAATGGGAAAACATCACTATGGATTTTATCATCAAAACTCCAAAAAAATATATGGAATAGTGATTTATGGGGTTTAGTCAATTAGCTACCGAAGTCATCAAACATAATTTCAAATAAAGAATATTTTTATCTAGATCAACTTACATAGTCATAAATTAATGATTTAGTAAGATTTCATTGTGTACCACAATCAATTGTATCTGACTAGGATCATATTTTTACCATTGTGATTTGGATAAGTCGTTAGAATCCTCTGGATGTAATTTTAAGTTTCAGCACTGCATAATATCCTCAGATAGAAGGAGATTTAGAGAGGACCATTAAAACATAAATGACTTATTAAAATCATTGACAATGTATTTCAAAGGTATTTGGTAAAAAATATTCCTTTACAAATATTTTCTTTCAATAATAGATTTCAATCCAATATATGGAGGGATCCTTATGATTCCATGTATCATAGGAAATAACGAACACCAAAATGATAAAATAATGTTTGAGAGTGAAATCTATATGGAATAGACCTATTTATGGAAATAAAAATGAAGTATAGATCCATTTAACATCACTTAATAGTAGCTTTGAGTACACAAAAAACATATTATAATATTCATGAAAATGACATAGAGAATGAATTTAGGGAAAATGTATTCTTATGAATATAAAACTAGAAGAGGGTGATGATATATTGTAAAAATGGGAAGATAATCCCTAGATTTATAAGTACACTTGAAATTAATTATCGTATTGGGAGAATATCACATGGATTTATAATTCCACTGTACCCTATTCAAGTTTATAAAGTGTTATATAATTCCCTCTCGAGCATGTACCTTACTAATACTTCACATGTATTGAAATCAAAGGTCATACATTTATAGAAATGTCTTTATTATAAAAAATGGTTTATATTATGGATTATAGATTGAATTGTATATGTTAAAATACAACTCACGTGGTAAATGTTTACTCATGAAACCACTAATTTGAGAAACCTATGTGGGAACAAGAGGAAGTGATGTGGTTGAATTATCATCATATTTTTTAAATAATGTGTTGATAATAGTGGGAAAATGTAATTTTATGGGGGGTGGAATATAACAATATATTTTTCTATTAAATATTTCTCTACAAAAAAAATTATTTTTTTAATAGCTTTCAATACCGGCAACAATGAGGTTAGACGAATCAAATACCATTATTAAAATATTATTTTTCTATTTTCCACAAGCTATTGGGTTATTGGGTTTCAATGGTAATAACGAAATTTTGAAAAATATATGGCCTAAAATTTTATAAAAATTATTCATTAGTAATCAAATTATTAAAATTAAAAACAAAAATTATTTGATAACAATTGAGATGATTTTTTGAAATTAATTTATTCACTAAATGCGTATTATATAAAAAATAAGAATTAATAAATATTGGTGAATTATTTTAATTAAATTTACATATTATATCATTTATCAAATTTCTAAAAAATACAACAAATATTTCACTAGGCATAGAATAAAAATAATTTCAATTTTACGATTAAAATTGAATATTTTTTAAATCAAATTTGTCACATTTTTAGAATGTAAATTAAAATTAATTCCATCCATTTATAAGTACTTAATTAGAAAAAATTAAATAAAAATTTAGAATTATGAGGTAAAATTTTTGTAAATATGAAACAAATATTTTTTAAAAAATATGAATATTAACCATGGTCAAATTTATTACATCGATAAAGGATAAATCATGTTAATCTATATAAAAAATAAACTATAAGGCCTAATTTTTTCTTCTAAATATTTATTAGGTGAACATAAATTTAATCCTAAAAAATTATTATTAAAATTTATTTTTTAGTTGACACATTTCCATGCGAATGACATATATATTATTTTAAGAATATAATTTTACCAAATGCAACTCCCTTTGTCTTAAATATCCCAGACATGTTTTCATAAAGAAAAAATAGAGATGAATAAATCATAATAGTAATTTTTTATTAAAGATATTCAATTTAACATGGTAATTTATTTATAATTTTTAGGTTTTATATAATTAACATAAATTATATCACAACACCAAATCACTACTTATTCAATTAATATAACAATAAAGGAAATTATTTTAAATATTCATAATGTTATATAGTTTGAGTTATTTACATTGTTCTAAGAATTATATAGGGTATTATGATGTTTTGTTGATGTGTTAAAGTATTATATTTGAATTGAAACATTGTATATTTATCTTTTATGTCAAGGTCAATGAATAGATTCTGAATTGAAAATAATGTTACTTTATCAAAATTATATATTTTAAAATAATTTAAAAATAAAAAAAAATTTAAATAAGAAAACTTAATTATTATATGATATCCAATTTTGTAAAATTTCTATTTATTGTCCCATTATTACCCTATATATATAAATTAAAACCCTTTAATATTGGAAAATGTGTTTCTATTCATAACATTAATATATTTTAACTACAGTTTAATCAAAATTATAATGTTTAAATTGATTCAAAAAATTATCAAATTTATAATGTTTAATTGAATTAAAAACCTCTTGAACATTATTTTTTTACCAAAAAACATTATATGGAATTTTTATTTGGACTGAATTTGTTATAGTTTAATCATTTGAGAAATTGAAAAAGTACCCCTCAACATAATTATATAAGGGTACTTATTCCCTAAATTCATTTCCCAATCATAGGGCTTATATATGGACCAATATCTTAAAATATCTCCTCTAAACATCCTTTTCATATTATATAGGTTGTTTTCATCCCAAAAGTTCAAACCTCTATCCCTTTTGAGTAGACCTAATAGTGTCATTTCATACAAGAGGTAATCACTTTAATTTATGACTTTCTTTTTTCCTCTAATTTATTTCTTATAAATTAATATTTTATTTAAAAAAATAAAGAAATAAGTATCCAAAATTTTCAAAAAAATAACATCTACTTTGAAAACATCATTATACACCCTCATTCCGATATGATGATAAGCTAAAGCGTGAGTCGTGTATAAGGAAGACTAATGGTCTCCACATCGCAACACAATTAAATTTCAATCAATAAATTTTATTTATGATTACTATAGTAGGTATAATGTTTAGATATGATATTTATAAAAAAAATTCGTCTAAATTTTTATTATAACATCTTTCTCCTTACAATCAAATCCTTTTGGAAATTATAATGTCGTTCGTTCGTACGTGTCTACAACCACCTCCATGAAGCAATGTGATTAATTTTTCATTTATATTCTATATTCATGTTAATGAGGATTAATTTGATGAATTTATATGATATATATGAAATAATAATTATCTTTTAAAATTATATTAATATTTACCTTTCATTCATTTCATCCATAAAAAATAAAAACAATATTTATGTGTACATACGACCTACCATATATATTAATTGTATAATTTATTATTCTATATATAAAATCTTGGATGAATATAAATACGTGTATTATAAATTTTTATGATATTTATATCATCATTAATTATATATATTTAAGAACTATAATACATATAAGAGGACCCTAAATACTATGATATATGACACGTGAAAAATAAAAACAAAAACTCTGGAAAATATTGATTTTAAATAATTAATTATTAAAAAATAGGGGCCTTAATATTTTTTAACGTGATTATATATAATATTATAAGTATGAACATTACTATGGAAATTTTTTTTAATTAATTTAAATTTATTACACATGAGGTTAGAATTCTTTCGATCTTTGAAGAACTCAAGTTAAGGGGTTTTATGTAACAATATATCTGTTTACCAGGATTGTTTATGATTAAGTTAAAATAATGAACTATTATGATAAAAATATCAATAATCTCATATATATTAATATAATGAAGATAATTAAATTAAAATACATGTTTTCCTTCCATTATCCTCAAAATTTTTACTAAATAATCTTAAAATATGATTTTACAGAAATTGAAACTCATTTCGGACATTGTTTAATTTTTTATTCCATATCCATATTTTATATAAATGTTTCAAAGAATGTTTTTTCTATTATCATATAATTTTAAATGTCATTTTATCCATATTTTACTTTTTATAAAATGGTTTAAAAGGAATATTCTTATCATTTTCCTAATAGGGTATATTGTGATATTTCAAAAAAATGTGGGGAATGAAATTTTTTTAAATTTATACTTCATGAATAAAACAAACTACCATCATGACCATTATTTTCATTAATATTTTACAATTTAATTTTTTAATAAAATATTTTTCTTTATAATTGAATAGTTTTTTTTAAAAAATATTTCATTTAAAAAATGGGACGGTTATTTTCATCAAAATGGATTTATTGATAATTTTATTATATTTATATTCATCCCTGAAAACAAACCTTGATATAAAATATTATTTACTAGTGATATGATACTATTAATCTGTTAATAGAAATTATATGGATGACTTTTTTATATGATGAAATTATGTTTATGAAAAAATATTCCCCTGGTTACGTTGTAATGAAACTTTTATGAAACACATTTATTTTATATGAAAATTTCAATAATGAAACCCATTTCATTTCATAGATTCTAGTGAGATTAATGTTTTATTGTCTTATGTACATATATTTATGATTTTCCTTATGTTAAGGGTATGACCTATATATCCCTGCAATTAATTAGGTAGAGATTGATATATTATTATATAAATAGTATTGGAATATGGTGTGAACAAAGTTGATTAAGGGATGCTGTCCACTAAGAAAGTATTGGGAGTGAAAATTGACTTCTATGGGTGCTTTGGGAGAGAACCCATTATACTATGATATTACTATAAAATAGATTTTACTAACAAGTAAATGATTTTATAGGATTATGTTTGTGGCACAAATAAATGTCTTCTTTCATTGTGATGATTCACATTTGTTTGATTTTATTATGATTCATATCCTATAAAGTTCCAATACATATTGAGTTACCTAAAACTATGATCTTTTATATAAAGGATATGGTTTTAAAAATATAAGATCATATTTTTATATGCTTATGATCATGTTATGATTATGTGATAATTTATATCATTTTTATTTACCGTTAATGATCCTTCATGCACATAATTTTATTATTGTCCATTCTGTCCATTCCCCTGGTTATGTAGAATGTTATTATGTGTGATATTCCTAGGTAGGGTTCTAGTTATGAAGAAATATGTGGGAGATGATGTAGATATTTTATGAACCAGTTATCTATTATTCCATGTTTCTTATGATGTAAGACCTAATTTATTCTAGAATGGATAAAAATTTTATGTAATTCGTATCCATATATTATGATTTAATATCTATGAAAGAAATTTATGGATAATTATAAACATTGAACCCCACACACTAGGACACACCCATGTACACCATGATGTCTCATATATACACCACCATTAAAACACTATCCTACCCTATAAAATGTTACTCAATGAAACCCATAATTTATTTACATGTTATATGACAGTCTATTTTATCAGTGAACACATCATGGTGTGACACACAAGTCCATATCATAACCCAACACAATAAACTGATATCTATACTCCAACAAATGCACTCTACATATCGTATCCTCCAACAACAATTAAATACAAGAAAATGAAATGTATTCTTGTTAATAATATGAAATTTTAAATTAAAATATTGGTATGTTTGAGAATTTTCATTATAAAAAAACTTTAGTAGAAATGTATACAATAGGTTTGTAAAATCTATCTGTAGAATATTTGTGTTGGAATTTCTCGAAAGCTCATTTAAAATTCATTTTCATTAAATAATTATCTTTTTATGAGGATTTATTCAAATAATTTTAATTAATGATGTGTAATATATTTTTTAAAATACTAAATAATTTATATATCTAAAAAATATATAATTGAAAGCATATATTCATAGGTGGTGCATGAATTTATTGTAATTTTGAAATCTATTTAATGTCCTATTTCAGATGTAGGATACAATTACTTTTAAGAATTAATTATTATTTTAATATGATACATTGAATAATAAAAATTGTTATAATTTTAAAATTTGTATACCAACTTCATATATTTTATAAATGTATATAATTAGGTTATTTTTTTCATAGGTGAAAATGTAGTTTTTTTTGTGAAATAATTTTTTTTTGGATTTCAATTCATTCAAATGAAACTTACGATAATATAATTAAAATGATTTATAAATATGGATTATCATTTCTTTATATTTTGTTAATTAAATTATTCTTACTATTCAAAGGATTACAATTTATATTATTTATAATATATGCAAATATTTAAAATTACATTGAAATTACAATATGTGTGTATATTCACTAAGTGTATATGCCACTTAATTAATATTTTAGTTGAATGTAATTTAATAAAAACGGTTACATTGGTTATCTTTCAACATTTTTTCTCAATCTACTTTGTGAAATTTCCGATGAATATTAACTAAGAAATTTTTTATAGATATTTTTAGGAATTGGTTTCAATCAATAATGATTTGATATCATAGATGGAGTTAAAAATTCTTTTTCAAGAGGTTGTTAAACTTCCTAGGGAATTAAAAATATTTTCAAATGATAAATTTAAAAAACCGAACTTTTTTCATTTGATATGTTAAAAATTTTCCATGAAATGTAAGGGATCAATATTTAATGAAATAATTCAATTTTTATGTACTAATTAGTATTTAAATATTTTATTTAGTTATCTTCCTATATTTAAGATCTCTATCGATTTTATTTTTCAAATATATGTTTTCATTAATATGTATGTAGATGATTTTGACTAGACAACATTTATATTTTAATTATGATCAATCAATATTTTTAAATATATTATACTGATTTTATTCCATTATTATAATATAGATATCTATAGTAACAATAATATTCAAAAAATTGATTCTTGTTCTATATAATTTATTATGTGTAATTAATTTTTTAGGAGGGTTTTTTTTGACTTTTAGATCGTTAAAAATAAATAAGAAATAAACTTATACCATTGATTGATTGATTTGAAATAATAATTTGAATGTATGGGAAAATTAACTTCTTTTAGTTCGTGAACCTTGTCTAACATTTTACATAGTATATTGTCTTTAATGTTATTTAGAAGATGAATTAAATCAATACTGATTATATATAAGGGATGAAGTCAACCTCGAATTTAGTCTAGATGGTTCATCTTTATTAGATCGTAAAATGTATATCAACGAAAATCAATCCAAGATAAAAAGTAAAATTAAATAGAATGACCAGAAGTCTATTATAAGATTCAATTGTTTATTTTTTATTTTATTTTGTTTTATATATCAATAATTATATAAACTTATGTATCATCATCTTTTAATATTTATTTCACTTAATGATTATAATAACTCAATATTAAGAGGGAGTTTGAGATAATTATTAATAAAAGGTTTATGCAATGAAAAGTCAAGGATAAAGTAAAAAGTCTATATTCAAGGAACTAAATATCCAACACTGAATATTAAAGGATATAATAAAATTTTACTACCTATTAATCCAATAGAATCATAGAAAATTTAAAAAATTGTTAGGTGTTATAATTATAATGGTTCGTCTGACCATATCCATGATGGGGATTAAAAGGGTTCAAATATTTTTGAATATAAAATAGATGTACATGGGAATCGTAAAGGAAGAAACAATAACATTCCTCACCCAAATTAATTACCTACCATTTTCAAGTAGAACATTAAGGTGGTATAATGGTATTATGTTTAAATAAAAAACAAAGATGAAGTAAAATAAGGATGGAAAAATATTAGTTTTTACCATTTATAAAATTGGTGTTGTGATATTTTCTTCAAAATTATCTATTCCATCCCAGGTAGAGAAAAGAAGGGTATATTAGATCATTAATATATAATATCATTCCATCTAAATGAATCAAAACACAAATTTATCAAGATATATGACAAGACATAAAATTAAATAATAATTATATGGTGATTACTGAATATACACCAACATGATTCATATTATAATATGTAATGGTGGAATGGATGAATTCTAAAGGGAATATGTTACCATTACCCATAACAACATGAATATGATGGAATAATAAAATTTATTTTTTAATAAGTCTTTTAAATATATCTAATGGAAACATTTCCATATGGATTTCACTAGATCATTCTGAATGGAAAATACATGCTATTACATTTTTATAACACCTCTTACATAATATGAATCCCATGAAAAATGTCGTATAATTATTAAGACTTTATTTAACAATACTATCATTTGTATCAGATTGAGATTCATTGTTTAAATTAATATTCTATAGTATTATTTAAAAAGAATTTAAAAAATAATTAATCATTAAAATGGTATATCCACAGAATTTTTTTTTTTATGTTGAATTAATAAAATCTTGAGCTTATGTTGGAACCCTAACAAGCTTCTTCAAAACATGAAACAACCAATTCAAATATAACCACCAAAAAACCATATAAAATAATAAATTTTAAATTAAATATTCAAATAGAAATACGTTTATAACATGTCAATGTGAAAGAAAATAGATTGAGTATTTCCATGCCACATCAACACATACACCAACACATCACATGATAAAATAGAAAATTATACCCAACGAGTTTATTCTCAACAATTCATTTTATCACTATTTTCTCATCATTTTCATCACTGAAGAAAATTTTATCACCTCTATAGATATATTTAAACCTCTCTAGAATCCCTAAGAACAAAATTCGAGATAATTTCAATAAATAAAAATCATATATCCAATTTTATCATTGAAACAATATAACAAAATAAAATAACCTAGACATCACTATGAGAATCCATTTACAACTAGAAAATAGGATGATCACATAAAAAGGAAAAAAGTGATCCAATGAACATGATCACAAAGATACAATAATAACACAAAATAAGACCACAATTAAGCTTTCTCATCAAAGGAATCAATGCATCCGATGTTGAAATCCAAATTTACAAGACACTGTGTGGGAACACATGATGTAATAATAGATACACTCTATCCATGAAATAAAATCCATTACACTATATATAACCTTAAAATGGTGACCAATGAAGAATAAGGCCACAAAACCAAAACTAAAAATGTCATAATATCATTGTACCCTAAAACATAATGTTCCTAACATAAGATGGCATCTTACACATTGTGTCTGGCCAAAAAAGTAGTAATGGGGAGGGAAAAAGGACCAGGCTGTTGAGAATCATGCACCATACCAAAAGAGAAGACCCAAAATTTTGGGGGCATCTCAAATGACCTCATATACCACTAAAAAAACAATACTCACACCCAAACATGGCCAATAATAGGGATAATTGTGATGGGCTAGTCCAAAAAGTGTATTAGAATAATCCCTTGAACTGTATTCACTATTTAAAAAGTCAACATCCATCACTAATGAATAAAGCATTGAAAAAATGTAGGGGAGTGTAAAAAACACAAGGATCCAAGATAATTGAAGGAATATATCCCAAAAAATGATGATCTAAATTAAAAAAAGAGGAATGAAAACAAAACGATAAAGAACATTGGAATTGTTTTCCTATATTATCATTATTACATGAGGTATCAATGTGATTCCCTATAAAACATGGGAAGAGAAAATGGGAGTTCATTTATGATATTGGGGTAGATTCTCCAGAGACATTAAATGAGGATAAGTTCTATATATTCCTTTTATCAAGATTACATATTGAAATATCATACACTCAAGTATTCATATTTATTCATATGAATCCATTTATGAAAATAAATATTTTTTCCATCATGATGGGATGAACTTATAGGATGTAATATATGGGGAATGGAACTAATTTTTTTACCTCACCTATTTTGATAATCTCAATGATATTTCAATATGGTTGGATAATCCCAAATATTTTTTGTCTTTTTATTTATTATTTTTCAATCTATGACATCATATTATTAAGTTGAAAAAATAATCAAAATGATCTTTCGAATGTGTTATTCAATGTTTATCTATGTTTATAAATATCTAGAAATGATTAATTCTAGTACTAACTAAATCTCGATATTATTTGAATAGAACAGATAACTATTATGTTTTTGAGTCACTGATACAGACCTACCAATACAAGATAATGATACAAACAAACAGATAGACCTACCAGTACATAGTCTACCGATAAGGAATGGTCACTGATAGACCAAGCATCCAAAGACACATGGTCACTAATACATAGCCCCCGATAAAGACAAACATCTACCGATACAAGTCTCCTGATACAGACACGCAGTTACCGTTACAACTGATCTACTGATAGAATAAGTCTAATTGTATGCACAAGATGACCGATACAGAGTAACCACAACCATTATAAAGTACACTGATACAAGCTCACCAGTATGGGTCACTAATACATGTAGTTTACCGATATAAGGAGCTACCGATAGAAAGAGCTACTGATAGAAGGAGCTACCGATAAAAGGAGCTACTGACAATATGGAGCATCAAATAGAAGGAGCTACTGATTCAAGAGAGCCACTTTTAAAAAGACTAATAGTTACTAATGAAAGACCTACTGTTATACATCCACCGCTACAAGCTTACTAACACAAAGAGCTATAGATGAAAACCATTCACTATTTCTCTAAACCCAATTTCTTTTTTTATATAGAAATGATCTTATTTAATGTATTTAATTAATCATTTATTAATTAATTATAGTTGTTGGGTTGTTAGGAAAAAGTACCTCATACCTGTAAAAAGGTAATCATTCCCATTGTCGGAGATGAAGGTATATAATGTAGAACCTAAAAAGCAACGAGGGTGCATAAGAAATGATCAGTCTCTCCATGAACATATGAAACAAAATTCTGGAGATACACAAGTACTTACATGCATAGAAGAAGAAGGAATGATACATTCAGAATATGTAGAACTTGATGACACACGGTGCAATGAGCTTCAACGAGTTCACCTGCACTCAACCTAATCAAGCTGATCAACCTGGACCTAGAAGTCAAATAATAGAATGAAACTCTATTTATCTTGATTAAAACCAGAGAGGGACTCAATGCATCATCTGAATTCAATCCATGTAGTCTAGATCTTCACTCAAAACACACAAACCATTCTAAACTCATCTCTATTTATTTATCTCTACTGTGTTTTGTTTATTTACAATTTGAGCACTGTGAGCTCTATATTTTAAACACACTCTGTCTCCTGTGATGAACTGGAGGATTTCTAAATCCTCACTCAATCATTCCCTTACACTCTTATGTACCATTGTGGATTGTGGTAGAGGTCAAGTGTGACTTGGATAGCCTATGTGCTATTGTTTTTGTTTTCCCACATTGAAATGTGGTACATGTCTAAGGACCTAGATAGTCTGAGCAATGTTGTTAACTGCGATCCAGTGTGTGGATCAATGTTTATATAAACTGTTTGAGTGGAATAAGTCTCGTCTTGAGACTGAACCTCTTGGTTAAACTTGTTGTGAATTGTATTTTATTTTATACTGTATATTATATTCTGCTGCTAATTACTTTAAATATAAATCTATTTTAAAGTAACTTTCACAGTTAAACTATGAATTGTTTATAAGCTTTGTTAGCCAGTAAGTTAGTTTCAAATGTTATCTAATCCTTAGATTGAGTTAACTAAGAAATAATCGATCTCTTGAGAAACTAATTGAAAACGTAAAATCTTTATAAATTCAATACATTTTAAATCTAATTAAATTTTGGGGATTTTAAATATAATGTTTTTAAAAGATATTTTAATTGGAACTTATTTCACCCCTTTCTTGAGTATCCACTCCGACCAGTATTTGTTATCAGAGGGAGGTTTATTAATAATGGATTTCTATAAACTCTATTTTTCAACGGTGATATTAGTTGTATCATAAAGATCTTAAATTTCTATTAGTTATAAATTTTATCCCTTTAAATATACTTTCTATAATCTAATTATGTATAATAGACTATAAGGATCTTCTAGCAACATGCAACCTTTTATTAATAGTATCAATAATTCCCAAAAGAAAATGAAAATGAAAATTCATTTAGAAATTATCTAATTTGACATCTGGACTACAATAGAGACTCATTATAAGATTCCAGAAACTGAATGAACTACTTGCGATGAACCTATGAAAACTGCTTACAATAATTATTGTAAAGAAATGAATTCCTTTTATTGTGCTTTAAGAGATAAAGAATTTAATCGAATATATTCTTGTAAAACTACTTATGAAATCTGGGAAACTTTGGATATTTCCCCTGAGGGAACAACCAATGTTAAAGAATTGATATTGAATACCTACACTATTATGTGTGATAATTTTAAAATGAATCTTGATGATCCTATTTCAGACATGTATCTCAGGTTCAACTGAATTGTAATGAAAATAAGCTCACATGGAAAGGATGTTCCAGGAAAAGAGAAAATCATGAGGATACATAGATGTCTTCTAGAAGAATGTAGAGGCACATCAGTTACAATAAGGGAATCATGTGACATTAGTGCTTTTCCTGTCAAGGAACTCAATGGTAAATTAATGATGTATGAAGAAGAGCTAAATGTAAACAAGGAAGAAGATGCTGAACCAAGAAAGAATTCTATATCTTCCAAGACTTCTACTTCAAAAGATAATGACAAGGAAAAAATTCAAAGTGAAAGAGATAGTTCATGCACAGAAGAGAGTACATATGACAGTGATGATTAATGGATCAGAAAGTGATATGAGTTAAGAAATTTTATAAAAAGAAGATGTTTTTCGAAAAATCCAATTACAAGGGAAAGTATGAAAATAAAGGTCATTCAAAGAAGGATTGGAAAAGGATGGATAAAAGTGATGACATAGTCTGCTACGAATGCAAGATTAAAGGACTTGTGAAATCTGAATGTCCAAAATTAAAATACAATAAGCAATATGAGTACAAGGACAACAAATACAAGAATGATATGAATGCAACATGGAGTGCATCAGAAGATAGTTCAAGTGATTCTAATTCCACTCAGGATGAAAAATTTCAAAAAGCATATATGTGTTTCATGAAAAAAACATATTAGGATACATTGGATACTTCTACTTCAAATTCTTATTATTTTGGAGATTATTATGATTCTGGAAACCTAATTAGTAAAAATTATTTCAATACTGTAACATTCTTCAGGATACCTGAAATGTGTGGAATGATAAGTTCAAATAATTAATGAAACTGTATGCCTTGTCATGTACTATTAAAGATGATCTTAGTATAAAAAATGAAAAGAAAGCTCAATTGTTAAAGGAGAATACTAAACTGAAATTGTCCAATGAGAAACATTGAAATGATTTAGAGAAGATCAAAAATGGAAATAATACTCTAATTGAAATTCATGGAAAATAAGTTTCACCAAAATATACTACTGGTTTACGCTATCAACCTAGATAGAGACCGCTTTTTAAGAAAAAATTTATTCCTAAATCTGGACACTATGTTGATACTTACAATTTTGGAAATTCCTAAGCCTCAAATAGCTATTCACATAGTTATAGATCAAAAAAAGTTTATCTTTCAAAATATTTTGAATATATTGACTGTATGAGACCGATTAGAAAAATCTGGGTACCAAATGTCTTGCTTTGCTAACCGGTTTAGACCCAAGAAAACTTGGGTGCCAAAATCATTTTTTTAAACATGTGTTGTAGGAGACATGCATGAAGGGTTCCTATAAGAAGATATTGTACATGTAAAGTGGATGTTCAAGGTATATTACTGGAGAATATGAATTTTTTAAAATTTTAATCAATGTTTCTAGAGGGAAAATTAATTTTGGTGATAATTCAAAAGGAAAAATCAATGTCTTAGGCCAGATTGGTAACACTGATTCAATTTTAATTTCTAAAGTATTATATTTTGATTGATTCAAATACAACCTAATAATTATTCCTAAGTTTTGTGATGATGGTTTCAATGTTTAATTGTAAAATGATGCTTTTAATATTATTTATTCTAAAAAAGTATTGACATTTTCTACCTTAAAAAATGAAAATATTTATGTTGTAGTTTAGAAATCTATAGCTAAGAGAAATGTTACTTATTTAAGCTATTTTCATATAGAGAATTGGCTATGGAACAGAAGATCATGACACTGCAATGCTCATTCACTTACGAAACTGACTAAGAAAATTTTAGTTAGAGACCTACATGAACTAAAATTCCCATCAGACAATGTCTGTACTACCTGTCAAAAGGGAAATAAACATAAAGTTTCATTCAAATCACAAAAAGACTTTTCATCTTCTCAACCTCTTGTGTTGGTTCACATGGATATTTTTGGACCGTATTGAGTTTCTAGTTTAAATGTGAATAACTATGTCCATGTCTAAGAAGATGACTTTTATAGATATACTTGGGTATATTTTCTAGCTCACAAAAGTGAAGCTTTCTTATACATTATTAAATACTCCAAGTCTGTAAATAACATAAGTGGAATAAAAATTAAAACATTGAGAAGTTATCATGGTAGTGGGATTGAAAATCATGAATTTGAATCATAATCCTCACAAAATGGCTACAATAATAATTTATCTTCCCCTAGGACACCTAAATATAATGGTGTAATAGAAATAAGTAATGGAACCCTTCACGGAATTACAATAACTATGCTTAATGAGTTTGACCTAACTTTTTATTTTTGGGTTGAAGATGGGAATATATCTTGTTATTTTATATTTAATATCTTGATTAGACCTGTTCTTAAGAAGACCCCTTATGAACTGTGGAATAATAGGAAGCCTAAAGTGAGTTAATTTAGTGTTTTTGGTTGCAATGTCATTATTTTCAATACTAATGATAATTTTGAAAAATTTTCTTCTAAAATTGATGAGGGAATCTTTCAAGGTTACTCTATAACCGGTAAATCTAATAGAGTCTTTAACAAAAGAACCAAATTTTTGAAATAAACTATTCACATGAAATTTAATGAAACTAATATGCACAAACATAAGTCTTCTCATGAAAAAATTTAAGAAAATCTATCTATTCTGGACTATAGTAAAAACAGTGAACCTACTATAAAACCATGAAATTCTGGAAATTTTCTAGAACCCGATTCTATTGGAACCGAACCTAGTGAAGAACCTGAAATTTCTAGTCCTACCTTCAATAGACCAACTAGAATTCTAAATAATCATCATTTAGATGCTTTTTTAGGTAATATTCATATAGTTACATAGACTAGGGCTTCTCTAAGAAATCTAGTTGAACATCAATCCTTTATTACACAGTTAGAACCTAAAAATATCAATGATGAAAACAATAATGAATTTTGGGTAATGGGTATTCATGAAGAATTAAATCAATTTGAATATAACAAAGTTTGGGAATTAGTTGAGAGACCTAAGGATACATTGACCGTTGACACCAAATGGGTTCTTAGTAATAAAGTTGATGAATCAGGAAATATCATTAGAAAAATATCAAGTCTAGTTGCACAAGGATATAGTCAAGAGGAAGGAATATACAAAGAGGAAATATTTGCACCTGTAGCTATATTTGAAGCTATTAGGATACTACTTGCCTATGTTGCTCATATGAATTTCAAGTTATATCAAATAGATGTTAAAAGTTATTTTCCAAATGGTTTTATAATTGAATATGTTTTTTGGAACACCCATCAGGATTTACTAATCTGCATTTTCCAAATTGAGTTTTTAAGCTCTCAAAGCATTATGTGGTTTAAAGAAAGCTCCACGAGCTTTGTATGATTGATTTAGTAAGTTTCATATTCCAAAAGATTTTTCTAAATGGATTGTTGATACAACTCACTTTATCAAGAGAATTTCCAAAGATGAGTTGATAGTACAAATCTATGTTAATGATATTATTTTTGAATCTTCTAAAAATTCATTGTGTATTGATTTTTCAAAAATTATGAAAAATGAATTTGAAATTAGTTTAATGGGAGAACTTAATTAATTTCATAGATTTAATGTTTTTCAAAATAAAAACTATATTATCTTAAATCAAAGTAAATATTCAATGGATCTATTAAAACATTTTTTTAGATAGTATTAAGGAAGGTTATACACCTATGAGTACTATTTTTATGTTTGATGGTGATGAAACTCGAAGACCAATGGATCAAACAAACTATTGATGTATGATTGGGAGCCTACACTACCTTACTGTTAGTTGACCTTATATTATGTTTACTGTGTGAATGTGTGCAATATTTCAAGATAATACAAAAGAGTCACACCTACATGCTGTTAAAAGAATTTTCAAATATCTTAAACAGACTGCCAACATAGGATTATTTTATCCAAAATCAAAATCATTCAATTTAATAAGTTATTTAGATTCTGATTTTTCTGGTTGCAAGTCAGATAGAAAGAGCACTTCTAGAACATGTCATATTCTAGGTATGTCCCTGATATCTTGGTGTAGTAAAAAGAAAAAATATGTTGCATTTTCTACTACTGATGCAGAATATATTGATGCTGGTAGTTGTTGTGCACAAATTCTGTGGATGATACATAAATTATTGGACTATAGATATCATTTTATACATGTATCTATAAACTATGTTAACAATAGTGTAATTAACATCTACATGAATCAAGTGTATCACTCTAGGACTAAGCACATTGACGTAAGGCACCACTTTATGAGAGACATTTACCAAAAGGGTGATATTACTCTTGAGTTTATAGATACCGGACATCAATAGATGATATTTTCACCAAGACCTTCTGTTCAGATAGGTTATGTTACATTATGCATGAATTAGGAATGATAATCATTGTAGAAGAAAAACATCACTGTTAGACAAACCTCACCGTTAGCCAAACCTCAGCATTAGCCAAAACTTCACCTCTAGAGAAAACCTCACTGCTAGAAAAATCATCAAAACTAGAAAGCTCAATGTTATGGACCTTAGTATTATACCTCACTGGAAAAAACCTCACCATTTTTCCTCACTATTAGTGGACCTCACCATTATACCTCACCGGAAAAAATCCTCCCTGGTATATATTATCATTAGTTTGAGTTGTTTTTAAACATTTAATATTTTCCGCTAGAATCTGTAATGTTTGACTTATATTTATTATGTGATTCCTAAATGATTAAACATAATTCTTGACCTCTTTTAATCCACCTCAAACCCTTTACCTTCATGTCCTAGATCCCAAAATTTATTTTTTCTCGAACCCTATGCCTCGCGATTCGCAAAATGGAAAGAGTAAAGAGACCATTAGTCACCAAAAAGGATGATGAGATGAATGACAAGAGACTCAAAGGAGCGTCTAGTGGTGGCAGTGAAGTAAAGAAACCTACAAATCTGCACCTCTTCCAAAGGGAAATAGTAGTTGAGAAATAACTATGCATGGAATGGTTGATGAACAGTAAGTATTTAGTTCTAGAAGTGATGGAAGATCCGAAATAGTTAGAGTGATTCTCGAATAACAATGGCCCTTATTATCCGAAGCTGGTAAAAAATTATATGCATTTGTTTGATTTGAGAAATCTGAAGAGTAGCATAGAATTGTTTCAGTAGTGAATGGAAAGGAAATAATTTTTCCTCTTTTGAATGGCCTGGATGTTTGAAAGTCCCGCATGATGGTGTTTTTGGGTATTTCCCAATGACAATTCCTCCAAACAGTGAAATTTCTGATTACGATATTGCCTTGTAAGAAATTACTGGTAATGTAAGTGAAAGGAAACTAGTGGCTGCAGAGATGGATGTAGAAAATAGATTTCTTTTCAAGTTCATCCAACATGTGATACATCCAAGAAGAGGGGAATTTGCAAATCTAAGGTATCAAGATATATATTTACTACATTTTTTAAGACATGGTTTTAAGGTTAATCTGTGTAGACAGCTAATGATTCAGATTGATGATATGACCAGGCCCAAATAAAAGTCCAATTCTTTATTCTTTGCCATGTAAATTTTTGTTATGATCAAAGTGAAGAGAGTAGTTGAGTCTTAGGATGAGATAATGGTGCTAAGGAACAATTTTTTCATCACAAGGACTATTTTTAAATACATGAGGATTAATTGGAATCCGAGGAAAAGAGAATGGTTCAGTGATGAACGGGAGCTGTATGATATGTTTAATCCTGTCGATCATCCTTCTAGGCCTAAGGATGTAAGGGATCTAGGTCTGGGACATGATGAAGAGTAACCTTAGTATAGTGATGATACTGATGAGGAGGATACCTCTATTGATGATGGAAGGGATCCAGACATTCCTCCAATTCCTATTGCTGATGTTGCATTATATGGAAAGGAAATAGTATTGAGAGTAAGCAATGAAAAATCCCATATTGATGAGGAAGACCAGCCTGCTCTAGAGAATGAGGAAGAATAAGAATCTTAAACTGAAGCATCTGTTTATGCCTGCTTGAGTCTCATTCCATTGATTCGGCACACCTCAATGCCTACTGAGGAAATTGTTGAAGTTGACAGACCTGCACCTATTACTGAGGAGCCTCCTACTATTGAATTAGAGAAGCATGTGTAAGATTATTATAAAGAAGGCGGAGCTGATGAGGGTGTTAATCATATATAGGAGAATGCATAAATTGAGGGGGATCATCCCACCATAGATGGAAATGTTTCTGTTTCTAATGAGATTGAAGATCGGGCAGAAGACCCAGATTTTATAGTTTTTGGGTAGGACAATCCAGAATCAGAAGATGAGACACCCATCAAAAAACCACATGTTAACTATAATATCCTTTCTGAGATTTTACCTAAGGACATGGTAATAAATATGATTTAAACTAGTTGAAGTCAGATCTCTCAGCTAGTTTGTGGAAAAAATGAAAAGAATGGAATCCTATTTAATATCATATATTTAGTCTGTGATGATTGAATCTGTATCTGGTGTTTTGGATGAAGTCAATGCCTGCCAAAATCATGTTTCAAGCTTGGCATACGATATTGAATCACTCAAGAGTTCAATTGTCTCTATGCAGTCTTATATGAGCACTAAATCTCAACCCGACAAAGACTTGGATTTTTTGAAAACTGTAGTTGTACAAATGGTATTGGTTTTATAGTAATTTAAAACTTCCATTGAACAACATGTCAGCACCCATGACTCTCTTGTGAAAAATCTCATAAGTGGGCTGACTAAATCCTTTAAGGAAACAATTGACTTTACTATTGCACCACTAAGTACTATCAGGCCTTATTGAGATATTTATCATATTTGATGTGTGATGAGAGAAGATATTCAAAATTATTCTACCAGAATCTCTTTAGACTCTCTTTCATTTACCAATGAGGTGACTACCACTAGGGATATATGGAAAATTGGTCAGAATTTTATGAGAGAGGCCACTACTTCTTAGAAATAGATAAAAGAAAATGTGGATTTCTATTTACAATGTATCTACACTAACAATGAATTAAACAATCATTTCTTTCTCTTGTTAGAAACCATAATTCTACCCCACAGTCACTGAGGCTTTCATAGAATAAGTAAGAAAGCTAAGGGAGTTGACTCCTGCACTGGATAAATTTATAAAGAGAACAAGGATGACTTCATTTATACTATGGAAAGAGGATGAGGGATCATAATGGAATTTAGGAATATGTTGCTTCCATTTTTCATGTGGAAAATATACTTGTCATTGTACCTTCATCTTTGACTTCCTCTGCTCAGTCTGCCTACATTACTCAGATGACACCAGCTCAAGCAATCAACCATCTCACTCCTATGATCACTCAGAGAGCTATAGGGTATTTTCCAGGCACTGTATCAAAATCTCAACCTCTATTGATCATCTCTGGTGTTCCTAAGCCTCCACCTGCATCCACCAAGCCTAAATCCTCTTATAATCCAAAGGGAAAATCACATGCTGAGGAGGTGGATTGAATAGTGGCTACTACACTCTGATTGGAATCACTTGTTTTCTTTTTTCCTTACTTTTTTATTTCTATGTACTTTTGTCCCCAAGAAATATAAATGATCTTATTCTCTTTTTTCCTCATCCTTTTTTTACTACATCTTTCTAATAACAAAGGGGGAGAAATATGAGAATAATATTTTCATACCTTGGGTACATTTGTTTTATAACTCTAACTCTGATACAGTTGGATACATCTATTTTATAATGGGGGAGAAATATCAAGCCTAATGTATTCTATTGATATGAATCCTAATATCTTTTTCCTCAGGTACATTTGTTTTATAGATTTACCTCTAATACATTTAAAATATAAAATTTTCAAATTCCATTACTCACACTAAGAAATAAAAACCATTTTATTTCATACTGATTCACTACTGATTATTTTGGATTATAATATCAAAACTTGGGATTATCAAAAAGGGTGAGATTGTTGACCTCACCTGTTTTGATAATATCAATTATGTTTCAATATGCTTTGACAACCCAAAATAATTTTTATCTTTATATTAATTATTTTTCAATCTATGACATCATATTCTTAAGATGATAAAATAATTGAAATGATATTTGGAATGTGTTATTCAAGGTTTATATATGTTTATAAATATATAGAAATGATTAATTCTTGTACTAACTCAATCTGGATATGATTTTCATAGAATAGATTACTATTATGTTTTTGAGTCACTGATACATACCTACCAATTCAAGATACTGATACAAACAGACAGACAGACCTACCGGTACATAGTCTACAAATAAGTAATGGTCACTAATAGTCCAAGCGTCCTGCGACACAAGGTCACTAATACACATCCACTGTTACAGACAGACAACTACTGATACAAGTATGCTGATACAGATAGACAATTACTGTTACAAATAAGCTACTGATAGAATAAGTCTACCGGTATGCACAAGTCGACCGATACAGAGCAACCACCACTATTATGAAGTCCACCATTACAATCTCACCAGTATAGGTAACTGATACATAAATTTTACCGATAGAAGGAGCTATCAATAGAATGATCTATAGATAGAAGGAGCTACCAGTAGAAGGAGCTACCAAAAGAAGGAGCTACCGATAGAATGAGCTTCTGATTCAAGCATGCTACTGTTAGAGAGACTATCAGTTACTGATGCAAGACCGACCATTATACGTCCACCGCTAAAAGCTTACTAATAAAAATAGATACTGATGAAAACCAGTCATTGTTTCTCTAAACCCTATTTCTATTTCTTTATTTAGCTACGATCTTGATTGATGTTTTTAATGCATTTGCTATTAATTAATGATAGTTGTTTGAATATCAGGAAATTGTACCTCATAACTGTAAAAAGGTAATCATTCCAATTTCCAGAGATGACGGTATATAAAGGAGAACCCAACATTCAATGAGGGTATACATGAAATGATCATTATTTCTATGAACATATGAAACAATGTTCTGGAGATATACAAGGGATTACATGCATAGAAGAATTAAGAGGGATGAATTCAGAATCTGTAGAACATGATCACTCACGGTGTAATGTTTTCAATGAGTTCACTATAATAAACCCGATCAAGCTGATTAACCAAGACCTAGAAGTAAAATTAAAGAACAACACTCTGTTTTTATTGAATAATACCAATGTGGGACTCAAATCATCATCTGCATTCAATCCAAAGTGTCCAGAGCTTCACACAAAACACATAGACCATTATAAACACAACTCTATTTGTTTATCTCTATTGTGTTTAATTTATTTACATTTTGAGTAATGTTTGATCTATATTTTAAACACACTCTATCTCATATACTGAACTGGAAGATTTCAAAATCCTTACTCAATCACTCCCTTACACTCTTATATACCACTGTGGATAGTGGTAGAGGTAATGGGTGGCCTGGATAGCCTGTGTGCTATTGTTTTTGTTTTACCATGCAGAAATGTGGTAGTGGTCTGAGGACCGGGACATTCTATATACTATTGTTAACCACGGTCCAGGGTGTGGATCAATGTTTTTATAAACTGTTTGGGAGGACTAAGTCTCAGCTTGAGACTGATCCTCTTGGTTAAACTTTTTGTGCATTCTATTTCATTTTAAACTATATCTTATATTCCACTGCTAATAACATTAAATATAAATATGTTTTACTGTAACAGTGATATTTAAACTAGAAATTTTTTATAAATTTTGTCAGGTATTATGTTAGTTTCAAAAGTTAATTAATCCTCAAAATGAGTTAACTGAGAAATAATTAATATCTTTAGAAACTAATTGGAAACTTACAACTTTTATAAATTCACTACAGTTTAATTCTAATTTAATTTGGGGGTTTTTAATCATAATTTTTTTAACCAAAATTTTAATTGGAACTAAATTCCCCCCCACCCTCTTGATTATAAACTCTGACCAACATAATTAATAAAATGATATATATGTTCATGTTATTTTAAAACATGTCATAGTATAATAAAAATGAAAAAATAGATATGATGAATATCATTGATGGTTCCTATATATTGATGTTTGGGATAAAACATTCATTGCAATATCACATATGAAAGGAGTAATAACATTTGTTAAAAAGGAAATGTTCATGACATGATGCATTAATACATTATACATTCTTGATCATGTTTTATTTATGGTGCAATGACAAGAAATTAAATCATACATTTCACATGAACATTATAAATTAAACAGTTCATGATTATGTAAATATAATATTTCTCTGTTATTGGGAATTCGATGGTGATGTGGGATGATCATGATCTCTATTATGAGGAACATCCAAGGGAAATGTTAGTTAACATAAATAATGTGATATAAAAACAATCCACTTATCATTGGAAAAATACACTGCTAATATTTATGAATTAAGAGAAATTATAAACACATATGAATTTAATGAAACAAAAGAACCCATATATTATTTTACCATATTGTTTGAATTGAAAATTTATGGATAAAATATCTAAATGGAGGATGAGTGTAGCATCTCATGTTTTTATATAAAATATTCTCCCATAAAATTTATATCCCCCATATTAATAATACTATATATTATTAATGTAAAAACCTAATAATCATTTTTTTCATAGAATTAAATTGAAAATGTTGTCTTAACATATGTAAAATGGAAAAACAAATTCATGTAAATAACAGTACGAAAATTTAGAAATCCAATGGGACCTGGTCTCTTAAAAATACCATTACCATTTACAATACTTGTAAAAGATAACAAAACGACTCAACTATTTTTGGAATATTATAAATAGAATATAAATAAATTTAAGACAAAATTGAGTGAATGAATAGTTAATAAAATAATATGATTTTATTAGACTTATATGGATAAAATTAACACTATAATAGTAGTCATGTTATTAAAATGGTAACATGATCATTTGAATAGTGACATGGTAATTAGAATATTAATTTGAGCAATGAAATCATAAATTGACTAAAAAATAATATTTACCACGAATCAGTACATTGCATATAAATATTATTATACCATAAAATAATTCTTGATATCATGTAACTTATTAATGTATAACATTATCTTTAAAATAAAATATTTTTTAAGTAAATTTTTTTAAAATAAATTATTATAGTTAAATTGAAATAAGGGAATCACCAAATTTATAATTCTCTTTGATAAACTTGATGTCATTTTTTGAATCATTATTTTGACATTATATGATGTACTTTTTTAATAATATTATTTTTATAGGTAAATAAAAATAAATTGTTTATATACAATATGATTTAGAAAATTATTATGACTTTAAATTTTTTAATATTATACAATACATTTTTTTGAAATATAATTCTGTTAATGAGTATAATAATTTATTTATAAATAATAAAATAAATTTCCAAACTTATTAATCAAATTCCAATGTCAAAATTATATTTTATTCAAAAATAAAAAAATTTATATATTTTAACAGAATTTACTATTTGAAAGAAAATTATATGTTTTTGAAGGATTTAAATGCCAATGAAATATAAATTTTCTAATAAAATTATATTTATATCTTCAATAACTATATTTATTCATATTTTTTATAAAAAAATTATAACAAGGAATATTTTATTCTAGAAACACCCCCACACCAATAAACACCGACCTCTTCCAAATATTTCTCTTTACTTCCAAAACATATTCATTTAAAAAATATCAACCATTTTCAATCAATAATCTATTCTATGCACATTTGTGAAGCTTATATTTATCAAAAAATAAAATCATTCCAATACATTTTGAGTGTTACAAAGGAAGCAGAAAAAATTAAGAGGGAAGAGTTTCATTAAAAACATTTTGAAATTCATTTCATCTAATTTATTTTTAATTATCTTATTAAATTTCAGAAAATATTATTTTAATGTGAAATATATGATATAATTATATTTTAATATATGATCTAATATCATAAAAATAAATTAAATAAAATTCAATGTTATTTAAAATGATGTTTTGATCATGGTTAGTTTGGAACACCATTATGGATTATATTCTGAATAAACTATTATTTACCTTCATCTCTAGTTTAATTATAAAATTAATGTATAACTATATATATAAGACATATTTCATATTCAACAGTGAAAAAATATCAAGATATTTATTCAATTTAAAAATATCCAATCTGGTCATTTACAACACCTAAAATGAGCATACAATGAAATGTGTTGTGATTTGTACATATTTTATAAAATATAAAAAAATATTTAAATATTATATTTTTATAATTAAATAATCCATTACCATGATTATATTGAAGCATACATGAACATTTTAAACATTCAATTGATCATTACCATTATGTTGAATCTTTTATACAACTATTAACTAAAGAATCCACAAAATTTAACACATGTAAAATAAATATAATCATTTAATATCATATTATAAATAATGTATTATGAAACATAAAAAATAATAAAAAATATTACCATTACTGTTAAATTTGATCCTATTCCATTAATAATGCTATAAAATTTCCAAAGGAGATTAAGGACTCAAGGAAAATAGTCTCTTTCACATTGATTCCTTATTTAAGTTTATACAGTATCCATATCTTCCTATTTATACTCTAGAAATATTTCAATTATATATTATATATAAAATATTATTTATTAAATATTGTTTAATTTTTTTATTTTCTGTGTGTTTATTTATGCCTTTCATGTTCCCCTTTTTATCATTTCTTTAAAAAACCATAAAAAGTATTTTTTTTATTATTTTTCCATTCCAATAATAAATAATGAAAAATTATTTATTTGATAATTAAAATATCATTATTTGAATATAATATAAACTATTTTATATTTTTCTCCAAAAAACAATGCACATATCATCTTTAAAAGGTGTTTTGGCCACTTATAATAGTATTGATTTGGGAAAAAATATCAATGAATTCATTGTAATCCTATATTATGATGCTTCATTCACTTATAAATCTATATTCTTGAAAAATTATTTTTTGCTATGTTTTAAAGGAATAATATTCCATAATAATTTTTTCATGTGATAAAAAATGATACCATATTTGTTTATGCTATGTTACATTATAATGTAACAGAATTCCTTTACATTGTTTTACTTTATGTTTATTCTTGATATATTTATCTATGATATGTGGAACATATATCTATGTGAAATATTATTATATTACATGTTTTTAAAAAACTATAGTATACTCAAAAAAATGAAAATTCTTATATCTCGTGAGATACTATGGGTGGTGCATGGGAGGTCAACCTAGTATGTTTTGTTTTGAGGTATTGGGAATGAGAATCAATATATATTAATGTTAATTGGTTTTATCATTATGAAAATTATTTTTTTGGTCCTTTTTGTAAGATATAATCTTACTTATCCTAGGTTTTCATGAGATTATTTATGACCATACTATTTTACGATATCATGTTATGAGTATTGGATAATATAATATATGACCAAAATAATTATTTTGATTATACCATTACTATGATTTTTTCACTACATATATTTTATGTATTACCCAATGGTTTCCAAATCATTGATATAACTACAATTATGTTTCACCCTATACCCATACATTTTACCAAGTGTTAAAAAATCAAACTATATAATATGATTTTTTTTATAATGTGAGATGATCCGAGTATAACATAATTATTTTTTTCATTATTTCCACTATAAAAATATTATATCTAAAAAGTATATAGACAATCCTATGACACATGGTATGGGTGTAATTTGATATTATATACATAATATTTATCATCATTTATCCACAATATTATCCATCTAGACCACATTCAAGACATTTCATATGTCACACTATTTGTTGAATCCTCTGGAATGAAAAAATAATAATGTGGTGAATCAGATTCTTAGTAACAGTAAAAATAAGAAATAATAATCAAATATTGTAAGCAATAATAATACATGTATGTGACAATAAGAATATAATTCAGGTAAGTTAATATAAAAAAGAGAATCACACTTAATATCCCATAGATCATATATCACAATTAATATAAAAAATATTTCCTCTAAAGACAGGATCCAACATTCAAGATACATATAAAATGACAGTAGCATGTTGTATATCAGAAAGTGTTTCATAATATAAGGAATTGTAAATCATAAAATTTTGATGATATATAAATTCAACAAGTTATATTCATAAGTTTAACAACATAGCTAAAAAATAATCATGACCATTCAAAATGTTGTGAACATTTATATACAATAATTATATCCACACACAAGATTGTGAGCATAGCTAAAAAGCCATTATGACCTTGTAAAATTTTGTGAATATTGATAAACAAAAAACTTTTCCATGTTAAAGATTGTGAGAATAGATAAATATCCAATTTTTTTGTGCCCCTAATAATTATATCATAATATAAAAATATTTAATTTATGTATTCATGGGATATATTTGACCCCAAATAATACATAATGATATAAAGTACATATTTGTTCCACATGAAACAAATTATACTTCATAAAGAGAAAAATATAATAGAAATAAAATAGGTTAAATAGTATTTTTTAATAGTTTCCTGTATTATAATATCCTGAATAAAAACAATTAATACAAAAAATAATTATTCTAACATGAATTTATCACAAAATCATCAAATGGATGATCATGAAAATCAGTTTTACGATAGTAAAAAGAAGAATATATAGAATAATTTTTTAATCAAAAATAAAATAATAAAAATTTGATATGTAATAAATAAAATTATATTAAGTGTGATGTGGAAGATAAAAAATTGAATAAAGTGAAATAAAATTCCGTGTAATGATATTTTTTTATTTTTAGTTAAAACCCCAGATAATAAAAATATTAAAAAAAATATTTTTAAAAAATATAAACATAAATATTGTGTGTATGAATGAAGGGAAATTGAGATGAAAAAACAAAATTTATTTTATTTTAATTGAATAAATGAATATGAAAGATGAATCATTAAATACACTTATTTGTTCCTTAAAATAAACTTGAGTAATATTTATTGAATCAAATGGGGTATTAATTATTCCATATAAAATAAATCTAGGTGCACTATAAAAAACATGTCCCGATGGACTGTAATTTTGAAAAATAACCCTTATCTTGGATTTCATCATAGATTTATGTGATCTATCCTCTCATATAATAAACTAAAGAAATAATTCATTTATTTTATAAACGTATTCATGTTCTTTTACATCGATATTAATATTTTATATTCATTTATGAAATAATTTTTTCTTATTACTAGATAATAATCATTATTGAATTTTTTTATTTTCAAATATTTCTTGATGGCCTTCTCTATAATACTTTCTGTCATCATTTTTTTTACCTCAATTCATAATATCAAAAAGAGTAATCATAATAGAATATATTATCACTAATGTGTTATGGAGTTCATGTTATATTCTATAGGGGGTTTAGGTAATGTTTTAAAATATTAAATCCATAGCACACATGTTTTGGTAAATTTTTTGGATAAAGTTATTATATTGATAGTGAATTACATAATAATATTAAAAGTAGTGAATTAATACAAAATATTTTCAATTTGTTTTGAAAAAATATACTATTTTCTTAATCATTCATGAAATAATAACTATAACTTTGCTCATGTATTTAGTATAAACAAACCAAATGGTGATGAATTATAACAAATTAATGAGTAGGAAAGTGTAGTTATATTAATTTAATATAACATTTACAAAAGAATAATTATATTAGTAGAACTACATTTTATTGGTTAAATAGGATTATAAAGAGTTATGGAGATAAATTAATTAAATAATAAATGTAATAATTTCATTTTTTTCGTTGATGAAATCGCTCATTATCAGGATTTATTCCCTCAAAATGATGGTATAATGCATATTTATATAAACTATATGTGAATAAATACACAATTTTATTAATAAATAAATTTATATTCTTTTTGATATTTTTCATTATTTTTTATAGAGCCATATTTAATATAATAATTTTAAGATATTTTTCATATGAAAAAAATAGTTTTCTTCTAATTAATATATATTATATATATAACATGGTATTATTTAAAAGAATAAATTATCAATTATATTATATTAATTTTATGAAATGAAACTATGTTTTAATAAAAAAATTTAAAATAAACTAATGTTGATTATTAGGGATATTTAATAAATATTAAATCTTATTGTATTCTCTTATACTATAAAATTTCCAATATATAAGTATTCACAAGGTAAAATTACACTTTAATTGGTTTTAAAAATAAAATTAATAAATTTTATGTTTATTATCAATAAAATTGTGTAGGGATAATTTTTAAGCTGGATTTGGGGGTAAAATAATTTTAATTCTTAAAAGGTATATAATTTATGAAAACTATTTTTCATTAAATTTTGCATAATTGGATTTAAATTTATTTATACCACTTCTTGAAATGAAATATTTTAACATATATTCGTTGTTTTTATTTATAATAACAAACTAATGAAATAATTTTCATTTCATTTTATTCCAAATTATGTTACCTTAGTAAATGTTATTCATAATATTACTGACTAAACGGTTAAAATAAGGGTTACATTAAGATAAAGAGGTTAAAATATCTATAAAAATAATATAAAGTTACCTTTATCAGTTTATTTTTGACACAAATTATCAGAACATATAAATTGGACTAACTTTTATCCACTATTCAAGAGAGATACATTTATTAAATATATAATATCTTATTATTTACTAATGTGTTAGTCCAAAAACATATAATTGGGAACCAACTCGCCTATCATCACCACTAAAATATATAACATTTTCTCATGTATTACCTAACAAAATATATTCCAAAACCCATATCCATGTTATATATATATTTTTTCATTCCAAATGGAAACACTAATAATCCCTAAGGAGTTGTTATATGATGATTATCAGTGGATGAGTTATGACTTATAACAAAAAACATTCTATATAAATTTTACATTAACCACCATAATATATATTATATATATCATAATATTATTAAATATATATAATTAATATAATAACTTTTTATTATATTGAAGTAAAATTTATTTTATACCATTTTTCCTTCCAATAATGAATGAAAATGTAGTCTTTGGGTATTTCTAGACTTCCTCTTAAAAATGTGATGTATCTCATTTTTATCACCACATAATATAATAGGATTATATTTATACATATATATAATGTATATAATTGATATATATTAAATAATTATAAAACTAGGATGATAAAATATTATCCACTTTCCACTCCTCTTATAGGATGGAAAATAAAAACACCTATCAGGTGTTCATATGGAATACTTCCACCACAATATGATATATTTCATTCTTCATAACCATAAATCATAGTCAGTTAGAAAATGTTTACTTAATTTATCAATATGAAATTAATTTAATTATTTTTAATATTTAGATTATGTAACCATTATACTATTTACCATAATTATGGTAGAGAATTTATTTTAATGAATATTATGTAGACATCATTAAAATGTTCTATGTTAATTTATAATATATAGTAACTAAATAAAATAATGAATTAACTCAAATAGAATGAAAACTATAATTTAAGTAATATGGAAATTTTTTTAATGAAATTATATTATTAATATATTTTTTTTATAAATGAATGTTAATGACCTACATGGAATGTTGAGACTCACGGTAAATAATTTTTTATTAAAACATTGTTTTTAAATCATTTTTGTTTTACTTTAAAAATAATTTTACTCAATATACATGTTCATATAATTAAATGATTTCTTTTATTTTATTTACATAAATTAATTATTAATTTCATTTTCAAATATCATTTAATATCATTTAATTTTATTAATATAATATTTCAATATTTTTTAAAGTTATGATTCATAATATTTATAAAAGTTAGAAAATAATGTTTTTGAGTATTTAATTCATGTTCACTTTTCCATTCCATAATATTCTTTATTAGATATCATGATTCCACTACAATGTTTTTTGATTTATAAAAAATGATCTGGTAACACCCTAGGATTTTAAAAGAACTCTATGTTAGGTGGAGTATATAACATGCAACACCAAGATTTAACAGAACACACAATATTATTATAAAAATTTCATAATAGATTTTGAATTGGTTGGTATAAATTAAATTAACATATTTATTAAATTTTTTTAATTTTAATAATCTAAAATAATGCTAATAAATAATTATGAAATAAACCTTCTATTTTTTGCAAGGTCATTTTATTTTTCAAAATTAATTTTCATTAGAAATGGGGTTTACTCAAAAAATATTATAATTAATATTTTCAAATTTTGAAAATTTTATTTTATAAAAATAACATCATTTCCAAAACCATTATTAAAAAATCATCATTGGGTGAATTTATGAGATTATTTTTTAAAATTATTTTTATTGAATGGTTAAAATAGTGTTCTTTTATTTAACACATTATTTTTGGTTAAATAATTTAAAAAGGTCCATTATATTTTAAAATGGTATAAAAGAAAAACTAATTCATATATTTTATAGAAAATGTCATAATGTTCTTTAAAATGAATTTTATGGTTTAATTTGGTATAATTTATTTTTTATTTCTGAGAAATATATTTTTTAAAAACTTGTTTTCCATTGTATGATTTCATCATGATTCCCTACTTTATATCACCCTAACATCACTCTTTTAATCATGTTTTCCATTTAATATTACAAATATTATATCAAATTTAATATCCCCTTTTATTCAATTATAAATTTTTTATTGTGTTAAAAAGTGAAATTATTCTTGTTTTAGAGATTTCATTGTAGGAGGTTGTGATTTGAAGGGTTAGAGATGATCCAGAGGGAAAATTGGCCAAACTACATGGAAGCCCAATAAAATATGTCCACTTTATTAACTATATTGAAAAATAAGTGGCTCTACAAGATATTAAATTTCATTGGACTCTACATAACTTTATAAAGTATAACTCCTCTCAAAAAAGTGTATCCCAATTTATCTATTAAGGTGTCATCCAAACCAATCTGTCTATGACACCGAGTCTACATGAAGTCAATGATTAGGTTAGGTTATTTCATCAATATCTATCAAATTGATCGTCTAATGGATGAAAATTTTGAGATAGAGATATTAAATATTCTTAACCAATACTTTTTTCATTTCTCCAGAACAAGATAAGGCGATTTCCCAACCAATAACCAAGACCTAAGTGGTATCTTGAAATATGGGTTCCCAACACCACTCCCATTTTGGCTATAAATTGACTCATTGGGAACAAAATTGTCATGTTCTTCCAAGAAGTGATGTTATGAAATTTTAGAGTTCCATTGGAGTCTTATCATTACATTAGTTTATCTAGAACGTTCTATACTCAAAGGGGGGAGCTCTTGAAGCAAGGATCCCTTAATCGAAGCCTTTCTCTCCTTCTTTTGTTGTAATATTTGACTATTTGTAAAAATATTGTTATTTCATCATTATTTATTATATTTTTCCATATTTTATTAACATATGTCATTCATTAATATTCTTATTTGGTCTGGGAATCAAAAGTATAAACGAGATAGTGTTTTACCCTTTATAAACCAATGCAAATGCCAGATGATTAAACATGACTACGCATCCCATAAAAGTGTTTTTTTTTCTATGTAATCAGTCAATGTATTACCTTATTCAGTTATTAATTTTGAATCATTAAACTAAATAAAAAAAATATTATCTATGAATTTATATTTAAAATTAAAAGAATTTAATCATGTAATTTGACAATAGACACACACAAATATGGGGGGTCGAGATTTATGTAAATTGTGAGTGTGATCCTTTAATCGATAAATCCATACCACAGTACAAATGTTTTTAGAGTTAATATATAATCCATGAAATCAATTAATACATATTTATATATGGGATTTACTACCTAATTTATCAGTGACCATAATCTAGTATAATAATGACAATCATTGTAGGGTGTTGTGATTGCTTATTCTGAAGCTGACATAGGGTTTAACTCCTTTCATCTTGATGGTAATGTTAACTCTCTTAGGGTATGAATATTATCAATCATGGGAATATTAATTAAGTTGTTGTTAATTTAAATTTTGTTGATCACTAATTTAGTGAAGAGTTATTGATATATCGATTTCGGTATTAAAATATTTTCTATAAAATAACTTCTTGTATTGTTTTATTAATAAAATTGCATTTTAAAAAAATTAGAAAAAACATGATGTTATTTAAGCATGATTCATCTTCTTATTTTGTAAACCTTTTGTAGCCACCCATCCTTCTATGTGGTTTATATTAATAAATTTATATTCAAACTATCTTTAATATGTTATTCTAAATTAATTCCATAATTGAGATATGACCTTGGTCAGCCACTCGGCTATACAATAAAACGTGAAACTGAATATAATTTAAGACTGCCCATGAAAACACCTTTTAAATTGGCATCATTTACAGGGGGTAAAGTGATTTCTTCAACAAATTAGTGGAATGAATTTTAATTTTCATTAGATTCTTTTATTTTCCTCTTTCTTTCTTTTCTCGCATTTGCCACATTTTTTTATCTTACTCTATTCTTTTATTTTTATCAAATAAACTCAAATATCAATTTATTATTATTTTCCCACATTTGAGAATTTTTTCTTTTTTTCAATTGATGATATGAACTATTCATGAGGATCTATAAGATCATGACCTCGATATTATATGTAGCCTTCTTGCTCAAATCAAACAGACTCAAACTATGGTATGTTTCCACATTAAACTAGTTTATGAATTCCACCATTTGGGTAACATTGAAATTGGAGACAATTATGAATCCATAGTAAATGAAGAAAAAATGGATGAAAATAATAACAATTAACATATTTGAACCATTTGAGAATTGGCTAAAACCAACATTAATTATCTTCCAAATTTTATTCTATACCCAAACCTGAAATCAAACTTTGAATAGAAGTCTCTGTAAATTCACATGCTTCCAAACATTCACGGCCTCTCAGAATTTGATACCAATATACATCTAAATAAATTAATTTGGGTTTTATTAACCCTTATACCAAGAAATGTATCTAATTATAAAATAAAACTAATATAATTCTCATTATCAATTGATATAACTGTAGAGGATTGGATGTATTACATAAAACAAGAAGATGAAACATGTTGGAATGAGTTGAAATGTATTTTCATACAATTGTTTTTTTCAGAAACAAGGATCACATCAATTCACATAGATATCTTATGTATCAAACAAGTAGAAGGGAATTAAATGTATTAATTTTGGGAGAGATTCCAAAAGTTCTGTGCAAGCTTCCCATATCACCAAATTAGTTAGATAATAATAATCCAATACATCTATGATGGACTCTCACCAATGGACAAAATCATGTTGAAACTGTTGTTGGAGGGGTATTGGTCGACAAAACACTGGTAGTTGAATGTGCATTGATCAATAATATGGCACAAAACACCCGTCATTTTGATGATAGAGGTACACAACATGTCAGATGAGTAGATTAGGTAAGTAATTCCTCTCTTGAAATTCATTTTATTAATAATAATTTGGAATAATTGAAAACTATTGTAATGCATATTGAATTTGATCAAAATACTTCCTAACAAACTCATTTGAGGCCATATTCCATTTACAATGAAATAGACCACCCAAAAGAATTTTCCCCCATTAAATAATGTCAGAGTATTGTGAAAAACGGTTACATGGGAGACCATATCAGTAGAAACAACAACCACATCCCCAACAGAAGTATGATTACATTGAACTAACATACAACCATGTGTGGGATGATCAACCAGACAAGTGGTATGGCTCAGTACAACAACAAAGGATCCCTTTCAACAAAACATCTAGATGCCTCTGCCATTATAGTAGGGTTTCCAAAAACCCAAAGGATGTTTGAAGAACAAATATCAACATGTCATAAACAAGGGACATCTCAACAAAAGGTTTATTCTAACACTGATGATTTTTTCAATAACATTTTGCTTAATTAATAGATGGATCATAAGAGTAAAGTTTCTAAGTTGGGGGAGTTACAAACTCATATTATAAATATTTCCACTGCCCTCTATTAACTGGTAAGTAATAATTTATGACATCTACCAACACAAAATCACTCAAAAACCCAAGGGAAATGTCAGTTCCATAACATTGAGAAGTGGGAAGTAGACAACTAATACATATATAACTAACATTCTATCTGGTGTCACCTCAACTCCATAAAAGACCCATTCCACACAAACATATGAAAAACTAATGGAGAAAGATAAATTTATGAAAAAGATTGATGAAATTCCTCATAAATAATTCATTTTTTAAACAGATTTGTTTAAATCATTACACCAACTATAGAAATTCCATCATTGTGCAAGGATCCCATGATGTTCACCATAATAAGTACTATAAGGGAGTTTCACCTTTTATTTGGATCTTTGTGATTTTGGAGATTCTATAAATTGGATGAATCAGTATATATTCTATTATTTAAATGTTTGTGAGTTGAATATGATGAGATTTGTCATGACCCATCACCCAGGGTTCGCATCGTGACTACCCTAATCCCGCCTTCCATTGGCTAGTGGCTGGTGACTAGCACCAAAGGTGTAATTCCCTAAAACTGGGATTGTGTTTCCTTTATAAATCATAAACACACACAACCAGAGTACAAGGGAAGACAAAACTATGTAAATCTGTATAACAAGTGTTCTAAAAGTAAAAAAGTGGCCAGAAATACAAGCCAACAAAATGGTACAGCTACAACTGAATGAATGTACAACTGAAAGAGACACACTACTAAATGGAGAAAGCAGCTCCTAGATCGTACCACAGGTTCCTACCTGATTGGTAGGTAAAGATGTCCTTCTTAGCACTCCGCGTCTATCGGTCCGCTTCATGTGTTTTCATTCCGAGTGGTCCACCTCCCAGTACCATCCAGTCCTGGCACTCTCGGCCTCCGTCAGTGTTTTCTGTCATCTTCATCCAACACAATGAGGTGCGGGCATATCCCATGTAGTGGTGAGTATAACGATTGACAGCATGGACCCCGAGACCCTCAAGGTATCACAAACTTCTACAAGGATAAAACACAAAGTATGAAATCAATAGATAACCATTACATAGGTATATGCCCATAAATATACATATGTTATCAAGTAACCCATCTCAATCATAAGGAAAACACAAAGGTCATTGACTTAGCTCAATACATGATTTTCATTAACGAAACCACAGCTGCTGGATAAATTGTCCTCTTTCGTGTACAGATTCCCTATCACTACTGCAAGGTGCTACTCAATATCCTTAGACTCATGAGGTACTCCTCCTGTCGAGTATCGCGGGTCTGCTGCCAAACCGGGTGCTCCTCTGATGTGGGTCTGCCGCCAAACCTGGAACTCCCGCTAATAGCCGTCAGAGGTACTCCTCCTATCAAGTACCAAGGGTTTGCTTCCAAATCAGGCGCTCCGTCCTCCATGGTAATGCCACTAAACTGGGAGCTCCATTCACTGGGCTAATCGAATCACTCCGAGTCGAATCGGTCAAGAAGTCGTCAGGTATACAACTACTAGGTCTACGCACTCTATCTACTCAACATCGGGAGGATCATCTCTATTATCTACTGTTCAGTACTCCAAGTGTCACGAAAGCGCAGGTGGATGTGTCTCAATGGACCACCACGTCAAAGAGATCTCAACATAATAGACAGCACGTCAATCGGACACCCATTCTTTGAGTTATTATCATTTTGGTCCCAGGGGCCTGGTTGGATTCATGTACAAACCAACCTGACCATGACTCAACTATACCTGAACTCTAGTGTGGTATTCTCAAAGTGACGTCTATGCTACAGGAATTCCGACGCCATTGACGGTTCATCAAACGGACGTCTGATGCCAATGATATAGCCCATGAAGGAAAATGGTCAGTAATGGGTCCGGGTCTGATCCGACCCGATCAGAATAACTCGGCCCAATAAAAAATGGGCCGATTTGGTCTAGGTTGAGCAGGTCAGAATCGCTGGGTCTGACCCGGGCCATTGGGCAGGTTAGCCCGCTATAATTCGACCCCGTCCATTGGGCCCGACCCAGCAGACCACGAGGTCAGTTCAGCCCGATTGGCGCCACGTTGGAGGCTCGGTAACGTGGACCAGGAGCCCAGGCCAGTTTGACCAGCAACAATGCGGGGGCACCATGGGTCGGCTCAGCAGCCCGGTGGCTGGGAGGCCAGCAGGCAGGCTGCACTGCGCGTGGGCGGGCGGACGGGTCACCGACTGGCCGCAGGTGCACCGTGTAGGGCGCCAGTGAGCCAAGCAGAGCGCGCTGGTGCCAGGCGAGGTGCTGGGATGCCGGGTAGGATGTATGGGTGCTGTTCAACCCACATCAGGGGAGCCGGGTAGTGAGCAGGGGTGCCGGGAAGGGGCGTGGGTAGGGGCGCGGGACGCCAGGCAGTGTGCCGGCAGGGCCCGTGGCGCCGGGTAGTGCACAAAGGGGCACCGGGCAGCACAAAAGGGTGATGGGTACCAGCACGAAGCGTGACGATGCATGGGCAGGTGATGCGGGGTGGGGCGAGGAACAGGAAGGTGGGTAGCGCAATGGTGTGTGGGGGCCGCAAGCAGTGCGGTCTTCATTCTCTGTCTTCTTCATCGTCACCTCAGTGCCATGCCATCGCAGAATCATCACAAAAAGAACAAAGAAGGGGTCTGACCATTTTTTTGGCCCTCACCCTCTGCGTTTAGAGTGGTAGCATTTGGTTCACAGGAACGAAGCTCAATAAGTAAAATATATCACTTTGTATCAAACTTCATTCGATGCTGAGAATAAGAAAAGAAAATCTTCATCATGCAACAACACCTACCTCATTTGGCATTCGTAGACAAAGTCACAGGGAAAATGTAGGCATCGATTCATCGTCTGCTGCGTTCGTCACATCCTCCCAACTTGATCTTTTGTGTCAAAAAGTGTTTGGGTTAGAAGACAAAGGAAGAAGCTTCTAGGAGTTATTCGCGTTCTTCATTGGGAGGAAGAAGAATTCTTCATTGGAGATATAGTTCTCCATGTTCTTCCAATCTCCACCAAGAAGAAAGTTCCAAACCAAAATAAATTAATAGATTAACTATTATTTAAATTGTATGAAAAGCATTCAAAAGAATTTGAATTAAAAGAATTAATTCACAGAATTAATGGTGGATAGTTGGCAATATAAATGGATAGAGGGTAGGTGAGGAGGCTCTCTAATTAATTGGGAGTTCTATGGGGTTTAAGGGGGTTAGAGAAGATAAGGAGATCGGGTGGGCCCCACCTAAATAAAATCCTCCCAAGAGAGGTTATGTATGGGTGGGACCCACCAACATAGCCACTCATGGGAGGTTATGGTGTGGTAGCCCCCACCACCATCCTCCCCTTTGATATTTTACCCACCTGAAATAAAATTAAGCCACAATCCTTTTTTTATTTAAATTTATTAAGGAACCTCAAAAACTATCTTCCACTATCGATAAAACACAACTATGGTGAAGGTATCACTATGTAATCACCAACACTGCGATTTCAACAGTTCCCTTGGATTTCAATTCCGAGAATCGGTTCTAATGTTTTAAAATCATGAACGTACGCTAACTGAACGTACCCGAAAAAAAGTTCGGAAAAAATTAACAAACACCCTTGACTCCGGCCGGTAGAGGTTAGGCTCCTTCTAGGTGGAACACGCCCCAACGAACCCAATTGTACTCTCATAATTTTAATCCGACTCACCATTTTGAAGTTATAAAATTTACAATAAAATAATTATCACTAAATTATTTTATTCACGTCCAAAAACTAACTTTTTCTGGTGGCCCATGCCGGCCAAAGTTAGTATCTGCTTAAATAAATAATTCCCTCACGAGTTCAGTGGTGGTCTCAGATTTTTCATCTGAGCTACCGTTTTTGAGTAATTAGCATTTGAAAAATAAAATACTTTATTTAATTATTTTATTAACCATTAAGCCATTTTTGGGATTTCTCATAGGAGGCATGTGCCAACTACAGTTAAGTTGCACCTAGGGTAAACCCACCATACTAAGCACAATGGTGCCCTTAGATTTCTGATCAATGTAACCATTCAAGATTTATTCCACATTTTCAGCAAAACTTCTTACGCGCGTTATTTTAAGCATAACAAAACCATGACAGATCATTTCGTGCACTCTGATCCTTGGAAGTAGGCGCCGTCAGAAACTGCAGACACATAAAATTACAAAGAATTTTTTTTTTGAAATTACATGGCCTTTACATTACCCTCATTTCATGGCTTTACATCCCCGTAAAGCTAGAACACATACTAGGGAAACAAAAGGTGGTACTGAACACTAATCTGAGCCTCCTGCTCCCATGTGCTATCCTGGAGGTTCTCGTGATGCCAAAAAATGCGCACAACAGGAATCGACTATCCACGCAGGACAGCTCCCATCGATCCTCAATCTATACTGGAACCTCTATGAATGTCGCCCCTTTTTCAATGTCTAGCTCGTCATGTTTGATGATGTGGAATGGGTTGTGCATGCTTCCCCACAACTGAGATAAATGGAAGACGTCGTGCACCTGGTGAAACTAAGGTGGAAGGGTGTGGAGGTAAGCCACCTCTCTTACTCTGCTGAAGAAGTGGAAGTGTGACTATAAGAGACTGTAGATAGGTTGAACCATCTCTATCCACAAAAGGAAAAATGTAATGCAGCCGACTACTCTATTACCTCTCCTATCAGTTGAATACCTATCCTCCTGCTGAGCGCATCCGCAACAATGTTCCACTTCCTACGAGTATAGACTATCTTGAAGTCATAGTCCCAGAGGAACTCAAACCATTACCAATGTCTTAGTTACATATCCTTCTAAAATAAGACACAACTAAGACTATTGTGATTAGTATAAACCGTAAACCGTTCGCTCAACGAACTATGTGTGAGAGTAGCCAATTGTAAGAACTCAACTTCACCCTTCTTTGCTTACATTCTACAATACATGCTATGATTTTTCCATTTCCAAAAAGAGTAATATGGTATAATCCCCTAGATGAACCATGTCCTTTTCCTAATATAGTCAATCCTGACATGAATGATACTAATTCATGTCATGGACAACGTCGAAAGGCCTCAAGTCTACGACCAAGAGATCCTACCATTACTCTTGCCTCCAAGCATTTATTCACACTGTAGGCATCATTGTGTGATCACCAGGTCTCCTCCTATAGAAATATCAAAATTGAGGGTCAAGTAAATTGTTTTAACTAGAACTAATTAGTATTAACCACCAAAAAAGGCAGGAAAGAAAATGTCACAACGAAAACTGTCATTTATTACTCCATCTGAAAGTACAAAGAAAAAAAACCAACCACAAACAAAGGCATCAACGAAGCTAGAAGTATCATGAACAAAGGCCTCATTGCATGGAGCTAGTCTTTCTCTTGTCCAACTAGTTCCGGAGTTCGAGGTGAACTGTCTTGGGGTGGGAGTAATTGTGCTTTATGACTCTGACCACCATCCGTTGAAGGACCTGCTCCACTGCATTATCCAATGCTCGACTGATTCTCAAGCTCCTGCCACTACTTCTATCTTGGTGGCTCCTCCAACGCCTGCTGATCAACTGTACGAGGTGTCAGACAGTCACATGCTCAGGGACACCATTCCCGGCAAGAATAACAGAATCTTCTCTGTCCAGCTCTCCCTTGGCCTTCGGTTCCCCACACCCCCTTTTCCACATCTTGGGGTCTTCTATAAGTAGGTATAACCCAATCGTGCCCCCTTTTCATCTATCCACTACCTTCTACAAATTACTTAGCTACTAATGGAAATCCCTCCAGCAAGAGCAGCAGCTGCTGATCATGCACAAAGTGTAGAGTTGCTAGAATAAACTCCGCCCTGAAAAGACCCTCAATGTTTCCCCAGGTGAGGGTCACCTCATAGTAAAATTGAATCATCAGGCTCCACCACCTCTCAACTGCTCACTAAAAGATACTAACAGCTAGGTGCACCATCAAGTCAGCAGGTGTCCCAACTATCTGGAAAACTCAAGCTACAAACTCCTGCTAGTACCCGTCCATCTATAAAACAGTCTCCCCTCGGAACGTCGGAGGCCTCTATCACAGGAACTTGTGAAATGCGTTCAATATGTGTGCACCCTCTGCTACTAGGTCTGTTGGTAATGGTATCCCAGCATGTAATGGTACTGCTGCTGCCTCTACTGTGATGGGGGCCCTACACTGAGGCCTCCTTGCTCTGTGGGCTGTCGGTACATATGACTCTTGGGGCACTAACTGGTCATCCACAGGGAGGCATCCTGAAAGAAACAGATGCGACACAGTCAGAAAACTATACCTGGTGAGCTGACCTAGTATGAGCTAACTTAAATAAATATTTTGAAAACACACATGCAATCATTGTTTTGATGCACTGAGTCAGAAATCAGAAGACCGGGTCCTGGTGTATGGATACGTTAGCCACCCGCACCAACACTGGACTCCCTCGACTGAAAACCACACTTATTACCATTAACACTATTAATTCACAAAAAATGAAATATTAGAGTCCTATGTTTTGTGGTAGAACCGACTCCTCGGATACCAATTTTTCATGACCCGTCCCCCAGAGCCTGTATAGTGACTACCCAAAGCCTGCCTTCCATAGGTCAGGGGTTGTCGACTTGAACCATATACTTAATTCCCAAAAACTGTGAAGGAGTTGCCTTTATAAATTGTAAACACACACAGCCATAGTACAAGAAGAAGAAAACACTAAGTAAAGCTGTATAAAAATTGTTCTGAAAGTACAAAAGGGTCGGAAATACAAGCCAATAAAAAGTTACAGCTACCATTGAAAGAAAGTACAACTGAAAAAGACAAACTACTGAATTGAGAAATCTACTCCGGGATCTCCCACTATGTTCCTACCTAAAGGCTTGGTACATATGTCCTCCTCAGTACTCCACTTCAATTGGCCCGCTTCGTGTGCCATCATCACAAGTTGTCCACCTCTGGGTACCATCCAGTCCTAGTGCTCCCGGCCTCCTTCAGTGTTGTCTGTCATCTGCAACCAAAACAACAAGGTGAGGGCAAAGCCTGTGCAGGGGTGAGTATTACGATACTCAGTAGGGACCCCGAGACCCTCAAGGTCTCACAAAATCTAACATTGATAAAACAAAAAGTATGAAATTATCGGATAACCATTACATAGGTATATGCTCGTACATGTACCTAATTTATCAAGTAACACATATCAATCATGATGAAAACACAAAGTTCATTGACTCTGCTCCAACCAGGATTTTAATTAATGAAACCATGACTACTGGAGAACTCCTCATCTGTCATGTACAGTGGCCATGATGCGAGTCTGAGGTGCCACTCACTATCCTTAGACTGCTGAGGTACTCCTCCTGTCGAGTACCGCGAGTATATTGGAAAACCGGGTGCTCCTCTACTATGGGTCTGCTGCCAAACTGGGCGCTCCCCCTAATAGCCGACAGAGGTACTCCTCCTATCGATTACCACAAGTCTGCTACCAAACCAGGCGCTCCGTCATCCGTGGGCCTGCCGCCAAACTGGGTGTTCCGTCCAATGGGCTAATTGAATCACTATGAGTCGAATTGGTCAATCAGTTGTTAGGTCCAGAGCTACTAGGTCTCCACACTCTATCAACTCATCTCCTAGAGGATCCACTACACGAGATATCAGTAAATACTCCATGTGTCACGAAATTGTAGGTGGAAGTATCTGAAAGGACTTCCATGTCAAAGGGGTCTCAACGCAACAGACGACGCGTCAATCGAATGCATGGTCTGTTAGTTATTAGCCTTTTAGTGCCGAGGGCCCGGTTGGATTCCTGTACGAACCAACCTGACCATGACTCAACTATACCCAAACTCTAGTGGGGTATTCTGAATGAGATGGCTATGATCCAATAATATTTTCACTGCTGATGGTTCGTCAAACGGACATCGGGTGCCAAAGATATGGCCCAAAAAGCAAAAGGGTCAGTAATGGGTCCAGGTTCGGTCCGACCCGGTCGGACCGACTCGGCCCAACCCATACTGGGCCAACCCGGTTTGGGTCAACCTGGTAAGACCTATTGGGTCCATCCTGGCCCATTGGACTGTTCAGCCCGCTAAGATATGCCCCGATACACTGGGCCCGACCCAACGGACCGCGAGGGCGGTTCAGCCAGATTGGCGCCACATAGGCAGCTCGGTAACGTGGACCGGGAGACCAGTCCGGTTTATCCAGCGACACCACATGGAATTGGGGCATGGGTGGGCCGACTGGTCACTGATAGGCCACGGGTGCACCGGGCAGGGTGCCGGTGAGCTAGGCAGAGCAGGCAGGTGTCGGGCGGGGTGTCGGTATGCCGGTCAGGGTGTCAGGGCACTAGGCAAGCCATGACAAAGGCACAGGGCAGTGCGCGGGGGCACGGGGCAGGGGTGCGGGGCATGTTGTAGCGGCACGGGGCACCGGGAAGTTTCTTAGGTAGGGGTGCGGGATGTCGGGTAGCGCGTAAGGGGGCACCGGGCAGCGTGAAAGGGCACCGGGCACCAGCGTGAGGCACAGTGGTGCACGAGCAGGCGATGCTGGGCGAGGCAGCACGTAGGCTGGAGGGTAGTGCCGTGGGGCATTGGGGCCATGGGCAATGCGGTCTTCATTCATCGTCTTCATAACCATCACTTTAGTGCCATGTTTTCGTAGAATCATCAAAAAAATAACAATAGAGGGGTTGGGCCATGTTGGTTTGTCCTGCACCCTCCACGTTTAGAGTGGTAGCATTCAGTTCACATGAATGGAGTTCAAAAATTAAAATACATCACTTTGTATCAAAAATCATTCGATGCTGAGAAGAAGAAAGTAGATGCATCTTCATGCAACAACCCCTACCTCATTTGGTGTTTGTAGAAGAAGTCTCGGGGAAATTGCGGGTGTCGATTCATCATCTACCGCATTTGTCAGATCCTCCCAACTTATTATTGTGTGTCAGAAAGAATCTAGGGTAGAAGACTGAAGAAGAATCTTCACAATTTTCATCGCATTCTTCATTTGTAGGAAGAATCATTCATCATTGAAGAGATATTTATCCAATTTCTTCCAAGCTCCAGTTAGAAGAAACATCTAACACAAAATAAAATAATAGAAAAACAATTATTTTAACAGTTTGACATGCATTCAATAGAATTTGAAATAATTAATTAATTCACCGAATTAATGGAGGTGAGTTGGAAAAATAAATGGAGAGAGGGAAGTTGTGGAGGCTCCCTAATTAATTGGGAGTTCCATGGGGTTGATGGGGGTTAGAGAAGTAAAGGATCTCGGGTGTTCCCCACTTAAATAAAATCCTCCCAAGGCAGGTTATGTGTGGGTGGGCCCAACCTACATAACCAATCATGGGAGGATATAGTGTGGCGGAACCCACCTCTAACCTCCACTTGGATATTTTAACCACCTAAAATAATAATTAGGCATTAAATTATTTATATTTAACTTTACTAATGAATACCAAAAACTATCTACCACTCCCGATAAAACACAACTATGGTGAAGACCTCACTTAGTAATCACCGACGCTGCATGTTCAATGGTTCCCTTGGATTTCAATTCGGAGTATCCGTTCAAAAGTTATAAAATATCGAACGAACGTTTACTGAATGTACCAAAAGAAAAGTTTAAAAAAAATTATTATCCACCCTCGAGATGTGCCGATAGAGGTTACGCTCTTCATAGGTGAAACATGCTCCAACGAACCCAATGCTACATTCAGATTTTTAATCCAACTCACTATTTATAAGTTATAAATATTATAGTAAAATAATTGTCACTTAATTATTTTACTCGCGGCCAAAGACTAACTTTTTCTGGTGGAATGTGTCGGCCAATGTTAGTATTTTCTTAAATAAAGCATTACATCACGAGTTCAACAGTGGTCTCAGATTTTTAATCTGAGATACCTTTTTTGAGATATAGGCATTTGAAAAATAAAATAATTTATTTAATTATTTTATTTTCGGTTAAGCCATTTTTGGGATTTCTCACAGGAGGCCTGCACCGACTAAACATAAGTCTCGCCTAGGGTAAACCCGCCATCCTGAGTGCAACGGTGCCCTTGGATTTCAGACCCGAGTAACCATTCAAGAGTTATTCTACAATTTCCGGAAAACTTCTTACGTGCATTAATTTATGCTGAACAAAAAGTGGACGGATTATTTCGGGCACTCCGGGCCTCGTAATCAAGCACCGTCAAAAACTGCAGACTCTAAAAATTAAAAATAATTTAACATAAAAAATTTACTTCAAAATTATGTTTCATTACATGATTAGTAGTGCAGTTGGTGAATATTGATATGACATGACCTGTAGAAGTCCTTGAGGGCGTACTTTTTTGTGTAATAGACATGATATTTCCAGCAGGCCTCTATCTACTTAACATGGAGGATGATTAGGTAAGTTCTCATTCTCCAATTATCATCTGTAGTACCATCCTCATAACCTCAAAATCTATCATAAATGATTATGTGGGTAAAATTAAGATTGAGTGTGGAGATGTTTTAGTGATATGTATTTTTATACAGCCCATAATGTTCATCTTAGAGGACCATTATGCTTTTTTCTCTTATTTTAATCCACCAAATAAAAACCCTATGGTAGTTTATTGTCCTATACTAAGGGAGAATATGAGTATTGGTTCTATTTTGATGTCTAAGAGAACTTTCAAACCTATTTATAATGAACAAAACTAAATGTGGTTTTATTTTGAAATCGATTCTTATTCAAATTTTGATAATTCTCACCCTTATTATGACATGGTAGTTGAGTATATTGATGGATATGATGAAATATTCAATGATTTCGATGATTTATATTCTTATACAAATGTTCAGTGTGAAAATATTTTAATTCCTTCAAACATGACACCCTATATTAGAACACAATAAATTTACACCAAATATAAAATAATCATACTTGTTATGTGGTGATAAATTATCTATTATCATTGCTAAAAATAGCTCTTCTGAATATGATGAAAAACTATTTAATCTTTTGAGGGAGTAAATTATGGAAATTATGTGGACTTGGATGAAATATATGGTATTACCACACTATTTTCATGGATAGGACTCTTTTAGATCATGGGGATGAAATGATGATGAATCCATAAAGGAGACGCAATCCCACCTTTTTTGAAGTTGATAACAATGATGTTAAAAAATTGCTCAAGGAAGGTACAATTTATAACATTCAGAATTCTCAGTGGGTGAGTCCTATTCTAGTTATGCCTAAAAAATAGGTTTTACTATTTTAAATAATGATAAATACGAGTTAGTTCCAATGGGTATTAAAAAAAGTTGGCGAGTGTGTCTTGGTTATAGGAAACTAAATCAATCATTTTGCAATAATCATTTCCCCTCCCATTTATTGACTAAATGATGAGAGACTAGGTGGGAAGACACATTATTGTTTCTTGGATGGATTTTATCTATATTTGGATGTTCATATATCTTTAGAGCATCAGGATAAGACCACTTTCACATGTCCATTCATTACATCTTCCTACCAAAGGATTCCATTTGGACTTTGAAATGCCCCGGGTACCAACAAGCGATGGATGGTGAGTATTTTTTTCTTGATTTTCTTGTTATCAACAAGGAGGTATTTAGTGGTAATTTTACACTATATGAGTATTCCTTTAATGATTCTATCTCAAGTTTGGGAAAGTTTCTGAATTATTGAATTGAAACGACTCTGGTCTTAAACAATGATATGTTCCATTTCATGGTAGAGAATGGCATCTTCATAGGGAATGTAGTGTAAATACATGAGATAAATGTTGATAGATATAAGGTAGATATTATTTCACCATTATGCTATCCTTCATGTGTGTGTGATAGTAGATCCTTCCTAGGATTTGTAGAATTCATTCAGTGCTTCATCAAATAATTTTTAAAGATATTTCTTCATATGTCACAATTAATTCAAAAGGAATTGGGTTTTGGGTTATAGAATTATTGAAATACTTCCTTTGATGAGGTATATAAGTGTCTGACCACTCCACTGATCATATATACCCCATGGTGGGAGATTTATTTTGAGTATTTTTTTGATTCCTTCAATATCGTTGTTGGAGTTGTCTTATCTTAGTGGGTGGAGGGATATTCACATGTGATTGCCTATGAATCAAGGACACTTGATTCACCCTAATCAAAATACACAACAATGAAAAATAATTTCTTTCATTCTTATTTTATTTAGGAAAATTATGATCATATTTATTGGTCTCTAAAGTAGTTATTTTTTTACCATGAAATTCTATGGTATTTATAGAATTAAACAAATTCAAATACTTGGATAATCTGATGGATTTTATTTTTAAAAAAAATTTGATATCGAGATAAAGGACAAGAAGGGGAAAAAACTGAGTTGAGGACCACATGGGTAGGCTTACTCACACACTAGAGGATGAAACCTTAGACTAGGTATATATTTGGGACACATAACCCAATGATCATCTCTATGTCATCTTAGGTAAGAATCCTTGGTATAAATATTTAGTAAACTACCTTGTTACCTTGGAAATTATTTAAAATTTAATAAATCAATAAGTCCAAAAGATAAAGAGTTATTCAAGAGTTTGTGTTTGGGATGATCCATAACTTTTGTGCATGTGTAGTGATCATGTTATAAGGATGTGTGTTCATAATCATGATTTTGTGAACATTCTATATTGCATCCATAAACATTCATATAGAGGACACTTTGGACCCCATCAACTTGATAGGAAAGTCTCAAACTCTAGATTATATTGGCCTAGCTTATTCCATGATTCTCAAGTGTTTTCAATTCATGGTCATGTTTCCAACACAATAAGAGTATTTCTAAGAGACATGATATTCCCCAACAATCAATATTATTATGTGAGATTTTTTATGTCTGGGGGATTTATTATATTTACAATTTTATATGTTTATTTGGGTTTTTATATATTTTGGTTTTTGTTGATTTTGTGAGAAAATTGATGGAGGCTAAGTACCCTAGGAATAATGATTCATAGGTTGTACTGGACTTTGTCGAGAGACAATAATTTTGTAGGTTTTCAAGTAACAAAGGCTACCATTATTGACCAAAGGACACACTTTTATAATCATAATTTGGCTTACCTCCTTCAGAAATATGGGGTGAAATAGAAAACATCAACATCATACCACCCCCAATCAAATGGCTAGGTTGAGCTTTCAAATTGTGAGGTGAAACAAATTTCAGAGAAAACCATTCAACTGAATAATAATGATTGGAGTAAGAACATTAGTGGTTCACTTTTGAATAATATAATTTCATACAAGACACCCATCGGTATATACCCATTTAATTTTATTGGAATTCTTTTCATCTATCTATGGAACTCACGAATCAATCATATTAGGCAATAATGAAATGCAACATGGACTTAGATGATGATGGAATTCAATGGAAGTTGTAAATTCCAAATCCTGAGGCGATTTTATTTTCATCATATGGGAACTCGAGGCATTACAAGGAATGATCAAATGCAGCTCATGATAGAATGATCCAAAAAAAAAAGTTTCATGTTGGAGATAATATACTGCTCTATAGTTCATGAGCAAAGATGATGCCTAATAAGTTGCATTCTAGATGGTTGTGTCATAATATTGTATCTAATTATTTTCCTTATGGTGTAGTGGAGATCACAAAAGAAGAAACTTGAAGAAGATTTATAGTAAAAGGGAAACATTGGAATCCAATACATTGGGGGATTTTCTACTGATGTAGTGGATTTCATCACACTATATGATCCCTTCTTCAATTTAGAATATCATATCATTCATATCATTTTCACTTTTATATTATTTTTCCTATTTAAAATTCTGCATTTCAGATGCTATATCATCTCATGGGTTCACATTAAAAAAAATTAAAAAATTTATCTGTGGGAGAGTGAAAATTTTAGTGTACTAATTTTATATTTTTTTTCATTTTTCTAAAAAATACATGTTTATAATTTTTTCTTCTTTCTGTAACTTTTTAGCTGAAATGAATCTCATTGACTTTTTCAAATCCATTTTAGAAAGTGAAACAATTTAACACATGAAACTGAGAATAAATGAATGGAGAAAATGACTTTTTTCTGATTTAAATAAATATGAATTTCATGAAGTGTACTATGAATATTGAATCACATGCCATATCCCATTTTATTTATATTTTAAATCTAATTATTATGGTGTTTTTGAATATTTTTTCATTTTATATACATTCACCTCAGTTCTAAAGAGAACTAAAACATGCTCGATTTAACCATAATTTGATTTACTCATATCAAATCATGAGGGATTGAGGAAGTTATGTTATAAATTATTAAGGACTTTATTTGGTTTTGAAGTCCCCTTTTATAATAATTGTTTTTAATGGAAAACCATGATCACCTAGCCCTTGTATCGCATAAAATCCATGAACAACATGTTAGGTTAACAATATTAAAATCCAATTTTCCCTATCCAACCTCCCTTGAACTGAAAGTATATGATCTAGTTGATGTTAAGTGTGGGGGATGAAATATTTTATTATTCTACCACATTTGGAGATAATTTACCAGGAAAATGGTTAAAGAGATTGATTTGTTGCTATAAAAAATCATGCAGTTTAAAGTTGTTCCTTTCTAGAGAATTCATGATAAAATTTGTTATGTGTTTCTATATATTCCAATTAAAAATCAATGTTATTACTATCTAGATCATTAAAGAAGAATTATGTCGGATAATATTTGCATTTTTGTTTCTAAAATGATGAATGATATGAACATTAACCGAGTTTTCATGGGGTTTGAGCTGAATTGATATTATGGTGTATGAGGAGGATACCATACATGAATGAAAATTAGAATAATGCACTTTGGTATCATAATGTTCCAAGCCTTATTTCTTATTCAACAAGAATTATCACATCAAAATTATATCAACTGGAATCCAATTAACAAACCTAAAAAAGTAATCATTATAAACATATTTCTTTAACTCCAATCGGGTAGAGATGTGAAAATTTATTAAGCCTATGGTGACCCTTTTATGAGTTTGGATGAGAATGTTATTGCTTAATTATTGATATTTGTGTGATAAAAGAAAATGAAACTGAGGTATTTTTTTGTGTTCATCGGAGGATAAATGAATTTGAAATATATTGACTGATATGAATTATGATCTTAAAATAATTATTTTTTGAGGAGGCATAATATATTTTGTTTCATTTTGAAACATTTTGATAGAATACATGATTTGATGTTTTTCCCAGGAGTTAAAAAGAATATGTGTAGGGGTCTGGTCACATCAGGTTTCACAGGTTTATTTTACCCTTACATCACTATTTTAGATTTGTTTCGTATTTAAAATTATAATTAATATATAAAATTGAACATACAATTTTATTCAATTATTAAATTTTTACCACAGTTAAAAGATAAATTTTTATTGTTTTGATGATTTATTTATATTATGATGTGATTTAATGATCGGAGATGATCCATGTGGAATATAACCAAACTACATCAAAGTCGAAGGACATTTGTCCACTATTTTGAACATTTTACAAAATAAGTCCCTCCAAATGGTCCAAAATAATTTTGGCTCTCTTACACATCACGTGATACATCTAAAATCATGAATTTGTGTCCCAATTAATCATTGAGGCGGCCATCTAAATCAATATGTCAATGGGACATAATCTGCATGATATCAAAGACATGGTTCTGAATTTCGGTCATATCTCATGCTATAAACCTCCATTGGCCACCAAATTTGATATAGATGATTTAATAATATTGGACTAAATCTTTTATCATTTTTCTATTTCTAGATAATTCCATTTACCATCCTATAACCAAGACATAATTGGTATCTTGAAATCTAGGTTCCCAAAACCACATCAGATTTTGGTTATAAATTGACACATTGGCCTGCTCATTTTCATGTTAGATTAATGAGTGATGTGGTTTGATTATGGAGTTATAGACGATGATTCCTCTCATTTCCTTGGATGTTCTTAAACATTCCATACTCATAGGGGGTTCTTATGAAGTAAGTATCACTTCACTAAAGGGTTTTTATCCTTCTAATGTAGTAATATTTTACTTTGGGTAATAAATTTCTCAGTTCCTCTATTTTTATTCTGTTTTACTCTGTTTTATTCACTTATCTTTTTCATTAATCATGTTATATGGGCTGGAAATAAACAATAAAATCAATATTGGGTTCAAATGTTTCTAATCATTAGCACATGAAAAACATTTCTATGATGAATACACCATCGATAGAAGAGTTTTTTTATTGGTAATCTATCGACTTATTACCATATTCATTTATTTATTTTAAATCATTAAGGTACTATAATTAAAAAATACTATCTATAAATTTATACTCAATATTTTGAAAAACTATGAAAGCAATTGAACAATTTCCAGAAAAACACGCAAGGTTGGGATTTATGTAAATTGTGGGGGGGGGGGAAACATAATCAGTAAAACCAAACCACATGTGATATATTTATAGAGTTCTAATATAATACTTAAAATAAATATTTTACTTATATAGAGAAAGGATTTATACAATAATTTTTCACTGAATTTAATCATGTCTTTAAATGATATTCAAATTAGGGTGTTCTGATTGAATGTATTGAAGATGACCTATGGTTTAACTATTTTCATCATGGTGTTAATGTTAATTAATACATGGGTTGTAGATTAAAAAATAATAGGATCATAATTAAGTGGATGATAATTTAAATTATAATGATCAATAACTAAGTGAAGATGTATATTTATCTAGAATACAATATATAATATATTTTTAGAAAATCATTAAATCTTGTGTTTTATTAATCAAATATCATTTCAAAAACGAAACCAAAAAAATCAATATTCTTCCAGCATGGTTCTACATATTATTTTACAATAATTAAACAAACCCATCCTTTTATGTTTTTTATTTTATTTTATTATCAAAATACCTTTAATATGTTGTTTTTAATTACATTCTTTTTTGAAAGATGACCTTGGTCAGCCACTCTGCTACACATTAATACCCAAAATCAAATATCGTTTGAGAGCACCCATGATAGTTCATTTCATTTCGTTTTATGTTTTAATCATAAATTAATTTCTCCCACCTAATGAAATATAATATTCAAAAATGGATTCCTTATTCTTAATTATGAGGTCTATATTTGGAAAATATGTCCATTTTTTCATATTAATAGAAACAATAAGAATTTTTTGTTTTTTTAACGGTAATGTGGGTTAATTATTGTAATAAATAATATTTTAAAGCTCCAAAATCATTTATAAACTTTTATATATTTCATTGTATGTGTCTATTTCATCTATAATAATCCAAAATTTAAAAATAGTATATTTTATTCTATATAACGTTCATTTTAACAATTTAATATATTGAGTAACCGAAAAATTCCAAAACAACACTTTCTTAGCATTCAAATATCTAATATTTCAAGAGAGGGACTAAAAAATACTATTTTTTATTATAAATGGATATTTAAAACATGAATTATTTTTTATCATGGCAGATTAATTTCAATTTTTAGTGATGAAATAATTATAGTTATTATTTATTCATGGTTGACAATATGCTTTACAACTATTAAAAAATATAGAAAAATATTTTCAAAACTATATAAAATAATATTTTATTGTGAATTTATTTTTCCCACCAATATTAATATGATATAACATATTATATTATTTGGATGTTTTATATTTAAATTAAATTTTTTATGTTGATTTCAATGTCAAATTATGTGTCTTGGTCTCATAATGATATTAATATTATTTTATGTTAAAGAATATTTTATAAATTATTTATAAATAAAAAAAATTCGGTATGATATAATTGATTATAAATTGTATTAAATTTAATATATTTTACATTTATTATCTATTGTTCACTTTAAATGTAGAACTTTAACCCTTTAAAATTGAATAAGTTATTACCATTGTTTAGGATAAAATTTGTTATCCAAGGTTATAATCCAAATGATAACAATTTAAAAAGATAGAAAAAACATTAAATATTACATATTATGATTATATTAAAGACTTATATTCTTTATTATTTATTATATATCATTTTGGATCCATTTTACATGAGTTATAAAAACTTTATTTTATAAAATTTCCTGTATTTCAAAAAATGACTATAATGATATTTTATAATAAATAATATTTAATTATATGATTTAATATTAATAAAAAAACTTATATGAATTGATGTTAATGTGATTTGGGTGAAAATATTATCCATAGTTCATTTATGAGTCACTATTTATTTTATGGTTACCTTTATAACCCAAAACAAGAAAAAAACATTGATAACATGGTAATTGTCAAAAGGGTTAATAGGGGATAAAATGAATAGTTAAGGGTGGGGAAAACCAAATATGTACATTTTTTAGAATATGATATTATTTATAATCATAAATATCATATTTTTAAAAATATCTATTTTGAGACAGCATTTTATAAAATAATATAAACTATTTAAATACAATAATTATTTCCTAGAGTTCTATTACCTCGTATCAAAATGAAATAACCTCTCATTAATTATTCAAAATTATTTTGAATTATTTATTATAAAATACTTAATATAATTTTTTTATAAAATATTTCACCATAACCTATATTTTCTTGTATTACAAAAATATCACCCTTTAATGGATTAAGGTGTAAGCCAAAAGAGATTTCTCAATTAGGAGGTATAATTTGTAACAATTTTTTTAAATTTTATTTAATTTTATAAATATTATAAATATATGGTATAGATTATAAAACAATTACGTCAATATATAAAATATTTTAAATTTTTATTATGATAATTTAAGAACAATTATCCACCTTCATCTAATTATTAGAAAATTGATAACGTCACTCATTCACCCATGTGGACTACAAACTCCACAAAGAGATGTGACTATTTATAACATAATCATTAAATGGATGGTAATAAGTATAAATTATTTTAATATATCTGATTTATATTATTTTTTAATTATTTATTAATGTTAAAATATTATTTAACATTCCTTCATTCCATTCATTTAAAATGGAAAACAATGCTCATGTGTACGTATGTCCAACCATCTCCAAAACGAGTGTAATTAATTTTCCTCTCAACATATTTAATGGATATATATATATATATATTCAATATATATTTTATTAATATAATTTTGTCTATAATGGATACTATACAACCACAATCAAATTGTAAGGACTAGAACTTTCAAACAGAGTCATGCATGAAAAATAATGTTGGTATCACTTAAAACATGGTTTTAATAAGGAAAATTAATAATTGGTTAATAAGATGTCATTTTAAAGTAATATATCATATGATATTAATAATTATTGTTCATTAATATATTAAATATAAAAATAAATTTATTATACTGATGGATATGCCCCCACATGACATATGTCTAACTAGAGTTAAGGGGTTTTCGTCTCACTTATATTTAAGTGAGACACATGACAAATAAAACACTGGTTTCTTTTATGTGAGGTATATAATAAAAATTATTTTAATTTAAGATTAGTCTAATGAAAATTATGGGATTATACATATCCATTAAATGTTCTCTCTATTTGGAGGATTGATTTAAAAGCTACCAAAGAGGTAAGGGAGTTATGTTTTAATATCATTATAATCAATAGTCTCTATTCTAGTGTTTACATTGTTTGAAATTATATAATCCATTACTGATAAATAAATTACATTTTATAATCATATTGTGATTTTTTAATAGAGTTTTATATTTATTATCCACACTTTATGTACTTAATATAATAAAAAAATGTTTTACGGAAAAAAATTACATTATTGACACTTTGGTTGAAAATACATTTTAATTCATATCCGTGATTTAAAAAAAATATAATAAATATGTATTTATATTTATTAAATTATTTTTAATGTCATTTTTATCAATGACTTACCTTTTTAAAAATTGATTCAAAGGATTTTAATTGTTGTTTTTCAAATGTGGTACTTTGACCATTTGTTACTGAAAATCAGAATGAAACATACATTTTAACATTCAAACAATGAATGAAATTTCCAAACATTATTTTTAGTCAATGATATGAAGAATCCCATATAATAATCCATGGTTATTTTATGATAATATTGGTTCCTTAAAATTTTCTAATGTTTTTATATTGTAATATTTAGTTTGATAATTGAAACGAAATTTTATTCTAGAAATATTCTAGTGACATTTGATGTAATTGTCTATCATTGATATCGTCCTATGATATTACTTATGATTTAATAGGGATATTATCCAATGACAATATATAAATTATTTATCAAGATTATTTGTGGTTATAATAATGAAATATATATGAAACCCATTTTATTTTTAATGTGTTATGATTTGTGGAATGTTTTTATGATATTTTGGAATACATATGAAGTAATTTAACATCATGTGATGGATTTTCCCATAATCATACAACCTTATGATCTGTTCGATAATGATTGATGTTATTGGATCCCAAATCATACATGGGAGGTTATCTCACACCTGAAAGAGGGTATATAGGAGGAAATACCATGCCCAATGTAGGTACTTCATGTCTAGTGAATGTATTACTGGTTATGAATATCATATTTGGTAGGCCTGATAGAATATTTCTTTTATTATTATAATAAAATTATTATTTAACCCATTTAAAATATGTTAGTATGATAATTTTTTTACAGATGATTTCATTTAATCCATTTTATGATTCATGAATTATGAATAGGAAATATTTATTCCATAACTCATGTTCATGATATAAAAATTGATATGTAAGATTTTAAAAGCATAGGATCATGTTCTCATACCATTATGATAATTTTTTCTTAAAATCATAATTCATGAATCCCTTCTCTAACCTTAATGACCATATGAAGCCACCCTTTTTAATGTTATCTGTTCCCTAGGATATGAAGGAAAGTTTAAAGTGTTATGTTCATAAGATGGGTTCCTGTTAAGAATATCTAATTTAGAGATGATATAATTTTTTTTGAAGGATTTGTTTATATATCAATATTTATAGTGAAAATAAACCATTTTAGTACTTCCATGGATTAATGTTTTATATAATGAATATTCATCCAATAATATGTATTATATATGTAATAAAATTATTAGTTTTTATAGTTTTTGTGAGAGAAAGTTCTAGTCAAAATTTAGAGAGTATGATTAATGAATAATGGTGAAAGCCTTGCATATATGTCCATGTATAAGATAACATACATAAATTTTATATGGTAAATATTATTTTTCTCTACGTAATATTTCACTTTCTTGATAATGTATGGGGATTATATTTTAGAATAAATTCATTTAAGGGTAATATCCCCAAAAAAGAGTTTCCCTATTGTATAATGACTATCCCTCGGGTGCATGTTGAGTGTAACCTTCCTATTCTTCTAGTTTGAAAATCCATTGGGACATTCATGGGTCAATTGAAATTTAAATTATTAATGATTATAGAATATTTTAATAGATGATAACAAAAAAAAAGGAGTACATTAAAACTGAGGATTAATCGATTAAAAACATGGTGTAATGATTTAGATATCATATAAATGATTTTTCATGATAATATGATTAATCATTTTTAATATTGTTTCCCAAATTATATTTTTTTCTTTTGATACAATTATTAGAACTATGAGTAATTATATTAATGTGAAATGTGATATACAATGTAATAATTCCCATCCTGATTGACCAAATGAATGAGTATCTATACGGTTAAACCTTTTGATTATTACCAATAAACTATTGTATTATATAATTAACAATATCAACTTGGTGAGTTTAATACACCAAATTAGCAAATAATTGAATTATTAGAATACCTTGAAGGGTAAAATATTCTGCTTCTTATATGTCAATCATGTGGGAAATTGGACTCTGGGAAATGTCATAATGGAATCATAAGATATTTAATGTGTGAAAAAGAATTATAGAGTGAATGTAATTTATGAATAAAAATGAATTTTTATCTTGAGGGAAATGATATTCATTATAAGGTTCTATTTACAGTTCAATTTTTTCTGTGTGGTACTTAATGGAAAAATATGATCTAATTCCCTAATCCATTGGTTAACTCCTTTCCCAAGGAAAGACATATTATATACCAACAATCAAAGTGAAAATATTGAAATATTTGTGTATTTGAATATGAAAGTAATGTTTTAAAATTGTTATATAAATGATATTATGGATATAATAATCAAGAATCAACTTTTTATTTTTTATATTTGTTTTTATATAAGGATTTGAAAACATATGTTGGATGGTACCCATAACCAAGATAAGTGATTTAGTGGTAAGGTGAAAACAAGTAATTATTGTAAATTTTTTATCAGCATAAATAAAGTAAATGAGATATATTTGGAGACATTTAAATTTGTTATCTATTTGTTGAAAAGGTTATTTTGGTCATAATAGATGACGTTTATTTCAATTATTGATTTCTGGAATATATTAAACAATTTTGATTTTTTTTATATAAAAGGAATGTTTTAATTTTTTGAATCATGTGTCAATTAAAACTAGGTTAATAGGTATGGATACCATCATGAGTTTATTTTTTTATCATTGATCAAAAGAGTAAAGGTATTGATACCACATTTTGGGGTTTTAAGGTATTATATTGTGAGGTTATTTAAATACTTTAAAATTTATTAAAGAATAATCTATTGAAATTTAAATAACCCTTTAGGTTATTACAAGATTTTATGTTATATTAATTGGGACCTGTTGGATAATCTAATATAGATACTCATGATGGTTGGGATGTGATTCATTAACAATGTGATATTTTAAAAGATTCTTTATACTAAATCTAATTATTACCGTTTAGAATAGTTTCCAAATTTAATTCATGATATTTTGCTAACATTAACAACCCTATGTAATTTTACAATGATATATAATAGTGTATAATGATATTTTGGAGACATTTCAATGGGTTTAGTTATAAGTTATTCTTATGTATATTTGTTATTTAAAAATAAATACCATATTATAAAAAGGAAAATAAAATTTTGAATTTGTACAATTATTATTATCATATATCCTTTTAGGATAAAATATTATTTAATGTGGATTTTTTAGATGATGGGTTATTTATGTAGTGATTTATGTTAAACTCAGTCATTCGAGAAAATTGTAAATGTTTATTAATTTTTGAAATAAACATACCATTTGTTAACTATTTTTTATTGATGTATAATTATTGTTGGAATATCATGATATAGTGTTTTGGAATCATATGATCTGTTAGAAGTTTATTTTATTCATTCAGAAATGAAAAATTTATCTTGAATAATCTTCATTTGATGAAATGAGATTGTGGTTATAAATTATTGAAGGATAAAATATGAATATTCATGTATGTATATTTCCATAAGATATAATTATATATTTTAAAAGAATAAAACAAACTATATGATATGGATCACTAAATAAAAATTTGGTCTTAATAACATCCTTTTTGATGATTTGATTCCATTTTTTAAACCTCTTTGGCTTATGGTTCTATTGTCGCAAATTTTCTCATGATCTTTCAATTTCTTGTGAACGTTAATCACTGTCACTCCCAATCCTTATTAATAAATTTCCTTTAGTCCAAGAAAAATTATTTATCATCCCACTAATTTTATCACATATTGAAACATAGTTAAGTGTTATTTTCCATGTCCATCATATTTCATTTTAAATCTTCATAAGAGGATATTTAAATAATCATTTAATGATTTATTTTTAAAAAAATTTCAAAATGAAATCAATTGAGTACTAATCACAATTCAAAATTTTGAGAATTCAGTTTATTAAATGGATAGGTGATATTATAACACCATGATAATTTAAAATAAAATTATGTTAAATACCATATAAAACAAACAACACAAAGATCAAACCAACAATGATATATTATTTTGACAATCAAAACATATCCATTTAACTAGATGGTAGGAAAATAAGTAATATAAATATGAAATATATATAATGGTCATAATAAATTATTATTTATTGTTATTTGTTTTGAAATAAATCACTCACTTTTTATTGAATCCATTTTATTCCTCAAAATATATTTTTTAAGAAATGGTCTTCATTAATATAGTATTGTAATAATTTGTGATAAAATTTATAAATTTTATTTTATAAAAATAATATTATTTTTTAAATCATCATATAAAAACTATCATAGGGTGACTTTTATGTGTTCTTCTGAAATGTTTTATATTCTGGGGAATACTGACAAATAAGGATTTTATTGAAAATTGTAGTATCATTTTTAGAATTTAAAATTTTACATTTAAATTATAAATTTGATTTAATGTAAAATTAGTTATTACATATTATTAATTATCAAATTTTCTTCATTGGAATATATTTTATGGTTGAACATGGTATTAAAACATTTTTATATAAAAAACACATGTTTCTAGAAAAAAATTTATTCATTAGGTTTTGGTTTTTATCATAAATTATTTTATACCTATAATATATTCGCAATCAAGATGTCCAATTTTTTTCATGATAAATTATTTTTATCATATTTATTCTATATTTGGAATCAGGATGTCCAATTTTTTTTCACTATATCCCTCTTATTTATTGTCAATGTGAATAGTAACCACAATAATATTTTTTATGATAATTGAAAAAAGTTTCCGAAGAGCTTAAACTAATGCGAAAAGTATATGAATTCATTCAAACACATTGTTTAATTAAATTTTATAAATGTATTTTATCCATAATAATAAAAATATCATAAAATAAGGACTTTTATATACATTTAAATACCATTTTTACCTTTATAATATTTATGTAAATGATAATGTAAAAATGGCACTTTATTTCTTTTAATATTTATAATATTTTTTTGATAAGGAAAAAAATAAATTATGTTTGTTTATAATTATTTATTTAAAATATTTATTTATATTTTTATCATGGTATTTTTTAGTAATGAAATAATTTTGTTATATCCTTACGCTACACTGACACAATGCTTATGAAAGTAGCAAAAACATGTACTAAATTACTTTAAAAACAAAAAAATATATATTTTCTAGGTGTTTAAAAGTGCCCAATTAATTTTCAAGAGAATGATATATATATATATATATAATATTTTAGTTTTATTAACTCATTATATTTTATTTCAAATTTTGACATGTTATGTTCAAAGTCAAATTATGTGAATAGTTTTAAAAGGTAATTAATAGGATTTTATATAAAATAATACAATTTTAAAATATTTATAAATCATAGATATAATTGAATAGGTCCATTGGGATTATTAATTACCGCATGGTTCTTACATTATACATATATAATCCAATTTTCCCCTTATATGTAAAATTATTACACTTTATTATAAAAAAAGTCATTTCCACAATTAATGTTAAAATTGATAATACAAGGTGATAAAAAGACTATAATATTATTAAATTAATTCTAGAGAATTAAAAATTTAAACAGATGATTATATTGAGACAAAATATTCCTTATATTTTTATACATGTCATTTTGGAACCATTTTAGATGATATAGACTCATATTATATTATATTGTTTCATGTATTTTTAAAAATAACATTAATGTTATTTCATAATAAATAATATTTTTTAAAATATTATTATCAATAAAAGTAAAATATTTATTAAAGTTAGTTGTAAATGGTTAAAAATATATACAATATTTCATTTAAGAGTCACTTATAATTTTATGGTAACATTATTAAACCCTAAATAGTATAAAAACATCATATCCCAGTCATTGTAAAAATGGTAAATGAGGAAATAAAACTATGTTATATGGGACAAAACATAAACAAATATTTTACAATTTTAATTATATTTGAGTATTATGACTCATACTCATAATATATTTGAAATATATCAATTTTAAACTATTTTTGAGGAAAATTAATTAATATTTATTTAGCACTTTATGTAATTCCAGGAGTTCCATCCCCTTGATTATAATAGGGACCCTCCTATCACTAATTATTAATAATGTTTTCACCATGTAGATCATACATTAACTAATAAAATTAATTAATATAATTCGTATACAAATCATATAACACATAGTCTTTCAAAAATATCATCCTTTCAATGATTGTGGTTTTAGTCAAAAGATATTCCTCAACAAAGAGGAATAACTATTAAATGAGAATTTACAATTTTATTTATTCTGAAACATCATATAAATAAATAAAATACTTTTTCAAATAATTAATTTAATTTATTTATTATTATTAACTTTTATTATGTAAATTAGACAACCATTATTCACCTTCCATTCTATTGGAAAATTAAAACATTCTGTGGAAGTACATGTTGGCTTCCACCTCCACAAAGTGATGTAAATAATTTTTCACATCCTCATTAAAATGATATAAATAATGTTAAATATTAAAAATATATTTTATATATATTTTATAGTTTTTATTCTTTAAAGGTTAATTATTTCTTAGTTATCTTTTGGTACATCCCTTGAAATGTGAAAATTTTATTTATTTGTACGCATAAGAAACAATCTCAATGAAAGATGAAATTAGTTTGTCTCCCTCTTAATTTTTCATATTACTCTTTATATATATGAAAATAATATATATTATATTTTTATCATTATTAAAACTCGGGATAAGATAAAACTATAATCAACGTATATGCAATGAGACTAATCAACCAAAAAATTTATGAAAAATTAATCAATTATCCCCTTGAATATTGAATATAATAAAACATTATTAATAAATAAGTCATAAGATATTAGAAGTAAATAATTTAATCTATTATTTTATATACATAATAATATTATAATGTTTAATAAAAATGTAAATTTATTAATGTCAAGGATGTAGTACATTTGAAGAAGGTATAAATTGAGGTACAATATTTTCTGTCTCACTTTTATTTCTGTGAGAAAAATGCCATATTCAAAACTTCTTATGTTTTTTATATACTATCCAATAGTATATTTTAATATTTTTATCATTATTTTATGTGTATATACCTATATATATATATGGTTCTCTCTTTCATGAATTTTTTATTCAAAAGTTTTCAATGTTTTACGAGATTTGTGTTTCATTATCATTTTAATCTAAATTGTTTATAATTGATTTCAAGTTGAAGGAAATTATTTTCTCCTTTCATGATATATCACTTTCATTTTTTACACTCCAATTATTTCTTTAAAATACAGGGTTTTCATTTAGATACCAAACATTATTTTCTCACATTACTGAAAGATTCAATATTGAAAAAATGGATGTATTTCTCACTTAAGTCCAAAATACTATTTATTTAATATGTAGGCTTTATAAAAAAAATAAAAAAATATTTAAATTTGGTTTATTAATTTTCTAAAGTATTTTTTACAATGGTTATGTTTTAAAAAAACATATTTTTAATGTAATCTTTTATTCATTTTACAAGATGCGTACTTTTGAATTTTTTATATAGAAAATGTGGTTGTAGTCACTATTTTAACATTCATCATAGATTCCTAATTTCCCAACATAATTATTTCAATCATTTTAATAATCCTCCACATGATATCAATTGAAATAATTCTTTTTTCCCAATATTTGGAAAAAATTTAGAATCTCATATGTTTTTTGTAAATAAAATGGATATTTTAATCCAGATTTATTCCAGTGATATTTTAAAATATGTTTTCATCTTTATTGAAATCATTCTATGTTAGTAAATATTTTCTGGGTATATGATCCAATTTAACCGTATGTATTGTTTTTTGGATGGTTTGGGTTTACGATGGTGCAATATTGAAGAAAAATTATTTATTTTACATAGGTTATGTTGTGATAGATGTTTCTATGAAATTATAGAAACCATATTAATGGATTTATGAATATATAAATGGTGGACCTAGAATTATATAACACTCTAATGTATTCAGAAATGATTAATGTTTTATTTTATCAAAGGGTAAAGAACATGTTATCCCAAGACCTTAATTGGGTATATGGGTTGTTATCCAAATCCAAAAATATGATACAACATATGTTAATCCATCACAAATGTAGGTACATAGATTGTTTGTCAAAATTTTACATGTTATGAATGCCTTTATGGAGAGTATTAAAAATTATTTCTATAAATATGATTATTCCAAACTTATTACACTCCTTTAGGATAATAACATATGACAATGCCATAATCTCATGGATCTTTCTATTTGAACACCTTTTGATTCATTTATTATGAACTAAGAATGTTTACCCCATGAATCAAGATCCTGATCTTAAAATTATTTGGCATTACTTTTAAATTTTATGATAATATTCTCACACCCATAATTCTTAATAAAAAATTAAATTAACATTGATATCTCTAATGTTTACCCTTACCGATCATCTAATAACCCCTATATTATGTGTTTTTTTAACAGAGGATATAAAGAAAAGTGTTAACTATGATGTGACTAACAATGTTACTAATTATAGAGAACTAAGTGGGATATGATTATGATATATTATTAACTAATATTTATTTAAACATTCATCCAAATAAACTAAATCCTTTCCTATTTAGTGTGAATAATAATGTTATAAAATTAATATTAACGTAATAAGATGTAATATATATTTAGGAAAATAATGGGTTTCAACTGATCAAAATTAATTTAGTCTATGAATTTTTTGTTTTAAATGTTTTTAAGAGATGGTAATATTTCTTCTGATTATTATGGGATAACTAAAATCTACGTGGATTATGTATTAAAATGCCTTGGTTATGATTATTATTAAGTAAACAAAATAGTATTTTTATTTTATTCATATTATGGTACATGGTCATAACATATAATGATAGTTGGGTTTGGTAATACCATTAAATAAATTTTGTTATGATATGTAATGTATAAGTGATATATGGTTATTAACCATGATGGTTATTACATTATAGGGGTTATCTTAATTAATATTTTGGGGAAAATGCCTTAATATTAATAAATAGTATTTTAATGATTTTTAGGTGTTTAAATGGAGATTTGGGATATCATTATGAAATAATATGAGGAGTGAATTTAATTCAATCTTTTTTCACATCTATTGGAGTGATGTTTTTTTTCAAATAAATGATTTTAGGATTCCTCATGTTTTCGTATGAAACTATGTTGATTATAATTTTAAATTTATTTTTCCGATTAAATTATATATGAAAAAATTTATAATTAACATGATTTCATAATAATATATAAATTGCTTTTTTTAAAGATGTTTTTTATAAAAATATAATCTTTTATATTAATTTTGTTATTTTTCAATGGTACTGATGTTTTCACGTATAATATTTATATCCCTGACATTGATTTTTATTCTCATTCGATGTTTTATAATGGTTTTGATTATGATTAAAGATGAATATTATCTAAATAATGATAAATAATTATATTTCTGGAACAAATAAAAAGTGTCCCGAATAAAATCCATGTATAAATCAATGAACATGTTTTTTTTGAAAAAAATATAATTTTTTGAAGTTTCCACATTCTTATAAATGGTTTTACTAATTCTGTAAAATAAAAATTCTTAATGATCATGGAAATTAATAAAGGATAAATACATATTATATGTAATATAATTTTTGGTTATTTATATTATGATATGTAATAGTAGATTGTAAATAAAGGGTTTAAATGACATTAGATCATATAATTTTTTAAATTAAGGAAACGAATATGGATTTTAATTTATGGTTATATTATAATGATATATAACATGAGGTTTTTCATTTAAAATCATATAAACCAATGTCTATTTTATAAATGGTATACATGGATGGAATGTGTTGAATGAAGTAATAAAGAAATAAGTGGATAATATCCATTCAAACAAATATTATAGAATCTTTTAGATTGGAATAATATATTTTGTGATTCTATTAACTAAATTAACATAAGGTAAAAATATTGGATCCCATTTAAGTGATTGATCAAATTATATATATAAGAATATGTCAATATTCTTTCATTTAATGAATTCATAACATCATATATTTAGTAGACCCTCAGATCAAGTAGTAGCAGAAGTAAAAAATATATTCATTAAAAATGATTTATGATGTTTTGTGATATTTAAAAAAATTAATGGTGAGTAAAATGATATATAATTTTGATGGTTAACATGATCAATGGCGATAACTGATTAAGAATACAAAGGTAAATAGAGAGACTGATACCATTGAGTGGAATTCATTGATGAATATTTATCTTGTGAAATTATTTCACAATTTTTTTAATATATAATGGAGAGAAAATAATTATAGATTAAGTATAAGAAGAAGGATATAGTTTTTTACCTCCAAAAAAATATACAATAATTTTCTAGTTTGTTCTAAATTTTATTCGAGACCCCAATAGTTTAGTTGATTTACATTAATCTGTATTGAATCGTATTATATAAAGGTGTTTGGTTACATATATGTTTATAATTAATGGGGAAATAGTTTTATTTTTTATGAAATATTAAATAGTGTTTCTAATGTATTATTACAAAAATGTGATGACATATTCCATATGTCGTGTAAGGGGGGATCAACCATTGAATAAATCAAAAGGTAATACAAAAAAAATTCATTATTCTGATAAGTGTAGGGAAAATATTTTTATTGAACGACTTATGAGACATGACATTTTTTCCTGTGTGATATGACAGGATATCGATATCATGGTAATATTGAAATGAGATCTATATAATTCAAATGGATAATGAATATATAAAATAGATGTGTTATAATTTTAATGAGACGGGTTTTTTATACTGTTTTTCTAAATAAAATATTAGAGAATAGGGATCATTAATACTGTTATTGTATGGGTGTAAACAAATTATTTTCTACCACCTCGAAAAATATCGGATCATCATATAAAGTGGTGATAGGTACATTACATATCTAATAAAGTATTAAAATTAGTTTTTTGATACAATATCTATTATTTATTTTATTTAATATAAATTTTCTAGTTCAATTAAAATTTATAACATCAAGTCATAAAGATAAATTTTTTGTTAGAAATCATAATTCGATTATTAGATCAATTCATATATATAGTAACATTACTATCATTATATTTGAATTTTTTTAGAATATCATTTATTATTACCCTTAGTGGAGTTTGATATAATTATAGGTATGGATTAGTTTGTAGTTTATCTATCTAAGATATATTATAGAGGTAAATAATTAATATTTATTATTCAGAGTGATTTTCATTTCATATGTATGTTTGAGTTTATATAAATAATAACACATTAAGAATATGAGAAATTCATAATATATGTTTGGTCAAAGTTATCTTGAAAATGTAATGGAATGAATGGAATTATTAATATTATTTATGTGTCAAAAGTAAATGGGTATTCAGATGTGTTTCCAATGATCTTCTTGGATTTTCCCATATAGAGTGGCTATATTCACCATTAACATAGTCTGTAATTATGATCTAGATTCAAAAGTTTGTATTGAATATATCTAATAGATATATTTAAATTTTAATGTAAATTATTATAAATTTATGATAAGGGTTTCATCTTCAATTTAACATGTCTTTAATGAAATATGGATCTATGATACGACACATTGATTATAGGGAACTCAACAATATTTGAACTAAGAATATGAATATGTTTCTATATATAGATGAATTATTTAATCTAAACTATGGTTCCAAATAATGTTTTTAATGAATTATGATTGATCTATATATCATCATATATTTTTAAAATATAATTATATTATGGTGATATTGTTTGATACTAGCTATGGTCATTATGAGTTTATTGTTATTCCCAGTATGTGGAATAATTTATTATCAATATTTATAGATTATATGAATATACATTAATGTGATTATTTGGATACATTTATGGTAGAGTTTTTTAATAATGTTTTAATATATTATATATTTTTTATGAATCTTGGTAGACATCATATAATTGTTTTTTAGACATTAAAATGAAATTAAATATTTGGAAATTTTATGAAATTCGAATTTTAGATGTAACATATTTAATTTCAAGAATATATTGTAATAGAATATAGTGTTTTAGATATTCTTACTATCAATAATCTAGTGGAATAATGTATAAGACATGATATTGTCCATGGGATTCATATTTTTCTTAGTCTAGATGGTTATTATTGATGGTTTGTACAAAACAAAACTCAGTTAGCTAATGAATTAACCAGGTTAACAAAAAGAGAATTATATTCATTTTTTAAGGGAGTGTGATGAATGTTTTATTGAATAAAAAATTAAACTCGTTTAATTCATTAGTTGTGTCCATACCATAAATAAAATTTTAATATTTTTACATATAGTGATGCTTCATTGATGGGACTAGTTATTTTTAGGTAAGACAATTGTGTAATTGAATTTTCATTATGACAATTGAAATAACAAGAACGTATTTATCCATCTCATGATCATGGGATTATTGGAGTCTCTCTTACATTCGATATTTATAAAAATCTATCTTTTTAGATAAATTTGATATTTATATATATTTATGGATCATAAAAGGTTGAAATAAATATTCAGACAAATATAGTTGATCACGTAGAGTAAAATATTGTTGTAACTGATAATGAATTTTTATTTTAGGATTCGCTATCATATATTCAATTAAAAAGTGATTCATATCTGTGGAGTTAAATCGATAATTAAAATTTTACTATTATATTATAATAACATGATAAAATATTTCATAATTTATTAAATATTATTTTTGAAATTATGCATACATAAACCCCTTATCTTTTGGATTAGTTATCAATAAAATCAAATTTTTTTAAAATAATCTATAAGGGAATGAGTTTATACAGTGGTTTGTAATGAAAGGAATAATTGTCTAAGGAAGGAAGGATTTAGGGGTTTAATATTAATAAAGAATGTGTCATGTGATTTTTAATGTGAATTTATTTGACAAGTGACGATGGTTTGGAAAAAATATTTTAAAATGAATCTCACAAATCACAATATTTTATTAATGGTAGCATAATGTTATATTGAGATATATATGAATATTATTTTTGGGAAGGAATTAATGATGAGATTTATTATTTCACCAGTAAATGACTGAATTTTCAATAAGCTAAATATGAAATCAAAACTACTTTAAATGATTATTTATTAATTTCTTCATCCAAATTTCTAATGGGAGAATATATCCATGGGTTTAAAATTTGTATTATCAAGTACATCTCAAGGAAATAATGTGATTTGAGTTATTACTAATTACATGACTAAATTTTGGAATTTTATAAATATTTTAGATAATTAATCCTTGTATTTTCTTATTGATATCTATATTAATATTTTTTTAATTCTACATGTTGTATTCTATGGTTTTTTTGGACAAGATGATGTTCGAACAGAATGAGAATATTTTCTTTTTGTGAATTGTTTATTCTCGGAATCGTTCTTTGGAATGGAATTATGAGAGTAGGAACACTTAAATGTGTTTTTCATACTTTTTCTAAGGATTGAGGGGACCCTCATTGTTCTATAACGTTTCCGGAGTGCAGGGGCATGAATTCATGCTTAAAGGAAGACGAAGATAGGGAACATGGTTTGTCTAAAACTATGTGACTCATAGAAAAAACCATGGGGCATGGTCTACTAGAGCATGAGGATACATATGGTTAGATAAAATCATGGTAGAGGAGAAACATGGACATGTGGGTTGTCTATAATTTTTATCATAGGGTTTTCCTGGGAAACCCAGAGAATATAGTAATGTGCAGAGAATCCTGCAAACATTGTTCAATTTAAGAACTATGAGGGCACTATTTGGTGAATGGTTGTCACATAGCTGGTCAACCCATGTGGGAGAACTATTCTGGGACTGTATCATATGTAGGGGGAGCTTCCATTTTGTTCTTGGGTTTTCCAAACCGTGCCGCCCCTATTTGAAATTGAAAATTTCCTTTTTCCCTTAATGACTCAAATATAGTTTTCTTCAATTTCTTCATCCTTTTTTGGAAAGATTATCCACTACAATGGGTTCTAATATTATCATATACATTTGAAAATATCTTATTTATAACAACCCTGAAATTATGAACATTATTTTATTAAAATTATATTTTATTAAATGGATTTATTTATAATTATTACCAATAAATAAAAAGTTTTATGAAGTTTTTATTTTAGAAAACAATAATCTGAATGAAGTTATTAATAAATTTTATTATAATAAAATTAAATATATTATTATTATTTTTTTTCAAATATATTTTATTATTTTTTTGAAAAACGATTATTTCAAAATAACTGTATTAATTTATTTATTTTTGCCAAATAATAATTTATTTAAATATTTTAAATGAATAATTCAGAAATTTTAAATACATTATATTTTATAAATGTATTATAATTAATATCATTTATAAATATAATAAAATAATAAAATAAGGTAGACATTAGTTATAAATCTAAAATATATTATTATTAAAATTTTATCTAAATAATTAATATAAAAATTTAATAAATTTTATTTTATGAATTTTATTTTTCAGAATATGATTTTTATATATATATGAGACAATAATTATAATGTTTGAATAAATTAATTTTATAAAAATATTATTTTTTAATGATTCTATTTTCAAAATTTAAAATATTATCAAAACTAATACTTTCATAAATTATGAATAATGATAATGTTAGTTTAAATAAAAATATTATAATAGTTAGTTTCAAAATATTAAATATGTTAGATTAATATTATTTTAAAGATTACTGTTAAACATATAATATTCAAATTATGATAATCTTTGTTTAAAATAATTTTGGTTTTAATATTGAAATTATAAGATATGTTAGTACCTATATTAACTTTATATAATTTACGAATGTTAAAAGAATTAAAAAAATAATATAAATAAGATAAAAATAATAATAATAAGATTATATTAAAATCTAAAAGGAGTCTACGCATATGGAAAAAGGGGGAGTGCGCCGTGGGTCGGTTGTCGAATTAGATATTAGTACTGATTTAGGGTCTTCTTGGGGGTTTACCTTTAGAGAAGGATGATTTTAGCAAAACCACTACATCACGAACCGGTGTAGAAGAGGAGACATCTGTCCATGTCCGGGGGGAGTCTCATAGCAAAGTCGAGTCGTGTTGATGCTGGAGGAGTCAAACTGCACGGTTTTTGTGGCTTAGGGAAAGATCAAGGGAGATCATTGTCGAAATTTAAATTCTAATCATGGTCCGAATGACATCTTCTAGTCACGGTCGCATTTAGCGCTTCAAACAGTCCAGATCCATGGAAGGGTTCATGTATTCTTTTTTAAGTGTTTATTTGGAATACTTTATCGATTTCTTATTACCATTAATCTTCATGTACCTTTATTCGTTCCCTCATTGTTGTCATTGTTCTATGTTTACCATGTTTATTTTCATTATCTGCCTTTCCTTCATCATAAATTTTTTCCATTATAGATCAGATATAGTACAATTTTTTTTTCATTTGGTCCATCTATGTCAATTCGGTCACAATATAATATATATATCTTTATATGAATTCTTGATTGAATTTTCTTCCCTGTATTAACCTGTTTTAGATGTGGAAAGTTTGATTTTCTCTATTATTATTTAATTTGATTACTAAATAAATAATCTTATTCTATTTTTTTGTCTATATGTATATATATGAGATTTTATTTACACAGAGTAATTCACATCCTTCTAGTCAGGATTAACTCTATATGAGCCATATTTTTTCTCATTTCATAAAATGGGTTTAATTCTGTCAGGTAATTAAAAACATTATTCCAGAGCCATTTGATATTTTGGTTCATTATTTTTCACGTAAGGGATCATTTATGTCTATCGAATTTAAATTTAATGAGAATAATTAATTTTTTGTAAGGGTTTTTGTAACACCCCAAGCATCCACGATATGCTTCTCTTTGAATAATACTGTAGACTGTGTTGTACGCAACTTCGAGTTCTAACACACACCAAAACCAATCAAACTAGCCATTATGAATAGTAATACCCACTTTCTGAAATATTATAAATTTTAACTCTCAAAATTGACTTCATTTTTGGATTTTTAATATCTACATTATCCAATGGTTAAATTTTGGAACTTTTCAGATAACATTTATATTTTGATGAATAGTTAAAATTACTAAATTTTAATTAAAAACTACATTTTTAATCGCAATAATTAATAGTGATAAATTATAAATTTGAGTTTTTTAAAGTATATTTAGAATATATATTTACCATGTAATACAATTTTGTTCATTATACATAATTTTATAATTAAAATGGATATGAACAAGTGTCAATCGTTTGATATTTATTATCTCTTAAAAACACGCTTTTTGTTTCAACAACGGGAATTAATTTTAAATTAATATCTGCCACTTATATGTTTTGAATTTGGAAAACTGGATTCCATATTTGGAATCAGGATGTCCAAATTGTTTAAATAGGTAAATTTTATTTTTATACATTTTGAATAATTACTTTGGTAAATATTTTATTTACCGTGGTTAAATGGTAAAACTGGTAAATAACAATAAAAAAATAATATTATACTAAAAATAAATTATCCTAAAACGTTTCCTATCATTATTTTTAGATACATATCTGACCATGGGCATCATTGGGATGATTTTGGGACCCCATGGTGCCACTTGTAAGTGATAATTACACATTATATTAATTAATTTAAAATAAATACAAAAATGACATAAGCATATATCTTTTAGAAAAACAATTGTTACATAGGGTTAAAAATGTTGGATATTAGACTATAATATTAATTAGAAAGATAAAATGATTTCCTAAATAATAATATTTTATTTTTAATTTTTAGACAATTAATAATTTATATTATTTATGACACAATAATGATGAAGTATTTTCCTTATCAATGAAAGAATCAAATAATTTGTATTATTAATGTTAAAATTAATATTATTTAGAGTTTTGATGACATCCATGAATTTTATTACATAATATAACATTATACGATTCCTTAAATTAATTATTTTCGAATTAATAATGTTTTTAAGACTTTAAAGAAATCAATTATTGAATAGTGTCAAAATTCACATAAAAGAGTTTTTTAAAACAAATATTATATTATTAATTGGTATTAAATTCTTAAAAATCTAAGATCGGCCAAGAGACTTATATAATGATAGGTGTATCATTAATTGACCACTTGGTGGTCTTTTCCATGTATATAGTGTGTTTATTAACTATATAATATAAAAATACAAAGTGACATGGTAAATGGTAAACTAATTAACTAAGAGTTAAAACTAAATGATAAGGTTATTATATTGACCCAAACCTATCTAAAACATATTGGTTGAGTTTTTTTAGACCTATACCTTCCTTAAACTTTAAATAATCCACTTTGGAGCCATTTGAAACCGAATATTAATTTATTGTAAAATAATATTTCTAGCTTTTCCCAAGGTGCCACTCACCCCTATTATTAAAGGCCACTAACTCTTCTCACTAATTCACACATTCAAAGCCTTTTTTCTTGGCCAAAACCTTCCCAAATACTCTATTAACTTCCCTAATATAATCCTATAGGCCTTTGTTTGATCATAAATCCATTTTAAGGAGACCTTTTGTTCAAATCAAAAGGAAAAACCCAAAGAAGAGATAATGTTTTCACCACCATCATTCAAGTTCCTTTCTTCATAAACTTCTTCTTTCTTTGTTATTCCCATTCTAAAATAATAACTCCAGTATATAATATATACTATGATATTATTATAAATATGGTGCAACTGTATTCAGTATTCTATCCATCCTTTGAATGACATGTCACCATACGTGCGTACGTACGGCTTACCGTCTCCACGTCATGGTGTAATTGTTATTAAATAAATTATTATTTGGATGGCTATAATAATGAAGTTTAATTCTTATAAATAATAAATATGACATGATAATTATTCTTTATATATGATATTATATCCAATTATATATTAATTTAATATCAAAATAATGATATTGTTTCTCATGCGTACGTACGTACTACCGTCTTCCCGAACGCGATGAGATTCATTTTCCCTCGTATACATTCAATTATAATTATCATTCGATGATTAAAAAAAATGTTTAAGAACTTGATATCATTTTGGATATTAATAAGATACAACATATCCATAACAAACATGGCTTGTTTCAAAAACATTAATGAGTATGTTAACACCCGAAACGACGATAATACTAAGATATTATTAACAAAGCACTGTTAAAAGATCATATATGATACCATGTTAATGTATATGATTCGGGTATAATTTAATAACAATTATTTTACCATTATAAAGGAGGTTAACCTACCCCCAACCAAGGAAATGTATAAGGTAAGGGTTTATTTTGAAATCTATTCATTATCCGAGGTTGTTTATACGTAATAATCTACTAGGAATTCATTATCATCCACATCCATGTTTCCTAAAAATGTATTTCAAAAATTTATACTATTTACTAGAATATGTGTTAAAGTCATTTATACCATTTTTGACTTTTTATAATATTTTTATAAATTAATCTTTCCGTTGTTTTCCAAACAAGGTCTTTTTTTACCTTTTCGTCAAAATTAAGGTAAGAATGTCTTTTTTAACATATACTGTGGGTGCGGCTATTTTCCACCATTATAAAATCTTCGAAGCTTCCCTTACAATCTTATTAGAAAATTTTCAATGTAAATGTTTTATTTTATAATTATGTGACATTAAAATGATTTAAAAAAAAGATACATTTCCCTCAAATAGTTTTCATTTCATCTATGTCAACATCTTTTGATAAATTTTAAGCTTATTTGATGTTGATTTATTGTGATACAAAACATCCATATTGTATTGAAGGTTTTTTAATATGTTTTACTATGGATGTGTTATTTTTATACCATCCATGGTTTATGGGGAATGTATTGACATTTCATATGATAGTTTTAATATGAATATTTATGTCATGTTTAAACCTGTTCAAATGTGGAATGCATTGGACTTCATAAGTGATGGGTGGAGCCCGCTGTAGCTCATAGATGCATCGTTAGGTCTCACTAGAAAAACTAGTGTCTTGGCCTATGTCCTTGACAAAATCTTATTTGTAGTCTTGTTACGAGGCCTTGACTATGGGGTTATGATAGTCTGGTATTATGCATTCCATCATTATGAAAGATGTTATTGATACTGAATGTGATTATTCAAATAGTAGAATATCCATGTGAATAAGTATATGGAATTATTTCATTTTATTTCTGCCATATTATGTTTAAGTTCATGTTTTAAAAAGCTTTTGGTTTAGTTATACATTGCCTTAAATTTTTATGATTATTTTTTATTGTTTCCCCTATATTGTTATCCTTACTGGGAATTTGAGCTCACACCTTTGTATGTTTTATTTTTCCTAAGATGTGAAGAATTATTTTATGGATGACCTGTAGGGATAGTATGAGGGGATAAGAGTGTGGAATATGGAGATAATATTGTCATAGTTTTCATTTTATGATGTAATGTAAACTTTATAAATGTATCTAGTTATTCAAGACTACTAAACTAATCGGTCATTCGAGACTTGATCTTTATTGTGATCATGCCAATGTTATGTAACAATGTACTGACTCTAGGTAACTGGGGTCGGGGCGTTACACGTGGTATTAGAGGATGTTCAGTATGAACCTTGGATGCTATATTTAGATAAACTCTGATTAGCGCACATAGACCTTAGATGGACATTGAGGATTAGTATAGAAAAATTCCTAGAATTTTGGTATTGTAGATATTTTGTGAGTTTTCTGAGCAATACATCCCTGTCTGGATAGGATCAGGTAGAGGTGGCTCTGATGCTGATGTATCTAGGGGTAAAACTAGTCAACAACATTTTGAGCTAGACTCGAACGGGAACTGGTGCACGATAACGAGCATTGTTGTACTCTTGGTTACGAAACTCCCGAGGGATATGCTTAGGATAACTCTCAATTTTTTACAAATAATTATGAAGGGTTTATGAGTATATACTTCCTCAAAGAAAACAATTTTATAATTATGGATTATATCCATAAATAGTTTAATTTATGTGAAGTATTTTATGAGTATGGAATTATGTATTTTGGTTCATAAACTGATCTGGTTTATGTCATTATTTAGAAATGGAGCCTATTGTAAGATATGGAAACTGTATCAATGCACACACACCATATAGGGATTTCCCTCCTGCTAAATATAATTATAGTGGAGTTGGTTATGCAATTGGTGTGGATCAGCTAATCACCATACTAGGACAACTCACTCAGGTTATGAATAATAACCTTACCTGTATGGAGCACCCTGATCCATAGCACTGAGGATCAATGTTAGATCGCTTCATGATGCAACAAGAACAAACTCTCAATTGGAGTACAAATCCCTTAGTATCTGAGCAATGGATAAATTCCCTAGAGAAAATATATTAGGCTTTAGGGAGTAGTGAAAGGGAAAAAGTTATCATGGCAGTTTAACACCACACTCGAGATGTTGATCAATGGTGGTCATTGATTCAAAATACGAAGGAAGATGATGAAGTATAAAATATGGAATTGAGGGAGTTCAATGTTCTGTTTTTATAAAAATACATTCCACATGACCATCGAGCAGATATGGAAGGATAATTTCTGAGTCTGAGGCAAAAGGAGGTTGAGAATTTCACAAATTATGAGGCTAACATTACAAGGATAGAATGGTATGCTGGAGATTATATACATAACCCAATAATTAAGATTTATTATTTAATTGATGGGTTAAAATCATTTCTCCGTCGATCATTAGTATCACAATCCTTCTCGTCGTACAAAGACAATGTCTCGTGTGCTATCAAGATAGAAATGGAATTATGTAAGTCTTATGACATTAAAGCAAAGAAAGAGAAGAAGAGATATATTGATCAATCTGGGAATGGAAATAAGGGGAAGAAGGGAAAATTTACATATCCATCCAATAGTAAATGTAGGAAGAAACACCCTGGTACTTGCTTAAAAGGAATGGGAGTCTATTACATGTGCGGTGGAAAAGGCCACCAAACTCGTGATTGCATAGGGAAGAAGGAAGCTACCAATGTCCAATGCTACAATTGCAAGGATATGGGACATTATGAAAATGAATTTCCTAAGCGTCAAGGGAACATACCTTAGAAAAGGCCAAGGAATCAAGTCCAAACTAATGCTATCACTACTGCTGAGGTAGAAGCTCCGAAAGACGTGGTGGCCAGTAATTTAATGGTTTCCTCAAGTTTAGAAAATGAATTATTTTATTCTAGATCATCACATTGTTTCATATCTTCCCAGTTTTATAAGAAAATTATATATTTCCAATTTGATTTAACAAGGGAGTTGTCAGTTAAAACTCCTCAGGGAAGTATCATTGCTACAATGTTTTCTGAATCAGTCCCCATTAGAGCACATAAATTTTATTTATCCACTAATCTCATCATCATACCTATGATTAAGTTTGATATAATCCTCAGTATGGATTGGCTTTCGTACCATGATGTGAATATATATTGTAAGAATAGGAGGTTACAATTTTTGATGATTATGATAAGGACCACCTTATCTTTGGAGGAGAATCATCAACACCTAATTCTTATTTAGATCCACCCCCAGTATCTCAACTAACTTCAATTATTGGGGACGAAGAGAATGAAATTAATGTGGGTGATGAATGTAATGTTCAAATATAGTTTGTACCTACTATGAAAGAATATGTAGATGTGTTTCCGAAACATTTACCTGGACATCCTCCAGAATGAGAAGTTGATTTTTCCAATGATTTAATTCCTGGATCAAGGCCTATAATGAAGACCCCTTATAGAATGTCCACTGTAGAATTAGTTTAACTAAAGAAAAAACTAGAGGAATTGAGTAATAATAAATTTATTCTCTCTAGTGGTTCTCCATCTGTTTCCCATGTTCTTTTTGTTAAAAATAAAGATTGATCTATGAGGTTATGTATTGACTATAGGGAGATCAACTCTATAACAATAAAGAACAAGTATCCCTTACCTCGCATTGATGATTTATTTGACCAACTGCATGGAGCTCAATACTTTTCAAATATTGACTTTTGATCTGGATACCATCAGTTTTGTGTGAAGAAGGAAGACATTCTGAATACAGCATTTTGAACAAGTTACTGGCATTACAAGTTTACAGTAATTCCTTTTGGGCTGACTAATGCACCCTATGTATTCATGGATCTAATGAATAGAGTTTGAAGGAATATATCCATGATTTTTGGTGGTATTTATTGATGATATCTTGGTATACTCCAATAGCTACAAAGATCATGAAAATCACATGTTCATTATCCTGAAGACTCTGAGAAGACATGAAATATATGAGAATTTTAGCAAGTGGGATTTCTTGCTTTAGAAGATTTATTTTCCTGGCTATATTGTCTCTAAAAATGGAATCTCTATTGATCCTTCTAAGACCAAGGAAATCCAAGAATTTCCAACACCTATGATTATAAATGAGGTAGGCATTTCTATTTGATTAGCAGGTTATTATCGATGTTTCGTCTAGAATTTTTCCCGACTAGATAACCCATTAACAAAGCTCACATGTAAGGGGGTTAAATTTGTTTGTAAAAAAGATTTTTAAGAATTTTTTGAAGAACTGAAGAGAAGATTAGTCAATTCTTCTATATTGAATCTACCATCGAGGAATGATGGGTTCGTAATTTATAGTGATGCATCGAAGAAATGACATGGTTGTGTCCCTATGTAGAATGATAGGGTTATTGACTATGCATCATGACAGTTGAAAATTCATGAGAAAAACTATCCTACTCATGATCTTGAGTAAGCAGCTATGATATTTTCTTTGATAAAATGGAGACACTACCTCTATGGTGAAAAATGTGAGATTTATAATGATCACAAGAATTTGAAGTATATTTTGTCACAAAAAGAACTCAACATGAGGCAAATGAGAAGGCTTGAATTGCTCAAGGATTATGATTGTATGATACACTACCACCCGAGGATGGAAAATAAGGTGGCAGATGCTTTGATCATAAAAGATCATAGAGTTTTGAACAATATGAGAATTGAAAGGGTTCAAATTTTTGTGGATCTAGTTAAGATGGAAATGGGAATAACGATTGAAGGTGAGACATCAGTGCTTTTTCAAATGGTTGCCAAACCATCTTTACTAGAAAGGATTAAGATTTTTCAAACCGATGATGAAGAATATCAAAAGAAGATTAAAGCTGTGAATAATAGGATATTGTGAGACATTGTGTATGATGAAGCAATTTTGAAATTATGGAAGAGTCATTGTATTCCTGATATAACTGATTTAAAAAGGGAATTGTTATATGATGCTCATAGTTCTAATTTATCTATACACCCTGTGAGCACACAAATGTATTGAGATTTAAAGGTACATTTTTTGTGGGATAACATGAAGAGGGAGATTGCTGAATTTGTATCAAGATGTATGGTTTTTCAACAAGTGAAAGCTGGAAGGAAATAGTTTGGAATAGTCATGCAACCTCTTCCCATTCCTGAGTGGAAATAGGATAATATCACTATGGACTTTGTCATGGGACTACCAAATAATCCTAGAAGGAACAAGAAAATTTGTGTTGTTATTGATCGTCTTACCAAGTCATCACATTTTCATGCTATAGGGGAAGATTTACCACTTGAACGTCTAGCAAGACTATATATTAACGATGATATGAGACTTCATGGAGTACCCCTATCGATTGTTTCAGATCGATATCCCTGTATTACTTAGAGATTCTGGGAGAGTCCTCATAAGGCCTTGGATACTAAACTTCATTTGAGAACTGCTTACCACCCTCAAATAGATGGAAATTGGAACGGACTATTCAAACCTTAGAGGACATGTTGAGATCTTTCTCACTTGACATTCAGGGTATGTGGGTTCAATATTTACATCTGGTAGAATATTCCTATAACAATAGCAATCATTCAAGTATTTAGATTGCAACATATGAAGCGTTAGATGGAAAGAGATGTAGTAAACCAACCTGTTGGGATGACGTTGGTGAAAGAAAACATGTAGGCCCAAACCAGGTGGAGGAAACGATGGAAAAGGTGAAGGTAATCCAAAACCACATCCAAGGAGCTCAAAGTAGGCAGAAGAGCTATGCTGATAACTGAAGAAAGGATTTGGAATATCAGGTGGGAGGAAATGTTTTTGTGAAGGTATCTCCATGGAAGAGAGATATACGTATTGGCATGAAAGGTAAATTAAGTCCCAGGTACATCGGTCCTTTATACATTTAAGAATGAATTGGGGCTGTAGCTTAGTGATTGGAAATGCAACCAAATCTCACCATAGTTCACGATGTGTTCCACGTATCCTTGTTGAGAAAATAATGCCTGGCCCAACGCATGTACTCAACTATGAGGAATTAGAACTGGAACCCGATATTTCTTATTGCGAAGAGCCCATCAGGAATCTTGATACAAGAGAACATGTGCTGAGAAACCGGACGATTCTTCTGGTAAATGTTCTATGGAGAAACCATATGATGGAAGAGGCAACGTGGGAACCTAAGGAACTTATGATGAAGAAACACCATAGTCTTTTTATGCAATAATATTTTTGAAATTTAATGGATGGAATTATTTGAAGGAGGGGTGAATGTAACACCCCAAACTTCCACGATATGCTTCCCTTTGAATAATACAATAGCGTGTGTTGTACGCAACTTCAAGTTCTAACACAAACCACAACTAATCAAACTAGTTGTTATGAATAGTAATACCCACTTTTGAAATTTTATAAATTTTATCTCTCAAAATTGACTTCATTTTTGGATTTAGAATATCGAAATTATCCTAGTGTATATTTTTTGAACTTTTCGGATAACAATTATAATTTGATCAGTACTGAAAATTACTAAATTTTAATTAAAAACAACTTTTTAATCCAAATAATTAATAGTGATAAATTATGAATTTGAGTGGTTTTAAAGTATATTAAGAATATATTTTTACTATTTAATACAATTTTGGTCATTAGGAATAATTTTACAAATAAACAAGATATGAACAAGTGTCAATATTTTGATAGTTATTATCTCTTAAAAACACGCTTTTTTTTAACAACATGAATAAATTTTATATTAATTTCTTCCACTTCTGTGTTTTGAATTTGGAAAAATGTATTCCATATTTTGAATCAGGTTGTCCGAATTGTGTAAATAGGTAACTTTTATTTTTAGACATTTTGAATAATTACATCAGTAATATTTTATTTATCAGGGTTAAAGTGTAAACCTGGTAAATAAGAGTAACAAATTAAATTATAATAATAATAAATTACCCTAAAACGTGTCCTAACCTTATTATTTGATACATTTCCTACCATGTGAATCTTTGGGTTGATTTTGGGACCCCATGAAGCCACTTGTTAGTGAAAATGACACATTTATTAATTAAGTTAAAATAAATAAATAAATGACATAATCATATATCTTTTAGAAAAACAATTTTTACATGGGGTTATATATGATGGATTTTAGACAATAAATATTCATTATAAAGATAAAAAGATTTAATAACTAGTGGTATTTTATTTACAATTTTTAGAAATTTAATAATCAATATTATATATGACACAATAATGAGGCAGTATTTTCATTTCTAATGAAAGAGTAAAATAATTTGTATTATAAATGTTAAAATTATAATGTTTTGAAATATTTGATGACATCCATGAATTTTATTTCTTAATATGAAATTATATGAATTCTTAAATGAATTTGTTTCGAATTAATAAAGTTTTTAAGACTTTAAAAAAATTAATTATTGAATAGTGTCATAATTCACTTAATAGAGTTTTTTAAAAAAAATCATATATTATTAGTTGATATTAAATTACTAAAAATATAAGGTTCATCCAAGAGACTTATATCATGATAGGCGTAACATTAATTGACCACTTGGGGGGACTCTTGGATGTATATAGTATGTTTATTTACTATATAATGTAAAAATACAAAGTGACATGGTAAATGTTAAACTAATTTACTAAGAGTTAAAACTAAAAGATAATGTTATTATAGTGACCCAAAGCGGTCTAAAACCTATTGGTTGAGTGGTTTTAGACCTATCCCCACCATTAACTTTAAATAATCCACTTTTTATCCATTAGAAACCAAATATTAATTTATTATAAAATAATATTTCTGGCTTTTCCTAAGGTGCCCCTCACCCCTCTTATAAAAGGGCACTCCCCCTTCTCACTAATTCACACATTCAAAGCCTTTTGGCTCAGAAAAACCCTGCCCAAATACTCTATGAACTTCCCTCACTTCAACCTATCAGACTTAGTTTGATCAGAAAGCCAACCTAATGACCCCTTTTGATCAAATCAAAAGGAAGAACCCGAAGAAGAGGTAATGTTTTTGCCACCCTATTTCAAATTCCATTCTTCATCAACTTCTTCTTTCTTTGTTATTACCATTATAAAATAATAATTCCAGTATATTATATATACTTTGATGTTATTATAAATATGGTACAACCATATTCAGTATCCTATCCATCCTTTGAATGACATGTCACCATACGTGCGTACGTACGGCTTACCGTCTCCACGTCGTGGTGTAATTGTTATTCAATAAATTATTATTTGGATGGGTATAATAATGATGTGTAATTCATGTAAATAATAAATATAACATGATAATGATTATGTATATATTATATACCATCCAATTATATATTATTTTATCATCAAAATAATGATATTTTCACTCGTGCGTATGTACGGACTATCGTCTCCACGAACGCGATGAGATTCATTCCCCATCATGTCCATTCAATTATAATTATCATTAAATGATTAAAAATAATTTTTAAGGACTTGATATAATTCTGGATATGAATAATATGGAACCTATCAATAACAAACATGGCTTATATAATAAAACATATATGAGTAAGTAAACACCAAAAACGACGATAATACTAAGATATTATTAACAAAGCAATGTTAAAAAATCATATAAGATATCATATTAATGTATATGATTCTTTTATAATTTAATAACAATTATTTCACCATTATAAATGAGGTTAACCTTCCCCCAACCAAGGAAAATTACAAGGTAAGGGTTTTTTTCACAATCTTTTCAATATCTGAGGTTGTTTATACGTAATAATCTACTGGGACTTTTTTATCATCCACATCCATGTTTCTTAAAAATGTATTTCAAAACATTTTTACTATTTACTGGAATATGGGTTAAAGTCATTTATACCCATTTTTGAATTTTTATAAGATGTTTATAAATGAATCTTTCCATCGTTTCCCAAATAAGGTCTTTTTAACCTTTTCAACAGAATTAAGGTAAGAATGTCTTTTTTAACTTATACGGTGGGTGTAGAAATTTTCCGTTGTTATAAAATCAACGAAGCTTCCCATACAATATTATAAGAAAATTTTCAATGTTAATGTTTTATTTTATAATTATGTGACTTTCAAATGATTTCAAAAAAAAATATCTCAAATAGTTTTGATTTCATCTATGTCAACATCCTTTGATGAATTTTAACCTTATTTGAAGTTGATTTATTGTGATAAAAAACATCCATATTGTATTGAAGGTTTTTTGATATGTTTGATTTTGAATGTGTAATTTTTCTACCATGCATGGTTTATTAGTAATGTATTGACATTTTTATGCTAGTTTTAATACAAATATTTATGTTATTTTTAAACCTGTTCATATAAGGAATGCATTAGACTTATTAAGTGACTGGTGGAGCCCGCTATAGCTCCTCGATGCATCGGTAGGTCTCATGAGACAAAATAGTGTCTTGGCACAAGGCCTTGACAAAATCTTATTTGTAGTCTTGGAACGAGTCCTTGACTATGTTGTTATGATAGTCTGACATTATGCATTCCATAATTATGAAAGTGGTTATTGATATTGCATGTGATTATTCGACTAGTAGAATATCTATGTGAATAATTATATGGAATTATTTCGTTTTATTTCTTTCATATTATGCTGAAGTTCATGTTTTAAAAGGATTTTTTTAATTATAAATTGCCTTAAATGTTTATGATTATTTATTAATGTTTCCGCTATATTGTTATCCTTACTGGGCATTTGATCTCACCCCTTTCTATGTTTTATTTTTCCCAGGATGTGAAGAAGTATTTTATGAATAACCTACAGGGATAGTATGAGGGTATAAGAGTTTGGACTCTGGAGACTATATTGTCATAGTTTTCATTTTATGATGTAATGTAAACATTATGAATGTATCTTGTTATTCCAAGGCTACTAAACTAATCGGTCATTCGAGACTTGATCATTCTTGTGATCATGCCAATGTTATGTAATAATGCACCGACACTGGGTAACAGGGGTTGGGGCGTTACAATTGTTGTGATTATTCATTCCAAAAAATATAGATTTAATTTTAAATTTTTTTATGTGTTATTGTTATTTTAGATCAAGTTATTGTTTAATTATATGATATTGGTGAATGGGAGACATATTTATTTATCAATCATTGAATCTAATTTTGGAAGGGTTGAAATAGTATTTTTCAAAATATATTATTACATGTTTTCCTATTTAACAATTTTATAAGATAAAATTAAGGAAAGAGAAATGTATAATTCAAAAATCTTTTTGTTTCTTATTTTTAAAAAACATTTCATTGCTGGTTACGTTGATCATTTTATATAAGGGATTTATTATTTATTTTTATGTTTAAACATATTTTTCAAAGGTGAAAATTATATATTCAATTATGGGTTTCACTTCTAAAAATATTAATCTGTTAAATTTCATAAGGGAAGGTATATAATTTTGATAAAATAAATTTATTTTTAATATATATAAATATGTACATATATAAACATATATATGTATAACTATCCAACATAGAATATTTATACTTATAACACATAATGAAAGAGTTTATAAATGGTATTATTATTAAATTATAAATATTAAATCATATTTTAATTTGTGGAATTTTAATGAATTTAATTGTTTAATTTTTTAAATTAATATATTATTCCCATAAAAAATATGTTTTCTTAAATCTGGAAAAAAATAATTTACATTCAATGTTTTTAAATAAATTTCTTATTTGATCTTACAAATGAATTTTATCATTTAATTTTTTTTTGTTCGAACATATATTCCATGATAATGAATGTTGTAAATTCTATGTCCACTATATTTATATATAACTACCAACATATTAAACATTAGTTGAATTAATTTGATTTACAAAGTGAAACATGTATTAATATATGAGACAAAATTATTTTTGGATAATATTATTTTAAAATCCAAAAAGATATATGTATATATCAAGCTATATGTATATATATATCTAGGTATATGTATATATATATAATGACGAAACCTTCAAATTTCAGGAATTTAATTGTATTGACTAGTTCATGAGTTTTTTTTAACATTTATAAAAATGTGCATAGCATTTCATCATGATACATTTAATGAATGGATGTTTTATCTACATATAATAACGGTATTGTGACATTACTCGCATCCTAAATATTTTTTGATTTATTTTTATATTTAAAATCTAACATTATAAATTATTAAATAGAATGGTTTATACAAGTTTCAATTTATTGTAATTAAAATGAGATATTTTATAATTTTTATTTGAGAAACATGTTTTCTTAATATAAATTTATATTGAGAAGACAGAATTGTATATGTGTTTTGTATTTAATGTGAATTTCGTTCATTAGTCATTTTATTGATGACATAAAAAAGGCAATCCATTTAATTATGAGAGAAATCATTTTATGATAATACATTGATTTAAAAGTAAATGTTCATGGTGATATGGGATACATTGGACCGTTTGATGAATTTATTTCATCTACGATAAGATTAAAATAATTAAAAGTGTAATGGGGCACTTTGATTTGAAGACATTATTTTATTAGACATGTGAGGAATACATATAACTTTTTATGTGATGGGTGAGGTCCACTATAACCTATTGATGCATTGTTAGATCTTATGAGTTGAGTTAGGTCTTCACACGAGGCCTTGATAGAATCTTTATTATTCTTTACATTATGTATTCCCCCATAATGATCCTAGTAAGGGAAAGTCAATGTGATTTTTCCACTTGTGAAATATCTAGGGCAAATGGTCATTTTCTAATGAACCAGTATTCATCAATTTTATATTTTAATGTTCCCACTATTTAATGTTTTATATTTTAATATATCTTTTTTGAATAATTCATTTATAAAAATGGATTGATATTTAGTTTCTAGACCATAATGATATATGCATCGTTTTATGTGAAATTCTTAAGAAACATTATATTATGTGTAAATATTTTTCCACACCCTGGAATGACATTGAATGATTATGTACGGTCATTATATACCTAATATGTTGAGTTTCATGAATTTTTTCAAGTGTATTCATATTTTATAATGTATTAAATTTATAACTCCAAAGTGAGTTCATCAATTTGAGCATAATTTAATCCAAAATCCCTTTTTCAGAATATCTCTAGAAAAGGATGATTACATGCTATTAGAAATTCTATCCTCATTTTTTAAAATAATTACTTTAATGTAATGGTTTAACAGAAAATTATTTATTTATATTTTTTTACAAATCCTGAACTAGGAATTTTTTCTCACCCTATATATTTAAATTATTCATACAGGTTTAGTGGAAGGGAGTTGATGAATTTGTATTGTAGATGTGTTGATATTATGTTTATTTGCTTAATGTTTAAAAAATTTTGTACATTTATATTTGATTGTAATATTGGATTCTAATTCTCCACAACCTTGGCTGGTAAAATATTGTACATTATGTAGTATATTGTGTAAATATTTGGTTTTTTTACAAAAATTCAACAATGTATTTATTGCACCGACTCCAAGAAATAAGGTTCTTGGTCTTTAAATTCATCAACAAGCCTCTCATTGAATTTCCATCATGGGAAGTAGATTGATATCAGTATGTTTATGAATCCTATTGATTCAATTATTCAATTGTATTCTTTTTTTGTGTGCTATTTTGTTGTGACCAAATTCATCCTATTTTCAGGAAGTTCGTCATATTCTCTTATTACAATCTAACCAGAAAATTCAACGCATGTTATCATATGTGTAAGGTGTAATAGATTTAGGTTAGGGGTTCCAGATTCTTTCTCAATGTTTCATTGAATTTTCGATGGTGCAATGTTGTTCCATGTTCTAGAATCTTCTAAAAACACTGTTTTGTAAAATGAATTAAATTAATCAGTAACAATGTTTAGTATGACCATTGTGACTTTAGAATAAACGCATTGGTTGAACTACTTGATACTTTCTACTTTGATGGTATTTGTTCATCCTTTAATGAAAATTACATTTATCCTTGAATGTTTGACCACCAATTTGGGAGTCATTCTCATTTAATAATTTTTGGAAATCTATAAATTCAATTTACATGAATTGTATGCCATGAGGTAGGTCCTATTATTTATGTTATTTACATTAATCACTTTTATTAACACCCAATAATGTGGGATATACCATATCCCATGCACGTTATTTCATATTACTTATTCTTTGAGCCTTATGCCGGAATGTCCTAAAGTTATTTTTTATTATTTATTTTGATAACCCCCTTTTCATTGGATTATGAGGCACCCTTACAAGAACTGTTGTCTTTCATATTACTGGACCTTTTGGTCGTAGGATGTATACAAAAATTACATGGAACTGCACCAACCCAACTTCTTCATCATGATATTTTCTCTCTACCTTATCATGGATTCTTTGGATAGTCTTCCTGTGCAAGCATAGGTTATTCACTATGGTAATCCCATATTCTATTTTTCTAAAAAATACACTTAGCTTCTTCTATGATTAATGTGCTTACTTAGAATCCCCATATGAATTATTGTACTTGGAGAGTATGTCTAATCATCATGCACAATATCATGTGGCCCAATGACTATGAGGAGGAATGAAGGACTTGAGGTGGCCCGAATGCCTTATTTTCCTGAAGACCATAGGTGGCCCAAATAACTTAAATGACATGAGGCCAAAACATGTGACCAAAAATCCCAAACAGATGAATAGTTCCAAATTCTACAATATTGAAATGTACCTTATATATTACGCACCACAATTCATGGTATAGTACAATTTATACTGGCTAATGTCGTACCCAGCTATAGTGCATGCTTCATGTGTGCAAGACTTGTTTCCTTGTTCTTTTTTTATTCATTGTTCCTTGTGAAAATTACCTTATTCCCTTGTTTTATGGATTGGATTAAATACTAGAATATAGTTCTAATATTAATGTAAATGCTATGCCTTGGTGATGATATGTGATACTATTGATATGAATGATTTTCTAACAAGATAGAAGGGAAAATGGTTCTCTACTTAAGGATAAAGTGGATGGACTCTACATGTTTGGAATTTTTCTACATGATGCACCTAGAGAAATACATGGATTCACTTGTCAGACTCTATAGGTTGATAATTTATATTCTTGAGTGACACTCGGTCCTAGTGGAATTAATAATAGATGAGATCATTGTAAAGATAGATACACTATGTCTCAGGTGATATTCGATCCTTTATGTGAGATACATTGTATAGTAATAGAATTTATCATAACAAGAGTTATACAAGGTATACATTTATAGGCCACCTGGGATGGGCTCTATGGTATTGATTATTTTTGGGGATCCTATGGAATCCCTTGGAATTCAATTAAGTTTCTCACGTATGGTTTCAATATTCCATTACTATATTTGATGGATTTATTGCATGTATTACATCTGGTGATATATTATAATTCTAGTTTTGATTACAATATAAAATTTCTTGAAAGATGTTCTAGGGGTGAGACAACAAATACAATGAACAATCTTGGGTTTAACCAACCACTGATACATCAAATATTATTCCATTAATATACCATATTACTTTTATTGGGTCCCTTATTTCAAACATCTGGGTTAGACTAATGCTTTTATTATTGGTAGGGTATCCATTTTGAAACTCAAACTATTGTGTTATTAATTTATTTTTTTATCACATATTATTCACCAACATTTCCACATTTTTAATCATATAGTGCATGATCTTAATTTATCTAGATAGTGTTTTTGTTTTCCTACTATCATTCTATCACTCACCATGATTGGGCTTCCATTTCACAGGGGAACCCAAGATGATCATGGTGTTCGTAGGTCTATGTATTTATTTCTTTTTTTCTTCTGTATATCTGAGTTCTTTGAATCATTGGACATGTCTACTACTCATGATGATCATGGAGTTAGAATTTTTTGTATTTTTATTCTTATTGTTTTTTTTCATATTCATTCTACATGTTGTATTATGTAGCATCATATGGAAATGTATGTAACATTGTATGTATATACATGGACCATTTAATTTCATTTAGTCATTGTATTTATCTTTCATGACATTCCATTTATTATTACTACTTTATCTATTGTCCAATGTTTTACACTAGATATACCATTATGTGACTCCAACGATTAGGGTATAGTCTCTCCACTATACTAGAATAAGAATCTCATGCCTACTTAGTAGTCTCTATTATTTGGGGAGCAATGCATGAGGCCTTGTGGTGCTCGGTCCATTTATCAGTTAAATTGTCAGTTAGGTTGTGACATTGAAATGTGGTACCAGAGGCTATTTTCCCATTATATTACTATTTTGTGATGGTATACTAGTGACTATTATTGTGTTGTTCCTTAGATAATGGTCATGTCTTTGAGTGGTCAACCCGTATACAATAAAGATTCAAAGTTGATGGGGATAGGACTGTTGTTCATCTTTTTCGTTGTTATTGTTGATTATGATTTCTCCTTGAGTGATTCGAGAAATTTTAACTTCTTACTGATTTATTAGATTTATATAAATTTCCATGGCCAGATATGGAATAGTATTTTCATTACATACATTATTTTAGGATCATAGAAATTCAAATTCCTTGCTTAGGCCATGCCATGTTTGCTGCATTGTTAGGTTGTTGGGAATTATTGATGTACATTGTGTGATAATGTCCATCTAATTATCTACCATGATAAGTGTTTTTATAACATTAATATCCTTTACTGGACAAGGTATTTAATTTTATGTTTTTTATAACATGTAAATGATTTTAGTTAGTATTATTTCCTTGAGTGCTATTCCATTCATCCACAATTTTAGTGCAATGATTATCATGTTGTTTGTGTTTTCCTTTATTAGTAATTTCTATCAATTATTATCTTTTATAAATTGTGATTCATATAGAATTCCGAATTGATTATAATCTGAGGAGTCTAATTAATGGGCATTTTTTCTTATTTCCATGATTATATGCTTGATTATTATGAGATGAAATGATTCTAGTTAATGTTAAATGGGTCCCAATTTAAAAATTTTAATGTGTATATGTGATTTATTGGTTGGAAAGTGGTAAATAATGTAATAGAACCATTTTATATGAACATTATATATTTTAACACTATTTTATACCTATTAAAACTGTTGAATTTTTTATTTATCAAAATTCAATAGTTGTAGTTATATGGGAGCATGATTATAAGCTCTAATGTGTATGCGAACATTAAAAATTGAGAAGTAGAGACACATATATACATGTAATCATTTATAATCCCAGTTTTTTATAATATAAGTAATCAAAATAATATCATTTGACCATAAATTACACTGTTTATTTATTAAGTCTTGTACCCCAATTACATGGGCATGATAACCCATATGAGCACATAAGTAATGTAAAAATAGACCCATGTATGATTTTAAGGGCATGTTGATTATGGGATAAAAACTACATAACCCAAGTGGGTCAATAATATTACTCACTATTGTGAGACTAACTCATTAATGATGTTTTAAAAATATTAATGTTTTAAAGGAAAAGGTGTGGCAGTGAGATGAAACTATGATGGCTTAATGGGACCATTGTGGGTCGCACATCCTTTATCATTCCTTCATCAGTGTCTCAACTCATGGGAGAATAATTATTCTCTGTATTTTAATTTTTTTAAGTCGAATTTATCCACTTATAAATATACTAATCATAAAATATGTTTGAATTTTTTATCTAGTAACTCTTCAATTAATAAAAGACATTTCAATCATCTTTGAGATAAAAAATTTGGAGGAAATAAAAAAGATATATATAGTGCTTAAAATGGAATTATTTGTGATGAAATGAACAGAATATAACTGGATTTCAATAAATGATAGTTTTTGAAATTAAGACGATATAACATGCCTATTTTTACTTACGGACTTATCTTAATTGAATACCAACTCACATTGTCTTATGAAAAGTAACTAATTTTTTATAAAATATCCATTAAAATTATTTCAGATCATATGTAAATAAATGAACTAAATCTAAGAAATCTAAAAGTGAATTTTAATCAATAACCCACATCCATGGATAGTTTAAACCATTTCTGAATTTTTCTTGAAGTAGCATCCCTAAAACAATAATGTTAATGTTACTTGTATGACTTATTCCTTTTCACTCAAACCTAAATAATATGCTCTTAATCTTATCAAAATTTTATATTTTTGAAACCATTTTAAATCGACACTTTGATCATTAGAATGGGTAATACCATTATAGTCAGCTCCAATAGATCCACAAAATCCATGTTAAGAGTTATGATATTTCTAATGAATGGTGATGTTTGGGTGTTGTTGTCTATATAGAGCTTTTAGTGTCCGAAATTAAACCGTTGTTTTAAAGGGTGTTCATGTGTTGTTTTCAAATTTTCTAAGAGCATGAGCATTACGAAATTCTCTATTCTGGTTGTATGGACATTCCATGGTAATTTTGAACTTCTTAGTAGTTCACTTATACATTATTTTCTTTCATTTACAATGATGTATGACTCTAGAGATCATCATATAATTCTATAATCATATGGTGTAATGCGAATCTAGGATGGTTATTTTTGAAGGGAATCAAATTTATGAATAAATATGGATGATAATATTGTGGATAGTATGAGGGATGTGCTGAATGATCATGTAATAACATTGTAGTATGAGTCAGCATAAATGATACCATAGAGTTTTTGAATCGAAAAGAAAACTGTTTGAATACGGTGGGAGAAATTTAATCATTGAGCTATGATACACTGAACATGGATCATATATGGAGTAGAGTAACATAGAATTTATGGAAATAAATCTCACCATAATAGTGGGATTGATGTTAAATATAATTCAAATTTTTAACATGTTGGTTAATCTTTTTTCTTTTACACATAATGTTATAGAACAAGTAGAAATAACTCGGTTGGTGAGTCACATGTACATGTTAAAATGAGTCTAGTTTGATACTCAAAATAAACTATTTTCTAATCCCCATGGTTTAATGATTTCTATTGTCAGATGGCCACCTCTAGGACCCACAATTAGTGGTTGATGGTGCAAGCACCATTGGATGAAATCTCATCCTTAACAGATCTGAAGACTAAGTTACACTTAATGGGGGGAGTGTCATGTAATATGTTCCATGAAATTTATTACATATTAAAAGAAAACAACATATAGGGCCACATTTGAAATATTTAATGATATTATTAGTTTTCATTTAGGTTTTAGTGTTTCAAATCATTTTATCAACTACAATGTGACATGCCCCTGAAGTGGTTGTCTATAAATGCATTCATTAAAACCCGTCATTGATCATTGATGTAATTAAGTGGGTTTTCAAAAGAAATAATAAAATTCCATTGGTGGTGAAACATTATGATTGGATAATGCGAAGCATCAAAATGTGAAGTCCAGTGACTTCATGAAGATGTTATCTAGTAATGGTTCAGTCCTTCTTCCTCTCTATAGTTGGTTATCGTGGTTGGTTTGGAACTATAACAAGAACACCATCATTATTGTAGTGTAATTTTATTAAATCCTTTAGGGAAATCATTCAAACCCTCTTATTGAACTCCCAACTAGATGATGATCTTGCCCCATTTTTGGACAACATATGTGTACTCTATGATAGAGTAAAATATACACTGTGATAATTCTAATATACATATAGATTATTGAGTGTTGTCTATTAGTGTGCACTATAGAAGTGAGGTTTTACATAATGAATGGTTAGTCTGGGCTGATCCCTCAGTTCCCAGTTAATAATTCCATTGTCATGATGATGTATATTTGTTGTTTCCCATTGATGTAATCACCTGGAGGATGCATTTTTGGATTATATAATCATTCTCAATATAAAAAATTTAGACCTTGTACTGACATCTCTATGGTAAATAATCTTTAATTTTTTCCTTGCATGTTCTCATTATAATATTTTTGATGATTTTGAGGTTCCATGAACCTTAGTCAGGCTTGGAAGAGATGTTTAAAAATGTTGGCAATCTCGTATGGTTAGATCTGGAATGAACCCATGTTCATGTTGGGAAATGACATCTTAGATTGGTTGTTTTGGCTAGAAACCTCACTAGAAGATGGTTATAGGCATCATTGAGTATATACAGATTAATAGCAAGTTTCCATAATAAAAAAGGAACTGATCATATTTTTTAATTACACATTATTTCTAAGTCGTGTGTTTGGAGAGTTGTCAACCAGGGGAAATTTTCTGGTCATCCCTATCTCTTATCTTTTGCGATTAATGAGGATCTAATTAATGTTCTACTATCATTTTTTGGAATGTGAGATGAGTTTTTTCCAATAACTCTAATGATAATTCAGTTCAATCATGCATTTGAGGTTGATTTTTTGTTGATCATTCTGTCAATTTAGGAATATTACATTGACAATCATTAGTGTACTACGGTCAAGTTCAAAAAAACTAATTCAACATTGGGGAAATAGTGACTTGAAATTAACACATAAGTGTTATAAAATATGGTGATAGTAACCACAGGGAATATGGTGAATGATATAAAAATGTGATTGTGTCTGAAATAGATGGTGTTTCAAAAGCAGTGTATAGTTTTTTTGATCAGGGAAAAATTATATTTCTTGAGTTTCTATGATATTTGTACTGTATGCTTACATGATTCATGTAGGTGAATTGGATGTTTCAAAACACAACATGAATTGTTGAACAATATTTTAAAACTTGAACAGATCAAGTGATGTTATCGCGGTTCATTAAGGATCTTTGGGGATTATTAGTTTTATGGTGCGGAGATTATAACATTCCATTTTTTTGGACCGGAAAATTTGTTAATGAAATTTTAATTTTTTTTAATCATTGATGTTTCATTTTTTTAAACTGATCAAAGTAATTTAATTATGAGATGTGTAACACTTCAATGAGTTGTTTCAATACTTGGTTTAGGTCCTGAGGATTCCCTTGGGCATTCCTTCCAGTTTTGTTAGCACCGAGGACTGAGACCCAATTAAAAGAATACGTATGAATGGAACATGGTTTTTATGAAACCATGAAGACATTAAATGTAATTTTATAACCTGGTCCTGTTTAGTTGGAGGTAACACATCGTATGATCTAACCATGATGAATGAGGTGCACAACCATTTAGGCTGTCTTTAGTTTTTAGTTGATTGTGTGCATGATCTACAAATGGTTTTTCAAACCATGAGATTAATCCTAGATACAGAGTTTTATTTAGCCAATATGTATTCAATTTTTGGTGTATGGTGGATGCAACGTTGGTCAAACCATGCACTAAACCATGTGAGGGGTGGTTCTTATGCATTGGGAGAAGCCTGGTTGGTGCACAGTTTCCAAAAAACATTTCTTTCAAACCCTCTGACCCATCTTTTGAAGGGGGTAATTACTTTTTTCCCTTATTGACTCAAATGTGTTTTTCTCATCCTTTTTACTTACTCCTTTGCATGCATAAATAACCTCCGTTGGTTTCCCTCAAATATTCTATGTTTTTCAAGTAATTCCTTATCTGACATCCTAATCATTTTCCATAAAGTGATTTATATATCTCTTGATATGTCTATGAATTCACTTACATAGATTTTTCATTTATCTTCACTTCATCAAAGATATATTTTTGCGACCTAAATCACTCTATTTTTAGTGTTTTCATCTTTTTTTAATTCCCTTTCAACTTGAAGATGTCAAAGCATGTTATCGGAAATATAAAGCATCATTGGCATAAGATAGGTGTTCCATCTTATTTCCAAATGTTTAATTGCATTATATATGGTGCACCATTATGACGCAAGCCATAATCTTCTAGATATGCCTCAATTTTGTTAAATAAATTAAATTCTTTTGTTTCCATGTATTTAATGACCCTTATGAGTGGAAACTCAACCCATTGGTTGATATCCCTAACACTTGGAAGTTTTATGGTCATGTTTCTCCTTTAGGACGAAATTAACTTTATTCTTGATGGTTTTAACCCCCATTTTTTGTGTAGTACCATTTATAAACTATTAAAAGAAAAAAAATTAGTTGACACGAATTATAGGAGATGTGTTTGGACACATTAGTAATGTTATTTTTTTATTCTATATTTTTAAGCAAGATACCATGTAGATTATACCTTATTCTTGGCAACTTACCTCATTTTCATTATGCACTGAGCCTTATAAATTTTTTATATTCCTTATTGTTATTATTTATGCCAATCACATAATTTTATGCCCCTAATTTTATAATATGTTTTCATTTCCATCACACGTGTTATGTTTGAAAATTATATTATCATGATATCTAAAATGTGGCTTATGATTCATGTATGTTTCTTTATTTACTAATCCTTTTTACATGAGTGAATGCATTGCAGCCTCGTTATTATATTAATGCACTGTGTATTATGACCATTTCCTTATAAAATAGTTATTTATCTTGGAATAATTACTTCAGTACCTTTCTATTCATGATTTGCATGTAATGAATTGTTGATGATATGTGTTCAGGGATTCTACGAATGAAATTCATGTGGTTATGGACAGAACCAACATCCTGAAATAAGGATTTGAAATATTGAATCACTATTATTATATTGATAATACCAGACACTCTTAGAGAGAATCATCAGTTGACTTGTATATGCTCTTAAAGCGGATGAGTTATACTCTTTAATTACACCAGTTCCCTATAGGGGTAACATTATATTGTATTGTTGGAATGATAGATACACCATTCCTTATGTGATAATCATTCCCTTAGGTAGGATACATGGAATGGACTCAGAGTTTACCACACTATGATTGATTCAAGGGTTGTCTTTATGGGTAACCTTGGATGGAGTTTTTGGTATTATTTATATCAAGGGATCCTATAGTGAACCTCTGTATTTCATTATAGATCTCTTTGGATGGTATTAGGATTCCAATACTATATTTGAAAGATTTAATGTATGGATTACTTTTTGTGCCTTATTATTATTCTTATTATTCTCATAGAATTGGAATTATTGAATGATGTCATAGGTGTGAGATGACTAAGACAAATCACTTTCTTAGGATCATCCCACTTATTTTGATTCATCTATGATTCCATGTAAATAAAATTTGTTTCTACAAATTCCATTTGTTCATATATCCAACTTAATCCAATATAGGTAGAATTGTTTGGGTATCCATGTAAAAAAATGGACCCATGTGTTATTTATTAATTTGTTTATCACATGGTATTCACCTATGATTTCCATGCATTCCTTTTATAGTGCAGTAATTAATTAATCAATACATATATGGTGGTTCCCTACTAGGATTATATCTCACACCCTGGACGGGCCACCATTCAACTATGGTACCCAAGTATATATTCATATTAACATGTCTACAAGAATTATTTCATTTGATGTTTTGTATTCTTAAGAGAATCAGAAAATATGACTAATCTAGTACTCAGGATGATTGTGGAGTTATAATTTGGTGTCTTTTATTTTTATTATATTGTACTTACAATTTTATCCTCTAATAGTATCCTATATTATCATCTAGACATACGTGTATCGTTATATATATTGCTATTTTCCATTTAGTTTTATTTAACTCTTGTATTTATATTTGAGTTTTTCTATTTATTATTACTACTTTGGATATTTTCCAATGATTTACACCTAATATACCAATATGATACTCTGACCAAGAGGGTATAGTCTCCCCACCATACAATCATTACACCATAATTCCTATTCAAGAGCCTCTATTATATGTGGAGGAACACCTGAGGCCTTATGTTGACTCGTATGTCTACCCGTTTAATGGCCAGTTGGGCCGGGATGTTACTCTATAAAGAGTTCCACTCCATATTGTATCAATTTTTTACATGATTTAATTATAATTTTTTTAATAACTTTAGAAGTAGATGGGATCTATGTTATGTTCCAATGTAAAATTTCTTCGTTAATATGATCGATAGGTAGATTAGACTATTCTAACATTGGAGTATATAATCTTGGATTATAAATTATATTATTAGTATATTTTTCATTAACATATACCATTAGTAAAATGTTATTAAAATAATAAATTTCATTCTAGTATATTAATTGAGCCATTTGAGGCATTATATGGAATGTAGTTTTAAAAACGATAATATTGGTATTGAGTTTGGGAAGAATGATGTAGGTACCAACATTGATTGATGATCTAGTTGAAAATGTATACATGATTCATCACAATAAGAAGATATCTCAGAGTATAGAGAAATGTTTCATAGAAAAACAAATAAATGATATTTTATTTTTGTTAAGAGAACATTTTTTTTCTATAAAATATCACATGGGAAAGGATTGGTGATTTTTTTGAGGAAATATAATGTAAAGAATGTCGTTTATTGGTCTATATGAAATTATAAATAATGTGGTATCAATTATGAATTGTGTCCCCTTACCTGCGAGCTTATCTTAGGAACTTGATTTTTCCCATATTTCATTAATTACGAAAAATGTACCTGACGTATATCAGGTTTTGAGACATTAATTATTTTAGTCAAATGAGATAATTTCATAGGAATAATATTTTGATGGTATTAATAATCATATATAGATGTTATTTTGGAATAATATTAATCACATGGTCAATGGTATATAGAATAACTCTATTGCAAAATAAGAAATATGAGAATCTAAAAAGTCTATTAGAGATAACTGTCTTAACCTGTTTTTTAATGAATAACATTATAAGGATTCAATTTCATGAAGTTTTTTAGAATTTGAAATCCCATTTAATTTTCTAAATAATTCAATTTTATTTCATATTAATATTCAAAATTATATTTTCAAGTGTCCTATTCTATATGGTAATTTTATATTATTTTTAATTCAAAAAAATAGTAATATACTAACAAAAATATTTCAAAAATTTTTATGGTTTTATTTATAATATAAATTTCTGAATTATAGAATTTAAATATGAAGAAATGGAAATATATTTTTTAAAATTAATTTTGAAATTATTATCAGGTGATCACTTGTGATTTTTTTAAGTAATGGGTTTTTAGTCAATAATATAAAATTTAGTATTCTAATATACTCTAAATTATCTTTTGTTTTAGTATTAACCAATTATATTTTAGTTTTAATTGGTTTTTAATGAACATAAAATTTTTCTATTTATAATCAAATAGTTATATTTGAAAAAACTATTATACATAATTTTGATGGAAATCATTTTATTCATAATTTTGTCTCTAAAAACAATTGTTTGATTATTTTTCGTACTTAAATTAAAATTAATGTATACTAAAAAATAAATTAAATATTATAAATTGGATTAGTTATTTTTAATTTAATTTTTTAAATTATATAATATTTAATATTTCTTTTTTAGTCACAAAATTTAGTAACCGTAGTAAATGTTAGTCAATACAGTAAGGGATAAAATGGTTAAAGTGGAGGTTCAAAAAATTGATAGAGATTAAAATATCTATAAATCACATTTAAATTAAATATAATGATTAAATTTAATATTTAAAAACCATATCAATGAAATATTATTAAATTTGATCCACTTACCATGATAACAAAAATAGTTATATTTAAATGATCTTTTTTTACATGGGTTCCACTCCACTCACTTATAAAAGGGATCATACTCTCCTAACTTATCGACAGACATTGAGCACTTTATCATGGACAAAACGTACTATAATTCCCTTCAAACATCATTATATAATGCAATAATCATTGGTCTTTCCAAAATAGTAAACTAAGATGCCTTAAATTTTTTTGAAGGAGAATATCAAAGAATGTGGTATATTTTGTAACCAAGATCATTCATTTTTCATTCTTATGTCACCCGATAAAATTAAATTCTAACCATATTAATATTTTTTGATTACTATAATTATTGTAAATAATTTTTATTATGTTAACGTATTAACTATTTTTACCTCTTTTCGATCTAATGGTAAATGAAAACATCGCTCATGCGTACTACCACCTCAATGAAGTGACATATGACATTTTTAATGGATTAAATACTTGAATTAATTATATATATTTATTTATTGAATATATATATATATATATATATATGATATTTATGAATTAAATATGATTTTGTAATTTAAACATATTGTCTACTTTATTTTATCTTGACCCGTTGGAAAATGGATACTTCACTGATATGTCTATACATAGTACCACATGTATGATATGATGTGTTACATTTTATAAGACATCCATAAAATGATGACTCTAAAAGTTAATTTTCAATTCTAAAAATTATTATTATGAAAATTTTATGTTTATAGAGGTAATGGGGTAATCTCTCATTTAATAATTTTAAATGGAATGATTTTTTTTGATATTATGAAATAAATGTCTTGAAAACATACAACATAAACATATCCAACTTAATTAATAAATAAATCATTATAATTAATGAAATAGAATGAATAATGATAAGGTAATTAATAAAAATATAATAATAATTGTAATCTGAGAGATAATGTCTTACTTATAAATCCCATATATCTGAACATAGAAGGGAGGTATCCCTAGTACTGAATTCATTGACAAACACCATACTGAACTCGAGCAATTATGGTGTGAATGAAATTATATAAAGGAGATGTTTGACCTCAAGGAGATTTTCATAGGATTAATGCTAGCTAAAAAACCACCCAAAACACCAATTATATCTTTTCATATAATTTTTTCATATGTAGAGTACATAATGGATTATATATGTAGAAATTAGGTCTATATAAAAATTTAATTTAAAATTTATCTACATATTCATGAATTTTCATACTATTTGAAAAGTTGTTTTTTGAAAAACATTTTTAGACTAAAAAAAGTATTTTTTATAAATTATCATTTTATTTGAAGGATATAATATTTTTCTTATATTTTAATAACATAATATATTACATCAATATTAATATGTAATTTATATAAAATATAGTTTAAAAAGTGTAATTTTATATAAATTTTTTTTCTATAGTAATTGAATTTAATTTTTTAATTTTAGGATTTGGATATTGAAAATTTTATTTAGGTTTTTTTATTTTCACGTTCATATTAAAATGATAATAATTTTTTTGAATTTTTCAAAAAAAAATATTTTTGGTGAATAGTTTAAATAAAATGTTTACTAATGACATGAAATTTATTATATTACTATAATAAAAGTATATATTTTAAATTTCTTAAATAATTTTATAACACTAATATTTTATTTTATAATTGAATATAAAAATTAAAGAAATTAATGTTTTATTTTAAAAAACATATTATACATATTATAATTTTTTTTATATTTTATTTTTAAATTAATAATAATTATTATATGAATTATTTATTATTTTCAAATGAATTTTTTTAAAATGAAAAATTTAATCATATAAATGATTATAAATTTTTTCATCATTTATTTCTAGAATAAATATAATATGGACCATTTTATATTTAAGCTTAAATAATAAATTTCCTAGTTAAATACTAGTTATTGAGTTGGAAACTACAAGGGTAAATGTGAGTAACCTTATAGTTCATGGGACTGAAATGTCTCATAAATGTTTTTATTTCAATGTTGGAGGAGTTGATTGATGTTATCAATTCTATATACAATTATTTATCAATCATTTATTTTCATTCCTTGAGAGTAACTTCCCATAATTTAAAATTTTTGGTATTTACAAAAAATCCACATCTTTTAACATATAAAATAGGATCTCCTCCCCTAACATTATCTCATAGAAAATAGTATAATTTCATTGAAAAATCTATAAAAACAATTCAAAATAATTATAGGAACCTTAATGGGGTTCTATAATTTTCAAAATACTATCCCTCAATGGATTAATCCCCTTTATAAAAGAAGACAATTCATGAAGTGAGGTATATGTTCCAAAACTATATTCCTTTTTCAATTTCATTAAGTAAACATTACACTAAACAAATTTTAATTCACTAAATCAAAATAATAACTTCTATATAATTATTATATGTTTATGTTATTATAATTTTGTATAATTATTAACCACCCACATTAATTTGATTATGGGAAACATAAATATGAATCTTGTGTTGTGTGTACTAGAGGCTCTATGAAATGGATCTTTTCGTTTTCCATCACCACCATAAAACGGTTATACTAATGGGGAATTCAATTTAATATTATGATATTAATGAGGTATTTTAGATTCTAAAATGATAAACCTTGTTCGTTCTTCTCCTCATTATATATAAAACTAAATCTCCAACAATGTGTATGAGCGGAATACAACTTCTATACAAATATTGATTTCTATAAGTCGTTTAATCACCAACATAAATGGATGGTAATGGGAATGATTTTAAAGGATAAATTATAATTTTATGATATCTCAAAGATTATGTTATTAAAAATTAGGTAACTCTTATTTATATGATTAAAAAATTATTATCGTAAATTCTATTGATTAAATGAAGCACTCATAGAAAAAAAATTTAATTGGAATTACGTAGTATAATCATATCCACTAATTTGTATTATACTTACATTATAATTATGATATATCATACTTATAAAGGATAAGTTATATCATTTTTTGACTTGTTTAATTACCGTACAACTAAATCACCTCATAATCCTCAATAATAAATGTATGTTCATGATTGCGTTAGTTTGACAACCCAGTTGAACAATTAAATGAAATTATGTCAATTAATGATTTCGAATACTTAATTACTAGTAAAATATTAATTAAATAAATATATAAAATTTATTTTTTCATAAATTTATACATTTAAATCCATCCTCTTAATTAAAAACACCATTCTTAGGTCGAAACCCACTTTGATTTTCATTGTTGATATAACCTTATATTATAAAAACTAATTTACTCATGAAAAAAAATTTGTAAATAAGAAATAATTATAAAAAATCTGTTATATTAAAAATAATTAACATTTAATTTTTATATATGGTGGAATAATGAGAGTCGATAAAGCACATATAAAACTACTATAAATGGCCAAAACATTAGGTAACATATTTTGGGAAATTTGAAAAAATAACTAATAAAAAATAAATAACAATTATAAATGAAAATTTATAATTATTTGAGGGTTTTATTATGGGTTATAAATTATATATTAATATATTTATGTCTTTTTCTAGGGGGTATATAGATTTTGACAAAGTGGGGAACCATAAATTATGGTTCATTGAATCAAATTTTAATTACCTCATACATTTTTAAATAAAAAAATATGTTTCCTTTTAAACGGGGGTAATAACATCCTTATTTTCGTTTTATATCATGATACCCTTATATTTTAAAATATTAAATTTTTTAAATAGTGTGTTACCACTCATTGTGTTTTGATTCAAAAGTTTCAATGAATTTAATGTGTTTCCAGGATGTAATATTTTTTATTAGGTCACAATCACTGTTTTTTAGTATTATCTTTAAATATATATATATATATATACTATAAAATGTTATGAACATATTTTGTACCTAGACCATTTTTTATCGATAAATCATGTTAATAAATTATTTATTTTTTCCTTATAAGTAAACAATTTATTTATGCTGCATTTTATTAAGAAAAATTCCTATTAATTTAAATTAAAATTTTTTCATAACATTTTATTTAATCCTCCGTAGTGTTATCCATTCCATAAATAGAAAAAAAAATTTGTCTGTAATTTTCCTTTTATTACCCTATACTAATTTCAATGAAATTTTTTTATTTCCCTTTTTTATGATGAGGTTTTTCAAACAAGGGAATTTTATAACATTAAAAGGCGTTTTTATATCCTTTGAAAAATAAAATAATTTATCACCATATCCAATTCTTATTAATGACTATTCTTTATTTTCCGTGATATTTAACTTGGATCTATTAATGAAATAATTTTCAAAATAATTATCTCTAAAATCACAAATTTTTTAAAAGTAAATTATACTTCAATGATTAAAAAGGATTTGTGTAAAATATTATATAATATCATGTATTTACCCTCCAAGGATTCTATTTCAAAAAGTAATGTTATGATCCCCATATAAATGTTATTATGATACGAATAATTTTGTAAAATTATATTTTTTATATCTAATTATTTCATAATATTTTAAATTGGTGATGTTATTAAAAGTTCAATGAGGACAATTATTTTTCCATTTGTTATTTATGATATGATGTTGATTTATTTTTAGTGCAACACATATGTATGGTTGATGATGGGTGTGGTAATTTATCACCCTCATATGAATTGGTTGAGTATTAAATCTTATGAGATATTTAGGCATATACATGATATGTATGTTCACATAGTGATGGAGATGATGTGTTATATCACATTTTAGACATGATCATAATAAGTTTGTTCACATAGGTATTGACATAATGATTTTTCTAAAACAATTTTCTAATTATTATGGTTATTAAATATTTTATTGTTGTTCATAATGCTGTGAGATGCAATTCATTTACATGTAATGACATGATTTCATGATTATTCACTATTTTTAAGGAATTGCTCTCTATAAGGAAATGAAAACAAATCATATGACCATTTATGTGTGTTTTGATCCTAATAAAATATTTTTTCATCCATTATTTTCTTTTTATGATAGTTTATAACTCTAATTTATCTAATGAATATAATATAGGTAATTTTTCCATTGGTTATGATACTTATATCCTTTTGATGTTATCGGTTAGGATTGTGATATGTTTTTTCGTTCTGAGTGTTTGACCTAAAATCTTTTATATATTTCAATTCCTTAGGGTAAAAAATATGATTACAGTTGGAGTGATATCTAGAAAAGGTGTTAGCAGGGGACAATTATAGCAATTTGTTTTCTATTTTTATTTAATAAGTTGTTTATGTTTCCAATATCCATGGTATTAATCCATTTAGTCATTAATTTGTCATATAGTTTATGAGATGTATTATAATAATCATAAAATTAATGTATCATTTATGACATTTTTACATTTTTTCAGTTTGTAAACTATCAACACATTTTTTAGTTATTTTGTCAGACTGTTTTTGTTACATTTTTTATTATGATTAGATAACATTAGTGAAAATATTTTATATTATTCTATATATTAAATGATTACATGAAATATTTTTAATGTTTTGAGTAGATATTTTTCCATTGAGATAAATTAAATTTTTGATAATATAATGGTATTTAAGATATCTAATAGATTTAATATTGGGTAACAACCCCAAAACGTGAATATTGATTACTAAAATAATAATCATATGGAGCATTAAAAGAGGCTGAAGTGAACACCTGGATTAAAAATCCTATAAAATATATTTTGGTTGTTTATCAAATCCTTATGATCCAAAATTAAGTATTTATTTCTTTGTTACCTATAGGTATTATGTTAATAAATGTAAGATATATCAACATAATGAAACATAGGTCTTATAATTATGTGTATAGGTTGAACTAAAGGAACTAAAAGACAATGCGATAATGTAAATGAGAAATACACTTTATGGTTGAATTCCTTTTATAATTATGATAACTATTTCATATTGTTTTGTTTTTTCACTCAGGTAAAGTAGTTTTATTTTTACCAATAGATATAACTAGAAGGAACCATGGGTGTGAAATTCAACCCAAATATAACCTTAATGAACGATACATAATAATGGGAGTTGGAATGGAAAATCATGGGATTATACCAACTTATATATAATTAAATATGATTATGAATGTGTATGTATTCAATTTCTCTGACATACAAAATACATTAATGATTATGTCTCTTGTTTGATAAAGTGATGATGTTGATGAGGGAATAATTATTTAATTTCCTACATGTAAAAAATTATTGATGAAATACAAGGGAAATTGGATAAATTGGAATGTTAGATTTTTTACTTGTGGAAGATGGAGTCAATGAGAAAAAAATTGTCATATGAAAATGATGTGTAATGTAAGCATGATGAGACTAAATCTATTTATGATAAAAATGATAATCTTAAACGACCATAAAAAAAACAAAGGAATAATGAAGATCATGTTTAATGGCTTCAAATTATGTGTATTGAATTAAATAAATACTCCACTATTGAATTTTGAATAAGGGATATTTACTAATGTAAATATATATTTACTAAATTATTTTGTAATTGTAATATGCTGAGGTATTTTTATTAAATAAATAATAAGTTTTTTAAAGGAATATTTTACAAAAAATTATTAGTAGAATATAAATAATATTAAAGGTCATTTATATGAATTGGGGTTTTAGAATAACTATTTCATTTTAAAATCTATATTCACCTATCATGGTTAGATTACATGAAATATAATGACTATTAAATTTGTATAGTGGTGGAAACAACAATAATTAGCCACAATGGGGAGATCATAATGTCACTACCATAGTAGATGACACCAATGAATCATCATCTTCATCATCCATTAATACCAAACAACAATATTTAGGTCTTGAGGATACCTGTGAAGATAAAATAATCATGAAAATGGTGGATATAGAATATAACCCCCCTATACCACCACTAATTCAATATGGAATGAATTTCTGGTAAAAAAGGAGGAAACCAACTGATTTCAGGGATATGAATATTTCAATAATTAGGTTTGATGACCCAAGACATGTGACCTCATAGAGTACATTAAAAACATTTTGGGGTTTTTAAAGAATAATTTGGACACATTAAAAACCACCCAAAGATGACATGGCAAGGAATATACCCCCTTATAACCATTAGATTAAAGGGTTTTATAGAGGGTACAATTCCAGGATAGGAACAACATATTGGAAAAGAGAACTGTGCCAATATGTTGATGTCATGAATGCATGTGAGAAATAATATGAAGATGATTCATGTCAATGGATTGTAGATTTAAACTCTGCAAGGGTCAGGAGGGGCATAAACATTGATCTCAATGTGACTAATATGGAAGAGTGGAATTATTTATCATCTTCATCATTTTACCACTACTTTATGCTGGAACTCCATGTGGAAGGAATATCAGAATCAAGATACAAGTGTGTGTAGTGTAGTTATTATAAAAAATAGGTGTTAACATTAAATTATTTAATCCAATTTATCATTAGTTATCACAATAGTTCTGAAATATGAAATCAACGGAAAATATAATATTTCTTAAAACTGTTCCATGATAGGTACTTCACTCTAATAGATAAAAATAAACATAATATTTAAAATTTTTATTATATCTAAATAAATGTGATTAATACCATTATTATAAAAATAAATGTATAGCTTTATCACTAATAAACATAGCTAAAATTATTAGAATGTAATAATTAAATTTTAGAGTATGAAATTTAATTAATGATTATGAATATAATGACCAGTGAGTTAACACTATATTATCCTTGAATCAATTTTTTTAATATAATTATTCTCATGTAAAATAAAAATAAAAATAAAACCATGATATATTTTAATTATTAATTATGAACATTGAAGCATATCAGTTAAATTTGATGGTATATGTTCAAGTAATCATATAAAAAATTCAATAAAAATTGATAGAAGAATAGGAATTTGGATGTTAATGTCTAACCTATGAATCCAATTTTTCCTAAATCAGATGTAAGGTGTCTCTGATATGGTTATTCATTATCCAAGAATAAAAAAACATGAGAAATTAATGTTTTAGTGAAATTAAATATGGGACAATTTAATACTCATTGAGATTTACACAATATCCATGCTCTCTAAATCACCACTCAAAACTAAAACACCTACTTATCTAAAGCATATATATTACAAATAAGTGTTAAGGTGTAACGTAAAATAAAATACTGATGGTATAAAAATGTAATGAAATATTTATATTTATATATGAGGTATTTTTAATATTTTTGAAAAAAACTTCTTTAAAAATATTTAAGCATTGATTTTATTTCCATAAAATTTCATAATATTTCAAGGAACTATGTTTATTTTTATATATCAAAAATAATATATATTATCAAAATATTAATTGGTAATTTATTTAAATCCATAATTAATATACCATATATCATTTTTCAATAAAACATAATTTTTTATCTTTCATGATGTTAATTAAAAAGAAAATTTATAAGTTTTTGGTTTTGAAATTGAAATATTTTACACCATTCATTATTTATCATGGTAATATTTTTTAAATATTTTTTTTATTCCTAAAAGATTTATTTTAGGTGAATAATAAAATATTTAAATTTAAAAATAAAATGTAATTATGAAATTATTAATATAAAATTATAAATTATAAATTTTTGAAACATTATTATACCTCTATATATGTTTTTATATGTTATTTTTATTTAAAATATGTTTGTTTTAAAATTTAAAACCACAATGGGAATTTTATAATTACAATTAAGTTTTTAAAAATAATATATTTAATAAATTATAAATTTATTATTTTAGAATGAATTTATTTCACATTGATAAATTTTTTTAGAAAAAAATGATCTAAAATTTTGATTCATTAGATATAAATTATATAAGAAATACCATTTAATTTTTGGTCTTAAATTATAAATTACGTTGGTAAAAACTAGTTAATTTCGTGGTAGTTAAAATGGTAAAATTGAGTAAATTTATAGGTAGAGGGACTAACATGATAATTGTTTTCCTATTTGGATGGGGGATATGTTTATTATTCTTAAGAAATATCCAATAAATTTTTATTAAGTTTGGATCCACTTTCCGTGAGAGTGGCATCCCAATTTTGAAATGTTTTAGGTATTTAAAAAAATTCCACTCCTTTTCACGTTGAAAAGGTAAACACCTCTCCCCAATTCCCCTCACACAAATGCACAATATTTTAATCTCAATGTATACAAAAAACCTATTTAATCAATAGTTTATTAATTATAGTTATTTATCTTCACAATATACCATCCCTCAATCATTTAATCCTCATTATATTAATGATAATCCCAGAATTGAGGTATAAGATCCTAACAATGCTTTCTATTTTCCATTACATTAAGTTATTTCCTTCTTCCATAAAATTAATTTCACAATATTAAAATAATTTCATTACTATTATTATTATTTTAGGATATTCCAATAACAGTTCATCCATTAAAAAACCTTATTTCGTCAATTATAGAAAAATGGATGATGTGTTGTGTGGACTACTAGCTCTAAAATAGAAGACTTCTCATTTTCCTTAACAACCATAAATAGATTCTTTTCAATTATAATTATAATATATAATAATTATATTAATGATTTTTTATTACAAAATATTAATAAATATTACGTATTTTCCCTTTTATATGGAATTTGTAGTCATCGACCATGAATATGCGGGGATAACTACCTCTATGGGATGATTGATTTCCATTTTAATTTTATCACATAACTACATGGATGGTAATGATAATGAATTAAAAAAATAAAATTGAGCTATATAATATCATTAATATTATTTTATGAATTATTTGAGAACCTAATAGTGATATAGTCAACCCACGATTAACATAAATTCAATTGTGTAAAACAAGAATATTAGTGGAAAATATTTTAAAAAATTAATGTAATATTTTCATATCTATTTTGTATTATATATTATAAAAATATTAATTAAATTATAATTATGGTATTTCCAAAAAATAAAAACTAAATTATATCATTATACAACTTTTGTAATGATCTTACATCTAAATCAACTCATAATCACAAATAATCATTGTATGTTCTTGATTTGGTTTTTTTGACCAACTACATGAAAATGATATTAAATTATTTCATGGATGATTGTGAAAATTTTACTGTTATTATAATTTCATAAAAATCTAAAAATAATAATTAATATTGGTTTATTGAATTAATACTGCAATATATTACTCCTTAATTATGAAAACACCATTTGTAGGTCAAAAATCAATAATGAATATTATTTTCCTATTTGTAAAAATATTATAATGAATAAATTAATCATGAAAAAAAATTTAGATCTAAATTAACTATAATTAATCCATTATATTAACATTAATTAAATTTTAATCCTGAATGTTATATGAATAAGGAACATCAACATTGCTCTTATGAAACTTCTTCAAACTGTTAAAACATTAAACACCTGATGTGGTACAATTGAAAAAAAACTAAATAATATACGTATAAATATTGACTATAAATGAAAAATATAAAAAATTATTTTAATGAATATGGTTCTTAACTAATAAATTTTATTATTTATATTTTCTATAGGGTTTTGGGTTAACTCGATTAAATGTGGAAACAGTGTTATATTTTCTTTGTCTCAAATTTGAATCCCTTGAAAGGTGATTAAGCTATACAAAATGATTCCTTTTAAATGATTTAAATAATTTTTTTTGTAATATTGAATAACTATATTTTTATATTTCATGATATTAAATCTTCTATTAATATGTATATCACTCATTTTTTTTGATTGAAAATATTCAAAGGCTGTAAGGGGTTTTCATATCTCAATATTTTCATTGGTTTATACTAACTCGACTATGAATATTATAAATAAGGATTGATATTTTATAACCTATGAATATGTTTTGTTTCAATTAGGCATCCCTTTATAGAAAAATAATTATTCCACGCCAATTTATTCTCTATTCATAATTTAATTATTTCATTAAAATTCAATTTTTTATGATTATTTATTGATATTTTAAATTTATTTTTCTTCTTAATCAATGTTTTTTATCTCCACTCCAATGGTGTATATTCCATAATATAAACTAATTGTTTTCAATCATCATTTATCCTCATATTCCACTAAATTTATTTTAAGATAAATTTTTTTTACTGTTTTTTATGATTTAAGTTTTCATATAAATATATTTCAAATGATGAAAGGGGTTTTCTATCAATTTAAAAATTAAATGTCTTGTTTTCCACTCCATATCATTTTAGATAACCATCTTTTTATTTTAAATTATATTTTAGTGGGAACTTATTATTATTTTTTAAAAAAAATTCATCGCATTCTAATAAATTTTTTGAGATAAATTTTTACTTCATTACATCAAAATGGTTGGATAAATCGTTGTTATTTTAATGTCAATTTACCCTACAAGTTTAATCTCTTAAAAATTAATTTTTTTTATTACCCCATATATGTTATTAGGTTAAAATTTATTTTTGGAAAATTATATTTTATATATTATATGAATTTATAATTTCATTCAACATCATGTCCTTATAATGATTAAGAAACCTATTTGTAACATCCCCTGATCTGACAGTCTCTCATATTGCCAAAACTAGTTGGTTACGAGACCCCTAATATACCTCCCCATATGCCAGAGGCATTCGACTAGAATCATGGGTGTGATATGGATATTTGGGAGACTATACCCCCATGGATAAAGAGTTAAAATACATCTGAATAAAAAAATATCTATAATAATTAAATATCAAAGTGTAGAAAATAACGAAAATGAGGCAATATGGTGGAAAACAAAAAATAAATTACAATTGATAATCAAAAAAATAAAAAAGGAAAAATTTATTAACATGATTTTATGTTACTATATGTAATGATTTATGTAATTAAAATAAAATAATATAATACTCAAATGACCCTTCTCTTGAACCCCATGTCTGTCTCTTCTCCAAAATACACCCCATTAATCAAGAAACAATCAACACTAAGGGGATTTACCATTGTCCAATCATGTATGTATATAATCTTTTTAGGTACCCTATGATGGATCGAGTAGGGGGTGAGTATAGATATTATTTCATTATTATTTTGCCAAAAGATTACTATTTTGATACAAATATCATGTAATAAAATAATAAATATTTTTATTAATTAATTAAACAATTTAATTTATACTAAATCAACCTGCTACAACACCTTTCCTGAATGCCTCTAAAAATGTATCAAAACCATGAAAACCATAACCATATAACCCCGGTAAACACAAATTTCCATGGAATCATGTAAAAAATTCTTTGTTCATATCCCACAATAATAGTAACCATATCTATATATGCATGGTATAAATCTCCAAAACCATGGACATAAATGATAAATAAACATTTCAGCATAAAAATCAGGGCTAATTGTGATGTACAATAATTTATGTATGAATTAGAGCCTCACATAGTATATAATCATTTCATCTTCTATCACGACTCTTCCCAATATATATTAACATTTGAGTGTGTCACTAGGTGTATCCTACTATATAAAAATTTCATAACGTCTCTGGTAATAGATCTCTATATAATAATTTCATCAAACAAACTGGTCCAATTGGCTATATAAAAATTTAAAAAATTATACTGAGATAATTCCCCATATAATAATTATAGTTTTTTCAAGGAAAATCATATTATTGAAACGAAGATTCCACAATATCACTTCATAAGGCTAAATAATTAAATATAAAAATTACCATTTCCCTTTCAATTTTACATTTAACATATCATGTGTTCTTAAAGAAATAATATTCCATTCACATAAAAAAAATTAGGAAATTCCATGATGAATCTATATAATGAAAACATCAAAACCCCATATAATTATAAACCAACTTTAATCAATTAATAAATTTATTTATTGTCAATGGTTTTCTCCACTGAATGGTCTCCACAAGCCAGGTCCATAACCAATTGGATCCAAAGGGACTCCAGAAAAAATTAATTTTAAATTAAATATATTTAGACAGATTTTATGATGAGACAATTGAAAAATTTAACATATATTGAAATTAATAAGAACATGTGGATAAGGTTTATACACCATGCATTTATTAAACGTTCAACTAAAGCTTCTAGTTGGACTTACCAACAAGAATGATGGTGTATATGATCATAAGAGGGATCCTAGATCAAAATTGATAATGATAAAAAAAAAATGACTATAATCAAGTGATTGAATCCCAACGACTAGATGGAAAAGTGAGGGAATGGAAAACAATACCAAAATCACTCATGAGGTATTAGATATATGATCGATACATGAAAAATCATGAAAGGAACCCTAAATTCTTTAGAATGCTTCCATAGTGTCAAGACGAAGAAGTTGTGCATGATGTGTAAATATAATCAGCCACATTACTCTATTGAAAACTAAAGGTATTGAAATTACATGGCATGTAACTATTTTACATGTTATTTAGTTCATTTTAGAGGGAATTGTTGAAAATCCATCATCTCTGATTATTATTTAACAATTCTTGACTATTACACGATGGGTAATTTAAGAGCCTAACATGTAATATTTTCATATTTTCAATCATTTCGTCGCCCGTGACCATTCAAAAAATGTGTTCAAATACATTTACACATCTTGTAATACATATACATAGTGTGTAAATGTTCTGTAGATTTTGTTCAATAGAATATCCTACACCACAAGTTTCATGACCTCCAAATCATTCCAAATCATGAAAACCCCATATAACCCCATTTAAAAACATAATACTCAGACTACATTAATTCAAAAAAACATATATCCCAACCAATTAGGTCATTTTACCCTAAAAATCACCAAATCCGAACAAGAATTGGACACCATGTATCAACTGAAAAGGCCAATGTGGGATGTACATATAATAATATTGGATATTACAACCTCTAAATCATATTACAGCTCTTTACAAAGATTCTCTATGCATCAATGTGGGTCTCAAGGAACATGTATAAACAATATTCATAAATATTAGGCTCATTTTCCCTGGTCTCTCGATTATCATTTCCATGTTTTCAGGTCACTAAAACCAAAGGAATATCTCAACCATGGAGATACTTCTCACTTTGGTCCAAAATCCAAATCATATACCCCTAAAAGGAACCATTAACATTATTATTAAATCTCTCTTTATCTATCACATAATATGGTATTGAAAAGAATATCAAAATCTAGAAAATGACAAACATTGTATTAATGGAACTATATCACCATGGATTTGATAATCAGTGTGAGATTAGACAGAACCTATCCACTATCTTAAGTCACTTAACAAACCCACCTTATAGTATTCCCTGTTTTCTGATACATCATAATTAAACATGGGTGACAAACAAAGGAAAATATGATGTCCAACCTTAAAAAATAGATGTCATATATAATGGTTAGCATATTATTTAGTCATGCTCTATGTGGTCAAGAACTAGTACCTACTCAATTGAACCTATTATGATGTCACCTTAATGAGAAGAGGCCCAAAATTCCCTAACATACCTTCCTCCAAACAATAATGAGTATAATGACATTGATTTCCATACAAGTTCCAGAATGGTACCATCTAGATGGTCTCCAAAAATATTTTATTTTATGAAAACTCCATGAGTTCCATATGATTCTCTCATAAACCACCAAATAATCAAACATAGGCTTGAAAGATATCCTATATAACCTGAATAGTCTACTTAGATTAAAACTTTTTATGAGTTCGATAATCCATACATTAATGAACATGTGATACCAGATCCTTATGAACAATCCTTTCATAACCATGACGTGAATCTATGATATCTACCAGATACAATACTCCTCAGAGCATTGTGCCACTATACTACCTCATATATGTAAATTCTACCTAGATCATAAATTATGATGGTATCCCCAGTAGGAATGAAGTTGTATACCATATTCAGTCATCCAAAATCATCCATATGAAATACTTCTTATGGGTTTTCCATTGAAATCATGTTAAAAAATCAATACTGACAGCATCCCAATTCTACTTAGGAGTGGGAATAGGATAGAAAAACCTAGATGGCATCTAATGCTAGTATTTTACCTGCTGAAAAGTGAAACATCGAGCTGAAAATAATGATACCTCCTTCATCATTCATTTCCACTGGTTATATCTACAGATTTCACAATATAACATTGTAAAACTAGGATACACCTCCAATATAGAATAATGAAAAGGACTCATCATCTCATAATTCAAGCCCGTATAAACCCATACTCGACCATATAAATAACATAATTTATAATACAATATGACCATCTTGATGGGGTCTCCCAACCATAATAGTTGTCTCTCCTAACTAAACCATTGAGATTATATAACTACTCAGTCATGATCATGTACAAAGCAGTAGTATAACAAGTTTAAAAGACAGATCATCTTTCCCCTAAGACTCCTCGACATCTAGATTCATTTTTAAGAAGGGGAATCATGGATGACTCATACACTGAATCCCACATTCCCATATGACTACATATTTTGGCATAGTTAATTCGAAACTATATTTCCATTTCAGAGTGTATAATCCAACTAAATGTTGAAATAATATAGATACATTACCCACCTCATATACTGATGGATAGTGACCTACTATGAAATAATATACCAAAGTCTCGTGTGGTCCAGGTATACCACAAACATCTCACCCATGAGATTATTTAACCATTATCTTAGGGAATGTATCCTACTGGTTATCTCTAAATGATGAGTAGGATAAATCCTCTTATACTAGATTAGCTGTCTAGAGAAAAACATAACCACTCAATCCTCCTACATTATGACAACATATATTATTTTATCCATATGCATCCCAATACATAATATATGATATAACATGAATAGGTAATGTGATGATATTTGATGAGGTCATTTACCATTTCATATTCGGAAAAGATATCTCATAATAATCTGACCAAACAAACATCTCCCATTTCTTGGTCAGCCACATCATTGGTGCTATCAAATGGGAGAAGTCTTGATCAAAGTGTTGATAATAACCTACTAAACCCAAAACCTCTATATTTTAATTTAATTCATGGAATAATCACATTATTTCTATAAATAAAATTTATAAACATCCATAAACACTCCTTCCTCTAATTTTATATAGTCTATGAAGTGAACATTAACAAACCAGAAAAAAAAATTAGTTTTCTTGGCATGAAACTCATTCTCTCTCAATATAAACAGGACAATGTTATGATTTTTTGAAAGATCATATTCTGATTGAGAGTACACAACGATATTTTCAACAAAATCCATCTCAAGAAAGTCTGAAAATGGATGAAATATCTTATTAATTTAGGACATAAATACTGATAATGTATTGGTCAAACCAAATGGAATCACAAAAATCTCATAAAATATATATTTCTTTCCAAAATTTGTCTTGGGTTGGTCTGATCGTACCAGATTCAATTTATGGTATCCTAATATCAAAAAAAATCATGGGGTTATTCTTATAACCTCCCAACTAATCTAATAAATAACTAATTCTAAGAAGATGATTCATGTTCTTGACCATTCTCTGGTTCAATCTCCGATATTCTACAAATAAGTGCAATGTTCCATCATCCTTCATGAAGATGAGAAATAAAGAACCCCATGGAGATTTACTAGGAAATATTAAAACATTGGTTTCTTGTAATTACAACTCTTCATGCACTAGTGGTTCCATTCTATATGGTGGAAAAAAATTGGCTCTGCTTTGAGCACCAACATGATCATAAAATCTCTCTCTTACTTAGAAGTAATGTCATAGAACTTTTCAAGAAATACTTCTTGCAGACGGTATAAAATCAGTAGAAAATAATACAACTAAATTCCACCATTATTTAGATTATGATAGGATATCTAATTTATAAGAAAATCTAATATTCAATGACATGTATCTACATGTAAATCTTGATGATCCCACACACCTTAGTGATAATAGATATGTTATTATAGTAATAAACTGGTAAATCTACTTTGTGAGTAGTATATAGGAGCCTAGTATATAACTAAATAATAAAATCCAAGAATCAAATCCAATCATATCATTTAAATCATGAATAATTTACAAAAGATATGTGAACCACCAATATCTAGAGGAAACTCCTTGCAACATTTTATATTATTTCCCACAATACCAATGATTTATATATGGTCAAAACACCATCCAATATTTACACATCGAATCCTTAACCATTTAAAAATGTGTGGAAAACAATGATAGAGATGATCTAGTACAAACATTAGATGAAATGGTAAAAGATATAATAATCATACCTCTTACAGTAGTTGGTCTTAAATCCACTATCTAGAGTAGTCTACATAACAAGAATCTGATCAATTCCTCTACCTTATTCTCTAGTATAACTCCATATATATACCCTATTTCATGTACTTTTGTTCTTGTACTAGGATACCATGATCCCTTCCATGACCAGAATATCTTATGGAACTACATCTACATGCCTATAAAAGAGTATCAAAATTCCTTCATAGACACTAGGAGCTTTCCTGATCCCCTACCACCACTCATCTACAGAATTCTCATAAAATCACTTATAGGTGGCATATTCTTCAACAATCATGCTACTCCAAATTGGGGTTTGGGATCTAGGGATATTTATGGAATATCATTCCACACTAATAGAAATATTATAAAACACTAAACTATGATGGATATCCACTACCCTAACTTATCTGATTACTTATTCCATAGTGAAAACGGTCACAGTTACTCTTATTTCTATTATAATAAGATCTAATTTTTTCACTACTAAAATATCCAAGACACGTCTCAAGATCTCCCTCTGATTCACTTCAGTGATGATTTCCTAATTTATCAAGTCTAGAAAACATATCAGATGGAATATGTTTACATGTAACCTAATCTAACAGTGAATACCATCCGGAAAATGTCCCTCCCAAGAGATCTCATAAAATGAAAAGATATCACAAATCACTACTCGATGGTTAAATTTTTTTCATAGTACAACACATACAAGACTTCCATTGTAAGGTGCATGAACACTCAAGACTTCTTATTCCACAATGGCTTGGGAAATAAATGGATCCATTACTTTATCTCAATGTCCTTCTAATATAAGTCTTCATGAAATCCTTCATACTCTAGAATATCTCACTGATGCATGGAAGGTCCATGAAGTCAATATGCATTATGATTCACCATCCTATCAATAGATTGTATCAAGATGCTTAAAGATCATCTGGAGTGACTCAGTCAAGAATGTGGATCCCTGGGGATGTCCCTACCTAGTAAATATAGGTTTATTTGTTAGATAAAACTATATATTTAGAAACTACATCGATGTATTGTTGGAATTAGTCTTTATTTTCAGGTGTCACATGACCCTTAGGAATCTATCACAAAACTAAACATCCATCTATACCTCAAGAGCGAGATGAATCTACAACTTAGCTACATCAGGAGTGTGTTGATTTCCCCTATTATGATGATCAACTCAAAGATGATATGGATTTATTTTCTCCAAAAAATACACAATCTCTTTAAAAAAATTGATATAAAAAATTCAACATGAATTTTTAGAATAATACATAACCAATATCTAATTGTTTCTCTGAATATGGAATATATGCACTATACCTTGATATAATAGTTGATTTATTTCATTTCATAGATATAACATGTATCTCATATCAGATTTAAAATAGAAATGTATATATTACATGTAACAAATATTCTCTATAATGAAAAATTCATTTCAATATCTATATCATTGTGTGTATCATGATGCACATATACTAATTTCACGCCACACTGATCCATGATTATATATTTCAAGAACCATTAACATTATGATATAATAACCTCAAATGTCTTTTCAATCACTTTGGGTAAAATGACATCAACTATAATAAGAAAACAATATCAACAACAGTGTACCCCAGGACATAGTGATTTTCCTGCATAAATGGGTGAGCTACTCTAAAGAAAAATCCCATTTTAAGTCCCTAAATATCCCAATATCATTTATAACATTCCCAAATATTAATGAAATAGAAATGAAACTAGGTTCTCCTAATACCACTTTGTTATATCCCCTGATCTAGAACTCTCTTGTGTGGAAAAAATTTGTTGGTCATGAGACCTATAGTATGCCTCCTTGCATGCTAGAGGAATCCAACTTGCATTAGTGGTGTGATACAGAATGATGAGAGAATATAACACATGCTAAAAAAGTTTAAACATATCAAAATAAACATATAGATATAATAATTGATTTTCAAAGTGGGGAAACCATCAAAACAATATAATACAATATGAATCCAAAAATATATTCAAATAGATAATCCTATAATTAATAAAGGAATAATGTAATTATAGGCTCAAATGTTACAAAATTTTATGATAAATGTAATAAAAATAAATTAATAGATGACTCAAAGGACCCTGTTCTGGAACCCAATGTTAGTCCTATCACTATACTCCAGACCATCTAGCATGAAATAATAAACAGTAAGGTGCTTTGTATAACAACCCTCACTTTTAATGAATTAACATTTCATTAATTTTTTGAGATACCAATAACATTATATAAATGGAAACCAAAGACTGTACTTATCTACTGTCTTTGGAAACATGGAAACGTAAATACAGATACAATAGTGCGTAAAATAATCTCTTATAAGGTTTTCCACTCCTTGAACCCTTCTCAGTTACATTAAATATATATATATATATATATATTTATAACATGGGAAAGGAAACATTAAAAGTGTTTAGATCAAATGATCTGTAAGGGTAATGATGGGAGATATTTAAGCATAACCATGATAATAAGGGAATGTGAACATGATCATTAAAAAGAGATAACAATACCCCATATATCAATGTTCATATACATGAATTATGGAATAAATATGGGAAGTTATTAAGGCATGAATCTAAAAGAAAATAAATAACATAACACATTAAAGAAAAACCTATGAAAAAACATGGAATTATTGTAGACACATACTCATTTATAATGTTTTCCATAGTAGAAAAGTCATGGCATCAAAATAAATCATAGTGGAAAGGGTCATTTACTAAACCATGTTCATAACCTATTCCAGACCAGTATTACTAAACTAAGTTCAATCCTTTTCCACCACTATCTTACTGATCTGAGTTCAATTAAAATTATAGCCATGTATTAATGAATCAAATTCATTTTACATTATAACCATATAATACTAAACAAGGTTCATTTCACATTATATCTATGTCTATGTCATGAGATATAAATAATTTTAAAACGTATTAAAGGGAGATATAGGTCTCCTCTATCTGATATTTAAATCATAAAAACATGTTCCTAATAATCAAAAGCTATAATATCATACCTCATGCAATGAAATGGGTATCCTAAACCTATAAGCATATCATATGCATTTTAAAAAGATACATATTTCATAATCATTTTAACAAAAGAACATCTTGTGCAACAGGAATGTATTTCATAAAAATATATCCCATAAAATAGAATCATGTTTCATAATGACCATGACATTATGCAAAACCTAGTATAAGAAATAATATGATTGTAACCTTCATATCATTTCATCTAAGGGAATGAGTGACATAACTAGATATCATCTTGGATGGAAAATAATATTGAAATATCTTTCAAAAACATTTCTTGATTAAAATATCATTTCTTCTGTGAAAAGGGATTTTTAATACATAAAACCATTTTAAAATAATTTTATTAAAAAATGCGTTGAAAACATATAAATAATAATTGAAATCATATTGAAAATAATTTTCCTTTAAAACATATTAATTACATATCCTAAACAATTGAAAACCCTTTTCTATGAAAACTTATTTAATATTTATAATGAAATAATGAAAAGGTTTTGAAAATATTTTTTATATTAATTAATATCAATAAAGCTAAATAATGTATTGAAAATCATTTCTTTGGAAATACTTTAAAAACATATAAATAAGGCTTGAAAAAATTTAGAAACCAATTTTCCTTAATATCATATAAAAATAACATGAAAACATTTTGAAATAAATTTCCATGAAAATTAAAATTAAATATTTATTAAAAAAATTAACAATTTAAAAATCTCGTTGAATCTTCAAAAAAAATGGTGGAAAAATATATACACACCATACTAGGTAAAAAGAAAAATTATTTTGAAAAGTAAATATGGTAGAAATATTCATTTTTTTAGAAATAGAAAAGATGATTACATTGAATAGATTAGAAATATAATAAAACAATACATATTTCGTTTAAATATTGTTGGTGAATAGAATAATATATATGACAATCCTTTTTAGAAAACATAGAATTCAGAAAGGAGAGAGGGTACAATCAAGCTTTCTTAAACACCATTCTTTACTATAGTATGTTCCAATGATTAGAAAGATGGTACAAATACATAATACATCATGAATAACCAGAGTATAAAAAATTATATGAATTTTATTGAGAGATGGTTTATACTATTTCCTCAATGGAAGAACAAATATAAATAATAATGAGAAGTAATGAGATTGATTCAATACCCACTTATCACTTGGTAACATGGGATTATACTTGCTATATAAGAATGGAAAATTAAATTAATGTTTTAATAACCTAAAAATATTAATATTCATGATATATCATACTAAATGCATTTATATACTCCTAAAAATGAATTCACATTTATAACAAAACATGTGCCTCAAGAAAAGATAATTAAGACAATACTATTTTACCAATTTGGTAACTTATGAAACCGAAACCCCATGAAATTGAGATAATATAGTGGATATATAAATACAAAAAAAAATATAATGATAATAATTCTTTATTACATCTACGGTCAGAATACACACCAAGCAAAAGGAATGACTGGTTAATAATGAATTTATATCTCAAAAATAAAAACATTTATGAAACCCCCTTACTATGTGTCTTCACTATCATTGTACTCATAAAAATATATTTTATAATAAATTCATATTTACTATATATCTATAAAATATAAATATTAATAATTATAATATCATATATGGTTTTTTATGACTTTTTATTATCCCCTTGTTTACAATTGAATTAAGGTTTTAGTTCGGGTAATATTATTTCCATTCTTCACAAGTGTCTAAATTTACTTTATCATTGGTCTTTATACTTATATCATGACTTAAAACATATAAACCATGATATAATTATAATTTATATTCCTTAAATTTGTATTATAATAATCCATATAATATTTATGTATGAAGTAGAATACACAGTTCATGGAGACGGTAGACCATTTGTACGTATGAATGCATTTTCAATTTAATTATCGTGATGAAAAAATAATGTAAATGAAATATACATATATATATAATAAATTATTACATTATATTTATTATACAATATATATCATATATATTCACTAAAACCACCATTAATTAATTTCATGTAGTGTATGAATGAATCACATTGATTTGAGGGGGTTGTAGTCCACACGTCCTCAAATTAAATTATCATAATTAAAGAAAATTGAATGTGTAAGGGAATATGTAGTCAAATAATTACATAATATTAAATAAATAATAGATATAACATAAAATATATATAATCATTGTTTTTATCACAATTTCTACCATGATTGTTAGTAAAGTAAAATTGAACAATCATCATTTTGGGAAGTAGTAGTTCACCATCTATGTAAAAAGTATGTTCATTTCCCAATGGAAGCAGGTGTGTCAATGTGTAGATAAAAAACATAAGTTCAAAACATCCTAGATTATTGAGTATACTATTATTTATAAAATAATGTTATAAAACGATTTTAGGGATTCGAGAAAGAAAATAAAAGAAAGGGTCTTTTGAGAAGATGCTACTACTTAATCAGATAGATCCTTTTTATTTATGAAAAAAATGATTTCTTGGATACATTTATTCCCAAGGGGAAGCTTAAAGGTGGTAGATATAAATTTTGGAATGTTTATGGAGAATATTTTTTCTAGTCTTATTTTGATTGACATGTGTGAATATGAGGGAGAGTTTGTGGCTTTTTGGTTAATAGAAAGGACACACTTGGCATTTTTTTGAATCTTGTTAAATGTACCAACGTTTTTACCTAAAAAATCACATAAAAAATCGAGAAAAACAATAATATAATGTTCAAGTCCTAATAATGGAGATAAAATTGGATTCTTACCAGTTTCTATGTCGTTTTGGGTCTTAAATGTAGTGTTTAATACATGAATAACCAAATTTTTCTCTTGAACGTTGTAATTAATTATAATAACATTCACTAACATTTATGGTAATTTTATTCCTTATAAAGATTAATAAATTATTATTATTCTCAATATGATATAAAATTTTCAAATTTCTAATCAAATAATTGTTAGAAATTAATTTAAAATTAGTCCTACTAATAGGACGACACTATAATTTTTTATTTAAAAAACTAATGAAAAGTGTGTAAAATTTTTATATCAAATTTATATGTCATGTTCTTTCCATTGACATAAATTTAATTAATTTATAAAAATATTATCTAATTAATCATTAAAATAAATATAAAATAAAATTTTTTCACATAAATAAATTTGATGAAAAAGTAGATTTGAAAAAAAATAAGTATTTTTATCAATTCAATAAAAAATGAATCCTTACAAAAAATTACCTAAAAATTTATATAAACCTTATTTTTATTTTTATAATTAAATTTTATGTTTATTTTGAAATATAAATCACAAAAGAGTTCGAAATATTGTATTTAAATGTTGTTCTCCATTAGAACGAGGTAAAAATACCTTTATAAAAAATATAGGTTTTTATGTATAAAATATGATTTATTCTTATCTTATATCTATCAAAAAAATTATACGATTAACATAAATATTTGATTAAATATAAAAAATATATATTACATCAATGTAACTCAACAATTGTAAATAATTTAGTTTACTAGGGTAAAAAAACATTTTGACCATAAACTATTAATATTTTCTATTAAATTAAATATATTTTCTCATTATTTTTATTTAATTAGTAACCTACAAATCCAGATTATAATTGTGTAGTTGATAAATTTTCATGAATTAGTTATAACTACTCCTAACCTCAAATTTAACTGCTACATTATGTCATATTATATTAAATAATAATATTTTAATAAAATATTATTGTTTTGAAAAACTAAGTCATTCATAGTATGCAAGACACCGAGGAAAGTCATTATTTTGTGTAACACAATATTAGTTTATTGATCCTTATAGATAACGATGAAATTTGTGTTGGGTGTAGTGTAAAATAAACATGGTGTTCCATATAACCTATTAAAATCATTTATATTTAATATAAAATAAAATTTTCCAGTGTTGTGTGATATGAAATATATAAAATTGATTAAATTAATTCAAAAAAATTAAATCACAAAATCTGAGGGAGGTACATTCTACACCACTTAAAATTATTTTCTCCATCAAAATTAATCTTGGTTATTGAATTTTAAATACATGAATAATTCCATCTTAGAATCCCACATTGTAAAAATAAATACATATGATTCATTATAAAATGGAAGGTTATGAATATAATGGTTATCCAAAATTAACATATAACTAAGATTCCACATGGATGAACATAGATGGAAAGTCAAATCATTGAATATTAAGTGAAATCTAATCATCATATTTTTATATATTGTGATATAGAATAAGGTTGAGAGTTAGGTATAAATAAGAATTCCTTAAATATTTGATGAACTAACAGACCATATGATTCATAAAAAATAGAGGCACCGGGAAAAAAATTGATTCAGGAATATTTTTCTTAATGTAAAATATTTTTCATGAAACAATATACTATAATTATTTTAGGAAAACATCACCCTTTGTTGTCCCATTATTCAATTCACCTATTTATCAAAAAAGGAAGGTTAATTTTTCATTTTTAAAGCAATAATTTATCATGGAATCCATAATAAGCCATCTCCTATGTTATCATTTATCATCAACAAGACATTTTTTTAAATGTTATTAAATATGATTAAATCCTCTTATTGTAAGATAATATTTTATTCTCAAAAAAATCATCAATAGTTAAACTTAAACATTCCATAGATGGTTAAACTTATAAACCATACAAAATATTAAAATTCAAATATTTAGAAAACATTTCCTAGAATATGATTAACTTTGATACCCTATATATCAAAAAGTAAAACATTGTGGTCAAATTCCAAACATGTGAATTACATTAACATATATTTTCTTAAAACATAGTAATAAACCAAACTACCATGAATAAGTTTTGAAAACTTGAATGATTATTTAATCTAATGATTACTGGATATATTCATCATATCCAAGAAGTAGGACACTTCATCTTTGAATACATAAAATAATTTTCTAATAATCAGTTCAATTGTAATACACAAAATCAAATTTACATATTCATATCCATTATATCTTAATCCAAACATTATTATCTCATAATTATGAATTAATCAATGGTTACCATAACTTTACAAAAATGTCACATTTCAATGAAATCATTTTTAATGTGATTATTACAATTCAACACGTTTATTTGAATACCTAATGAAAACATATAGAGAATATAATTGAATATTTCATTGTTAATATAATATAATAATTGAATTCCAAAACTTAAATGCATAATTTCTACAAATTAATTCTTAAACTGTTAAATAGTACTTAGAAAAATATTTCATAATACATATTTCAGAGAATATGAAATATGATTCATTTCATAATGATACTCAACATAAATATAATCATTATTAATATGATTAATATAAATAATACTAGAATAACCTCATAAACCATTCACATGTCATTTGTGGTATATTTATCTTTAGATGTATAACCAAAACCCCTTCCATCTCCTTTATTATGTTTATGATATTTACACTTGGGAACTAAATTTGAATAATTCCAATGATTTCTATATATTATCCATTAGAATGTGAACCTTTTTCCTTCGAGTTATTTATATTTACTAAATCCAAATGGTGTTCTGTGATAATCATTTATCATATTATGATACCATATAATCGTCAAAAGATAATTATATAGTGCTTAGATAAAATATCATAACTATATGATCAATGAAAGAATAATTTTACCCTCGGTTATTTGTATTCATCATCAACATAAATCATTTACAATGGTTCATGAAAATATTGTGAATTTCAAAAGCATATCCAGCAGGAGTGTAAAAAAATGTGTGAAACAAGGCCCATTGTCATTTACCAGATTACCCTGAGTTTGGATAGAAACATATTTATAGTGTTTTTACTCTTATATACATATTTACTATGTCCACATCCACTTGTAGTATCCAGACATGGACTTATTTCATGGAAACCACTCACTCTATTTGTTACCAAAATTATAGGACATTTTATACTACTTTTCGTTATCCTTATACATATCCATAGACTTGTCCTTAGGTTACTCACTATGGTTTTCTCATATTATATTTAATAGTTAGAAAAAACGTTTCTCTAATACAAACTCTAATGGACCGTTATTTCCATAAACTATCAACAGATAGATTTTACATAATACTTAAAACATTAAAAAAAATATGCGCCCAAAGACCATGCTATTTTAGATCCATTGAAAACATGGACACATGAATACTAATACTTATGTGAGATACATTATGTAATACTTGGTTCTTGTTGACATTATCCTCTCTTAGACTCATAAAACAAAATATATATCTTTATAACATGTGTAATGAAACATAAAAATTGCTAATATCAAATGTTCAGTAAGAGTAAAAATATGATATATGAATGAATAATCATGAGAAAAAGGGTTTGAGATCATGATAATGAAAATAAAAGATAATATAATTTATATACAAGATCATATGAATGAATCATGGAATAAATCATTGTAGTTCATAATCTATGATTAATAATGAAATAATGAACATAATCTTTGAAAGGATAACATAGGAATAAAACATGGAATTCTTATAGAAACTTACGCATATATAATGATATCCATAGTAGTCACGGAATTTATTCAATGTAAATATTTATTATGAAATTACTTTACTAAACCGTGTTCTAAACCCATTACATCCTTGTATTACTAAACTGAGTGAACTAATCATTATTGCTTTTTATTACGGAACTGAGTTCGATCCTCATTGCAGCAATGTATAACTGAAATGAGTTCATTTCTCATTTCATTCCTATAATACTAAAGTGATTTGATATCTCATTCCATCTATTTCTATATCGTGAGATATAACTCTATACCAAATGAATTCTGGTAGACATGGGTCCCAAACATCTCATAATGAAGTCAAACATTCATGTTCCATAAAATCATAAATAATCATATCATAACCCAGTCAAATAAATGGGAATCATAAACATGTAAACATATCATAACCAATGGATAAAGAAACTGAATTCATAATCATTTCATCAAAATAATAACTTATGAGGGAGAAACATATTTCATAAAAATATAACACATGAAAGTGAAAATGGTTTCATAAATACCATTTCATTAAGCATAACCCATTTATATAATGAATATGATTGTATCCTTTAGACCAATTACCAGAAAGGAATGGGTAACCTCAACATATGTCATCCTAGTTGGAAAATAACATTGAAAAATCGTTCAAAATTTTTATCTAAGAAAATATCATTTATTCTTTGAAAAATTATTTTTTATACACAAAAAAATTTGAAAATCCTTTTTTAGAAAATTCATTAAAAAATTATAAATAATAATTGATATTATTTTGAAAAAAAATATTGTTCAAAAATTATAAAATATGTTCCAATGTATTTAAAAAACATTTATCATTTAAAAAACATTTATAATTTATAATGAATGATTGAAAATGTTTTGAAAACCTTTTAACATGAAAACATATGAAAGAAGATTGAAAATGTTTTCAAAATCGTTATTTTAAAATACATTGAAAAATAATAAATAAATATTTAAAAAAATTTGAAAACAAATTTCCTTTAAAATTACATTTTAATAGAATTTTCTTTAAAATTAATCATTAAAAAAAATGCAAATAATGCTTCAGAGTAATAACAGATGGTGAATTTGTACTTGCGTACAAGGTAAAAACATAATTCATTTTTCAAGGAAATTTTTTTAATAAAATTATTTTATTGAAAATTGAAAATATGATTCCTTTGAAGAAATTAGTAATAAAACAAAATTCTAAAAAATTAATGAGAAAGTAACTATGGTATAGTATTCTTAGAAAACCTTTTTAGAAAACCTATATTTCTTACCAATGAGCGGGTACAGTCGGGCATTCTTTAAAAAATGCTTAAATGTCATATGCCCCAATGAGTAAAAATACAATATAAGTACATTAATATATAATTAATAAAAATAGTATAGTAAAATTAATCAATATTATTGAGATATGGGTTATAGTATTTCATCAATGAATGCATAAACATCAACAATTCTGAAAATTGATGAGATGGTTTAAATAATCATTTATCACATGGTTATATTGGATCATACTCTCCATTTAAGAAAATGAAAATTTGATGAAGATTATAATATAATTAAAATATTTATTTTCATGATATATCATTAGAAAGGTGGTTATATACATGTCTAAATGAATTTAGGTGCATAACCAAACATGATTCTCAAAGAAAGATAATTGAGTCAAAATTATTTTACCAATTTGCAAGATTTATAAACTTAAACCCCAAGAAATAATGGTCATGGAATGGATATGTAAATAACTATAAATATAAACACTTGAATCATTGATTACATTAATGGGTTGTATAAAAACCACACAAAATGAATGTCTGTTTAATAAAGCAAGCATCTCTTGGAAATAAATGCTGAGACAGAATCCCCTAACCATGTGTGTTGAATCTCATCATACTCATAATCAAATATCCTATAAAAATATAAATATATTAATAATATAACACATATCAATATCATTACATAATATATAATATATGGTTTGATTAAAATTTTATATTACCTACTTGTTAACAATTCTATGTTAAGGTTTCATTTTACGTAATATTCACTTCATTCTTCGCATGTGTCTTAATTTGTAATATTGATGGTCATTATAATTATATAATGATTTCATAATGTAAAAAATTATTTAAATATATTTTATATTTAGTATATTTTTATTATAATAATCCACATAATATAGATGTATGAAATGGAATACGCAGCTCATAGAGACGGCATGTCGTACGTACGCATGAATGTTATTTCTGTTTAATTATCATGTTTCAAAAATGAAATTAAAAGAATTATATATATATATATATTTATATATATAATTATTAAATTATATTTAAGATTTCATATATATGATATATATTCACTAAACCCATCCTTATTAAATTTCATATAGTTAATGAATCTATCACATTGCCTTGTGGGGGTGGTAGTCCACACTTCCTCATAAAATATTATCATATTTATTAAAAATTAAAAGCGTAATGATATATTTTATAAATTAATTAATGAATATTCCTGAAATAATAAATATAATATATAAAATTAATAAATATATTTTCAATCATTACTTACACCATGAGAGGTGGTAATGGTAAAATGAAGAATAATTTTTTACTGAGGTTTTTATTCTCCAAAAACATAAAAAGTATATTTTTTACCCATTAGATGGAGGTGTGTGTAAGTGTAGGTAAAAAATTATGAATAAAAACATATTATTACATGTATTATAATTTTTTTATATATTTAAGGAATAATTATATTTTTGGGAGTAGAGTATGAAAATAAATGAAAGGAGTTTGAGGGAAGATGTTACCTCGTAATCTGGTAACTCTTATTGTTTCATACAAAAAGGCATCCATAAAAGATTTCTACATATCCGGAGGCTTGTAAAATTATGGTAGGGATTTTGGGTAGTGTATTTGGAAGATATATTATGAACATAAGTTTCTTGATATGTATGACTAAAAGGTAGATATGGTGTAGTTTTATATGGAAGTGAAACGACACAGATAGCATTTTTGGAATCAAGTTTGATGTACCCAGGTTTTTACCTTAAATATAACATAAAAAACAGTAGTCAAGAATTTATGGTTCATGGATGAATAATGACCAAAAAAATTTTGTTGGATAAGGGTTTTTTGGTTTTGGGTCTAAAATTTGTGGTCCAGTACATTATTAAACAAATTTTTCTCATAATCGTTGTAATTAATTTTAACCGCTTTCATTATTATTTTAATCCAAAAACAAAGATGACCATAAATTAAATTATAAAATATTTTAATATCAAATTTGGACTCTATTTTTGAAAATTAAAATCCCTTATGTGGAATAAATTAATTTAATATTAATCCCACTGATGAGATGACACTGTATGTTTTTAAGTAAAAATGATCTAATGATTACTATGTTTTTATATCGTATTTCAAGTGAAATTGGTTATAATGTTTTAAATATGAATAACTGATAAAAAAATCATTTAATTAATATTTTAAAACAATTTTAAATATTATTTATCATTATAAATAATTAGATGAAAATGAATTTTTGAATTAATATTCGATATATTAAACTATTCATTCAAAATGAAATCATATAAAAAAATACCAATTTTTTCTTAGACTATTTTTTTATTTATCTATTCAAAATATAATTTTTAATTTGTCATATTATATCTATTAATGTACTAAAAATTGGGTCTAAAATGGATTATCCATCAAATTATAGTTAAAATAATAAAATATTCGTTTTAAGCATAAAAGGGGTTATTCTTATATTATGATAGAAAAATATATTGTATGAAAATTAGAAATATTTTTGTAATATATAAAATATATATTAAATTAATATCCCTCACTAATTGAAATGAAATTAATTTATTACGGTAAGTCAGTATTGTGACAATAATATTGTTAATATTTTCCTTTAAATTAAATTAGTTTTCATAATCATTTTCAATTAAATTGTAATGTACAATTACATATTATATTTTTGAAATCCATATATTTTTATGAATGATATAATACTATTCATAAACAATAATTTAAATTCTATGATATATGTAATTATATTAGTTAATAATATTTTGAAAATATATTATTGTTTAGTATAACTCAATCATCTGTGTTATGAAAGACATCATGAAAAGTCATTATTGTGTGTAATGAAAGATGTCCTTAGGATTCTATGTATAGAAAGATATAAATTATGTTATGTTTACTACATGATTATCGTGGTATAACATATAACATATCACTATCATAGTTCATTAATATAAAATAAATATTTTTTATGTTGTGGGAAATCAAAAATATAAAAATGATTAAATTAAATGGAAAAAATAAATCATAGAATCATGGGGTGTTACAAATTTCCCATGTCTAATCATGCATCCATTTAAACTTCTTGAATACAAAATGTATTTATGATTAAGTCAAGACTATTACTCAGTTGGTTGACAACACCGTGTATAAACATAACCAGTCTGATAAAAAGTTCCTGAAATAATGAAATAAACATGTGTATTAATTTATAAAAAAATTAAATTGATAACACATTCACCAGATTTGAAACAATTCATGAATGTCTCTCAACATGTCCCACAACCATGCCAACTGTAACTATATACCAAAGGTAATCATAATATACCTCAGTTCCATGCCAAAATGTCTCGGATCATGTATCAAAACAATGAAAACCATAACCATATATGCATTGCATAAATGAAACAAAATAGGGTCAAATCCTCTATATATGCATTTTATAATGAAAATTAACCTGGTCCTGGTGTTTAATTTTTTTTCATGTCCTTGGTCCATGATTGGTATATAATAATTTCAACAGATGTTATGTTCAATCATGTTATGCAAACATTTTATCATGTATCATTTGGAAAAGATTGTAATAGAAGAATTTCAACATCTCATAAGGCATAACCACCTATATAATCATTTAATCCTACATATTGGTATTAGTCGTTATATAAAAATAACAACAATATGTCATGGCCAACACAGCATTTAATAGTTATTTTATAGAAATCACAACATTGATAATTGAAATATGGATATGAAAAAATCATATAATAGGGCTTAAGGATTAATTATGAAGATTAACATTTATATTTAAATTTTAAATATCAACTATAATTTGGCCTTAAACAATAACATTTCATTTATCTAAAATGTTCGGGAAATCCACAGGGAATATATATGATGAAAAAACCCAAATTCCTTGTCATGATAAACCTAATTTAATCTACTAATCAACTCATTTATAATCAATGATTCACTCTGTTGAATGGTAGCCACAAACTAGGTCAATGACCAGTTGTATCAAAAGGGACTCCAAGAAAAAATTAATATACCCATAGATTTATACAAGAAAAATTAATGTTGGTGAAATTGAAATATTTCACATACATTGCAATTACAAGAACCATAAGGTAAAATTTTAGACACCTGCCTTTAACTAATGGTAATCTAAAACTTCCATTATGGATCACCAATAACAACGAAGTTGTTGATAATGAGAAGATAGATCAAATATCATAACATTCCATGATCAAAACCAACATGACAAGATTTAATATATTACACAATGATGGCTAGAGAAAAAATGAATAAAAGGTAAAATCAAACCAAACCCACTCACCCAAGAACAAATGCATGATCAGTACTCTCAAATCAAGATAGTAACTCCAAAAAATTTAGAATTATACCATAGGATTGAGAGTAGGAAGCTACACATGATGTTAAAAATGAAATATTCTGAACAACATTGTTTACAGTTGTAGGTTAGGTTATTACAAAGCTTGTAACTTCGTTACATGTCATGTTCATATTTTTAAAAGGATAGAAAAAAATATCACCTTGGCTTATCAATTATTTCTATTCAAGTATTACTTGTAATGTAGTTTAATGTATTGATGTGTACTTTTTTTATGTTGTGAATATGTTAACATCATATTACAATTTAAAAAATGTGTCTTCTAACATTTGGATTTCATGTAATTCATTTACACTATGTCTAATATTTCTATGGATAGTTTTAACCAAATTTTCTATATAAATATCTGAATCACCTCAAAATCATTTCAATTCATCAAAAAATCAACAAAATCCATTTATATGTATTTATACATAGACTTTATTAATTAAAAAATAAAACAAAAAGACATTAACTTTATGTCGTTATACCTAATAATGGATCTCCCTCTCTAAACAAGACTTGACCACTAAGTCTCAAATGAAGACTCATATAGGGACCAAACAAAATATGACGTCATATTACCCATCATTTTTTCAGGGATTATTTTATATGTGATGATTATTTATTTTATGTGGAACACATATATTTGGAAAATAATTTGTGGGGTCCTATTACAACCCACAATTTATTGGTTTAATCATATATCTCTTGAGATAGTCATGGATGGTCATAATGCTTTTTTTTCTCATAGGTCCTGGAATGTTAGTTTTCTCGTATTTTAGAAGTGAACATAATAATTTTTTCACATAGGTAGGGGAATAATGAGTTCTATGACATTGGTTTTCCTCTATTAATGTTTTCCCACATTTCTATGTTGTTCAATGAGTTTTGATATTGATTACATTTCCATATAATTCTATGATTTCATGATTATTTTTTATTTTCAATGAATTTTAAACTTTCATTTCATGTTCATAAGAAATATTAATATTGAGATGGGATTTAATCCATGTCATGAATTTTATAATTCATTAATGATATTTTTAACATCATATGTTATAATAATAACATTTATTATTATTTGATAAACTATTTTGGATATTTATTATGCTATTTAATAAAGGATCATGTTTTTCTTCACGATTATGATATATCTTACCAGATATACTATATATTATCACCTTATTTTTATGTTTCAATTCACCAAGATATGAAGGTTATTACATAATGTTAGATATGTTGAAAAGGGTCCATTAGAGAATATTTATGATTTTTTTTCATGTTTAATAAAATTAGATATATGTGTAGCTAATCTCCAATAAAATATACATTTCACTCATTGATTTATGTTACAATTTTGACATGAATTATTTAAAAAATCATATACATTTATTGTTTAAATCTTGTTTAACATGGGTCTTTTTATAATTACATGATTTTTAAATAATTTTTTTTGGTTTCAATGGAAATATTTTGTTATCATGAGGTATGAAAATCATCATATGATTAATAAAATATTTTATAATCTTCTAAGGGTTAATGTTTTTTAAAATTTATTTTTTTTTCTGTTTTTTTTTCACTAAAATATAATGGTATTTATTTTTACATTTTTTTAGAGAAAACATTTTAGGATAAATTGTGTAAAAAGTTTATTTATTGATTAATTACGAAATTATCTTATCTAAATGTATATATTGAAAAAAATAAAAGTTAAATATTGGTTTTTATGTTTTTAAAACTAACTAACTGTTTTGGATTCATACAAAATTTATGGAATGCATGGTTTTTATTAATGGATAAACTTAAATAGTGAAATTAGATGAGTTTTGGATTTTAGATATGTTCTATGAGGGAATTCACTACAAATATGAAAAAATTTCTAAATGTGTTAGTTTATACTGAGAAAATATATTCAATACATGGATGGATTATGGGAAGATGTCATGAATTTTTATTTTGGTGTCAAAATCATCCATTATTTGATACATTATCCTCGAATTTATTTTTTTCATAATTTAAAAAATTTAATTTATTTTTTAGAATATATTTTATTATAAAATATTTCAATGTGATTCCTATTTCATTCTGTGAATGGTGTCCATTTAAATAGAATAAATGTATGGAGAACCAATTCCCTTTTTCATTCACCTTCTAACACCCTTCCACAAACCATCGGTCTTCTCTAAGAGATATCGGGTGATCAAACTATGTCTGATCTAAAGTTTTTAAGGTTTTATTCCATGATCGAATGTGTTTCATTAGATTTATTTTTTGTACATTTCCTTCCCATATGATTGATATGTTATTTATTTTACCGAGGTTTATATGACCATTGAGGGCCTCTTCCCACTATCTAATGTTTTCCTTTTCCCTTTACTGTGTGTATCTCATGGTTGTTGGAATTAAAAAAAACATCGAGGTTGATGGTTTTGTATCTAGCCGGTGTCCTATCAACTGAAAATGTATTTGGATTTTTAAATCGTTCTCTAAATAAATTTTCTTGATCCTTGAATTGAAGATTTGGACGTGTAAATTTTTCATTTGAAAAACTATACAGTTGACAAAATTTTATTTAAAATCAATGTAGTGGTTGTTGAAAAAGAGTAGTTTTTATTGAAGGGGTTGTTTTGAATTACTTATGAAATTTGATAACACATTTCAAACTGATTTGACATAATTTTTACATCTTTTTCTTGGAAAATAGATGGAATGGTTCAAATACTGGTGATTGCCATTGTGAAAATCTAGGTAGTGGGTGTTAAAATAGTGTTTTTATTGAAATGGTTGTTTTGAATTACATATGAAATGTGATAAGACATTTCAAATTGGTGGTTATATGGGTATGAGGGAATATTCTAGCCTAGATATTGTTAAACTAAGAGTGATTACCATTGTTTTTCTACTTGTAATATGTTTTCTTTGATATTATATGATACACTATTTAAAAATTTAAAATTCATTTGGAAAATTATACTTCAAAATTGTTATTTATGTATTTTTTCTAAATGTGAATATGGGGGAAATTGTTGACAATGATTTTAATAGAAAACAATGTAACATCCTATCATGACCAATTCTCTATTAAACTACATATATTAAAATATTTGAAAAATACTGTTTATAGGGAAACTTGGTGGGATCATACTATTCATGTTTAGATCACACCATGTACACTACCTTTCTGGTGTGTAGACCTTATTTAATATACCTAATGAATTGGTAGGTATCCACCCTGAGGAGATGAATTTCTTAGTCAGCTGGACAAGGTTTGGTATCAGTGAGGTGATGGGATGTTTCACATATAACACAGGGTAACATAATTATGATTTTTCTACATGTTTTATAAATTAAGATATATGTTTAGCTTTTTTCATTAATTTTTAATGCTTCGTGCCGAAGCCTCATTTTTTATAAAAGTAAAGTAATGAACTCTTTTAACAAGGTAAATGGAGACCCAATACATAGCCCAAAGTCCTAGTGGGACTATAGGTGATTACATAGCCAGTAGGCCCAAATTTTTGGCCTAAGGCCAATTATGTGAATAGTAACCCAACTGCTACAATAACAAACGCTGCTACAGTGCCCTGTCGCCTCTATAGTACCCGCCGATCAATAGTTCCACCGCTTCTACAGTGCTGCTACAGTATTGCTACAGTAGCTCTGCCCCATTATTTTTATTCGTGATTAACATGGGTCACCTTATCTTTACATTATTTTAATGATATTTCTTTTTGGTTTCATTGAAAATATTTTGTTATTTTGAGGTATGAAAAATATACCGTAATTATTGGAAAATTGTATGATCTTTTAAAGGTGAATGTTTTGTCTTTTTAAAATTAATATATTTTTAGTTTTTTTTCTTAAAAAAATATAATGGTTTTTATTATTTCATTATAATTTAGAAAAAAACATTTTATGAAAATTTTGATAAAATGTTTATTTAATGAGTAATTAAAAAATTATTTTATCTCAATGTATATATTGAAAAAAAGAAATCATCAATATTAGTTTTTCTGTTTTTAAAACAGACTAAATGCATTTCATACATTCACAATTTTATGTTTCACAATGTATTTAATTATAGGAATCCGTAAATGGTAAAATTAAATGAGTTTTGGATTTTAAAAGTGTCCAGTGAGGGAATTCACTCAAAATATGGCAAACTACCTATATGTGTCAGTTTACACAATGAATATATATTCAATACTTGAATGGATTATGGGGTGATGGCCTGAATTTTGATTCAGGATGTGAAAATCATCCATGATGTGAGAAATTATCCCTAAATTGTTTTTTTTTCATTATTTTAACTATGGTAACATATTTTTTAGTTAATAATTTGTTATGAAATATCATGATGTAAATCCTAATTCATTCCTTAAATGGTCTCTATTAAAATAGAATAAATGTTTTGAGAACCAAAATGCATTCTCATTCACTTTCCCTCACCCTTCCATAAACCCACAGTCATCTCCAAGTGATATTGATGGATCCAACTATATCGGATCCCCATTTTTTAGTGTATCAATCAAAGATTGATCAGGTTTCATTATATTGATTTTGTTCATTTCTTTCCCGAAGGCAGGATATTTTATTTATTTTTGTGAGCTATATGTGACCATTGGTGGTTGGCATTCATAAAAATATTGATGTTGATGGTTTAGTATCTAGTCATGTTCAATGAACTGTGAATATATATGGTCTAATAAATGGTTCCATAAATTAATTTTCATGATCCAATAATTGATTGATATGCGTATGTATTTTTTTGACAAAATATATTTTTTCCCAACATTGTATTGAAAATCATGGTAGTGGATGTTAAAATAATGGTATTTATTGAAAAAGTTTTTCAGAATATATTGTGAAATGTGATAAGTCATTTCAAATTGATTTGATAGATGTAGTAAATGGGAGCCTTAGAAACTTGGTGGATGGTCTAATATTGAAAATTAACATTGAAGTTGATTGGTAGTGAACATTCTACGGTGATCCTTTATTATTATATTAATGATAAATTTGGTCTAGGAACAAAATATTTATATTTTATTTATTTAACGTTTAGGGTATTCCTTCATCCCTAGTTCCTAGATACATTGGATCTAGGTAATTGGTTGTACCCATATTCATTGGTTGTCATATGGGTATGAGCGAACATGCAAACATAGAATTTATTATATTAGAGGTGATTACCATTGTGTTTTTTCCTGGTATTATATTTTCTTCGATGTGATATGATACATTATTTAAAACAATAAAATTTTATAGGAAAATTATTCTTCAAAATGTGATTACCTGTACATTTTTAAAATGTGAATATAGGGGAAATTGTTTACATAATTTTGATATAAAACTACGTAATATCATATCATGCCATGTTTTCTATTAAACTATGTATATTAGATTATTTTAAAGAGACTTATTATGGCTCAACATGGTGGGATCGTATTATTACTATTTAGATCTCACCTTCTACACTCCATTATGGGTGTGTAAAACTTATTTAATATGTCGAATGGAAGGCTAGGGTATAACGACCCATACTTTACATACATTGTTAATACTTTGAAATTGAAGCAAACTTATTACAACATATGACAAAACCACAAAGGACCGTATAGGTATAGTGTCTTTAGAAACTGGGAAACATAAACAACTGGTTCATAAATCTTCTACAGTGTCTCCCATTTATTTCATCATATCTAGGGTCCCTTTTAGCATATTCTACTTAATATCCATCTTCCTGACCTGGGGAAAAGAAAACATAAAAAGGTGAGCTCAAATGCTCAGCAAGGGCAAATAAAGGAAATAAAAATCATATCATATCTTTATGAAAATCAAAACCTGCAAAAGAGATCATAATATCTTAACATGGAATAAATCATAGAAGTGAAAATGAGATCCCCATAATCATAACATAAAACTTGAAACTTTGTGGCATGCACACATAATCATGGAAAATCATTTCTTGTTAGTCATGACTCATTGCCAAGACTATCTTAGTGGACAAAGTCCCTTTCTGAACCGAGTTCACTCCTCGTTTCAGTCCTGTATCACTGAACCGAAATAACCTTCCGTTCCAGCCATGTCTATCTCATGAGATATAAAATCATTACCCAATTCATTGTAGGGAGATATAGGTCCCACCCGTCTTATAATGAATCCTTTCTTATGTGTGCCACATAATCATAAAACATACATCATCGCATAACACATGTAACAAAAATGAGATTCTTGAAACATCATGACATCATAAATCAATTCAAATAAGATAAATGAATTCATAAACATAATTCCATCACAACATAGTCAAATCAATGTAAAAATATGGATAGAAACAGAACCCTTTATTATCTTAGATGGAAAATAATTTTGATAAAACACTTGAATTGAATTCTTGAGGAAAATATCCTTTCTTCTTCAAAATAAATTTCTTTTCACAAAACATCATGAAATTTTAAAAGAAAGAGATTTTATTGAAAATAGTCATGAAATATTTTAGAGGAAGCTTCATGAAAATAAGGCTTTATAAAACATTAGAAATTCGTTCGTGCCGTATAAGTTAAAAAAACATTCTTCGTACTTTTGTCGGAAAAGTCAAAAAGTACCTCGTACGACAAAAGATTCCTTTCATACATATTACTAAAAACTCACCGAAGGGTAAAAATGGTTTTAAACAATTGTAGGTGGATGGAAATAATATTACATTTTGATGAAACATGGATGTGGATGATAAAATACACCCCAGTAAATACTTACGAATAAACAATCTCGGATAAAAATGAGATTGTGATATTTCCCTTACCTTAGGTCCAATTTGCTTTGTTCGTGTCCGAAGCTCCTGTATAATGGTTTAAATAATGTTATTGACTTATTCCAGAATCATACATATTGATATGATATCATATATGGTCATATTATTAGCTTCTTGTTAGTAATATTTCATTGTTACTTGTTACTCGGGTCTTTATAACTTTATGTTCTTATGCGTGTTTTGTTGAATAAATTCTTATTCTTATATTTAGGTTATAGATAATTCATTTCCAGAATCGAATTAGTGTAGTATATACCATATTCATTCATTCAATTCATTTATATAATCATTATGAAATGAAGATCATGTAGAACGAGTCGCATCACATCGTGGAGACGGTATTTGGTACGTACGCACGAGTGATGATATCGTTCCTATGATCGTGGAATTGTATTGGAGTATATATATTACTTAATAATAATCATATATAGTTACTCATTACACCATTATACCCATCCTTGTAAGGTGATGGTGGAAAATAGATTACACCACGGCGTGGAGACGGTATTCCGTACGTACGCACGCGCGGTGATTTCATTTTTCCGTAGGATGGATAGAAGATTAATTAGGGTTGTTTCATATTTATAATAACATATCAGTATGTAAGTAATACTGATGTTATTACTTTATCATGAAACAACTAAAGGAGAAGAAGTTGAAGAAGAAAAAAATTGAAAAGATCGGTAATGGATATTACCTCTTCTTTGGAACACCTCTTTGAATCCTCCACTTAAGGAACTAAGATTGGTTTTTGGAGAAGACCAGGACCTCTAGGATTATTCTAGGGAAGTGGAGAGGAGAAAATGGCTGGGGTTGGCCGATCTTGAGTGCTCAAATTGGTGTGAGGAGGAGGGGGAGGAGGTGCCCTTTTATAAGGGAGGAGAGGGGCACCTTAGGAATATCTCAAAATATTATTTTATATTAAAGTCAAAATCGGTTTATAATGGTTCCAAAGGGTCTTATTTCTAAGATAAAGTGGGGATGGGTCGAAATACTATCAACCAATAGGATTTAGACAAGTTTAGGGTATTATTTTAACCTTATCAATTAGATTTAACTCTAAGTTAATTAATTTAACTTTTACCGTGTCTTTTTGTTTTCTTTCACTATATGGTTAATACACTTACTATAACATGCCAAACGAACCCCAAATTGTTTATTATTAATATATATATCCTTATCTAAGTCATTTGGCCGAAACATAGATTTTTAGGAATAAAATAACAATTAATAATATAATATTTGATTTAAAAACTATTTTGTGTCAATTTTGACACTATTTGATATATGATTTTTGTGAAAGTCATAACAGAATTATATGTTCGAACCAAGTTGATTAAATCAACACTAATATATCATAGTAACCTAAAAAATTAGTGGAATTCATAAAAAGTATCAAATTACATTTATTTTGGTGTTTATAACATCAATTATGTCAATATTTCATTAATAAGATAATTACTGCATCATCATTGTGTCATAAATAAATTAAATTATTTAATGTCTAAAAATTACAAATAAAATACCATTATGTAGGAAATATTTTTATCTTTCTAATGAATATTTATAGTCGAATTTATCTTATGTATAACCCCATATTAAAAATGATTTACTTATTAAACTTTGATTTTAACTATTTTAACCCTTCTTTAAATAAATTAATAATAAATGTCCTAATCTAATCCAAGTGGGCCTAAATGGTCATATTTTATTCATAAGTTTGTTTTTGGTCGAATTACACTTGTCCAATAGAATTAGGACATGTGTTAGGGTAATATTGATATCATATTTACCCTTGGTTACCCTATTTACTATTAACCGCGGTAAAAATAGTAAAAAGTTACTATTCACCAAAAAAATATTTTTATCTCATTGAACCACATTTAACTTACTGACATCAACCGTGTCTATCGGATTTTTGAAATTCCATTCACAGAAGCGGTAAAATTAAGTTTTATGCAAAATTCAGTTTTTAACCTACCACTTAGTGGTTTCACTATTCATCAAAAATTGAAAGTTTTCAGAAAAATACCAAAATTTCACCCTAGGCTAATTTCGATATTCTGAGTCCAAAAATGAAGTCCATTTTGAAAAATAAAATTTATAAAATTTCAAAAAGTGGTTATTACTATTCATAACGGCTAGTTTTAATAGCATATTGTTGTTTATTGAAACTCGGTATTGCGTACGACGCAAGCTATCAAGGAAGGTCGCGATTGCGTGTAAAGCAAGCCAAGCAAGTGTTGTGTAGAAAAAGATTCCTTTGATGATTTATATAACATAAAAGTCTAGGGTGTTACATTCTACCCCCCTTAAAAAGAATTTCGCCCTCGAAATTCGTCACTTTGTAACAAACAGATGAGGATAATTCTCCCTCATCATATCCTCAAGCTCCCATGTAGATTCTTCAAGTTGGTGGTTCCTCCATAAAACCTTCACCAAGCGAGTGGTCTTGTTTCGTAGGACTTTTTCGCTACGATCCAGAATCTCTATCGGCTGTTCTTCATAAGAAAGATCTTGCTCCAGCGGTACAACTTCTGAGCTGAGTACATGTGAAGGATCTGGTATGTACTTTCTCAGGAGAGATACGTGGAACACATCGTGAACTTGAGAGAGATTCGGTGGAAGAGCCAATCGTTAAGCTACCTTCCCAACATGATCCAGTATTTCGAAAGGACCGATATATCTAGGGCTCAACTTCCCCTTCTTTCCAAATCTCATAACCCTCTTACAGGGAGATATTCGTAAAAACACTTTATCACCCACTTCAAACTCTAGGTCTTTTCTTCGGTTGTCGGCATAACTTTTCTGTCGACTCTGAGCTGCTCTTATGTGTTGTTGAATAGATCTAACCTTTTCTGCCATTTCATCAACGAGATCAGGTCCTAATAGCTTTCTTTCCCCAACTTTATCCCAGCAAGTTGGAGTCCTTCATTTCTTTCCATAGAGAGCTTCATAAGGAACCATCTGAATACTGGAGTGAAAGCTATTATTATAAGAAAATTCCACCAAAGGTAGGTGTTGATCCCAACCTCATTTGAAATCCATAGAGCAAGCTCTCAACATATCTTCTAGGGTTTGAATTGTTCTCTCAGACTGACCGTCTGTCTGGGGATGATAAGCAGTGCTGAAACTCAACTCTGTATCCAGAGTATGATGAAGACTTCGCCAGAACTTCGAGGTAAATCTCGGATCTCGATCAGATATAATAGAAAGTGGTACTCCATGCAATCTTACCACTTCCTTTATATATATCTTGGCAAGCTGATCTAGAGAGAAATCCTCTCTAATAGCAATGAAGTGTGCAGACTTTGTAAGACGATCAACTATGACCCAGATAGCATTATTGCCTTTGGATGTTTTAGGAAGTCCTGTGACAAAGTCCATAGTGATGTTTTCCCATTTCCATTCGGGTATGAGTAATGGTTGTAACATCTCCTTAGACTTCTGTCTCTCAGCATTAACTTGTTGACAAACCAAGCATCGAGAGACATATTCAGCAACATCTCTTTTCATGCCATCCCACCAGAAGTACTCTTTCAGGTCCCTGTACATCTTCGTGCTTCCAGGATGAATAGAGAATGAAGAACTATGAGCCTCATCCAGCAGCTCTTTCTTTAATTCGGGGATGGGAGGAACGCAAACCCGATTCCTGAACTTTATTATCCCATCACAATCAAGGTTGAATTCAGGAACATTTCTCACCTTCTTTTGTAACTCGACATCTTCTTTCTGTGCCTCTTTAATCTTCACATGTATAGATGGTTGAACATTCATTTGAGAAAGATAAGATTTTTCCCCTTCTATTATAATTCCATGATCCATCCTTTGTAAATCCATAAATATTGGATCTTTTGTGATCCTCATCATGGATAAACTAGCATGGTCTTGTCGACTTAATGCATCTGCCACCTTGTTTACTTTCCCAGGGTGGTAATGGATTGAGCAGTCATAATCCTTAATCAGCTCCAACCATCTTCTTTGGCGCATATTCAGCTCCTTTTGTGTGAAAATATACTTTAAACTTTTATGATCAGTATAAATATCACACCTTTCACCATAAAGGTAATTCCTCCAAATCTTTAATGCAAAGATTACCGCAGCCAACTCCAAATCATGTGTTGGGTAATTTTGCTCATGGATTTTCAACTGTCGTGAGGCATAAGCTATCACCATATCATTTTGCATAAGAACACACCCCAATCCCTTCTTGGATGCATCACTTTAGATCACAAACCTTTCTCCACTACAAGGCAGTGTGAGCACAGGTGCACTGGATAACCTTCTTTTCAACTCCTTGAAATTCTCTTCACATTCCTCTGTCCAGACAAACTTAACTCCTTTCCGAGTCAACTTGGTGATTGGATTAGATAATCGTGAAAAATCTTTTACAAAACGTCGATAATATCCATCCAAACCAAGAAAACTTCGGATCTCAGTTACTGTTGTTGGTCTTGACCATCTTTCGATAAACTCTGTTTTTGCTGGATCCACAGATATCCCCTCTTTTGAGATTATATGACCCAAAAATGCAATTTTTTGAAGCCAAAATTCACACTTGGTAAATTTGGCATAAAGCTTCTCCTTTCTCAGGGTCTTCAATATAATTCTCAAGTGATCTTCATGCTCTTCCTTTCTCTTTGAATAGACAAGAATATCGTCTATAAAGACTTCCACAAATTGATCAAGATAGTCTCTAAATACTCTATTCATTAGATCCATGAAGATAGCAGGGGCATTAGTAAGACCAAATGGCATCACTATAAATTCATAGTGTCCATACCTTGTACGGAAAGTCGTCTTTGGTATATCCTCCCTTTTGACCCTTAATTGATGATATCCTGAACGAAGATCAATCTTGGAAAAGTATTGAGCTCCGCGTAGTTGGTCAAATAAGTCATCAATGCGTGGGAGAGGATATTTTTTCTTGATAGTGATCTTGTCAAGTTCTCGATAATCAATGCAGAGTCTCATTGATCCATCTTTCTTCTTAACAAATAGAACAGGTGCTCCCCAAGGTGACGCACTAGGGCGTATGAATCCCTTATCAAGATTCTCTTGGAGTTGCTTCTTCAATTCCTGCAACTCAATTGGGGCCATTCTATAAGGTGTCTTTGAAATAGGCAAAGCACCCTGTACGAGTTCTATTGAAAACTCAACTTCACGATTTGGTGGAAGACCCGACAATTCCTCCGGAAAGACATCATCAAACTTCCGTACAATGGGAATATTCTTAATCGTGAGTTTCTCACCAACCATTTGAGATAAATAACCTTCATTTAGTGGAATCAATACCCATAAGATGGAAGAAATTTCCAGTGGAAGGTTATGTTCATCCTTGCATTGGTATACGATCGTAGATTGATCTGGAATATGAAATGTGACTTCCCTTCTTTGGCAATTGATATGAGCTCCATGTAGAGAAAGCCAATCCATGCCAAGAATCACATCAAATTCCACTAAAGGAAGGATCACAAGATTTGCAGGAAGCACTTTCCCACAAACTTCGATCGGAGAAGAATTATAAACTTTTGATGCGATTGATGTGCCATTAGGTGTTGTCGCAGCTAACTCAACATCTAATTGTTGAGGTAATACGGTGATACCCTTAGAAAATTTTTCAGAAATAAAAGAGTGGGTGGATCCAGAATCAAATAAAACATTTGCTACTTTAGAGTGGATGGTAAGTGTACCTTTCACCACATCGTTATCGTACTCCACATCGCTGATAGAAATTGCATGTGACTTTCCTTTGTCTTTAGCCTTAAGAGTTTGTTGACGTCGACCATCATCATCAACCCTTGGATTTGGGCATTGATTGGCATAATGCCCCATCTCCTTGAACTTGAAACATTGAAGTATAGTAGGTTCATTCTGTGTATCCCTTCCTTTTTTTGCGTCATTAGACATCTTCTTCCCATTATCACGGCATTCAAATGCCCGATGACCTTCTTTTCCAGATTTAAAACATTTACTTGTCCCTTTAAGACAACTCCCTCCATGTTTCTTTCCACACATTGAGCATAAGGAAAAGCTCATCTTCTTTTCCGTGTGCTCTTTAGATTTTTCTTTGAATTCCATCTTCCTCTTTTTATCAAACTCATGTGACTGATGGGTTACTCCAATCTCTATCTCGACATTGAGAGCACATCGAACGATTTCCCCGTAGCTATTGAAGTCCCTTATGGCTAACGCCCTTCGAAGACTTGGTTTTAAGCCACTAAAGAATCGATCGATCTTACTCTCAGGTTGGATAATAATACCAGAAGCGTACCTTGCAAGTCTGGTAAAATTTGCTTCATAGGTACCAACAAGTTCATCATCCCTTTGCTTCAGTTCAAGGAACTCTTTCTCCATCTGTGTTCGTAGAATACGAGGGAAGTACTTATTGAAAAATAAGTTCTTGAACTCGTCCCATTCCATAGACTCAATTTCATCCCTTTGCCTCGTATTCTTAACAAGATTCCACCATTGATCCGCATCTCCTTCCAAACGATACACTTCTAGGATGACTTTATCATGCTCAGAACATTGAAGAACTGAAAATATCTTTTCAGTAGTACTAATCCATTGTTCAGCAACTAATGGATCAGTCGACCCGCTGAAAGAAGGTGGACGCTGCCTCATGAAGGATTCAACAGAATGTTGCTCCCTCCTTTGTTCGTTTGGAAATCCTGCATGATTCATAGCTTGAGAAAGTTGTGTGAGCATGGCTACAAGATTTTGCATTCCAGCTCCCATATCGTTTGGTTGCTCAGGGGGAAAATCATTGCATTGCCCATCGCATTCCGCATTAACACGGTTCCTTCGGGTTCCAGCCATTGACTAAAACCAAGAAGAATAGTGTGAGCAACACTAATTATAATAGGAAACCACATAATTCAAGAATAAAATTTTCATGCTTAAGGTCTTATCCTAGGTTATTCAAGGCCATTTCTAAAACACTAAGATTGTGTTCTATGCTTAGACTTATCCTTAGGGTTCTTACTAAGGCTTTCACATCCTAGTTTCCAAAGGTTGACTATACCTTTCCTCTGATACCAACTATAACGACCCATACTTTACATACATTGTTAATACTTCGAAATTGAAGCACACTTATTACAACATATGACAAAACCACAAAGGACCGTATAGGTATAGTGTCTTTAGAAACTGGGAAACATAAACAACTGGTTCATAAATCTTCTACAGTGTCTCCCATTTATTTCATCATATCTAGGGTCCCTTTTAGCATATTCTACTTAATATCCATCTTCCTGACCTGGGGAAAAGAAAACATAAAAGGGTGAGCTCAAATGCTCAGCAAGGGCAAATAAAGGAAATAAAAATCATATCATATCTTTATGAAAATCAAAACCTGCAAAAGAGATCATAATATCTTAACATGGAATAAATCATAGAAGTGAAAATGAGATCCCCATAATCATAACATAAAACTTGAAACTTTGTGGCATGCACATATAATCATGGAAAATCATTTCTTGTTAGTCATGACTCATTGCCAAGACTATCTTAGTGGACAAAGTCCCTTTCTGAACCGAGTTCACTCCTCGTTTCAGTCCTGTATCACTGAACCGAAATAACCTTCCATTCCAGCCATGTCTATCTCATGAGATATAAAATAATTACCCAATGCATTGGAGGGAGATATAGGTCCCACCCATCTTATAATGAATCCTTTCTTATGTGTGCCACATAATCATAAAACATACATCATCGCATAACACATGTAACAAAAATGGGATTTCTAAAACATCATGACATCATAAATCAATTCATATAAGATAAAGGAATTCATAAACATAATTCCATCACAACATAGTCAAATCAATGTAAAAATATGGATAGAAACAGAACCCTTTATTATCTTAGATGGAAAATAATTTTGATAAAACACTTGAATTGAATTCTTGAGGAAAATATCCTTTCTTCTTCAAAATCAATTTCTTTTCACAAAACATCATGAAATTTTAAAATAAAGAGATTTTATTGAAAATAGTCATGAAATCTTTTAGAGGAAGCTTCATGAAGATAAGGCTTTATAAAACAGTAGAAATTCGTTCGTGCTGTATAAGTTAAAAAAACATTCTTCGTACTTTTGTCGGAAAAGTCAAAAAGTACCTCGTACGACAAAAGATTCCTTTCATACATATTAATAAAAACTCACCGAAGGTTAAAAATGGTTTTAAACAATTGTAGGTGGATGGAAATAATATTACATTTTTATGAAACATGGATGTGGATGATAAAATACACCCCAGTAAATACTTACGAATAAACAATCTCGGATAAAAATGAGATTGTGATATTTCCCTTACCTTAGGTCCGATTTGCTTTGTTCGTGTCCGAAGCTCCTTTATAATGGTTTAAATAATGTTATTGACTTATTCCAGAATCATACATATTGATATGATATCATATATTGTCATATTATTAGCTTCTTGTTAGTAATATTTCATTGTTACTTGTTACTCGGGTCTTTATAACTTTTTGTTCTTATGCGTGTTTTGTTGAATAAATTCTTATTCTTATCTTTAGGTTATAGATAATTCATTTCCAGAATGGTATTAGTGTAGTATATACCATATTCATTCATTCAATTCATTTATATAATCATTATGAAATGAAGATCATGTAGAACGAGTCGCATCACATCGTGGAGCGGTATTCCGTACGTACGCACGAGTGATGATATCGTTCCTATGATCGTGGAATTGTATTGGAGTATATATATTACTTAATAATAATCATATATAGTTACTCATTACACCATTATACCCATCCTTGTAAGGTGATGGTGGAAAATAGATTACACCGCGGCGTGGAGACGGTATTCCGTACGTACGCACGCGCGGTGATTTCATTTTTCCGTAGGATGGATAGAAGATTGATTAGGGTTGTTTCAAATTTATAATAACATATAAGTATGTAAGTAATACTGATGTTATTACTTTATCATGAAACAACTAAAGGAGAAGAAGTTGAAGAAGAAAGAAATTGAAAAGATCGGTAATGGATATTACCTCTTCTTTGGAACACCTCTTTGAATCCTCCACTTAAGGAACTAAGATTGGTCTTTGGAGAAGACCAGGACCTCTAGGATAATTCTAGGGAAGTGGAGAGGAGAAAATGGCAGGGGTTGGCCGAGCTTGAGTGCTCAAATTGGTGTGAGGAGGAGGGGGAGGAGGTGCCCTTTTATAAGGGAGGAGAGGGGCACCTTAGGAATATCTCAAAATATTATTTTATATTAAAGTAAAAATCGGTTTATAATGGTTCCAAAGGGTCTTATTTCGAAGATAAAGTGGGGATGGGTCGAAATCCTATCAACCAATAGGATTTAGACAAGTTTAGGGTATTAGTTTAACCTTATCAATTAGATTTAACTCTAAGTTAATTGATTTAACTTTTACCGTGTCTTTTTGTTTTCTTTCACTATATGGTTAATACACTTACTATAACATGTCAAACGAACCCCAAATTATTTATTATTAATATATATATCCTTATCTAAGTCATTTGGCCGAACCTTAGATTTTTAGGAATAAAATAACAATTAATAATATAATATTTGATTTAAAAACTATTTTGTGTCAATTTTGACACTATTTGATATATGATTTTTGTGAAAGTCATAACAGAATTATATGTTCGAACCAAGTTGATTAAATCAACACTAATATATCATAGTAACCTAGAAAATTAGTGAAATTCATAAAAAGTCTCAAATTACATTTATTTTGGTGTTTATAACACAATTATGTCAATATTTCATTAATAAGATAATTACTGCAACATCATTGTGTCATAAATAAATTAAATTATTTAATGTCTAAAAATTACAAATAAAATACCATTATGTAGGAAATATTTTTAGCTTTCTAATGAATATTTATAGACTAATTTATCTTATGTATAACCCCATATTAAAAATGATTTACTTATTAAACTTTGATTTTAACTATTTTAACCCTTCTTTAAATAAATTAATAATAAATGTCCTAATCTAATCCAAGTGGTCCTAAATGGTCATATTTTATTCCTAAGTTTGTTTTTGGTCGAATTACACTTTTCCAATAGAATTAGGACATGTGTTAGGGTAATATTGATATCATATTTACCCTTAGTTACCCTATTTACTATTAACCGCGGTAAAAATAGTAAAAAGTTACTATTCACCAAAAAATTATTTTTATCTCATTGAACCACATTTTACTTACTGACATCAACCGTGTCTGTCGGATTTTTTAAATTCCATTCACAGAAGCGGAAAAATTATGTTTTATGCAAAATTCAGTTTTTAACCTACCACTTAGTGGTTTCACTATTCATCAAAAATTGAAAGTTTTCAGAAAAATACCAAAATTTCACCCTAGGCTAATTTCGATATTCTGAGTCCAAAAATGAAGTCCATTTTGAAAAATAAAATTTATAAAATTTCAAAAAGTGGTTATTACTATTCATAACGGATAGTTTTAATAGCATATTGTTGTTTAGTGAAACTCGGTATTGCGTACGACGCAAGCTATCGAGGAAGGTCGCGATTGCGTGTAAAGCAAGCCAAGCAAGTGTTGTGTAGAAAAAGATTCCATTGATGATTTATATAACATAAAAGTCTTGGGTGTTACATAGGGAACCACACATAGGTGGTGATTTTCTTTCCTTTCTGGGCATGTGTACCTAGTGCTGAGATGAGGGGATGTTTCCCATATATCCTATGGAGTAGAAGTTGATAGTTTTGGGTCTACTATATTTGGATTGTTGTATGGTCATGTACCATGGTTTTATCATTCTACCATTAGTTTCATCACTTCCATTAAAAATCTATTGATTATGGTACATATATTTAATAGGTTTTTCAATATATATTTCATCATTATTGTTTTTGTTCTGTCTCATTATTCACCCATGTTGTTGTTGGTTACCCAAATGTTAGTCAATGTCCCATAAGGATTGTTAATTTACATTTAGTCTTTCTACTGTCTAGTTTTGATCCATTTTAGATGAGTTTTCTTGGTAGGGACATGAATATTTGGTATCAGTGTACAGTCATTCTTAGTCCATGAACGATATTTAACATAAGTAAAGATTTTTTGGTCTTGTAATGAATATTAAGATGATTTCCTGGTGCACAATTTCCATAAAGATACATAAGTAACCATTGGAAGGTGGGTATTGAGTATCTAATAATGGCTTTTAACCTTGATCTCTCTTTATACTCATATTCATCTAATCTAAACTTATATTGTCTCATTTTCTAGTCATTTTATTCTTATTTATGTATTTATAAGAATAAATAAGTTATGATTTATAAGGGTTCATCGAGAGGGTTTATTGGGATTTAATACTCAAGGGAATCCTCCTCAAGATCATAGTCTCATAGAGGCTATCATACTAGTAGATCATGTTGTTAACCAAAATGTAATGTATTTTCAGAACCAATCTATTGAGAATCAAATAGGAACTAAGGGAGGCAGATATTAAGCCTGAGAGTTTCTAAAAATGAAGACCTTGTACATTAAGGGTACAGATGATCTATAAAAGGTACATGACTAGATGGAAAATGACTATTAGTAAATAATATTCCTTGAGAAACCTATGTCTATAAAGTTTAAATGAAAAATATTCAATTTTGAGGGTCATAGCATGCGATGGCGGGATTCCACATTTTAGGAAAATGGGTATGAGGGATTTCTGTGAAAGTACATGAAGACATTTTTGTTTTAGAAATTACAATGATAATGTACAATGATCGATATATCCACTAAATTCATATCCATATAAAAGGTATATAATTTAATGTTAGTGTAAACAATCTATTTACAGAGTTGGATTATATTTCGTTAAATGTTGTAATTACATAACAATCGAAGGTTCAAAAATACATTCAGGGATTATGACCTAACATCCCATTATATAAATAAATCTTTAATATCACCAACTACACTGATATAGTTAATAAGTATATGATTTAAGAAATAATATAGAAGGAAAAATTATTTCCTATGTATCTTCTCTACCATCCAGTGGTAGTTCATGTGGATCACTTGAAAAGAATAGGATATGGTTTGATAATCATAATGGTGCTAGTATTAGTTCTTCATAGAAGGATTCCTTTACACCATCATCATTGTCCAATGGGGTAACCTTGAATTTTTATCTCTATGGAAAGATATATAACATGAAAATGTTATGTACCATACCTATGAAGAATTGTAGTGCTTTTTTCCATTGATGACATCTATATAGGTTCATTTGTGCTTTTTCTATAACCTGATATTGTCAGAGATCTATGGAGAAAAATGCTTCTGTGACAAATTATGAATCATTAAAGTCTACTAGGATATAGTAATAAGATTAATGAGTGGAGAACCGTTAGTAGTGGATGAGTTTCTAGATGAAGTTATTGTGGATCAGGATATAGTGAGAGATACCATAAGTATAACATCTTCTATAGTAACATAATTTTTTCATATCGATGTTGAATCTGATTTATCGTTGAGATATTTATACATGTACTGAAACTTCTATTGTATCTCATGTCCATTTTTATTGAGCTATAGATGCCTCTTGGAAAGTGTAAGAATTTAGTTTCTAATTATTTTTCATGCTCTCTTTTGATGGATGAAGTATATTTAGTATGGGACTCTGTAGTTATAGATCTTATTTTTTTATTTAATCATCTATAAGGATTGGATAGTTTCTCAATGAGTTGAGATTGTTTTATTATCTTCATCATGTTTCATTCTCTAGGGATGTTGTGAGCTATCATGTGTTTTAAATAAAGTGGGATCAAAGGTCTATTCAGGTATAACATTATACCAAAATAGATTTGTAGTATGTTTTTATCCTTTTTCTTTGATATTGATGGTGTTTCTTGTCGTTTTTTATCTTTCATTGGTTGCTAGATATTCTCCTGAGGTTTTATTATAAAATTTATATGACCTTCCTTCGGAGAGGGAGGTAGAGTTTTCCATGGATCTGATTCCAGGTACACTAATGATTTTAATACCATCATATCACATGAAAAGATAAAAAATATCAAGATTCAGTTGGATGATCTCCTTAAGGGAGGATTTATTTATCCAAATGTTTTCCATGGGTGGGCCCCATGATTTTTTTGAATAATTTATATTTTTTTCATAATTAAATAGAAAAATGATATATAAACATGGTGAAAATTATAATTAAGTTTCATATTCACCTTTTGGATGACATGTATGGTCAATTAAAGTTGGAGAAGTTTTTTTAAAAAAGTGATAGTTGGTTGTGTTATTAGTATCATAGTGTTTATGAGTCAAATATCTTTAAAAAAATTATTTTGGGTTCATGAATTTGCATTATAAATATCTTAAAATTAATTTTATTATAACTATTGATCCAATACTGTTTATAGAAATTATGAATTTGATATTCCATTAGTATCCTAACACGATTACTATGGTATTCATAGACGGTATTATGGTATATTAAAGATCTCATAATGATTATGAAAAACATATGAACAAGGTTTTGGAAATATGGGTTATTATCCACCTTCATGGAATACATTAAAAGTGAAATTCTTGGATCTATGATTTGAGTTTCATGGGGAATGTTAATTTCTGACATGGACTTCCAGTCGATCATATGAAGGTGATGGTTTTCTTATCATGAGAAGACCCACCAAACATATTCATTATATAGAGAATTATAGGTCCAGCCAGATATTATTATTGGTTATAGAAGGATTTCAAATACATAACATCACATATGATATAACCTAAATAGAAAGGGAATAAGTTCTTATAAGATTTTGTGTTAGAACTCTTATAAGGATTTGAAATGGATTCTAGCATCAGATCCTATCTAGATCATTCCCAATCATGATAAGGGATACACAGTATATTGTGATTCATTTGTTGAGGTTATATATTTCTTGATTCTGTAGTATGATCAAGTGTTAGAGTATGAGAACATTGGACACATGAGAAGAATTAACCCACTTATGACATTGAAGTATCAAATGTAAAGTAGTCAATTATGTATTGGTGAAAAATTATTTTATTGGAGTGGTTCAGAATATTTTATGATTAAAAGGGATTAAGTAACATCTTATTATAGAAGGAAATAAACATTTGTAGAGGTAATGCATGTCATATGTCATGGGTTTTAACAATGACTTTACCTAAAATCTTAGGAAGGTGAACTTTTTTTTTTAAGAAAATCATAGTAGCCCAATTTCCAATTTAGGATTTTTGGGAATATAAATAGTAGTGGAGCATTATTTGGATTTTCTATTAGTTCTATTTGGAAACTCATGAGGATTCTTCATGTATGTTCCAAACCAATGTATAGATATCATCATCTCTCCTTGAGTATATTCTGTAGTAAAAGAAATATGATGATGAGATTAGAGAAATAGAGAATATTTATATGGTGGTAAACTCATTCAAGGTTGTTATCTCCACTAAGATGGAATTATTATCATAGAGAAATATTTTTTAGTCCCAAATTATATTTTTTATTCAGTGTTACACAATTTTTATTATTATTTTTTGTGTTTTTATCGTGGAATGATGAATATTTATTATGATATGAGGTAGTGTTTTTTGTGGATGGATATGAATTGTGATATTATTGATTATGTATCCCATTATTTCACCAAAATTTATATAAAGGAAGTACACCTAAATTCTTCTAGTATACGCCCACCTCGTTTAGTGTTTTTTTGGAATTAGGATGAGTTATCATTGGACATCATTATTATATTTCCAAATACTACATGAGGAAATAATTCTACATGGGTAGTGATTTTTCATGATGAAGTCACTCATTTAATTCCAATCATGGACACCAAAAATGTAGATTATTAGGGTATATTTTTTGTTTAATATATTTTTTAGTTTCATTATCCCATCTATACTGTTATTCCTAATAGGGATCATGGGTTCACTTATACGTTATAGAAGAATCTCCTAGGTGTGATGGGGACACCAGTATGAATGAATATATCATTCAATCCATAAAAAAATGACATGAAATAGAATTATATAAAAAATAAGGAGAATATTATACATGTTTGACTCTTATTTTTTTCTGGATTGTATGATAAACATATATGACCGGTCATTGATTTTTAATAATAGAAATTTCTAGTCACCTATAACAACATCTCCCTTCGAGGCCATGTATGATATCACAAGAAAGACACGTATTTGTTGGTTAGAACTGGGAGTGGAAAATATCATGAGAATGATTCATTTCATAGAGCTATAAGTAAGGATCCATGATATAAATCAATTATTGGGTATAACTATGTTTCAGAAAAAATAATATAAATATTTTCAATGACATCCTTTGGAGTTTTGGGTTTCTTACCATGTATTTTTGAATGTTTATCCACATTTGGGAAACCATCATTTTGGGAAGTATGTAATTTTGAATCTAAGATAAGATCACTATGTTAGTTTTATAGTTTTATTAGTAGTTTTAATTAATTCAAATGTTAATACATGTCCATGTTTTTATTTTGAAAATATCTCTGTTAAAAAAATTCATCATGAACCTTCACATTTTCTATGTTGGGAAGGGATCAAGTCAGAGAAAGATAATTTAGTAATGGAGTAACAAGATGAGAAATTTTATTCATAGATATTAGACTTGATTATTATGTAAATTTTGGTTTTCAACGTGTTATAGTAGTACTAATTAGATTTTCATGAGACACGGGAGCATAATTTTTTGTTGGGAGAGCATTGCAGTCACCTATTTATGGATCTTACATTTTCTACATAATGATATGGCGAAAAAATTACCTTCATCAGGATAATTATATCATATTAAATTTTATTAAATTCCTCAATTTTTACTTTAGGGATATATGAAAGGTTGAAATTAAATGTGTTAACGTATTTTTATTGGTGTTTATAGAAACAATTTTATCAATATTTGTAAAACATGATATAAGATCTTATTCGTAACATTAATATATACTCGTCACATGAATAGATTCTGATCATAATCCATGCATCCATATTCTAAACATGAAATGTTTTCACGACCTGAGAGTTTAATCCTGTGTATCACGGGTCATTTAGGATTTTTTTACTATGGAAAAATGTTATATTGAAAAACATTTCATTCTGAAATATTACATCATGAATCAATAATTCTCCTCATGAATAGTGTAAATTAAAATATTTTAAATGTTCTGAAAACCTAACTTCTTTTTCCATCCACTTATTCCACCCCTCCTTGAATCCAAGTCTGTTCCATGTGATTTTGGATGATCCATATCCCACAGAGCTCATTCACAATTAGTTTCAATCCCAGATCAACATGTTTTCCTAGGATTGATTCTTCCTGAATTCATTTACCAATGTATGGATCTTTTATCAATTGTGGTGTGGTGCATGCGACCAATGAATCCCTGCTATCACATTCTCTAGTGTTTCATATCCTTTCAGTGTTTAGATCCCATTTTTATTTGACTGAAACACATGTTTATGTTTTGTGGATACATCTATATCCTTTTTTATATAAATTAGGAATGAAATATGTATTATAATTTTTTTTAATTGAAATTTAATGAACCTTGAATTTATTGATTTGATTGTGTAAAAAGGGGTTCAAGAAAATATTATTTTCCAATCATTTTGGGGAAAAAGTTGTTTTCAAATCATGTTGAATTGGATTGTGAAATGGGTATTCAGTGCATGATTTTAATGAAAAGGTTTTTTTGGAATTGTTTGTGAAATGGGTTAATAAATTTTATATTAATTTGATATATATTGTACGTGAAATCTTGGGGTACCTTGGGGGTGGGTTTATTGAAAGGCCATGACCATTGAAAAACATAAGGTGTCACAATATGTATTACTCCTCCATTCAATGATAATATATATATAGGATCTAGTAATTTTATCTTGACATTATAGGGGGTACACATTTGGGGACGTTCCTCCAACCCTATTTCATTGATATATTGGCACTAGGGACAATGAGTACATATTTGTCATTGTTTTTTTCTATAAAGAACCATTATATCCTAACCAATGTTATCATATGGGTATTACAATTTTGGTGTATCATTCTATTATTTTCGTTTTGATATAATATGATACATTAATTTATAAATTTAAATGGTTTGTTGTGATTATGATTTCAAATTATATCATATGACTTTGTTTTATAAATATTATAAAGAAGGAAATTTTTTACCTTTTATTCAATATAAAACAATGTATCAACATATAATTCCATGTTTTTAGATAATTCGATAATATAGGGAATATTTTACAGATTCATATTATGGGAACCCTGGGTGGGTTTTTACTAAACCTATTTTGGTCACAACCAAAAGAATACCTCTAGGGTGTGTGGAATTTTTTTTCAAATATTGGAAGAAGAAGGTAACCACCTTATGAGGTGGTGAGGTTTTTGATGGCCTGGGCATCAATAGATGGTGGGGAGATAATGAGTCATTTCCCCTATTTCACATGCTAATGAACTGTAGTGTTTTGTGTGTACTTTGGTTTTATTGTTAGGTGGAAATATTCCTTGATTTTAACTTAATACAATTGGTTGTATCACATTTATTGGAAACCTTGTGATTATCGAATGTTTATATTATTGTTTTAATCAATATATATTCCATATATTTTATTTACATTGGGATTTTTATTTCCTTGGTTTATTTGTTTCTCGTGTCGTAGATGCTATCCCATAGGGAATGAAAATTCCCTTTGTAAATTCTCTTAGTTTGGTTTAGAGCCTAGTTTGATGGTTATTTTTTGAGAAATGATATATTTATATACATTATTAAGTTAGGTTTTTATCATACAATGTTTTGATATGTTTTTCTTTGATATTAGTGATTTATAGAATGTGTATCAATGTAAATTATTATACAACATTATCAATGTAATGTTGACAACAAAAGAACAGTGGTGTCATCACGAGATTCTATTTTAATGAAAAAATTATATTGTAGGGATGATTATACTTTTTATGTAATGTAATTATTAATTCTTCAATACACTAAATTGAAAATATCCTTAAAATGAATGAAATTGTAATTCTTTTTATATATCATGTTATCGTGGGTCTCTTATTTTATATGTTGTTATATCAGATGCTTCCAAGTGTGGGATAAAACTCAAAGAGGGTGAAATTTGGAATGGATTCAACAAAAATTATAAGGATAATAGTGGTATATAGTTAGTGGAAGAGAGAACATTTTATAGTTGAAATTAGGGGTCATTTCATTGGAATCATATATCGGAATAGTGGTATAGATAGAATAAAATGAGATATAGCTGAATATGGTGATAAAATATTGGCGGAAAGTTTAGTATTGAATCACAAAGCTAAAAAAATTTCTACAAGGTCTATAATTCTTGTTATTATAAAAATTATAATGATCATAAATTCCACCTTTTATTCTATTCTCACATGTGTAATTATTTCACATTGTAATTTTTTAAAAAAATATATAGATACCTCTATTTCATAAGTTTGGTGACATGATTTTAAATTTTGATCTAATTAATCTTATTCAATTTGAACATATAAGAAAATTTACTTTTAATGAAAAATGTATGTTCTATTGAAATCACACATTTTTTATAAAAATGGGGTTTTAGAGAATACATGATTTTTTTTGTTTCATACATATTAATAATTAAATTAAAATTAATCAATTTATTTTAAATTAATATGTAGATTAGAGTAATAATAAAAATTTTCACAATTATATTTTTTTATATAAAAATTTCACAACATTTATAAAAAACAATTCATTGGAAATAACCCTTTTAACATAATTATGGAATCTAAATTTTACCACAATAAGCCATTTTTTTGAATAAAATTTATATAGAACATATTAATATCTAAAAATTATATTTTTCAAAATATAAAACCCATCAAATTTTATTCAATTTCTATTCGGGTAAAAAATAATATAAAAATACATAATAGAAAACTAATATGAAAATATATATTTTCCAGAATAAAATTTATTAGAATTATAAAATAAAATTTAATAAAAATATATGCTAGATAATTAATTTAATTGGGTATATTATCAGTAAATTTAATTAAAATAATTTTTTATTACTATGTAATTAAATTTATTAAGATAAAAATAAATTTCATAATTGAAAAAAACTCATTTCAAATTTAACCCTTATCATTGAATGAATTTGAATTCATTTTTAACGAATTAATAAAAATGTGTAAATTTCTATTTATTTTTTATATGTATAAATAATATTTTTAGTTTAATATTTGAAACACTAAATATCCGGTTTTTACATAAAACCATATAATAAAACATTATTTTTAAATATAAAATTTTTTATTTTCAATGAGTAGTTAGTATTATTTTGATTTACTTAATTAATTATTTTATCTTATTTATATAATATAACAATGATTCATTTTTGTAAATTAATTTCAATGAAATCATTATTTAAAAGTAATATGTTTAATGAAAATTCATTTTTCATGAAAAAAAATATTTTAAATAAATTACTTCATTACAAATGAGTTAGTATACTTTAATTATATTTAAAAATATTTTATTTTATTTCATTTAAATTTTTTATATTAAAAATTTATACTTTTTATCAGATAAAACCCATTTTATATATTTAATATAAACTTATAATTCAAAAGTTGTAATTTTTTAATTCTCTTTGTTCCCAACTATAATATAGTCATTTATAATGGATATATAATGACTATATTATATCCCTTATATAACAGAAAATCATTCAATTCTAATATCACAAGACAAAATTGTAATTTATATATCATTCATTATGGATTTTACAACATGATTTCTATGTAAGTGTTATTTTTTCTCATTATATTACTACTTCAATTAGTAGGAACTCTAAAGAGTGAATATGTTCTAGTGAATTTTCTATTTTTAAGATATTATTCATTGAAATTTATTATGCTAATTTAATGTATACAGTATTAAAATATGTAATCATCATTGGAATGTAATATAAGTTTTCATGGGTGTTTTTTTGTAATGTTCCATTAATGATGGATTATGTATTTTTAGATTGATTCATACGGTGTATGATTATTTTTAACTTTAATTAGTTTTAATTAATTAAAAAACATTTAATAATTATATACATATAGTTTTAAATGTCTCTAAAAACATTGGTTGTTACATTCCCCCCATTAAATAAATTTACTGATCACAAATTTAATCATATCTCAATTCTTTAAATATACACGAGTATCCAAATGATAAGAAATAATCAATTTATAATTTCAAATTCAAAATTGACCTTATTATCATTAATAATACTAGGATATTCATATTTTACCATATAATAGGGATATCCCATATATTGATTTTCCTTAAAACTATTGTAAATAAATATCCTTCAAATATTAGAACAAAATCCAATATGAGGGTACTAATTTCTATTGGGTGTGCATAGTCAATCATGCACAAATATTTAAAAATGGATTTTTTTTAGATATCGTAATTTTACATTTTGATCTCAGAAATTAATATCATTTATATGTATATAGATATAGTATATTCCCAAAATAAAATAAAATTCATCTTAAGGGATGATATTATGATTTTTTAGACCCATATTCCCAAAAAACATTTATATGATATCGTTATAAACATTGTATTTGTGGACATTAAACCAATTCATTTTTATAAATAAACTAAATAGTTTCTATTTTGAAAACATGCCATTTGAATTTTTCGTAAAAATGTTTATTTCTATTTTCCTCATTATCCTAAATATTACGACATATATTATTTAATTCCTAAATTCTATAATATTAATGAATTGATGTTTTAGTGATGGATTAAAAGGTAACTTTATAACATTTATTTTATTTCCCAACCACTTTTTCAATGATTTAAAATTATGGGAACAATGGAAAATATTACCACACTTGATACATTTTATTTTTATTTTCAATTAAATACTTAGGTGATTCCATTTAAATTTTAAATATATATGAAGTTGGATATTTTTTCCTCTAGTTTTTTTTGTCACCCAAGATTCCATTAAATTTCATTATACTCTTATTTAGTCTACATGAAATTATAAAAATGTTTAGGCTATTAAGTTGATTATTTCTAATTATAGGTAATTATTAAAATAAAAACTGATATTTTGATTATTATTTAATAATAATGAGATTAAAATAATATATTAATAGGGAAATAAATCAAAATACATCCAGATTTATAACCCCATATTTTAATCCCATGACATTTTATGTTCATATAAAATTACATTTTTTCATCATAAGTCCATTTATGTTGGGTGATATTGTAATTCTTGACCAAATAACCAAAAATTAATATACAAAATTCTAATTCCAATTGTAGAAACCCAAACCTAAAATCCAAAACTAGGTTTTAAAAAACACACTATACACAGGTTTTGATACTATGTAATACCATCCAAACATTAATCAAATTTATTTAACACAATTTTCATAGTTTAAAAATTACATATGATAAAAAATGTATCAAAAGAATGGAATAACCCAAAATTTTCATTATGTATAAACAAAAGTGGAGACAATACAATATCATATGTAAGGATAATATGTTCATGTGGGTTTAGGAGCATGATCATGGTACATGGGTATATAAGAATATAATCATACCAGATAAAACATAGATCATAAATCATGAATAAAGAAAAAATGACAACATTATATGACAGAAGATAATAATCACGAGCTGGGAAGAATGAAATAGTCTAGTGGAATAACATAGATATTTTTTATATACATACACGTACTGTATTCAAAAATATGGTTATGAACAAAGGTAAATAGTAATACTGTCCGCAGAAAATTTGAAATATAGATAGATATCATTTAATTCCATGATAAATTTTGTGACCATAGATAAATATAAATCATTTCAATACATAATGTATTAAATCTAACTAAACAACAATCTTGACTTCTAAAATTATATTTATCTCATGAGATACATAAATATACCTATTGAATTATATGAATATATTAGACCTAAAACATCACATAACTATTAATCATATGTATTTGATATATATGATATAACTCATAACTAATATCAGTTAAAAATCCAACAAAACAAAAGAGATGACATAATATTTTTGACTGGTATCACAGAAGATCATATAAAAAATTAAATTAGTTGATACAATAATTTAATCTTCCAAAATAAGATTATCATGAAATAAATTATATTGTAACAATAATAATTACACAATATATATATATATATATATATTTGATAAAGATAGGAAAATGGAATTTAAATCATAGATTGAGTCATTTAAAATATTTAACATGGTCATTTAAAGGAGAGGTTATGAGTCACGCACAAAATTTATATTTTTGGATATGATAAAATGATAGATTGAGTTTTTTTAATTTATAATTAATTCATAACAATGAAACCTTATGAATGAATAATGTTCATGTTTGGATGTATGATGTTAAATATAAAATGTTTATAAATGTGAAATGAAATACCTTCCAAAAATTGTTACGTATATTTAGAGAAAAACATTTGGTGAAAAAGTTAAAATCATCAATTTTAAAGGAGACAAAAAGAAATACAAAGAGTATAAAATTTTATATATATTTATCATCCAAATTGATATTGGATATTTTTAAAAAATTAATATGGGTATTGAATACAAAGATTCATTATAATGGTTGGTAATTATTCATAATAACATCATATATTTATAATGAAATATACCCATCCAATAAATTAATAAGATGTGAAATCCTAAATTATTTTTAATTGAAGGAGGAAATACAATTTGAAGCAAACATGGTGTAAAAAAAAGTCATAAAATTCTAATATTCAAGAATCAAAATTACATCACAATGATTGAGATATTTGTTATAAAAAACAACTAAAACATTAGTTACATTTGAATCACAATACATTGATGGGAATACATGAAATAGAACTCTAAATACCAAGAATATTATTAAAATTATTATATGATAAATAAAATTTGTAGTATATATATATCATATAAATGAAAATATGTCTATAATATGAACTGTGCCTCAATGAAGGGTTATTTTAATAAAAACCCATTATGATATGGGTAGTAATTGAATTGGATGATTATGAATGTGTGATCATAAAATAGAATGGTAAATCCTTCAATAGAAAATAGAATTATTAAATGATAATCCAATTGTTCAATAAGTAAACCCTATAAAATAAAAAATAGATCACAACATGAAATATGTCCGATGAGATAAAATAAAGAAAAATATACCTTCCATTGGAATCCAGCTTATTCAGATGTGCTCTAACCTTCTATATAATTATATCAAAACCATTTATCATATATTTTAGTAAAATAAACAAATTATTAACCTTTTATATTAATACTTTATATTCAATTACATGGTTTTTATAAGATATTTTTAGTCAATATTTCCCATTAGGTATTGGTAGTTTCACACATTCCTTATTATTATTATATTAAATAGTTCCAATCATCATTTTTGGTTCTCTAGTCATTAAACACCATGATACCCAATTTAATTTAATATACTCTCCGTAATGATATATGAATGTATATTTTAATTCGATTGTTGTTACTTGTAAGGTTCTCTAAGACGAAATCCATTAAATGATTGTTGTAGTAATTTTTCATGATTAAATGATGGAATTTTTTTTATGATGGAAATCATAATATTTATATTGAAGAATGAAGAAAAAAAATATTAATTTCATTATTACAATATCTTTTTTTTCATATCATATGTTTTCATAAAAATTCATGACTTATAGACTATAATATTGTTTATGTATGTGGCATAACCAAGCCATATGAGGGAACATTATAAAAAATAAGTTAGTAAAAAAATTGATGTTCTACTATGGTAATATCATTTTCATATGGGAATAATTCTTATAATTAAAATAATTTGGGTGATTAATAATGTTTATGTGTACTAGTGGTGATAATGTAAATGAACAGGAATGAAAAACAACCCTTTATGTACTTTGATGTAATCGCTTATTATCCTAATGAATTCCCTTAGAATGAATGTATTAAGAATCTTTATTGTGCGGGGAGGCTTCCAAATGTGGTAGAGTACTCTAGAATACTGAATATTGTTATTCATTGGAATGTAATTTAAAGGATATTAGTGGGTTTGACCATGTTGAGGAGATATCCTTTTATAGATAAAATGGAGGGACATTTCCTTCGATATATAGGTTTTATGATGGGTATAATCGAATCATATGAAATTTTAGTGGTCATTGTAGTGTTGACTAACAATCCAAATATATTTATTCGATAATATCATTATTTTATGTTAATTTAACGAAAATCTTGCAAAGTAAATTTCTTTATTTTACCAATTTTAACTTGTTTATTTATTAATTGTGGTTGTTTTTTCAATAAAAATATAAGAATGATATTATTATTAAAAAAATCAATGAAATGATTACAAATTTTTATCCAATTAATAAAATTAAACTTAATTATATTATAAATTAAACTTTTAAATTAATATATATGATATATATAAAAAAACTATTTATATAGAAAAAATACGTTTTTAAATAATAAGTGTAATTATTATTGCTATTTATTATCAATCACTATCAAAATGAGAGTTAATAGATTTATTAAAATGTATAAAAATTAAAATATATTCCCCTTGGAAAACATATAAATTTAATTTTCTAGATAAAAATTACCAAACAATTTGAAAAAATTTCCAGAATTACCATTTTTCTATTACTCAAATAAATAAATTTTATCTTTGAAAATTATTTTTATGAAAAAAATAAAATAAAATTGTTATTTAATTTTTATATTATGATTCAAAATATTAAATCCATTTCTATTTTCTCAATTATTAAAATTGATACAAAAAAATATAAAATTTAATAATTAATAAAAAAATTTCTAAAAAATAATTTTTTAATATTAAAATTAATTATTATAATATAATTACTTTTAATATAAATTTATATAAATTTATATATTATAAATATTTTTTATTTATATCATGCATTTTTGGTTCTTTAATTTAATTTATTATGACAAATATAAATTAAATATTCAAAATTACTCATTGAAAATGAATATTTTTATGATTATCAATACTAGGATATTCATATTTTACTATATAATATGGATATCCCTAATATTGAGTTTCCTAAATACTATTTGAACTAAATATCAATAAGAAAGTAGTGATAAAACCAATATGAGTGTATTAATTTCCTTAGGGTGTTCATAGTCAATCATATACAGATATTTGAAAATGGATTTATTTTAAATATCATAATTTTACATTCTGATCTCAGAAATTAATATGGTTTATATTTATATAAATATATTATATTTGAAAAATATAATAAAATTCATTTTATGAGAGGATAATATAATTTTTAGGACCCACATTCCTAATAAAATTTATATGAGATGTTTATAAACATTTGATGTGTGGGCATTACATCAATTAATTTTTATAAATAACTTCAAAATTTTGTATTTCACAAACATAACATTTGAATTTTTCCTTAAAGTATTTATTCATATTATCCAAATTATACTAAGGATTACGACATATTTTTATATAATTCCTAAATTAAATAAAATTAAAGAGTTAATGTGTCAGTAATGGATTAACATGGGACCTCATACAATTTATTTTATTGTCCAACAACTTTTTCACACATTCCAAATTATGGGAACAATTTAAAATATTACCACACAAGAAACATTTTTTTATTTTCAATTAAATACTAAGGTGGTTCCTTTTACATTTTCAATATTTATGAAGTTGGATCTTTTTTCCTCTAGGGTTTTTATCACCAATTATTCCATTAAATATCATTTTACTCTTATTTAGTCTATTTGGAATTTTAAAAATATTTAGGCTATTAAGATGATTATTTATAATTATAGAAAATTATTAAAATAAAAGTTCATATTTTGAGTATTACACAATAATAATGAGAGTAAAATATGATATGATAAGGGAAACAAATCCAAATATTTACATAACTATAAGCCCTTCATTTAATCCTATGACTTTTTAAGTTGATCCCAATTAACATTTTTTCATCATATGTCATTTTATGTTGGGTGATATTGTAATTCAAGACCAAATAACCATAAACAAATAAACAAAATTCTATTTCCAATTGTAGAAACCCAGACCTAAACTCCAAAATCAGGTTCTAAAAAAGACACTATACACTGGTTTGGATACTAAGTGAGACCTTCCAAACATTAATCAAATTTATTTAACATTATTTTCCATAGTTTAAAAATTACATATCATAGAAAATGAATTGAAATAGAGTAATAACCTAAAATTTTCAGTTTGGTTAAACAAAAGAGGTGACATTAAATATTATATGTAAGGATAATATGTGCATGTTGGTTTGGGAACTTGATCAAGGTATATGGGTACCAAAAAATATAATTATACCAGATAAAACATAGATCATAAATCCTGAGTAATGGAAAAATAACTACATTGTAGGACAAGAGACAATAATCATGAGATATGAAGAATGAAATAGTCTTGTGGAATAATATATAAATTTGTTAAAAACAAGGGCATAATAATTCAATAACATGTAAACATAGATAAAATATACTCATTTTAAAAAATATGGTTATGAAAATAGGTAAATAATAATAATTCACACAAAACATATCAATATAGATAGTCAACATTCATTTCCATGAAAAATGTTGTGACCATATATATATATAAATCATTTCCATATATAATGTTATAAACATAACTAAAGAACAATCATGTCAACTCAAATAATATTTATCTCATGAGAAATAAATATTTACCTATTGAATTATATGAATATATTGATCCCAAATCATCATATAACTATTAAAAATATTTTTTTGATCTATATTATATAATTCATAACTCATTTATGTTAATAATTCAATAAAACAAAAGAGATGACATAATATATATGACTGGTATCACAGAAGATTATATCAAGCATAAAATTATTTGATTAAACAAATTGACCTTCCAAAATAATTTTATCATGAAATAAATTATATTTTAAAATAACTATCACCCAAAATAGATATTTTTTTAATAGAGAGAGTAAAAGTTAATGGAAATAATAGGAATAGACTTTTAATTATTTTAACATAATCATTTAATGGAGATTTTATGAGTCACGTTCAAAATTTATATTAATGAATATGATAAAAGGATATATTTAATTTTTATTGTTTATAATTTATCTATAAAAATGAAACCTAATGAATAAATAAATTTCATGTTTGGATGTATGATGTTGAATATATAGTGTTTATAAATGTGAAATTAAATACCTTCCAAAATTTGTTATGTATATTTATAGAAAACAAATTGGTGAAAAAGTTAATATAATAAATTTTAAATGAGATAAAAATGAAATATAAAGATTAAAAAATATTATATATATTTATCATCCTAATAGATATTGGATTTTTATATAATTAATATATTAATAGAATAGAAATATTCATTATAAAGGCTGGAAATTATTCTTAATGACATCATATATTTATATTGAAATATACCCATCTAATAAATGAAAATGATGTAAAATCCTAAATTATTTTGAAATGGAGAAGGAAATATAATTTAAGAAACCTTGGTGTGAAAAAAAACATGTATTAAAAGTCTGATATTCAAGAATTAATATTATGTCTCAATTGATGGGAGATTAGTTATCAAAAACACCAACAACATTAGTTACATTTAAATCAAAATCCATTGATGGGAAACAATAAAATAGAAAATTAAATACAATGATTATTATTAAAAATAAGATACGATAAATCAAATAGGTAATATATATATATCATTAAAATGAAAATTTGTCTATAATATAAATCTTTCCTCAATGAGGGGAAATTTTAATGAATAAACCATTATAACATGAGTATTAAATGAATGGAAATAATATGAAGGTGTGATCATGAAATGGACTGGTAAATCCTCAAACAGAAAATAGAATAATTAAATGAGAATCCAATTGGTCAATAAGTAAACCCTATAAAATAAAACACTGACCACAACATGAAATATGTCTAATGAGATGAAATAAAGAAAAATAACCCTTCCATTAGAATCCTACTTAGTCATATGTAATCTAACCGCCGATATAATTATCTCCAGATAATTTAGCACATATTTTAGAAAAATATACAAATGATTTACCTTTTATATTAATATCTAATATTCAATAATATTGATTTTATAAGATATTTTTAGTTAATATTTTCCATTAGTTATTTGTAGTTTCACACATTCCTTTTCCAGATTATAAATAACAGTTTTGGTCATCATTTTTGGTTCTCTAGTAATATAACACCACGATACCCAATTTAATTGAATAGATTATCCATAATGATATATTAATGTATATTTAAATTCAATTGTAGTTACGGGTAAGGTTCTCTAAGATGAAATCTATTACATGATTTGTTTTAGTAATATTTCATGATTAAAGGATGGACTATTATTTATGACTGAATCATAATATTAATATTGTAGAATTATGAAAGAAATATTAAATTCATTATTACTATATCACATTTACATAACACATGTCTTCTTAAAAATTTATGACATATGGTCAATAATATTGTTCAAGTATGTGGTATATCCAAGATAAACAAGGGCGTGTTATAAAAAATAAGTAAGTACGAAAGTCGAGTTCCAATATGGTAATATCATTTTCATATGGGAATAATTCTTCTATTTAAAATCATTGGAGTGATTAATAATTATTATGAGTATTATTGGTGATAATTTAAATGAAGAGGAATGTAAAACTACCCTTGGCTTACTTTAATAAAATCACTCATTATCCTGATAAATTACCTTATAATGAAGGGATTAGGACTCCTTGTTCTGAAGGGGGGATTCCAAATGTGGTAGAGTACTGTAGGATAATGAAAATTATTATTCATTGTAGATTTATTTAATGGATATTAGAAGGATTGATCAGGTTGATGAGATATTCTTTTATAGATAAAATCGATGGACATTTCCTTTGATATATAAATTTTATGATGGGTAATATGGAATCATATGTTATTTTAGTGATTACATTTAGGATTGATTAACAATCATAATATATTTATTCGATAATTTCATTATTTTAGGTCAATTTATCAAAAATCCATTCAAAGTAAATTTCTTTATTTTACCCATTTTAACTTGTTTAATTATAAACTATGGTTGTTGTTTATTAATAAAAATATAAGAGGAATGTTTTTAAAAAAATTAAATGAAATGATTTAAATTTTGTATCCATTTAATATAATTAAACTTAATTATATTATAAAATTAACTTTTAAATTAAAATATAATATATATATGATGATAATTATTTGAATAGCAAAAATATATTTCTAAATAATAAGTGTTATTATAATTATTATTTAATATCAATCACTATCTAAAAGAGAGTTATACAATTTATTAATATTTAATAAAAATTAAATTATATTACCCACTTAAAACATATAAATTTAAATTTATAGATAATAATTACCAAACACTTAGAAAAAATTTCCAGAATAACCATTTTTCTATTACTCAATTAAATAAATTTTATATTTGAAACAAATTTTTATGAAAAAATTAAAATGAAATGATTATTTAATTTTAATATTATGACTCATAATATTAAATCCATTTCTATTTTCTGAATTATTAAAATTGATAAAAATTTGTATAAAAAATAATAATTAATAAAAAAGTTTTGAAAATTACTTTTTAAATATCAAAATGAAATATTCTTATAAAATTAATTTTAATATAAAGATATATATAATAATTTATATTATTTTAGATATTATAAATAGTTTTTATTAATATCTTACATTATTAGTTCTTTAATTTAATTTATTATGACAAATATAAATTACAAATTGAAAATTATTCATTGAAAATGCATATTTTTTAGATTAAATTTTTTTTTCTTCATTTAGAAACATTTTCTTATTAATATATTAATTATTAAAAATTTATTCATATGACTAAACAACACATAAAAATCAATATTAAAAATATGATAAAAAATTGATTTTATATAACAACATATAATACAAACCATGTTTTTAAATAAAACAATTTTGTTCAACTGTGAATAATTAGTATTCATTATAGTTAAATTGATATTTTTTGTATGTTATTTATTTAATTTACCAATAATTCATTTTTATCAATTAAATTATTAAAATAAATATATAAATTTAATATTATTAATAAAAATGGATTTTTTATAAAAATAATTAGTTAAAATAGAAAGATTCTTTAAAATTGAATTTGTAACCTTTAATTAAGAAACAAATTATTTGAAATTATTTATGGTAAATTATTTATAATTAATATTAATTTTTTGAATATCTAAATAATAATTATGTATATTAATTATATAGCACTCATTTTAATCTAGTAACTGGTTTACTTGTATTATACCCAACAACTATAGACCCCCACTACGCGACTCTAATGTAGTTATATTAACTCTAATAAAATCATTCGATTATATCCTCAAAAATAAAAATTAACATTCTTATAAATATCATTTTCTTTAATTTTCTATATTTTTTACCAATTAATGATGTTTTTATAATTCTTTATATTGTTCTACTGTGGGGGATTCCGAAAATTGAAGATAATGGATGAAATTTTATAGTTTTAAATATATTATCCCTTTCCATTTAATCCCCCATTCAATTTTTTTATTTTTAAGAGATTCAATAATCAGTGGTATGTAATGATTTTATGTACTGTTTTTGTAATATTACATTACGATTGAATTAATTTTTTTAGTTTTATAAATACCTTTTATAACTTATTATCTACAATAATTATTTTTAATTACAAGAAAAACATTTTTATTAATTATAAAAAAATATTTTAAAGTGTGTCTTGAAAACTAGAGAGTTATATTTGAGATTTGGTGTATTATTATGCAGATGAGAAAAAAATATTATATTATTCATTTAAAAATTTAGTATTATAAATCTTTCATCCAAAAGAAATTGGGCCTATATATTTTCTGGGGACTTTTATTAGATAGTTTTAATGTTAAAAATAATGTAATATTATGTTTTGAACGTGGAAATTATTATATTATGCATTAATACACACAACTAAAGATATAACTATCATATAACCTCTCTAAATTTTGGGGAAAAATATATTCAATAATAAATAAATATATTATATTATAACTTCTTAACCATATGAGTATTTTTTAATTTATTGAGAATCTGAATTCAAAATATATACATTTTGGTAAATAGTTTAAAATAGGAAGATAAAAATACCACTAAATTAAAAATGGAATATAGTGATATATATTCAAAACACACACATTTTTTCATGTGACTGTGTCCACTAGATTTCTCTTATTCATAATGTAAGGTTAAACAATTTATTTAACCATGAAATCCAGTTTATCCATTTGACATAGAATTTGTCAATATAATATAAGTTATCCCATGTATTCTTGATTATTTGAGTACACTAGTAAATTTCTATGAATTTATAACATTGAAAAAAAAATATTTTACTATATAAAAATTTAGATATCAATCTATGGACTTGAATTTCATTTGGTGATTATCAATCACGTTCCCTTAATTTATACAAATCATATAAGAGAAAAAATCATATCCTGGATAAGAAAAAACTATTATATAATCCAAAACATACCTCATAATTGAAATATTAAATCATTATTAATCCTTTTATGATATTTGAATTGTGTTATGTGGGTTATAATACAAGGCACATTTATAACCTTATATAATGTAAATTATTACAATGTATTTCACGACACCCCCCCAACCATGTGTACCCCTCCTTGGTCGTAAATGTGTGAAGGGAGATAATGCCCCCGAGTCCTGCCTCCAGTAGGCCCCAGGTTGGAGACTAGCACCGAGGGTATAGTAAACACACAATTAGAAGGCATTACCCTCTAAGAGAACACATGTGTAAGAGAGAGATAAGATAGAAACCAACCAAATCCAACTCATAAATGAAATATATAATAAACCCCAAGTTAACATATGTAATGTCATGAAAATGTACTACAACTAGAAGGGAAAAAATTTAAGACCATCAGCAACCACAAGCCCAAACAGCTCCTATAACCACAAGCTAGTAGTAACCAACCTGATCTCCAACCTGCTCCAAGTGACCTGAAAAACAATTTATATATACACAGGGTGAGAATAACAGTATAATCAGTAGGATCCTCCCCGAAGCCTCTCGTGCAAAAGTAATGATAGCATGCTAGAGTACATTGAATATAAAGTGAACCTAACTCGTCACCTAAATTGGTATACTATGTTCCTAGCCTGACCATGGATACTCTCACCAAGTAACGCATACAAGAATATATCATATAATAAATAATATCAAGGGTACTCCACTAATATTTCCGCATTGGTTTTCCGCTTTTCCCCAATGTCGCCCATCCTAAGCATCTCTCTCCAAAAAGGATTGCCTGCAGACACCTGGGAAAAGCACCACAATATGCACCTCATGAAACAAAACCACCACGTCCACACACCAAAGTAACCAGGTATTTTCCGAGATCCACCAAAGCTTGCATAACTTGTATCATGCGCCGGGTATTATACCTCAAGACATTACAACCCATACACCATGTAAGGATCCTCAATCCATCCCAGCCTATACACATTACACCTATATTAGTCCATAGGATACAATATCCAGAATATATGTGTCTGAATAACCACAGGCTATTACAGTCCCCTACAAACATATATAGGGAAAACTAACCAATTTTACTACCAGCACAAGTAACTACTAGGAGAAGGGAACGAGGCCAAAGGGGGTAGTTATCCATTCATCCTTCCACTGGAATGTTTGTCAAAACACCCCCCCGGTGACATGAATCCCCGGGGCGTCAGTTTCACATACTAATAGGGTGGATAAGCATATAGAAACACAAATAGTACATGATATACTATATATCACAACCACACTATGGGCATAACCCAGTCTTGGATATAACTGTAGATAACCTCTATCAAGAAAACATGATGCTACTTCTAATACTAGGTATCCAATAAGGACACAACCATTTAAAGAGATTTGTTAGATTACTTCATTATTTTTTTAATCTGATCCACTTTACATAAATTAATTCTTTAAATATTAATTAACCATTAGCAATTCTACATAAAAAAATTCATTAGCATCACACCTGAGCCCACTATTCCTTAAAAATTACAACCCCATCATTATGTTCAAGAAAACACCAACCCCATGGGTTAACACCATTTATTCAATTATTCATTAAAGAATTACATTCCCACATTCCCAGATATTCTAAAAAAGCATTCTATGCTACTAACCACAATGGGGATCAATACTGTGAGTAGATGAACTACATGTCGTGTCTTTTCCGCTTATATCAAGAGCATATACACATCCTTCCTTGAGAAGGTAAAAAATAAAATCATGTGGCATACCACATATGTATTTTCCTCTTCTGGAAAAAGGTTATGTAAGACCAGCTACTTTGAGTAGAGGGTAAAATTAATGCAGATAAATAACCAATCAAAATCAGCAAGCATCCCACAATCCCATCCATCCTATTACATCATCCCTATTGTACTACCTTTCACATACATGCAAAACCGATGGATCTTGCCACTCTAGAAATCATCTTCTGCCACAACCAAAAGCCTCCATACCACCACATATCACAACATCCATCAAATATCACATCGCAGAACAAGCAGTAGGAAAACAAACATGACATTAATTGGGATCTTGGCCCTTTAACAATCAAGAGGGTAACTTAGAATCCTTTAAGGAATTATCAAACAATCAGTTCTCTAATCCATCTTGAATTAATAGAATTATTATTTATAGGTTCCAAATTTGGGAAACCTAATCAGTAAGCTATCACAAATAATTAAACACGCTTACTATGCCAATTTGATTAACATCAAATTACAACAAGAACTAGATTTGTTTAGTTGCATCTTTATCTTTAGACAAATAATTACCAATTAATCCAAACTTACCTTCTTTACAAATTTACATCTAGAATGAACAACTATACAAATCAAGCATAGATATCACACTATCTAGAAAAAAAAGGGGAAATAACAAACGATTGATATCAATTTATTTAACAGGTTAAAATATTTATTATGTCAATTTCATTTTCATCTAGAGGGTTTAAACATGCTAACGATACAGTTGCTCATAAGTTAATAGAGAAGCAATTAATCCCCTACCTCAAACAGTTCCACACGTTCTTTATCCACACAAAGAGTCATGATACACCTCTCGTGACAACTACATCCACCCGGGGATGCCACAGCAGGACCACACTAACAAATCCCCAAGAAAACACCATTAGAAGCATTAATATTACATTCACTAATATTTAATGGAGAAACAATATAAGATGAACCCAAAATTAATGATGATAAAACATACCATATATCGAAGATCAATCGATACAGCTTGGTTGCATCAAAATAGAGCGGAACACATATGAATAGTAAATTTTGATTGTAAAACTCTTATGGGATGGATTGAAAGGACATATCATTTCATATCCAAGAATAATGAGAATGAACAAGGGAGGAAGATATCTTGTCCCTATTGATGATTTAATGGGCCGACGGTTTACGATAGGCTTAATTCCCCTTTAAAAGAGGATCACATTATACCACATGGTTTAACCAAGTAAAAACATCCCGAGCCATAAGGATAATTAATATAGGATTTATTGTCTTTGAATTGGCCATAAGAGTACTTAAAATAAAGATTTAAATGTATTTTATATCAATGGAAATGTCATAGGAGTGAATCTTTAAGAAGTTTGAAACACTATACACCTACCATTATTGTACATATACCATTACTGTACACCTACCGTTAGAGGATACCAATTGACTTCAGCATTCTAGAAACATTGTACACCTACCATTACTATACACCCATCGTTACTGCTCACCAATCGTCCGATATTACCGATAGAGTTTATCGATAGACCTCACTATTCTAGAAACATTGTACACCTACATTTACTCTACACATACTGTTAGAGGTTACCAATAGAGGTTACCAATAGACCTCACCATTCTGGAAACTCTATTCACTGAACCTCAATGATAGAACTGTTCACAGAACCTCACCAATAGAATTGTTCACTGAACCTCACCGAGAGAACTGTTCACAAAACCTCACCGATAGAACTTTGCACAGATCCTCACCGATAGAACTGTTCACAGAACCTCAGAGATAGAACTGTTCATAGAACCTCGCTGATAGAACTATTCACTGAACCTCACCGATAGAACTGTTAACATAACCTCACCAAAAGAACTTTTCACATAACCTCACCGATAGAATTATTCACTGAACCTCACCGATAGAACAGTTCCTAGAACCTCACTAATAGAAATGTTCACAAAACCTCGCTGATAGAACTATTCACACAACCTCACCGATTGAACTGTTCAAAGAACCTCACCAATAGAACAGTTCACAGAACCTCACCGATAGAACTATTTGGGGAACCTCACAGATAGAACTGTTCAGGGAACCTCACCGATAGAACTACTCAGGAACCTCACAGATAGAACTGTTCATAGAACCTCACCGATAGAACTGTTCACAGAACCTCACCGATAGAACTGTTCCCAGAACCTCCCTGATATAACTTTTCATAGAACCTCAACTATATAATTGTTCATAGAACCTCACAGATAGAACTATTCACATAATTGGAAATTTGTGAATTTTTTGTGGATAAGTCACCTTGACCTCCCGGAACACCTCAAACACCACATTTTCACAAAGTAATGGAACAGAGAGGTCCAAGCCATTACATCATATACCTCTCAAAACATTATTGTCCTCTAGAATTCAAAACCCACCTAATGGGAAAAAAAGAAATGGGGTCCGAACAACCACCCATAGAGACACCTCTGAAAAGAGTGCAAGACACAAAAGAAACAATACAAATTCATAAATAAAACATGAAATGTATAACCAAAAAGGGAACATCATTAAATGAAATGTTTTAAACATCAAACATCTCTGGGTACTAAGAATGTATTTGTGACTCATGTTCCCAAGTACTCTCCACCATGACACCATGTCGCGACAAGATAAGAACTAAGGGGATAGAACACCTGTGCAACACCATCTCCTTGCGGTCTTGGATCTCTATATGTCACTCCTCAATGGTTGTATCATCATCAAGATTTATCTCTCCCTAATCAATTATGTGATAGTCATCATGAAGATAACGATGGTGATGTGATACATAGAAAACATCATGTATTTGAATCATCTGTGGGGGAAGTTTTACTCGATATGCCACATCTCCAACATGAGATTACTCCTCAAAAGGCCCATCAAACTGAGGAGAAATCTTACTTCTGGACCAAACCATCGCTGCACATGACTGGCAGTCACCTTCAGAAAGACATAATCCCCAACATTAAACATTAAGGGTCTCCTTCTTTGATATTCATATGATTTCAAATGATCTAGCACTGACTTGATCCTCACACGAATCACATGAACCATCATTGTTGTATTCAGAACTAGTTCTGGTCTGAGAATTGCTAACTCTCTAACCCTAGTCTAGCAAAATAGAGAACGGGATGGTCGAAAATACAAGGCTTCAAATGGTACCATACCGATGGTGTAGTGAAAACTATTGTTGTAAGTGAACTCCACCAATTGTAAGTGCCATATCCATGAGCCTCCAAAATCAAGAGCACAAGAGTGTAACATGTCTTCTAAAGTCAGAATTTTTATCTCTATCTGACCATCCGTTTGAGGATGAAAAGTAGTGATAAGGCATATTTGAGAACCAAAATCATGTTTGAGACCTCTCCACACCCTTGAGGTAAAATTAGGATCTTGATCAGAAATGACCTTCCTAGGGACACTATGAAGTCTCACCTCCACCTCTAAATACTACCTCGACAAAACATTCACTGATCTCGACTCCATGGTCGCTATGAAGTGGGGCGTTTTTTTTAAACGATCCACTGCAACCCAAATAGATACATGTCCTCTCGGATATTGAGGTAAAGCAGTATAAAATCCCATTGAGATGTCCTCCGAATTCCATAAATAAATCTATAATTGCTGGAGAAGACCACCAGGAAAATGGTTTTCGGCCTTCACCTTCTGGAAGACTAAACATCTAGACACAAACTCCGCAAAAGAATGCCTCATCGCAGGTCACCAAAACGGACACTTCAAGGATCGGTACAACTTTGTCGTGCTAGGATGTACAACTAAAGGTGAAATATGGATCTCTCTCAGAACCGTCTCTCATGTCGTCAAGGGAAAAAAAATCCTACCATGATACAAAACATGGTGTTCTTCATCCTTCGACCAACCATCATCGCCTCACCACAAACAAATCATTATCTCCAGACCTCCACCTCTAGATCTCCCATATTGGACTCTTACACCTTCAACCTCAGGGATGATTGTACCATCATCTAAAAAAGACAACTGCTAACCCCAACATCTTTTATATCAAGATGTAATACTGAATGTTCTTCCATTACTCTCCAGGAATCACCAGATTCAAGCACAACATCACTACTTGAATTTAGACTCAGTGCATCAGCTATAACATTCCATTTTCCATGTGTATATGATATTTTGATATCGTATTCCTGTAAAAAATCCATCCACTGATGTTGTCATAAGATCAAATCACAATAGGAGAAAACATACCTCAAAATCATATGATCGGTGAAAACCACAATGTGATCACCAATTAGGTAATGTCTCTACAAATTCAAATAAAATACCACAGCTGCTAACTCAAAATCATTGGTGGCATTGTTGCATTCATGGGGATGCAACTGTTGAGACCCATAAGAAACAATTGTCCTCTACTTCATGAGAACGCAACCTAACCCCATATGTGAAGCATCATAGAAAACATCTAACTGAAATTTTGTAACTGGAAGACAATGGACTGGAGCACTTTCTAACTTCTCCTTTAGATACTCAAAATCTTCCTGACAATGATCAGTCCATATGAATGCTTGATCCTTCCTAGTCAAAGATGTCAGTGGATTCATAACTCGTGAGAAATCGGCTAAGAATCTCAGGTAGTACCCTGTGAGACCATGGAAACATTGCACCTATGACACTGTCTTGGGGGATTCCCAAGACAAAAATGCTTCTATATTCGATGTATCCAAAGCTACTCCATTTTGGGACACAACATTCCCCATGAAACAGACTCCTCTAGCCAAGAACTCACACTTTGACAACTTCCCAAACACCTGATGTTGGAAAAGAACTCCCAAAACAGCCTATTAATACTCTGTATGCTCATCCTCATATGTGTAGTATACAAGGATGTCGTTAATGAAAACTACCATGAAAATTTCCATGAACTCACAAAACATATTATTCATCAATCCCATTAATACAGATGAAATATTTGTTACGCAAAATGACATTACCATGAACTTATAATGCCCATGATGAAAACCGAATGAAGTCTTCGGGATATCCTCATCATTCACATGCATTTGATGATATCCTAACCGCAAGTAGATCTTTGAGAACCAACTTGAATACTTCAGTCGATCAAATAAATCATCAATATGAGGAAGAGGATAGCGATTATTTATTATCACTTTGTTTAAGTTGCAATAATCGACACAAACGAAAACTTTCGTCAGCCTTCTTCACGAACAAAACTGGTGCACCCCATGGTGACAAAGTTTCCGAACAAAACTTCACTGTAATAGACGATAAAACTGTATTCATAGCTATGGTAACTCAGAATGGGCCATCCAATATGGAGTCATAATTATAGGAGATTCTTCCAGATGTACCTTGATACCAAACTCGATCTCTCGTCGAGGGGGTAATGCTACAACATCTTCTGGAAAGGCGTTTGGGTACTCCTCTATGACCCTAGAATTCGCTAACTTATGAATCTCTGAAGAACTCAACATCATCTTATAAATCTAGGATGATAAGGATGGAACGTGCCTAGGACCCATCCGAGGATCTCTCTCACCAAAAAACACCACCTCCTCTCCATCCGCACTAATGAAGATGACCTTCTTCCTGAATCAATCCACGGTAGTTAGTAGTGAATACAAAAAATACATGCTGAGGATGACGTCATATGGTTGTATTCGAAATCATAGGAAATCTCCCCATGAGAGGTGTTGCCCCGACACTAGCTCACAATCTCTTCATATTTCAAACAGGTCAGTTTGACCTCCAAGTGGCGTAGTCAACACCAAGGGCACTGGAATCCTCTCTACATCAAGTCCCAAAGCATGGAAAAGGGTAGCTGATATGATGGAGTGTGATGCTCCTGAATTAAAAAGGAATACAATAAGGTATAAAAAAAGAAATGGGTACCTCGAATGACGTCTTGCTCACCAGGAGCTGACAACCCTAGAGCATGAAGCTGACCATGACATTCTCTATAGCCTCTCTGACCCTGATGAAGACCACCACCATGGCCGTGCTCTGTTCTATGAAGATGGGGTGCGTCATGGGGCTTTCCACTACCTTCCCCATCTACCCTCTGCTGATCTAATGTTGTTGCAACTGGCAGCTGCTTCCTCGTCTAGAACTGCCACAACAGATGAACATGGAGCATAGCTCTTGGTCCACGATGACCGCTCTGAAATGTCTGGAACCCCTGCTACTTTTGACCACAACCACCACATGAAAAGAGCTCTGGATCCCTTGGCATAGGCCTAAGAGTTTCTGCCATTGGAGAAATGACATGTGAAGGGATAGGTCCCTCCACCGGCTGAATTAAAACTCTTCTGCCCTAAAAACCAAGAACCCTGGACCATAGCACTGCTTCATGAGGAATCATGCCGATTCCCCTCTCATGATGATTTGGTCATGGCCAAAGTCCTCTCAGCAACCTCTTCCATTTCTAGTACCTCAAGATACATTTTCAGCATTAATGGGGTGACCTGGCACAGGATCTCTCGACGCAAAGCCTCCTTGAAATGTCTCATTGTGGCCTCCTCATATGGAAAGAGGTCCAAAGCATATCGTAAAAAGTTCTTGAAATAGATTTAAAACTCTTGAACATTGGGTCTCCACTGTCGAAGGGTAAGAAGCTCCGGGCGACTGGACGCCTTCGCAATCGAAGAAAGAAACTCGACTCTAAACTTGTCTAAGAACTCCTCCCATGAGATTGCGAAATACTCACGATCCCAAAGAACAAGAACCAAAACTACATCGAGGCTCTACGTAGTATCATCACAACCAAGGACACAACTATTCCTCTTCTTGAGCATGAATCGAACTGAAGCCTATCTCGACCTCCTCTAACTAGTCTTCCGTGACTGCATCTAAAATGGAGCCCTAGTACTTCTGCAGACTATGTCACTAAAACTCTAAAAGTCTCTAACTCCAAGTTTCATCGTCGTCAACCTCTACCTTGTGGCGATCTTCCAGTATATACTGCTGGACATTTTCTATGCAAACCTGACGAGGACATCGACCTGGAGCCATACTTGTAAAATAACAAACCATTAGAGCTCCTAGGCATAGAATATAGAAGACTCAACTTTAAATAATTAATTTTTTTCTTTTATTCATTTTAGGTGAACCTATCCCAAGGTCTACCCATTCAAACATAGTCACAAAGTAGAATGATTCATGATCATTTCCTAGGTCTCTACCCTGAAACTAGTACCACCTTGTTTAGTATACATTTTAAAAATAATTTTTCGTACATCAGATCATAGGGGGCCTTAAATGCCTATGTCTCATCCGGTCTCCAGTTTCTACCTCATATGGTCAACTTGAATGAAAAAATTGCCCTACCAACCCATGAAACCTCACCTGTGCCTAACATTGAACTCCATCATATCCCTCATCCATACCTCTGATACAACTTTGTCAAAACCCCCTCCAAACAATGTGTACCCCTCCTGGGACGGAAATGTGAGAAAGAAGATAATGACCCTCACCCCCCCCCCCCCCGAGTCTCACCTCTAGTAGGCCCTGGGTTGCCGACTAGCAACGAGGGTATAGTAAACACACAATTGAGAGGCATTACCCTCTAAGATAACACATGAAGAACAGAGAGATAAGATAGACATCAACCAACTCCAAATCATAACTAAAATATTAAATAAAACACATGTGAACATATGTAATGTCATGTAAATGTACTACAATAGGAAGGGGAAAACTATACATACCCAAAAGAAAGTAAAATAGAAACAACCAGAAGCCCGAACAGCTCCTGCAACCACAAGCTAGTAGTAACCAACCTGATCACCAACCTGCTCCAACTGACCTGAAAAACATTTTATAAATACATAGGGTATGTATAATAGTATACTCAATAGGATCGTCCCTGAAGCCACTCGTGAAAAAGTAAATAATGTATGCTAAAGCATAGTGAACAACAAGTGAAACTAACTCGTCAACTAAATAGGTATACTATGTTCCCAACCTCACCATGGATACTCTCACCAAGTAACGTATACAAGAAAATATCATGTAACAAATAATATCCAGGGTACCCCGCTACTATTTCCCCATTGGATTTCCACTTTTCCACAACATCGCACGTCCCGAGCATCTCTCTCCAAAAGGTTTTCCCGTAGACACATGGGTGAAGCACGACAGTATGCACCTCGTGCAAAAAAACAACCACGTCCATAAACCAGAGTAACATGGTTGTTTCATGGATCCACCACAGCCCACATAATGTGTATCATACGTCAGGTATTATACCTCAAGCCATTACAGACCATACACTGAGTAAGGATCCTCAAGGCATCACAACCTATACACTTTACACATATAGTATTCCATAGAATACTATATCCAAAATATATGTGTATGAATAACTACAATATATTACAGCCCTCTACACACATATTTGGGGAAAACTAACCAATATACCTTCCAGCACAAGTAACTACCAAGAAATGGGATTGGGGACCAAGGGGGTAGTTATCCATTCTTCCTCTCACTTGAATGATAGGGAAAACACACCCCCCCAGGGCATAGAATCCCCAGGGTGTCATTTTACTTTATTGACATGGTATAGTAGCGTATAGAAACAGAAAATGTCCAGGATATAATATATCCCACGAACACACTATTGGAATAACCTAGTCTTATAAAAAAATACAATTAACTTCTCTTAGAAACCGGGATGCCACTTCTTTGACTAGGTATCCTATAATCACAAAACCATTTAAAGTTATTTATTAGATTATAATAGTTCTTTTTTTATCAGTTCCACATTACGTTAATTAATTCATTAAACATTAATTAACCATGAAGAATTCCACATTAAAAAAATTCACTAGCATCACACCCAAGTAAACTGTTCCTTCAAAATTTCAACCGCATCATTATGTTTCGGAAAACTCCAACCCCATCAATTATCAAAATTTAATCAATTATTCATTACAAATTTACTTTCCTGCATTCCCAGACATTCTAAAAAAACATTCAATGCACTAAACCCAGGGGTTCTCAACACGGTGAGTAGATGTACTACCCATTGAGACTTTACCATTTATATCAATAGAAAATAAACATCCTCCCTTGAGAAACTAAACACAGAAATCACGTGGAATACCCCACGTGCCTTTTCCTCTTTCAGAAGAAGGGTAAGTAAGAACAGGTGCCTTGAGCAGTGGGGAAAACTAATGAAGATAAACAACCAATCAAAATCAGCAAGCATCCAACAATCACATCCATCACATTCCATTATCCCTGGTGTCCTCCCCAATACCCACATGCATAAAAAGATGCATATCGCTACTCTAGGTGTCATCTGCTGCCACAACCAAAAGCCTCCATTCCCCCACGTATCACAGTAGCCATCCAGGATCACATCACAGCACAGGAAGCAGGAAAACAAACATCACATTAATTGGGCTCTTGGCCCTTTAAAAATCAAGATGGTAACTTAGAACCATTTAACGAATTATCAAACAATCAGTTCTTTAATCCATCTTGAATTAATAGATTTATTACTTGTAGGATCCAAATTCGAGAAACCTAATCAGTAAGCCTTCACAAATAATTAAACATTCTTACTTCACTTATTTTATTAACATTAAATTACAACAAGAACCAGATTCATTTGCATGCCTCTTTATAATTAGCCAAACACTAATCAATTAATCCCAATTTACATTCGTTACCAATTTCCATAAAGAATGAACAGATAATCAAAGATATCATAGATATCACACTATCTAGAAAAACAAGAGGCAATAACATACTATCAATATCAATTAGTTTGTCCGGTTTTATTATTTATAAAATAAATTCCATTATCATCCAGTGGGATTAAACATGATAATGATATAGTTGCGCATAAAATAATATAGAAGCAATGAATCCTCTACATCAAATAGTTCCTCACATTATTTATCCACACAATGAGTTACGATCCTCCTCTCATGACAACTGCATCCACCTGAGGATGCCACGGTACAACTGCACTAATCAAAACCCAAGAAAAACCCATTAGAATAATGGAGATTACATGCTATAATATGGAATTGAGAAACATGAGAAGATGAAACCCAAATAAATGATGATAAAACTTACCTTATATCGACGATTTATCGATACAGCTTGGTTGCATCAAAATAGAACGGAACCCTTCCGAGGAGTAAAGATTGATTTTCCAATTCCTATGGGAAGGATTGAAAGGTTCTAGAAACTCATAGCCACGAACAAAGAGGATGAACATGGTAGGAAGATATCTTGTACCTTTTGAAGATATAATGGGGTGACATTTTAATATACTCTTATTTCCCCCTTAATAGGGGATCGCATTAAACCATGCGTTTTGAACTAATAAAAACATCCCGAGCCATATGAATAATTAATATAGGATTTATGGCTTTTGAATCGTCCTTAAAATTATTTAATATAAGGCGTTATATGTATTTTACATCAAAGGAAATGTCAAAGGAGAGAATCTGTAGAAAGCTGGAAACATTGTACACATATCGTTACTGTACACCGATTGTTGACGTAAAGACACCGTTAGAGGTTACCGATAGAGGTTACCAATAGAACACACCATTCTGGAAACACAGTACACCTACCATTACTATACACCTAACGTTACTGTACACCTACCATTAGAGGTTACCAATAGAGGTTACCGATATACCTCCCCGTTCTGGAAACACTTTACACCTACTGTAACTATACACCTACCATTACTGTACACCTACCATTAATGTACACCTATCGTTAGAGGTTACCGATAGACCTCACCATTCTGGGAACACTGTTCACTGAACCTCACCGATAGAACTTTTCAAAGAACCTCACCGATAGAACTATTAACTGAACCTCACCGATAGAACTCTTCACAGAACCTCATCGATAGAACTGTTCAAACCACCTCACCGATAGAATTGTTCACAAAACCTCAACAATAGAACTGTTCACAAAACCTCACTAATAGAACTATTCAATGAACCTCACTGATAGAGCTGGTCACTGAACCTCACTGATAGAACTGTTCACAAAACCTCACCGATAGAACTGATCACAGAACATCACCTATAGAACCGTTTCGAGAACCTCACCGATAGAACTGTTTACAAATCCTCACTGATATAATTGTTCACAGAGCCTCACCGATAAAACTATTCACCGAACCTCACCGATAGAACAGTTCATAAAACCTCATAGATAGAACTATTCACAGAACCTCACCGATAGATCTGTTCACATAACCTAAATGATAAAACTCTTCACAGAACCTCACTGATAGAACTGTTCACTATACCTCACCGATAGAACTATTCATAGAACCACACCAATAAAACTATTCATATAATCTCACTGATAGAACTGTTCATAAAACCTCGCCGATAGAACTGTTCGCAGAATTGAAAATTTGGAAAATTGTTGGGGATAAGTCACCTTGACCTCCTGAAACCCCTGAAACACCACATTTTCACAATGTAATGGACCTGAGGGGTCCAAGACATTACAATGTATACTCCCCTATGTATATTAATGACCATTTCCTTGAAATTATATGTGATATATAAATTTAATTTAATCTAGATAACATTTCACACTTATTATATGATATGATGATATTTAATCTTATATATTCAAACACTCACTCAAATTTTCACTTATAAATACTAAATATATCACTAAATGATTATCATAAATTAGATAAAACATATATCTTTACACTAATGTGTTTTATAATTAAGAATTCAAGAAAAATTCATTGAATCCATTAATTAAATAAATAGATTATTTTTATTTATTATAAAATAATAAAATTTATATGGATAAATTTTATTAATAATATCCTATTAATGTAATTACTATAGAATTTATCTAACTATTATTAATTTTTTGAGATATATTATTGTTTAATTGATTTTTTATATTCTCTTTTTTATCAAATCAACATATATATACATTACCACCTCAATATTTTTTTGACTATAATACTTCATAGAAATGATATATTAAATCCTTGGTGTTGAACAATACTCGATACACTAATAAATATCATCATTATATTAATTATTCATTATTGGTATCAATATAAAATGTTAAATTACATTTTTAGTAATGTAATTATTGAACTTAATAGATTCATTCACACCAATAGATATTACTATATAATATTTATTTTTGGTTGAGTCCTCGATAATGGTTATTTTAGACCTCTTCATATAATTCCCATTTGAGAATTTCATTTTTCATTAATGAGTAATTTTATATTTATAGGGAATTAGTTAATAATTGATTAATAAGTTAAATTTATGATACATATATGATTCATATGGATTCAAGAGTTAAAATTAATTTCAAATTTTATTTTGTCATGAAATTAATATTTATGATGATTTATAAGTTGATCTTCGGGGAATATAAGGACATGTTTTGATGGATTTAATGAAAACACCTATTATATTTTTATGTGTGTTTTCCTATGGTATGCAGATATTATTGAAATATAATTAATGTAGAATATATAATTAAAATTTATAATTCCTTTTATGCCATACAATGAATCATATATGTTTTAAATTCATCATGGAATTTGATTTGGTGCTATATAAAAAATCTATATTAAAATTCATAATCTATTAACATAATTTATTTGATTAATGCATATTTCATAATCACCATTCGAGAGACAAATGTATTATATGTGAAGATCATATACTTGTTTGAATTTTGGTGAAGGTATATTGATTCACATGTATTTCATATAACTTTATAGAAAAATAATATTAATTTCCTATGAATTTATAAGAATATCTCTTAAATTTCTCAGATACATCTCTGGAAAAATGACTATCAATGGAATTTGATGGAGATCCTCTACGAACTCAACACCTAGTGAATTATGAGGAGTTTTGTGTGTAAAATATTGAGATTATATAATATGAAATATTAGAGAAAAATTGTGTTAATTTGTAGGATTCTATTTTTTTATTATAAATTATATATCATAGTCACTTGAATAATATTATGAATCAATATATTTAGTTTATTGTTGCAGTAAATAATGAATATTGATTATATGATAATCCATGTTGTAGAAACAAATACCTTATTGATAGTTATGAGTTACATATGTCCATATCAAGATATATTTTTTTTTATTGAGGATCATTTTCTATATTTTGATGAGAAGACCGTGCAATGGTTACTCGTCATTTTTTTGTAATAGAACAATTGAATAACATTCCCAATATTGACTGTAAGTGTTAAAAATAATTTAGATCTACATGGTTTCAATTATCAAAGACTTAATTCCATGTTTAATGATTGGGAGATGATTTTTGAAGAAGAATACATTTTTTTTGTGTTTTTAGTTTAATGTAAAGGATCGACATTGATCAATATTTGGAGTGATTTTCAAAACTATCCATTTCTATCATCCTTATTATAAATTAATTTTCACGAATAGTGCACACATATGGACTAAATAAACTATATTTTCAAAGATTTTAACACTAATTAATTTGATCATAGATCACTAAGAGTATGATGAAAGTCGTTATTTATTGGGTAACCTTAAAAATTATATTTTCATCTAGTAAATTTTAAAATATAGTGAATAATGGTATATTTTTTGATAATAACAGATTTAGTTTTTTGGTAGATAATTATTGATGATAGATGAAGAACCCATTATTCGGTGGATAAAAAATCAGAGAATGTAGTAATCTGTTATTCATAAAACATTTAAAAGTTTTGTGTTTCTATCTTTCATATTACATTTTTAGAGAATATGAAGTTTCTAAATAAATAAAATATTATTTCATTAAATATAAATGGTTTACATACTTTAAATGATATGAACTACCTTAGCTAAAGGAATCCTATGTTTCCCTACATTCATTCATATGTCATAGAGGTAAGATATATTTCAACTATTGGGTCTCCACCCATTAAAAAAGGAGGCCCAATGAATTATACTAATAAAATTAGTAACAAAGTGGATGAAAAATCATAAAATTTTATTCTGATTCCTATTTTAGAGAAATGTATATAAAAATTAGTGGAACTAAAAAAACATATATTGAAATCATGGATTAATTGAAGAGTAGTTATAAATGTAATATCTGATTCAAGGTATCTAAACTGTAAGTATGTATGAAAGTATTTTAATGTATTAAAATAAATAATGATAATAAAATTAATATATATTTCACATGTTTAAATGAAATTATGAGTAATATCTATGTGTTTTGTGAGAATCATTAAAGAATCCAATATTATAAACTTTGTTTTGTGAAATTTATAGGATAGAAACAATCCCATGGTCCATGATTTAGAATAAAACGAAGACTTTTTCCTTGTAAAACATCATAATATTAATATTTCATATAAAATGAGAGAGTTCATATCATTCATGAAGAATGATATAAATGAATAGAACATTAAATCACTTAGAAAATAATTGGATGATATCATTTATTATGAATGTGACTTAGATGGTGAGGATGATGAATAATTTAACCGAATTAGATCTCCTCTATCATAGTGGTTCATGATTGTAAAATCTAATGAGAATGTTAGGAAATTACTACAATTTTATACATGATATGATAATATTCATATCAAAAGTTATTTTCAAATTATAAAGCTAATTATTCAAAATTGGACAATGTGGATGAGAAGACACCATAAAAAACGGTAATAAATAGAAGATGTATTCCAATAATGAACAAAGGATTAATATTGGAAATAAATTGGAAATATGACACTTCTAGTAGTTAATATAGTGGATAAAAATGTATTGATTAGTCTAAGAGATGAATTGATAGATATAATAGTGATAATAGAATAAAAAGTATAGAAGATTATTAACAATAGAAAAGTTAAATATATAATTATATTTTGGTGATTAGACAACTCAATAACTAAAATAAAAAAATAATTAATTATAAGAACAACATTATTGATGAAAATGTAGAGCTGGTTAGAAAATTAGAATTATATATATATGATATATAAAATAATGGGATAAAATTGAGGAAAAAATAAATCATTTGTGAAATAATTGAGATATATTTCTTCAAAAGAGGATGATTTTTATACAGCATAATCAATTTTCATTTTAGATTAAATTAAGTAAAAAAATGCATAAAAACACTATTATATATCTACTATGATTTATTGAGAATTGTCACATGTCATTTAGACTGAGGGTTCTGTAGTGATGTAATTTTTTCTCTAATATTTGATATGTTAAAAATATATTTTATCATAATATAATTCAAAAATATAATTTTTTTGTTGTACAAGAAGAAAATTTAGAGATCCTATTATATATTAAAATAATAGATTAATATGAAATTAAATTTAATATCATATGAAAAAATATTTGATATTTGTATTAGGAGGGAAACATAACCATTTTAGAGTGATTTCTAATGAAAATTGAATATCCAATTTCAATTGATTTTTCTATTTCTATAGATGGTATGGTCAGATAGTTCATTTTTTTCATTTCATGGAGTGAAAATATAACTCAGTGTGCCTTTTTGTTGGTATATGAGGGATTATTTTCTATAGAAACAAACCCTTATCATAAAATCACTAATTATATCTTCTTAAATAAAAATTCAATACATAGAATATATATGTTGTAGATATGAGAAATGAGCTATTATTAGAGTGGATTTCAATGTAATCTTACCCAGACAACGTCTCTTTGAATATAAAGGGAATCTAAAATGAAAAAATTAGATTGGGTTCTATGAATTTCATGATGTTCATCTATGAAAATCAAAAGGAAACCATGAATTAAAAGTTTAATTATTTATTGTTGGGACAAAAATTTGTATAGAAATTAAAATTAAATGATGTTGATGAAGAAACAAATGAAAATAATGTGGTTACACATGATGAAGATATTATTAATGATAATTTATTCATTAATATAGATCTACATTTTCAAAAAACATTATGTCATTGATATGGGAATAGTACACATAAAATAAAATATTTCATCAATATTTTTCCTCATTGAGCAGAAATTACAAATAGGAAGATTAAAACAAAAGAATTTATGTTTCATAGACATATATAGTAATGGAAATTACATAACACAAATATGTTTTTTCATGAGGATAAGATAAGAAAGAAATATTTTAAGGATTATAATAATATAATTTTACCATAATATGAAAAATACAATGATAATTAAATGTTCATAGTAAACTATTAGCATCATTGTTACATCTTATAAATAATGTGATACATTATTATTAACATTAATATTTTTTACCTGTAAATATTTAAAGGTAATACAAGGTTAAAATCACGATTTTAACACACATGATAGAAATTTAGGGGTTCTTCATAGTTTTTTATATCTAACACGAGTATTAGTTGTTATATTCATTAACTTAGATGAATAAAAAATGAGGTAGAGATTCCAAACATCACATGTTGTGTCAATATTGAAAATCTATAATTTCAAAAAAAAATCATTAAATATGAAGAAACATGGAATGATATCTCATAGAAATTAATTTTTTCTATTTTTTTCAAATATTTAATTATGGTTTAGTTTTGATATGAAGAAAAAAAATTCGAATCACATCTATAGAACATGAAATGATTGATTATCTTGTTAATATTCATAGGACTAAATTTTTATTGAAATAATTATAATTATGTATCCCCTATAATGAGAAGATGGGAAGGGTATAAAAAGAATAAAATATTTTGGACATAATTGGCGATCATGGATATATATCTCATTTTTTATAAAATTTGTTCACCCATGTTGAATTATATTATATTAATAAAAGGTTGTATGTTAATGAAAAAAAATTAGTGTTTTTGTTTAATCACAAGTTTCTCAAAGGGTGGTGTGGAGGAGGAGGAACTAATTAACTAATATAATAAAAAGATAGTTAGATGTTGAGACCTACATAGTCTTTTTGCATCAATTTTTTATTATTGGGTGATTGAATAATTCATTGATGAAAATACATTGAGTATGAAGTGTAATGGAATTATCAACAAATACAAAGGAGGTAATAACAATTCTTATTATAGAATTGATTTTTTTTCAGCGACTATGGTTGTTATTATAGATAAGCTTGTAATATGTGATTTGTAATGGAAAATTATAATTATTATATGAAATATATGGAATATTTATTTTACATTAGATGTAATGATTAATAAGGATTCTATGTTATATTTATGATATTTTTTTGATAATCTTGAAGTAAATAAAATACATGTTTTTTTGGATGTAGATACATTATCAACAATCTTTTCTAAGTGATTTTTGAGGTGGTGTGAAGATATAAGTAAAATATAATTTTTCCACAATTATGGATGAAAATGGATATGTTCTTATTTTATGTATATATGATCCTTTTATTTGTGGAAATAATCATTTTAAAAAATCTAGTGTCATTGAGATTTCATAGGATTATATTAATGTGAATAAGAGTCATCTCTTGAGTTGTGTATCCACAATCCAATCTATATAAGCAAAATTTACCACAACGAAAACTTTATTTTATTTTTAATGAAAATCATTCCATTGGATATTGTTATTATTTAAAAAATAATTATAAAGATATATAAATTTGGAAAAAACATCCTTCTATTTATAGTGCCATTTTTTATAAACACCTTTTCATTGGAATTTTTTGTGTAAATCCTATTACTGTACATTTGTCACATATAATGTTAAATAAATGGGTAAATGATTTAAATTGACTACATAATAGTTTATTTTGAGTTCATTATTTTCATTGGATTTTATGTTTGGAATGTATGACATTAGAACATAAAAATTAAAGGATCATGGTTAGTTAAATGACGAGATTATAAAATATAATGTAGATTATATTAATTATCATAATTCATATTATATTATTTGGTTTGTATTAATGAATTAAACATCATAATAACATGAATATTTTTTTGTTTCAATATATTAGGGAGTTATTGTCAGGAATGATTATGGAGTCGAATTTACTCCGCACTGAGGAAAAATATGCCACACAGTAAGGATCTATGAAATGAATATGGTCATATAATTTTATGTTTTCTTTATCCATTTATTGATTATATTTTTCAGTTTCAAAACTATGAATTGGCATGGTGATGATTATATTGTCTATAAATACAACCTTTGAGAAATAAATATGCATTTATTTCAACTTTCATTCCATGTTTGATTTCATCAAACACGAATAGAAGTGAGGTATATGATTTAGAAAGGTAAGGACCACACGATGGTCATATCTATGTGAATGTTTTCAAAACCAATGATAATGAATGACAATTTATATATATGACAAGGATAAATAATTCATTGTTTATGATGTGGTTATTAATGCATAATTCATTCATATAATATTGTTTGAAGTATTTGTGAACTACAAGAAATGTAATGATAAAGTAGATGTGATATTTTTAATATCACACAGTGAAATTTCAATTATTCAATAGACAATTATGGAGTTAAAATCATGATAATGAGTGAGATATTTAAATAAATGCTATTTAATGATTTTAAAAATAAAAAATTAAAGTGTAAATAAAAGATTTATTTAGATTATAATGATATTAATATCAAGGAAATATTATCAATGTGGTAAATGAACATATTAATGTAAATACTTAGAGTGATGTTATGTGATAACATTGGGTTAAATTGAAGAAATATGAGTAAGATAATTAAGCGTTATTGAGAGAGTAATAATTTATATTATTTTATAATTAAGGATGAGTCCAAAGTTTGGGAGAAATGTTTTCATAAAAAAAGACTTATAACAACTGTTTTTATCAAATTAGAGGGAACTAGATCATTCAATAGGTGCAGAGAATTTTGAGACTAGTAGTTTCATTCATAAATTTGGTTGCATATATTCTTGAATGGTTTAAACATAAAAAACTTATTGACATTTGTTTTTATATATAAATATCATCACCAATATATATAGTGTTTTCTAGGGAATATATGTTTGTATTTGATTTTTAGATAAATATTTTTTGTGAATTTTTTTATTATTCTAGTGTATTCTATATTATGAAACGTTTTGGATTCTCTAATGATATGATAATATTATCAATTTATGTATATCAATTTTAGGATAGTGGGAGAATATACGATTAGGGTGGGTCACCAGTTATTATTATGGGTTAGAAATATTGGTTGAACAATTTATTTATTGTGTGATCCTCACTTTTATATAAATTCTTCAGATGAGGTGAGGATAGGATTTTATAATAAGTGGATTGATTAAATATTAAATTTCCAAATGATGAGTAAATATCAATCATAAATTATGTCTATTCCTTATACTTGGCACCTCTTGTTGCTTAATTGGCCCTAGGTAATAACACCTATCTCTAATAAATCGACCTTTTTAGAAACTAACATGAAACAATATTGAGATCTCAAATAATCCTTATCACTGTAGATTCTAGAATCAATGAAACCCCATACAAAAATACATTCTTCAAAAATAAAATCTAATAACATATCCTTATTTATTTAAATGAACTCAATGTTTTTATTTATAATAATTTGGTTACTAACATTAGGTTTATGTTGATAATTTATAGAGATGGAAAATCATAAAGGTATAGTGATGTTTCCTAAAAAATTACATTTTCATTGAAAACCATTGATTAATTATAAGAAATATCACCCTTATTTATCCTTTGAAACTCAGTTAAAAGAAATAAAACGTTTATAAGACACAAATATTTTAATACTAGAAAAGTTCTTTTTTATTTTTTTCAACTCAATTTTTTTATTACATTATAAATATATCTATTATAAATTTCACACACCATATATTGAAAAATATTAATAGATATTCAAACCAAATATAATTATTGATTCACCATAGTATTTTATTGAAAATAATGTTCCTAATTACTTTATTATATTAGGGAAAATTAAGATATCATATTTTAAAAGTTGTATCACATCCATATACATAACAAAAAAAACATAACATTCCCACTAATCTTATTATATAAAAAATACTCATCCATGTTTTTAATGAAATTAAAAAAATAATTTGCACCGTTAAACAATATGATCCTAATATATGAAGCATATTTAAATTAAGAAATGGATTATTATAAAATCTATACTCAAGGAAAAACATTTCTCAACACAAAACCTTCATGATTCAAAGGATACACCTCCACAACCAAAAACCAATTAATGTAAAATTATTTAGACATAATTTTATATATCTCATAGTTATAGGTTTTTATTGTGTAAATAAATGTTTGGATAGAATTTTTTATTAAAAATACGGAAATCATTTCATCATATTCAATAATTGGAAAATTGTTATAAAAATTTTCCACTAAAAGTCGTTTATACGTATGAAATCTACCATCCATTTATGTTTTCATAAACAATCAGAAATTCACAATATCAGTATCACCCCTTAAATTTATCATCTAGGTTATAAACATAAAAATTATAAATAATTTTCACTTTATATCTAATAGACTCTAACCTTTTCATAAAATTTTGACTCTTGATAGGACCATTAAAAGTTGTAATCTTTTCATGTTATAACTTTGCTTCACCATTATTTTCCATATAAAATTCAAGCATCTGGGATCTTGAGGATTGATTTCATAATATACAGGTTTTGATATAATGTATATTTTATCATTTTATAGAAAATCTATAAAGAAAACAGACTTTTCAATTTTTTAACTATTCATATTTATAGGTATTTAAATTCGTGATGTTTAATCTGCCAAACATATCACTTTATAATAGAGTTTCTTCGCATGAAATTAAAAAATATAAGAAGCACATTATTCTAAAATTGTTATAATAATGTATTGTTTCTTTATTACAACAAATAAAATTTTATTTTTCTAATTTAAGGCCATTTTTACATGTAACAATACATTTTATATTATCACTTTATCCATAATTGTTAATAAATATTAAATATAAAACCTCTCACTCAATATATTATATTTATTCTTTAAAACCACCATAAATTGAATGTGTTTAGTTTTAATGTCTTTTCAAATAGAAAATATCCCTATTATGAAATATAATCTACATAATAAATATTCAACAGTTTATCCATATACAATAATGTAATATTTCTTCTTAGAAATCCATCATTTCAAAATGTCATTCTAGGTGGTGTGAGCTGTGATATTTTCTAAAAATCTCTATACTTATTAGAAAATAATTATCTTAAGTATTCCCAAATTTGATTATTTACATCATTATTTAAAACAATTATCACATTAAAAAATTGAATCATATGTATCATAAGATACAAAGTACTATATAAACTAAAATTAAAAATAGTTTTCATAAAATACACCCAATCACAATTTAATTCCCTGACCCTAGTTACCCAGATCCAACGCATTATTATATAACACTAGAAAGATCACAAGGGATCATATCTCAAAGGAAAAATTACTTTAATTTACTTGGAAGTATATGATACATATATAAGTTTGACATTACATTATTAAAAGAAATAACTACAACATTGTGTACCCTTTGAAAATAATCATATCCCATAACCTATTCTTGTATTTTAATCATAATACACTTCTTCCCATCCTAGGAAAATGAAATTATAAGAAATAAGTGATCTCATATTATCATTGTAGGTAAAAATATAGATGAAACTATCAAAAATAAAAATAATTCCTTAAGGAAATATATATGACTAAAAAACCTTTTAAACATAACCATCAGCATAATATGTTCGAAATAAATCAAATAATGTCATTTACATATTATAATTTATATTATACTAGTTTAATAATCACATGTAATATCAATAGCTAATTTTATAATGATAGTATGCACAATGTCAGACATCATAACCCCATGGTCAAGGCCTCGTTCCAAGACATCAAATAATATTTTATCGAAGACATTTTCCAAGACACTTTTTGTCTCATGAAACATACTAATGCATCGTGGTGCTATTATGGGATGTACACATCACTTACTATGTCTATTGCATTCCTCATATAAAAAGTTCGAACAATTACATATTATTTCATATTAAAACATTCATATGAATTGTAAATACATTAACCACTATTAATAAATGGGATAGAAATATCATAGCCACAGTCAATCATATCACAAAACCCTCAATGAAATATGGAATATTGTATCATAATAAATCAACATCAAACAAGGGTAAAATCCATAAACAGATGTTTACAACGATGAAATCAAAACTATTTGAAGGATATATTTATTTATATTTTGAAATCATTTTAAAATAATGTAAATATATTAGAAAAATTTTATTTTGAAGATATTCTTATAAGCATATATGGGAAGTTTTGAAGGTTTTATAATGAGAAAAAATAGCCACACCCACCATATAAGTATAAATATTATTACCTTAGTATGACGAAAAGGATATAAAGTAACTTGTTTAGAAATTGACCGAATTATTCCTTTCAAAAAAAATTTAAAATACCAAACAATGGTAAAAATGAATTAATCCCATATTCTAGGAAATTTTAAAAAATAAATAAATACATTATTAAGAAACACATATATCGATTATAAAGAAGTCCCAATAGATACATATATATAAACCACCACATATAAATAAAGGGATTCTAAAATTTACACTAACCTTATACTTTTCCTTTATAGAGGGTAGGTTACCTTCATGAATAATAGATAAATCAAGGTTATTAAATTATTCAATAACTACATACATAAATAATATAACAAATATGATCTTCAAATATTTCTTTGTTAATGATATTTTTGTAGTATCATCATTTCAGGTGATAAGAGATTCATATTCCTTTATTGGTATTTTACATAAGTCATGTTTGTTGTCTATATGATTTATTTGATTAATATCTTGATTTATATTAAGTTCATAAAACTAATTTTTAATCCTAAAATAAAATTATTCTTAGATATGTATAATGTGAAATGAATATCATCGTGTTCGTGGAGATAGTAATCTGTACGTACACACGAGCGACTATATCATTCTAGTGATGGTGAAATAGATTGAAATATGATGATATATCATATATACTGAATAACTAACATATTATATTTATTAATTACGAAAATAAATATAAATTTTATACTAATCCAAATAATTAAGTGTTGAATAACAAACTACACCACGACGTGGAGACAGTAAGCTGTACATACACACGTATGGTGGCTTTTTAATTCATAGGAATTATAAAATAATGAATATGGTTGTACCGTATTTATAAAAACATCACAGTATGTAGAAGGTACTGGATTTATTATTCTGGTTTGAAAACAACACTGAATGTTGGGTTAGAAGAAGAAAATAACTTTGAAAGAGGTGATGAAATTATTCCCTCTTCCTCAGGTGATTCCATTCCATTGGATGAAAAGAGCTTCTTAGGTCAGCATTCAGATTAAATTAAGACCAACAAGGTTATGTGTGGGTAGCTTGGAAGATATTTTATCATGGTTTCGAAAAGAAAACATTTTTTGAATGTGTGAATTTGAGAGAATGAGATGTACACTTTTTTAAGATAGATGAGGGTCACTATAGGAAAAGAATAAAATATTAATTAATTATACAATCATATTTGATTTATAATGTATCGAAAGGATTTATTCCAAGGCTATAGTGGGGCTAGGTTGAAAAACTCTCAACCAATAGGTTTTACCCAGGTTTAGATCACCATATTAACCTTACATTTTAGATTTAACTCTTAATTAAATAGATTTTATTTTACCAAGTATTCTTGTATTATTATAATAAATGGTTTATAATCATATTATAAAAGTCCAAGAGAACCCCATGTTGTTTCATTATTGATGTATCAATCCATATATATGTTTTTTGGACAATCATTATAATCTTTTGAAAATAATATAAATTAATAATATAATATTTGTTTTAAATTTTTTTCCAATTTTGACATTATTTAGTATTTGGTATTTGTAAAATTATAAAAATGGTATTTCATTGAAATAAATAAATTAAATCAATCCTAATATGTAATATTATCCTATAAAAGTATTTTAATATATAAAAAGACTCAATTTACAGTTCCTTGGATATTTATAATATCAATTATTTTAATCATTCATTAATAAGGTAATTATTTCATCATTATTGTGTTGCAAATAAATTTAATTTTCTAATTTCTAAAAACTATATTTAAAATTTTATTATGTATTATTTCTATTTAAATTTTTACATAATTTTTATTGTCGAATTTATATTATTTATATCCCAATATTAAAAATGTTTTAGTAATGAAAATTTGAATTTAACACTTTTAACTATTTTTTAAATTAAATAAAAACAATTGTCCAAATCTAATTCATGTGGATAAAAAAGGATCAGCTTTTATTTCTTTGGTTTATTTTGGTCGAAAACCACTTATCCAATTGAATTCGGACATGTGTTATGGTAATTTTAATATCATTTTTACCTTTAATTACCCAATTTACATATAACTGTGAAAAATAAAATTCAACAGTTACTATTCACAAACAATTATTTTCATCCTATTGAACTATACTTATGACAACTGTGTCCACTACCACAAAATTGGGATTCCCTAGTGCCACCCTTTCACATTGCTAAAAAAAGTTGATAAAGGACACTTTAAACAGTGCTAAAAAAGCACTATTAAACGTTACACTTTATCAGAGGTGTTTTAGAGCTGATAAAGGTCCCCCTTTATTAGTGCCTTTTAGAGCTGTTATTGGGGACCCATTTAGTAGAACCTTTCCTAGTAGCACTGATAAAAGGGGTATTTATCAGTTTCTTTTAATATAACGAATAAATTTCAAAAAATAATTTCATGAAAAATAATATATTGTTATATAAGTGTCTTAATATAGATATAAATTTAATATATATTTTATATATATGATTTTGATAAGAATAAATATTATATTAAATTTACGATATAATAAATTTCATAAAAAAGTCTTTAAAAAATTTGTTAAAAATTTATTAGTCAATAAATATCTGAATTATCATCGATTAATTATAATTTAATATCAATTGAAGTAACCAAAAAATAAAATAAAAAAAGATGATCAAAATTTTGTTGAAAATGTATCTAAAATTTCAAACAACCATAACATTTGTTCTGATTATCTTCTTGACCTATACATCATATTATGTTAAAGTTTGTGATGAGATCTACACACCATTGACACACAAGAACATTTTTTCACATTTTTTTATTCCAAAAAAGGCCTAGAAGGCCTCTGAAATGGATTTTTTAGTTGGGATACCCAAATTTTTTAAATTTAAAAAATCTATAACTTTTGATCAGGAATTCCCATTGGCCTGCACCACATATCATATATTATATTTATTCATTTTAATCTACTTGACTTTTTTTGGAGTTGAAACAACCTTTTAGATTAGAAGTTAGGGTTGTTTTAACATTCTCTGGCTTTTCAGATACACACATATATATGTATTTATTTGTTAATATATATATATATATTTGTGTGTGTTTGTGTGTATGTATTTATTTATTTATAAAAACACATAAAAACATATTTTATAAGTGAATTTAAATCTAATCTTATAAATATATATTAATATACAAATAAAAATACATATAAAATTTATAAGTAGAAATATATATATAAATATATATATATATAAATTAATATAAATCTAATTATATATATAATAATATATGAATAAATATATATGTATTAATATAACTAAATTTATTTATATTAATAGTAATCTATATTGATATTTGAAAAAATATAAATAAATATATACTTATGTATGACTAATATATATATATATATATATTAATATATGAAAAAATTTCTATTTTTTAATATAACTAAATATATTAATATCAATATGAATCTATATTAATATATGAATAAATATAACAATATTTAACAATATATATGAGCAAATGGAGATAAAATGGATTAGTTGTAGAGGTGCATGCATGCAGGGGGAGGTTGCGGGTTCATGTTCTTGTGGAATAAAGGGTGCATGAGCAAGCTAGGAGGGGTTGTGTGGGAAAGGGAAGCATGCTGGGTGAGAAGGAGGGGGCTCTACTTAGTGCTAATAAAAGGGGTGGTCAAGCACTAATACCCCCCCCCCACATTATATATTATATTTTACTTTATTCAATTTTTTTGGACATTTATATGCACTTAAAAAACATTGATAAATGGTGTCTTTATCAACTCAAAAATGGGATTTTAAAAGTCCTTTGTATCAGCACTGATAACTGGGACCCCCCTTATCTTTGTCTCGATTAACAGCTCATTTCAGGCCCTGTTAATTCTATTTTGTAGTACTAATAAAGGCCATATATGTAGTAGTGGTCACTCAGATTTTTGAAATTCAATTCAGAGATGTAGTAAAATTATTTTTTATGATAAATTACAAATTTTTCAAGAAGGTGGGTAAAAGAAATTAAAATGGTCAATAAAATTTCATACATCTAATTATATTATAAAATGACTCCAATAAATTTCATTGAACATATATAGGTATTTTGTATCTATTTTAACCTAACATAAATTTAAATAGAAAAAATAATTATTTAAAAAATAGTTTTAAAATAATAACGTTGTGTTTTTCACTATTCATTTATAATTGAATGTTTTCAAAAAAATTACAAATATTCAGGGTAAGTTAATTTTGATATACTAAATCCAAAAATGAAGTCCATTTTGGTAAATAAAATTTTTATTTTTTCAAAAAGTTGGTATTTCTATTCATAATGGCTTTTATGATTGGTCGTGGTGTGCTAGAAGTAGAAGTTGCCTACATCTCAACTATTGCATTATTCAAAGAGAACCCCACTATAGAATATTTGGGTTTAACATTCTTATCCACATTAAATAATTTTTTCCTAAAAACTTCTAGAATACTACTGCATAAAAATATTCGGGTGGTTCTTCATCATAAGTTCCTTAGGGTCACACGTAGCATCTTACATATTATGGTTTCTATATATAACATTTACCAGACAAGTCGCCTATTTTCTCAACACTTGTTCTCTAGTATCATGAATATTGATAGGATCTTCACAGAAAGACAAATCGGGTTCGACTTATATTTCTTCATAGGTGAGTAAATGTTTTGGGTCAGGCATGTATTTTCTCAGCAGTGATACATAAAACACATCCTGAACATTGGAGAGACTTTCAGGCATTTCCAAATGGTAAACATCAACTCCAATTCATTCTCTAATTTCCAAAGATCTAAGGTACATGGGACATAATTTATCCTTCTATCCAAAACTAATAACACCCCCTATAGAGATTCCATTATGAAATCACGATCTCTTACTTGAAATTCCAAATACTTCATTCAGTTATCAATATAGATCAATTGCCTATATAGAGCTATATTGATGTGGGTTAGGATTATCTTCACATTTTCTATTATTTCCTCAACATGTTCTGGGACTGTTATTTTTCGTTAACTAGAATTTTCCCAACTAGTTTGTATGTGATATCTCTTTACATATAATGCTTCATATGGTGTCATATGAATACATTAATGGGAGTTGTTGTTAATGGAAAATTATATTAGAAGTAAATATTGATCCCAAATACATTTAATGTCATGTGAGAAATATCTCAACATGTCTTCTTATGTTTTAATAGACCGCTCTAATTGTCTATGAGTTTGAGAGTGGTGGGAAGTGCTCTAACAATGTTAAATATTCAGGGTCCTATGGTCTGTTTTCCAAAATCTTGATGTAAAATGGGTATCATTGTCAGAAAAATTTGTTAGGGGTACTCCATTAAGTCTTACAACCTAATTAATATATAGTCTTTATAAACATTAATTTGTTAAATCATATCATATAGCATGAAAATGTGTCGACTAGGTAAGATAATCAATAATGAACATTAGTGCATCATTCCTTCTATGATTCTTTGGTAGTCCCTTGACAATTTCCATTGTAATATCATCAAATTTCTATGTAGGTATGGGATGAGGTTGCATGACTCCTGTAGTATGTCATATTCCAGCCTTAAGCTGTTGAAAAACCATACATATTTCCACAAAAATAAAAATCTCCTTCTTCATGTTGTCACACAAAAAATGGTCCTTGATATAACTATACATCTCAGTGCTAACAGAGTGTATAGAGAAATTGCATCTATGAGAATCGTCTGAAAATTCTCTTTTTGGATCAAGAATGTCAGGAACCCAATTTCTCCTAAAAAATTTCAAAATTCAGTCATCATATATGATGTCAATAAAACTCTCATAAATCACGACATTTAATTTTTTTTGAAGCTCCTCATCGTTATTATGAGAACTGTATATCCATTCAAGTAATGATGTTCTGGAAACCATTTGAAAAAATATTCGATGTTTTACATTCAATGATTATTCCCATATCACTCTTTACAAGATCCATGAACATAGGATCAATTTCAGCTCAAATCATGTTCACAACCTCATGATCATTTTAGCTAAAAGAATCTACCACATTATTTTCCTTTACTGAGTGGTAGTGTATAGTTAAATAAAAATAATTTTGTTTTTCAAGCCATTACATTTTCATCATGATGGGTACTTTTTGTGAGAATATTTACTTCAATCTCTTATGATCATTATAAATCTCACATTTTTCACCATAGAGATAGTGTCTTCATATCATCAGAGAGTGGATTACAACTGATAACTAAAGATCATGAGTGGGATAGTTTTTTCATGAAATTATTAATGTCATGACGAAAAAAAAACTATATCATTATAAATAAGTACACATCCAGGTCCTTTATTTGATGCATAATTATAAATAAATAACCAATTATTCCCTCATACTAGAGTCAAGATGGGAACATTAAATAATCTTCTTATTCAGTTCTTCAAAACATTCATCACACTATTATTTGCAAACAAATTTTATTCCATTACATGTGATCATGGATAATGGGTTTTCCAATTAAGAAAAATTATGGACAAAATGTTGATAATATCCTTCTAATCGAATAAAACAAATTAACTCATTTATACATGTCGGTGCATGTAATTCTTGGATTGACACGGTCTTTGTAGGACCAACATAGATTCCATCCTTTAGGAAATTATGGCCAAGACATGAAATCTCCTGAAGCCAAAATTCACACTTTCTAAAATTAACATATAATTAATTTTTTATAAGTGTATTAATAATAGTGGATAAGTGATTTTAATTATATTCAGTGAATTAGGGGTAAACCAAGATATCATCAATAAATATCACTACAATTTCATCATGATTTTCCATGAAAACTCTATTTATTGGATCTATGGAAATATAGGATACATTAGTCGGTCCAAAATGCATTATTATAAACTCGTAATGCTCATACCTAGTACGAAATGTTGTCTTTGGAGTGTCTTCTTTCTTCACACAGAACCGATGATTTCCATATCGAAGGTTACTCTTTGATAAATATTATGCTCCGTGATATTTATCAAATAAATCATCAATTTGAGGTAGTGGATACATGTTCTTTAATGTTTTATCATTGATCGCACTGTAGTCAATTCAAAACCTCAAAGATCTATCTTTATTCATAAAAAAAGAACATGGGCTCCCAATGGAGAAAAAATAGGGTGAATAAATCATATATTACTCAATTCCTCTAGTTTTTTTGTTCCACTAATTCCATAGTGGAAATTTTATAAGGGTTTTTTGAAATGATCCTTGAAACATTAATTAAATCATTGTAAAACACAGTTTCTCGTTCAAGAGGATGTCTAGTTAAATATTCTAGAAAACACATCAACATTTTATTTCACAATAGGTACATCCTCTATTTGAAAATTAAATTCCTCTTAAATAATTGATTTTTGTAGAGCAATAGGGGTTTTATCTCGATTATAATTGGATAGTGATGTTTCTATTCCAAAGATAAGGTATTCCTTATCATTATCGAAAATTGTAACATCCTTGTTATTACAATAAATTTTCACATTTTCGTCTGAAATACAATCCATTCTGAGGATTATATCAAATTCAATCATGGGCATGATGATGAGATCAGCAAATAAATCACATTTATATTCCCTAATGGGAACTAATTCTCAAAACATTATTACAATGATACTTCCCTTTATATTTTTCAATAACAACATCCATGTTAAATCAAATTATAAATATCTAATTATCATAGAAAACTAAGAGGATATGAAACAATGCGATGAACCAGAATCAAATGAATCTTTGGTGAAATTTGAGGAAACAAATAAATTACTAAACACCACGTCATTAAGAACTTCAACCATAGAAGTAGTGATCGCATAAGCTTCGCCTTTCCCACTTTCTTTTTTCAAAGGTATGTTTCCTTGGAACATATGAAATTCATTTTCATAATACCCCATTTCTCTATAATTGTAGCATTTAACACCGACAACATCATTCTTTCACTTGAAATCATGATATTGGTGGACTTTTTCACCACCCTTGTAAAAGACACACATTAATTTAAAGAAAAGTACATGGAATTTTATTCCCACATTTAATGAAATATTGATATTCAAAATCTCACTTTTTCACCTAATATGCATTTTTTCACAGGGTTCAATATATCTCATATTCTCCTTCTTTTCATTACATTCATAAGACTTATAGAATTATTTTTCTGCATTGATTGCACATGAGACATAACATTCGTACTCTAATATGGTTTGTGACACTAATGCACGACAGAGAAATGGTTTCAACCCATCAATAAATTGATCAATCATACTTATTTGGTTTCGTATATAATTTGTTTCATGGATTGCTAACCCTATATAGTTATCCATATAAATTTCAACATTCTCATCCGCATTTTTCCTCAGACTTAGAAATTGTCTTTCCATATCATCTCGATAGCCCCGACGAAAGTATTAGTCTTCAAAAACCACATTAAACTCCATCCATTAGATAATTGATACTTCTTCATCCTCCTTTGTGTTTGGAAATAATGACCACCATTGATATGCAACTCTCGTGAGGTGATAAACTGTCCTGAAATTTTTTTCCCATTCACTACAGCTTAATGAATGAAATATTTTCCTTATGGAACCTTTCAATTTTCCATATATAAATGGATTAGTAGTCCCATTAAATGTTTTGGGATTTCTGTCTCACGAAGTATTCTAACATTGGACCTCCATGTTGTGGATCAGGTTGCTCCATACATGTAAGGATATTATTCATAACCTGATGAGTTGTCCCATTATGGTTAAAATCTATTTGTCACCAGTTTCATCACAAAATCTACTATAATTATCAAGAGTATGATGTAAATCTTTACATTGATTAAGTTAATTGATATGGTTTACATTCCTTCCAATAGGCACTAATTCTAAACAATGTCATACACTGCATTAGTTCATGAATCACTATAAATAATTCCAATCTAGTAAAATAAAAAATAGAAATTGAAGATTTTATGTATATAATAATTAAAAAATGTTTTCTTTGAGAGATTATTTACTCACAAATCCTTTTTAATTATTTTTAATTTAAATGTTAATTATCAGAAGTATATCCCCTGGGAGTGTCATAACCAAGAGTTCAGCAAGGCCTGTGGTCGTGTACTAGGATACCTCGTGTCAAGCCTGCGAATACTTGTTGGAGTTTTCACTCCTAGGTGCATTTGTGCCGGAGCTGCCTTTACCTAATCATATCTATATAGGGATGTATTTTTGAAAAATAACCAAAATAGCTACATTAACATAATTCTTATACGTTCTTCTATAATAATCTTTAAAGTCTATCTTAGGGTAATGTTCTCTAATCAAGGATTTTATAAATATAGCTTATAATCATTGTACAAAACATACTATGATTTGAACAGTAACACCATAACCCTAGTCAGCTAGAATAAGTGCATTATTACATAACATTTGCATGATACCAATAGATAATGTCTTGAAATACTGATTTGTTTATTAGGCATGGATGTACTAGATTCATACATAAGTTTTACATTAAATTATGAAATGTAAAAACAACAAAATTGTGTCCAATATTATAACACTAATATCCCACAGCCTATTCCTGCAGGATTATCATAATATACATATTCACATTCTGGGAAAAATATAATATAAAAAATGAGTGAGATTAGATACTCAGTAAGGATAACAAGATAGCAGAAACTAACCAATAGAAGAATAAGTATTTAAGGAAATTTATAATACTAAAACAAAATCCATTTATACTTATACATAAGAATAATATGGAAAATGTAAGTAAAATAATTCCATTTACATATTCATATAGATATTCTCCTAGTCGAATAATCACATGTAATAACAATTTCTAATTTATAATGGTGAAATGAAAAATTTCAAACGTCATAACCCTATTTTCAAGGCCTCGGGAAAAGACTACATATATGCTTTTGTCACCTCCTTAAGCAAAGACACTAGTTTATCTCAAGAGACCTACCAATTCGTTAAGGGGATATAGCATGTTCTACCCATCAATAACAAATTCAAATGCATTCCTCATATGAAAATTATTAAATTAACATAAACTTTCGTATTAAAACAATCATATGATATTTTAATACATTTACCATAAAACATGAAAGGTATAAAACTAATACATCCTCAATAAAACATAAAAAAAACATCAATATAATAAAGAATATTGTAACATAATAAATCTACTTCAAACTAGTGTAAAATCCATCAAAGGATGGTGACATAAATGAAATAAAACTATTTGTGAGAAATATATCTTTCTAATATGAAATAATTTAAATTTCAAATATTATAAAAGAATTTTTTTTTAAAAAAGTTTTTGTATGCTTAAAAGGGACGCATCGAAGGTGTTATAACCACCAAAAATAACATCACCCATCGTATAAGTTAAAAAACATGCATACCTTAAATTATAAAGAAGGTTATAAAGTACCATGTTTGGAAAACAATAGAAATATTCCATTCAAATAATTTTAAAAAAAGTAAAACAATATAATAAATGAATTTAGATCATATTCAAGAAAATAGTGGAAATTTTTGGAAATAAATTATTAAGAAACACAGATGATGATGAAAAAGAAGTCCCATTATATACATACATATAAACAACCTCAAATAAAAGAAGACATTGTAAAATTAACCCTTACCCGGTAATTTTCCTTATTCTAGGGTTGGTTAAACTCACTAATAAAGGTTAAATAATTTTTATTAAATTATAAATGAACCACATACAAAAATATGATATCATATATTATCTTATATCATTTCTTTATTAATGATATTTCAGCAGTGTCATTATTTCATGTGTTTGCTGATTCGTTTCCCATTATTTATTTTATTACATAAGCAATTTATTTTATGGATATGATGTATTTGATTCATATCTAGAATGATATAATGGTCATAAACCGTATTTTTAAACATAAAATAAAATTTAATATTGAATGGTTTTAATGGGGGATGAATCTCATCATGTTTGTGGAGACGATAATCTGTACGTACACATGAGAGATAATATCATACTATTTATGGTGAAATCGTATGTAATTAGATGTAAAAAACTATATACATAATCATTAAAATATTATATTTATTTTTTAAATAAAATATACGTATTATTAAACCCATCTAAATAATGATGTGTTGAATAAGAAACCACACAATGTTTGGGGGATGGTAAGTCATACGTACGCACGTACGGTAACATTTCCATTAAGTGGATGGATGGAATAATGAATATGGTTATACCATATTTATAATAATGTCACAATTTTTAGATGGTAATGAGAATATTACTCTAGTATGGAAAAAACAAAGAAAGGGGATGTGGAATAAGAGAAGTATTATGAAAGCGGTGATTAAATTATTACATCTTTTTCGGGTGCTTCCTTCTGTTGTTATCAAAAGGGATCCATAGGTCAGCTTTATGATCAAATTAATGCCTCTTTGTTTAATTAAGTGTAGTTGGTAAGATATTTGAGTATGTTTTGGCCTATCCATATGGATTTTTATGTGTCAATTTTATAGAAGGGTAATAAACCATTTATTCGATATGTGAGGGTCACATTAAGAAAAGGTTAAAATATTAATTTATTAGACAATCATATTTAGTTTATAATGGATCCAAACTGATTTATTTATTTTTTATTGTTGTTATGGGTGGGAAAACACTAATCCAAAAGGTTTAAGACTTGTTTAGGTCACCGTATTTACCTTATCGTTAGGATTGAACTCTTAGATAAATAGTTTAACTCTTACCATGTATTCTTGTATTAATATAATAAATTGTCAATAATCTTAATATAAAGTTCCAAGGGAACCTAAAGTTGTTAATTATTGAAATATCTAACCTTATATAAGTCCTTTGGCCGAAACATTGATATGTTAGTAATATTATATCAATTATTAATATAGTTTATTTTATAAAAATGCATTTATGTCTATTTTGATACTATTTAGTAATTGGGATTTTGAAAGTAAACATAACATGATTAAATTGAAATAAATAAATTAAATCTATTCTATCATGTCTTATTAACCAATAAAATTAGGGTAATGAATCAAAATTCTCAATTTACATTTATTTGGATATTTAAAATATCAATTATTCTAATCATTCATTATGAAGGTAATTACCACATCGTCATTGTTTCATACATAAATTTAATTATTTAATGTCTAAAAATTTAAAATAAAATATAATTTTCCAGGAAATATTTTTATATTATTAATAATTATTTATAGTAAAATTTATCTTTAGAATAACCCAATATTAAAAAAATTATTTATGAAAATTTGAAGTTAACATATTTAACTTTTATTTAAATAATAAAACAATAAATTTCCTAATCTAATCCAAGAGGATCAAAGATGATAATATTTTATTAATAAGGATCATTTTTGTTGAACAAATCTTACCCAATAGAATAATAAAATGTGCTATTGTAATTATAATATCATTTTTACCTTTATTTATCCTATATAATTTTAACTATGTTAAATATATGTCAAAAGTTATTGTTAATAAAAAAAATATTTTCATCCTATTGAACTAAATTTTACATAACAATGAAAACTTTGTTTCTTGGATTTTTGAAATTCAATTCACAGATGTCGTAAAATTACATTTTATGAAAATTTGCAAATTTTCCTAGATGGTGAGTAAAAGACTTTATAATGTAGAATAAAGTTTTATACATCTTATTAAATTAAAAATGACTATATTTAATTACCTTTAAATTATATTGCTATTATTTATCTATTTCGATCGAAAATAAATTTAAATAAAATAAATAATTATTTAAATACGAAGTACGTTTTAAAAAATAACCCAGTGTTTTTTTACAATTACTCAAAAATTGATGGTTTTTAAAAAAATACCAAAAATTCACTTGAAGCTAATTTTTATATAATGAATCCAAAAATGAAGTCCATTTTGATAAATAAAATTTATAAAATTTCAAAACGTGGGTATTTGTATTCATAACGGCTAGTTTGAATTGTAGTGGTGTGCTAAAACCCGAAGTTGCGTACAATGATAGCTATTGAATTATTCAAAACAAAACGTACCATGGAAGCATGGGGTGTTAAACAAAACATTTTTATTTTCTCAATGTTCATTAACCATAAAAATTTTGTGGTCAAATAAAATATATTTCTTTAAGAATTTTTATAAAATTTAATTTTTTTATTTATTTAAATAAAAAATATTTAGAATTACTAATTGGTTTCCAATTATATTATTTCAACAATTTATCTCCAAAAATGATTAAACCATTCACTTTATTCTCAATTCCATTTAAAATTAAATTTGTAATATATAAAAAAAAATTATTCATCCTCATGGATTAATGTACATTCATACTTAAAAAACATATTTAAATAAAATATTAATTTTTTTAAATAAATCATATCAGTAATTTTCCAATTACAGACTTAGTCTATTAGTAACATATAAATGATATGTTCTATGATATAATTTATCCAGTCTTCCCCTTTTTAAATATATAAATATATATATACATTTCCATTTACCAATACTCTATTATTTCTAATGCAGTCTATATCACAATGTATCCTTGATTTACATATAACATACAAAAGCAATGATTTAAAATTAAACAATTTAATTTATGTAACATTTACATCGTAATACTTTGAGTACTTCTACTTGATAAAAAATATCATAAATATATACAAATATATTCACTCTAGGTAGAACATATAACATATATGAAAATGTTATTCATAAATAATTTCATGAAAAATAATAAATCATAATGTTATTGTAATTATCATGTTTTATATCAATTGAATAACTTTTTTATTGAATTTACACTCACTAAAATGAAGAAGCCGTGTATAATTTTATTCTTGGTAAAATAACTAAATATATTATTCAATGGGAAAGGATATAAATTTCCTACATTTGATAATTATTTAAGAAAAAGATAAAAAAAGTCATAATATATGTAACTCTTTGATTTTTAGGAGGAAAACTATTTAATTAAACTCAATATATGAATTTTTTAAATTTGTGTTCCACTTATTAACTATCATTTTGGGTTAATTATAAAACAGTAACTCAAATATTCATAAAGTAATATAGATACCAAAGTTTTAGGATTAAATGTATCCTCCATAAATTATATGAAATAATTCATGGGTGCCTAACATTTATGGATACCTTGGTCTAATTATCGAGGCCTTCAGATGACAATAATTTGGAAATAACCATAAAATTAGTATATTGATTGAATTTCAAAGTCTCAAAATTTATTTTTTGATGTTATATAAAATTTAAATCACATGAAATGCCTATAAGTATACATTAGTCTATAAATATAAATTTATATATTACACCTTAAATAGAAATAACATGTTATAATCATGGTAATATATAACACGTTATACAAAAAATGAGTTTCAAAATAGAATTAAAATTATTTATAATTATATATACTTTTATATACTAATGAATCAAATTCATATAAAATATTAAAAACATTTATACAAACATTTTGAATTATCAGAAACTAAAATCCTACTCAAAAGTTATTATAGAATGAAATTTATCAAAATATTTATCTTTTTAAAATAATTCTAGTCCATATGCAAGTGTATTCAAACACACATTACAACCATTAATATATAAACACTCAATACAGATCAAAAATGAAATAAATTTATTAATACACTATAAATAAATATTAATTTACCTTTTTATTATGATCGTAACCAAAAAGAATAAATCATTTTTTGGTTGAAAAAAACAATGTCTTGTTAAAATAAACATGTCAATTTTATATGATTGGTATGAATATAAAATTAATTAGTTTATAGATGTTAAATTAATTAACATCAACATTAACAATATAATTTATATATAATAATAAATAATAAATTATGAAAAAAATAAATAATTAAATAGTTCAATTATTTATCATGAGGTAAAATAATATTATTCAATTATTAAATCTAATAAAATGAAAATTTTATTGATAATGTTTTAATCCTATCATATTCTGATACATTATAATACCATATAATTAAAAAATTATTTTGTTATATCCCATTCATTTATATAGAATAATTTTATATCAATAACTAGTTGTAATATTATAACATATTTTTGTCATTTTATGGTTGGTATTGATATTTTTATACGATTAATAGTGGTTCATTACTCTACTTTGATGAATATTTTTAAAATATTAATATTACATCCATGGATATAATAGTTTCTATATCACTTTTCCTAATGTACAATAAATTACACTTTTTGATGCAGTTTATACTCATATATATTGAAAAGTAACTCCTTTTTATTTAGAGTTTAGTGAATTTAATAATCTTTTCAACCAATATATATCACATATAAAAATTAATTATTCTTGTATTACATTTATGTATGAATTTTAGATGATTAATTAGTTATCATTGTCTACCATGTATTATTAATCTCATAATAGAAAAAAATTATTACAATGTATTCAGGTAAATATTTATAGTTCAAAGCGTTTAATTCTGATTATTATAGATAATTTAATGATTATGTAAATATTTTCTATAATAGAAATGGTAAGAATTATCATTATAAATATATGAATAGAAAATTTCTTTTGTATATATTATAAATGTTGAGAAAATTGTGGGAATTATGGATAATTATTTTATTTATATATTATATTTATTCTAATGATCATATGTATTATGTTATTCAATGATTCATGAATGTACTACATAATGTAATCATTGATCATTAATATGAAAAATTTATAGTTAGAATTGAATAAGTTAGTAATTGTCATTACTACTATAATATATGAAGTAACATGTATTTTGACACAATATTTCATGAATAATATTTATTTGATGAGATGTTTCAATGAAAAATTATTCTACAATTTAATGTTTTTATTTTTTCATATATTTCATGAGGTTATATTATTCGACTACATTTCTGGAGGTCCAAATCTACTTTTTTATGCACTGGTGAAACTATATTCATCATCACTTTCTTTATTATTTAATTAAATCATCACATTGTATCATTTTTAATGTAATGCCTATACGATTTTGTTTACCAACTCACATAGTTGTCAAACCATAATTATAATGTTTATGTTTTTATTATGGTAAGATAATCCAAAATCACGTTCACTTGTTTTGATCTGCTATAGTTAAATGAATGATTGATTTTTTATCTACTTAAAATGTGTTTTTTATTAATACTATTCCTTGAATTTCTATTTTGGGTGTCCTCTAATAAATGGTTGGATTATATTTATGACCATTAAAGTATGGGTCATGTTTCTACAATCATTTGTGATATTGGAATATTGAAACAGTAGACAATGTGCTTCAAAAGTTATAGATATAATTATTCTAGCCCATACAATGAGGTTGAATGTGTGAAGAGTATATGTAAGAAAATTTAGAACCAAACTACTATACAATAATTTTACATTGTTTTATATTTATTATTCTTCTTACACATTTCTAACAACAACTATATTTATTATTTATGACTGAAAAGTTCATCTTTTATTCCATCATATTTGTATTTTTTTTAAAATTTCATCTTATTATCGTAATGTTTGAAATTTACTCTTATCTATTCAAATCTATATTTTGGTTTACAAAAATTAGTATTAGATACATATGTTATAGTCATAGTTATTTTCTATTTTTATTTCCCATACCAAACACTGAGTATCATAACATTGAATCATTTGGTTATATTTTCGTTATTAATCATAACCAAGAAATAAAATAAAAAGGGGAAGATAAATTTTTCTTGATGTTCTAGGATATAATGATATTTGAATTCAATAATATCCCCACTTTTTGGTTAGAAAATAATATATTTACTTGAAATTTATAGTGGAATGTAATCTTATGTAGTTAAGAATATATCATTGTTCATCAATTGTAAAAACCCAAATGTTTTATGAGACTGACCCTAAATATCTCAACTAATTATAGTCTTAGTTTTAATATTAGTAATATTTTTACTATATTATTTAAAAAATAGTTTTTTTCATGTACATGAATGTATGACTTCTCATGATGTGTGTAAAATATTATATTATACTAATTATATCTATAAAAATTTGATAGGTGAAAAAATTTCAGTGTTCCGTATAGAGTTTTAAAATTTCAATATTAGATAAAACTAGACTTAAAATTAAATGTTCCGGGGGTTCACAAGGATTATTACTAGAATCATCACATGTGGGAAACCTTTTAAAACAATTTCATTTTATAAATACATTGTTTAACTCTACCAAATAACTGGCATATGAATAAATTCAATTTTTGAGGGAAATAACATAGAGGAACACTTAGTAGATGAGCTTATTGGACCATTCTTATAATATGTGTTTTAGTTTCAAAAAATTCTTAATGAATCTTATGACTATAATAAATTTATTTCTATAACAATACATGATACTTATTGAAGTTCCTATGATTTATATTTTTTCATTGATTAGTGGATAATATAGGATAACTATGGTTCTGAAAGAAGTATATAAATAGAATAATCAGAAATACCTTATAATTATTTAATAATTTATCAGGATATATGATACAAGATATTATTATAAAGGAATTATAAATATTAATTTAAGTAATTCTGATAATAATTTTTATGAGTATGAGAAAAATGGATGAATCAAACCAAATTATCAAGTATTAAGAATAAAATATAAGAAAATATGGTATATAATAAATATAATAGATCTTCGGATGATAATAATGTTTTTTATAATTAATATATAGTTTATTAATCATGATGTGATTAATACATGGGAAAAATTTTGTTACGAAAAAATATGGTAATGTATCATTGACACCTTCCCACTCAATTTCATCGAGTGATATGGGTGAATCTACAATGAATGATGGTAATATGTATTTGAGGGATAGAAGGTATGAGGTTAGTAATTCATGATATTATTATGATTATGATCCTATCCATGTCATGGTAGGTAATAAGACTACCGTTAAATAGTTAGAATAGAAGGTTTATGAGTAATGTGATACGGTACTCACTATCGAAAATGCCTACTTAAAACTCATGAAGGATCACAATGGATTCATAATGGAAACAAATATGTATAATATATATTTTGGAAGTGTTGATAGGAAGATGAAAAATATTTAGAGGAGAATGAGAATATAAGTTACACATTTCCCATATAAATTAAAATGTTTGTGAGTATTTTGAGGGTTTTCAAAAATTTATGTATAAAATGAAGAAATAAGTCGAATGTATAAATTAATATTTATTTATTTAAACAATAGGATGATATTTCTTATATTTTCTTTTAAAATTAAATATATAACTATGTTGAATAAGATTATGGATAAAGTTTTCTAAAATGGGAAATTAATTATGATGTACTGCAGCTGTGTTGTAAAATTCCAATGTAATGGAATTTAATTTGTTATTTATCTAAAAGTTTGTTATTTTCTTCTTTATATATCAAATTTTTCAGTCACATTTTTATAATATCATAGTCATAAGAAAAAATTTATACCTAAATATACATTCATTATTAAAATTTCAATCCCTCCTACAACATGGGATTCTATAGGTATTTATATGTATATGAATAAAATTAAGAACGTTTTTAATCCCATGTAATGTATATTACATAGACATAAGGCTCACCATTTATAGTTTTTAGAGAGGTCAAGTGATAATTTCATTTATATTATTTTTAAATAGTATGGTTTTTGTTATTGAGAATCAGTAAATATTTGGCTGGAGAAGGAAAGGGATGTTTCTTAGAGGAATGATTTGGATTCTTGAGTTGGTATTGGATTCAATTCCTTCCAATTTATCGAAGTATATTATTATATTAATTATGGTTCTATTCATCATGGAAATAAATACACATGTTGGGGGATGAAGGTATAATGGTATAAAACATTTTCCTTGTGATTTTGAAATGGATGAAGAGACTATAAAATGATTGAAATAGAGATTAAATTAACCTAATAAAATACTTAATTATATTATTAAACACTAAATTAATGATAATTTAATTTTTCTGATGAATTTAGAGTTCTAGGTAAATAATAATACATTTTATGGGAGTGTAGGATTTGGTGTTTTGGTTATGAATTTATGTTATGGTATAGAAATATAAAATTAATATGTGTGTGACTTCATGATCATATTAATTAACACAAAACTAAAAATTAAAAAAGGAATGATAAATTTTTATAAATGACAAAGTCAATAAAAATATGTAAATACCTTCTTTCAAAATTTTAAATACTTAAACAAAAATATGTAAATTAGATAAATCATTGAGTGGTAATATTAATATATTAATTATCATAATAAATAAAAATGTTTTTATTAAGGATGATGACATTGGTGTTCTAGAAGAAAATATATGAAATTCAGATGTTCTAAACTCGAATGTAAATATCATCACAATAATTTGTTTCTTATAGTGTTTGAAAATTAATTTTGATGTAAAAGGGGAAAATTTACAGACATTGAACACCATTTCCTTGTTTATATCATGATAATTATAAAATAAGGATGACAACACGTGGAAATATAGAAATCCGAATTTTTGAAACTATATAGAATTCAAAAATTAGTTGTTAATAATTTGAGTATAATCTAATAGGTGGTTATTGAGGTGTTTTTTAGTGATGCATGTTTGGTTTTTGTGGCTTCTTAGTGAGATTTCATGTGACCCATTTGAGTCATATATTTTTCAAAAAAATGAGATATAGAAGATCATACCATTGCATATATTGTGGTGAGATAAAAATTTATCTATGAGAAAAACATGTTAGAATGTATCAGGGATACGATAGTGGTGACTCTAATGATAACTGATGTTTTTTAATTGAAATAGAGAGGATCACACTATGATCCATTCAGGGTCACAATTTCATGGACCCATCAATGATGAAAGGTGTTTGAAATATATAATAATGATAGACACATCACATGACACGACTTTGTCCTACATTATTTATGTATACATATAATATATTTGAATTCTTATATAATTGATATAGAATATTGAGATACTATATTCCAGTACTGTCTTCAAATAGTAATAGAATAATAAAATGAAAGTTGTTCTAATCAAGGGATTCAATGAGTTTTGAATTGAATAATATCATTATATAGTACATAATGAGATATATATATTCATAATGGAAATATTTTTTATATAACATTTATAATATATTTTCTATGATTATATAAATGCAAGAGACAATGAAAAATGTAATTAGTGATAATTTATGGGTATTGAAAATTTTCTAAGTGTTTAAAATTTAGATGTGTCGAGGACCCAAAACAGATCGGAATTAATGAAAAAAGTATGTGTCTTTCAATATGAGATATATTTAAGAAGAAGAAGGAATTTTGTGGGAATATGTTTTTAGTGTTTTCAGAACCAGTTTTTGTGAAGATCTGAAGTACAGGTGAAGTAAAATTTCCATGTTTTGAAGAATACCCTGTAAAGAAGAACTGAACATGTACAGGAGTGAAAAAAATATTATGATATTTGGAAGGATGATCATACAAATGGTTCTATAATAAATTAGGAGTGTGAAACAACACATTTTTATGGTATAATAGAACTCTAATTATGATTGTAGTGAATTATTAATCATGCATTTAAGGAACAAATTGATAATCTATATTGATTGGACTAGAGATTTTTATGTTGTAGCTTCTCGGATATAATGTGTTTAATCATTTAATTATTAATCTAAACAACAATGATAAGGTTTATATATTTATTATTTCATCTTATAAATCTGTTTGTGTCATGATTTCTTTATATTTAGAAGTATATTAGGTGGGTTTGTGAGTTTACAATTATTGGATTAAAAAATTAATATGTTCAATAGGTTGTACATAAAATTTTTATTTAGAATATAAAAACATTACCCCCACTAAATGGCCAATTTTTAATCGGGAATTAGTAGTGGTATCAGAGAAAATCATTGTGCCCTATTAATGTAATAAGATGATATTGGGTATGGAGATTCGAAAATACATGAATAAAAAATATGTTCCCACATTTGATGGAAAAAAATAATATATATAGAAGAATATTATTTTTCCAAACCGCTTATAACAAGGAGTAGTAGTGAGATATATCCCCATGTATGGTTTTTAAGACATTTCTAAAGAATCTTATCATGAATTAATACAGAAATCTAAATATGGAGAATTATTGAAAATCATAAAATTAATTATTAATGATTCTTTTGGAAGGTGTGTACACAATGGTTATGGGACTTCTAACATTGATAAAGATATATTAAAAATTAATAAGAATTTATGAATATAAAATTAAATTTGACTAAGAATAAATGTACGTCTAGAGTATCATATTTGAATAAATTTTAAATTAAGATGAGAAAAAATAATAACACATGGCTTGGGTAAATGAGATTATTAAATTTATGGATTTGGTGAGAAGTTAGATGACTCAAACACTACCCAACAATAGACATAGAATTTTTTTGATTAGTTTGGTGAAAAATAATCAATCATATTAAGATGAAATGAAAATATTGTGCATATGTTATGTAATATACTAATTTCTTTTAAGATAATAATTTCATTATATTTAAAAAATTATAAAAATTATGTGAGGATATTTTAGGCCATTATATAAGAAAAATCATAGAATTATAAAAAATAGAATTAATTGATTAAAATAATGATGATAAAGGCATCAATGAAATTGATTCCATTCTATCAATAGGGTTCAATAAGGGAAATTTTAAAGGGGGTATGAGTAACTAGTAAGGATATACAACTCTAATGAATTTTCTTTTTAAAAAAAATACTTATCCAAACAAAAATTCTGAATATATTAATTAGATGATGAAAAAATAAATATAATTGGAATAATAATTCAAAAATTAATATTCTAACATCATAAGTAAGATTTCGATGAACATAAATGAAAAACAATTCATCATCATAAAGAATATATTCAGATGGTTATGCAAATTTCATCACTCATGTTAATTAATAATCTAATTCATCCAATAGATATGATAATGGGGAATAAAGAAAATATTTATATTGATAGTAGAAGGGTGATTTGGATCATTCCCAGGAAGAGATTACAAATTTCGACAAAGATGAAATGATATTATTATAATAATTAAATCAAACTATTTTAAAAAGGCTGTGTCGATCATTATGTAATTGTATTACATTGATGATATAATGACATACATGTTGATGATGGAATATCAATATAACAAGTTGTGTGATCTTGATGATAAGATATTTGGAAAGGAACAAGAACTATCCAATGAAAAATATATATGTTGTTTCAAAAAATTAGTTAAGCGATATCATAAAATACATTTCAAGAGAAACATGAGTTAAAGAAAAATATTTTAAAAAAATATAAAGAATATTTCACACAATAAGCTGAAATCATAACCAAAAAAAAATATATTGTATGAATCTAATAACGTATACATAAAAAATTATAACAAGATTTTGGGTGAAAAATTTGATATATATTATTCCACATAAAAAGAAGAAATGATGAAAATAAATCTAATGCCACTTAGGAAAAATATTCATAAATTTAAAAGGAAATTCCCAATTAAATTTATATATATTCACTGGATGGATGGATTATCAAATTTAAATGGGTTTGTTGGACTTTATGAGGGTATGGACACAAATCCTGCTCATTTTAGTATAATATTTTATTTCTATGAATTATGGAAGGACCAAACGAGATAATTAGAATAAAATGAGGGATAAATTTTAATGTAAAAAAGATATAATTATAACATTAAAAAATATATCATCTTAAAATATGTATATATAAATACTGTATGATATGTGTTTCTGGTGTCACTCCAAAAAAAAGATTCTTTTCAAACCAGGACATATGTGTTGGTAAAAGTGTGTTTTCTGTAGGTAAAACATTTTACCAATATATATCTTCTTTTCACTATAATGTTGGTAAAACCTCAGTCGCTAAATGATTTTATTATAGATAAAATAATTATATTACAATTATAATAATACCAACAGATAACATATATATTTGTTAGTGTTTAGAAATATATTCTTACAAAAAAAATTCTGTTAGTAATAATATTACTATCATATTATATCTATTTATAAATTACATTTGAATAAAAATTATAAATATATTTCTACTCAAATTTCATATTATATTTATTAATTTATTATATATAAATAATTTATTTTAAATATTAAACCAATTATGATTTACAAGAAATTTCAATGTTTGAATAATTAATTATATTAAAAATGAAATATAATTACAAAAATATCATACTAGCCCACATAAAGAATCCCTCATGCAACCCCCACACCAACAGGATCCCAATGCCCCCCCCCCCCAATATCACCCATCCCTGCCCCACTAGTGAGCCAACTCCAAACAGAAACCTCATGTAACAGCCTTCGTAGCAGCCTTCAGCGCACCAGCATCCTCCTGTAGCAACCATTAACACAAAGATCTCCACCACACACAACTCAGCTCTAGTATCTGTGAGAAAAAAATCGAGCTTTCTCTAATACAAGTGACAGAGACCACATATGAAATTTACCCACATAGTCATGGAAAGACCAAAATAGAGGTGGCCACTTATAGTATTCCTCATTGGTAGCATGAAGTAGATCAACCCTAATATTAGTTTCATATGGCAGAAAGCATTAGATCATCCACACAAACAGAAGAAAGTCTTTGTGTATCACTTTTGGATAAAACTAGTACATCCCCAATATCACACTGGAAACAAGAAAAATATCACAATGAGTAAACATGTTTATTAACAATAGGGAAGATCAAACAAAAAAATGAATATTTATATTAAACAAGTTTTTGAATCTAACAAAACCATAAAGATTTAAAATTATAAATAAATACAATAACACTAAAATTATGGGTGATAGTGTGATAAATAGATTGGATGCACAAGAATCATCAAATATTATGACTAATTGTTTAAAATATGTTACCTTTTTACCATTCTTTAAGTTCCAACAAATAATATTTGCAGCATCCTATGGAAATATATGATTTATGTAGTACCTCATCGCCATTCCAAACTAGGAAACCCGAGTCAGCTAGGGTGCTCTCTGCAATAACCAGTGAACATAAGGCAGATTTGACAACCCAATCTTATGCGACGTTGACTATGTCATGAAGATAAATAGTGGGTTATTCAACTCGGTGAAGAAGGTATTAGAAAATAATAAAATAAAACAATTCAAATTCCAAAAAACCAAAGGGAATGTAGACAAATCATCTCCCCATAGTCTCCTGAAAATGTTTCCAAATGAAAAGGATGCTAGAAAAACGAGTCTCCAATATAACTCACCCGCATAATAAATTCAACATGCAGAAGGGGAAGGTTTACATAAAAAATCAGAACCCATCCATAACCCTATCTCTGAACAAACAAACCTTAATCCCCATGCCAATACCTACAAACCTGCAATGATATATTATGTTATAATTTCTCAAACCATTTACATACAACATACCAAGTAGTCCAATTGAATATTTTAGAAATGAAATCCTGGAGATAAATGTTATGGCCATTATAGCTTGGCGTTTCGGGATAGCGTGGTTGTTTTCACAGCATCTTGCTCTTTTGAAAATTTCTAGTCGTTGATCTGAGGTGGCACTTTGGTTGTCTTGAACAATTAATCCGCTGCCAAGATAGATGGATCCTATTTTCTTGGAAGAGGTGTGCCTGATTACCAGGTGACAGCTGACTTGGGAGTCCATTGTAGATTTAACACGGCATTACGAGTTTCCAAAGCTTATTCCATAGATGAAAATGTTACATAGTAGTGGGTTTTAATTTGGTCCATCCAAAAAATTGGTTACAGTTGTGATTTTTCCTAGAAACTCATGCATTTCATTCAAGATAAAGTGCTAGAGAAACTGATCAATCTACAATGAATGTGTCAGGGATTCTTGTGAGGGAGGAACAATGTATTACTTCGGTTTTTCATCACTATCCATAGAATCATATATTGACATGTTGTGGACGGGAATATTTAGTTTAATAGGGTCCTTTGAAGTGGTAAATGGTCGAATATCATAGTTTTTCAGCAAATGAACTATGAGATTTTCTTGGTTCCACTGGAACAGCCTATGAGAAACATCATTGTTTTCTTATGCTTCCTGAGGTTTCTATTTAACAGTTGTAAATGCTAAATTTTTCACAGTATCTACTTTCTCACCAAAAGATTAATAAGAACCCACAATTCATTCCTCCATAGTAGCCACATTATGCTTTTCATTTGTGTCTTATACTTCATTATAATTATACTGTGAATATGTTTGTTTATCCACTAGTGCATCATCATCAATTGAATCATAAGAGTCAATCTGAAAGCTGGATTCTTGTTCTGGAATTTTAGGAATTGTTGTGTTTATTTTGACAAAGGAAATTAAAGAGTTGTGTGAAAAAATACAGCCATCTCAATACCCCCTGATTACCTAAGCATCTAGGTAGTCCCAATGAGACTACCTGGCCAACCTCAATGGTGATCCAACCAACCCAGGGAGGCATAGAGGAGGAGAATCACCCATATAGGTATGTGCGTGAGTAATGTAAAAAGTCTCTCATATGGCAGGACATGGGTGACCTAACGGTATGGGGTGTCAAATATGATATTTTATCAAGTGTCTTAGATAGTACTCTATCTTATTAAATAATTTCAGGCCTAAATGTTTTTTGATGTCATACTCACACATGTGGTACGTTGTTCATTCATTTAAGAATATAGACACATGTGATGTTTAAATAAAGTGGCACTCCTTTTATATCTTCATATTCAACGTCAATTTGTTCAAGTGTTCTTCATAACATGATCTTAAAATCTTTAGAAATATGTGACCCTTCATTGAAGTATATAAGATCTTGAAGAACTAAAAAGTGATAATTGGAAGCTCGTATACACTGTTAGAACACTACAATAAGAACAAATACTTTTAAGGGATGATCTTGAATACGCGTAACACATTGATCACATCATAATTTAAATTGTATGAATTAGTGAATACAATACCTTTCATTGCATATGACTTTGACAAAAATATGACATTAAGAAAAATGTAATAATTATTTTATGGGATAAATTAATGGATTACACTTGTAATACTCTATCCGCACAAGTATTTGTGGAATATAACTCTCATATCTTATATCTTACACATATGACTCACATGTCATGAATTAATTTGAAATGGATAATCTAAAATTGTTGTAAGGATTAATCAATTAGAATAATACTCAAAATGATGTGGTTAACTCAGTTTCTTCCATGTGAATGGACATAAAATGAAAAACATATCATGAGATGTTTTATCGGGATTCATGAAATATAATAAATATGGAAGATAAAAAGTATTTATGGGATCATTTAATGACAAAAATGGACATTAAAAGATCAAAAATATTTTATGCATGCATTTATTTATATTCAATTTAAAAACATTCATATATTCAGTTTAAAAACATGCATATATTTGTCTTTAAATGGATCTTGTTTAAGGATCGTGTTCTCCAAGTTACTACTATTGAAATAGGACAAGGTTCATAATATTTAAAAATATGATAAATTTAGAAAGTGGAATAGACTTATTCAAAACTATCAGTTGGATTCCCCCCAATGTGTATATTCCTGACAGACACAGTCCTAGATTCAATAATACCTCTAACAAGGTGAATTCTAATGTCTATATGATTTGATCTATGATAGAAAACCCAGTTTTTAAAAACATGTAAATGAGACTGACTATCACAATGTACAACAACATTAGGTTCAGATAACGTAAACGCATGAATAATACCTTTCAACCAAATAGCTTCCTCAATGAATTTGGTCAAGGTAATGTAGTCAACACAAATAGCTGAAATAGAAACTACTGATTTCATGTTACATTTACATGGAATTGGACCACAATAAGTAATGCTACTTTTTATTGAGAATGAAACCTATTTTAATTGAGAATGAAACATAATTCAATTGAGAATGAGACCTAATTCAATTGATAATGAAACATAATTCAATATCTGAAAAACCATTTAGTGAAAGGAAAACCCTTACGCGTTAAGGATAGAGTTACAAAGACAATCTTGAAGGAAAATTTCAAATTCTATGAATATAACTAGAATCTTGTTATCTCCTAACAGTTGTTTTGAGTTAAAACTAATCACACAAGGTTATGTTAATTTATTTCTAGAGGATGTACTTTTGATGATGTTGTGGTGGTGTTTTCTAAGTGTAGGATAATAAAGAAGGATCTCGAAATAAAAACAACCTTAGTGGATCTATGTTTACAACAAAGTAGGAAGAAAAAAGGGTGATGTAGTTGTTATATTTTTGAATGAACCTTATGTAGCTTGAGCTATAGAGATCATTGATGGAAGACCACTTATACTAGGCTATAATACCACCATGTCAGTTAACCAACCCAAATTTGAGAAAAATTGTGACAAAATCATAGCATACAAGTGGAAAATATAGAAAAATAATCCTCACTGATCAAAAAATGCTAGAATATGTTGGTTGTGATGATTCACATATATTGATACCTGCAACTGTTATACATTTCCATATCCTTACTACTGCTAAAAAGATATCTAATATGAATCCATGTATAGAATTTGAATCAGAATCATAAGATGAATGAGCAAAGCTCGCTCCAGTTGATTTCATCATGGTTTGGGAGAATCATGAACAAGGTGTTGTACTGGTGAATTTAAAGGATAGAAATGATGCATAGGTGCATAGAGGGCTATTTTTTAGTGTAGGAAGGTTGATATTATCATGGATGGTGGGAGTTTCTGCTACGAAATGGTATGGGACATTGATGCTGACACCTCCCAACTGGAAAATTTTAGCACCGAACAATAATGAATAGACTCAGTTAAAACGAGGATAAAATGAATAGATTATGAACTACAACAAAACAGGTTATGCACTACCAATGAAAAAAAAACTTCAATAAATGCGGCTAAAATGAATAGATTATGAACTACCATAAACTAAACAGATTGTGCACATTCATAAAATGAAAATATTTTGAACATCCCTAAAGTGCCTTCAACAAAGGAAGCTAAAACGAACGTCAATATTATCTCACAAACCCTAACCATCGAGAACATATAAATAAAACACCCAAAATTTGGATTGGGATTGGATGGGTCACACACACCGCAAGGAATAGAACGAAAAGCACAATTAAAATAGAGGAATAATAGAGTGGAAGAGAAGGAATGCTAACCTAGGGAAACTACGAGCAAAATCAGAAGGAATGACGGCTAGATTACATTGCCAGAGGAGGACGGTGGAACGCGGTCAAAGATCCTCCTTGCTGGGGCACATGACTCGAACATGAAGAGGATGGGGTGGGGAAATTTCGTGGAGGAAAAGTTAAAATGAGATAAAACAATAATAATTATAATAACAAACGATTTTTTATGGACCTCACGCACCATTTTGCGGTATAGAAATAAATTAATCAGATTAAAACATGACAATTAAAAGTCTAACATTGATGGGATCATTGTGGTTTAATACTTTTAATTTATGGAAGAGTCGTATTATTGATATAATTTTTAGAAAAATATGATGATGTATAATAAATTTATTTATAAATTATATATAAATAAAAATGTTTTAAATTTATATATATTATATATAAAAATGTTTGTTATATACATATAATGAAATTGTATATAAGTGAATTTCTTTTATTAGTTCTTACTACTGTATGATTGATCATATTTGGGTTTTCAATAATTATAATAATTTATCATTAGTTTTATATATTATAAATATATTATATATCACAGAGATATAATTTTTCAATGAAAAAATATGATTACATTATTTTATTAAAATACATATAATTAATATAATATACAAATATCAAAATGTTTGTATTAATATAATAAAGCAATCGATTTAGCTGTTGGTAAAAGATTTATTAGTGTTAAATGATCAATATCAACAAATATAACTATTGGTAAAAACAAGTGTTGGTAAACAAAATCAATACAAATAGAACATAATATCTGTGGGAATTGCTCATTTTTTCCAATAGATATATTATGTGTCAATATATATTTGTTGGTATAAGTAATTTTTTTTGTAGTGTGGAAATTATTGTAGACATAAATAAGATAATATTTTGCATAACTATAACCATTTATGTGAAGAAAAAGAAAATCAAAATCCATGAATGTATGAAAAGTCTAAAAACCATCTGTAATGAAAATTGTAGAAAATTTGATAAAGGAATAACTAAATTCTCAATAGTTATTCCAAACTAGTTGAATATAGGAAAAAATTGTGAAATAATAGATAATTCTTATGAAAAAGGGAACAAAGGGGAAAACCATAAGAGATATAAGATAACGAGGAGATATCCAAAGGTGGGTATTAAAAAATATAGTGAAAGAAGTGTGAAATGTGTTCATTGAATTGGGATGATCAAAATATTTCTGGAATATATATCATTCCTACAAAGCTATTATGATGAAGAATTTGTAATGAAAAAATAATAATATTTAATTAACTACTAAGGTGGAAAATGATATTCTACATAATGAATAAGATATAGGTAAAAATGTAGATATGATAACTGTTGAGTTTTATAACTGAAAAGGTTTTATAAACAATTATACACATTTTGAGTAAGGGAGGAAAGGTAAGCCTATGTTGAGAGAGGATTTGTATCCTCGGTGTTACCTATGATAAGAAAAATGGGTCCCTATTTATTACCTAATTTTTTTGATGCTATCATATTGTGAATTAAAGGAGTAGATTATATTTAGTACAATATTTACAATAAGGGATGTGTTCTTTGTGATGTTTTATACCTATCATAAAAAATTAATTTTTTTTTATTTTTGAGACACTTTTGAGGAAAATGTGAGAAGACAATGGTTGCAAGGACAAATACATACCACAATATCCATACACATAACCACAACCACCATAAGGTTCTTCTTTTGTAGTGGCTGATTCACAATGAGAGGCTGGGCAAAAATCCCACAAGGGATTGGCATAATTCATGGTAAGATTTGGTTTCTACAATGAACTCGCTTCCGGACATTTCTGGTTGGCCACACGATCTTTTATAGTGGGGAGTAATTTACTATATCCCATATAAAAAGATGTCATGTATTGAATCACGAATTTTTGAATAGATGTATTAAACATAAGATAATAGTTTTCCAATCACAATTTAAACCATTATTTAACCTTATACCAAAGATATCTATAAATGGGTAGGGTTGATTGAAAAACAATAGTTGAAAATGTGGATTGTATGTTCCTTGTATAGGAATTATTTCATGTGTTTTTGAAATTCTTTAATGTAATATTTAATATTTTATTTCCCCATAAGAAACCCCAAATTTATAATGTTTTAATTTTATCGCATGTATTATTATGTTTGTATTTGATAAACAACTATTATTAAATCATTTTTTTCATCGTATCGTGATCCCAATTAAACATGTGGTGAAAATACTTATGGATCCTTGCTACTAAATATAATGTGGTGTCATTTGTCTCCCAGAAGTGTCACAAAATATGATTCTAATGATGATAATAATTTTTCTTTATGAAATAAAGATATATTGATATTAGAATAAACCCATAGTCAGATAATATTTTTATCAGTATGAAAGTGAATAAATAATTCATTTTTGAACATATATGGACTTTAATGTGTATTAGCATTGAAAAAAAATTCCAAAAGGGATATTGAAGTTCCAAAATGATTTTTTGAAGTATTTTTCATTGATAATGGTCAATATTATGAATAATATGTCAATTTATGATTGTTAATGGAAGGTGATAGTTATTTGAGAAATAGTAAGGATTCATTATTTGGAATTGGAATTCATTGATTCTATGCCATCAACATTTTATTATTATGATTGTTGTAGAGCAGTTATTTAAGAAAATAATTAAATTGTTTTTTAGATAATGATTTAATAATATATTGAATTTGTTTATATTTCTTAGAGTTGAGGAGGAATCAGAAATACTAATAGAGGTACTAATTTAACATAAGCTAAATCTGAAATTAATCTTCCGAATATTTAATTAATGAAAAATAAATTCATATGAATTTGGAGTTCACATATTATTTTTTGACATTGAAAGGGAGAATATTAATTTTTGAGTTTCATATGACATTTAACTGATATAAAAAATTCCAAAGGAATAAGATAATGACTTAATGATCAAATAAATTCATCAGAAATTAGAAATTATCAATGTAATGAAAAATAAATTTAAATTATGTAGAAATATGAAATGATAAAATACAAACATTCATAATTTTGTTATTTCAAATTAAAACAAAATATTAATCGGATTATGATTTGAGAAATTCTATTCAAGGAGTAATGATCTCAATCAATGATATTGATTTTGATTCAAAATGTTGAGTATATAGTTCCAACTAAAGAAGAAGCTAGAGTCTGATATCCCGATCCATTGTAAAGATCACTATGTCAAGGTTATTTTAGTGTTTTATATGAAAATTTTTGAAGATCATGTAAGAAGAAATGAATAATATAATAAATAAAAATTGTGTTATTTAAGGTCACTAAAAAATTAAGATAACAACCCTATATTAATATATCCCAGTTTTAATCAATCATTATTGGAAATCTTAAATCACTTTTTATATATTTAAGTCAAAATAAAAAATAATTCATGGAAGTGTCGATGCTAGTGACTGTTTTAGTTCGGGTATTTCCCAATCAATCATTGTGATACTATTTCATGTTGTCATATTTTATAAATTGGGGGATATAGAATTTTAATCTATAGTACATACAATGGTGATATAAGAATTTATTAGTTAGAAATGAAATTTTAGAAAAACATATTGTTGTCACAATTATGTCACTCATGAGAATAGATGTTTATATATTAAAACTAAGAGGCACACCTCATGGTACTTTCACGGTTACCATATTGTGAATCCTTAATTGTTTAAATATGTCTATGATTTGGATTGGATAGTTCCACACCACAAGACATGTCATTGTGTTTTATGATTGATGCAGTGATAGAATATGTTTGACTATATAGAGAATTGGTTCATAATCATGGTATGTGATATTCAAAAATAATATTAAAATAATTCATGACACATAACTTTATTTAAAAGGATGTTTTGACGAAGGATTTCAATGAATATTCAATGAAAAAATATTTTGATACATGTCATGGAGAATTCTATATATGAAATATAGAAATAATGTTCATATAATTTTTTGCTGATATTTTCAATGAGTATTTAAAATACAGGAGTTGAAGAAAATGCTATAGGTAAATATTGAAAGATCTCATTATAACACCCCAAACCTAGCTAACATATGTCAGTTTATTATTACATATCATTGGGTTGATCTCTAGAGATAATGTCTTGAAGGACAGATTAGTTTAGTTGAATTGGATGTACTAGGTATATAGATAAATATTATATTAGATCTTGAAATAAATAATAAAATTGTGCCCCCATTGAACACACTCATATCTATTGGCCTATACATGCAGGTTAGACATAAGATACTTACTCACATCATGGGAGAATAAAACATATGAAAGGGGTGAGCACATATTCTTATAAGGGTTATCAATATAGCTGGAACTATAATAATTAATCAAAAAACATTTAAGGCAGTTTATAAGACTAAAACCCAAGCCTTTTAAACATAATCTTCAGCATAATATGGACAATATAATCAAGATGATTCAATTAACATATTAACATGGATATTCTACTAGTCAAATAATTACATATAATATCTATAGCCAATTTCATAATGATGGAATGAAAATTGTCAGACATCATGACCACACAGTCAATGCCTCGTCCCAATACTAAAAATAAGATTTTGTCAAGACCTTGTTCCAAGACACTAGTTTGTATAATGAATCCTACCGATGCATCAAGACTATATAGCAGGTCCACCCATAATTTAATAATTCCAATTAATTCCTCAAATGAAAATGATGAAACATTATATAAGCATTCGTATTAAAAATAGCATTAAAAATGTCAATATTTTAACCAAAAATCATGAATGTTATAAAAATAGCACATCCACAAACAAACATAACTCATTCAATTCAATATGGAATTTATTATAATAATAAATTAACATCAATCAAAAATAATGAAGGATATTTACAGATATTAAAATAATCTTCAATACTATTTGAGAGAAATATACCCCTTTTCTTGAAAATATTCAAAATTCTCAATATTTTTCAAGGAGCTGTTTAAAATAGATTTTTGAATCAATGTTTCTGATAATGGTTTTAAAACTTTAAATGTAATTTTAATTTTAAAACATTAATGTACATTAAAGTAAATCATTAAAACCATTTTTATAACATGGACATTAATGTGAATTATTTAGAAGAATTAATTGTTAAAATATTAAAATGATATTTTAGAAAGAATTACTTTTCAAATGAATGATGCTTGAATACAACCAATTGAGGTAATATCAACATTTTAAAATCATGGGAATAAATTTATTGATGTTATAGTTTGTCAAATTAGAGTATATACACCATATAATAGATAATTGGCGCATAACAACAAAAATGTCTCAATGGAATGTAAGATGAGATGAAATCCCTTATAAAGACTCCATAAATATGTTAAGGACAAATAAATGAAATAATTACATGTGAAAAATATAAATACAAACAATATGATTGTATATTCGTTGTAAATCAATCAGAGGATGTTTACACACATTCTTGTAAAAACAACACCAATGATTGCGATGTTGAACTCATTGAATAGAAATTGAGTTTTAATTAATCTAATCATGTTCATATTGATGACTTGAGAATTTATCAATGGAGTGATTATTTGTATCAAATATATATGCACAAAAAGGGAGTGTAAAATCTTCAATAATAAATAAATAGTGATTTCACACATAATCTTGGAGTAAAATATTCAAAGAAGTTTGCGTAAAACCGAATGAATTTAAATTCAAATTTTAAATTTCCGTATTGATTGGGTAACATACAAAACCTACACCCCAGGAAAGAAGGATCAAAAAATGATGATTTAAATACCCATTAATTAAATAATATTACACAAATAAAAAAATCAGGGGAAGTATATACACCATAGAAAATTAATAGTGGAAAATATAACATGAATCTCACAGGAATAAATGTGAGATGAAACCCCCTTAGCTTGTACTTTTCCAAAGTATAAGGTAGGTCAACCTCTTGTACCTGGGAAACTTGGTTAGAGGAAAGAATATAACAATTTATTAATGAAAAGAAAAATAAAACAAGTAATTACAACAATTTGAAAGGAATATTATAGACCGTAATAGTCAGACCCATCACCATAACTATGATAGATTGCATCCTCCGCAGTCACTGATTCCCACTCTGAACTATTGTGGTTCCTCAAAATATTGGCATACATCCTTCTATGGTTTAACTTTTCAAAATAAATAAATTCCATAGAATACTGTGTAGCCCTACCTTCCCTCCCAACAGAAGACTTGGTGGTCATTGGCTTTGGCATATGAGAATAATCCTTCCTCATCCTTCTTCATTGTGGGGAAATCATCTCTTCTGCATTCCAAGACACCTTGTTTTTTCCACCTTGGACGTCATCACTGTAGGATTTCCAAACCATGCCACATTCATTTTCCTTGACACTATCGAGAAAATTCACCTATTTTCCAGAAATGTTCACTTTATGGTAACCCTCCTCCACACCCCGTTCCTACTGATATTTGTTGTTAGAATCAAGAATCTCAAGACACTATGAAGGAACCACAAGCTCACAACCAGAATTTTTTCCCTCCAACAAAATATCATCACCAACTACAGCCTCTTGAGAATCAATTCCATCTTCATTGGAATCATTCTTCCCTTGCAATATTACAACATAAACACCTAGATCTGCAGTGCCTTTCCCCTCCAAAGGTTTTTTCACCCAAAGACACAACTCCATCTTTGTCCAACGCCAAATCATCCATCAAAAATCTAGAAAAATGGTTAATCAGCTGAATGGCATCCACCTGATTTCATATATGATATTCTAATTTTTCATTATCAATGATATTTCAGTAGTATCATAGTTTTGGATGTAAATAATTTGATTTCCTATATATGTATGTTTTATTATGTATGTCATGTTTGTTATGTATATGATTTATTTGATTCATATCCAGTATTATATAATATTCTTAAACAATATTTTTATGTCATAAATTGAAAAGTATTCATGAATGGTTATGACGTGGAATGATTTTTATCGCATTTATGGAGATGGTAATCAGTACGTACTCATGACCACCAATATAATAAAATTGATTGTAAAATAATATGTAATTGGATGTTATATCATATATACAGAATAATCAACATGTTTTATTTATTATTTAAATAAATTTTACAAATTTTTATACCCATCCATATAATTACGTTTTGAATAACAATATACACCACAATTGGGATAAGGTAAGCCGTACATACACATGTTTGGTGACGCTGTCATTCCTATGATAGATAGAATTATAAATATGGTTGTAAAATATTTATAATAACATCAAATTATGTAGAAGGTACTGGAGTTATTATTTTTTTATGTAAACAAAAATCAAAAGAGGAATTGGAAGAGGAAAAGAACATTGAATGATTTAGTGAAATTATTATCTCTCTCTTTAGGTTCTTCCTTTTGATTTGATCAAAAGGGATCAATAAGATGGATTTTTTATCAAAGTAAGGCCTGTATGTTAATGTGGGGGTTGTTTTGAGGATATTTTCATAGGGTTTTATAGAGCCAAATGGCATTGGAGTTGTGGAATTAAGAGAATGGTATGTTCGCTGATATAAGAGAGGTGGTTGTCCCTTTTGGAAAATCTTGAAATATTAATTTATTATATAATCATTTTCAGTTTATAATGGCGCAAAATGTATTTATTTTGATTCTAAGGTGGGGATGGGTCGAAATAATTTAAACAAAAATGTTTTAGATAAGTTTAGGTCACCATATTAATGTTATCATTTAGATTTAACTATTAGTTAATTAGTTTAACTTTTACCATGTGTATTAGTATTCGTACACTATACGGAAAATAATTATAATAAAAACTTCCAAGATAAACTCTAGTTGTTCTTGAATGATATATATATAATTATATATATTCTTTGGAATAACCTTACTTATTTTGGAATATTATATATGTAATGGCTCAGACCCACCTGGTCCATTACATTGCCAAAACACGGCTCCACTGAAACGGTGGAACCAGTCACGGGGGATCCATTTACAGTGGCACTGTGACAGTCGCACACCGGTCACGGTGGCACCATGAAGGTGGCACCATGAGGGTGGAACCAGTGATGGTGGCACTGTGATGGTCGCAAACCGGTCATGGTGGCACCGTGATGCTGGCACCGGTGATGGTGGCACCTTAAGGGTGACACCGTTACGGTGGCACTGTGAGGGTAACACTGTGACGGTGGCATCGTGACGGTGGCACCGTGTCCTCACCGAGCATCTTCATTATTTCCCAGTTCTAGACTTTTTAGCTCCCGCATCATATCTTTTGATGTAAATTTGATTTCAAGCCCTTTTTCAAGCCATTTGAAGATCATAAATAATATCTAAAATCCCCCATGATTCATAAAACCCATAGCTTACTAAAAAGTGTGTTTTTTCCTCGGTGGCATGCCCTTCCCCGAACCTTCCAATTCTGCCCATGTTATGCATTTTATTTATGGGTAAAGAAAACTGTTTAACGCATAGTCATTATGACCACCCCTCCGAGGAGATTTGTTAAATGAAAATTAATTCCATCATGCGTAACTGCCCAACTGCAGGGGGAACCATGATATGAATTTAAAGCCATCCAAATTTACATATCTCGTAACAACGAGATATCATCTTTATATTGCACGAGAATTCATTCTTTTTCTTCCTCGTGGCTGGTCTCTTTTTTCCTGGTGCGTATGGAGATCCCCATCCTGAGGCAAGTGGTGCACTTGTGCTAGAGCATTCTTGATCACCCTTGGGGTCCCTGATGTTCCTCCCCTGCAGGTCTCACATCCCCAGTTCTTGGCACTTGGAGAAGAACTTTGATCCTGGATCAACCATGTAGGTATTTTCCTTCACCTCTCCTTACAATGTATCTTGCGGGGTGGGTATGATACTATTTCTGTTGGAATGGATGAAACCAATCCTTAAAAAATATAATAAATATACTATTAAAGAATGATGGGGTGCATTTGACAATTCTGTTGTATTCTTTTATAATTTATATATGTTGTGAACTGTATGGGATTATTCTCACTGGAAATCGTGGTTGTTGTTGGTCTATCCTTGCGCACTAATAAACCCTTGTATTCTGTGATGATTAAATGATTTTAACATAGAAATTGGTTATTCACCTAAAATCGGTTGGTTAAATGGATTCCCAGTGAACATCAATCATTGTGTGGTCACACCAGTTGACCAACAGAAAGAAGAACCTAATGAATTATGTGCTTGAACCTAGAAGTTTCAATACATTATTTTGGTATGAGGTGTGTTTTTCTACTTGATGCTTATAAGGTGATGTAAATGGGGACGATATCCTCTATTGTGGAACGGTTGTTTGTTGTGAATATGAAGCTGTTTGGGGCTGTATCTCGAGGCTTGGGTTGGTTCCAATACATTGAGGGATCTAATTGAACCCTTTGTTTTTGTGACTTCACAAGAGAACCGGGTGTGGATGATCCAATTTTTGTTTGGTTGTTTCTCTTTTTGTGGCTTGTGTTTATGCCAGTTATTTTCCTAGTAGTTCAGAATTCAACTAAATGATATCAGTTGAACATGAAAGAAAGAATGAGTTAAATGGAAAATTGGTTTTGGGAATGAGTTGTGACTTGGATGTGGGTGTTGTGCCTTTCATTTATGAATGAATAGAAATGATGGTGTTTTTTCATAGGTTTGATTTTGAAACCCTAGGTTGGGATGAGTTCTTTTTATCTATACATATAATTTTAGTCCTTATTTTTCTTATTCGCGCCCCACCCAAGTTGAGCACTTAGTGCTGAACACCCCCATTTCATGGGGGAGGGTGTTTCTTCCAACACTTGTATGAGTGGATGGTTATTACCTCCTTTTTTGCTCCCTTTCCTGAATATCCCAAGACTCATCTGGTAGGAAGTGATTGCCAGAGGTCCATTATAGCCCATGATTCTTCAGGCAGGGTAGTTGTGGTGGTTGGCCCAGGCATGTGCAGGCAGGTTGTTTCCCAAGAGTCTTCGGGATGAGCCTAGGTGTCTGCGGGTGTGGAAGTAGTTGTTCTGGACCAGGAGTTTGTGGGCGTGGTTATGTGTTAGTGTTCTGGCCTAGATGTTTTGGGGTTGGATGAGTGGTATTAATGGCCCAGGTGTGTGTGGGCGGGGAGTGGCAGTGGTCCTGCAGTGAGAGTTGCGGGAGAGGTTCTATGCATTTGATGAATTCAATAACCAGTTGGAATGTGGTGCGAGTACCCAAATATTGATTTTCTATTAATATACAATACTTGACTTTCATTATTTAGGGATTGTGCCTTATTGAGGCTTGGGTGGATAGTTTTCCTTGATGGGTGCCTTGGTTATCTCTTTTCTCACAGTGCATTAGAATGACTCTACACTCATGCATGAGATTCTTTGGATATCCATACTGAGTATAATTTTAAGATCACCCTATGTATATAAAAATGCTTTTATGTTTCTGAAGGACTTTAGGGATCGTGCAGGGTCGTACTAGCTCGGATGTTGGGACAGTTGCTGTTGCTGTTTTTTTTCTCGTATATTACCTTTGTATTACCCTTGCACTTTGTGGCATTTACATTTGTAAGATTCATATGGGAATGGTCTTCATTGTCTTACATTTTACCCCCACCAGTTTTGGTGTTGTTGGGATTTACTATCTTATCTCCTAATCCTATTAATGAAAAAGTGTAATGCCTTCTATCTTGTGTTTGAATCTATACCCTTGGTGCTAGTCACCACCCCCGGACCTATTGAAGGCGGGTCTCGGGGGTCATTATCTATCCTTCAACTTAAAGAAGGAAGGGTCTGGAAATATTTTATCCCTTCTCTCATCTTGGTGAAGGCGGGTCGTAACAGAATGGTATCAGAGGGAGTGTGAGAGATAGGATGGAGTTTGTATTGAGGAACATTGTGGATTGCATGGGATGGTAGGCAAACAGTGTTGGACAATATTGGTGCGTGAAATTGGCCAGGGAAAACCGACAAGTACATGGGATATTAGGGACCCCCATGATCCGATGCATGGACTATGGGCCTATCGAACGGCCAAGTGAGGATGCAGTAATTGCAGGGTAGTGATCCTAGGGAAGGTACATACATCATAATGACTTGTGTTATTATGTTTCATGGGTATTTTTGGGTTTTAAAATGAATAAGAATTATAAAAAAATTTAAGAAAAATATTCTACACTACTCGGGCTTAGGAATTCTGTGTTTACCATGATGTTATGGCACCTGGGAGACGACGACGAGTAGTGAGGGCGATCGAGGCATATGTGGTTGACATAGCTGATCGAAAGAGGGCTGACCGAGAGGAGGAGGACGATCAGTGGTAGAAGATGCTTTGTGACTTTCAGCGGTAGACCCTCAGGAAGTACGAGTGTAGCATCTCTGACGTGGAGATAGAGAGATGGATAAGGGATCTCATGATAGCTTTCAGATTAATCCAGGCTCTGACGGAGTACATGGTTTCTCTGGCTATAATCCAGATGCATGGAGCAGTGAATCAGTGGTGGAAACTTTATCTTGTGGAGAATAAGGAGGCTTAGGTGATGTGTACTAACTTTGAGAAGGAGTTCTGGGTGTAATCCCTCTCTTCCATGATGAATGCTGAGAAGAGGCGGGAGCTACTCTCCCTCCAGCAGGGGATCATGTCAGTGAGAGAGTTTGGGATCATGTTCAAGGATATATTTCTCTTCGCTCTAGACATTTTTACGGATGAGGAGTCTTGGGCGAGACATTTAGAGGAGGCACTCTGACCTTCATTTCAGTATGGCGTTACTCCCTTCACCTTAGAAAAATACTTGGTGGTATAGAAAAAGGTTAAAGTGGTGGAAAGGACAGAAACATAGGAAGGTAAATATCGAGGGGGAATTCAGTTGGGCTCTTCTAAGGGGAAGGCCATCAGCAGCTGGCCTGTAGCATCAAGGGCCTCTAGGATTCGACAAGTAGGGAGAAGGCCCCAGTAGTTCCAGTTCTGATTCCCCATTCCTCGCCATTTCCTTTTTGGCCCAGGACTGAGATGCTTCATCCGTGGTAGCCATGGGAACCTTCGGAATCAATGCCCATACCAAGTGTAATACAATGGGGGCGGGTCATTACAGCACTCGCCCCAGCCTTAGTAGTTTCCATCTAGGCCCTTTCAGTAGCAGTAGCAGGGGAAGAAAGCTCCCACTCCTCCTAGGCCAGGCATTTCAAGAGGATGTTGACCTCTGCGTTCTCCTCAATGACCTTGAGCATGGCATGGTTATAGAGGTGGCAGACGGCTGAGGGGAAAGAGAGCTGGGCGTGTATAGTTACACACTGCAGAGGCAGTAGATCGAACAGGGACAAAAGTCATTTGAGGTATGATCAACATGTCTAGTACTCTTTCCTATGTCGTGTTCAATACATTATATTCACACTCATTTTTTGTGCCTAGTATGGCATGTTCTCTGTGTCTAAACGCTGACAGACATCTAGTGCCACTGTTGTGTATTACACCAGTCGGAGGTCATTCCGAATTGATTTATGTTTTTCGAGGATGTAGATTGATGATAGGACCACATCAGTCGATCAGGGGTCTTTTACTGTTGTAGATACATCCCTACGATTTCATCCTAGGCATTGACTGGGTGTTCTCTGTATGTTCCATTATTGACTACTTCCGAGGAAGGATCATGATTTCAGACTTCGGCGGCCGATGTGTGACCTTCATCAGCGAGCGGGGTTTACCAGGAAGGAACCAGTGAGTGGAGACCCTCCTTTTCTTGTTAGCTGAACTATCAGGGGAGTCAGAGGATGCATAAATGGTGGGATTCCAAAGGATAGTCATTGAGTTTGTGGATGTCTTCAACGAAGAGGTGGCGACTCTACCCCCTCGACATGATGTTGAGTTTGGTATAGACTTTCAACCTGGTGCCCATCCTATTTCGATGGATCCCTGCCAAATGTCACCTTCTAAGTTGCGGGAGTTGCGGATTCAGATTGACGATATGATGAAGAGGGTTTTTGTATGACCATGTGCATCACCATGGGTACTCCAGTCTTGTTCGCAATGAATGCATATGGTGATTTGAGGCTATGCATAGACTATAGGAGACTAAATCAGGTGATAGTCAAGAATCTCTACCCTCTTCTGATGATAGAAGATCTCTTTAACTTGATTAGGGGAGTAGTTTGGTTCACTAAGATCGATCTGAAGTCCAGATATCACAAGCTAAGGGTGAAGGAGGGTGACATCTCGAAGAACGCCTTTAGGTGCAGATATGGCCACTCTGAGTTTGTGGTCATGTTGTTCGGCATTACAAACTATCCAGCTATGTTCATGGGGATCATGAACTTCGTCTTCCAGGAATACCTGGATCGGTTCGTAGTCATGTTTATTGACAACATCCTGATTTACTCAAGATCTGAAGTGGATCACACTGATCACCTGAGAATAGTTTTAGAGGTCCTCGGACAACACCAACTTTATGGGAAATTTTCAATGTGCAAGTTCTAGATGCGATAAGTGCACTTCCTTGGGCACGTGGTGTCTATGCAGAGAATAGATGTGGACCCATAGATGGTCGTGGAGATTGATTCTTAGGCATCACCCAAGTATGCGGCAGGGGTTCGTAGTTTCCTTGGACTGGCTAGTTCCTTTTGGAGGTTCGTACATAACTTCTCATGAGTTGCATCACCTTTGAAATATTTGACCAAGATGGACCAGGATTTCATATGGGATGGGATGTGTGAGGGAGCCTTTAGCTATCTGATTGAGAAGTTGTTAAGTGCCCCAGTGCTGAGGTTTCCAGAAGAAGGGGCGACGCAGGAGTTGTTCTGTGATGCTTCAGGACAAGGCCTCAGCCGTGTGCTGATGCAATGACAAGGGGTGATCTATTATGTGTCTAGACAGTTACGTCCCCATGAGAATAATTATTCCATCCACGATATGGAGATTGTGGAGGTCATGTTTTCACTAAAGTTTTAGGGGCATTAGCTCATCAGGGAGTTCATCATGGTCTTCACGGATCACAAAAGCTTGATGTATATCTTCTCCCAATGGGACCTAAACATACGGCAACAAACGTCTATGGAGTTCCATTAGGACTATGACATCGATATTTCCTACACCTCTGGAAAAGGGAATGTGGTGGCTGATGCCTTGAGCAGGATGTCACAGAATGATGCAGTTCGAGAGTCGGCAGATGCTTGGAAAGTGATGGAGGAGTTGGCTTCCCTTCACCTGGATGCGAGGATGGAGGTGGTAGAGGATGCCTATATCAGATGTCAGTGAAATATTCTCTATTTTTGTAGGTAGAGGAGTCTTAATGGGGATAATCAGAATGTTATGTTATGTGTGACCGGGTTAACCAAGGCGATGACCCAGATGGGTGGACGGAGGATGATCAGAATCAGATGCTTTCTGAGGAAATTTGTTTTTTCCATAGGTGATGCACGTGAGGGATCTTGGTGAGTTCCACACCTCACCCCTAGAAGTTCACACGAGAGTTTCCAAGATGTACCAAGGTCTAAAGAGTCAGTTTTGGTGGCTCGGGGTAATGCGGGTGGTGGAAAAGTTCGTGTCGAGGTGCCTAGTGTGTCAGCAGGTGAAGGATGAACACTGTCTTCCATGTGGTTTGTTGCAGCCATTAGATGTCCTTGAGTGGAATTGGGATGACATGTTGATGAATTTCATCACAGGACTACACAGAGTTCAAGGTGGTTGTGATGATATCTAGGAAGTGGTGGACCGACTAACGAAATTGGCCCACATCCTGGTAATTAAAGAGTCAAGTACGGTGGATGCCCTAGCACAAAGGTACATGGATGAGGTGTTTCGGTTTCACAGAGTCCCAAGATCCATAGTCTTGGATAGGGATGCACAGTTTACCTCACTAGTCTAGAGAGGATTGTAGCATGCTTTTGGCACCCAGCTTTGTCTTAGCACTGCTTTCCACCCCTAGAAATATGGACAAACAGAGCACACAATGCATACATTGGAGGATATGTTTCGAGAATGTATTCTGGACTCTGGGGGATCAGCGGAACGACACTTACCTCTGGTGGTGTATCCCTACAACAATAGCTATTACTCTACCATTGTCACGACTCACTTAGATGCATTGTACGAGAGGCCATGTCACTCACCCGTCTGCTAGACAGAGGTCGGTGAGGCATTTTTTCATCGCCTAGAGGTGGTGCAGAGCACGACAGAGAAGGTTCAGCTTATACGGGAGAGGATGAAGGGGACATAGGTCCGGGAAAAGTCATATGCCGTTAATTGGAGGTGACCCTTGGAGTTTGAGGTTGGGGACCACGTGTTCTTGAGGGTCACCCCTTGCTGTGGGAAACAGAGGTTCGATATGGGGATTAAGATTTATCCTATGTTCTTCGAACCATTCAATGTGTTGCGGAGGGTCGGTGAAGTGGCTTATCCGCTAGCACTACCACCGCCACTACTGAGACTGCACGATGTCTTCCATGTGTCTCTGCTCCAACGTTTTCTACATGACGAATCACAAGTCCTCGACTAGGGAAACCTGGATATCGAGGAAGACATGACGTTTGTGGAAAGACTAGTGAGGATCAAGGATCGTGAGGAGAAGGTGATCTGTGGACGGACCATTCCTTTGGTTCGTGTATTTTGGAGGCATGGCAGGCTCAAGGAAAGTACATAGGAGCGGGAGACGCAGATGCGCGGCCAGTACCCTGAGCTGTTTTGAGTTTTTTTTCTATTTTTTTTACTTGTTTGTGATGGAACTCTTTACCTTGATAACTATTGGACATGCAGTTTTCCTTTTTCTATAGATGTGTGCGGGATAGTCCTGACTATAGAGAGGGCAGGACCCGATCCCTAATCAAGACACATTAAGGTGGATGTGATTAAACCCATACGGGTGAGTAAGTTCCACCCAAATCGGATAGTATCATGACATAGAGGAAGAAAACACAATAATGCATATGCCTGGATAGTTTTACCCTCGAATGTTCCCTGGTTACATGAGGGAGAGGTGTTCCTAGATATCAATGAGGTTCACTTTTGAGAGGTATTTTCAATGTGGTTGTTTGGAACCCCTTTTATATTTACATCTACATCTGATTCTAGTGGGCAAGAATAGTTTGGGAGGTATCTGATGTAATAGTCGGAACCCACCTGGTCCATTACTTTGCCAAAACATGGCTACACCGAAACTACGGCACTGGTAATGCAGGAACCAGTGAGGGTGGTACCATGACTGTGGCACTGTAACTTTGGCACTGTGGCGGTCGCACATCGGTCACGGTGGCACCGTGACGATGGAACTAGTCATAGTGGCACCATGATGGTGGAATCAGTGATGGTGGAATCGTGACGATCACACACCATTCACTGTGGCACTATGACGGTGGCACCAGTGACGGTGGCACCGGTGACAGTGGCACTGTGACAATCGCACACTGGTCATGGTGGCACCGGGTCCTCACCGAGCATCTTCGTTCTTTCCCAGTTCCTGACATTTCCACTCCAATAACATATCTTGTGACATAAATATTATTTAATTCTCTATTTAATGACATTTAATGACCATAAATAATATATAAAATCACCCAACAATCAGATAACCCTTAACATACAAAAACATGTAGTTTTTCTTCAGTGGTACGTCTTTCCCTACACCTTCTAGTTCTGCCCCTGATACACATTTCTTTATGGTTAAGGAAAACTGTTTAAAGTATAGATGTTATGACCACCCCTCGAAGGATAATTTTTAAATGACAATCAATTCTATTGTGTTTAACTGCCCAACAGTGTGGGGAACCATGATCCGACATTAAAGGCGTCCAAATTTCCATATCCCGTAACAAAGGGATCTCATCCTTATATCGCACAGGAATTCCTTCTTCTTCGTCCTCTGGGATGGTCTCTTTTTTCATGGTGCGTTCGGAGTTCCCCTTCCCAAGACAAGTGGTGCGCCTGTGCCGGAGCCTTCCTGCTCACTCTTGGATTCCTTGATGTTCCTCCCTTGCAAGTTGAGGATCCCCAATTCTTAGCGCTTGGAGAAGATATCCGATCCTTGATCAACCAAGTAGGGATTTTCCTTCATCTCTCCTAACTGTGTATCATGCTGGGTGGGTATGCTTCTGTTTCTGTGGGAATGGATGAAACTGAACCATAACAATGATAATAAAAATACTATTAATGAATGATGGGGTGAGTTTGACAATTCTGTTGTACTCTATTACAATTGATATATATTGTGAACTGTATGGGCTTATGCTCACTGGAAATCATGTTCGTTGGTGGTCTTTCCATGCGCACTAACAAACCCTTGTCTTCTGTGATGATTAAATGATTGTAACATTGAAATTGGTTAATCACCTAAAATTGATTGGTTAAATGGATGCCTAGTGATAATTAATCCTTGTGTTGTCACCCCGATTAACCAACAAAAAGAAGAACCTAATGAATGATGAGCTTGAACCTGGATGTTTCCATACTCTTCTTTGGTAAGAGGTTTGTTTTTCTTCATGATGCTTATGGGGTGATGTCAATGGGGATGAGATCCTCTGTTGTGGCATGGCTGTTGGTTGTAAATCTGAAATTGTGTGGGGCAGTATCTCGAGGATAGCTTTGGTTCCAATACTTTGAGGGATCTCACTGTTCCCTTTGTTATTGTGACTTCACAAGGGAACCGGGTGTGAATGCTCAAATTTTTGTTTGGAAGTTTCCCTTTCTCTAGCTTGTGGTTATTCCAATTAGTTACCCATTAATGCTGAATTCACCTAAATGGGATCAATTTGACATGAAAGAGAGAATGAGTTAACTGGGGAATTGGTTTTGGTAATGAGTTGTTACTTGTTCGTGAGTGTTCTACCTTTCGTTTATGAATGAATATTAATGAGGATGTTTGTGCTTAAAATGGCTTCAGAAACAATAGGTTGGGATGAGTGCTTGTTACCTATAAATATAATTTTGGTTCTTATGTTTCTTATTCGTTCCGCAACCAAGTTGAGTAGTTTGTGCCGAACATCCCCATTTCAGGGGGAGGGTGTTTCTTCCAACACTTCTATGAGTGGCTGGTTATTAGCTCCTTTATGCTGCCTTTCATGAATAGCCCATGACTCTTCGGGCAGGATGTGACATCCTGAGGTCCATTATAGTCCACGACTTTTTGAGTATGGTAGTTTTGGTGGTTGTCCCAGGAGTGTACGGGCAGGTTGTTTCCCAAGAGTCTTCGAAATGAGGCCCAGGTGTCTGTGGGCATGGAAGTAGTTGTTCTTTCCTAAGTGTTTACAGGCGTGGTCACAGGTAGTTGTTGTGGATCATGTGTTTTCGGGTGGGATTTGTGGTAGTAATGGCCCAAGTTTGTGCGGGAAGGGAGTCGCAGTAGGACTGCAGTGACAATGGTGGGAGAGGATTGATGAGTAGGATGTCTTCAATAACTAGTGGTAAAGTGGCGCGAGGTACCCAAATATCGATGCACTATTACTATACATTACATGGCTTTCATTATTTGGGGAGTGTGCCTTGGTGAGTCTTATGTGGATATTTTTCCATGCTAGGTTCTTTGGTTATCTATTTTCTCACAGGGCATTAGAATGCCTCCACACTTGTGCAGGAGAGTCTATGGTTTTCCCTACTAAGTATACTAGCATGCTCACCCTATGTATATATAGCTTATTTCAGGATTCCCGGAGGACATAATGGATCGTGCAGGGCCGTACAAGATTGGATGTTGGGACAGTTGAAGTTTGTATTTTTTTTCTTAGTGCTTTACCATTGTAGTCTCCTTGTATTTTGTGGCATTTACTTTTGTAACATGAATATGGGAATGGTTTTCATTGGCTTACATTTTACCTCCCAATTTTGGTGTTGTTGGGATTTACTATCTTATTTAAGGATACTATTAAAGAAAAAGGGTAATGTCTTCCATCATTTGTGTGAATCTATACCCTTGGTGCTAATCACCACTCCAGGACCTATTGAAGGCGGGTCTCAGGGGTCATTATCTCTCCTTCAAAATCAAGAAGGAATGGTCTGGCAATCTGTTGTCTCATCTCTCATCTTGCTGAAGGAAGGTCGTGACAATATAATTTAATAATATAAAATTTTTTAACTCATTAATGTAAATTTTACACTATTTAATATTTGGTTTTTTTGAAAGTTATAACTGCGTGATTACATATAAAACAATTCATTAAATCAACCAGAACATGTCATATAATATTGATTATTTTAATCATTCATTAATAAAGTAATTAATGCATCATCATTTTGTCATTAATAAAATTAATTATTTAATTTCAAAAAATTATAAAGAAAATACTATGATGTAGAAAATAATTTTATATTTCTTATGAAAATTTATAGTTGAATTTATCTTAAACAGAACCCTATATTAAAAATGTTTTAATTATGAATATTTGAATTTAACAATTTTATCTATTCTTTAAATAAAATAATAATAAATGATCTAATCTAATCCATGTGTACCAAGGATGATCATATTTTATTCCTAATTTGATTTTGGTCGAAAAGAATATCCAATAGAATTAGGACATTAGTTACAGTAATTATTATATCATTTTTACCTTTAATTAACATGTAATTTTTAACCAGGGTAAATAAAAGTCAACATATTTTATTCATCAAAAATTATTTTCATCTTATATAACTGAATTTCACTTACTAATTTCAACCATGTCTCTCATAGTTTTAATATTCAATTCACTGAATCGGTAAAATTACATTTTATTCAAATTTTGTAATGTGCCTAGAAGGTAGGAAAAAACATTAAAAAATAAAATTAAATATTTCAAATCTAATTTAATTATAAAATAACTAAAATTAATTAAATTTAACTAATATAGGTATTATGTATATATTTTTACTTAATTTTTTTTAAATAAAAAAATAATTATTTAAATAAAAATTCAGTTTTAAAATAATAATGTTGTGTTTTTCTCTATTAAAAAAATTAATGTTTTCATAAAAATACCAAAAAATAAATTTACGTTAATTATGATATTCCAAATCGAGAAATTGATGTATATTTTACAAAATTAAAAACATTGAAGTTGCATTTAATAATTTAAAATTAATTCTCGTTGTCAAAACCAAAAATCGATTTTTTGAGAAGTAAAGACTATCAAGAGTTTGATATGTATTTATGTCCAATATAAAAGTGAAATTACTTCCAATGGCCAATATTTAATTAAATGATAAAAATAACATATAATTATACTTCCAACCCTTTAAAAAGTATAATTTAACTATAAAATCTATTTTGAATAAAAAAGTTGTTTTCAATTGAAATTTAGTATCTTTCACAATTCATAAAAATATGAATGATACCAGAAAAAAAACCAAAAATTTATCCAAACTAAATTTTTATGAACCTATTTTAAAGAATAATTTAATTCCATAAAATTGAATATATAATAGTGTCAGATATCATATTAGATAACGTTCACCATTAAAAGGATGAAAAACTACATTTTTTAGAAGTACATCGTTTATCTGAATAATTTTATATGTCCTTATATTATGTCTAAGAAACAAAAAATATGAAGGTTAAAATTATATGGGATATATATGAAAAATGTCGTTATTAATATTCATAACCACTTTTTAAATGGATAGTTTGATAGGTTGTGGTGTGTTTGAACTCGGTGTGTCATACAACGCACACTATTTTATTATTCAAAGAGAAGCGTTTCATGGAAGCTTGGGGTGTAACATTTTCCCCTCATTTAATAAATTGGGTCCTCGCAATTTGAAATATTTATATTGATATAAATGGTAAAAAAATGGAAAATATCTTTTTGGGAAACCCACAACGGAAATATAGTCCATAAATATTAGAGTTGATATGAGGGAAAAGTAAAGGAAAATGTCACCACCAAATTAGGATTTCGAATAAGAGAAAATTGGTTTCAATTTTAATTGGAGGAATAATATAAATATTTATATGGAGTGATTGAGGTCATAAATCACTAACAATTGAATGGAAAATTGAAGGCCGCTAAGCCATAAATCTATCTTGAATAACGTAAGGTATTTTAATAAAAAATTATTGAGTTTAAGATACTTTCCCAAATGATTATGAATTAATTTATTCATTCAATAAAAAATATATGATAAGTAGAGTTCCATCCATTATCTAATTTCTAACATAATATATTCATTAACTCCAATGGATGAGTATTCAAGATGACTTTGTCACATCTGAAGCATTAGAATCATCTTACATTGAATCACGTAATCCATAAAGGATGAGCTATATATTTTTCATGTCTTTTGAGATTAACTGAAACCAAAATGGTTAGTAAAAGATCAGATGATACCAATAAATAATAATCCATTTGAAGAAGAAATACTAATATTAGTTTCTAAAATTAAACCAACAATACCCAAAGTTAAATTAAAACCATTCAATAATGAATTGTCCTTAAAATCCATCAATATAATGCAAACTAATATTGAATCCCAACACTCCAAAGAATATGATTATGTAGTCTTCCACATAAAACTTTATCTCCAAATAACATTGACTAATCAAAAAGTAAAATACTAAAAAGTAATTAACCTAATCACATATTCCCTAAGATAGTTTAATAATTTCTATAAATTACAAAAATCTCTATAATAACACAAAAAAACATAGATAAAAATACACCGTTATTCCTCAAATGAAATCCCATAGTATTCTATTTTCGTTAGGCATATAGTGTTCCAAATAGATTTATTGTCTACCAAAATAACATTTATCACTTAATCACAAAATCATTTTCCTATACTAAGGATATCCATTTGATGAATATAACATCAAAAATCAACTTATTATTGATCAACAAAATCATTTAACTCAATCGAATTAGTCACAATAACCAGGGACTACCCATAGTCTAATGATAGGTGATAAATCCTAGTCACACATTTGATGTGGGTTCGATTCTCGTAGTTATGTATGAAGTGACGGGTTATCACACGGTCTGTGTTTGGTCTTCATTCAAATAATATATTTTATAACATTTCCAACTGAGATAAATTCATCAAAATAATTGTAACATAATTTTACTAAAAATGTTATCTCATACCTTTCATTTTCATCTCAAAATTTAATAACATGTAATTGCCTCAAATTCACGAATCATATATACCCAAATGGTTATTCATAACTATAACCAAAATTAAAAAGATAATTCTTCCTCAAATTTCATTTTCACATAACAAACTATAGAGTTACAAATACAAGAGGAATGTCTTAGAATGTAATACCATCATCAAAGAGAACTAATACTTTTAATCATTTCACCATCCATTTATTTCCACATAGGTTCTTCCTTAGGCAAGAGGTTATCCTATTGAATAGGGAATTCACTCAGGTTATTCCCAGGTCCCCTACATTTATGGTAAATTACATTAAATTTATTTTTGGTATAATTTAAATTTTCATCCATTGTAATCATAATTTTCCATTGGAAATTCTTTACTTTATGTCCTTCTTTCCCACGAATAATTAATTTATATGTTCCATTGTGACACTTTCCTAGGATCTTCCATCCACATTTCCTACACGATAGAAATTGATATTTCTTTTCTACATGGCCTCCACTAATGTAACTCTTATCATTCACCACCTTTCTATTCTTTGTTGAGTCCAAGAGCTTGTTAATATATATGTTGTTGATCATATTTTTTTAAAACTAATTCTACATGAACATGATATCTTCTATGCCTATCATCATTCAATTTTGTTGCTCATTTCCACCATATTCCCACCTTTTATATCATGTTTAATGTTACCATGCTTTCTAGGAATCCATCCATTGACTAAAACTAAAAAGAATTGTGTGAGTAACAATAATCATAAAACCATTTCAATAATATCTTGACAATTTATTTTCAATATAAAACAACTTAGGATTATATCAAGTTATTTATTCTCAAATTATATTAAAATAATTCAAATTGGTTAGTAAAAAAACTAAATTATCCTAATCATTTCCCGCAGAATTTTTATAATCTAGAGTGCAGCACGACCCATTATTGTACACCAGTTCCCATTCATGTCTAGATCATAGTGATGTTTCCATGTTTAACCCCTAGGTACATATGTTGCAGAGCTGCCTCTACCTTCTCATATCTAGATTAGGATATATTTATTGGAAAACAAACAAAATGTTTACATTACCAAAATATTTGGATGTTCTTTTATACTAATCTCCAAAGTCTATCTTTGGGTGTTGTTCTCTAATCATTGTTTTTCTTAATCTTGTTTCCATGGATTGTATTAAACATTCTTTTATACCAACTATAATGCCTCAACCCTAGTTACTAAGAGTTGGTGCATTATTTCATAACATTTTATTGATATCAATAGATCATGTCTCGATAGACCGATTAGTTTAGTATCCTTGGACGTACTAGATAAATACATGTCATTGTACATTATATCGTTAAATAAATAAAAAAACATTTTTCCCATTTTGTACTCAGTCATATCTATTGGAATATCCCTGTATGTTAGACATATTATACATCATTATATTCTAGGAATAGAAAACAATAAAATAGGGTGAGCTCAGAAGCTCAATAGGGATGACAATATAATTGGAACTATCATAAATAATCATAAACATATTAGGCAATGTATAAGACTAAAACACATGAAATTTAAACATAAATTTCAGCATAATATGGATGAGATAAATCAAATAATTCCATTTAATTATTAACATGGATATTCTACTAGTCGAATAATAACATGAAATATCAATAGCCAATTTCAAAATGAAATAATTCATAATTCCAAACATCATAACCACACAGTTAAGGACTCGTCTAATGACTACAAATAAGATTTTTCCAATGCCTTATGACAAGACACTAGTTTGTCTCATGAGACCTACCGATTCATCGAAAAACTATATTTGGATCCACTCATCACTTACTAAGTCCAATGTATTCCTCATATGAAATAGTTGAAACATAATTTAAATAATTTTATTAAAACAAGATTATGAATTTTCAGTATTTTAACCCAAAACAATGAATTGTATAAAAACAACGCATACATAGTCAAACATAACTAATTCAATAAAATATGGAATATTTTATTAAAATAAATTAACTTAAATCAAGAATATTTATGGATATGGATATAGATGAAAATAATCATCAAAACTATTTAAGAGAAATATCCGAATATTTCTTGAAATCGTATAAAAGTCTCACTATTTATCATAAATCCATTTAAAATGGATTTTTGAATCAAAAGTTCCCTTACCAAATTGAAAATATTAAAATGTATTTCAATTTTAAAACATTAATTTAAAAATAAATAATTCCTGAAACCCATTTTTAAAACATAAAAATTAATGAGAATGATTTAGAAGAATAAAATTTTTAAACATTTAAAATGATATTTTAGTAATACTTCCTATCCATAAAAGAGATGCATGAATAAAAATAATTGAAGTAATAAAAAATTTATTTTACCAGGTGAACAAATGGATTCATAATATACTATTTCAATGTACAATATATACACTATATAAAATTTAATTGGCGCATAACAACAAAGAAGTCTCAATTGAATGAAAGTTGAGATGAAATCCCATATAAAGACCATATCCTTAGGTTAAGGATAAAAAAATAATATAATTATGTGTGAAAAATATAAATACACTCAATATGATTGGATATTCATTGTAAATCAATCACAGTACATTCACACATATTATTATAAAAAACACACAATGGACTTGGATGTATAACTCAATGAATATAAATTGAGTTAAAATTGCTCTTATCAAGATCATATCAATTACTTGAGAATCTATAAATGGAGTAATTATGCGTATCGAATATATATATATAGAAAGGGTTGTGGAAATTACTATATTAGTATATAATTATTTATTTCTCCCATTATCATGGAGTAATATAATCAATGATGTTTTGCATAAAACTGAATGAGTGGAAATTGAAAATTTAAATTTCCTTACCAATTTGGTAAATTACAAAACATACACCCCATGAAAGTAAGATCATACAATGTTGATGTAAATACCAATATACTAACTTATTTAATACAAATAATACAATCATGGGGAGTACATACACCAAACAAAATGTAATGGTTGCAAATATAGGATGAATCTCAAGAAAATAAAAGTGAGATGAAAACCCATATCATTTTAATTTTTCATAGTATAGGGTAGGTTAAAGTAATGTATAATGGTGAAATAATTGTTATTAAATTATAAAAGAACAAAATACATAAATATGATATTATATATGATATTCTAATATTTCTTTTTCAATTATATTTCATTATAATTGTTGTTTTGGGTGTTTACTGATTTGTTTTCCTTTATATGTTTTGTTACGTAAGTCATGTTTGTTTTATATTACATGTATTTTATTCAAATCCAGAATGACATTACGTTCTTAAACTATTTTCTAAATTATCAAATGAATATTAATCTTGAATGGTTGTAATGGGAAATGAATTTTATTGTGTTTGTGGAGACGGTAATCCTTATGTACGCATGAGCGACAATATCATTCAATTGATTGTAAAATCGTATATAATTGAATGGTATATAATATATATAAAATATATAATTTTTTTATTATTTACATAAATTGAACTCATTATTATATGAATAAAAATAATTATGTGGGGAATAACAAACTACACCTCGATGGGGAGACGACAAGTCGTATGTACACATGTATGGTGACTTTTCCATTCATAAGATGGATAGAATATTGAATTAGGTTGAAAAGTATTTATAATAAAATTAAAACATATATAATTAACTGGAGTTATTATTTTGGTATAGACTCAACAAAAAAACTGGTAGTCGAAGAAGAAAAGAACATTGAATGAGGTGGTAAAATTATTACCTCTTCTTCAAGTGTTTCCATTTGATTTGATCAAAAGGGCCTATAAGTTGACTTTGTGATCAAAGTAAGTGATCTAGGTTTAATTGAGGGTAGTTGGGTGTATATTTTTTCAGTGTTTGTCCAATCCAAATGGATTTGGATGGGCGATTTTAGGATAAGGGGATGTACACTTTTATAAGAGAGGTGAAAGATACTTTATGAAAAGATTGAAATATTATTTTATTATATATTAATTTTCGGATTATAATTTCACCAAATGGATTTATATATAGTATAAGGTGGTTATGGGTCTAAATTGATTCAAATATTATGTTCTAGACACGTTTAGTCCTCATATTGACCTTATCTTTTATATTTAACTCATAGTTAACTTGTTTAACTTTAAACGCATATTCTTTTATTCTTACACTATATGGTTAATAAACATACTATAAACTACCAGGAATAACTCATGTGGTTCATTAATGATATTACATTAATTATATAAGTCCTTTGTAATAACATTTTGTATTTAGAAAAATTCAACTATTTAATAATATAATATTTGTTTCAAAAACTCATTTATTTCAATTTTGACACTATATAATATTACATTTTTGTGAATGTCATAACAATATGATTACTTTGAAACAAATTTCATTGAATAAACCCTAACATGTCATATTAATCTTAATAATTCATTTAATTCATCAAAATATATCAATTTACATTTATATTTATATTTATAATATAAATTATTTTAATCTTTCATTAATAAGGTAATTATTTCATCGTTATTTGTCTTAAATAAATTTTATTATTTTATTTCTAAAAATTGTAAATAAGATTCCATTATGTATAAATTATTTTAGATTTCTAATGAATATTTATAGTTTAATTTATATTATGTATAATCTTATATATAAAAAATTATTTATGAAAATTTGAAATTAACACTATTTACTCTTTAAATAAAATAATAATAAATTTCATAATCTAATACAAGTGAAACAAAAAGGATCATATATTATTTCTATGTTTAATTTTGGTCTTAAAACACTTATCCAATAAAATTAGGACATGTGTTAGAGAAATTATAATATCATTATTTCCTTTAATTACCGTATTTACTTTTAACCGTAGTAAATAAAAGTCAAATGTTACAATTCCATAAAAATTAATTTCATCTAATCAAACCTCATTTTACATATTTTTTTCAACTGTATCTCTCAGATTTTTGAAATTCAATTCATAGAAGTGGAAAAATTAGGTTTTAGGAAAAATTGCAAATTTGCCTAGAAAATGGGTAAAAAACGTTAAAAAAATTCAATAAATTTTTATATAGCTAATTTTGTTTTAAAAATCCAAAAATTAATTACATTAAACTAATATAGTTATTATAAATCTATTTTGACTTAAAATAAATTTAAATATAATAACAAATTATTTTTTAAAAATTCCTGTTTTAAGCAATGACGTAGTGTTTTTCAATATTTATCAAAAATTGAAAGTTTTGAGAAAAATAATAAAAAATAACCCTAATCTGCATTTATTATTCGAAATAAAAAAATGATGTCTATTTGACCAAATTAAAACATTGATGTTTCATTAATTAATTTGAAATTAATTCCCATTGTGAAAACCAGAGAGCTATTTTTTTAAAGTATAAACTATCAAAATATTGATATGTTTTTATGTAAAATTTAAAATAGAAAGTACATCCAATGACTAGCATTGAATTAAATTATAAAAATATAATATAATAATACATTAAAACAATTCAAATGAATAATTTTACTCTATAAAATATTTTGATTAAAATGGATTTTTTCAAATAAAACTTAGTATCTTTATCTATACATCAAAATTTCACATTTTTTAGAAAAACACCATTTAATTATCAATACTAAGTTTTTATGCCCCACTTATAAAGGAAAGTATTATATCATAAAATTAAATATTCAAAAGTGTCATATATTGTATTAGATAGGGTTCTCTATTAAAAGGAGGGAAAATTGAATTTTTTTTAAAATAATTCTTTTATCTGAATAATTGAATATGTCATTATATTATGTATATGAAACAAAATATAAGAATGTTAAAATTATATAAGATATATATATTTCAATATATATTTATTACTATTCATTACTTTATTTTTAATGAGCTAGTTTGATAAGTTATGGTGTGCTCGAACTAAGTGTTGTGTATATCGCACGCTATTGTATTATTCAAAGAGAAGCGTACCGTGGAATCTTGGTGTGTTGCACTCCCCAAAATTAAAATTGTATGATATTTAGTAGGAATTATAACACAATAAACATCTCTATAATAGGAACATGTAGGATAGTTTTAATCTAGGAGAAAACTAGAATAATGAAGAACATATTTATTCTTAATTATTTAATTTCTAAGATGAATTGGTTCATTTGATGAGATGAAGTGTTGAGAAAGATGTACGTTCATGTTAAAAAGATGACATGAACAAACTAACGTGAAGGAGTATATGAGTGAACTAGATCTCATGAACACTTTTAGGATGATCATATCAACAGTTATAGAATAAACCAAGATCATGATTAAGGTATTTATAAATACTGATAAAAAATATGATTTTGATTAGATTGTATAATCAGTCTCATGATTAATGAACATATTGGGAATTTTTTTTTAAACAGAGTTGTCTATGGTGAATCTAGTTACTCATATAATGGTTAATCTATGATTGGGGAATCTAACAAAACATGGTTATGATTAGTTCCATAAACCCGAATCATATAAATCCTTATGTGGTAAGAAATTTTTATATTATAGCGTATAAAAATCATGTATTGTAGTTCCCACGGGAAGTTAAAGATGTTAAGAGGTTTAATATATTGATTTTAAATAGGGAATTCATTAAATATAAACACTAATTCACACAACCTTCCTTGTTTCAATCAATCCTAAAGTATCATAACTATGATTAAAAAAATATGTGTCCCCAAATATTGATATAATATTTTTATATCATTATAACTATAACTATATGTATATATATGGTTTTCTACATATTATGGAATGAAAAACCATCGTTGGAAGAATTAGATGTTACCCCATATCTTATATGATGTCCTAAAAGTGTGAGATACAATGAAAATTAGTTTTATACCAAATATTAATGGTTATATAAATTTTTTTAACAATAGATATATAGAAAAAAATATAAATGAAATTCATGTTATCTTCGTATCTCTTTCATGAAATGTGTACACAATGGTAATGGTAATTTTAAATATAAAAAAGCTTGTGGGAAATTTGAGATGTAATTATGAAGGTATGATTACAGCCAATGAAAAAAAAATTCACATCTAAAATATTATTTATGAAGATATTAAAATATTTAGGGATGAGAACATATATGACTACATTACAGGGTCCAATGACATTCTATGAAGTAATTGGGTTCCTAGAAACATTTTTAAACAATTTAAGAGGAAATTTTCAAATAATATTGATCTTAAAGTATCAACCATAGAATATATGTAAGGAATTATAGTTGATGAGTTATGTAATAGAAAAATATCATATTATAGGATTAATTCACCAGATTTCATAAAAATTATAATGATTATATGGATTTTGAGACCATGAAAAAAAATTCAAGATTGAAGATCTATAAAATCATTTCATTCTGATAAGAATGCTGAATAATTTGACAAATTTTTTAGGATTATTTAAAAAGAGTTAAATAATGGATTGTGAAATATAATATATAAGAAATTAAAAAGGTTATTGAAGTATAGAGCCATTGTAAATTTCCCTGAATAATTACCATGGAATAAGAATGATGTATATGAATCAGAAGGTATGAATGAAAAATATTAAAAGTAAAACAAAATAAAAATCATGAAAAAACATTATACTAAAATATAAAGTGTTTGATGAGTATAAAAGATGAAACTGATTCATTATTTTAAATTAGTTCATCAGATGGTGGGTGAAATTCTTTTTTTCATGTTAAATATTGTTTTTATTTTTCATATATCGATGATGATATAAAATAATAAACAATTATGAAATTATAGATAAAAAAATTTAATGAATAAATTAATGATATTATAAATATTGGGAAGGAAAATTTTCATTATTAGAAGTGTAAAAAATAATTTGTTTAAAATTATACATTGATCTAGAAGTATGTATTTTAAATTAATGAGATCAAGAAATACATGTTAAATATGAATGAGTATTTCAGGATGATGAAAGATATTGAATATATGTTAGTTAGAAGGAATTCTGAAGTAGAGAATAAAAAATAATTATTTCTTTTATCCTGATATGAGTTGTAGATCATCATATAATACTTCTCAAGTGCTTTTAGATTAAATTTTATTCTCCTCAATAAGGGGTAAAGAGAAGTTACATTAAGGATTTTAATTATATAACAAACTTTTTCAACAATAATGTGTTTTATTTAATGGTTTTTTAAAATATAAAGATATCTAGATCAATAAATATTATAGGATATCTTCCCCATTAATGGATTATATGATTATAAGAATGAGAATTTTTCCACAAAAAACCATACTCATTTTGGAAAAGGATATACCAAATAAAAAAATTTGACTGATCCACTATCTATGTGTAAGATTGCTATTTAATGTATTTCTTTGATTATTTCTATGGTATAGGCATAAAACATACTCATTTTGGAATAATATAATATTTACATGAATTATGTATTAACCATTGTCAGGTATTGTGTAAAAATTATGGATAATTCTTAAAGATAACAAGTTGGGACCAAAACATCCAAAATCAATCTTGTTAGAGAAGATTTTAATATTTATAAGCTTTGAGATGGATGTGTGGGAAAGGTGATCATGAAAATATGAAATTAATGGTTAGGTTACTTCAATAACATCCCAAAAAAAAATATATATATATATAGAATAAAATGGAAATAAAAGAAGTTAATAGTATCTAAAGCCCTTGTAAAAAAATATACAACATATGTAAAAAAGCAGATAATTCATGATAATTATTCACAGAATGTTATAGATAGAACTATAAATGGGGAATGCAGGGAAAAATTATGGTTTCAACTAAGAAAGTTAGTCACACATGAACTGGTACAATGTCGTGAGAAGCTATCAAAATATATTATCTTAAAATTCATAGAAAGTTTTGACAGAGGTGTAGAAAGGTTGGGAATGGTAGGAAATACTTTATAAAAATAATTTATGACCAATAATATGTTATTAATAATTTTCTACAATCATATGGATATGAAATTTCTTGGAAACCGGAGCTGGATGATATTATATGACACACAGATGATGTTAATGTGGAAAAAGTGACAAGAAAACTATTGATCTATAAAAGAGAAATTGTGTACATAAAAATATTCTGTTTCATATTTTTTATGGATTGAGAATCCTGGTTTGAGGGAAAATTCATACCACCAACGTTACATCTGATCAGAAAAATAATTCCCATCATATTATGTAATTTTTTATTATTATTGATAAGAATAATGATGCAGGATCAAATATAGTATTTTGTGGTCTCTAAACATAATTTTGTGTTATTAATTATTTTTATAACAAACAGTGAGAGGTGGTATTTACTGAAACCCATGAGGAGGGAATTCACAATATTTTCATTCGGTAAATATAGAAATTTTGGACAGTTTTAGAAAACTATAAAGAATGGTATTCTAATCCCACATCCAGATAGAAATGATGATGATATAAAAAATATTTATAAAGTGTTTTTTTATATGATATATGAGAAAAATTGTGGTTTAACATTTAGTGATGTAAATTTTTTTTTTGTCTGTTAATATTGTGTATAGAAAAAATATTACATAATAATTCTACTATACACAACCCCAAAGTGATAATTTTTGGATCATATTGAATGTAGTGATGTTTATAGAAATCATTGAAAACCTCAGTTAAATAACTAAAATTTTCAACAATATTCATACAAAATTATACTTAATATTGAGTAACTAAAGGATTAATAGAATATAAAATCATGAGTTATCATCATTTTATCACATGATTCACAAAAAAATATTATAGGGAGGAAAAGAAATGGCAATCATAAAATTATTAGGAGACAGAGATATGAGAAATCCTCTATAATGCTTTCATGTATGGATCCAATGTGGCTTTTCCCTAAATAGGAAACCAAACCCATCTATAGAAATGTGCATTCTAAATCGCATCAAACTGGGAATATGTACTTGTTCATCAAGAAGAGTACATTTGGAATTATTTCACCCAAAAAAATAAGTAATAGAAAAATAAAATTACAAGCAAGAAACATGGAAATCAAATATAATAATCAATCCTACATAAATACATTATCTATTAATACTTTAATAATAACCAATACAACATAAAACATGGGTATGTAAACTGAATAATATAATTAAATAGTCTCAATGTAAAAATGAATAACTCCATATACACTTCCATCAACTTAAATAGCGAGGTACATAAACATCTCCTCCCTTCAACTGTATGGATATCCTAAAACATATAATACTAATATAAAAATATTAGTAGGTCACCACTCACTAACCCATAATATAAACCATTAAAAAATTCATTTCATGCTTGTATTTCAGTAATGATATAAAATATTATTTTTAGGTATTATCTTATAAAATTAAAATATAATAGATTTCCTTAAAAAAAACCATTTTTACAAATTCAATTAATTAAATAAGATATCTTAATCCTTTTTCAATTCCTGTATTTTATTTAAATCACAAAAACTTTTTTCTTCAATATTATATTCTTTCTCTATGGAAATATATCTTCATGAAACTTTACATACTTTTCATTTTTATACTTAATATTAAATTCATATGCTTAACCATATTTCCCTTATGAATGGATTTATTTTTTAATATACGGATCCATATTGAAACATTAGAACCATAAAATTTTATAGATACTGAGTCTCACTATTTTTAGACTACAATTCCATAGTTTTTTTACTTCGTTTCATCCGGATTTTTGACATTGAGTGCCAAATAATTTTGACCCCCAATTATTTGAAATTCCGAAACATAATTAAATGAAATTCTGATTTTGAATTCTCTGAAATTCAAATTCTGAATTCCACAAAATTCACAATCCAAATTCCTATGAATTCATTTTCTTAATTCTTCAGAATTCAGACTATTAATTCCTCAGAATATAGACTTTTTTTGTATACATATTTGGACTCTGTTTCCTATTACATTTGGAGTCCATTTTAATAATTATTTAAGGTAACTTTATTTCATAATGAAATTATTCTAACATAATTGGATTACAGATTAGTTAACTTTATTAAACATAAGAATTCATTTCTTACATGATATAATTCCTTAAACATTGTTATGTAATAATAAAATGATGTCGAAGAAATTGTTTCTATCTAACCACTGGTTGAGTGACATGTGTATAAGTCCCTCTAAAATTCAATAAAACATATGACAATTAGAAGAAGAGATTATTATTGTATTTTCCCACTATAAATTCCCCAACCATGTGAATATTTAATCATCGTTCATGAAATTTCTTGTTGTGATGATTTGAATTGATTTATAGATTGATAAACTCACATTCCTTGTGCATTCATTGAAAATTGTGTTCAAATGTGAAAAACAAGTTGATCATTGTGAGAATATTACTATTTATTATGAGTGTTTAGATGTTTATTATGAGTCTTCATATGTTTCTTTAAATTATAATTTTCCTAATGATGGTTATTATGCATGTTTAGATGAATAATCATCCTCATGAAAACATACTACTTTTCCTTCATTTGAAGAATTTTTTAGATTTTCTAAATTACTTGGTAATTAAAAATGTAAGATAAAAAATAATATATAGATCAATAATTATAGAATTTTGTTTTAAAAAAGAAGAAAAATTATATCTTTATAAATATCATTATCATAAAACTATTGATTTTGAAATTATTTTTAAAAACCATAGAGATGTCAATTCATAGAAGGATAAACATCCTAAGGATCTTGAAAATGTTATTTCTAGGAAAAATGTTTTAGACTCTAACATAAAATCTAAGACTAGTAAATATGATGTTATGAATTTAGTCATTAGACAAAAATATTAAGTATTTTAAATAAAGATTCATTAATCAAATTTCATTATTAGAAGGAAATGATTTGATAATATCTATTCATAATAACTACATATTAGGAATTTTTTTGGATTTTGATATACTCACTCTAAAGCAGTTCTTAGTAACAATTATTTTGTTCCCCAAAGTGCTCCTTTTTTTCACTAAGTGTCAATGTGGTGGAAATTGGAAAAAAAATTATTCTTTCAAAAAAACTCTGTACTTATGTTTTCATAAATATTATTTTTATAATAAAATGTTGATATCTAAGATTTTACATTTTGAAACATCTGGATCCATGAATGGTGGTATTACAAAAGTTTAACTATTTAATTTTATACTAAAATAAATTAATTACCCACAATAATAGCAGGTACATAGATACGGGTTTCGCTAGCACTTTACTGGTAACAAAAACATCATTGAAAATATTATCACGATGAATGTAAGAAAAGTAACAATTATAGATAGTGCTCACAAATTTTTTTAGGTATATGAAACATTGATTTTCTTGTAAAAGTATTAATTTTGAATATTTTATTTATTAGAGGTAATAATCACATATTTATAAGAATAATACAATTCTGTGATGATTTTTACCTTGTAAATTATAGGAATGTTGAAATAATAGTAAAAAATTTCAAGGAATATTTAATTCTCTCATCCCATTTTCATGAGAATGATTATACAAATTACATATAAGACCTTAAGATCTATGAAAAACCATTACTTAGTGTAATTAATGATTTGTATTGATAATGACATTGAAGACTATGACACTATAACCATAGGAAACTATTAATACTCACAAAGAAATGACTTTTTTAGGATCTACTAGATCATAGATTTGATTCTTAAAAAGTCTGTGATTCTTGTCAATATGTAAAGAAATTTAAGTCAATATTTAAATCAATAGATGAAGTCTCAAGTTTAGATGAATTATAATTAGTGAATATGGATCATTATTGTCCAACACAAACTGGATGTATTGGATGAAAATACAAGGAAATTATTTTAGATTATGATTACACTAGACTTACATTGTGGCTATTTTCTACAAATGAGTCTGAGGACTTTTCACATTTTAACTGATTTTCATCCAATGGTATAAATGTGAAAATCCATTCCATTAATAACTACTCATAAAGATCATGGGGGAGAATTATAGTATTCAAATTTTGATTCATTTTTTAGTATTAAAGGTATTACTCATAGCATATAATATCCTAGAACTCCCCAACAAAATGCTATTATTGAAAGAAGAAATTGAATTCTTCAAAAGATAAATAGAATCATATTGAGTGAATATTCCGTTACTAAACAATTTTGGACTGTAGCTATTAGTAGTGCTTGTTATACAATAAATTGATTTTTAAACACACCTTTTCCAAAAAAACCATATGAATTGTGGACTATTCTAAAAACTATGGTTTCTTAGAAATTTTTAATTGTATGAAAAGTATTCATTTTGATTACTAGTTATCATTTCTGTTTAATTGTATCTCTTATCATTATGTTACTCATTTTCATTGGGGGGGGGGTACATTTCATTATTCTATCAATATTCCTTTTTTTTTCTAGAACCTATAATTTTATTTCATAAATAATAATTTTCAAAACCATAGAAGAACCTTATCAATATTGAAAACCCTTTCGATGAAATATGGAAGTTGTGTTTCCATACATAAATCATCACAATTAAATTTTTTATATGTTCGTATTTCTATATTGTTTAATGAAAACGTTTTCGGATTCTCATTCCTTAAAAATGAATTCTCATTAAAACCACCAATGATTAGAATCAATAATATTATTCATCAGAATTGATGACATCTGTGAGATCAGATCGAGTAATTCTCAACCATTGGATCTATTCGAGATTTTGAACTATCATAATAATACATATTTATAAGGACACTGACTTCTCATATCATATCTGTTTTTTAGATTTATGCACCAAGACTCTATTACTCTTTCTGTATTTCATTTCGAATATTCAATTTTTATAAATTATAAATGTCTCTTGAAGCTTGTCCTAATACATTGATGAAGTCTCAATCTAACATGAACCAAAGGACTAGTTAATGGTTACTGAGAGGATAGTTGGTCATAAATTCATTTTCAAGTATTATTATTTTATTGCAGTGAATATCAAGATGAATTTAGGGGTATGTGTTTGGGTTCATAAAGAAAATAATCTAGATCTAGTATACCCAGACCATGTATTGTTATTCATGGATTCGGTCATTTTCGATGTCAATGGTGGGAGATAGATGTTTACGTTTAGATGTTATACTAAATCATACTCCCTATCTTTCTATAAGACAATCAACATATTAGAAATTCCCATTAAAGGTGATTTTATTTATTAATCATAGTACTTACAAGAAAAAAGTCCCTTTTGTGAAGATTATGCATATGAATCCCTTGGACACCAGAATATCAAAAACTAAATAGTTCACTTCTTTCATCAAACAACATTTTATTAGAATTAGGGATGCAAGGATTTCTTATCCAAATTAAGGGTTATTAGGATTCACTTAAGATATGTGATAACTTTCTCTATGTTTTATTGGGGAACCTAAGAAAAAATATTTGGTGAAGTATAACCTTTTTAAAATCACCAACATCCTGAATGGAAAAAAAATCTCAGATTATAACGTATCTAGTACTTATTTCAAAGATCATATTCATTTACGTAGAATCCTTCATGATCCCATATCTATAAAAGGATACGAATTTAAGGACAATGTTACTGAGTGATGATACCTAATGAAGGATGGAAATATAATTTAATGTTGAATCGTTTAGTTTTATGATCATCCTGATAAAGATGACCATCCTTATGAAAAGAAATATTATGTTGCTAAACCTTCTAAGAAAAGAAAAGAATAAGAATAAGAACCATAATCAGAACACCCAAAATCAATGATGAAAATGATGTTTTCTGATGAAGTAGTTTCTCAGTAGAGGGAGTAGATGAAAAAGAGAAAATTAGGTGATCCTTTTTTCATACTCGGCCCTACAAAGGGTAAGACCTTGAAAAACATAGAAGCCAAAAATCTGGAAATAAAAGATGACAAGAAGAAACAAAATGAGATATAATATCAAGATCAAAATATTTAGATATGGATGATAGAGGAAGAATAATATTCAAAAAATGTCCAGATTCCAGAAGCTCTCTTGAAAGATGGTTCAATACCATATTCGATGGTTAAATAGTTAGAAATTATGCAGCAAGAAGAATTGTAAGGGGAAAATAGTGAATCTGTGATAAAAATGGTGTGATAATGTCATGAAAATAATATTTCATCTGAGAAACTGTCATTTAGAACATCCCAACCCTCATCCTCCAAATTAGGTTTGGATAAGGGAAAAGAAATATCTAATGATTAGGAAGTTAATAAAAGTCATTCCATTGAAGAATGTATGTACAATGAAGAAATTGTTCATGAAGATGAATTGGATGATAATGTTGTAGAACAACACCATGAGGTAGCTAGTAATTTTGTAAAGGGAGTTTCAATAAAAAAACTATTTCTCCATGATACACCTAGGAATGGTGATGTAAATGAATTATCCAAGTCAAAGTATATTGATGAAGTTAATGATATTTCTTCTAGGGGATGATGCTTCAAATATAGAATCATCATCCATTCGACATGATTTAGTGTTGAAATCATTAATGAATATTGTTGATTCAATTTGGTACCTTCCAAATGTTGAACCCCAGTGTCAACTAATTCGGTATTTAGTGAACTTGAAGATGGATTCAACATATTTTTTGATGGAAAATTCAATCACGAATTAAATTTTTTTAAAACCTTCATGATCAACTATGGTGTTCATAGAATGTCTTAAAAGAAGAGTACAAATTTTTAGAAATTAGTAGTTGATGATCTTAATAATATTGGTGATTATATGGATTCATCTATTGAAACATTCAACAAGACTGAAGAGAAGTTAAAGAATCTTTCTGAAACGATAAATAAAGAGAAATGTACCTATATTCAAGATAATATATACCTCTATTGAAAAATTAACTTTGTTACTATTTATAAAATGATTGAAACCCATACCACAGATTAGATAACAGATAATTTCAAATCACAATATGAACATATAATGTTTCTATAATATAGAATCTATCTCTCAAGAAGAAGAACCTAGATCATGAATTGTTACATAATAATTACCACGAATATAATATCAAGATAAAGATGATGATGACCATACTTAAAAGGCATTTCCATATGAAAATAAGGATGATTGATTTAAACTCCAATATTATTTTGTACTAAAACAATTTTTTCAATGTTACTAAAATATCTTTTTTATACTTTGTTTAGGATGAATTTTTTTCCTAACCATTTAAGTACCAATTCTTTCTCCTCCATTCCCTTTTGAAAATCAGTAAGGGGGAGAAAAGACTAGAAGAATTATTGTGTTAAGGGGGTGTCTACAAAATGATAAATTTGATATGTAATGGGGAGCTTAATCTTATAAGAAAACTTTTTGAAGCAATGGAAATTTATTATAAAGACAATTTGATATGCCCGAGAATAATATCCTTAAAGCAAAAAAACCTAAGGGGGAGTTAATCGTATTCATTATGCCACATATATAAGTAAGATAAGATTTTATATCATGTTTTCCTAACATAAAACTCTTTTTCAAAAATTCGTTTGGTATTTCCAATAAGGGGGAAATTGTTAAGTCAATAAGTTATCTTATGACATTTTCAATAATTTTATTTTTTGAAAATCACAATATCATTTTCCTTAAATATTATTTTCATTCTCTATGGAAATATATTTTCATAAACCATAACATACATTTCTATGTTATGATTTATGTGAATTATCTATGCTTGACAATATTTCTCTCAAATAAAAATTTCTATTAGATTATTCAGGTCCTTATTCAAAACTCATGACCTTAGAATTTTCTAGATACTAATTCTAACTTTTTTTGGCACTGATTCTATCTGTTTTACAAATACTTTTCATCATAATTATTGACTTAAATTTTCAAATAATTAAGACACTAAATTAATTGCTATTCAGAATATGAAATCATAGAAATTTAGACTTTTAATTTCCATAAATTTATACATTGAATTATCTAAAATCTGACTCTGAATTCTATGAAATTCAGAATCGTAATTCTATGAAATTTAAACTCACAATTCATTGAAATTCATACTCTGAATTCTTCATAATTAGGATTTTGAATTATTCTGAATTTAGTGTCACGACCTGACCTCGGGGCCCATGACTTGACTACCCCAAGCCCACCTTCCATAGGCCAGGGGCTGCCGACTAGCACCAAAAGCGTAAATCCCGTTAATCGGGAAGGCATTGCCTTTAAAAAAGTAAACAAAACACCACAGAGTACAAGTAGAAGTAAAAAAATATGTACAAAAGAATGTGCTAAAAAGTAAAAAGGGCCAGAATACAAACCCAACTCAAATGTACAGCTACAACTGAAAGAAAATACAACAGAAAAGTCAAACAGCTGGAAGAATAGAAGTAGCTCCTGGGTCGTCCACCTCGGATCCTACCTAAAGGGTAGGTAGAGATAGACTCCACAAATGCTCTCTCCCATCAACCTCCTCTGAGTATCATCACGTCGTGAAGTCCACCTCCAGATACTGACTCGTCGTGAGATCCACCTCCGGGTACCGTCCAGTCAACGATCACACGACCTCTGTCAGTGTTGCCCATCGTCTGCAACCAACACAATGAGGTACGGACATAGCTCATGCATGGGTGAGTATAAAAAAACTTAGTAAAGACCCCGAGACCCTCAAGGTCTCACTAAATCGAACAATTATAACCACAAAGAATGATCTCAATAGATAACCTCCACTTAGGTATATGCCCATACATATACCTAAGTTATCAGGTAACCCATCTCAATCATCAGGATACACAAAGATTATGAAATCAATGGATAACCACTACCCAGTTATATGCCCATACATATACCTAAGTTATTAAGTGACCCATCTCAATCATGAGGTAAACACAAGGTTATAGACTCAGGTCATCCCAGGATTTTCATTATCGAAACCGTAACTGCTGATGAGTCCCATCTCTGGAGTGTACAGTGGTCCTGTCATGACTTTGAGGTACTGCTCACTAACCTAAGACTGATGAGGTACTCCTCCTGTCGAGTACCGCGGTCCAGCCACCCAATGACAATAGTGCTTCCCGCCGGGGTATGCCACCCAAACACAGTTGTGCACACCCCTTAATAGCCTGCAGAGGTACTCTCCGGACGAGTACCGCAGGTCTGCACTGTCACACAGGTAGTGCTTTGTCCGCCATGCGTCTGCACCCAACAATGTAGTGCTCTGACCACTTGGCTAGTCGAGTCACTCGAAGTCGAGTTGGTCAAGCAGTCATCAGGTCTCAACTAGCTACACGGTCTCCGTACACTGAAAACTCGTCTCCGAGAGGGTCCACTCCATGAGCTACAGGTCTATACTCCAATTATTTCATAGTACCACGAAGAAGTATCTCAAAGGACCGCCTCGTCAAAGAGGTCTCAACCCAACAGACGGAGTGTCAATCAGACGCCTGATCTGTGAGTTATTAGCCTTTTCGTCCCAGGGGCCCGGTTGGTTTTGTGTGCCATCCAACCCATTCATATCTCAACTATACCCCGAACTCTCATAGGGTATACTTATAGGGACCGTTTCTCAATGTGATCACCAACGCCGCTAACGGTTCGTCAAATGGACGTCCAGTCTCAATGTTATCAGCTTTTCCGTTCTAGGGGCTCAGTTGGATTTCGGGTACAGTCCAACCCAGACATATTCCAATAGCCTCCAAACCTCAGGCGAAGTATACCAAATGTTCCGTCTAATCAAGAGGAATCCAACAAAGTCGATGACACGTCAATCGGACGCCCGGAGCTCAAGTTATAAGTGTTTCCGCTCCGAGGGCCTGGTTGGATTCATGATCGATCCAACCAAGTCGTACTTCAAAAGACACTGGTTAACCAAGCAGGGCACACCATTGCGATCCATACGGAAAAAACACACGAGATGGACTACCCATTGGTCGCAAACAGATAGCAGGTGAAAAAGTTGCATTTCACTGCATCATGCGCGAACTGGGGCTCGTGGGGACTGCGCCTCAAGCTCGACTTAAATATCGAAAATTAGTCTTGAAACATCATTCGTAATTCTAGGGTAACAACATCACAGACGGTTCATCATTCCAACATCGTATGAGAGAGATATGTCAGATACAAGATCTCGTAATAATAATAATAATATTATTATTTGGTGTTTCGTGGCCCCGCACCACGAACTAGAATTTAGTATCCAACATTAGACTTGAATCGACCGTATTAATGACGGGATTATATCACCACTGACGGCAAGGCAATCGTGCATCGCACGCATGAGTTATGGTTGGTCGAAGATTTAATAATAATATTAAATCTATTATTTTTTGAGCGCTTCGGGTACCCGATCCAAAAACCAGAAAAAAAACATCCAATATAGGACTCGTAATGTCCATAATGGAATCTAGGTCCCATTGTCATAGACGGTTCTTGAAACCGAGGTCACACGAAGAATATACCGTCAAAATACTGTTTTCCCAATGAAAATAATAATAACATTATTATATTATTATTATTTTTAATTTTAATATACTAAATTATAATATCCAAATCTTCCACGCACCAACATTGGCACCTCCCCCATTCGGCATGCCCAAACCTGCTTTCCTTTATGGTTTTTATTATTATTTACTTTATTATTTCATCACTTCAATTTCTCTCTCCAATACAGTCTAATTTCTCCTTCAATCTTCTCACGCTCCAACCACATGAAGCGCCTCCAACCTATAACACTAGAAAACATCTTATTCGCACAGGGTGAGTCCACCAGAACCACCGTCGCGCCAGCGTCCCGCGCTGCAGGTGAATTCTGCGGGCCACCGGATTTGCTCCGGTGGTCCGTTTTAAAATCCGACTGCGCCGGCGTTCACCTCGGGTCTCACACTTTACTGTGGAATCATCAAACCGCCTATGCGGCCCGTTCCGTCAACGCCCGTTGATCCTTCATCAATTAAAAAATCTATGGAGCCTTTGAATCGCCACAACGGCGCGACGCGACGACGCAACGCTTCTTTGCTCATTCTTCATTGTTTCCACACGGTGTCGTTCCACCGCGACGCCTTTGCTCGTGCCGCAACGAGTACAACCATCAAAAGGGGGAGGAGGGTCGGCTGTGTTTGTGTGGTCCGACCTCCTCCCGTTATTACGATAACAGGCGGCTCAAACAATTATCAACAAAAAAACAATGGTCGAGGATATAATCCACATAAATTAAATTATACCAAACCCCTACCTTGATAACGAGAAGAACGAAGGTTTTTCGCGGAAAAGATCGTCGCAGAAGAAGACTCCATAAGCGTCGTCGGCGTGATGGAGAAGAGAGTCGTCGGCATCATGGTACATGGCGTCGCGTTGTCGATCTCTGAGGATGGCATCTCTCACCGGCTTCGAAGAAGGAATAAGACGACATGATGAACTCCCATTTGAGGTGACGATGTTCCTCTTCGAAGGTTCAGCGTTCTTCGCGTTCTACGATGTGGAAGAAGATGAACTTGAAGACATAGATTTCCCTTCCCCCCAATCCCCTTACACCACAAGACAACCTAATAAAATAAGTTCCCTCTCATTTTATTATCTTAAGTCATTACTTTCAAAATTACAAATTTCAAATACATAACTCACTTGAGGAGAGAGTCTCAGTTAGGACCTCTTGGTGGCAGCGTCGAGGCCTTATGATGTTAGTTTGAGTATGGATTGGGCAATCACTACTCATACTCAAATTGACGGTATTAGGAAAACGACATGATGGATTTTCCTTGGTCGGAGAGAAGGAAACCCCAGGAAGCACAAGATAAACACATGCATGGGAGGGTATAGCAGATCATTCTTGGGTCGGCCAACATTACCCTCGTGGCAGCAGGAGTTTGGAGTTTCAGTTCTAATCAATAAAGGGAGACCTCTAGAGTTCGAGGATGGAGATCACATTCTTATACGGGTCTCACCTCGACGAGGTTTACGGAGATGCAGCCGAGGATGCGATATATATCTGAAGTTCAACGGACCTTTCTAGGTCCCCAGCAGGGTAGGCGAGGTGGTTTACCGCTTCACCATTCCACCTTAGTTGCACCGGGTGCATGAAATCATCCACGTACCTCGGCTGAGGAGATATGTGAATGATCCTTCAAACATCATCGACCTCAGGGAGTTGGACGTCAATGACAAGGAGACATGCACGGAGGTTCCAGAGGAAATTGAGGATCGACAGGAGCGGGTCCTACGTGAACGGTCGATTCCGCAGGTGCGCTTTCACTGACAGCACAGGAACCTCCAGGAGAGCACATGGGAGCGGAAGGCTCAGACGCGTGCTCAGTACAACTTTTGTTTCCCTAGTTTGTGTTATAGCTTTACGGGGATGTAAATACCTGAGGTTGGAGTAATGTAAAGACCATTAAAATTCAAGGGAATTTTTTTCTCTTAATTTTCATTGAGATTTTACAAGAACACAATTTCTGACGGCACTTGATTCCGAGGCCCGGTGTGCCCGGAATCAATTTCTGAAGTTTAGCTCAGGTATGTTCAGTGAAGGAATGAGTGGGTTTTCCCATCTTTTGAACTGGTGCTCGGAATTGAAATCTGAGGGAACCGATGAAACCGCAGTGCCAATAATTGCTTAAGAAGACCCTTTCTGGAGTTGTGTTTTCTTGGGAGGAGTTGTTTAAAAAAAATTGAGGGATAAAAATATAATTGTTTTACAATTATATTTTCATTTCATGATAAGTGGATTAAGTGTTGTGTCACAACACATTATCCCTCTCTTATGTAGTCATAACCTATGTAAGAGAGTTAGGGGTGGGTCCCACTTGTAGTTAACTACCTATGAGATGATTAAAGGTGATGTGGGGCCCACACGAACACAACCCCTTCACATTCCTTAAACGTACTCTAACTCCCCCATTATGTGGGTGATCTCTCATCTTCCATAACTCACTCCGACCCCCCTTGTGACACATCCTGTCATTAATGATGCCAACTCTAAATCATTTATTTTTGACAAGCTCAAGATTAATTAAGATATGTTAATTCAACGTTTTGAAATGTTTTGAAAATGCGTGAGATGGGTAATAAAATAAGAAGAGTCTTATTTTATTAGGGGTTGGATAGTTGTGTGGGGAAGGGGAGGAGATAGAAGTTCATCTTCCACGTTGAAGAACATGACTAACGGTTCTTCTCCGACGAAGAACATCGACCCTTCGACTTAGAAGACTCGGCAACCCGGATTCTTCCGTCTTCATCTTCCTCCACAACAAGGGAGAAGTCTCCGACCGCGGTGATCATCTCCAATGAAAATGTACCTTCTTTCTTCATCATAGAAGCAAGTTAGGAGACGTTTTTTCCTCCTCGGATGCATCCCGAGGTCCACATAATCTACGTCTGACCTCGTGACGCCGTTCTCTGCGACACCCGACCTGCGACGTCAAATATCTAAGTAGGGGTGTGTTTTTATTTGAGAAATGATTATTATTCCTTCCATTGTTTATCTTGACCCGCTTTCTACCAAACTAACATTGAAGGACTGGGCCAAACGAACATGGCCTCATCCCTTTGCCATTTTTCTGAATGTTTGGTGGGATCTTCGTGTTCTTCATGGGTGAAGAACACCGGAACGTTGATAGTTCATTGTGCGACGCAACGATCCCAACTGAAGATACAACATCATGACTTCCTAGCGATGGTGCGACAACCATATCGGGTGACGGATCAAACCGGAATGGGATAGACTGTCCCTTGACCATTATTTGAGAAGGTGAATCAAATCGTGATTTTGGAGACGATCGGAGGCCCGAAAACACCGGTGACGATTATGGGACATCGGGGAAACTTAGTGTCCGAGGTTTCGTGCTGAGTGGACCATTAGAACGAAGAACGGACAACACGGTAGGCACGCTGACCGGAGGCGTCGATTCTGGAAAATTCCAGAATACACGGCGTGTTCCACTAACGAACACATCGTGTAGTGTGGGTGTACTGCGGCTGGATTTTTGGGTTTAGACAAGTAACACACGGAGTGTGACCCCGGCCACACGACGTGTAATCTCTACGCAGAATATCAGAAGTAGCTTCGCGGGACTTGGCGTGTATTTCTGGGAGACACGGACATGGATTTGAGTACACGGGTATATACTCCACCACACGACCAATCATGGACAGCTTAGCCAGATCCGACCTAGATGTTTGGCCATGGTGTGTAACCATACCACACCCCGTGTACATACTTTTTACAGGAAAAGACCATCGACACGAGCTGTGGAACACGGACAATATCCGTGGACAGAAGACATGGTGTGTAACAAAAAACACACGCCGTGTAATTACTTTTTAGACGACCAACCCTACGACACGGGCCGTAACACATGGGAAGTACCCGGTGTCAGATGACACTACATGTATCATATATCTACATGCCCTATACTTTTGGGAAATTGTTTGGTAATCTTGTTCTCGGTTACTTGGGCACATTTTTCTAGGTTTTCCGCTAAGATGTGGGATGAAACGTTGGGTTACATCATCCCTGGACTTCGTGACGGTTGACGTGTCCATCCCTTGACTCGAGGAGTGGATCCTCCTGAAACGATCTTGTTGTGTGCGGGAACCCTTGAGCTGGCTGCGACTGCGACGATGACAACTGTACAGAAATCCTCCATGGATTCAACGATGAAGACTACAACACTTAGCGATCCTATGTGGATTAGTGTTACTAATCCTGTGTGGGTTAGATTCGTTGTGGGTCATTGCAGGGGTTAGTTACCTATCGATCCTGTGTGAGTCAGATCCTTTGTGGGTCATTGCGTGGGTTAGTACCTATCAATCTTTTGTGGGTCCAACGGCTTAGATGAATCGGTGACAATATCTGGTCATCTCTATTGTCATACGAAGAAGTATAAATGTGTGAGATGAATCATTCTTTTCTTTCCTATGTGGATTGTGTAGTGCTGTCCTGTGTGGATTTACGTTTTGCATTCCTGTGTGGACTGGGTTGTACATGAGCTCGGATGTTGGAGGGTACTGAAATTCATGACTTAGGTATATGTATGGGCATATACCTAAGAATTGTTGGATTTTACTTCATGATTGTATCATTCTTTTGTGGTTTATCCTTTGTGGATTCTGGGAGACCTTCGGGGGTCTTGGGGTCCCTACTGAGTAGCTTATACTCACCCCTGCACGGGCTATGCCCGCACTACGTTGTGTTGGTTGCAGACGACGGACAGCGCTGATCGGGGTGGAGGCTTGCGGAGCAGGACAGTACCTGGAGGGGGACCACTGGGCGAGATGTACTCGGAGCGGACGGCTGGACCCGAGGAGCTGTGGAGGCTATATATACTCACCCATCAAGTGGGAATTCTAGTGGACGACTCGATTTTGTAGCTTTACTTTCAGTTTCTATTTTCCCCTTTCGAGTTCTACTTTACTTTCAATTTGGGTTTGTATACTGGCCCACTTACTTTTCCGCACTTACAGTTGTAATCTGTTTTTACATAGTGTTTACATTAGATTTCTTTCTCTTTGGTGTTTGTGGTTTACATTACAAAGGCAATGCCTTCCCTTTTTACCGGGTTTTACGCCTTGGTGCTAGTCGCCAGCCCCTGGCCTATGGAAGGCGGGCTTGGGGTAGTCACGACATGGGCCCCGAGGACGGGTCGTGACATTTAGACTCTTAATTTCTCATAATTCATAGTCTGAATTCGTTAGAATTATTACACCAAATTCTTTTATATTATCACTTTTTTTGTATACGTATTTAGACTATGTTTCCCATTACATTAATAGTCTGTTTTTTAGTTCTTCTTATAGTGGAATTTTATTTATGTAATATACTGTTGAAAAATTATTAGATTCTATTTTAATTTTTTTCACAAACTTAACAATGATTTTCATAATTGTTATAGATTTTTTAAATTTTTAAGATACAATGAAACAATGTGGGACAAACTATTTCTAAGTCACCATCACCTAGGTGACATGAGTATTGTCACTAACAAATTCATGAAAAAATATGGACGTTGGAGGAGGAGATAACTATTATATTTTCTACATATAACAACTTCATCCAATTTAATATTTAATCATCAATCAATATATTACATGTTGTGATCTAGTGATGATATTTCTAGAGATATAAACTTTCATTCTTTGTCAGATCTATGAATATCTTGTTCAACTGGGAACAACTTGTTTATATTTGTAAAAATTTGATTGTTGTTTAGTACAACCAATGGCATCTAGGGATAATAATAGGGATGTTCTTACTACCTTATTGTTTGAGGACGTATAGGTATGGGAAGATAGAGGCACCACTGCCTATATGTTTGAGGGCTTGCGGGGATATCAAGATAGACTCTGGTATTCTTATCGAAGGCTTACCCTGGTGTGGGTAAGATAATTTTTTTTGAATGTATGAATCAAGGGACTATTATCCAAGGTTGTTAGATACCCTAATATTTGGGTTTAATGATTTCATACTTGTTTAATTTATTTTGTTACACATTATATTTCCACATCAATTCTGTAAGAGAACTAATATATATCATTAAAATACATTATTATAGATGTATACTCTGATAAATGAGATTCTATATGCTTTAAGTTTGAATCGTTCCCTATTTAAATAGTTATTATGTTTCATTAACAGATCCATATATCTCAATCCTAGGAATCAATGGTTGTTAGTTAATAATCAAAGAGGGTTTTTTAATTCACCATATTTAACATCGTTAAACATAGATTTCATTTTAGGCATAAAAGTTGATGTTTTCAAACTTATAATCCCCACTATTGTAATTTGGAATCTATATCTATATTTTGATCCAAAAAATATGTGGTACGTAAAAATTAAACAAACATTAATCTCTTTTTTACTAAAAATTCTGAAATTATAGTTATTATACTTTTACAAAAAATTTCAAATAAATAAAAACATATATCCCATATTTTATTTTGTAACCATACATTAGAAAAAAAACATACATGTAATTTTCCAGGAATCGATGTTTCTAAATGGGATTAATATAAAATAGAGACACTATGTTAATCTTTGATTTAATGATTTCATATAGAAAAATAACCACACATCAATTGGCCCGACCTAAATACCTCATCTTATCAATCCTTCCATTACTACAGGGTGATATCTAATAGGTTCCCTATGTCTAAACTATTTCAAATCATCAGATAATCATTATATAATATTTCACATGCTTACCTATACTTCCCTCATATACAACCTTGTCATCTCATGAATTATCAATAATCAATATTAACATTAGAAAGTAGTGTTCTTTCCATCAAATTATATATCCAAAATAGTTGTTTTTCTAACTCACACCACTGAACACCCATATATGAACTTACACTTTGTTCATTAATAATAGTTTGACATAAATACAAATATCGGTTTGGTTATACCTCGTCATCCAAATAAATTATTAGTTCCCATATATTACCACAAAATCACCACTATAGGGATATTTTTCACATAACATTCAATTTAATAATGATTATGATTTATATATTAATTGTATTATATTATGTGTTACAATTATATAGTAAATACAATTAAAATTTTTCATTAGTCCTTTTTATAATTATTTAATAAATAATGAAAATAATGACCCTTTTAGTATACCACCACATATTATTCATTTAATCACCTCAATAGATATATACATTCAAAGGATTTCATAACGATAGAAAAACGTCATGATAAATAAAATACAATCCAATTACCACTAATTTAGAATCAACATTTTAAATAATTTAATGAAAAATATTCATGAACAATTTAGAAAATATAATTTCTATTAAATGAAGGAAAATTATTTTCAAAAATATTTAATGATTGATTCCTTTGAAAATACATATTCCCCATTTTTATCAAAAAGAGTAGAAAATATCATTATATGATAACGACTATGGTAGTACACCATGAGGCAACCCAATATTCTTTTTAAAATCATTGTGGATACAATCAAACTCTAATTCAATAAAAATTCCCCAATTAATGAATCCTAGAATAATATATCCCTCTTCAACAGCATCAAGATTAAGTGGAAATTGAAATAGAAGAGGGAAAACCTAAGATAAAATATAATATGTTATATTACCTACAATAAAAAACTCAAGACCTAATGAAACTCATAGTATTCACTATATAGAATAGAGGATCGAATGTGATGTAGTTGGTATTCCATACTAGTAAAAGTGTGGTGATATTATGGTATAAATTGAGTTATGATTTCTTAATCGTCCTCATTTATTGATCACATGGTCCTCAATTAATGGCATAACCTCCTCCAAAATATGAAATTATTTATTTGTTGTTTCAAAAATCAGAAAAATTCAACTCCACATCATGGATGTATTCAATAGGCCTATGGATTTCTTGATAATTCCACACTGTGGAAGATAACATGTTAAATAACCATGTTTGGTCCAGAAATTATAGCCATTTTGGAGTTACGACACCTATAACATTGATATGACCGAGACCAAAATGCACATAGTGCACTTGTGACTTCCGAGAAGCTTAACTTGAGTCCAAACCCAACAGTAGGCATGATGGTCCTATCCAAGGTGAATATGTGATTACATGGCTAAATATAACATATAAAGAGGGATGTTCTAGCTCGTTTTCAACATATAGATTCTAAAACACCCATTGATTCCATTAGGGATTAAACACCACAAATCCAAACCAAAATAAATCATCCCCATTCTTAGAAAAAATACCTTAAACTAGTAAGGTGACAATCTCTCAACCATTGAACATTCAGTCACCGTAATGTTGTAATAACAGTTGCTGACTAAGTGCAAGAAGAAACATGCAAGTCAATTAGAAAAATATAACCAAATCTATGAAATCAAACCCAAAACCTATCAATAATCCCATGAAACTACACTCATTAAAACATATAGATAGAAAAAAATATATCATTTATACTAGAATATCATTACTCTTATTCTCCCATATATAGTTGGATTCTAAAAAATCACTGGTCCCCCATATAATGCTCTAATCTTTTAAACAACCTATAAAGTGAAAAATCAAAAGAGATGACAATATTCAAATTAAATTCACTATTTGATCATCCCTAATCAACCATAAGAAAGATCCTCAAATAATCAATATGAAAAAAAACCTCAAATAAAATGATGAATCCTAAATATCAATTCACATTATAGACCATTTCTATCAAACTGAAAGAGATGTCCAAAACTATTACCACATTAAGAGATTTTGGATAATATCTGGAAATTCCTCACAAGTTATAATTCCCAAATAAGATCTAAATAGTCCATCCAATGTTTATGTTAATGTAACTTAGGGTAATTCTTTCACATCATTTTTTCTATGTGATTCCAACTTAACATCATATCATAACATCATATAGGTCCCAAACACCCCAACTCCTACTACTATTTGCTGATATATAATTATAAAAATTACATGGCGCATCAAAAGTGTCAAATATCATTTAGAGAATAGATATATAATAGTCACCAAATCCCAGGAATTTACAATACAATAATCCCACCATAAGAAATTTTTATCGGAAATTAATGAATCAAACCGAACATGAATCTCCTTAAAGGTCTCAGTGTCCCATATTAAAAAATTCAACTCTTCTAAAAATAAAAACCGGATTAAAAAACAACTTCCATACCACTATAGACACCCTCTCAACCAAAAAAACACACAAAATAGGGGTAATAATTTCCATATATTAATTTCTCTAAAATTCTATTAATTCAAACTAATCACATCAAAATAAGGAAATTCAAGACCAGATAAATATCATCAAAAGAATACTTATGAATTTTACAATGCCTTCACCAGAGAATAATTCAAAAAAAATAATGGAAACATTAATATGTATTTAATGATTTTTCATAATAATATAGGCACAAATCTTGTCATCTCAATGTTAGTAATGTAATATTGATTACATTAAAAAAATCAAATGGTTTCCACTCAAACGTCAAAATCATTTAGTGAATCATATGATCTTTAGAACGGGTATATTTTTATCAACCATTGTTATTTGTAGCACCTATAGAGTCACAAATTACTATATTCTAAAAAAGAAAAATTCACAAAGAAATCACAAAAAAATTATTTAATTATTTTTGTATCTCAAGAACCATAATTAAATGGTTGATATATCATTTTTAATTTTTTTTATTTTGTTTTTGGAAGAGTGGTTTATAATTACTACTCTAAATTTTCATAAATAGATACACATAAGATTAAACTGAAACAACTAATAAAGGATATGGGAATCTTATCAATACATTGATCAATGATATAACATAGAAATCAAATAATGGTATATGTTTGAAAAATATATTCTCTTAAATCATTTCAGTTGACATAAAAATGGGGATTAAAACAAAAAACATTAATGAAATTATTGGTGGAATAAAATATTAAGGGTTATATGATATTAATCCAGTTGAATCTAATTAAACTAATGGATTTAAAATATACTTATTATTGAAGATGTTAATAGGTGGAAGTCATATTATAGTATAAAAAATTAGGATAGAGGACCTTTTCATAAGAAAATTTAATAAATATGGATAAATGTGATATATTTCTAAAATTTTATTATTGGAAGAATTATGTTTAAATATAATGTTAATAATAAATATAAAAGTATCAATGTTCTCTAAATAGATTTTTTGAAATACGTATACTTTAATATTAATTAAAAACTCCATAACATGCACTTCAAAATCAATTATTCATCTTAAATTACAATGGGTAACCTCAGGATGTTCATAAGAAAGGGGTGAGAAATAAATACAAATAAGGGAATAATGAATGCCTAGTATAAATAAATGTACTATATATAGGTGAAGATGAGTAACATGATGTCATATATGGTTGATAACCATAATCATGAACATTCGTTTATGATATAAAATGAAAACTTCTGTGCATCATAGAAACATGGGAAAACATAAAACAAGATATCATAAGCATAAGTCAGGGAACACTCTCAAGACACAAAACATAGTGAAATAGTGGTAACTGAACGTGCACCATTCATGGTTTCAAATGATATAAAACCAATTACCAATGCATTCAAGTTCTATATGACTCCATGTCCACCAATTAAATTCATATTATGTAAATGGATTTGTGTGCCACATAAATCGTAATAAATAAGAACCTATTTTATCACATTTAATCCAATGATTGTGGAGTGTGGGTCACATATATGGAATTACCCAATCCATTAAGGATAAGTACACCTATTTTAACATCCATGAGTATAAATAGGTATTGGTATTCACAACCCAAAATTTTTTCATCGAACTTTACACGCAATTTTCTATAGCGTAAGGGTTGAATATAATAGTTCAGGAAGGGTTTAATGAGTTTTTAATAATGTCTATCAGTACATGGGATTCATAAATATTGAAAAGTAGTGTCCAAAAACACATTAAAAAAAATGAAATTTTGGATTCTAAAAATGATTAAAAGAATGAATGTACATGATTAAAAAATTGGATGGGTGAATCCATTACATTAATTAGGTTCTTCTAAAATAATGGGAGTAAATTCTTAATATCGTGGAAACACTATAAGAGCGATTTATTATGGGACTATAAGAAAAGATTTATTTTAAATGGGATTTGATTGAAGAGTGGTGGGAGGTTTTGGGGCAATTTATAGAAAAAGAGATGGGAATTCATTATTAATTTTTAAACTCATGTTTTGGACTCTATATAAAAAAATAATCATAATCACCTAACATTCAAATGGGTTTTCCCTTGGTTTCGACCAAAGAGGATTGGTTTGGAATATTTATTTGGATAATATCCAAATTTAATTAAATAATATCTCTAATTTTGTAGAACTGATTTATGCAAAAAATAATTTTTCTTCTAAAACCTTTATAACTAATATAAGGCTAGAGGAATAATTTTTGGACTTTAAAATAAAAAATTTTTAAACAATTATTATAAATGGGAAATTTTTATCATGAAAATATTTTATATAATTTATTATAGAAATATTCATATATTATAAATCCATAATGCATTCTGTATTAAATGATTACACAATAATTAAATAGCCTCAGAAAATAAAGAAAAAATTACCATAGTATAATCTAGAGATTATGAGTTAAAAACTAATATTTACATTACAAAAATATTTTATTAAATACATGAATTTAAAATTTAAAATAAACATTATTATTTACTATAAAATAAAAATTTTTATGACAATATGAAGATATTAACTATTATAAAAAATACATTGGAGTTCATTTATTTTTTATATCATATATATTTAAATCATTACTATTTTACAAATTATATTTCATGAAATTAATATTTATATAAAAAAATTAATGTTATCGAAAATTTTAGTTTTAATTCAATCTATATATCATTTAAATAAAAAAAATTTTCTTTATATCAAATTCTTGTTTACATTATACTCATTTTATAATAATCAGTATAATGTAATAATGTATAGAAATAAATATAATGATTATTTTATTAAAAATGAAATGTATAAAACTTTATACTACTAGGGTCATGATTCATAACCCCGTATTAAACAAGAATACACCCAAATAGTTATTTGTGGAATTGTTGTATTTTTCTTCGGGGGGGGGGGGGGGTTCAGTATACATAGATTAGGTGGTGATCTTGATAACATTGAACATCTCCCATTAACAGTTTCACACATGATTTAGATAATGAATATCAGCTTGGGATTGGTAAAGGTAATATTCTAGTAATTCTATATGTATTAGAATCTCCAATAAAAAGTATTCACAGGGTAAGATCAAATTTATTGAGGCCATCAATTATTCCTTGGATTTTAGTTATATATTATCAGACCCTATAATATTTATATTAGTTTTAATGGTCAATTTACAAATAGCTATATTATAATGTATTATAATTAAAATAATTTTAAGAATTATATTTTAAATTTTATAATTGACCAAAATAAAAAATTTAATATATTGTTTTTGTTTTATAAAACTATATTATATCAAAATTAATTTATTAAATCCTAAGGTAATTCAATTTATCAAATTTTGGGTCATTACATTCATCCCCCCTTCAAAAATTTCACTTTGAAATTTCATTTTGTACACTAAAAAAATCAAGGGTACAACAATTTGACGACTTGTTATAGTTTTAATGTTTAGTCCACAAAATTTTGGTTCATCCATAGTACATTGAAATTGTTAGTTTTATTTTTATTTACAACTTTTTATCTGTGATAAATTATCATTTTTGGTTAATCCTTCTATGAATGATCATTCACTAAAAATATCTTTTATGGATTTCATACATGTCTGGAATCCTCTATGTACTTCCATAGGATTGATATGTTTATAAAATCATTTAATTGAGTAAGTTTAGGTGGAAAATCTAATTGATATGCCATAATGTCTATGTTTATTTGGATCAAAATTAGAGTAATGTGTCTAAGAATAATCATTCAATTATTCCCAAACAATAGGAATTTCCTCTATAATGATATAGAAAGGAACACCTTATCTTTGAACTCAAACTCTATGACTCTTGATAGATTTTACACATAGATATTATTTCTATATTACACATATTTCATATAAAATTGAATTCATTTAAACTTTTTGGCCATCACTAGGATAAGATCAGGTCCCATCAAATTCTTCTCCCCAACATCATCCTAGTAATCTGGATTCAGACACTACTTTTCATAAAATTCCCTAAAAGGTTATATTTTAATTATAAAATGAATTTGATAAATTGAGAACTCTACTAGAATAAATTTTTGATCAAAACATCCATATAAAACCAGTTAACATGATTTCTATATATCCTTTATAGTATTAATTATTATGTCAAGACAAACTTTTATAGGAGGATGATAAGTTGTTAGGAAATTAATCTCGGTATCCAACATTTTATGAAGGCTTTACTAAAACAATATGTTAACCCTTAGAACACAATAATATATAATGGAGAGTGGTAGCCCGTGAAATCACACCACATTTCATTTATATATCATGCATATTTATTCAATATAGAAACAATACATGATAGTAATGAAATTAATTGACATTTTATGCCATTCTAATTTCCCCCAAATAGTATTATTTTCTTTATATTTCATATGGATTCATATAAAAAGAATACATGGTTATGATTTACCATTATCATACAAGTAAAAAAAATTCAATTATACCCTTATAATTCTATCATTCATCACTAACTTGTTAGAAAATCATGTATTGAGATATAAATTCTACAATATCCTTATTTAATTTATCCCTCCTAACATTTTGATTTATATCACTATATATCGTAGTGATTTATAGAATAATATATATGGATTTGATTTTTACATCATCCATAAGTTACATTTTTAGTTATATATTTGATAGGTCACATAATCATGTTTCAAACCATATAACCATGTATTTGTAAAATTTTAACTCTAGAATGTTCTATACCTATTTTTATGTCACATTATCATAATTTTGGGACTCCATTATCCACTCATCAATGTATGGTCAAGTATTTATTTGAGAAAAGTAAGATGACATAACTTTTATGATTCCCATTTATATTCATCTCTCTTCCATTAAAAGTGGATCCCATTCGATCCTCAATATGTATTGGTTTTCAAGATCATTTCACATAGATAATTTACTAATTTTGTTTTCTTCTGTTGGATATTAATTGATTGAATATTAATACTCCATGATAAGCTCTATCAAACATAATTGGTATATATTGATATCATTTCTATGTCAATATACATGTGGATTTTAACATATGTGTATATATCACACATCTACCAATAGAGATAATGTAACATTGTTATGAATGTGAAGATAAATTAAACTAATTATAGATCATGCATTGATATGTTCTTCTCATGAATAAATAATTGGGGAGAGTAATCGGCTACACATTTTTCAACTTTAAGTCTACATAACCCAATAACTTATAGGTTTCATCACAATATATAAAATATTCTTCCCCCTTGTGGATAATATGAGCATTGGTGTTAGCACTAGTCTCTTATTTAACTAATTAAGTCTCTCATCACTTTCAAAGGTCCTGAAAAAAATTATCCTCTTTTTAGTTATATTACATTCATGGGAAATTCAATCACGGTATGATTCTCTATAAAGACCCATAAAAATCAAGGGAAATTTTTTCTTAATTTTCTTTGGAATTTTACAAGAGCGCGGTTTCTGATGGCACCTGATTCCGAGGCCCAGTGTGCCCGGAATCAATTTCCGAAGTTTGGTTCAGGTACGTTCAGTGAACGAATGAGCGGGAAATTCTAACTTTTGAACCGGTGCCCGGAATTGAAATCTGAGGACACCGATGAACTCGCAGCGCCGATATTCGCTTAAGGAGACCTTTTCCGAGGTTGCGTTTTATGCGGGTTGAGAGTTAGTTTTGGGGGAAATAAAATGAAGTTAAATAAATTGTGGAAACACAATTTATTTTCATCCATGTTGGTTATATCCTCCCAAAGGGAGTAAGAGGTGGGACCCACATCCACTTAACCTCCCTTGAGAGGATTAAGTGTGGTGGGGCCCATACGAACCCTAACTCCTCAACTCCCCTTAAAACTACCAATAATTCCTCTCTAATTAAACTTGACAACTTGGGTTATTAATTAAGATGAGTTATTTTAATTTCAAACTTTTGAAATTCAAGTGGTTTAGTTGTGTAAATAAAATAAGCTTTAAGCTTATTTTATTCTGGTTAGTATCCTTTGCCACCTTGAGAGGTTTTGGGAAGCTCTCTCTTCATCTTCTTCAACCTTGATGAAGAACACGAAGAACACTTAAGCTCCGACGAAGAACGCTGCTTCTCTTCTTCGTAGCCGGTGTGTTTACAAAGATCGACGATGCCTCTTCTTTCGATCTTCTTCCCGTTTCAATGAAAGGAGACGCCGATTCCTCCTCAGACATTCTTCGTTAGCTTACGAAGCTTCTCCAGCGATGATACCTCTTCGGACGCACCTTGATGTCAACAGAATCGACGTTCGATTACCGTGACACACGACCTCCACGACGCTTGTCTTCCGTGGCTTGTTGGCGTGCTCCACTCTTGAAACCGAGGTAGGGGATTATTGTAGTTTTATTTAATTATTCTCGTTATTGGTTCTGGCATGATGAACTTCAAGGATAAACGATTAAATGTTATCGTTTAACGAGAGGGGGGCTGGACCGCAAAAACATGGCCGAACCCCCCCCCCCTCCTTTGTTCATGTTTGTTTTCTTTGCAAATGGAATGGGATGGCGTGGTGTCGTCGCACCACGCGGGAATCCCACGACAAGAATGTGTGGCGCCGTCGCGCCGCGCCGTGGAAAGGAATTCAAGAACGCGACACCGTCGGGCCGCGTCGAAGGAAACCAATGACGCCGCGGCCGGAGCGGGGCCGCGGCGGAGGGGCGCGGTGCCGTTGCACCGTGCCGGACGACAAAGGCCACGGCCTGTTCCGGGCCCTAGCGGAACAAGGTGACCGGCGGCTAGCCGGGCCGCCAGTGTCGGAAGCCGGAAGAGGACCGGCCTTTGCCGGTCCTGTTGAGAGGGAGTCGGCCGGCCAGGTCAGGCCGGCCGGGATGGAGAAACCCGGGGGAATTTAATTCCCCCGGCCAGCTGAGCGGCCCCCTATAATGAGGGGGGGCCGCGGTTACAAAGGGGGGGGGGTAGAGCCCCCCCGTTTCTCATTCAGCTCGGCCGAAGGCCGAGCTCGCAGCGCGCCCAGCGCGCTGCCTTGAGGCGGTCCGCCAGGCCAGGCTGAGCCCAGCCGGGCTGGGCCGCACCAGGCTGGGCCATGCCGGGCTGGGCTGACCCTGTCTGGGGCGGGTCGACCCGGTTCGGGCCATCCAGGGGGTCTCGGGCCGGGTCGGCCCGGTCCCGAAACCCCCGTTACCGAACTGTTAGGTTCAAATTCCCATAACTCGGGCTACGAACCTCCAAACGATACACTGTCAGTGGCGATGCGATCCTTGGATCGAGACGGTAGTTTTGGTATATCACACTCAAGGTTTCGGAATACATTGATTTTGTCCAGGTTGGTTCGTACATGAAACCAACCGGGCCCTCGGAGCGGAAACGCTAATATCTTGAGCTACGAACGTCTGATTGACGTGCCGTCAGCATTGTTGAGTTCCTCTTGGTGAGACGGATCTTTTGGCATACTCCACCCAAGGCTTGGACGCAGGGGGAGTACGGACGGGTTGGTTTTTCCATAAAATCCAACCGGGCCCCTAGAACAAAAGTGCCAATAACTCTCAGACCGGGCATCTGATTGACGCGCCATCTGTTGCGTTGAGTCCCTGTTGACAATACGGAACTTTTGGATACATCAACTTTGGAATATGTGACAGTTGATGTATCAGCCTCTCGGCTCATGGAGTGGACCCTCCCGAATGAGCTTGTTGTGTGCGAGAACCCTATAGCTGGCTGCGACTGCTACTGTGACTGCGACGACGACTGTGCAGAGATCTTTAGTGGATTCGACGACGACGACTACATCACTCAGCGAACTTGTGTGGATCAGTGCTATCGATCCTGTGTGGGTCCGATCCTGTGTGGGTCAGCGCTCAGCGGTCTTGTGTGAACCAACTCCTACAGATCCTGTGTGGGTCTTTGCGGGGGTTAGTACCTATAGATCCTTTGTGGGTCCGACGACTTAGATGGATCAGTGATCATCTCTATCGTCTTTCGAAGAAGTATACCTATGTGAGCTGAATCCCATTTTCTTTCCTGTGTGGATTGTGTTGTTCTATCCTGTGTAGATTACGTTTCTCTTTCCTGTGTGGAATACATTTACTTTCCTGTGTGGACTGAGTTGTACTTGGGCTCGGAGGTTGGAGCGTATTGGAAATGATGACTTAGGTATATGTATGGGCATATAGCTAAGCAGTGTCGGTTGTTACTTCGTGATTGTATCTTTCCTTTGTGGTTTATCCATTGTGGATTTTGGGAGACCTTCAGGGGTCTCAGGGTCCCTACTGAGTAGCTTATACTCACCCTTGCACGTGCTATGCCTGCACTACGTTGTGTTGGTTGCAGACGACGGACAGCGTTGATCGTGGTTGAGGCTTGCAGAGTAGGACGGTACCTAGAGGTGGACCACTAGGCGGGACGTACTCGGAGCGGACGGCGGGACCCGAGGAGCAGTGGAGCTATCTGTACCCACACTTCAGGTAGGATTCCCAGTGGACAGCTCGGCTTAGTAGCTTTTACTTTTTAGTAGTTGTTTTCCTTTTCGAGTTGTACTTTACTTTCAGTTTGGGTTTGTATACTGGCTCATTTTTTTTCCCACACTTTCAGTCGTACTCTGTTTTACTTAGTGTTTACTTTTCCGGTTGCTTACTCTGTGGTGATTGTTTACTTTACAAAGGAAATGCCTTCCCTTTTTACCGGTATTTATGCCTTGGTTCTAGTCACCAGCCCCTGGCCTATGGAAGGCGGGCTTGGGGTAGTCACGGTACGGGCCCCGAGGATGGGTCGTGACAAATTGGTATTAGAGAAGTTCGGTTCTACCGCGAACTCTGATCTTTTCTATGTGAAGCAATAGTGATTAGCGTAATTGAGTGTGGTTATCAGTCTAGGGAGTCCAGTGTTGGTGAGGCGGCCGACGTATCCGTACACCAGGACCCTGGCTTCTGATTTCCGACTTAATGAACGAAAACATTGATTTCATGTGTGTTTCTAAGTTTTCATTGTGATTACTTTATATCAGCTCACCAGGTATACTGTTCTGTCCGTGGCGCACCTGTTTCCTTTTCAGGATGGCCCCATGACGGCAGCCAGCTAGGGTTCCGAGAGTCGAGAATGACGACAGCCCACACGAGCGATGGGGCCTCGGTGGAGGGCCCTTTGTCAGCTGTGGCACCGATGGTATCTTTACCCGCCGAGCCCCCGATACTTCAGCACCAGCCGCTGATGATGCACGTCGCCTCAGTGCACTGCATGAGTTTCAGTGCTAGAGACCGCCCAGGTTTTGTGGGGAGATGGACCCCCAGGCAGCCGAGGACTGGCTGGAGGCAGTCGTACGAGTTTTCAGGCTAGTGAGGACACCAGCAGACCTCATGGTGATCCTCGCTGCGAGCCTACTACACGCAGCAGCGGTCCGATGGTGGACCTTGATGCTACAGGTACACGATGAGGCATCTATACTTTGGACGGACATTGAGGGCCTCTTCCACTCGGATTTCATCCCAGCCACCTTCCATGCGGTGCGTATTCAAGAGCTTCTTCAGCTGCGGTAGGGCAGCATGACGGTCGCTCAGTACTCGGCGAGATTTAATGATCTCTTGCGCTACTCGACCGACATGGTACGGGACCCCTTCTTCTGGGCCCGGACCTTCGAGCAGGGATTGAGACACGAGATCAGGGAATAGTTGATCTCCCTCAGCATACCGACTCAGACGGGAGTACTGGAGAGGGCCCTTTTGATCGAGAGATTTCTTGCTGAGTCTACACCAGTGCCGAGACCCACTAGAGGACAACACGTAGTAGAGTCTTCTGCAGCAGGCAGTCGACGGATGACTCAGGGGTCCAGGCAGACCAGACCCTCAGGCAGACGACCTCATGACACTGGCTCAGCCGTGCGGGGCACACAGCGTGGAGCCAGTCTTTCGAGAGGCAGTCAGTGCTTCTCGTGCGGCGGGCAGGGCCACATGGCTCGTGACTGCCCGACCCGCCATGCTGAGGAGCAGCAGACGGTTGAGGGACCACTGAGGCAGAGGTAGAGGTTCGACCGTGGCGGTCCGTAGGGAGGAGGCGGACGAGTCAGAGGAGATGGTCGAGCAGCAGGTGGTGGGCGACGCTTTGAGGCTCTACCACCACCACCACCAGGAGGTCCACCCCAACCACAGGGAGCTGGAGGGTAGAGACATGCACAGCTCCAGGCAGAAGAGGCCTACGACCACGGCGCGCCAAAGATGATTTGAGGTACTATCTGTGTCTATTCCACCCTGTCTGCAGTACTTATAGACACAGGAGTGAGTCACTCTTTCATATCCACTGCACTTGTTCGGAGCTCAGTGATTCCAACAGAGCTGTTGGCTCGATCCTTACGACTAGAGATTCCTATGGGAGAAGATTCGACGATTACGCACTGGTGCCGGCAGTGTGAGATTACTCTAGGAGGCGAGAGCTTCGGCTGGGATCTTCTTGTAGCAGCGTCGAGGCCTTACGATGCCATCTTGGGCATCGATATGGGTATCTACGGTCCATGCACAGATTGACTGTTTTAGGCGCAAGGTGCGATGTGTACGCACCGACGGGAGTAGGTTAACCTTCACCGGAGAGAAGGGTGCCTTTGCAGCACAGGATGGACTTCCGCGGAGGAGAGGACATCCCATCACTCATCAGTTGGCTAGCCTCATCCTAGGAGCAGTTGACGTGCGGAGTCCTAGTTTTCCTGCAGTGGTGGATCAGTTTGCGGACGTCTTTCCCGACGACGTTACAGGGTTACCTCCTCGCAGGGAGGTAGACTTTTATATTGACTTGTACCCCGAGATAGCTCTGATATCAACTCCAGCATATTGGATGGCCCCCGCCGAGCTTCGTGAGCTATGGGTACATTTGGAGGACTTGCAGGGCAAGGGGTTCATCTGACCCAGTGTTTCACCCTCGGCTTCCCTGATATTGTTTGCAAAGAAGGCGGACGAGAGCTTGCGACTGTGTGTCGACTATCGTCGCCTGAACAAGGTGACAGTGAGGAACAAGTATCCGCTACCAAGGATTGATGACCTCTTCGATCAGCTCAAGGAAGCACGGTGGTTCTCGAAGATAGACCTCAGGTCAGGTTATCATCAGCTCAGAGTTAGAGACGAGGACGTGCAGAAGACAGCCTTCAGATGTCGGTATGGCCACTATGTGATCATAGTTATGCCATTCGGTGTAACCAATGCTCCAGCAGTGTTCATGGCCCTCATGAACAGGATCATTCAGCCATACCTCGATCGATTTGTTGTGGTCTTCATCGATGACATTTTGATTTACTCGAAAAATGAGGAGGAGCATGCCTACCACTTACGGGTTGTACTAGACACACTCTGAGAGAACTAGCTTTATGTTAAGATCTCTAAGTGTCAGTTCTGGATACGTGAGGTCCACTTCTTGGGACACATCATCTCTGAGGCAGGAGATACAGTGGATCCTGCAAAGATCGAGGCATTGTTAGCTTGAGATCCACCGAGGAGCGTGACGGAGGTGCAGAGTTTCTTCGGTCTAGCTGGATACTATATGAGATTTGTTTCATACTTCTCTAGAGTTGCGACACCACTCTTAGCTTTGAAGAAGAAGGGGAAACCCTTCGTGTGGTCATACAGATGTCATCAGAGTTTCCAGGAGCTGAGACAGAGATTTACCAGCGCACCTATCTTGAGGTTTCCTGAGGAGGGAGTAGGGCACGTAGTTTAATGCGATACATCAGCGACTGGACTTGGATGTGTCCTGATGCAGGAGCGGGCAGTGATCGCCTATGGATCATTTCAGTTGAGGCTGCATGAGCAGAACTACGCTACCCATGACCTGGAGTTAGCAGCAGTGGTCTTCGCTCTGAAGACATGGCGACACTATCTGATGGACGAGCGTTTACAGTCTTTTCTGACCACCAGAGTCTCAGGTACATCTTCTCTCAGAAGGACCTGAATCTGAGACAGGGATGATGGCTAGAGTTCCTCCAGGACTATGACTTTCAGATAGTCTATACTCCTGGGAAGGGGAACATAGTAGCTGATGCCATCAACAGGAGGACGGGAATTCAGCTACTTGAGGAGGGGATGGAGCAACTAGCCTCTTTGCAGATATCCATCGTGGATAGAGATGGAGCAGCCTTCCTTTAGTCTCTCACAGTCACTCCTCCACTACTGCAGTGGGTCAGAGAGAAACAGTGTGGGGACGCTGACTGTGTGACGCGGCATGCACAGATATCATCAGGACAGGAACCTGATAGTTTCTCCTTTGGAGCAGAGCACGACAACCTTTTCAGAGGACGTACCATGGTACTAGTCGCTTTACGGGAGGAGGTTCTGAGAGAGTTTCACACTTCTCTTTTGGCGGTACATCCTGGAGTGGCGAAGATGTACCCGGATCTCAGACGACAGCACTGGTGGCCAGGCATGAAGAAGGCTGTAGCAGAGTTCGTTTCCTGATGCCTCACCTACTAGCAATTGAAGGCTGAGCACCAGGTACCAGCAGGCTTGGTACAGCCCTGGGAGGTTCCGGAGTGGAAGTGGGATGGGATATCTATGGACTTCGTGACTGTACTTCCACGCACTTCCAGAGGTCACGACTCCATCTGGGTGATTGTCGACCGACTCACCAAGTCGGCACACTTTTGACCCATCAGAGAGCAGGGCTCAGTGGAGAACTTGGGACGTCTTTACGTTCAGGAGATTGTACGGCTTCATGGTGTGCCATCATCTATTGTCTCCGATCGAGATGCTCGTTTTACTTCCCGGCTTTGAAAGGGATTGCAAGAGGCGTTTGGGACGCAGCTACGTTTGAGCACAGCCTTTCATCCTTAGACGGATGGTCAGACGGAGAGGACCATTCAGACTCTAGAAGACATGCTCCGCGCATGTGTCCTCGACTTTGGTCATAGCTGGGAGGAACACCTACCCTTGGTGGAGTTACCGTACAACAACAGCTACCACTCCACCATCGGGATGGCACCGTACGAGGCGTTGTACGACCGACCTTGTAGATCTCCTTTGTGCTGGATAGACCCTGGGGAGTCAGCACTTGTGGGGCCGGAGATGGTCCAGGCCACGACAGAGAAGGTCCAGGTCATCCAGGAGTGGATGAGGACATCTCAGTGCCGGCAGAAGTCATACGCTGACAGGAGGCGGAGGCCACTAGAGTTCGAGGATGGCGACCACGTCTTCTTGTAGGTCTCACCTCGACGTTGAATACGAATATTTGGCCGAGGCGGCAAGTTATATCTGCGTTTCATCGGACCCTTCCAGGTCCTCAGCAGGATAGGCGAGGTGGCTTATCGCCTGGCTCTACCACCTCAGTTGTACTGGGTGCACGACTTCTTCCATGTATCTCAGCTGAGGAGATACGTGCACGACCTGACGCACATCATTGACCATGAGGAGCTTGACGTTGACAATGGGGCAACTTTTATGGAGGTTCCAGTGGAGATCAAGTATCGACAGGAGCGGTTCTTACGTGAATGGTTGATTCCTCTAGTGCGCATCAGATGGCATCACAGAAACCTCCAGGAGAGCACTTGGGAGCGGGAGGATCAGATGCGTGCTCAGTACCCTCATTTGTTTCCCTAGTTTTGATGTATCTTTACGGGGACATCAATCCCGGAGGTGGGAGTAATGTAAATACGCGTAAAATTCATGGGAAATTTTTTCATAATTTTCTTTGGAATTTTACAAGAGCGCGGTTTCTGAAAGCACCTGATTCCGAGGCCCGGTGTGCCCAGAATCAATTTCTGAAGTTTGGCTCGGGTACATTCAGTGAACGAACGAGCGGGAAATTCTATCTTTTGAACCGCTGCCCGAAATTGAAATCTGAGGACACCGATGACATCGCAGCGCCGATATTCTCCTAAGGAGACCTTTTCCGAGGTTGCGTTTTATGCGGGTTGAGTGTTAGTTTTGGGGGAAATAAAATGATGTTAAATAAATTGTGGAAACACAATTTATTTTCATCCATGTTTTTTATATCCTCCAAAAGAGAGTTAGTGGTGGGACCCACATCCACTTAACCTCCCTTGAGAGGATTAAGTGTGTTGGGCCCACACGAACCCTAACTCCTCAACTCCCCTTAAAACTCCCAATAAATGCTCTCTAATTAAACTTGACAAATTGGGTTATTAATTAAGATGAGTTATTTTAATTTCAAACTTTTGAAAATCAAGTGGTTTAGTTGTGTAAATAAAATAAGCTTTAAGCTTATTTTATTTTGGTTAGTATCCTTTGCCAACTTGAGAGGTTTTGGGAAGCTCTCTCTTCATCTTCTTCAACCTTGACAAAGAACACGAAGAACACTTAAGCTCCGACGAACAATGCTGCTTCTCTTCTTCGTAGCCGGTGTGTTTCTGAAGATCGATGACGCCGATTCTTTCGATATTCTTCCCGTGTCAACGAAAGGAGAAGCCTCTTCCTCCTCGTACTTTCTTCATCAGCTTACAAAGCTTCTCCAGTGATGATAACTCTTCGGACGCACCTTGACATCAACATAATCGATGTTCGATTACCGCGACGCCCGACCTCCGTGACGCTTGTCTTCCGCGGCTTGTTGGCATGCTCCGCTCTTGAAACCAAGGTAGGGGATTGTTGTTGTTTTATTTAATTATTCACGTTCTTGTTTCTAGCATGAAGAACATCAAGGATAAACGATTAAATGTTATCATTTAACAAGAGGGGGGGCGGACCGCACAAAAACGGCCGACCCCCCCCCCCCCTCCTTTGGTCATGTTTGTTTTCATTGCGAATGGAATGGGATGGCGTGGTTCCGTCGCACCACGCGGGAATCGAACTGCAAGTATGCGCGGCACCATCGTGCCTCGCCTTGGAATGGAATTCTAGAACGCGACGCCGTCGCGCTGCGTCGAAGGAAACCGAGGACGCCGCGGCGGAACAAGGTGACCGGCGGCCAGCCGGGCCGCTGGTGTCGGAAGCCAGAAGAGGACCGGCCTTTGCCGGTCCTGTTGAGAGGGAGTCGGCCGGCCAGGTTGGGCCGACCGGGATGGAGAAACCCGAGGGAATTTAATTCCCCCGACCAGCCGAGCGGCCCCCCATAATGAGGGGGGGCCGCGGTTATAAAGGTGGGGCAGCACCCCCCCGTTTCTCAATCAGCTCGGCCGAAGGCCGAGCTGGCAGCGCGCCCAGCGCGATGCCTTGAGCCGGACCGGCGGGAATGGCATGTCCTCCAGGCCAGGCCGAGTGCAGCCGGGCCGGGCGGACCCTGTCCGGGGCGGGTCGACCCGGTTCGGGCCGACCGGGGGGTCTCGGGCCGGGTCGGCCCGGGCCCGAAACCCCCATTACCAAACTGTTAGGTTCAAATGCCCATAACTCCGGCTACGGACCTCCAAATGATGCGCCGTCAGCGGAGATTCGATCCTTGGATAGAGGTGGTCGTTTCGGTGTATCACACTCAAGTTTTCGGAATACTTTGAGTTCGGCCGAGTTGGTTCGTACACGAAACCAACCGGGCCCTTGGAGCGGAAACACTCATATCTTGAGCTACGGATGTATGATTGACGTGCCGTCAGCTTTGTTTTGTTCCTCTTGGTGAGACGGATCATTTGGAATACTCCGCCCGAGGTTTGGACGCAGGTGGAGTACGGACGGGTTGGTTTTCCCTTAAAAACCAACCGGGCCACAGGAACGAAAAAGCCAATAACTCTCAGACCGTCTGTCCGATTGACGCACCGTCTGTTGCGTTGAGTTCCGGTTGACGATACTGAACTTTTGGATACATCAACTCTGGACTATGTGACAGTTGATGTATCAGCCTCTCAGCTCGTGGAGCGGACCCTCCCGAACGAGCTTGCTGTGTGCGGGAACCCTAGAGCTGGATGTGACTGCTATTGTGACTGCGATGATGACTGTACAGAGATCCTTAGTGGATTCGACGACGACGACTACAGCACTCAGCGATCCTGTGTGGATCAGTGCTACCGATCCTGTGTGGGTCCGATCTTGTGTGGGTCAGCACTCAGTGTTCATGTGTGAACCAGCGCCTATAGATCCTGTGTGGGTCCGATCCAGTGTGGGTCTTTGCGAGGGTTAGTACATATCGATCCTTTGTGGGTTCGAAGACTTAGATGGATCAATGATCATCTCTATCGTCTTTCGAAGAAGTATACCTATGTGAGATGAATCCTGTTTGCTTTCATGTGTGGATTGTGTTGTGTTATCCTATGTAGATTACATTTTTCTTTCCTGTGTGGAATACGTTTACTTTCCTGTGTGGACTGAGTTGTACTTGGGCTCGGAGGTTGGAGCATATTGGAAATGATGACTAAGGTATATGTATGGGCATATACCTAAGTAGTGTCAGTTGTTACTTCGTGATTGTATCTTTCCATTGTGGTTTATCCTTTGTGGATTTTGGGAGTCCTTCGAGGGTCTCGGGGTCCCTACTGTGTAGCTTATACTCACCCCTGCACGAGCTATGCCCGCACTATGTTGTGTTGGTTGCCGACGACGGACAACGTTGATCGTGGTTAAGGCTTGCGGAGCAGGGCGGTACCTAGAGGTGGACCACTGGGTGGGACGTACTCGGAGCGGACGGCGGGACCCGAGGAGCAGTGGAGCTATCTGTACCCACCCTTCATGTGGGATTCCCAGTGGACAGCTCGGCGTAGCAGCTTTTACTTTTCAGTTGTTGTTTTCCTTTTCGAGTTGAACTTTAATTTCAGTTTGGGTTTGTATACTGGCTCATTTACTTTTCCAGACTTTCAGTCGTACTCTGTTTTACTTAGTGTTTACTTTTCCTCTTGCTTACTCTGTGGTGCTTGTTTACTTTACAAAGGGAAAGCCTTCCCTTTTTACCGGAATTTATGCCTTGGTGCTAGTCGCCAGCCCCTGGCCTATTAAAGGCGGGCTTGGGGTAGTCATGGCACGGGCCCCAGGGACGGGTCGTGACATTCTCTATATAAATGATACAAACAATATAATCTATTGAAGCTATAGATATTCATCACTAATATTGATATGAGATATCATTCATTTGACTATATTTTTTAGGATCCATAGACATCCATTTGATTATGATAATATTCCTCAAGAATGTTACTTATTACATCTAAATAATCACATTTATTTTAATTCACATATATAATTTTTTTCTCATGGTCATTATTGAAAAATTAAAATACTCATCCAACTTCCCATTTATATTAGAGTATTTAATAATATCATATATAAATATTTCCTAAATTTTGTAAGTGTAATCCTCATAGAGTGTATTCCTTATTTATGTAATGAAATGTTTAGTATTAATGAGTCTAAATGGATTCTCTATGAACTCAATGTCAATGAATATTTTATAAAAATAAGTCATAGAGGTATCCTCAATATTCACCATTCTATGATAATATCTGTGCCACAGATCCACCATAGAGAAGTAGTGAGATCCATTTAGTTGATCAATATAGACATTAAAATTTGGAATATATTTGTTTTTCATTTTGTTCATGTTGTTGAGTTCAATATAATAAATGATAAGGCACATTGAACCTTCTTTATCCCTGCTGAAATGGACCAATGCACCCAATAGTGAATCACATGAGAGTGTAAATACATTTTAAATATTCTTTTTTGGTTTTTTCTTCAACATTCCTTGATCAGTAGTTGCAAATATATATAGACACTGTGAATATTGGATAATAACATGGTATAATATTTATTGAGAACTCAATAAATCATCTATGAGGAAGTTTATTCACTTTTTTGGAGAACACTTATGCTTATTCTCTTAAAATGGGTATGTCACAAGGCTTATCATTTCCTTATTCTTAATCATTTCAGATACATTCTCATAAGGTAATGATATTAGTTCTTGAGATGATGATTCTAAAATAGATAGATCATACTCATTACAATTTTATAAAACCATGGGGTGATTCTTGATACAGAGGATCATTTCCATCACCTGACAATTTATGTTGGCACTATACAATGGAATCTAATCCATACCCCTAATATCAACAATTTCTATTAAAGGTATTATTTCAAGATTCACTAGGAATTTCAAACCATAAATTTTGAAAGTGGAGAAATTATATACATGATATGAAGTAATTGATGAATTTTTTTCAATTATAGCTAAAATTCAATGTTTTCAAGTGCTTCAGGAATGGTACTACTAAATTTGAATGATATAAAATACTTAATATAAATATAGTCAAATAGTAAATTTTAAATACATGAATTGATGATAAGACCACCTTTCAATATTTTATTCGAGTTCTAATCATTCACTTTAACCGAAATAGAATTTGGTAGTGGGTTTTCAAACTATTAAACATATAAGTGGGAAACTATGAATATTGAATGGATAATAGATAAATGAAATATATTCCTTACCCTATTAATTTTTAGGTCTTAATATAATTTATTTGATTTTTATTTCAAAACATTAAATTTCATAATAACTTTCACCATAATACTGGTCTATAAAAATATTTTGAAATTATCATGGAATATCCACCAGGAACGAAATTTCATTTGTGAATAAATGCATCATTACTATACATCAAGATAATATTAACTTTATAAAAAATCCTGCATATTCACAAATATTACCCATATGTACAACTATGTCAATTCCACATCAACATGTAGTTTCGAAATAGGGAATTCATTTCTCTAAAACCACTCAATATATGCTTTCAAAAATAATGGGTGGTTTCCAGTGATTAGTATTATCCCTATGGATTTACAAAAGTTTTCTAATCTTATTAAAAATAATTCCTAGAAATTACACTAATACAAAACATGGTTTTCTATATTATTTATACAGTTTATATCATAATATATTATATTAATATACACATAAAAATCTGAATAGGCCAAGACAACTACTATATTTGTGTCATTTTACCCAAATAAAAATAACATGAAATATGGAAAAAGAATAAATTTTTTAAAACTCTATAACATTACCTTAATTTCAATTGACCTTCTTAAACAATATGAAATAATATGGGGTTGTACATAAGACAAAGTTCATTTATAAATACTTATAATTGAAAAATCATTGAAAAGAAAAAATTAAAATTGTAAATGTCTTCCAAGAGGAATCAGATGATGAAATTTAATGTTCAGAAATAAAATAAAGATCATAAATACATGATATTATAGGATAACAACAAGGAGCCTTTGTAATGTGTCGATAATATATAACAATTCTTCTTACACATAATTAAATGACAAACCCCGAGAAAACCCAATATAAGGTTCCTAAGATAACCTCTCATTCACCACCCATGGTGTATAATAATATAAAAACATTACCCAATGCATTATTTAAAACTATAATTCTAGGTTCACTAATCATATTAAAATTAAATACATGAAATTTTGTTCCCCATATATCATATAACATAAAAAAATTAATACAATTAACATCACAATTATGAACTATGGGATGTATAAATTGAGGTACCAAGTCAATTAAAGATTTATTCATCTAGTTTTATACCCTTGTTTGGATAATGTGATGAGTATTCACAATAGAAATGTTTAGCATAGAAAATAATAAGAAAATTGTATATGCATAATGGGAGTAGATAATGATTTATAGAAGGGACTAATGAGAGTGAATGATGGGCTGCAATTACCTGGGAATCATTATGATATTAAATGTATGTGTAAAAAAAATTTAAAGATAAAAAATTAGAAATAAAATAGGATTATTATGAAGAAATTACATGAATAAAAAGAATGAGGGGAGAATCCAGTACCTTGATTTGGAGTTTCTAAGAGATATGAAGGGTATTCCTAAGAGACTAAGAACACATTCGGATGAATTTTAAAATTAATAAAAATATTATCTTAATGATTAATGATTTTTTAGTGAATAATATTGGGCAGTTAAATTTATATTTATTAAAAAAAATAGATAATAAATCATTTCTATTTTATAAACATTGGTTTGGGACATTATAAAAAATATATAGTCTAAATTAAAAGTTTATTTATGGTTTATGATAATGGTTTATGAAAAGTAGGAATGGTTTTCAATATTTTATTCTTATTGAAACCTAATTCATCAAAAACCAAACATTAATATTGGGTATGTTCATCATGTTAAAAAATAATAGCTTTTAATCCAAATAAAAGAATGTTTGTTTTGGAGGATTCATTGTCAATTTTAAAATTAATCATATAACATCATTGACACATTATATTTAAATTAAAATATATTTTTGGGTTTCTATGATTTTTACAATATTTATTACACCACTCTTTGGATATTTTGATGACATAATATATAATATATATTTATAACATATTAAAAGTTTTCTGAAAAAACTGTCTATTTTATAATAATTATGAAAAATTTACAATTGTATTTTTTCAATTTGTGTATTTCAAAAATAATATTTATTTTTCAAAAATATTTTCCAATATATAATATATTACACTTTTAAAAAAATTCATTTACTAGAAAATACTTGTATTTATGACACTAACAACATGATAAACCGTATAAACATTACATTGGACTTCATTCACTTATATTTTTCATTACATATAAATAAATATTATTTTAATAACATTATTTCATTAATATATTTATTTTCAAAAATCATTAAATTATCAAAAAAAGTGTGTCTTAATTGAAAATTAATATTTTCCAAATATATAAATTTTCCTTTTTCAAAACAAATTTTTTTATTCAACTCATTATATGATCATGTGTATACATTATTAACGAAAATCATTAAATTGACTCATTATTATATGTAATAGGAATACTATAAAATTTCATACTTCTGGGTTCTAAATAAAAATCCCGTTATTTCATAAATTTAGACACTATGAGTAGGGTGTTCTATTGTTGATGTTTCATGGGGATGTTTGATTATCAATTTTTTCATAATGATCTCGAAAAACTTGAAAATATCTAATAAATGGTTTTATTGAAGTTTTATTTATAAAACATTTTACTGGGCTAGGTATTTGTCAAGGCCTAGTGATTTAATCTCTCTCAATTATTTTGATAAATTAGGTAAGGGGTGTAGTAATAATGGTCAAGGACATAACTTCTTCCATCTATACTGGTAAGACATCATTGTATCCATTCATTTATAAAATAATCTTATTGGTCACTATAAAATGCCTATATTAACATTGTCTATAATGGATAATGGTACTTTATGTCTTTATATATGTATTTTATAATAGTATAAAATGAAAAATGAATTATAGTGAATATGTTTTCGATTACTACAGTTCTTTATAATGATTTAATTCATTAAGAAGGAAAATAATTTATAAATGTTTTTGTCATTACATTAATAGATTAAGGGGTTACCTGGAAAAAAAATTAGGGATCATTTGAAACTATTAAATGATTTCATACTTAACATTACAAAATTAAATATTGTACCGATGGTAGGTTTGATTCATGATACATATTTATATATTATATTAATGGATTCACCTTATTCCATTATAAATTTGTATTTTTTTGATAAATAATGGATTTTATGATCATTAATATGGATTTGTAATTTGGACAATGATATTTATGGATGAATAATAAAGAAATCATATCACGATGATCTAGTGGATTGTACTATCAATTGTATACATGTTTAATGATTTCATAAAAATTCATGAATATTATTATTGGAAATTTTTGTAGAGGAAATGATATTAATATGAAATAAAATCAATTATTATGATATATGTTTATATGTAATTTAATAAGTTGGTAATAATGAAATAATTAAAATGACGGATATTTTGGTAATATAAGAGGTATAAATTTTCATACAAATTTGATAACAAGAAGATAGTAATGGGAGATGGTATAAAAAAAATTTAATATAAATTCATTTTTTTATGAGTATTTCAGTGATGTTTTTAGATGATAATGAACCTTTATATTGATGTATAATGTTTTGGGTAATGATAATTACCTTGGTGTAAATTTTAAGAAACCATGAAGTATATTTTGTATGTTAGGTCACTATGGGGTGGTGACATAGTAATAAAAGAATATGATTTGATAATGGTTATTGAGGTAGTTTCTCAAATGATATATAAATGTTATTATATATTATTAGATCTATAAATGGATGGTATTTGAAGTTGATTATATTTATTTTTTGGAATATGGTTTTATAGCGTATTGTTGATATATATTGTGGTTATGTTTATGATTAGATTTCTATGTTGATATATATAATAATTTTATTTATGATATAAATTTTTCAATATGTTTTTACTATTTAGGAATATATGCATTGGATGGTTATGGTATTCAGGGCATCAATAAGTGGATTATAAGAATAGAGGAGTGTATCCAATCATGGGACAAGCTAGGATTAGGGTTCTATGTTGTTCTGATGGAAGAACCAAAAACTAAGGTAATCACCATCCTATAGAAAAATTTTAGGGAGATAAAATCTAGTAGTCTTTAATTTCATTTTAATGACTCGGTGTCCATTTTTTCTGAAAATTTAGTTTTCTCACTTTTTTCCTTAAAAGTGTTTGGTAGAAAAAAAAATTAATTATGAGTGTTTTCTTAAAATTGTATGTTTTGAGGGCGATTGTATTTTTGGATGATGTTGTGGGTAAAGGATCTTGTAATTCCACCTCTTGGGTAGTTTCTTAATATAGTTCAACTAAAAGGAATTATTTTCTATTCTTTTTTATGTCCCCTATTATAATGTTATATGGTTGTTATAGTATTAGTTATTTATATATTTTTTTAAATAATTAGTGGAAACAGTTACAATGTGGAATATAGTTTCTATTGATTATTCTATTGATTTTTTTTATCAACCTATTTATACTTCTCTATTTCAATCAATATTTATTTATAATTTATATTCAATTTTCAATGTATATGTTTTTAGAAGATCCTAAACGAAATACTTTTATACATAACATATTTTAATTTTTTGTTTTTAGAAATTATTGGTTTGTATTGATGGTAGTGTTCTGAATTTTATTTATCAAGATAATATTGATGTTTGTATGAGTCATTATGTAATTGTGTTTCTGGTCTAATGAAAATATATTTTTAGGGTTATGTGTGTTAAAATTTTCATTCATATTTCCATTTGATATGTTGAGGTCAGTTTGTTAGTTTAATGTATATTTGGTTGTGGTTTTCTAAAAATAATTTTAATTCCACCCAACTTTTGGATTTCATTCTCTTTGTCCTTATCACAAGGCACATACAATTGGATACAAGCCTATTGTCTAAATATTCATGAAATTTCAGATGAATTCCTGGTGAGGTCAAGGCCTGATCAAATTCTATTTTTTCATGTATTCATGGATACAATTTATTATAGGAATTAGTGAGAGTTTCATGGGTGTGTAAGACTCTCATATAGAACTTATTATGTATTATAAACTAGAGAAACTTGATAAATCCATAAACAGTTCATTTTTTTTCTATGTAAAATCTATGATTGTTTATAAATTTATACTAGGGGAAATTATCATATCTATATGGTATTAATGAAATGGTTGATTCATGAATCACAGAGAAAAAAGATACTCAGTGAAAATATGTTATACGTTGAACTGTTTTACAGCATGATATTTTGGTATAATAATTAGAGATATACTTATTTTTATTTGGTTGAGAAATTTTTTCTAGGTATTAATTCAACATATACATCAAAATCACATTGTAAATGATGATATTGTGAAGGAGGTCTATATGGATCATCCTAATTATATGGACCCTACAATAGTTGAAGCATTGAGGGATTCCTTGAAATAGTTTCAATGATACAACATTCCGAGGTACGAGTTACCAATTTTATGAAATGAAACAATCCAGTGTCTAGAAGGATTGGCGTTAACATTCATGATTATTTAGTAAGAATTTAATCTTCAAATTTTATAAGTACTGATAATTTTTATGGAAAAAAATATAATGTGTTTGAATTTTTTTGTCAGTGATTATGATTTTCTTACAATCATGTAGATCGAATTTTAATATTAATTAAGAGATTCTTTTTTATGGATACGTTCCATTTTAATGATAGGTGGGGATATTTTTTATTTAATAATGGATCTATATTTTATTGGATTTTGTGGTATATATCATGATATTTTTATTATAACACAATAAAATTTCAATATATATATCTATTTAAAATTAATTTAATATTTACATTGTTTTTTATTACAAAACCATAAACCAACGAGTTCTGAAAAAAGATCGCATATATCATAAAAACCATGATAATAAAAAAAATTCTTAAAAACACCAATATTGGTGAATTTTCATGAAAACATATGTTTTCATGATTTTATTCTACTTCATATGAACAATCTCATCCTTCGGTCATGTCTTGATCAATTTCAACTCATTCCTTTACTTTATGAAATTAATACTAATTTGTTTTTCCTAAATCACTAATAGATCATCTTATATATAGTAGAATGTTAATTTATTCTATTTATCCCAATAACATTGATAGTATAGGTTATCTAAAATACATAAATCATAATATTAATTAATCTCAAAAAACTCATCCATAGTTCCACAGAATCCATTTCATATATGGCTATCAATTTGAGCCTTTAAAAATATTAAATTAAAAATCTTTTGAAAGAAGGTGGATGAATTCATTAACCCCATATAATATAATGTAGCTATTTATTGTCATATAAAAAACTTGTGAATAAAATTTTAATGTATTCTTTTGATTCATTGTAATTACATAAATTACTATAAAATCATTATGATAAAATACATGATTATTCATTCATTACATAAAACACAAAATATGGAATATATTTCTTAAATATGAAAATATTTCAAACTCCATCAATGACTCCATAAACAAGATTGTGATAAAATTAATAATCAGTTCCAAAGACATAAATACAATACAATACAATTTATCTATATAAATCATATATTCATCAACACCATTTTTCCATCATCAGGGACATACTATGGGTTACCATCCCTTAATTAACATAGCACCAATCCATAAAATACATTTTCGAGGCCAATAAAACTATTCCAAAATATTTTTAAAACTCCTTAATGAAAAACATAATCCAAATAATCCATATATATTTCACTATTCATATAACAAAATTCATTAATTTCAATACCTAAACAAAAAAATAAATACACTTTCTTCAAAAAACAATAACCATGTCGCGCTATCTTAATCATTAATTCCTCATTATTTTCACATGTCTTTTATAGTCTCTTCATCAAAAAAAATAAAACCATTACTCATAAAATCATTATAATTATCTTCAAAATATTTCATGATCAATCATCAATTTTCCTAAATCCCATACTTTCCAAATTTAAAACCTTCAACAGATTATGATACCATATGGAGACTATTATTCTCATCCATCACACTAACAAAAATTTTCCTTTTCCCACTATAATTAATTTCTTTGATTACATGTTTTCCACACTCAAATCATCCTACCATTCTAATGAGACATTCTCTTGAGTATATCATCCATCATTATCAATATATAGGATACAAAATCATTTTCCCATTTTGGTATCCACTACCCTACCTCTAAAGGATCTATATGAATTTATTATTTTTTTAGAATGAGAGTTGGTTAATAAATATTTGTTTAATAAAGTTCCTTCATAACTGATTAGGTATAATAAAAAATAATCATCATTCAAACAATCATCCCATTTGGATTCCCATCATTCAATTATTTATCACATTCCATGTTAAATATATTCATTTAGCATCCTACCATTGACTAAAACCTAAAATAATTTTTTGATCAATACCAATCTTAGATAAAAACGACATAATCATGGAATATAACATATATGATATATAAATATTTAAAATTTATTTTAAATATAATAAATTGTAGGATAATCGTAGGTTATTAATAGTCACCATCTATTAAAATCATTAATGATTTTTCATATAGTGTTTTTCAATTTTATAATCATAAAACACGGGTGTGTCAAATAAGGTGTGAAAGAATACTAGATAGTAGGCACTATGTGATCATCATGTTCAGATCAATGCCCCATTTTATTATTTATTACCCATAGGCACTTCTGTGATAGAGATATATCCACTTATTGTTTTCAGATAGGGATGTAATTTCATAAAAACCACACTCTATATCCTTAAACAAATTTATAAGACATTTTCATATACATTGAATCATACATAATATTATCCTTACAGATATCCCAACACATATCTTTAGAAATATCCCTTGGGATTACACTACAGTTTTATCATCCTAGTTTAAAAAATCTATCTAAACCTTTACTCTGATAGAAACTGTAGAATCTCATAATTTTCATACATGGATATTACATATTTTTTATGAGTATTATATATATTATAAAAAAACATGCCTAAAGATCATAATCGTTTAGTTCAATTTTTAAATGTATATCAAAATATTCATAAATCATGAAAGGTATGAAATTTCTCAAATAATGATCTTTACATTATGCACACTTTATAGACATGCCACAATTAAAGGATATCATCGTTACATGGAGAAATGAAAAGGAATAATGGGTGAGAATATATTTCCAATAGTGAGTAAATAATAGAGATATATATGAATTGTAATATAATAAGTGTATTAGAACATTGGAATTACATTTGAAAGCCATACCCAACATATCAATGTTTATAATCTTGAGTCATTACATAATATTGGGTGTTCATAAGACAAGAAAAATAAGGGAATCAAAGAATATGATCCATGTTAGAATAAAATTGACATAATTCATATATTATTGATATATTGGTAATCATAGAAAAAATTATGTCAATGATACCCCCATAACATTAATTACATGTTTGGATATGTAAATATACATGTTTATCTACTTCAGGATTGGGCTAACCACATGTATATCTTATTTTTTGGTATAGGGATAACCAAACATGTACCCTTGTTTTTGGTCTTTCAGTAACCACCCACATGACCTCAGAACTCCTAGAACATTTCTATTTACCCAATTCATTTTGGTTGAGATATATATACCACACAACGCTTTTTTAAAACCACATTTCTGAATTCTATAAGATCTTAAAACATTCATCATAGAATAACTATTGCAATAAGATGTAGGTTTCACAATTATTTTATCATGGAATGACCCAAAGAAGAGAAACATATTTTAAAAATACCACTCAATTTGAACAAAAAACTATTAAATGAAATAATAAATATTCTATCCTTATATAATATCTCGAATAAGGCATAGGTAACACTGACACATTTCATCTTAGATAGAACTTTGTTTTAAAAATATTATAAAAATTTTCGTGTGGAATATATCTTCAATTCGTTAAAAAACTATTCAAAACATAATCTATTTTGATAATATTTTTTTAAATATTCTTTAATACATATAAATGATGCATAAAATAAAATATTGTTCATGAATGATGGAATATTTGTTCATTTTTTACTTTTTTAAAAAATATTCTTTTTACATTTCTATTTAAATCCAAATAGAAATTGTTTTCGAAAAGGAAATGAAAATTAATTTTAAAAAAAATTAAAAAATAGTCAATAATGGTAAAAAATTTCGTTAATATAAATTTACAATAATTATTTTTAAAAAATATATTATTTTTAGGAAACATTATTTTGGATAAAAAATAGTTTTTGATGGAAAAAGCAATTTCTCATAAAGAAATTATTTATGAGCTGTTGGGTGTATAAAGAGAGTTATATGATAGGGAAAAGTTATTATAAAGAAATAACATAAGGGTAATAACATTCATGATTTTAATGAGATATTGATCATAATATTCTATCATTGTAAACATAATATAAATGTTCTTGATTAAAGAAGATAATGTGACATTAGATCTTTACCACATTGGTTACTTTGAAACAGAATCCCCATGAAGGAATATAATTTAATTAATCATAAAATAAATTGGTTTTAAATAATATAATGATATTAAATTTCATTTGGGATTTATATAATCCTCACATAAGATGATAGGGGTAATATTTAATCCTATGTCTCGACGATGTCAAATTGAGACAAATTTTTTTGGCTGGATTCATAAGGTTTGAACCATAATCCCCAAGAAATGTAGATCATAAAATTGATATGTGATTATGTTAAATGATAATTATACGAATTATAGAATAATTTATTGCAATGTTTATACACCACATAAATTAAATAAGTAGTGAATAAGATATTTGTGTCATTGAAAATAAAAGTGAGACAATAGTCCCTTAATGTAAGCCTTGAATTCCATCTAACTCATAAAAAAATACTATATAAGTAATATAATTTAATAATATAAATATTAAATAAAAATAATTACATATATATATATATTAATTTATTTATGATTTAAATATGTACATATATTACACTTTTATAAGAATTCCATGTTAATTTTAGGTTTCTAGTAATAACTACTTTGTTTTTCGTGTATGATTTGATTGGTTATTTATGGTCTGATTATTTTATTCATTGTAAAATCATATATATAATTCTAATAATTATGTAAATATCATATATATTCTGTATATTTGTCTGTATATAAATATATTGATGATAGAGAAAGAAAACTTTTCATAACACTCTAGGATACTACAGGTCATAGATATACATGAGTGTTGTCTCCATTTTCTCTGCGTATTGAAATAACGAACATTAAATGATATAATTTCATTAAAAAATTCTTTTTCCATATATAAAACATAGTGATTATAAAAAATCCTTATCACATTCCATGTAATGCATGAATGATTCACTTCACCTTGCGAGGTAGTAGACTATAGCACACACAAGCGACCTTATCATATTCCAACTAAACATATTGCATGAAGGTATGTGTTATATAATAATTACATAATTATAATAATATCATAAAAATAATAAATAGATAATAAATTGATACTTATTTATATCCTTGATAGTTTGTAATAAAAAAATGAATGACATCAGTTCTCAAGGGGGTAATCTATTGTACACATGAAAGATGATTTCATAACACATTTGATGGAAATATAGAAGAATGTAAGTCATTATAATAACATAAGAAAATATATGTATATTTAATATAATTAAATTATTACATAATCATGGAATAATAATAATGCAATTAGGCCAAGATAGAAATAAAAAAAATTCTCAACGATGAATGTTACCTCTTCTTGGGATACCCTCCAATGGTTTTCACCAAAATCCATAATAGGTCATATTTATGACCAAAATAATTATCATTTTATGTTATTTTTGAAGTGCTAATTTTATTTTTTTATGTATTTGAATAAAACACATGTTTTTTTTGTTGTGAAAAAGAGAGGAGAGGGGGTTACATTTTTTAAGTTAGGTTAGTGGAAGTGTAGTTATTTTTGATAAATAAAAAGGTTTAACAATATTTTTTATAAAAAATGGACCCCTAATGAATTAGTATTTATTATTTATTATAGAATGTAAAATATGTCCATATAATGGTGTTTGGAAATAATTTGGGTTATTTTAAACATATCTATTTAGTTTAACACTAGATAAATCCAATTTTACTTTTACTGTGCAAAATAGTTTTTTTTATATTTACTATTAATTTTTGTGAAAAACTATGTTCAAAATAATAGATAATATAATTAATTATAATTCCAAATATAGAACCCATTTTTTCAAATTTTATTAACATTAATTTGAAATTAATCTGGCAGGATGTGGTGAGATAACAAGGTTTTAAATAATTAACATTAAAAAATTTACAATATTTTTATTTTAAAATCCAATATTAAAGTGATTCTAATGATCTATGCTTTATTAATGAATCTATAATTTATGTAATTTCACTTAAAAAATATAAAATACAATTGAACTATATAGAAAATTTAAATTAATATAATTTTTTTAATTAATATTCACTATTTTTCCATATTCATAAAAATGAAACTTTTAAAAAAATCTTAATAATTTATCAATACATATTTGAGACATAATTATTTCTAAAATATAATTTAGTTAATGAAATTTATTTTTTATAATTTTTTATAATTAATTTTAAAATATATTACCTATTGGAGATAATAGTGTTTTCTAGATATTTACAATTTTGAAAATAACATTGGAATTATTCATATATCATGTCTAGAAAACATACAAGATCAGTGATAGAAATTTTATTTATATATAATATAATAATTTCAAAAAAATATTTACCAGAAAATAATTTGGTATGTTTATTTTATTAAAACACATTTGTCTTCATGAATATAGTTATTCAAAAATTATTTCATTTGTTTTAAAAAAGGTCCATATTTTAATTTTTAATTAATTTTTCTTCACGTAATTAATATTAAATAAATGTGTAAACTATATTTTCATAATTTCATTAATTTAATACATAATTATCAACAAAATTTCTATGTTATAACTATCATATAAAATATTATAATTATTAATTTATCAAGGGTTGTTAAAACTCATTGTGACATATAACATGATCTGAACAAAATGTTTCATATAACACAATATAAATCCATTGTTTTTTGTAATGATATAAAAACATAGTATATCAAAATGTAACTAATATATTACATTTATTTGCAAAAAAATATCACACAAAATCTGGTGGTGTAACATAAGTGATCCAATATTTCTGTAGGATGATTTATGATTTGGATGACTAAAATGAGTCCAAATTTTGTAGTTTCACAGAGAGAGATATAATGTTTTTGTTTTTTAATAATATTAGAGAGTGTGGGTTTGGTGATTTTATATTTAATTTATTTTTAGAATCTTTTGATAATGAGGATGGGAGATATTTCCACTTTTAGATTCAACTATTACATATTATCTAGTATTAGGTTTTTTGATTAGCCATGTGTTTTATATAGTGGTTTCACGGAAGGGAATGATAGATAAAACATTGTTTTAATTTTATAGTTTTATGAATGATTGATGATGAAATATTATTATGTTATGTATAATAAGGAGGATCCATTCATTCTAAATTTAGCAATATCTTTATTTTATACAACTGTATGCATGATTCTTGTGAGAGGGTTGTTTATAGATCATGGTTGTGTTTGATTTTTTGATTTTTTATTCACAAATAGGTATATAGAAGGGATAGTCTAATTATTCATCTATTAATTCATACTGTGATGGTGAATTTGTTACCTCCTAACCAAAGTTTAAACCCTAACCTATTCAACAACAGCAATAAAAATTCATTAAAAAACTGACCACTCGAACTTGTTTTTATAGTATAGAATATCTCTAGAATATTACTCTTTCTTGAAAACTGGGGAATAATCATTTCTTAGGTGGGTTTAGGTAGGATGGTATCATTGTTTAAAAGTAAAACATGATAAATTTCTTGTAATGTATATTTATGTGTATTTTAACATCCAAAATTATATGTTTTTTTTAAATTCTTCTAAATTTAAATACTTTGATATTCAATACGATTTATTATTTTCATTATAGAAATTATGAATAAATTTATATACATATTTTTTACCTAATAGGTCTATGTTTTTAATGTATTCACCAAAAAAATAAAAATATAATAGGATTTTATAAAAAATAGTTTTTTCTAAAACATTTTTATAAAATCTATTTTGTTCTACTCATGATTCTTGTAACATGTATAATTTCAGTTAATAAAAAAATTACATTTAAAAACAGTTTTATTTTTATTCTATCATTTCTGCTGATCCAATGTAATTATAATCTAATCGTTTACAAGGTACCATACATGTTTTTATAGACACAATATTTTAATATATAAAAAATAAAAGAAATGTTATAAGATTTTTTATATTGAATTAATTTTAAAATAAATGGTTAAAAAATATTTTTTCACAATAATCTTATATTATCATAAATTTATAAATTAAATAATCATTTATTTAATGTATAAATTTTTGTAATTATATTATATTTATAAATTGTGTTACTCTAAAATCATCCTTCCAAAACAACCGGTCTCATGTTTTATAATGGAATTAAAATATTAATTATTTTTTAATATTATATGAAATTTTAATTATTCATATATATATTTTCTTATTATCAAATAATATTTATAAAATTATTATAATATATTTTCTAGATAATTAAATTTTCTATTTTAATATAATTTTTTCATCGTTTAAAAATATTATACTCTGAGAAATATTATCATATATATTTATTTAAAATATAAATTCCTCATAATTATAAGATGTTTATTTTTGAATTTATTTATGATAAATTTATTCAAATTTTATAATAAAAAATATAATAATTAATGAATAATAATAATCATTAATTAAATAACCAATAAAAAAAAACCTCTCTAATAAGATTTTTAATTTTATTTTTATGTCATTAAATGGTGTAAAATGTGTATAAACCAACATCGGGGTTGTTGTAACAATGATTAAATTTAAAATACTAAGAAATAAATTAAATGATACAAGAATTTAGTCCAAAAAGTATCAGTTAAAGAACAGAATTACCACATCTCACCACTGAAAAAAGTATTGAAGAGTTTCCATGAATCTATGATAAAAATAATGCCTTAATATGTTGCATCTTCCATGTAATTTCATTTAACATGAAAACCCTAAAAATACATATTATTCAAAGATGCATTTGAAACAAGGACGCATAATTACTGAGGAAGCCTATCACTGTTGGAAATTCCTCATATACCAACATCTTTATCCCAACAGTTTAGAAAAACCATTGGGATCAAATTACAACACAAACGGTTTGTTGAAAACGGTTGTAATAATTTTGTTAGATATTATTTTCCCAGCGGTTTTTCGAACCATTGTGATAGGACTAGGTAGATACACTTTTACCAATGGCTATAGATAACCTTTGGTAGAGGTGATAGTTTTCCAAAAGTATTATTTGAAATCATTGGGATAGTGAAATGTGTACCCCCCTTGGGATAGGTTTGATGATATTTTCCAAAGGTTTTAAAAATACGTTGGGATAAAATGCCAAAAATTCAGCTCCCAATTCAGATCCCAATCTACCCAAATTGAACTCTGAACGAATTCCCCTATAGTTCTAGCATGTAGATCCTTCTTCACACCAACTTATTGTTTGTTCTTATACATCCAATCTATATGTTATAACTGAGTTTTATGTTCTACCTCGATTAGTTCCATTTTCAATCAATGTTTCACCGAGGACAATGTTGTTTTTTGTTTTTTGTTTTGATTATCCCCAAATAACCACTCCACTATTCTTTTCAAACCCTTCTTACCAATATATAATCCATACATGATTAATGTAAATGTTTGTTCTTACACCTCAAATAGATGGTAATATGGTGTAGCGTATTTCCCATAATATAACAAATGATTCTTCTCGTAGAACTTATATTCAAATGATGATCCCCCTAGTTCTGAAATTTGTATCAATGGAAAGTTATACCCTAGCATATAGTTTCTTTGAGCATCATTCCACTACATAGATTTCTTATAGTTCCTCTATTGACACTCTTTTGATTAAAATCATTGCTCATTATTTATAGTTATATTGTAGTGATGTCATATTATATTGATATAATATGGAATTGAGTTATTCAATGGTAGGGATACCTACTATTTTTACTCCATTTCGTAATTTATTTTTTAGAAAATGGGAGGGGCTGTGTAGTTGGAGGGGGCTGTGTAGTATGAGGTAGGATGTGGGGGTGCAGTGGTAATGGGGGGGTTTTTTAGGAGGGGTTTGTTGTAGGGGGATGTTAAATGGATGATATAAGGGGGTGTAGGGGGTTGCTATGTAGTGTGGGTGCTGCAAGGGGTGAGGGGGGCTATGCAGTGTGAGGGGTGCGACGACAGGGGGTGGAGGGGGGAGAGGCTATAGGTCGGGAGGGGGAAGTATGAGGATGTATGGTGGGAGGTGGTTTTTTGGCATGGTAGGGGGTAGTTTGGGCTATGGGGGGATGTGAAGTGGGAGGGTTGGGGAATTGGAGTGGAAGGGTTTGTATGGGGTGTGAATTTGGAGTGGGGGGGTGTTTTAGGGGGTTGTTGTGTAAGGTGGGGGGGTGTGCATTGGGAGGGGCTGTGGGGGTGCAGTGGGAATGGGGGGTGTAATGGGGGTGGGGTGTAGGGGTGTAGGGGGAGGCTGTGTAGGGTTGTGGTTGTAAGAGCTGAGGGGGTTGTGCAGTGTGGTGGGTGGGGGAAGTAGGGGGGAGGTGGGGGTAGGGAGTAGTGTGGGTGTTGTATGGGGATATAGGGTGGTAGGGGGCTTTATGGGGCTTTAGGGTGGGATAGGGGGTTTCGTAGTTGGATGGGGGTTTGTTGGGAGACATGGGGGGTAATGCAGTGGGAGGGTTGGGACTCTATAGGGGGGATATAGGGGATTTTGTAGTGGGAGGGGGTTGTAGGGGAGTGTGCAGTGGGAGTGGTGGGGTGTGAAGTGGGAGGGTTTGGTTGTATGTGGGATGTGCAGTGGGGGGGGGGTGTAGGTGGTGGATGTATAGGGTGGGGGCTGCAAGGGGTTAGGGGGATGTGTAATATGGGAGGAGGGTGATTCAGGGGGAGGTGGGGGTGGTTTTGGGGGGATTTGTAGTGGGAGGGGATAACTATGGGGTATGTATTGGGTGTGTAGTGGGAGTGGGTGGTATATGTAGTGGGATGGGTTGTTTGTGGGTGGGTGGGTGTGCAATGGGGGGGGGGGGGCTAGGGGGCTATGCGGGGTGGGGTACAAGGGTGTGGGGGTTGTGTGGGGTTGGGTGTGGGGATTGTCGGGGGGAGGTGGTGGGGGAGGGGTGGCTATAAAGGGGTTGTGCATTGAGAGGAGGTTGTGAGAGGGAGTTCGGGGGGGCTGTGTAGTGAGAGGGGTGGTATGACGGGTGGGGGATGTGCAGTTGGAGGTTGGGGTTGTAGGGGGGGTGTACTTGTATTGGAAGGCTTTCCAGTAGGAGGGGTGTTGGCACGGTTGGTATAGAGGGGGATATGGGGCGTTGTGTAAGGTGGGGATTGTAGGGGAGAGGGTGTTGTGCAATGTGTGGGGTGGGGGGCTACTGGTGATAGTTAGGGGATGGGGGATTAGTGGGGGTTTGTAGTGGTAGGGGGCTCACAGAAAACTTGGCATGGCCTTCTATGAGAAACACCTTCTTTGTACCCTTTATTAACCCCATTTCCTATGTCTCATAATCTATGGTAGTCTCCATCCACAAAGAGTGGTCAACAACACATCAATGGGTTGTATCATATGTGGATATTAAGAAGGATACAATATTGTCTAACCACATTTAGTGACATCCAAAAAATACTAGTCTACACCTTTGGAAATAATTTTTCAACACCTATGAATCATTTTTTCATCAATGATTTTTAAAAACTATCTACTTTATCCTAAAAAACCGCTTCACCTCACTTCTATTGATTAACATCAACCATTATCACATGGTCCTTTCCCACCACATACCCATGGAAAGTGGCATATGCTGCTAGCTCATCCGAATGGGAAACCATAAAACCCCATTTTAATATCAACATAAACAACCTTTTTCATTCTCATAGAACTATTCATAATGTGAGCTATATTTTTGTTCCATTGGTCATCATGACTCCCCACCACATTATAACTATTTCTTTCTAAGGTACATTGTGACAGGCTGTGAATGGATAAAGACCAACATGAATATCCCAAACCTCTTCCTTGTACACTCCAAACCCTTAAATAATTTAAATTCATGAAAACTACATGTGCCTTTCTATATCCTAAACATATAATAGCTCATCCTTATGCTATTATGTCAATACATGGACCAAAACTCTCCTCCGTCTCTAGTTCCTGATCTTAATTGCTCCAAATATTAATATGACATTGAATGTAGAAGTATCATTCCCACATGCCTAGAATACCCCCTAACAACATAAAATAGTTAATTCTTCCCTTCTGTGGGATCTTACCCCAAAGGAATTACATACCACATCACTTCCCAACCCAAGGTATCAATATCCAAGTGGTTCTACAGTAACCATCATCACATAACACTCATTTTCGAAGCATCATATACCCACATTTCCCACATACCATCATATTCTCATTTCATAATCACAACATACATGATGCCCAGAAAATACCACATCAAACTCAATGCTTATACAAGTTTTACATCACTCATGATACCCATATGATAACCACACTTTGGTAATTCACTTATTACACATACACGTCATGCACTAATTTCTTTAATAAAAAACTAAAAACCTTAGTCACTTTCTCAAAATGTAACACTAACAATCCTGGTCTCAATGAAATTAGAGTGGTCTTTCACTCTTGATGCTAATATATACCTCGTTGAATTTTAAAGAGGCATAATTAAATATGATATCACTCTTGATTGTTGAGTGAAATAAAGCTACAGAGTCTCTATTACATGTTTTTAATAGACATATGAAATTTAATAAATAACCATCCTTCTAAAAATTAAATTTATTTATTAAATCTTGTAGGATTTATTGAATTAATTATATATCTATTAATGATCGCCTAAAATAATGGATAGTTAAAATAAAAATGGAAATCCTGCCCACCCCAGTGGACATCCCCTACCATCAAGGACAGCCCCACCACCCTCATGGATAGACCGCCCACCCCATGGACACACCCAACCCCCTTGACTGCCCTGCCACCCCCGTGGAGAGTCCCACCACCACTATGGACAGCCCTGCCACTCCCGTGGATAGCCCTCCCACCAACCTGGACTCCCCTTACTCCCCTGGACAACACCTCCACCACCATGGACTTCCCACCCAACCCATGGACACCTTGTACCCACTAGACTACCCCCACCCCCATGGACATCTCTCCAAGCCGGGGACACCCCTGCCCCCAAGACACCCATCCCACCCCAGGACACCCACAACCCTCCTTGACATGCCACCACCACCGTGAACATCCCTTCCACCCCCCATGGATAGCTTTTCCACCCCCATGAACAGCCCACCCACGCCCTGGACAGCCCTGCTACCCCCCATGGACATCCCTACCACCCAAAGACACCCCTACCAACTAGATAATTTCCCCCTCCCTCCCACCCCTTTGGACAGCTGGCCCACACCCATGGACACCCCCTACCTCATGGACAGCCCTTTTCACCCCTATGGATAGCTCGCCCATCCCCTCGACATTTCATACCTTCTAGACAGCCCCACCCCCCTGTGGTTAGCCCACCCACCCCATGGATACCCTGTAACCCCTGGATCGCCCCACCACCGATGTGGACACCCCACCCCTGGACACACCTACCCCCATGGACAGCCTCCCACCCCCATGGATAGCCTTCCCCACCACCAGAACTCTCCCTACACCCCTCGGACAATCCTTCCACCCCTGTGGATTGTCCTCCCACCCACTAGACACCCCCACCCCCACCTGGAATGCCCCTACCCCCGTGGACAGCCCGCCAACCCCCATTGACACTCCTACCCCCTAGACAGCCCCCTTCCCTTCACCCCTGTGTATAGCCTACCTAGCCCCTTGGACACCATGTACCCCCTGGACAGCCCCACCACACCGTGGCAACCCGCCCACACGCTGGACACCCCTACACGTGGAAAGGCCCCCACCACCGTGGATAGCCCGCCACCCCCTGGACACCCCTACCCCCTTGGACATCCCCCCACCCCCATGGACATCCCACACACCCCCTTGACACCCCCTACCCCCCAGGACAGCTCTGCCACCCAAGTAGACACCCCCCCTCCCCCGCCCCTGCACACCCCCTACCTCTAGGAATTCCCCCACCCCTCGGATAGCCCTCCCACCCCCTTGACACACCCTACCCCCGTGGACTGCCCGCGACCCCCATGGATAGCCCACCCACCCCCTAAACACCCCCTAAACCCCTTAACAGCTCGTCCACCCCCTGTAGACAGCCCGCCCACCAATCTGGACACCTCATACCCCTAGTGGACATCCCACCCACATATCTAATTCTTATGAACAACATGCATATACTATATAATGATGTTCAAGGATTTCCTATATCATATAGTGATAATCTATCCATCAATATTGACCTATATAGATCATTAATTTAGAGAAAAATCATTAAATCGTATCTTGTAATATCTAGGTATTTTTGACATTATAACTAAAAACACCAATGCCCAGTATTTTCCAAACAACAAGATATCTATTCATCACCATAAAAATATCAAGATAGCATGAAATCGTGCCCATATATCCCAAAACTACATTGTATCATAAACCAATCATCCCCGAACATATGGTGCTCTCCACCATAATACATGGATCATACATATCATTTACAACCAATGGTGGTCCGCATCATATGAATCACCCATCGACAATGTATTCCCAATGGTCTATCAATTATCACAATATAGTTCCCACCATACCACAACTATTCTTGAATAAAAATAGAAGCCTATCATCCTCTATTAGAATTAATACATAAATTCTTTATCCTCCCCACATATGAGATATCACATCTCTCTATTATGATGTTTAATTAGTAGAATACACCAGTAGGTCAACTAAATTTCCACACTTATGAATTTTCTATTTCCATGTCTATATCACTTACATTCAATAATCCATCCATATTGAAAATCAGAATACAAGACTACCCCACTCAAATATTAGGTAACATCCTGGAATATATAACAACATAATTAAATGATGATTCACATCATGTAAAACAATAGATAAATGATATGGTTAAGTAGAATTCCACCAATAAGCGATATGGGAAAACATAAAATTGGTTATTAGTGCCACAATGAGTTATTCTCCTCTCTCACAGCCTACAAAAAGGATTAATTTCCAAAATAACCACTTCATGTATGGACCCTCTACACCCCTTGTTTTGAGAGACTATATAGTTTTCATGAATGAAATTATCACCTTATAATCCATTATAAAATTAATTAGAATTTATAATGAGGATAAAATTTGTAGAATACTTCTAATAAATAAAAACACTATATATGGTTTTTTTAATTAAATAGTTTATCCCTCACCGTCAGTGACATCAATCAAATTATTGAGAAGAAATGTCAACTGAACCATATATTCCATGAATTATTCATGGGGAATGGCCCCATGATTATAAGATAATTACTGAAACCATAAATAATAATGGAAAATAAATGAATCATACATAAAATAAATATCTCAAATATAAGCATAAAAACCAAGAATAATAAGACCTCATCCATTGTAACATATAATTCACACCAGAAACGTTATTCACAAATCACTTTTCTGAATACCATGAGAACATTCCATATTACTGAATGTCCTATGTAGTAACCTTCATAATTTTGAAGTGCACTCCAATACAGTAATTAGTGAATGAAATGATGCAATTATAGGATTCAAGCAGATCTGAAGGAGAAAGGAATACAAAGAATGAGAGGCCAATGTATGCTACATGCTAAAATTGCATAGGGGGTAAGGACGATAGAATTGCAGAGGGGGGATACTAGAATTTGAAAAGGGGAGAATGATTGAATTGCATCGGGGAGGTGGCTAGAATTGCATATGGGATGGTGTTGTATACTTGAGGAGAGGTAGCTAGTATTGCATCGATGGGGATGGAATGGAAGTACAGTAGAGGGGAGGCCGCTGGAATTGTTGTGGAGAGGTACAGGTTTTTTCAAACTTATACTATGGAAGGAGCCTCTTTATAGTGGGGGAAGTATAGGATATACCAGTGTTTCATTAAAAAATTGGAATAATTTTTGCAATACTACATATCCCTATGGTTTTATTTAAACTATTGGGAAAAAATTCTTCATGTATACCAATGGTTCAAAAACTATTTGTAAACATATATTGAAATGGTTATTTTAAAACCGTTGGATCATGTTAAATGTTGGACAATATGTGTACCAAGGGATTTTGATCCTTTGGGTCACATATATACCAATGGTTTCCCTTAATCCATTGGTAATCTAAACAATCAGACAGCCTATACCAACAGTTTCGAATAAATCGTTGGCATTGGGCTATTGAAATGCGTAACATACAAACGATTCTTGAAATTCTTGGGATAGGATATCCAAAAAGTTTTATGAATTATCAAAATAGATTCAAACCATTGTTATAGGTCAAATTTTCAATAGTGTATGAATTCTTTGGTTTGTTATGATTATAAGGAAAAGAAATTCAAAATTATAGATTTAACATCGATTGATCATGAAAAGCCATTACGGAAGAGAATATAATTTGTTTCATCGTCTTCCATACGAAAAATAACTAAAGCATAAAAATATATGATGAAAGCATATGATGTGGAATCATTCCGTAAAAGATATAATTAGAATAATGTCAACTTCTATGGTACCCTTAGAGATTAAAAATTATTATTTCAATTTAAATTGGAATTTATAATAAAAAGAATATGTTTCCTTACATGAAAATAATAATTAATATTTATTTAACAAACATTAAATTTATTTAAGGAATATAAATCCTGTTTATTGATCATTAAGGAAATAAAATCATTAAGGATTCCTTTACTATTCGTACATTAATAGTTTTTATGAAATACTTCATATTTTCACTATCCATTGACGATTAATATAATTCCACCTATCATGATGAAAAAATTAATTAATTTCTAAAATATTAATCCCCAAAGATCTAGTAATAATAAATTTTATTCCAATTTTGATTAATCAATTCCTTACATTTTTTCATTATATTTTTTTGGTAAAACAATTGGAATAAATCATTTTCTTTTTTTCATTTCTAGGAATATGTGTAAATTAACTCAGAAAAAAATATTTACCTTTATTTAGTAGTTTTTGTTGATAATAATCATCAATATGTTATTTGATTTTAATAAATATTTAAATTTTAATATTCATGATTTTAGTTATATTAAATAAAATTTTCTTTTATTTAGAACCTCGAACATATATTTGTGTGAATTTTTAGAATTTATAAAAAAATTATCATTCATCAAAATAAAAAATAATAATAATGTTTTTATGAATATAAGATGATTTATGAAATAATCATGATATTATTATGGATAAAAAATTAAATACTTCATGATGAAATAAAATATATTATTAAAATAAAATAGATGATTAATGATTACTAAATTAAATTTATAAAAAATTATTTGAAATTGTAATGGATATTCTATATGTAATTCTAATAGAAAACTATTTTGGATTCATTACATTTAGTAAATTTTTTGGAATATGAAATTTAGTTTTATATCTGTTTTGAGGTCAAATAATCCTCCATTTTTAATAGTTATCCATCAAAATTCATGGTTCATGGAACTATTCATATTCTCTATCTTAAATAATAATATATTTAATAAGTTAGTTTAAAATACCAAAATCCATTGTCTATATAAAACCCGTTATGTCACACCTTTATCCTCATTTATAAAATCAAATTTCAATGGATCTACCTAAATAAATATCTATACTTCCCTTTCTGAATCCTTTATCCTCTATATTTAAAAAAACCTTATCATCTTTACTCATTAGAAACAATTTAAACGAGTCATCACAATAAGAAACATATGGTTTCCATGTATGATTCTCATTTTATATATGGGACCATTTTTTCAGGAAAATATTTAAAAATATCTATTTTCATCAAAAATTAAATTATTATTAGGTAATTAATATCATTAGGACTAATTATTGATGTGGGATCACCCATTCCATCTTTCCAAACCCTCTTTTATATCCAGTTTCAATGTTAAAAATAAAGTTTTTTAATTCTAAATTTTTTCATTCCTTTTTATGATACCCTTTATAGAAACCATTTTAATCATCCTTTTAAAGTTCTCCTATAATTTCATATTCATTTTTATCATCTTTTTCATTATTATTTATTTTTTATTTCACATTCCTCACATCAAACCCTTTTAATAAGTTGTTACTATGTAGAAATATTAGATTCAAAATTTATATATTTACATTTCAATCCTAATCTGACACATAATATAATATAAGTAAATAAGAAAATTTCACTTCGAAACAAATTTTTTAAAAACTATTTTTTCATAAAATTGTAATATTTACTATTTTACCACTCTTTAATCAATCACTCATAATGAATTTGTTTCACTAATGGTAGTTTAACATTGTATTTCTAAATGGAGATGTTTTATATTTCCCAAATAGATAAAATGAATTTATTTAACAAAATTCATGATTTATTATGACATTATAATAATAAAATATTATATTTAAACATAATTATTAATAAAATAATAATGTTATTAATGTTATAAAATGTTAACAATGAATTTTTTTACTGGTATTAAAAGATTTTTCTAAGGAGGATTCTCAAAATTGTAACTATCTACTAAAATATTGGAATCTATTGAATATTTTATCATATGATACATATATTTAGAAAATGAAACATAATATATCACCCTAGGGGATTATCTATAAACTAATACTTTTATACCAATCATAATATAGTAATTTTTAATTTTTCTACCTTAAAGAGACCTTTGTATGAAAAATAAATCTATTAATAAATGTACATGAGAATAAAATAATATGAAAATTAATATTGTAGTAAACATGAAAATGGTATATTATTTTGTAAATAAATAATAAATTTTTATCAAAAAAGATGTGAAATGGCATACGAAACTTGTCCAGTCTCAATAATAGTGTTTCATAACAATCCTAAATTTCTTTAAAGTATATTTCAAAAATTTAATATTGTATAATATAAAATATAAGTAATTTATATATTAATTTATTAACTTTTTTATTTAAGTATTTATTCTCTCATTTTCTCCCACGATATTTTCTTTTTTCGTTATAATGGTTATATGGGTTAATTCACACAATTTCATAGTTGTTAATTATTTATTTCACTCCCTATCTATATCCATTTATATTTTCCAATATATTATTTGATTCTTTTATATTTCTTTTTCATAGAACACATTTTTTCTCGTTACTTATTTTATTATGGTTCCCTTCCTAAACACTATGATAAAAATAATTCAACTATTACATTCTTCGTATCTTCATACTAATGATTCCTCTATTATATATTTACTTATATAAAAATATCTATTATTGGGTTAAATTATTTATTAATATAATTCACCAGAATAATTTTTATCCTATTTTGAAATTTATTTTCAATGATAAATCATTTTAATATTTATAAAAATGAAAACAAAAGTTACAGTAAAATTTTTTATGTATTAATTTATATTAATTCACCTTTATTATATATTTTTGTATGAGTACTAAATTATGTTATATTTTAATTTTGATATTTTTTAATAATCATCAAATTTCATAAAATAAATTAATATATTTTTTCTTAAAAAAAATATTGTCTCCCTTTTTATATCAATATTATTAATTAACTGTGTTATTATTTTAATGAAAATTATATACTTTCTCATATTCTATATAATGATCCTTCATACATGTAACGACTCATTTTCCTTCCTAACATTTATCCTTTTATTATGATGAATTATGATGAATGTTAAATTTTTCTAAAATGGTTACTATATTAAAATAATACTTTCATTCATTATCAATTTTTTTAAACATGTTTGGTATGGTGGAAATTATATCACATTGAAGAGAATGATCCCTCGTTTCATATTTCTTATAATTTGAATAACTGTAAAAAATAACTATTTTTAAAATTCCTTGTATCATTGAATTCCATAAAGCACATTCTTTTTATAGACGAGTGTTCATCTAGATATGCATACATTTTATGGAATATAAAAAATTATTGACTCGACCACATACTATATATTCTGTAATATTTATATGTCCATTATTTTAATATCATAATTGATGTGAATTTACCTAGGTTGATAGGTTATTTAATTTTATGATCATTTTTTCCATGGGATAATCATGATATCATTTTTATGGAATTAGGATGTTTTTAAAATTGATAGTGCAAAAATATGTATAGATATATCATAATGTTGATGGTTCAAGATAGATTTATATATCCCACTAATGAAATGTGAAAATAATTATGTATTGTTAGTTCTGATTTTTAAGTGTGAATATGATACTGATAACAATGAACTAAATTTTTAGATAGGGAATGTTGTGATTATAATTTTCCATATTAGTTTGTGTAAATTTTATTTGGATATATTTGTTAAAATTTCATGCAAGGGAATAAATTTTCTATATTTTTCTATGTTACTAGGAATGTTCATGTGATCATTATCCTTTAAAAAAATTAATGATTCCTAGTTGGTGTTCCTTTAAGTACGTTACAGTTTTATATGATCATGAATGTTACACCATGATATTATATTTTAATATGCTTCATGATTTTTTCTTATGATTTCGTAATCTTATTAAACATTATATTGTACTCTTATATGATCATATCATTATATATTTTATAATATGATAAATGTATCTTCTATCAATTATTTTATTTTCATTATCACAATCCTAAAATATTGAAATTAATCTTATGATAATGTACCTCAAATGAGAATTATATATTTCCACAATATTAATATTTTATCCCTTAAGATCATTTAAAGTCATATAATTCTAATTCTACACCTTTTCCTTATAAATATATCTGTGTGAAAATTTGTAGAAGAATATTATGTATGGAGAATAATTTTTAAAGATACGTAAATTTTATCATGAGTTAATATAGACTTGTATCTTGTTCATAAGGATACGAATTTAGGATCTTAGGTGACAGTATTGATTTAGTAAATGTATTAGAATATTCATTATTTTATAGTAGATCTAAATATTTTGGTATCTGGTGATTCAGTTGGTAGAGGTATTTTGGGTTATTTCTAGAAAATATGATTGAGTATAATTTATTTATAATGACATAAATAGATAAACAGTAAACCAAGATTACTGTGCTATGTATAACTATTTTGAAGACATATGGATAAAATTTCTAATATTTTTTTCTTGATTAATTTTACGTGTAATGACCCTAACTATAGTAGCCCAATGATAGTGGTTACATTACATCACAAGCACTATATACAATAACTACATTTTAAAGGACTAAATAGTCTAGTTTTTATAATAAAACAGATGAAAACATGTTTCCAATAATACATTTTAAATATAAAATAAATAATATAATTTATATTATTTCATCCAAGATTATATTTATAATTCCGTAATTAATATCAAGGGGAGAAGAAAAAAATAAATGGATCATCTCATCAGCTAAATTAGGGTATGTGTACAGTAAAATCTATAAGGAACAAACAATTACTAATCATCATGGAATGATAAATATCTAAAAAATATGTCATTTAATTAATAGCTACATCATAATGAATAATATGGATAGAATAAATGACATCAAATAATAATATATAAAACTCACAAGAGTTAGAAACATTTCTAGTGATATCATAAAAATAAAACAATCACATAGACACCAATAAATGATTTCATAATTAGGGGATAAATTATGTAATATAACTGACTCACACCATAGATACATTATCTATTATATTATATAATGTCATCAATTCTTTATCATAAGACATTTAAAAATTAATGGGTAATGAATTGGCTAAAACACAATTCAGTGTGTCTAATGAGCCCCACCAATGCATTGAAGGACTCTAGTAAGGCCCAAATGACACATAATAAGTCTAATGAATTCCAAGTATGAATGGGTTGAAACATAATCAACACAATCCTTTGTATTAAAAATACGATATGAAATTTTAATACATTCTCTAATCAATGAATATATTCTTAAACCATCTAGAGTAATATGATGTATTGTATCAAAATAGAACATCCCCATTCAGATTGATCATAAAAAATACAAATAATAGATTTTAATTGTTTCATTAAAACAAATCCCTCATGGAGAATAAGTAAAAGAAGGGTTTTGGTATTTTTTCAACAAAAATATTTTTTATTTTCATTAGAAACAACTCTGAGGAAAAGAGCCTTTTCAAAATGAGAATCACTTTTAAAAATAATATATTTACATAATATTAGGGAAAATATTTATTTTAAAAAATCATTTAATATTTTATATGGTTATTTAAACACATTAATGTTCATGATTAATGGAAATTAAATTCATTCCTCATACATTAAAAAAAATATTCCTTGCATTTTATTGGTAAAATCAAATAAGTATCTCATTAATAAAACGAAAAATAATAAACCTTTTTTTTGTAAATTTTTTTTCATGGGTATAAAATTACATATTAAATCATTTTTTTTCATTTTGAGAACATTGTTTAAATTATATATATAATTGATTTATAATGAAAAAAAATGATTTTTGTCTAAAGAGTGAAATAATAGCCATATTTCAAAAATTATTATTTCACAAAATCATTTTTAATACCAAATAAAGAATTATTGTATTATTACTTGAAATTATCACTTATAACCTGTGTAGAATAAAATATATTTTTTTTGTGATATAAAATTCACATTATTCACCTATAGGATACTTAAAAATATAGAATATTAAATTATGGTGATATTATGAAATAAACACATGTTGTTTTGGTAAATTTTGAATCAAAATACCAATAAACTAAATAACATTAATTTAATCATTAATTACATGAAAAAATATATTCATTATATAAAATATTCAAGGGGTAGAATATATTTAAAATAAAATAAATTAGTGGTGAATATGGAATATGTCTCATGGATGTAAAAGTGAGATGATAAACACTAATGTCATGTACGACTGCATTCATATGTGTTAGAAACTCCAACATAATAAATATAAATTTAATATATATATATATATTATACATATTTATATATACCATACCAAATATGATTTACATATAAAATTTTATTTTAAACTTACTAGTAAACTTTTATTAAAATCAATGTTATGTTGGATAAATTCCTAGTTTTCTTGTATATTTTTGTTTTATTAGTTTATTTCCTTTTACATTGATATTGTTTCCAACATCTCTATAATTTAAATAATGATCTAAATATCATATATATCAAATATATATATATATATATATTCATCCATAATTGTTATTAATTGAAAAAATGAATGACATCATTTATGGAGACATCCGATCAAATATACCCATTATAATTTTTCCATTTTTCAGTGGATGTAATTACATAAATATAACTACTAATTATCATTACAATATTAAACATTATATCATATAAATTATATATAATCATCATCTACATCTTTATTACTATCCATGTAAAAACTAAATCAAAAAAATTACATCGCTTTATAGAGCTGGTAGTCTATATATATGTCTGAGCAATGTAATTGTATTAAAATGGATTCAAATGTAAGAAGTAATATGTGATATTTTAATTAAAGGATTATTTTTATATCTTAATTATTATATATATTTATATCCATCATGGTTACATGGTGATGAGAAATGATTTACAAAGCTACCTATTGACGGTAAGCCATTCATATACACGGGTGATGTTTTTTTAATAGGATGGAAAAGATTTAGAATATAGTTATTCAATAAAAATTAAATATAATTAAATATATGATACAATAACTATTTTCATAGGATAGGTATAAAATATTATGATTTCGTAGAAGAATAAATATACTTGAATGACTCTGAAAAGACGATTACCTCTTATTTCGTAGACTTCCTCCAGTTATCTTCTTAATTTAATTTGGAAGGTCTATTGGAATGCATATAACCACTTTAAATTGTATAAATGTGTTTATAAGAGTAATGTTAAATGTTTTTTATAGTTATATTTCCCAAAATATGTATAAAATTGAAGGAAGGTGTTTGGTTTTAGAATTGAAGGGAGGGAAACTATTGGAATTTTATAAAATATTAATATCGAATAATGTCATTCTTTATTCTAAAAGGATTAATGTTGTCATTGATTCTACGATAAGGTAGGTTAGAATTTATATATCCTAAAAAAATAAAAGTCATATACATTTAAATTGTATTTTATTCTTTATATTTTATTTTATAATCATAGTGTACATTTTTTACATTAACTACATTAACATATTTTTCACTATAAATTTAATTAAATTTTACTTATAATGTAACTATTTACCAAATAATTGAAAATTAATGAAATTATTACCATATATTATATAATGTTTATTTGTTATTTATATTAATTAATTTAAAAATATTTATTAATATATTAATTTCATAAAATATCATTAATATCATACATGAGACTAATCAATTATTATTAATTAAACAAAATAAACAAAAAGGTTGGAATTAAAATATTATCCATTATGTTTATAAAAAATTTCATAATCATATCTAATATTATTGGAATACTATAACTCATTAAAAATATATCAATTTTAATATATTTAAAATTATTTTCTTTACTGTTGTATTAATTAATGAAATATATCATCAATGTTGCATAATAATTTAAAAAATAATATAGTTTTTAAAAATAATAAACAAATTTTTATAATTAAAAATAATTTATATAACTGAAAAAAACAATTTCTTTCATTCTAATATAAATTTTATAATATCTGAACACATATATGATATTTAAAACTATTAGAGAGACATTTTTCAACTAGCATTGTTTTAAATATAATAATGGTTATTTTCAAGGACATTTTATAATAAACAAATTCAAATTATAGACTAATATTATAATGTAATAATTCCCTTCATCAAATAAGAATAATGATAAAAATTTATCCTTATCATTTAGTTTTAACCTTGATTAACCTGGTTTACTGTTTATTGAGGCGACTAATTTTACTAAGGTTAATAGTCATAATGATTAAATAATGTTACAAATCTACCATATAATAACCTATTTATAAAAAATATGGAATCAATTTTATCAAATTATATAACAATAACTATAAAATTTAAATTAAAAATAAAAAATAATTCCACATGGACGAACTATGTGTCAAAAAAATAATATTAAGTACAAAAATGTTTTTATACTAAATTATGTTATCAAATATATTAATATGAAATTAATTTTATTATTTATAATATAATAAACTTAATTTTATGTTTATTTAACATTAAATTTAACTTTTTTAAACTTGTGAATTAAAATTTCAGTTTTCAATAAAAATCAGTATTTTATGCATTCACAAGAAAATCTTTCATTTCAAAAAAAATATTAATTTCAACCAATTAAAATTTTGACATCAATATTTAAAAATGGAATAATTTTTATAAAATAATATATAATAATGTTATATAAATTAACAATTATAATTTGTCGAAAATATTCATAAATATTATTCGTGAAGAAAACATATTATTGAAACACAAAATAACATTACTAATAATTGTTTACATATTAAATATTAATTTCCAAATACATTTATATTGTATAGATATATATATATATATTTTAAAATTTTGTTTATACAATATATACCCATCAAATCTATGGATATGTTATAATATTAATATTTAAATAATATTATTTCGACGTTTTTGTATGCTTGATGTTGTCTGGTATATATATCATCAAACATACCATCCTTTTAAAATATAGGTTTGTTAAATTCTCCATCATAAATAAATTAATTACTCTATTTTTAAATTTTTTTACTTGATACTCAAGGTGATTTCATTATCAAATTACTTTGTGGAAAACCCATATTGTAAAAAGGTTCAATAATACATTCTATAAAAAGAGGTAAAATATGTATGATTGACACTAAAAAACAAGGTTTCGAAAAAATATAATATTTGGGTTGCGAAGATGTGAAAGGAGAATATAAAATTAATTCCCTATAATTAATATAGAGTGATAGATAAAATGTTCACGAGAAACTTGACCTCCCAGAAATAATACATCTTTGATGGTTTCTAAGACCATTAATTTCTCAGTATGATAATTAAAAAAGTAACATTTTTATTTCAAGTTCATTATTCCAAATGTTTAGGTATTCTTTTACTATCAAGGTAAATAAATATGGACAATCCAAAAACATTTTTTCATTCAATTACAAGATTTCAATCTCATTATTTGATTTTTCATTAATCAATTTCTACTTAATCACATATTCTATGAAATTGATGTTTGATATGATTATTAATTTTGTATCAAGAGCATTAATCAAATCATATGATCTTTACAATAATTTTGGTCCTATAAATATTTTCAAATACTTAAATTCTTCTCCCAAGTTATTCAATTAAATGAAAATTTAAACATAATCTATTCTATAAGTAGTTCACCTTATAGATCATTCATAATACGTTTCAGAAAATTCAAAAATAAAAAATTTACGAATAAGGTCATTAGATTTTTAAAATTAACTAATCATTAATCGTAATAAAGTGACTCTTAATTTCATATATAAATACCTTGGGTATAAGATAATAACTCAAATCTCTTTAAATCTTTAATGCAAAAATTTATGATTCAAATAGATATGTATAACCTTACTCCATAAATATAATATCGTATTATCAAATATAAATCCAAAAATAATAATTATAAATTTCTTTCACAACAAATAACTATCAATTTTCACGATCACAAAAAATATCCTATTTTCCTATATAACATAGATATTCAATTTATACAAAGTAATATTTGTAATTGAACTTCACATAAATATTAATTTTTATAATTTTCTTATTCAAGTACTCTCCAATAATATAACATTAACAATAAATAAATTTTCATGTTTTTAGTTCCATTGAATATATTCTCTGAAATCATTATTGATTAAAAATTGAAATATAGTCCTTATAAATTTATTAATTCTTAGAAACACATTATAATTGTTGTAATAATTCAAAAATATAAATATTGAATATAAATACAGGAAAAAAATCAATAATTCCACTTTGAATGTAATAGTAATATAATCTTAAACGTGATTCATTAGCATCATCTAAGGTACATTACAGTGATGGGTGAGTATTCTTTTAACTAGTTCCCTATATATTTATAGTTGAAATGTTTAACATTATAGGTTTATTTCATACCCTTTCACTCACAATCTTGATCTAATTTATATCCAAATGTGTGGAAAACATTCATTCCCTACATAAATGTACGAAAATGTTTCGATCCAAAATTATAACATGTCGTAAAAATCCTTTTATCTTTTCTTCTCCTTATTCATTTTTCATTTTCATCCTCTTCTTCAATTACATTACTTTTAATCCATAACAATTGGTTAATTAATTTTCTATGTTGATATCATGTGATAGTATGTCCTTATATAATGATAATTTCTAAGAGACATATACCCAATTAATTATTTTATTTATTCCATAAAATAAATGAAGAAACATTCTTATGGGATTTCTTATGTAGTCTAAAACATGAATTGTTACCCTTATAAAGTTGTTTTCATATATAACAATAGCTTCATCTTATTATTTTTATATAATCAAAATTATATTCACATATCCACAAATGTTTTTCAATGTAAATACTTTTCCTTGAAATGTTCTTTGAAATCCCTCAATTCTATGATTATTATTTAACCAATATCCTTAGTGATTGTAATCAATGATCACCATGAATATTCTTCCCTTGAGAGATGATAAAAAACCATGAGAACATTATCCATTTCAATAATTCCCATAGTAAGAAGTATAATGTCTCAGGAATATATTAATTTGATATCTACAAAAGGGTTTTTATACCCATTAAATGATGCATTTTTTCACACATGAATACATTTAGAATCGGTACATTACACTGTGGATTAGGAAGACAATCAATCACGAATCAGGCCTAGTTGACCCTGAACTGATCAAAAGGTCCAGCCCGCAACAAATCCCAAGAGGTGTTCTTAATCATCTAAGGTTGAATACAATCACCAATGGAATTAATATAGTACACAAAGGAATGATTTTGATCATATATAAACAATCAATCAAACAGTAGAAATAAATGGACAACCCACAATACATTTATATAAAAATAGAACTGAACATTATTTTTCAATAAACTTAAAATACAACTAATCTAAAAACTCAACTGATCAAACCCAACAACAGATAAACTCAATGTGACCCTGCTGGTAACTTTCCCACATAATGATTACATGTCACCCAAGGAGATTGAACTCAAACTAAAACCTACACAAGAACTAAAAACAGAAGAAGACTATATGTGTCGGTATAAAAACATTTTACATTATCATAATATTATATTCCCAATGCACATCCTATAATATAAAAGAAACATAAATATTATGTTTTAAATACAAATATAAAGGTATTTTTTCCAAATGAGGTCCCATTTTATAAACAATTAACATACAAAAACATGGATTATATATATACAAGAATGCTAGGAAAATTTTTCATATAGGTGCAACATTAAACTGAAAGTAGTTTTCAAGAGGGATAATTTAAATAATTTACACTTCTAAATAAATCACATGCACTAATGAATTCATCAACCAAACAAACCATATGCCGAAAATGAGTTCAAAATAGCCAATGAGCGCATCTCATGGGAACACCCCAAGTCATTAGTTAGTTGTGAGCCCCTGACACCTCGTATCATGGTGAAAGTAACTATAATAAATATCGGTTATTGATCACACAATCCACTAGTAGGGATCATAACCATAACCTAGTGGTCCCCCAACATCAACATCATCATAGTTTAGTTTGTTTTGTCATCTTCAAGCTTGCTACGTGAAATAGGGGCCAAACCCCATGGGATAACAAGAATACTCATACACGTCCACCCACATAGATACCCGGAATTCCCTTTAGTTTTAAATCAAGTTACACATAATATCAAATATTATATTCATAGAAAAATTCAATTACCAATCCATAAACTCCCAAACATCCTACAATCAAGCTTCATATTTCTTTCACGAATCAATAAACTACTAAAAAAATTTGTAATACAATTTCAATGAGTATAATGAGGTAGTGCAACTAAATTCCATTCAATATTCTCTTTTTTGTCAAGAAACCCATCTATAAAATAATAAACCTAATTTGGATGCCCCAAAATTAATTAATAAATAACATTCATGGACCATAAAATGGCTCCTAAATATGGAACATGAATTATAGATGGAACCAATTTTTACAAAAAAAAAAATTCTAAACGGGCCTTTAAGCATTTCCAAAAACTATAAATTGGCCAAGTAATGCATTTATATTTTATTAAGGAGCTGTATACACACAAGTTATAGAAGCAGAGCTCATTCTTAAATCCCATAAAACACTCTTGGTATATATTAAAAACACAACCATTTTCCAACAACTCGGCGAGACCTTGTTGTAAACCAAAACACATTTGTTTATAAAAACCAACACAAATAGTAAACACATATAAGAACCAAAAAATTTAATTTATCATTCATCCAATTATTTTATAAATCCAAAATAAATTTCAAATCACACATCACTTATAAATGCCAACAAGGCAAATTACAGAACACATGACATGCACTTTTTAAACAAAACAATTTATATTAATAAAAAGAAAAGTAATACAACACCAATTTTTGTCATATTTTTCACAATCTGCCTCCCTGGGTCATGAAACATATCATCTTCCCCCATGGTTCTCCTGTAATACATTGGTTTCCTTTTTAGCACACCTTAGGCTATTACTCACTAGGGTCACTTATCAGACTAATGACTGTCCCCACAGGCCAACACATGTTCTTTCCGTGTGCTTTTTCCTCACTCCAAACACCCTGGGAAACATCCCAAAAGGTAACCTATCATAATTACTAGTCCAAGCCATGCATGCTTAACTGTGGAGTTCTAATCAGTTAGGCTCCCAAAAATAAAGGTGCACCTTGTTGAAATGGGTAGTAACATTTAGCCTTTTATGTCTCACATTTCGAGGGGTGTTAGATTATCCACCCCTTTAAATCACAACACCCTCGTTGTGGAACCCAAGCCTCATACACAGGAAGTGCCTAAGCATTTATGGATATGTATTGGATCTGATACAGTTCTTACACAACCCGTCCTCAAGGCTCATGTCGTGACTACCCCAAGCCCACCTTCTATAGGCCAGGGGCGGGAGACTATCACAAAAGGCATAAATCCCTTAGATGGGAAGTAATTTCCCTTATAAAAGTAAAAAAAATATAGAGTACACAACAGGAAGTAAACACTAGGTTAAATTGAATAAAAATGTGTGTGTTAGAAAGTTAATGGGCCAGTATACAGACCCAACTAAGCAACAAGTAAAATTAAAAAGGGAAAAATAGTATAAATTAAAGAGAAGCTCGTGGATCATCCTCCGGGGTTTCGACCCGAAGGGTCGGTATAGATGAACACCTTAGAACTCACGTTCGTAAATCTCCTCCATGTGCCGACTCGTTGCAAGGTCTACCTCTAGGTGCCATCTAGTCATGGAGCTCTCGACCTCTGTCATCGTTGTCATTCATCTGCATCCAACACAATAAGGTGCAGGCATACCCCGTGCAGGGGTGAGTATAACGATACTCAATAGGGACCTCGAGACCCAAATGGTCTCATAATATCCACTAAGGATAAACAATGAAGAACGATACAATCACAAAATATCAACCAACCCTACTTAGGTATATGCCCATTCATATACCTAAGTTACCAATCTCAGTTTTGCTCCAACTCTCGAGCCCAAGCACAATCCAAATCCACAAAGGAAGTAAAGTCCATCACCATGATGATAATGGTGGAATGACATGGATCATCTCACACAGGTATACATCGCACGAAGAGGGGTAGATATGATTAGATGTAGCCTCTGAATCACCTCCTCTATCAAACCAACACAGGATCCTGTAATAATGTTAGCACTGTCGAACCCACCTAGGATCCTGACACAGAAGTCATCACTGTCGAACCCACGTAGAATTTATATACTGTAGTCATTGCTGTTGAACCCACATAGGATACTGGTACAGAATTCAATACTGTAGAACCCACGAAGGATCCTAGTACTGAAGTCGTCACTGTCGAACTCAAGTAGGATTCTGGTACATTAGTCATCGTTGTCGAACCCATATAGGATCCTAGTACAAAATTCATTGTTATCAAACACAAGGAGGATCCTGTTACAGAAGTCATCACTGTCGATCTCACGTAGGAGTTTGGTATAGTAGTCATCGCTATCGAACCCACGTAGGATCCTGGTACAGAAGTCACTATTGTCGAACCAACAGAGGATCCTGGAACAGAATTCATCATTCTCGAACCCACATAGGATTCAAGTACAATATTCATTGCTATCGAATCCACGTAGTATCCTGGTACAGATGTCACTACTGTCGATCCCACGAAGGATTTGGGTAATGAATTCATCACTGTCGAACCCACATAGGATTTTGGTACATTAGTCATCGCTGTCAACCATAGGGTTCCCGCACACAGCATGCTCGATTCAAGAATGGTCCTATCCTCGAGCCAAGTGTCCTTATATCAACTACCGCGATGTATTGAGTTCATGTATGTCGTAGTTCCATCTCATCAGAAGAAACCCAACGCGACAGATGGTGCGTCAATCAGATGCCCAGTCTGAGAGTTATTGGCATTTCCATTCCAAGGGGCCGGTTGGATATTGGATACAATCCAACCTGGATAGACTCAAAAATCATCTGAATCCTATGTGGAGTATTCCAAAAGGACCGTCTCATCAATGGAATACAATGAAGTTGACATCACGCCAATCGGACATCCGATCCTTATGTTATATGTGTTTTTGCTTTGAGGGAACGGTTGGGTTCGTGTTCGAACCAACCTGGACTTACCCAAACATTTCCAAAACCATGAGTGTGATATACTAAAATGACCTTCTCGTTCTAAGGAATCCTACGCAACTTACGGGGCATCAATTGCATGTATGTATCCTTGGTTTTGGATTCATAACCAATAGTGGTCAGAAAGAGGGGTTTCTGGGTCAGGTCTGACCCGACGTAACCCGTCCTAGGTATGCCTGAACCGGGTCGACCCAGCCCGGATCCAGGTCAGGCCCGGCGGAGGTGGCCCAACCTTTATGGCAGGCATCCCAGCTATGTGGTGGGTTGTAGCTCAACCAGCTGGCCGAGTGGGGAGCGGGGGGGGGGGGGGGGGGGGGGCGCCCCCCGCCCCGGTTTGTCATAATGGTTGTGCCAGCTGGCACCGGCCATCCTTCACGGAACCCATGGATGCGGGTTCTGCATCTCCGTCATGGCCTTCGGCCGGTGGCATGTGAGCGGTGCCGTAGCCCCTAGGTGGTCGGCTGCTGCCGGCGTTTCCACCCTCTTCCACATGATACCAGAGTGGTTCCGGTGGTCCGTTTTTCCTCACGTCTATGTCTATGCCCTCCTCAGGTCCTTCTCTTGACTACGATGGATTCAAAGAACGGTTGCTCTTCCATACAACCATCCCCCAACAAGCCACGCATTAAGAACAAATTGGATGAGGGTTCAGACTTGTTAGTTAGCCTGTGCCCTCCGTGTTAGAGGCTCAAATAGTAGTCCAACATATAATCACCAAAGTACGAGGGTATAATTCACAAATATAAAATTATACAAACCCCCTACCTCATCTTTGACATTGCACGTTGATGAGCTACAGAATACGGTGTCATGGAAGTCGGGTGTCGCGGAAGACGGACGTCGATTTTGTTGATGTCGGGAAACGTCCGAAGAAGAAGCGTAGTCGATGTTCCTCACAGGCAACTCCTCCTATTGTATCTTGGATGATGATCGAAGACGGTTTCGTCATTCTTTGTTGGAGATAAATATATTTCTTTGGTGGAGTCGGTGTTGTTTATCCTGAGAAAAATAATTCCAACAAAATCTTCTCTCAAGAATTCCCCTCAACCCCCAAGCCAAAATTTCTCCATCCCCCACCTTAATAATATATCAGATATTATTGTGTTGGAAAAATTAATTCAAAATAATTCAAACACACATATAATTAATTAAGTTTATTCACTTAATTAATTTCCATGGAGTTGGAAAAAATCTCAACGGTCTCATATAATTAATAACATGGGTATGTTGGCACTTAAATGGAAGTCCATGAGTTAAAAGGAGTTCAAGGGAGAAGCTTTTGTTGGAATTATTTTCCTATTGATGAAGAACGTCGACTCCACCGAAGAACACCCTTTCTCCCCAACAAAAAATGATGAAACTGTCTTCAATCTTCATCCAAACCACAAGAGGAGGAGCTTCCCGCATGGAACATCAACTATGCTTCTTCTTCGGACGTTTTCTGACATCAATGAAATCGACGTCCGTCTTCCGCGATGCCCGACATCCGCAACACCATCTTCCATAGCTCGTCGATTTGAAACGTCAAATATGAGGTTGGGGGTTTGTATAATTTTATATATGCGAATTATACCCTCGTACTTTGGTGATTATATGTTGGACTACAATTTGAGACTCTAACGCGGAGGGAACGAGCTAACAAACAAGTCCGGACCCTCTTCCAATTATTTATTGATGCACAGTTTGTTGGAAGATGGGTGAACAGAATAGAAACCTTGAATTGATGTTGTCGATGTGAAGAGAAGGACCCGAGGGGGCCGTAGGCGTATAAGAGAGGAAAAACGGGCCATCTGAATGACTCTGGTGGCCCGTAGAAGAGCACAATGACACCGATGATCGGAGGCCGCAGTCCGCATTGGTCGGATTCCTGGGTGCAGCGGTGCCCCTCACGTTCCACTGGTAGACGTCCACCGCCACGGTGGAGCGGAACCCCCATCCGCGTGATCCGGGGAGTACGAGCCTCACAAGCTAGCTCTGCCATTATGAGAAACTGGGGGTCATGCCCCCCCCCCACTCTGCGCTAGGCCAACTGGTCCAGTCGTGGCCAGCCACTGAGTCGGGCTGCCTTCTGCATAGGCTGGGATGCCCTTGTGCAAGCCAGGCCACCACCACAGGGCCAGGCCGTGCCCTACCGGGCCGGACCTAGATCAGGGTCGGGTCAACCTGGTTCTGGCCGACCCCTACCCCCCTCTTCAGACCACTATTGGTTTTTCACCCATAACATGAGCTACAAACCTCCTATTGATGAACCAGCAATTGCGTAAGATTCATTGAAACGAGAAGGTAATTTTGGTATATCGTACCTATGGTTTTGGTGATGTTTGTGTATGTCTGTGTTGGTTCGAACCTGAAACCAACCAGGCCCTCTGATCGGAAATTCTTATAACTTAAGAATCGGATGTCCGATTGACTTTCTGTAAACAACGTTGGATTCCTTTTTATGAGATAGTACTTTTGGAATAATCTACATAGGATTATGATGAGGTTTGAGTATGGATAGGGAGGATTGTACCTAAAATCCAACCGGCTCCATTGAACCGAAATGTGAATAACCCTCATATCGGGCATCTGATTGACGCAATGTCTGTCGCATTGGATTTCATATGATGAGTCCGAACTAATGCATACATCAATTCAAGACTTCGAGATATTTGATGAAATGACACTTCACTCAAGAAGAAGACCCTCCTAGATTCGAGCGTGCCAATTGTGGGAACCCTAGGGCTGACAATGATGACTACTTTACCAGAATCCTAAGCGGGATCAACAGTGACAACTTCTGTACTAGGATCCTCTATGCGTTCGACAGCAATGACTAATATACCAGGATACTACGTGGGTTTGACAGTGATGAATAGTGTACCAGAATCCAACGTGGGTTCAACAGTGATGACTTTGGTACCAGGATCCTTCGGAGGTTCGACAACAGTGACTTCTGTACAAAGATGCTATGTGGGATCGACATTGATGACTACTGTACCAGAATACTACACGGGTTCGATATTTATGACATCTGTAACAGCATACTATGTGGGTTCAAAAATATTGACTTCTGTAACTGGATCCTACATGGGTTCGACAGTGATGACTACTATGCCGAAATCATACATGGGTTCGATAGTGACGACTTCTGTACCTGGATCCTACGTGGGTTCGACAGTAGTGACTTCTGTACTAGGATCCTACGTGGGTTCGAAAATGAGGACTACTATACCAGAATCCTACGTGGGTTCGACAGTGACGACTTCTCTACCAGGATCCTATTTGGGTTCGACAGCACCGATATTGTTCTAGGATCCTACGTGGGTTCGATAGAGGAGATGATTCAGAGGCTACATCTAATCATCTTTACCCCTCTTCGTGAGCTATATACCTGTGTTAGCTGATTCATTTCATTCAACCAATATCATCATGGTTATTGAATTTATATCTTTTGTGGATTTGGATTGTGCTTGGGCTTGAGAGTTGGATCCATAGGTATATATTTGGGAATATACATAAGTAGGGTTGGTTGATTTCATTAGGATGATATCATTATTATATGTTTATCCTTAGTGGATATTGTGAGACCTTGCGTGTATTGGGGTCCCCACTGAGTATCGTTATACTCACCCATACACGGGTTGTGCCCGCATCTCATTGTGTTGGATGCAGACAACGGACAATGCTGACAGAGGCCGAGAGCGCCATGACTGGACGATACCTGGAGGTGGACCATACAATGAGTCGACACATGGATGAGACTAACATATGTGAGTGCTGAGGTGGAAATATGTTCCTACCCTTAAGGTAGGAACCCTAGAGGATGATCCAGAAGATGCTCTTTACTTTTAACTATTTGTTCATTTCTACTTGTACTTGCTGCTTAGTTGGGTTTGTATACTGGCCCATATACATTCCAGCACACTCTTTTGTATTCAGTTTTACCTAGTGTTTACTTCTTGTTGCGTACTCTATTGTGTTTATTTACATTTATAAAGGCAATTCCTTACTAGCTTCGGGATTTACTCCTTTGGTGCTAGTCGCCAGCCCCTGGACTTTGGAAGGCTGGTTTGGGGTAGTCACGGAACGAGCCCCGAGAACGATTTGTGACAATATTAGATTAGATCTACTGTAAAATGTTCTAAATAACATAAAAATGTTATAAAACTTAGAAAATAGTAGAGAATGATAGAGAAACATTTAAACAAACATTTGGTGTTCATTTTTATGACAAAACAACACAACATTTCTCAAAACAAGGATTAAACAACCATTTATCAAACAATGAAAATTATCAAATGGAAGAACAACAATAATAAAAATATATATAAGAAGTCAACAATAATAAAATTATGAAACATAAATTATAACGTCAAGTTCATGGGATATCCTACCTCAAATCCTTGGAATAATGGAATCAAACACCCAATATCACAATCTGATGGTTTATAAACCCTCAAACTATGACGAACAACCCCAAATGAACCATACCATATTAAATATCATTGAATAACATAATCCTATATCTATCAGGACTAGGGGGAATAGAAAACCCCAAAATAATGAAAGGAGGAGGAAGATGTAGGGGAATGTAGAAGGAATCTCACCTATCCACCTGAAATTTATTTTTCCTTCCATTATATCTGTACATGTTGTGAAACTAGAATGGATTGTAAATTATTTTAGAGTATCTTATGGTATGGGAGAAATAGGGGAATAATATTTGACGGAAAATTTGTACGAACTGAATGATTTATGGATGAAACAATTTACATTCGAAATGTTGGACGTTTTGAGGAAACCTAAGAACATTAGCCCTACTATAAGATTCAAATGAGCTTCAAAGATATTAAAATGATAATGGGTGCGATAATAGATATTTGGTCTTTTAAAGGGAAGTAGAATCAATGAAAAATATTTAAAAATGAAAATGATATAAAAGAACCAATAAATATTTTTAAAAATGAATATAAGCCCATGGGTTGTTCCAATACCTAAATATGTAACCCAAATTCACCATGCTTATTAATTCATAAAAGGTCCAAAATGATATGTACAATTTATAACATAATGGTAGGTTAAATTAGAAGGTAAATTAGTCCTATATGATAAAAAAATTACTATTTTATTAATGAAACCGAATATGTTTTTAAATATAAAAATGGGCTAACAGTTTGGCACAAATCATGAAGTAACCACCCTTTCTACCAAAACACTAAAAATGAATTGAGGAACCCAAATATGGATGATTAAATATATATGAAACATCATAACACAACATTAATCTCAAACATGAGTCAATAAAATAATCAGGATTTACAATGATCCAGATCAAAACAAATACATGAAATATTGGGTGTGACAATTCTCCCCACCATTAAAGATTTCTACCCCCAAAAAGATATAGCACATTTCAGCTGATTGATAAACACCTATTGATTCATTATAAATATGTTCTAGAATCATAATCCAATGAAACACCATCAACCATTATTGGATCTTAATCCTCTTACAATAATAAAAACACCCACTCTCAACCACTTCCTGTGAATAAACCGAAAGATCGAGTCACAACCTCCACAACCAAACCAGGAAACTGATAGTTGGTCCTTCTACCAATGAACTTAATAATCATTCAAACCATTGATAACTCAAAAAAAACCAATGATTCTAGTGGATTACGGTATGTAATACCCACATCTAATAATCCTCTATATGTAGATAAGTTCTATGGTGGAAAAATCAACAAGACCCATGGTGGGTATCCCCACCATTAGAAACCAACTTGATATGATCATACAATAATTAAACATGATCTAGAATTAGGCCTTACTCACACAAGCCCACCAAAAACCTCCTATAACAATCTACCAACCCAAGATGAGAGGAACACCACATAAACATTTATACCACCCAATATCGAATGGAGGCAGTAGTAACTGGGCCAACAACCTCTGCATGGATCCAAACTCCCACCAATTAGGGAGGGGAGGGAAGGGGACACAATCATTGGTCCATTGAACCCACACCCAAAAACAAAGTAACTACCTCACTGAAATGGTAGCTGTATAATCTTAGCAACAATACCCATAATCCTAGGATTCCTGACTATGCGCCAGCTTCACATGAAAACCTATGGCTGGAGCATAGATGGATGGAGCATCTCTTGACTTTAAGTCATGCATTGATAATCCTCATCTTGTACTCAGTCCCTTAGTTCCACATAGTACCACATAACACTCTGAGGAAAAAACAATCGATTCGGAGTCACTAGGAAACACCCTTCCTCAAAATCACATTTTTATAAAAACAAGAACATGGAGATAAAAAACTCTATTTTCTTCATTCTGAATGAGGTTAAAAATGAACAAGTCACAAAAAAAACTACGACTAAACAACATAGAGAAAAACTACTACAACTTAGATAATCAATATAACGGGATGGCAATTTAAATCGATTCCAAACTGCTTTTTATTTTAATAAATAGGCTAAGGTATCATTCTAAGATGTTGATTTAACATTTGAAACAAATCCTAAGGTTGATCAATATAAAATCATGCCAATGTAGAACCATTTTTTGCAACATCACTACTTCCAATAGATTATTAAAAACCCACTGAACATTACCCAAAAAATGAGCCACTAACAAGATACCATCTCAAGATGCTACTTGTGTATTAATTCTATATCATAAGGAAGATTATTGATGAGAAAACACTTCTAAGACATAGGATCAACCACCCACATATCCAACTTGTCTTAAAAAACACCACAATTTTTCATCTCAAAACACTTTTGACAAAGAAATAAACTAACTTGAGGTATTTTCACATTAACCAATGGTGTTTCATCAAGTCTCAATCACATGAACATTTAGGTGCCACCCATGGCACTCAAATACCATGACATACCGACCATTCATCCATATATCAACTAAAAAATTAATGTGAGAACCCATGATAACAATGAATGAAAACAAAAAACATCATCATTTCAAAATTAATCATGTACGATCCAAAGGCACATTAACCACCAATTAAAGATCCATGTTTAGATTTTACATGGAATTCCATGATTCATCAAGAACCACTTGGTTAAAAAATTAATCCATTACATATAATAGATCTTTAAAAACCGTTCAATTCCTAATATTCCTTTCTCATTTAAAAAAATCAGAAAAGTCAATTTTCATAATCCAACAACCACAAAATCCAAAACCCCTATAAAAAAAACACTAGCCCTTCATAACCAAATTTCCAAAACCAATTTATCATATTCATACACTATTCAAAAGAACAAAAAATCTAATTTAAGACAATGTTTCAGAATTAATTTAAAATGATTCACACTCTCTGAATGTTTTATTTCAATAAATCACTTGTTTAGATTATGGAAAATCCAATCTTGTTAAATAATTTCAAATTCCTCCCATAAATATGTTAAAAAAACAGCATTCCAAACCATTTTTATATTAAATTTTTGAAAACCACATTTCCCATTTTGAAAATCCAATCCTTCCATTAAAACCCATTTCCATAATTCTCACATAAGTATTTTAAAAACCAAAAATCATAATTTGAGAAAGGACTATGAATCCCACAAAAGATAACTTGTGTTAGTGGGTAACTTGACCATATGGTTGGAGACCATATGTCAAACACAACTCCAACATAGATAGTCTTTTTAGGACCATGCCCCGAATCTACATGGATTTCCAGGCCCTTTGAGCTCATAAAGTCCATTAGTTAGACTCCCATTTTCATCTCCCAACAACAAACAATCATCAAGAATAATGGAAACTAATAAAACCCGACATCCTATTGAAGCTCTAGGATCATAACAATCAAGAGTTCATAACACTCTTCTCGTACATACCCCTAATGTCCCAATAATTTATCCCAAAATATCTTAACATCCCCCAAATAACAAACGATCTCTCAAAAATTGTCTGCTATGAGTTGACCTCCTATGATACCATTTTCTCACGAACCATCCTGAGTCGACTCTGGACTAGTCACAAGGGTCTGTCTTCGACAAGTCCCGAGAAGAATTCCAGATCCTACCCGGTCGTCAACAAGCACCAAGGGCATCAACAGAGTACACAAGGGAACAACTTTTCCTCTCTATAAACAATCAAACCAACAATGGAAATAAATGGACAACCCAAAATAAATGTATATAAAAACTGAACTGAACATTATTTATACAAGAAATTGAATGTACAACTAAACCAACCACTCAACCATCAAAACCCAATAACCAACTAACTCGTTGTGACCATACTGGTCACTCTCCAACATAATGATCACTCGTCACCCATGTTGATCAAACTCAAGCTGATACTTGCAGAAGTGAAAAAAAGCAGAAGAATATTATAGCCCTGAGTATTAAAACATTGTTGGTTAGCTTGATATTCTATTCAAAATGAACCTCCATTTAAAAAAAGAAACATCAATTCCAAGTTTTAAATACAAATTTAAACATATACTTTTTTAATGAAGTCCCATTTTATAAAAACAATTACCATACAAGATCATGAATATTTTATAAACAATAATTCTAGTAATAATTTTTAAATAAGTACAACATCAAAATGAAAATAAATTTCAAGTAGGATTCTTTAAATAATTTACAATTTTAAATAAATCACACACACTGATGAATTCATCAACCAAACACACTTTATGCGTGTGTTGAGTATAGAATAGCTAATGAGCAAAACTCACCGGAACACCCCTAGGAACAAGTTAGTTGTGAGCCTCAGGCACCTCGTATCTCAGTGAATGTAACCATAATAAATATTAGTTATCATACAAACGATCCACTAGTTAAGAGTACACCCATAACCTAGTGGACCCCCAACAATAACATCATCATAGTTTGGTTTTTTTTCATCCTTAAACATATTACGTGAAATAGGGGCCAAACCCCACGGGATCACTAGAATACTAGTACATGTACTCAAACCTAGATACCTGAGATTACCTTTAGTGATCAATCAATTTACACATATTATCAAATAAAATTTTAACATAAAAATTACATTACCAAACCAGAAACACACAAACATCCAACAATCATGCTTCACATTTCTTTCACGCATCAATAAACCACTAAAATGTTTCGTAATACAATTTCATGGAGTGTAATGAGGCCTTTCACATAAAATCCATTAAAAAAGGCTATTTTAAGGATACAAACCAATTAATGACATAAAAAATAGATTTAGTAGCTCGAAAACAATTAATAAATCACTTTCATGCCTATAAAATCGCCCCGAAATATAGAACATTAAATTCATAAGGAAACCATTTTTAAAAAAAATGTTAAATGGGCGTTTATGAATTTCTAAAAACAATCATTTGACCAAGGTATGAATTATAATTTTATTATGGAGGTGTATACACACTATTTAAAAAATAAAAACACATTATAAAATCTCTTAATACACATAGGTCACATATTAAAAACACAACCATTTTCATAAGGATGTGAAACGGGCCATTTTTCAACAACTCGGGCCAAAACATGTTATAAACCAAACCCATTTGTTTGTAAAACCAAATCCAATTTTTAAATGAATATAAGGACTGAAAAAAAAACATTTATATTTCTTAAAATTCATTTATAAATCCAAGAAGTTAATTTTTAAATCACACATCACTCATAAAGGCAACCAGACAATTTACCGAACACATGAAATGCCCTTTTTAAACAAAACAATTTATTTTAAGAACGTGAAAATGAATAAAACACAAATTTCTTTCCATATATTATTATAGATACTTTAAAATGTTCCAAATACCATAAAAATTTTTTATACATCAAAAAATAGTTGTGAATGATAGAGGAACATTTAAACAAACACTTGGTGTTCACTTTAATGACAAAACAACTCAACCGTTCATAAAACAAGGCTTAAAAGAATTTTTCACACCAATAAAATTATCCAATGTATGGAAAACTATAATAAAAATATATATATATATATTAGAAAATAATAAAATTTCGAAACATAAATGATAATGGAATGTTCAAGGGATATCCTACCTCAAATCCTCGGCGTAATGGAAACAAACACCCAATATCACCTTCTGAGGGTTTATAAATTCTTAACCAATGATGAATTGCCCCAAATGAAAAAAAAACCCATAAAAATCAATTTTTTATAGATCCCTTGGTCTAAAATGACTAGGGGATAACAGAAAACCATGAAATAATGAATTGAAGAGGAAGTGGTAGAAGCATAGAGATGGAATCACACCTTGCCACCTAGAAAACGCTTCCTCTTCTATTTTATCTTCACCCATTTAAAAATGGAACTGCTTGGAACATCATTTAAAGGTTAATAAGGTCACAAATAACAAGGTAATCATTGTTTATTAGAAAAATAGTATGAATTGAATGATTTATGGACGAAACAGTTTAACTACTCAATTATGGACATATTGAGGAATCCTGAGATCTTTCCCCTTAATATTAGATTCAAATGAGTTCCAAAGATGTAACCTAGATAATGGGGGTGAGGATATGTATTTTTTCCTCGAATTGGAAGTGGAATAAACGAAAATTATTAAAATATAATAAATATATAAAAGAGACAATTTATATTTTTAAAGCTATAAATGTGCCCACGGTCTAGCCCAATACCTAAATAGGTAACCCAAATTCACCATGCTTATTAATTCGTAATAGATAAAAATGAATATGTAGGCTTGAATATTTCAAGGGATTAATAATTGTAAGTTGAAATAGTCAAAAAATTATTAAAAATTAAGGTTTTATATGTTAAACAAAATATATTTTTACATATGGAAATGGGTTCACGGTTTGTCCCAAATCATGAAGTAACAACCCTTTCTAAAAAACTTAAAAAAAGAATAGAGGAACCCAAATATAGATGATTGGATATTAATGAAACATAAAAACTTGTAATTAATCTCAAACAAGACCTATTAAAAGGATATGGATTTCTAATGGACTGGATCAAAACAAATACATGAAAATTGGGTGTGATAATTCTTCCAACCATTAATGCTTTCCGCCCCCTGAAAGACATAGCACATTCCAGCTGATTGATCAACACCTAAGGATTCATTATCAAATTGGTCCAGCCTTATATTCCAATGAAACACCATCTACAATTAATGTATCTTAATCATCTTACATAAAAAAAATACCAACTCCCAACCACATCCTGTGAATCAATGGAAAGATCGAGTCACTACCTTCAAAACACAACAAAGAACTCGGTAGTTGGGCCTTCTACCAATGAACCCAAAAATCAACCATACCAAAGATAAGTCACAAAAACTAACAGTTCTAGTGGATTACAGGATGGACACCCCACTATTACAAATCATTTATCACAAGATAAGTTCCTATGAGGAAAAATCAATGAGACCTATGTTGGGTCTCCCCACAATTAGAACAGAACATGCAACAAACAAAGAAGAATTTAACATGATCTAGAACTAGGACTAACTCACACAAGCCCACCAAAACAGTCCCGCAACAACCTACCAACCAATGTTCATAGGAACACAACATGAAAAGTTAATCCATCCATTATATAATAGAGGTGGCAAGACCTAGGCTAAAACTCTCTACACGGATCAAAAAACCCCACCAATTAGGGTGGGGAGGGAAGTGGACAGAATAATTGTGCCATTGAAACCCCAATGGAATCCATGTAACTACCTCACAATAATGGTAGATCTTTGATCATAGCAAAAATACCCACCATCCTAGGACTCCTAACTATGAATTTGATTCACTCCGAAACCTATGGTTTTAGAATTTGAAGGGTGAATCATCTCTTTACATGCCATCAAGGTTTGATAATCCCCAACTTGTACTGCATCCCTTAGTTCAACGTAGTACCACCTAACTCTCCTAGGAAGAAATAACAAATCAATAGACACCAGTAAACTCTCTTCCTAAACTACACATTTTTATCTAAACAAGAACATTGAGATACCCAAATCTATTTTATCTCACTCAATATGAGGTGAAAAATGATCATGGCACAATAAAAACCCACAAAACATCATTGAGAACAACTACTACAACCGAGAGAATCACTATAAATTGAAGACACTTTATATAGAGCCTAAACAACTCTCTATTTTAAAAATGTGATGAGGAATCATTTTAATAGTTGGATTTATCATTTGAAACAAATCCTTAGATTGATCAACAAGAAATAATTCCAACATAGAATCATTTGTGGCAACATCACAACATCCAACAAATATTTAGAAACCCACTAAACATTACCCCAAAATCGAGCCACCAAAAAGATCCCATCTCAAGATGCAACAAGAGTGTGACTAATATGTCCTATGGAATCATACTCAATAGAGATGACTTTAATGAAATTTGATAAAACATCCACATACCTATCAGTTCATAACAAACATCACAATTTTACATCCCAAAATAGTTTTGAAAAACAAGTAAACTATCTTGAAGTATTTTCACATTCACCAAAGATGTTTCATCAAGTCTGACTCACACAAAAATTTAGGTGCCTCCCCGGGAACTCAAATATCATGTCATATCAGTCATTCATCCATATATCTACAAAAGCTATCATGTGAGAACCCATGAAAACAATAAATACAAAAAATAAAACATCATTATTACAAAAATAACCGTGTACCATCCAAAGGCACATTAACCACCAAATTAGAAAGCATTTTCAGATTTTACATGACAAGCCACACATTCACAGGAACCATTTGATTAAATAAAACAATGCATTTCATTTAATAGATCTTCCAAAAACCAGAATTCTATTTCAAATAGCCCTATACAATTTTAAAGAAAAATAGAAAGGTTTATTTACATAATCTGATAACCACAAAGGCCAAAACCCCTTTCAAGAAAAACACATTCCACCCAAATTTTTTTTAAACAAATTAATCATATTCAAACACTTTCCAACAGAACAAAACACCCCAATTAAAAAAATTGTTTTAATATTACTATAAAACAATTCACAGTTTCAAAACCATTAATTTCAAAAAACCACAATTTTATATTAGGGACAATCTAACCATATTAAATCATTTCATCTTCCTCGCAAAAATTTGGTAAAAAACAAAACCTAAAAAAACCATACAAATATTAAATTTTTGAAAACACCTTTTCCCCATTATGAAATCCATTCATTCATTTAAAACCAAATTCCATAATTTTCACTTAAGTATTTTTAAAATAAGAATTAAGAATTCAAGAATGGTCCAAGAAACCCACTAAATGAAACTAGTGTTAGTGGGTGATATGACCATATGTTTGGTGATCATATGTCAATCACAAAACCAATACAAGGTGACAAATTAGGTCCATTCCCTAGCTCAAAATGGATTTCCAGGCCCTGAGAATTCACATAATCCATTATTCAGACTCCTCTTGTCATATCCCATCAACAAACAATCAATAAGAACAAATGAAACTTATAAAAATGTACATCCTGTAGAAACTTAGGGACCAGAACTCGCATGTTTTCGTGATTCCCTTCATGAACATACACCTCAAAATTCAAAAATCCTACTACATCTACCTTGACATCCCTCAAATAAAATGGTTGCAACAAAAAAGGACTGCTAAGAGCTGACCTCCTTGGATACTGTTTTGTCACGAACCAGCCTAAGTCGTCCCTGAACCGGTGTCAAGGGCCAGCCCACGACAAGTCCCGAGTGGTGTTCCCGATCCACCCAGGATGGCGATAAGCACATACAGAATCAACAGATTACACAATAGATCGATTTTTACCACATATAAACAAAAAAACAAAGAGCTGAATGAAATACATAGCACAAAAATCATTTGTATAAAAACATAATGGAATATTACGTGTACAAGAAAATAAAATTAAAACTAAACCAACAACTCAAATATCCAAACTGGATTACCAACTAACTCCATGTAAACCAACTGGTCCCTCACCAATATAATGATAGCACGTCACCCATGGTGGTCAAACTCAAGATGAAACCTACACAAGGGATTAAAACAGAAGAAGACTATTGGTGTGAGTATTAAAACTCAGTAGGTCAGGCCGATATTCTATTCCCATTGCACTTACTTTCAAGTGAATGAAACATAAATTTCATGTATTAAATAAAAATATAATGGTATTTTTTCTAAATGACGTCCTAGGCTGTACAAAAAATACCATGAAAAATAGTCATGTTTTATAAACCGGAATACTAGTAATAATTTTCAAATCGGTGCAACTTCCAAATAAAAGTAGATTTCAAGAGGGCTTCATTACATAATTTAAAATTTAAAATAAATCTCACACACACTAATTAATTAATCACCCAAACACACCATATACCGACGGTGAGTACTAAATATCCAATGATCACAACTCACGGGAACACCCCAATGCACTAGTTAGATGCAAGCCCCAGGGACCTCGTATCTCTGTGAAAGTAACCATAATAAATATACATTCTCAAACATTTGATCCACTAGTATCAAGAATACCAATAACATAGTGGTCACCCAAAAACATAATCATTGTAGTTTAATTATTTTTGTCATCGTTAGACTTGTTAAGTGAAACAAGGGCCCAACCCCATGGGATTACTAGCATACTAGTACACGTCCACCCACCTAGAAACCCGAGATTACCATCAATTCTTAATAAAGTTACATATATTATAAAATACACTTTTAACATCAATATTAAATTACCAAACAGAAAACTCATAAACAGCCCGCAAACATGATCCAAATTTTTTTTAGGAATCAACAAACCACATAAAAGATTCATAAAACAATTTCAATGATTATTATGAGGCCCTTCACATAAAACCATTTAAAAAAATTCCTTTTTAAGGCCATAAACCCAAAAATAAAATAACAAACCAGATTTGGATGCCCCAAAAAAATTAATATGTCTCTTTCATTGACCATAAAATGTCCCCAAGAGATAGAATATTAAATACAAAGAAGATCCATTTTAACAAAAAAATGCCAAACTGGCCATTAAGACATTCTCAAAACTAACATTTGGCCATGGTATGCGTTGAAATATTATTATGGAGGTGTATACAATCCATTTAAAGAATAAAACCACATTATTAAATCGCTTAAAACATACAGGTTATATATTCAAAACACTACCATTTTCATAAGGATGTGAAATGGGGTATTTTCCAACAACTCGGGCCAAAACATGATGTAAACAAAAACACATTTGTTTTAAAACAAAATACAAATTGGAAATCCATATAAGGATCAAAAAATACCATTTATAATTCTTACAAGTCATTTATAAATCCCAACAACTAATTTTTATATTATCCATCACAAATAAAATCTAATCGAGAAATTTACCAAACATATGGCATGCCCTTTTTTAACAAAACAATTTATTTTATGAAAATAGAATGGAATAAAACACAAATTACATGCTCTATTTTATTAGATTAACTCATGCATGTTCAAAATTCCATAAAATATGTTTTGAATATCAAAAAACGATTTCAAATGATTGAAAAAATTTTATGAAACAATTGGTGTGCACTTTTATGAAAAATTAACTCTTCCTTTCACAAAATAATGCTTACAAAACAATTTTTCATATGATGAAATTTATCCAACAGATGAACAACAATAATTAACAAATATATCATATGTGAAATATAATTAAATTATGAAACATAATTTATAAAGGAATGTGAAAGGGATATCTAACCTCAAATCCTTATCCTAATGAAAACACAAACAAAATATCACCATTTGAGGGTTTATAAATCCAAAACCTATGAAGACCAGACCCAAATGAAAGAAACCCCCATAAAAATCATTGGATAACATAACCCTAAGTCTTAAATTACTAGGGGAGAATAGGAAACACTGAAATAATGAAAGGAGGTTGAAGTTGTAGGATAAAGGGGATGGAATCTCACCTTACCATCTAGAAAACTCTTCATATACCATTAGATCTATTCAATTGGAGAACAGGGTATGGCTTGGATATTATTTGAGATGATTTAATGGTATAGAATAACTAGGTAAATAATATTTGTGGAGAAAATAGTACCAATTGAATTATTTATAGATGAAAAAATTTACTTTCTCAATTCTAAACGTTTTGAGGAAACATGACAACATTCGTCCTAATATTAAATTCAAATGATCTCCAAAGATGTAACATCAATAATGGGGGTGATTATATGTATTTTTTATTCTAATTTTAGGTGGAATCACAATTTAATATCAAAAAATGAAAACAATATAAATGAAACAAATTATATATTTAAAACAGGAAATGGGCCCCGAGGCTGGCCCAATACCCGAATCAATAACTAAAATTCGCCATACATATTAATTTTTTAATTAGGCCAAAAGTATATATAGGCATAAATATGTACTGGGAGGAAAAATAGGAATTAGAATGAGTAAAAAATGATTAAAAATTAATGATTTATAAAATGAAACAAAATATGTTTTTTAGATTTGGAAATAGGCTATAGGTTTGGCCAAAATCATGAAGTAACCACCCTTTCAACAAAAATCCAAAAAAAAGAATTGAATTACCCAAATATTGATGATTATATATAGATGAAACATAAAAAAGAAACATTTATATCACGCAAGACTGATAAAAATGATATTTATTTCAAATGATCATGATCAAAACAATGACATGAAAAACCGAGTGTGACACAATCTGTATGAGAAATTTATTGATCATAACCTAATTTAGTATCCTCAATATAGATAAATTATGTTACTCTCTATTTGTAGCTCTAACACCATATTCATTAAATTTTCTATTAGGGAAATAACTATATGGATTATGTGCACGAATATAGTTTTCATTTATTCTTCTAGGTTCTATTTATAAATAATTATACATAAATGATTAGATAATTACATTTTGAAGAATAATTTATAATCCTAAGTCTTTTGAAACACATAACATAAATTGTAATTTTTATGAATAGTTAATATCATTATAATATACATTATTTATTTGGTAATATTCTATATGTATCTAATTGGTTAACATTCTCAAATATATTTTTTCCAAAATCCAATACATAAGGTTTATACTAATCTTGCGCTAATACCTGCTTTAAATACCCTGTCTCTAGTAGACTATGGATAGTGATAAAATTATTATATTAGAATTAGTTACAATTAATTACATTTAAATGTACTAAATTGTTTAATAATATTGAAAAACTATATATAAACCTGATTCCTATAATACATTATATATATAGACTACATAGCATAAAATTATTTCTTCATCCTTAATGGTATTGATAATACTATTCATAATATCCCGTGGAAATGAAGAAAAAGGTGAGATCAAATGATCTTTAAGGGTATGTGTACAATAGAAAATATCATGAAGAAATAATCCATATTCAACATAGAAATTTAAATATATGAAAACAAAATCCATTTAATCAATATCATGATCTTAAAGAATCGTATGGATGTAATAAATGATGATCAAATACATATATATAAACATTAATATGATATTAAATGTTATCCATTTATATCATAAAAAATAATATAATCACATGGAAATCAATAATAAATTTAATAACAAGATAATTCATAATTTAGAGCTTCTAAAACTTAACATAGAGTCATTGCACATGACATATGAAACAAAAAATAATGCATTTTTCGAATACATCTACAAATAAATTTGTAAGGCCTCAACCAAAACCCAACCTAGTTGGTATCTTGAGACCTACAAAAGAATCAAGAGGATATAGTGGCCCATGATCATCATTAACTAAATCCATTACATTTATAATATGAATGGGGTGATGCAAAGTAAATGTAAATTTTCATATTGAAAATTGGATTATAAAATATAAACCCTTTCCCCAATCAAAGAACATAATCATAATACATCGTAGAAAATATAGAGAATGGTAACAAAATAATACATCCCTTATCAAAATAATTATAAACCATCTAGATAAATGATACAAATGGTATTATTACCTTATATCCCCAATGGTTAATAATTGAATAAAGGGTATTTTAATTGATCAATAAAATACCATAATATTAAATAAATAACATTTCAGTGGAAAATATCCTTTTCAATATGAATTTTTTTTTACAAAATATAAAATTACATAATATTAGTTAAAACTTATTATTTTAGAAAATTAAATATAAAATATATAGAATTATTAACAAAGAGTAATATTGAGATCTTTTGGAAATATAAATCATTATGTATAATATAAAACACATATTATTTTCACATTTTGGTAAAATACAAAAAGTATGTCATTTGGAAAAAATTTATGAATAAATTTTTTTTTCAGAAAAACATTGTAAAAAATTCAATTAATAAATCATTGGATGATTTTTTATAACATTAATGAAAATATTTTTATAAAACATATATATGGAAGGAAAATTATTTTGGATTGAGTTGACACAAAACATTATGCATTTCTTCAAAAACATCTTCTAAAATAATTTTGTTTTCCAAATAGATAAAAATGAAACAATTTATATGAAAATTTTAATGAATAAGAAAAGGAACATAAAATATATTCTATTTATGATATAAATTTAATACAATTCGCCCAATTGATTCACTTAAATAAATAATATTGAATAATTATGATATTCTATAATAAACCCATAACGCTTTGGTAACTTTTGAATCATATTCCCAATTAATTAAATTACATAAAATAATCCATTACATACCATGAAATTAAAAATATTCACGATATATAATATCAAATGGGTAGTATATACACCCAACAAAAAGTGGTGACTATCGAATATGTCTCACTAAAGTAAATGTTATTGAAGAAACCCTTACCACTACTCTAAATTCCTTAGTTGGTGTTCGAACCTCTTATTTAATAAATATAAATTTATTATAAAAATATTCTTGAACAATGTTAATGTGTGTGTGTGTATATATATCATATGAAATATTATTTAATTATTACCATTATCCCCAATTCATTAATAATGATTTACAAAAAGCACAGTTCTAAGTGACACCATTTCATTTTTTTGTATATATTTGTACAGTGGTTTAAATATATAATTTAATCATGGAAAAATCATATTTATAAAGTTAATAATGATATATATTGAATTTATATTCATTATATTCATATTTATATTAATCCAAAAAAGTTATATATAAAAATAAATTATTACGGAGTCCATGCTGAAAGCAGATTAAATGAACTCATTAACACTATTTTCATTATTATAAGGCTGGAAAAATAGTGTTAAATAATAATTATAGTAGTATTTATAATAAATATTATTTAATATAAATAATATATATTATTCATATAAATCTTTATTAAAATCCAATTATAATATAAATTTAAAAAAATTACATCGCTTTAAAGAGGTTCTAGTCTGCATGTACGGATGATCGAAGTTGATGTATTCCACGAAATTGGAATGTAAGATGGTAGATTCGATATTATATGTAAATGTGCATATGTATTTCATAATGATATATATATATATATATATATTAGTTACATATTTATAACTATCCAAGTGAAATTATTTTGAAAAATTAATTTCCCCAGTACACAGAGACGGTAAGTTGTTTATACACTCAAGCAATATTTTCATTTTTTAATAGCAAAGAAAAGAGAGATAATATGGTTAAAAAATAATAATAATAGAATATCAGTTTATTTATGATACTAGTGTTTTTATATTAGGATGGTTTCTAAACTCTAATTGGATGTAAAACACGAAATAAACAAAAAGGGTATAGTGAAGCTGGTTACATCTTCATTGCTAAATTTCAATAATGATATCTTCTTTGGTGACATAGAGTAGGTGTATTTGAATCATAGGAACCTAAAAAACATTAATATGTATGTTCAAAATAATTATTTTTATTTTTTGGTGAATTTATTGGGATCAATGTTTTGAATAGAAATGAAGTAATGGTTTCCCTTTTGTAAATGAGTTGTGGGGAACTCTTTTTAATTTCATAAATGATTAAAATTAAATAGAGTCATTATCTATTAAAAAACACAAAATAGAAATATATTCATATTTAAGATTTTATATGGTCGAATTATCATAAAAAATTATAGTTTAGTTTTGTATATTCATCTGTATTAGTTGGATAGGCCGCTTATATATCTTAATTTAACATTAACAATAATAAAAAAATTTTAGCTCTAAAAGAGTTATAATTTTATCTTTTAGATAAATAATGGATCATAAATGAAAAATGGATGAAATTGCAGACAGTATTTAATACAGTTTTTACTCTGACATTATTTTCATGATTTTATCCTAATTTCATAAAACATTATCTTCATAAAAAATAGTTAATTTTAATTTTAAAACAATTTAGTTATTTTGACGTAAAAGGCAAAAATAAAATGTTTTAATTTTGGTATAATACTTTGAATAAACAATAATAGGTCATAATACTCTATAAAATTCATGTACTAAGATAACTTATTCAAATTATATATCTTTTATTATTTTAAACATAAATTATTTTACATTTCTATTAATTGATTTAATACTACACCGATGTTTCATTTGTATTTAATATAACTGTATAATTAATAAAAATTAAACATTAATTTCCATCATTTATTTTTTATTAACATCAAAATAGTCATTTCAATACATTTATAATCTTCTTTTTCACATAAGTCAACAAATAATTGATATTTAAAACTAAGACAGTGGCATTTTGTAATATTATTTATTATAAATATTATATAGGTCATTTTCATGGAAAAGTGTCACTTTTAAAAATATAACATGATCCTAATGTGATGAAGGTATAATTAAAATTCTCCAATTAAAATAATTATTAAAAAAATTAATCTAATCAAATAGTTTTTTTCTTTATTAAACAGATTTACCCTTTTCCAAAGTTATAAAATTTTTCATGGTAACTATTCACATTGGACAAAAACAAAAGGGCCATATTTATAAAAAAATCATTATGACTAAACATAGGTAATTTATTTTTTTCAAATTAATTTACTATATTTATAATAATTTTATTTAAATAAAAACATCTAGGTAAAAATATTTTTCAGAAAGGTGCCTTTATAAGTACAAAATATGTTTTTAAACTAAATTGAGTAATGAAATTGTTATGAATGAATATATCTAGATTGTTTTTAATAATAGAGATCTAATTTAAGTCTAAAATCAAAACAAACAATGATTACTCTTTTTAAGCTCTTGAAATAAAAATTACTTTTTCAAAAAAATTGACAATTTTCAATATTTAATGAAAAACAATATTTTCTGAAAAAAAATATTTTCATAAAAATTAGACTATTTAACACAAATAATAGTTCGATATATTGATTTAGAAAATAAAAATATTTTCAAATAATAAAATATATACATGTTCAAGATATTTATTATATAAATTTTTAAAAAAAAATAAATTAAAATCAACCTTGAAGAAAACATAATTCTCAAAAATAAAATTACATTATTTAAAATTGAGTACGTATTTCCAAATAATTTACCAATTTATTTGTATTGAGTAGTTAATTAATATATATATTTCATAATTCATTTAATATTATTCCAAAAGATCAATTAAATGTCTATGATATAAAGTGCATATTTAAATAATAATATTTTATGGTTCTATTATGTATAGTGTTGTGTGTTGTATATGAAATAGAAAATAGTGTTCTTTTAAATTATAGTGGTTTTGCATCATTCATTTTCAGTAGATATCTATTAAGTTAATATTAGGGTATTATATTTAGTTTCGTAAAATATGGGGGAAATATTAATCAGTGTTTATCTATGAGTAAACATAAGAATATGCAATTTCATTAAGGTGGGTGGACTGTATGATCCTTGATTTTCAATGAATACATTAATAAATGATTGATATTTAATTTAATATTTAAATTTTAAATATATTTAGTTTTATTTTATAATGATTCTAAAAGTAATAATATACGTATTTGACACCTGAGTTTTATCAACTATATTTTTCAAATTAAATATTTATCAAAGTATAATAAATTTCATATAAAATGATTAGTTCATAAATTTTTTTTATAATATATCTATTATTGTATTGATTTTTATTTAAAAATAGATATATTTGATTACTATATTAATTTTAGTGAATTTTTTTTGTTATAACATTATTAAAAAAGAGATTCAATAACTCTAATATAAAAGATATTAGAGTATGATACATGCTTTCATAGAAAAATAATTGTAACATTATACAACTAAATGTAATTTCATAAGAAATTTTATGTACCAAATGTAAAAAATAAATATTTATATATTTTTTTTTCATAGTAAAATAATATCTTTCCATGAATTATTTATATTCATTATAATTTCTTTAAATTTTAAATTATTTTTATCATATTATATATACCTCATTAGTTACTATAAAATTATATTCAAATATATTAATTAACATTATTTATAATAAAATAATTATATAATATATTTATAAATTTTATTTGAAAATTTTATTCGAAACATTTTTTCTACACTTATCATAACATTTGAATTAAATTATTTTAATGTAGTTCTTTGAAAAGTGAATTGGTCACTAACATAACATTGCAACAGATTGTGTAATGTTTTTCACTCAAAAATTATTTTCATTAAAATTAATTTAAAATAATAATTCCTCTAAATTAATAGATAAATTTTATAAATTCTATTAATAATAAATAAATAATATCAATCCAAAACCTAATCTTATTGAAATTCACTTCGAGATAAAAAATTCCAATCAATTATATAGTTTTATTAAATATAATAATAATAATTATATAAATTTTAATATTATAAAATGGATTTAATTTTTTTAATCTAGACATTTCTATTATTTTTAGATGATGTTTACGTATTTTTTACATAAAAAATTTATATTTTTGTCAATACTAAAAAAATATTGTTTTTATGAATACAATTAGATTGATGAAATAATCATGAAATTAATATGTTACAAAAATTTATAAAACCTTTTAAAGGGATTTAGTCTTTTTATGGAGTGAAATAATGAATGTAAAAATAATGAAACTAATTTATTGTACAGTATTTGGAATTTTTTTGAATATGTTATATTATATAATAATAAAAAAATAGATTTTTTACCATTAAATAATATTTAAATTGAGCCATTCATTTATAGTAATATATTAATGTTAAAATACATTTTTATAATCATAAACTAATACCATTAATCGATACCAATCCTTTCCATTATTTTCCACATGAACGATAAAATAAAAAATACATTATTCTAATATTACACAATATTTAAAAAATATAAGAAACCATCATTCATCGCATTATGCTCACATAAAAAATTCATTCCATTGCACAATATCATTTGAAATAACATTATAAACTCCTCCTTCCACATTCTTATTATTACACTGTTTCAAATATCTGATTCTCCTAATGATTTTGGCTTAATTCAAAGGAGGTGTCTTAAAAAGAAAGGTAACGTTTCAATATATATTTCCCTATAGTTATTTGATACATTTTTAATCCAAAAAAAATATTTAAAATTAATATTCACTTACATATATTATAAAATTATCAAGGAAGTAGTATAGTTTTCATCAATTATTAATGTGGGATCTCTGATTCCCTCCCATAAAACAATTTTTAATGCCACGTAACAATGTCAAAATAATAGGTTTTTAATTATCAATTTTTCTATTCCTATTATATATTAATTTTATAATTTACTAGGTTCCAAAATAAATTTATTACTTATATCACATGTATCATATGTGTCAACATTGATTTAAGGTAATTATTACCTTTTGAAATTTCAATTTTTTCTCTCATAGTCACTTAACAAACCATGCCAAACAATGCTATCAATTTGTTCCTTTATACCACTAGTTGGTTGCCTCTTGTTGTTTCTTGTTTTCAAAAATATGTATATGAGATCATATAGTCATTTGGTTTCTTCATATGTATTGTTGGTCTCATTATGTATTAATTTTATTTTATTCTTATGGCCAATTGGCTCTTGTGTACTGTAGGTTTTTTATTTTTTTCATTTATTTTTTTTTGTTGTTATCTTCTTATGGTCATTTGGATCCATTATATGGTTGTTTTATAAATTATTATTATTATTTTCTTTCTTCGTGTGTTCAAATACTTGTATTCATGCATTCTATCCCTTCTCATAGAAAGTTCAACTATTTTCAAAATTTCACCACTTTTCCAAATAGACATATTATCTAGATAACAGATAAAATTTACTGTCACATAAAATTGGGATGTAAAGTAATAAATAATTATTTTAAAATGTGATTTTTTAAGATTAAATTTAGATATTTAATTACAATAGTAATTCAGTTTTATTTATATAATTAAATATGATTTAGATGAATCAATGAGGTGTATGGTTAATTTTGATAAGTATTGGAGTAATTTTAGGATATGTATATTCCATTTTAAGGTTTTTCTATTTCTTATATTTTAATAGTTTATTTACCCATTAATTTCTAAATGAACCAAATCCCAATTATTTAACATTTGGAGTTATATGATATTATCGTTATATTTCATAGTAATGATTCTAAAAATGTTTGATAGTGTGTTGTCCTCTTAGATGTATAAATTAATGTGGTGCATATGAGGTATGAGTTTGTTAAAATTGAATATTCCATACTTCAATATTTATATTTTATAATAGATACATAACATAAAATCATGATATCTTTGTGATGAAATCATCTTCCATTTTCCAAATTTTTATTAACGTAACATGTTTACGAACATCTTCTATATGATGGGGATATTAGTGCTCCTCTTCTTTTGGGAATACATTAAATTAGTATGATTTTATTTTATATTAGTTGGCTGATATTTAACACCTAATGATCATAATAAACCATATTACATAAAATTCGAGGGAAATGGGATTAATCACATGTTTTTATCTATTTCCATATTATTTCTTAATGTTTTATTTTGAAACACATAAAAAATTATGACATACATATTGTGCCTATAGGTAAATATAACTTTCTATTATTGAGAATATTTTTATATTAAAAAAACTACTCATAAATGGTTATGATCATATATGTGGAAAATAAACTCATTAAATATGAATATAGATGTTGTGTGAAAGTACTCATGCATGATAAGATAATTTAATAACCCCCACATTTAAATGAATTATATATTTTCTTTATCTGGATTCTATTGATTTGTAATTCTGTTATGTTTTATTATTATTTTTATTATTATTTTGGTGTAGGATATGTGTCGGTGGAGATATGATGGAAGTGACTAGTCTATATCTGTTATATTCTTTTATTAGTTGAAGTACTGTGGTAGAAATGCGGTTGTTTTCATGAGATATTTGGGTTGTGTGTGGGATTTGGATATAGATTCCATAATTATTGAAGTATGTTGAATGATTTCTTGGGTCATTCAATGTGGTACCTACCCATTAGTTTTGAAATATTAATATTTTATTAATGATATTAAAATTATATTGTAATATAATATATATTGGTTTGAATATTAATGTGGTAACATTAAAAAAGACATGAAAAAAAATAAAAAATAGAAATTATATAATGGTGTTAGCTCTAGTTTTTTTTCTTGAAATATAATTATAAATTGGTTATTTAATGAATTTTTATTAATAAAGAAATAATCTAGAAACATTGTGGATTATGAAATTAAATGGAATGAAAATCTGATTTATGTAGGGTTATTATATGTGGTGAGTTGCATTAGTGGGGTGAGCATGTCATAATAATTGTATAAAACTATTTATAAATAGAGATGATGAATTTTTTATGTGAAAAATTAGGTTAGTATTGTGTTTTAACTATGTATATTTATATGAACCTATATATTCATGTTACTTTTATACACACCCCTTCCTCGTTGACAACTATGTACCAAAACATACATTTAGGTTATGTGTGATCACAATATGATGTGATATATAATGGGGTTTATTCTTAATAGGATTACTACATGAGATTTATGCCCTTCACATTTTAAAAGCCCTATTACTCATGATATGTGAGTTTGGATGGGTGTTCGATGATATAAATGATTATACTGTAGTGGAGACCGATATTCCAGAAAAAAATTGAAATCACTAAAGAATGATAGGCCCTATAAAAGGCATGGGTAGGAAGGTTTGTGTGCCAGACCACATCATTGATGGTTGGTTTCATATTGATGAGATGTATTGTATGGGATGTGAACATATGTTGTTTAAAATTGTTGTTTAGAGGGGAATCTTATTAAGGGAAGTTGTTATAGTGTATCATTTTAATGTTTTTCAAATTATTATATTAACACATTTTTTTGTAATTTTGATTGTAAACCATGATGCAATTATGATATATGGATGATACGTATATGTACCTATAAGTCCTACTATTTGTTATGTGGTTCAGTAAAATTCACATTTCACATTTTCTTATGAGAACTCTGGTATGATCATTATAATTATATGTGTTATTACATATATCTAAGAGGGTTAAGTGGACCATTTTGGGAGTTATAAGAATATAGATCAAGGATTATGGGGTTTTTACCACATCATTCCATTTGGTATTTACTTTGTAGATTATAATATTGTTACATGATATAATTTTTGTGTTTTTTGTTTTGTTTTTAAATGTTCTAATGGAATATTTTATGTTGTTTATATTATCTCTCATTATTTATCATATATTTAGGTTAACTTATATAATTTGAGTAATTTATACCCTTCGTGTTATTTTCCAACCTAGTCCAAAATGGATGTGGGACTCTAGGGTAACTCTTAATCTTCTCTATTATACTTGGAGGGGTAAAAGTGTATGTAGAGTCAATATAGAGTTTTATGATATGTTTTAATCTATAGATAGTATGAATCCTGGTATTAGGAAATGGTCAGGTTTTCATGTTTATGGTAAATAAATATTAATTTTTTAACCTAGTATGTGTTATATCAATGAAAATTGGATAGGGTGCCTAAATATAGGGTCTTCTATGATCTAAGGTAAAGAACATAAGACTACTGAATACCCTTAGTGATATAATAATTATTGTCAGGTAAATACCTATGAGAGTTGTGTGAATCATTATTGTTTATGTTTGTGAATTAATAGGGGGTTAAAAAAGATTTTAATTATTTAATCTAAATATATTACATTTTTGAATGAATAGGCTTCCATTCGATTTTTTCGATATGGATCCTAGTGATTTTTTTCTGGAGGTAGAGGTTCAATAGTCTAATATAGATGATCATCAGGGGATCAATATAACATAAGAGGATAAAATATTGAAGATGATGTTTCTGACCATAACTCATGAAATAATGAAAAACCAGTAATGGTAAAATGAGGATGTTTCTTAATATGGATGTCAAATGAAAATAAGAAATAAAAAGTTTATAGATCCTTTCCATTTAGCATTGTAGACTAATCATGAATGATATTGGGACTATTTTTAAGGACATCCTATGTTTGGATTTAGATATCATTTCAAATGGGCATCCAAGAGAGTGAACTATTATAGAGGAATTTCATCCACTATTCATATATATAGTCACCCTAAAAATTTTCCTATGTATCTGGTTGTATAAAATAAAGTGAATGTGATCGCAAAAATTCATATTCTATGAGGTTTTCCTTAAAAGGGTCTTTATATGATCATCTCAAATAGTTGATATTTTTGTAAAAGAACATATATTGAAGTCGAGTTTTTGTTCTCATAACCAAATATCAAACTTTAGTAGTCAATTTCACACCCCACTAGGGAAAGTGGTTCCCAAGCATCAATTTGGGGAATGCCATATGTGATTTATGCATTTAGAGGATATTATTAGAATTAGTCTCCGTTTATTAATATTTATGGAGGTTGGTTTTTTTCATTGAAAATTTTGATATCAATTCATATATGTAATAGTTGTATTAATCATTCATTTGGAAAATAAAGGGATATGGAGTTGTTTGAGCTTTCCCTTTAATGGACCTAATCCTCAGCGATATTGAATAGAGAATCTTAGTGGCGGTCACCAACATTGTACTATAGTAGTTGTACAAGTTTATGTGCATAAAATGAAGGTTCAAATATAATGTAGACTATATATTTATTTATGTATGATAAGTTTTTCATAAATATTATTTTTAATTTATTTTATTTGAAATCACGAAATTTTTGTATTTCATTTTATATTGTCATAAAATTAGTTCTATAGGTGCTATGACAACTTGTGCCTATGGTGTTATCTTCCAAAATAGAAATGTAGGACTACTTATTGGATAAGTGTTTGGGATATATACTAATTATAGGGACAGTGGTTAGTTACTTAATACTGTAGAGGTGACCATACAAGGATTAGATTTACTCCATACATGTCATTGTTTATTATTTCAGGTGGATACTCATGATATCTAAAATAAAGGGTGAGTGAGTGTGGTTTGTTAGCATAAAAATAAATTGAATATGTGGCAGGAATACATAGTCTATTTTATATACCTAGGAAGAGTTTTCATTAGATACATAGATGATGGAGACCCCCAATATTATTAAAGATTTTTTATATTTCTTCCCAAATGAGACTATGACACTACCCCCTCGTTGTGATGTTGAGTTTGCGATAGAGTAAAAATCACATTCCTCTCCAATTGTGATATCACCTTACCATATTGTTGCCTAGGATCAATGTGAGTTGAGACTACATATAAATTATTATTAGTAGAATGGATTAATTTATCCCAGTTATCCTGCTGGGGTACTACATTGTTATTTTCCAAAATGATAATGTTAGTGCGAGGTTTTGTGTCGACTTCTGGATGTAGATTCATTAAAGATCAAGAATCATTTCCCCCTTCCGTGATTATATTATTTTTTTGATGATCTAAAGGGGTCTATTTGGTTACAAAGGATTTATCATTGGTTTGTTTATCAACATATTAGGGTGAATAAGGATGATATCTCAAAGAATAATTTCTTATTATGTTATGGGAACTTCATGTTTTTTCTTGTTTTTTATGTTATGAACTCACTAGATGTGTTCTTAGGGCTCTTGAAAATAACATTATGTGAGTTATTAGATATGTTAATAGTCATGTTCATTGATGAAATTTATATATACTATATATAAGAGTATAATCATGTATAAAAACTCCTAACCCTATTGTTTTATCTTCATCATCATCATGTTTGGAGAAATTTTTCCAGGTGCAGGTCTTGGACATGGGAGGTCAATTTACTTAGTCATTTAGTGTCCCAATAGGTGTGACTATAGGCACATCAATATTGAGGAATTCATTTCTTTTGAAGTTTCTAATAAATTAGTGTTGGTGTGCAATATCATTTGGAATGTGGTAAATTATTGTGGGTTTTTTTGGATTCTCTTGGATTTATACCCCATTGACATCCTTGACACCAAAAGACTACGAATTCATATGTACTGATTAGTGGTATGTATTTTTCATCTACTTGAATGAGTGGATAATCAATACCCATATTTTTTTTCTAATGGAATCTGTGATATTTGACACGTTCCTATCATGGGGTATGAAAAAAATATATTAACCCCAAGTTAAAATGTTGCAAAGTGGTTAACCTATGTTGTATATAGAGAGGAGTTCACACCAATTACGTTTTTCACTTAAATTAATGAAAGAAGAAGTTGTTCTTTTTGAAATAGTTCAAGTAGAAAAATAAAGCAAGCAATAAAAAGAACGGTTGAATAGTAATTGATGAAAAGAGTGATGGGGTCTGGGTATGATCACCTTTGCAATGACATCATGGTTATTAAGATCACATTCCCTTTCTTCCTATTGAATGACAAATGAAAGACTCCTCGATCATGTTATCAATCAACTTTGGTTAAAGAAACAAATGGAACTCACTCATATGTGCATGGAAGTTCATATGAAATCCCAAAACAACTAAGGTAAATCCCAATCAAGAATGGTCGATACATAGATATTTAGAAAAATTTTACTTGTTCCACACATGTGCCAATGATCACTGGACACTCACCACCTAAAACAATATGCGCGATCGAGACAAATTGCACTAGGCGGATAGATATTAAAAGACTTTATAAAAGCTATTTACAATGAATACATCAAACCAAAAAAATGATATCATTATGAGAATTGGGAAACATGAAGAATAAAAGTTATTCAAAATAAAAATAGGGATTTACATTTATGCACAAAACTCTGACATTACAATAGTGAAACACCCCCTTCCACAATCACTCAACGGTTTTACCCCTCTATGTGAAGGGTAATAGAGTTGAAAGGGTAAGAAGAGAGCATGATTAAATAAAGAAAAGATAAAAGATAAAATTCAAAGGACATAATGAACTCAAGAATACATAAAGTCTCTTATTGAACCTTCTTCAACCCCTTTTAATGGAAGTGAACACTATTATTTATAGCCTTGTGGAGTAGAAAATTTCCCTCCAAAATTACTCCACTAAAAGTCAAAGTCAGGTTGGAAAATTAAATGGCCGCATTTGGATATTGTTCCTTCTTAAAAGTTGATCTGAAGTCTCTCCTCTGTATACACATGATATTTTATCATCATTGTATAGGAAATTAAGGAGTTATGGATGATGCACTCAGAATATTTAATTTTTCCGGACACACTTTTTGTATTCCCAAATGCTAAGTTACAACAAATTTATGGCCTTGAGAATGAAAGAATCAGGTGCATCCATATTAATTTAACTTGTTACTAAGTATGTTTTTCAGCTCCATGAATCATTTCCTCTCCAATGGTTTTTTCATTAATGAGATATGGGCACAACAATAAAATTCTTCATTTTTGTACACAGTTTTCTAGGACTGATTTGTGAGCTAAATTTGAGCTTCCGAACGATGGATTGAGCATTGAGTCCATAAGGATAAAATGAATCCTATCGAATATAGAAAACTATAAAAGAATATATTTACAAATTGGATCAGTGTAAAATAAAATATTACTGAATAATTAAAATAATTTATAACTATTTAAATCCCAAATAATCCATTTTAGCTATAATGCAAAAAAATGTTCCTAAAACATAAAATGAGACAATTGAACTTTAAATAACATATCAGTGGGACTAAAACATTGAAATTCAGAATAAAATAATTGAAAATATTTCCTCTATAAATATTGAAATTCATTTATACTAACTCCCTTTTGGGATTTTATACATCATGAAAAATAAAATTTTGGTGATCTCTTGTGTTTATAGGTTGTCTCATTCCCATGAATATAAATATTCCACACATGAAATGGAGTTGGTGGGAATAGAGTTTTTTATGGAACCAGTGGCTACATGGACTCATCTTTGACAACATAGGGGTCTTCACTGAACAAAATAGTATGTTAAATGTTTTTTCATTGTCAGATATAGTACCATTTGAGTGGGGCTGATGGGTTTCGTATTCTATTTCAATTTTGAGATATCAACCACCATTTAAATTGAGAATGTAGTCACTAAATCATTGATTAATTTGTCAAAATATGATATTATTCATGATTTTGAAGATGTATAAAATGGGACGGAATATTTTATTGTGATTCATTACAATTTGGAGGTAGTATGAGGTCGATTTTTTCATTATCTACTTATAGTATAATTATTCTCTAATATTACATGTTTAAGTGTCTCAGTGTGGACACTCATAGATGGATGGGATGTGAAAAAAGCCAATTATGGAGATTCTCTAATGTTGTGGTAAAATTATCATCAAAAATAGATTCTATTTCAAGGAAATTATAACTTTACATTGATGATGTGTAAAAAAGTTACCCATGATGTTCACATCTCACCAGTAGTGAGGCATTTAGTTGCATCCAAGAAGTATCATGTTTTGAGGAGGTGACAATGGTTATTGGGATGAAGTAGCTGATGGTGGAATTTATTCCATTATATCTTATCAATTGTTAGAAGAAATTAGTTAAAAATTTTCATATATGTTTTCTGTAATTGTTTGATGTACTTGAGTGTAAGTGGCATATATCTATGTATTTTTTTCTCTGGGTTACCCATGAATTCTGGTGGGTGTGAGCACATTTTTGGGATTATGGACCAATGCAAGAAGTCAATCATTTTTTCAAAAAATAAGGGAGTCCAATGTTGTTGATGTAATGATGATGTGATATGTGGGTAATGTTGTGAGACTCCATGGGGTACCAAATACAATTATTATTTGAACAAGACAAACATTATATCACTTCTTTATAGAGTGTATTATTTTATTCTATAGGATATCTACTATACTGTAACATATTTTCCATACACCAACAAATAGAGAAATAGAGTTGACAATCCAGACAGAAGGGGATATTTTTATAAGGCATGTGTCTTATAATTTGGTAGACATTGTGTGAAATTACTACCCCTGGATATGTTTTCATATAACAATAGTTATCACGCATCCATCGATATGGATCTATATATCGAATTGTATATACATTCATGTATTTATCTACTGTGTTGGACTACGGTTTTAGAGTAATAATTATTGGGTCATTATCTATCATAAATTCCAATAGAAATGATCTAGGTTGGTTGAGAGTATATAAATATGTATTCGGACCTCCATAATTCCTATTGAGATTATGGTTATATTCCATTTGTGTTTAGATTTAGAGACCGTGTGTTTTTGAATGTTTCCATTCATCAAGGGAAATAATGTTGTGTATAATAGATTAATATTTCACCCATGTTTTTGGGGTTATATTAGATCATGGAGTTTTTTTTTTGGAATGGTGGATAATTATAAGGAACACCCACTATAACATGATAATGTTCCTGAAATATCCTACATGTCCCAACTTTATTGATATCATCATAATAACTCTATGGTCTTTGATTGGGGAGAGAAGTGAAAAACCATATCTATGTGGTATCTAGTTCAGATCCAGGTTCATTTGGGGAAGGAATTTTATTTGTTTTTATCCTCTTTGTTTGATTATTATGGAGGCCTGGTGGAGTGGATGAGTGTACAAGAGTGTATGAATGGTATATTTCCACATAATACCTTAAGTTATTGGACAATTATTCTTTTTGGTGAAGTTTCATCGATTGTTTTATATTGATGTGATGATATGTTTAACCTGATGTTTTTAATAGATTATGTATCTCCCTTTGTTGATGATTTCACCTATCTATGTTTTTTATTCCCCTAATATATATGTTTGTTCTTATTATTGTGAGATCCTTGAGATGTATTAGATGTGTGTTTTTTCAAACACAATTTATTTTTTTATTAGTTCTTTTTTGATTTATTTGGATGAGAATTATTTGAGGGGTATTTGATGTAACTTCACATATTTCTAAATAAATTATTCTGTGATTTCTCGTGGTAAAAACTGGTAATAGGGAGTTTAGGTCCCCCTCACAATTTGAAATTTCTAAATTCACCCTCATGGACACTTGACTAAAAGATATTTTAATTGGGTCATTATATGTATAGTATCATTATTAATTTATTATTTGGCTCTATCAATGCGGTTGGTTGGTTCGTTCTTATGGTTGGTTAGTACAAAATTTTATTCAGTTATTTCAATCACATGTTTCGTTGGTTTCTAGTAATTGTTAGTTCAGTATTTTGTGTGGTTGTTTATTTCATTCATTCAGATAGTTAGTTGTTCAATGTGATCAGTTGGTTCCTTATTATGATTAATTGGTTACTATAGATATTAATTTGGTCCTTGGTATTATTTTATGATTCCGTCATGTGGTCAGTTAGTTTTTTGGTCTGGTTACTTTGTTCTTTTCTGTTATTAGTTGGTTCCTATTTCTTAAAAGTTGGTTTCTTTATTTTATCGTTTTCATGGATCAATGCACTATAAACCTAAACATGATTTGTTCAATACTTTAAAAAGTTTCCTAATTTTAAAAAATATATATATTTAAGAAAATAAAATTGAATAGTATACTAATTTAAAAATAATAATTTAAATGAAAATTTTTACAGTGTATTTCTTGGGGATTAATGCTAGAATTTGAATTCCACGGGACACATAATTTTAAAAGGAGCATTATTATTTTTCTAAATGGAACTGAATTAAATGTAAATTAAAAAGAAATATATCCTTACAAATCATCAAAGTATATCTAAGAAACATATATATATACTGATAATTAGTGGGGTTTTTAAATTAGAGTACTTATTGGATTCTATGAAGTCAATAAATAACATAACATTATTCTTAAAGCATCGTAGTTTTATACTTCCCCATGAAGTCTCCCTAGTCAAAATTCTAGGCTTCTTCACCACCGTGTTTCCTCCATACATTATGTGGAGCTGTTTTATGTTTGTGTTGTTATTATTCCACATTCTTATTCCCTTATATATAAAATGATTTCAAAATTGATCAAACAATTTTCCAATAATTATATTAGTGGTTACAATAACTTCTACCCATATTTTGTTTATTATCCTTTGATGATTTTGTATCTAGTTATTAGATCCTTATTTTCCTCATCTTTTGTGAATCTATGTAATTATCAATTTTTAGTGGCTGGGTAGAAGAGAATAATTAATGAAGAAAAAAAATTAAATTAACATGAATTGGATGCTGAAGGTAGTATCATTTATTCATCTAATTCCTAATTATTGACATTTGTTTTCTCATAAAACATCAATCCTCTCATGATATTTGAGGTATAGATACTGTGAATTGTAGAAAATTGATTTGGATTGTGAAAATTTATAGTGTTTAACCCAAAACAAATAAAATGTTATGATTTTATTTGCTGATAGGAAATAATATGAGTCTGAAAATAGAAATTCTATGAAAATACATACAAACATGAAGATAATTTAATAGGAATAACCCTTTAACGAAATTATGAGTTTTTTTATTTGAATCAGATTTCTTGTGATTTGAATATTTTTACTATTATTCCTGTGGTTTTAAAATCTATGGGAGGTTGGAATAATGATGGTGGTTACTAGTGTAAGAACTCGGATCTTCGTTTTAAGTATGTTTTTCCTTTTCTGGTCATTTTTGAGAAAAATAGAAAACTCTAGAAATTTTAAAAATACACGTCGTGTACTCTGATAAAGCGCCTGGTCATGTGATGGTCATGTCCGGACCACACACACGGTGTGTAGGGGTGATGTGGAGGCAGTATAAGGTGGAGTATGGAAAGTCCAAGTACATGTCGTTTACCCTATAATTACATGCCATGTAGTTTCTTTTTTTTCATTAAATAGTTTGGCGTCACGCCTGACAGAAAGAACTCGCTACTTCGAGGTCGTCTTCACCCGAGAGAACTTGCACGGCCGTAGAACTTCCATGAGCCCCCATTCCTCCGTCCATTCTCCAAATCGACCATCGTCGATATCATTGGGACCGTAGTGGTATGCTCTTCATTCTCCAAGATCTTTGTCTTCCAATTCCTCATCTTTGTCAATATATTGTGTGTTGAACATTATTTTCATTTTCATATATGTACACCATTTTAAGGAGAATCAATCCTTGTGGTCAAATTATATTGATCTCCCAGCACCAAGGTTGGGGATTTGTGCCTTACCGTTCGAATTCATTGAGTTTTATGTGCAATTCCACCAATACCCATGAACGAGGTATTGCATTCTTACCTTTATTCCCATATTGTTTTCCTCCCTTGCTTGTATGCTTGTGTAGAGGTAAATTTGATCATTTGTGTGGATAATTTGTTGTGCATGGATGTTTTACCCATTCCTTGCTCTGTTTAAGACCCTTTGGGTCTTGTTTAGCTTTTGGCTTTTATACCTATTTTCCATGCCTTGTGACTGTAGGATGGAATGATATTCTTGAAATGCTTGTTATATTGTATAATGGTTATCCAAGTAGCTCTATAGGTGTAATCTGGTAAGACAAGTAGCTCTATTGTTGTACATTGTCCTTATAGTATTATTATGCACTGACCGGCATGGGACCGTGAGAACCTGGTGCTATAGACTATAAGGTATAGAACGAGTGAGCTTCCCAGATATTCATGGATATTATAGGCTATACAGGGATAAATCGAAAGAGCTACCTGAGAGAGTCTTAGACATTATAGACTACATGGGATAGGCTAAGTGTGCTTTCCAGATAGTATTGGATATTATATACTAGAGTAGGGTAGACTGAGTGAGCTTCCTATGAGAGTCATTAATTTGTTTGAATTTCATTAAAACCTTTCTAGGGTAGAGAAGGATTTTACTCAGGGAGCTTCCTTAGGGAGTCTGTGATAGACCTGAGTCTATAGGAGGAATTGACCGAGCGAGCTTCCTCATAGTGTTTCTAGATCGTTGGGTTATAAGAGTGTTAGACTGTGTGATCTTCTTCAGAGATTCACTAACTACACTAGACTATAAATGGAATTTACTGAGCGAGCTTTCACATAGTGTCTTATAAATTGGTATAACCAAACCAGAGGGGTTAGGATGAGTACACTGCCCAGAGGGTTGTGGATACTTCTTGGTTAGGACCAGAGGGGTTGGATGCAAGTACTTCCCAGAGGCTTTCCTATTGTGGTTAGTTGTTTTCTTCACTACGGCTTGTTGTTCTATGGATTGATTAGTGTTGCATATCATCATGTTACTGCTCTCTATTACTACCTGCTATTTACTGTTACTGTTTACTGCTTACGGTACTGCTACCTACCATATACTCACTAACTGTTAGGCACAGATCTTCGGGTGGTTGTCTTCTGGAATTAGTCTCACACCCTATTTTGGCCATGCTTTTGGGCCCACAAAGACTATGTTGTTGCAGCTATAGACAAGGGAAAGAAACCTTCGACTTATGGGACCTGATTACTTTTGAGAAGGAGAGCATGAGACCAAGCTGAGTCTTCCGATGCTGAGGAGTTTCTTATCTGTTTACTTTTCATTGTACTTTGGTTTTGAATTGTATTCAGCATTATGACTTGTTTTAATTCATTCCTAGACATATTTATTAGGAATCATTTCATATATACATGTGTGCTCCACCTATTTATTATTTCAGTCTTCCACTGTTTATTGTTCTTGGAAACTCATTGTTTCTAGTATTGCATGTTTTATTTAATTCAACTGTGTACTCTACCAATGAGAGAATATTTTCCCCACTATCACACCCAAGTCCCTCACTACTACTTGGCAACATCTGGCATTTGGAGAAATGCGCTTGAGGCCATGTGACCAATAGGGTATGGGGCGCCTCTGGGTGGCTTCCAGAATAGGGATGTTAAAAATTGGTATCAAAGGAATTATTTTCTCTTGATTTACTGTTTAGAGATATTATCCATGGATATGACAGATTCGGCAATTGGTAATAAGTTGTGCCCGAGAGTAGCTAACCCATGTACAGGGAAAAGCCAACCTACCTCGTTTATTGTAGTTTACTGGTTTTGAGAATTTAAAGATGATATGATTTCAACTAAAGTGATTCACATGCCCTGTGTTGTTATTTTTATGCTATTTCTAGTCTATTTCTGTTGTAACCCGATGAGATGAGGGTATGCCATCTCATGCATCATATATGAACTTTTTAGAAATAACATTCCATGCATTCTGGCCATGCCATCTAGGGTGCATTAGTGATTTCATGTTGTTGTGATAGACGTTGTGTAGATTATACATGCTGTTTTGATAGATGCATTGAAATAACCCCTACAGTTTGATAGAGAAATTGTTTTTATTTTACCTTGCTAATATGAATTCCAAATTTTTGTTTATGAGGTGTTATGGGCCCTCATGAATTGGAACATGGAGGATCGTTGACTTTTTACCCTTGTATTTTATATATTGTAGATGTCAATCTTGTATTCTCGAGGAGTATAGGCCCTCATGGATCGGAATTTGGCACATCCATGTTTGTGTTTCAGTGTTTTCTGGGAATCGGTGCAGTTTTTGAGCTACCTCCCGGAAAAACACAAAATACACAACATGTACTTGACTACATGCCATGTTGTCTTAAACCGTGTCACTGACTGTGTGAGAAACACCATGGAGTGGTGAAATTTTTTTCAAAAACACTCCATGTACTGAAGTTTCATGTCATGTAATAGTGAGCCGTGTACCCGGCTGTGCCACTAACAACCCGGGTCGGGGAAGCTCCCGTAGTACATGCCGTGTTAGGTATGAAAACACCATGTATCCTTGATCTAGATACCTGGTCGTGTCATGAACAACATGGGATGGTGTTATCTCTCTTATACACACCATGTTTGTTCAGAACACTCCATGTAAGGGTCCGCTGTGTAGCCAGCCATATAACTAACATCATGGTCACCGAACCCTCATCTAGTACACATCGTGTCCTTAAAAGAACACACCGTGTAGTCTAGTGTTAAGAGGACCGTATGAGTTAGCCTTGTAAAGACACATGGGAAGGGGAATGGAGTTAAGTACACGTCCTGTGCATGGGCAAGACATTGTGTAGTCGGGTGTGTTACTAGACTTGGTGTGGCTGATGTACACGCCCATGTGTATGGAATAAGAGGGCACATTGTGTAGTTCTATACATGTCATGTAGTCGTGTTTTTTAGAACATGTTTGTACTTTTTCCCTATTCCCGTTTTGTACTCTTTTGTTCCTTTTCCTTGATAATCCTGATTTAATGTGTGCTTTAGTTCTATTAGAGATATGCCACCGAGACGTCCTCCGGTTGTTTGTCAGCTGCCAGATGGTGATCAGACACCAGATATGGCCATTCAAGAACCTCCTACAGATCCTCCTATTATGACAGCCTTGGCACCAATAGTTATACCAGTTGTTGGCACCGATGTGCAGTTCAAGGAGGACTTCTTGAGGAGGATGCATACCTTTCAGGGAGCAAGTCCTCCTGCCCCGTCAATGGATGAGTTGACACGAGATTTCCAGCAACATCAACATCCTACATTCTTAGGGGATAGAGTACCCCATGCTGTAGAGTCGTGGTTAGAGGCCCCACTGACAATCTTCAAGCATCTAGAGATACCTCTACAGAAAAGGGTAAAGCTTGCGACTTATAATCTCGGAGACACCGTTAAGAGGTGGTGGGAGGTGATATTATAGTCTGGGAACCAGTATAGTATGACTTGGGATGAGTTTCGGAACATCTTCTATGAATACTTTAATTCGAGAACCTTGAGGGGCGACCGAGCCTGGGAGTTTATGAGTATCGAGCAGGGTAGTCTTTCTGTCTTTTTAGTACTCATCTCGCTTTACCAAGCTACAGTGCTTCATGCCAATTAGCACAGGTGATGAGTTATTCTGTGCTAGGATTTTTGAGGACGGACTCATGTAGGTGATCTGTTCCTAGGTGAATATCTTCAGGTTGAATTTGATCTCTTATATTATCAACCATGTGCTGATCACTAAGTGCAATCTGAGAGATTCTAGAATAGTGAGACATGGCGATTTGACATCCAGAGTCAGCGCTCCTCCTACTGATAGCAGGAAGTGCCACCAAGACTCTGCTCGAGGAGAGTAGGGTAGGCGGAATGTATCCTTGGGTAGCTAGGTTGTATGCTACCAGTGTGGTAGGAGTTGGTATACTAGGCCTCTATGTCAGAGGGACCTGATGGAGGGCCGATCTTGCGGTATTATGGGCCATCATCATTGTTTCTGTCAGATCTTATCACCTACAGCTGGTGGTAGGGGTTCTTCTATGACCCCACGTGCACGATATGTATCGCCAGTTTTTCACCAGTCTCAGAAATGGAGTTCATCCGGTAGTTCGGGTTTAGGTGGAGGTTATGGCTGTGGTGGTCGGTCACCGGGTTACCAGAGACAACAGTGTAGATCAACTCAGAGTGGTCAACCAGGGGCATAGGGTCACTGTTCAAGGAAGACATTCGTGGTGGAGCAGAATCATCCGGAGCAATATCCCGACCATTCTACAGTTCAAGGTATGATCTTATTAGCTTCTATTTTATCATCAGCTCTTTTGGATACTGGTGTTTCACATAGATTTTTCTCTATTGCTGTTGTGGAGAGCCTTGGGCTCTGTGTCTTTTCGTATGCTGACTTGTTGACTCTTGATACACTGTTAGGGACGAGTACATCTAGCATACAATAGTGCAGAGAGTTCCCTCTTGAGGTTGTAGGGTATCACTTTTTATGGGACCTCTATGTCCTAGAGATGACAGGTTGTGATGTCATTCTCAGTATGGACTTGTTAATTCCATTCCAGGAAGTTGTATATTGTTATCAACGTATGGTGAGTTTCGTATCACCAGAGGGAATATCTTTTCTTCATAGAGGCAACTGGGATGTCTAGGTGGGTAGAGATAGACCAGAGCCTCATGGGCTAGGAGGAGTTACAACCCAGATTTCAAGTCTTTATCTGGATGACCAGGGGTCTTCATAGTTAGACATTCCTCCAGTGGTGGATCATTTCAAGGATGTATTTCAAGTGATATTTTCAGGTTTACCTCTGTATTGTGAGGTAGAATTCCCTATTGAGCTCGCTCCTGGAGCAGCACCGGTGACCATTCCTCATTATATGATGGATACACCTGAGTTGCAGGAGCTCAGGAAGAAGTTGGAAGAGTTGCATGAAAAGGGTTTAATCTGACCCAGAACATCTCCTTGGTGTTCTTCTATCCGGTTTATGAAGAAAGAAAATGAAAACCATAGGCTTTGCATGTATTATCGGAAGATGAACCATTTGATGGTCAAGAACCGATATCCCTTTCCAAGGATTAATTTCCACTATTATCAACTTCGAGGATCCCGAGTGATCTCTAAGATTGACTTGATGTCCGATTATCATCAGATGTGCTTTTGACCATCCGATATACATATTACAGCCTTCAGGAGCAGGTATGGTCTAGATGAGTATAAGTTCATTCCATTCGGTCTCATGAATGCACCAGCAGTTATTATGGCCCTGATGAACCGAGTCTTCCATCAAAACATGGACTCTTTCGTGGTGGTCTTCGTCGAAGATATATTGGTTAACACTCACAATCAACATGACCAAACTACCCATCTTGATATCATTATGAGTACACTGAGAGAGCATTAGTTATATGATAAGCTCTCGAAATTACACAATTGGATGGATCAGATTCACATCATGGGTCACATCATCTTAGAGACATGAGTTTCAGTAGACCCAGAGAAAGTGAGAGCTGTAGTTTCACAAGTGCAGCTGAATAATGTAATTGGGGTGCATAGTTTTATAGGACAGGATGGATACTACATGAATTTCATACAGAACATTTCAAGCCATTCAGAACTAGTGACAGGTCTGACCAAGAAGGGGGAAAACATCTTATGGTCAGATTCCTGTGAGTTAGCCATTCATGACCTGAAAGGGAGGTTCATGTCTGCACTGATACTAGTCTTTCTAGATCTTATAAAGATCTATACAGTCTACTGTGATGCTTCAGGTGTCGGATTAGGATCTATGCTTATGCAAGAAGATTGAGTCATTTCTTACGGGTCTCGGTAGTTGAGACCACACGAGAGGAACTACCTGACACATGATCTGGAGTTGGAAGCTATTGTTCATGCCTTACGCTGTTGGAGACACTATCTTCTAGGAGAGCAGTTTTTGGTGTTTAACAACCACAAGAGTCTCATGTATATCTTCACTCTGCGTGATCTGAATCTTAGATAGCACAGGTGGGTCGAGTATCTTTAGTCCTTTGACATTGTTCTTTCCTATACGCAGGGAAAGGGCAATGCGCTGGGTGATGCGTTAAGCAGAAGAACTCATATTCAGATAGTTCAGGAGTTCAGTTGTGAGTGGAAGCTTATGGATCAATTATCTAAGATGCACATGGAGGTGCATGACCGACAGGGATATAATTTTCATTATTCTATAGCGGGTACCTCTACCCTTCTCGATCAGGTACGAATGAGGTATCTATGAGACTCAAAAGGCCTAAGCCTATATGAGGGTTTGTTAGGAGAGGACCATATTCCTAGATGGACAGTGGGCGAGGATGAGATCTTGTGTTCCCAGGGACACGTATGGGTGCCATTAGGCATACATGTAGAGCTGATGCGAGACTTCCATTCGTCAGTTTGTGCAGTTCATCTTGGCGTCACCAAGATATATCATGATCTACACCGCCAGTACTGGTGGCCAGGTATGAAGAGAGATGTTGTTGGGTTCATCACGACATGTTCTACTTCTCAGCAGCTAAAAGAGGAGTATCAATGACCAGCATGGCTTTTACAATATTTACTGATTCCCGAGTGGATGTGGAACGATGTCACGATGGACTTCGTGACCTGGTTACCAAGGTCACCCCGAAAGAGTGATGTTGTTTGGGTTGTCCTCGACCGGCTTATGAATGTTTCTCCCTTCTTGATGATCAAGGATTCCTTCAGGGTTGATGTGCTAGGGAGGTTGTACATTCGAGAGTTTGTATGTCTGAATGGAGTTCCACACTCCATTATTTCAGACAGGGATGCACATTTTACTTCTCGGTTCTAGTAGGGGCTTTAGAAGGATTTGGGTACCCAGGTACTTTTGAGTATAAAATACCATCCCTAGACATATGGCCAGTCAAAGTGTATAATCTAGGTGCTTGAGTATATGCTTTGAGCTTGCATTATAGTCTTCATAGGTTATTGGGAGAAGCATATTACTCTTGTGGAGTTTCCCTATAACAACAGTTTTCATGTGACTATTTAGATGGCACCTTATGAGGATTTGTATGGTAGGCCATGGAGATCACCATTGTGCTGGCTGGAGGCAGGATAGGCAGCTTAGCTGGGACCTCATCATTGTTAGGAGTCCTCAGGGAAGATAGAGTTGATTCGGAAGAAGAAGGATATAGAATATTCTCGACAGAAGTCTTATTGTGATCAGTGGAGACGACCTCTGGAGTTCGAGGTTGGGGATCAGGTTTTCTACTTGTCGCACCGAGGTTGGGACACTAGAGGATATAGAGATAGGGTATTCTTTCACTGCGGTATGTCGGACCATTTGAGGTATTGGATACAGGTGGGCTAGTTTCCTATCGGTTGCAGATACCTCAGAGGTACTGGGATATGCACGACGTCTTCCATGTTTCTCAGCTTCAGTATTACTTTTCAGACCCATCTCATGTCTTTTAACCCAAGGAGTTGAGCTTGACGCAGATGGTTCATTTGAAGAGTATCATAACCAGATTTTCGATCATAGTATGAAGGTTCATTATGGTCATTCTATTCCTCTGGTATGGGTGATATGGTAGCACGGGTGAGTACAGGACGAGACCTAAGAGAGGGAGTCTGATGTACGATCACAGTGGTCAGAGCTGTTCGAGGTTTCTTCCTCTACGCCTCTATTGGGAAATTGTGGGACAAATTTCTTTAAAGGGGGAAGTTTTTAATAACCCGTATCTTCGTTTCATGAATTTTTTCCTTTTCTGGCCGTTTTTGTGAGAAAAAGCAGAAAATTTGGATATTTTTAAAATACACGTCGTGTACTTTATAAGTACACACAGTGTACTCTGATGCAGCACCAGGGTATGTGCTGGCTGGGTCCGGGCCACAAACACGGTGTGTAGGGGTGTTGTGGAGGCCTCTTATGGTGGAGTACAGAAAGTCCAAGTACATGTCGTGTACTCCAGAGGTACACACCTTGTAGTTTATTTCCTTTTATTTAAATGGAAAGAGCTCACGCCTAATAGATAGAACACTCTTATTCTAGGTCTTCTTCATCCATGTGAACTCGTACGGCCACAGAACTTCTTTGAGCCCTCGTTACTCCTTTCGTACTACAAATCTACTTCCGTCGATTTCATTAGGACCGTAGCTGTAAGCTCTTCCTTCTCCTAGATCTTTGTTTTCAAATTACTATATTCCTCATGATATTGTGGGTTGAAAATTTTGTGTGTTTTCATAGATTTATGCCTACTAAGGATTATAATGCCTTATTTTCAATGTATATTGATCTCCATGCATCATGGTAGGTGTTTTGTGACATATCATTTGATGTCTTTTAGTTTTATGTGGAATTCCACCAACACCCATGAATGGGGTATTTTTTGTCTACCTTTTTTCACATGTTGTTTCTACATTGCATGTGTGCTTGGTTAGAGGTAATTCGATCAGGTTTGATGATAATTTGTTGTTCTTGAATGTTTTTCCCATCCCTTGATCTATTTACGACCATTTGAGTCTTGTTTAGATTTTGGGTATTATACATGTTTTCCATGCCTTGTGACCATAAGATGGAATGATATTTTATACATAATTGTTATGTTGTAGACTGGTTATCCAAGTAGCTCTATAAGTGTACTCTGATTAGTTAAGTAGCTCTATATGTGTACTTTGGCCTTATAATATTATTATGCACTGGCCGGCATGAGACATTGAGAACCTGGTGCTATAAACTATAAGGGATAGTCCGAGTGAGCTTCCCAGAGAGTTGTGGATATTATAGGCTATACGACGATATACCGAGTGAGATTCCTCAAAAGGTCTTAAACAAAATAGACTACAGGGTATAGACCGAGTGTGTTTTACAAAGAGTCTTGTACATTTTAGACTATAGGAGGTTAGACCGAGTGAGCTTCCTCTGAGAGTCATTACATTGTTTGAATCTCATTAAAACCATTCCAGGCTAGAGAAGGAATTGACTGAGCGATCTTCCTTAGAGAGTTTGTGATATACAAGAGACTATATGAGGAATTGACGGATCAATCTTCCTCAAAGAGTTTATAGAAATAGGGGCTATAAGAGGTATAGACAGCATGATCTTCCTAAGAGAGTCCCTGACTACCCAAGACTATAACGGGAATTGACCGAGAGAGCATCCCCAGAGAGTCTTATAAAATTGTATGAAAAAACCAGAGGGGTTAGGATGAGTGAACTGCCTAGAGGGTTATAGGTACCTTATGGTTAGGACCATAGGGGTTGGTTGCGAGTAATTCCCACAGGGGTTCCTGTTGTGGTTAGATGTTTGCTTCACTATGGCTTGTTGTTCTATGGATTGCTTACTGTTGCATATCATCTTGTTACATGTTACTGTTACTGCCTACTATTTACTGTTTATGTTTACTGCTTACTATACTGTTACCTACCATATGCTCACTGACTGTTAGCCACAGATCTTTAGGTGTTTGCCTACTGGGATTTAGTCTCACACCCTGTTTGGGCCATGATTTTGGGCCCTATCACACTATATTTATGCAGGTATAGATAAGGTAAACCTCCCTTTAACTTCTGGTAATTGATTGATTTAGAGCAGAAGATAATGGGACCAAGATGAGGCTTGCGATGCTGAGTAGTTGCTTAACTGTTTATTTTTCATTGTACTTTGGTTTAGAATTGTATTCATCATTGTGACATGTTTTACTACTTTCTTAGACAGATGTATCATGAATCATTTCATATATACATGTGTGCTCCAGTTGTTAATTGTTTTAGTCTTCCACTATTTATTGTTATTGGATATTCAATGCTTCTGCTATTGCATGTTTTGTTTACTTCTGTTGTGTACTCTTCCAATGAGGGCATAGTTTCCCCACTATCACACCCAAGGCCCTTGCTGCTAGTCGGCAGCCTCTGGAATTTGGGGAAATGCGCTTGAGGCCCTGTGACCAACCGGGTATGGGGTGCCTCTGGGTGGATTCCGGAACTGGGACGTAACAACTAGTCCAAATGCGATATTTTTTAGGGATGTAGAAGCATGGTAGTAGATATGTCGTCATGGAAGTGATATGGTTGGGTTCTGGTGTTGGATTTGTGTAGAAATGGGATTGTTGGTGTGGTAAGGTGAATGGGTATTTATTTGGTTCCTTAATAAAGACCCAAAATTAAGAAATTATTTATTATATAATTTATCCATGAGTTTTACATTATTACTCATTGATTATGTTTTTAGGATTTGAGATTTATAGAATTATGACATAATACATACATAATATCCCTCATTTATACAAGTGGATACTATAAAAGTAGTATTCATTTCATGCAAAATATAAAACATTAAAAAAATTCATTGAAAAATCATTAAAACATTTTACTTGAGTTCATTCCTTCTCGTACACATCCTTATATCATATGAATTTTTTGAAATCATGGAATGAGAAAAAAAAATCACATTAATGAATAAAAATAAATAAAATCATTAATCTATTGAAAACATTAAAACCAATTAGAACAATTTTCTTCAAAACTCAGGAAAATTCATTTAAAAATCATGAAGCAGCCTTGGGACATCACTACCATATCACTCAAACAGTAAATCATAAAAAAAGGAATGAAATTTTAGTCTATATTCATCTAAGGAGTAACCAATTCATTGGGGACTAATAATGGGGCTCACACTTCATATTATAAGCTATAATGGGCTTAACACATCATATCATGAGCTATAACATGACCCACTCATCATATCTTGATCAATAATGCACTCAAACCATAATAATCAATTTATGTGTAGTATATCATGAATAATACCATTGATAACTCATGTAAACCCATTAACAAAATTTATTCACAAATAAAAATACTCATTTCATAATAATTACATTTTAAAAAAATATATAAATATATTTCACATAATAATTAAAATATAATAATGAAAAATAAATACAAAAAACCAACAAAGGAAAAAAAATATATAAATAAAGAATCATGAAATCAAGTGAAACATGCCATTGCAATTATAAAAAACAATATTTTACAGTTTCAAAATAAGTCATTTCAAATGTTTTTTAATAAATAAAGTCCATTTAATGAGGTTTAAATTCCATAGAATATGTTTAAAACTCCATTATAATAGTTTAAATAGTGTTTTTAAATTTTTACAGATATATACCCAATTTTTATATACATTTCATAATCTTCATATATCATTTCATCCCATTTGTTAGCAATATTTTGATATTTCAAATGTTTCTGGAGCATTCTTTTGAGGGTTTCCAATGACGAATTATTATTGATTTAAATGTAAAAAATAAGTAGTACTATAAAAGTGATAAAATATGTATATTTAGTTCATTTTAAACTAGTACATAAGGATTGGATCTTCCCACGATTGAGGTAAAGGGAAATAAAAACTCATCATCCATAACGATGGTGAATTGACACAGTAGAGGTGATGATTTCGTTATTTAATAATAAAATAAGAAGATAATTGAAATTATGATTCATATACAATAAACAAATAGAATTATATTTTATATATGTTATAAGTGTTTTCATGAAACAAAACATTGAATTTGAGGATAGCGTAGTAGTAAAAATTACTTTAAAAGGGAAGAAAAAAGAATCTTACCTCTCAAAAATTTATCCTCGAGAAATCCCCAAGGCTCTTGGAATTTTTTTGGGATAAAAGGAACACTATAATGTAGAAAATGTAATCATATAAGGGAATTTGGTATATTATAGTAATGAAAAAAAATCTCAATGTGAAGAATATTTGTGAAGGAAGGAGCTGACTTTTATAAGTGAGGTGAAGGGTAACTTAGAAACTACTCAAATTATTATAGTTTAATATATATTTGAAAGGGATTAAGACTTCCAAAAAGACCAAAATACAAAATTTTATTATATTCTATAAAAAATATTATTACTTTCTCATTGTAAAATAATATATTACATTTAAAATAATATAATAAAAAAATTTATTCAGGAAGAATAATTTTTCTCAACAATGAAACAATTTTTAATTATGACATTAAACACATTAAATTTTATTTAATAAGAATAATTTTTTAATTATATCATCAAAATGTCATATCCTACTAGAGAATTTTTTAATTTTATTAAAATTAATAATTTATATAATTCTTTTATTTATAATATCATTAATTTTATTTAATCCTTAATTAAATATTTACTACATTGCAATTATAAATGTTTTTGTCATAAATAATTATTCTCTAAAAAAAATTATGAAAAAGGAAATTTTTGTAGCTATCCATATTAATTTAATTATGATATAAACTTTTGGAAAACCTTATACTAAAATATTATTAAATTTATGAATTATAGTGTCATAAACATGACATACATTTAAATAAAATATTTTAATGGTCTTAATGTGATTCTTGTGGGTCATAAATATTCCAAATTCGAATAAAAGTCTAATAATGATCGAAAATTTTATATAGAAAATAATTTAACAAAATTTGTGATCATTTAATAATTTGTATTTTTTCAATAGAAAAATATTTTTTTATTTATTTTGTGCTTGTACATGCACTATATTCGGCTTTCAGAAGCATTAATGTTAAATATTTCTTATATATAATTTAATAATAAATTAATATTAAAAAAAATTCAAAAAATTATTATAAATTCATTAATTTTTTATATTCACTCATATATATGTCAAGAAAACATCTTAAATATTTTATTCATTCTTTTCATACCCTTCAAATGTATTATAGAAGCAATTATATATGACTAATGATAATTGTTTAAAAAATGATATTTTACTAGATAAAAATTTCAATAATAAATAATAATTAATCAAAAAGACACATGAAAAAAATTGCACAAAATTATTATTTATACGACACCAAATGTGAAAGTGAAAATGTTACACATGGACTATATCAGTAGTGACAATAAATTTTATAGTTATCATGATTTAAAATATAAAACAAATGTTCTAAATTATTTTTGTACATTATTATTCATATAAAATAATAATTTATTTATTCAATAAATTTTAAAAATATTATTTCATAATTATGTCTTCATGAAATCCTAAAAATTACTATGTTTTATAAAATAATTTATTATTAATTTTCAACAAAAATTTATGATTTTTAGAAAATTATAAAAAATTAATAATAAGAAAATATCATCATGATGAATACAAAATTCAAATTATATTTTTCAAATTTAAATTCTATATTTTATAATTTAAATTTAGAAATATACAACCATATAATAAATTATTTATTTTAATAATTTCATAACATAATAAATTTAACTATTTAATTTTAAAAAAATGATTATGCAAATACGTAGGGTGTTAAACCCCCCCCCCCCACCCTTTAGATTCTATCCATGCTATTTTTATTAATATACTTAACAACTTTGGATAATTTTCAGTCATTTTATTTTTAGATACCCTTTTTTCTTCTTCAAAAATTTTATTTCTCTACAAAAGAATTACCTGGGGAATTACCATGTTCCACAATACATGCTCTCTAGGGTCACGAATCAGAATTGGTTTTTCATCATAGGAATGGTTCCATTCCACCTAAACTATATCTGGGATCCAAACATGATATGAATATGGAAGATACATTTTTAACATCGTAACCTGAAAAACATTATATACCTGAAATAAACTCATACGCAAGGCTACCTTGTCGAAAACTAATATAATATTCTACAAAATTTCATAACATCCAATGACCCATGGAATTAACATCTATTCCTCACTAAAATGAATAACAATTTTCCAGGGATTTATATTGAGAAATACCTAAAAAATACCTTAATAGAATGGACATTCCACATATTATGTTGAAGTCGTTTCTGCATTCTCTAATCTATCCTCATGTGTGTAATTGAATAAACTAAACATTCCCTATCACTTCTCTTACAAATTGATATCCCATCTACTTCATTTCTCCATCTTCAACCCAAATTCTAGTGTTTGGAATTTCATTCAAAATATTACATAAAAAGAATCCTTTTTTTCTTATATTGAATACTATTAATATAAGAAAACTCAACTAAAGAAAGATGAAGAACCCAACTTCCCTTGTGATCAGTTAAACAATATCGTTGAATATCCCCTAATGTCAATGTTTTTCACTCTACCTATCCATCAAATTGAGGATGAATGGCTATAAAAAAATTTAATTCAGTGATCAGTGACTTTTTGATGTTCTTTACAGATGTTAGAAGTATACCTGGATCAAAATCAGGTATAATGGAGAGTGGAACTTCATGTAACCTGACTATCTCTTTTAGATACAATCGAGAAAGTCGGTCTAGAGATAGGGTATCATGAATTGTATGAAAATGATCAGATTTAGTCAAATGATCAAAAATAACATAGATTTATTAGTTACATAAAGAATTATATGATTGTAACACCACAAAATTCGTGATATAATCCCTATTTCCACTCTAGTATAGAATAAGGATAAATAATTTCAATTCCTCTTTAAGATATTGATATGTTAAACATTTCGTGCTAAAATTAACAGTGTCTTTCTTCATTCCATCCAACCTGTAATACTATCAATAATTCCTATATAAATTTGTGTTACCAGAACAAACTAAAAATATGTATTTGTGAGTATTAAAAAACATTTCGTTCTCCGACTATAAATCATAAGGAACACATAATATCATTCGATGTCTCCAAAAAATAATATGAATGTAAAAGTTACTCAACATACCCTTTTTAACAAATTAAACATTTTTTAAAAAATGAGATTTCATATATTCTTGATTAATTCTATTTGAGAGGGACAACTACACTAACACCAGAAACAATGAAAGAGGAATTTCTGACAACAATAACATCCAAGCCAAATTTCATCAAATCATTAACCAAGGGATCATTTTACAAATGTATCATGGTTAATATTGCATTATTTTTCAATGAAAATGTATCAACCACTTTGTTTTCTTTTCCAAGATAGCAATGAATCATGAAATAATAATTCTTAATTCATTACATCCATCTTCTCTATCGCATGATTAATTATTTTTGAGTGAATGTATTCTATAATCTTTTATGATTAGTATATATATCACATTCTAAACCACATAAATCTTTCCACAAATTTTTTAATATTGAAAAAATATTAGATAATTCCAAATTGTGTGATCGGTAATTTAACACATTAGGATTCAAATGTTTTGAAGCATAAGCTATTACCTAATCATTATTTATTAATTAAAAACCATGTAAATTAAATTAAGGATCATTACATATAAATAAAACACCATTTTGGATGTTTTTAATTGAACTAGAGTTATCTCTAACATTCTTTTCAATTTTTTTATAAAATAATCCCAATCCTATATCAAAATGAATGTAACACTTTATTGAGATAAATTATTCAATAGATTAGATAACCAAGAAATTATTTAAAAAAACCTCTGCGAATAGCTTTCCAAAATAGGGAAACTATTAATCTTAGTTATATTTTCTGGGATTTTTCTAATCATCAATATTGTATTTAATAAGACATATAATTATTCCATATTTATAAACTATGTTACCAGGGAATGAAATTTGTGGCATGAAAAATTCATATTTATTAAATTTTCCATAAATTGTTTCTAATTTTATTGTTTTCAAAACAACCCTTTGATTTATTTTAAGTAACATTTTACTTTTAGAATGTTCCAAAATTTCATACATAATCCAAATGAAAAATATATCCATAAACTCATTAAATAATCTATTTATATGTTCTAAAAATACAAGAGGTAAATTATTTAACCCAAAAGGAATAACTACAAATTCATAATTCCCATATATGGTAGGAAATACAGTTTTCAGATTGTATGATTCATTTGATTTCAACTAATCATATTCTAGCCACATGTTATCCTTCAAAAAATACTATTATCCCTGAAGATGATCAAATAAATAATCAATATGAGAAAAATTATACATTATCATGATAGTGAATTTATTAAAGGCTCTAACTTCCAATCAAAGTATCATTTTTCTATATTTTATCTTAACAAAAAATACTTCAGGCTCCTAATTAGAAGTGCGAGGTTAAATGTAGCCTTTATATAACAATTTCAACAACTGTGATTTCAATTCTAGATGTTCGGTTAGATCAATTCGATAAAGTGGTTTTGAGATTGGATTAACATCGAGAACTAATAGAATAATAAAATCAACTTCTCAATTAGGAACATGATTGGAAAAATCATTTTGAAATACAACAATATTATCATTTACCACTAGCCGACAATTAAAATGAACAGTTCCTTTATTTTCAATAGTATGTGGATGATATATTTCATTTCCACTTTTAATAGTTTCTCAAATTCATAATATGTTATACAATATATAGTTTCATTATTGTACACAAATTTAATTTCTTCTTGAAAAGAAACTTTGTAATCTATACAATCAATATTTGCATAGTAAATAGGAAGCAAATCCATAACCATGATAACATAAAGCTCTATCGATGGAAAACCAAAATGGTGTACAATTATAATGATTTTACATGAAAATGACAACAAGACATATAATTTTTTATTACAGTAATATTTTGTCCCTGTGTTTTCACAATAAGATCTTAAATAATTTCTTAAGGTGCAGTTTCAAATTTTATGGAAAATATCTCATAAATGAAAGAATGTGTAGAACATGAATACATTGGCGTATTCAGTAAAAACATACAATTTACCTAATACCACATCATTTGATGGATCAATATATGAAAAACTATTTAAAAATTATTTTTCAACACCCTTCTTTTTCCAATCATGATGATTACTAGCCAGAGTGACTAACTTTTCCCACAACATAGCATAATGACCCAACTACTTATAGTAAAAGCATCTTAAAATAGACATGTCATCATTATTCAGATCATTTTCATTAACCTCATGATCTAGGTGTCAAAATAATTTCACATTGGTTGCACTACCTATATTTCAGAAGACATTTTCCCAGATGCTTTTTACCACTCTCTTCACTAGAAGAGAAATTGATTTTCTTAACTCTATATTTCATGAACTGATGCTTTCCCAAAAGGTTGATCACCTAAATTATTATTATTTATTTCATCATGAGGCACATATGTGTCACTATACTCTATTTTAAAATTTTCATCATAATTAACTAATTTTTATTATATGTTAAATTCTTATGATTCAAAATATCTTCATGAACTTGGTTTTAATTTTTAGTAAAACTAATTAATTATTCTATCATTGTCTCGAAAAAAACCTAAAAATACCTAATCAATCATGTGGTGTTTTTTCATTTGAATCTATAAAAAATTAATATATTTTCCAGAATTATAGATATTTTTATTCGATTTGAAGTCGAACAATCATAGAAAAGTATTTTTCATGTAAAATATCCTTGAATGTTTCCCATTCATGGAATCAATATCTTATTTCTCTTAGGTATTAATTACAAAATACCACCATGGATCAACATTACCTTCAAAATGATAAATAGAAAGGGTTACCCATTGATGTTCCAAATATCCAATGACATGATATATCTTTTTCAGAGCATTGATCCATAATTTTACTACAACGTGGTGGGATGATCCACTAAGAGATGGGGGATAATACATCATGAAATGCTCTAAAAATTTAATGTTCCATCATCAGATATTACATACTCTTATAGAATTAATACCACCACCATTTATTAACAGATTCAATTGATCTATTAATCTCACAAAATTCATGGTTTGCATCCCCTTATTTATAGGATATGGAAATCAAAATTTATCATCATATCAGTGTATTCATACATCATGTTCCATGTTTCTTCTATGGAAGAAAATTATAAATAGACATATATTTGATGATGATACCTGATATTCTTAAAATTCAATATCATTTTATATTAACCATAACATAAAAATCATTCATGATACTCTCTTAACATAATCCTAACCCCTTTTCTCATCTCAACAACCCTCTAAAACCATCTATATGAACCCAACCTAAATATAATTATACAATAATTACTCAAGTCATGAATTTTTATTTTTTTTAATTGAAGCCATTTTTAGGATTAGATATTTATATAATTAACACATAATACATACATAACATCATACATTTGTACAAGTGGATTCTACAAAAATTGTATCAATTTCTTACAAAATATTTATGAATAAAAAATATTTATTAATATGAAAAATATTCATAAAATTACCCAGTACCTCATTATTTATCTTATAAATACTTATAACATGTCAAATACATTTTAATATCATGTAATAAGAAAAAAAATCTCAGTTAGAAACATTATGAAAAAAAATTGTCTGAGTATTGAAAACATTAAAAAACCATGAAAACCCCTTTTATTAAAAACTCATAACAATGAATAGAAAAAACCATTTAGTAGACATGGTACATAATTACCATATAAATAATACATTCAAATGTACAAATGTAAATACATTTCTTTCTTCTTTAATTTCTAGAATTATTAATAAATTGAAGAGCTATAATTAGACTCACCCATCATATATTGAGTGCTAATAGGTCTCAACACATTATATATTAAGCTATAATGGGGATCAACCATCACATATTGAGAAAAAATCTGATGAACCCATAATAAAAAATTAACATGGAATAAATCATGAATTAATCCATAGATTACACTGTTAAATCTAGTGAAAAAAATATTAACAAATTGAAATACAATATTTCATGAAAATCACTTTTAGAAAAATATAAAACACAAACAAATATAATGATATCAATATCCTAATTAATAAATATGAAAAATTATAATGTAAACAGTATAGTAATAAATTATAAAAAAACTCTAGAGAAACTTCTTAGTAAATGTATTAAAAACAATATTTTTGAATTTGGAAAAACAGACATTTAAAAGGATTTTAAATAGTAAATTCATTTACCTGAGGTTCATATTACTTAGAATGTGTTAATAAATCAGTTATAATTATATGAATACGTTTATTAATGTATTAAATAACTATTTTTTATGATTAATATACATTACATAATCTTTATGTAACATTTTTCTTGCATTTATGAATAATATTTCGTAATTTCAGCAGTTTCTGGTGCATTCCTTTCATTGTTTCCTATGAAATTTTATTATGGAATTCCTTTTAATAAAGGAAATAATACCACATAAGTGACAACATATATATATTTAGTCCATTTTAAAATATTAAAATATAATTAAAACATCCCATGGATTTGGTAATAGAAACGAAAACACATCATCCACGAAGGTGGTGACATGATACGCAAAATATGACCATTTTTTTATTTATGAATTAAAGGAGATGATATTGGATTGTTTTATAATGTTACCATAGAAATTATTATATATATATATGATACTGGATATTTCATGAAACATTTAATTGGAGGATAGGATAATGTAAAAGTGGAAATTATTTTAATAGAGAAGAAAATTTAAATTTAGTTATTGAAAATTCCTCCTTGAGAACATCCTTGAGGCTTTTGGAAGTCGACTTTTTTTAAGACCCAAAGCACTTGAAGGTGGAAACTATTTTGGGGATTTGAATTTGGCCATGTATATTAAAACAATAACCCTGGTGGTGATGGATATTTGTGAAGAATGATCATCCTTTTATAAGTGAGGTAAGGGGTAACTAAGGAATTAATCAAACTATTGAAATATAATAAATATATTATAGTGATTAAGTCTTCCAATAGGCCTAACAATAAGAGAATAAATATATAATTTATATTATAATTTTTGGCCTGGTTCAATATTTTTATAATTTTAAAATAAATTTATTAAATCTTTTATCGATGAAGATTATTTTTTTCCAAAAGGAAAACAAGTCATAATTATGAATTTATACATATTAAAAATGTTTAAAAATTATGCTTACGTTTTATATTATATTATAAAAATATAATATTCATATATATAACTCATTTATAAAAATTAAAAAATATACATTTATATTTACTTTATTATTTTTTGTTCTAATAAATTTTATTTAATCATTATTTAAATATTTATCACATCATCACTGTGAAGTCTATTAAGGTAAATAAATATTCCAAGAAATAACAATAAAATTCATTGAAAAATATATTTTTATATGATTTCATTATACTATTCCCATTAAACCAATAATTCATGAAAAAATCATATTAAAAAATTTTACACATTAAAAAATATTACTGGGACCAACTTCACTATATTTTAAATATAATATTATAAAAGTCTTAAAGAGTTTCTAGTAGGCCCAAAATGTCCAAAATTTGAATAAGAATGAGATAATTTTTGAATGTTTATTAAAAAATAATTTCATAAAAACTGTGATCAATTAATAATTTAAATTTAAAACATTTTATAGTCATTTATTTTTTTCACTAGATTTTCATCATCATTACACATTCATTAATGTTAATTATTTTATATAAAAAAGTAAAAATAAATTACTTGAATAAAAGTAAAATTGTTAGTTTCAAAATAATGGTCTATATTTATCTAATACATTGAATCTCTCATATACAAGTGGAGAAAACTTCTTAAATATTTTATTTTTTTATTTCTTGTCCTCTAGAAGCATTTCTATGGAATTTAGATAATAGTTATGTCATAGAAATATAAAATTATAATTTAATTGATGAAAACATAAATAATACATAATAATTATTATAAAAGTCATGAAAATATTTTTTTAACACCAAATTATTATTTATATCCATCCATGATTGACATTTACAATTCTACAAAATCACTTCATCGGCACTGACAATAATTGTTATACTTATCACGAAATTGATTATAAAAAAATGCTCCGAAATATTTTTTTTATAATAGAACACTAATAAAATCACAATTTATTTATTCAATAATCTTTTTAAAAAAATTTCATAATTAAGTATTCATGAAAACATAAAAATATACCATATTGTATAAAAGAGTGTAACATTAATATTCAAAACAAAATAAATTTTTTCATAAAATTATAAAAAAAATACTAAGATAATAGCAACCTGATTAATTCAAATATAAAATTTTCTTTTTTAAAATTTATATTTTCTATTTATTTATATATTTTTTAAATAAATAACCATATAATAAATTATTTATTTTATGAAAAATAAAACATAATGAATATAACTCTTTAATTTTAGAAATGATTATATAAATACCCATCTTATTACATCCTCATTGTATCATATTAGTATAATTGGAATATAAAAATTTTAAATATATAAATTAAAACATGGACTAGGATTTAAAAAAAATTTATTGTAATTTACATGTGTATCTTTTAAAAAAATTAATAATCATGAACAAAATAATCATAATGATGAAACTAAATGAGAATTTATTTATTATTGTTTCTCATAAAATATGAGGTAATATATTTTAATTAGTAAATGTTTTTGGTTGAAAAATCATATATAATTATAGTGAAATGTGTAATTTAATTTTAGAAAATTGAGTTTGGTGTGTGGTATTTTTTACAGTGTATTTAAATAGTGGTTGAATAATTTACCAAAATTATATAATATAGTTGATATGATAAGATGTTGTCTTATTCATTTGATCCCATAAATGCATTATTGTGTTTTCTCTATCTAAATCTATATATACCTTTTCTTTCATGTTTATATTATATGTACCCCACTAACCTAGATTAATATGTACCAATAAAAAAAATTGGGATGTTTTCCATAACATCTGGATGGTGAGTAATGAATGGATTATTACCCCCACTTCAGTATTCTTCCATTAGTGTATGTACATGTTGAAAGGACCCATATTTTGGTAAATTTCATTTTATGATAGCACAATTGATGTAAATTTAGGATGGATAGAAGTCATGATATATAGTGGGGTCCGTACATGACATAAGGATGGTACAGGGTTGATGTACATAATGTTTATGATACCATACTTCTCTAGATTTGATGTTGTAGATGGATGTGTGATGATATGGAAGATGATATGGTAGTGGCCTGAGATATGTGTATTTTGAAATTAATTAATGTATGGCATGTTGGGCCATATGGGTGAATGATGTTGTTGGTTTTACAACCCATCCCACGTCAGATAAAACATGTTATGTGGTGATGAGATGACATAGAAGGAATGGTAGAATATGATATTTAATTATTGTTTGTGTGAGTAAAAATTGAATTAGGTAAGAAAATTTTGGGAATCGTTATAAATGTTATATTAATAATATAGTACACGTTTATTGTGTTATTTAGCTATTTATCCAAGGGAGGTTAGGATGGATAGATGACTTGTCTAAGTTTGTGTCTATTCTTCCATTAGTCCATGGTGTATTAGTATGCCCTTTTTCCAATTTCAAAGGATAAGTTGTCTTTGATCCTATTTTTTATACATGTTATTATCACCCTATATATAATATTTTCTCTGTTTCAGGGAGGTTAATTAGGATTAAGTTATGTATTATAATCTCATATATCATAAATATTATTGAGTTATAAACATGGATTTATTTTTGGTGATTACATTAAAGATATTATTTATATTGCTTGAGATAGAATGTGGGATTGTTTGGATTATTTTATAATATGTGTTAATGTTTTTTGGTCAATTTTTATCTTCTCCATCAATATGGTTTTCGTATTAAGGGAAATGTCTCCTAATTTAGTGTTATACACCCTCAGTGTTAATCGCCAACTGAGGGCCTATTGGAGGTGGTATATAGGTGTCATTTCATTTATTTTATACTAACATTGTGGGGCAGCATAGTTGTGGATTAATTATTATTTTAATAGAAATCTAAATAGAAATAATTTTAATATTATAAATGGATTTTATATTTATGTTATTATTATCCTATTTTGATTAATCACGATATACATCCAATTAACATATAATGATCCACTTTCATATGTTGTTAATATGAAAAAATACAACATTCAAAAATCATTACTTCTATTTTAAATACTCATATTACCGAATAAATAATATAAATAATAAATAAAAAATAAATTTAAAAAATATACCTTTTATATATTTTTATCTTTTAATAAAATAATAAAATTCTCCAGTTTACAAATACATTTTAAAAATATGATATAAATATCACTTCACTCATGGTAGTTTTACACAAACCTATGTGAAATATGGTGTATTATTTTTCACTCATACCATTTATGTATATTATTTAAATTTTATTTAATTTTTAAATGTTACACAATAGTCAAATAATATCATTTCCATATAGGTGGATTGAAAAAAATTTCAGGGTAATAGTTTTATTAAACATAAAAAATCATAGTTAAATTATATAGTTTAAAAAAAGTTTACCCGGGAATATTTTATGAATTTTATTAATATGTTTAATTATTAGAAATACATGATTCTAAAATTGTATGAGTCATATAACTTGGTATATCAAGAAAATATATATCTATGGTATTGTGGAAATAAACCCAAACCATCCAATATAATAAGTTACTTTTTAAATGATCTACCTCAACACATAATATTCAAGAACAATAATTATAATAATTAAAAAGTATAATAAAATAAAATAATTAAAATGAAATACAATTATGATATAAAGGTGTAAAAGGATCTAAATCAAGAATATAGTTAGAAAATCATTCAATAACATCATACATGAGACAAGAAGCATGTCGGGACTTGAGATAAGGGTTTCCTTCAAGTGACCCATTAATTTTCAAGTATTATTACTATATTTTTTGATATTATCCTCAATATATCATATCAAATATAATTAATGTACACAATACTATTTTAACATCATTTATGATGATGTTATGGTCTATTTAATTCCGTATTGATTTAAATTTCATATTATATATCCCTTGTAAGGGTTCTATCCAACTCTTTTTCATATTTACAATTATTTTCTTCATCATAATTTTTATCTCACACATCACATTTCCATAGTTTTTTACCTATATGTTATTTATTTTTATTTTAACTTATTTTTCTGGGGATGCTCAGGTTTTTATGGTTCCCTTGTTACTATTCTATTCTATATAACCCTATGATATTTACAAGGAAACCTTTATATTTTTCTTATCATTATATCTATGTTTCGTTTGTTTAAAATCAATTTCCCTTAAATTTATAATTATTTTCTAAATTTAATTTTTAAATTAAATTTCCTAACACAATTTTGCCTTTTGAAAATTATTTTTGAAAGGGAGTAATTATTTCATTCGCCAAAATTTATGAAAAATTTCAGATGTATATTATTTGGGATTTTACTTCTACGTCTTTCTTAATTATAATAAACATTTCTTTTCAAGGACTCCATATATTTTATTATTTTAAAGAATTATTTTTCATTAAATTATATGTTTTTGGTTAAATATAATCATATATTTATCCTATTCATTGGAAACAGATTTTCCCATATGGACTTCAAAATTGATTAAATAATAAGTAATATATTTATTTATTATTATATATTCCCTTATATTCCCCTGTTAGATTTTACAACCCTGACACATCACATTTAACTTACACTCATTCAACGTATTCTTATTTTTTATTTCCATGTATGATTTCATTCTCACAAATGACTAAAGTATCAAAATAATCACTTAATTAATTATCTGAGATTATATGTATGTGTTTTATTTTCGAAACAAAATATACATTATAGGAATGATCAATAGCTTCATTTTAGATAGATTTCAATAATTATATTCGAAATATATAATTTTCACAAATTCCATACATCTATGAATTCCATGAAATACATTCCCTTGGTTGAATTGTCTTTAACTAGAGACACATATAATAAGTTGAATGATAAAATTATCAACTAGAATATACACCCTATACTCTATATTATATGAATAATATATATATTACTATTCTTTAAATGAAATATTTAGATTTTTTCAAAACATTTTACATGAACATGATGCAGTAGAACATCTCTAAAAAGCAACACATGGGTATTATGTGGTTAGGAGTTTCACAATATTATACATTGAGTTGATGTTTTTATATTTCATCACAATGTTTTGATGTATGTGTTCTTAATCCAATCTTATGTTTTTATTTTCTATGATCATGAATGTTCTATATTATTATTATATGTTCCCAATATATGTTATTATTGTGTTATTATTTTACATTCTAATTCCATAATGATTATGGATGTTCGTGGATAATACATAAAATTGTTTACTCAATGAGAAATAATTAGGATACCATTTCCTATATTTTGTCAATATTATAATTATTTTAATCAATCTGTTTCTCTCATGGTCATTTATCTCATGTCTTTATTATACATCACTTCATTTTTAATATTTTACCCTTTCTTAATAATTTAAGCTCACTCATTTATTATGTTTCCACTTTTACCTAGTAATATAGCTATATTGGAATTTGTATAAAACATTATTATTGGTTGAGACATTTTTTAAAGGAAATTGTCATTATTTAAGAGTTATTAATGATATGTATATAGTTCCAAAATATAGTAAGAATCTGATTCTTTGGGTTGGAGGTAATATTTTTGATGTTGGAATAATATGATTATTTATTTGTAAATAACGATGTGTGGGTTTGTGGTGCCTTAGTTGGTAATAGTAATAACGTTTTTCCTGTTTTGGAAATTATGATGGAGTAAAATATTAAAGTAATGTATTAGATAGATAAAAATTGGATATAGTGTGTTACCCTAAGTATAAATATAATGTACTCTTTGGAATAACATTTTTAAATTATTTTTATAGATTCAAATGTATTACCTTACATATAAATTGATTGAATTAACATTAGGGTATAGTGTTAGAGTTCGTGACAATTGGGGTAAAATTTAGATGTATTTATCAAAGAGTAAAATTATGAGTGATAAATTTCTATAGGAAGGTATGAATGTAACGACCTTTATTTATGATCCTTTTCCATAAATTTTTAATCACAAATTGTATATTTAAATATTAAATGAATATCTTTTCTATAAATTTTAATGACAATAAATAAGAATCCATTTAAATATTTATAACCTGTGTTTCTCATTTTATTGTGTTTCTTCAAACTAATTATTCATGTGTAACATAATTTTATGAATATATATTTTTGAAAATAGTTAAATATAGCCTACATTAATGTATACATATGTTTTTTACGCCAATAATTTATTTGATTACTACAGTACATTAAAAAAATAGTTATTTTAATATCTTTATTGTAATTCCCTATCTTGAATCACTCTATTCAGTAATAATATTGCATATCCATGTGAACTCAGGCTTTCCTCCGGGAGTTTCAAATGATGCTGACTAGAAGCAAGGGTCTACAGAGGTATTGTGAGACCCTATACCCCGAGTTCCATAGTCTAAAATCATAAATAATAAACATATACTAACAAAAATTACAAAATATAAATTATAGAAGACGAATTAAAAATAATATATTGCATAAAAAATGGAATGCCGATATACATGAATATAAAATAATTCTCTTACTATTCTGATCATATATAAAGAATAAATAAATAAATGAGAAATAACTCTGGGCCATACCACAACTATGAGACAGACATCCTCAAAACCATGATCCCATTCGAGCTGTTTCACCTGAGAATGATAATCCCAATCCCAATCCTTGACCTAATGCATGCATATAATAAGTGAGATCTATATATGTACTCATACAAAATATAGGATGAATAGAATTTTTTTACATGTCACATTAAGAATCTAGAAGAATGAAACCATATAGGCAAATAATGTACTGATATGTGCCTGTGAAATTTCCATTAGAGAACCATAAATAAACCATAAGAAATTAAAAATTAATAATACAGTATTTATCCTCTTGTAAATAAACATGATAAACCATACCTACATTTCCAACTACTAGGGTACCATGAAGAACATAATTTCATCATGAAACCCATATAAGATCTATTTCATAGAGAATAACACAATTATCAATGATTCTAATTTTCATATAGAAGACAAATAATCATGAGTGACTCAATATATAGAACCTATGTGTCTCTGGAATCTATCCAAGTTTCAATTATAATTATTGGATCAAGGAAAAATATTAGACATCAAAAATAGTAAGTGGAGCAATTAATTCTTCAAGTAACTATTCCAAATAATCAAATACCATGTATTATAGGAATACATATAATGAACATGTAATATCATTAGGATATTTCAGAAAGGTCCTTGGGATGGATTTGTATCTCATTATATTAATAGTAAAAATAATAAAATAATAATCGTAATAATAAAAATCTAATTCCTAAAGATTTAATGGTTGGAAACTGAAAATACTAGGATTACTGAGCACCATTGGAGAATATAGAATCCCATACAGACTCAAGGTCCAATCCTGACATATTATGAATTATTATGTGGCTCTAAAGGTAGATCATATGAACAAAATTCGAACATTTACAAGGGAAACATATCAAAATTTGAATCACAACAGTATAATATATGTTTCATAATCCATATAATTGAAATAACATCAACGAATCCCCAATGTCACCCTCACATAACAACAGTCTCATAGTATGGGTTACCGAAAGAACATTTAGTTATCCATAACCTCATCAAAAAAATGTTAAGGAGTAGATAAAATAATAGTTGTTGGTTGAATTCCTAAAATTCACACCCCTATGTGTATACCCTCTATATCATATGATTTTGTTGGTTCTATAGTGAAACCCATTACCAAATGTAATAAACTTCAAAATCACTCAGTTAGGTTAATCTATAACTATAGAACCTACTAAGGTCCCCCAATTCTAGTCAAGAGGGAGGCCTCATACAAGGGGCCATGTTGGTAATCACATTAGAAGGGTACTAAAAATTGAGTCCCTTTTTAGGTCATCTATTTTCTATTTTTGTAAACCGATACTTTTTAAATGATCATCCCTCATCCCAATCATAAATATCATATAGCCTCATAACACAAATAACACAAGCTTTATTGGAAGCACAATATAGGTGGAACATGGAATTTCATGATTACTTTGGACATTAGAGTGTGGTCCACTATCATAAAATTAGTCATTGAACCAAATAGATCCCATGTGTATAATGTTATTCACATTTCCGACTTGTGAATCTCCACTCTTGTTCGGACACAAATCTATATTGAGGATATGAGAGGCTCATGCAAAAGACAAATATGTCACACTATCACTGGTAACACCCCTCAATGGTTAAAATTTCATAGATAATACCAGATAACCCAGGGATTCATCAATTGATTTTCTAGGTGACCAAGGTATAACATAAGGGAAAGCCTGACCATAGAAATTTGATTCACCTACATTATGGAATATCATGTTATAAATACATTTCAATTTATTTTAACAATTAAAATATTTTAACAAGTCGTTAAACACCCATAACGGTGTGAGGATTCAACACATACATCATAAATAAAATCCACAAATAAATATAGAAATTATCTAATATCATATATCACTTCTTGAATCATTTACATATTTATTTCGTCGCATGAAATAATTTTCCATGGATCTCCCAAGGCCTTATATTCATAAAAATCAATATTCCACACTATGTTATATGTAAGCCATTCCAATAAACTTATAAAATTAATTATAATTAACGATATCATTTTTAAAAAACGCATAAATTGTAAAAATTCACAAGGAATCCAACAATTATATGTTCTTCATTAAATCTGTTGTTGTCCCCTCTTGCCACACTATCGAACCAACATCTTTCCAAATACCCACCACCCGATTCAATTTTAATAATTTTTTATTTAACTTCACTAAAACCATAATAAAATTCCTAGTGAACATTTACTCAATTAATAAGATAAGTGACGATATGCATAAACTGTATCTGAACACTCTCTCACTATGCCATGAAAAACATCAACACTCATTGGTGGATTATACCATGATCTCATGTAATTAAAACCGAAATCATATTTGAAGGATAAAAATAGATAGAATGATAGAGGGAGAAAAATAATGGTAGGAGTGGAAGAAATATATTTTAAATATAAAATATTACACCCCAAAGAATCCAAAAATCAAGGTGTTGGAGGAAGAGGAACAGAAAGGGAAACTACATGATCTATATTTTACCATATGATAAATACAAGAGATAGATGGATAAAAACCTAATAAGGTATTTTAGTTATTTACCAAAATTAATTAATGTTTGGACACAGTCAATGTATATGCATATGGTTTTCAATACATTGAACCAGCCGTGAATAAGACACATCATAGTGAAAACTTCCCCTGTATAGTTTTTCATCATGGTTTACTAATTTATTTGTAACCATGAAATATTGAATTATAACCCCTCTGTAATAACTCACATGATTTTAATGAAATATTGAAATATTAATTTTTCTTTGACCTGAAATCCATTCACTATTCATGGACTGATCTAAATCCTTCATGGTTTGACTATAACTATGTGAATGCCATGCTAACCAATCCATGTAGGGAAAAAGGGAAAATTCCCTAAGATATAATATAATCCATGATTTTTACTATGTTTTTTCACAAAAACCCTACAATTGGTGAATAACATTCCCAAAATGCTAACTCACTATTCAATCTCCAAATATTGTTTCACTAACATGGGTCACTTCTTGGTCCAAAAAACTCATTCAAAAACATCATATATATATGAATAAATTATCAGATTATCAATATGAATATGGATTCAAAAAATGAACCATCCCCATAAAAAATTCAAATACATTGTTAATTTTAAAACACATCATTGAACATAGGATATTATTAACTGCAAAATATAACAATTGACATCTTTATAATGTCATTGAGGTTATCTATTGATTCTTGCTGACCTACATCAGTCGTCAAACCATAATCGCATGTTTTATTCGATTCCTAGAATTGCTGATTTATTTCTAATTACTGAATTCATATTTAATTTTTGTAAACCACTATATCCCAATAAATATATCAAAATCATTTATAAAACACAAATATGTATCTTTCAACCTCGCTATGTCCTCAGAATACCGTTATGTCTTCAACAAAGTGATAATTAATTATATGGTTCCCCCACCATCGAACTTATCTCACAACAATTGATTTTGAGCTTCAATGTTTGCCACTATCAGAATCATATATGAAGAATGACATATCACATTCTAATTAAATTCTGGGGTTGTTCCCCACACAACACACCTAAAAAACGATGGAAACAATAGTAAAAATATGGTACTACTACCCATTCCTAAATTCCAATGAATTATACATATTTCAATCTACCAATAATATGAATTGGATAATGGATATTATTTTAAATGGAATGTATGGTCTTCAAAACACACCATTCATATCCCAATTTATGTACCCTATGTAGTCTCTTGCATTGGGTTTTAACAACCAAGAACAATCCATGAATCCTGAAATGGAATGACACTCACCCTCTATGGAATTATTTAGATATAATACAGTCTGGGTATAAAAATGAACAAAGTCATGAAAACCAAATAATATGAAGAAAAATGATCATAAAATTCATTGAGCCACAATGGGATACTTGTTTGTCACTATTTCAAGAAAAACCATACTAGGTGTTGGCAAAAAATTGTCCAAAATCAATAGTTTTATTTTGAAACTCCTTATACAGGCTCAGGAAACATAGACACTTCTTTGGGATTCTAACCTTTTAAAATACCTCTCATTGGGAAGCTTGAACTCTCATATTATTGATCTGAATTTCTATTTTAAAGATAAATCATCTTTGAATCCAACAAATCAAATTCCCATAGAATTATAAAACCCATTCATATAAATGAGATATTAAAATCTCACCCCAATAACAATTCTCATCTATAGGATGTCCTGGTGGTTATATAGTTATACTACCAAAAATACTTTTGTTGTCAAATTATTATATGGTGGACATGTTCTATCCTTTAATCTTAAATACACATCAAGAGAATGACATTAAATGCAATCCACAAAAACCGAAGAAAAACTAGACAAAACTCAAATTAATTATGAAATATAATGAGATGGTGATCATATATGACAATCTATCCAAATAACCTTATAGTGTCACCAACTAAGTGATCATATGGCCTATGGAGATCCCCAATGCAGACCTTGTCTCATAATAACCTATTTTTAGATACAATTCTTACCCCTATTAGAATCCCCTACTGAATAATATCTCAAATTTTAATGATATTCTTAGTGCAGTTACAGACATAAAAAAAACTACCATCCATTGAAACACTAGTCAAATTCTAATACTACTTCTTATTCATCAATTATAATTAATTCTACATATTTCATTCACCCATGCATAGGGTATATATGTCAGGTCATCCTTAAAATGTATCATTTTATCCTTGTAACAGACCATTATATCACTAACAATATAAAAAATACATTTGTTGGTATTCCACAACAAAATAAATATAAGAATAAAGTAGAACCTCCACCAAATTTGTAACACCCCGAGCTTCCACGATACGCTTCTCATTCAATAATGCAATAGCTTGCATTGTACGCAACTTCGAGTTCTAAAACACCGCGACTAATCAAAGTAGCCGTTATGAATATTAATAACCAGTTTTTAAAATTATAGAAATTTTATATTTCTAAATGGACTTCATTTTTGGATTCGGAATATCGAAATTAGCCTATGTTAAATTTTTGGTATTTTTCTGAGAACTTCTAATTTTTATGAATAGTGAAAAATACTTAAAAACAACTTTTTTAATCAAAATAATTTATAGTGATAAATTAAACTATTTAGTGGTTTTAAAGTATAATTAGAATATATTTTTACCATTTTATCCAATGGTGGTCATTAGAATTAATTTAACATTGAAATTGGACATAAACAATTGCCAATATTTTGATATAAATTGTATCTTAAAAACAAGCTATTTGTTGTGACAGCGGGAATTAATTATAAAATTCATTAATGAAACTTATTTGTTTTGAATTTTTTAAAATAGACATCATTTTTTAATTTGGAATATCAATTTTAGCTTAGGGTGAATTTTTGGCATTGTTTTGAAAAACTTCAATTTTTGATGAATTGTGAAACCACTAAGTGGTAGTTAAATAACTGATTTGTCGTTTAAATGAAATATTACCACTTCTGTGATTTGATTTTCAAAAATCCGACATACATGGTTGTCATTAAGAAGTAAAATGTGGTTCAATGAGATTAAAATAATTTTTGGTGAATAGTAACTTTTCAGTTCTTAATCGCGATTAGAGGTAATTAGTGTAGTTTAAGGTAAAAATAATGTTTTAATAATATGAGATGAGCATGAAACATGTCCTACCCTCATTGGATGTTCCATGGCCAACCACGAAAATCCATGGGTCAACTTGGAGACCCCATGGAGCCACTTTAGTTAGAAAATGACATAAATACCTTTTATTTAATGTTAAAGTAAAAAATGACACAAACATGAAATGTTATACTAAAACAATTTTTACATGGGGTTATACAAGTCATATTTTTGCCTATAAATATTAATTTGAAAGCTAAAAAGATTTCATACATCATAGTATTTTTTTTATAATTTTTAGACATTAAATAAATTAAATTATATATGACATCATTATGATGCAACGATGACCTCATTATTTAACGATTTTAATAAAATGAAAAGATAATGTACAATCCAAGGCTTACACTTGTCCAAAGACTATTTTATGGGTAGATTTCGAACCCTTATGACCTTATCCACTAATTATATAAGTTTGGTACCGTTAGAATCCGAAATGCATTATATAATAAAGTAATATTTCATTACTTTCCAAGAGTGCCCCTCCTCTCCACTTATAAAAGGCCCCCACCTCTACCACCTCATTCACACTATCAAGCCATTTAGCTCGGACAAAATCTACCCAAAGACTCTCCCAACTTCCTCCTCTTACTCCTAGAAGCCTCATTTTGGGAACAACTCTTCCCAAGGAAGCCTTTGGCTCAAATCAAAAAGAGTTACCCGATTTTGATGTAATGTCTTCTCTAATGTTGTTTTGTATTATTTTTCTTCTCCAACCCCCTAAACTCTTTTGTTAATTTCTTTTGTAACAACACCAGTATCCTAAATGTACTAGGATGTTGTTATAATATGTATTTTAGCTACACATACACACACCTACATCTAATGGTTAACGAACATACGGTTTCTGTGGATGGTGAATTTCTGCCTCACGAAACGATGATTGTTCAACACTCATATAACACCTTCAAAGGTGGCCATTAAGATGTAACTATATTTATATATGATATATAATATGTTTATGTTTTACTTATGCTTCTTTATTTCTCATTTATGGCATAATTTGTGATTTCCATTATGGGTAAAACGCGATAATTTCATTTTAGGAAGTGCGGACTACCGCCCCCTCAAAGTGATTTGAATCGTTAATGCCATATGTGGGATGTATAAAGGACGGAGTAAATGTTATTATACACTATATTATACTGGAATTATATTATACATTTATATCATTATGATTTCATTCCATTAAATACAAAATAGAAATGAAAGTAGCGTTCATGCGTACGTACGGCCTACTGTCTCCATGAACGGTGCATTTCATTTCTTACCTCTAAATGTTAAGTAATATTATAAATGAATGTATATACTGGATATATATGATATATATGACATCTAAATCATGAATATAATTCTGGAGATAATGGATATTCTACCACATAAACAACTTGTAATTATAAGAATTTTATTGTTGACTCAAGTACCAAAGATCGACAAAACGACCGTTATTAACTTAAATAATTACATAATGTTCATAACATTGTAATAAGTGATATAAAAAGGATAATGAAATTAAAAATGGTTCTTAATAAGCTATATATTAACTCTAGTTTATTATTCAGGAGGTTAAAGAACGGTTGAGTCAAGTTAGACACGAGGTAAGGGAACTTCTTAACCCAATTTCTACTCTTTGGGTTAATCTCCTACATTCAAATTATGTCATGATATTATTCTGTCCTATCTTTTATTTTTACATTATTTATGTTTACATATAGTGAATACATATAATAGACCAACTTTATAAAAAAATGATCTTTTTAAGGACTTCGTCTCGATCCCCTTTCATTGAGGCATATTTGGTTTTATACACAACTTTCTTTTATACGGTGTATAAACCCCTTTGACTTTTAAGTTTATTAAAAGGAATCTTTTTATAAGAAGCGTTTTGCTAAGCAACAAAAGGGAATGTTTTTCTTTCTGTACTTATGTGGCGACAATGACTTCTCCGCCGCCGTGACCATTATTTGAGTTTCAGCTTCCTCTACAAGCCATATTTTTTTTAATGAAAAATAAATACAAAGTTTTAAATTTCTTTTATTTTGGTATTGAAAATGGTTTTGAAAGTGTTTTTATTATATCAATGTGTGGTATTGATATCTTGTGATTGAAATGTGGAAATGTTATGTTTCCTTTATGCATGTTTTATGTGATACGATTATATTATGGTTTATGATATGTTTAAACCTATTCATTTGAGGAATGTATTGGACTTAATAAGTGACGGGTGGAGCCCGCTATAGCTCCTCGATGCGTCAGTAGGTCTCATGAGACAACTAGACGTGGAATTGGCCGAGGCCCTTTCCCAATTTGATTTATGGTTTTGGCCGAGACCTTAATCATTTTAGACGTCTTGGCTGAGGCCTTGACAAAATGTTTCAGAATGTCTGGCATTATACATTCCCTCATTATGAAAGTTGTTATTGATATTGCATGTGATTACTCGTCCAGAAGAATATCCATGTGAGGAAGTGAATGGAATTATCTCATTTTACTTTTTCCATATTAAGTTGATGTTCAAGTTTAAAAGGCTTTTGTTTTAGTTATACATTGCCTTAAATTTTTATGTTTATTTATGAAAGGTTCCTCATTATTGTTATCCTTAATGAGCATCTGAGCTCACCCCTTTCAATGTTTTAATATTTTCCAGGATGTGAAGAAGTATTTTATGAATGACTAGTAGGGTATGTCATAAGAGGATATGCGAGTGGACTATGGAGACTTTGTTATTGTAGTTTTTTACTTTATTATGTAATGTAACATTTATGAATGTATCTAGTGTCTACAAGTCTACTAAACTAATCGGTCTTTCGAGACTTGATCTTTTGTCATCATGCCAATGTTACGAAGTAATGCACCGACTCTGGGTAGCTGGGGTCGGGACATTACAGTTGGTATCAGAGACAGTTTAGTACAAACCTTGGAAGCTAGATTTAGACAAACTCTGATTAGAGCACATAGACCAAAGATGAACTTTGAGGATTAGTATAGAAGAACTTCCTAGAATTTTGTTAGTGTAGAGATTTTGTGAGTTTTCCGAGCAATACATCCCTTTCTGGATACGAGCATGTAGAGGCGACTCTAGCACAGATGTACCTAGGGGTAAAACCCAAAAACACGGCTTTGAGATAGACTAGAACGGGAACTGGTGCACGACAACAGGCCTTGCTGCACTCTTGGTTAGGACACTTCCGGGGGATATGCTTAGGATAATTCTCATTTTCTTTACAAACCACTATGAAGGGTTATGAGTATATAATTCTTCAAAGGAAACATTTCTTTTTATGATTATGGATTATATCCATAAATAGTTCAATTTATGTAATGTGTTTTACAAATATGAAATTATGTATTTTATTTCATAAACTAATCTATTTTATGCCGTTGTTTAGAAATGGCGCCTAGTGGAAGGAATGGAAACCGTATCAATGCACGCACTCCATGTAGGGATTGCCCTCCTGCTCAAGATAATTATTGTGGATATGGAGATACAACTGGTGCTGATCAACTTATTACCATACTGGGACAACTCACTCAGGTTGTGAATAATAACCTTACTCGTATGGAGCACCCTGATCCACAACGTGGAGGATCAATGTTAGACCGCTTCATGAGGAAACAACCACCAACATTTAATGGGGTTACAAATCCGTTAGTAGCTGAGAAATGCATAAAGTCCTTAGACAAAATATTCCACGCTTGGGGAGTAGTGAAAGGGAGAAGGTTGTCATGGCAGTTTACCGCCTCACTGGAGATGCTGATCATTGGTGGTCGCTGATTCAAAACACAAAGGAAGATGATGATGTATCAAATATGGAATGGAGGGAGTTCAAAGAGCATTTTTTAGAAAAATACTTTTTTCGTGACCATCGAGCAGATATGGAAAGGCAATTTCTGAGTCTGAGGCAGAAGTAGGATGAGAATCTCGCAAAGTATGGGGCTAACTTTAGAAGGTTAGCGAGGCATGATGCCGATTATATACGTAACCCAAGGAGTAAGATTGATCGTTTCTTTGATGGGTTAAAACCATTTCTCCGTCGAGCTTTAGTATCACAATCCTTCTCATCATACAAAGATATTGTCTCGTGTGCTATCAAGACAGAAAAGGAATTCTCTAAGTCTTATGACAACAAAGTAAAGAAAGCGAAGAAGAGAACGGTTGAACAAGAGACAGATAAAGGGATAAAGGGAAAAAAGGATTTTCCATTATGTGATAATTGTGGTAAGAATCACCCTGGTACTTGCCTAAAAGGAATGGGAGTTTGTTATAAATGTGGAGAAAAAGGTCACCAGGCGCGTGATTGGAAGGGAAAGAAAGAGGCTATCAATGTTGAATGCTACAATTGTAGGGAAATGGTTAATTATGAAAATTAATGTCCTAAGCGTCAGGGAAACTTACCTCAAAAAAGGCCAAGGGATCAAGGACAATTTTATGATGTTACTACAGTTGAAGTAGAATAACTAATGTATTGGTTCTTTTGGACTCATGGATTATATTCTGGTTATTAGAATAATGTGATATATATATAAGGATTGTACTGCAGTACTTGTTGATTTAAGTAAGGTTTTAATATGATAAAGGTAATTATATTTTTATTATGTGATAATAAGAGAAACTTTACTTTGTTTGTGGAATCTGATAAATTGATTTTGGAATTAAGAGACCTTTTAGAGAAAGTCTGGACAGAGGTATTTTGGATAATTATAAAGGTTGGAGTGGATTATGTTGATCTTTGGATAGTATTGTTTATGGTTAAAAAATTTATGATAATTATTTTTGGGATATTATGATACTATAGTTTTAGGAAAAGGACAACCTGCAGGGTGGGGCATAACCCGTCGAGTCAGACAAAGCTGCAGGAATCGAACCCATAATCATAGTGCGACAGGCCTTTATTTCCTACCACTATCCTACAGAAAGTCTCTGGTTATTACAAAATAATTTTACTAATCTAAATGGTATGTGTTAACATTTGGAACCATATACAATTAGGATAAGTATAATATTTTTGAGTTCTATTATCTTTTTGAGTGAAAGATGAGTTGAAGGTTGAAACTCTAATTGTCCAGCATAAATATATATATACCTATCTCTTATTCAATGAATAAATTAATTCTTAAACTTTAGTAAAGGGATATTAAAACAAAAAAATGTGTTATCCTAATACCTTCTGTCTTGTTGAACTGATGATATTTTAAATCAACATAGATTGAAGACTTTGAGGCCCTCAATTTGATAGTTGATTGTGATTGATGACCTCAATCACTCCCTAAAAATATTTACGTTTTCCCTCCAATTAAATGTCTCTAATTGCCACCAATGTTCTCCTTATCGAGATCATAATTTGGTGGTGACTTTCTTATTTCCATTTCCCTCTTATTAAGACTAAATTTTATTAACCTTATTTCCAATGTGGGTTTTCCACAAAGGTATTTTCTATTTTCAACCTTTTATTTTCCAAGAAAAATTTCAAATTGCGAGGACGCAATTTATTGAAGGAGGGGAGAATGTAACACCCCGAGCTTCCACGATACGCTTCTCATTCAATAATGCAATAGCTTGTATTGTACGCAACTTCGAGTTCTAAAACACCGCGACTAATCAAAGTAGCCGTTATGAATAGTAATAACCAGTTTTTAAAATTATAGAAATTTTATATTTCTAAATGGACTTCATTTTTTGATTCGGAATATCGAAATTAGCCTATGTTGAATTTTTGGTATTTTTCTGAGAACTTCTAATTTTTATAAATAGTGAAAAATACTTAAAAACAACTTTTTTAACCAAAATAATTTATAGTGATAAATTATACTATTTAGTGGTGTTAAAGTATAATTAGAATATATTCTTACCATTTTATCCAATGGTGGTCATTAGAATTAATTTAACATTGAAATTGGACATAAACAATTGACAATCTTTTGATATAAATTGTTTCTTAAAAACACGCTATTTGTCATGACTGCGGGAATTAATTATAAAATTAATTAATGAAACTTATATGTTTGGAATTTTGTAAAATATAAATCATTTTTGAATTTGGAATATCAATTATAGCTTAGGGTGAAATTTTGGCATTGTTCTGAAAAACTTCAATTTTTGATGAATAGTGAAACCACTAAGTGGTAGTTAAATAACTGATTTGTCGTTTAAATGAAATATTACCACTTCTGTGATTTGATTTTCAAAAATCCGACATACATGGTTGTCATTAAGAAGTAAAATGTGGTTCAATGATATTAAAATAATTTTTGGTGAATAGTAACTTTTAAGTTCTTAATTGCGATTAGAGGTAATTAGTGTAGTTTAAGGTAAAAATAATGTTTTAATAATAGGAGATGAGATTGACACATGTCCTACCCTCATTGTATGTTCCATGGCCGAATAAGAAAATCCATGGGTCAACTTGGGGACCCCATGGATCCACTTTAGTTATAAAATGACATAAATACCTTTTATTTAATGTTATAGTAAAAAATGACACAAACATGAAATCTTTTACTAAAACAATTTTTACATGGGGTTATAAAAGTCATATTTATGACTATAAATATTCATTTGAAAGATAAAAATATTTCCTACATCATAGTATTTTTTTTATAATTTTTAGACATTAAATAAATTAAATTATTTATGACATCATTATGATGCAGCGATGACCTCATTATTTAACGATTTTAATAAAATGAAAAGATAATGTACAATCCAAGGAATACACTTGTCCAAAGACTATATTATGGATAGATTGCGAACCCTTATCACCTTATCCACGAATTATATAAGTGTGGGACCTTTATAATCCGTAATGAATTGTATAATAAAGTAATATTTCATTACTTTCCATGAGTTCCCCTCCTCTCCAATTATAAAAGGCCCCCACCTCATCCACCTCATTCACACATTCAAGCCATTTGGCTTGGACAAACTCTGACCAAATACTCTCCCAACTTCCCCCTATTACTCCTATAAGCCTCACTTTGGTCAGAACTCTTCCCAAGGAAGCCTTTGGATCAAATCAAAAAGAGTTACCCAATTTTGAGGTAATGTCTTCTCTAATGTTGTTTTGTTTTATTTTTCATCTCCAACCCCCTAAACTCTTTTTATTAATTTCTTTTGTAACAAAACCAGTATCCTCAATATACTAGGATGTTTTTATAAGATGTATTCGAGCTACACTTACACACACCTACATCTAATGGTTAAAGAACATACGGTTTCTGTGGATGGCGAATTTCTGCCTCACAAAACGATGATTGTTCAACACTCATATAACACCTTCAATGGTGGCCATTAAGATGTCAATATATTTATATATGATATATATTATTTTTATGTTTTACTTATGCTTATGTATTTATCATTTATGTCATACTTTATGATTTCCATTATGAGTAAAATGCGATAATTTCATTTTAGGAAGTGCGGACTACCGCCCCCTCAAAGTGATTTGAATCGTTAATGGCATATGTGGGATGTATAAAGGATGGAGTAAATGGTATTATATAATATATTATACTGGAATTATATTATACATTTATATCATTATGATTTCATTCCATTAAATACGAAATAGAAATGAAAGTAGCGTTCATGCGTACGTACGGCTTACCGTCTCCATGAACGGTGCATTTCATTTCTTACCTCTAAATGTTACGTAATATTATAAATGAATGTATATACTGGATATATATGATATATATGACATCTAAATCATGAATATAATTCTGGAGATAATGGATATTCTACCACATAAACAATTTTTAATTATAAGTATTTTATTGTTGACTCAATACCAAAAATCGACAAAACGATCGTTATTAACTTAAATAATTACATAATGTTAATAACATTGTAATAAGTGATATAAAAAGGATAATGAAATTAAAAATGGTTCTTAATAAGGTATATATTAACTCTAGTTTATTATTCTGGAGGTTAAATAACGATTGAGTCAAGTAAGACATGAGGTAAGGGAACTTCTTAACCCAATTTCTACTCTTTGGGTTAATCTCCTACATTCAAATTATGTCATGATATTATTATGTCCTATCTTGTATTTTTACATTCTTTATGTGTGCTTATAGTGAATACACATAATAGACCAACTTTATAAAAAAAATGATCTTTTTAAGGACTTCGTCTCAATCCCCTTTCATTGAGGCATATTTTGTTTTATACACAACTTTCTTTTATACGGTGTATAAACCCCTTTGACTTTTATGTTTATTCAAAAGGAATCTTTTTATACGAAGCGTTTTTCTAAACGACAAAAGGGAATGTTTTTCTTTCCGTACTTATGCGGTGACAACGACTTCTCCACCGCCGTGACCATTATTTGAGTTTCGGCTTCCTCTACAAGCCATCTTTTTTTAATGAAAAATAAATACAAAGTTTTAACTTTATTTTATTTTGGTATTGAAAATGGTTTTGAAAGAGTTTTTATTATATCAATGTGTTGTATTGATATCTTGTGATTGAAATGTGGAAATGTTATGTTTCCTTTATGCATGTTTTATGTGATACGATTATGTTATAGTTTATGATATGTTTAAACCTATTAATATGAGGAATGTATTGGACTTAATAAGTGACGGGTGGAGCCCGCTATAGCTCCTCGATGCATCGGTAGGTCTCATGAGACAACTAGATGTGGAATTGGCCGAGGCCCTTTCCCAATTTGATTTATGGTTTTGGCCAAGGCCTTAATCATTTTAGACATCTTGGCTGAGGCCTTGAAAAAATCTTTCAGAATGTCTGGCATTATACATTCCCTCATTATGAAAGTAGTTATTGATATTGCATGTGATTATTCGACCAGTAGAATATCAATGTGAGGAAGTGAATGGAATTATCTCATTTTACTTTTGCCATATTATGCTGATGTTCAAGTTTAAAAGGATTTTGTTTTAGTTATACATTGCCTTAAATTTTTATGTTTATTTATGAAAGCTTTCGCATTATTGTTATCCTTACTGAGCATCTGAGCTCACCCCTTTCAATGTTTTAATATTTTCCAGGATGTGAAAAAGTATATTATGAATGACCTGCAGGGATTGTCAGAAGAGGATATGAGAGTGGACTATGGAGACTTTGTTATTGTAGTTTTTCACTTTATGATGTAATGTAACGTTTACGAATGTATCTAGTGTTTTTAAGGCTACTAAACTAATCGGTCTTTCGAGACCTGATCTAATGTGATCATGCCAATGTTACGAAGTAATGCACCAACTCTGGGTAGGTGGGGTAGGGGCGTTACAAAATTATTTTTCCCTATAGGCACAACATTAACAACCAACACACATACAAAATACTTGGACAAGATTCCATTAATATAAATGTAATATTATGATTCTCCCAACATTCCCACTAGTGTTTGTATTTAAATTTTGATGAAATAACATGGTTGATTCCTCAACCATCCAAAAAGATTCATCATAATCAACCACCCAAATAGAAAAATAATACAAGTGAACCAATCATGATTGATTCATGTTTATTAATCATGGTGTCAGGGAAGATGGTAATACCAAAAATGATATCATATCCAAAGTTACATGTAGAATTTATTAAAGAATCTAAATGTTTTCGAATCCATTTTTTTACCAGAACATAAATCCTATAGTGACTATCTGATGGATAGTCCCACACAGCACTGATGCCCCTCACATTAGTGTTGTTTTTTCCAAACCAACAACCAACTCCCCACATTGTGAGAGATCTTTGCAGTGCATCACTGGATCAAAAATAAAATTGCTTATTGACAAAATTTTATCTATTACATACCAAAAAGTCCAGGCATACATTTTTAACTCATTCCATAACAATAACATAAAATATACTTCATTCCACCTTCTTGACCCATGGAATATTTATCTCTATTCCAAAAAGTATAACATATAATAGTTGAAAGCTATTTAAAATGAAAATTTATGTGATAAATGTTATAAATTTATTGGATAATTAAATTTTTTCCCCATAAATAACATTTTTTCTAGAATTTTTTTACATAATTGTTAATTTAATTTCCAATTAATTTCTATTATCTTATATGAACATGTTTTGTTACCCAAAGAATTTTATTTTAAAAAATTAAATAGAATTATTTATAATAAATTCAATTTATGAGGTTTTTTTAAATTAAAATCTATATATTTTCAATTTCTTGTTATAAAAAATGGATATTAAAATTTTTAAAATGTGGTTGTTAGAAAATTAATATGGTAATTGAAATAACTGTGTATATCTAATGAATAAATTATACCGACCCAAATTTATTTTCATATATATTTATTTGAGATATAACCTCATCAAATTTAAAAATAAAATTTATAAAATTTATTTTTAATAAATATATGAATATTAAAAAACCAAATATATTAAAATTATTAAATAAAAACATTCAAAAATTTACTCTCTCATAGAAAAGAATGTCTTCAATTGAGTAGAAATTGGTTTCCCTTGTATAAATTATTTTTTTGAATATCAAATTTATAATATTTTGAGATTTAATTTGATATGATAGAGTTAATTTTTTTGAATAATCATGAAATATTTATATCTGGGAGATTTTTTTAGATTTTTTTAAAAAAAGATAATTTATTGATCAATAATTAAGAACTTGTTTTTTTGAATACCATTAAATTTCTGATATCCTAATGATGAAAATATTACTTATAAAGTATTAATGTATTTTCTATGAAATAAAATATATTTAAGAATTATTTTTTCCATTCAAGGTTAAGTACCCAATGAGGGTGGGGCAGTGTAATAGGGAATGAATGATTAAAATAATGGCCCCTTTTGGATCATATTTCTTCATTAAAAATAGTCTCTTATCTATCCTTAACATATAATAGGATACATAAATTTAATTACATGCACCTGAAATAAATAATTTTTTTTCTCCCTCACTAAATTATTTCTATAGAGCATACAATGGAATGTAATAATGTACCAAATCCCCTAAAGTGAACTTATGTTTCAATGTTTAGATAGGACCCAATACCCATAATGTTATACAACCAATAACAATTTCAAAGGTCACTAAAATCACTAAAATATTTTAATTACAACTCTATAAGAATAATCTTTTTTTAATAAACAGAATCAATATTTCATCATACTAAATTTTTTCATCATGAAGTTATATTTTCATACAATTGATGAATACATATTTCTTCCCAAATGTTTTGAAAAAACATTATATTTTTTCAAATATTTTCATTTTCAAAACCTTTTCCTGACATTAGTGATACTATAAAAACAATAATAAAACTATTATTTTTACCAAAAAAGAACACTCACAGAAATCATAATATTCTCGAGAGTCTTTAAATTTTCCGGAAGCTATTGGACATTCTTAATTCTCACTAGATATTGTAGACAAAAGTATAATTTCTATGTTAATCTCATATTTATATTATTTTTTCAGGAAATAAATATATTTTCGGCTATTACATAATTCAATGCCCTAATATTCTCTAAGGGTCGAGCTCCTAAGGAGAAGGGGTTTCCACTTACATATAGATGCAAATGACACTTCATGAAACTAGAATCCACACCATTAACTATGCACACAACATTATTTTTTCATTTAATTTCAATGATTTAACCCTAACATTAGAATGAAACTCACCTCCTTTGTGCAACTACATCTCTATCTCATGGTCTCATGCAACTATCCATATGTCACACAACATTTATTTTTTTGAAATTTTTTAACTTATGTGAAATAATACCATTTTTTTATTTTGATTACATTACAATGGATTTTTAAATGCAAACCTATTTTTGCACAGAATGTTATATACCATTTTCAGGGATTACATGCCACAATAATGTATCTTATTAAGAATACCTAGTCAGTAAAAACTTTGGAACACCACAAATGAGTTTTCCAATATTATTTTTTGACAAAAAAACATAGTAATAAAACATTACCAAATTAGCTTGATGATTTTTTTCCCAAAAAGTAAAATAATGCAGTCAAATATAAAAAATAGAAATCATAAATCTATATTTAATTTTTATAATAATAAGTTATATTTTATTCTTACGAAAAACAAATTTTCAATCATTACATTCAATTAAGAGTCTCTATCATTCCAATATATTTTATGGGATTTAATTTAAAATAAAATTGTTTTTAAATCATAATCCATTTTCAGTTATGTGATTAAAAATCATCCATTCTATTGGTAATAAATAATTAAATAATAAATATTATACTCTAAAATATATATTACCCATGGAATTATAAACACACCTAATTCACCACATTAAAAAATAAAAAATTATTTAATTTAACAATAATATATCGAAATATATCTCTATAATCTTTTTAATATGTATTAATTTCTTTGTTTTTTCCAAAACTCCCTCCTCTGATATCATTAGGATCAATCCAAAGGATACATATGAAAGTGGAAGGTATGGTTTCCAAATAACTATCTCATTTTATATTTGAGAAACTATTTCTATAAAACTCTGTTAAATATCATGATAATTTATTTCTATTATTCTATCCTCAGGGTATGAAAATATTTTTGATCCATTACTGATGTGGGATCACCCTTATTCTATTATTAAATTAAGATCCACTACATAGTACTATATCAAAACTACAATTTCATAATTTTATCATTTCTATTTTAAATTATAGAATAATTTTATATAATGAAATTTAAAATATATTTTAATATTATCGAATTATTTTATTTTAATTATTTTATTATCATTTTAATCAATTATGATAGATATATTTATCATTTATTCACACATCAAACCCTTTTCATTAAGTGTTTTTATGTCTAAATGAATGTTTGAAATATATTTTCCTTCCAATGTGATTTTTCTGATACCCATTATATGATATAATTAATTAATAAAAATAACATAAAAAGAATATTTTTAGAATGATATTATGTTTTTATTGATCTAAAATATTTATTATTTTTCAATTTTTTTATAAAAAACTATTGAAAACAAATTTTAACTCGCTAATGTCTTATAAAGGCCAAGTGAATGGTGATACATAATTTTAATTTATTCATACCATGAATATTATTAAAATATTACTATAGGTTTAATATTAATAAAATAAAAAATATTATCTGTTACACTATTTTCTAATGAAAAAATAGGAATCGTAATAACTTTATTAAATGATTACAATGAATTTTATTTTGAAATGTCAAAAACATGCATAGTGAGAAATATTAAAATAATTTGAAATATATATTGATGTGTTCGAATATGTTTATTTTGTAATTATATTATATAGAAACATTAAAACAATTAAATATTATGAATCCATTGATTTTTGGATATCAACATATACCTTTATAATGAAGATATTTTAGGAATTTTGAATCGAGTTTATTCAAAACATCAAATAAGTGATTAATGTATCTTATAAATGAATATTACATGATAATTAATGAGTTTATCGGATTAATAATACTTAAATAAAAATGAAAATTATTCTAAAACATTTATATAATCAATATTATTTTATTAAATAAGAATTTATAATGTATATAGAGAAAATCTTTACAAAATGTAGGGTTTCTATCATAAAATATATTTTTACATGTATTTATGCACAATTTTAAACAATATCTTAAATTTATAATATAAATGATCATGGATGAGTGCCTTATCATTTTAAATTCATTTAAAATTAATTTGTGGCTTCTTATCCTTCTTATTAGATTCATTGTTCATACATTACATTGTTTGTATGCATTCCTTCCCATTATTTTTCATCCTTGTGTGCGACACCCTGAGATTTAAAAATAAGAAAATACTTTTGGATATCATATATAAAATGAAATTCCAAGATTATATGAGAATATAAAATCATTATACTCAATTATGTATTTATATTTAAATAAAATTAAATTCATTGATATCTTATAATGCACACAACATCGATATTAAACACAACGTGATAATCAGATAAATTATAATTATTTAATCATGATGATTATAACCTAGACATTAATTGGGTTTGTATGAATATTAATAAATAAATTAGGAAAATTTTATTTTTTACAAATTCATAAAATAAATTCAATTATTTTCTATGGATTATAAATAGAATAAGAATCATTTGAATGTAAAATATATTTTTTTGTAAAGAGATTATTTTTCTAAAATGAGGTTTAGTCATACATTATGCACGTAATTTTTATAATTTTTTTTATAATTATATAATATTCATTTAAGAAATTATATTTCACTTTTAAAATCATAATATAAATAATATTTTGAGCTGATGTTATCAGATTTTTCTGTAATGAATCTTTTTTCGATGATTAATGTAAAATTATAAATTTTTGATATAAAATGAATAATTTGTTTAAAATAATAAAAAAGTAATATTATATATTAAAATATATAAAAATTATATTTAGTTAAATAATATTATGATTATAAAAAATTAGTTCATTTGAATCAATTTATTATTTAATTTTGATATTAATAATTCATCAAATATGAGAATGATTACTTGGAAATCATATTTTTTCATCACGTCTATGAGTATACATTTAAATTGAAATCCTCTAATTTTGTGAATTTATTTTTTAATAATGTATTACATATTTATAAACATCACGAATTAAATTTTATTATATGTTCTGCTTAATTTTTTACTATAGTTTATAATAGTATCAATAAAAATTATTTACCATGGTTATGGTATAAATTTGTTTATCAGGTGATAAAATAAATGATGTAGGGTTAAAATATCAAAAAAATATAAAACACCCATTTAATGGTCTTATTTATTAAATAACTCTTATAGGTTCTATAATTGACCATTTTTGTGCTTTTGATATGTGAATGACGTAGTTAGAAATTTTTATATTAAAAAATTATAAATGTTCCACTCAACTTGATTATAAAATATCGCTTGTCTCCTATTCTCTTCACACATACAGAACCCACTGGATCAACCAAGACCTGCCAAAATAACTAAACTAATTCCCTACTATCATCATTGAATTCTTATTTTTGTTATAAATCTATCCCATGAAGCCTTTTGGTACGAAAAACGATGTTGTACCAAGATGAGGTAATGTCCCTTACCGATTGTTTTATATTATTAATTCCTCCAACACTATAAATCCTTATTAAAAAACTCGGATATAATGAAATTATTATCTAAATTAAAATTACCGATATCCATCTTCAATTCTTTATATGAGTTATGGAACTATTTTTCCTGTGTACGACGGACTAGCACCTTGCAAACTGATGTAGTTTAATTTCCATCACCACCATTAAAGAATGGAAATAATGATATATTTATCCTACTTATATTAATATTATTATATTTATATATTTTTATAATGATCATATTATATATATCTTCTTATTTTACATTTTGTGAGTGATACAGTAACATTTCTTTTTTTAACAGCGAACTACTGCCTCCAGAAGTCATGTGATTCATTTTTCACATACACATTACATGGATGGTAGTAAATATAAAATAAAATTAATATATGTGATATTAAATGTCTTAATATACTTTGTGTATAATATAACATATACCTTTTTACCTTTCATCCATTTGAATGAAAAACGTGTCGCTCGACTTTACATGTGGACTAACTCCTCATTGTTGTGATTTAAAATGTTTATCATTTTAATATCTCATGGATGGATTTAAGGAAATATTTTGATAATAAAAATTATATAAATAAAATTTTAAGTGATTTTTAATTGATAATTGATAATTTCATATTTTTTTCACATCCTTTGATTTTAATTGAAACATCATTCATGCAAACACATGGCTTACAATCTTGGTGATCATAACATAATTCATTTCTCAAAAACATATTTCATGATTGGTCATAAAAGTAAAATTTATGTTTAAATATGATAATTTATTCATAATAATCATTCTATATATAATGTATTTATATTCTACAAGAAATAATTGGATCATTCATGAACAAAACACACAAGATAAAAGAATGTAATTAACACACGTAACAATCAAAATAATGAAATATTATTTACAATTTGTTGATATATGTTATAATTTGATTGTATATGGTATGATTTATATTATTATTTTTATGAATTTATTTTATAATTAAAAATTATTTAATATAAAGTATGTTTATAAACAAATGAAGTAATTAAAACCTGATGCAATGGTAACTTGTCTCACTTATACTTCCATGAGACACACACATTATTCACTAGATTTTTTGAGGTGTATATAATGAACCATTTTATGATATATCATTGAATAATTTATCTTATAGGTTTTTAAAGATTAATTTAATGTAATTTATTTCATGGATCTTATGAATTAAAAGATACCAAAGTGGTAATGTTTTATTTTGAAATCTCATCTTTATTTATGATTGTTTATGTTTATGACTCCCTTGTTTGAATTTTTGATATTTTAATTCTTAAATAAATAAATATATTCTACTCCAGTTAGTCATAATATTTTAAATAAATTTTTCAATGTTTAAACTTGTTGGTCAATAAATTTTTTGAGGAAATGTTTTAATAAAATCAGGATTTATTTATTTCTTTGTTGATAAATTCTTTTCCATTTAAAATTATATATTAAAAAATATTTTATTAAATTTTAATAAATATATATTAAGAATATTTTTTTCCATTTTGATTTTTTACATATTTTTGGGGAGTAAACTTCAAGAAATTTAAAAATCAATGCATGTGTGGATTTTACCAAAATCGTAAATAGAGTCTTTGTTTTATCATGTATAGAATAAATGAAATTTTTTCCCATCAGGAACATTATTTATTTTAGAAATTATTTAACATTAATTCATGTATGTTTTAAAGTAAATGTGCACCTAATATTTTGATATATTTTTTGTTAGAATTATGATTTTCATTATGAAATGGATATTTCTCGGCAAAAAATATGATCATTTTAATGTATTTATATTTATAGTGAATACAACCCAAAATATTACATATGATGGAATAGGGTTATATTGTATATAAATAATAATTATTAATTATTTTATGGTTTAAGATTATTTTTACTAGGAATGTTCTAGTTTGATATCATTCATACTCTGGATAATGTTTGATTATCATTATTGATTGAGCTTGTTGTTATCCCTTTATATACTTGCTTTTCAAAATGAAATTTTTATGTTGATAATATTTCACCCCATCCATATAAAGAATTAATTGGACTTATTTTTTAAAATATGGTGCTCACTATAGCACCTATATGCATCGGTAGGTCTCATGAGGTAAAATAGATTGAGTTTTAGATAACGCATTTCCAATTTTTTTCATAAGGCTTCAATATTTTGTTTTAGTTGTTATTAATTATGTATTTCATCATTATGAATTCATTTATAGATATTATATTTTATTTAACAATTTATTATATTATACATGGTTATTTTTTTAATTATATGTGATTATTTACATGGGAATTTTTTATCATTATTTATTCGTGTCATATTATGATCATGTTATCGATTAAATGGAATGTGGTTCATTTATTTAACTTATGATATTAAATATAAATTATTTAGTAATATATTCAATTATATGATTAACCCTACTAATCATGGTATCTCACCCCTATCTAATGTTTTATTTTACCATGGATACAAAGATGTGTTTTGTGATTAATATGTATGGATACACTATAAGGAATAATGACATTATCAATGAAAATAAATTGTGAATTTAATCTTATAAATTGTATTAAGGATTTAATTTATGTATATTAAACAAATAATACTAAACTCTTAGGTATTTAAAGATGCAATTCCATGTATATTATAAAAATTTAAAAAAGTATACATCTACAACAGGAAACTGGGGTCAGGGATGATATAATTTGTATCAGAGGAATTAAAAAAGGAACTATGAGAACAAGATTTAGGAAAACATAGTTTAGGGAATATAACCATATGATGTTATTCCAAGATAGTTATTAAAAAAAACTAAAATTTGTGTAAGGGGTAAATATTTTGGTTTTTCCTAGTAATACATCCATATCTATATATTACAAGTGAATATGGTTCTGGAACAGATATAACCTATGTAAGTAACTCCAAAAGGGAAAATTGGGATTGAACCTCTCATCTTCTGGTGCATAACAACAAGCCTTACTGTGCACTTAATTTAACATTCCAAAGGGTTATTCTCACACTAAATCAAAATTTAAATACAAACCATTATAAATTATTATAAAATAAAATTATCCCTAAAACCCATTTTTATGCTTATAAAATTATCTATGAATTAATTTTTCAATTTATGTTTAGTGTTTCCTAATTTTCGGGATTACACATATTGTTTAATATTTTTAGGATCTAGTCTATTGTATGATATTAATTAAAAATATCACTTAGGTGAAAAATGTGAACCATATCAACACATGTAATACAAAGGGTAAGAATTTTCATATCTTTGATAGGATTAATAATTTTTTTTAAGGGAACTAATCTTCAAAAAAAATTAATTTTATAAATATAATGTATTACGACCTATGAATATATAGAAATAATTTTGTATGTTTTATGGATTTGATGGGAAGCCATATAATAATGTGATGGAAGCGGAAAAAATTAGATAATTAAAATATAGTAAAAAGGTATTTCCCTTATGTGATAATTGAGGAAAGAAACACCCTAGTACTTATTTGGTGGGAATGAATGTTTTCTATAAATATAAAGAGAAATTTGACAATTATTGAGGTTTAAATGGGAATTTTTTTTCCAATGGTAAATGATTATACTGTTTGAATGTTGAGAATTTCACAAATATATGCCCCAAGTGTCTATAGAATATACCTCAAAAGAATATAATAGATGATGGTCAATAATAGGTTCTTTCCAAATATGGATAGGAATAAAAAATTTCAATGTATTTAGATTAATGTATAATTCTATAGGTTTATTTTGGAAATGATATTAATGTTATAATAATCATGAAGTGTATAAGGACATTACATTATTTCTATTTTATAATGTATTTGAGAGAATATTCTTAATAGTACTGATGAACAGAAAGATTTATTCATTGAAAAGTTGATAATCAAGAAAGAATTATTTAGGGGGGATAATGCGTAATATTTCACTCATTTTGAGGTAATAATTATATTTTTATTCAATGTTTTTTGTAAACAATAAAGTGGTTTGAGGATTGATTGTTTCTATCATCATTACTAGAATTTAATAAAGGTAATGATTAATTGAAATTATTAGACAACCTGAGACATATATTTGGAATAATACATTATATAATTATTGTTTTATGGCGATGAAGGGATTCACTATCACACCTAGGTTTTGATTTATCATTGGTTCCAATCTAGATCGGGTCTTCGTTGTTTTTCTCAAGAATCGAGTGTCATGGGTTTGATGTTTCAGAATAAATTTTTTAAGTTGAGGATTGGTTCTAGGTTTAAATATTTTATGTCTTGATACAAGGTAGGTTTTAGGTCGGTTTACAGACACTGCATGGTTAGTGGAAGCCATGTGGTCATCCCGGTACCTGTGTGATCACTTCTATAATGGAAATAATCCATCATATAGTCCACACATAGTGGCTTGAGATATGTGGGATAACCATGTAGTAGTCTAGATTTAAAAATAATGAATATTATAAAATTATAGTAAAAATAAATAATGAATAAATTTAATTTAAATAATAATAAAATAAAATAAAATGAAATGTGGGAGGTGAAATTAAAACTTAAATTACTATATTATTAGTAAAAATAAAAATATTATTAATGGATATTATTATTATTATGATTTTTCATATTATTATTCTTATTAATATTGATAATATTATTGTTAATTATATTGAAATAATTATTTTCAATAACCGTTATATTATATTTAATATTATTAAACCCATTATTGATATCATAATTTTTATTTGGGACATATTTTTTTTATGTTCTTATCTACTTTTCTCTCACATCTTCCCCATCCACCAAGGATCCCACTCCCCCCTCTTTTCACCAGGTTCCCCTAGGGTGTGCCCCCCCCTTTTACAGCACCACCTTCTAGAGACTTCCCTCTAGCGATCTCTCCCTCTGGTTCCCCCAGTCACCTTCACACACACCCTCCTCATGCCTTGCTCCCTTATATGCCCGTCACCAGCACACCGTCTTCTCCGGTGGGTTAACCAACATCTAGAAGCCTCTATTCACAAGGTCGGCCTCTGAGGTCACTTAGATATCTCACTATCCCTATGTTGTAGGTGAAATTTATCTCGGAGTAAGGGTTTTCATTACCATATTAAAGCTTTTTTAAGAGATTAGGGTTTGGTTTTTGGGGATCAATTTTGATCAGTTGGGTTCGATCATGATGTTTATGATTTATTTTAGATTTCATGAGGTGTGTCTAGGGTGTGTTTGAGGTGAAAATGGGTTTCAAAACATTTTTTATCAATGAGTTTCTTGGTCCGAGATTGGTTTTTCCATGTTGTAACATTATTTGATGAATTTATTGTACTTTTTTAAATTTATAAATTTTTTCAATCATTTCATTTCATAGTGGGAATTATATTTTCCAGGTGTTAAAAATGTTTATGTGTTAAGAGTAGAAAATAATGTAGAAATGGGCTTTTTTTGTAGGAAAATTGGTGTTTCATTTTATGAAAATGTTTTATCGGTTGTTTGTTGGGTGTGAAACATGTTTTAATATTGCGAGGTCATGTGTTTCATTTTAAAGTAGTGTTTTCATATGAAATTTGGTTGGATTTGGTGAAACATTTTTGGTACCATTTGGAAATCTTTTATAAATTGTTCATATGTTTTATTGGAATTTTTCTGTGGTGTGATATTCGTATTTAATTTTATTGATAATGAATTTATTATTTAATGTAACCATTTTATGTGAAATTGGGTATTTTTCATATGAAACCCCTTGTTTTCCACTTAATGGCATTTTATAAATAATGTAATTGGTTTATTAAAATTGATCTATTATAAGGCCCCAGCCTTAAACCTTACTTAATCTTGAGTTATTACAAGATTACACATTGATGATCTTGTTGGGTTTAGAGTTTTAGGGAATTAGATCATAAAACTTGCATTACATTCCACAAATAAAAAAAGTGGTTACATAAAGATACTATTCTTCATTCCCATCAATGGAATCATATTTCAGATAAAACATGGATTATTTCTTGACACTTCCTTGACACTATCATCATATCATGTACCTTTCCCTTGACCTGTGAAAATCATTTAAAAAAACTTGGGATGAGAATAAAAATCTCAGTATGGGTTATAAAAACATGGAAAGGAAACATGGGTACATATATACATAAGAATGAAATCATACTTTACCCATAAAACATAAGAACTTTAACATACCTCATCAAATCATGAGTAAATCATAGAAATCATAAGACATAAAGGTAACTTGAGACATTCATAACATTCTTATGTAGGGAGTATCCCTCTTGGTTACGTTTGGAATACCCATCACTGTATATTCCCTAAATCTCTTCAAGGAAACCTTATCATTTCACTCCATCGCATTACCCAATGCATTGGAGATCTATATCTGGATCACCCGCCCTTAGTTTATCACGGAACCACCCATCATCATAATAATGCCAAAGAACCTCAACATAATCGTATCACATAAAACATGCATCAATGAAACATAACATTTCCACCTTTCAATCACAAGATATCAATACAACACATTGATATAAATATATTATGAAAACCATTTTCAATACCAAAATTAAATAAAAGTAAAACATGGTATCTATTTATCTTTTAAAAAGAAGGAATGGCTTGTAGAGGAAGCCAAAACTCAAATAATGGTCACGGCGGCGGAGAAGTCATTGTCGCCGCATACGTACGAAAAAACATTCCATTTTTTCATTTAGTAAAATGCTTCGTATAAAAAAGATTTCTTTTGGATAAACGTAAAATTCTAAGGGGTTTATACACCGTATAAAAGAAAGTTGTGTATAAAATAAAATATGCCTCAATGAAAGGAGATTGTGACGAAGTCACATACCTCGGGTCCGACTTGACTCGGTCGTTCTTTAATCTCCTGAATAATAAACTTGAGTTAATTTCTACTTGTTTAAGAAACTTTTTCAAGTTCATTATTCCTTTTATATGACTTATTTCCATGTCATGAACACTATGTAATTATTTAAGTTAATAACGGTCGTTTTAACGATCATTGGTACTTGAGTCAAAAATAATCCCTTTTTAATTACAAGGTTTTCATGTATCCATTATATCCAGAATGGTATTAATGATGTAGATATCATATATGTCATATATATCAAGTAAATTCATGCATTTATAATATTACATAATCATTTAGAGGTAAGAAAGGAAATGTACCGTTCATGGAGACGGTAAGCCGTACGTATGCATGAACGCTACTTTCATTTCTATTTCATATTTAATAGAATGAATCATAATTACATAAAGGTATATTATAATTCCAGTATAATATCATATATAATATAATAGCTCCATCCTTTATATGTCCCACATATGGTATTTAACGAATCAAATCACTTTGAGGGGGTCGTAGTCCGCACTTCCTTAAATGAAGATATCGCGTTTACCCATAATGGAAACCATAATGGTATGCCCAAAATGAAAAAAAAAAAGAAGATTAAGGAAAAAATAAAAATATTATATATCATATATAAATATAGTGACATCTTAATGGACACCTTTGAAGGTGTTAATGGAATGTTGAACAATCATCGTTTCGAGAGGCATAAATTCACCATCCACGGAAACTGTATGTTATTTAACCATTAGATGTAGGTGTGTGTAAGTGTAGCATGAATACTTCTTATAACAACATCCTAGTATATTGAGGATACTTTATTTTTTACAAAATAAGAGATTAAAAAGAGTTTAGGGGGTTGGAGAAGCAAAATAAAACAAAAGGACTCAAAAGAAGACATTCCCTTAAAATCAGGTAACTTCCTTTGGTTTTAGCTCAAAGGCTTCCTTGGGAAGACTTATACCCATAGTGAGGCTTCAAAGAGTAATATAGGTTAGTGGAGATACAAAATAAGCAGGGGTTGGCAGAGACAAAGGCTTTGGAAGTGTGGGCAAGGAGGTAGGGGTGGGGGCCTTTTATAAGAGGAGAGGAGGGGCACTCTTGGAAAGTAAATATAAGTTACTTTATTTTAAAATGGGTTTCGGATTAAAAAGGTCCCACATTGATATAATTCTAGTATAAGGTGATGAGGGTTCGAAATACACTCATCCAATAGGTTTTGGACATGTGTAGGCCTTAGATATTACATTATCTTTCAATTTTATTTAAATTGTTAAATAATGAGGTCATCGTTGCATCATCATGATGTCATACATACATTTATTTATTTAATGTCAAAAAATATATAAAAAACTACTATGATGTAGGAAATATTTTTATCTTTCCAATGAATATTTATAGTCAACGTTCTGACTTGTATAACCCCATATAACAATTGTTTTCGTAAACTAACTCATGTTTGTGTCATTTTTACTTTAACATTAAATAAAAAGTTATTTATGTCATTTCCCAACCAATGTGGCTCCATGGGGTCCCCAAGTTGACCAATGGCTTGTCTTAGTCGTCCATGATTCATCCAATGAGGGTAGGACATGTGTCAATCTCGTCTCATTTTATTAAAGCATTATTTTTACCTTAAACTACACTAATTACCACTAATCGCGATTAAAAACTTAATAAGTTACTATTCACCGAAAAATTATTTTAATCTCATTAAACCACATTTTACTACTTAATGACAACCATTTATGTCGGATTTTTGAAATTCAAAATACAAATGTGGCAATGTTTCATTTCAATGAAAAATCAGTTTCTTTAACTACCACTTAGTGGTTTCACTATTCATCAAAAATTGATGTTTTTCAGAAAATTACCAAAAATTCACCCTAAGCTATATTTGATATTCCGAATTCAAAAATGAAGTCTATTTTACAAAATTCAAAACATATAAGTCACATTAATTAATTTAATAATTAATTCCCACTGTTATAACAAATAGCGTGTTTTTATGAAACAATAAGTATCAAAAGATTGACACCAGTTTAAGTCCAATTTCAAAGAGAAATTGATTCCAATGACCACCATTGGATTAAATGGTAAAAATATATTCTAATTTCACTTCAAAACCAATTAAAAAGATAATCTAATCATATAAATGAATTAGATTTAAAAGCAGTTTTGATGTAAAATGCAGTATTTTTCACTATTCATTAAAAAACGAACATTGTCATAAAAATATCAAAAATTCACACAAAGTAAATTTTGATGTCCCAATAATAAAGAATAAGTTTATTTTGACAAACATAGTTTATTAAATTGTAAAAAGATCAATTCAAAAATGTTTTTCCATCAAAGGCAGTAAAACAATATTTTAAAAATATTAGTGTATTCCATGCTTAAGATTGGATTTATTTTCATTTTATGCCTATAAAACACTATCTAATTCATTAATAGACATAGATAAAATATCTATTATTCATTACTTACTTGGGATGTTACAACCTTCCCCCCTTTATAAAATTGCGTCCCGCAATTTATTTACTTATCGAATAAATGGGGGTACTAATCCCTCATTGCATTTTCAGATTCCCATGTTGCCTCTTCAATCATATGGTTTTTCCACAAAACCTTTACCTGGTGAATCAACTTATTCCGTAACACTTTCTCCCTGTGGTCAAGAATCTGGACCGGTTGTTCCTCATAAGATAGGTTCTCTTCCAGCTGAACTACCTCTGGACTCAAAACATGAGATGGATCTGGCATGTACTTTCTCAACATCGAAACGTGAAAAACATTGTGTACCTGAGATAAACTCGGAGGTAAAGAAACTCGGTAAGAAACTGATCCAACTCTCTCCAGAATTTCATATGGTCCAATGAACCTGGGACTCAGCTTTCCTTTCTTATCAAGTCGCATCACACTTTTCCATGGTGATACTTTGAGAAAAACATGATCACCTACCTGAAAAGATAGATTCTTCCTCCTCTTGTCTGCTTAACTCTTCTGCCTACTCTGAGCTGTTCTCATGTGCTTCTGAATCAGTTGAAATTTTTCCGCCAACTCTTCTACCAATTCCTGTCCCATCAACTTCCTTTCACCCACTTCATCCCAGAGAGCTAGAGTTCGACACTGCTTCCCATATAATGCCTGAAATGGTGCCATCTGTATACTGGAATGAAAACTGTTATTATATTAAAATTCAACCAAATAAAGATGTTGGTCCCAACTTCCCTAATATTCCATCGAACAAGCTCGTAGCATATCCTCCAAGTTCTGAATTGTTCGTTCTGAATGCCCATCTGATTGAGGATTAAAAGCTGTACTAAAATTTTATTTAGTACCCAATGACTTCTGAAGACCATTCCAAAAGTTAGAAGTAAACCTAGGATCACGATCTGATACAATGGAGAGAGGAACTCCATGAAACCTAACTATCTCTTTATGATACAAACGGGAAAGTTGATCATGAGAGAAAGTATCTCGTATAGAATGGAAATGAGAATATTTGGTCAAGCGATCAACAATAACCAAGATTGCATTATTACCTAGAGATGTCTTCGGAAATCCCACAACAAAGTCCATGGACATATTCTCCCATTTCCACTCTGGCACTGGTAAAGGCTGAAGCATCCCGTTCGGTAACTGCCACTCTGCTTTAACTTGTTGACATGTCAAACACTTCACAGTAAAATCAGCAATATCACTTTTCATTCCATCCCACCAGTAATACTCCCGCAGATCTATATACATCTTAGTACTGCTCAGATGAACTGAAAACGGAGAACTATGAGCTTCACATAAAAAATCTCTCTTCAACTGGGAATCACAAGGCACACAAAAACTCTTCCCAAATCTCAAAACACAATCATTATCAATGTTGAATTCAGGAAACATACCTTTCTGAACCAGCTCTACCTTTTTCTGCAACTCACTGTCTTGCTTGTGTGCTTGCTTGATTCTTCCTGATAGAGAAGATCTCACTTATACCTGAAACAAAACAGAAGGACTTCCTGCACCAACAACTTCTATGATAAAGTTAATCAAATCCTTAACCAAAGGATCACGTTCCAAACGCAACATTTCTAATGAAGCATTACTTTTTTGACTCAAAGAATATGCCAATTTATTTGATTTTTCCAGATGGTAATGAATTGTACAATCATAATCCTTGATTAATTCCATCCATCTCCTTTGTCTCATGTTTAACTCTTTCTGAGTAAATATATACTTTAAACTTTTGTGATCGGTATATATTTCACACTTTACTCTATACAAATGGTTCCTCCAAAATTTTAAAGCAAAAACAACAGCAGATAATTCCAAATCATGTGTAGGGTAATTTACCTCATGAGTTTTCAACTGTCGTGAAGCATAAGCAATTACCTGATCATTCTGCATTAAGGCGCAACCAAGTCCTTTCAATGAAGCATCACTGTATATAACAAACTCACCATTCCTGGAAGGTAGTTCCAAAACTGGAGCATTCACCAATCTTCTTTTCAATTCCTGAAAACAATCATCAAATTATTTTGTCCAAATAAACTTAACACCCTTCCGAGTTAGCTTAGTCATTGGACTAGATAATCGTGAAAAATTTCTAACAAACATTCGGCAATATCCTGCCAAACCAAGGTTGCTACGAATCTCAGTTACATTTGTGGGTATTTTCCATTCTTCCACAACTTTTGTTTTTGCAGGATCAACAGTTATTCCATCTTTAGAAACAAAATGACCATGGAATGAAATTTGTTGCAACCAAAATGCACACTTGATGAATTTTCCATACAGTTTCTTTTCTTTTACGGTTTGCAAGGTAACCCTTAAATGTCTTTCATGCTCCTCTTTACTTTTAGAAAACACCAAAATATCATCAATGAAATCCACCACAAACGTATCCATGAACTCATGGAAAATTCTATTCATTACGTCCATGAATACAGCAGGTGCATTGGTTGGTCCAAAAGACATTACTACAAATTCATAATGGCCATATCTTGTACGAAACGCGGTCTTCGGAATATCTGCCTCCTTTATCTTCAGCTGATGGTACCCCGATCTCAAGACAATCTTTGAAAAAAACTGAGCTCCCTGGAGCTGATCAAACAAATCTTCGATATGAGGCAAAGGATATTTGTTCATAACAGTGATATTATTCATGGCTCTATAATCAATGAAAAGTCTCATAGATACATATTTCTTTTTAACAAATAAAACAGGAGCACCCCATGGTGATGTGTTAGGTCGAATGAAACCTTTCTCTAATAAATCATGAAATTTCTCCTTCAACTCTAATAGATCAATTTGAGCCATTCGATAAGGAGGTTTTGAAATTTTCTTAGCATCAGGAACTAAGTCAACAGTAAACTCAACTTCCCGATCTGGTATTATTCCAGGCAACTAATCAGGAAAAACATCAGGATACTCATTTACCACAGGCACATCATTAATCTGAACAGTTCCTTTAGTTTCAATGATGTGTGTAAGGTAACATTCATTTACATCTTTTACATGTTTCTCGGCCTCTTGATAAGTTATCAACAGTAAGGGTTCATTCTTGTACACAAACTGAAAGTCTTTTTGAAAAGAAACTTCTTTAACTCTACAGTCAATCTTAGCATGGTAAATAAAGAGCCAATCCATACCCAGGATAACATCAAACACTACTAGAGGTAGAACAATAAGGTTTGCAAGTAGGTTCTTTCCACACATAAGGATACGAAGATTCTTATAAATTCTTTTTCCCTCAACATTTCCCCCAGGTGTTTTTACCACAAGTTTATGAGTCACTTCTTGAGATGGTATTGCCATTTTACTAGAAATGTTTTTTGAGATGAAATAATGTGTAGACCCTGAATCAAACAACACATTGGCATAATCTGAAAAAATAGACAAAGTACCTGATACATCTTCATTTGATGAACCGACATCTGCCGAAGTAGTTGAAAAAGATTTCACCACCCCTTTCTGCTTGTAGTCTAACTGCTTTCCATCACTCAAGCTCTTTGTCGGACACTCGTTTGCATAGTGACCCATCTCATTTCACTTATAACATTTCAATAACTATAAATCAAATATGGTCTTACCTTCACCTTGATCCTTTTCAGTGCAATCACGAGCCTTATGTCCCATCATACCACATCAGTAGCACATTACAGAATTCAGAAGACATTCCCCAGCATGCCTTTTGCCACATTTATCACAAACTGGAAACTTAGTTTTCTTATCATCAGAATTTTTTGAAGAATTCTTACCTTTCTCCTGCCACCTCGGTCTCTTCTTCAGTTGGTTATTATAGAACACTTGGTCATCATCAATCTCCATTTCCACCTTCTCAGCACATCGAACAAGCTTTTCATTACTTTTAAACTCACGAGAAGCTAATTTCCTTCGATATTTTGGATTTAATCCTGAGTAAAAACGATTTATTTTACTATCAAGGTATCGGATAAAATTTGGAGCATACCTTTCCAATCGAGTGAACCTTTCTTCATAGGTAGCCACTGAGTCTTCCTCTTGCCTCAATTCCAAGAATTTCTTTTCCATCCTAAGTCAAACAGCCTTAGGAAAATACTTCTCATGAAACATACCTTTGAATTCATCCCAGTCGATAGCATCAATCTCATCAGCGTCCTTGATATTTTTAACCATCGACCACCACTGCTCTACTTCACCCTCCAAACGATAAATAACAAGACTAACATTTCTATTATCTGAACACCCCATGACATCGAAAATCATCTCCAGTTCTTTAATCGACCCTTCATCTAACACAGGGTAAGATGATCCTCTGAATGATGGGGGATGTTGCCTCATGAAATGTTCCACCACTGACATGTTCCTCTGTGTTTGATCTGGCTGATCTCGTGCATGGATACCACCACCATTTATAGCCTGAGTCAACTGTGCCATCACTGCAACAAACTGTTCAGTTCCAATTCTGACCATCTCGGGATGCTGATTCGGAAGGTTATTTCCTTCTATATGCCTTCCTAGCACTGCTTCCCTATTCCCTCTGCGGAAAACCATTCTGAACAAACATGTCTTAGATGAAGAAACATGGTAATCTTCAAATGCTATATCATTTCAAAAAAAAATTTGAATAATCATTTACTAGAATTCTAACTTCTAAAGTTATCTAAACCGACCTATGATACCAACTATAAGGCCCCAGCCTTAAACCGTACTTAATCTTGAGTTATTACAAGATTACACATTGAGAATCTTTTCGGGTTTAGAGTTTTAGGGAATTAAATCATAAAACTTTCATTACATTCCACATATAAACAAAGTGGTTACATAAAGATAGTATTCTTAATTCCCATCAATGGAAACATATTTAAGATAAAACATGAATTATTTCTTGACACTTCCTTGACACTATCATCATATCATGTACCTTTCCCCTGACCTGTGAAAATCATTTCAAAAAAACATGGGATGAGCATAAAAAGCTCAGTATGGGTTATAAAAACATGGAAAGGAAACATGGGTACATATATACATAAGAATGAAATCATAATTTACCCATAAAACATAATCACTTTAACATACCTCATAAAATAATGAGTAAATAATAGAAATCATAAGACATAAAGGTATCTTGAGGCATTCATAACATTCTTACGTAGGGAGTAACCCTCCTGGTTACGTTTGGAATACCCATCACAGTATATTCCCTAAATATCTTCGGAGAAACCTTAACGTTTCACTCCTTTGCATTACCCAATGCATTGGAGAGCTATATCGGGCTCACCCGCCCTTAGTTTATCATGGAACCACCCGTCTTCATAATAATGACCAAGAAACTCAACATAATCGTATCACATAAAACATGCATAAAGGAAACATAACATTTCCACCATTCAATCACAAGATATCAATACAACACATTGATATAAAAACATTATGAAAACCATTTTCAATACCAAAATAAAAGAAAAGTAAAACATGGAATTTATTTTTCTTTTTAAAAGAAGGTGTGGCATGTAGGGGAAGCCAAAACTCAAATAATGGTCACGTCGGCGGAGAAGACGTTGTCACCGCATACGTACGAAAAAACATTCCTTTTTGTCGTTTAGTAAAATGCTTCGTATAAAAAATATTTTTTTTGGATAGACGTAAAAGTCAAACGGGTTTATACACCGTATAAAAGAAAGGTGTGTATAAAATAAAATATGCCTCAATGAAAGGAGATTGAGACGAAGTCCCATACCTCGGGTCCGACTTGACTCGGTCGTTCTTTAATCTCCTGAATAATAAACTTGAGTTAATTTCTACCTGTTTAAGAACCTTTTTCAAGTTCATTATTCCTTTTATATCACTTATTGCCATGTCATGAACACTATGTAATTATTTAAGTTAATAACGGTCGTTTTAACTATCATTGGTACCTGAGTCAAAAATAATCCCTTTATAATTACAAGTTGTTCATGTATCCATTATAACCAGAATGGTATTCATGATGTAGATATCATATATGTCATATATATACAGTACATGTATGAATTTATAATATTACATAATCATTTATAGGTAATAAATGAAATGCACCTTTCATGGAGACGGTAAGCCGTACGTACGCATGAACGCTACTTTCATTTCTATTTCGTATTTTATAGAATGGTATCATAAGGATATAATGGTATATTATAAATCCAGTATAATATCATATATAATATAATAGATCCATCCTTTATACGTCCCACATATGGTATTTAATGAATCAAATCACTTTGAGGGGGCGGTAGTCCGCACTTCCTTAAATGAAGATATCGCGTTTACCCATAATGGAAACCATAAAGGTATGCCCAAAATGAAAAAAAACAGAAGCTTAAGGAAAACATAAACAAATTATATATCATTTATAAATATAGTTACATCTTAATGGACAACTTTGAAGGTGTTAATGGAATGTTGAACAATCATCGTTTAGGGAGGCATAAATTCACCATCCACGGAAACCGTATGTTCTTTAACCATTAGATGTAGGTGTGTGTAAGTGTAGCTTTAATCCTTCTTATAACAATATACTAGTATATTGAAGATACTGGAGTTGTTACAATATAAGAGAATAAAAAGAGTTTAGGGGGTTGGAGAAGCAAAATAAAACAAAAGGACTCAAAAGAAGACATTACCTTAAAATCGGGTAACTTCCTTTGGTTTGAGCTCGAAGGCTTCCTTGGGAAGACTTCTGCCCAAATTGAGGCTTCAAGGAGTAAGAGAGGGAAGTTTAGAGACAAAATGAGCATGGGTTGGCCGAGCCAAAGGCTTTGGAAGTGTGGGTAACGAGGTAGGGGTGGGGGCCTTTTATAAGAGGAGAGGAGGGGCACTCTTGGAAAGTAAATATAAGTTACTTTATTTTAAATTGAGTTTCGGATTCAAAAGGTCCCCCATTGATATAATTCGAGGATATGGTGATAATGGTTCGAAATCCACTCATCCAATAGGTTTTGTACAAGTGTATGTCTTAGATATTACATTATCTTTCCATTTTATTTAAATCGTTAAATAATGAGGTCATCGCTGCATCATCATGATGTCATAAATACATTTATTTATTTAATGTCATAAAATTATAAAAAAAATACTATGATGTATGAAATATATTTATATTTCCAATGAATATTTATAGTAAAAAATCGGACTTGTATAACCACATATAAAAATTGTATTCGTAAAATAACTCATGTTTGTGTCATTTTTACTTTAACATTAAATAAAAAGTTATTTATGTCATTTCCCAACCAAAGTGGATCCATGGGGTCCCCAAGTTGACCCATTGCTTTTCTTCGTCGACCATGACACATCCAATGAGGTTAGGACATGTGTCAAGCTCATATCATTTTGTTAAAGCATTACTTTTACCTTAAACTACAATAATTACTACTAATCGCGATTAAAAACATAATAAGTTACTATTTACCAAAAAATTATTTTAATCTCATTGAACCAAATTTTACGTCTTAATGACAACCATGTATGTCGGATTTTTGAAATTCAAAACACAATTGTGGAAAAGTTTCATTTAAATGAAAAATCAGTTTCATTAACTACAACTTAGTGGATTCACTATTCATCAAAAATTGAAGTTTTTCGGAAAATTACCAAAAAATTACCCTAAGCTATATTTGATATTCCGAATTCAAAAATGTATTATATTTTAAAAAATTCAAAACATATAAGTCACATTAATTAATTTAATAATTAATTCCCGCCGTTATGACAAATAGCGTTTTTTTATGAAACAATAAGTATCAAAAGATTGACACCAGTTTAAGTCCAATTTCAAAGTGAAATTGATTCCAATGACCACCATTGGATTAAATGGTAAAAATATATTAAAATTTCACTTCAAAACCAATTCAAAAGATAATCTAATCATATAAATAAATTATATTAAAATGCAGTTTTGATGTAAAATGCAGTATTATTCACTATTCATTAAAAAATGAACATTGTCAGAAAAATACCAAAAATTCACACAAAGTAAAATTTTATGTCCCAATAATAAATAATAAGTTTATATTGAAAAACATAGTTTATTAAATTGTCAAAAGATATATTCAAAAATGTTTTGCCATCAAGGGCAGTAAAACAATCTTTTAAAAATATTAGTGTATTCCATGCTTAAGATTGGATTTATTTTCATTTTAAGCCTCTAAAACAATATCTAATTCATTAATAGACATAGATAAAATATCTATTATTAATTACTTACTTGGGATGTTACATCTACGATTTGAAAAATATTTTTTGAATAATCCTTGATGTGTGACAAATCTATAAAATAATGTTTTACGTTCACATTTTGTATAAAATAATTATGGCGTTTGTTGAGGTTGTTTTATAAATATTTATAATTTTTTATTAAATTATTTAAATGATTTGAAACATATTTCGGAAATGTTTTTTTTGTGCATATTTTTTAAAAAGTGGATAATTTGTGTTAAATATTGTTTTGGGATATGTGGTGCATGGTTTGGATGATGTATTTTGTAAGTGATGTGGTTTGTGGCATGTGAATCTTTACTGAGGACAAAAATAGATCTATGGGTATCTTTGTTGGATGACATGGACTAGTATGAAAGTGATTTAGAAGTGGCCTTTCCCTGTTTTCATATAGTAGGATTGATGATGAAAAAAACAACTGATTAAAAATGAGGACATGAGACCACTAGAGTTTTGGATGTTTAGACTCTCTAGTAGATCATACATTAAAAAGCAGTTGGTCAGGGTTTCTATACATCATTCCACCAAGATATGAGGTTCCATGAGCCCCACTATTAGCTAGTTCCAAAGGTTTATTTCTGTGACTAGTGCTCAATGACTAAGTTTTCATTACAGTCATCATACGATATGTTTTGTAGTAAATTTTAAAATCATGTGTGTTGTCCTTATAGTGGCATTAATTGAAATTGTTTCCTATAAAGTTGTATTGTTTTAAATTGTTTCCATTAATTTAGATTTATTCAAAACTACTATCTATTTTTATTTTTATTCATTCATGTTTTGTTTTTCATTAATTTTATTTTCATAAAAAGTAGTATAAGATTTATTTGATTATAAATATTGAATGTTTATTAATCATTTGACAAATAGTTCATTGAATCTTTTATGTGGTTGTCTTCCTTCTATGATTTGGCTCAAACTCTGTAAAAACCCTTGTGTGTATGAAGAGATTTTTGTCTTTTTTCTAGGTTAAGGAATGACATGTTGTGTTGGAAGATTATGTTCATAGTGGAATTTGTTGTCAAATTAGGGGTGTTCTATTGAGGATTATGCTCCACTTGTTTAATGAATGTTTGGGGTGATGTTAAGGTTTAAACATTTTTTCATTGTCCCTTTTTAGTTTGTTTTAGTTTTTAAACCTAAAATTCTGTAGTTTTTAAGGACGTGTGTGTTTGTATTTTCCAGAACTAGATTCAATTATATTGGTAATTTCTTATTTATAAATTCAGTTAAATTGTCATTCTTGATTCAATTGATACTTGGGATCTTGTGCCAGCCTATAGAGATTAGGAACACCCTTCGGGTCTTACCTCAGACCGAGTTAGGTTCTGTGTTAGAATGTTTCATGGCTTAGTTTGTGATAAAATGGTATCAAAGGTAACCATGCTATTTTGAGTTTTGTTCTATGGGGATGAGTCTGGGTAGACCATATCTATGATTGATGGGACTTGATATTCCAATTAAATGTAGGGTTCTTGGCCATCACACCTCGTGATGGGACTCATGTCACCATGGGAAGTCGGGTACTCTCTATGTTCTTAAGATCTTGTGGTTTCTTGTTGTTTGGGAAATGAAATCAGAGTCAGATCAATTGTCTTAGTGAGGTTTTTGGGTGTAGAAAGCCATGTGGATATGGATATGTTGTGATAGAATACTCTCTATCATGACGGAGTGATTGGAATATGGCAACCAACTATATGTCTATGTCACCAACCAATACAAGTTTCATCATACATTGATCTACGTCACATAGTTTTCGAATCATAATAATTTAATTTTTAAGTAAGAATTTTTAGGTTTTTGGCTGGTGGAAAGTGGATTTTCAGAATTTACTAAAAGCATATTTTTGAAATTTGAAGCTCAGTAAAATTATTTTTAATGAATCATTAGTGTTTTGATAACCGATGATTGTGTGGTGTGTCTAGGAATCTTGAAAATGTGTTTTTCATGGTGTTCCGATCCTGATAGTTCATTCTGGTTGACTTATGTATTGAGTTTGTGTTCATTTTGGTACATTGTTGTGAAAATGTGTAGTCACTGGGTTCTTATAAAAAGAACATAATGAGGTCGTTTTGTGGTTCCATTCTTTTTACATTTGGTGTTTTAATGTGTTAAGTATTGGCCAATGGATTAGTTTTATTGTGTCCTTAGATTTCATTCTTCGATAGAGCATTCCCCAATAAAGAAAAAATACATGATTGAAGTGAGAACATGAGTGACTCATTGTTGGAAGACCCTCTTGTGGATCAACACAAGGAAATTGATATTAAGGATCATAAATTGGGTCAATCTATCCCCCTTTTTATATAAGTTGATAATCATTTATTATAGGCGTTATTTTGAAAGGTTGAATGAGACCTTAGTTTATTATGTTGTTCGAGGAGTCAAAGGGGTTTTTTACCTACTGTTATACAGATGTTTTCATTTGAGATTGGTGAAGGGAATTTCATAATGTAATGGAGAAAGTGTTATGGGTATATTGGTGTTGGACATGTATGAAAAGGTTATTGGACCTCTCGTCGGGTTCACCTATATAAAGTTTCATGTTAGGCCAAAATTGAGGAAAATCTGGTCATAATAGTTTTTTTGGATTCATTCTAGAATCATGCGATGATTGAGACTTAGTTAGAGATCACTTCCCTTATAAGAGATATTAGGCTACAACAGTCATTTCTGGTGGCATTTTGTAGTGTCTTGTTCTTTCCCAAATGCAAAAGAGTATATTATATAACCTTTAGAGATCCATTGTTTTACCAGAATCATGAGTTCCATTTGGGTAATTAATTTTTTTTTCTATTTTAGGTAAAATAACATTTTTTGTTCCATTCATTATGAATTTTATCATTTGAAGTTGAGAGGGATGATGCATGGTCATCTTCTATTTCCATTCCTTGGGGAAGTTCCATGTTGAGTCAAAGTAAGATGTGTGGTGATTTGGGTTCTATTTGATCATGTCATGGTTTTTTGTGGCACATGTAAGAATATGTTTTGATTTGGTGTATTCACTTCCAAATTGTGAGGAAGGATATTTTTTAACCATCATAGCTCCAGCCATTGGTATTAGAGTGTAGCTCACATGTTGTTAATAACCCACAGTGTTATAAAAGACATCGTTCTAATAAATTTCTTCAATTTTGGAAATGTAGAGAGTTCAATATTTCAGTGTATCTATTATATTCTGAGAATTCCTATTGGATAGAGGGACGCGAGGATATTGTTTATAGGTGGGGTTTTAGGTTTTGTAGGAAGATCACATGTTATCTCATGTCAGGATTGATGTGTTTTACCAATACGGTAAGTTAATATAGTTGACCTTTATGATGGGGAGACCCACCATGGGTCCAACTGAAATTCTCTTGAATTGAATCAGTTTTAGGATTTTTTATGGTTGTGAGTCAATTCAGGCCACCCCATGATGATAACTCAATTCCGTCTCAGGTGTTAGCCACCTATTATTTTGAGGATATTTCTCGGGCCTCCCCATGTATGGAATATAGTTTTATACATGGTTTTGGTTCAAAAATTTGTATTCATATTCGTAGTTATCAACCCTCAAAACCCTCTTATTAGTAAATGACGGGGTTTATGTGCACCCAATTAAATTGAAATGTAATGTTTTTTTAGCCTTGTTGAATTCATCATGTGTTTTAAGAAAAATGAGTGATCTTCTTCAGTAATGTTTAAGGTGTTTGGTCTTGGGATATTTAATGGTTAATTATTATTGTTTCTACCATTCAATTATCTACATGGGAGTCTTGACTTTTTTTTTCAATTTTCACATAGTAGGGATTTCATTTTTATTCTCTCGAGTTTATTTTGCATGTTCATTCTAATTGTTTATAGTTTTCTTCAGACTTGTGTTGTTTCTTTGAGAACCTCTTTGAGCTCTGAAAGTGAAACCCTTGTGTTTTTGAAAAATCATGGTATGGATATCTAGGGGAGGAAACCATAATGGCGGAGAGAATTATGTCACCCGAGTTATAATTTATCGTTGGTTTCAATCCAGTTCAGGTCTCAGTTTGTTTTTACAGGAACCATGTGTGATGGGTTTGTGGATTCAGACAAATATTATAAATATTTGGGATTGGGTCCCAGATTATGTTTTTGTAGTGTGAAAAGATGGTGGGTTATAGGCCGGTGTGTGGACACTTCGTTGTTAGTAGAATCCTTGTGGTTAGTTGGGTACCCGTGTAATTGCTTCTGGAATGGCTAGAAGCCACTTCATGGGCCACACGAGGACTCTTGAGACGTGCGCTGTAAACATGTGGTTGTCTAATATTAAAAATAATTAATGGATTAATGTGAAAGTAAAATAAAATAATAAATAAATCTAATTTAAGTAATAATTAAATGAAATAAAATAAAGTGGGGGAGGGGAAATAAATAATTTAATGAATTAATTTAATATAAATAATAATATTAGAATTAATAGATTTTATGTTTTTTGTTGTTGTTAATAATAAAAAATATTTATTTTTATTAAAAAATTGTGATATTATTATTTTCAATAACATATATATAATTATTAATATTATTCACCATGCTATTTGTTTTATAATATTGAAGTGGGTATAAATTTTTAGGGTTTTGACTTCTTTTTTCACCATTTTCCCTTCTTAATTGGAACCCTCTCCCCCTATTTTTACTAGGATCATGTATGGTGAAACTCTTACCAAAGCACCACCATCATCCAGTGACATTGCTCTTATGGTCTCTCCCTCTAGAAACCCCTTTCACCTTTTCACACCCCTCTCATGGCTCACTACCTTGTGTGTCGTTCAACCGCACCCCATATTCACGAGTATGCACACCACCTTCTGATAACCTCTCTTCATGTGTCTGGACTCTATGATCGCTTTCCTCTCCCCTATCTCTTCATCATGTGTGTGATCAATTTACGAATATGTTTTTTCTATCCCTTATTTTGGGTTTTGGTTTCTGGTGAAAAGGTGTTTGGTTTTAGGGGGTGCAATTTATTTCTGTTGGGTTTGATCTTGATGTTTTTTATTTATTTCAATTTTATTGAGATGTAAAGGGGTTTTAGATGATTTATTTATTCGGAATGTTATTTGTCTGAGTTAGTTAGATCCATGTCTTAACATTATTTTTTGTATTTATTCATGTTTTATGAATTTATAAAAGTGTTCTACATTTTATTTTCCTGGTGAAATTAATATTTTCAAGGTGTTTGACATGTTTATGTATTATTAATAAAAATTTTAATGGAGAAAGGATATATTTTTTGTGGTAAAATGATTTTGTTTTTTAATGAAACATTTTTGTGGGTGGGGTTTTCTGTGTTAAACATGTTTTTATATGGTGATGTGGTGTGTTTAGTTTTAAAGATGTGTTTAATATGAAACTAGATGGTTTATGGTGTGAACATTTGTTGTGTGAATGTACTTTACTCAATGGCTGAGTATGTGTTTCATTTTTAAAGTGACAGTTTTATGTGATATTGGTTATTATTCCTGTGAAAAACCTTTTCTGCCACATAATGTCATTTTATGAAGCATCTATTTGATTTATTAATATATCTGTGGGTTTTAAATTTTGTTTTTATAAATCATTGATGTGAGGTTAATCTTTAAAATAGAATTTTTATTGAAATGTTGATGTAAAGGAATTTGGGGGTTTATTGAGTTTGTTTGAAAAATTGTTATAATGGTATATTAGATTATTTAAGAGGTGTGAAGCATATTTTCATAATGAATTTGTGAGTGTATGTTTTTAAATAGGGATTCCTGGTATGAAATGTTGGGTGGGATATGTGATGATTGGTTCTGTTGAATTAATGAGGATGTGATGTGATATATCTCATGTGAAACATGAATGACCGCCAAAGGGAAGCCTAGGTATCTTGGTGGGAATACTGCTACTACTATTCTAGTGATTCTAAAGTGGCCTTTTCCTAGTTTCACTAAGTTGGATTAAAGATGATAGAACTGAATAAATATGAATGATGATTTGAGACCACGGTAATTTTGGATGTTTCTCATCACTAATGGCTCAAGCATGATAAGGATATTAGTCTTGGTTTCTATAACACATTCCATAGAGATACGATATCCCTAGGGGCCCATTATTAGCTTGTTCCTAAGGATTTTTTCCATGAATGGTGATTAATGGCTATATTGTTCTTACCATCGATATATAATATGTTCGGTTGGTAATTTTAAAAGAAACCATGTTTTCACTAACGTGTAATTATTTTAAATGGTTTTCTTTAATTTTTATTCATTGAAACTATATTCATTAAAATTTTATTATTTTAAACAACATTCCATATAGATTTGTATTCACTCAACATTGTTTTTCTTAAAATTTATTTCTCTAAAATTTGTTCTAGGAGTTATTTTATTATAAATTGGGCATTCTTGTTTTCCCTTTAATGATTAGTTCATGGAATTTCTATATGGGTGTCATTCTACTTGGCTTTGAATTTTACCTTTCATACATATTTGGGTGTTTGTAGACCCTATTATCTTTTTATTAGAGGATAGTTCAAGACATATAGTGTTCAAAGATTTGGTCACTAGGTCTTTATGTAGTGGTTATTAATAGAGGTCTGTCGAGGATTTTTCTCCTCTTATTGCATGGCGGTTTGGGGTAATGTCTGTGTTTTCCCTTTTTTCATTTTTCCTTGTTGGTTTGTTTTTAGTTTCTGAACAAAAAATCTAGTAGTGGTTAAGGATGTTTTTATTTGGTGTTTAAGATCTAGATTTATATTTTTATATTGTTTACTTTAGTCTATTTAATTTATGTATATAATTCCCTCTTATTTCATTTGATACCTGGAATCTTGAGTAAGCATGTGGGGATTGATAAAAACCTTCATGCCTTGTCACATGTGGGGTTAGGAATCAGGATGGATTGGGACCCAACATTATCTGTTACATTATCATTTCTATAATAAGAAATTATGTTCCACATTATACTTTCAATGGAATATAATTTTTTATAAATTCAATCAAATTTTATCGAATATTAATTTAGGAAAAAAAAATTAGATGATTCTATAGGTTAAATATTTATGGAATAGAGAAAGTTGCACTTTGGGTGCTATAGTATAGCTTGTTCTAGACATTTAGTGCTTATAAAATATCTATTTAATAGACTAATTAAATTTAATTATTTTAATTATATTTTTATTTAAAAATTGACAATTTTAGTTTATCAGGAATAAAAATTACAATTTGATATTCATTTCATAGAGTAAGAGATGATGTTTAATTTGATTGAACCAATTCCTAATGATTAATTTTTTCATATTGAAGGATATCATGTCACTATGTTTTTTTATATTCTTAGTCTAGAAGCAGAACGATTTCCTCAAAAACCATAGAAAGGCTCTTTAAATCAAATGTTTTCCTACTATATTAATTTCATATGAATAAACCTAACCATAACTCAAAAAAAAAATTGGTATATAACCTTATATATATAACTCACTTTCTTGTGATTATGGATCACAATAACTCTCTTTCAATGCTTTGGAATTAGTATTTTCTTCTTTGTATATGTTTTCATTTCCAATAAATGATTGAATACTTATAAAAATAGTTATGTATTATTCCATATTAACATTAAACTTTCATTTATATCATTTAAATAGTATTGTTGTTAAAATTTTATTTGATACAGGTTAATAAAAAATATATTTTCAAATTTCATGGCCTTGATTACAATGGTCAAGATTAAATTGGGAGGACACAATTTATTAATGGTTGTAGAATTTTACATCCCGAGATTTAAAAATAGAAACATCTTATTCGATATCATATATGACATGAAAAACCAATCATAGAAGAGAATGTAACAAAATGAATTCTTTATGATATATTTATTTTTAAATTAATTCAATTTATTTGATAGCAATTAATGCAAAAAACAATAGGTTTAAATGAAACATGATACAATATTAAACTATTAGTATATAAACATGACCATTATAATCTATGTATTCTATTAGAGGGTATGAATAACACTTACTATACTATGAAAATTTTATGTTTTACACATGTATAAAATAAATTTAATGGTTTTCAATGGTTTATATGTAAGTTATAAAACATTTAATCTTAAACAAAATGTTTTTGAATAATAGTATTTTTTAAAAAGAAAAATTAGTCACGCTTTGCACACATAATTTATAGATAATTTTTAATACAATTATATAAAATATTTCTAAAAATACTTTATTTTATAATCATAATATCTAAATTATCATATGGTGATAGTTTTGGTATTTTTCTAAAATGTTTAATTTTTTGAAGAATAGTTAACATATATATTTTAAAAAAACTAAATTTTAATTTAAATTATTCAAAATTTTAATTTATATTTAAAATATGTAATAGAAAAATTAGTAAAATTATGTTAATATTTAACTAATATAGGTTATTTTAATCTATTTAATATGTAGTTTCTATATTAAATGTGTATATTTTTATGAGAATTTTATCATTTAAACACATTTTATCATCCCATCTGTTGGAATAATTATAAATTCAATTCACACACTTTTATGAAATTAATTTGAAAAAATTGATTTCATATTTATAATATAAAATATTATATTATATAAACTTCTCAAATTAATTTTAAACCATAATTAACAGTAAAAAGATAAAAATTATTTATCATTATTATATAAAAATAGGGTTTACAATGTTGATGCTAAACTAATAATGGGTAAATATCACCCAACACTTATAAAAAACCTCCTTTTATATCCAAATTAAAAAATTATCATTTCTATGTTTTATAAATTTGATCCTTTTTGAATATGAAACAAATGGTTAAACATATTTCTTCTAATGAATTAAATTCTGACACTCACCACCCAAATAAATAACCACCCCTTATCCTCTCCTCTCCACACATCCAAAGCCCTTTATTTCAACAAATAAGTGCCCAACACCTTTCATTATTTCCATAATCACATCTTATAATCCATATTTTTTTAACAACATAATCCTTATAATAAATTTAGTTCAAATCATATGGTTTTTTTAAGAAAATGTAACGTCCCTAACTGAGCATTTTGAATAATTTTTTGCACCACCTCGTTAATTTTTTTTCAAACATTATCATATAAAAAAATCTTATATAAAATATAATTATACATTTTAATGTTAGGTCCTGAACTATATCCATAAAATGTTTTCTCAAATGGTTGAAAGAATCCATAATCATGTATATACAAGACCACCACCACATGAATCGATGTAGTTTGTTTTCGATCACCAAACATCAAGGGTGGTTATAAGGATGAATTTAATGTTTTATTAGAATATTTATGACATTATTATTGTTTTATAATACTAATATTATTTATAAATTTCTAATTCCCATTCCTTGAGGGATACAATATCATTTATAGTTTCTATGTTGATTACCGCCATAAGATGTGATGTGATTCTTTTTTCTCTTACGATTTACATGGATGTATAAAGGATAACATAAAATGACTATATGTTATGTTTATAATCTAAAAAACTTATAGAAATATAATATCACATATAACTTCATTCCATATAATAAATTGGAAAAAAAGAATATCACCCTTGCCTATGAGTGGACTACAACCACCTCGTAGAGAAGGGAAATTGTTTTAATTTTAATTTTACATGGATGGTAATAAGAGTGATTTTATTAATATAAATTATATATATCACTTAATAATGATTCAATAATATTTAATTAATATTTTTTTAATTTCATTTCATCAATCGAGAAAAATGGAAACAACGTTCCGGAGTACATATGATCTACCATCGCAAGGATCATAACATACTTAATTTTTTAAAACCATTATTCATGATAATTCTTAAAAGAAAAATTTATTTATAAAAATGATAAATATTTCATGATTATAATTAAAAAATATTGGATTTATATCATTTTCAAAAGAATCATAACATGCATGGAAAATCCATAAGAGAAAATAAGGCAACTTACACCTGAAACCATGAAAATAATGAAATATTATAAACAAATATGAGGTAAAATGTTATAAAAGGATTTTATATCTTATGATTTATATGAGTATTGTTTTATAATATAGTTACAATAAAATTATATATATTATATAGGTAGTTTAGGCACATAATAATGTTGTCATACCAGAGATATGGGTTTACCATCTCACTTCAACATCTGTGAGACAAACACCATATTCACTACTTATTAAGTTTTTATAGTGTATATAATTACTTTTTTGTATGTTATATAATTAATTAATTTAAATTCACATTATATAAATTATCATATAAATATATATATTTTATCCGGATAATGATTCAAATGTTAACAATGCGGTAAGAATTTATTTCACAATATCATCAATATTCGGTATTGTTTTTGTTGAAGTATCCTAAGGTGAAAATCTATGAACTTTCTACATTGTATTTAATATATATAATTATTCGCTAGTTATTAATGAAATTTTAATGAAATAATACCCTTTTCCCACTATTTTATACTTAAAATTAATGAGTAATTATTTTTATTAATATCTGATCTTATATCTATCTTTGGTCAAAAATCATTGTTCCTCAAAAAACATGTTGGCTAAATGTGTTTTGAAAAACATTATAAATAAATTTTTAACAAATAAAAATTTATTTTTGTTACCAATTATAAAATTTTAATTTATTTTGAATGAAATATTCATGTTCTTTTCAAAATAATGTATGTTTGGATTTTACTGAAATGTGAAAGGAATCATTGTTTTAACAAATACAACATAAATAGAATCTTATGCCATTATTAAGACTCAATTTTTTATAATTTATTTTAAATAGTTTAAATATTTTTTAAAAATAAATTTATTTTTAAATTTTTTTGTGATGTTTTGCTTCTAAAAGGTGATTTTCAAAATGAAAATGTTATTTTAATATAAATAATAGTTCTATTTTTGGTATTCTTATTTTTAAGTGGTTTCAAACAATTACGATACATATGATGAACTATGGATATGTTCTATTAAAATCATAAATAATATATATTTTTATGGTTTATGATCAGTTTGGCTTGGCAGGTACCTGTTTGATACTACTCATATTTCTCTTTATAGTTTTTGATTATGTTTACTTATTTGGGTAATTCTTAATTTTTAGAATGCTATTTTTTAATATGAATATTTATATTTATTATTTTTCACCCCTTACACATGAGAAACGAATTTTACTTAGTTTTTGTTTGGTGGGCCCTACTATTTCTCCCCAATGAATAGGTTTGTATCATGAGACAAACTAGAATTTGTTCGGCTAAGGCCATAACAATTTGTTATGATGCCTTAAAAATGGCCTCGATGGATTTTTAGATGTATCAAAGTATACATTAAATCATTATGAATTACGGTATTGATATTTCAGGTGAATATTTTTTATATAGAATATTCATCATTATATTTTAAATATCATATGATTTCTTATATGACATTATTTAATAATCATTGACTCCATCCTTATTATACAATTTTTATTGATTAAACGCAATGTTATTTATTTATTTACCATTACATATTGATTATGAATTATTTATTGATAACACTCACTTTATGGTTACCCTTACTAGATATCTAAGCTCACCAATTTCTCATATTTTATTTTAACTAAGATAAAAGTTAGAGTTTTGTGGTTTACATATTGGGATGCTACATGTGGGATATTGGAAATATCAATGATTTTTTTTATTTTATATTACCAATTTTGATATAGATTTCAAGTACATATGTAGTTTTCTAATTAATACAATAATATTCAATCCTTCTAGATGTGTTTCCTTGTATATTATGTCAATGAAATAAAGTAGACACCTGCATTGAGATATTGGGGACAGGTTTGATACTGTAAGGGTGTTTTATCTTTCACAATCAATATCTCTCACTCCATATTTAAGTTTTTATAATATCCTCACAATATATTATTTATAATTAATATATTTCCCATTTTCATGGATACTCATTTATTTATGTATCTCTTATTAATATTCTACTAAATAAAATGTCCATGATTTTTATAAAATAACCATTTCATTATTCATATCATTCAATACCTGTGGTTAATTTTTTTATATATTCATTTTTAAGGATACATTATTTGTTAACACTATTTATTAAAATATGTGTTTAAAATCCTTTATGTATACTTTTTTAATTTATTTCATACTTTTACTCATTGTCTATTTTTTTAAATTATTAAAAAATCTTGTGAAATATCATTATCTATTTTATCTTCAATTTTTTTATATATTCTTATCATGATAAATTTTCTAATTTATTATATATATTTTACATCATAATGTTTTTATATTATAAATTTTATTTAATGAAAATCATATATTTATGTCCTTACTTGAAAATTATGTTTCACTAATTTACTTCAATGTTATGTAAAAACTAATAATTTTTTTCCATGAAATATATATAATTCCACATATTTATATCAATGATTTCATATACCTATCAGGAATAATATACCTTCCATCCCTTTACTGTTTTTTATGGTATATTTATATGAATTGTATCTTAATCACAAATAGATACTATTTGAAAATAATCCTCTAATTCTTTATTAATGTTCCTATTCTTTTGGAGTATTATAGAAATGAAAAAAAAAATATAAGATTGATCCATCCCTCCCTTTTTCAAATTAATAATTTAAATATTTGTATATTTTCAAATAGAAAAATTTATTTATTTAAATTTTTATTGGATTTTATTTCAAAATACTCGATTTATTTTTAGTTCCCATTTTTTAAATTTTTTTAAATTTAAAATGTTTTCTATATTAGATAATATTAGTAGTTTTTTTTATTTTATGAACTATGGAAGTGATGAGGGAATTATATGACATTTTTTGTGAAAATAAGAATATCAATACCATGTATAATAATAAAAAATTTCATGTAATTTTATAGAATTCATAGATAATATCTCAAGAGTTATATGACTATATCCTAGTTGGAAAGTACATGATGTGTCATTATGACACATTTTATGTAATTGTGAAATATGAGTGTAAATTGGATAAAAATTTCAGAACATACCATGTTTCTAACAATGTAGACTCTATGTATAATAGAAACCAGTAGTTAACATCTAAAAATTCATTTTTCAGGGAAATTTGTTTCCCTATTCATTTAAAAACTCAAAAAAATACCAATATACTGAGTACACACCATATATATTACTACATATATTTTCATCAAAAAATATAACATATCATTTTTTGGGTATATAGTAAAGATAATCAACTAATCTGGTAAGTCTCTACCCAATTCATAAATCATTTTAGAGTATCTATATTTTCATTCCCATTTCAATTTTGTCACCATTTATGAGTTTATTCTTTTTATAATTTTATTTTATCGTAATAAAATATTATTTCCTTGTTTGATTTTCATTATTTAATATTTTTATTTCAAATTTTTCTTCCCTTTTAATTTCTTTTCCTTATTTTCCTTAATCACATGATCCCATTTACTCTTCCTGGTGATGGCTAGGTAAAAACACCTCAGAGGGTTGTTTTTAGAATTACAATAGTGAAATGATGGATAAAACCATATCATTAATATTTTTGATCATTTTATGTGTACATCATCAAGCATATTATGAGTTATTTTCAAAATTTATGATATTTTGGGGATGTATTTATTTTTGGAGATTATAAAATTTTTATGGTTTATGGATTATTCTATCAATCAAATATTTTTTGTGTTCAAATGATATCATGGATCAGGGAATAAATTATAGCCAATGACGTGTGGATGCCTAAACAATTTATATAGTATATTGGTATTTTATTAAAAATGATAAATATATATGAAATATGATATCAATGTGTAATTTACTTTTCTTAATATTCACCGTGATTCAAAAATTTAGATTTTCATTTCTTTTCATCATCTTCATAGTCATAATAAGTAAAAAAATAGATTTCAATTCAACCACACCATTTTAATATTTAATTATAAATAACTTCTTAAATATTACCATTATATTATATCATACAATGATCCTTGATAGATGACCAATAAATCTGTTTTTATAATGTTTTTTTAGTTTTCAATAATTAATCAATCAGGCCTTCTCAAGATATCATGAACCAATTTTGGTATTGTTTCTAATAATCACAAAAGGGAAATAGTTTTTATTTTATTATTTTATGATAATATATAATTTTATTTATTATATAGATTTTCAATATAAAAATTATTTTCAAACATCTCTACTTGTTTGGATCCACCTCTCATTATATATTTAGGACCATTTAATCAAAAATAGGAAGCACACCATTTACCCCAAACCCTTCTCTCTATAACCCATTTCATACCATTTCTATCATTTATCTCTCAATCCTTCCTTTTAAACCCCATAAATTTTGTTATTCATTGATAAACATCTTTTGAAATGATAAGCTCAATAAATTATATAATTAACTCGAACCATTTCATAATTATTTTAAATTGCTACTTTTTAAAACTATTAGGATTGATTGAATATTGATTATTCTATTTTTTGTATATAATATTATTTCTAATCTGATGATAATTTCCTTGAGTATATAGTTTATTTTAGAGACCTACCTCTTTGTTTTTTCTCCAGTATATAATAAATACATTACTTGAGGATGTAAATATGTTTCCTCTAATTTTAGTTCTTTCACTCCTGTTGAATTATAATTATGTTTTTCTTGACGTTATATGGGATTTTGAACAAGTATTATGATTTGAACACATTTTAATTCAGACTATTAGACCAAGATGTGTATATATCTTTTAAAATTATAGATTACAATACAGAGAGTTTGATAACCACACATAAAAAAACTATATGCATTTCAGTATATAGATAACTAAACAATTAAATATTTACAAATCATTGACGAGGATTTCACCAGATCATGTAGTAATATATAAACATAATATACATAATATATATAATTTTAATAACAATTAAGTGATATCATAAAATATAAATACGGATAATTTTATTATTTTTAATTTTTTGTCAATATATATATCTATATTCAGGGAATAACATGAAATATAGACTATATATATAGTTAAATGAGCTTCAAAAAACAAGTTGTTTTATGATTACAATCCTCTATCGAGTATTGGTTAAGGATTCATTCCTTCTCATTTTTTTTGTTTTTTATACAATATAATGTATTTACATGTACATTGTTTATATTATCATTAAAATATAGATATACTAGAACAATATATTAACATAGTAATTTATCAAATAGGGATCTAAAAACTATTTGATGTTCATATAATTTAACTAGTTACTTGTTATAATTCTCTAGGTTATATTAATATAGGATGTTTCCATTAATGGTATGACTAATGAAAATTTTATTCCTAAATATCATGTAATCATGGATTTAAATCTCCTTAATATCATGTAAATTGAAATAAATGGATTAATAGATAACAACAATATAATAATACAGGAGGGAGAGGATCATGACAAATAAATTATAAAAAATTATTAGGTAGATAATAAATTTATTATACATATAATATTGTTTCCATTGGTCATTTTACAGATTAGTATTAATTCCACTATCATTGAACTATATGATTCAAGTGGATAATCTATCTAGAGTTGATCTACACATGCACTACAATTTCTGATCAACGTTATCGAATCAAATTGTTCTAACATGGATGATCATGATTTGTTTATTATTCGTGGATGAGAGTATAAATATACTTATTGATGGGGGAGAACTCTTTATAATATCTTTGAGACATGAGATATGTGTAAAAAGAGATACATATAGAACTCCATATATCTTTCTAGATATGTATCTCTATATAAAACTGTAGATATTTCTTAAGATATAACAATGTAGATTTACCTGTAGATATATTTCTAGATATATTCCTATAGATATATCTCATGATATCTTTCTACAAATATTTCTTGAGATATATTTTCTAGATATCTCTCTTATTCATTATGAAAAAACAAATATTCACTTTAGGAAAAGTATATATTGGTAAATAACTCAGGCTTGTAATCATCTCTAATAATCTTAATTGACCCCATTCCAATTAATAAGAATGAATGAATTATTAATATCTTTAAATTTGGAATCCATTAAGATTACAAATATAATAAATTATATCAAATTGGGCTAAAAACCATGTGCCTCTTCTCACATTAACATTTATCAATCCTCGAAAAGTGTCGATTTAATAAATAATTTCCAATTCATTATTTTTATTATAATTGTAAAACTATTATTTTCACCGAAATTGGAAACTAATAGTTATAATGCATTATTAATGTCACTATATTCTTCTCAGTTACTTTTAATTAAAATATGGTGATCATCCAAAAATGGGAAAATTATATTTATTATATCTTGATAAATTAATTACAATAATTTTACTTGGATTATATATACACTTAGTGTGTTACCCTCTATGATTCATTTGTAGTGGCACTATGAATAATCACATGAAGTCCATCGTTAGTTTCAAGAAACACACCAAGGGATCCAAAGATAAATATGTTATTGATGAAATGGAGTCCAATATCATAAAAATTATTACCATGAAATATAGACTTTTTAAAGATATTTCTTATAATCTGGGTTGCATACCACTTCCATCAATCTATATACTTGATGTTTCATTCGTTCAGATTTTAGACATGAACTCACCCACTGAACATCAGAGAAAATTTTTTATTAGTGTAGTTATAATCAATCAAAGGGCCTGAGATATGAAATTACATTATAGAAGAAAAGCGGTAAATCCCTTATTGATTTATCAATTAATTGCATATCACTCATGAGGCATAAAAAATAATCAACATTTCTTCGAACATATTTCATTATGGTAATCATCAATACATTAAAGTATGTGTGTTTGGATATCCATTAAAGACTATATTGCTATCTAAGGAACAATACACAAATATGTAGATAATAACATCAAATTAAACATTGAAATGTGAATTTCTTATTGATAATACTATTCTCATAACCACCTTTCTAGGATATTAATAAGGGTGAACACCATAACAAGGGGCATCAATATCTTCAGAACCTCCTACCCCTAATCGCATATATCACATTTGTAGCACCCCAATAATTTTCAAGTAGATTAATCATAGAATGCATGAAATACTTAGTCTCTACAAAACACCACATTATTATAACATATCCAGAAAATAATATTTTTTCACCTCTATCATTTGAATTTGAAAAAAATGACATGCACGATTGTGTTTAGTAAGATATTTAGTGACTGATAAAACAAAAATAATTTTCAGTGAATTTTAACTTACCCTTATAAATAGTATCATACAATTATTAATAGTAATTTGACCAATGGAAGAGTAACATCACCTAAAAAATTATAAATAATTTTTTTTAGGTCATTTTGGTTTTCAGTTTAGTTTCTCCTGAAAAATGTGATGAATTTGATAAATTGATTTATTAGGTAATAAAGTTATATTTTAGAGATATTTAAATAATTATATGTGTATAAGGTTTTATGAATGATTATAATATTAAAATAGTCTTATCAAAACCATATTATTTAATTACAAATGGTTAAATAATTTTATTTTCTCAGAGTTTCAGAAATTTTATTATGCATTTTACTATAAATTTTATATCCGCTATTATTATTTTCAAATAACTATATTCATAGATTAATGATAAATTTTTCATATTTAGAAAATTAATATGATAAAATAAATTTAATTTTTGAATTCATAACTTATATATTAGTTTACTCTGAATTTATGAGAATTTTATAAAATACATTAGTTTTTGTGAATAGTAAAAATATAGTTTTGAGATTTTGGTATGTTTATTAATATCGTTAATGATGTAATCCTGATTTAATAATTCTAGTTGACCCTTGAGTAATAACATATTATATACGGTGTCACAAGTATCAAAAACCATGGGCAAATACAATGGGAAATCCCATGGTTCAGAAAAAACCACTAATGTGGTGTCATTGGAAATCAATAAAAAACTCTGTTTCGGTGCGGATGTGCGTCGGGTTACGCTGTTCCGCCAGGACGCGTTCGCGCGTGCACCCGTCAACCCGAGGGGATGGGCGCACGGCTTGTGGTCCCGCAGTCCCGCTTTCCAAAGGCGGGCGGCATCCGTCCCTTATTCAGGGGCGTCTGCTCCTTGATCGAAACCGGGATGATGGGATGTCGGCTCCTCCTTCCTTGGACGTCTCCTCGGAACTCGTCGCCTAATCCGGGTCTCCCTCATAGATTTAAGACATGCTCGTGAATCTCGTTCCCGGCGCCATATATTCATGGACACCGGTTAATTACGCTGCTTCCGCCCGGACGCTCCAAGGAGTCTGGTCGGGGCAGCAACCTGCGGTGAGAAGGCCGGATGGCTCTGGGTGCTGGGGGCGTGTCGTAACACTGCGGCTCTGCACGTCTGTCTTCCGTCCGTAATAGGGCTTCTCGAAGGCATGATGGCCTGAGGCATCCCGCACTGGGTGCAGGGAACTGTGTCTCCTGAGGTTTTCCTCAGCTTCCCATGTTTAACACGGGGTATGCCGCGAGTTTAACGTCCAGCGGGGACGGCATCGGACCGATCAACACGAAAAGTGGATCAGATGACAGAACCCCTTGCGGGGAACCTCCGACGCTGGGGCCAGCGCATGGGCGGCTTCCCAAGTGATGTGGAGTGGATAGAAGTGGCATGACCCCACCGGGATGTGGCGGCCCGGGTAAGGATCAGGATGGATGATGGAGTGAAGAGCTTGGACCCCGTAGGGGCTTCCTACGTACTGCGCGTTAGCACGGATCAAAGTCAACGTAGTTCGGGTGTACAGTTTAACGTCATGCTGGACGTCGGCAGGCCGACTCACGAAGAGGTCGAGGCCGCCGGGCGGAGGATTGAACCGAACCACCTCGCACAGAGGGGGGTGGAACGGCCGGGTGGATCACAGTTTCACGTCATGCTGGACGATAAAAGGAGAAATGGAAAAAGGGGCTGTGGGGAGGCACAATGGAGATACACACGTGCAGTCTCCCACAGGGGCGGATTCATAGGTGAATCGACGCAAGCGTGAACCCTGGAGGGGTCCACTGATGGACGAACCGACGTGAATACGACCGGGACGACCAGGTGGTGGGCTTGAACCTCAGGGAGGCTTCCTACGTACCCTGTTTAGAAGACATGGATCAAAGTCCACGTAGTTCATTCTGTCAGGACTTACGCACTTGAGGCAGCCCGGATGCGGCAAAACTCAGTTGGAAGGGACTAGGACCGAAAGTAGGAGACACCTCGATCCCAGTCACACCCTCTACTGGCTTCGGCAGTGGGGGAGCGCAATGGAGATACACATGTGCAGCCCCCCACACGAAACTAGGGGTTTGTAATACCCTACCCTCGTAGGGAAAAGCCACTCCCATTAAATCGTCCCTAAAGAGGGGCAATCCCGACATCCCTGCAGAGACGAGCGGGTGGGGGCCACATCCAAACCGAGGGGGACCCTGCGTGCGAGGCACGGGATCGAGTGATGCGGACGGTTTAGCGTCTTGCCGGACAGAGTACAGTTTAACGTCGTATGTCGAGGACGAAGCGGACAGTTTAACGTCTTGCCGGACGAAGTACAGTTTAACGTCGTTTGTTGAGGACGAAGGTGCTTGGCAGTTTAATGTCTTACAGCGCGGACGATGGGGGCTAGGCAGTTTAGCGTCGTGCAGCTTGGACGTAGTACAGTTTAACGTCATGTTGGACGGATGAAGTTTAGCGTCATGCGCGACGAATGTGCAGTTTAACGTCATGCTGGACGTATGTGCAATTTAACGTCATGCTGGACGTATGTGCAGTTTAATGTCATGCTGGACATGGGTGGCCGCCGATGGGTCCGTGTCACTTCGCGCAAGCCTGGAGGGTCGCACGGAAATACAACGCACGGTGCGGGCACCCAGGATGAAAATCATCGGGCGCCACGCAGGCGGGTACCCTCAGGGGGTCAAGGGGGGCGACCCTAGCGGATTGCGCGCAAAAGAGGAGCTTTGTGTGCAAAACAGCAGGTCGGCGCGCAAAATGGCGGGCTGGCGCGCAATTGGGCCAGCCCTTTGCGCGCGGAAGATTGAGATTGCGCGCACCGGGCTTCGGACAGCTCGCGGGGGCAACGGCTCATTCTCTAACGAACGACCACTTTGAAGAGGGGGGTGCGCGCAATCGGGATGGATTGCGCGCACCCGGGGGCAATTGCGCGCAAGCGGCTTCTTTTGCGCGCAAAGGCCTTTGGGTTTAACGATTATTCAAAGGAAAGGAGCCAAGGGGATTGCGCGCGAAGGCGAACCCCAAGGCTCTTTTGCGCGAAAGAAAGGAGGTTACCTGAAGAGCGGCATTGCGCGCGGAAGGGGTTGGATTGCGCGAATGAGCGACGCTTCGGATTCTGGCAACCTTCAAAACGTCGGGGGTCGCCTTATATTTATAGGCAACCCCGGGCGCGAAATCCGGGCTCGGGCGCGGAATTCCCTTCGCGGGCGCGGAATCAGGACCCAGCGCGCAAGGGAGCCGCGCAGGCCACGGGCACGCAAAATAGCGCGCCGGCCCAGCGCATTGCGCGCATCCCGGGAGGATTGCGCGCCGCGACTCAACTTTGCGCGCGGGCCTCTGAAATTTCACGCAAGTCCTCCGGGCCCTCCGGAACGTGCCTCTGACTCCAAATATCACTTCGCTTTCCGCATCCGGAGCTTTGTTGGGGAACAACGGACTTTTCCGGCGTCTACAAAAGCCCCCCCCTCGGAATCTGATCGGCGAGAAGTCGCAACGATCGAGTTCCGAGGGAGACGCCGGAATGCCGAAGTCCTGGGCTGCGCGGGACTTAGGCGCGCAAAAAGGGGCACCGGGCGCGCAATTCGCCGCCGCGGTCGCGCAATCGAGCGTTCCGCGCGGCGCGGAATCCCGGCCTCGCCTATAAATAGGGGTCCAGGGTCCCGCGTTCCGTACACAGGCCTTCCGCGCGATAAGCTTCAACGCTCTCGTGCGCGAAATTGCCTTTTCCGGTCGCGAAATTCGCCCGATCGGCGCGCAAAACCATCCGGAATTCGCCTGTCTTTGCGCGAAAACCCGGAACTTTGCGCGACACTCTTCCCAATTGCGCGCCGTCCACTTGGATTGCGCGCCAACCTTCAAACATCTCTACCAGCCTCGTCCGATCCCGCACGCTTCATCCCTTAACCCGCACGACTCCCGAAACTTCTGAGATGGCCGCGCATCAAGGAAATGAGGGGGATGCCGCCACTCGCAGAGCTGAGATGGCGACGAACGAGGAGGTTTACGGAGCCAAGGAGATCGTTTCCAACAATCAATCCCTGTTCGACTTGCTGATGCCGGCCCAGAAGACATATCCGCTGTCGGACAACCTGCCGCTCTGGAACTTCGGCATCCTAGATGAGGTTCCGGTGCCAGGGTTCGAGGTTGATGCGCCACGGACCTGGGTGACTCGGGAGGACGAGCTTCTCCGCTATAACATCACCAACAATGGGCATCCTGCCAGGGAGACCAGGCACTTGGACGTCTATGTCCTGAACCCGAGGACGCGAACCATTGACGGGGGTGAGCCTACTGCGGAGAATTCTCCAGCCCTCTACTCGAGCACATATCGCCAGAGTGTCACTGACGACACCAAGGGCTGGCTGAAGGACTGGTACCTGCGGTCTGGGGGCAATTTCACCAGTGAGTGGGCCTGGGCATTCTGGGTACGCCACACTTGCGATCACTTCGCAGAGGAGCTGCGGTACATCGGCCTATTTGAGGCGGTGTGGACGTCGCAGTTCCACTTCTACCAGCAGTCCGAGCTCGGGCCGGAGCTGTTCACCCGCTGGTCTCCGTATACCAACACCTTCCATCTTCACCATGGGGAGGTCGGCATCGGTCTCTGGGACATCCACTGCATCGGAGGTATCCCGCTGGAGGGTTACCAGTACGATTAGTTCCTGCCACCGAAGAACACCTGGGAAGACAGGTCACGGACTCCCATTCTGACCTGGCATCTGCTTGACCTGGCTACGCAGCGGCTCGGGATCAAGGACTTCCAGAAGGACATAGCCTACAAAGAGTGGTTCAGCCAGTTCTTGGAGCATGACCCAGCGGTCGAGATGCCAGGCAGGGGGAAGCGGTGCCCGACCGCAGCTCAGAGGAGCCGGAACGGGTCGTACTTGCGGGTCCTGGAGACGGGCGAATACCGCTCATGGGGGTACCGCGTCATCGAGGCCCGGGACCCAAACGTCCGGTACGCGGCGTTCCTGGCCGCCTTTCTGAATGGGTGGCTCCTGCCAGTGCGGGACGCGAGAATGGGCGTTCGCCCGGCGACACTGGCGGTGGCGGGCGCTATGGCCGCCAACAAAAGATACAACCTCGGGGTCCCAGTGCTGGCGAGGCTGTATGCCATCCTGGGACGCATCTCACGAGGGGGGTCGCCACGAAGGATCTGTGGGCCCTTTCAGTTCTTCCACGGCTGGGTGTCTGCTCACCTCGGTGGGTACACGTTCCCGAACGCCATCATTCCTCCGGGCCACGGCCTGCGACCCTCCCTGCTGAACATCGCGGGGGTCGCTCCGATGACCCTAAGTGAGGAGGGCATGAGGATTCGGATTGGAAATCATGCCAATTTCAACTTCAGTCCGTTCCCCACTCCCGTCGGCCAGATGATCGACAATGGGCAGGGTCCGCTGGAGCAGCATGAATACTTCCTGAACATGCGGGGCGGGGTGCTCGTGGCTCGGATCGACGGGAAGGTGATCTGCGAGCCTTACGTGCCAACCCGTTTCGCCAGGCAGTTCGGGTGCCTTCAACGGATGCCGAAGAGGGTATTCACTGCTGTCCGGGAGGAGACGAACCCTTGCGTCCTTCGCCAGATGTGGCTGATGTTTGCCGCTTTCGGCTCTGGCGACGTCATCACTCTCCCTCCTACCGGGGTTGACGCAGGCTTGGCAACCGAGTACGCCGAACACTGGGCCATCGCGTACCCCGAGGGGCTTCTACGGAAGCCAGTTCGGCGGCTCGAGGTTACCCGTGCGGAGACCGGGCGTCAAGGAAGGAGGCAAGGCGCCGCCACACGGGGGAGAACGGAGGCGCGCCAAGCAGCGGAGCCGGCGCGAGCAGGGACTTCGGCGGCGGGCACATCGCAGGCTGCCGCTACGACCTCAGTGCCCAGAGAGGGGGCACGCGCGGTGGTCGAAGAGAGGCCCGGGAAGCAGGTGAGACGTCTGCTCGAACCCTCCCACGATGCAGTCTTCCCGGCGCTGTGGTCGGTCTGGATGACCCTACGGCAGTCACTGGGGACCGACGCCATCTGGCGAAAGATTCTCAGAGAAGGAATCCATCTGCCAGAGGTCGGGCGCCTCCATATTGCCGACAGGGTGGACTTCAACCGGCAGTATGCGTATCTGACGGCCATGGAAGATTATGCGTGCCAACGTGGTCAGCGCGCGGAGCCATCCCTTCTGGTGAAGGTGATGCTCGGTCTAGAGCCCGCTCCAGAACAAATGTCGTCGGGAGAAGATGACAGTAACAACGACTCCGAGGAAGAGGAGGAAATGTGGGAGGATGAAGGCTCCGAGGGAAGGTCCCATCGGGGGAGCCCGCGGGAGAGCGGCGAGGTGGCCGGCTCTGACAATGTTGAAGTCACTGAGCCCCTCGAGGTCCGCTTCTATCCCTACTCAACCTGCTTCATCCATTCTCTTATGCAGCTTCTAACCCATTTCTCCATCCTTCTCAGGAGCACACGGATGTTGGTCAGGCGTCCTCAGCGGGAGTAGGAGAGGCGCCAGCAGGACAAGGCGGGGGCCAGGCACCTATTACCGAATTGACAAGCGAGGAAGGGCCCCCTGCTGCAACTGTTCCTGCGGCGGCCGGGATAGCGGAAGATGACGCTCTGAACTCCCGTAAGTCTCCTTGCTTTACTGCTGGTGCTTGCCATTGACGATCCGTGACTAACCATGGCATGCCCCGCGCAGTGATCTCAACACTGGAGGCTCGTCGGGTTGCCGAACCCGGGCCATCTACAAGTGGACCAGTGGTGGACATGCCGCTTGCTCCGGAACAGACTTCCCAAACCGAGCCGGCCCCACCAACTGCTGACCAGGGGGCTGCGGACGCCGGCGGTGCTGACATCGGAGAGAGGTTGGGGGCTGACGAGGGTGTCAGCGCCGCTGGGGAGAGAGAAGAAGGTCGCCCAGATGTTGGGGAACCTATCCCTCATGAGGACCTCCCAGGGGCGGACCCTGCAGCAGAACTGCTGGCTGCCTTCCCTGCCTACCGGCCTGCCGACCCCGAGGAGATGGACGACTCGGACGTGGAGGCGGTCGAGGAGAGCCGGATAACGCGCCGCAGGGGGTGGAAGTGCATCTAGCGCTTCCTCAAGCGAGACCCATCGGAGTGGCTGGGGCGCATGGGATCACTTCAAACCTGGATGCGTTTCCTATGTGCCGGGGGAGCTGATGCTCAACGCCTCCATCTGACGGTCCGTGATTTCATGGCCGAAAAGATGCGCGAGAGCTGCCGGCGTGCCGACGTCACACAAAGTCGGGACATGTCGGAGAGCACGCGGGCGCTCCTCGCGGCGGAGCAGGAAGTCCGGCGTCTCCAAGGGCAGGCAGCAGAGAAGGAGGCCTTCGTCGCAACGTGTACCGAGCTTGTGGAGCAACTATCAGCCCAGCTGGTTGACGCCCAGGTACAGCTGACGGAGGCGGGCCAACAGATGGTCACAATTCAGGTCGAGCGGGAGCGTGCACAGGCCAGAATCGACGAACTGCGTGCTGCGACCGCCGACGAAGAGAGGGCACGCAGAGAGCGAGAAGCAGCCCTGGAGGCCGCCAGCCCAAGGGTAGCGGCGTTAGAGAGACTCATTCAGCACGCTAATCCCTAGGGGCTTTGTTTTGCCGTTCCCAAAACATTTGCTTCCGCTACTTTGATCCATTTGTATGAATCAATATATTTATCTGCATCTTTTGGCTTAACATGCTCAACCACAATTCGTTGTCTTGCGGGAGCGTTAACCAAGCATCAAGCATCCATAGTTGGGCCTGGATTGCTGGAGAAAAGAGGGAGGTCATTCCTAGGAAAGGAGACCTCAAGCCTAATCAATGTATCATCCCCCCAACTTGTTCCAACACACGAGCGGGACAATGCTAGGGGCGTTGAGATTTTATCCGAACATAGGGAAATGAGAAAGGGTGAATCGCGTGTCCCGAATCCAGACATCCACAACGGTCGGCCTTCCAGGAAATGCCCAAGACGGTAGGCGGACAGTGGATCGACCATAACAACTGCAATAGACGGACCGAAGGTCATCATTCATATTGCAGGAGGCGGACCACATGTCATCATGAATACCGCTTTGGGGTTCCTTCAGACACAAGGGTGGAAACCCAGATCAACAGGGCATGCGAAGCGTGGGGCGAAGTGATGATTGTTCGGACAGATCCAACGCTCTCAGAATTGCGCCACCGTGGGGAAAGCGTATTAGGCGGATGCACTAATCTGGCCGTGAATCACCCCAATTCTCAGACAGCACCTCTTTGACGAGGAAACTGTCACTTCCCACCATTGCAGTGGGGCATCCCGAGCTGAATCGGGGAGAATATCACAACTTCACCACTCTACCAGAAGCCAGGCCAGACGGCCGGCGACGAGGAGGGGCGGGACTTAACGATCCCTGAGGCTGGACCCGAGTTGAGATGCCCGGGCGTTCCTACGTACTCCATCAGGCTGGAGATCAAGCCACACGTAGTTCTGAGAGTGCAGTTTAACGTCATGCAGGACGTAGAATCCCGTTTGGGGAGATCTTAGTTTAAGGTCTTAGAGCTCGGACCATAAGGGGAGATCTTAGTTTAAGGTCTTAGAGCTCGGACCATAAGGAGAGATCTTAGTTTAAGGTCTTAGAGCTCGGACCATAAGGAGAGATCTTAGTTTAAGGTCTTAGAGCTCGGACCATAGGGCTAGATCTTAGTTTAAGGTCTTAGAGCTCGGATCATAAGGAGAGATCTTAGTTTAAGGTCTTAGAGCTCGGACCATAAGGAGAGATCTTAGTTTAAGGTCTTAGAGCTCGGACCATAGGGCTAGATCATAGTTTAAGGTCTTAGAGCTCGGACCATAAGGAGAGATCTTAGTTTAAGGTCTTAGAGCTCAGACCATAGGGCTAGATCTTAGTTTAAGGTCTTAGAGCTCGGACCATAAGGAGAGATCTTAGTTTAAGGTCTTAGAGCTCGGACCATAAGGACCTCAAAGTACGCCACATTGTGGTCCTATCCCCCGGATATGCGAAGATGCACTGAGGGATAGTGTCAAGAGTGTCTAGGTTTCGCCTGGTCAGAATGGGAGGTGGAAAATGTGAATCATGCGGCCATTCACTCAAGGACTGGGGGCACCGGAGTAACGATATGGGAGTACTGCCGACCGTGGCGGAAAAGCATCATCAATATCGCACTAACCGTTGGTGGAATGAGGCAGCAAACGAGCATCGACCGCTCAATCGCAGGATTCATATCGATTTGCTGCCCGAGGCCATTGGGGGTACCGGCCCGAGTCGGTGGGAGAGCACTGAGGCATTGTGTCCGAATCGTTCACGGGGGCTCCACCCAGGGCGTAGACGATGGGTCTGAATGAAAGGGAGCACGAAGCCTGAAAAGTGGAGGAAACCTGACCAAGCGGATCCTGACCCTCCTGGCAATAAACCAGAGTACTCTTGACACCGGTGGACCACTGCAAGGGGTCGGGGAACACGCCTTGAGGGTGAGCTGAAGGCGGCGGATTCCCCGGAGAAGGGGGAATCTCTAAGAGGTGGGGTGCTGGACCCGAAGTTTCAAACATCCGGGCGTTCCTACGTATCCCATAAGGATGGGAATCAAGCCACACGTAGTTCTTGAAGCGCGGCGCATCACAATCGGGAACCAGCGCGGGGAAGAGTGCGGGTCTGACCCTCGCACACAGAAGGAGCGGCATTTGATATTTCTTGATTGTCCTTAAAGATGAATGGTTTTTCTTTGTGCGGCAACATGCCTGTGATTGAGAAATCTCTGGCGTCGCCACAATAATCAAGCCACGGAAGGCATTGATGAATGGCGTGGTTATTAACCAGCGCCCAACATGAGTTTCCCCTGACGAGAACACCACGATGCAGTGCCGTTTCTCGTCGGGCGGCCAAGACGATCACAGTTTACGGTCGTGTGGTAGGACCAGACAACACAGTTTAAGGTCGTGTGGTTCGGACCAGACAACACAGTTTAAGGTCGTGTGGTTCGGACCAGACAACACAGTTTAAGGTCGTGTGGTTCGGACCAGACAACACAGTTTAAGGTTGTGTGGTTCGGACCATGGAGGAATCCTCTTATCGCGGTACGGAGGACACGGCGGAGGTGGGAACATACCCAGCCCTGCGGTCACGCACGATTCCAGGAGATGAGTCTTGGGATAGGGGTCTGCGTATGTCCATCACCCGAGGGGCAGAGATGCTAGCCTCCAGATATACTGGGCCCAGAACGCGATTGTTCGGGCGACTCCTTCCTCCTTATGGGGACGAGGGTCCAGCTACGCATGGCCCTTAGGGAGGATATCCGCATATATCCTTGGTGCTCAGATCATGGGAGCCTCGAACGACATCATTACCCTGGTTGGTCTGCCTAACGTGTAGAGGTGTACTAAAGGTCAGTATGAAGAGAGTGTCGAGATTCCACTACAACGCACAAAGGCGGAGGGTGAGGAGGACTGCGCAACCAATGCTCAGAGCCTGAAAGAGCCGACATGGCGATCAAGGACGTTGCTGACCATATTCGCAACACAACATCCGATCGCGTCAGCCTAAGACGGGGCAAGCAAACTAGCATCAACCGCTCAATCGCAGGATTCATATCGATTTGCGGCCCAAGACCCGCCGGTAAATCGACCCGGAGCGGTAGGAGAGCACTGAGGCATCGTACCCAAACCGCTAACGAGGATCCCTTTGAGTGAAGGCTCGAACAAGAGGAAGCGCGAGGCCTGACAAGCAACACAGGACTTGTCGGGATTGAATCTGACACTACGAGTCATAGACCGAAGTACCCAAAACATGTTAACAGATCACCTGAAAAGGGTCGGAGGACTCACCCTGAGAGCAACCAAAAGAGGGAAGATCCCCGTGATCAACCAAGAGACGGGGCTGGTCCTGAAATACAAGCGTCCAGGCGGTCCTACGTATCCCATAAGGATGGGAATCAAGCCATACGTAGTTCTTAGGAGGCAGTTTAACGTCATGCAGGACGATGAGAGGTGTGAGGTGGTCCCACACACGGGGGGAGGCGTACGGCGCGGCCAGTAGACCGACGTGAATGAGGACATGATCCCCCGCTCACGCGATACGCCTCGCACAAAAAAGGAGGGGAACTTGGGCCAGAGGCCCGACGCGGGATAGAGATTCCCGGGAAATGGGGATGGGCCTGAAACATGTATGTCCAGGTGGTCCTACGTATCCCATAAGGATGGGAATCAAGCCGCACGTAGTTCTTGAAGTGCAGTTTAACGTCATGCAGGACGAGAAAAGAAGGGGGGAGCAGAAGGCATCCCCAAACGTGGGGGGCGTACATCATGGCAAGCAAACCGACGTCAATGAGGGCATAGCCCCGCGTTCACACCATACGCCGCACACCCGGAGGCAACTGGGCCAAGGGCCCGAGATGGGATGGAAATTCCCAAAGGATGGGGCTGGGCCTGAAACATGAATGTTCAGGCGGTCCTACGTATCCCATAAGGATGGGAATCAAGCCGCACGTAGTTCTTGAGGGGCAGTTTAACGTCATGCAGGACGAATGCTGAACATTTTAACGTCTTGTAGCTCGGACGTGGTGTAGTTTAGCGTCATGCGGGACGATGTACAGTTTAACGTCATGTTGGACGGAGCACCTGGCAGTTTAACGTCTTGCATCGCGGACGATACGCTGGGCAGTTTAACGTCGTGCAGCTTGGACGTATGCAGTTTAACGTCGTGCGGGACGTATGCAGTTTAGCGTCATGTGGGACGAATGTGCAGTTTAACGTCATGCTGGACAAATGTGCAGTTTAACGTCATGCTGGACATGGGCACACACAGACAAAGTACTGCTTGAGGAACCTAGCGTTGGTGGGAGGTGTGACACACTCACCATCCATAGTCGCTAGGTAGTACGCGCCATTGGGATAGACCTTGTGGACAACAAAAGGTCCCTCCCACTTGGGCTCCAACTTGGGCGGCTTCCTGCCGGGGATCATCGGTGCTCTTAGGGCTAGCACTAGGTCACCCTACAGGAAGGAGCGGAGGCGGACCTTCTTATTGAAAGCTCGAGCCATCCTGCTTTGATGCCTCTCCAAGTTGTGCAAGGCGCGAAGTCTATTCTCATCCAGTGCTTCCAACTCGACTAGACGGGCTTCAGCAACTCTGTCCGGCGCTTTCTGGTCGTAAACCGCAGTGCGCAAGGACGGAAACTGGATCTCAATGGGTAGGACGGCCTCAGCTCCATACACCAGGGAATAAGGGGTCATCTGGGTGAAATTGCGAGTCGTCGTCCGATAAGCCCAGAGGGCGTTGGGGAGCTTGTCCGGCCAACTCTTCTTGTTCTGACCAACCATCTTTTGCAGAATGTTAGAGAGGGTTTTGTTAAACGCCTCGATCTGTCCATTCGCCTGCGCATGATAGCGAGATGTATGGTTCGAGCGAATGTTATACTTGGCGTACAACTTCTTCAACTCGGCTACTCGGAAATTGGTTCCGTTATCCGTGAGGATAGCGTGAGGCACTCCAAATCGATAGATGATGTTGGAGGTCACGAAGTCAGCGATCGAACAGGATTTGACCTCTCTGAGCGGAATCGCCTCTGCCCATTTGGAGAAGAAGTCCGTGGCGGTCAGAATGAACCGGCACTGGCGAGCTGTCGCCGGTGGGTAAGGTCCCACAACGTCCAGACCCCAGACTGCAAAGGGCCAGGAATACCTAGTGGTATGGAGAGGCTCCGGTGGCCGATGCACAAAGTTCGCATGAACCTGGAACGCATGGCACCTCCTGGCATACTCAATGCAGTCATGGATCATGGAGGGCCAGAAGTATCCCAACCTCCGAATCTGGTGGGACAGCTTCGGCCTAGTCTGGTGGGCACCGCATGAACCGGCATGAACCTCTTGCATGACTCATGGGATCTCAACTCCCTGAAGGCAACGGAGGAGAACACCATCAAATCCGCGTTTGTAGAGGATCTGCTCCAGGCCGAGGCTGCTCTGGAGGACAAACTGCGATGCGCGGCGTCGAACTCGCTCGCGCTCGGCCCGATCCGATGGAAGAATGCCATGTTGGAGGTACTCAACCAAAGGCGTCCTCCAATCAGGGGCTGATCCGACTGTCATATCTGGGGTACTCGGGGCTCCGGGAATAGGGGCAACCGTGGTGAGATTACTTACCAACATGCCGCGATCTTCTTCCGGGATAACGGGAGCGATGAGCCTGCGGCGCGTCACGCGGACGATCAGGTTGTCCTGTTCAGGCTCCGCAAGTGACGCAGCAAGGCTGGCCAAGGCATCTGCTCGACCGTTCTGCGACCGGGGAATATGGACAATTTCTGGCCGAGAAGGGAATCGAGCCATTAGAAGGAGGGTGCACTCCAACAATGGCACAAGTTCCGGCTTCCTGACAACATAGTCGCCATTGATCTGCTTAATGACCAGCTCGGAGTCCCCTTTCACGCACAGACGGGGCACGTTGATCTCGAGAGCCAACTCGAGGCCGGTGATGAGGGCATGGTATTCCGCCTCATTGTTGGTACGGCCCTCTGACAACAGGAACGAGTATGGAAGCACAGCTCGCTCCGGGGTAATGAAGACGATACCCAAGCCCACTCTGTTGAGCCTAGGATTATCGAGTCTTCTACCGGTGGGGCTCCGGGAGGCACCGTCAAAGTGCATCTGCCAGCATGGATCGGCTCGATCAACCGAGAGAATGGTCTCATCAGGAAAGCCTAGATCCAGCGGCTGATCCGCGGAGGTCGGGTGAGCTGCCAGAAAGTCTGCCAATGCTTGCCCTTTGATGGCCTTCTGAGACACATACCTGATGTCGAACTGCTGGAGAATCACAGCCCACCGCGCTAGACGGCCAGTCAACATAGGTCGGCTCAGGATATATTTCAACGGGTCTACCCGAGAAACCAACTGTACCTCATGGTGCTGCAAGTAGTGCCGTAATTTCTGTACGGAAAATACGAGCGCCAGGCAGCTATTCTCGATGGGGGAATACCTATCTTCCGCATCGAGGACCATGCGACTGAGGTAATAGAGGCTATTCTCCGTTCCCTCGTTGTTCTTCTGGGCGAGAAGGGCACCCAGGGACCGTTCCAGGGCGGTCACATAGAGGACCAGCGGCTTCCCGGATACGGGCGGCATCAGGACCGGAGGTTGAAGCAGGTACTGCTTGATTTCCTTGAAAGCGGTCTGACACTCTTTATCCCAGACATAGGTGGCACCTTTCTTCATGAGCCGAGAAAAGGGCTTACACTTGCCGGCCAGATTCGCGATGAATCGGCGTATATAGGCTAAGTGGCCTTGGAACCCTTGTAGTTCCCGGAGGGTACCTGGGGGAGGCATCTGGCTAATCGCCCTGATTTTCTCTGGGTCGATCTCAATACCCCGGTATCTTACCACAAATCCAAGGAACTTTCCGGAGGTGACTCCAAAGGCACACTTCAACGGGTTCATCTTCAGGCAGCGAGACCGGAGGAAGCCGAACACTTTCTCAAGATCTTTGAGATGGTCCTGACGCTGGCGCGATTTGACAACCAAGTCGTCGACGTAGCATTCCACCAGTGTGCCGAGGATTGGCTTGAATATGCGGTGCATCGCCCATTGATAGGTGGCACCTGCATTCTTCAGGCCGAAAGGCATGACCCGGTAGCAAAAGGTACCTTGGGGGGCCCTGAAGGCAGTGAACTCCTCATCCTCAGGGTCCATCCGGATTTGGTTGTATCCGGAGTATCCATCCATGAAGGAGAGGGCTTGGAATCCTGCCGTGGGGTCAATCAACAGCTCTGTCACTGGAAGGGGAAAATCATCCTTCGGACAGTGGCGGTTGAGATCACGGAAGTCGATGCAGACTCTGATCTGCCCGTTCTTCTTCCTGACCGGCACAATGTTGGCCAGCCATTTGGGGTACTGAACTTCCCTCACGAAGTTGGCTTTTATAAGCTTGTCAACTTCGGCCTCAACCATGGCACCGTGGGACGGGTGCATCTTCCTGGGAGGCTGCTTGAACCCGCGATGGTTCGCCGGGAGACCAAGGCGTTGGACGGCTGCCTGAGGATCTAGCCCCAGCATCTCGTCATAGCCCCAAGCGAACACATCACGGTGCTGCCTGAGAAAGTCCACATACTGCTGCCGCTCCTCAGAGGGCATGGCGGCACTGACCAATGTGGGTCTTGGATCGGCCTCGGTTCCAAGGTTCACTTGTATTAACTCATCGACCGTGGCGGGGACGCCCTCCTCAAAGGGTGGGGGTGCATCTTCCACGTCCTCTCCACTCGGGGAGGGATCGTCCACGGGAGAGACTGCGTTGGAAACTGTATTGGGGCTACCAGATCCTGCTGGGCCACTGGTGCTGGCGCGGGCGGTCGCGGTCATCTCATCAGGAGACTCGCGGGCCGTCGAGACCATGGCGACGTCCAACCGGTGAATCGGGAGGACGTAAGCGTCATCCAGACTTGCCCAGGGATCACTTGCAATAGCGACAGGCTCAACCTCACCTGCCAGGATCTGCTTATCCTTTCTCTTGTAATAGTCCGCGTCCAGATAGAGGGCTTCACACGAGGCAAAAGGAGAGGCATCTCCTTGAAGCACGCCTACTCAACCATTAAGGGAGTATTTGAGGCATTGGTGGTATGACGAGGGAACCGCCGCGTGAAGGTGGAGCCATGGCCTGCCCATCAATGCGTTGTACGCAGTGTCCTGAGAGACTACCATGAATTCGGTGTTGGAAACCAAGTCACCGAACTGGGTCTTCAAACGTATCTTGCCGACCGGGGTTTGCTCGGTACGGTCGTACCCCTGGATCCTGAGGTCGGAGGGAATCAAGTCATCCTCAGACAACCCCAATCTCCGGAGCGTCCGAGTTGGAATCAGGTTAATCCCGGACCCCGTGTCGACAAGACAGCGCCGGACTTCAAGGCCATTGAACTGGCCAGTGACATACAGCGGACGAATGTGTCCCTGTATAGGAGGGTCTTCATCCTTACCAGAGAACGAGATAACTGCCTGACATTCGGCGTCCTCGATCGTTTCGGCGTGAAAGGCCTCTGCAGCCGCAACCTCTGTCTCAAACTGGAGAGGGCTCTTCAGGGCTTCAGCGAGTGCCTCGCGCATCTCAGATGACATGCGCAGAGCCTCAAGGATGGAGAGCCTTGCTGGGATGTCGGCCAAGTGCTTCAGGACATCATACTCTTTGGCCAAGCGCGAGCCCCTGGTTGCAGGAGGTTGCTCTGCGGTTGGAGGCATGACGGGCCTTGCCGGTTGGATCGGCGGCCGACTGGTACTTGGCGCATCTCGCTGTTCACTGGCTGCAGTCCGGGAAGTGGTCACTGTACTGGGGTCAGGAGGCCGGGATGGACTCGTGGCAGGGCGGAGCTGGTCGTGACGCGGCTGAGGCGGTTCTGCCTGGTCCCACACCACAAACAGCGGCGGGGGCGAATCCGTCATCCCCGAATGGGGGGGCGGCGCACGTTGTGCTCGGTTTTGAGCCTGCTGCCTACTCTCAGTGGCGTGCACAGCCTGGCTGGAGGTACCAACGGCTGTGCCCCGGCGACTCCTGCTGCTGCGGTTCTTCCGACGGTGGCGACGACCGGGGACACTAGGGAGGTCCACCTGGTGTTCTTCAACGTCGGGAACCGAAAAGGGATTTACCAGCTCGACGGTGTTAACCGAAGCGTACCCAATACCGTCATCGGACGAATCATCCATCACCAGGCGGATCCGAGGAGGGACCCCCATCTCCGGGGGCATGAAATCGCCGAGAGTGCGGGATAGTGGCGGAACTGGCGGGGCGCGCTCTTCCTTCTTGCGCTGCCGCCGTTTGCTCCTCTTGGAAGAGGCAGGCTGGGACGACGATGCCGAAGCAGCACCCGCAGGTTCTGGGGGCTCAGCCTGATTCAAGCGCGCACGGATGATTCCATGGGCGCGACTGGTCGTCTTACAGGCCATCCAATTATTATAATTCTGGGATCCACAGTTGGAGACCAGCTTCCATTCGTCCTCGTTGCCACTATCGTCATCTGATCCCACGAACACGACCGCCACTTGTGCTGGAGCTGGGCCCAACCTGATTACATTGTTGTTAATCTGGTCTTGGAGCCAATCCTTAAACACATAGCACCGCTGGATGGTGTGCCCCAGGGCCCGATGGTAGGGGCAGTAGCGGGGGTTATTCGTAAGATGTGCCTCCTCTGGCCTCCAACACTCAGGCAGTCGCACAATCCTCTGCTCCAGGGCGCTCCGGAAATAACCGGGGACCTGATCCTCGTGGAATGAGTAAGTCAGGTGTCGCGGGCCCCTGGGAGCGTGGTCTTGACGAGGGGCTGGAGGGGCCGGCCGAGGAGGTGGACCCTGATTATCTCACCTGGGTTGCGGCGGTACATTACGCGGAGGGGCCGACCAGTTCTGAGGCTGCCGCTGCTGGGCCGGGAACTGAGCCCGTGGAGGCGGATTCCTTTGAGGCTGTGGAGCTGGCCTCGCCGGCAGCAGCTCCAACGGCCTGGGGGCCTCTATCTGGGCAACAGCAGCGGGCTCAGCCCTGCTGACTCTCCTTGCAGGAATCATAGGAGGCAGCGGGTGTGCCTGGCTGGCCTGTTGCAGGGCTTCCTCAAGACGTTGAGCTTTGTCTGAGAAGTCCCTGAACCCTCCGGGGTAATTTTGAGTGATCAGAGAAGGGACCAGCTCGGTCTTGACGTTCCCGACGCACATTGTCAGCAACTGCTCCTGAGTCAATGGCATGTCCAGGGAATACGTGAGACCCTTCCATCGGGCGACGAAGTCCGCGACTCGCTCATCAGGCCTCTGCTTGCACTTGAAGAGGTCTGCGATACTTTTCTTCCGGGTCGTGGAACTGAACTGGTAGAGGAACTGTCTACGGAGGTCCTCCCAGCTGGTTACCGACCCGACGGGGAGCTGGCTGTACCAGACAAACGCTGGCCCTTCCAGTGTCTGAACAAAGCAGCGAAGCTTAGCGGCCTCTTGCTGCGCCGGAGTCCCCAACATAGGCCCGCACCTCGAGTTGAAGTGGGCTAAATGTTGTGGCGGATCTCCAGTCCCGTTGAAGGGAGCGAAAGTGGGGTTCCCGAATCCCGGAGGTGCCGGCATGTCATCCACCCATGCTGGGTAGGGCTTGCCGTCCGGTGGGATCGCCACCTGCCGAGTCTCCAAGGCCTCCAAGCGGGCAATGAGTGCCGCCATCGGATCGTCCAGACATGGGTTCCAGTCCTGACGAGGATCTCTAACCACGAGCGCATTGCATGGCCCTTCAATCAGGTCGTCGACCGGGTCGTCGAACTCGGCAGCTCGTGGGATGGCGGGAGGAGCGGCCCTTGGGGCAGCGGGAGGAATCCGAGCGGGGTCTCTCAGGTAGTCACGCCGCTCGGGAGGGTGCGGCGAAACATACCGCGCCCTCTTGCCGTAGGCAATGGCCTCTCTCCTGTCGGCGAACACGGCGTAATCACGGTTGCCCGGGAGAGTCTCGTCGAGGAGCGGTTGTTCCGGTCCCTACTGTCCTGGCCTAGGATCACCGTAGTCAGGCCGCCGTTCTGCAGCGCGCTCGGCGAGGAGCTGGTCAACCAGCTTCTTCTGTTCGGCGAGCTGCTGATGTAGCGTAGCCTTCTCGGGATCCTCCTCTGCCCTCTGCATGGAGGGAGATGGGTCGGCGGGCTTTATAGCCTCGCTGTGCTCTTTTCCTTTGCTGACGTTTTGGCTCAATGTCAGTGCTTCAGTGGGTGCGGGGAGCCCCAGGAGGTTCCTCTGATGACGAGTAACTCTCACCGATGGATCTAACGACGGCTTGTCTTCGGGGGGGAAGCCCCCGTCGAGAAGTTCCAAGTCGTTCCCCTCTCCCGAAAGGTCAGCCATATTGACCGTTTCTGTCCCTGGGGATATACCCTCAGGGCCACCCAGCGAATCAGGCTGTCGGCGAATCACACTGAAGCGTAGGGCAGCGTACTGCCCCCATCCACGGATATACACGTGGGGAGTGGCTTCCTCGATAACTTTGCGGAGTACTTGAAAACACTCAACGCATCGTCGTTGGAGGGCCTCGTGGTGCTCAAATGACCCGGGGTGCCGAGCCGCGGGGAGCATGGCCAGGTCAATTTGACGGCACTGCTCACCAATATCTTCCAGGTGCACTTGACTCCCGGGGTATGACATTTGTAGGCGGTGAAGACAGGAGCGAGTCTCCCGGAGAGTTCGGCGGAAGCATTCGAACTCATCCGGGGTGAGCGTTTCGGGTGCATCAAAGCCCGGTCCTGCGACTGGCCAAAACTTATCCGGGAAGTGGCCCTCTGCAAGGACGGTCCAGAAGCTCCACGACTCAAACTCGGGACCCAGATCTCCTTGGTCCTCTTCAATGGCTGGGAACGGACGGGGAACCGGCAGTGGTGCCGAGGCGGGCCGCCGGGCCGACGGGCTGGCCGGCGGTGAATACGGCGAACAGGCCAATTGGCCTCCATATCCCGGGCCGCCCTCTGAGGGTGGCGGTTCCCTGGCTACCACATCACGATAGGACGGGCCGGCGAGCGAACATCCTGCCGTAGCATCGGTGCTCGCCGAGGGTGCACCAGATCGTGGTTCGACCGTCGGTCCCCAGAAAAAGTCTCCGGCTTCTCCGATCAAGACGGAAGGCACTTCCTGAGGGGCCGGGTACCAACCGCAAGCTTGATCCTTGGGGGTCTACCATGCCCTCGTTACTCCGGATATACCTTCGGAGAGAAGCGGGGATCACATCGATCTCGCTCTCGGGGAGCACGAGGCTAACGTGCCGCATTCCTACCCCTGCCCTTGACTGGCGGGATTGGGGAAAGGGCTCTGTCACCGAATCATACTCCGCCTCTGAATCAGAGAAGCGGACCGGCCGGATCTCTGTCCAGAATTCCGTAACATTCTTCCCTCGGCGTCGACGCCTTGCCTTCCTGCCCCTGGGTGGTTCTTCGGGGCAGGGCTGATCTCTGTCCTGGCGTCCTCCGGCCGCACTGGTGCTGGGGCCAGGAGGACTAGAAACCAAGGTGCGAGGGGCACCGGGACAGATATCAAAGGGGACGCGGGGAGAGATGATTCCGGGCAGGCCTCCGGGCCAGGATCGGAAGGTGGGATGACCCATGCCTCCTGGATCGGCCACACGGAGTAGATCCCACTGGTGAATAGCGCTACCGCGAGGTGGTCCGCGGTGGCTACTGCCTGCACCAGCAACCAGGAGAGTCGACCCAGCCTGCCTTTGGGGCGGTCGAGGCCTCGATCCAGGTCGGGCACAGAAGTTCCCCTGCTCAGGATGCGCAGGGGCCTGGCGACTGGAGCCAACAGTGGCTTGGGCCAATGCGGCCGCTGTTGCTAGGGCCCCAAGGCGGGCATCCTCCTCCGCTCGTGCCCGACGTTGGCGTCGGGACAGACGAGTCGGGATGAGCGGCGCGGGCAGGTGGAGAGCCCGCTCTTCGACTTGAGAGGCCTGGCGGCGGTGTCGCCGTGGCCTGGCGGGAGCCCTTACCGTAGATCCCTGGAGCGAATCCCGGATAGGGTGATCCCGGGCATCTTCCACCTCATCCGCATAGGGAAGGGAACTGTCAGAGTGCTCCGGGGATAAGCTCCTGAAGCGGTTGGACGTTGAGGTGGGCAGCGGTGCCTCCCTGCGCGGCCCTCGGGGGCGGCGGTGGTGGCAAGGTGCAACCTCCTCAAGGTCCAGGCGAGCCATGTCCCTAGTGGGGATGACTCCCTCTTCCTCATATCTCCGCACCAGGGTGTTGATCACCCTTCTCTGGATGACCTCCGAGGGGGAGAGAGGGCGTGGTCTTCCCGTAATTGCGGCTGCTGGGACGGCCGTGGAACGGGCGGGACCGCCCGGAGTAGCCGCGTCGGTGTTTCCCCTACCTCTGCGCCAGTGGGCGGGCGGTGATCGGGCACTGGATCGGGCGACTTGACTTCTGAAAGCAGAGGGAAGGACCCATTAACACTGACAGGAAAAAGAAATCAACAACCAACCATTAGTGCCACGACGCCTTCCGTGGGGGGAACCCAGGCCCTCGACGTTGCGAGACGGAGTGCCCGATGTCCCTTCCCCAGCCCCTGGCGGGTAAGACTGAATTCTTGGCCGGGCAACATGCCGGTCTTCTAACACCTCTGAAAGCCATCGGTATTCGTATCGAGGAGAAGAGATTCACGTCGGGTTCACCATTTTTTTGTTTCGGTGCGGATGTGCGTCGGGTTACGCTGTTCCGCCAGGACGCGTTCGCGCGTGCACCCGTCAACCCGAGGGGATGGGCGCGCGGCTTGTGGTCCCGCAGTCCCGCTTTCCAAAGGCGGGCGGCATCCGTCCCTTATTCAGGGGCGTCTGCTCCTTGATCGAAACCGGGATGATGGGATGTCGGCTCCTCCTTCATTGGATGTCTCCTTGGAACTCGTCGCCTAATCCGGGTCTCCCTCATAGATTTAAGACATGCTCGTGAATCTCGTTCCCGGCGCCATATCTTCATGGACACCGGTTAATTACGCTGCTTCCGCCCGGACGCTCCAAGGAGTCTGGTCGGGGCAGCAACCTGCGGTGAGAAGGCCGGGTGGCTCTGGGTGCTGGGGGCGTGTCGTAACACTGCGGCTCTGCACGTCTGTCTTCCGTCCCTAATAGGGCTTCTCGAAGGCATGATGGCCTGAGGCATCCCGCACTGGGTGCGGGGAACTGTGTCCCCTGAGGTTTTCCTCAGCTTCCCATGTTTAACACGGGGTACGCCGCGAGTTTAACATCCAGCGGGGACGGCATCGGACCGATCAACACGAAAAGTGGATCAGATGACAGAACCCCTTGCGGGGAACCTCCGACGCTGGGGCCAGCGCATGGGCGGCTTCCCAAGTGATGTGGAGTGGAGAGAAGTGGATGTGGCGGCCCGGGTAAGGATCAGGATGGATGATGGAGTGAAGAGCTTGGACCCCGTAGGGGCTTCCTACGTACCGCGCGTTAGCACGGATCAAAGTCAACGTAGTTCGGGTGTACAGTTTAACGTCATGCTGGACGTCGGCAGGCCGACTCACGAAGAGGTCGAGGCCGCCGGGCGGAGGATTGAACCGAACCACCTCGCACAGAGGGGGGTGGAACGGCCGGGTGGATCACAGTTTCACGTCATGCTGGACGATAAAAGGAGAAATGGAAAAAGGGGCTGTGGGGAGGCACAGTGGAGATACACACGTGCAGTCTCCCACAGGGGCGGATTCATAGGTGAATCGACGCAAGCGTGAACCCTGGAGGGGGCCACTGATGGACGAACCGACGTGAATACGACCGGGACGACCAGGTGGTGGGCTTGAACCTCAGGGAGGCTTCCTACGTACCCTGTTTAGAAGACAGGGATCAAAGTCCACGTAGTTCATTCTGTCAGGACTTACGCACTTGAGGCAGCCCGGATGCGGGCAAAACTCAGTTGGAAGGGACTAGGACCGAAAGTAGGAGACACCTCGATCCCAGTCACACCCTCTACTGTCTTCGGCAGTGGGGGAGCGCAATGGAGATACACATGTGCAGCCCCCCACATGAAACTAGGGGTTTGTAATACCCTACCCTCGTAGGGAAAAGCCACTCCCATTAAATCGTCCCTAAAGAGGGGCAATCCCGACATCCCTGCAGAGACGAGCGGGTGGGGGCCACATCCAAACCGAGGGGGACCCTGCGTGTGAGGCACGGGATCGAGTGATGCAGACGGTTTAGCGTCTTGACGGACGGAGTACAGTTTAACGTCGTATGTCGAGGACGAAGCGAACGGTTTAACGTCTTGCCGGACGAAGTACAGTTTAACGTCGTGTGTTGAGGACGAAGGTGCTTGGCAGTTTAACGTCTTACAGCGCGGACGATGGGGGCTAGGAAGTTTAGCGTCGTGCAGCTTGGACGTAGTACAGTTTAACGTCATGTTGGACGGATGCAGTTTAGCGTCATGCGGGACGAATGTGCAGTTTAACGTCATGCTGGACGTATGTGCAGTTTAACGTCATGCTGGACGTATGTGCAGTTTAATGTCATGCTGGACATGGGTGGCCGCCGATGGGTCCGTGTCACTTCGCGCAACCCTGGAGGGTCGCACGGAAAGACAACGCATGGTGCGGGCACCCAGGATGAAAATCATCGGGCACCACGCAGGCGGGTACCCTCAGGGGGTCAAGGGGGGCGACCCTAGCGGATTGCGCGCAAAAGAGGAGCTTTGCGCGCAAAACAGCAGGTTGGCGCGCAAAATGGCGGGCTGGCGCGCAATTGGGCCAGCCCTTTGCGCGCGGAAGATTGAGATTGCGCGCACCGGGCTTCGGACAGCTCGCGGGGGGCAACGACTCATTCTCTAACGAACGGCCACTTTGAAGAGGGGGGTGCGCGCAATCGGGATGGATTGCACGCACCCGGGGGCAATTGCGCGCAAGCGGCTTCTTTTGCGCGCAAAGGCCTTCGGGTTTAACGATTATTCAAAGGAAAGGATCCAAGGGGATTGCGCGCGAAGGCGAACCCCAAGGCTCTTTTGCGCGAAAGAAAGGAGGTTACCTGAAGAGCGGCATTGCGCGCGGAAGGGGTTGGATTGCGCGAACGAGCGACGCTTCGGATTCTGGCATCCTTCAAAACGTCGGGGATCGCCTTATATTTATAGGCAACCCCGGGCGCGAAATCCGGGCTCGGGCGCGGAATTCCCTTCGCGGGCGCGGAATCAGGACCCGGCGCGCAAGGGAGCCGCGCAGGCCACGGGCGCGCAAAATAGCACGCCGGCCCAGCGCATTGCGCGCATCCCGGGAGGATTGCGCGCCGCAACTCAACATTGCGCGCGGGCCTCTGAAATTTCGCGCAAGTCCTCCGGGCCCTCCGGAACGTGCCTCTGACTCCAAATATCACTTCGCTTTCCGCATCCGGAGCTTCGTTTGGGAACAACGGACTTTTCCGGCGTCTACAAACTCTATCTATTTTACTTTAAATACCAGCTCCCTCTATTGTTTCCATTCATTCCAAATACAACATCCAAGATGATCTGGTATTTTTACCATCCTTGGATTCCTACCATCGTTCTTAAATCCCCCATAGACCCAACATTAATGTTTTAGGAGTTACTTTACACGGTAAGGGAATTCTCAACCTCTCTTTTTCATTCAAGTTATCATTTATGTGGTATATATTTCAGGTTTCAATTCCACATTATTATTTTCATTTTTTGTCCCTCTACTATATTATTATTATTTTATTAATTTTTTACCCTGATCCCTCCATTTTTAATTTTTTATAATACACTATTGCATACCCGTTATATTACATAATGTTTGTCTCAAAATATCTCTCTTATTTGAAGCACTATTAAAATATTATTATATTTTAATTACCATTTTATTATTTTAAGATATATCTTTACATATCCCACTTAAATTCAGAATTATTTATAAATTACTATATACCACTTTTTTCTCATCAAAATATTTTATGAATTTTTATGTGTATTCGTTAGGCTGCTGAAATTTCATATAGGAATTCTCAACTTTTCATTTATTCTGAGTTCCTTTAATTTCATGTCATTTTATCACCTCCATCTATTCAAATTTCATGATAACTCTATTAAATTACATATAAATTAATTTTTTTTCCTAATGTAAAAAATTCATCATCATCTCTCATTTCCCCTTCTTTTATACTAAAAATGAAAACACTATTAAAGATATGTTAGTTTATCACATTCAAGGACAAAATGTTTTCAGTTTCATTTATGATATAGAATTCAGGTCATGAAACCATTTTTATGGGTTTAATAGACTATAATATATGTATTATAACTTATTTAATTTTCTCTAATAATTTTTTCACATATTATTTCATTTTATAAATTAAAATTTGTTCATTGGGATAAAAAGATGATAATTAACCCAAACAATTACCATTAATGTTTTGTGTAATTATTTACACTCACTCCCAATAACCAAATTATTTTTATAAAAAATTAATATTATGGGTGTTAAAAAATAAAAACTTCTATTTTAGAAAACCATTTTCATATTAAATTTTTATCCTTACATGTATATAAGTAAATCGTCATGAATACCAAGGAAGAAAACACCCCCAATCAATAAAATTGATCCTCTCAAAACCATTGAGAAGGAAATGAATGAACATAATAAAAATATACCAAATCATTTTCATAAATAATAGGTTATATAAACATTCTGTAACTAATTTAATTTGGTTATCTATTATACAAAGATCTACTGAATAACACCATCAGACGTAATATGGGGGTTTCCTCATCTCACTTCTATTTTGGTTAGACATTCATTATTTAGTAATGTTACATGTGTATGGTGTTTGTATATATCCAATTTATGTATCAAATCATTAATATATTTATTTTCATGGCATTCAATATATTAATTTATTATTATTAATTTTGGGGAATTCTAATGGATTGATTAAACATTGGTAATGAATTTCTTCCCAAACATCCATTTTAATTCGGTTTAATATTATTCTATAAAAAAATCCATGAAAGTATTAGTTATTCTATTTTAATAATGATTAACTCTATAACAATGTTCTATATACTTTTTGAAACCAGAATCCTTCTTTATTTTATGTGGATTTTCGTGTATTAGAAGGATATTTCAAAAATTCATCTAGAAATCTATACCTATTAGTGGGAAATTATAAAATTCCTACCTATTTTGATGATCACTCTATAATAAATTATAAAAAATATTTATCTTTATAAAATATTACATTTTATCATGAAAAATATATTTTAGAACATTAATTTTTCTTGGAATGAAATCTTTCCCTTTCACTTTAAAATCTATTTAATGAATTCCTTAAACTGCATAAAAAGGTTTTAATTATAATGCTTCCTTAAAAACACTTTTTAGGTAATTTCACTTCAGTAGATAACCATTTATGCCTTAAATTTAAATTTCTATTTCCTTCTATTTTTTATAGTATAAACATGTTTAAATCCATATTTAGGACAAATTCATGTGATTTTCCAAAAAAAACTATTCTATCCAATGAAAAATGGGGTTTCCACATCACACACTATCTTTTATGAGATATGTTCCTTTTTCACCCCATATTCCATTCATGTATTGAATTCAATGCCCATTGGTATATTATATAAAGAGTTTCATTAATATCATGATATTCTAATGGATTGTGAATGGAATTTTAAATGGGGGTATTGGAACCATGGAATGTTTAATAAATATTTCCTCAAGAATTTTCCAATTATCTCATTTAGAAGTATCTCTTTTTATGTCAACATACATTAATGAATAATGTATTTATTAGAGGTTAACATCTTATGTTATCATCAAAAAAATATGTTAACAAAGGGTTTAGGATTCTATTGAATGTGGATGTTATACCTTTATATCATTCACCATATTTCTCTAAGTGGTTATTGTCATTGTTTATTGAAAGAGGAACATTATATAAATATTCTCAAATCATTTAAATATAAATGTATATGTTTTTATGTTTATCCTCTTTCATAAGATGAATGAATTATACATAGTATGCGTCAGTTGGGGACCACTATAGCCCCTCAGTGCATCAGTATGTCTCATGAGACAATCTATGGTCAGGGCTTGAGGCCTTAAAAATGGATATATATGGTCATTTCATGAGACCTCAATGTTTTGGTTATGATGTCCCTAATTTTTTATATAACATCTCAACCCCATATGCCAAACTATGATTCCCTGAGCAAGGTTGCAAATATGGAATCAAGTGCATCTCCCTAAACGCTAGAGGCTACGGACTAGTAATGGGGGTCGAGGTGAGTCAAAGGGGAAACTATGCCCTCACTACTAGAGTATCACAGTTGAAGTGAAACATATAATATATTGTGGAAGAGAATATATATGCAGGGAACTAAAGATAAGGAAATAGAGGGATATTTATCAAAACAAATAAGTGTATCATATACAAAATGATGTAGATGGTAAAAATATCTTCAAATCATCCAAATAGATACTTGGAAATACAGTATAGTATATGTATCCCAAATAAATAAAAGATCAAAACTATATTACAACATCACAATCTATAAATTAGTCCTATTCTCTTATATTCCAAATCCATAATCAACTAACAATACTAGGTTGATTTCCCCTATCATCTCCTGCAATAATAAATCTGTTTGGGTCCCTGAGGATGCCTAAATAAGGTCTGAAATAAAAATACTAGCTAAAAACCACCCATGTTTCTATATCTCTACAATAAATTCTATAAATTTTCTAGTATGTGTATCCAATCATTAAGTAGAATTGAATTACCATGCAATATGTGTATTGGAATAAGTAAAACCAACTAGCCCTCATGGCTACAAGAAAAAAAAATCATCTCCTAACAAGGCAGTTATAAGCTATGTAAATAAGAAAGGCACACATCCATAGCATACATCCGTCTGTATTCTGTATCCCAAAAAAACACTAAAAAAAATCGTTTTTCCCACATCCATTATATACTGTGATGTCAAATATCCCACAACCACGCTTTTTAGTGAAGTGTAGACCGCAAGGGCCGGATCCATGTTATCATGTAACAAAGCATTCATATAATATATATCAAGACCATAGAGGACCAGATCCAAAGATCTTGTCCAAGGAATCACATCGAGTCCCACTAGTATCCCATTTGGAGACTCGGTTAGGAACTTGTTGGGGTCCTAGGAGCATGGAAATATTAGGTCATATGCAAGCCCCAGCAAGCCAGATCAAATGGGTAGCAAGAACTGAGGCATTCCATTAATTAATGTCCCAAGGTGTAGAGGCAACCCAAGGCTTCCTCTACATCCTTCCAAAAACATTCATTCATTCATTAAAATGAAACAATTTAAACATTTCCAAACCATGTGAGAATACCCACTCACATAATCAATCACAAACCATGAGTATACCCACTCATTCATTCCATTTACCATTCACTATTTATATGTGCCTATATTCCCATATTATCCATTTAACATTCCATTTAACAATTAAATATGTATAAACCCCCATATTAATATATTTAATTTAATATATGATTTCAAAATAGGTTTGGTGTCTCAATATATCATTATACAGGAAGCAGTGCATCTATTTATCATGCTATTCAATCTATCATAGAATTAATAAGATTCCTCTTACATGGAAATCACACAAACACACACCTTGGGTGGTTTTGTGAAATCCTAGGTAAATAACGAAATAAATCATTTTCATTTTAATTAATATATTTTATTTAAATTTAAATTTTACATTAAAGAGGTTGATATGTTTGATGGCGTACCCGATATGCAACAACCCATTTCTTTCAAAATCTTACATTGCAAACTAATATTGTAATAATATTATTTTAAATGGTATTTAATTCATGGAGCTTATATTGGGGGGAATGAACAAAACTCACTACAATATGATTATACATGTTTGTTAGAGGCTTAAATTGTGAATGAATCTAATTGTAAGCATACAATACCTTAAAATGTTGATTTACCGCCTTTTAGGGGAGAACCCTATTTAAATCTAGTAATAGTCACTTTTATATGTTCTATGGGACCAAATAAAATATTTCTTTTGAATAAGGACATCAAAATTTACATTCGATAAATTTTTGGTATTATTCTGTTAAAAATCATTTTTTTGAATAGTGAAAAATACTGTATTTTAATTCAAATGTGTCTTTTAATTTAATTTATTTATATGGATAGATTATAATTTTAATTGATTTTAAAGTATAATTATATTATGTTTTTACCATTTAATCTAATGTTGTTCATTGACATTAAATTCACTTTGAAATTCGACATAAACACATGTTAATATTTTTTATAGTTAATATTTCATAAAAACATGCTATTTGTTTTGACTACAGGAATATGTTTTAAATTTATTAATCTATATTCTATGTTATTAATTTGGTAAAATAGGTATTATTTTTGAATTCGTAATATCAAATATAGTATTAGATGAATTTTTGGTAGTTTTATGAAAAAACTCAATTTTTTAAGAATATTGAAAACACTAAGTAGTAGTTAAAAACTGACATTTTCATTTAAATAAAATTTTATCACTTCTGTGGATTGAATTTCAAAAAATCCGACATTCCTGGTTGTTTTTATTAAGTAAAATTATGTTCAATAAGATGAAAATTATTTTTGGTGAATAGTAACATTTGACTTTTATTTACCACAGTTAAAGGTAAATAGGGCAATTCAAGGTAAAAAGAATATTATAATAATTTAAAATTATATTAACACTTGTCATAAACTTATTTGATAAGTTATTTACGACCATGGGCATCTTTGGGTCAATTTTGGGACCCGATAGAGCCAAATGGAAGTGATAATGACACTTTATTAAAATATACATAATGTAAAGGCAAAAATGAAATAAACAAATATCTTTTAGTAAATTAATTTTTTAAAATGGGTTATATAAGTTATCTTTTAGTCTATAGAAATTAATTAGATATTAAAAAATATTTCCTACATAATGGTATTTATTTAATAATTTTTAGACATCAAATAAATTAAATTATTTATGACTTAAAAATGATGCAGTTTATACCTCATTAATTAATGACTTAAATAAATAATATAATAAATATTAAAATAATATCCAAAACATGCCCAATTCATTTGGATGATTTCATTTCTTATGTGAGTAATCTTATCTTCAACATTAATGAGTTTTTGAACATTTACAAACCGATAATTAGTTTATAATAAAATAATATTTGCAACCATTCTTAAAGAGCCTCTCCTCCCTCTTTTAAAAAGCCCTCACTTCTAACCCATTCGTTTCACCTCTCAAGCTCATTGTATAGCCCAAAACCTTCCCAAATAATCTCTCAATATCGTTCTTCTTCTCCTAGAATCCTTACCATTGTTTGAAGGCACTTCATGAAGTCCTTATGGTTCAAACCAAAGTGAGTTTCCCAAGTTAAGGGTAACAATTTCTTTTTACATATTTTCTTTTATTTGTCTTATCCAACCCCTAAACTCTTTTTATTACTTACTTTTATAACTACAACAATATCCTAAATATTCTAGGATTTTTTAAGGGAAGGATTCAAACTGCACTTACACACAACTCTATCAAACGGTTGAAGAACATACTATTTCTCTGAATAGAAAACTAACGACACCCGAAAGGATGATTGTTCAATTATATATTAACACATCTCATGCTGTACACTATGATTTCTATTTATTTATATGTTATATATTATTTTTATGTTTTCTTTATGCTTCTGTATTTTCTTTGTGTAGCATACCTTTATGGTTTCCATTATGGGAAAACTCGATAATTTAATTTCAGGAAGTGCGGAATACCTCCCTCTTAAAGCGATATGACTCATTAATGACATATGTGGGACATATAAAAGATGGATTTAATGAAATTATATATGATATTATATTGGAATTATAATATGCCTTTGTATCATTGTGTTTTAATTCTATTTATTTAAGAAATATAAGTGAATGCAGTTTTCATCTGTACGTATTGCTTGCCATCTCCATAAAGGATGCATTTCATTTCGTACCTCCATATATTTTGTAATATTATAAATACATGTATATGATGGATGTATATTATATATATCATCTCTAAATTATGAATATAATTCTGGATATATGAACTTTTGACCATGTGAACAACTTGTAGTCATAAGAAGTCCATTTTTGACTCAAGTACCAAATTTTGACAAAATGAACATTATTATAATAAAAGATTACATAATGTTTATAACATTGTAATAAGTGATATAAAAGGAATAGGAAAATTTAAAATTGTTCTTATGAAAGAAGAAATTATCTATAATTTATTATTCAGAAGATTAAAGAACAAACGGGTCAAGTCAGACATGATGTAAGGGACTTCGTCTCAATCTCCATTCATTGAGACATATTTTGTTTTAATATATGATTTTCATTTATAAGTTGTATAAACACCTTTCACTATTACTTTTATAGGAATATTTTACCTATGAAGCATTTTACTAAACAATAAAAAATAATGTTTCTTTTTAGTGTACGTGGTGACAATAACAATTCTGCCACTGCACATATTATTTGATCTTTGGATTCCTTAACAAGCCATATTTCTTTTTTAAAAGGTAAATAATTACCATATACTCTTTTTATGTCTTTTGGTATTGAAAATGGTTTTAATAATTTATTTGTTATGTCAATATATTTAAATTATATTTGTGATAGTAATGTGGAAATGTTATCTTTCCTTTAGGTTTGCTTTATGTGTTATGAATATGTTATCATTCGTGGGCATTGTTATGTATACTTATGGTTTCCTGATAATCCTAGGGTGAGTGAGCCTGAGATATTTCTCCAATGCATTGGGTAATGTGACGACGTTAAATGCGAATTTTTCTCCTAAGGTATTAAGGGAATATATTGTGATGTATATTTCAATGTAAATCTCTACATAGTTGTGATAGCTACTATGTAAGTGTGATGTGAATGCCACAAGTTACCTTTATGATTTATCTTCTCTTTGTTCTATTCATATATCATATGATATCATGAGGGATGTTATAGATCTTATGTTGGGTATGCAGTGGTGAACTAATGTTTTCTTTCTTTCTTTTATTACCCTTAGTGAGATTTTTACGCTCATCCCATGTTTTGAAATGTTCTTAAAAGGAACTAAAAATGAATAGGGTCATGGATGGGATCATGGAAAAGTCATGTTATTGAAAACACGGGACTATACATGACTCTTTTTCAATGAGTTTTTATTTTATTAAAACAACTGCAACTTAGTATAAGTGTCTACCTGGTAATTTTTGAGATGTAATGTAATAGTTATGGCCTAATTATCTAAAACTCTAAACCTGAAAATATCCACAATGTGAATTATTCATTTTGTTCAGGATTATGTAATGTTTACAATAGGGTCCATATAGTTTGTATCAGAGGTCCATTTAGATAACTTTAGGAGTTAGGATATTGTTAAATTCAAATACATAAATTTATTTATATTGAAATAATATATCATTTTACAGAATACCATGTTGCATCGCCTATGATATTTACGCATTCATAATGGTTTCTTGTAGAGGAAACATGGTAGCATTTATGGGACAACAACAAGGGGGAATGAAACCATCCAAAATCAGCAACATGATATAGTTAGAATCAGATGTGAATAGTTTGTTATAGTGATGGCACAATTGACTAAGTCTATAAATGGTGGTGGTATCCATGCACAAGATTAGCCAGATTATACCACAAACTAACATGTCAGTAGTGGATCATTTCAAGAGGCAACATCCCCCATCATTAAAAAGATCATCTGACCCTATACTAGAAGAAGTGTGGATTAAATCCTTGTTAAAAAATTTATATCATGGGGTGGTCATTACATCAAAAGGTTATTCATGTTGTTTACCGTGTTGAAGGTGATACTGACAAGTGGTGGTCGATGGTGAGAAATATTAGGGATATTGAAGAGATTGATACTCTTGATTGGGATGGATAGAAAGGACTATTTCTTGAGAAATATTTTCCTAAGGTGGGTCATATTTCGTTTTAGAAACAATTCCTATAATTGAGGTAGGAGAATGACTCAGTGGTTGCTTATGAAGAAAAATTTACTTGACTGGAAAGGTATACTCTAAATTTCATATTATGTCTTGATAGTAAAATCAACTATTTTTAATCAGGATTAATGTCATATTATTAAAAGGGAATTATATTCTTGTTAGATTGAAAGATATAAAAAACATGTTTGTTGTACAAAGAAGGTGGAAATAGAGCTTGCCAATGATCATGTGTTCTTTGTAAAAAACAGAATAAGAGATCTAGGTGGAATATGAATGGGAAGAACTCTTTAAAAAAGTGTGATGGTAAGAAACTTTAGATTACAAATTATGAAATTTTTGGTAAAAAGAATAATGGGTAATGTATTTTTAATTTTGGAAAATGCTACCGATGTGGTAAAATGGGACATAAGGCTCGTAATTGCACTAAAAAAGAAAAGGGAAATCAAAACAAAAATTATGATTTACAATCAGTAATATATTTTATGTGCAACGAAATGGGTCATTATAAAAATGAGAGGCCAATGAGGAACTCAGCTGATTGAAAGAAACTAGACTACAAGAAAAAGGGGTGGTGAGGTCCTTTGCATCTACTTCAGTAGATGTTGGGCCATCAAATGAAGTAGTATCAGGTACACTATTTTATTGTTCAGATTATGTCAACGTGTTATTTGATTTAGGGCCTACACACTCATTCATTTTTTATATGTTTTCTAGTAAATTGGTAATTACATCCCATGATATGAATCCTAAATATATGGTGAAAACACCAGGGGAACTGTTGTGAAAAAAATACATTATAAGAACCATCATGTCCCTATGTGTAGAAATAATCTTCCTACAAACCATATTATTTTTCCTCTAGTAGAGTTTGATTTTATTCTGGGTTTGTAATGTCTTTCTATTTATCATGGTAAGACTGAATTTAGAGCTATATAGGTTTCTTTTCACATTGATTTTTGTTTGTGTAGATGAGTGATCCATTTCTTTTGATAACATATTACGAAGATGGAAAACTAGTAAAAGATGCAAATGGATGTTACCTTGCACATATTGTAGAAAATAAAGGTTCTTTGGTAATTAATAATGTTCCAGTGGTAAATCAGTACCTTGATTTTTTTTCTAATTAATTTCATAGTATTATACCTAATTTGGATGTTGAAATTAATGTTGACTTAGTTTCTGATGTTAAGACAATTCAAAAACACCCTTATCTAATGGCTCAAATTGAACATTTATAGTTAAAGAAGAAATTACAGGATTTATTAGATATAGGTTTCATTAGACCTAGCACATCATAGTGGGGTTCCCTTGTCTTGTTTGTTAAAAAGAAAGATGGTTCAATGAGACATCACATTGATTATAGAGCATTAAATAAGTGCACTGTAAAGAAGAAGTATCATTTTCCTCATATCGATGATTTGTTTGATCAGTTCTTGGGAACTCAATATATTTCAATGATTGATTTCACATTGGGGTAACATCAGTTTAAAGTAAATGAAGCAGATATTTTGATGACTGCATATCGTACTAGATAAGGCCATTAGGAATCTATAGTTATTCCATTGGGTAACCAATGCACCTATTGTATTCATGGTTCATATGAATAGAATTTTCTGTGATTTCATGGATAAATTTGTGGTTGTGTTCATTGATGGTATTTTGGTTGATTATAAAAGTAAACATGAGCATGGATTTAATTTAAGGGTTGTCTTGTAAACCTTATAAGAAAATAAAATATTTTGGAAGTGTAGAATGTGTAAATTTAGGTTACATTAAACTTCATTTAATGGTCACATTGTTTCAAAAAATGGAATAATAGTTGATCTAGTTAAAACATAAGTTGTTGAATAATGTCATGGACCCAAAAATATAATCGAGATCTGTAGTTTTCTAGGATTTTCAGGTTATTACCAGAGGATTATTGAAAAGTGTTCAGGGTTATCTAGTCCACTGACTATGTTAACATGAAAAGGTGTTAACATCATTTGGACAAAAGAATGTGATTATTGTTTTCTATAATTGAAAATAAGATTGGTGAATTCTCAAGTTTTGTAACTACCTTCAAGAAATGGTGAGTTTGTTATTTATAATGATGCTTCATTGAAAGGACTTGGTTGTTTCCTTATGCAGAATGAATAGTTAAATGCTTATGCTTTACGATAGTTTAAACATCATGAGTTAATTTACCCTAGACATGATTTGGATTTAACTACTTTTGTTTTTGTGTTATAAATTTGGAGACATCATTTGTATGGAGTAAAATGTGAAATATATACTAACCACAAATGTTTGATGTATATAAATTCACTCAGAAATAATTGAACATGAGGTAGAGGAGCTGGATCGAATTAACTAGGGATTATGATTTCATGATCCTATATCACCCAGGATAGGAAAATAAAGTGGTTGGTGCTTTGAGTCGAAAAATTAATGCTTCGTTGACCATGTTATATTTGTAACAAGATCCATTGGTTTTTGTTTTGATGATCTTTGGCATAAAAGTTGTTAGTGAAGTAAATTCTGCAGTTTTGGTTCAAGTGTCAGTCAAATCATCATTATCAGACATAATTAATAAAGTGCATAAATAAGACAGTGAATTACAGAAAAATGTATGGTTGGTTCAGAAGGGTAATTTTCCTGATTTAAATGTTGATAATAATTGTGTTATGAGGTTTGGGAAATGATTATTTGTGCCTTGTGACTCATAGTTGAAGAATGAGTTGTTATGTGAAGCTCATTGTTCTCTATTTTCATTTCATCCTGTCAGTACTATGATGTACAAAGACCTTCAAGAGTATTACTAGTGTGATGGAATGAAAAGAGATATTGATGATTTTACTATGAAGTGTTTGATTTGTCAGAAGGTTAAAGTAGAGTGGATGTTAACAAAAGGTATGCATCAGTCTTTTCTGGTGCTAGAGTAGAAATGGTAAAATATATCCATGGACTTTGATGTAGTATTACCAAATATATCTTGAGGTAATAATGCAATATGGGATATTGTTGATCGTTTGACTAAATCTGCTAATTTTCATCCTATTCGTGATACTTTATCTCAATATCAACTTTCTCGGTTGAATGTCAAAGAGATACTCAGGTTGCATCATGTTCCCCTATCTACTGTATCTGATCATGATCACAATTTTATGTATAACTTTTGGAAAGGGATTCAGAAGTCATTGTGTACTGAATTAAATTTTAGTACAGCTTTTATTCTTCAATCAGATGAGTAGTTAGAATGAACAATTCAGACCTTAGAGGTTATGTTATGTGCTTGATCACTGGATTGCCAGGGAAGTTAGGACTAACTTCTTTCATTGGTTAAATTTTCATATAATAATATTTTTCATTCTACTATACAGATGGATCCATTTGAATAATTTTATGGAAGGCGTTGTTGAACTCCCACTTTTTGGGATGAAGCAGGTGAAAGGAAGTTGATGGGACTAGAATTGGTATAAGAGATGACATAAATGGTTTAGTTGATTCATAAGCACATGAGAACAACTCAGAGCAGAAAGAAAGGTTATGTGGATAATTGGAGAGGGATATTTCTATTGAGGTACGTGATCATGTCATTTGTAACGGTTATCTATGGAAAGTGTTATTTGTTTTGGAATGATGGGAAAGCTGAGTCTGAGGTTCATTGGAAATTATAAATTCCTGGAGAAAGATGGATCATTTGTGTACAGTGTGGCTTTACCTCCATGTCTGTCCCTGGTACATAGTGTTTTCATGTTTCAAAATTGAGAAAGAATATACCATATCTATCTCATGGTTTAACTCTAGAGGTAGTTCAGTTGGAAGAGAATCTATCATATGAGGAACAACCTGTCTAGATTCTTGACCATAGAGAAAAGTGTTGTGGATTAAAGTAAGTCACCATGTAATGGTTTTATGGAAAAACCATATGGTTGAAGAGGAAACATGTGCATCTGAAAATGTTATGAGGGATAAATTTCCCTAATTATTTGGTAAGAAAATAAAATTGAGAGGATGAAATTTACAAAATAGGGGATGTATATAAAATCCCTTGTAATTAATGAAATAAAACATTTTCCTTTTAATATATATTTTGTCAATAATATTTTAATTTTACTTTAAAAGGATTTTATGCATGATGGAGAACCCGATACGCAACAACTGGTTTATTTGTAATCTTACCTTGCACACTAAAATTATAATAATATTATTTTAAATTGCAGTGAACACTGAACTGTTATATTAGTGGGAATGAACATAAATAACTTCAATTTGATTATTCATGTTTGTTAGAGGAGTAAAATGTGAATGAATCTAATTTTAAGCATAATTTACCTTAACTGGTTGATTTAGCACCTTTAGATGGGGAACCCTCTTAAAATATATTTATAGTCAGTTTTATAAGTTTTATTTGACCAAATAAAATTCTTCTTTAGAATTGGGACTTCAAATTTCACATTGGGTAAATTTTTGGTATTTTTTTGATAAAATTCTGTTTATTATGAATAGTGAGAAATGCTATAATTTAATTCCAATTTGACATTTAATATAATTTTTTATATAGTTAGATTATATTTTTAATTAGTTTTGAAGTGTAATTATATTAATTTTTTACCATTCAATTCAATTTTGGTCATTGGAATTAACTTCACTTTGAAATTGTACAAAAACAAGTGTCAATCTTTTGATATTTAATATTTCATAAAAACATGTTTTTTGACAATGTGAAATACTTTTAAATTAATTAATACAACTTCAATGTTTTGAATTTTGTAAAATAGACATTATTTTCTTATTCAGAATATCAAATATATCTAAGGCTGAAGTTTTGGTAGTTTTCTGAAAATCTTCAATTTTTTATGAATAGTGAAACCACTAAGTAGTAGTTAAAAACTGACATTTTCATTTAAATAAAATTTTACCTCTTTTGTGGATAGAATGTAAAAAATATAACTTACATGGTTGTTATTATTAAGTAAAATGTTGTTTAATAAGATAAAAATAATTTTCGGTGAACATTAATGAAGCAGTGTTTACCTCAGTAATAAATGATTTAAATAGATAATATTATAAAGAAAAAAATTATATCCAAAAACTATACAATTATTATTGGATGATTTCATTTCAAACATGATTCATCTTATCTTCTTCTTTAATTAGAATTTGATCTTCATAAACATGTGATATGTTTATAATAAAATTATGATTTCAAACTTTCTTTAAGAGCCTCTCCTCCCCTTATAAAAATACTTCACTTCTATCACATTACTTACACCTCTCAAGCCCCATGGATCGTCCATAACCTACCCAAATTAGATCTACAGATCCCTCTCCTCCTCCTAGAATCCTTACATTAGGCAGAAGGCACTTCAAGAAATCTTTTTGGTTCAAACCAAAGAGAGTTACCCAAATTAAAGGTAGTTGTTTCTCTTATATTCTTTTCCATTATTTTACTCATATACCCCCTAAACACTTTTTATACCTTTATTTTATAATATAACAAGTATCCTCAATATAACATGATTTTGTTATGTGACGGATTTTAACTACACTTATACACACCCCCATCTAACGGGTGAAGAACATTCTGTTTCTGAGAATGGCAGAGTATCTCCTCATGAACTAATGATTGTTCAATTATCACATACCACCTATCATGGGGGCCATTATGATGGAACTGTGTTTATATATTATATATATTATGTTCATGTTTTTTATTCTTCTTTATTCTCCATTTATTTCATACCTTTATGGTTTCTATTATGGGTAAACACGATAATTTCATTTAAGGAAGTGCGGACAACCACCCCCTCAAAATGATATGACTCGTTAATGCCATATATGGGATGTATAATGGATGGAGTTAATGTTATTATATATGATATGGTACTTCAGTTATAATATACCAATGTATAATTATGATTAAATTCCAGTAAAATATGAAATAAAAATGAAAGTAGTGTTCATGTGTACGTACAGCTTACCGTCTCCATGAACGGTGCATTTCATTTCTTACCTCCAAATGTTATGTACTATTATAAATACATTTATATACTGGATATATATGATATATATGATATCTGAATCATGAATATATTTTGGGATATAATTAACTTTTGACCATATGAAAAACATGTAATTATAAGAATTCATTTTTGACTCAAGTACAAAATATCATCAAAATGAACATTATTAACTTAAATGATTACATAATGTTTATAACATGGTAATAAGTGATATTAAATGAATAATAAACATGAAAATGGTTCTTAATAAATTATTAATTAACTTTAGTTTATTATTCAAAAGATGAAAGAACAAACGGGTCAAGTCGGACACGAGGTAAGGAACATCATCTCAATCTCCATTCATTGAGGCATATTTTGTTTTAATACATGATTTTCATTATATGCTTTATAAAAATCCTTTGAATTTAAATTTTATTCAAAAGGAATATTTTATCTATTAATCATTTTAATATATGACAAAAAATAATTTTTCATTTTAGCATATGTGGTTACAACGACATTTCCACTACCGTGAGTGTTATTTTATCATCGACTTCCTTAAAAAGTTGTATTGTTATTTTGAAAGGAAAATAAATACCGTATACACTTTTTAGGTATTTTTGTATTGAAAATGGTTTTGATAAAGTATTTGTTAAGTAAATATATTTAGATGATATATTCTTATTGGAATGTGGAAATGTTATCTTCCCTTTAAGGTTGTTTTATGTGTTAAGAATATGTTATGGTTCTTGGGAATTGGTAGGTATATGGGTGGTTCCAGGATAATCCAAGGGCGGGTGAGCCCGAGATAGCCATCCAATGAATTGGGTAATGTGAAAGAGGTAAACATAAATGTTACTTCTATGAGATTTAGGGAATATATATTAATGGGTATTCCAATGAAACTCCCTACGTAGTTGTGATAGCTATAATGTAATTATTATATGAATGTAACATGTTCCCTTTATGATATATGTTTTCTTTGTGTTATTCATGAATCATATGATTTAATGATGATGTTATATAGATTATGTTATGTATACAATGAGAAACTAACATTTTCATTATTTTTTTATAACCCTTACTGAGATTTTTATGCTCATCCCATGTTTTGAAATGTTTTTTACAGAATCTAAAGATGAATAGGGTCAAGGATGAGAACAAGGAAAGGTAATGCTATCTAAAACATGGGACTAGACATGACTCTTTTTTTAAATATTTATTTTTTTATGAGAAAATTGAATCTACTTGTAATGTTTGAGATGTAATGTAATAGTTATGGCCTAATTCTCTAAAATTATAAACCTAAAAAGATCCTCAATGTGAATTATTCATTTAATTCAAGATTATTTTATTTTTAATGACGGGTCCTTATAGGTTTAAACAGAAAAAATAGGTTAAATACATGAGTCACACCCCATGGGTGACATCATAACAATCAACAGGTGACAACACACCTAAAAAAACCTACATGCATCCTCCCTCGGTCTGACAACAGCTGCTAAAAGCAACAATCTCTGAAATGAAACCACTTCGGAAAGTCTGACAGATGGCGTAATGGTCGAATTCATGAAAAAAACATAGAAAATATTAAAGTCGGTATATACCACCTACCTCGCATTGGTAGTAGAATGCTCATCCATTATCAAATCTAGAACCTTCCTGGTTTCGATGAAATTTGTAGAACGAATGAATAACAGCATATTAGGGCATATGATCCAAAATCAAAATAGCATGATCATTGTTAATAAGAATCAATAATGGCTAAAAATGAATTGAGGCGAAATTGTAGAACTGATGAGGTAGTCATTGATCAAAATGGAGGTCAGACAAAGGAACTAGATCAAAGCCTTTGGTAGGCTACTCAAGGGAGAGCTCTGGGATCATCTATGCATTGGAGGAGAGAAATCAAAATGGGTTTAAAAAAGAAAAATACATGTTTAATTAATAAACAATAATGTGGGATCTTATGGTTCACCTGAACAGCTTCCGAAACAGAAAAGAAACTGTGAACACCTCATCTTCTAGAAAGGTTCCCTTCAGAGGGTTACCCCGCTTAGTTTACAAATCATGCAGTAACTGTGCTAGACCGTTCTGCCAGAAAACTGCACTTTTCAATCATCTCTCTTTGTTTGGATTAATCGTGTGCTGGATGTGCACAAACCACATATTAGATAATTTTCATACCAAAACATGGTTTTGGCCCCCGAACACGCCCTAGACACATCTATACGACCTATTATCATGATAATAATTCACATTAAGATATAATAAGAAAATTAAGCATGAAATAAAAAAAGTTCCTCATATGAAAGACCATGTTTTTATAATATTCTATGTAAATTAATTTGTCTCTGAATTCCTACTTGAATGGTGGTCAAGATTTGTATGAGAACATATCGAACCACACAGAATGTACATCGGCCTCTCTCTCCCACATCATATCTTGTAAACAATAAAGATTTCATAGAACCCACACTATAGTAACTAACTGGCCTTGATGAAACTTTATTCTCCTATCAACGATAATAATCAGATTCCCCTCAGTGGTTGCATAAAAAAATCTCTACCTCATCAGGATAAATAACCTAAGAAATGTATGTGTGATTGTGGTGCATCTGAGATAACATCAAGATGTCGTGCATGGTTTGGTACCTATAAGGTAACTGAAACCGATATGAAACTGACCTAACTCTCTCCCAAATATCAAACAGCCTAACATATCTCATTGAATGTTTACCTTGTCTCATTGTTTGCCTGTATCCCATTCTCATATAAACAAGTAAGAAAACCCCATCCCCAACCCAAAACAATTGAGGTTGTCTGCAGTAATAAGTGTATGATTTCTGGCGAGATTTTGCAGTATACATGTACTTCTAAATCAACTAGACATGTTAATATGAATATTGTATGAGGCATGGTCCTGGTAAAACTATATATCCATCCAGTATCCATCACAAAAGATAATGGAATGGACCACCATATAAAGCCTCATAAAGTTCCATGTGTATCAGTGCCTGATAACTGATATTGTAGTGAGAACTCATCTACAACATTCTACCTCTCCCAAGATCCCCAAAATCCAGGACAAAAGCTCTCGACATGACTTCTGGAACCTTTATCATATACTATGATTGGCCATTAGTCTATGGATGGTATTATTATCCCCAAAACATCTATATACCCAACGCTCTCCAAAAACATTATCAAAAACGAGATGTAATGTAGGAATCCCAATATGAAAAAATAGTATGCGAGACCCCATGTTTTATTACACCTCTCAGATGTAAAACATCTCAATATCATCAAAACTGAACGTCTCCATGAATAGTGAGAAATCTGAAACCTTTGTATGCCTGTCAACAACACCCCACAAAACATCGTCACCTTGAGGTGACCTTTGAAAACCCATCATAAAATCCAATACAATATCATCGTATTTACACATAGTGATAGGTAACTACTATAAATTACCAGTGGGCCACTTATATTCTACCTTCACTTACTGACAGGTGGAACAACTAGTAACAAAACCAACCACCTCTCTCTTCATTCCTTGCCAACAATAATAATGTCACAGTTCATGGTACATCTTGGTTACTACGGTGTGAACTGTCTATTATGAAGCATGAAACTCCCCCCATCAACTCCTCGTGTATATCCATTTTAACCTAGAAATATACATGGATACACAAGATCTAATCATCCCCTACCATCAAACTAGGATAAGGGTCCTCACCCGCCACACCACCCTGTAGATCTAGACCTTTTGAATCTGATAGATTCTTTATCCAATCTATTTGCAGCAGGGTATAGGTGATAGATTAGGATGAATGAAAAGTCATCCCCTATATTTCTTGAACCTCTAGATGCATCTCAGAATAGAACACCATAAGCTACCACTCACTACTTGTTTGTTGAACTACCTATATCAGTGTCCTCCTACATAGTGTATCATACATTGTATTTCCTTTTTTTAGGCATGTAGTCTAGATAAAAGTCAAATGACTATAGTTATTACACCCACCGTCACTTACTCAAATTTTGATAATGTTGTGTAATGATATAATTCAGGATTTTGTGGTCCATGTATAACAATAAATGCTCTCCTGTAAATTGTACCTCCAACATCGCAATGCGTGAACAACTACTGCTATCTTGAGATTGTGTGTAGGGTAGTTCCTCATATACGACATCAACATACAAGAATTTTATGGCATGACTCAATCTCCCAAATTCAAAACTACACCCAAAAAAATACCTAGAGTGTCATAGTACACCATGTAACTCTTTCCCTACTCTGGAAATATCAGGACATGTGTTAATTTGAACCTCCCTTTCTTCTGTAGAAAGGATATCTCACAAGATCTAGTCCACAAAAACTTCCCACCATTCTTAGTAAATCCCATAAGTGGAATATTTAGTCATTATAAGACCTATACAAAATTCATGTAGTATCCAGATAGACCCAATAAACTCCATATATAAGATATATTCTTCTGATGTTACCAATCAACTGCAGCTCCCACCATTTCTAGTTCCAATGATACATCTGAATTTTCGATGATGTGACCAATGAAAGTGAATCTAATCCATCCATAAGTGGAACTTTGTGAGCATAGCATATGAATTATGCAGTCACAGTGTATTAAAAATGATCTCAAGGTGGTTGTAATGGTCGTGTCAACTGTGAGAATAAACCATGATATCATCCAAAAAAACCACCGCTAAAAATATAATTATGTAAGGAACGCTCAGTCCATCAATGCCATGAAAAATATTGGGACATTCGTTTGACTAAATGTCATAACTAGATAATCTTATAACCCATACCTACTACAAATGGTTGTGAAAGGTATGTCTGTAGGTCTAATATGATCCTTGGTGATATCCTAACCTCTTGTTAATCTACAAGAACTAAATAGGTCATCTAATAAGATCAAATAGGTCATCTATCTCGGGAAAAGGATATAATTTTCTAATCATCATCTTTTTCATTTTCTGATATTCCACAGTTATCCTAACAGTGACATCTACATTTTTTTTAAAATGACCAGTGAACCCCACAGAGATGTACTCAGTCTGATAAAACCCATTTCCTTAAAATCTTCTAGATGCCTATTGAGATCCTGCAACTCCATTGTAGCCATCCTATTTGAAGGAATGAATATTAGCGCATCTCCTAGAGCAATATCAATTGAAAAATCCAAATCTCTCTCAAGAGGTAAAATAGATAATTCATTAGGAATTACATTTAGGAATATCTCAACCAATGGAGGAATGTGCGCCTGACTCAATCCCTGATAATCCATAAACAAATAGTAATACAGGGTTTTCATCCAACTAATCTCATTATGCTTAGGTCCATCTCTTCTTTCCTAGACATCCCATTCACCATTATGAATAAACACTAAACCCTTTTGTGTTTTGAAAGTCACCATTCAGAGATAGTAGTTAATGTAGGGTCAGTAAGGAACAATCCAGTCCATTCATAGAATGATGTCAAACCCTATCATCTTGATGAAATAAAGATTCATGATGATGTGATACCCTCTAAACTCAAGGGGACACTCCATACACTAGTGCACATCACCCGTTATAACTCCAAATGGTGTGTCAAGAAACAACACACCCTCAGAATGAAAAAACTATCATACTAAGGCTTTTTTCCACTCGTGAATGTATAAAACTATCAGATGAACTAGTATCAAAAAATAGATGATGTGATAGTATTATCTATTATGATCATACCTATCATAGTTGATGATCTGAGAACCTAATCATACTGGGTCTGTTGCACTACCTAATTATGGCCTACCTCGCGGCCCTATAGCACTGCCTAGATACCCTGACTAGATTAGCCTTGATATCTTTTGGAAACCAATGTTTGGATACCCCAACTAGGACAACCACTTCCCAATCCTGATTGGGCTACACTACTCTAGCTCCCAACATGATGTAGATATGAATAACATTCTACTTAACCCAATTTTGGAGTTGAACCATACCACTCACACCTGGATGGATGGTCCTGCAAAACTAATGCATGTGTCCCATCCAACTGCATTCTCGAAACTCAATAGGGTCACCTTCACACAAATTTATCATATGGACTCACATACCACATTGATGGTAAAATACCACGCTTCTTTCAGCAGCAGCCTGACTAGAACTCACATCACGGGAAGCCTTAAAATGATGCTTCATGCCCGAAGGCGTCGATCCACTAGGGTGAGAAATAGAACTCCCAAGTTCTGTACGCCCATCTTCCCTTAGGTTATTATCTTTAATCAGCACAAATTCACAATACCAATGATAGGATATAGCCTGAAATCATTGACCTGAGATATGATAATTTTTCTAGTACCCTGCTCCAAGCATCTCACCATCTAAAACTCATTTATAATATAAATCCGCGAAAAAAAATTCATCTCTGTTAAGTGTGTCGAGTATTCCATAACCGTCATCACTCCATTCTCCAGACACATAAACTGATTAGCCTTCTATTCTCACAAAGTTACAGGGTATAATTAGTCATATAATCATGTTTGTAATTCATCCCAAACCAAACTCTATAGTACATCTACTTAGTTCAAAATTAAACCCCAATTCTTTTCTACGCCATGTAGAATATATGTCAAGAGCTTGACCCTTCATTCCAGAGGCATCTCTAATGGCTCTAAAATTGCTAACGTTTTCTCTTGGAAAATCTCCACAGACAGTGGTCCACCATCCCATGAAAATATGGGAGGATGGCATTGTTAGAACACCCATGTTAGCTCATACATCATCAAGCAAGGCCATGGTCCACCCAATATCTTCATCATATAGGGAATGAAACACTTGTGGAACTGTTCCTCAACACCTATTTCAAGAATATCTTTAGGTGACATAGATGGTTCTCTATGGCGATCAACCAGTAGCATATAAACCAACATCACCAAACCATGTTAATCGCCTACATCATGGTGTAACTCTAGTTGTCATCGTGGTGGCATGTCCCTCAAATTCCAAACACGCGCTACAAGAAAGAACGAGATCAAAACCCAAACCTCAAAAGTATAGGACATGTCATAACCCTTCTAGAAACCAATAAAGCCAACATCTTTCTCCAAAATACAAAAATATATTAAGAACATCCATTTAACTACTAGAAACTACACCCCTTTCCAACTCCAAATCTAGCTCTAGGAAAAGTTTCTTTCCGCCATTCATGTTTCCATTTCCATTTAGCTATTTAAGAATTTCTCCATGGGTTACCAATTCTGAATCCATGAGGGCCCATAAAACCTCACGAACCCATCCTTGGTTCCCATTCAAACCATAAATATAAAAACATTCATATATAATTTACATTTCATTGGTGCATCATTTTACGATTCATAAGGAACCATACTCCATGTTTGTTGAAATAATACATCACACCATTATCTACAACACCCATCTAACACAATAGCAGGCACAACTATCACCTCAACTATCATAATAGCATGCCATATCTACTGCATCCATGATGTCATGTCATAATTCATGGTATGTGGAACAAGAATAAATTTATATGATGCATGTGAAGAAACAACATCATCTCATCAGGTTGAAACTGAAATAGAACCTACAATTACAACAATAATCATTGTCAAAATACATTTCATCCCCAAACGGTGAAATCAAATCTACTGTAATAGTCAAAATCCAGAAAATTAGAACTCAATTCTAGCCAATATGGCTTTTCCCTGTGCGTGAGGTAACTACCACCATGCACAATTTATTACCAAACCCAATGTCCCTCTTATCCCTGTCAAATATCTCCAAATTTTAAGTCAAATGTGAAAAGAGAAACCCCATCTAATACCAATTTGTAACATCTCAGACCCAGGTTCCACTCTATGGTACCTCGACCACTGTTGGCCACATGGCCTCAATCACCTCTCCCCCAATGCCAGAGGATATTGAGTTATTGTAAGGGACTAGGTGAGTCAGTGGTGAGACTATTTCCACACTACTAGATTCTCATAGTTGATTTCAATCATATAATAAACTGCATAACCGAATAGATAAGCAGTCAAATGAAGACAAGGTAAGACAAGAATACATATCAATAGAAAGAAGGGTCTCTTATACAACATGATGCAGATTGTACAGGTATCTAGAAATAAGTGAAAAAGGTACATGGAAATACAGTACATTACAGGTATCCCAAAATAACAAAATACCATTAAGCTATCTCAAGATTGCAAGCCACAACATTTTCTTATTCTCTCATGCTCTACATCCACAATCAACAACCTAAACTATAGAGCTTTCCCCTGTTATCATCTGAAATCATATAATCTATTTGGGCCCCCTAGGTTGTCCAAAAAAGGTGTGATATAAATATCTCATAAGAAAACTTACCATGTCTATATAGTTCTAACAGTAATTCAATGATGTTCTAGTATGTGTATCCTATCCAAGGTGATGTGAATTCCCATGGAATATTTCTACTACAATAAGTAATACAAACCATCCCTCAAGGATACCTACAAAAGATTCATCACCAAACAAGGCAACTAAAATAATAGTATGCTAGCAAGTCACATGACCAAGTTGTACATTTTTCTGTATCATAAATCCAATATCCATGCCGTATAATGAATTCCAGTGTCCCACTGCCACATCGTATAATGAATTCAAATATCCCATGACCATTCCATATAGTTAAGTGTATACCGTAAGGACCAGATCAAAGGTTTCATGTACCAACGCATCCATGTAAAATATATCTAAACCAAGGGGGGACGGATCCATAGAGCTTTTCCATGGCATCCCATCAAGTCCCATGGGAATCCCTAGTGGTAACTCTGTTAGGAACTAGTTTGTGTCTTAGTATCATGGGAATTGAAATTACCATCCAAGACCAAGTAATTCGGATTCATGTGGTTGCAAGGCATAAGGCATCCCATGAAATCAAGACCCATGGGGCAGAGTCAACCCAAGGCATCCACTACTGTGTTCTGAAACCATTCATTCAAACATTAAATTTAAACAATCTGAACAATTCAAAACCGTGTGTGTATATCCACTAACATAAACACGATCAAATCATGAGTATACCCACTCATTCATTCTATTTACCATTCACTATTTATATGGGACTACCCCCATATTGTCTATTTTACATTCTATTTAAAATTTTATATAGGTATACCCAACCATATAAACGTAATAAATTTTAACCATGACATCAAAATAGGTATGGTTTCTCATGTTATCAATATAATGGATGTTTTAAATCTCCAACGATTAATATCTAAGCTATCAAGGAATTAATGGACTTCCTCTATCTAGGGGAGCACATTCACACAACCCTTGGGTGGTTTAAACATTAATAAACATGATAAATAAAAATATTATACCTCATGGGTGACTTTTAAATGAGAAACAGGTGCCTACTCACCTAAACAGACCCTATGTGAATCCCCACTAGGTGAGACTACTACTAAAAGTAACTCACTCAAAAACAATACCTCTCCGAAAATCCCAATAAATGGAGTAAAAGATGAATGCTTGAAAAACACCATGAAATTCCAAATTATGTTTTATAACTCCTACATCGCCTTAGTAGTAGACATATCATCCATTATTGAGTCTTCATTCATCCTAATTTGGAATAAATCTGATGAATGGATGATGAAAATGATATTAGGGCATATGAGATTATATCCAAATTGCATAGTTGTTTTTATGATGATCCAAGAATAAATAAAAAGAATATAGGAATGAACAATACAGTTCTGATGAGATAGTTGACTATAAAAACATATGTCGAATAAAGGAACTAACTGAAAGCCCATGATAGACCCCTCAGGGGAGTGAACTAGGAGCTTCTGTGTGTAGTAGGAGAGAAACCAAAATAGAATTAAAAACAAAAATGATATTTTAATTAAAAAATAAAAAACCAACACAACAGGGTCACACATTTTACTAACTATGTGGAAACAAAGAGAGAGAATTTTTCTATAAATCATAATATTTTAGACCACTCGCATGGTTTGGACTAACTGTACACAGGTCGTAAGAAAACTGTGCGCCAGGTCATTTTCAGCACAAAACATGGTTCTGGCCTCCGAAAAAGTGCCAGACTCCTCCAAAACACTTATTATTAAGTTAATAATGTACATAAGGCCATAACTAGGCAGCTAAACTGAAAAAATAGTATTACAATGTATAAATACCAAGATTATTATATTTTATTCCCATATTATAAAACATGTAATTGAATGTTCATGTGGTTTTTCAACTAGTATAATACCCATGATTATTTTTTGTTATGGAAATATTTAATCATCACATATTCTTACTATATTATGTTTGAGTTTATTTTTAAATAAATGCATTTTTAGTTATTCACAATGCCAAATGTTTATGTTTATTATATATTCTGATGTGTTTCTTACAATTATTGAGATCCTAGCTCACCTATTTCTTATGTTTCAATTTCTCAGGAGATGAATATTTTTATTATGAATGATCAGTAGGGATAAAAATAGAGTGGTTTATGTTCCCAATAAAACTTATATTTTTTATTTCTTTTCATGTTTTAATGATTAATCGATGTATATATCTAGTTTTCCAAAACTACTAAACTAATCAGTACTTCAGGATATTATTCCTTGAAATCATGCTGATGTATTTCAATAATGAATCTGCTCTAGGATTATAGGTTCAAGAAATTAATGTTGGTATCATAGGAAGTTTAGTAGAAAACATGGGAACTAGATTTATAAAATGTATATTATAGAACAAAGCCCTAATATAGTCTTTAAGGGTAATTATACCTGATAATCCTAGAACATTGGTAATGAATATATTATGTGTATCATTACAGAAAATACATATATGTTGACATAATACAAGTGAAAGTGGTTCAAGAATAGATTTAAATAAGAGTAACAACTCCTAAAAGGATTTTAGGGCTTGACGGGTATCCAGGTACACGAAAATAGGCCTTACTGTGCACCTAGTTTTACACTCCAGAGTGGTATTCTTAGGCTAATTCACATTTTCCATACCCACCATTACGAAGGAATTATACCCCCAAAGTAACTAATGTATAATGATATTGGATTTAAGTTGCATTAATTTATTTTTTGATTATATTTATATAGTTTCCATTATTTTATGAGATAATATAATATATGGAATTGATTATAAATTACATCTAGAGGAAGGAATGAGAACATCACCAATGCACTTGTCAAAAAGATTAAGAATTATCATATCTCTTATGGTATTATGACATCATTTCAATGGAATATATTTCCCCATGAATCATCATTATATGAAAAAATATTATTATGAGTTAACAAGTTATATAAATAATTCTATTTGTGATTTGGCATTGATTGGAAGCATGAAAAGAAGGGGATGGATGAGAAAAATATGGATAATGGGTTAAATGGAAAGAATGGTTTTACCACATGTGATAACTATGGAATAAATCACCAAGGTAAATGCATAAATAGAATAGGAGTTTTTTATAAGAGTGGAGGAGAAAGACACCATTTTATTGACTGTAAAGGTTAGAAAAATGTTTCCAATATACAATTGTACAACTATAAAAAGAGATGGGACACTATGTGAATCAATGTCCCAAGCATCAAAGCAATATGATGCTGATGATGTTACTATATTATGATGATGTCATGATATTGATTCATATGAAGTAAAAAGTTAAATATGAATCGTCAAAAATCATGTCATTTGAATATTTTATCTGCAATGTACATGTTATAATAATTATATAAAATATGATGATTTTACTGTAGGAGTATTTCATTAAGTATTTATGGTTGTATGATGATTTGTACAGAGGATATGTGACTCAATAAAATGCTAATATATTGGGAATGAATATGATTTAGGGAAATAAAACCCAAAATATATTATTGATGATTGTGATAATGATGAAGAAATGATCGATTTGGATATGTACTGACAACATGAAAAATGATTATTGACTAGTTGAAAATTGGTCTATGCTATCATTGGATGATTTGACAACATTTCTGGATATAAGGAATATAACCACTCGAATTTGTAAGAATGAATGCATTTTTACAATATGGTTTTATGTTAATTTAACTTATTACCATATTTCAAGAGGACACATGATAAATATATTCACATGATTAGAAAGTAAAAATTTTGGGCATCATTATTATGATCAAAGGAAAATAGGGTAGCAGATGCATTGAGAAAGATAGATCATTGATTTATAAAAAAATAAGGATTTACATGTACCTTGTGTATATATATCTATAATGGATGGATATGGGAATGATTCTAATGTACTGGGTCATGATCTTTTGGAATGTCAATCCATTTTGGAAATGATTAGTGTTGATCATTGTAAAAGGTTTTAGAGATTAATATTACTACATGATGTTTTGATTATTCATTAATGACCATTTTGTAAAATTATTTTGTTTTGTTTTGTAGTAAAATATGATTTTCCCTTTCCTCTTATGAAAATGATATTTTAACTGTATTCTTGATGTGGGTTTCCCTGTAAGGGAATTTTTAATTATCCACCATCAACTTTTGAATTTCAATTTCAAATTTCAAGGACGAAATTTCTGTAAGGAGGGAAAAATGTTACACCCCTAGAATTTAGTAATAAATTCAAAATAGAATGAATGAAATATTGAGTATAAAAAAACAAACAATTTGTTATAACCTTGCCAGTAAAAAAAACTATACCACCTCAATGATTTGAATATCGAAAAACTGAAAAACACGGTTGTGTTCAATATAATATTTTAAATCTGATTAAACAAACATAATATTTTTGTGAATAGAATCGTAACCATTTATATACTAACATACTAATATGAATATTATATTACCAATGGGGTAGTAACCTCACCTAATAATTTATAGAAAAAATTTGTGTTACCTTTTTTTGGTTTTGAGTTTTGTTTTCTCATAAAAATATGATGAAATTGATTAATTGATTTTTCAAGAAAAAATTGTACATTTCAAAGAGATTTAAATTATTATGTAAATATAATATATTATTAATTATTATAATAATGATATAGTATTTTCATATCCTAATTATATAATAAAAAATTGTAAAATAATTTTATTTTTTTTCAAGTGTCAAAAATTTTACTATGCATTTTATGTCTGCTTGTGTTTTTAATAAATTTTAATTTTCAAATATAAAAGATAAAAAATTTCCTATTTAGAGATATATTATGATAAATTTAATTTAATTTTTTAATTCATAACATTTATATTAGGTTATTCTGTATTTATGATTATTTTATAAAATACATTAGTTTGTCTAGAATCATGAAAATACAGAGTTTTACTTTCGGTATGTTTAATTATCTTATTAATGATATAATAATGATATAAATAATTATTGTCTACATTTTAAAAATAAAATATAATATGAGATGTACCAAGTGTCCAGAACCTTGGGAAAATACCATGGGCAAGCCCATGGTTTTTTAAATACCACTAATGAGGTGCCATTGGAAATTAATAAAAAACAATATCTCATTTACTAAAAATATCTTGTCATTACATTTTATATTTAATTTCTAATTAATAATCTTATAATATATGATATTTTTACATCCTTATGATTCCACCCAAAGTTTTCTGACACCCCCAGTGTCCCAATCATCATGTTCTAAGAGTTACACTACAATGTATTGGAATTCTCGACTTCTATTTTTCCATAAAGTTCTTTTTATGTGGTATATGTTTAAAGATTACATAAAATTTTATTATTTCTATTTAATTTTATCCTTATACTATAATTTGATTCTTTTATGAATGGGTGACTCATTTCTCTTCTATTTTTAATGTTTTTTATAACCATGTTGCATTGATTTTATGCTGAAAAATTTTCATAAAAAATTTCTCTCTTTTTACAGAACTCTTATTATGTAATTATATTTAACATTCAAATGGATTATGTGTGGATATGTAATTATATATCCCTCAGAAATTCTATATTATTTATTTTTGATTGGATACCCATTTTTATATCCTCAAAATATTTTATGAATTTTAACGTGATGTCATTACACTACTGAATTTCCATTAGGGATTTCTCAACTTTTCTTTCATTTCGAGTTTGTTGCAATTCATATTATTTAAACAACAAATTTCATTAAAAAGTTATGATATATCTAGTACATTAAATTTAATTTTTATTGATATTTTAATAATTCATCATCATCTCTCATTTCAAATTCATTTATATTAGAAATCAAAACAGCATCCGAGATGGGTTAATTTATCACATTCAAGGAAAACAGGTTATCAATTTCTATTACCATATTCATTTTTGTTCTTGAAACCATTTTTATCATTTAAATAGAATATAATATATGTAATATAACATATTTAATGTTCTTGAATATTTTTTTCAAAAATAATATTAATTAATAAATTAAAATGAGTTTGTTGTGATCATGAACCGCCTATTAACCCAAAACAATATAATTAATATTTTATATAATGATCCACCTTAACTCCCAAAAACAAAATTAATTTTAAATCCATGTTATATTATGGATTTTAAAAAATATAATACAAATTATTTTATTGAAAACAATTCACATATTACATGTTTATCCATACATTCTTATAAGAATATCTGTCAAGAATACCAAAGAAGAAAATTCTACCAAACATTAAAACTGAACCTCATAAACTCATCGTGAAAGACATGAATGAAATTAATAAGGATAAAATAAATACATTACATAAATTAGAGTTTATTTAAATATTAAGTAATGAAATTAATTTTATTTTCGAGGAAACGATGATCAAGGGAAACACAACATTGGACTTAAGGTAAGGGTTTCCCCATCTCAAATCTATTTTTGTGAGATATACCTTATTCACAACTATTACTTGTGTATAGTGTATATATAATAAACAATGATGTATCATATCATAAATTTATTCATTTATATGTTATAAAATTTATCATTTTAATATTATGAATTTTGGGTTATATGAATCTAATGATTTCAAAATGGTTAGGGATTTCTACCCAAACCTCTATTCTCATTCGGGTTAGTCTTATTATCTACATACCTCAATGAAATTATTTTTATTTTTATTTAATCCTCCAAAAAAACATTCCAAAAGGACTCTTTTTTGAAGAAAAATGGATTTTTATCACCTCATTTTAACTTTTACGTGATATATGCCTTGTTAAACATTTATTCCTCACATGTGGTGTATATACTACCCCTTGGTATATCATATCAAGAGACTCCTTATTGTCATGATATTAAAAAGGATTATGTTTTGAATGTTTCAAGGTGGTATGATACACTTTTGAATCCTCAATAATTTTTCATTGATCTCATATAGATGTATCTATATTTATGTAAACATCCATTGAAGGATGTTGTTTTTCATAGAGGTTTATATCCTATGATATTGTCTACATAATTATGTGATTAAGGATTTCTGATTAGTTTGAATGTGGTTGTTCTATATTGATACCATTCAACATATTTATCCAAATGGTAAGTGTCTATGTTTAATCACCGAGGAATGTTATTAACTTCTCGTATGTCAATTTTCAATAAGAATTATTATGCTACTTTTTTATCCCCAATCATAAGAGGAATGAATTAAACATTGTATGTGTTGGCTGGGGACTTCCCTATCCCCTTGGTTCATCAGTAGGTCTCATGAGACAAATTATGTTCTAGGCACGGGGCCTTGAAAAAATTGATAGTAATGGTATTGGCACAAGCCCTTCACAATATGATTATGATGTACCAAATTTTGAAATTCCTCCCTATAAAACTAGTAATTGATTTTTCATGTGGTTTCTCAACTAGTATAATACCCATGATTATGTTTTATTATGGAAATATATACTCATCTCATATTCCTATGATATTATGCTAATGGTTATTTTTAAAGGCATGTGTTTTTAGTTATTCACCTTGCCTAATGATTATGTTTATAATATCATGCACTATATTTCATACCCTTATGATCATATAAACTCACCCAATTCAAATATATTATTTTAAAAGAACATGAAGAGGATTATTATGAATGAACTGGAGGGATAATCATAGAGTTGTCAACATTGGAAATAAAACTAGACGTTGTATTTATTTTTTATGTTTTAATGTTGAACTGATGCATGTTTATATTTTTAAAAACCTACTAAACATTTCTAAATTTTTGTGTTTGATTCCTTCTAATCATGACAATGTATTAAAATAATTTACTGGCTCCAGGATTCTATGGATATGGAATTACAACCTTTTTCATTTTGTATAATATCATCCAGCAATAGAACATTATTAAAGAATAATGTTGTGGAACCTCGAGGTTTTCATCATTGTGGGGAACTACAATGACCTTTATGATTGAAATATATTATGAATACATTTTCGCATTCAAACATCATGCTTAATAATATAAAATATGATATAATGAATAATACTTAATTAATAAAAAAAATTATCTATCACCTAAATACCTGGTTATAGGGAAATAACACGCAAAAAATCCCACGTGCACTAGAGAAAAATGACAACATCATACAATTCACTTCACCTCACATGAAAGACATTAATTTACAAAGATAATACCTTAATTAGAATATTTTCATAACGATTCCATTCCAATATCGGAAGTTTCAATTTTGTAGTTTAATCATAGTGAAATTTGACATGGTATTTACTAATAGTCTTCACATCCTGCTCTTGGAAAATTTTGCGAGTACCTAATGATTCATTTCTAATATCGGATGTTTCAATATACTTATCCTTAACTATAGAATGAATAAAATCTAGTTTCATTGAAATCATCCCACTCATAGCTCATTTTTTGAGACAAAATATAAATCCAAACTATTACATATGATCAATATGATTAGATTGAAAGCCACAATATGTACAAACTATGTTTAGTATCTCTTAATCTCCTCCGTACACTGGGAACATATCACTAGATTTTATTATATAAAAATTGATTATCTTGAAATGAGTGTAGTGTTGTTCACCTATATTTTCATGATATATACCTTCCATGATCAAATCTTATGCAACATGAAGACTTGTACATCAAATTAAATACATGATAGAACATATTTTAGATGTTTATGAAATATTAATAATTCTATCTCATTACACTTATGTATAAAGAGATATATTATATAAAATAAGAATAACATGTGACACTCGTATCAATCAATTTGTGGATTGTTACACACTAGCTATATTTTATATCATGTCAATGTATGTACCATGACATTGTCTAAGAATTATATAGTATTTGTCAAACATGACCTTGATCCCTATAATGTAGTCCTTTTAAACTAATTCCTTATTGAAGAAGCACCATCTCAACCATGGATTACACTCTTGTTTAGATAGTTGTTTCTGGTAAAAAATCAGTATGCATAATGATTGATTGAAGGGGGTTGAGTTTTTTACAATCATTCCTACCAGTTTCACCATTCTCAAATGGTCTCCAATATGTTTTTTAATGGAGGTGGAAGCAACCAATAGTTCCATTTTTCAAACATGCTTACCAATTGGATATTATTATTATAAATCAGTCTATAAATTCTTAGGGACTCACATTGGTCAAGAGGATGGGTGGTTAGTCTCATCACACCATTTTGGGAAGATGTGTTTAATATTTAGGACTCTCTTATACATTTATTATTATTTTTTGATCCTTCGTTAATTACCATGTATGAATTGGTTCACACTTAAATTATTGTAAATTAATAGAATTTGTGGAATTTAGAATCATATGTAAGTATATGAGGTAATTCATTAATGGAGATATCTATATGCATCTATGTTTCTCCATCATTGGTACACATTTATGTACTGTTTTTATAATATTTTGACATTTATTATTATGATGATGGTTTTGAGCTACATAGGGAGAAAAATGGAGTGTACCGTCTAATAGGGAGATTGGAGTTCTTTTGATGTTTGGGTCAAACCCATGATATGTGATTCCAATTTATCATCCTGAAAGGAATTAGAACCCCTGTAGTTCAGTTTCACTTTACGAGACACATCATAATAGTTATATTCTTGTAATATGGAACAATCCACGTAGTTTAACATCTTGTAGCAAGCACGTATATGAAATAGGTACCTTGTAAATGTTTAGAGTGGGACTTATACTAAAGAAGAATAGTGAACATATAACCGGTATGGAATCCTAGGACGAATAACACTAATAGGAAGATTTACGATAGATAATTAATTTGGGTCTTACTCCTATGTAAGACCCTTTTTGATATTTTGTTTTAGGTATTACAGCATACATGAGGATTCTCTATAGATTTTAGAAATTTGGATGGGGATTATTCCAAAGGAGGATTGGCTGGATCACTTGGTGATTACATTAGTATTATTTCCATTTGAAAGGGGTTAGGGCTTACACTGAATTGGGTGGCCATTTGGGGGATTCGGGATTGTGTAGTTTTTCTGATTACCACTAACCTCTATTCCCACTCGAGTCATGCTTAGTGTGAGAAACAAGAATATGTTGTTGATGTGAAGACCACATGATCCACTTTATTTTATGATGGAAGGATTCTAGAACCAAAAAGTAACGATGTATGTATTTTAACATTCCCATTTTCTCTTCTTGTTTGGTAATTGAGATAGTCTAACTGACTAATTGATATGATCATGCATGTTAAGTGGAGAAAAAGTGTCGTCTGTAACAAAATGTCATGAGGATTACTTCAAGAGTGGTTCCATGAGGTTTTGTTTAAGAACATACAGTATATAGTAGGATTACCATGTATGTTTTGATTGGATAATATTATATATTATACTGAATAGTATTCCCTTTAGTTTGATTCGTGGCTTTGTGGGCCCATGAATATGGAGTCCCTCTAAAGGAAGCCAAGGCGATGAAAAAAAAGTATTCTCAACCATGAATTGCATCTGACTATGTGGATCATAAGACCATAGCTATACTCTATGAACTTGTGAGCCTTTATTTATAATGATATAAAGAGTAAGAATAGGATGTCGAAAACCAAAAAAAGATTCTCCCACTAATGGAAGAGGCCATGGATATGGGAGAAGAAGAAAAGTATTTGATGTTCCCATTCCCTCCCATCATTGTACAATAGATAGTTACATATGACTTCCCATATAGATACTACCGATGATCATGGAGAAGAAAAAAATAATAATGTTGGTGTGTCCTTCCAGAATTGGAAGGGGATTACTCAAGGTGGGATACCCTAATCATGGTTCCAATGGAATAACAGAGTAAAAGACACTAAACCTCAAATTGACTGGCATTTGTTATCCTCTCTCTCTCTCCAAAAGAACCATAAGTACCTAGTATTAGAAAAAGGAGTGATGTACATGGTTCTTGTCCTCATATCTATGACTGGAGGATCCCATAAGCCCTCTACTAGGGTTTCCTTCATCGTAATTAAATGAATTTATTTCTCCATGTATCCTGAGGACCCTACCAAATAGGTAGTAAAAGTGATTGACACCTATAATTGAAGGAATTCATATATGAATAAGAGAAATTTTGTTGGCACTCATACCAATGTTTTGAATGTCCAGATTCATTAATAATTTCCTCCATTATGTGCCTCTCCGATAGGGGAGAAATTGTTAGAGAGGACCTACCACTGGATTATTGGAAGAGGACCAGAGAGGTGGCACAAACTTAGTAAAGTCTAAGAGATCTAATGGGGACTCTTTCATTGTAGGATTAATTGTACATTAAGGGATATTCATAGGATGGCTTGTTTGAGATGAATGTTTATTGGGTGAATGACGACATGGAAAACAAAACATGGGTGAGGTTTTTCTTAACGATTCAATGGTTTCCACGGGTCTTCCAAGATGTATCTCATACATGTACCTCGTTAGGGAAGGGAACTTCATTCATATAACATTATAACTTGGATAATTATTTACTCATCTAGGTGTCTTTAATTTCATACACTAGAAGGATTTTAATTCAACAACTCTAATAAATTCCAACTTCTCTCTTATTTGAGAGAGCTACCTAATAGGTTCTGATGGACTGGATGAATGAATAGGGAGATTAGTGCTTAAGGTTTTCCATTGGGAAGTTCCATCATGAAAATGAGGAGCTAAGCATATTATTTATAGGAAAATATGGGTCCCTTGTAAATGTTACTAACTCAAATATGTTTTTCAGCATTTCCAATGAATAGGTACCATATGCGATGTTGTTGGGTGACCCGACATTCTAAGAATTCACAATTCCATTGGATGTAAACATTCCCCAAATGTTGACATTGGATAGGTGGTGATACAAGAAGTAGATATGGTGAAGGGTGTGACACTTTTAATTATTTACTTATCTTATTTTTCACTTCATAAGAGATTTTAATTCAACATCTTTTCAACCATGTGATAAAATAGAGTATCAAAAAAATCTCCCCTTTAGGATTATATCAAGTTAACATGAGATTGTATAATCTTGAGGTAAATAGATGAAAAGACCCATGGAGTTCACACAGGTCACCCAAAACGTTTATTCACACATGTTGTTCATGTAATAACAGCACACACAAAGTCCACCGACATGGCCTCCCACAGCTTCTAACAGAGCTACTTATCTTAGCCCACGATCCTTGCACATTTGTACCACCAGTCTCACATCAATTGTATTCAGCACATACTTTTTGACTAAAATTTTCTTCTAGATTCTCATTCATATATAATGGGTTCAAAAAAATCCACAAAACAAACATATCATAGATATGTACCCATGAATTTTTACATGGGAAAGTCACCAGCTTGAGGAACTTGTCTGAGTACCATTTGTGCACTCATTTATTTTCCAAATTTACATGTCTCTATATTTATTTCACTGACCAACAATTTTTTAATGAATACCTCGTCTTTTTCTTTCATATTAATGGCCACTCATAACATTAATGTTTCTAATGTAACATCTGAAAATAAAATAGAGGATGTATAAAAAACCATTGGGAAAATCAAATATGTTGTATGTGACACCACTCTACCATATATTTCAATGCATCTAAATAAGTATCATCATTTATAACTTGAAAGAAACTATCTCCCACACTATGTGAATGATAATATGAACGAGGTATTTATTAAAGAGCTGAAGAACGATATTCATCATTCCTTATTTCAAGACTAAATGAACTTTTTTACTTATAGAATCTCAAGTGTAGGAAACTATATTAATATATAATCATCATTAATGAAATATTACATGAATTTAAATTGGATTCATCCAGATTTGAAACTATATATGCTTAATTTAAAACATAACTACTAATCATCTTCCTTCCATGGTTCCAAGATGGAACAGTTGAAGGGCAAGAGAAAAGACTAGGACCTCCATCGTAGTGGGGGTGTTAGACCGAAGAGAATGTGTGTGTGTTATGATTGTTATAAAATTTCAAATAATCAGATTGCATTGAAAATTTATGAATCCATTTAGGTGTCCCATAAATATGTATTAAATAATTAAGACTCCATCCATGAACATCAAACCTGAAGGATCCCATAAATGAACTAAAACAAATTTTTATTTGGATAAGTTTGTACTAGTATTTCATATGTCAAAAGACCTATAGGGCTTTGATCCCTGTACATATTTATGGAGAATTCATCCCATTGAAATAGATGTGGGACAACATTTAAGGGACACGAATTTTGGATCGTGATATGTTGAAGATAATTAAGGACATTAAGATTTTATACCCCTGCATAATGTGGGATATCCATCCTGAATCACCGATGAATTATTTATAGAACCAATTTGGAATGAAAAAACCATCAAAAATCCCAATGGGTTCTCCAAGGAGAAAAAGTGTGGAATTATGAGGAAATTCTCACTAACCTTCGAAAAGGGGGAGTATGATCGATGGGGGTATAAACCAATGTCTTGAATAACAAAAAAATATCAAATTGAATGATTCTAAATCATGTTTCTATGTGGATTCATATTATCAATCTTTGTCTCAAACGGTGGTGTAAGGATTGGGAAATTTTAATTTTTTTAAAAATTGGTAGAGGGGTAATACATATGGTTGGCAGCCTCTATCCAAGAAAAAATTCATAGATTACTACTATATATTTATATAGGTATGCCCCCATTCAAAATTGTTTCACCATTCTAGGTACTGTTGGTATGTATTTCATCCCATGTAATCTCATATTCTATTTTACGTGGATTTGAGGTTCTTGGGAGCTAGTTTCAACCATTTCTTCAGGTTGTTTTTGGTATTCAGGCCATGAACCTAAATTGCAGTTAGACCATGAAGAGGATCAACCTATTGAATAAGTACAAATTCATTAGATATAGATATCTACCTACTGAGATATGAAAAGACGATGGATGCAATGGTGTTAAATTGATATCATGTTTGAATTCCTTTAGAGATGGAAAGATATAAATACAAATGGATGTTGATGTCATATGTAAGGCCTATTCTCCATTTTTATTATCACACTAGTTCAACAGACTGTAACAAATAAATTTATCACCCTCAATGACTATCTAATAAGAAATATACCAAATAGTGTCTAGAAAACCTTGGATGCATAAATTTATGTTGATAAATAAAATCGTAATTAACTTCCATCTAGGGAGAACAAAGACTATGTTAAATTCCTAGTATGTTTTGTATAGGATTTCATCATACCCCATACAGAGTTATAATAGAATATGTCACTCAATCCAGAGCTCTATCAACATTCAGGCATGAAATAAGAGGTAGAAAAGATCCTCCCCCTCCAGATGTTGCTTTGTAACCCCTATAAAATAGAGATGAAGAGGTCCCTAACATTCCCAAAAAACCATTGGTATAGTAGAGTCTTTTGTTCAAAATCAAAAGGGAAACACCAAAAACTTTATGCCTATAAATACATGTATCCATCACTAAGAAGAGACATGGATTCCATTTTTTTGTCCTAAAAATAAAACAGATAAGGTCAGGAAGCATTTGAAACCAACATTTTTTCAAATTGGTATTTTGAATGGTTAGAACAACTTTAGAATTTGTATGATAAGATCTGTTTCAATTTTGGATGATAATTCCATTTGATTCCAAGGGTGAGTTGTCACGCCAATTTTCTTGGCTACAGATTCTAGAAATTGAATATGTTGAATCCTCCAACAATCATAGTTATGAAGAAGATCCTACAAAGGTAGGAATTCATATCTTGGAACTAGAGATGATTTTTATGTAACTAAAATACAAATTCATGCAAGGATTCATGTGAATGAAATGCTGAAACTCGGTGTTATAGATGGCATTGACCACCCATCATCCAATTAATGTGATGATTATATTGATCCTATGTATTTAATATATCTTTTTCTTGTATCTTATTTTTTTATACTCAAAATTAAATAATGTGTTGTTTATGAGTGAAATGTCATGATGGTTATTTGTAGGAAAATGGATATTAGATGATAATAAATAACTAAAATATGGCCCAAATAGAACCACACCTAGTACTTATGAACCATCTCCCCATTCGAGAGATCTATACTTGGACTATAAAAGTGGACGACAAGATGGCGAGAGAATCTCTAATGTCCCCTCAGATACCTATCTTTGACGAGGCTGGTGTAATTCATCCCCCACCAAAAAATAGTCATGGGGAATGATGTACTTAGATAATTTTCACTTTAGTGATGGTAAGCCTCAATGAAATGATTTATTTATGATTTCTCATGAATAAATTATTAATCATTGTTGTGGTTGTAGTATCCCACATCTCTCCTACTTCAAGGGGTTTAGAGACGATCCATTGGGAATAGAGGGGTCTCTCAAGACTATACATGTCTCATGCTAGTGATTCACCTACCTTAATAGAATATGTGTCAATGTTTGAGGAAAAAATATTTTCTCTTACCACTATAGAGAGGGAAGATGAATATAGTGATATCAATTATTCATCATTAGGTTTCATATGATGACTACTAATCTTCTATTCATTTGGATATTTCAGGTTCATCATATACTTTTAAATAAGCTACAATTACTTGTACTGATCCTGCTGCTGTCTATGAGAAATATGTTCACAAAATAAAGTCATTTGAGGAGGGTACCATACTGGGTTCCAATACCAATTCTTCAGTCCTTCCCATAAAGGTGAATAGAACGTGGCATAGGTCGTTAATACATTCGAAGAGGAATCATGAAATGATGTTTGAATAATTTCTTGAACCTATTAATCTTCCTGACTATTTAGAAGTGTTTGAGTAATTTTATAAGGAAATTAATTTATGTGAGTCATTATTTTTGTTCCCATATTTCCTTATTCTTCATGTCTTAATCATTACTACATGTATTGTGATGCTTTATCTGTGGATAATATTTCAGTGATGATGTGCAAACAATGTTATTAATTCAATACCTCTCCCACGATCGAGGGATCAAAGGCTCTAGGGGATCCAGTAAAGGGGAGTCTTCCTAAGCCACCCCTATTGAGCTCTGAGAAGTCCTACGGAAGGGACCCTCATCAAGAGGTTCCTATACAAAATCTTGAAGTTTGCAGTGCTCGTGAAGAATCTAGCCAAGCCATTGATATGTAAATGTGTGAGTTCTACCAACTACATCAATCATCCTCTTTTGCTGATATTTCAAATCCTTTTATGGCTAAAAATTAGTCTTATAGAATTTCCAATTCTACCAAATTATGTGCTATGTAAGATGGAGGATCACTGTTCTGATTTGTCTGTTACTAGTAATTGAAGTCCTTAATCATTCATTGGTAGTGGGATAGAGATCCCCCCTTGAGTGATCTTTTCATGTATTAAATTCCCCCCTCTAATAGTGGTTGTGAATCAGATTTATAGGTAAATTTACCTATATATTACATTTTTTACTTCCTGGAGGGACATCTAGAAGATAAGCTATGAGATCCCATTTTAAGACCTTCAATTAGGATTCCATATACATTTATTCATCTTTTGGAAGATTGGGTATGGATGATTTTATTACCACATGATTCATATATCCATGAGTGAAATCATTCATCGATTGGAATGAGAAAACGAGAAAAAAATGAACCTTATGAACATAATACTTCGTATTAGTACTAATGAAAATTTGGATGCATTATCCATGGATGAGGAAACCCATTCCATAATGTTGATATAGTGAAAGAAATGGAAAAATGGAATGGCCATCCATATATCAACTCTTTTGATGTATATTATATCCACCCAAGGGGATCTTGGAAAACACATTATTAAATAGAAGGAGGTTAAACCAATGGGATGACTTCCATCTTGAATGTGGTGGAAGAACCACACCAAGATGAGGAGACCAACATTGTTCACCTAGATGAGCATCAAAAATATATTGATGGGGATTAACTGGTAACCTGAAAATTAATGATCTTTGTTGGTAATATTTTATAATGTATGACATAGATATTACAACTTTAGGATCTCCTATGATTTTATTTACTTCATAAATGAAAAATATTTTGTGTCAAATCATCCATATCATCATATATATTTTCATTCCTAATGATAACATAGCATAAAAATGGGTATCATGTAAAAGTATCTCTATTTCAACATGTCATAATCTTGGTGGTAGGGATTGGGGAGATGCTCTAATTTTTTCCTAGGACAAGGATCATAGAGAGTATAAGTTGATTATAGGAAGGTCCAAATGGAAAACTCACAAAAAAAGTGTATTTTTTATCATGCTATTTTTTTACAATGTTAATTGATGAAGATTTATCAGGTGACACATGCATTTTTAATAGGTCGTTATTTTTTGGATTTCAGCATAATTTTTGTTTTAATTTTATCATTTCATTTCTCTATTCTAGTCTAAACCATACAGATAAAAGGACTAGTGAGATGATACTAAACATTTTACTAGTGTTCCCTTTGTGAGTTTTCAACCACGTGAGTACTATGTCTCTTTTTTTGACAATTTAATGTCATGAAATCTTGACTAAAAAGTCTGATATATTTCGCCTAATAGCATCGACCATGAATTTTGGATTGATGAACCAAAAAAGGATTGTTGTCTAAGAATGTTCTGAAATTATTTTAGCTCCCCAAGGGGAATTTTGAGTCATGAAATTACGATATCCAGTTCTAAAAATTTATGTGATACATGTACATGGGTAATGACCATGAACCAATTTTTTATCAAAAATATTAAGCACGTCATTTTTTAGGATTGGTTGTATAGGAAGTCTATCATGAGGAAGCATATTCCATAACTTGAAAAACACTTCTGTTGTTAACATTATGCATAGACAACTGGGAAATGTTACATAATAATCCAACATTAAATTATTCTATTTGGAAGGGTATTTTAGTGGTATTATTTATGAAAAGACAATATTGTAGTGTTTCAACCATGTTAGGAAAAAGAGATCCCATGTATTATGAAATTTCGTTTCTGATGTTCGAGGGATGTTTATAATGATTCATATACCTATAAACAATGATGAGTGTTTTATATTGTGAATATACCTATGAAATTAGTTGATAATTGTTCTGGCAATGGCCATGACTGGAATGTTGAACCTGCATGAATTTGCCTTTTGCAAAGGTTGGTATATTATGTTAAGTGGTATATTATATGGGAAAGGCCCATTTCAGACAAGGGTATAAACATAATTTAATTTAATTTTGTGTGATGAGGACCTAAAATGAGAATTTTAACATCTTATGATGTGGAAATTATGCTATGATGTGTAATTTCAAACATAAAGGATGTTGACCATGATGTTTAAATTCCTACATTAAAATTTTTAATCTTCATAGTCTAATTCCATACATCATTAAAATTGGGGGTTATATTTTTGGTAATTTATATTTGATAGAAATATTAATAATTCTCCCTTTCATGGTGATCTTTATTGGAAGGATCTATCATATTCATGTATGATGTGGAAAATTTGTAATCTCTAAGATGGGGACCTTTGATATTATGTGTGGTATTTGGGAAATGGATTTTGTAGATAGATGTGGTCTCTCCTGATGATGAAATTACCACTGGTTGAAATAACCTATTTTTTAGTGAAATTAGGAAAATCAAACTACGTTATGTATCTTCATAGTCAAATAGTATAATCCACTGTCTGACAGGCCTTTTATATGGGTGAATTAGGAGAAACCAACTAGGGAAATTAACTATATTTTCAAGAAAAGAAGTTATCAAGAATATGTATATTATATTGATATTGTATGAAAGAAGGTCATAGAGATTAAGATTTACCCATAAATAATGTTATATTTATACTGGAATATACTTTAATATAGTAATTTTTTCCTAATAATGATTATCGTGGTATGGTGGGGAATATTTTCCTTCACAGTTCTGACACATGTTTAGGGAAAGGTTGATTTTCTACTCACAGTCGGGCCCAATATATATGATGTTGGCATCACTATGTATCTTGTTATAATGATAATATTTCCATAAATAGTTATTTTTGGAGATCAAGTAGATTAACTTCATGAAAAAAAGATGATATTGTGTCATATCATTTTTGGTCGTTTGACTAAGACCATACTATTATGGAAATTATTCGTTTTATGAGGCCTACTCGACCAAGGTTATTATAGTATGATTTGTACATGAATGGGGAAATTTTAAATGATTATATTTGGAGTTCACGAATTATAAGAAAGGATATGATACCAATATATGAGGGTTGACAATGTAATTAATTCGAATAGAGGGTTATGGAATAATTTACTCAATGTTAAAGAACAAAGAAGATAATTCTTTCAAGGATGAAATATTTCATTGTTTTCATAATCCAATATTGTTAGATACGTTATTCAAATACAATCATGTTGTGTTTAATCATTGTCATCAATTTTAATCCTCTAGATGAAATTCTATAGATATTAGTGGGAATATTATAAAAATCCAACTTAGTCATGTTACATCATAGTTCAGAAAGTGATTTCTCGTGTATAATGTATTCTGTCGTTGGTAGACAGAGAATGATTAAGATGATCCGAATGTGTCTAGGATTATGAGTATGATTTGTGTAAGATATATTTTCAAGAATAAATAATGTAATGGGATTTTTATTGGTCATGAAGTGTAGATTCCATTATATAGATATGACAGAGATGTAGGATGGGACATCTCTATTTCTATACTAGATTCTTTAACGAGGGAAGAAATCTTATGAACTCCTATACCTATCATTATTTTAATTCTTGAGGTGGGGGGATTTCATTACCTCGTGGATGTGAAAAATAAATGGGTTATAAGATTCATTATATATCCTACTCGAATGGGAATCAAGCCAATCATAAATCTTGAGGTACCATTCAATTTAAAGTCATTAAATAATAAAGTAAGTCATGTAGTTTAACATAATTCATTAAGTATGAATGTTAATTAATGTGAAAAATTAATATTGTTGTTGTACTAGGGTATATGAGACTCCGGTGTCACTATATATCTTGTTGGATCAAGAATCAAGACATATGAAATTCTAAAAATGATTAACCATACTGATTAAATTCAGGTGTGGAGAAAGGGGGTTCTTTAATACTATCTCAAGAATGAAGTGAGAATCCTTATTTCATTATATTATATATATCCTACTTATACACATGATTGTGTGAAATTTTCTGTATTGTTGCAGGACATTGATGTATGTTCTATGAATCAATAAGTATCTAATGTGAAAGAGAATCAAGAAAAAATCATTTCATAAGGAACCATGTAGTTTGATGTTTTATAGTCAAAGGCTTTTTATGTTCCTTGTATGGTCTTGAAACCATGATCATAGTAAAAATAATGTTAAATTTTCTTCCTTACTCATGTTGGAAACTATTTTTTACAATGCTCTTAATCCCATGTGAGCTCTGCTCAGTGTGGGAAACCGGGTGTGGCATAGGTTTCTTCAATCACACGTTGTAATAACAAATGGATGTTGGGGGAATTATGGTTTTGTTTTGTGTCTATTACAATATATATTTTCTAGGTGTTAATGATTATCTAATTTGTATGATAATTAATCCACATGTAGTTTTGAACATCTCTCCTTGTAGTTTTGACTCATACAAAGGGACTGTGGAATTTTATTAACATTTGGTCAGGACCTAGGATTGTAAATCCATGATTCACTATGTATCATATTGAAATTATAATCAAGCCACACATAGTTCTCAAAAATAGCTACCCACCTCAATCAGGTTTTGACATGGGTAATGATGAGATTTACTTTTTCTAGAATGGTAGCTGAGCCCAATACATGAGTTCTATGTGTCCTTGTGCATGTATGTAGATGAGAATAAAAATACAATTAGTTCTATTACAAAGGTGTTGTAGGAGACCAAACACCTAGAAATGTGACCCACTTATGAATAGTTCAATATGATATGTGGTATTACATCATATATAAAGGACATGATCCATAATGTTTTACATCATAGGACAATGGCATTGTGCTACATAGTTTTATATCTTACAACATGGACTATACATTACTGTATAGTTTATGATAATATAATAAAGATGATTGTTGTGGGATTACATGAAATATATTTTTAGTAACATTGAATTAGTTGGGGTCATAAAGAGATCACCATCCATTGAGATAAATGAATAAGATCCATTAGAGTTGAACTTGTGTATGGAGTAAGGTCCCTCAAATTTGGTCTCATGATTTTGGGGATTATTTCATAGTATAATTAGTGTCTTAAGTACCAGTGATCATTACATGTGGAGGAATGAATGGAGGTGTAATTTCATGTTAAAAGATAACATTATCTTACTGTATGGAAAATCAATTGATGCATTGTTTGAAATATTTTCTAATCATGTCACTCCAATTAATCTAGCAATTTAAGGAATTTTTGATGCATGTATATCTAGTACCATATGGAAATATAGAGTGATATAAATTGGAACACAATGTGATAGACTAGTTTTTTACCCTAAACATTTGAATATGGGATTTCCCATTAGGTAGTATGGGTTGTTTTTCGGTAAGTCCACAAGAATATAATGTGTTGATCATGCCATGAAATAGTATCCTTATCCGCCATATTTTTAGTATGTTAGATAATGTCTTATTAATGTGCTATATCTATCCTATATCCACCACCTGATTGTGATATCATTTGATGGATCTGCTGTTATTACCGTAATATATCATTTCCACTATATAAGAATTGAAATTTATACCATTATCAATAAGTAGTTTACAAGGGGAACCAAAATATAGTGATGATGTTGGAATTCATGATGTTGGAAATTCTTTTGGAACTTATTTCTTTGAGGGGGGTTTCCTCAACCCATTAGGAGAGGACTTGGGTTATAGTAATAATTTTTTTAAACTTCTTAGTCAAATCTAGATGGTATGGACCAAACATATTCATTCCTCATATGGAAATTGAAAAAGATTATTTGTATATATGTAGAAATTCTAGGGGTTGGTAGATGAAGTTGTCATTCCCATTTAAGTAATAACATTTCATTGTGTTTTTTTGAAATCGTATGTCATTGTGGTATAATAGTACCAAAGTCTTCATATTTGAAGGGAATTCTTGTAACATGACTAGTGGGAACACATGATTTCTAGTGTAATTATTTCCTAATAATTAATGTTTATTCTCCATCAATACAGAAGATACAGACTCCATTAAATATTTATTTAAAGAATAGTTTATTTTGATTTGGGATGTCATAATGATTGAAGTTTGTTCATCCCCAAAGAATTTTTATTTCTCAGATCTATCCTGTGGATGTCCTCCCTTTTGAGGTAGTCTATGATGGTTATCCTACACCTAGTGTTCAGAACATATGTATTAGGGATTTGGATGATTTCATTGATCTCTATTGTTATAACTTGATCAAAAGGGGATAAAATTTTGTGGTAGGAAATATCAATGACTATTTGTACAAATTTTGGATCTTCCAAAGCTATAAGAATGTTTTTCAATGCATTATTATGGAATTCAATGATAAATGGATATGAGTAAATGTCATCACAAAGTGGAACTATTCTATTAACCCTTTGACAATGTTATGAATGGGGATTTAATCTTCAATTTGATTTTTTAATCCAAATTGATCTATTTGATTATAAACTAAAATAACCTTTAACATTTATAGGTCAAATTTTATGTGATGTTTTAGTTTAAGGATTGTGTTGAAAAAATGATATTCCTCTTCATTTTTTATAATTTCATTAACCAAAGGTTCAAGTTAGGGAAAACTACATTTTTGGAGAGATGAGGATAAACTATAACACAAATCTGTGGAGTTTACGGTATTCCATTCTCTTCAATGTTAGTCTCCTAAAGGCTCTCTTAAAATTATTTTTCCATCCTTGGGGGAAATATTGAATATACAATATATCCATATGTGTAAATTTTGTATTTAATTATTTTTTTATCAAGATGTGTGATCTGAGAGAGAGTATTCCGATGCTCGGCCTTTCACTACATTTTGAGGCATGATTTATCTATCAAACTACTTTAGGTAAACCACACAACAAGCCAAAAGTCCACTATACATTGGAAAAATGATGATATATTTGATTAGGTTCTTAAAAAAGAACAAATGGACCTTGTGGTGTTTCCAGTAGTTCATTAATTTTGGAATTGTGAGGATTAACACAAATTATAATTTTGTGCTATCATAATAATGAGTATCAGTGTCGATCATGGTTTGAATGAGACATATCTAGTTTTTCCTATAGCTATATTAAAATTTTGTGTGAGTAAAGTGCCTATAAATCGCTCATGGTTCCTCACCTATAGAATGGTTACCTTTCCCTTAAACGGGATTTATTATCAATGATGATATAGAGAGATGTTTTTTAACGATAATGAATTATTTTTGATAGTCATTAATTCAATTATGTGCAACCCCTTTCATCCTCAATTTACTGAAATGAAATTTTTTTCCTATGTGTCTGTTTTAAATGTTCCCAATATAGTACATTTTTCCTTTGTGTCATGTTAATTTATTAATTTTTAAGGGAGGTGAAATTATTCAAATAGCCATTAGTTTCCCATGCTCAACTTTTATGATGCAATGGAATGAGATGATGCTATACATGTTCACGAGGTTACCTCAAACACCCATTTACCAGGATTCATTGTCATGATATGCTATCATACTTTATTGAATATGGACTCTTTGTCATTGAGGAGGTCAAAAAATTGTAGAGACATATCCATCAAGTGATCATCCTAGAATTCTATAAATATCTAGATATCGAAATTGAATATATGGTGCATTTCATGTTAGTATGTAGTAGTTATATTTTTAAATACAAAGGGAATAACGTGACAGAAAAATACTCCATGTGGACCCATGAAGGTAGTTTCCTCTATGAATTATTATAGCCTATGAATTTAGTTATACCCAGAATAGTTATATACAAATGGGAGGGATTGATAACCTTATGTTTAATCAACTAGTATCTCTATAATCATAATAGGAAAGTATTCTGTTAGAAAATAGTTTTTGAGTCCCTAATGTCGATGCATACCATGATATCCAATTTAGTTCATTACTAAGAGGATTTTGGGAAGACACTTTGGATACTGAAATTCTATGATAAATTTGTCCTTATTGGTATTGGCCCTTTTAGCCTCATTTTTGGAGGCATGAGTAAGATGTTTCTTCCAAGAATCTAGTTTTTATCCTCAATTATCATCTATAAAACTCATGTGATGTGTGTCACCTCAAGATTGAGTCATGAAATCCTTATTTAATTCCATGAATAAAATAATGTTTCCACTTTAAAAAAGAGTTATGTAACTCTTGTTTACTATAAGTCAGGGATGCACTAATCAATGTTAGCCATCGATCTTCCTCTATAGCTAAATTTATATATATGCGTTCATCAATAGTGGTGGAGGTAGCTTCGTCACATGCTATAGAGAAATACCTGAGGTATTACTCCACTTCCACTTCTTCATTATTTACCTCGTCAATATAAAATTATGACTTAACTGATTTCAGATGGACATTTTGAATCTTCGAAGGTTGGATGAGGTATAGATAATGAGCATATTCACTTCTTTACTATAATGTGACAACCTCTACTCACCCATCCAATGTTGTGAAGATCTGTTGAAGCTCAAGGGGTAAAATGAGGGAATTTTTATCCTGACATTCATCACATATTGGAGAATTAAAAACATATCCAATGATGTCGGGTATTGTTGTAACAACATTCAATAGAGATGTTACAAAAATTGTGCATGAAATGGTCCCACCAATTAAATTTTATTGATGTAAATAATGTGACATGCACTGAGCTACTTGAACGTGTTTACTGGGATCAACTTTGGACCATTCAGGGCATTTATTTGATCAACACCACCAATCATGTGCTTTTTTTCCATTCACATTATAAAATCATGTGTTATTGTATTTAACACCATAAATTTTAAATGTGACACTATCATTATAAAATGTTCTAATTGGAACACTATTGGAATACTTTTTTAATTGGATTAATGATTAGGGAATATCCAAATGATTTGTAAATGAATACCTTCCTAGAATAATGAATAAGGTCGTGTATTTCTGAACAGCCCTGAATTTTAGGCAGGACACAAAATCCCAGAACTGAATCATAAATTTGATTTCTTCAAGAATCATTTTCACATTCTTACAATAAACCTATAATTTCAAATAAAATTTATACAAGTTGGGTTCTTTAAATATAGTTGAAAAAGTGTTCGTAATGTATTGAGATGGATTAATGAGTGGTTTTCAATAACAGTTTGTTATATATTATCATCATTTATCCGTCATGATAAAAAGGAAGGTTTCATATATCTCGATATGAAGGAATAATTATCCCACTCCATGAATTATATAACTGTGTGGGAATATGATGAATAATTATCTAAATAATATACTTCGATAGATAAAATTCTTCCTCAATTTCAGAGGGTTCTGATTAATCCTTTATGATGGAATCCAAAATATATTTTGATAGAATCATAGAATCGATGACTGAAATCATGTCCAAAAAAGGGATAATTTCTTCATAATGTCATAAATAGAATCCATAGGTCTATGAATCCCATTATGGGGGCTATCATTTTCATTTGGTTTAGTAACTATAGTACGTGGTGTGGATGGATGAACCCTTACAATAAGAGCGGAAGGTGCTTCTCTTATCGGGGGATTAGGTCTACTAGTTCTACATACCATTTTGGTTGATTTAGAAATTATGTATCCTCTACAAAAGAATCCAAGATGATCAAATTGTGGAATTTCCTGCTGGGTGTGGTGGAACATCCATGAGATTTATGGGCTTATTAGGGAGCACTATGATGACATTCATCCATGCAGATAGTTTGAGGAGGGATGTCGTTAGATTTGTACCTCATGGAACGAACATGTATTCCCCTATATCCTCGACTCTAATGGACAGTTCCTTTATTTTGTCATCAATTGAAGGGAATTACGGTCACTAATCATACCTAACCTTTGAGTAGAGATCCATTATGATAAAAATAACAATGGAACTGAACATCAACTCCTCATCATACAAATATTCCCTATAGAGGGTTGGCTGTTATTTCACAATTTTAAGGGGTGGTTCTAATACTTATAAAACTATATTCATGAAGTCTAATATATTCATAGAAAACCACTACAGAAAATTTGACCTATTACCAAATTCAAAACTGTGGGTATAGCCCCTAAAACTGTGGGTATAGGCTATACCCATGGTTTTAGGGAACCATGGGCTCCTAGGGAATAATGATAGCATTGACACTATACCCATGGTTTATGAACCCATGGGTATAGGTCCATCCCACCGTTTCATTAACAATGACACCATTTTATTCACATATTCCAACAGTTTTAAAGCCACATGTATAACATGGATAAAAAAGTTGTTTTTGGATTCCATCCCTATACCACACTTTTATTCTTATAGTGCATAACCACTAGCATATATGTATTATTGGTATATAAATATAAATTTAGTTATACATATTTATATAAACCATGTTTATATATAGAAAATCATGGGAATATGTGTTCCCACATAAAAAAATTGTGTCCCGTGAATTTTTTTTGCGCTATAAGGAAAGAAATCATTACCAACAATTTACAAAACCATGGGTATAGGTCTTAAAAAATCAACTGTTTACCCATGGGTTCTATTAAACGAAGGGTATTGGTCTCAAAAAACTACACTATAACCATGGTTTTAAAAAAACCATGGTCGTAAGGGAGCATGTACCCACAGTTTTTGAAAACTATGGGTATGGGGTATTATACATTACCTATACCCATTGTTTTCCAAAAACCATTAGTATAGGGGTTCCTATACCCACGGTTTTGGTAAAACTGTGTGTATAGTTTCCCATATAATACCTATACACACGTTTTTGGTTAAACCATGGGTATAGCTCTATTTTCCAATAGTGAACATTGGCCATAGAATAGGCTTACATTCCTATCTTTACTTCTTACTCTATCAGAAATGAGGACTCTTATATGAATGGAATTCAGAGGGATCATCTTCCAATTAAGATGGTTGTGACATAGAAAAATAGGTCGATGGCATAGTTGGATGTTTCAAATGGGCTCGGAGGATATCATGAGTTTGGTTGGACATCCTATTTACCATCTAGTAAGGTAACTTTTGTATACTCTTGTTGTTCACTTAATTCCATTCATTATCCTCCTCCAAACCAGTTGCATAAACACATAACACTTTCTCAGGTTCCTTTCAGAAATTCAATTTCCGAGAGTACACCATTTTCTTCAGGATTTCATTGATGACCAAACATTCATGTAGGGTGTACCAGAATACATGGTGGAAGAGTAAATAGATTTTAAGATATTCATCATCATCTTTTATAGTATTTATGAGATTTGGAAACATGATCTAGTAGTTCTCCAATATTGAGTTATAGTAACAATGGCTTAGTCAATTTGATTTTTTTGATTTTTTCTTCATGACCTCAATATATTTTTTATCTTCTTCTTTGGATTATCATAATAAAGAAGAAGTTCTTACAGATGATTAGGAGGAGAAAACACATGATATGTGGTACACTTTATGTGGATGTGGGGACATGGGCCTACTTATGTGTAAAAGTGGGAGCCTATTCTTTTTAAAATTCTATTTCCTTGATTTGACATAATTCCTTGAGAAGTTGACTTGTTTTGGGTGATGGAGTGTTACACTATATGCGAAATCAATGAATGGTCCTGAAATAATCTTATATAATTTATAGGGTCATGTGGTGTTTGAAACTAATCAGAAATATTCCACACACAGATGTATAACATTTTTTCTTGAGGAATCGGGAGGTTTAAAGTGTATATAGACCCTTTCCACTGAGTAATGAAATCCAAGACCTTGTAATTCTCCTATAGTTTGTAGTTTTAGATATCGATAAATGTTTTCTTCTATAACATCAAGAAAAACTGGAATAAAAACATATTGTGAAGATCACATCACCGAATATTTGGAAACCCTGAATCACTAGTGTACCATACGAAGGAAAGCTAGGTATTGATTAAAAATAGAACTTGTGTTTCATTGCCTCTTATTGTTTAGGTATACCCATCAGGGTAGCATAGTTGGAAATGAAATGTGTCAAGTACTACTCTGGGTAACCAAAGCTATTAAAAATGGTAAATATAGGGTTCCCATATTAATTGGGGGAAGAGTATGATAAACCCACGTGGGATAATAAATCATTATTAGTTATACTAGTTCATGATGTTCCGCCATGTATTGTAATCTATACATTCATTACTCAATAGTATTCATGATCCGATAAGGGATATCTAGTTGAGCAGGAAATGTAATTGGTAAATTTGACAGCTGGGAAAATGGAGGCACCACCACTGGAATCTCCCATGTGAAACCTATAGAGGAATTACTATAAGGATACAACTGGACCTATTTTGATTGTTTACCAAATAAAGGGAAATCTAGATCTTCTTTTATGGGATCTAAATATATCAGTTGTTGGTATCCCATGATGATCAGATCTTCTATCACTTTTTATCTTAATGCGGGGTACTCTATTGGTTTCGGTATTACTTTAGGGAGTGAATTTTAAAGATCTACATATAGAAGATACTAATCATGAACACCACATTAGAATATTAATGTGTTGAGTCATCTCAATTAATTTATTTTATCCTCTTTGAATGAAAATATTTTTTCATGTGTAAATGGATCATCCTCTCCATGTGGTAGGATTAATTAGCATTCCCCCACCATTTCCCTTTTTGGATTCTTTTTGGGGAGGTAATGATGTATTTTTTATAGAATTCACAAATTCAGGGAAATCCACAAGTTTTGTGTAAACAGACCTCCATCAAATGTATCATATTGTAGCATATTGTGAACTAAAACATCTTCATCAAGCTTATTTGTGTTGGTATATTGTTATTTAGGGTCTTTATGGGAAGTTTTAATGTTATTCAAGAACTCATAATGTATTTCAATAATTTTATTAGTTTATTTTTAAGACTAGATTTTTTAACACCCTCAACGGCGCCTTTTCATCTCCTCTGATTCTCTAGGATATGTTTTGAAGATGGTAATCAAAAGGGAATATCAATATATACTTGTCGTGTATATTCCCAATAAGGAAACCATATCATGGTATGGGAAAATTTTTGAGGATTTGTTCAGTGATGTTCCCCCATCCAAGGAGTACACTTGCCTTTATTGAGGATGTGGTTGTTGATGTGAAAAATAATCCAGTCCCATAGAGTGGGGTGGTTCATGTTCTACTTCCACAACTCTTTGTACAAGATTTACAATCCTTGAATGTATTGTTAAAAACCCCCTAACACTATAGGTTGGTTTTTCTCTAGAATTACCCTAGATGCTACTATCATAGTTTCCTTCCACATTTTATAGAGTTGTGTTAAGACGTGGGTCACTTTCATCATTTGGGTTACACCTGTACCACTTCATTTCGAATACCATTGAGATATCAGGGGTATTTGTTCTATATATAGACTAACTTACCTATGGGGGGATACATGTCCAATATTTTTATATACAAGACACAAAATTCATTCAATAGCCTCCATATTCTAGCCTAATCCTAGTGATAGATGGCGATGGCTAGTTTTTGTTGATCATATCATCAATTGTTAATTGATTCTATTTATTTAATCTATAATAAAGATATAAAATTTCATGATTGCATTTTTGGAGGTCTTTGATAATAGGAGAGCTCAGTTAAATTATATTCTCTATTATATTCCCATCATCTAATATAAATAATATATTTTGAATCTCTGATCATGTGACATAATTATTTTAATTCTTTGAGGCATGCATGCTAAAGGAATCCTTGAATGATCCACAATTTTAGGGGTAAATTATCTAAGAGATATACATAGTCAATATGAAACTTCATCCCTTCTATTACCTTTGTGTTACATTGATTCTCATTTTAGGAACGTACTATTTCTTTAATGTGAATAATAGTGTTACATACGTTGAGTCATATGTCGTATAAACAATCTTATAAAATTCCTCTATATTGATATATTTAACAGCGCCCAAAGTCCATGACATGACTTGTATATCATATTTAGCCTAATTAACCATCATTTATATTACATACACATCATATTTTTCTAGAGGGTCCTCAACCTTGTCTGATAGAATAAGATGATTCTCTACTACATTATTGTAAATGGTATGATTGGTATATAATTACTCTCTAAATTTTTAAGGATGAAAATTGAAGGTTGATTCTAATAATGACAATAACATGAGTCTATCTTCTGATAGAAAAAGGATTTCACTTTTCAATAAAAATAAATCCATTATGAGTGGACATTTCTCCAATGTACTTTTATGTAGAACGTTTTCTCAACCTTAAATATCCACAGGGAAGACCCTTTTGACAAAATTAAACACCAATGACAATAAATAATTCATATAATATTTCATACAAGGGAAGAATACCATGGATGGTTATCGAATGTGGATTATATTATTATTTTTTGATAATCTATCAATGTAGAGGTATTTTGTTACTCCCATCAGAAGATCAGCTATAGAGATTGATCAAATTAATAAGTTAATCAATCCTCAAATGCGAAGTACCGAAGGGGTGACTTTAGAATTAATACTATTACTCTCATCATTTGGTAACATGAGAGTAGGATCTTGAGCTTCCATGGATAAGTGACTTATATATTTTATAACACTTGCATTAAGTATAGTAAGATAATATATTTGATCATTATTTTCCTGTCATCTCTTGTGAGGATTCCATTAAAATTACTTCTTTTGAGAGACTAGGGACACATATTTGGGAAAGTGGTTTTAAGGTATGTAATATTTCATGATTATATATCATGTTACTTACTAAATATACTTATAAAATTCTAGATATTTTTTGGGGGTTTTTTCTAGCTCCTACTGTCCATTATTATAGGATAAATACCTCTTATTGGAACAACAGTATGTTCCCAATCTAGTTTTCTTATCATCGGGGGGGGGGGGGGGGGGTTTACCCATGACTATCATAGATGAGAGAAGAGGTGTGATTCTACTCCAGAAAGACCTATTGAGGGTGTATCGCATTTTTGGGTATATAATCATGTATCATCTCCTTTGCCACTATAATTTCCACTATTATGATTTCATGACATTCATATAGGATATAGATAGTGATTCTCATTGGCCCCTTCTCCATTTTAAAATATATGTTTTGTTACTTCAACGATTGTAATGAAGAAATATTATAATTTAGTATCATACGAAGGGTTAGGTTCGTACTCGTATCCTCAATTTCATATCATCAGACACTGATCATACATAGATGTGGAGCTATTATTATGGTCTACCCCCTATTTGCCTCTAGAAAATTCCAACATACATCTTCGGGTGCTTCTAGTTGAGAATATTGGTAGGCTTCATATGGAGGGAAGGTGTCTGCAACATTTTATGTTTTTCGACAATATTTGATTCGTGGAATTCTCTAGAAATTTCTAATTGAGGATTTTGATGGACTTGATTCATATGGGAAGTTGTTTGTTATGTCTCAATGATTCCTAACATATTTTAAGGGAATCATCCCTTGGAAACTACAAGATGAGTCTTCAAGAAATATTGTTTGGTGTGTGAATATGTATGATCATGTTCTCTATGTTCCACCAAATATGAATTGTAGTCCTCCAAGGTTTTTTCTAGATGAGTCTACTAGAAAATTGGATTTTTACGGGGAGGTGTATGTATCAGTTCAGAGTTTTCAAATAAATTATATTGGTTGGATTCAATAGTCGTGAAATTTTTTGACCTTATTCTTTGTAGATGAGTGTTTTCCCTCAATGGGGCATCTTCAACATCTAGTTTTAAAAACCATGGATAGACTATCAAGGATAGATCCCTCATCATAATGATGGGGTTCTTATGTGCGGCATTGGTGGATGTATATACTAGAAGGATTGCTTTGTATGAGCTCTTGGATCTCCTAGATGAGGTTGTTTATGAATTCTTGATCCACAACCCGAATATAATGGATTGATTAATTATTGAGTTCTTAGGATAAGATCTCGAAATTTTTTAAGACAGAGATTGGTATCATCTACTTCTCGACCCCCCAATCCTTGTTGAGTTGATTACTTGTTGGGAATATCTTAATAGGGGGCCTATTAGAAATCCTCTATGGTTGTTATAGTTCAATTATGGTAATAATTTATGAACAATTCCATTGAGACACAACATTTATGATGTTGGGTAGGATACATTGTCCTATATATGGATGATGACTCATCCTTAACAATGGTCGAGAATAATTTTATAATAGATAGTATGATTACATTTTGATTGAAGGGAGATCGTATTTTATGTACATGAAATATAGATGAAAACGAGAAACAACAAAACCCATTCATCAAGAAATATCAATATGTTAACTTCTACTTGATTTTGTTTTCTTTTTCCCCTTTCATTTTGATAGAGAAAGGGCACTGTCAGGTGGGTGAAAACATCATCTTGGATAAGAGTTCATGTCAACTTCCATTTTTTTCGAATAAACAAATCTTGGAGCCCGATTACAGATTTTAGGGGGTTTATTTTTTTACAATCATCCATGTTATGTTCACCATTCCTAAATAGTCTAAAATGAGTTTTGTTTGTAGAGACAAAAACACCCATCTAGTTACCTTATTGAAATATGCATTCCAAAGGATGGAAGTTAATGTTAATTTGGGAAACAATCCTTGGGGACTCACATTTGATGAGAGGATGGTACATAGGGATCATTAAACTATTTTAGAGGGGAATTTTTAACACTCCAATACACTTTTATATGTAGGATCGAAATAGTGATGTAGATTCTCAATATACAAGAGGGGGGGTGAATTTTATACTTTAAAAATTTCTTTGGAACCTTTAAAGTTAGTTTAGAATAACTATGTTTTCCTTAAGAAAAGGAAAAGGCTAAGTTTAACAAAGTTAAACTAAGAAAATTCACAACACCTCTTAACACCGAATGCAAACTATGAAAGAGATTCCGAATGAGGGTTCCAGAAATATGGTTCCGAAAATTGAATCTTAACAAAAGATTACAATATGAGATTCTACCTTAAAGCGTATAGAATCTAAATGAAACAGAGTACAAGTAAGGATGTATAAGAAAGTTATACTTTCCTTATATTAAAAAATGCAGCGGAATATAAACAAGTAGTAAAACTACTAGTAACAAGATATAAGTCTTTTAACACAAAGAGAAGGGTATCCAACAACCTTGTATAAAGGTCCCTTGATTTATACTTTCAAGCAATTCTGTCTTACCCACACTAGGGTAATCCCTCGATACGAAGATCGGAGTCTCTGTCTTGTTATCCCCACAAGCCCTCAACTTCAAGGTAGTTGGCAACCTCTGTCTTCCTCAGCAAGGAAGCCCTCAAACTTCAAGGTAGTCGGCACCTCTGTCTTCCTATCCCCGGAAGCCCTCGAATGTAATCATCAACATTCGGAGTCGCACGAAGCTTTGAGAGTTAATAAGAGTCTCTCTCTCTAGAATTCACTTCAACAGTATGTATGCACAAAACCAAGTTGTTCATCTGTCATCAGTTCAGCACTGAGCTCTTTCAAATGAGCTCCTATTTATAGGTAAGGTCAGCTCCTTCTCCAACGGACATATTTTCCTTAAAATTCGGAGGGAACTGTACACCTGTCACTTAGACAACGGTTAGTTTATAACAAAACAAATGACATATTTTTATAACAAAACAAGTGTAACAGAATGTACGACATCGTTTTAATTCTAACTCAAAGGTTCGGAATGAACGCTTTGGTGTAAAGGTTCGGAGTGTAATGAAAATAATAAGAGTAGACAAATTTTAGAAGTGTAAGAAATATAAAAGTTCGGAGTCTATCAAGGATATTTTTTGGAGTCTGAATTAATTCAGAGTGTATAAAACAAAGATACTCAAATTATGTTTAATAGGTGAATTCGGAATGAGAATTTGGAATAGTAATTCGTCATCAGAAATCGTAATGAGAATTCATCATCAGGATTCATAATGAGAATTCATTATCAGAATTCGTAATGAGAATTCGTCATCAGCAATTGTAATTATAATTCTTCATTATAATTCTTAATAAGAATTCTTCATCAGAATTTGTATCCTGAATCTGGAATAGAACTTAGTCAGAGTTCATATCCGGAATTTGAAATGAAACTTCCTTATAGTTCTTATCCAGAATCCGAATCCTAAAACAGAATGCTTTATATCAAAGTTTCAATGATTCTGAGAAAATAGAAATGAATCCGAATTTCATACTTAAGAAAAATATGGATGAAAATAAGATAAGGATATTTTTTCTTATGAAAGAGAATTTCCTTCTAAAAGCAATTTTTCTTAAGAAAGCAATTTTTCTTATAAAAACAATTTTTCTTATAAAAGAATTTTTTCTTAAGAAATCAATTTTTCTTATAAAAGCAATTTTCCTTAAAGATAAGGTGTTTCTGATTTTCAAAACAAGAAGGAATGGAAAAGTCATAAGGAAAACCTTATTGACTCAACAATCTCCCCCTTTTTGGAAAGAACAAACATCCTTACAAAAAAGAAATTCTAAGAAGAAAGAAATACATTAAGGCTTATCTCTCTTTGCATTAAGGATATTGATTAATATGACTAACTCCCCCTAGTCTTTGAAACTCTAAGGATCGTATTCAGATTTCCGGAGTGATAAATAAGAAGGTCTTCTTTAATGAAAAAGCTCCCCCTTAAACAAACTCTTATTAGAGTTTTTCTTTTTCTTAAGTATCTTTTTATTCTCCCCCTTTGATAAACTCTTATTAGAGTTTTTCTTTTTCTTAAGGATCTTTTCCTTCTCCCCCTTTGTGATTTTCAAAAAGAATTGGAGGGAATGGAAAAAATAACAAAGTACCTGAAATATTAGTAATGACAACAAAGGAAACGAGAGGCACAAATTTCATTAGTTTTGAAATCTCGACAAAAAAGAAAAAATTACAACAAAAAGATCGGATTTGGTTTCTTCAGATCTTTTTCCTTTGACATGAACCCCTTTAGAATAGTCTTGATCTTCTTTAGGTCTTTATGATCTTCTTCATCTTGCTTCTCTATGACAAATATTCTTGCGGACTGAGCTTCAATTTTTTCTTCCTGGGATTTCATCTTTTCTTCCTAATCTTTGATCTTTTCTTCCTGAGCCTTCATCCTTTCTTCAAAATCAATCCGATGATCCCTTTCAAACTTCCAGTTTTGAGAAATGGAATTCAGCTTCCCATTCAGATCTCTCGCTTCTTGAATCTGGAAGTTCTTTTCATCTGTCAGATTCTCTTTAAAGGATGAAGTTAACTCATTTATCTTCCTGTCCTCGGTCTCAAAATCATCTTTAACATTGTCTTGAAACTCATCGAATAACCTCATCTCTTCAACAGTCTTCTTCGACCAATTTGTCATCCTCTTGCAAGATTTTCTATGAGCTTCGTAGCCAATGAAAAACGTTTTGAACTGAGCCTCTATTTCAACACACTTGTCCATAACCATAGATACAGAGTCAGTTTTCTGATTCAAAGCATGTTGGAGCATCTGGCATCTTTAATCAATACTTGAGAAGGTCGGAATGGTTCCCACCAACTTCTTCAAAGACTGAACAACAAAGTCATGCCCCACCGAAGATGAATCCGAATCTGAAACATTGCTTGGCGAAATTTCATCATCAACAAGTTCAAGCTTTCTCTTTGAAGAGCTACCAACTTCCTTCCTCTTCCTCACTTCTGAGCTCGGAGTATCGGCAAGAATTTTCTTTCCCTTGTCTTTTTCCAGAATTGAATCTGGTTCCGGAGTTCTCTTCTCACTATCATAAACTTGAACAACATTATCTTCTTCATCAGCATTTTCCCGAACAAGAACCCCTACGATTTCCTTCTGAGCAACATCAAGTAAAAGATGTTCTTCTTCTCCATGATAAGAAACTTCTTCGTCTCCTTTCTCTTCTTCCATTGCTGGAGTAACTAGCTTTGAAGATTTAGCTTCTGAAGTTCGGAGTGATAAGTGTTCCGAAGGTGTCCCCTTGTAATCATCTACTTGTTTCAGCACATCTCCGGTTTCACCACTTCCTTCAGCACCATGTTCTACTTTTTCCACTTTCTCAACTTGCTCTACTTCTTCAGTATTCTTAGCAACAGCTTCTTCCGGAGCAACAAAATTTCTTCCTGGAGTCTCAGGTAGAGATTCCAAGGAGAAAGATCTCGGAAATAGAATAGTTGCTGAAACCATCTCATTGAATTTCAACAAAGCCTGAGCTACCTCAGCCTCAGACATCTTCTTCTTGAACTTATTTTTCTTTGCTTGTTTTTCAATCTCATCAGCAGTTCTCTCCTTCAAGGCCTTAGCCTCCACAGGGTCCAATCCGAACTGCGGATCCCCTTCTTTCCTTTTTTCATTATCTGCTCTCCACTTTGTAACAACCTCATTCGGATAGTCTTTCTTCTTCTTTGGTTTTGGAGGTGCGGAATGGACTTACGTAGACTTATGATTCTCTGCTTGTACTTCCACTTCTTTCATCATTCTCTTCCTTACTGGCTTAGACGATTCCGGTTCAGCAGCCTTCGGAGCCGCTTCTTCTTGATTTGTAAAATCGAAGAACTCACCAGTTTCCTTATTGAAAGCCACATCGATCCTCTTAAGAGTACCATTGCTGACCAGCATGATCTTGCAAAATCTTGTCTTAGATTTGCAAGCCTCCGTGAAAGACTCAAGGCACCGAACAATCAAGTTGGAGAGGATTGCTGGATACATAATAATCTGAGCTCTCATATTTCCTTTCTTCAAATTTTCAATAGTAATAAGAATGTGCTTCATCAAGTTAAACTTCCATAGATTTATCAGGAAATATAAGATATAGATCTCACTTTTCTTCAAGATATATTTATCACCTTTCCTTGGTACGATAATCCCTTGTACCCATAACTCTATAATCCGGAAATTTGTAGAAAAACTGGCAATCTTCGGAGCCTTGTCATCGGCCAGTCCGAGAGTTTCTAAGGCTTTTTCCTTGTCGAATCTACCCTTAGAGTCTGGAAACACATGCGAAATAAATTTGGCTTCTCCTTCATAAGTCATTCCTACGAAGCTTGCAGCCTTGGTGTGAGAAAGATTGTAAGTCTTTCCATAAGACTTAAAAGAGAACTTCTCCCTATTATCTTCCTTAAAGAAGGAAACTGATTCATAGAACTCAACAAGTAAGTCTGAATATACTTCATCTTGGTTCCCGGTTTTTTATACCGCAACATCTTCCCAGCCATTCAACTTAATGTTCTTTGAAATTAAAGAATCATAGTTGTTGAATAAATCCAGATGGACTAACCTTTCTCTGTAAACTAACCATTGAGAAATAGGTTTAGTGGATGACATTTCTTGAGATGCAAACACCGCAGACATTCGGATCTGAAGTCCATTGGGAAGTTCGGAATGGAGAAAACTGAAGTTCGGAACGAAGAAAACTGATGTTCGGAACGAACTTAAATCAGAGAGGCAGAGATTTGGGACGCGAGAGCTTGAGATCGATGTGGGACGAGTATTTGGGTCCCCTTTATATAGGCAATGAGATGACAGTTCACCTTCCATAGTTGATCTAACGGTTGGAATGAGGTAAGATCAGATCTGACGGTTGAAAACATGAATCCGATCTTTTTGAGGTTTTTATTAAGACAAATAATTAAGAAACCTATATTCCGAAAACATAGTACAAGAAAATTCCAGCAAGTAATATATGACTACGAAAACTTGAGTAGGAAATCATACCTTTCGGATTGGCTGAGGAGGATTATTCGTAATGGATTATATAAAAAGATGATTACGAAAAAAACTTTATTATGAAAAGACAAAGTTCTTAAAAATTTATTTCGGAAAACAATCTTAGTACGAAAAAACTCAGTACGACGAAGTCAATACGAAAAACACATTACGAAAAAAAATCAGTACAAAAATCTGGTTATGAAACTGTCAGTACGTAATTTTCCATTCCGGAAATTTTTAATACGAACACTTCTATTTCAGAAGTATTCTGTACAAGAATGTCCATTTTGAAAATTTTAGTTCTGAAAGTTCCATTCCGGAAATATTCGTTCCGAAAAGATTGAAAACAAATTTTGAAAAACTATTTTAAACAAATAGACAAATGTACTCCCCCTTTGAAAAGGAGTTTATTAATGAAAGGAGACTTTTTCAACAGAAAGTTAATTAAAAAAGATTACCTTACGGTTATCATTCTTAACTTCTGTTTAATATATTCAAATCTATCAGAAGGCAATGATTTTGTGAAAATATCAGCAAGTTGATCTTGGGTTCCGATAAACCAAAGAATAATATCTATTTTAAGTGTGTGATCCCTAAGAAAGTGATGCCTAATATCTATGTGTTTTGCACGGGAGTGATGTGAAGGGTTCTTACTGATGGAAATGGCACTTTTGTTATCACACAAAATTTGAGTTTTAGAAAAACTCAGGCCATAGTCTGTGAGTGTGTGTTGCATCCACAACACTTGTGCACAACAACTTCCAGGTGCTACGTATTCAGCTTCAGCAGTGGAGAGTGCTACAAAATGTTGCTTCTTGCAGGACCAAGAAACTAAAGAATCTCCTAAGAAATGACAATTTCCGGATGTACTTTTTCTATCCATTTTACATCCACCAAAGTCAGCATCAGAAAATATTTTTAGAACAAAATCATTTCCAGAAGTATAAAATAATCCTAGATCCATGGTTCCCTTAAGGTAGCGAAAAATTCTTTTTACCGCCTTTAAGTGAGATTCCTTAAGATTGGATTGATATCTTGCACACAAGCATACTGAGAACATTAAGTCTGGTCGACTAGCTGTTATGTAAAGTAGACTTCCAATCATACCTCTAAAATATGTTTGATCTACTGGTTTCCCAGCTTCATCAAGATCTAAAGAGTTTGAGGTACCAATGGGAGTACTTATACTCTTAGTTTTGTCATAACCATACTTTTTAAGAAGATATTTAATATACTTATGTTGAGATATGTAGGTTCCTTCTGGTTTTTGAGAAATTTGAAAACCAAGGAAAAATGTTAACTCACCCATCATACTCATTTCAAACTCAGATTTCATTAGACTAGAAAAAGAGTCAGTCATTGATTGCTGAGTTGAACCAAATATAATGTCATCAACATAAATTTGAACAATCAAAACATTTTTCTTATCTTTCTTTACAAAAAGGTTTGGATCTGCATTTCCCTTAACATAGTTATTTTGAAGCAAAAATCCAGTGAGTCTATCATACCATGCTCGTGGGGATTGTTTAAGGCTATACAAAGCTTTGGTAAGTCTAAAAACATGGTCAGGATGTTTTGTATCTTCAAAGCCAGGAGGTTGTTCTAAAAAAACATCGTGTTCAACATAACCGTTAAGAAAAGAACATTTCACATCCATTTGGAAAAGTTTGAAAGTAAATAATGCTGCAAAGGAAAGTAGAATACGGATAGATTCAAGTCTAGATATTGGAGCATAGGTTTCTTCGTAGTCTATTCCTTCTTGCTGATTATAGCCTTTAGCAACAAGTCTAGCTTTATTTCTAACAATGACTCCATTTTCATCACATTTATTTCTGAAAACCCATTTTACTCCAATAACAGAAGTTTCCTTAGGTCTTTCAACCAAGGTCCATACTTTATTCCTTTCGAATTCATTTAGTTCATCTTGCATTGCTTTGATCCAATTATCATCACCTAATGCTTCATCAGTGCTTTTAGGTTCTAATTGGGAAAGAAATGCTAGATGTTCTACTTCATTTATTAAGTAAATTCTAGTCCTTATAGGTTGGTTTACATCACCAATGATACTATCACTGGGATGATTCTTAAGAAACACCTGATTTGGGTTTTGTAAATCCTGTTCATCAACATAGGGTAGAATGTCTTCTGGGGTAAATGTTTCAGAAGTATCTTCTAGACCAATTTCCTTATCAGAAGGTTCTTCTATCAAAGGTTGACAATCAGTTTTTGAAAACACATCCGAGGGAGAAGGCTGGGATGGTTTTAAAACAAAAGGATCTGATTCATCAAATTTTACATGTACTGTTTCTTCAACAGTACAATTATTTTTATTAAAAACTCTATAAGCCTTAGATGTTGTGGAATACCCTAAGAAAATCCATTCATCAGATTTTGGTGTGAATTTATGTAAGTTATCTTTAGTATTCAAAATGAATACTTTGCAACCAAACACCTTGAAGTAGGAAAGTCTTGGTTTTCTACCATTCCATAACTCATAAGGAGTTGTATTAAGAAAAGGTCTAATCAAAACTCGATTTATTGTATAACAATCAGTACTTACAGCCTCATCCCAGAAATGTCTAGCAATAGAATATTCACTCAACATGGATCTAGTTATCTCTTGAAGAATTCTATTTCTTCTTTCAACTACACCATTCTGTTTCGGAGTTCTAGGTGCTGAAAAATTGTGAGTAATACCTTTCTTACTACAAAAAGTTTCAAAATCAGAATTTTGAAATTCTCCTCCATGATCACTATGAATAGTTTTCAATGGAAGGTTTTTCTCATTTTTAACATGAGCTCTAAAACTTTTGAAATAGGAAAAAGCATCAGATTTATTTGCTAGAAAATAGACCCATGTAAATCTAGTGTAATCATCAACTAGAACAAACACATAGTATTTGCCTCCAATACTTCGAGTTTGTGTTGGACCAGAAAGATCCATGTGCACTAACTGTAATGAATCGGTTGTTGAGACTTCACCGATTGACTTAAAACTAGATTTATGTTGCTTTCCATATTGACAACATCACAAACTTCAGAAGAATCAAATCTAAGCTCCGGTAGATCCTTAACTAGTTTTTTCTTAGAGAGTTTACATAGGTTTCTAATATTACAGTGACCTAGTATTCTATGCCATAACCAAGAATGATCTTTCATGGAACTTAGGCAAGGTAAATCTTGGCTTCTAAGATCTTCTAAGTTAAAATTGTAGACATTCTCTTGCTTATTGGCTGAGAGAATACATTCTTCATTGGAATTGTGAACTAAACACTTATCATTCCTAAAATTCACATGTAACCATCATCACATAACTGACTTATACTAATGAGGTTGTGCTTAAGACCCTTAACAAAAAGAACATTTGAAATCAAGGTTTTACAAAGAAAAACAATATTACCAATACCAACAATCTCTCCCTTAGCATTATCTCTGAAAGTTACCTTTCCTCCTTTCGTTTTGATAATCTTTTCAAAAAATCTTATGTTTCCAGTCATGTGCCGGGAACATCCACTATACATGTACCATGTATAGTTTCTGGTACTCTATTTGTTTTCTTGAAATTAATAAGAAAATTAGTTTTTCGGAATCCAAACTTGTTTGGATCTGAGATTTTCAGACAATAAAATTTTAGGAACCCACATCTTCTTAGAAAAGTAAGCTTTGTGAAATCGTAGAGATTGGGTTTTGTTTAAGGAACAATTCTTTTCCCAGTGACCAACACATTGACACTTGGTACAAAATGGGGAACTTTGAGGAACAAAATAATTGTTACTAAGAATTGGTTTTTCATGGGTATAACCAAATATGGATTTATTTCTTAAAGGTCGTATTTGGGAATACATCGTATCAAAATTTTCTTTACCATGGGTAAAGTTTGATAAACACTTCATTAAGGAAAAAATTTCGTACTTGAGTTTTACAACCATGTTTTTATCTTCAAAATCATTAGTTTTAGAACTAGAGTTTGGCTCGAATAAATTTTTCTTAGAAATTACTTTTTCTAATTCTTTAGAAAGTTTGTTCTTCTCAGAACATACTTCCTCAAGATTTTTTGAAATATTTTCAAAATCAGCATTTTTCTTATCAAGATCTTTAGAAAGATCTGATATCTCTTTTGAAAGAATATAATTCCTAGAGTTTGCCTTATCATGTTTCTTATTGAGTTTGGAATTCCCAATCTCAAGAAGTTCAACAAACCTAGAGACTTCTTCATAAGTATGTAAAGTATTTTCCTCATCAGAAGATGATTCTTCAACAGAAGAGTTATAATACTTACTATCATTAGAATTTAAAGAAACATTGGTCAAAGATTCAGCATTTCGTACCTTAGCCATAAGACAATGATTATCAATAGGTAATCTGGCTATAAGACCAAGATTCATCTGTCCTAAAGATTCATAATCAGAAGATTCATCTGAAGAGTCACCACCACTGGCACTCCAGGTGTCATTAGCTTTCAGAACTTTCTTAGCTTTATGTCACGAGACTTGGACTTCTCCCAAGCTCTCGTGCGGCACCCAACTAGCTTCCCTTTCACAAATCCTAGATGAGTTCAGCCTTTTGACACTCACAATGGAAGTAAGGATCATAAGGGAAGTGCTTGACAAGCTCACAAGACACAAGTGCAAAGAAGCTCTCAAATGCTCTCAAATTCTGTGTGTCTTTACAAATGAGGAGCCACACCCTTTATATAGGGCTTGGTGGAAAAGTCTACAACATTCTAGAATATGTACACATCCACATGATTCTAGAGTATTCTAGCCTACTCTACTAGAATATACATGGAGCATTCTAGAACCCGTTATGATCTACAACCTTCCATGGAGGCCTAGAATGTTTCGGACCCTTCAAGGCCCAAGGGGTGTTCTGCAACACTCCAGAGAAGTCTGGAATATTCCAAAACTTGGTGGAGATGTAGAGAACTCTAGAGGATTCTATAGAACCTCAACACCGGGTCTCCTCTCCAGTTGACAGGCCATGACATCCTCCCCCACCCATTTTGGCGACGTCCTCGGCGCGTCCATGATGATACTCCTCGATTGCCCGCACGAACTGCCATAAGTTGTCTACAGATTCCCAGGTTGCCACACACTCTGGTAAGCCCTTCCACTTGATCATGTACTCCTTGCTTCGTGGCACTCCACGTCGCCGAACAATCCGATCATCGAGTATGAGATCCACCATCTTATCATATGACTCGACAACCGCGGTAGGTGCCCTTGTAGACACCCCTCTGCTCGGGTCCTCCACATCTTCATGATATGGCTTGAGCATACTCACATGGAAGACTGGATGGATCTTCAGCTAGGGAGGCAACTCCAAGCAGTATGATACCTCCCCAACTTGGTGAAGTACCTCGTATGGTCCCTCATATCGTCTAATCAGGCCCTTGTGCACCCTCCTGAAAGCTTTGTGCTGCTGAGGCAAGAGTTTCACCATCACCTTGTCCCCAGGATGGAAGCTCACATCCCTTCGCCCTTTGTCGGCCCACTTCTTCATCCTCTTGGCACCTTTATGCAAGTGGGTTCTTATCATGTCGGCCTGCTCATGCCACTCCTTGGCCATTATGTAGGCGGTTGGGCTACATCCTTGGTACTTCTCCCCAAGTACCGCTGTGTGAGGAGTAAGGGGTTGTTGTCCGGTCACCACCTCAAATGGACTCTTCCCTGTCGACTCACGCCTTTGAAAATTGTAGGAGAATTGAGCCACATCAAGCAACTTGGCCCAATCTCGCTGGTTAGCACTCACAAAGTGCCTCAAGTAGAGATCCAATAAGGTATTCACCCTCTCCGTCTGCCCATCCGTCTGGGGGTGAAAGCTCATAGAGTAGTGGAGCTTCGATCCCAACAGTCCGAAGAGCTCAGTCCACAATTTACCCATGAAGCGTGGATCCTGTTCGCTGATGATGTGTCGTGGTCTCCCCCAATACTTCACCACATACTTGAAGAGTTTCCTTGTGGTGAGCTCTGCCGTCACATCTGCTGGAGCGGGGATAAAGGTGGCATACTTCGAGAACTTTTCCACCACCACTATGATGCTCCCATACCCTTCGGACTTCGGAAATGCAACGATGAAGTCCATGGTGACTGTCTCCCATGGCTTCTCTGCAATGGGCAATGGCTGCAACAATCCTCCAGGAAACTGATTGTCCACCTTGTCTTTTTGGCACACCAGACAAGACTTCACATAGGACTCCACATCGTCCTCCATCCTCGGCCAATAATATGCTCCCTCTAGCAAGGCCTTGGTGCGGTGTTTCCCTGGATGTCCTGCCCATCTCGAGTCATGACACTCCTTGATGAGATCCCTCTGTAGGTTCCCCCACTTTGGGACATATATCCTCCTCCCTGTGGTAAGAAGACTGTCATCCTCCTCCCAAAATCTCCTTGTCTTGCCCTCCTTCACGAGAGCCAAGACGTTCTTGGCTATAGGATCATGCTCCATGCCTTCCTTGATCCTACCCAAGATCCCATCATCCACACATGACAAGTGGCTGAACACCATCTTCTTGCTAAGTGCATCGGCCACCACATTGGCTGTCCCAAGCTTGTACTCCAAAGAATAATCAAACTCATCCAAGATTTCATGCCATCTTGCCTGCATCGGAGTCAGCTTCTTCTGGGTTTGTAAGTAGCTTGTGGCAACGTTGTCACTCTTTACCACAAACTTGGACCCCAAGAGATAATGTCTCCATGCCCGAAGACAATGTACCACAACTGTCATCTCTTTTTCTTGCACCGTGTACCTCCTCTCGGTGTCATTCAGCTTCCGGCTCTCAAAAGCTATGGGATGTCTTTCCTGCATGAGCACACCCCCAATAGCAAAGTCTTAGGCATCGGTGTGTACCTCATAAGGCTTGGTCGGATCCGCCAAGCTTAAGACCGGTTCCTCCATGATCGTCTTCTTCAAGCCTTCAAATGCCTCCTCGCATTTGACATCCCACTCCCACGGCTTGTTCTTCTTTAGCAAGTCGGTGAGTGGAGCCGCCTTCTTTGAATAGTCACAGATGAATCGCCGATAATAATTCACCAACCCAAGGAAAGATCTCAACTCGGGAACCTTGGTTGTCCTCTCCCATTCATCGATAGCCCGGATCTTATCATGATCCATCATGATATTGCCTCCTTTGATCTTGTGCCCCAAGAAGAGAACTTAAACCCTTTCAAAGGAACAGTTGTCCTTCTTCACATATAACTCGTTCTCCCTCAATACCTTGAACACGGTTTGTAAGTGTTCCACATGGTCCGCCATTGTCTCACTATATATGACAATGTCTTCCAAGTTGACTACCACAAACTTATCTAAGTATTGGTGGAAGAATTTGTTCATCAAGGTGCAAAATGTTTCTGGGGCGTTAGTCAAACCAAATGGCATAACAAGGAACTCATAGGATCCATACCTTGTCACACATGTGGTCTTCAGCACATCTTCCATGGAAATCCGAACATGATAGTATCCTGACCTCATGTACAACTTGGTGAACACCTGTGCCTTGTCCAATTGATCAAAGAGATCCGCTATCACTGGGATATGATACTTTTTCTTCACTGTGACTTTGATCAACGCCCGATAGTCCACGCACATCCTCGAGGAGCCATCATGCTTCTTTTGGAATAGAATGGGCGATCCATATGGAAACTTTGATGGTTGGATTTGTCCCGCATCAAACATCTCTTCCAACTGCCTCTTTAACTCCTCCAACTCAGGTGGATCCATACGATAGGGTGCCATGGATGGTGGCTTTGATCCTGGCACTAACTCAATTTCATGGTCCACCTCTCTCTTGGGTGGTAGCTTCTTGGGCAACTCCGGTGGCATGACATCGCTAAACTCCCTTAGCACGCCCTTCACCTCCTTCGGCAACTCATGGTTGTCGTCCACCGTCCCATCATCTTTCAAGGAAACCAAGTAGGTCTCCTCTCCCTTCTTGAAACCCTTCATCATTTCCATGGTAGAAAGTAAATACAAGTCATGATTGCCGCATACCTTCGTCGTCACCATGCATGGGCTTCGCTCCTCCATGATCACTATTTGCTCCAAGTGAGGTGTTGGTATGTCCTTGTCTTTCTTGAAGAACTCCATCCCCGACAGTAGCTTGAAATCATCCATGGGAACCACCGTGAGATCAATAGCACCCCTTCATTCGCAAATGCAAAGGGTCACTACACGAACAATGCCACTCGCCGGTTGAGGTGTGGCATTCACGGATTTCATGCGACTAGTCGTCTTGGACACAACTAGCCCATGTCTCCTTGCCTCATCTTCGGCCACAAAGTTGTGTGTGGATCCCATGTCGAGCATCGCATAGGTGGACTTCCCATTCAACTCCACCTTTGCATACATCAACCCATCCTTAGGTGGCGCCTTAGGTGGGTTCTTCACCTCCAACACATTTAAGAGCCTTAGAGTCCCCATTTTCCGCTCTTTGGGAACTTACTCCCTCTCCTCAAACATGGAGTTGAGTGCCTTTCGCTTGGGACACTCCTTCCATGTGTGAGGCCCATCACAAAAGTAGCATCCTCGGGGCTTGAATTCCCTTGAGAAGTCCTTGGTGTGTTCCTTGGACTTCCCCTTGTCATGGGAATCTCAGTTCCACCTCCTCTCTTGGTCTCCACCACCTTTACCCTTGAACTCCTTCTTGGGCTTAGGGGGTCCAACCTTCTTCTTGTATTCCACCAAGGACTCGGCAATGGACACAACTTCGGTGAAGGTCTTAGGCCGTCGACCTCGCACCTCTTGTTGTGCCTATGGCTGAAGACCTTTGATGAAATCATACATATGATCATAATCAGGCTTGCCACGTACCTGGAGCTTTAGCGAGACATACTCCCGAACATACTCATGGATTGTCCCCGTATGCTTCAAAGTTCGCAGCTTGTCCCTTGCTTCCCAATCATCTTCCTCGGGGTAGAACTGAGCATAGACCCATTTCTTGAATTCTTCCCATGATGGAAGTGCCTTCCCACCATCCTTGAGCTCTTGGTGCTTCATACTCCACCATAGAGATGCATCGTCACCAAAATAAAGAACGGCGGTCTTCACACGGCTCATGTATTCCATCAAGCCTATCGCCTCGAAGTACTGCTCCACCTGCGAAAAGAAGTTGTCTACCTCCTTGGCATCCCTCTTGTCATTGATGTGCTTTGGACGAGGCACAACGATCTTTGGTGTGTCCCGCACAAGCACCCCACTAGCCAACTCGCCACGATAATTTGACCACTCCCTCTTAAGTTGATCAAGAGTTTGGTCGTACCTGGCCATAGTATCTCCATGTTGTGCTAAGATCCCCTTTTTCCAGACCATGAAGGCATCATTCTCGGCAGCATTCTCCTTGGTGTACCTCTCAACTGATTCCACTCGGTCTTGGAGAGTGAAGAGCGCATCACGTAGGCCCACGACGCCTAGTGCCCCTTCCTCATCGTCTCCCTCGACATACTCGAGCCTTTCATTCACATCATCAAGGCACACCTCCTCCCTTAGGAGACGCTCCTCATGAGTCGCCACGGTCTCACGAGACTTCTCAGCCTTCTTCTTAGGAACGGTCGGGATGGCCTCCTTCTCGGATATAACAGGATCCTCCACATTCGAGCCTGCCATCACGAACACTTTCCTTGAAAACCTCTGATACCAACTGTCACGGGACTTGGCCTTCTCCCAAGCTCTCGTGCAGCACCCGACTAGCTTCCCATTAACAAAGCCTAGACGAGTTCAGCCTTTCGACACTCACAACGGAAGTAAGGATCGTAAGGGAAGTGCTTGACAAGCTCACAACACACAAGTGCAATGAATCTCTCAAATGCTCTCAACTTCTATGTGTCTTTACAAATGACGAACCAGTCCCTTTATATAGGGCTTGGTGGCAAAGTCTACAACATTCTAGAATATGTACACATCCACATGATTCTAGAGTAATCTAGCCTACTATACTAGAATATACATGGAGCATTCTAGAACCCGTTGAGATCCACAACCTTTCATGGAGGCCTAGAATGTTCCGGACCCTTCAAGGCCCAAGGGGTGTTCCGCAAAACTCCGGACAAGTCTGGAATATTCCGAAACTTGGTGGAGATGTAGATAACTCTAGAGGATTCTAGAGAACCTCACCACCGGGTCTCCTCTCCAGTTGACAGGGCGTGACATTTAGCTTTATAATACTTCTTCATGTTTCTGTCTGAATGTCTTTCCTTCCTTTCTTTATTTTTGAGCATAGGGCAATCTGGTCTAATATGTCCCGCTCATTTACATTCAGAACAAGTAACTTCTCCATCTTTCTTATCTTTCCTTTCCTTTTTCTTATAATTAGATTGAAAATTTCTCTAGCCGGCTATCTTGTTCATCCTTCGAGTAAGATTGGCTAATTCATTTTCAGAGACTTCACTCTCACTAGATTCAGATTGGAAAATAACTTTCTTAGACTTGGATCTGGTTACTCTCTCAGGAGTCTTAGCTTTCATCTGATTTGAAGTTGTAGTAAAAGCAATAGTACCATTTCCATTCTTATTCTTGATGTTGTCTGCATCTCTCTTCATTCTAGTTTCATGTTTTAGAAGAGTTTCAAATAATTCATTAAGAGTAATTTGAGTGACCTTCCTTTTCTCATCTATAGCTGTTCTCTTGGATTCCCACACATTGGGCATAATATCAATTATTTTATCCACAAGAGCTTCATCATCTAATATTTTCTCTCCCATAGATTGTATACTGTTGACAATAGTCATAAATCTTTTTTGAACATTACAGATAGGTTCTCCATAAGGAAAATTGAATCCATGATATTCAGCTCTAAGCATAGCTCTTCTAGTCTCAATCACTTTGGAAGTCCCAAAGTGTGTAACCTCTAACTTCTTCCATATACAGTTAGCTGATTCACAAGAAGAAATTTGGCTATATATATTTCTGGTCATTGAACATAGTAAAGTGTTGCGTACCTTATAGTTTAGTTGATATTCTTTCTTTTTGTTGATTAGTGAAAGTTCTGACTTCCTTGTCCGGAATTTTATAATCACCAATAAGCATAACAAAGTTGTCTACTCCTGTATTGAAAACAAAAGTTATCATACGATCTCTCCTGTATTCATAGTCATTACCATCAAAGATTGGTGGTCTTGTAGGATTCAGATTATCAATTGATCCAACATTGATTCCTGCCATACTTAAAATAACTTTGCACACAACCTTGTTAGTAGAAAAAGTTTGTAATCACAATGTTCGGAATGGGAAACGGAATGGTAAAGTTCGGAATGAGAAAGTGAGAAAGAAAAACTTATTCGTGAGTATACATATTTCAGAGACCTTCTCTGATACCAAATGTAAGATTGGTATAGAGTAAGAGGTTTCCAACCTTTGATACCAATTGTAGGATCGAAATAGTGATGTAGATGCTCAATATACAAGAGGGGGGGGGGGTGAATTGTATACTTTAAAAATTCCTTTGGAACCTTTAAATTTAGTTAATAATAAATATGTTTTCCTTAAGCAATGGAAAAGTCTAAGTTTAACAAAGTTAAACTAATCAAATTCACAACACCTCTTAACACAAAATGCAAACTAGGAAAGAGATTCCGAATGAGGGTTCCAGAAATATGGTTCTGGAAATTGAATCTTAACAAAAGATAATAATATGAGATTCTACCTTAAAGCATATAGAATCTAAATGAAACAGAGTACAAGTAAGGAAGTATAAGAAAGTTATACTTTCCTTATATTACACAATTAAGCGGAATATAAACAAGTAGTAAAACAACTAGTAACAAGATATAAGTCTTTTAACCCAAAGAGAAGGGTATCCAACAACCATGGATAAAGGTCCCTTGATTTATACTTTCAAGAAAGTCTGTCTTACCCACACCAGGGTAAGCCCTCGATACGATGATCAGAGTCTCTGTCTTGCTATCCCCGCAAGCCCTCAACTTCAAGGTAGTTGGCAACCTCTGTCTTCCTCAGCAAGGAAGCCCTCGAACTTCAAGGTAGTCGGCACCTCTGTCTTCCTATCCCCGGAAGCCCTCGAATGTAATCACCAACATTCGGAGTCGCACAAAGCTTTGAGAGTTAATAAGAGTCTCTCTCTCTAGAATTCACTTCAACAGCATGTATGCACAAAACCAAGTTGTTCATCTGTCATCGGTTCAGCACTGAGCTCTTTCAAATGAGATCTTATTTATAGGTAAGGTCGGCTCCTTCTCCAACGGTCATATTTTCCTTAATGATAAGAGGGACCTGTACACGTGTCACTTAGACAACGATTAGTTTATAACAAAATAGACGACATCATTTTATAACAAAACAAGTGTAACAGAATGTACGACATCGTTTTAATTCTGACTCAAAGGTTCGGAATGAACGCTTCGGAGTAAAGGTTCGGAGTGTAATGAAAATAATAAGAGTAGGCAAATTTTAGAAGTGTAAGCAATATAAAATTTCGGATTCTAACAAAGATATTTTTCGGAGTCTGAATTAATTCAGAGTATATAAAACAAAGATACTCAAATTTTATTTAATAGGTGAATTCGGAATGAGAATTCGGAATAGGAATTTTTCATCAGAAATCGTAATGAGAATTCATCATAAGGATTCGTAATGAGAATTCGTCATCAGAATTCGTAATGAGAATTCGTCATCAGAAATCGTAATGAAAATTCTTCATTAGAATTCGTAATGAGAATTCTTGAACAGAATTCGTATCCTGAATCTGGAATACATCTTAGTCAGAGTCCATATCCGGAATTCGGAATGAAACTTCCTTATAGTTCTTATCCAGAATCTAAATCCTAAAACAGAATACTTTATATCAAAGTTTCAATGATTCCGAGAAAATAGAAATGAATCCGAATTTCATACTTAATAAAAATATGGGTGAAAATAAGATAAGGATAATTTTTCTTATGAAAGATAATTTCCTTATAAAATCAATTTTTCATAAGAAAGCAATTTTTCTTATAAAAACAATTTTTCTTATAAAAGCAATTTTTCTTAATAAAGCAATTTTTCTTATAAAATCAATTTTCCTTAAAGATAAGGTGTTTTTGATTTTCAAAACAAGAAGGAATGGAAAAGTCATAAGGAAAACCTTATTGACTCAACATTATAGAAATAATAAATGTTATTGAAAAATTCATTAATTCCCATGCAAGATGTGGGTATCCCTTGAATTAATAATCAATTTTTATATTGTATGGAATTTATAATAATATGTATCTATTTTTATTCATCGTTGGGGATATATGTATGTATTTGATGTTCTCAATCAATGTTACCCTCTTATGTAATAATAATATATTTTTGTTTCATGTATTATTATGACACTTGTATTGAGCGACATAGGGGGTTATTTATAGTATAACATCATCTAGGGAGATGGGTTTAGTTTTGATGTTTGGATCAATAACTTGATATGGGATTTATACATAATATTTTGAAAGGATTTAGAACCCATATTTTTTGGTTCCACCTAATAGTTTGCATCATACCTTTAAAAAATTGTGATAAAGTGCCAAACATTGCAGTTTAACATCATGTGGAAAGGAAATTTATGTGAAATGTACATAGTCAAATATTGGTGTTAGGATTATGATAAAGAATCACTAAGAAACTGGAAGGGCTATGGATTAATCTGTTGATTATGACTATACTTAGAATTTTAACCATAGAGAATTAATTTGGGGCTTTCTCCTAAAAAGAATTCCTTTTGATGTTGAGTTTGATGTCATGAATAGTAGAGTTTGTTTCTACAGAGAGTTGGTACAATTGGGTGGGGATTATTACTGAAAATCATTACCAAGACTAGTTGGTGATTGCACATGAGATGATACACAATTGAATAGGGGTTTTTGGGTTACCCTAAATAGAATTCCCATTTAGTATTTATTAGGAAACATATAGTTGTCACAATCACAACTGACTTCTATGCCCACATGAGTCATTCTTGGTGTGAGAAATAAGAGAAGAAATTACATTTTAAAAAACATGATTCACTTTTTCTGTTGGCGGATGGATGTTTGAGACCAAAGGGATAGATTGAGGGCTTTGAATGTTCTCATTACCTCTTTTATTTTAGTAATCAAGAAATTAAATCTGACTCCTGAAAACTACATTTCCAAGATAAGAGGATGAAGGGTGCCACATCTAGAAAAATGTTTAAGGGATAATTCCAGGAGGGGTACCATGGGGTTAGATTTTATGGATTACCTGATATAGTATTATTCCATTGGATAGTTTGATTGGATATGATTTGGGATTATAACCAATAGGAGGCCATATAGTATGATACATGGATTTGAGAGAATAACCTATTGAGACCCTAAGAAGGAATGTGAGATCAATATATAAAAAATGATTATATTACATGACATGAATAGGACCATGTGGATTTTAATATCATATATAACCACTATTCACACAATATTCATTCAGGAGTTTGAGATACATGAAAATGTGGTATATATGGTAAACAATATAGTCCATCACCCAAAGGTAGAAGGGGTCATAATGATGAGAGGAGAAAAAGGTATTTCTTGTTCCCATTACCTCCCATCATTGAACCTAGGATAATCAAATATGGATATCCATATAGATATATCCTATTGGAATGGACATTGAAGAGTGAGTGAAGACTTAGTGGTCTTGTAAGAAATGTTAGGGGCTAACTCTAGAGAGATTCTCTAATCTCGATTCCTCATGAGGAAAGGAGGAGAATTTTATACACCTCAAAAGGTAAATAAAAGCATGATCCTCTCCCTTCCCACTAGAACCGAAGGCCTATGGCCTTAGGTACAATGATGTAATGAAATGGTCATATCCCTTATATCTATGATTGGGAAATACCATGTACCTCCCCCAAGGATGGGGTCCTCATTACCAAATGAATATATATCCACAACCACCCTTAGGACACTAAATAATATGTAGAATTAGAGTATGAAACCTTTGATTAATGGAAGGAATATCGAAATTGTAGAAATATTGGTTTTTACTCATATATTGGATTTTAAATTATAGAGGCTTTAGTAGAGGATTGAATTTGACCTCTCTTAAACGATGGAACCAACAAAAGAGGTTCACTACCATTAGTTTCTTGGAATAAGGAATGAGAGGATTCAATCACAGGACAGAGGGTGTTTAAACCAAGGGGTATTTTGTAGGGTTGGCATGCAGGGACAGGAAGGGAGATGTGTGGGTATGATTGCATGAGAAGAATGTGTTCTGGGTGATAGACCACTTGAGAAAGAACAATTTGATGCTATTTTTATCAAGGATTTAATGGTTACCTCAGGTTTTCCTAGATTTATCTCAAATGGGTCGCTGGATATTGAAGGGACCTTATTGGTTATCATATATTGACAAGGGGTAAATTGTTCCTCATATAGGTGCCATGGATTTTAGACCGTAAAAGTAATTTATTTCCAATATTCCCCATCATTATATCTTATATATTGTTTTAGAGAGATCCCAAGAAGGTTTTTGTTTGTATGGGTGAAATACAATGGCAACAAGAGCTTCAAAAGTATTATTTCTATTTTTTATTGCAAATATGAGGATCCCAATGATCCTACATATAGGGAAATATGGGACCATGGAAGAAGGTGTCATGTTAGACATGTCATTTTCATTTTCCAATGAGAAGGTCTCATATGTGGTGCCACGTGCCTTCCTGACTATCTCGTCAAATGTATGGCCATTGAATGTTCATGTACAATACACCCAGCCTCTTCTATGGAAGGACCTATGAAAAGTGGATTTAGAAAGGTTGTAACCCCTATAATTCTTATCTTTTGTTATTTTCTTCTCCTTATGGTATTTTCCATTAACCCCTTTAAATTTATGTGAAAAAGGGAATTGTCTATATGGTTATATAATTTTATATTATACAAATTTAATAAATATATAATTCTATGAAAACTATCATACTCAAATTTAAGCATTTTTAGATACATGATTCACATTAACTCATAATGAAAAAAATTATTTTATGGCTTCATAAAGTCAATTATTCTATAACATATACATTTGATTCAATCCATAAATGAATCTATTTAAAATTAATTCATTTTTGTAATTTTCTAGATTTAGAAAGCCTACAGGTTCTGTTATATACAAATCAAATTGATGGATCCCATTATGAAATGTGGTTTTGAAATATAATTTATTATCCCACAATCATGGTATAATTTTATGGAAAACAAAACTCTAATTTATATAAATATTGAAACCGAAGAAAACCTTTTTTATATGATGCATTGAAATTGAATAATCTGTTTATCCATTAGTTTCGATTTATAGGGATTATCTATAACTTCCATGTTACTATTTATCTTAAATGTCCATTTACACCTAATAAAGTTTATGTCAATTTTCGGATAGATCAAAACCCAAAAATTGTATTAAAACATGGAATCCATCTATGAATTTATTGATTCCTTCAATAATAATTCTTATGATCTCCCTACACCCTCTATTTAAGATATATGATCATTATCAGCAACCAACAATGAGTCCCCATCATTTTTCAGTAACAAACCACATAGTTATGGTTCTCTTAACACTCTATAATTCATATGTAGTACTTATATTTTAGGAACAATGTATTATATAGGTAACTGGGGAGTATGTACTTATACCAAACCTTGTGTATATTGAGAATCAATTTCAAAAAATTAAATCATGGACTCAAGATTTTTCTATGAAAATTATATCCTTCTCATGAAATACGGGCTTCCTTGCAATAACCAAATTATTTTATAAAGGGTGTTATATGCAGTATCCCATTGTTTTTTAAAGATACCATATGAAGACACAATTAATTTGTTTGGGTGTTGTTTTTCACTTGATCTATCCTTTTAAAATTCATCACAAACTCATGCATAAACATGTAATAATACAGGTTTCTTTCCACTCCATGACTTGCAGTAAATACTATTTTCTGCTTTTTTGGTACTCAAATTATTAACTATTACTATATATATAATTCATTTCCTCCAATGGATAAAATAAAATTTTTGTGAATAATCATTGAACTTATCATATCGAAAATGGAATAGATCATCCTTTCACTTACACTATTCCACTATAGTGTAAAAGGTTGAATCAGCTGGGATAAATACCATACACCCATATAAATTTGTTAATCTCTATGTTAAGATATCCTCCACCATGAGATGATTGATGTTTATTTTTCTTCGTTCAATTTTGATTCATAACCTCAATCTTTATCTCTTCGAACATCTCAAATTATTTAGACATATAAATTGTTATGTTTATATAGACATATGTACCTGAATAGTTTCAAAATGTAATAATGTATAAGATTACACGTTTTTCACCTATTGGAAAAGATCCACACTCATCATTGTGTACCTATTCTATAAGATCTACATCATTTTCCCCGGAAAAATTGACTATTTTTTTGGCCATCTTTCATTATAATAAATAATGAAATATTTCAATTGGATTTATCTCAAAAGAAAATAAATACCAATCATTAATGAACCTTTTCTAATTTTTCTTATTTACACGACCATGTCGCTGATTCCAAAATTGGGGGACATATGTGTCCCGCAAAACAGATTCATAATCAATTTTCAATATTTGGTATTTTTAATTCAATACATTTAGACCATTATTAAATTTTTCCATACCATAATATATACAATATTTATGAATGTAGAAACCTTTATTTCCAAATATTTTAATATATCCTTCCATATAAAAAATGAAACCAATATAATGTTCTTAGAAACACTATGTACATAATAATAGCTCTTTAAAACCGAAAATAAATCCTATTATCAATGTAATGTGGTAGTCTCTAATGGAAAGTGAATCCATCCCCACACTTTTGGTATCCCGTAGATCTACATCACTTTGTGAATCATTCTGAAATACACTACGTTTCTATTTTGTGATACAAATGTGAGCACCAAAAAAACATATAATACCCAACATACTGATATATAATAATTAACCAAAATTAAAAATTAACATATATATATATATATATTCATATTTCTTCATTGGATTGGTAAAATTACACTTATTGTGGCTCATATTTTCACATCAAAAACATACCAAATCCTGTTACATTCCTTTCTATGTGATCTTCTCCATCTTAGAGTGATAGTGTTCTGGTGCATTATACCTGAAATAGGTATTTGGGTCCAATCCCTAGATCCTCATATTCTTATTTATTGTAAAGACACCATGTTTTTCATTCCCTATGTTTTATCCACATTTTGGATATGATTAAGATGTTATGTTTGTGTCTTCTTGATATTTCTCATATTACAATTTATAATAAAAATTTATTAGTTTTTGTGTAGTGATGATATAATGAAATGTTTTCCCAACCCCATAAGAATAATAAAACCATTCATTTCTAGGATATAAATATAGTAAATCATCTGGAATACATGTTCCCTATCTAACATCAACTCATTAAGATTTCATGTGGATAGTGCATTAGATATGTCATATCTCTTTGATCTTTCTAGTTCATGATAGAGACTCGATGGTGAGAAACAATGTTATAAACATATATATCCTCATATTGATTCAAAATATCATTGGACAAGGTATATAACCCAGAACATATTATATTTATTATTTCACCTACATGATTTATATAGATAGATACCACTTCCCTACTATCCTCATTTGAAAGAGACACAAGAAGTGGGGTTTCCATTACATACAATTTCCAATCATGGGATAGAATAACATGAAAGAAGCTATACCATAACATGAATTTTATTAAAGATACAATAACATCCTTATATAGTATTGATAATAGTCATATTTTTGAAGTTGTTAGATTTTATATTTAATAAATATTCTTAAAGGACTATTATTATTCATTTTTATTACAAAAAATAAATTAATAAATTTATATTTTAAAAAAAGATTTATTAATCTCTATATATTTTATGAAACTTATCTACCAAAAAAGTTGTTTTGGAATATATTTTATCTTAGTTGTTTTTGTAGAATGGACTCATATACTTTTATTATAACCCAAACATCATCCTAAAAAGCTATTTTAAGGGATTTAGATTAGTGTAACTTACCAACTATAGTAACTCATGTTTCCATGATCTATTGAGTGAACTCCACAATCATGAATTACCATTTTTTATTTCATTAAAATTTTACTCTTATTTATACCATGTTCAACTTCAATAGTCAGCCCTTTATGTAAACTAAGTTATGTTAACCGTGAATACCATGCCAACAATGTACACAATAATTTAATGCATCCCAACTAGTGTTGGTTAAGTACGATTGACATTGAGGATGATTCTGACATATTTAGTTGAAAGTTAATATAAGATAATATTTCAATCAAGGTATTTTATCATTTTACATTTCTAATTAATATTAAGTGGGGTTTACTTTGATGATTAAGCATGTATGAGAAATCATTTGTATTGAATATGAATACATTTTATCCCATATTTCATTCTTGTTAATTCATTTATTAGGTGATCTTGTAGAATTCAAAATCAAATAAAATTAAATATGAAACTAACATAAATTAAATATAAGTGGCATTATCGTGATATTTGTTAGTTGTTTATTTTTCTAGTTTATAATAAAACAACCATCGAATATAAATGAAAACCATCTGGAACCTAGATAGGTTTGTGATAAAACATTGCAAATTTGGTTCTATTATATATACTTGATTGGGGTTTCCTCATCTTCATGATCTGGAAAACCTCCACTCTCTGAGGAGCTCCATACATACATACTATTTTTATCATATTTTGGTGAAGGGACCCAATTTATTGTACAAAAAAGGTTTTAAATAAAACAAATTGTGGTCAAAAATTCCATTACATAATAAGGAAGAGGGGAATACAAATATTAATTGAATAATAATATAAATATACTAAATTTAAAGAAACCATTCAAACAGAAATGATAATATTATCTTATGATACTACACATATAAATAATCTTACACACATTTTAGATATTATATTAAATTTATTTTATTCATTACTCATTTAAGATAATGCACTATGAATTAGTATAATTACTTAAATTTATATTAATTCTATCAACTAATCCTTAATATACTATCATCTAAAATATAAAATAATTTTTCATTCATTTAAAATAAATTATATAATCAATTGTAGTTAGAAGAAAACATTTGTTTTCATCTAATTATTGACATGAAAATTATTTTAATATATAACTAAAAAACCTATGAAAATGAATTCACTATTGAATAAATGACACAAGGTAAATATAATCAATAGGTTTAATTATAAATCTAAATCTTCTTTCTATATAAATCTGAGAACAATGTTTTCAATAAACTGCATGACATGTATTATTTTACACGACATGTTCTTTTTATCCACCCATGTTAAGAACATGTTAGTCCCTATTTTATGTATCTGATACACAACATGCTTGGGACACCTAATTTACTATGTATATGATTCAAAATTTGTAATCATTAAAAGATTTTTAAATGATTTATTATTAATGATGAAAAAATGTTGATGATGAAAAAAATGTTTAAAAAAATTAAGAAAATGATAACACATATTCAATAAATCAATTAAAAATTTATAGAAAATTATTAATTAAACAGTTGACCATTAAATTACCTCTTTTAGGTTTCAAACATAGTGGAACCATCCGTTGAACATATGAGCAATTCATATATTATTTATTAATCAAATGTAATAAATTTCTTACATTATAATATGATTATGTCTGATAAAAAACTACATTAATAGACTATATCAGGACTCCAAATCAAAGGGAGATGATAATAACCTGAAATTTATGAATAATGTATAAGAATATAATTAATTTCCTCCAATTTTAATTCCACAGTTATTGAAGATCCATTGGATTCGAATTCCTCATACTATCATTACACTACAAGAGTAATGTATAGAATCCCACTATCAAATATATATAGGTATACCCCAATATCCTATCTATATTTTTGAATCAATAATTTATATCACGTCCCACCCTAAATACTAGTATTTTCCATGGTTGACCTTAACAATTTTATTCTTGAAGAGGGAGAACTCTTGATTCTCTGTTGATGATTTGAAATATTTTTAGATATCTCTTTCTATATATAACTATTGATATGTATCTAATCAGTTTTTCACACACAAAAAGTAACTTTAGGATTGTGAAATATTTATACATAATTAGATATTTATTATAGAATGTTTACTATTTGAAAATTTCACATAGTCCCATAACCATTTAAAATATTTGTAATTAACTAAATGTCCATTATTATTATTATTATTAATATTAATTTTATTATTAATCACATTACATGTGAACCAAAATAAGAATATAAATAAATATCTATTATTTTTTACTATACCATTAAACTTGGTCAACATTCCTTCATCAAAATAAATCAAACCACAAATAATAAAAATTTAATTATATAAATGTAACTACAATATTTATACCACCAATATTAGAAATAATATATATGGAAAACATGAAATATAATATTTGTTATTAATTGTTTATCTAACATTATTCTTTTGAATAACTTGCAATTAAATTACAACGATCAACCAAACATGAATAAATATTATCTATTCTAACTTATTAAATTCATTTCTTGAATTGAACTAAGATAGTTGATAAAATTAGTCTGTGACACTCAGGTCTTCCATCTTAGTAGAATTGGACATAACCACCTAAATACTAATGTTAATATCTATAATCATGTGATAAAATACATAGATAATGTATATAACATCAATGTGATGTCCAACGTCTAATGAATGTGTACCACTTAATATAATACTTTTTTTCAGGATATATCTAATCATGTTTTTTGCACAGAGGTTCAATCAACCTATATAATAGATTTATCATTATTTTATTTTCCCATTATGAACATTCCCATCAAACCCCATGGCTATTGATTTATGCACGATTTTCTATTCCAATAAAAGTCCTAATATATATAATTCTATTATAGTTCAAACAGGTTAAATGATTTCTTGAATTTCACACTAATTATATATCACTCGTGAGGCACCTAATGTATCATACACCATCGTGAACATATGTAATAATTTATTTAATCAATAAATAAATGTGTGTGAGTATTGAAAAACATTAATTATAATGTTAATATCATGGGATAAGTACAGATATCTGCATATTGGAACATCTAGTAACAAAATGAAATATGTATTTCTTATTGATAAGAATGTTCTCATAAACATCTATATTGTAGAATACCAATGGTTCACAACATTTAAAGGCATATCAATGTATTATGTTCCCCATAAACCAATATCTTATATCATCATTGTCCAATTTGAAAAAATAATCCACTTATAGAATGAGATTCATGAATAATATTGTGGAATCTCTAGGTTCTTGTAATATAAGGGAACTAATAAGATCTTTCAGTCCAACATATAGTCTTTGGTAATTATCACATAAAAAATAATACAAAATAAAATTCATGACCTGATAATCTATCATCTTTAATTTAAAAAAATGACATCAAGTACAACAAAAGTTGGTTCTAGGGAACAATATCTGACAAATCCCAAAACAAATATAGGAGTCACGTATGATCCACCTTTATTCATTTAAATAAAATTACATCATGTATAATCAGTTTTTCTATGTAGTGTGTGCATTTTTTTAAATATAAATATCTAAAATGATAAAAAAATGAACGAGGTACAATATTTTTAGTAACAGTCAGTGGAAATTAGAAGGAATAAACCAATCATGTGATCAAACCCCAACCCCAAACATGAATGAATACATTGTTCCTTATATTTCCACTTAATTAATTACAGTTTTTTGTACATTGATTATAATTCGATTTATGATATTTTAATAAATATTATAATTTTATTTTATTATTGGTTTACTAATAGATGAATAATAAGAAAAAATGAATAAAAGGTTTTAAAATTTCTTGTTTTTAGTGATTTATCAATATTTTATAATAAAAATAATTAAATAATTTACATGTATTCATCACATATGACATTATAGAAAATTCATGCTGAGTTTCCTAATTTCTGGTTGATTTTAATTTTGACAAAATCACCAATGATATGTGATTATAAGTTGTGATTTAACATTAATGAGTAAATTTAGTGGAATTTTTTGTTTTTAATGATATAAATGATTGTATATTTATAAAAAAAATTCATAAATTGATTCCCACTATGTGATCTATATGGGTAAATAATTCTATTTAAATTATACATGCATCATTTAATATAACCATAAATTTTAATTCATTTCTACATAATTGAAGATATATTTGAGTTAGTTTAATGGTATTTATCTTTTAAACATGGTATTTCTATAGTTCCTATCCTATTATAGGTACCTAATATTATTTTTGTAAATAATAATGAAAACCCAAAAAAACAAAACAATAATAATATATATAAACCCACATAATATATAGGATGGTATAGAAAATTCAAAACATTCGAAAATTATTATGTGATATTTTTAAAAATAATTGAAATTTTTATAGGGGCGATTCATATGTTTGAAAATGTTATGTTTAATTATTTAATATCAACAAATTTGTAATAAATATAAGGTTAAAAATATGTACAAATGTTTATTACACATATACATGGGGATTAATTTGGTCTATCAGCTCATTAATTTTATTTATAGTATTAGTATAATATATATTCTTAAATTTCATTTTGATAAAATTTATGAGACACTTCATTCAATTATTATGAGGAATACCGGCTTTATTTGAATCATGTATATTAAATTACTAACTTGACTTGAATTTTCATTGGATAAAAATTCATAATGATCTTTTGAAAATTATTATGTTAATAGCATATTATATATTTTATTAAATGTTTCTTTTTACAGGAGTTAAAAGGATTAGCTGTGGGTGTGGGAAAACATTATAATTTTCCATCTTTTTCAACCCGTATATATATAGATTTAAATGATTCATGGATATAACTTCAAAATATTACCATCATTCTCCCTTATTATTTTCCATATCTGTTTAATGTAAAATATTTTTAGAATTTATTTTTTCATATGTTTTTAGGTTTTATGGAAGATTTCGGTTATTTGGGAATCATGTAAATAGTTGAGAAAAAAATTATTTTTTATAATCTATTAAAAACACTAAAACCCCTTTTTGGATGAATACATAGATTGTATCTCATGTGTTATAATTCCATGTTTATTTTAGAGTGTATGTATCATGTCATCGGGCCACATGTCATATAATCCATGACTCTGAGTGATAGGTCGTTGAAAATAACATGACAAACAATGTTGACAATAAGGTACACACAATGTATCCCAACAATAGTTAATTAACCACTACAAATTAATTAGATGCTGGAATTTTGTTCATGATTTTTGGGAAAATTATAATATATTCTTATTGACTAAGTATATGTCATGTAGTTTTTTACACACCATATTATATTAGAAGTATAGAATATAGTTATTCTAGTAGAGGTTCAATTTGTTTAACCATAGAGTTAATGTTCTTTCTATATCTATTTTATTTTGTGAGATTTTATATTTTAAGTACATATTATTTTTTCCATCATTTTTATGATGTTTCAGTGTTTATTCATTTTGTTTTTATTAATTATATAGTTTCACAGTTATATGTTCACTCATAATGTTTTTTATTTGGACAATTAAGCATCTATTTAATTTCATTTTCATTTATTTTATTAGTAACCCCATATCTTTTACCTATGATGGGGATAAAATAGAAAATCTACATATAATTATGGCATTGGTATTAGGAATGGTGTAATGATGTAATGTGTTTTAACAACCCATGATTTCTATACATACTATTTCATTAATTAAATATCATGTTGAGTAATATTCCCCAAAAAACAAAAAAGCATACATTAATAAAATAAAATTACTAAAAATGATATAGATAATACATCCATTAAATTTCAAGATATCAAAATAAGTCACCACTTGTGTAAAAATATATATTAATACAATAATTATTTCTTTTTCCTAAAATTATTATTTTCCAAATATTTGTTTAATATTAAAAATAATTACAATAAAATTTGTAATTATATTTTCATATAAAAAAATTATTTAAATTCTAATAATCACAATTATCTAATGATGCTTTATGGTTTTCTCTAAAATAATTTATTTTTAGGGGAATAGTCACAATTATATATTTTACTAAAATTTTAATGTTTATTAGTATGTAAAGAAGTCCTTATAAAATTACATTAAATAATCAGTACAACAAATTATTTATTTAGATACGTTATGAATACAAAAAATTCATTTTTGGATTTATAAAACACAATTTTAATATTTTGAAACTTATGCAATATTTTTCTCGCACAACATTCTTATAGTTTTTTAATTGATTTATCATTTTGTGATATGGTTTTTTATTTTTTAAAGCCACGTAACTATAATTTTTTCAATAAAAAACAATTACTTTCATTATAATCAAATAAATTACTAATGTTTTCCAAAAAATAAAATTTAAACATGAAGATAATATTTTCATAAAATGGATTCTATGTATTACATAGGATAATGTTAAAATATTTTTTAATATAAATATATATTTTATTTTGATAATAGTTATTAATTTTTTTTAGTAAGTTTAGCTAAATTTTATAAGAAGGAAAAATTTATTATATTGTAATAAAATTAAAATGTTAAAGAAAAATTTATTACACCGTTACTATTGAATAATAGTAAAAGTGAACAATCTAAGAGTAAATGATATTCAAACAATATTAGAACATGAGTTAAAATGAACAGTTGCATGATTATACAATTTTCCTTTCCCCCCACCACATTATTGTCGACTTTGGTTCAACATTCCATATTAAACATGTTCTATATTAATATTTTGATTTATTATTTACAAAATATCATTTCTTTCATATATAAAATGAGCTCACCCATATCCCGTTTATGTATTCATTATATAGTAAGACATTGAAGAAAATAATGATCTTGTATCTCATAAACTCTTTTCCCTTATTATACATTTTTTTATCTTTCCAATAGACAATGTTATGGATACTTAATGTGTTACCCAAGGGAGGACGTCCAAAGTGAGAGGTAATGTTCTCAACCGAGCTATCATAATTCATTAAATATTTTACCCCATCAAAAAATTTATATCCTGAAATATTTGATAAAATAAATATTGATAATTTAATGAGATGTTACTATACTAACGGAATATCCATTTTTCCTTCTTCCAAACCCATTAAAAATGATGTTGTCATCCTACATATATGAAAACTACCACCTCCACAAACTCCGTGTTTGATTTTTCATCAACACCTAACATGGATAGTAATATAATTATTTTTAATAGTTATTATTATATTTAAAACCTTAGTATGCTTATGAAATTATAAAATAGTTCTTATCTTCCACCAAATCTATGGAATATAAATTCATCACCATTTCATGATCTATATTCCAATCGATAATTTTATTATTTATCCAAATATCTAAAAAGATTAATAAAAACCACAAAAAATATAAATCTTATAATTATACATATTTAATAATGATATTACACCAACATGATAATTTTAATAACCATACTCACACATAGATCACAGTGTGTTCTGATCTGGGTCTGTTTAAATACCTATATGATTAATGGTATAAATATATATCATTGGTAAAGAATTATTAATAATTACTTAATATACTATGAAATAAAAAGTAAATAATTTTTTAACGATAATTCTAATATCTAACCCATTATTTAAACTCCACCCTTCATTAACAAGAATTACCTAAAAATTATCTCCAATGAATTCATTATCTCAAATCATAAATAATATTCTCATGAAATAAAACTTGAAAATTATTAATAATTAGTAAACAAATATTCAAGAATAATAAATTATCTCAGAATTATAATCCTTAAATCTATGAATTTCAGGTTTTGGGCCCAAAGAAAGTGTGTGGTTGTCGGAGATATAGCATGATTTCTCTCAATTATCATTTCTCAATACTATGATTGAAGATCATGAACATAAAATTTTAAATAAAATTATTTAATATTTGTATCAATGAAAAACTATTCATAGTAATATTTATCTTTGATGAGTTTTGACCATCAAAAATGTATATTTTTTATTTCCTTCTTTGTGTTATCTATATCAAAGGATAGAACCACTCTAGAGCTGATCTATACATGCTTCATTGATCTTAGAAGAATTCCACTTGATCTCATGGAGGTTTCATGATAAATCAAATCTATTTTCCATTTCATTCCTTATCAACACATATTTAGTCACGAAGAAAAATAGTCTTCATTTTCCATTCTGGAGAGAATATTGGTGGAGGAGTCAAGAGATATTTCATTATGTGAAAATATTCTATATTTCAATTTCACAACATTTTTTTTAATATATTCTATATAATAAACATAAATGTCTATTTATAGTGTTTTGGTTTATGTTTAAATAATAATTTTATTGAATTTTGGATATTAAATAATATTATAACATTTAATGAAACTGCATTCCAAATAATAAGAAATATATTGTTATTATTTATTGCACATCAATATGAGATATTTGATAGAAAATATTTAATGGGTTGAAAATAATTATTTATTATCTTATTCATTCTTAGTTTATTCAATCTTCATGATAATAAATGAAAAACTCGTGAAATATTTTATTTCTAAATATTAATTTCATTCAAATATAGATATTTATGATATAATAAATAATATATATATATATATTATTCACAATCCAGTGGTTAATTATTCATTGTATTAAAGTTTCAATAAAACGTGTATAAAATTATTCTCTTATGTTGAGAATAATATGTATTCTGTTAATTAAATTCACATATCATTTAATCGATATTAAAAGAAACACATAGTCTGTGAACATCTACAATTCTTTCTCGTTGGAATTCAGAAGGCATGACTATTTTATAAGAAAGATATATATAAATGGGTCAAGGATCACATGAGAATTTACATAATATTGTAACACCAAAAACATCATTTTAATTCTCATTTTCTAATATAATCTATTGGTAAAAAAATATCAACAAGAAAGATGCACAATACTAGGATCAACATATATTCTTTTTATGTTATACAATAACTACGTGAAATAAAAAATGATACACCATGGACATGCATTTTAATACAACTGTTCTATTTCAATAAAAGTGTCCTTGTATCAACATCCCTTTATATTAATGGGACAAATCATTCCTAGACATATTCATTAATTAAATGTTAATCATGATGAACCAATTGTACACTTCCTCCCACCAACAAACTATGTGAATATTTTGGTTACAAAATCTAATTGAAAGAGTCATTAAATTCATCAATGATAATTTTAAATTATAAGGATCATTACACACAATTGCTGAAGATAATATCTGATGAAATGAAAACACTAAAAATTCCTACAAGCCAGTATGTTCTCATAACCCCCTGACTTGGAGAATTCCATATGAGAACATCATGAGAAGAAGACTCATACAATTGTGATAACTCAATCGTGATGGTATATATAGTATTATCCTTATCGTTGTATTTTATCTAACCATAGAAATATATTTATAAATATCATCATATAACCTCATGGTTTTCATTGTAATAGAAAACTGATATGATCTTATCAGTGTGAATGATACCCTAGTACATTACCATATTGATGTTTCGTTAAATAAGAATAATCATGGGATAAGAAATTTAAATTAATATTTAATTTATTGAATATAAAGGTAATCTAAATTACATCTTCTTTAGTTCACAGAAACCGACTCTAACATATATAGGAACTAACACCACCATTATGAAAATAGTACTAAACTATTTAATTTAAACTATCAAACATTATATGATGAAAATAAAATATAAATAAATAATATACATATAATAAGTAATTGAGAATAGTGATTATAAAAGTTTATATTTTTAATAAGGTTATAAAACTGGTGATTTTAATAGTTATTTTTTATATAAGAGTTTAGAGCATGTTCGGGTATGCGGTATGAAGGTAAGGGGTGTTCATGTCTATATTATTTTCATGTGTGAAAATGATTATTCTAAAAAAATGTTTCCATAATAAATGATTTATTCTATTCAAAAATTGTATTATAATTGATTTCACCTTTTTTTGGAAGATACCTTTAGGTATTTATTTCATTATAATAATTAATGATGTAATGAATTATTTTTGTCATTTCTAAAAAATCTCATTATCTACCGTATCCATGTTCACTCTTCCCTCTAGTTTTATCCTGTCTTATTTTTAAATTACAATATGATTTTTTTGTTAATATTCATGCATCTCAATAAATATTTTTTTTTTGAAATTTATCACTTTTTTTATAACTTGGGTTTACATATATATATCTTTAAAATAATACAATGGATTTCTCTTTTAAATTAATATATCTCTCTTACACTAAACATTTCATATGGAAAATTCTTTGTATCTTCAAGCACTATATAATTAATTATAAAGTGGATTTTTTTCATGTTACCATTAATAAAATAAAATTTTAATTTGATTATTAATTTCAATCCTTTGTAAAAATGTTATGAATTGTTTAATAAAAGATCATTTTCATGGATTTGTATTTAATTTTCTCTTTAAATTATCAAATTAATATATATAATTCTTTTTATAGAAATAACCTACAAATTCCAATTTGAAATATTATTTTGTGTGACAACATGTGACTATTAATTAATCAAATTCCCAATTTTATATTATGAGAGACGATTTAGAAATGATATGAAACCCATTTTCTTTGTAATTGTACATAATGATATGATAAATGATTGATTTCAAATTTAAAAATTTTGTTTACATATTGACATTTCAGGTTCTATTTCACCTCAGAATTAATATTTTAATGTTTGAAATCTCATCAGTTGGAAATAGACCATACGTTTGAAAATATATATTCTAATAATAAACTGTAAGTATGTGAAACCTATAATTGGAATGGGGATTATATTTTTTATGTCGAAACCACTAAATAATTATTCACAATGCTTGTTTTTTATATTGTTTTTTATTAAGATAAATTTACACAATATTTCATATATTTATTCCAATGATTATGCTATGTGGATTATGTTTTTAACCTAATGTTTACACAATCTTATTCCATGATATATGTTTAATCCATTGAGATTACATGTCTTATAGTCATTGTTTATGGATAAATCGTATTATTACATGATTTTATAAAAAATAAATTTCTCCGTAGAAAATCTCTACATTTATGATTATGATCTTCCTACTTGATGAAATGATAATGAGTTTCTCCATTTCTAATAATTTTATATCTCCCTCATTATAAATCTTACATTATCATGTTTCTGAAAATACAATAACTTCTAAGACATCAAGATGAATGTTTTGTGTGGATGAATTATAGATAAATGTTTACAATTTTTGTAAAATAAATTAGTTCATTATATAATTCATAAATATATTAAATCAATAGTTCATAAAATTATGATATTTTAATAATGGGAAATTTTAAAATTAAGAAAGAGATATGAAATATACGTATGTTTGATTTGAGTAATCTCATTTATTTTCTAATCCAATGTGTAAAGTAGGTTTTTTTAAAATTATGTAAGGGTTTGTAAGAATAAGGATTATAATTTGGACCTAGAGATATATTTATTAATATTATAGGATCAGATATGTTATATTTGGGGATTGGGATTAGTGAAAATTGTAGAAAACCTAAGGGATAATTATATGTACAATGAATAATACTAGTATTTTGGTAAAGTATTCAGTATAGTATCCCTAATAATTATATCCTTTTCCATATAATATAACATGGATGTGGTTGTGGAAAAGACAATGCTTGAGGTAATCACCTTGATAATGGTTGGTTGTGTGTTATCTATATCTTCACTTGGTACATGATGTTTGAGCCTATGATTTTAATCCTATATAGACACTCACTGGGGATATGATTTGGTTAATCATATTATTATTAAGAACAATTATGAATCATTTGAGCACATCATTGTGTTAAGGATATAGAACATAATACAATATAGAAAACTAAGTTGCAATATTAAATATTAGACCATATATTTCATAGTAAAAATTTCATTTATTATTTACAATTTATCATTTTATGTTAATATTTTTTTATTAAGTTTAATTATTTGTATATTGAACTATTAATTATAAAATAAAGGATAAGAAAAAGTAGAAACTAGGTTATCAATGTGTGAAATGGTAAAAAAGTATTTCCCAATGATTTAAAAAACATGATAGGAGTAAGAGTATAGAATCTTATATAGATTCCCATTTAACTCTCTCAATTTATGAAAAATAATGAAAACAATGTTCATATCAGTAACACATAATGAAGGGAAAATATTAAAATTTACCATTTCAAGAAAATTCCTCCACCATCTATCAGTATCTCTTCCATCTGATTTATTTCAATGAAATATATCAATAAAAATAAAAATATACTTTATATCCCATTATTAGAACATTATAATATTTTGGAGACCGTTTAACATTTTATTAGTGATGCTAACCAATGATGGAATCTCCTTTATTAATATAATGGATAATGATAAAGTAGACTCCTGTGAATGGGAAGAGTTCATGAAATAATTATTCACTCTGTATTTTTCTCATACTATTTTCATTAATATTAAAAATAAATTTTAGGATTGTAATAAAAAGAAGGAAAAATTCATTAGCATAGAAAAAGTGAACATTACAATGTTTTCCATTTATTCATATGGATTTACCACTAATTTTGAGAATATAAATTATCATTTATTTTGATTCATAATAGAAATTTTAAAAAATGCATTAAACAAACTAGACATTAAATGTGGTGGAGATATTGTGCTCTTTTCACAGAATTTAAAGATTGAAACTATAATCTCTAATTACTCTAGAGATATAAATATTAAAGTATAGTATAATGAATTCTATATTGATATGTAAAATTGTTTTAAGAGATTGAAATATCCTATTTGTCAAACGTATGGTACAGAAAACCTAGTTATTTTTTTCAAAGCACAAGGGATATGTTTTATTCATAGAAAATTAGTACATTGAGAATATAATTTTTTATCTGGTAAAGGATCTTAGTCAATGAAATAGTTCCAAATAAGGTCCCCATTCATACACCACCCACCCTCCAACAAAATCAAATAGAATGATTATTTTAATTACCCAAATCAATGACTAACCCTATAGCATATGAAGTGAATTGGCCTCAAAACTCCTAATCCAAGAGAGTATTAACGAGTGTATATTGTCATAATAATTGACATGTATCAAAACACTGATGTGATGAAATGTATACTTATTATCTACTTTATATATTTTAATATATTAATCTATTCCCATTTAATGAATTATTACATATCATTAAAAAAATTTAGGATTATGGAATCCCCACATCAATAATATTGTATTTAATTATATTTAAATTCACATGTTCAAAAAATGTTTCCATTTAATATATTCAACTCATAATTAATTGATATTTGTGGAAAAATACATCTTATAGGTATAATTTTTCATCCCTTGGTTGAATTTGATATAACTTTTGGTATGTATTATATTTCCAAAAATAGAGAGAATGTCAACTGTTTAGATAAGGAAATCTCATTTCATTTACTAAATCATATTTTTATCATATATCAATGTATATATGGTAATTATATATATTTAGAGAAAACTTAAACAATAAAATTCAGGATACCTAGAAATAAAGAGCTTATAGCTCAAATGATCGAGGAGTAGGTCATCATTGGTGACATGCCTATTATACTTGAATATAATAATAATTTTTTTGATGAACTACCTACACTTTAACAGAATAATGATGTTGATTTTTTGATTTAACTCATATTTTTACCCATTTATATCTCAATAAGACATTAATTAATGACCCCAATTGAGTTATAAGAATTAAGCAAGTATCTATACGAGAATCTAATTATGGGTTGTATAAGACTCAGTGCATAAACAAGAAATGAATCAGTCTTATTTTTTTAAAAGAACTATGTATAATATCTTATTTGTATTGATTGAAATGAGAATACTAAAATATAAATCATGAATATGTATCATCAAAATCATATTAGAGATATGTTTATTCAGTTTGGTGGATCTCCATACAACTCAATGATTTCCATTCTATCATAAAACTATTAGTTTAGTGTTAAAAAGTATAATATATCAAATAAGTTATTTATTATGAGATAAAGACTCTATGAATTTATTATTCTTTCATTTTGGAAGACAAATTATACTATTATATTCATGGATTTATTAAATAGATTTTAAGATAAGACCATAAACAATTTTTTTGTATCTTCTTAGATGATATTCTCATATATTCCAAGAGAAAGGTAGAGATTGAAGGTCATATATATAATATGATGAAGATGTAAATAAAGGATAAAAAATAATACAATTATATAAACTATGAATTATGGCTATAGATAGTATCGTTTATGGGTCATGTAATAATAAGAAAGGGTGTATCATTGATTCCTTCAATGAAATATGTTATGGAAAAATTTCCATCAATGACCTCAATAATTGATATATATAGTTATATCAGGTTATATGGGTCATACTGATTCATAGAGATAAAATTATCATTGATATCTAATACACTATATAAATGAAAATGGAAGGTCATCATGTTCATTTAGATAGAGAAATGTAAATAATGATTTATAGAACTAATGATCTGGTTTTTTAATGCACCTATACATAAAATACATTATATTATACAGAGGTTTATAATATATATTTATTAATTTTAAAGGATCTTATTTAAAATCATCATATAGAATGATATATTGATTTTTTAATCCTCACATCATTTAGAAACTCATTATAAGAAATACCCAATTCATAATTTTGTGATGTTAGTAGATATATTGGGATTAAAAATATAGTCTTGTTATATATTTGGTGAGAAGTTTGATATATATACTTAACATAAAAGATTGAAATTTGTATTCATATATGAAATGTTAATCATATTTCAAATAAGATTTTGGTACTTGATTAGATACTATTTTTTCTAAAATCATTACCACGTGGGGAAAGAAAACAAGGTGTATGATGTTGTTTGCAAGAATGATCGTGCAACATAATCAACGATTAGGTTTGATAAAGACTAAATTCTCATAAATTTATAAATTACTAATCTTGGAATTATAATTAGTGGTTATAGAACCAATATTTTTTAAATTATTGTTCATCCATCCAACCACATGATGATCAAAGAAGTCCATAAGGATTATTTGGAGCAATAGAAAAAGTAATGAAATATTCTAGAGTTCAACCATAATAATGATAGATTAATATGTTTTAGAACACATATATGTGTTACATAAAAACATTATATAATGAGTAAAATTTTGGTTGATTCCCATATATCATCCTTCACTTTTCAGCCCAGAATTATAAATATATATATGGTTATTTGGAATAACTTCAATTGAGATGACACAAAGAGACAAATTTTGCAATATGTATCTCAATTATTTGTATTCCATAATGTTAAACATGAATAAAAAAATAAAATAGAATTATCTAACCATACGTACCCATAATGAAAAATGGAAACTACACCATGTATTTTATCACTAGTCTCCTTAAGATATTTAAAATCAATAACATGTTTTTTATTGTAGTTGATCTAATTTCAAATTTATTGCATTTAATTTAAATAAAATCAGGTTTTATTGGTGAAAAACTCAAAAATATATCAATAATAGAAATTTTAAGGATATGTGTTGTACCAATATCTATTATATCTTATAGAGATATAATTTTTTCCTCTAGGTTGTGTATATTTCTATTGAAATCAATGGGGATAAAGGCGAGTTTCAGCACTACTTATCAACCACAAGCAAATATTAAATATGAGAAAACTATTAAAAATTATTAATATATGAAAATATCTTATTTAATTAAATATTTATATATATTGGGATAATCTCATTCCCATAATATACTTCTCATATAATAGTTGTTGTCATTCTAGTAATCAAATAGAACTATATAAGGATCTGTATAGACAGAGGTGAAGAAATCTAATTTGACAGGATGAAGTTTTAGATAGGAATATAATGATGACCTAATAATTTATATTAAATTATAGATAATTTTCAATACATTAAGTGGAATATGAGAGAAAAAATCGATAGGAATGATGTATAAATAATCATTTTTGATATCTAGATATTGTAGGTGGTGATAATGTTTTCATCTCAATATTTACGTAAATGCTAGTTATGAGATTTGGAGTGAAAGGTAAGATGATCCCTGGGTATGTGGGTCTATTTTAGACCATTTATTATTTTGGGAATATATATTATTACTTTTAATTCACTCTAATCCACTCCCAATTACATGATTTTTCATGTATCCCATTGTAGAAAATACATAACTGACCATTCACATGTAATATACATATGGTTTACAACTGAGACATGACCGATCATATGAAAAACAAATCGTAAATTTTTCAGATTAAATATATAATTTTTTTTTAAAAAATACCACCCATCTATATTACTTTATAATGAAGAATTATATGCTAGAAGAAGCTAATGTCGAACTTGTACAAGTAATCAGAATGAAGAACCCTTAGTCGTTCCCACTTAAGTAAAAATATTTTGATGATTAAATTAACATTAAAGTGGTCGAATATAATAACTAATGAATTTCTTAAATATGTTATACATAAATAAATATCATTCATATTCATAGATGAAACACTAGACTAAGATGAAAATGTTAATACTGTAATAAAATAAAATTATTAAATTTACCTGATACATTATCATAGTTATGTTATGGGGTATCAATAGAAGCAACCAACATATTTTTAAAGTTTGATGGAATTTTGATAAACTAAACATCATAGACACCTAGTAACCTAAGTGGTGTGGTAAATACATGATCCTATGCCCAGGGCATAAAGGCTTCACAACACGGTTGGACCGAAGGCTCGACATAACGATGGTAAAATAAATATTTTCCTAATTAATTAAATTCTCGATAAGTGTACTGCTTATTGTGAAATTTTCCATCTCACACCACCCCTGTCATAAGTCCTCAAACCTTGTTACATGAGTCATTTCATTTTCATTAAAATACTTTCATTTTCCCCATATCATTTTCAACATTTAAATTATTAAAAAATAAATAAAAAATAAGATAAAATTTACTCATTTTTTGTATTATAAAAAAAATAGTATATTAACATGATTTTTTGGTATTTTTCCGTAATAGATAATTTTTAGGTGAATAGTGAAAATCTTATTTTTAACTGAACATAAAGAATTTTTTACAATATAATGAACTTAAAAGAGTAGAAACTAAATAAAATAATTTTATTTTCTAAAATATATTTATGGAGTAAAATTATGCATTAAAAAATTATAATTTGGATTTTAAAAACCCATGTTTAGCATTTGGAAAATTAAGAAATGTTTTTTCAAAAAAATAGTTTTTTCTACTAATAATGATTTCAGTATATGAGCTTAGGTTTTTAATTTCATTTCATGTTACATAATACTACTTTACTAATAAAATTATAATATATTTAATTAAAATAAACAAAATTTATTATAATGGCTTAAAAACAATTATAATTTAAAAATAATATTATATCTAAAAATATATTTTTACACAATGTATGCACTAATGTAAAAATTTATTTATAATAAAAAAAAATTATAATTTATAAAATTTATTAAATTTTTAAACCACTATTATAAAATTATTTTATATGTTCGATTTTGTTTTAAGAAAATAAAAGTAAATACATTATGTAATAATTTATTACCATTTTAAAAACCAAAAACTATAAAATTAAAAAATAATGGAGTAAAAGAGATAAAAAAATATTTAATACATGTGTAAACATGAATGGATAAGGAATTCATGTTCTAAAATTATTCACAATGAATTATTGTCCCCTTTGGTTCCACATTATGTGTGAAACATTTTTTCTTTATATTAGGAAATATAATTTACAAAAATCAAATTTTGTTCACCTTAAATGGTTCTCATATCCCCACATTTATACAATCATTATAAAGAATAATCTCATAAAACACTATAAACTAGTCCATAATAAACAATATACCCTAATTATAGAATCCATTTCCATTTCAAATTATGTTGTTAAGGATAATTAATGTGTTACCCAAGGGAGAACCTTCAATTGGAGAGGTAGGGTTCTCAACCAAGGTTTTGTAATAATTTTTTTTCATCAACAACCTAACACATATTTTATTGATGAAACAATGATAAAATAAGTGCTAATAATATTCTATAATTTTAATATATTAATTTAATATCAAATATATACCATTACCAAAAACCATTCTAAAAATGATGAAATATTCTTTCTTTTGTGCGGACTACAACCTCCATAATTGTAAAACATTATTTTCCACCAGTACTATGCATGGATGGTTATTAATGTAAATTTTAAGTATTAATATTATATTTCTGACTCTATTAATATTCAAAAATTATAAAAATTATTTATCTTAATATAGATATATGTAAAAGCAACATGTTACTCATCCATACATGTGGATTATCGCCTCAATGAAAGAAATGCTTTTCATTATTAAAAATATCCATTTATTATTTATAAAAAAAGATTCATACCAAATTAAAAACATTAAAAACTTATATATTATAATATTATTAAAATTTAACAATGATCTTATTCTATCATAATAACATTTTAAAATATACTCACCCTCATATTAAAGTTTGTTCTCACTTTGGTCTATTCCACCAAATACATTAACAAATATTTAAATTTATACCATAGGAAAAAAATGAAACATAATTACTATATATATACATATATAGTAAAATTATAATTAAATAAATATTGTTTCATTTTATAATTATAATTGTAATATCAAACCCATTATTAATATACCACTCTATATTCATTAAAGTTACCAAAACAATATCATTTCCAACTTCATCATCATGAATCCAAAATAAAAAAAATATGAAATGAAATCACAATATTAATAATATTTATAAACCACCCATACCAATAAATTTTATTGTCTTATAATTATGAAAATGAAAATTATAATTAATTATTAAAATCATCTTGATGAAAATAATACTAAAAAGAATCATTAATAAAACATACACATGATGTTAGAAATCAAAAATAGGTAATAAATATATTTTTAAAACTGATTATAAATGAGGATTATTAAAGTTTCTACTTATTAATAACGTTATAAATAAGGGGATTAAGATAGTTATTTTTTATAATGGATTTTGGAGAATGTTTATCTATATATTACTAATAGTATGAAGTTTTCCTGACTCAACATATTTTCATAGGTCATAATGGTTACTCTTTGACAATGTTCCTTTCAAAATTGTATTGTTATATTATATGAGGGTATTATAAATAATGTTCCACTTAGTTTCTAGGAAATATAATTTTTGGATATCATTCATCAAAAAAGATAATGATGTTAAGAATAATTTGTATCCTCTCAAGATGATCTCTTTTCTTCCATATCCATGTTCACTCTTCCTACTAAAGTTCTCCTTTTTTATTTTCCTTCGAAATTTTTATTATTTATAGTAATGATAGTGATTCCATTTAACAAAATTAAAATGAAATATTTACCACTCTCTATATTATGTGGGATACAATAAATATATTTTGAAAATAATAAACAGTTTTTCCCAATCATTTTTATAGTTTTCTGTTCCACCCAAAATATCATATCAAAAAAACATTATCAAATATTCAAAGATCCATTATTTCTTTTAATGTGTTTTATGAACGGCTTTATGGACTCCTTATTGAAAATTAATTTCCAAAGTTATTAAATTTATTGTTTATATACAACCTTGTGATGTTTTTTTCTAAATTCCGTTTTTCATGTTATATTTTCTATTTTTATTATTAAAAGTTCCAACTGTAACGGAGTTATATTTTACGAATCATTGTACAAAATGCCATTATAAATAATAGTTTTTTCTGATTGAATGAGATTATCAATTGATATTATACATTAATTCACATTATGTGATACAATATAGAAATCATAATAAATATATTTTCATTCCATTTTTTCTATATGATATAATGAAAAATTGAGGTCAAATTGAACACATATGCATGTTTCATTATTTTTGGGGCCCTATATCACCCTCAGGGGCGTTGGTTAATGGTTTAAATATATTGAGATAAAAATAAAAAATAGGTATAAAAAATGTACATCACTAATGGTCCAATGTTTTTACAAACCTAATCCACTAATGATTTGTAGGTTTGTGATTCATAACCTCTAAATAATTATTTCATGTGCTTATTGTTGTCCAAGAATATATTTTTAAACTAAATTTTAATTAAATTCGATATAATTACTCTTATGATTACTCTATGTGTTTGATGTTTTTTATTACATGTTTCCACAGTCATATTCCATGATATATGTTTGATTATTTTAGATTACAAATCATGATATAATGGACTATGTATAATGACTATTTTTATATATTATTTTTAATAATATATTTCACCCCTACTCATGATTTATCATATTCTTTTGATTTATCCCATTGAAGACATGTTTTTTAATTTCCCATTATTTTTCATTTTATATCTAAAAAATTCTTATGTTTCCATTGCCCATGTTATGAAGATTAGTATAACATTTGATAATCCTATAACGATGTATACTATGGATCAATATGGAGAAATGTAAACAAGTGTTGCAAAATGAATTTCTTATACATCTAGTTCTCAATGATAGTAATCCGACAATAAATGTGATTGTGAGAATATTATTAGATGTAATGCCGATATTATAAAAATTATATATAATATATAATTTTTTAACATATAAAATATCATTTGTTGTAAAAAAATATTAGTAATGCATGTTTTTTTGGAAACAATTATAGGGGTGCGTGTGTGGGGAACCTCAAGTGATGTATATTAATGATTTTTGGGATAAAATTATGATTCATTTATCATATATTTCATTGATTATTATTATAATAGATATAATTTAATGGATCAATATATTATTTTAGAACCTAGAAAAATGGTAATAGAAAACCCCTAGTGAACCAATCCGTACACCCAAGCTGACTGTCACATGTTTATTTGTAATAAATGGAATATAAAATCTATTGAATATAAAAAAACAAGACCTAAAAAAGAGTAAAGGTTTGAATAAAAAGATAAATAATATCTATAAAAACCATTCAAACCATGGTAATCTATAATAATATTAATTATAAAACACTATAAAGTAACTATGTTACCTACCATTACCTCCAAACCATCCCACACAGAAGGAAGAGACAAAGAAGAATAATCTAGCATGTCAAAATAATTCTTTACCATTACATAGATCCGAAAATAAATCATCTACAATTTCCAAATATAAACCTAGTGTATGGGTATTGAGACTAGTAATATAACACAATATAATCCTTATAAGGTTTTATATCATCCATGAGACAATCTATCATTTGAATCCCAACAATACAAACTCATGTGAAAACTTGTGAGAATCTATCTAGGAAGAAAACAACCATGCAATAAATAAACATAAATGAAAAATAAATTCATATTGGTTCCTTTTCCAGGGTAATACATACTAGTCATATTAGACCCTAAACTAAGAAAAATGTGTGTAACAACAAATATCATGTGATATAATGGATCATAGATATCCTAGAAGAAACCCACAGTGTTTCCACAAACACTAAGGTCAAATATGTCTATTTCCTTATGAAAACAAGGTTCCCAATATTAATTTTTATAAATCAATATCAAAACCATTCTCACAATTTTTAAAACATTATAAAAATTCAATAAAATACTTCATCAGATTTTTAAAACCCATCACCAATCCAAATCCACTATTCATGTATTTAATCAAACACGCGCGGAGAAAGCACCAATTTTTTTTAAAGAATATACCATTTCATAAAATTTATCATTCCAAAAAATCCATAAAAACTACAATCTATTAGATTTAATAAAAAATCTAATTTTACAAGAATAATATGAAATTCAAAGAGTTATCTTTTAGTAATGAAAACCCAACCTCAAATGGAGGTAGAATAATTATCCTTCAAAAATAGATATTGGGGTAGAGTAGATCAATTAATCATGATCCTATATCTATAGGAAATAATATATGACCTTTATAAAACCATTATTTCCCGAATACACCGCCTTATTGGGTTTTATTAGATTAGGGATGAAGGTATACAATGTAGATCATCATATAATAAGAAAATCTAGACCAACACCTCAATACACATCTGGAGGATCCCTTATGAAAAAATGATATATACCTAGAAGGTATGTATACAAACCTATGATGTACCTGTGAAGGAAAATAATGAGCTAATATGAGAATATGAGGATATTTGGCATGAAAATAAACAAAAAAATGGGCAACATCCCACTTTTTAACTATTTTGAATACGGTCGAACAATTTTCTAGATGTGGATCCATGGTTAATCTAATCATCCTCCATAACCAAGTTTCCATACTATCTTTTATATTTGGGGGTTCAATGGATAACAATAGTGTCTCGTGGTAAAAATAAACATGTTCTTTAACCATGTGACACCCCTAAAAAAACACTAAACCCCACATGGTTTTCACTTGGGAGACACATGGTTTCATTAACCATTATTCAACCAAGAATACCCCCTCTATTAAAACATAGTGAAAAACTACATGGGTACCACAAGCATAATCTCACTATATAGAATAATTTTGTTGCTTAATATTTCCCCCAAAAAACATTGATTTCAACCATTGATCCCCTAAGGCTTCCTGGATAACAAAATATAAAAAATCAAGGATCAACTATGGAATAACTGTGACCAATATGGAATTATAATTTTCACCACCATAATCTCTTTTTTTCCCTAGAAATCCACCAATATTATAGCTCACACCAAGACAAGGACGCTACATCGACACCAATAATTCATACTCTCACATCTCATGGATATCATGTATTCACTACCACAAGTCGAAGATGAAGGGAATGATTTTACCACATAGTACCTTATCCTGGATATCCATAATCAAGACTACATTCACCAAAATAGTGGTATTGTTTTCATTATCATTATCTTCACGTAAATTCACATGTGAAGGTTACATGTGATACCTCCTCAACTAGGAATCATAATACCCATCATTGATCAATTTTAAGTGATATGGTAACTATGATCAGTATGACACCTTTATAGGTCTCTCGATAATATCAAAAGGCTGAAAACATGATGGAAAACATACCCAGCTTACATAAATATTGATTTCAATAGTGAGGATAATTATAAAAAATAAATGATCACTAACCTCAAACTTCATTAGTTGATTGTGTATATACACCTATTAATTTTGATAGCTATGGGATGTGATCAACCACTTCTAGTTTAATTACACACTTCTGGTCATCTCCTGAATGAGACATGACCCAAACAATGTTTTCACTCATCACTCCACCCATTATAAGGGATATCTATATGAAAATTCATATGATGATTCAAAATGAAGATAATTATAAATGCGAGATAACTATTTTTATAGAAAAATAATAAAAAGTATAATTCATTTCCCATGAGTAGCCAAAATAAAGCATGCATGCCCGAAGAAAATCCTCAAGAACCTGGATAGCTCTATTTCTTTGTCCATCTGTCTTTGGATGATAATACATGCTCAATTACATTTAAGAACCTTGATCCTATTGAAATTCATTCAAAAACCTGGATGGTCAACTAATGTCCCTTTAAGATATAACCCAATGGGGAATATCGTGAAGTATTACAATCACATAAATATATAATTTCTTAAGATCTTCTACCTTCATAATAACTACAATATGTAAAAAATTAGTCAAATTTGTCAATAGATAAATGATAATCCAAATCACATACATACCTATATTATTATATGGAAGAATAATAATATATTCATTTGAAACATCCCACATACACAGTAGAATGTGTAAATGTTCCAAAAAAATTAAGGTCTTTAGTGTTCAACCTTTGTTGTCAAATAATTTAGAGACCACAAAACTAAAACTAAAATCGACCACCTCATCCTGGACTAAAAATATTGATTCCACAAATAATTATATGTTTTGGTATCCAAGTCCTGTATAGACCGACAAGAATATGTCCACTATCGAAAAACTCATTCCTTAAAAAAATTGGATCAACCAAAATGCCTCTGAAACTAAATTAAAATAGACCAAACCGGGTCAACCAAACCATACAACCACGAAATCATTCACAGAGAGATTATATAAAACAATAAAAATCCCTTCAATATTAAGAAACATGAAATAATACCATAGTACCAAGAAGAGAAAAAATATAAAACATGATCCTTACGCATAAATCTGAATAAACTAAACAATAAATCTATAAATTTCACAGGAACGACTAGTCTTATTCTGATCAACCAACACCTCCCAACCATCCAATACCGAAGGCAGTGACAACTATTGAAGTGATAATGCTACAATATTCCCTTCCCATTACCTAGATCCTATAATAAAACCTCTAATACCACCCAAAGGATATATAAAGGGAAAATTAAAAATCCCATTCGGATAACACCACCGAGTCAATAGAGATTCATATTTCATGAATTCAATTGTTATAGATTTTAGAATGAAAAGTTGTATCTAAATATATTTCATAAATCAAAAATAATTTTTAAATAATTTTATACTTTTTTAAAAAAAATTCATTTTATATTTAAAAATCCATATACGTGACCAGTAGAATCGATAAAATTGGAAACCATATTCACACCCATTAGGTAATGAATTAAATACATGTCAATGACTTAATACATCATGTGAATGCATCTGTTAAAACCTCACTTAAAAACATTTGAGAATTTATACATTAAAAATTTCAATCATGCATAAATAACCCCAAATAAATAGGAACTCTGGATTGGACCCTATAATATGAGAATATATAATATACATAATTGAGAATAATTAGTCATAATATTGGTTCCAACCAATATCTAGTCCTATTACAGTCCATCAATATCCTTAAGGATACCCCTAATGGTTCCACACACACAAAGTTCACCTATGTATCTTTCTTGATTCACCAATGGTTCCCAATATAGAATTTACAAATACATTTCTAAACTAATATGATAAATTATAAAAAAATTTATTGCCATGATAATTATAATTTGGTGTTAGAGAAACTATTTTTGATCCAAAACCATCATTGACGAATTTAATCAAATACTATCATCGAAAAAACCCATTTTCAAAGTAAAACCTCTTTAAAAACTATAAAATTTTCATGAAACCCCTTGAATCCAAAAAAATTCTCAATTAAAGTAACAAACAAAATGAATTTTTTAAAAATGATATGAAATTTTATTGAAATATCCTTTGAATCAAATCACATTACTTGAAATTGAGTTATGAAAATTTTCCTTCAAAAACAACTACAAGAGATGAGTAGATCATGACCTCATGATTCTATATACACAACACACATAATCAAAAATCCCTCAAACCACTTAAATAAAACCTATACAATCCCTTTTGGGTTACTCGAGACAATATGAAAATAGATCTAGAACAGATCATAAAAAATAGGAAAATGGTCCAATGTCGCATCATTTATAAAGTTGATCTATAAAAATAAAATATATACTAATAATTCAATGGAAGTGACCACAAATTCATTTTATAATGTTTATAATGATCCAATATGAGATTATAATTTGATTATTCATTAAAAAATCCAAGTAGAAAAGGGTAAAATAATACATTTAAATAGATCTAGTTATGTTCATGTGGTTTTCTAAAGAAGGATGAATTGTTAAACTAATACTGAATCTTAACCATGTTCCCCTAATATCAATAATATTGGGGTTTTTCACTGGTTTTACTAAGGCTACACATTTAATGTAATCTTTCTCTTTAACTATGTATTACCACTGAAAAAACACCAAACCCCTCATGATATTCAATGGGGATCGCACAGTTTCCATAACAATATTTCATCCATCTGAATCCAATATATTAAATTAGTGATTCAAATCACATGGTTTTTAAGGGATTAAAATACTATGTATCTTAACTGCGCAGTTGACAATTTTCTTCCAAAAACCATTGTTTTCATCCTTCAATATTATAAAACATTCTAGACCTCAAAAAGGAAAACCAAGGCATGACAATGGAGTACTTGCAACCTACAATGTATCACACAAATTGTGATTAATATATTTTCTTATCCTTTTATTTAATTTGTATGTGTTTTGATTAATATTTTTATTGATTAATAGACTATATATAGTTTTTGGTGGAAGCATGAACCATCCTATATAGAATATTGGATGTTGATTAAAAATGATTGCTTTTTGTGATATATGATATCAAAGGGTTATGTGTATCTCATTGTCCATACTGAATAATAGGATACCCATTTTCATTTTTGTTCATACTTTTGTTAGTTATTTTATTACAAAATTCTTTCAAAAAACAAACCAATTTTTTTTAATTTTTCTACTATTAAAGTTTTTAAATATTGAATTTATATCCCATCATTCTTTAATCAATGAGAGATATGCTGGGATTTATGCTTTATCTTCATTATTATAGTTAAAATAAATTATAAATTATGGTACACTATGATTGAGCATAACAATTTACTTATATTCAAGTACGAAAAAGGATCCCCTTTATACCAACTCCCTCCATATTTGAATACCATGTACTAACTTTGATTATATTTTTATGTCCACATGCATAAAAAACATTTTATTGACTGGTGATAATATTGACTAAACATATAACCTTTCTAAACAATTTAAAAACCCTATACATTATTATATTAATTTAATTTTATTTACTGGGATTAATATAATATTTAATTGGATGTCTATTTTATTTCCATGAGTTATTCATGAAATTATATTTATGGAATTCAGATTTTTTTTCTCATATAGTACATTTATTTATGGATATATCATTTTTATGATACGAGGGAGTAAATTTTTATATCCTTATAAATAATTTGGAAAATATTTATATAACATGATATCTTTTTGTTATGTGTGAACAATAGGTAGTAAAATTTGTTCACAATGTTCTACTTTTTCAAGATGTTGATAGTTTTTTACAAAATTTTATGTGTTAATATTATGGTGTTATCATTTCTATCTATGTTAATGTGTGGGAATGTTGTTTTTATCCTTGTCTAAATCATTAAAAAGAGACTATATGATCTCGGTTATGCCCATAAAATATTATTTCAGATCAATTATCCTTAAAGTTCACATTCTTGTTCAATGCTCCCATGAATCTTGAATATTTTATTATTATGTCATATTATTTTTTCCATGGTAAATTTTATTATTTCAAGATTATCTTTCTATATATTTTCACCCTGATAAATAATTATTCTACAACATATTATATTTTCATTAACATATTCCATCAGTTGTTACATTTATCTCGTGATCATTTATGTCAAATGTAAATGATCTATTTACTCATTTTCAATAATTTTACCATTATAGAGAATTTAAGATCACGATTTTCATATAAATTCCATTATTACTATATATATTTGATTGAATATGTAAATGTGAGTGTTATGTATGGGTATTTTTTTGTTAGAAATCAATGTTTTATCATTAGTTAATATGGATATGTACCTAGTTCTTAAGGATACATAAAATTTTGTAATGTGTATACATTTTAATTATTATGATGTATAAAAAATATACATGTTTGGATCTAGATCTGGAAGTGTGGGTTTTGGGAACTCTATGTTGGGGGGCTTAACTTTTTGGAAGGGTGTGATATATATCTTTTTAATCATATCAGTTTTTTATTTTATTTTTGTAAATTAAGTCCATTTGTTACACAAGTATTATTAAGAGTTGTATATTTAATAATAAATTGTATATATCATCAAATCATGTCATATACTCTAATGTGATGTCGGGAAATGATATTTTTAATATTTCATAGGTTTTATAAAATACTCTGCTTGCCCTAGACCACTTGATGATGTCCGAACATGGAAATGAAAGGGTACCTTAGAATCTGCATAAAACCAAGGATAATGACTACTTGTTAGTTTCTATGATATGATGGTGATATTTATATACCCTTTGGTGATAGATAATAATAATAGAAAATTGATAAATGTCAATAAATTTAAATAAAATTAATATCCCATAAATACATACATATGACTACTACAATATAAATATATAATTTCATACAAATCATAAATCACTAGACATGTTCTCCCATGGTACCATCACATATAAATATGTATAAAATATCCACAAATTTCCAAAATCATAGAACCAAATAACGGATAAACCCATCCTATCTATTGTGTTCTTGATATCTATCATTTTCTATTTACAATACCAGGAACCCTAATTCTTTCACTTTTCCCAAACTTCCCATGTATAGCGTGAGTATAAACACAATTCTACATCACTAATAGTTACTCTAGATTATTTCCATATGTATAACGATGTATGAAAAAACATTGAAAAATAGAAACCAAAACATAAATCCCCACCAACTTCACTACAGATCCATCATACATGAGTGAGTGTCTACCCACTTCAGCACTAGATAGAGTGGAATGAAACATTCAAGATGAATTATAAATAAATCCCATTTATTTCCATATAATTAAATACCACATTATTTAACATGCAAACCATAATCAATAAAAATCTATGTCCCACACATTCCACAAAATTACATCTTAATCTCCATCACTATTCCTAAGGGATTCCTTATTCGGTTTCCAGTCATTATCTTTAAATACCAAAAAACCACGTCATGAAAAAACTAATCCTTCCATAACCTCATTCCATCTTCCACCACAAAAATTTTGACACTCATTAATCCATATAATGTTACATTATACGCATAACTTTGAAATTTTATAGTGAGAACTACATATATATTGATGCACAACACTATCCTATGTGAAAAATAATCTATGATGACCTCCATATAAACGGAGTGGACAAAACAACCTCATGGGTAAAATCCTATGATCACATGACCCAAATGGATCCATCAGTAAAGCATAATGAGAAGAATCACGTATATACTAGTCCACACAATTGTTGAACCACTATCACCACTTGTAAACCACATAACATGTCTACATAAATGGTAACACCATCATAATCATATTGTAGAGAAATATTTTTCCACTTTTAGCGGTCAAAATAACCAATAACCACATTTCTACACGCAAAACATTCCCAAGGAACAAAATATTTCACCACATAATTGAAAAATTGTTAATAATCAATGTCATATTGACTAAAAATCCAAGAAACCACATATCAGACATGTTGTTCTATAGTACGTCTAAAATCCTCTGTTCACACATGACCTTACACTAATAAACCCCTAGGGGAAATAAAAACTCTAATCATTTTCATTTTCTACCTCACCCAGACCACCCCAATAATACACATTTAATAAGGATCATAGATCACACATATAACATATGTATAATATAGGAACCACCTACATTATGTTCAAATGACTCAAATAATTAATAATTGTTTTCAAGTTCATATTTAATTAAAGTAGTAGTTGTAATATAAAAAGACATTCATTTAGTATTCTTCTAGATATATAGATAAATGTAATGAAATTGATTAAACTGATGAATATGATTTTGTAGCCTTACTTGTAGATCCCTTGTACTTGATATGGAATGAGATTATGATGAGAATAGCATGATTATAAATTATTGAATAAGGAAATGATATAGTTCTCAAAATATTTATGTAGATATTAGAATACACATATCCACTTTATTATATCCATTTCCTACATTATTAGTCAATTTCATAATTTTTTTTAAAAAAATTGTAAAAATATCACCATACCAAAAAATATGATGATAATAGAATGACCCTTACTCACCTCATTGTATGTCCTCAAATGAGTAATACAGACATCATAGCGAGTTATCAAATGAATCATACAATCTTTATAATGATTCATTTAAAACCATAGTCACGTTTCTAATAATATGACTCATAGTCAATTTATAATGATTCGTTGAATTAGTCATACTCAGGCCATAGTGAGTCATTGAATGAATCTTAATCATTTCGTAATGATTAATTGATTAAATTATACTCAACATAGAGTGAGTAATGAATAACTAAGACAAATGTCAAAAAGATTATTTTTCATCGACCCCAAACTCTAAAAAGTAATTTTAGTCCTTCTAAACAAATTTACGACCTTAAATATATGATAATCGATTCGTGAAAAATTGTATGGAAATTTTATTAAAATGAAAACCTATATATAAGTATAACATTGAATTCATACCATACAAGTTCTATCACTACATAGATAAATACATTTTCAATATATTTTTTCACATTCTTAAACTCTATCCCTTTGAAATGCTATATATCTACAGATTTGTAAAAAAAATATTTGTATTAACCCAATTTTAATACCACTTATTGATATCAAATTATAACCACTTTACTATTTCACTACCTCGTAATAGCCCAATATTTGATACTATAATTAAATCTCCTTGAAATTATTCCACATGAATGATCTAGGATTAGGGTGCGTAATAGCCCCTTAGTTATTCCTTCTTATGGGTGACAGGCTACCAATTAAGGGTGAGTTTCTATGGGGTGATAGTGGTAATACAATACCACTGATGATAGATAAAAATAATAATAAAACACTATAGTGTAATATATTAAAATAAAAAGAAACAACTAATAAAAATATACATATTACTATTAAAACCGACATCTACTATATAATTGTTATCATAAAAAAGATGAGAGGATCCTCAGTGGGATAATAACAAGCATATTTGTACATGATAATAATAAAAACCACCAGCCATTCTATGAGTATCAACCTAACCCATCTATCAAATCATTCACTCTAGTTCATGCTTTATCTATACATCCTTTCCTACTACACTCCACACGTTGATCCCTTTCCATTTCATGTAAAATGAAGCACAAAATTATATGTTCCCTTTAAATATCATATTGAGTCTGAGTGAGAACATAGTAGGAAACAACCAATTATCTCTGAATCCTATGTCCATACATATACTAGTTTATGAAAAAACATAAATAAATAGTAATTGAAACCTAAATAATTTCCCACTACTCTCCGGCCCTATTTACCCTATGAAGTCCTAACATTCTAGAACCCATAACGAAGTGTAATGTTAATCTATCAAGCACACTATAATATATCATCCTACCATTAAATTTATTCCACACTGAGCCAGATGAAAATCATAATGGAATAATGAATTGAAATAATTTTAATACCCTAGTTGTTTATCCCTAGACCTCAGTACAATTTCCAAATACATCCACATTATTTTTCCACCATTGAATCATCAATGTGATTAACCAGGTATTATTATAATTTTCCATCCATATTTATGGAACATAAGATCTAACATAAATGATGAGCCTAAATACCACATCCAATGGGCTTATGAAAAATAATTATGGTCTTCTATAATGAGAAATGCTTGTATAAATATTATCACCCCAATCCTATATTCTTATTAATCTATGGATAATTCCACCAAGAAATAGTGGACCAAACTCCATAATAGATCCTATCATGTTTTCACATGATCTCAATGACCACATTGATAATACACAATAAATAGAATCACACAGATGATACGAAGCACCATTAGTATATCATATTCAACAATTCCGAACCACATCACTCATCAATAGAAATGGTCAACACCATCATCAACATCTCAAAGAACAATGTTTCCCCACTTAAATTGATCATTACCACTAGAACATGACAATTACTTTTAAAATTTTCTGATATAACAAATTATACAACACATTGATAAATAATTGTTAAAAAAATATCCATTTTCAATAATACAATGATTTAAATATCTCATATATTATAGCATATATGAACAAACCCCATATTTTTAGAAAATTTTTACCCTCAATAACAATATGTTAATATATAAAACCCATTAAATATCATTCCCAGTCAGACCTAGATCACCCTACATATTAATTTTCACCATGATTTAAATAGCACACATAAAACCAAGGAGTAAGATAGGAATCTGTTACATAGAGTTTATAATAAAACAATCATAAATAATATCCATCTAGTTGTAATTAAATTGGTAATATTAGTTGAATCTATTAATATTTATAAATTTATAGTTTTTCCAATGTGTTATGAACAAGTATACATAAAAATTCTATGCATTTGAATATGGATAGTTAACAATAATTGTAGCTCCCTCCTTCCTTATATAGCACAATATTTGTATAAGAAATATCATGATTTTGACTTAGGGTTGAATGGAATTATCTAGCACTTCAAACACTGTAGTATAACTGAAAATACTAATATCTCCCTTCCGTAACCATTTACCAAGTTAAAATTTCATTTTAATATAGTTTATGAAATATATAAAAAATTATTTGTAATAAAAATTTGTAAAACACTTGAATAAATCATACTCACTTCATCTTTAGTCATCGAATCAGTCCTAAAAAATCATAATGATTTATAGGATTAGTCGTACTCACATCAAAGTGAGTCATTATATGACTAGAAAATTTCTCAAAAATCATACCCATACTCACTTCATAGAAAGTTATAAAGTGAATCATATTCACATTATAACGATCCGTCAAATGAATCACACTTAGTTTATAGTGAGTAATTCCATACATATAGTTTTTTATAAATCTATTGCATGTTTCCAAAACCCCAAAAATTCAGAAAAAAAAATTTTTAGCTCTTTAAATAATATTAACACATAAATAACCCAACAATTATTCATGTACACACACATAATGATTTTATATAAATTATACCTTATACTTTTTCAACTCCCAAATCTCATTCCTCATCTCATACAAACACATCCAACCACCTTATAGGGTCCAAATTCACATATTCAATAAAAAATATAAAAGAAATCACTATTATAAGTACATGAGACTGTATGAATTGTATAACAAGTGATATAGAATCACTGTTTTATCTCATTCACATACTGAACAACTCCGACCAACACCTAAACATCCTGATCTATGATATCACCAAACACTGAAAGGTAAATGTATCCCTTTCTTCACCATATACATTGAATACACCAGATAAAAAATGTAGTAAAATGATTCCATCAATGAGATCTCCTTAATATAGGAATCAACTTCTCAACCACATGTGGACATATATTCAAAAAATTATGACAATCACACAGTAATCCCTCACATAAACACTATATATCCACTTATAGACATTTATCATCATCATCCCTCACTATATAATTTCTAGATTACCAGATCTTTTCTTGTACAATACTTGATTATCATCGTCATCCCATATCATACATGATTCTCATATTTAATTCATGATGACAATTAATCCCAGAATTATAACTTACATATGACGTTAAAATATTTACTGACACATTGTTAATCCATTAGTCATATTCTAACATTCTGTACTCATATCCTCTATAAAAACAAAAAAAAATTTCACAATCATAATGAATTACTCTAAATATCTTAGGATATTATTCAATCTCAAAATATGATAACTCAATATCATACATGTATACTGAATACATACCTCCAAATTGCTAAATTGCTTTTGGATCTTTACTCCATTGAGACAGCTTCACCCAATAATGGGTATTTCAACCACTTCCGTGTGACATATCTATAGATGATTCATGGATACCAAATCCAAGTTCCCATTCTGGTCCTACCTCAAATCTATGAGTCTGACCTGGGCCATGACTCCTTTTTACCTATGAGGTTCTTTGATCAAATATCTCAAAACTTCTCATTTTGTCTCATTCCCTTTATCCATTACATGACCGATAAAAACTAATCCAAATATGGAAAAAATAACTATACTGAAAAACAGCATCAATGATTTTCTATATGTTGGAATCATGAAACCTCTAATATTATTAGCCATATAATTTTCTTTGTGGTCTAACTTTTATAAAACCAGATATCCAATAACTACATTACTTGACTAGACTATCCAACGTGGCTTGGTCCCATCAATCATGTTCTTCTATTCTATCAATGAATAGTTAACCACTTCTAAGAATGAGGTCTACTTTAATATTTTTACCTACAACTTAGTAGCATAATAATTTATGAAATGTGATATCATTATCTTCTAATGATAGTTAATACCACATAAAATATATACTTGTCACTACATTATCTACTATCAAAGTCTATCCATTAAATGAATTTATTTACTAGTGTATCTTCTTATACAAATTTTATGAATTACCATTTCACAAATATCATGAACTTCTAATAATCTATATATTTAATACCAATTTTACAATGTGATTCTATTCAATCAACTTCCCAAACATCACAAGCCTCTTTATTCGACCATCCATCCTTGGAACCACCTCCACAAACAGTTTATATATATATTTAAATCATGAGATCTATAATCTAGAAATCTATAATTGTTATTTCAATACACAACCATTAGTCCTCCCTAACACACCCTTATCCCATATAATTTGGTTTATCATCCTTCACCTACACATGTCATTTTTAGGTACCTCATAAACCATACACATGTAGGATCATATTTTTAATCACATTAATAATCACTGGCATAGGATGTATGAGTATAATTACACCAAGAAGCATTATTGAAAACAAAAACTACATTATTTTTACCCTTTAAATTTATAAAACCCTTTTATTTTAAAAAACAAAAACCATTACCTACCCCAGTGAAGTTGAGGAGAATAAATCTAGGAGACATACAAAAATCACTATTTAGCAAATTTTTAAAAAATTAAAAATATAATCTATTCCTTTATATTTTAACGTTCCAAAAAACTATTGGAGTAAACACACATATAACATTTGATCATTAAATTACAAACATGATTCATGAGTAATAACTATTTACTTTCATGACCATGTCCATAAAAATGTAATAAAAAATTTCAAAAATAGTTTGTATCCTTAAAAATAAAAAAATAATATCATTGAAAACTAAAAAGGAATCTATGTTTCCCTGGTAACATAAAAGATTTCCCATACTTGTGTTGGTCAAAACAAAAAGCATGACATTTATCCAATGTTCAAACACAATAAATTTTAGTGACACATTCCAAAAATGGAGATCTACCAAAACCTAAATATCGAATTTTTTTCTATAAACCCGCCTTTAATACCACTGTGATTCAAAATTCAATCATCTTCACTCAGGTTGTACATTGTAATTACCATCGTAAATTCACATTATAATGTTCCCCGATCCCAATAACAGAAGAAATATCCAAAAACATTGTGATCTATAGAACCCTAGGAATAACTACCCATATGAGAATGTTCATGTGTGGGTAGCAAAGGTATATTGTGTGATAATGGGATTACTATATTCTTTGGTGATATATAATAATAATAGGAAACTATAGTTGAAATAATTGAAATAATAAGATACAAAAAAATTATATATATTATTTTGAAATACACAACAATCATTTGATATGATATTATACACATATGATATTAGAAAGGACTTACTGAGCATAAAAAACATATAAGTACAAAATAACAAAAATAGACACCATTCTATCATTGGAGAACCACCAAACCAGTCAATATTATATTGCAATCTAGAGAATATATCATCTTCACAGTACTATAAAATAAATCAATATATTTATTCCTTTAAATTTTATATACAAATAATTATAATTTTTTCACTAGGTATCCACCAATAGTGTCCCTAGATTATACCCACATGTATACCAATCGTTAATGAAATGTAATTAAAATAAAACTATGTCTGAAATAAAAAACCACTTCATATAGTCTCTAACACCCATTTGTGATTATTTACCCGCTTCATCCCTTTTTTAAGTGGAATTATACATCCAAAACAATGGATATTAAAATCCACCGGTTTTATATGAAATTAAATGACACATGGAATAACAAACCTACCATTACTAAATGATAAATCTATTTTTAGTGATTCCGCCATTGAAAATCCCCAAAAAACAATATAATTACTACACAACACAAAATTCATTATCTATCCACTATATCAGAACCCCCCAATGAAACAATGTCATAGTGAAATCTATCCGACCAATATCTCATCACATCATCATCTATATAATTGATGTTCCCTATGTCCCAATAAATTCATCCCAATTAGAACATTTCATGGCCTTGTATGGTGAGAATGCCCTCCATAATTATGGTCAATTCCATCCCCTATGTCTCTTAATATTTTTTTTCATCTACCCAAAATGAGTGGACCAAATAACAATATGAGTGCTATACTATGTAGACATTGACCAATGGAACCGTCATCAAACCATTTTAATCACACTCACTTACATTTTGGGCCTACCCATTGGTGAGTCTCTATCACAATCTATGTTGAGAATCAACCATATATGGTGGTATTAAACACCATATATATCATATATGAAAACCATTAAACCCCACATCTGGTGATCAACATCGCCCATAACCATATTCCTACACCCAACAAGTTATTATGGAACTACCTCAATCCAAAAATATGAGGAAAAATTTAAAATAACTTTATTCAGCATTCCCAATTACCCATGGAATCACATATCTCACATGCCATGCAATGTAAGGCAAAAACCCCTATTTATCACCCATGGTGCCAACCTCTGCATCCCGTTGCAATAATATATACTACGTGATTTTTAATTCAATATCTCTCTCAGATATCCCCCCTTATACAAATTTACCATACAATATTTAATGAATTTATAATGAATGAATATTCTAGTAACAAACATTTAATTGTTTTTAGGAATCCACCCATTGATAAAATCCATTTATTTCAGATTCCATCAAACGATTCACTTGAATCAGAAAAAATACATAAAATTAGTGTTTTATTTGTGAGGGGAAATTAAATATAAAGGAATACAATAAAGGTATTCATATATATGTTTATAATTAACTTTAGACCACTATTAATATAGATGTAATGAGATTTAAATACAAAATGTCTTGTATCTTACTTTAATCATGATTTATCTCAGGAATAAATTAATTTTTTAAGGTAAAGTTACCACTTTCATCGATTTTATATTCATTTTCCACGATAATATTTCAATTTAATTTTTTTTGGATAAATTAGGGAAATTTTTGTAATATATAATGTCTGGAAAAAACTATAATGACTCCTATAAACTTAATAGTGATTAATTTTATGGCTCACACTCACATCATAGTATATTTTGGACTAAATCATACTCACATCATAGTGATCTATTCCATAAATCCCCAACTTTCCAATAACATGAATCATACTTACATAATTGTTGGTCATCTAATGTCTCTTACTCACTTAATAGTGATCCCATGAATGAATTATATTAACTTCATTGCATGTCATTATAAACACATATATATTCTCAAAAATCTTCTATAATTCCATGAAACCTAGAAACACCAAAAAAACATTTATGGTCTTATAGACACCTAAAAACCCGTAAATAACAAACTATTCATTCTATAACACCAACATAAATATTTTATTATATGTATATCCTATAGCTTTTGAAAACTACCAAATATCCTTATTAGTTATTTAACATCACTTATAATAACTATATTAGGACCATGGACACAAATCCATTCCAAGACCCTACCGAAACCACTCTTCCAAATCCCAATGACATTAACACCTAAAAAAATAAACAAATTGTTAAACATGAGATATCTCATCAAAATACTAATTAAATCAAACGAAAAAGGAGCATCACACTCTACTAATTCTCATAACACTCAGACAACACAAAACACATCACCATATTCCTATAAAACCTAGATTATTACCCAATATAGGGAATCAATTCATTCCATGGGAACTACCTACTAGATGAATCTCTTACCCTGTCTCATATTGACCTAAATATCGAACAGAATGTCGGTATCACACCCTTTACCCATAAATAAATTATCCACTTATAACCACAATTAATTATTGGTTGTCACCCTATATAATCCTAATGCCCACATCTCATCCCATACAATGCTTGATTCCATATTTTCTCCCACATTATACCTGATTCTCACAAATAATCCTAGTCTCGAAATAAAAACATAATTATAATATATATTTACAATTATAATATTTACTATAACATTGTTAAAAAATCTATCAAACATCCATCATGTACACAATTTCATATCATAGAAAACAAAAAAAGCTAATTATCTTTTCCTTAGAATATTGTCAAACTAGATAAGATTATTTACTCTTTGATAATGTCACATTTTACAAAATGTGATCACATATACTTCTTGAATCATTTAAACCCACAAAAATAATATTAAATATCACAGTAATATCTATAACCAATGTCTTTCCTTTCCCTATGATCCAAGATTGGTGATTATTCCTTTTACTAGTACATGAATTCCAATTTCTAATATACCTTGCAAATCTCAAATCATATATAACAAATATAAATCTCTCTATGATCTTCTCATCCATCCACTACACAAACCCCCCTAATCTATCTGACTATACTACCTACCATAGAAACATCACACTTAAAAATTTATAAATACATATAAAACAATTAAATAAATTCTGAAAGACAATATCTTAACTAAAATCACCACTCACTACCCATATACCCCCCTAATGCTACCGGTACTCCTCAAATATGGATATATAGACCCATATACCCTACTCATCATTAATCCCAACACAAACCATAAACATATAAGTTTACATTCTCATTCACAATAAGAATATCCTAACTATACTAGATGAGTAGAATTCCACTAACATTATTTATATCAAAACTCATTTAAGTTGTCTCTAACATGTTAAATAGTATAATCCAATTTCATTTCGTCATTAGAACCATTACCTTTTATATTTTGAATTAGTAAAATTAAAACAACAGAAACAATATGAAAACACTATTTATCATGTTATCGACACATTAAATTACTAAATGTAGACACCCAAAGATTGATGTACATAGACACTACATTACTTTATCGGAATACTTAATACATAACAAAAACACACACATAAGGACTGTAATAGTTTAATGTCTTCGAAAACATGGAATATAATCTTCTAATTGTGGTGAATGATCTACAACATCTCCCATAAAGATCTTCCTTTGTTTTACCTAAAAACTTTCTTTATATCTTGGGGAAAAGAAAACATAAAAGGGTGAGCTCAAATGCTCAGTAAGGGTAAAAAAAAGAAATATAAATCAGATCATATTCATAAGAACATAACATTTTGGAAATCTTAACCTGGAAAAGAGAGCATAATTTCATAACATGGGATAAATCATAGTAGTGAAATGAAATCCCAATAATCATAACATAAAACATGAAACATTGTGGCATAAACACTTAATCATAGAGAATCGTTTCTTATTAGTCAAGACTCATTGCCAAGAATATCTTAGTGGAAAAAGTCCATTTCTGAACCGAGTTCACTCCTCGTTTCAGTCCTGTTTTACTGAACCGGTATAACCTGCCATTCCATCCATCTCTATCTCATGAGATATAAAATATTTTCCCAATGCATTTGAGGGAGATATAGGTCCCACCCATCTCATAATGATTCCATTCTTATGTGTGCCACAAAACCATAAATCATACATCATTGCATAACCCATGTAATAAAAATGGTATTCTTAAACAACATGACATCATAAAAAAAATTCATGTAAGATAAAGGGATTCATAAAAATAATTTCATCACAACATAATCAAATCAATGTAATAATAGGGATAGAAACAGAACCCTATATTATCATAGATGGAAAATAATTTTGATAAAACACTTGAACTCCATTCTTGAGGAAAATATCCTTTCATCTTCAAAAACATTTTCCTTTCTTAACATGTCAAACAGTTTTAAACTAAAAGAAGTTGATTAAAAATAAACTTGAAAACTTGTAAAGGAAGCTTCTTGGAAATAATGTTTTAAAAATACATTCATGTCGTATAAGTTAAAAAACATTCTTCTCGTACTTTTGTTAGAAAAGTCAAAAAAAGTACCTCGTACGAAAAACGAAAAAATATTCCTTTCATATCATTTACTAAAAATTTACCGAAGGGTAAAATGTGATTTAAAAAACTATATTTGGATAGAAATAATATTACATATTGTGGAAACATGGATGTGGATGATAAAATACACCCCAGTAAAATACCAAAGTATAAAGAATCTCAGATAAAAAAGAGATTGTGATATTTCCCTTACCTTAGGTCCGATTTGCTTCATAAGTGTCTGAACATCTTGTATAATGATTTAAATAATATCGTTGACTTATTCAAGAATTATAATCATTGTTATGATATCATATATGGTTCACTTATGACTTTATATTTCCCGTTCTTTTGTAAATTATAGTATAAAGAGTGTTTTGGATAAAATTGTTTCATTTTTCGTCCGTGTTTTGACTTTAATTATTAATGTGATTACTTAGATCATGATTACTTAAATCTAGAATATAAAACAAGATTTATATATAATATATTTTCAGAATATACATATATATAATAAATCAGTAAATGGAACAAAATACACTGTTCATGGAGACGGTAGGTCGTATGTACGCATGAACGCTGTTTTCGTTTCCTTATTGGGTTGAATGGAATTAAGTAGATGACATACATATATATACACATAAGTCAAGTATCATTATTATGTCATATATTTTATGATTAATTATTATATATAATTTATAATCATTCATGAGTGGTTAACGTGGATAAGGAATCTCATCGCGTCCTGGAGACGGTAGTACGTACGTACGCACGGGCGATGATATCATTCTCATGATCGTGGGAATATATTGGAGTGTTTGTATACTATTTCAGAATAAATATCACTTCAAAATAATCATATATAGTTATTATTTACATCATTATACCCATCCAAGTACGGTGGTGGTGGAGAATAGATTACACCACGGCGTGGAGACGGTATTCCGTACGTACGCACGCGCGGTGATTTCAATTTCCGTAGGATGGTTAGATGGTGAAATAGGGTTGTTTCATACTTATAATAACATATCAGTATATGAGTAATACTGATTTTATTACTTCATAATGAAACATCTAAAGAAGAAGAAGTGGAAGAAGAAATAAAGATGATAGAATTGGTAACATACATTACCTCTTCTTTGAAGTGCTTCTTTGAGACTTCCTTCTAGGGCACTACAATTGGTCTTTTTAGAAGACCAGGACCTCTAGGATGTCTCCAGGGAAGTGGAGAGGAGAAATTTGAATGGTTTGGCCGACCTTGAATGCTCAAATTGGTTTGAGGAGGAGAGGGAGGTGGTGCCCTTTTATAAGGGAGGAGAGGGGCTCCTTTGGAAAAACAAAAAATATTATTTTATTATAAAGTCAAGATCGGTTTTAAATAGCTCCAAGTTGATTTATTTTTAAGCTAAGGTGGGGATGGGTCTAAGGCCTCTCATAAAATGGAATTTAAACAAGTTTAGGATCCTATTTTAACTTTATCATTTAGATTTAACATTAAGTTAAATAATTTTACTTTTACCGTGTTTTCTTGTGTTCTTATACTATAAGGTTAATAAACATACTATAAGAATCCAAACGAACCCCAAGTTGTTTATTATTAATATATATAACTTTAGATAAGTCATTTGGCCGAACCATAGATTTTTAGGATTAAAATAACAATTAATAATATAATATTTGTTTTAAAAACTATTTTATGTCAATTTTGACACTATTTAGTAATTGATTTTTGTGAAACTTATAAAAGAATGGTTAGTTCGAAAACAGTAAATTAAATCAATACTAACATGTCATATTAACCTATAAAATTAGTTGAATTCATAAAAAGTCTTAAATTACATTTATATGGGTATTTATAACATTAATTATGTCAATATTTCATTAATAAAATAATTACTGTATCATCTTTGTGTCATAATAAATGATAATAATTTAATCACTAAAAATTATAAATAATTTCCTATGATGTCGATAATTGTATTAGCTTTCAGGAGACAATTCATGTTTGAAGTTTCATGAAGTTTATCACTATATTAAAATTATTATACTTATAATATTTAAGAAAGTGACATGTTGTCACATTCTTTGGTTTTAATAATAATTAAATTATTTTCATGGAAAAAAGTCCATTAAATGAATCTAATCCGACCCTTAGGTGATATGGGCCGACATTTAGTCATCCAATAGGAATTTTTCAGGTGTTAGGTTAATTTTATAATCTTACATTTACACTTAATTACCCGATTTACCTTTAACTATTGTAAATAAAATTTACCGTAGTTACTATTCATAATGCCAAACAATAAAAAGTAGCTTATTAACATGATTTGGACACAATTATTCCAAATATGGAATCCATTTTTCAAAATTCAATAAACCAACGTTGTAGAAATTAAATTAAAATTAAACCCGTTGTCGAAAGAAAACGGGTTTTTGTTTAAAACATTGCAAAAGATTTAATAGATTTATCCTACGAATTCAAGGTATAATCAATGATAATGAAATACATTATATTAAATGGTAAAAATATATTCCATTTATACTTTAAAACCATTCAATATTATAATTTAACCATATAAACTATTACGATGAAAAACGTTGTTTTTAATTAAAATATAGCGTGTTTTTACTATTCATCAAAATATGAAAGTTACCAGAATAATATGAAAAATTTATCCAAAGTAAATTTTTATTTCTTTATTCAAAATAAGAATTTTATTTTTTCAATTTGAACTTACAAAATGTCAAAAACTAGATTTAAAGTGGGTGCGCCATCAAAAGGCGACAAAAATGCATTTTTTGAAAAATACTTATTTTAACAGAAAAATTTATTTTGTTCTTATACCATGTTCTAGAAAATGTGTAAGATGAATAATAATGTTATAAATTTCAAAATTTAGTTAATACTATTCATAACGGCTAGTTCATAATAATAATATATCATTGTTTAGTAAAACCTGGTATTGCGTACAACATACGCTATCGAGGAAGGTCGCAATTGCGTGTAATGCAAGCCAAGTCAGGGTTGCGTGTTGTGCAAGAATCCTTCGTTGTTTAGTATAAAAGAATCCAAACATATTTAATTTATACATTGAATATATATATATATACTCAATGTTGCGTAGAATAACTATTATCAAAATTGTGTGTAACACGATCAAAGAATAGTGTTGCGTATACTGCAAGCTAATACGGTGTTGCGTATAGCGCAAGGTAATCTTGGTGTAGCATACAACACAAGACATTAATGAAATTAATAAAATATTTTTCTATAAAACCTAGGGGTGTTACATTCTACCCCCTTAAAATGAATTTTTCCCTCGAAATTCGTCGGGGTTATAAATGGATTACTACTCGAAAGTTTCTTTAATATAAACCCACATCGTAAAAAGGAATATCAAAAACAATCTTTACAAACAAATTTATGAAACGTAACGGTTACCCAAATAAACTAATCACTGGGTTTCCACATAAGTGAAAATATGGATATGGAAGAGAAATCTAATCATCATGTGCTGATGGTGAGTGGTAGAGAACATGGCTATGGAATAGCCAACAATCACAAAGTCATAAATTTGTGATGATCTAGTGTACCATCTGATTAATCAGATATAAGGGAACTAAGACAACATTTTTTGGTTTTCAAGATCATTTCCCTAAAGTTGAAGATTTCAAATTAGAATAAATACTTACTTTATTTTGGTACAATCTCACTGTTGTTCGTGCTTTGAACAATTTCCACTTTATCTCTTACAGAAATGAAGTTGAATTTCTTATTCATGAAGTGTTAATAGATCATGTGATATAATGATGGGTCATTCCATCAGTTTTAAACAAAAGGTTAGCAAAAGTTATCAAATATACATAAGTCCATCTATGGTGAGGTTAATCATATACGATTCCAAAAATGAACTTATACTTCATATATCATACCGCGTAATAAAATAAAACTAGTTTCTATGAACCATGGTCTTCATGTAGGCCAGTGGTAGTCGATAAAGGCCAGTCGCACATCAGTTGTGGGTTCGATTCCGATAGCCTTGTCCGACGTGATGGGATGTCGCCCATCCTTCAGGTTTTCCATTTTCTAAAGCTATATTACTATATCATCCCATCAATAATATCAAAAAAAGTTCTATCGTAACTTATGTCCAACATAATCCATTCTAAACTTTAGGCTTATCCATAATACTACAATCCAATCTCATAATATAGTGAAAACGATTACCAGAGATTTAATACTATCATTGATCCCCATATATAAAAAGATATGTCTTGTTGGTCACATTCCAAACAGTTGAAGGCCTTGATCATGTATTCTCTTGAAAAATGAATACCCATTGAACCGTAGTGAAAACATGAATACAGTTAAAAGATATCTCTTTATGCATACCAAAATCCAAAAATTCTATATACTCAAACCATGATATAACCTTCTCCTTATATTAGTCATGAGCTCATGAATACTATCAAACAATTAATTTTCTTTTTATCCCATCATTATGCGCATATCATCTACTTTCCAAAAATATCTGAATAACATTTCATGGTTACTAGTACCATTCATCATACACTTTCAAAACATAGGAAAGACAATAGTGTAACAATCCTTATATGTCTCTTTATTCCATAGTACCAAGATATTACTTATACAACATTGCACATGATAAACATGTAATCATTCCACTACCTACTTAAACCATTGACCGAGCTTCAACAATTCTTTCATCTCACATATCATTTATAGTCTCTTAATCATCATCAACATAAATACTTCCCATACGACCGTACTGATTCCCTTCATGAGACTTTACCTTAGGGAATTGGTTTTCATAATGCTCGTACATTTCACATTTAAAACATTTAACAATTGTTGATGTCATAGAAATACCATTATCCTCATCCATGGTGTTAACTGAACCTTATCCTTTTCACTTACTGTCTTTGTGTCCTTCTTTTCCACACCCAAAGCATCTTCCAGTTCCTTTGAAACAACCCCCCCGATGCCTCATCCCACATGATTTACATGAGGGAAATTGAACTTTCTTTCCTCTATGATCATCATCAAACTCCATCTTTCTCTTATTATCTGAGTCGGGAAACTTACCAAATTTGAGAATATTGATCATATTATGAGATTTCTGATTAGGCATAATAACGATGTTTGGACTTCCAAATCCCGTTTCATTTGGTTTCACATGAAGAATATCATTCCATTGTTCGTCATATCCTCCATTATCATGAATCTTCCTGTTTCCAACCATTTTCTGAAACCCAAAAATAATAGTGTGAGAGGAAAAAATAATTCTAGGGAAAACAACATAGTAAAGGGGGAGCACCCAAAATATCTAACATCTTAAGATAAATTCTAATATCATTACCATAGTTCTAGGACTATATCATATACGCATACTTATCCTTAGGTACATCCATAGACATACCTTAGAAATATCTCTAGGGATCTCACTAATGTTTTCGCATCCTAGTTTCCAAAGGTTGACTAAACCTTTCCTCTGATACCAACTATAGAGACCCAAATCTCGACGTACATGGACATTACATTACTTTATTGGAATACTTAATAGATAACAAAAAACACACACACAAGTACCGTAATAGTTTAGTGTCTTTGGAAACTTCGATTATAATATTCTAATCGTGGTGAAAGATCTTCAACATCTCCCATAAAGATATTCCTTTTTTTACCTAAAACCATTCTTTATATCATGGGGAAATGAAAACATAAATGGGTGAGATCAAATGCTTAGTAATGGTAAACAAATGAAATATAAATCACATCATATTCACAAGAACATAACATTTTGGAAATCTTAACCTGCAAAAGAGAGAATAATTTCATAACATGGGATAAATCAAAGTAGTGAAACGAAATCCCAATAATCATAACATAAAACATGAAACATTGTGGCATACACATATAATCATATAGAATCATTTTTTATTAGTCAAGACTCATTGCAAAGACTATCTTAGTGGACAAAGTCTATTTCTGAACCGAGTTCACTCCTCATTTCAGTCCTATTTTACCGAACCGGTATAACCTGCCGTTCCAGCCATGTCTATCTCATGAGATATAAAATCTTCACCCAATGCATTGGAGGGAGATATAGGTTCCACCCATCTCATAATGATACCATTATTATGTGTGCCACAAAACCATAAATCATACATCATTGCATAACCCATGTGATAAAAATGGGATTCTTAAACCACATGACATCATAAAACAATTCATATAAGATAAAGGGATTCATAATAATAATTTCACCACAACATAATCAAATCAATATAATAATAGAGATAGAAACAGAACCCTATATTATCTTAGATGGAAAATAATTTTGATAAAACACTTGAACTCCATTCATGAGGAAAATATCCTTTCAACTTCAAAAACATTTTCCTTTATTAACATGTCATACAATTTTAAACTAAAAGAAGTTGATTAAAAATAAACTTGAAAACATGTAAAGGAATCTTCTTGGAAATAATGTTTTAAAAATCCTTTCATGTCGTATAAGTTAAAAAACATTCTTCTCGTACTTTTGTTGGAAAAGTCAAAAAAAGTACCTCGTACGAAAAACGACAAAAGATTCCTTTCATATCATTTACTAAAACATTACCGAAGGGTAAAATTGGATTTAAACAATTGTAGGTGGATATAAATAATATTACATATTGTGGAAACATGGATGTGGATGATAAAATACACCCCAGTAAAATACCAAAGTATAAACAATCTCGAAAAAAATGAGATTGTGATATTTCCCTTACCTTAGGTCCGATTTGCTTCGTAAGTGTCCAAAACTCCTGTATAATGATTTAAATAATGTCATTGACTTATTAATGAATCATACTCATTGTTATTATATCATATATGGTTCACTTATGAAATTATATTACCCGTTCTTTTGTAAATTCCGTGGTAAATAGCGTTTTGGGTTAAATTGTTTCATTTGTCGTCCGTGTTTTGACTTGTAATTATTTGTATGATTACATAGATCATGATTACTTAATTCCAGAATATAAAACATTATTTATATATAATATATATTCAGAATATAAATATATATAATAAATCAGTAAATGGAATGAAATACACCATTCATGGAGACGGTAGGCCGTACGTACGCATGAACGCTGTTTTCGTTTCCTTATTGAGTTGAATGAAATTATGTAGATGACATACATATATATACACATAAATCCAGTATCATTATTATGTAATATATTTCATAATTAATTATTATATATACTCTATAATCATTCATGAATGGTTATCGTGGAGAATGAATCTCATCGCGTCGTGGAGACGGTAGTCCGTACGTACGCACGAGTGATGATATCATTCTCATGATTGTGGGACTGTATTGGTGTGTATGTATACTATTTCAGAATCAATATAACATTAAAATAATCATATATAGTTATTTGTTACACCATTATACCCATCCAAGTACGGTGGTGGTGGAAAATAGATTACACCACGGCGTGGAGACGATATTCCGTACGTACGCACGCGCGGTGATTTCATATTCTGTAGGATGGTTAGATGGTGAAATAGGGTTGTTTCATAATTATAATAACATATCAGTATATGAGTGATACTAATGTTATCACTTCATAATGAAACATCTAAATAAGAAGAAGTGGACGAATAAATAAAGATGAACGAATTGGTAACAGACATTACCTCTTCTTTGAAATGCTTCTTTGAGACTTCCTTTTAGGGCACTAAAATTTGTCTTTTATGAAAAGCAGGACCTCTAGGATGTCTATAGGGATTTGGAGAGGATAAATTGGCAGGGTTTGGCCGAGATTGAAGGCTCAAATTGGTGTGAGGAGGATAGGGAGGAGGTGCCCTTTTATAAGGGAGGAGAGGGTCTCCTTTGGAAAAACAAAAACTATTATTTTATTATAAAGTCATGTTCGGTTTTAATTAGATCCAAATTGATTTATATCGAAGATAAGGTGGGTATGGGTCTATATCCTCTCATATAATAGAATTTAGACATGTTTAGGTTCCTATTTTAACCTTATCATTCAGATTTAACATTAAGTTAAATAATTTTACCTTTACTGTGTCTTCTTGTGTTCTTATACTATAAGGTTAATAAAAATACAATAAGAAGACAAAAGAACCCCAAGTTGTTTATTATTAATATATATAACCTTATCTAAGTCATTTGGCCGAACTGTAGATTTTTAGGAATAAAATAACAATTAATAATATAATATTTGTTTTAAAAACTATTTTTTGTCAATTTTGACACTATTTAGTAATTGATTTTTGAGAAACTCATAACAGAATGTTTAGTTCGAAAAAAGTAAATTAACTCAATACTAACATTTCATATTAACCAATAAAATTAGTTTAATTCATCAAAAGTCTTAAATTACATTTATTTGGGTATTTATAATATCAATTATTTCAATATTTCATTAATAAAAGAATTACTACATCTTCTTTGTGTCATAAAAAATGATAATTATATAATCCCTAATGTAACACCCCAAGCTTCCACGGTACGTTTCCCTTCGAATAATGCGATAGCGTGTGTTGTACGCAACCTCGAGTTCTAACACACACCACAACTAATTAAACTAGCCGTTGTGGATAGTAATACCTACTTTTTGAATTCATATATATTTTATACTTCAAAATGGACATCATTTTTGGATTCGGAATATTTAAATTAGCCTAGGCTGAAATTTTGGTACTTTTTGGATAACTTTTATATTTTGATGAACATTGAAAATTACTAAATTTTAATTAAAAACAACTTTTTTAATCAAAATAATTAATAGTGATAAATTGTGAATTTGAGTGGTTTTAAAGTATATTTAGAATATATTTTTACCATTTAATATAATGTTGATCATTGGTCATAATTTTACAATTAAACCGAACATAAACAAGTGTCAATCTTTTGATAGTTATTACCTCTTAAAAACACGCTTTTTGTTTTGACAGTGGGAATTAATTTTAAATTAATTTCTGCCACTTCTGTATTTTGAATTTAGAAAAATGGATTCCATATTTGGAATCAGGATGTCCAAATTGTGTAAATAGGTAACTTTTATTTTTAGACATTTTGAATAATTACTGTGGTAAATATTTTATTTACCATGGTTAAGGGTAAATCTGGTAAATAAGGGTTAAAAAATAATATTATAATAATAAAAATTTCCCTAAAACGTGTCCTAAACTTATTGGTGGACACATTCCCGACCATGAGCATCCTTGGGTCAATTTGGGGACCCCTTGGAGCCACTTGTATGTGGTAGGGACACTTTATATTAATAAAGTTAAAATAAAAATAAAAATGGCATAAGCTTACATCTTTTAGAAGAACAATTTTTACATAGGGTTATACATGTTGGATTTTCGATTATAAATATTCATTAGAAAGATAAAAAGATTTCATAAATAATTATATTTTATTTATAATTTTTAGACATCAAATAATTTAAATTATTAATGACACAATAATGATGCAATGTTTACCTCATTAATAAATCATTTAAATAAATAAGATTATAATGATTAAAATATTATCTAAAACCAGTCCAATTCTTATTGGTTGATTTTATTTAGAATATGAGTCATCTTATCTTCGACCTAAATGATTTTTGGACCATTATAAACCGAATATAACTATATTATAAAGTAATACTTTCACTCTTTCCTAAAGATCCCCTCTTCTCCCTTATAAAAGGAGACCACTTCTACTCATTCCTCACACCTCTCAAGCCACTTGGCTCGTCCAAACTCTGCCAAACTAAGCTCCCCACATCCCTATCCTCATCCTTGAAGCTTCCCCTTAGGCAGAAATCATTTCAAGAAGTCCTTTGGTTCGAACCAAAGCGAGTTACCTAAATTAAAGGTAATGATTTCTCTTAAATTATTTTCATTTATTTTGCTTCTCCAACCCCCAAACTCTTTTTATTTCCTTTCTTTTGTAAAAACACCAGTATCCACAATATACTAGGATGTTGTTATAAGAATTATTCAAACTACACATACACACAACTCCATCTAATGGATGATGAACATAATGTTTCTGTGGATGGCAAACTAACGCCTCACGAAACGATGATTGTTCAAATACATCTTACCGCCTCTCATGGTGGCCATTATGATGTCACTGTAATTAAATATGATATTAATGATATATATTTTATATATAAGCTTCTGTAATTCCATTTTATTTCATATCCTTATTCGTTTCATGTTGTATATACATACGATAATTTCATTTGAGGAAGTGCGGACTACCGCCCCCTTAAAATGATATGACTCGTTCATACCACACATGGAACGTATAAAGGATGGTGTTAATGAACTTAAGTAACATATATAAAATATTATATTATACTGGAATAATAATATACCTATGTATCATTTGGATTCAATTCTTTTAAAATGAAAAATTAAATGGAAGTAGCGTTCGTGCGTACGTGCGGACTACCGTCTCCACGAACGCGATGAGATTCATTGTCCATCATATCCATTCAAGTATAATTATAATTTGATGATTTAAAAATAGTATCTAAGGACTTTATATCATTCTGGATATGAATAATATACATCCCATTAATAACGAATATGGCTCACATAACAAAGAATATAAAGTAAAATGAACCCGTTAACACCCGAAATGATGATAATTCTAAGATATTATTAACAAATCAATGTTAAAAGATCATATATGATATCATATTAAAGTAAATGATTCTTTTATTATTAAATAACAATTATTTCACCATTATACAGGAGGTAAACCTACCATCGACCAAGGAAAAATTACAAAGTAAGGGATTTTCTTATCTCACTTTCAATTCCGTGAGATTTCCATTGTTCACCACTTAATTATTGCATGTGGTGTACTTCCCATGATTGTATTCATTGTGTAATATAATTTAATTTATGGGTATTTACATCATCATGTTATGATACTTCTTTCATGGGTGTATGTTTCGTAAGTTACCTAATCGATAAGGGAATTTGAGATTTCAATTTCCACTCATTTGGCTTTACACATATTTTATTGATTATATTACTCCATGATTATGTGTGGAATCGCTATTAATTTGATTATGCCTTAATTTCCACTCCCCTTTCTGTGGATATACTTTTGATACACATAATCACTCCATTGATAAATTCTCAAGTGATCGGTATGAACTTGATAAGAGTAATTTTAACTCAATCTCCATTTGTTGAGTTAAATATCCAATTCGTTGGTGTTGTTTCTACAAGAGTATGTGTGAATATCCTTTTATTGTTTTACACTGAATATTCAATCATATTTAGTGTATTTATATTTTTCACACATAATTATGTCGTTGATTTATCCTTAACCTAAGGATACGGCCTTTATGAGAGATTTCATCTCAATTTACATTGAACTGAGACTTCTTTGTTGATATACACCAAATCACTTTTATGCGGTGTATATAATGTACTTGACATAGTATATCATGAATCCCTTTATTCTCATGATATTACAAAGTTTTTATTACCTCAATTATTTGTATTCAAGTGTCTCTCTTTTGGTTAGAACCTCTAACCAAAATACCATTTTAAAATGTTTTAAAGACTTATTCTTCTATATCTTGCTCATTAATGTCCATGTTTTAAAAATGGTTTTAAGGATTTATTTATATGGACATTAAAATTTTAAAATTAAAACTCCTTTTAAAAGTTTCAAAGTGGTATGGGACACTTTGATTCAAAAGTCTACTTTTAAATGGCTTCTTGACAAATAGTGTGACTTTTAAATGTTTTCAAGAAATGGGGGATATTTCTCACAAATAGTTTTTATGATTATTTTAATCTATGTCAACATCCTTCATTATTCATGATTGAGGTTAATGTGATACAATACAATCTTCCATATTGTATCAAATGAGTTATGTTTGACTGTGGATGTTCTATTTTTATACCATTCATGGTTTGTGGTTAAAGTATTGACATTTCGTATGTTAGTTTTAATACGAATGTTTATTTTATGCTTAAACCTATTCATATGAGGAATGCATTGGACTTAATAAGTGATGGGTGGAGCCCGCTATAGCTCCTCGATGCATCGGTAGGTCTCATGAGACAAACTAGTGTCTTGGCACAAGGCCTTGACAGAATCTTATTTGTAGTCTTGGCACGAGGCCTTGGCTAAGTGGTTATGATAGTCTGGCATTATGCATGCCAACATTATGAATGTGGATATTGATATTGCATGTGATCATTCGACTAGTAGAATATCCATGTGAGTATGTAAATGGCATTATTTCATTTTACCTTTGCCATTTTATGCTGAAGTTCAAGTTTAAAAGGCTTTTGTTTTAGTGTTTATGCTTATTTATGAAATCTTATGCTATAATGTTATCCTTACTGAGCATCTGAGCTCACCCCTTTCAATGTTTTATTTTTCCCAGGATTATGAAGAAGTAATTTATGAATGACCTGCAGGGATAGTATTAGGGGATATGAAGACAAGATGTTTTTTTATGATGTAATGTAAAAAAATTATTGATGTATCTAGTTATTCCAAGGCTACTAAACTAATCGATCTTTCGAGACTTGATCTTTCTCGTGATCATGCCAATGTAATGTAATAATGCACCGACTCTAGGTAACTAGGGTCGGGGCGTTACACCTAAAAATTCTAAATAATTTTCTATGATGTATATAATTGTATTATATTTCTGGAGACTATTAATGTTCGAAGTTTCATGAAGTTTATCACTATATTAATATTATTATACTTATTAGATTTAAGAAAGTGACATGTTGTCACATTCTTTGGTTTTAATAATAATTAAATTATTTTTATGGACAAAAGTACATTAAATGAATCTAATCCGTCCCTTAGGTGATATGGGTAGACTTTTAGTCATCCAATAGGATTTTGGTAGGTGTTAGGATAATTTTATAATCTTATATTTACCCTTAATTACCCGATTTACCTTTAATTATGGTAAATAAAATTTATCGTAGTTACTATTCATAATGCCAAAAAATAAAAAGTAGCTTATTAACATAATTTGGACCCACTAATTCCAAATATGGAATCCATTTTTCCAAATTTAATACACGAATGTTGCAGAAATTAAATTAAAATTAATCCCGTTGTCGAAAGAAAACGGGTTTTTTTTAAACATTGCAAAAGATTGAATTGATTTATCCTACGAATTCAAGGTAGAATCAATGCTAATTCCATAAATTATATTAAATGGTAAAAATATATTCTATTTATACTTTAAAACCATTAAATATTATAATTTAACCATATAAATTATTGCGATGAAAAAAGTTGTTTTTAATTAAAATATAGTGTGTTTTTACTATTCATCAAAATATGAAAGTTACTAAAATAATATGAAAAATTTATCCAAAGTAAATTTTTATTTCTCGATTCCAAATAAGAATTTTAAATTCTCAATTTAAACTTATAAATATGTCAAAAACTAGGTTTAATGTTGGTGCGCCATCAAAATGTGGCAAAACTGCATTTTTTGAAAAATACTTATTTTACCCGAAAAAATTATTTTGTTCTTATAACATGTTCTAGAAAATTTGTAATATGAATAATAATGTTATAAATTTAAAAATTTAGTTAATACTATTCATAACGTCTAGTTCATAATAATAATTTTTCATTGTTTAGTAATATCTGGTATTGTGTACAACACACGCTATCGAGGAAGGTCGCGATTGCGTGTAATGCAAACCAAGTCAGGGTTGCATGTTGTGCAAGAATCCTTCGTTGTTTTGTATAACAGAATACAACCATATTTCATTTATACATTGAATATATATATATATACAATGTTGCGTAGAATAACTAATATCAAAATTGTGTGTAACATGATCCAAGAATAGTGTTGCGTATACTGCAAGCTAATACAGTGTTGCGTATAACGCAAGGTAATCTTGGTGTAGCATACAACACAAGACATTAATGAAATTAATAAAATATTTTTTTTATAAAATCTCGGGGTGTTACACTAAACCATTCCATTTTTTCATTGTTCCAAAAAATCATAAGGTACAGACTTATTTCATGAGATACATACACAATTAACATGATGAAAAAGTATTTCAGAATTCCACATAGGTATAAGAGTCTAATAAAAATTGATAATATAAAAATTATGCTAATTTATAAAAAATATCCAAACAATAAATTTGATAAAAAAATAGTACATGATAGAAAATATTCTTAGTTTAATTCATAAAATATAATGATTATATCCTTAATAACATGGATTATATTTCATATATGTTCAGGAAAATCACATAAAATGATTTTTCCATATTTTGACACCTTCGAGGACCTCAAAAAATTCCTATACATGATATTGTCCATTTTCAAAAAAAACCTCTTTGTATTAACCAGAATTTTATATCAATTAGTGATACCACTTTTTAACCACTCTTCCAAATAACTAAGTTTTATCACTAAGTTTATAATATTTCTTTGTAAGTCTCCCAAACCCTAGATCACTTGGTAATACCCAAACATGGATGTTCCTTAACACCTTTGGAATATATCCTGTTATTTCAAAAGATGGATAAATTAAAAGAGGTTCTATGGGGATAATATACCCATGGTGATAAATAATAATAATTACAACAATCATTATCAGAGAAAATTTAAATAAAAAGAAACATCCAATAAAAAATATATATATACGATGAGTATGAATAATATCTACCATGTTATTCTAGTCATATTAGAGTATATAGGATTATATATGGACTAATCTCATATATAAAAGTAAGTAATAACCAAAATTAACCATTATATTAGCATTATAAAAAAACTCATATTGTCTATTAAGTCATGGAATTTTACCAATGCACCAACCGCACAACATCGTATACTATTCTAAAAAAATAACTTCTTTTTTTATTATACAATGAACCTTGATGTTTAAATTTATTTCAGACCACCCATTAAATGTATGAGTATTAACCCATTAGGCCACCAATAATGTTTTACCTTATGTATGTTAATATGTATACTAGTTTACATAGAAAACCTAAATTAATAGAAACTGAATCCTAAACCAACACCCACCCCACTCATTCTCCATTGGAACCTGAGTCTGTCTGTACCTTTTTCACCAATGTTATAGTATAATGATACATCCATGGTCTGTCAAACAAGATTCCATGTGACTTTGGAAAAAAATCTATTCCACATAGAATCACAAACGAACCAAAAATGATAATCAATCCATGTCATCAATTCAACACATAAAAACATCCAAAAACCACAAACAACATCATATAGATATTCACATTAACATTTTAACCACCAAAATGTCAATCGGATGAACCCATGGAATAGATATAATTTTTATTTCCAAATCTTTTCCCATTAGCCCTAATATAAATAGTGGCCCCAATTCCCCATGTTGTGGTATGGAATGTCACTAACTATGGATTTCTATAGTGATATCCTCCTCCTAAACAATGTTTTTCACCAAACCCTACACTATATAATCTATAGAGAAATCCATACACAATGATGGTAATAAACCAACTCCGGGATCCTATCATACGTCTCCATGACACCAAAATCCACATCTTCCAATCGAAATGTGCAACATCAAAAAACTCCTAGGACACAACATCAGTGATCCAATGTCACCAATTTACATCCACACTAAAAATCTATTGAAGTGGTCAATACAAATCATGTAATTCTAGTGAATCATATTTCCAGACATATAATTATGAACACCACCCATAAAAATATAGATACGGACACCACATTTCCAAATAATTTTTTCAAAAATCACATCACTAATATATTTCTAATAACCAATCAAATTCTACTGAACAAACTAATGAAGTACATATCAAAAATTTCATTCAATATAAGGCCTAACAGAACTATTTCATTCTTGATTCCACCATCAATATCCACTAATATATCAAAAATTTCCAGGATATCTTACTTCTAAATATTACAGAGATCAACCATCTAATTCTTATCTATCACACATAATATAACACATATATAATTTTGGAATAAAATTTCTACCACCTATTTGATGTTAAGATAGATCTATTCAATATCAATATTTGAGTAATTTGACTTCATTAAAAAATTATGATTTTTATAAAAAATTCCCTATATATATTTTTTTAGTGAGGGGTGATGAAATACATAGGATATCTAGAACCATACACAAATAGATGGTAATCATTACCCAAATTTCTCTCAAGAATCATGTCGTATAAGATTTCAACAAGAAACCACTATATTCTCACATAGATAAAAAAATGAATGTTTGCTTAAAAAAGTATTGTTTAATTCAAAAATAACTTTTATTAGATTTTTAATAGAGTTCACATGTTATTATTTCAATTTATATTTTTTGGAAAAAAATGAAAAAAAATTATTTTAGTAAAAAAAATTAGTTAATAGAATGACTCATACCAGCATTATATTCAGTCGTCAAATGACTCATACACACTCCATTGTGATTCATGGTATGTATCATACTCTATTCAAAATGAATCGTTTAATAATTATCTAAATTACTAAAAATATAAATTATACTCAAATCATTGTTAATCATTTAATTACTCTTAATTAAATCATAGTGAGTCATCAATTGACACATATTCATTGCATTGAAAGTTATTTTAGTTTTAATTTTTCCAAAGTATTATAAAAGTCCTAGAACCTTAAAAAATATTAAAAATAATTTCTTACACATATAACATGTATAAATCCTTAAATAACATAATATTCAGGCTACATAAAATTATATCAACATTTTATAATAATTAACTCCTATATCCATATCCAACTCCTATGGATTATTACTAAAACTATACATACACATTCAATACCTCTAGTTGTTCCATGGTCACATAGTCTATTAGTTAAATGAATTAAATAACACATAAAAATACAGGAGACCTTATAACATCAACACTCTATGATAACTCATCCTTTGGATAATTTGGACACCTTTTTATAATCTATTACTAACAACTTATCATCTTTCTCAATGCATTTCTACAACATCGATAATATTTCAAACACATAAATGTATTTGGAAAATTTATATACTACCATAGATACAAACTATAATAAATTTATTACATCCATGGGATCTCACAAAAATAGTAATCTCTAACCTAATCTCATCTCAAGACAACTAACAACACAATGGTGATATAACACATGTCCCTCCCATACAAACTAATTATCCACTTATAAAAACCAGTATTCATCAATTATAACCATGCATTAATATGATTCCCAAACATCTACCAAAATCATTCTTGATTACCTATTTTCTAATTAATCATACTATATTCCCCCATATAATCATGGATTGTAACTTATCCCACAATTATCACATGCACCAGAAATTCACAAATTAACTAGTTCATAGTTCATCAATTAATAATATATATATGTCACACGCCATTATCCACTATAAAAAAATCATATTTATAATCTCATATTGTACTTATAGGAATCATACTATCTTCATCTTTATCTAGACATGTTGTCTTAACTATATGAATCTGATCCAAAGCCTAATTTTATAACACATATTTTATTTAAAGTTATATAGTTCTCACCATCCAATGCCCCAAACACATGGAATATCTCCTACTACTAATTGCTTCATTTGCATATTTATCCCTGCTACCATCTTCTAGTCAAACCCCAAATCCTACCTCAGATCCTAAATTCTAGCCAAATTCATGAATAATTACCACTTTTGTCGTCCTCGATCAAAAACACTCCACATATCCCCTTTTCACACGTTTTATGAAATCCTCTAGTTGTATATCACCCTAGGCCCAAACATGACCATCACTCCCCCGTTGAAAACAAATCATTCATGATCCAATCTATAGTGGAATCATAATATCTATGCTCTAATTATGCATCATTACTGTTATGAGGCACCGTTTCTTACTACCTATAGATCAAAAATATATCTTACCTGACTCAACATTAAATATCAATATGGATCCACATGTCAAGATACATATTAATATTTACTCAGAGATCACTATAACTGAGAATGTGGTCAACCTAAGGAAGTTTACATTAAACCATCTAGAATTTTTTAAAATTAGATATCAACTCTAACCATATTCGTTGAAACCCATAGAAAATATATGAATATCACCATATATTATGTTAATAAAGTATCTCATTTCATATATTCAATTACTGATGTCACTTAATGTACCAGGTGGATGAATTACTATGTCAGGTAAACCATTCAAATCTTTTTTTCTAGATATTGTATAACAATTTATCCTGATGATTTTTATCCATCCACTTCTTAAATTTTCAAGAATATATAGTAGAACAAACTTCCACAGAAACAACTAATAAAACACCTTCTCTATAAATATATAACAATCCAAATACCGAGTAAGGTATATATATAGTAGGATATACATCTCAATATCCTTACACATACGTAACACACCCCAATCCCCTCACATATAACTTCTAGATGCCACCTAAACATGTATATGTGAGGAACAACAAAAAAAGTACAAACAGAAGTCCACATAATATTGACATCTTAAATCAGATACCTATGATTCATGTGTATAATTTCACAAATAATCTACATAGGAACTACAAGATAGGTTATTTCAAACACATCAAAACTAAAATTTCATTAATTCTAAAACTTGATACATTACGTTTTATATCATTGAAAATTAAAATGAAACAATATTTATATGCATAATGACACTCCAAAACCTTATATTGACACTTCTAAAAGCTAAAACCTTCTCGTTTAGGTCCATGTTTTGAAAAAAACCAATGATCCAAACATATGTCAAAAAATCCAAACATTCCTAAAATTATACATTGATATTCTCTCTTGCTTCTTGGGTCCAAAATTTTATATTTAAGATAAATAATATCAAAAAAATTAATTCACAAAAAATAACTCAACTATACCCACGAGAAAAAGAATAAAGTCATTGTTTCCCTGGTATCATAGAATTCAACATGTACATGTGCTTGATAGACATAAAAGTAATGATTTTATAATATTTTCAGAAACATTAATATACCCCAACACAATCATGTATTTTCGATCTATCATATATCATATAACTGATCAATTTTTTAAATAAATCTTTTTGATACCACATTGGAACTACTCCACTAATATACTATATTGTAATACCCATCCTCTAATACTACTTTTCAATGCTCGACATCCCTAAACCACTATATAATTACCTAATGGGGGTGTACTACAGTACATTAGGTTACACATCATATACACTAAAGGTTATCAAATGTAATAGAGGATCTTTGGGTTGAAAGGGGGAGACTATACCCTCCACTTATAGATAATATTAATAAAAAGACAATAATATTGTAAATATAAATAATAAAAAATTACCTAAATAAATATGTATAAATCTAGTAAGACAAACATATACTATTTTATACTAGTAATTCAACAGTACAAAACATTTCCCACGGTTTGAAAAAACACATAAAAAGAAAAAAATCACTAAAATATCAATTTAAATTGAACCAATGAACCACTTATCCCATCAAAAAAATTATCACATTTGGAGTATAAACTATATTTAAGCCATTATCTATAAATATATAGAATTTTATCACATTTTATTTATTGTAACAATAACCATTAACTCTATAAGAATCCCATAGTGGTTGGGTAGTGTGTGTGAATATTAATTGATTAGGAAAAAACATACATTTTCTGTAGATTATATCAATACGTATACTACTGTACGATAAAACATGCAGAAATATAAAATAAACTATAAATCTAAACCCAATTCATAAAATATGTATTTTACCTTGAGTGAGTCTTTACCAACCTCTAGGAATGTTTATGCGGAACAATACATCTACAGACTATCATACTAGAAGCCCCAATCCATTAGATTAATTACATACGACACAGTGTCACACACCAACCATGAACACATAATCAATTCAGGTCACCATGATACCCTAATGGATATATTGAATAAACTATACAAAATCTTTAAGGAAATAAATATTATTTTATGAATCACTAGATTAATAACTCAACAAACCTATGTCATCAAGATACTCATCCTTCCTTAATAATATCCCATTAGGCCTAAAAAATAGATATCCATAATCCAACATTCAATGGTCTCAACTGTGAAAAATTATGGCCTTAAATAGTGATCCAATTATTCATAATTATGGTCAACACCATAAACTATGTCTCTTAATAAATGGATACCATTTACATGAATGAATGGAGTAAACCACCTCATGGAGTGAATCCACCAATCACAAGAATAAAATTACCCCATTAACTGACCATAGTGAATGAAATCACTAACATTTGTGGTCACACGATCATCAAAACTTCCTTACCTCCTTTAACCACATTTCCCTTCTATGGTAATGGTAAAAAATGTCAGCATCATCCTAGTTAACCACATCACCTCACATCCATTGATGAAAATCACAATGAAATACAAGGTTAAACATAATATATTTTCAAGGAACTACATCATCCATAACATTACTAAGCAATTGATAAAAAAGTGAATTATTATTCCTAACCAACCTAGTAGCTACATATCATACATATCACACTATAATAGTTCTAAAACACTCTTTTCACATATATTTTTACACTATGTCAATACGTGAGAAAATAAAATCTCCAAGTTGTTTCATTCTTGGTCTCATACAAAACAAACCCACTCACAACCAATTACAATGCATCACTTGAAACATGTACAACATTCGAATATTGTAGGATCCACATACATATATTTTTTCAAAATCAAGTCATTAAGAATCTTTTGGTTTTTTTGATTCAATAAGAAGTTTCACGTTGTATAAAAAAATTATTAAATAAGGGGTTTCTATTGAGGGATCAATATATAGAGGAAAATATAAATATATTCATGTATGAATGGTTGTCCGTACATGTATCTCCCTTTTACATTATATGAAACTACAATTTAACATAAAAATTTTATATTCTAAATCGAACAGGACAATACTGATGTAGGGTTTAAAATATTAATTGACATTTTTAAATACCCATATTTAACATTTTAGAGCCATTTCTGAAGTCAATACTTCATCTGTATCATTTTCAAATTTTTTTAAAATAATTGTTTTTTTTTCAAACAAAAGAAATGATCTTAATCATTGAAAGGAATGTCACTGAATTTCTTATAACTACTTCATAGTGAGTAATCAAATGAATCATACTCACTTCATTTGAGACACATTTTAGAATTATTCAAAATTTTACAAATCTAACTCATACTCAATTAATTATTAGTTATTCTAGTCATTGAAAAATTTCATAACACTATTTTATACCACAAAACAACCTCCATAATCCAAATAATTACTTATAGATGACCTCAAACAACTACAAACTATTAAGTTATTTAAAATTCATATTGGAACACCAATGTCATTATTTTATGTGAATAAATCTATATAGACTGGGTAAACTACAAAGCATTTTTCATTTTCTTATACTAACATGTACAATGCCTCTATAGGGTCCAAGGAATCATGTTTGATCTAAGACATTACAACAAAAACAATTCCAAATTTGTGGGATCATACATCATTATTGATGATAAGGGGAAACGATATTAATTGGAATCTATTCTTCTAATGTAGGAGGCCATAAGGTATCAAACATGACCTTGAATTGATGTATTTTGTTTAAAAATGTGTCAACCTCTACCAAGGGAGGGTGATTTACGTAAATGTTGTGGGGGATTTTGGGTGTTTATAAAAGAAAGTAGTAGATGATATGATTTATATTGTGTTAAACCTAACATAATTACATCTTATCATTTGTGTTTACTTATTAATAAATTTAATGTGATGTTCAAGGAGATTATGATAATAGAAAGTGAATTCTTGCATGTTCTAAATATTTAGATTACTAGTATACCATCACGATGAGGGGTCTAATTTTGAGTAAACTATATCTTATTTCTTAAAATATATTATAATATATTTATAATATAGTGTCTTCCATTATTTTGTATATATGGAAATATATAGATGGTATATTGTCGAGGAAATTCATTCACCCTAGTTTGTCTTCATTTTTGTCCATTATGTTATTTTCTAATAAAGGAAACAATTTATTACTGATGATTGAAAATGTATCCTATATCATGGAATAATGAATTTATTTATTATATAAATGATTAGGTTCTCGAAGATATAATTATAGTTGGGTTAAAATTATATTCTGGGTGAATGTTTATGATATTTAGAAGATTATATTTTCTATTTTTAGAGTTTATAGTGATTACCATTTTAGTTACCGTAAAACAATAGTATATTAAATCAAACTATTAATTTTATAATTTCTATTCAATTTTGTATTCATTAATTGATAATTTTGTATGAATTTATTTTTAAATATGTTTAATGATTAATTTAAGGAAATGTAAGGAAGTAGAGTGTGGGGTTGGATATATAAAACACCTCGAACCTAGTGGACATAGAAATTATATAATGGTGTTTGGTTGATTCAGGGGATTCTATTGATGTTATTTGGATCCTGGAAAAATTATATAGGACTAACAATACAATATAAATGGGTTTTTATAAAATAAATGTTTGATCATTTTAAATGTAAAATAATTAAGATTAAATCATTAACCAATGTGATTTGGAATCATCTGAACAAGTAGAGATCCTCTTAGATGCTCTCCTCCTCTTAATTTTTTTTCCAAGTGGTCTAGACTTTGGTTTCCATACATACTCATTGATTATGTGTTATGGTGCTTTTTCCTAGAAAATATATGTTATTAAATTTGTCCATTATTTATTTTCATTCTTTCAACGTAATAAATTTGTACTCCCAATTTTCTTGGTGTCAAAATGTGAAATCCATTTCATCTTTTGATCCTAATTGGTATGGGTTGTAACTAGTGACTAGTGACAATAATAATGAATTATAGTAGTTTCCTTGTTCATAAGGTTTATAATTATTCATAGGTGGTGGATAAAAAGTAATTTTCCTCTACCAAATATTTTTATATTCTCTTATGGTATCATATATTTTTTCCATAAGTCAAGAACAATTTATTTTTAACAGCACTTGGTAGGTGAATTATCCTCAAATTCATTTATACTATAGTTTATGGTTGGTAAAATCCAAAGTACGATTAAAATTAAATATATATCGAATAATTTATATTTTCAAAAAATATGTTTTATTGAGTAAAATGGTTATGTTAACTCTGTTTTTTATATATGATTCATTTTTTGATTCTTAGAATTCCTGAGTTGATTTATGTAATACTTATCATACAATATTTGTTTGATTGTAAATTTTATCACCATAAAAAGGAATCATATATTCTATTATATTATTTTTTTGTGTATACTTTTATATTTTAATTTATTATCTATCATTATAATAGGTAGGAGGGATTTTGTTTTCTATTAATTATTTAGAGGTTGATGGATATACATACGGGAGCTCACAGATAGACATTTAAATTTTTTTATGTGAATATCAATGGTATCCTTTATATTCATCCAAAATTGGCACTAGATAATATGATATATTACATTATTTGGAATATATTACCTCTTTTGAGTGAATTTTTTACATGATTTTTCGCATTGGTCTCTATTAGTTTGGACTAGGACTATATAATACAAATATTTGATTTGAGATGTTTTTTGATATAGTCATATAAATAAACAATCCCTTGTTGTATATGAAGTTATAAATTAAGAATATTATTTATATTCATTAATTATAAAATTATTAGTCATTTTATTTTTAATTTTTTCACTGATTTTTTATTTCTATTAATTATACATAGATTAATGATAAATTGGTAGGTTCCTAGTGGATACTGCCTAAGGGGTATGATGAACTAAAACGCACAATGTATTATTTTTTGGGCTGAATTTTTTTTTGTATTCACTAGGAAAATGGAGGGTGCCCAATTGTGGAACTCCATGGAGATTGAATCATGGAGTTGGGAAGGTCTATACAAAAAAATTAATGCTATGAATAATAATACATCATTCTATAAAAATTACTTAATGGTAAACTATTCATTTAAGAGATATATCGATGAAATAGTTTTTTTTAATCATTTAGGATATGAATTTGTTAATTATACATAGTTTTACATAAAAATTGGTATATGTGGATTTTCTGTTCGATTTTTAATTTTTCTGAGTAATTTAGTTTATATATATTTTACTATTATAGTATCAAAGGTGTAAAAGTACCCTAGATATTGGTCATGTTTATGTTTTCAATTTTCCAATATCAACATTGTTCATAACAAATTTTTATCTTAATAAATCATAAAATTAATTATATTCTGAATATAAAAAACCATATCAAAATCTTTTCCACCCATTTTCCTTGTATTTTTCCCATCCCACTTGAGATTGAGATGATTGATCGAGTTGGTATGGTGTCTTGGTTTAGGTATTCTTTGGTTATCATGATTGAAAAAATAATAAAAAATTAATCATGGCTTGGTAAGGGTTAATAATATTTAGATTATTATAGAGATATTATTGTTAATAATCCATAAGTAATCTCTAATTTTAAATGGGTAACATGGTTTAGGTGAATAATTTAGAAACCAAGGGTATCATACATTCTAATGTGATTTTGTTTTTAAGTTATTATATGTAATTTAAATCTCATACATCATTTGTAGGTTTTTATATATTGATAATGGTGTGATGGTATGATATATTAAATGATTTCCTATGTTTTTTTTGTTTTTTTTGGGAATTAATTAATAATTTTATCTACTAAAATCCTAAATATTAATAAATATTTAATAAATATTTATTAATTAGTGATGAAAAGCTTATTAAAAATTATAAATTCACTCAATTCGTCCTAAATATTTATTTATTTCCCTTATTAGTTATTTTCTGTGCTTATATTTAATTTATACATTTAATTGTTTACAATATAACATTTAAAACATGAAAAAATATTTATAATGGGAAAAAATGTGATAGGGGATAGGTTAATAAAAATTCTATTACAATGATTCCCTATCTATTGTATTAAATATTTATGAAATTGAATTTAATATAATTCCACCATCAAATATCATGGATGATATAATATGGACATTTGATGCCTTTTCAATAGAGTTATGAAAATAAAGATTCACCTGTTATACTTTAACATCAAATGTTATCCTTTTATAAATATTTTTTTAATTATTTGTTTCAAAAAAATATCTATTCCAAAGTCCATGATTTATTTTTAAAATTAGATATAAATTTTAAAACATAATTACTAATTTCACTAGTAAAAATTTATGTATCCATATCAAAAAAAAATTACGAAATTAATATCAGATTAATATAAAAGTATAGGTATTCCTTATGAATATCATTTACCCAAAGTAATAAGTAAGGTAGCTTTAATTGGGGTTCCATTGACCATGATCATTACAAAATCAAACAAATATGGTTTGAGGGAAACTATATACAGGATATCTTCAAGCTCTTGGATATTTCAATATGGTCTATAGTTGTTGAATGACCAACCAAATCATCAACCAGATCATATCATATTCTAATTTCAAAAAAATATCATAATGTGTAATGTAAGTAGAAAATATTATTATATGAATATTTAGTTCAATATATATATATAAACCCTAATTTTATATATGCTTTGAAAATACATTCTTTCTAAATTGATATTAAACATAAAACGGTATATTTCAGGGAAAACACTATTTTAATGAATATAGGTTAATTTTAATTGGTAATAAGATTATATATTACCAGCATTATATTGGAAATATGGTTTATGGGGGGTGAAATGAAAGAGACTTCTCGTGGAGCGATTCTTGGGAAATTTCGAGTTGGTGATTGATGGAGAATATGATGGACCTTTATTTCAATCCTAAAGATGTCTTTCTTCCCCCCTTGACGGTGGTGGTTATAGGTGGAGATCATTCTTCGGGTCCTACGAATGTAGTGAAGGATGGTATTATGAACCCTAGGAGGAAGAATGATGGATTGGCTTCCCAAAATGGGTTTTTCTCTGAATCTCAAACTGATTCTGCATCGTTAAATAAGCGTATCGCCATGAATGGCTCGATTGATTTTGTTGAGGCGAGTCCAAAAGTTTTGGAAGATCGCCTCGAAGAATTTCAGTTCCCACTCCTTGCTAGGTCATCGAGAAATCGGATTGAAGTTCCTATGAGGGTTGATTAAGTATGCACTTGCTTGGCCAAAAGCTGGGGCTTCTCTGATTAGCATCTGATCTATATTGGCAGAGGTATGTTTCATGTCAGTCTTCTATCGAAGGAATTGCAGCACGCAGCCTGGAGTTTTGGTCTGGTTCCTATGAAACCTGGCTATATAATGGTTCATTAGTGGGATCCATTATCAAACCCTCTTTCCATTAGGAACTCTACCACTCAAACAAGGATCCACATTAGGGGATTAAACTGGGGTTTTCAGCATCCTTCTATATTATGGGAAGTTTCTTCGGCTGTTGGCTACCCGATAAGGTTGATAAGGAAACTGAACACCCTAGATATTATCATTTTGCTCATGTCATGGTATAAATCGATCTAGCACAGACTCTTATTGACACTGTATTCTTTGTTGCTGGTTAATTTAAGCTAGAACTTTCTATACAATGTGAATGGTTTCCTGCCTTTTGTAAGTCATATTTATGTATTGGTTATACGTCTCTGCAATGTCGTAGGAATACTAAATGTACACTTTGTAAATCATTGGGTCATAATTATGATCAGTGAAAAATGAAATTGGTTGTGCAGACTGGTGTTAAGTTTGTTTACAGGGGAAAAGAACCTCAAAATGTAGGTCATGCCTCTTTCATGGAGGCTGTCCAGTATGGTATTTCTAAGCTGACTGAGATTCCGCCAGCTGCTGCTGCTGCTCGACCAGTGGATATAGAATTTGAGCCTGTTGTTGTTGGAATCACCAGGGATGTTTCTTACAGGTCATGGGCTGATATAGTTGAATGAGATGAAGGGTTCCATCTAGAGAATGAGGATGTTGTTACAAAGTCCACTATAGTCCAAAAGGATGTTGTTGTTGTTGTCCAGCAGGGTGAAAATATGATTGTTGAGGAGGATGAAGGGTTTCAATTGGAGCATGAGGCTGTTGTCCAGAATGATGTCAATGTTGAATTTGATCATGCTACAGTGGCCTCATCTTGTAGTAAGGGTAAAATGAAGGTCTTTGATGAAGATTGTTTCCAATTGGTGACGCCGAAGAAGTCGCAGGCATGTCTACTTCAGGTGCCTACTGTGGGAGCTCGAATGGAAGATGTTGTGCTAGTGGATAGTGCTAATGCAGGAGAGGTCGCGGCCCATCATGTCACTCATGAGGATATACTAATGAGGGGAGATGATCATATTGGGAAGGAGGATGTGTTGGAGAGTTCACCTGTGCAGGTTGCTGTTTTGGAGGAAAGATCTAAGCATATTGGGAAAGAGGATGTGTTGGAGAGTTCACCTGTGCAGGGTACTATTTTGGGGGAATGCTCTAATCCTATGAATTTCGATTAAAGGGGCGAAATTGGAGGCCTCTCCAATGGATGATTTGAGTGATGAGGTGTTGCAAAAATCTCTGAAGCCAGTTATTAGCTTCTTTTCCATGTGGAGTCCATTAATACTATGGATTTTGACGTGCTTAACCTTGAAGGGCTCAAGAATGCCGGATGCAACAATCAAAGATGTACTTCTTTGATACTTGCTGATGTTGATTGGATGGATACCTAAACGGCATTGGAATTCCCGGTGCATAATGCTGCAATTTCTTCTACTGATGTACAGGATTCTTAGGCTGTACAGGAGGCTCGTCAAGAGATGCATGAGGAGGTTCCTGCTGTCGTGGACAACTAGGATGGCACCTATATGGAAGTTAGGCAGCATTTGGAAGCTTCTCCTGTGTAGAATTATTAGGTTCTACTGGTGGATACATAAGCTGGAATGAAAAGGGGGCGTGGGAGCCTCATGGCCAATCGAGGAGGGTCTAGTGGCTGAGGCCGTCCTAGAAAAAGGGGATGGTTGACTGTTCTTTCGTTTTCTTTTTTGATGTGGTTTGATGCATGGTAACATTTCCCCCTGTATCACGCCACTTTTAACTTTTTCAATAAATTATGGGGTCATGGGTCTTTGAGCCCGTGACTGATCCTCTACTAGTACCGATATTTTTTTTAGTATTTATAACTAAATTATTTGTCAAAACAATAACCATTTTTCATTAAAAATGGTTTTCACTAAATATTCATTAATTATTTTTATAAATATTTAGATTTTAATTTAAAAAATTTAATATCAATATGAATTATTAGTATACATATTGTCTTAAGATATTATATTTTATTTTTCAAACCTACTTAATTTTCATGTGAATAGTGAAATATCAATTTTGTTAATGTAATCACTTTTTCAAAAATTATTATATAAATATATTTAATTTTTTTCCTATAAAAACATGTATTTTAATTAATAAAATCTTATTTTATTATAAAATTTTTAATTTATAAAACCATGGTCAACATTGTGAATATTTATATACTATTTAAAATGAAAAATATTTTTTTACTATTATGATAAATTGTTTATATCATGATGAAGTGATGTTTTCATATTTATTATATTGATAAATAAAAACTGTTCGAATGATAATAATTATTTTAAAATAAATTTAATTTATTCAATTTATAATTCTATCCTCTTCAAAAAAAATTGTTTAGAAAATAACATTGTAAAACGACATCGGTTTTCATGAATCACATGGTTGTGATCAAATTAATTTTCCTTTTACAAATTTGTTTAATTTAATATAATTCTTCTAATACTAGAGAAAATAATTTTCATAATTTTTTATTATGGAAAAATTCATTTTTATGAATGGAATTTTGTTTTTTATGATTAATTCTAATTAACATGATAATAATGAAGCAATTTTTTTAAATATCAAAAAATTTCAATCCAATCATATATTTTGAAATAATTTTAATAATGATTATAATTTTATTAACAAACTAATATGTAAATACATCTACACTAATTCGTTTTCTGATCATTTCTAAATAATATTAAAAATCCATATTGGTCAAAATTTCATTTCTCTACTAAAAGATTTTTTCTACACATTTCATGTTTTAATCCAAAGAATAATTCTGTAATATTTATTAATTTAAATAGATAAAATATATGTTAAATTTAGATCAAGAACACCCAATTTAAGTAATATGGGTAATGTTATATTTTTAATAAAACTTATAAAAAAAAGTCAAATACAAAATATATTGTTTAAAGGTAAATTAACATAATGTAAAATAATGATGATAAAAACCCTAAAAATAAAAGTTGTTAATTTATATACAATTATTTTATTTCAAAAATTACGTTCTTTTGAACATTATATCATTAAATATTCATTTTAAAATGAAATTTAATCATTTTATATTTATTTTTGATTGTTGAAAAATATATTTCCTTTTTACATATCTATTTTGAATTATTATTTTATAAAAATTAATTTTAAATGTATTTTAACTTTTATTTTATTTAATCCTTTATTTATTTTGAATTATATTATATTTTCATCTATTTATATTAATTTTTTATAAATTATTCACTTACTAATCAAATTTTTTTAATGTAATTTCAACTATAGTATTTACTTTTTTATAACTTTTGTATTTTCCCTTTTATTTAACATTTTAGGTTTATATTTTATGATGTAATATATTGATAACAATCTATATTTTATTATGATATAATTTATTTTTTAAAATTATTTTTTTGATATAATACGTTTTAATTAATTTAGGTATGATTATTATTTTTGGTGAGTATGTTTTGAGTTTCAAATGATTTAATTATTAAAATTATATTTAACATTTTGATTTTTTGTGAAATATATTTTATTTATATGGTGTTTTATAGAATGTGAGTGATATCAATTTTTATGCTTAGTAAACCCACATGTTCTCTATGGGTTAATTGTGATATGATTATTGTAGATTTTTCAGACCATTTATTTGTATTCATGATAATTGGTGTAGCCCTCTATCTCCCTCAAATGCATTGATTTCTGTCTATTTTTATGAGATCAAAAGTTAATAAGGACATAATTATCTCAAGACCAATGGAACATGACTTTATTTTTTATAAGACAATGAGGTACATGATAGGATTTATCCCTTGTAAATGACGTACAAGGGAGGATTTAACCATAGACAAATGGAACAAAACATGATTTATCCACATGATAAAACACGATACATATGGTTTTTATAATGCTCTGACCCTAGATACCCAGATTCGGTGAATTATTAAAAAACATTGGCTTGATCACAAGGAAATCATGTTTTTAAAGGCCGATTAATTTTGTATTATTGGAATGAAGATTCATACATAATTTCAACTTTTCAACTTGAAAAGAAATACTATAAGAATTTATTCCTTTGGAAACAACCAATCCTCCTAGATAATGCATGAAAGTCACTCATAACTAACTTCTTCATATCCTGGTAAAATGAAACATATGAAAGGGTTGAGATCAAATGATCAGTAAGGGTAAGAAATATAGTGAAAAATATCATAAATATTAAGCATGATAAATAATTGAATCTTCATTCCATTACCAATAATAAGCATGAATACTTTTATGGAATGAATATGATTTGAGTAAATAATTCCATAATAAAACATAATCATGGGTATTCTAGTAGTCTAATGACCACATGAACCATCAATATAATTTTCATAATGAGGGAATGTATAATACCTGACATCTACTTGTCTAAAAACGATTAAGGCCTCAACCAAAACCATATATCAAATTGGGAATGGCCTCGACCAATTCTACATCTACTTGTATCATGAGACCTATCTGTGCATCGAGGAGCTATAGCGAGCTCCACTCGTCACTAACTAAGTCCAATACATTTATCATATGAAAAGGTTGAATTATAACATAATCATTCTTATTAAAACTGGCTTACGAAATTTCAATACTTTAATCATAAACCATGAATGATATAAAAATATCACATCCACATTCAACCATATCACACAACCTTCAATATAATATGGATGTTTTGTATCATAATATATCAACCTCAAATAAACATAAAATCCATCAATGGATGTTGACATAGATGAAAACAAAACCATTTTTAGAGAAATATCTCTTTCTATTTTGAAATAATTTAAGATTACAATAATTATAAATAAAAAAATTATTTTGAAAATATTCTTATAAGATTTTAAGGGAATCTTTGAGAATGTTATAATGGCAAAAAATATCTGCACTCACTGTATAAGTTAAAAAACATTCTTACCTTCAATTTTTCGAAAAGGTCAAAAAAACCTTGTTTGGAAAACGAAAAGAAGATTATTTTAAAAAAAAATAAGTTTATAAATTACATTAAACCATTTCTTATTAAATAGTAATTTTTTTGAAATATAGTTTTACGAAACTTGAATGTGGATGATAAAGAGGTCCAAGTAGATAATTACGTATAAACAACCTCGGATAATGAAGAGATTGTAGAATTAACCCTTACCTTGTAATTTTTCTTTTTCAAGGGTAGGTTAAAATTATATATAATGGTTTAATAAATGTTATTAAATTATAAAATAATCGTATACATTAATATGATATCATATCTGATCTTTTAACATTCTTTTGCTAATATTTTCATAGTATTATTGTCGTTTCGGGTGTTAACGGATTCGTTTTCCTTTATATTATTTGTTTTGTGAGTCATATTTGTTATGGATTGGATGTATCTTATTCATATGCAGAATTATATCATGTCTATAAACATTAATTTTAATCATCTATGGAGAATTACACTTGAATGGATACAATGGGAATGAATCTCCTCGTGTTCGTTGAGATGATAATCCTTATGTACGCACGAGCGACAATATCATTTTTTTTGATATTATAATATTATATAATTGTATTTTGTATCATATATACTGAATAATTATCATGTTATATTTATTATTTAAATTAATTAAAAATCATTATTATACCCATACAAGTAATAATTCATTGAATAACAATTACACCACGATGTGGAGACGGTAAGCCATACATACGTACGTATGGTGACATGTCATTCAAAGGATGGATATAAATATGAATATGGATGTAGCATATTTATAATTACCTAAAATTATATATAAGATACTAGAGTTATTATTTTAGAATGGAAATAACATTTAATGAAGAATTTGAAGAAGAAACAAACTTGAAAGAGGGTGATGAAATTATTACCTCTTCTTCGGGTTGTTTCTTTTAAATTGATCAAAAGGGCTACATAAGATGGACTTATGACTAAATAATAGCCTATAAGATGAAGTGAAGTAATTTTATAGGATATTTGGGTAGGGTTTGGCCAATCCAAAAGGCTTTGAAGATTTCAATTAGAGGGAAGGGGGAGTGCCCATTTATAAGAGGGGTGAGGGTCACCTTAGGAAATGCTAGAAATATTATTTTATAATAAAATAAATTTCTGTTTCTAATGGATACAAAATAGATTATTTTATGGATAAGGTGGGGATGGCTCGAAAATAACCCATTAAATTGGTTTTAGATAGGTTTGGATCACTATATTAACCTTATCCGTTAGATTTAACTCTTAGTTAAACAGTTTGACATTTACAATATCTCTTTGTATTTTTATATTATATAGTTAATAAACATAATATTTATTTCTAAGAAAACCCCAAGTGGTTAATTAATTATGAGCCTATAATTATATAATTCCTTTGGCAAAAACATATATTTTTATGAATAGTATATCAATAATAATATAATATTTGTTTTAGAATCTCTTTTTTGTCAATTTTGACAGTATTTAATAATTGATTTTTTATAAAGTCCCAAAAAATTTATTAACACAAAATAAATTCATTTAAGCAATCCTAAAATGTCATAGTAACCTAGAAAATTCGTTTATGTAATCAAAAGTTTAAAATATTATTTATTTTAACATTTATAAAACCAATTATTTGATTCATTCAGTAATAAATAAAAATACCACATCATTATTGTGTCATAAATAAATTTAATTATTCAATGTCTAAAAATTATAAATAAATTACCACTATGTAGGAAAGATTTTATATTTATAATGAATATTTATAGTTGAAAAGATAACATATATAACCCTATGTAAAAATTATTTTTCTAAAAGATATATGCTTATTTAATTTTTTTATTTACTTTATCTTAATTAATTAATGTTTCATTATCAATTACAAGTGGATCCATTGGGTCCCAAAATAGACCCAAATATGCCTATGTTTGGACATGTAGCATCCAATTGGGTTAGTAATTGTGTTAAGGTAATTTAATATTATTATAATATTATTTTTTACCTTTATTTAAAGGATTTACCCTTTAACAATGGTAAATAAAATATATACCGAAGTAATTATTCAAAATGTATAAAAATAAATGTTACTTGTTTACTTAATTTGGACCTCCTGATTCTAAATATTGAATCCATTTCTCTAAATTCAAAACATAGAAATGCCTGAAATTTCGTCAAACTTAATTCTCATTGTCAAAACAAAAAAGCATGTTTTTAAGAAATAATAACTATAAGAAGATTGTCACTTTCTTATGTCCAATTTAAATGTGAAATTATGTCCATTGAACAAAATTGTATTAAATGGTAAAAATATAATCTAACTATAATTTAAATCAACTTAATTCATAATTAATCACTATTAATTATTTCGATTAATACAAGTTTTTTTAATTAAAATTTACTAATTTTCACAATTCATCAAAATATGAAAGTTGTCAGAAAAGTACAAAAAATTCACCCTAAGATAATTTCAATATTAAGAATCCAAAAATGATGTCCATTTTTAAATATAAAATGTACATATTTTCAAAAATTGGGTATTACTATTCATAACAGCTAGTTTGATTGGTTGTGGTGTGTGTTAGAACTTGAAGTTGCCTACAACTCACGCAAATGTATTATTCAAAGAGAAGCTTACTGTGGAAGATTGGGGTGTTACATTCTCCAGTCCTTCAAATAATTTTTCTTAGAAATTTCTAGATTATTAATCCTTAAAAATACTATGATGGTTCTTCATCATAATTTCTCAGGATCCCACATTGCCTCTTCTATCTTATGGTTTCTCCATAGAACATTTAGTAGACAAGTCGTCTGGTTTCTCAACAATTGTTCATTGGTATCAAGAATCCTGATGGTATCTTCGTAATAAAGCATATTGAGTTCTAGTTCTACTTCCTCATAGGTGAGTACATGCGTTGGGTCAGGCATGTATTTTCTCATCAGTGATATGTGGAACACATAGTGAACATGGGAGAGATTTTGTGGCATTTCCAAACGATAAGCTACAACCCTCAATTGTTTCTATAATTTCGAAAGGTCTGATGTACCTAGAACTCAATTTTCTCTTATTATCAAAATATATAACTCCCTTCTTTTGAGAAACCTTCAAGAAAACATGATCACCTACCTGAAATTCAAGATCCTTCCCTGGTTGTTAGCATATATCTTTTACTTACATTGAGATTCTTTGAGGTTTTTTTGGATTACCTTAACCTTTTCCATCATTTCATCCACCAGTTTTGCGCCTATGATTTTTATTTCATCAACATCATCCCAATAGGTTGGAGTGAAACATCAATTTCTGTATAATTCTTTATATGGTTCCATATGAATACTTGAATGGAAGATATTATTATAAGAAAATTCTTCCATAGGTAAATATTGATCCCACATACCCTAAAAGTCAAGTGAGAAAGATCTCAACAAGTCTTATATAGTCTAAATAGTATGTTCTAATTGTCCATCAGTTTGGGGATGGTAGGCAGCACTCAAATGATGTTCAGTATCCAGGGCTTTCTAAATATTTTTTTTAATCTTGTTGAAAAATGTGGATCACTATCAGAAACAATTGATAATTATACTCCATGAAGTCTAACAACATCATTAATATATAGTCTTTCCAATACTTCAAGTGGTAAATCTTCTCTTATATCATGAAAATGAGCTGACTTGGTTAGATGATCATCAATGACCCATACTACATCTTTCCTTCTAGGAGTCTTAGGTAGTTCCATGACAAAGTCCATCGTAATATTATCCCATTTACACTCAGGTATGGGAAGAGGTTGAAAGACTTGTCAAAGCTGTTTCCTACCAAGATTAACTAGTTTAAAAACCATACATCTTGATAAAAATCAGAAATCTCCCTCTTCATTTTGTCCAATTAAAAATGTTCCTTCTAATCACTATACATTTTTGTGCTCCCAGTGTGTATATAGAAATTGGAGCTATGAGCATCATCTAAAAATTCCCTTTTTAAATAAAATATATCAGGAACACAATGTATCATCCCAAATTTCAAAATTCCATCTTCATACACAATGTCACTCAATCTACCATAATTCACAACTTTAATCTTCGTTTGAAACTCTTCATCACCGGTCTAATAACATTGTATCCTTTCTAGTAAATATGGGTTTTCAACCATTGGAAAAAGTATTGATGTTTCACTTCCCATGGTTATTCCCATATCAATCATTATTAGATCCATATATATGGGATCCTTTTAAACACTCATCTTGTTCAAGACTCTATGATCCTTTCTACCAAAATCATATGCAACCTTATTTTCCTTCCCCGGGTGGTAGTGTATATTGAAATAATAATCCTTGAGTAGCTCAAGCCATCACCTTTGCCTCATGTTGAGTTCTTTTTGTGAGAAAATATACTTCAAACTCTTGTGATTGGAATATATCTCAAATTTTTCATCATAGATATAGTGTCTCCAAATATTCAATGCAATGATTACATCTTCTAGCTTAAGATCATGAGTAGGATAGTTTTTCTCATGATATTTCAGCTGTTGTGATGCATAGGCAATAACTCTATCATTCTCTATAAGGACAAAACCAAATACTTTCATCGATGCATCACTATAAATAACAAACCCATCATTACCGGATGTAGTGTCAAAATAGGAGCATTGACTAATCTTCTCATCAGTTCTTAGAAACATTCTTTACAATATTTTTTCCAAACCAATTTAACCCCTTTATGTGTGAGCTTCATTAATGGGTTAGCTAATTGGGAAAAATTCTAGACGAAACGTCGATAATAACCTGCTAAAACAATAAAAAATGTACATTAGTTATACTTGTTAGTGTTGGAAATTCTTGGATTGCTCTTATCTTATAAGGATCAGCAGAGATTCCATCATTATAGACAATATGGCCATGAAATAAATCTCTTGAAGCCATAATTCACACTTTCTAAACTTCTTATATAAATTATGTCTTCTAAGAGTCTTCAGGATAATGTGCTAGTGATTTTCATTATCTTCATATATTTTGATGTATACCAAGATATCATTAATAAATACCACCATAAAATCATCGAGATATTATTTGAAAACACTATTCATTATATCCATGAATACAGAGGGTGCATTAGTCAATCCAAAAGGCATTACTATAAACAAGTAATGCCTGTACCGGGTTTGAAATGCCATCTAGGGAATGTATTCCTTCTTCATGCACAACTGATGGAATTCAGATCTAAGGTCAATATTTGAAAATTATTGAGCTCAATATAGTCGGTCAAATAAATCATCAATGAGAGGTAGGGGATACATGTTCTTTATTGTTATATAATTGATCTATGTGTAGTCAATGCACAACCTCATAGATCCATCTTTCTTCATAACAAAAAGAACATCGGCTCCCCATGGAGAAACACTAGGGTGAATAAATCCGTTATTACTCAAATTCCACTAGTTATTTCTTTAGTACCATTAATTCCACAGTAGCCATTATATAAGGGGTATTTGTTATGGGCCTTGATCCAAGAATTAAATCAATGGGAAATTCTATTTCTCATTCTGTAGGATGTCAAGGTAAATATTCAATAAACATATCGACATATTCTTTCACAATCGGTACATCTGCTATGTGATCATTCCTTTCCTCACCCACATTTATTTCATTCTCTTCCTCCCCAATAATTGATTTTAGTTGAGCTATTAGGGGTGGATCTATATAAGAATTAGGTGGTGATGATTCTACTCTAAAGATAAGGTGTTCTTTATCATCTTCATCAAAAATTGTAACCTCCTTCTTCTTACAATAAATTTTCGCATCATGGTATGAAAGCCAATCCATAATGAAAATTATATCAAATTAAATCATGAGTATAACGATGAGATCAGTAGATAATGAAAATTTATGTGCTCTAATGGGGACCAATTCTCAAAACATTATTGCAATGATACATTCCTTAGGAGTTTTTACTGATAACTCGAATATTAAATCAAATTGAAAATATCTAATTTTCTTAGCAATTTGAGAACATATGAAACAATGTGGTGATACAGAATCAAATAATGCATTTCTAAACATGAGGAAACCATTAAATTACCTACCACTATGTCTATCAGAGCTTCAACCTCAGCATTTGTGATCACATAATCTTGGACTTGATCCCTTTTAATTTTCTGAGGTTAGTTTCCCTAACTCTTTGGACATTCATTTTCATAATGTCCCATCTCCCTGCAAATTGTAACATTGAGCATTGATGGCATCTTTCTTCCCCATACAATCACCAGAAATGTGGCCTTTCTATCCACAATTGTAGCATACTATTTTTTATTTTAGACAGGCAACAGGGTGCTTCCTTCCACAATTATCACAGGGTGGAAAATCATATCTTCCCTGCTTCCCTGTTTCATTATTTTATTTCCTAGAGTGTTTAGAAAATCTCAAATTCTATTTCTTTGATTAAAAGTCATACGACTTAGAGAATTCCTTTACTGTCTAGATATCACATGAGGCAATATCTTCGTATGATGAGAGGGATTGTGATTCTAATGCTTGATGGAGAAGGAGTGTTAACCCATCAAATAAACTATCAATCATACTTCATGGGTTACGTATATAATATGATGCATACCTATCTATACTTTTAATGTTAACTTCATAATTTGCGAAATTATCATACTCTTTTTTCCTCAAACTCAAAAAATGTGTTTCCATATCCGGCTGATGGTAATGAGGAATATATTTTTCTAAGTAATTTTTTTTAAACTCCCTCCATTACATATTTGATACTTCATCATCATCCTTTGTGTTTTGAATCAATGACCACCATTGGTCCGCATCTCCAGTGAGGCGGTAAACTACCATAATTTTTTTCCCATTCCCTACTCCCCAAAGCGTGGAATACTTTCTATAATGAATTTATCCATTTCTCATCCAGTAATGTATTTTTACTCCCATGCAATTTTAGTGGTTTTTCTTCATGAAGAGATCTAAAATTGACCCTCCATGATGTGAATCAGGGTGCTCCATACAGGTAAGGTTATTATTCATAACCTGAGTGAGATTTCACGGTATGGTGATTAGATTATCAGAACTCGTTCATTCACCAGCTCCATTATAATTGTCATTAGAAGGAGGGAAATACCTACATGTAGTGCATGCATTGATATAGTTTCCATTCCTTCCACTAGGCTCCATTTCTAAACAATGGAATACACTAGACTTGTTTATGAATCGAAATACATAAATAAAAACTCGTAAAACACTTCACCTAAACTAAACAGTTTATGGATATAATCCATATTCATAAAAATGATTTCCTTCAAGAAGTATATACTCATAAACCCTTCATAATGTTTTATAAAGAATGAGAGAATTATCCTAAGCATATCCTCTGGGAGTGTCATAACCAAAAGAGCTACGAGGGTCGTTGTCATGCAGCAGTTCCCGTTCGATTCTATCTCAAAGAAGTGTTTTTGGGTTTTACCCCTACGTACATCAGTTCCAGAACCTCCTCGACCTAATCATATCAAGACAGGGATTTATTTCTTGGAAAACTCACAAAATCTCAAGAATACAAAAATTAGAGGATGTTCTTCTATACTAATCCTCATAGACAATCTTATGGCTATGTGCTCTAATCAGAGTTTATCTAAATCTAGTTTCCAAGGTTTGTACTAAAATTACTCTAATACTAATTGTAATGTCCCAACCCTAGTTACCTAGAGTTGGTGCATTATTAAATAACATTGGCATGATCATAAGGAAATCATGTCTTGAAAGGCCGATCAGTTTAGTATTATTGGAAACAAGATTCATACATAAGATCAACATTACAACCTGAAAAGAAATACAACATGAAATTATTCCATTGGAATCATCCAAGCCTCTTAGATAATTCCTACAAGTCACTTATAACTAATATCGTCATATCCTGGAAAAATGAAATATATAAAAGGGGTGAACTAAAATGCTCAGTAAGGGTAAGAAATACAGGGAAGATAATATAAATATTAAGCAGTATGAATAATTGAAACCACTCGCCTTTACCAAAAAATAAAAAATAATACTTTTAAGGCAGGAATATGAGTTGAGTAAATAATGCATTAATAAAACATAATCATGGGTATTATACTAGTTGAATGACCACATAAACCATCAATGTTATTTTCATAATGAGGGAATGTATAATGTTGGACATTATGGAACATTTTTTCAAGGCCTCATCCAAGATGTCTAAAAATGACTAAGGCCTCATCCAAAACCATATTTCAAATTGGGAAAGGCCTCAACCAGTTCCATGTCTAGTTGTCTCATGAGACATACCGATGCATTCAGGATCTATAAAGGGCTCCACCGGTCACTTACTATGTCCAATAAATTCCTTATATGAAAAGCTTAAAATATAACATAAACATTCGTATTTAAACTAGCATAATAAATGTCATTACATTAAATATAAGCCATGATTGGTATAAAAATAGAACATCTACAGTCAAACATATCACAAAACCTTCAATACAATATGAATTTTTTGTTATCATAATATATCAACTTCAGATAAACTTAAAATCCATCAAAGTATGTTGACAGAGATGATATGAAAACCCTTTTTAATGAAATATCTCATTCAATTTTAAAATCATTTAAGAGTCACATAATTATAAAGAAAACATTAATATTTATAATATTCTTATAAGCATGTAAGGGAAGCATTGATGATGTCATATTGGTTGAAAATATTCACACTCGCCGTATAAGTTAAAAAACATTCTTACCTTAAATTTGTGGAAAAAGTCAAAAAGTACATTGTTTGGAAAACAACAGAATTATTTTCTTCAAAACACATAAGGGTATAAATTAAGTTAAACCATTATCTAGTAAATAGAAAAAATGTGTTGAAATACATTTTTATGAAACATGGATGTTGAGGATAAAGAGGTACCAATATATAATTATGTATAAACAACCTCGAATAATGATGAGATTGTAGAATTAACCCTTACATTTTAATATTCCCTGGTCGAGGGTAGGATAATGACTTGTATAATATTGAAATAATTTTAATTAAATTATAAATGAATCATATACATTAATATGATGTCATATTTCTTCTTCTAACATTTCTTTGTTAGTAATATCATAGTGTTATTGTCATTTCGGGCGTTAACAGATTCGTTTTCCTTTATATTATTTGTTATGAGAGTCATATTTGTTATGGATGGGATGTATCATAACCATATCAAGAATTATATCATGTATTTAATTATTATTTTTAATTATGAAATGAAAATTAGTCTTGAATGGATACGATGGGGAATGAATCTTATCATGTTCGCGGAGACGGTAATCCGTATGTAGTCACAAGTGAAAATATCATTATTTTGAAATTAAGATAATATATAATTGGATGGTATATCATATATAGAGAATCATTATTATGTCATATTTATTATTTACATGAATTACACATCATTATTTTACCCATCTAAGTAATAATGTGTTCAATAACAATTACACCATGATGTGGAGACGGTAAGCCTTACGTACGCACGTTTGGTGACATGTCATTCAAAGGTTGGATATTAATATGAATATGGATCTACCATCATTATAAAAACATCAAATTATATAAAATATACTGGTGTATTATTATAGAATGGAAATAACAAAAAAAGAAGTGTAATAAAAAAGAACTTGAAAGAGGGTGTTAAATTATTACCTCCTCTTTAGGTTCTTCCTTTTGACATGATCAAAAGGGATCCTGAAGTTGGATTTATGATTAAAAGAAAACAATTTATGATTAAGTGAGGGAAGTAGATATATTAATTTGGTAGTGGTTTTCTGAGCCAAAAGGCATTGATGTAATGAATTAGAGAGAAGGGCGAGAGCCCTTTCATAAGAGGGGTGAAGGGAACCTTATGAAAAGCTAGAAATATTATTTTATAATAAATTAATTTTCGGTTTCTATGTTCAAAAAAATAAATTAGTTTAAGGATAAGGTAGGTATGGTTAGAAAATCACTCAAACAATCGGTTTTAGATAGGTTTGGGTCAATATATTAAACATAAATTTTTGGAATTTACTATTAGTTATATAGTTTGACATTTACCATATCTCTTTGTATTTTTATATTATACAGTCAATAAACTTACAATATAATTAAAATAGAACCCCATGTGGTTAATTAATTATCCACATATAATTATATAAGTAATATTTCCAATCCATATATTTTTAAGACTAGAATATCAATTAATTATATAATATTTGTTTTAAAAACTCATTTATGTCAATTATGGAACTATTTAATAATTGGTTTTTCCTAAAATCATAACAACATTATTAATTATAAATGAATTCATTTAAGAAATCCTAACATTTCATATTAACCTATAAAATTCTTGGATTTCATCAAAACTCTCATATTATATTTATTTTAACACCAATAATACTAATTATTTGATTCATTCATTAATAAAGAAAATATTGCATCATTATTGTGTCATAAATAAATTAAATTATTCAAAGTATAAAAATTAAAAATAAAATACCATTATATAGGAATGAATTTTATCTTTCTAATGAATATTTATAGTCGAAAACATAACAAATATAACCCTATGTAATTTTTTTTTCTAAATGATATATGCATATGTAATTTTTGTATTTACTTTAACTTTATTAATATAATGTGACATTATCATATACAAGTGGCTCCATGGGGTCCCCAAATCGAACCAACTATGCCCATGGTCAAACATATATCATCTAATAGGGTTAAGACACGTGTTAGGGTAATTTAATATTATTATAATATAAGTTTTTACCCTTATTTACCATATTTACCCTTTAACCACGGTAAATAAAAAATTTACCGAAGTAATTATTCAAAATGTATTAAAATAAAAGATACCTATTTACAAAATTTGGACCACCTGATTCTAAATATGGAATCCATTTTTCTAAATTCAAAATACAGAAGTGTTAGAAATTAATTAAAAATTTATTCCCGTTGTCAAAACAAAAAGCATGTTTTTAAGAAATAATAAATATCAAAATATTTTCACTTGCTTATGTCCAGTTTAAATGTAAAATTATGTTCAATTAACAAAAATGGATTAAATGGTAAAAAATATAATATAATTATACTTTAAAACCAATAAAATTAATAATTTATCACAATTAATTATTTCGATTAAAAAAGTTGTTTTTTATTACAATTTAATAATTTTCACTATTCATCAAAATATGAAAGTTTTCTAAAAAGTACCAAAAATTCACCCTAAGCTAATTTGGATATTCTAAATCCAAAAATGAAGTCCATTTTAAAATATAAAATGTATAAAATTTCAAAAAGTGGGTATTACTATTCATAACGGTTAGTTTGATTGGTTGTGGTGTGTGTTAGAACTGGAAGTTGCATACAACACATGCTACTATATTATTCAAAGAGAAGCATACCATGGATGCTTGAGGTGTTATAGTTTTATCCCAAGATAAATGGTACTTGAGCAGATTATCACATCCCCCTAGAAAAAATATGTATTTTATTTAATTTTCATATTTTTGTTTTGACCACATTTTCATTTTGTAGGTGAAATTATGATTAATTTTCAATATACATTTCATTTCACTAAAAATCAATTTCATCATGATTATGACTTTTATGAAGTATTACACATTTTTATTTCACACCCACATGTTATAAAAATATTTTTATATGTCTGAGCGATCTCATATAATTTATTTTTCCATAATTCTGTTTAAATTATACTATAGTACTCTAACATATTTTATAATTATCATATATGGTGGTATGTTCTTTTTTATGATATTTATGTCCTTCCCAAGTGATAAAGTATTTTTAGGATCTATTAAACAACATTTTCTTTTTTCCTTAATGCAATTTTTTTTCACCATCTTAATATATATTAAATATGCATATTATAAATTTTTTTATTTAACATTATATATCTACAAATGTTTCTATAGGGGAAATGTTTAGGGAAAATTTAACCCATATAGTTAAATAATATGATTATATATCTAATATCAATGAAACTAAACATATCAGTCCTTGAGTTGTGTGGTAATTTGTGAGATATACTAATTCAATAATGGTATCAATATATTATTTATATATTTTTATCTTTGATTACTACAGTTGGTATTAAAGGGGGGGGGGGTTATTTATTTCTTCATATTAAATATATTATTTTGAGGAATAGTTTAGAGATACCTAGTGAATACCCTAGGGATGATTCTATTTATCAGATAATATCTAGATGTATTTGTAATGACATTAGTATATGTTTTTTCCTACCAATAAATCCCTATCACGGTGATAAAAGTTTGGCGTAGATGTGGCTCAGTTGAAAATAGTGGAAATCACATCAAAAAGTGATAGTTGAGAATTGAAAAAATCGTCACCCAGTTGTTGAAAGATTGGGACAAAGACTACAATCCTAGTTAGACATTCCCATAGTTTATTCTTTGGTTGATATTAATATGATTAAAGAATAATTTAAAGGATTTATTTACATGTTACATTTATTTATTAGTAAAAAAAGATTAAGATATCCAAAAAATAATGTATCCTACTTTGAACATAGAGGAATGTAAGATTAACCATCTGGGACATAGTTGAAATGAACGTATCCTTATTTAAAATAAAGGTGTCACTGGAGAATAAATCAAGGGATTGAACCATTATACAAACATACATTAAATCATTTGGAAATTATCATAACCCTTTTGGTTTTAGAATATTTTTTATCAAGATCATGGAAAAGAATATATGAAAATAATTTCACTATGAAATACTAATAGTAATATTACATATCTATAATTTCTTATTCATATCAAGGATAATGTGGTGGGTATATCCGTTGAACATGTATGTTTATTTTATAATGTACCACTTAGGTTATTACTTTAATAAATGATAATTAATTTTTTTGGATTCTATGTGGTTTTCCAAAGGCCAAGTCCAATCTAAACATGATTAATTACCATTTATGAAATGAAATATATGTGAGAAGATCATACAATTTGATTCCCACAACATCCATGCTAGAAATACCACCATGAAAAACATCATCACGTGTCTATTTGATACTTTGGTCGTAGGCAGATATCATAAGGGTTAATGTAATTAGAAAATAGTATTACATTAAAATGTAATAAAATAATATATAGAAATATATATATATATATCATAAATTAATTTAGTCTTCAAAAAATAATTTTCCGTAAATTCACACTATGCATAAAAAAAATTTATTCATAAATAGAAATTTTGTTTCATTGATTTAAATAAAATATTATTGATTTATAATATGATATATTAGCACTACATTAACTAGAAATTTATGGAAATAAATAGGTCATAATACCTAGAGTAAATTTTCATTTAATTTTTTTTTAATTTATAATTTTTTTTATTAAATATGAAAATTTTACAATATTGATTTAAAAACATGAACATCAATTTTGGATTTATCATTTTCACATTATCTTCTCATGAATTATTGGGAATTTTCAAATGTACATAATTATGAAGTGAATAGTTATTTTCAAATTTAATTAATGTAATAAACCTTTTTAAGATATATAATTATATAAATAAAATGAATTTTTTTTACGTTATAAAATTATATATTATAATGAATTTTAAAATAATACATGGAATTTTTAAACACATGATCAAATTTTTAAAAAATTATGTATCATTCTCAATGAAATTTTTTTCAACTATTTTTTTTATCAAATTATAAAATGATGAAATAATGTTTATTTTTCTTAGTTTACTTTTAAATAAATAATATTTTAATGGTAATTATTATGTTATATTAATTTTAATCAATTCAACACATAACATTATCCTAATAACAAATATTTTTATAATAAAAATAAACCATTTACAATAAAATATGGTTTTGTGTGTTACACGTTCTTGTATTAAAAAAATATTCCTTATACATAGAAACATAATATTAAAAAATTAAAATTATAGTTTTGAAAATAATTTTTTTCTTTTTTAATATGTAAAATTTCATTAGATGTTATGAAATTAGATTATAATCATTAATTCTAATATTCATAAGAATGTTGGAAAAGTTATATTAAATATCATGGAATTTATATCAAATAAATTAAATTTTAATAACATAAAATTTAAATATAGTTTTATGAATAACAAAATTAATAAATATATTGACATTCATTTATTTTTTAATCAATATGATGGAATATTAAGAATCAATTATTGTCAAATGTAATTTTTTTTAAAATAGTTTTTTTATACATTACATTTTTATTTCAAATGATAATTTTATAATATTTATAATATTGATTCGATTAAATAGATGATAAATTTAGTACTAAAATAGAAAATTTTTTATAATGAGTTGACATTTATATATAATAAAACAATAAGTCACATATTTAAATAATAGTTACCATGTTTATATATAAAAGATTAAATTGTAAAAACATCATTTTAACAACCCTATAAAATGATTAAAATATGTGAGGAAATAGTTATAGTGCCTTTAAAGAACATAAAATACCCACAGAAAATGATTTTTGAATATTTTGTGCCATTGACCATGGAATAGTGTCATTGAATTATTAAAATATAATAATAATTTAAAGGATGGGAACATCCTATATTATAAAATTTGATCACATACAACCTTTCATAAACACACCAATCCTTCTAAATCATCTTTAAAAACTGCAATTTTACTCTAACTAGAACCCTCTAATACAAAACTATTCTTGGGGTCACACATTGTAAGACTATTCCCTTTAATTTCATGTGAAATTTAAAAGAAAAATGATTTCTCTAATTATATTGGAGTTTCTTCAACCAAACATGGAAATAATGTATGGGTTTCTTCAACTCAAATTTTAATCCCTAAGTACAAGATTAAATTTTAAGGAATGTTTCATTTTAAATGTGTAAATGCTAACAGATTGTAACCTTGAATCACGATAAAAATATATTAGATAATTTTAAATATTCAATATAATTTTATTCATGTCATAGGGATTTGATTCAAACGTTGAAAATGATGTATGGGGTTTTTGTGGCTCAAAAAATTTACATGGGTCATAATCACATTTCATGGAATATAATATTTCAAGATTGAACTATTACAGTCAATGATGATTTTATATAATATTTTCATATTCCTTTCTAAGGAAAAGTATTTTTCAGACAATTTTTTTTTCCATAATTATTATAAATTTTTTAAATACTTTTTTGTTAAGAATAATTCCCATTTATTTTAATGGATTTTTCTCCAATTTCCATGATTTTACTCCCTAAAATTTTATCGTTTCCATGTAAAAAATAATTATTTTTATCTCCAATGATCCTTTTCCCCATTAATTCAATTTATTCTAATTTTTTTTTCATCCTTTTAGCGATAAGAATCCTTAACAAGGATATTTTAAATTGTTCAAAATGTTTTCCCATTAATTACACATAAAAAGAATTATCAACGACTCAAATTTTTTTGTTAACATTTATACTTTTTTAGTGTCAATAAGTAATTATTATTTTTAAAAAAATATAATATCCAATGTATTATTACTTATTTTATATAAAAAATTATGTTTTTTAATGATTACATTATTAATTTTTTTAATGTAATGTATTTCCATGTATTTTCCCTTCTTTTTAGGGAAAACATTATTTCTTTTTCATTCCATTATTATTTATGATTTATTTAAAAGTAATAATTATTTAATGTATATTCACTTATAAATTTTGATTCCTTTATATTATTTCAATTTTATTTTATTTTGAACTATATATTATGGTTTTCATATGTCTTGTCTGTCGATTAAAAACGTTTTCTAATGTAATTGAGGCATAAATGGTTTAAAAACTTTTTTCTGAAAAATATTGTATTTTCAATTATATTTATCATCAAATGATTTTCTTTTGTGATGTTATTTATTGATCACCCATTTATGATTTTGTTATAATATTTATTTTAAAAATGAGTGTTTTGGTATCCTTTAATTTCATTAGTTGGTTTTTTTGTGAAATTTTTAGATGATCAAAATTTTAGTTTCAAAATGATAATTTCATGATGAAATTTTATAAAATATGGATTTTTTATGAAAACCAATTTATTTTTTAGGGTTATTTATGATTTTTGGATGATTTTAATGTGGATGTTTAAAATCCAGAATATTTTTTATGGTTTAAAAAAATTATATTTACACAAAAAAAAGTTTTTGGAACACATATTTATAGATGATCATTTGTGGTTTAATATATAACTCTTTCTTTCATTTGTTTATGTTTATGTTTTATGATCACAAAATGGTACATAATAGTATTCATCCCAAGATAGAAGGACCACAAGAGTATTTATCCTAACCAATGAGGTACATAAGAGATTTTATATCAACCCAATGAGGCATTGAAGAGAATTTTCCCCAAGCTAAAGGGTAAATAATAGTATTTATCCTCAATATAAAATGGTACACATGAGATTTCATCCCTATCCAAATGGTACATTGGAGGATAATCCTAATCCAATTAAGTGACATAGATCTTGTTTATCATAATTTTATTGTGATAATGGTTGTGTAACATCTCCATGTTGCTCATAAACTTATGATAAATTTCAAGATGTATTTAATTCCTAATACATTCAATTTTTCATCATTATACCATATTTTTAATGTATTCCACATTACATTGTATTCTCACATGTTATATAATTACTATGATGTTTTCTAGCCATATCATATATGTTATTATTACTTATTGAATTTTAAATGATCTTATGTTACTCTATTATATTTTATTTTTATCAGGTATGGTTTTTTGATAATCTATTATAATTTTTTTTTCATCCTTCTTTTATCTTTCATGGTGATGATATATTACTCTATGATATGTTTTGTGATTAAAAATTGTTTGATTGCACACCATTATTATGTTTCCAATCCACTGGTTATGAAGAAAATTATTTATTGTGTGATATATAGAAAAAGTTCAAAAGGTTCAAATTTATAGAGAAATTTACATAAGTAATGTATAATAAGATGTTTATGTGGCTAATATCAGGACACTAAACTTATCAATCCTTGAAATATTCTATAATTTATGTGAGGTACTAATTAAATCATGGTATCAATGTATTTGTTATTATATTTGGTAACAATAATACCTATATATGACCCTTAAATCATTGATAGGATATATCAACAACTTCATGTTATATTATAGGAAGAACCAATATAGGAATCATCAATTGTGGATTTTATTTATGAATTTCAATTTTATCACACTCTTACATTTAATGGTGATGTTTTAAAATGGGTGGAAGATGATTTTATATGTTGTATCCATTATATATTTTTTATTTTCAACCTTCTCAGATAGCATATGGATTAGTTATCCACATGTAGTCATAATTTAGCTTGTCATTTTTGGTGATATGTAATGGTTTATACAAACAATGATCATGAACTGACAAAGAAGGTAATTTATTTATTTTTTTATTATAAATGATATCTACATAGTCTCTATATCGCAAATAAAAAAATTGGGTTCTTTATTAGGTAAATATATCATTGATGTATTATACAACTATATTTACAAAATTTCATCATTTTTCTCATTATATTAGTGTTGGCATGAAATTTAAAACATAATAAATTGAGACTATATTATGTGAAATCCGAAAAACCTGTGTGGTGATAATATATTTGATTACCATTTCTAATATAGAAATGAAATATAATTGGAAAACAAATACAATAAAAGATTTTTGGATGTAGCTATCTCAAATCTAGGTCACTACTATAATGATAGATCATCATGTGGAATTGAGAGGTATCTATAAGGTATATTAAATGAAGGGTATTTATTTAGAGTTCATAGTGGTAGTGATTATTATACTATTATATTTGAATAACCACTAATTTTTTTTTATAACGTATGAGATCATGTCTATACTAAGATGAACTATAATTTTTATGTAAACCATTTTAACTTATGTGGCCACTATGACCTTATAGAAATATATGTTAGGAAAATATATCACTAAATGTCTTCTAAAAAACCAATTAGACTAAAATATCACATCCCTGTTGAAGGAGGTATATGGATGGTAATGGTCTAAAAAATTTAGGTTGATATGGAAGTGGCAGAAGGAGATATACATAGGGTTAGAAATTGGTTACATATACATATAGGTTGGGACTCTTGATTTAGGGTTATCCAATGGGTATAGGTTGGGTATAAGTTGTTGAGCAGCATTTTACTAACAATAGAAATGATATTTAATCCATATATGGTACTATATTAGTATTATCTAATTTATTTTTTCAAAGTATTTTATGAAAAATAAATTTAATCCTTTTCATTTATCTATTTTGAAATTTCAAATTTGTACATCTTTTGGTCTTATTAGAACTGAAAAATACATGATTAAATTAGTGGAAATGATTAGAATGAATTTGTTTTGTTCAAATATAATAATTTATTATCATAATATTTCGGATATATTTAGTTTTTATATTAAATCCATTTTCTTAATATTAGGTATGGAATACTTAATCTAGTTCAAGTGTCATTTAATTTCAATCAAAGGATTCTCTTGTTCTTATATTACAGAGGTGTTTAATATATTCTAATTGTCGAATGAGAGTTTAATAAAAACTAAATTGTTTTTATAAAAGGAAATTGTGTATTTTTATCATAAATATTGTGTGACAAATTTTTAAAATAGAATATTTGAAGGTTCATGGAGTTTTATTTGTATTAATTGGTAGTTTTGTAGACATATATTCAAGAAGATTTCATATGAAGACATTAAAAATTATATGTACAATATTCAAAAGGTCTATTCCTATAGAATTTTATAGTTGTCATTTATTCGTTTCATATATATCTAATTAAATTTATATATCTAAAATGTTAATTTTTGGGTCTCAATAAATTTGGGTGTATTAGGTTGGGTACATCCACCTAAATGGATACTATCATATTTCCTATGAAATATGATGGAAGGATTTTGTTTTGTGTACATTGATTGATTTTAAATCCATAGATGATCGTAAAATAATTCTCAATTTCCAATAGTATATTTTTTTTTATTTTTAAATTTTTCTATATAGGGTTTCAAGGAAATATCATCACTGAAGATATCACAAATTTAGTATAAGATCAGTGGATTTTCTTAAAAAGATTTGTCAAAACGTATTTGGGAATTATTTTTATATATTTATTTAATTTGGTTTACATGACTATCCAATTCTGTTTACTATAATTTATTTGGAATGGTTCTATATAACATGATTAAGTCAGGTCACAACATGACCGAAGGTTCACATCCCCATATTCTAAATGATGAAATTTTGTGATGATGGTCAAAGATGTATAGCAGGAGGACTATATAAATTATTATATAATGATAAAATATGATAAAAAGTAATAAAAAGTATTAAAAATACAATCTAATATATAAATAGGGAAACACAAAAAAAATCAAAATATAATAATCCATTCCATTAAATATTTTATACCGTCTTAATGCCATGATCAAATCAATGTAAGATAATAAATAAACGAAATACTCAAATGAAACACTCTGAACATCTTTATATAACACAATTATGTTTCTAATTCATTTGATCCATTCTCATTAAGCAATCAATCAAAAATCTATTTCATGGCCCCTTTACCTTTTCTAGTCCAATAACCAAGTATTTTTCATGGGTACCAAAATGTTTCCTGAAGAGTGTGTGCGTAAAATTCAATAAGACGCTACCGACAATGTCACAATAAATCTAGTCTAGTAATTTGTTCATCCAATAGTAAAATAAATCTGGAAATTTGTTAATAAAATAATGCATGACATCAATGTAAGGTCAGTAAACCTAGAGCAACAGGATGACATCCTGGGTAAACCCAATAATTTTTCATCACAATTACAGCTCTGTATAATAATTCACCCCAGTGAAAAAATATAGAACAGAAAAATATTCCATTCCTCCATTCCGTCACTCAATAATAAAAAAAAGCATTAAAACAAACCCATTGGAACTAATAAATAAATATTTTCATCATGTGGTATCACATGCACCATATTCCTCACCCACATACTTTATGAAACCCAAAAAATCTCCCACTAGAATCAAGAAACCACATATAATTTTCTCAATAATAATATATCTATCAATATGACCCTAAAGACTCACTCTAAAATGTTTATCACCATAAGAAATAAGGACAATATAAAACACCCCCACAAGGTCCATGAAATATCAGAATCATATAAAATCACAATAAATGTCAAACAATCTATCAAATTCCATATTCAGAAGTTCAAGAAAATTAGAAATTATATAAAATTAAAATTTCCATAAAAAGTAATCAATTCACCTTAAAATGTGAACATTATAATTCTCCATAAAAAACACAATTACAATTTCACTAATCATTATTTCATTATTTCACAAATCTATTATTTAATTTTTCAATTCCATACCAATTAACCATTTAGAAGCCTTCTAATACATGTAGATTATTTATAAATTATTTAATCCAATTAATAAATAAATTCACTAATTTTGATTTAAAATTCTATGGGAACATTTTCAATGATAAAATCCTAGGTTAGGGGTAGACACACTCCTTAGGTGGTCACAAGTCGATGTCTCAATCACCCTCAGACCCCACAGGACCCATGGGAGGTCAAAGGTTGTTAATTAAAGCTAATAGATCTATTCTAATACATAGAGGACTCATGGATATAATTAAAGTTCCATTAAACCTAAGTCAAATACTACTAAAATAAAAAATTCAATATGTATTTGTTTTAGAAAACCTACCTCATCCCACAAAGAAGAACCTGTGATGTCTATCTTATCAAACAGCATGAAATGTAAAAATTTACTATGGATAGTAGTGGATATTCCACATAAGAAATATATAATGGAGACACTAGTGGGAATAAAGGATAATCCACAAAAATAGAGCAAGTCAAATGGAATGTTGATTTTCAGATCAATGAATAGATCAATAGATAATGGAATAATGATGGATAAACCATGGAAACCGTATATAACACGTTACGATCAAAATTATGAAGTGAAGGCCAAATGATGGAATAAATAGTGATAAAATGATTTATGGGGGATGATATATGACCATGAACCTCTTAAATATTTCCATGGTTTAAGCCACTATAGAGCAATAGGATTCCATAGGTTAACCAGTGGTATCATCGAGAGAAAATGCATGGATTGAAACACAACCATTAGGAAGGTGGGCCTACTAATTCCCCTACTAGGTAGGTGTGGATTGTACTGGCAGTCTGGTGGCACTGAAACTTCTCCAATGATTCAAATTACTTCTATCCATTTCTATTCTGTATTTTAAATCCCCTAGTCAACTAAAAAATCAAATTTTATACCAAGAACAAGGAACATTTATAGATTAAAACATTAAAAAAACATATAATGAAATTTAAATTTTTAAAAGGGTTAGATATTACACCATCCTCACCATATAATATCTCCTAAAAAAATATAATTTCATAAATCTCTTTGGGTATCAGTGAATAACTCAGGTCACTATAGTAGAATATTAAACTACCTCTCTTGATTCTCCTCTTTCCCAAGTCCATGAAAGCACTACATTCATGTTAGTACAACATTCATCCCTATAAATTCAACTCAGAATGGTCCGTGATATTTATTGGATTTTCCTAAATGGTTTCATCAAAATAATTCTCAACGACATCAAAATGTATAAATTTAGAAGTATTGGATTGATATTTATCAATTTGAAACACATGAACTAAATCATTCATGATATTATACTATTTTTGAAGAACCCATCCCATACCAATTGATCAATTCTCTTCACTATCTCAAATAGACTAATAATTTTTTTTTAAACATTCCCTAATTTTAAATCATACACTTCCCATCTTAGTATCTACCTAAAAAATACACCATATTACAATCATGGAACTCTAAAGGTTATATACACCAATTAGTGTATAAATTGTCTCTAATATTCATAGTTAAAACCCACTTTCATTTCATCTAATCCAGCTCAGATATCGCTAAACTACAATAATGTATAATGATAACTAACTCACCCACATCCATCCAATAGTTTGTTGAATAAATCCACCTTTTATATTTATCCTTTAATGGATCCATTTAGATTTATTCATAGAATCTATGATAATATAATAACTTTATCAGTCAGATATGTTATTCCCAATAAAAACCAATGTCTACAAACTAGGCTAATATCATATACATTAAAATATGAATCACCTGCTAATATTTTCTATTAGTTAGAGGATAATATTTTGTACATAGTAAAATATAAAATCATGAACAATATTGAAGGATTTTACATAAATCTGATGTAAAACCATGATCTTTACCAGAAAAAAAACTTCATGGAACACCATATTACAAAATTTTCTACTAAAATTATAGATTACTATGATCACTGATGATGACGGTCTCCCAGAAAGGTAAGAAATGGGTTTCCTTCATCATTCAACAAATACTCACCCATAGTGAAACATTTTTATGTGCAACCCTAGGTAATCTCATCCCAATGATTGTAGTGATATCCTAATACATCCATTTTATAGTGGAAACTAGATATACGAGCCTATAAATCAACTGATGCTCACCCTTCACCAGCTACTAGGTGAAGAATCATTCTGTTTGAGCCAATATATCCATCTTCAACCCTAGTCACCACTATTTCCTATCAATTCCATGAAACATATGTTTTATCCTGAAATATACCACATATTTATAAAAATGGAATTATATTATCACCCCTGAAGTTTTATTGTAGAATCCAACATGTTACCATGTATATGAAGAACCTCATTGTTGTCAAGGAATTGGCATGATGGTGTCCCCAAATCACATATGATATCCACTATAGACAAAATCTCTATATTAGATAACATAATATTATTGAACCAATATAGATTTTAGGAAATAAAAAATGTCTAGGACATATTAACTCCCCCCTAAGTCTCCCGAACGTCTATATTTAATTCATCAAACAGATCTATTAACCACAACCTGTCATAATATTCATTCACCGCCTCCGATTGAAAGAAATCCCTTATCCATAATACATTTTATTTCATTATTTATGACATATAGTTATAGAATTTTAATTCCATAATATTTTGAATCAATTTTTATTAATTATTAAGATTAAATAATAACATACATCATTAATATTTTGAAAATAATAAAAAACATCCACACATTCCTTTATATTCATTGCATCTTGTAAAACTGTATGCGATAACATGCGGTAGTAAATCATAATATGGCCAATTATAAATCCCAATAAGGGGAAAATCACTGTGTAAGGTAAATTATTTCATGGGAGACAATCAGAATATCATGTCAAAATATTATGGGGAGAAACATAATCATGATAAAAAATGAATGATATAATATGATAGTATATAAGAAACATGAGAATGTAGAAACAACATAAAACCTGGAATCATAAAAATAAGTTAATTATAACCTCCAAGAAAATATAACATTCGGTTATTAAGATATTTCCCATACACTATAAATGGAATATGGGTATATTAAATCATTACCTAATGAATTGGAAGGCTATATAGTTTTTTTCCCACCCATCACATTCATGTCGCATACATGAATAACTTCCCTACATAGACCATTCATCATATTATAATATTCCCTAAAATTTATTCCCATAATTATGTATAATGGAATATGTACATTAATTTACATGATAATATAATATTTTTTTACACATATCTCAATATCATTCAGTGTAAATGGAAATGAGTATCCCTAACCCAAATGCTTGGCAGTGAAAATCGCATGATAATTTTAATTGTATGATGGGGATAAAAAGATTCCTGGGAGGGATTAATTATATTTAAAGGAGTATCTAATCATTTTTTTATGCCCGATAGAAGTAAAACAATACTGTGAAAATACACCCAAAAATTAATAAGTGGAAAAAATTCATAACATAAAGGAGGTTCGTGAATTAAGAGTAGAAGGATAGTTTACCATACAATGATGGGACACTTCTATAAGATTTTGGGATCTTATTATGATCTTGGTTGAGCTTCATCGTATTTATATAGAGATAATGTTATAGTAATTTACTAATTTTTGTGTTTTTATTGAAGAAGAATGGGATTTTTGGTGTGTTTATATAGAAATAGAGAGTATAATTCATTCATAATTTCCAAACATTGGTTTCTAGAATCTATTAGATAAACTAATCAAAATCCAAATAACATACCATTTATTTTTTCTCAACTAATAGTACAATCATGGTGTTTTTTTCAGTGTTTTATTTGCTAATATATGAACACATTAAAATAAATCCCTTCATGGTGTGTAAGTGAGTCTTATTAGAAAATATTTAGTTCAATTCCTTATCATATATTATTTGTTTTAGAGTATTAATTAAGGGATTATAAAATTGATAAAAAACATAAATAAAAAATTATTTTATAGTGTAAACATAATTTTCTTTATGTATTCACTTTATTGTAATTATTACATCACTATTTAGATTTAATGATGACTTAATACACACTATATAATTATATTATACTTAATTTTTACCAAAAACATCTACTATCTCGGAAAATTATTAAAATTTAACCAGTGTAAAATTAATTTAATATTATTTCAAATAAAATATGTTTTTTATCATAATAATTATCTACATATTATTATTTATATTTTTAAATCAAAATACCCAATTATTGAAAAATATATTTTTTTAAATTAATAATTATTCCTACCCTTATAACAATTAAATTTGACTAAAAAATATAATATAGTTTATATTTAACTATTATTATTTAATAATAATACTTAATTAAAATTAAATTAAATTAAATTTTTTTAAAATTCATCAAAATGAATCTTAATAGAAACTATATAATTATGAAAATTGGAATTTGTGGTTCGTTGTATCAAAGATTAATTCTGTTCAAATCCATTCATTAATAACATAAAATTTTAATAATAATTTTTTTTGAAAATAATAATTGTTTAATTTAAAATATTAATATAAATAGCCCTTTATTACAGAATCAAATTCCTTAAGGGTATTGCGTGTGATGGTGAGATTTTTTGGGTGAAATGGCAAAAACCGTCTGGGAAATTATTTTGGTGTGAATGAAATTCTTCCACAAATTTATAAATATTGATTTATTTTGTTGTTATTAACACTGAATTGGATAATTGAAATTCTTTGTGATGTTATATACCTCAAAAGCTATGATAAATGTTCTTTAGAGTGTATGATCTTACTCGTCAAGGCCCCCACTTATATCATCTATGTTAATTGAACACTATCATAGTAAATAATATACTAATAAAAATTGTAAATGTACAAAAAAATATTATCATTGTTAATTATTCATAATAGTATTGTTAATTTATTGTCGACATAATTTTCCATTATAATCAACATATGTGCATTTGTTTTTATTACTAAATTACATGATAATGAATCGATTTATTCAAAAATGATATCTCATTTATAAAAGTTCATGTAGGTAGATAATATGTATTTGTAGAAAAATAATCAAAAATGAAATTTACATTTCTCATAATTAATTTAAAATGATGATAAAAGAGTATAAATAATTAACCCAAATCCTCTATTTAAGGTTCAGGTCCAACTTTAAAATGATTTACGTCAAAATATTTTAATTTATATACCCCAAAAATATCTGTCCCAAATCATAATGAAGAAATAATATCATGTTATGTACCAATTAAAATAATTCCACATCAATAGTCTCACATTGTTAGAACGTAAAATAACACTCTATATGATAGTGTATATAACAGTTAACAATTTTCATAAACGAACCAAAAAACATTATTAGAAACATTTCGACATGGTCATTAAATTTTCACATATGAATAAGATTAAACATAATATAATATATATATAGTTCCTAATGAATAAAAATCTATTGATAAATAATATACCAAACCTATACCTAACACATATCATTACATTATTTTTATACATAATTAAACCTCAAATTACCATCCAAGGATTGAAAATCCTATTGTCTTGGATATTAAGTACATAATAAAAAAACATGATTACAAAATAAGAACATATTTTATTAAATCATAATAATGTTCTACTAACATACATAATTATCTAACATGTGGATATGATATCCTATGGATATCATAAACAATGGGATAAGACAAAAGCTAAACACAAAGGCTATCAGGAAAAACATAATGATATAAAAAGGCATTGAACATTATTAAATTTAATGAATCATTACATTGAATCAAAAAATCATGGATTCGTATTAATTTTGAAAAAACATAAAACGTTATTTTAGTAAGATTCAATGCTTATTTCACATTGATGTGCGTGAGTCATTTCTAGCCAAAAAGATCATTCCAAATTGAACACCTGTCAAGGATATCCACCAAGACTGTTGCATAGAACATATCATGAGCCAAATCATTTCACAATTAATTTGAGGGATATATTTGATCACCCATAATAAAATATTCATGACTATTTTTTCCACATAAATAATCCTATATAATCATTAAACGTAAAAATAAGGGTTTCTCCTTAGTATAATTGTTTACCATAATCATATCCTAAAACATAATAAATGTGAATATTATAAAAGTTTCCACGAATGAAATGAATTAAATAATACATGTAAATTCATATTATAAAATATAAAAATATAAGTATCTGTGATTTATAACTATTGTTATAAAATGATGAAATATATTTTATGAAACATTAGAAATAAAACATTTTAGGGTAGTTTAATGAAAATATTAAATAGAGTTTAATGAAGCAAATTGAATAATTTTTTATAAAAAATAGTGTTGAAAAAAGATTATATTCATAATAAAATTTTTATTTTATAGAAAATAATTATTTATCAAAATAGATTATATATTTCAATTGAAATTTGGTAAGAATTCAGGAAGATCCCTTAAATTTGGAATGCTTATCGGGATGAATTGAGTTCAAATCCATTGTAAAACATGTATATACATAAGAAACCGGGATGAATGGATATTTATAAAGGATTTAAAAAAATATAAACATAATTTTAAATAATTAATTAAAAATAAAATAGAAATTCATTTGGTAAAAATAGGTAAAGTGTAACCCAATGGAAAAAATGGAGGTTCGAGTAGAATTTCATACCTTATGCCCAAAGGTGTTCTTCTCATGATCTTAATATACTGAATAATCAAATTATATTTAATAATTAATAAATCATGAACCATTTAAACATATATTTGATTAATTATATCCTTATTCATTTCTATTAAGGCCATTTTGATGGGTTTAGTGATTCAATTTTATCATTTGGAAGCATTGGTTTCCTTAGATTTCCAGATCGGTTTACATCTATACATGTACGAAAGGTTATATTAAGTGAGGGTAATTATCCAGAATTGAACATATATTTTATTAATGTTATTATAGAGTTCAAATATTTATTATATAAAATTTGGATTAATATAATGACGACGAATAATTAGATAACTACTAAATGATAGTAATTTTGGTTTATTTTGGTAGTTTTCAATTACAAAAAAATCATTTTGTAATATAAATTAATATCATGTGTAAAAAATGAATCCAAAAAATTAAATAAGATATACTTCATATACTATAATTTGGTTCAACCATAAAAATGGATTCATTTCCATCCTTGATGATAGCAATGAAAATTGAAATCTTCTTCACCATTGATTGTGATAAATTAACACATCACAGAAAATAGTGTCATTTTTAGTATAAACCGAGCATGAAAAAGTGATAATGATGAATTATTCCATTAGTTAAAAAATTATAGTATAGAAGAAGTACTTTAGTTTTTATTAATTCTTTATTATTTGAATATAGGATATATAAAAGAAAATAAAAGAACATGGAAATAAATAAAACGAAAAGAAAAAGGGTTTTACCTCTTAATAACTTCTTCTTGTGAATCTCATCAAGGGATAGTTTTTTGTCTTTTATTAACTCAAATATCTCATTAACTTGGGGGAATGTCTTGGGAATACACTTTATTATAATTTTGAGAAGTATCATTACTTAATAGTTTTTAAGAGAATACGTGGTGAGATGTGGTATATATAGTGGAGAAAAGATGTCTTTTCTCATTATTTAATTCTTTTATTTATTAGTTTTATCAGGTTAAGTCATACTGTTGATTTTTGATAGTAAATAAATAAAATATATCTTGTATGCTTGATCCTATTATTCCTAAATCATCTATTAATCAATGAATTGTGTATTTAATTTATAATGTATATATATAGTCAATTTTTACATTTTACTATTCACCACAAATTAAAGTATTTCTGAAAAATCCCAAAATCTGTCAGTAACCAATTTTTTATTTCAATAATTAATTAATAATCCCCATTATTTGAAAATAAAATTATTAATATGATAAATTTAAATTTAATATTAAATCAACATTTACTAGAAAAATATAACTTTTAAACTATTACTGATTTTTTATCACACTAAAATTTTACTAAGGTCTCACAAAATTATCTCACAATCCTAATACATCAAAATACTAATTAATTAATCCATTTTATAAAGATAAATTTTCTCTTAATTTATTGAATTATTCAAAAAAATTTAATTAAAAACATGTCTTACAAAAATATCCACACTTAATTAATAATTTTTGATGTATGTATTTTCTTATAAAATGATATATTTATATCCTATTTTCCCTTATGATATTGTTAAATTTTATTTATACATTCTTTGGAGAAGATACTATTCAAATTTTTGATATATTATCCATAAGGGTAATGTTACTATTCTAAAGGCCATGCTACATTCTTTTGGTATGGGTTCTGGAATATCTAGAAATTATTTTTAATTTAAATAATTATTTTTTTATGAAGTTGTTATTGTATTATTAATGTGACTTTTGTTATTATAATATAGTACATAATTATAAGAATATAATTTCCATTGATAAATGTTATGGGTCATTACAATTTTCCCCTTATGAATTTTCATGCTCGAAATTTGATTTTACACATTAATGTAAAAACTAGTGTGGGTACTCCTCCTTCTCGCTTTCTCTAGTTCCCATGTTGACTCTTTGTACTTATGGTTTTCTAATGTAATTTGACAAGGTGAGGGTTCATGTTTCCAATAACCATATCTCTATATTCCATGATCTTCACTAGTTTCTAATCATAAGAATGATAATTCTCTCTCTGTAATATCTCTGATGTCAGTACATGTGAAGGAAATGGTATGTACATTAGTAAGAGGGATTCATGGAAAACATCATGTACTTTAGATATATAAGGTAAAATTTTTAGTTGATATTCAATAGCTTCGACCCAATCAAGAATCCAAAAGGGGTCGATGTAACTGAGACATATTCTCCCCTTTTGCAAAAATCTCATGACCTTCTTCCATGGAATTATTCGGAGGAATAGTATATCTCCAACATTAAACTAAAGGTCATGTCCACGATTGTCTGCATAACTATTTTGTTGAAATTGGAATTCCAAGAAGTTTTTCTGAATGGTTATCAACTTTTCCACCATTTAGTCGACCATATATTCTCTTAGTATCTTACACCCACCAACATCAACCAATAATTTCGGTGTTCTAAACATTTTACCACAAATGGATTTTTATATTCCATTAAGATGCATAGCTGTAAAAAATTATTGTATGAGAAATCAAACAGATGATGATTTTGGTGCCACTATACATTTAAGTTCATAGAACACAGTCCCAACACATAATATATTGTTTTTGTAGATTAGTTATATTATCTATCAATATGAGGATTATTCGTCGTACCAATGTAATGATTGGTGTTCAATTCATGTTGGATACATTTCTAGTACAAGGAGGTGAATCTCATATATCGATTAGACACAATAGATAATGTAACTTCATAAAACCTGACCACTTTTTTGATGTATTTATGTTCATGTAGATTCAATAAAAATTCCTCTCAAATTTTAGGATAAGTGAGATGTCTTTGTAATATGATCTACAATTACCCATATAGAATTTTTTCCTCAAGATATTTCTAGATGTCAAGTCACAATGTCCATGATGATGTTATCCCACTTCCACGTGGGTATGTATAATTTTATGAATAATATCTTTTGATGTTTCCAATTCTGCATTTGCATACTAACCTACCTTGTAATTTGATATATATTTCGTGATCTCCATTTTTATATTGTACCACCAAATATTCACCTCGAGATACAAATTCATCATTTTTCTCCCTGGGTGAATATGGATGGTTGATATACATGTGTCATATATAATATTATTAATTATCTATGGATGGGATAGAATAATATTCTTGAACCAAATCTTTTAACTCTATCCTCATTGATCTTGAACTTAGAGTATTTTCATTCATGAAAGCTTCTACATTTTTCAAAATTTCCATATCATTCCTCTGAGCATCCATTATTGTCTCTATAAGGTCTATTTGACTAAATATTTTATAAATGAATGATGATGTTTCTTCCTTAATTATTCCCTTATCTATTTACAAAAAACCTAAAAATATTGGATACTAATCAATTCTCTTCACTGATAAGGATGCAAGATGATTTCAACTTATAGCATATGATTCCTTGTTTTCATTACTGGGATGATAGTGGATTGAGTAGTCATAATCCCATATTAACTCTAATAATCATTGTTGGATTATATTATGCATTTTTTGTGTGAATATATATTTGAGACTCTCTTGATCAGTATAAATCTCACACTTCTCCCTATAGATCATAGTCATCAACTGCAAATCCTATATTGGATAGTTTTCTTATAAAAATTCAACTACCATGTGGCATTGCACATCTATTTATCATTTTACAATAGTAAAAAACCTAGTACATTCTTTTAATAATCATAGTATACAAGAAATAGTTATCCACCTATTCGCATTGTGAGTATCCATTATAGTGATATGCCTATTTTTGAAATCCTTAAATCTCCCTCACATTCTTGAGTCTAGACAAAAATTACTCCCTCTCTTCCCAATAGGGTAATTAGGAATAAAAATCATGATAATTTCATCACAAAATACTGTTAATACCATGCTTGTCCAAGGAATAAATGGATCTCTATTAAAGATATTTTCATGGGCCACTTTTTCATTTCCATAATCTTGGAAGCTTACACAAATATCCCTTCACTGGTGATAAGATAACCCCTGAAAGATACATCCTTTATAAAGAACTCTTATTTATGATACTTTTAATATTTTTTCTCCCTTTGCAATGTGTTTATCATAATATTAAAATTCTTCTCATGATCCTACTTGCTCTTGGATTATATTATAATATCTCCCATAAAGACTACCACAAATATTTTGAGGTAATATCTAAAGAAAAATATTTATTAACTCCATGAAAATATTTGGAAAATTAATTTGTCTGAAAGGAATAAATATGAGAAATATGGCCTTTTGCGATGGGTTATTTGCGATGAGAATACATCCCGTCCCAAATCATCCATCGAAGATGTTATTTTCAATAGAGAATATATCTAGTGACAAATTACTTATTATTTGTGAATGGATAAGGGGTGTCATTGCAAATGGATAGGAAATGTTTTTTCACCCAATAGTGTGAATGTTATTTGAGATGGTGGTGCCTCTTTGTCACAAATACCCGATGGTGGTATATTCTATTTGTGAGAGGGATATTCTGTTTTGAAAAATTGTTTTTTCGATGGTCAATATTTGTGACTAGTCATGTCAGAAATATTTTTTTAACCACCTATAGTAATTAATTTGATCGATGGTATTTGGGACATGCCCTATTTCATATAGTATTATTTTCAACACATCTCCCTTTTTAAATAGTAATGTCGCAAATAATATAACCTATATATAGCCCCATTCACTTTTTCATTATTCATCTCCATTTATGAATTATATATCTCTCTCTAAACTATAATTATAGAGTTAATATTTCTTTGAGTTAAATTTATTTATACGAACATGTTTTAAAGATATATCCAGTTAAAAAGATCATGTTTAATGGAATTTGTGGTTTATTTAATTTAGTAGTTATGACATTTTTATATTAATTTTATGTATATTTAATTAGTTGCAATTAAATAATATTTACACTATTTTGTCAAAAATATTTATATTTTAATAATGAATTCAAATTATTAATAATAGTTTTTAATAATTATTAGTAATTAATAATTAGTAAATATTATTAGTAATGAATATAAATAATTTGCGGTAATTAGAAATTAGTAGATGTGATTTGCAGTAATTAATAGTAATAAACTCTAAATAGATATAATTAACGGTAATTAGTATCAATTTGCGATAAATAAAAATAATTAGGAAATAATTGTAATAGTTTGTAGAAAATAGTAATAATTAGTAATAAGTAGTTATAAATAATAAAAAATAGAAATAAATATTATCAATTATTAATAAATACTAGTAATTATTATAATAAATACTAAAAATTTGTAATATTTAATAATAATTAGAAATAATTTCTAATAAAGACTAAATAATATAATGATTAGTAATGATTAGTAATAATTAGTAATAGATGAGTTAAAATAGTAATAAATAATAATAATTTAGTAATAATTAATAATAAATTGTAGTAAACCGTAATAAATAGAAATAAATAGTAATAAATAGTAATAATTTCAGTAAATAGTATTAGATAGTTATAAATAGTATAAATAGTAATAAATAGTAATAATTTTTATCAATTAGTATTAATTTTTAATAAATAGTAATAATTATTAATAATTTTTAATAATAAGTAATCATTAGTAATAATTGGTTAACAATGGTAATAAATAGTAATAAAGAGTAATTAGGAGAAATAATTAGTCTTAAACATAAAAATATTAATAAATTATTTTAAATATTAATAAGTAGAAGTAAATATTAATAAATAGTACTTATTAGTAATACTTATTTTCGACGGGTTGGTTGCAACAGGTTTTTGTATATATAATCTATATAAATGGATTACTATTTTCTATGGGAAAATTTCTCATCGCATATAGTATATTGTTGTGATGATCAATTGGATAGAATACTATTTTTGGAGAATTTTTGTACAACGGGTAATTTATGATAGGACGCCATTCCCATAGAACATTTGCGACGGGATCCCGTCGCAAATAGACTATCTCAAAAACCTCAACTTCTAGTAGTGCATAACTATTAACTCATAGTGTCTATAAATAATTTGAATGGAAAAAGTGGGAATACCATCCTTTGTCACCATTAATTGGTGGTATTCCAACCAAAGGTCCACCTTAGATAAATAACTGGCCCTATGTAGCTGATAAAACAATTTATATATCTATGGAAGGGGATATTTTTTCGATGTCGTGATTTTTTTGAGCTCATGATAATCAATGTGGAGGTGCATTGACCAATCCTTATTCTTAACGAAGATGTCTAATGCACCTCATGGTGAATCACGTTGGCCTATAAGTAACATAATCTTGATTTAGCTTCAACAACTTCTTCATCCCTTCAATCAAAATGGATTCAATTAAATAAGTTATCTATGAAATATGTAGTGATCATAAGATTAGTTCATTTTTATTACTCAACATCTTGATCTAGAGATAGACTATGCAATTCGTTAATGAATTCATCAGTGTAATCCCTCACGATGGTCATGTCATATTGCAAGATTATCTCCTTCATCATAATCATTTTAGAGAAATACGAATACTTGTAAGGAAGTAATATCCACACATATGATGGTGTTAATAAAATAGATTAGTCACCTCATTAATCTATTATTTAATTGGAGGATGGATCATGATGTGAAGAGGTATATCCCTTTTCCAATAGTTAATGTTGAATTTTTATAATGATTTCCAATCCATGCCCAAAATAATAAGAAACTTCATCAAAGAAAGTATCACAAGTTTTTTTGGGAGGTTCATTCAAAAAACTGTAACATGTGATGAGTTATATATTTTGGAGGTAATAAATTACCCATTCTCTTTTATGAACGATTACTCAACCACTATATTTTTATGTGGTGTTTTAATTGTTCTACTAAACTTGAAAAACATTGAAGAATGAATATAACTAGAAGAAAATAGTATATTCTATATCCTGGAATGAATAACCAATGTATGTCTGACCACACTGTCTTCTGGATCCACCGTAGTAGTATTTATAGTATAATACCTTACTTGTTTCCATGGTGTTTATTGTGGATTGCCTCTGAAAACCCTCATCTAATGGCATTGGTTAACAAAAATGATCATGTTCCTAGCAGTTGAAACACTATTCTATTATATGAGAAATGAAATGAAACTTCATTACTTCTTTCATGTTTGTGGGATTAATCATATCACATTGGAAGTACACATCCATATTACCTATTCTTCAATATTTGAAGAATTTCTTGGTTCCATTTAGAAAATTCCCAGGATGCTTCATTCCACAGTTTTGACACATGGGATATTAAGGCTAATTTCTGTCATCGAATTTCATTTCTAATTCATCCATATTATATTCCATTCTTTATTTTTGACACCAGTACAATGATTCCATTAATATTATTCGATCTCTATTTCCACCTTTAGGGAACAACTATCTCCTCAAAATAGTCAGCATCTCAAATTACCAATTTTTTTCTTAGACGAAATATTAGTATTCTGAAGAAGCAATCCACCATGCATTCTATGTTCATGAAATAGCTGAAGGAACATCTTTTTAGCCTTGAAAATTTCTCTTTATATGACTAGATATTCTCATCTTCCATCTCTTTATGTTCAGGAACTATCTTTACATCATGATATGGAGGTCTATGGGAAAATATTTATTGAAAAACATTTTCTTGAATTCTTCCCAATCCATGGTATCAATTTAATCTTTAGACATCAATTTATTTATCATTATTTACCAAAGATCTTCTTCCCCATCAAAATGATAAACCACTTGTAAAACATTATATTCTTTTGAGCACTAGAGGACATGAAATATCTTTTTAATGGAGGTAATCCAATGTTCTACATGGAGGGGATCTTAATATCTAGTAAACATTGGACTCATTTTATTCCTGAAGCATTGGACAGAAAAATTCTATTTATTGGGAGAAGGAGGGATTTCTACATGATAAATTTTATTATTCATAACTTACGATAGCTGAGTAAGTGAATTCATAAATTTTTTAGCACCCATTCTTAAAATATTATTAGTTCTATTAGTGAAATAATCACATTCCTTATCACATTGATTGATATAACATGTTCTAATATTTCGAACTATTAGCTAAGAAACAAGTGAAATTTTGGGGATTAAATATATAATTAATGAACATAATAAATGAAAACTTTTAACATATTGGGGTAAAATTGAAAATGAATGGTATGTCAAACATGTGAAACCTAGGATGTCGGAGTTGGTGGATTAGAACCAACTACTTTGTACATTATTAATGATTAAATACATTTTCACATCTTGATTGTTCTTATGCAGGAAAATGTGTGTGATAATGTCCATAGGATAGCTATTTCATTAATGTGTCATAGAGGATCCCATCTAGGTTGATAACTCGTAAGTTCCATAACATTATTCTTGAATATATGTTCTATGGTCATATGATGTAATTTGAGGAACACAAATAATACATTCCATTAGGGGTGAGGACTCATAATACATCGAGGGACCTTATCATGGTGTCCACCCTTGGTAATATCTAGGAGAATATTAGGAGAACGAGACCCGCTAGTAGGAAATCCACATTTCATAGTGTTGTTGGATTTTCCTATCTGCGGACATTTGTTTTGGTCCATAGACATTATGATTATTAATAATGGGTTTTACAACTCTATTATATAGATGCATTGAAAAAAAATGTGACAACACACTGCTTGCATCAGGGTAGGATACGTTGGGTGCATCACAAGTAATACTGCATTAATAGATAATGCAACAAAGGATTTGTCCCTACCATTCCATAATAGAAGTACATATCTTAGGCCATTTGATGGAATTTATATTTCCTAATAAAATCAAGGCCATGGTATTGAATGGGAAAGCTAAATTCTGGGATGTCAATGAATGAATAATCAAGCACATGGGTTGATGGAACCAATATGCAACCTTCTTGATTCGAGATATCAATACAGAGGTATTACATTACACAGTAAGCGTTCGTAGGATGTGACATGTCATTGTGGCGTTAAAATATTTCGTGATGGGTGCCTTGGTCTGTTGCTAGATGTTAACCTTGGACATTGGGTAGGCATTTCCTAATACCATTGAGAAAGAGGCCTAGAGGGTCACATAATATGTGTGTCCAAGTATCTCAGTTAAATATTAATTTAACAAGTTAAATAAATGTTTTCTTGATTGTGGATTAATAATTATTTTAGTATTCCTAATCACATTTATATCAACACTAGTAATTCAATAAAATATATTGTGGGTGAAATAATATATTTTTAAGTGAGTAATTATGTCATATTTATTAGAAATATAAATAGTCATCATTCAAGGACTAATAAATGTGGTGCAGGAAATAATGGAAAATAGAAAAACAAAAGTACATTCCATGTATATTAAATATAACCACCATGTATTTCTTCTCAGAATTTATGATAAATATTAGTATTTATTTAATAAATAATATGAGGTGTAAATCACTGGGCGCATGACATATAAAAATAATAGTCAACAATTTTTATTAGTCATGTGGTATTACTATTAGTTAAATGAAATGAATAAATGATTTTGGGTAATTAATTCATTTTTTTATTCTATGTAATAAAAAATCCCTATAATATATTTCTCATTTGCGTAGCCATTTATTTGGTGTAGTTGTGCAAAATGGATTTCAAAAAGCACTCAAGCCAAGAGAGAATTCGTTTTCCACCAAGAAAGCTCTCAAGCTATGAGAGAGAGATCAACCTCCATCAGATCAAGTCGATCAATGGCAAACATCTCATGCGAAGGGTCATCCACGCTAGAACCCATAGATCCCTTCGGTGATGTCCAAATAAATGTGGAGAACATTTGGATCACCTCTAGAGAAATCATACACTATGATTCTACAACTTAATGACAGATCACATCAGATCAGGACCAGATTTATCAATAAAGAAATAATTTCATCAAGGAAAATCTTGTCAATTAATTAAATTAATTAAAACCAACATATTATCATCATATCTATGGTTCTGTGACTCCAATATTTCATTTCAATTCATCCTTCAATTCTAACGATTCGACGTTTTATTATCATTACAGATTTGGGATTGATCGTAGTTAATGCTAAAATTTATGTTGGGAACACCCACCAACACACTTATGCTGCGCCTGGAACCTACATGTGGAATAAGAGGGGTCTTATTGTTGGTTATAATTATTATTGATTTATAGTGTTTATTTACGCATTTAATAATTTATTTGTTTCAATTCAAGTTAACATTTCTTTAAAATTTGAATATCGAGATCTGTTCCTCCTCTCGCATTTGTCGTTCACCTTACAAAAACGATTTTCTCTTTTAATTTTGATTAAAAATAACATAGATGATCTCATACGGAGGTTCCAAATGTTCCTTGTTGTAGAACACCATAATTCATGTTGTGTATTTGGAGGTGCATGCAATTTTTTCTTGGTTTAATGCATCTGACTGGTCTGCCAAATCAGGCCATGTGTTGGAGTATACTGAAGTCATAAATAACACCATGTGTTGACCATGAAGAGTTGGAATATGATTTCTGCATTACACACCGTGTGGTCCACCGAAAAAGGCGTGTATTCCCTTCCGGATGGGGTTGGAGCATGTACACTGTACCCGGCTTTCCCATCTTGAAATCATGTAACGCGGATACTACAGGGTGTGTGTCCCACTGAACACGCTATGTACTATAAAAATTTCTGAAGTACAACGACAAACCATGTTCCCAGGCATGTACTCCAGATAGACGGTGAAAAAAAGTACACTCCATGTAGACGGAACTACACACCGTGTACTCATCCAAATTACATAGATTTATTAAAATTCATAATTATATTATAAAAACCCTTGAGATGTGCACCATAGTGCAGGTGTAAAGATGAGGCACACCACATGATAGGTGTTTTATATATATCTGTTTAATTTAGCATTTGTGTAAAGTTGATTTCTACTCATTGGGTAGTTATGAACATGAATTCACTGGTGTGCCTCCATTGTATATGTTACGTAAAATGATAATTTTAAATGAATTTATTTGTTTAAATTCATGATGGATGACAATCTCATGGAAATTCAGTACAAGGGTTATGATAAAAGGATTGATTAATTAATGATAAACAATTTACTCGAGCATGATTTACCTTAAACATGAATGATTAAATAATTGAATGATAGTTTTATTTATCAATAAAAATCGTTGCATGTGTGGATGAACATGAGCTAGATCAAGACCTTTGTATGTGATTTGTTTCTTTTAATTTATTTATTTAAATTAAATTTGTTGGCCTACGAGCCTTATCATCATTAATATGTAAGGCATGCATTCACAAGGTTTATTTTATATAAAAACTCATTTCCACCTCACCTGCATGTGAGATAAAAGTATTTGTAATGGATAGATCTCCATTGCTGGTGGAGGCGGCTCAAGTTAGTGTCCAAGGTGAAACCAATCCAATGTGGTACAAAGGTGGACATGTGGAATGTTGTAAACACAACCCTAAAAGGTTCAAGGTGATTATCCCCTAGGTAATGGGTTATTTTATTAAACTCTAGATAAACTAACCAATAGGACATGATCATGATCATAACATTAATTTTATTTTTATTAGATTCACGGTTTATTTATTGTGGGTGTGTTGTCATGATCACACAATTATTGAATTAAAGAATCATTCAAGATAGAACTAATATATGACCATATTATGTATAAAATATTATATTAGACATGATTAATCACTTTAGTATATCCCAATAAATATTAACAATAATTTAATAAAATATAATAAAATGTAAATTTATGTATAAGGATAAAATCTCTCAATGAAATATTAAGTTGGTATAGCCTTACATAATCTTGGTTTTAATTGAACCATATTTCAATGTGCTTGACCAACCCTAATTAGGGCGATATCAGTTATCTAGGAATTTTAATTGTCGTTTTTGGGTTAACATGACTTGGTTCATATCAAGGGTTTACTGCCATAGTTGTACATGGTGTGTCCAAGTGGAAAAAGTTGAGGATATCCAAAAAAAGTATTTAAGGATAGGGGAGTCCACTCTACCGATCAAGGAGCTACAAGTTATTGCAGTTGGAATATAGAATTCCTACCTAAAACCATTCATATTTCTTGACCAAACCTAATTGGGTTAATTCGAGGGAAAATATGGATCCAAGCTACTAGAATATACTGGAAACAGTGTATTTTGAAGTTAATGGTGAGGTCTATTGGATTACGATATAATTTAGGGAGACAAATAAGTATTAATTTATTTTTTTGTCTTAGATTTATCACAATAAAATACTAAAAATTTTATCATATTAATTTTTAGAAACAGAAAGAAAAATTACTTCAAACATATGTTTTTTAACTATACTAAAGAATGAAAACCATTTCACAAACACATATTTCCTAGAGTTGCAGATATGTTTGCGCAATATCCTTCTCCATGAGAGGAAAATGTATGTGTTGGAAGAGCCTATTCCAGTTGCACCTAGAAGAGAGGCCAGTGATGAGGAACTACCTATCTATATGAGAAACAAGGATGATTCCACAGATGTCTAGTGTTTCATGATATAGTCCATGTTAAATGAGATCTTGAAGCAACCTGAAAACATGGATGCATATAACATGATGTCTCAACATAAGGATATCTATCAATAGAAGGCAATACATGAGAGATATGAGATCTCCAATGCATTGTTTCCAACTAATCTTGTGGAGTATGTTCCAGTTTTCCTAATGTAGTCAAGCTCATTGGCAACATTGAATGCCTGGACGTCTTAGGCATTAAGTTTTTAGATGAATTGTGTTTAGATATCATCCTATCATCACTGTCCAGGACCTTGTATAGCTTTATTGTCAACTAAAACATGAGAAACAATGAGAAGAGTCTATCAGATTTTCGGACCTTATTTCACCAGGTAGATAAGGACATTAGGCATGAAAAACCTGTAGTGCATATGGGGAAGAATAAAAGGAAGGAAAGGAAAAGGGTACAAATACTTATAAATGGTCTAAAGACCCCGAGTGTCATCCCTTCATGAAATGGATGATCCAAAGCCAGGGAATGGAATAGGAGGCGGTATGTTTTTCATGTTCCATGCAAGGCTACTGGATGAGGAACGACACTTATAAGCATGGGGATGTTAATAGTTCCTTCGTTATTGAGTGTAATCCTTCCATTTCTACATATTGGGTATTATATTTAGCTTTTGGGGCTCACATCTATATTAATATGTAGGAACCATGTTGATTTAGAATGATTTCCCAGGAGTGGTGGATCTTCGAGCTACCAACGGAACAAGGTTGGATACATTAGCCATTGGTGATTACCACCTCTCAGTTCTAACTGAGATGATTTTTGATTACATAACTGTTATTTTGTGCCTACTGTTACCAAGAACATAATTTATACATCTTATTTGGATATGGATGGATTTATTTTCATGATTGGAAATATGGGTTGTCACTTTTATAGGAACAACATATGTTAGGGTATGGAACATTTAAATGATTTATTGAATGTATTAAATTATGTAAACCTAGTGTTGGCAATCGACAACGAAAAAAACTCAAATAAATCAAACATCACCCAGTTATGGCATCACCTTCTCGGTCATGTAAATGAAAACTATTGGGAAAATCTCTGCCTAGATGGATATTTAGACTCTACTAAGATAAATACAATTGATAGCTTTCACCCCTGTTAACATGGAAAAATTTCCAAGCTACCTTTCGGTAGACAGGGTGAAAGGGACACATAGCTTATAGGATTGGAGCACACATATTTGTGTGGAAAATTTCTAGTAGAAGCTAGAGGTGTATATCTTTACTTAATTAATTTTAATGATTATTTGATCAAATATGGCAATGTGTACTTAATGAGGTATAAGTCAGAAGCCTTAGAGCAATTTAATGAATTCATGAATGAAGTAGAGAATCAGCATTGTAAGATGATAAATAAGCTTCGGACAGTTCTAGAGGAGAATATCTAAACCAAGAGTTCTTCGATCTTATACAGGAGTATAGGATTCTATCTTAGGCCATTCTTCCTTATACACCAAAGTGGAATGGTGTTAGTGAAAGAAGGAACTGCACCCTATTGGACATGGAGAGGTTGATGATGAGTCACACAGATTATCCATTATCCTTTTGGGGAAATGCATTACAGAGCATCGTACAAATAAATCAGAGTACCAACCAAGGGGGAAAATGAAATTAGCTTCGAGTTATGAAATGAAAAGAAACCCATTTTTTCGCACACACATGTATGGGAATGAAAGTCATTTCTTAAAGCCTTATCAAGAAACAAACTATCACCTTAGGGAATGAAGTGTGTCTTTATAGGATATCCCAAGGAAAAAAATGTTAATACCTATATAACCCTTCAATAAAAAATGTGATTTTCGCTAGACAAGATGTCCTTCTTGGGGGGGAGCACATCCTCAAAAAAGGATAGTGTGAGCAAGGTTGACGTCAACAAATTTGATGCTCAATATACATAGAAGTTGGTACACAAAAAATTTCCATAGGTTCCCATGGAAGAGGCTCTTAAAACAAAAATACTGCATTAGAGATCAAGAGATGTATGAGAACCAGAGAGATTTGGTTTCCTAGACACCTTGGATGGTGAATCATTATAGACGGACCATGACGAACCTCTCTTATATAAGGATGAAGTAGAAAGATCAGGAGATGCAAGATGGATAGAAGCTACGAATTCTTAGATAGAATCCATGAATCAGAACCAGGGATGGGTTCTGGTCAATGAGCCAGTTGATTTAAAGAATTATTGATGAAAATAAGTATTACAGATAAATATAGGCATGGAAGGTCACGTTAACACCTAAAAAACAAAGGCGAGTGGCTAAAGGATTCAGACAACATCAATGAATTGACTATGATGAATGCTTCTTGAGAGTTTCCTTGTATAAATCCATATGAATCCTACTTTCTATAGCATCTTACCAAGACTATGATATTTTTAAAATGGATGTCAAACATCATTCCTTAATGGGAACCTTTAGAAAAATATCTATATAACACAACCATAAGTGTTTGTGACTCCAAGTGAAGCCAAACGAGTTTTCAAGATGTAGAAGTCCATTTATGGGTTAAAGGAAGCATCCTGGTCTAAGAACATTAGATTTGATGAATCTGTAAATGAATTTTTTTTCATCAAGAAATAATGTGAGCCATGTGTCGATATGAGTTTAATGGGATTATGATCGTTATACTAGTTGTATATGTTGATGACATATTTCTTATTGGAAACGATGAACTATTCTTACAGTCAATTAAGGACTAGTTGAACAAGTGTTTCTCCATAAAGGACATAGGAGAAGCAACATAAATTCTAGGGATCAAGATCATTCATACTAGATCCTAGAGGCTACTTGCACTATGTAAGGGTACATAAAATGACCAGATACTAAATAGATTTAGTATGGAAGAATCCATGAGAGTATTTTTTCCAGTGCCACATGGCCTACATCTTTCTATAAACATGTTTCGTCGGACACAACAAGAGAAAGATAGAATGGAAATTATATCACACTCTTAACCTATAGGATCCATCATGTATTCCATGTTATATACCGGGATTGATGTTTCCTATGCACTATGCATGGTAGGAAAATATTAAATAGATCTTGGAGAACAACATTGAACTGCTGTTAAGATTATTGTTATGTATATGAGACGAACTAATGATATGTCCCTTGTGAATGGAGGAGACTAGTAGCCTGTAATCAGAGGGTATAATGATTCTAGTTTTCAAATAGATCTGAATGATATGAATTTGCAATCTGTATATGTTTTTTATCTCAATTGAAGAGCTGTTAGTTGGAAGGGATCAAAGCTGCCAGTTGTTTTCGATTATACAGTGGTGTCTGCATATATAGCAGCTTCATATGCATCCGTGGAAGCTCTATAGATTCAGAACATTTTCCATGATCATGATTTGTTTCCTAGCAGTAAAGATCCTTTCACATTGTATTGTGATAATACTGCAGTGGTGGAACTTTCAAAATAATCAAGGTCGCATAAATGGACAAAGCACATACTCTGGAAGTATCGCCTCTTGAGGGATTTCTATCAAAGTGGTGAAGTTTCTCTAAATAGAATTTACATGGAAGAAAACATGGTGGACCTTATAACTGAAGGCCTATCTCAGAAGAATCAGGAATATCGTGGGATAAAATTCAGTTTAATTTTTGTTAGTAGTTGGATCTAGTCCATGTGGGAGTTTGTTTGAGTTTGAAATGTCCTGGTTCCGGATGCCACCCAGAGGCGCCCCATAACTGGTTGGTCACATGGCCTCAAAACGCATTTCCCCAAACGCTAGAGGCTGCCGACTAATAGTGAGGGCCTTGGGTGTGATAGTGGGGAATCTAGGTCCCCATTGGTAAAGAAACATAGTGAATGGAAACAATAGTAGTTGCAGAAATAGTGAAAAACCATACAAAAGAAAAGAGTGGAAGACTAAAAATAATAAACTAGAGCACACACACATATATATATATGAATGACGCATGATACATTTGTCTTGGAAAATATCCAAACTAATCACATTGATGGAATAGAATAGTACTGAACCAATTTATGAAAGAATTAAAGTAAAATACTCCTCAGCATCGCATGCCATAGCATGGTCCCATAATCTCCAACTCCACAGAAATTAAATACCTAAAGTTGAAGGGTGCTTTCCCATATCAATACCTTCTACAATATAATCTATTTGGGCCCAAAATCATTGTTCAAATAGGTTGTGAAACTAAATCTAAGTAGGAATCCTCCACGAGATATGTGCCTAACTGTCAGTGAATATATGGCAGGTAAAGTACGAAAGGTTGTAAAAAAAGAAGTACTCAACAGTAAAAAATCGACATTATCAGAGCATTCAAATAACCACATAACATGTGATGGCTAATAAAAATAGATAAACACAACATCTAAACCTATGGGAAGTACCCACAGCTTATCCCCCTCCCCTTAACTAGAAACACAAGAAAGCAGCTAAACACAACGTAAACCTCTGGGAAGTACTCACAGCCTATCCCCTTTGATCCAACCTAAAAATTACAAACAACCATCTGGGAAGTACTTTCAGTGTAACCCCTCTGGTTCATCTTAAGAATTGACTCTTTAAGGAAGCACTCACCATCAATTTCTCTTAAAGTCTCATATCGGTATCTAATGGTTCTGTAGGAAAAAAAATATGTCACATTCCCTTTGTGTCCCACGTCGAGAAACTATAGAGACTCTGAGGAATCACTCAACATCAATTCCCCATGTGGTCGTTCATCGTATGTAAAACAGACACTCTAGAGAGGCCCTCAATGTCCATTTCTTCTATGGTCCATACAGTAGTTTCTCATGGCCATGTGTATTTCAAGCAAGTGTATCAGCACGTTTCAGCCAAGGTAAAACTCAAGAACTACATGGCTATAATTCTACAACATATCAACAAAACATAACAATACTCACACCAGCCTATAATACTAGGAATTGGAATGTAATCATCAGTATATTAGGAAAGCTAGACGCAATGGTCAAAATAGGGAAAACATGCCTGGGAAACACAACCAAAGCACATAAATTCCTTCTATTCACAATAAAATATTATCTAGTCAAGCATAAAAGAACATAAGGAAAACAATACGGGGGAAATAGTAAATGAGAAATAACCCTTTCATGGGTATTGGGAAATGATTGCGCATATAACTCATAGATGTCCGACAGAAAGGCACAAACCACCTACCTCAACGTTAAGAGTTCACTATATGTGAACCTCAATGCTTGAATCACCTTAGAGTACCAAATATCTACAAAAATATCTAAAAAGATCATCAAAGGATAACATTGGAATGTATAGGAATCATGAAACGAGGCTCAATGAGAAGAGAGATAGTACCATGGTGATCCTAACTCAATCAATGCGGTCAAATCTGAGATACAATGGAGGATCATAGGCTTGGAGATTGATCACAGCCATACCGGTTCTCGTGGACGAATGAGACCTAGAATACGAGTGTTTTATCCATCATACATGACCCCGATGCGTTTAATGAAAAAAAATTACACAGCATATACTTTTAAAGTTCATGGCATGCAATTTCTGTTTCCATACCCCACATTAGGCGGGATCCAGGTCACCCCCACATGGTCATCTGCATGGCCGCTACACGGTTATCACACTGCTAACCACGGTAACTGAGTACACGGCGTGTACTCAAAACGTACACAGCTTCTACATTGAAATTTTCCAAAAAAATTCCCATATCTCTCGAAAATGAATTGAAGGAGGAAACATACCTGAAAAGAAGGTCTTTGTTCTTAAAAACATCCCCCCGCAAAGAAATTTTTCCATGAATTTCCCTAGAAAGGTTGTGTAGAATAGGAATCCCCGAGCAACTCAGGCCACTGTGATCATATGTCTGCCTCCCTCTCCCACGTCCTGTCCTATACTCACATGTGCTGCCAAAGAACCCATACCAAAAGAATAGACCAAAAACAAAGAACCTACATACATCGTTCCACAGTCCGGATAGGATGCTCCACAAAGGATGCATCCACTTCCAAATCAACCTCCTTGTGTTGGATGATGTGAGATGGGTCTGATAAGTAATGTTGAAGCTGGGAAACATGGATGATATCGTGTATATCATGGTACATCTAAGTTAACTACAACCTATATGCAACCGGTCCAACTCTGTCCAACACCTCAATCGTCCTGATGTACCTTAGTTAAAGATTAACATGCCACCTAATCCTCTTTTGTCCCAACCTCAATATGATAGATAAGAAAACCTGATCCTGGACTTTGAACTCCAGAGTTCATCTCCGCTGATCAGCATAAAACATCTGTCGAGACTACGTAGTATCCATCCTCTTCTGAATCAACTCTATCTGCTATGTGGTCTCCTGAACTATACGAGGTCCCAAAAAAATTCCTCTCATGCCTTTATCCATCATATGGTTGAACAGCATGGCCTACCATACGAAGCATCATTATGCTCCAGCAGAAAAGTTTCTTAAAACCAATTATTGTAGGTAAACTCTCGAAGAGATATTTGCTTCTACCAAGAACCTCCAAAATCTAGAATGCATGCTTATTGCATTTCCTCAAGAACCAGAATCATACGCTAAAACTGGCCATCTGTCTAGGGATGGTAAGATGTACCGAAAAGTAACTGGGTACCCAAAGGCTTCTGAATCCCCTACAAAACCCGAGAAGTAAAACAAGAATCTCTATCTGAAACAATAGAGTGGGGAACTCCATGTAAGTACACAATGTCATGGATGTACAGTCATCCCAACTTATCAATAGTAAAAGTCTTCTTCATCACCATGAAGTGAGAAACTTTCATAAGTGTTTCAATGACATCCCAAACTACATCATTCCTTCAAGGAAACATCGGTAACTAGGTCATGAAATCCATCGCGACATCATTCCACTTCTACATGGGAATGGATAACTGCTGCAAAATCCACGTTGGTTGCTAATACTCTGCCTTTACCTTCTAACAGGTGGAACACTTCACAACAAAACCAGAAACTTCTCTCTGCATACCTATCCACAAATACTGATGGTATATATCAAGATACATCATGGTGATGCTAGGATAAACTACCCAAACTGAGGAATGAAAGTCCCACATCAGCTCCTTGTGTATATCTGCTAGCACCCATACAAGCCCCTGAAAATTAAAGATCTCATCCTCTCTTATGGTCCATCTAAGAATAGGGTCCCCTCCTGACACATTAACTAGTTGTACTAGGCCTTTTTAATCTGATATCTCCACCATTCGCACTCGATCAAAAAGCGTAGAGGTAACAGCTACAGTAGATAGAAACGTCTATACATGTCTTTCGTGCACCTCAAAATTCATCTCATTTAATAGAGCCATAAGTTGCCACTCATTTCTACTTCATGAATTGCCTATATCATAGTCCTCATTCATAGTGCATTATCCACTATGTTTCCTTTCCCATGCGTGTATGTATGCTCGAAGTCAAAAGACTTAAGGTAGTTGACCCACCTTCGCTGTATCAAATTCAGAACAAGATGAGTGAATATATAATTGAGACTTTGGTGGTCGGTGAAAACCAAAAAATTATCTCCCAACAAGTAATTTATCCAACAATGTAAGGCATGAACAATAGAATCCAACTCGAGATCATGTGTCGGGTAATTCCTCTCATGTGGTCAAAACTTCCGAGAACCGTACACAATGACTCCTTCCTCATGCATAAGTCTGTCTCCCAGCACGATACGTAAAGAATAACAATACATATTATAGCTCTTTCCTGGATCGGGAAAGACTAGTATCATTACTTAAGTCAACCTACACTTCAACTCATTAAAGGTTGACTCGCAATAATCTTACCACAAGAACATTGCACCCTTCTTAGTTATACCCATCAGTGGTGATGATAAGTGTAAAAAGTCTTGTATGAAGTATCTATTTTATCCAGCCGACCCCAAAAAACTTTTCACCTCAAAGATGATATTTGTCTACTCACGGGTAACTACTAATATCACATTTTATGTGTCGACTGATACTCCTATCTCTGAGATAACATGACCTAAGAAGTGAATCTAATCCATCCAAAATAGAAATTTTGAGATATTTGAGTACAATAGATAATCTCATAGTATACTTAAAATGATCTCAATATGTGTAGAATGGTTGTGTAGAGTTTGATAGTACACCAAGATATCATCCACGAAGACCACCTTGAAAGAATCCATGTATGGATAGAACACTCAGTTCATCTATTCCATGAAAACTGATGGCACATTCTTGAAACCGAACAACATAACCATATACTTGTATAGACCATACCTTCTCTCGAAGGCTTTGAGAGGTATAATAGATGGTCTAATGTGCAACTGATGATAACCAGAACTCAAATCAATCTTCAAGAACACCCAGGCACATTTAAGATGATCAAAGAGATTATTAATCCTTTTTGATGTATATCGTTTCTTGAACGTAAACTATTTCAACTTCTAATAATCTAAACAATGTTTGAGGGTACCATCTACCTTCTTTCCAAACATGAAATACGAACTCCACGGAGAAGTACTGGGTCGGATGAAACCCTTTTCCTACAACTCCTCCAACCACTTCTCGAGCTCCTATAATTCTTATGTAGCCATCCAATAAGGGGGAATGGACAACGATACTGCTCATGTAATGAGATAAATATAAAATTTCACCTCTCGCTCTAGAGTTATACATGAAAAGTCCTTTGGAAAGACATCCCTGAAATGGTCCACCACTAGAAGAAAGTATATTTGTAAAGTCCCCTGATCATCCAAACATAAACTAGCAATATGGGTTATAACTCCTCCAAACCCATGAGGCATGGGTCCTGTTATGCTCGCTTGGACATCCCAATCACCCTTATAAAGAAAAAATCCCCCACTGGTGATGTGAAACTCATTATATGGTGGTAATAGTTAATGACTTCCTAGAAAGGGGACTAGCTAGTCCATTTTGGGAATGACATCAAAACCTGTCATCTCAAGGACATAATGGTGCCATAAAAAGTGACACCCACCTACCACTAGAGGGAAATAATTACTCTGACGTATAATAGTTGTTCTATTCCCCAATAGTGTGTATAGTGTCAAGGTATCAGTAGTAGAAAAGATACAAAGTCCAAGGATCTCCATAATAGCAACAAATATAATGCTATGGGAAGCCACTGTATCGAAAAGAGCAGAAGATAAAACTGAGGCAACTAAGATCATACCGAAAACTGTAGAGGTTCTAGGATCCTGCTCCGGTTGGGTCTTCTCTACTACAAAAGACTAACAATCCTGAGCTGATCCACCATGTTGTCACTGAAATTTGTGCATCTAGCTACCATGTCCACAACCTCTGCCATGGCCCGAACGGCCTAAAGAACTCCAGTTCCACGACCGGTGAGAAACTGGTGGTGTGGCTCTTGAATGTAGACTAATGGAAGAACCCCTATCATCAGCTTCATGTGATAAGATCTGAAACAATAATGAACATGACCCATCTTCCCAAAATATCGGCACCACACCGGGTATCTCGAGCAATGTGGCCTTCTATGCCCGCTCTTCCAGCACTGGTAGCACACCACCCAGCTACCAGAAGATGTGTCTCTCCTCCTTGGATCACCACGTGAGTACTACATAGGGTGCTTACTACTGTTAGTATGAGGAATACTAACCCTAGATGTCAAGCCAACTACGCACAAATCTCCTAAATCCTTCAGTTTGCACACTATGATCAGCTCCATGTTGACTATAGAAGTGATCAAATTCAACCAGAAGATGTTCACCTATGATAGGATTTTGTGCCATAGACCATCCTAGAACATCCTAGCCATGAATAACTAATCACCTTCTGGAATAGGTGTGAAGCGTTGTAGCTTGGTAAAGAGGGAGGAATACGCCTTGACAGAAAGATTTCCCAGCTCCAGACTCATAAACTCTTGGGCTCGATCATCCCTCAATGTATATAGATAAAAGTAGTCAAAGAAGATGTGTTGAAACTCATCTAAAGCCATGATCTACTGGATTCCCACCTATGAGATCACATCCCACCACTTCTTGGCGTAATCCTAAAGAATATAGGTAATGAGCTTGACCCTCCTCTTTAAAGACATCTCCAGATTCTTGATGAATGTAAGCATGGATTCTAGCCATGACCCTACAGCTAGGGGTCCTCCATACCCAGAGAATGTGGGAGGATACTACTAATGGAAAACCCTCTTCAAATCATCCATAGACAGGGCAGGAGGCGGTGCTCCCTGAAAGGTTTGCATCATTCTCATCAATCCTTCCCTGAACTCTGCATCAACATCTATGTCTAGTATAACAATCAGTTCCAAGACTGGCATAATAGGAGGATCTGCTCGAAGTCCCTGATCAGCCATATCCACTATCTGATCACCACCTGGAAACTGGCATACAACCGGAGGACGTCTCGATGGAATGACTCTTCAAAGTAAAGCGCATACCTTATATCAAGATTATCAGGGCCTAAAAACCATATGCGATAGAATAGAAAATGGACAAATAAAGCATTCATGTTTTACAAAACATGACTACACGGTGTCTAAAATTCCTACATTGTTTGTTCCCTTAATCCAATCACATGGGCGTCTACTTCTGCCAAAGCTGGTCATGTAACACGCAAACCACACGATGTGTTTTCCTAACACATGACATGTATTTGATTCATCTTCCCCTACCCGAGTCCTTCTACATGGATAAGCCCCATGGACCTCCTAAGACAAGACTACATGATGTGTTCTAGATAGAAATGGGGTGTACTAGAAAATCTTCACCTGGACAATATTATTGGTGACTCGGGATAACACATGGCTCACACTTCAAGACATGTTCCAGATGGACATAGCGTTCACGATAAGGGATAACAACGTTCTATGTTGTTTGTGACACGGCTGGGTCCCTAGGTTAGAGTACGCAACATTTTTAGATGGTACACAATGTGTATTATATAAGACTCGGTGAACTTGTGTTGTTAGTCGCACGGGTGGGCATAGGGTTGAGACAACACGGCGTGTATGGACGGCACACGGTGTGTTCACTCCAGGTTTTCCCTATCCCGTGTCTCTTCCCACATAGCCTAAGATAAAACTAGAGACTAAAAGGTGTGTACATATGGTACACTACATGTACTTATGAAAAATAGTTTCTTCCCAAACAGTAGAACCTATGGCATGTAGTCAAAACTACAAGGTTTGTATTCTAGGTATTTCAAGAATGTAAGCCTCAGAAACTACTCTATTTCCCATAAAAACACTGAAACAAACATTTAAGTGCCAAATTCTAATCTGTGAGGGCCCATACACCCTGTAAATCATATGTTAGAACCTATACATGTTTTAAACATTGTAAACCAGCCAATGATCCAACAATTTTCGGTCCATGAGGTCCCATAACACCTCAAGAACCAACGTATGGCATCTATTCAACAAAACCTTATTCAATAAATATCCTATCAATCAGCATTAATTTTATCAAGGAAACTATCACAACAACATGCATATCTAGCACACCATCTATGACAACAACATGAAATCAATAATTCACCAAAAATGGCATGGAAAAATTGAATAACATGTGATTTTAGAATGTGTGTATATGATGAATGAGGTGGAATACCTTCATCTCCTGGGGTTTCGAAAGAAATAGAACCCTAATAACATTAATAGTAATAGAAAATAGAATGTAGGTCACCCAATAGTGAAAATCAAATCAAATGTAAACATGCAAAACAATAAAAATTGAAATAAATGAAGTAGATTTTATTTTCCTTGTATGGGGGTAAGATACTCGTGGGTACAACTTATTACGAAGTATATATTACTTCCAATCCCTAGATAAAGGCTCCAAACAAAAGTCCAGAGAAAATAATTCCTATGATACAACTTATAACGTCTGGGTTTCAGAAGCCACACAGAGGCACCCTGTAACCAGTTAGTCACATATACTCAAGCGCATTTCACCGACAGCTAGAGGCTGCCGACTAATAGCGAGGGACTTGGGTGTGACAGTGGGGGAACTATGCCCTCATTGGCAGAGTAACACAGTTGAAGGAAACAATAACAGCAGTGGAAATAGTGACAAACCATACAAATGTAAATAGTGGAATACTAGAAATAATAAACTGGAGAAGACACAATTATATATGAATGATGCATGATACATATGTCTAGGAAAACAACCAAACAAATCACAACGCCAGAATACAACCATACTAAACCAACGTACAAATGAAAGAAAGTAAACAACTCCACAGCATCACAAGCCAATGCTTGGTCCCATACTCTCTGTATCCACATCAATCATGTAGTTGAAGTAAAAGGGTGGTTACCATTATCTATACCTACCAGAATAATGTCTGTTTGGGCCCCAAAGCATGGCCTAAACATGGAGTGAGACTAAATCCTAGTAGGAAACCACCACGAGATATATGCCTAATAGTAAGTGTATATATGGAAGGTAATATACAAAAGGCAATAAACAAGGAAATACTCAGAAGTAAACAATATAGAGTTTCAAAGCATTAAAATCTCCACATAACATGCAATAACTAATCAAAAAGGATAAACACAATAGGTAACCTACTAGGATGTACCCAAAGCATATCCCATCTGGTACTACCTAGCAACACAAGTAAGCTACTAAAGACAAGGTAACCCTGTGGGAAGTACTCTCAACCTTTCACCTCTAGTCCTACCTAACAAGTACAAGAAATCATATGGTTAGTACAATCAGTCTAACCCCTTAGGTTTAGCTTCAGCATAGACACTCTAAGGAAGAACTCATCGTCAATTACTCCTATAGTCTCGTATCAGTATCTAAAGGCGCTTTAGGGAAGCATTTAGGTCACATTCCCTCGGTGTCTCACCTTGAAAAAATACAGACACTATGAGGAAGAAGTCAACGTCAATTCCCTATGTGGTATCCCATCTTAAGTAAAGAAGACACTCTAGATTAGCCCTCAATGTCCATTATTTCTATAGTCTATTCACCGTGTTCTGATGACCTTGTGTAAGTCAAGAAAGTTTAGAAGTGTGTATCTGCCAATGTAAATTTCATGAAAAACTTAGCTATCATTCTATAGAATAACAGAAAAATAGAACAACAATCACACCATCATACAATACTAGGAATTGGAAAGCAGACAGCTTCCTAATAGGAAAAATAGGTTCAAAGGTTCAAACAGGAAAAACATGAATGGGCAACATATCCAAAGCACAACAATTCACCATATTCACAATCAATTATCATGTACTCAAGAAGACAAGCATAGAAGAAAAACAATAGGGCTAAAACGGTAAATGTGAAATACCTCGTTCATGGGTATTGGGAAACAAATGCACATATAACTCAAAGACATCCTACAGAAAGTCAAAAACCACCTCCCTCGACATTATAAGATCGCAATATGTGACCCCAGAGGCTTGAATCACCTTAGAATGTAAAATTTCAAAAAAAACGTCTAAAAAATCAATAGAGGATAACCTCATAAAGAATAATAATCATGAAACGAGGCTCAAGCATAAGTGACAACTAACTGAGGTGATCCCAATGAAATCAACGACAGTCAAATCAGAGATCAAACAGAGGCTCAGGGCTCGGAGAAGGATCACAGTCATACGGGTTCTCTTGGACGAATGAGACCTAGAAGAAGGCAACTATGTCTATCAGACGAGACCCCATTGAATTTAATTAAAAAAAGAACACTGTGTGTAATTTTGAAGTACACAATGTATAGTTTTCTTTTTTGAACCATGCATTAGGCAGCCTCCAGGTCACTCCCACATAGTTGTGTGCATGGTCAGTACACGACTAGTGCACGATTACCTGTAGTAACTGAGTACTCGGCGTGTTCTCAGATACTACAGAACATGTAATTCTGAAATTTCTAGAAATTCCCATTTCTCTCAAAAATTACAAGAAGAAAAGAACATACCTGAAAGGAACGTTCTGGTTCTTTCTGAGTTGGTCACCTAGAACTAACTAAATTGTACTTTATTAATTAATAAATACATTATCAGATCATGATTGTTCTTCTATGCGACAATGCATGTGATAATTTCCTAAGGATAGTTGTTGTAACACCCCGACCCCAGTTACCCAGAGTCGGTGTGTTATTGCATAACATTGGAATGATCACAAATAATAAAATCTTGAAAGACCGATTAGTTTAGTAGCCGTGGAAACACTAGATACATTCATAAATGTTACATTACATCATAAAGTGAAAAACTAAAATAACATAGTCTCTATTTTCCACACTCATATCCCCTTTAGACTATCCATGCAGGTCATTCCTAAAATACTTCATCACATCGTATAAAAATTAAATCATTGAAAGGGGTGAGCTCAGATGCTCAGTAAGGATAACAATATAGTGGAAACATTCATAAATAAACAAAAACATTTAAGGCAATGTATAAGTAAATCAAAAGTCTTTTCAACTTGAACCTCAACATAATATGGAAAATGTAAAATAAAATAATGCCATTTACTTATTCATATGGAAATTCTACTAGTCGAATAATCACATGCAATATCAATAACCACTTTCATAATGATGGAATGCATAATTCCAGACTATCATAACCACGTAGCCAAGGCCTCGTGCCAAGACTACAATTAAGATTTTGTCAAGGCCTCATGCCAAGACACTAGTTTGTCTCATGAGACCTTCCGATGCATCTAGAAGCAATAGCGGGCTCCACCTGTCACTTATTATGTCCAATTCATTCCTCATATGAACACGTTTAAACATATCATAATTCATAACATAATAGTATCACATAAAACTTGCATAAAGGAAACATAACATTTCAAAATTTCAATCATAGGATATCAATACAACACATTGAAATAAAAAAACACTTTCAAAGCCATTTTAAATACCAAAATAAAAGAAAATTACAACTTTGTATTTATTTTTCATTTTAAAAAAGTTATGGCTAATAGAGGAAGCCGAAACCCAAATAATGGTCACGACGGTGGAGAAGTCGTTGTCACCGCATACGTATGACAAAAAAACATTCTGTTTTTTGTTTGGTAAAACTCATAGTATAAAAATATTCCTTTTGAATAAACATAAAATTCAAGGTGTTTATACACCATATAAAAGAATTTTGTGTATAAACTAAAATATGCCTCACTGAATGAACATTGAGACGAAGTTCTTTAAAAGAACATTTTTTTAATAAAATAGATCTATTATGTGTATTCACTATATGTAAACATAAATAAAGTTAAAATTAAAGATAGGACATAATAATATCATGACATAAATTGAAAGTATGAGATTGACCCAATGAATGGAAATTGGGATAAGAATTTCCCTTACCTCTTGTCCGACTTCACTCGACCATTCTTTAACCTCCTGAATAATAAACTAGAGTTAATTTATTTTTTCTTAAGAAGCTTTTCCATTTTCATTATTCCTATTATATCACTTATTACCATGTTATGAACATTATGTAATTATTTAAGTTAATAACGGTCATTTTGTCGATATTTGGTACTTGAGTCAAAAATAAACTTCTAATAATTACAAGTTGTTCATGTGGTGAAATATCCATTATATCCAGAACTATATTATTGATTTAGATATCATATATATCATATATATCTAGTATATACATGAATTTATAATATTACATAACATTTAGAGGAATGAAATGAAATGCACCGTTCATGGAGACGGTAAGCTGTACGTACGCATGAACGCTAATTTCATTTCTATTTCATATTTAGTGGAATAAAATCATAATGATATAAAGGTATATTATAATTCCAGTATAATATCATTTATAATATCATTTAATCCATCATTTATAAATCCCAAAAATGGAATTAACGATTCAAATCACTTTGAGGGGGCGGTAGTCCGCACTTCCCAAAATTAAGATATCGCGTTTACCCATAATGGAAACCATAAAGGTATTCCATAAGTGAAAAATTCAGAAGCTTAAGTAAAACATAAAAATATTATATATCATATATAAATATAGTGACATATTAATGGACACCTTTGAAGGTGTTATATGAGTGTTGAACAATCATCGTTTCGTGAGGCAGAAATTCCCCATCCACAAAAACAGTATGTTCTTTATCAATTAGATGTAGGTGTCTGTATGTGTAGCTCGAATACATATCATAAAAACAACCTAGTATATGGAGGATAATAGTTTTTTTAGAAAATAAATTAATTAAAAGAGTTTATGGGGTTGGATAAGCAATATAAAACAAAGTAACATAAGAGAAGACATTACCTTAAATTCGGGTAACTCTTTTAGATTTGAGCTCAAAGTCTTCCTTGGGAAGCCTTTTTCCCAAAGTGAGGATTCTAGAAGTAAGAGTGGGAAGTGTAGAGAAAAAATGGGCAGGGTTTGGCTGATCCAAATGGCTTGAAGGTGTGAATAAGGTAGGAGTGGTGGGGGCCTTTTATAAGAGGAGAGGAGGGGCACTCTTGGAATGTCATGAAATGTTACTTTATAATATAATGAGTTTCATATTTTAAAGGTCCAAAACATATATATTTTGAGGATAAGGCGATAAGGGTTATAAATCCACCCATCCAATTGGTTTTTGACATGTTTAGGTCTTATATTTTACATTATCTGTTCATTTTATTTAAATCGTTAAATAATGATGTAATCGATGCATCATCATAGTGTCATAAATAATTTAATTTATTTAAGGTCTAAAACTTATACAAAAAAATATCATGATGTAGGAAATATTTTTTGATTTCTAATTAATATTTATAGTAAAAAATATGACTTGTATAACCCCATTTGAAAATTGTTTTAGTAAAATAACTCATGTTTGTGACATTTTTATTTTAACATTAAATAAAAATTATTAATGTAATTTTCCATCCAAAGTGGCTCCATGGGGTCCCCAAGTTGACCCATGGATTTTCATGGTTGTCCATGACTCATACAATAAGGGTAGGACAAGTGTAAGGGTATTTTCATATTTTTATAATATCATTTCTACCATATATTTCACTAATTACCTTTAATCACGATTAATTAATCATAAAAGTTAATATTCACCAAAAAATTATTTTAATCCCGTTGAACCACATTTTAATTCTTAATGACAACCATGTATGTTGGATTTTTGAAAATTAAATCATAGAAGTGGTAATGTTTCATTTAAATGAAAAATCTGTTTTTTAACTACCACTTAGTGGTTTCACTATTCATCAAAAATTGAAGTTTTTCAGAACAATGCCAAAATTTCACCCTAATATATAATTGATATTCCAAATTGAAAAATGATTTCTATTTTATAAAATTCCAAACATACAAGTTTCATTAATTAATTTTATAACTAATTTCTGATGTCACAACAAATAGCGTGTTTTTAAGAAACAATATATATCTAAAGATTGACAACTGTTTATGTCCAATTTCAATGTGAAATTAACTATAATGACCAAAATTGGATAAAATGGTAAAAATATATTATAATTACACTTTAAAACCACTCAATAGTATAAATTATCACTATAAATTATTTTTTTTTAAAAAAAATTTAAGTATTTTTCACTATTCATAAAAAATATGAATTTCTCAGAAAAATACCAAAAATCCAACATAGGCTAATTTAGATCATCCTAATACAAAAATAAAGTCCATTTTGAAATATAAAATATATATAACTTCAAAACATGGGTATTACTATTCATAATGGCTATTTGGATTTGTCACGGTGTGTTAGAATCTCGAACTTTCGTACAATGTAAGCTATTGCATTATTGAAAGAGAAGCGTATCGTGGAAGCTAGAGGTGTTACATTTGTTTCATCAAAGGGTCATAGTGGATCCCTACTATGATCAGAACTCGGATATTCTATAACAGTATTCTTGATTATATGTTCTATGGTCCGATGATGTTATTTGAGGGACAAAAATAATACAGTCCATTAAGGGTGAGGACTCATAAAACATTTATGTACCTTCTCCTGCTGTTAGCCAGTGGTAATATCCAAGAGGATATTATGAAAAAAAGACCCTCCAGTAGGAAATCCACATTTCATAGTGTCATTGGATGTTCCTATATGCAGACGTGTGTATTGGTAATTAAACTTTAAGATTATTATTAATTGGTATTACTACTCGCACACATAGATGTATTGAATATAACTATAATGACACACTGTTCGCAGCGAGGTATGATTTGTTGGGTGTGTCATTAGTAATATTACATTAATATATAATGCATGAAAGGATTTGTCCCTTCTATTTTATAACTGAAGTAGATATATTAATCCCTTTGATTGAATTGATATATCCTAAATAAATCGATGGCCATGGTAAGGAATGGGAAAGTTTCATTCTGTGATGTCAATGAAAGAATAATTGAGCACATGGATTGATGTCACCAGTATGAAAACCAATTGATTTAAGATATCGAGTCAAAGTGATTGCATTACACGGTAAGAGTTCGTAGGAGGTGACACATCATTGTGGTGTCAACTACTTTCTCTATGGGAGACTTGGGATGTAGCTAGACACTAACCTTGGACATTAGGCGGGCTCTATCTATTTCCACTAAGAAAGAGGCCTAGAGGGTCAGACACTATGTGTGTCCAAGTATCTAATTTAAATATTAATTTAAATAGTTAAGTAAAGAGTATTCCCAATTTTGGTTTAATAATTATTTAAGGATGCCTGATCACATTTATTTAGATAGCAGTTATTTGAGTGAATACATTTTGTGTGAAATAATATATTTATTAGTGAGTAATGTAGTGATATTTATTTGTGAAATAAATAGTTATTATTCAAGGTCTAATAAATGTTTTGGAGAAAATAAAGAAAAAATGAAAAACAAAAGTACATGCTGTGTATATTAAATATAGACGCCATGTATTTTTTTCATAGAATTTTGAGAAATAATATTATTTATTTAATTAAATAATATTAGGTGTAATTCCCAGGGCACATTTCAGATAATAATAATAATCAACTGTTATTATTAGACCTGGGGTATTACTATGAAATAAATAAAATGAATAAATGATTTCATGTAATTAATTCATTTTATTATTCTATGTAATTAAAAATACAAATTATATATTTCTCATTAGCCTAGACATTTTTTGGGTGTGGTTGTGCACAATGGATTTGAAAAATATCTCAATCCAATAGAGAATTCCTTTTCACCATGAACGCACTAAAGCTACAAAAGGGATATCCACCTATACTTGATCAAGACGATCGATGGCGTAGATCGCATGCGAAGGCACTTCTGCGCTAGCTCCAGTAGATCCCATCGGTGATGTCCAGAGATAAATGGAGCACTTGTGGATCAACGCTAGAGGAATCCTACACATGGAATCTACAACGCAATGACGTATCACATCAGATCATGACTGGAAACATCATCGATGAATGATTTCCATCAAGGTAATTTTTTCAATTAATTAAATTAATTATAACCAACATATGATGATCCAATATATGGTTCGAGTACTACCATATTTCTGTTTTTTTCTCTGTTCTATTATGAAGTTCATGTGTTTTATTATCGTTTCAAATCTCGGATTGATCATTGTTAACGGAAAAATTAATGTTGGGTACACCCACTAACGTGCTTCCACTGCACTTGGAACCTACATAGGATACAATATAGGATTTCAATGATTTATTTCATAACATATTATTTTATGGTATTTATTCCCCTTATTAACAGTTTGTAATGAGCTTATGAATTTACCAAAGATTTTCTCGGGGAGTGTCAAAACATGTTCATAGTTAGGCCTATTGTCATATAAAAGATTACCCTAAGATAAGCCAAAAATATCATGTATGATTTTTTACTCCTATGTACATATTTTCTAGATCCATGTCTACATGTAGTATCTAGTCAGGGATTCATTTTAATGAAAAACCACTTAATCTATACTTACAAAAATTTATATATTTTTTGTCATACTTATTCTTATCCCTAAGGATCTTACTAAAGTTCTTATTCCTAGCCCCAAAAAACAACTACATTATTCCTTTGATACCAGATATATTGAACCTAATATTTACACATATCATTACAATATATTTAAACATGATTAATGATCAAATTACAAGCCATGGATCGAAAAGTCTAGTTTCCTAGAGATTATGTACATAATTGGACATCATGATCCATAAACAATAATACCATTTATGTAATCTTCATAAAGAGTTCATAACATCCTTTCAGGCCTTATATCTGTATAAGATAACATAGGGATATCATTTACTAAAGGATGAGATAAAATTATAGTATGGGAATAAACTTACGAATAAATATTATCACTTGGGTTATAAGGTATAACATAATGATATAAAAGGGCATCAAAGTTGATTTAGTATAAGGAATCATAAAATTGTATCGTTTATGAATGGATTCATAGTATTGTGGTATAAATAAAATACATGACATTATATTGTGTTAATGTTTTTTTCACATAAAAGATCACAAATCATGGATATCCACCAAGACTGTTGCACATTGAGCATGATCCATGGATAACCACTAGGACTATTGCACATAGCATCATGTGAGAATAAGTATTACCCAATTCATTAGAAATGTATTTGGCTTCACCAATCATTAAATATTGATGGATTATTTTTTCACATAAATAATCATTAATATCTAATCATACATAAACATAAGAAGTACACATGTAATGATTTGGGTATTATAAGCATATTATAAAACATAATAAATGGGTGTATCATAATATTTTCTAGTAATGAATAAAGTTAAATCATAAATGGATATTTTAAATTCAAAATTGGAATATTTCCTCATTAGTGATGTCCAAATTATGTTATAACATGTAAAAATAGTATTTAAGAAACTTTATAGTTAAAACATTTTAGTGTGGTTTAAGAAAAATATAAAAATGAACTTAAAGAAAAAAAGTGAATAAAATTTTATATAAAATATTAATTGAATGTATATTTTTTAATAATAAAATGATTTATTTTAGAAATATTAATTTTTTATTAAAATATATCATAGTTTTCACTAGAGATTTTCAATGGATTTCAGAAGTTCCATTAAATCTGTCATGCTTATCGAGAAAAAAATAGTAGGGAACCGTTTAAAAAAAGAGTATCCCCAAAAATAATGGATGAATGGATCTCAAAATATGATTTTTTGGAAATATATAAATTATATAGAGAATGTCAATAATAATTAGTGTGAATTTTATTTCAGTAAATAGAGTGAAAAAATAACATGAAGAAAAAAATGGAGGTTCAGGTAGAATCCCTTACCTTATGTGTGAAGGTTTTTTCACAATGTCATAATGTCATAGGGAATAACATTATATTCATTAATTAATAATTAAAAAAAATTCAAACATGTATTTTAAATGTTATAACATCATTAATATCATTTCTGGCATGTTGATGGGTTAAGAAAATCAATTTCATCATTTAGGAGTGTTGGTTTCACTGGTTTTCATGATTGTATTACATGTATGAATTTACAAAAGGTCATATAATGTGAAATTAATGGACAATAATTAAACTTATATTTCATTAATATTATTAAATAAGATGAATATTTCTTATATGTATATAATTTTTACGGTCTGAGGATCAATCATTAGTTAAATATTTAATGATAATCAATTGGGATTATTTTTTTTTTGTAATCACAGCGATCAAATTTTGTATTATAAATTATTACCATGTTAAAAAATGACTCCAAAAGATTAATTAAGATATATCACATATATTATAATCTATTTTAACCATAAATATAATTTCATGACAAACCATGAATACAATAATAGAAATTGAAAATGTCATCACCCATGAAGGTGATATATTAAGACATCACTCATGATGTGTTCATTTTTAGTATTAAAGGAGGGGGAATGATAAATAATGACGAATTATTACATTATGTTAACAAAATTATATTAAATTTAGGTTTTTTAGTTATCAAAACTCTATGATGAGGTTAAGTTAGGATACAAAAATATTAGAAATGAACTTGAAATGAAATTAAATAAAAACGAAGAGCGGTTGACCTCTAGATTACATCATCATGAGGACCTCCTTAAGCGATTGGTTTTGGCCATTAATTAAGACAAAAAGTACCTTGATTTGAAAGAGGTTTTTGGTAGAATATTGGTGTATAATTTTTATACGTATCAAGGATTTAGATATTTGAGTGGAATATGTGGCAAGAGGGTGATACTAATAGTGGATAAAAGTGGTGTTTTCTCATTATTTAATTCATTAGATTATTATTTTTCTAAATATAAAAAACAGTGTTGATTCTTGATAATTAACATAGTAATAAAATCATGTAACTTATGACCAATTTTGATTACATCGTTCATGACTCAATTAGTATTTTTTTAACGTATAATGTCTATAAACTGTAAATTATCACTTTTTACTACTCAACTAATAATCATGTATTTTTGACAAATACTGAAAATTCACCCAAATCATTTATTGTGTTGAAGAATAAATAAATTTACTATATTGTTTGAAAATAATATTATAATAATGGGAAATTTATTTTTTAATTAAAATCATAATTTACTCTGAATAATAAAAATTTCAAACAATAACCAATTTTATATCACAATCAAAAACTAACTACGGTCTTATAAAATAATCATATAATTATAAGAAATATGAATAATAATTTATGAATACATTTCATGATGATAAATATTATTTTAAAATATTAAATTATACATTAAATTGTAATTAGATATTTTTGAATTACAAAAAGAAAAACACATAATTTATATGTTTTTATAAATTTTTTTACATATACTATGGTATAATTATAACATATTGTCACTTATAATATGGATGAATTTAATTTAAAATATAATTTGTATCGTTACTATTTAGTTTTCTCATTTATTTATCATAAGTGCTATGCTACTATTCCAATGATCCAGTTACTATTCTTTTGGATTATGTTCCATAATTTGAAGAAATTATTTTTTAATTAATTAATTATTTGTAATGTTCTTATTGTGTTATCAATGTCATATAATTTTATTATACTATATTCCATGTTTGTAAGTATATAATTCACATTGATAAATGTTTTGGGTTGTCATAAATTCTTAACAAATATGTACTAAAGATTTGGTAAAGTGAATTTATTCTTCAATATATGATTCCTTCAAAAATGTTTCCTATTGAGTGAATATTATAATTATCATTTTAAATTTTATGAAATTTTATCCAATAAAAATAAAATAATATTTTAAATAATCCTATGAAAAATATCTTGTGGGAAAATTTTGTGATTTTGTATGAATTTGTTTTTCCAGGGAATACTGAAAATTTCTGATTATTTTTAAAAACCGAATATTTTCTCAAGATTTTTAAATTTAAAAACTTTTATAATTTAATTAAAGTTAAATTATATCTATTATTTAATTAATAATTAAATTATTTTCATTGGAATCATATTAATGGTTGAATTTTGTATAAAAACTTTTTTATAAATAAAAATTTTTTTAATAAAATATAATGATCATTCCATTTTCCTTTTTTTATTTTTTAGCAATTTATAACTCTTATTTAATTTGAATAATATTAAAAAGGTTACATAATTAGAATAAAATATTTTTAACTTCTAAGTTATTTCCATTTTTTTCAATATAAAATATAACTATAACTAATTTTTGTTTAACATAATAATGTTAAAATGGGTTAGATAATGTTAATAATAAAATGAGAAGTCTTAGAATAATTAAAAAAACATTACATATTTTCATTTAATAAATATATTACATTCATAATCATCCAAAAATAGAAAATATTACTTTTTTTAATATTTGGAGTTTATTTTGACCAAAATAATTTTTTTGAAATATATATTTTAAAAAAAGTCACTATGATACCTTAAATAAATATAATATTTTTAAAATGTAGATAAAAAAAATTATGATATATTATAAATTAGTTTTTATCAAAGATAAATAATTTTTTTTTACTATGGTAAATTATTTATAAATTTTTATAATATAATATTTATCATAAATGCTTTCGTAACACGAACTCAATATTTATGCAACTAATAGAGTATTAAAATAGTGGATTTTAGAAATAATAATTGTTATAAACTATCATGTTATTATTATGTTTCCTAAATTTAATAGAAAATGATAAAATATTAGGAAGTCTTCCAAGTATTATATTCAATTTCATTTAACATAATATTTTCATTAAAGTCAAATTAAATGAATAGTGTAAAAATAACATTAATGATATTTTATATTATAAAATATTTTATTAATTTATATAAAAATCACAATGATATTTATAGATAGAAATTATTGTTGTTAATGGTTTAAATTTTCATATATTTTCCATTTATGATGTAATGTTTAACTGATGTTTAAAATTATAACTTTTAATATTGAACACCCATTATTATGGCTATGATTAAAATTAGTTATCAAGGGGCTTAAACAAGAATATATTATAAAAAATGATATAAAAACTGTATAAATTAAAATAGATGATTATATTTTGATAATATACTCTTTTACATTTAATACATAATCATTTAGAAAAATTACTCTTCTGAACGACTTAATTATATTTTAATATTTTTGTAGTTACAAATGTGTCCTCTACCTCCCATATAAAAGGAAACCCATTATCTTTTTTAATTAGAAAAATTTAATCATTAAATACATGACCAATCCTAAAAAATTATCTTATAAAATTATATATCTATATATTTGAGGTGTTGGTATTCTTAAAATTCCATTCCAAGTATCCTTAAGAATGTTCATAAATGAGGTTTCTCAAAGTATAGGTAATCGTCTTACACTGCCTCACACAGATTATTTCTTCTTACACATCCTCTAAATATATGTGTTTCATTAATAATTTATTAGAATAAATAAAAAGTTTTATATTTTTTTTTTGATAATGAAACCACCTTCATTCACCATATTTTTTATCAAATGGGAAGTTAATGTTTCCATCCTGTGTACGTACGAATTACGATCTCCAAGTACTGATCAAATTAAATTTTCATCGCAATATTTTGTGGATGGATATTATAATAGGTTTAATGTTTATAAATTTTTTTATTACACAATTATTAGTTTTTTATTATTTAATCATATCTTCCCTCTTATATTGTAAACAATTATAATTGGATTATGTTGTTGATGTACATATGTGGACTTCCACCTCCCGGAGGCAATATTATTTGTTTATCATTTTTTTATTTTCATGGATTTTAATAAGGATATATTTAATGAATATATATGACATATAAGACAAATAAATGATTCTTTAATGGTTAATTATGATTTACCATTACTTTTTATATGCCTTTAAAAGTCAAAACAATATTCTTGCATACATATGACATACCATCTCCATGAACGAAGTAATTCAATTCTATCTCTATTTCATTTAGGGATGAATATATATATATATATATAATATCTTATTTATATATTATAATTATATCATGAATAAAAATTTAATGATTAGTAAACTATTATCATTGTATAAGGATTGAATCTACTAAGCCAAAATTAACCACAAAAATGAAATAGTTAGCACAGAAAAACAATAATTTCAATAAGGAATTATTATGAAATATTTATCTAAATAAAAAAGTGGATCATATATAATTTTATATTTATTTAATGACACTTTGATATAGTAATTATAAATTTAAATTAATTATAATATGGTTTATAAGGAATTTTTTAGATGTCGAACTTGAGTTAAGGGTTTATCATCTCCAATAGTCTTCTGTATGAAATATGTTCTATTATACACCTATATTATTTAATGAGTTATTTATAAGGCCAATTTTACATTATATATAATCATTATTATTAATTTCATTATTTTTTATTCATGATATATTATTATTATTTTAGGGGTCATACAATTCAAATGTTACTAGACTAGTAGTGCATTAATTTAAAAAGTCATAGTTATTAGTGATTTCAATTGCTTAGGTCTCCAATGGGAAAATTATATATTATATATATTAAAAATAAAATATAATTTCTATTATTCTTTTCATTCTAAATTAGAATTTTTATTTATATTTTCTACCGTTTAATTAATTACGAATGAGAAAGAAATTTTTTTGGGAAAATTGACATTATGTCTCTCTTCAGAAAAAAAATTCACTGTTCTTTTATAAATCTGTTTTCTAATTATAATTTAATAAATGTTTTCAATATTCTCTAATGAATATTAATTTTTCTTTTTACTATGATTTAAACATTAAAAAATGTTATCAATGTTATATTCTTATCATCTTCTTTGTCAGGTAATTTTGACATTTTTACTAAAAATGAAAAAACGAATATTTGTTTTAATGAAAACTAAATGAATGGAAGTTACCACTATAAATAACATATATTTAAATATAAATTTAATATAAAAATTATATTAATTTCAAATAAAACACTTTCATTTTTTGTGTAATTTTTAGATATTACATAAGTGATATCAAAATGAAAAATGATTTTTCTTTAAAAAATATTTCACTGAACTTTTAAAAGTATTTTTATTTTTTAATAACAACAAGTGATATTGCATAAATTTTAGAGTTTATATAACCCAAATATAATCTCTTCATTGTTTAACTGGTTGGTTTATCTTAATGATGATGAAATATTTATGAAACATGATTCCTTTTTTTATGTTATGTTTTGATGAATGTTTTTGTGAACATGTGGAATACATATAAATGGATTTTTGAATATATGATGGGTGGTATAAGAATTATATATCTCCATAATTAATTGGGTAAATATTAATGTTTTAATATCTCAAACGGTATATGGGAGATTGTCCCAATCCTTAAACAAGGGGGAACATTGATGGTTATCCCATGTCTGAAAAATGTGTGTATATGGGTGGTTATCCCTGTCCAGCAACAAGGGGGAACTGAAGAGGTTATCTCAAGCATAGAACAAGGGGGTACACTAGATTTTATCTCAATCCCAAAGTATGTAAACAATTGGTTATTCCAATCCTAACATTCTATTAATGTATTGGTGGTTTTCTTTGACCTCTGATTTCTATGATTATGATAATGTCACACATTATTCCACATTTTAGTGAAATTATATTATGAAAATGTTATTATTTTATATATTATTACCATTGATAAACTAATGGTACATTTATTATGAACATATATATTTTATTCATGAATCATGTTTATGATCGTAAAATTACATGGTATGATTTTACATGGTTTATATAGTGTTTTCATTCCATTTATGTTCACATTTTGTTTAAATAATAATTTATATTTCCCTGGATTACATTTAACATAAATTTGAGGTCACCATTTGTTATGTTCCATTTATCTATGATATTAATATGGGGTTTAATTAGGGAATGTCATTTAGTTTAAAATTGGGAATGATCATGGTGGGGGATGTTGATTATATCTCCTGAATGAAAAATATTGTGTATCTAGATTCCAAATCCACAAAACCATTTTTCTTCATGGGTGTGTATTTTTAAAATGTGATGAAATTCATATATATTTAGATGTAATATCTATGTCTAAAATATATGGATCACTATAGTTTGTATCATAATAAGAGTTATTCCATCTTTGGACAGTAGTATTAGAAAACATTGGTGAAAACAATTGGAATAAGAATATTTATATTATATAAACATAATTTTTTTGTAAATAAAATATTATGTGGTTTTTCATGAAATTAAATAATTGTTTTAGACACTACAAATAGATACGGTTTGTAAATACATGCACTATGGGTAAATATCATAGAAATGGTTATATAAATATATCATGATAATCATAATATTTCATAGTGACTATTTCATTTGTATGAACATGTTTTGATGCTTTAAGTGATATTGTTATGTTAATTCCTAATTTCTTTGGAAATTTATATGAATGATTTTAATAGGTGATGACAAAAGATGGAAAAGGTTGTCCCTAACATGTTATATAATGTAATGATGTATTATTGTTTTATATATTGTGTATATTTTTTTCCCATGATATATAATTCGTATTTTTGTTTCCCACATTGTTGTTTTTGGTTTTCAAAAATGGTTGTAATAATGAGGATTATTTCTTATGGTGAATGTGAATGATTATGGAATGAATACCCGTATAATTTTAATGAAATATGAACTATAACATGAATCCTCATGTTTATTTCTAATTATATTTCATGATCTATTATTTTCCGTAGTAAAATTTGTTAATTTTTGGACACATAAAATTATATTAACAATAGATTTTATAATAATTAATGTGGTAATGACAAAAGTGGAATGAAAGATTAATTTTTTTTCTGGTCATGAATGTAGTTAGTGGAACCTGATGTACTGTATCAAAAGAAGGGGATGCAATTTTATTTCTGTAAATTAATTCCATACATAAATGAAATTCAAATATATTAAATGTATAATATGTTTGGAACATGAGAAATATCATAGTTAATTCCCTTATCCATGGTTCAATGCATTGGCTATAGAAGGTCCTACGTTATATTAATAATTAAAGTCAATGGAATAATATTTATGTATTGTGAATCTACAATTATTTGTTTAGAATTTTTATATAAATAATATTATATTTATAGTAGTTATAAAGCATCTACGTATTTTTTATAGTAGATTTTCATTATGTATTTGAAAACATATATTGAATGTTATGGATAACCAAGAAAAGTGATGTAATTGTAAAGAAATATTTTTGGAGGAAACATGATTCAGGGGAATATAGACATTAATATTTACCTAATAATAGGATAATAATTTTTATTTTGAATTAATAGATGATTGAAAATCATGAAAAAATGGGACAATATTGGTAACAATGAATTTGGATAGTGATTTGATGAATATGTGATTTAGGTTATCTTTGATAATGTCTATTTATTTTTAGTGTTTGGGATTATATTTAGTCGTCTGTTATTTTCTTTATCCAATACTGATTTTGTTAATTTTTTTTATATATATTTATTCCTGTGAGGTTACACTACGAATTATCTATACGATCATGGGATACCAATTTTACGGTTGTTCTTATGGTCAAATATATAGATACCCCATTGATGGTTTAACTGACACCATTATGAGATTATGTGAATCATTTACTGGGTTTTAGGAAGAATACATTTCTAAGGCTCAAATAATCCATTGGATTAATATATTTTTTGAGGTTATTTTCATTATAGTTTATTAGATTGTTGGATATTGATAATCATGATGGTTGAAAAGTGAATCGTCGAAAAGGTGATATTTTCAAAGATATTTATAATCATGGAAATTATTACCTTTTATGTTTTCATCTAAATATGATTCATTAAATTTTTGTGAAGTATGAATCATTATAATAATATATAGTTACTTATTATGAAAATTAATGATATGCTGGGAGATGATTCATTGAATTCAATTATATGTAACCTTTAGGTTTTACATGTGTTTTATCATAAAATATTATTTTGGTATAATGAAATTAATATTTTTGGGGATATATGGTAATGGTTTTGAGATCACCTTATACGTTTAATAATCATTAATTATTTTGTTATTGAGGTAATGTGTAATTTTGGGTTATTTATTTGTGCATTGATCTATGTTGAAACTTTGGTGTTATTGATTAAATTTTGATGTACAATATATTACTTATTCACATAATGGTTTATACATTTTAGTAGTTTTTTGGCATTAATAAAACTATTTTATTTTGTATGTGTTTTAAATAGAGGGGTAATTTAATTATTTCAATTTTTAGATTAAGTGATCTGTTAGATGTTCATTTTAGTGGTTTAGATATAAAAAATGCATCTTCAATAGTAATCATTTGGAGAAAATATGAGATTATGGGGGAAAACTATTAAATGATGAAATTATAATTCTCATGGGACTATATTTCGATATATTATCAGTCTATATGGAAATGTAATTCACAAAAAATAGAATAAGGATGTTGAAAAAATATATGTTATCATATTATGATAATTTCTTATGAATCGATTGTCTTTTCAAAAAAACATTGATTTATTGTTTTTTGGACATTAATATTATCTTGGTAATTAATTTTTCTGTGTTCAATATTCCATGTCACCATACATCATTATATTAATATTAAATTTTTCTTCATGGTCCATAGTTTTACTTACTACTAAATTTTACCAATTTGAAATCCAAGATATGCATTATTTTAGGAGACCTTCATATTTACCATTCCCTCTATTTGATAGTAATTATTGTTAAACCATTAAACTAAGTGGGTTCTCAAAAAAGTAATTTTAATGATTCAAACCCTGGATTAATGATAATAGTTTCATGTTGTGAGGATTTAATTTATTATAAGCTGTATAAAGGAGCACCTTATGATTTTAAAATAACACTATGCTTGATGGAATATAAAATAAGAAAAATAATGTTTAAACAAACCCATAAATAGAATTATGATTTTTATAACATGTCCATTAAATTGTTAGGTACGAATTGGATACAATAAATCATGAATTATACCATCTTGTCCATCCTAAATATAAGATTCTAAAAATTTAATAAATAAAACAAAAATTTACATAGGGGACGGGCGCTGTCAAACAAAGGGACACACACTCATACTTAAAGAAAATAGTTAGAAATCCTAATAAGACATAACATTAAAACATTAAAAGTCATCATCAGTTTCCCAGTCAAATTGGGACATACCTAGATTGAGGATCTTAATGACATTCAAATTGAACATGCCTGATAGAATAGAATATCAGGTAGACATAATTTAAGGTGTGTTAGAATAGTCCTTCTTCAAACATCTATTTCAGGGAGTAAGATTAAATCCCAAAAAACCATAATCATTAAATTTTCTTGAAATGAGTGCATATTTGAAAGATGTAGGAACACTGATACACACTACAACCCAATATTCCTCATATATTCCCCCAAACATCACAAATAATCCCAAGGAGTTTAAAATATCTGTTATTTCCTTATGAAAGTCAACCACTTCAGGGGGCCTAGTTTTTGGATCTAACTCCAAAGTCTCATCACGTATCAAAACATCACGAAGACTACAATTCATGCATTTATTTGGAGGGTTACTAAAATAAGGATATCCATTAATAGAGAGGTTATCATTTTCCATAGTCTCAACTATTCCTGTGGGAGTAACAACAAGACCATTATTAGAATCATCCTCCTTAGGAAAATCTACCGAAGTTTTAGAGGGACCACTCATCGCACACATATACACCACTAGTCATTTTTCTTTCAAATTATTGAAATGATGGTCACACATATTAGAATCCAACATTACATACTTAGTGGAATATGGGTTTTTGAAAACATAACTTTCATGATCAAGAAACTTTGGAAAAGTCACACACTTCCTCTGGGGTTTCCATATATAGAGAGTAGTTGAATGACCAATCATCCCACATCTCTATCAATAGATCATCCACTGACATAACTCCATAGAATTCCCAAAATCCATAAATTTTGTAAAAAAGGTAATTTTTCATACTCAACATCAATAAGGATAATATTTGTGGTAGTGTGGGGAGTAACCTTATCAATCAAGGTGTAGCTCAACTAAATCACATCCATCATTATTAAAAAATTTCCAAACCGAAAAACCTATGTTTCCTTATCAAGTAAATTAGAAGACCAAATTTCCTTTACAATTTCATGAAAAATAATTGGACGCAAAAGGACCCAATTAATCCCAAGAAAATAGACCTATACTTGAGAAAATTCATTCCTTGCATGAAAGGGATTAAAATTTAGCGATCATTCTTGAAGGTGAAGCTAATCTGTTTTTAGAGATAGATACCAAAATTTGCATGGATGTAATTTCATAGAATTAAAATGGATAATAGAATGAAAGAAGAAATTCCCAAGAGAGAAACACCTCTAATCTGAAGATCCCAAAAAAAACAATATCCACCTGACTATATCATCAATCCTCTAAGACATATAACCCTTCAGTAAAATCAGACATGCAATTAGATATTTCTTCCCAGTTTGTATCCACCGAAATAACAGATCAGGATTAACATCAACATGATATAATGAAACCATTCAGATGAACCTTTTCGATTTAGAGTCCATGAGAGAGGAAAAAGGTGCTGATGGTGAATTGTCCACAACAAGTCTTCCATTTAGATGATTTCCAATTCCATTCATGGTCGTTGAACCATCCATAAATTTCATCATCGATTGATTAGAAATCACATAAACATTGGTAAAATACATCTGTATAACCCTCCTCTATGCATATTGTATATCATACCGAGAAAAATCAACAACACACACATTTTCCTCCACATAAAGATCATGATTTATAACACCATTAACCCCAACCACATGATCAAAATTAGCATAATTTGGACGCTATAATTTATTGGAATCAAGCACATTAGATAAGGAAACCACACACAGAGAAGTCGGTTGATCTGGAACTCCATCATGATAAATATAAGTCTGATCATCATTATTTGCAGCTACTTACAAAGCTTACAACACAAAAACATTGATATGTGGCACACCTTTATTCTAAGATGAACTTGGTTCTCCATCCATAAGAACATAATTAAAAAATTGTAGGAAATAAATGAAAACCCCTAAGATGAAGACACCAAATCAAAAAGGCCACATATCTCCCACACCCACAAAACCCAAAAAAATCAATTATAAACATTGACCATCTTTAATTAAAATGTATTGATAAATTTTTAATAAACATGCACCAATTTTTTGGTAATGTTATTTAATAATTCCAAATAACTTCTCTAAAAAATGTTTTTATTGAGTGAATATAATAACTATGTTTTGGAAATACTAAAATTTTTATTTTATAAAAAAAATATCATTTTTTAAATCATCTTATCAAAATTAGCATATGGTAATTTTTTTTGTCTCAACAGATTAATATTATAGTGAATGGTGAAAATTATTGTTTTTACTAAAAAATGTATTTTTCATTCATGAATGTATACACATAAATATTTTAATAGGTTATAAAAGTATAATTTTATCTATTATCTTATTAATAATAAAATTATGTTTTATGGAAAAAATTTTATGGTTGAATTTTGTTTAAAACAATTTATATTCACAAAAAGTTTTTTTATAAGGTTCTCTTCATGTTTTGAATTTTTAAATTAAATTAATTTATTCCACTTATAGAAATTGAATAGTATAAAAATTTATTACATATTTTTAATCTCGAGATTCGAATTTGGTAAAGATCTACCTTTTATTTTTGGACAATATGACTAGTAACTATAGTAAATAATAATTTACCACGGAAAATGTAAATTGGGTTATTTAGAATAAAAAACTAATGTGATAAAACATAAAATTCATCCAAAAACATTCCCCAATTTTCATCTATGAGTATTTTTTATCCATAATGATCAAAACATTTAAAATATTACCTTGTTCCATTTCGTTTTGATTTTAACCTATAAAATTTTTCATTAAAAGATAATGTTTGAAACGCCATTTTCTTGCTTTTCATGACTATAAAAATTATCATCTGGATGAAGTCATCATAGGTTATATTATAAATTTTCATCATAAATTTAATTTTTTACCATGTAATAAATTTAAAATTTATATTATTTAATAATTACATTAAATTCATATACAATAGAATAACATAATTTATTCAATTAATAAAAAAAATTAGCGATTTCAAAAATATTAAATGAAGGAGAAGAAATAACATATTATGGACTAATATATTTAGAAAATTATAACATATTAGGAATTGAATAATTTTAAATATATGAATTATTTTGTTTTCATGTTGTCTGTAACATCAAATTAAATGGATTATATAAAAATGACCCATAATTAAATTTTTTGTTAAATAATTTTTTTTAAATTATCTCAAAAAATGTATTAACATATTAAGAGGAAGCATAGGACAATAAATTTCTTAAATTTTCAACCCTTTCCCCTTCATTATATAATTTTTATCTTATATTTAAAATTATAACACTTTATTGTTAAAAATTCTATACCAATGATAATATTAAAATTAGTTAACCAAATATATAATTCTATAATCTTTCAAAAAGATATATAAATTAAATTGGATGATTATATTTAAATATTAGCCTATTTTTATTCAAATATATATCAATTTGAAATCAATTTTTGACAGAATGACTTAATAATAATTTAATTATTTCATAATTACTAGTGTGTCATTTCAACACCTTATAAATGAAAATAATTCTCTATTTTATACACACAACAGGGAGAAATATATAAAAATAATACCATAAAGAGAATAATATTAACATACCTTGAAACATATTATATTTATTTTTCTTAATATACCATTCCATGTTTCCTTATAAATGTATCTAAAAGTGGTGTCTCGAAGAAGACAATATCATATTAACCAACCAATTTTAATTTATTTCTTCCTTATCCTCCTCTATATCTCTGGTTTTCTTCATAAATTAATAATATATGTATCAATAATATTATAAAATTATATTATTAATTTTCAACCACATTTATTCGTCTAATTTTCCTTCAAATTGGATTTTTACGTGTCACATGTCCATACATGTGGTTATCCATCTCCATGTAATGGTAAATTTCGTTTTCCACCACCTTCATTAATGGATGGTTATATAGAATGGTTTAATGATTATAAATTATGATTATTTAATAATTATTCTTATAGAAATATAATTTCATAACTATGTTCTTACCTTCCAATTCATTGGTAAATGATAACATCACTAGGGCATATATATTGACTACAACCTCCACCTAAAGATGAGATTTATTTTTCATTTATTATTTATAGGGATGATAATAAGGAAATATTTCATGAATATATTTGATATAATAAATATTATTTAAGTATTAATTATTCATTACCATTCATTCATTCTATTTTTAAAAAAATGAAAACAATGACCATACATACATAAGACCTACCATCTCTGTACCAGTATAATTCATATTTTATCTTTTTCTTTTATTGTTGATTATAAATATTTATAAAATATATATAAATATATGATATTAATATAATAACTAAAATTATCTATATGATTTAATACATATCATATAAAATGGATAAGAACTAAATAATATGAATTCTCATGAAAAAAGAATTAGCTAGTACCTGAAATGATGATATTATATGGTAGAAAATGAGTGTTGTGAAGAAAAAAAATTGATTTACCATTTAATTTATGCGGTAATTGTTGTTAATATGCATGTTTTGTAAATTTTAAATGTGTTAGTAATAAAAGGATAAACTAGCGGACAATGTTGTGTCTGTGTTTCCTCCATTTAATTATTCTAGAAAATTATTCATACATTGGAAATGCTATTTTAATTTGATGATGTTACATTAAATAAATTAAAAATTAAATGTGATGATTTTAGAGATGATAAATAGTATATAAAACATTTTTTTCATTGGGGATTTATGATGGTATAATATTTACATCATTTCATGAAATAGATAGTTACGAATCAGATGTTTGGTCGAGTAAACAATATAAGAATAGTCCATGAAAATCTAAAATTATTTATTTTCTACAAAGTGGATTTGGTTTTGATAGAGGCCGAGTTCTTGAGAAATATGGACATGGGATACATGATTATTAAGTTGAATATGACTAATTTTGGGAGTATTATTTAATATAATAATATCAATAAAATATTCACTCTGACATAAGGTCCCAAAATGAGGGGAAGCCTAGTGAGGATTACACTATAACCATCTAATATTACCCTCTAAACATCCAAACCAACCATTCTTTTTTGAACATTTATTTTCTCCATCAAGCACATCAACACATAACCTTCTACACCCAAATTTTGGATCTACTAAATCACATTTTCTATGCCATTTTATCTACTCATCCGAGCTCAACATCCATGTGATATGTCAAATGAATCATCTCAGTCATCCAAAAGTCACTTAATATAGTGTTCTCCCGAAGGCTACTAGGAAGATCCTATTCATTGGGATATCTATAACATATTTTCGAATTTGAATAAATGTGAGTTCTAAATCTTTATTTTTACACTCTATGTTTTTCTATAAATGTTTCATTGTCATCTGATCATCGTCCAATATTTTCATCATCCTCATTTTGCGCTCATGTTTTCTGGTCAATGAAGAAACACACATCCTCAGGATCTCAATGTTATATCTTCCCTATCTAGATCCAAGACTAATTATTTTCATTTGTGTGTCCTAAACATTCCAATATTATGGTAATTATATGATGATTCATTTTTATTATTAATAGAAGCTCTAACATTGGATTTCCATTATGTAGAATTAATGAGATTATAATATTATTATGATATCTTCTGAAGGAGGAAGTGAATGAATGATTTGATGGGATGAGTGGTATACATGATTGTATAAGGTTTTAGAATTATGATTGTTTCCTATAAATACCACATGATGATCTCGAATAATTTGATAGTGAGTATTTGAGACACTCCCCTTTCTGAAAAATGGAGTATATTGAATCTATCTAGTTCATGAAAGAGACGTCCCACAAATTTTTTGTTTTAATGATGAATAAGATAACCTACATGTCTCTAACTAGTTTTTAGCACAATCAGATGCCTTCATGTATAAAATTGTTTTTCTGAAGCATTTCACATATCATTACATTGCGTCTCAATGGATATTGAGATCGTCATAACAAACTCATGTATTCTTATATCAGCATGAATGTTTTGAATAGTAACAAGTTGTTTTGTGGGAAATAAAATCATATAGCCATTTAATTTGTAGGAAATAAGGATGAAATATAAAGAATTTTTTTTTCTTTGTTATGAGATGTATAATAATTACAAATTCTTTAAAAAAAACAATAAATAACACAGTTACTGTCATATTTACATGAGGATTTATCAATAATAGTATATTGTTGTGTGAATAATGTTGAGTATTTACTTGTGTAGATGATGTATTTGATTCCTATTAAGAAGAATATCAGGTTGATACTATTATTAAATTATCCTAAAGTTTTATGTCTGCTACGTAGTATTATAGTGGCATCATTCGTGTTATTTGAAGGAACAACTATGTTGTATCACTTATATGTTAAAAGGAAAAACAATGGTGACTCTTATAATTACTGTACAGATAATGAATATAGTGAGGATATTTTATTATATGAATTAATGAAAGATAAGATTAATTAATTATTTGTAGATTATATATGATGTACATGTTGATATGAATACACATGAAAAGTATTGTGTGATAAAAAGTTTCACAGTATGTGTGTGTGATGATCTTGTGATACTTTCTTGAAAAATTACACTCATACTTATATGAGCTTATAAAAGATAGAATAAAATATTATATTAATAACATATCATAATATAAATGGTTTACATGAAGGTGTATTTATTATTTTATTGGATAAATAATATAAAATAATATATTGTTTTGAGAATTTGTTATTTCACAAAGTGGTACAAATTTTTTTTGGTATGTTAAATACATTAAATATATTTCATGTTAGGGTGAGTAATATATGCCTAATGAACACACGATATTGATGTGAGTAATATTTTATTTGGTTTATAGATATATTTTACATTAAATCATAAATGATTTCAACTAATAATTTATTTATATATCTTTAGTTGTTCACAATGAAATTAATTTTTGTATAATTTTAAATATTATCATTTAAAATTCAGGATATAATACTAAACTTAATATCATGGATTATTGTTGATCATATTTAGTTGAGGATTAATTTCTTTATATGATGTGATTAAGTGTAAAATAAATTTATTCCTAGTATCCCAAAGAGGAAGATTTATTTTTAGTGTAACCTTTATGTTATTGTGATCTTTCTCATTGTGTTTGTATTGAGTTTGTGGAATTATAGTATAAAGAACATTTATGTGATGTCAGTATAATTTTGGAAATGGTTCATACCTACCCACAATGGTTTTAATTTCATATATGGCCAACCCCAATATTATATGTCGTTAATTCATAGTAGATATTTCGTCTCTCTGATCATCCCAAACACAGAAAAGATGTAGTCCCCGACACTATTGGGAACCATGTAAAAGACATTATGTTTTTCTTAATTTACTTTTTTTATTAAATATGGTATATTTATTTGTAAATAGAAAAAAATTATTCAACATTAACAGTTTAGAGGTTAAAGTTAAAAAGGATTTAGATAAGAGGAAATATAATTGGGTAAAACTTTTGTGCACTAATTCACCGCCTAGTGTATCTTCCTGATCTATTGGAAACATCAATTATTATTAGAGAATATTGTAATATTATTATTTTTTCTATATTATTATCTCCTTATTTTTTATCAGACTTATATAATGTGAATTTTTTAATTTGAATAAGTATGAGTGTATTCTCAGAAGAATAATTAATATCATATCTCACTCAATTCCATCAATGAGGCATCTATAAAAAACATGAAGTATAAATATAAGAATTTGGAATGAATCATAAATATGAATTTTAATAATAAATACTGTTAATCAGAAATAATAAGTTTCCATAATTAAGGTTTACCAGCAATATTTTTTAATTTCGTTGATAAAGACTCTTTTGATGAGTATGGTTCAAGCAGTGATGATGATGAATTTGATGAATCTCTTTGTGATTTTTATTCAAAAATTAGAATTATCTACATAAATATCCTATAAAATTTATTACTTAAATAATTTATTTTATCAATGGACTATATGATGAAGAGTCACATAATGAAAAGGGAGCTGAGGATATTATGAAATCCTGGTAGAAGATGCTTCAAAGATGTATACTTTTCAAAAAATCAATGATTCCAATGAAGAATCTTTATCACATTTCACTAAAAATTTCTCATTTTTCAAATAATAATTTCTAGGAAATTTGTGTAAGAAATAACTTATTGATAATGTATTCAAAGATATGATTATTACACTTTATGAATATCATAATTTTTCTATGGAAATTAAGGACACTATGTGGGAATTAGAAGAAAATGGTTATACATTCATACAAGAAGAAAAATCAAAATAACAATATATATTTCATTGTAACGAATTAATTCCATAGATTGAAGATGATAAATAAATTAAATTGTGTGAGATTAAAGTGATTAAAAATGATTATATATAAGTGATCTTTGAAATTGAGAAACTATAAAAAAACTATTTGAATATTAAATAAGACTAATTATAGGTTATGAAATAGAGAATTAATGAGCTGTAAAATTATCTAACGGAAGTAAGATAAATTAATGATGATAAATTTCATAATAAGAAGAGTCATTGTGATTAGAAACTAAAATATGTTCCGGATGTGAAATTTTTTTCAACATTATGTGTCCTAAAATGGATGGAAATTTGAAAAACCCAAAGGGAAACACAATTATTGACTTTAGAGAAAGAATGTGAAGATATGGTAAAATCACATGACGGTCATAAGAAATTTAAAAATCTTAAATATATTTATTTTGAGGTAAATTTCAAAAATCATTACAATATTATGGATGAATATTCATTGATGTTTGATTCCATAAAAATTTTTAATAGTAATTATTAAAAGAGTCATACTATCAAAAAGACTCATTCAAGTGGCATTATTTTTTCGATATTATTAAAAAATAAATTTCTTGAAAGAACATTGATCATGTAACCCTTGATCTAGAAGATAATATCTTTATTAATGTATTTTCATCTATAAATATAGGTTAAAAAATAAATTATAGTCAAAATTGATGAATGTGATAGATGGAAAATACAATATTTCTTCTAATGTAGATATGAAGAAGAGTGGGAATTCTTATTTTGCACAAACTGTTTTGTATAATATTTCTATTATAACAAAACAGGATGTACAATGCTTCCTTTTTTCACACAGAAGAATAAATAATTATATTTTGTCTCTTTTTTTTAGAAAGTTGGGCATCATGTTATTGAATGTTAGAATAATATGAATATTCATGATAATAATATGAGTCCATCATTACGTTGGAGTATATGATATGTGATTATATATCCATTAGTGTCGAATCATTATTCCTAGATGAAGAAACATATTTCTACCTGGAATAGATATTATTTTTATGATGGATTATTTGATTATTTATGTATAAGTATTCACAATTATAATGTTTTTTGGTATGTAACAACTATTAATTATGCATTTACTGAAATGAAGAAAAACCATATTAAATGCAGAGGTATGGAGAAAAAGTAAAAATGTATTCTTACAGGGTATATATAAGAATGGACAGTTAATAAAACTGTGAAGTAAGTTAAAACACCGAAAAACGATGATATGGATATCACCCCGGTGAAATAATTTTTCCACTATGGAAGAGAAGTAAATATAATTGGCCATTTTAGATAGATCATTAACACCACTTCTAGAGGAAGAATGATGCTATAGAAAAAGTCAACCTCATAATCAAATAACATGATTGATTTGGTATATAAAAATATAGATGGAAAACATGATTTTCATAAGAGGTTGCCTAAAGAGGATTACTATATGATTGGTGGAGTGTTGTGTTGTAGGTGAAAAATTTTAGGGCATATTATTGAAAAATTCCTGAAATTTATGCATGAAAAAATAGAAATATAGATTAATGATGGAAAATAACAAATTGATTCTTATGAAAATATTATATTATAATGAATGAGTCAATATACAATAATATTTATAAGCATGTACCAAAATAATTCTTAGTAATAGTTTCAGAACAAATGTAATTGGCTAAAATGTGGGAGTATGAGAAATATAATGAAATTGAAGTACTGGAGAATGTAAAAAAATCTATTTCATCTATGATGAAACTCGAAATAATCAAGATTTACAAAATGAACATAAATGATAATCTTTGGAAATTCAAATAAGGAGAAAGATTTATGAATTTTCATAATTCTGGTTAATAATTAATAGGAATTTTCAGGTTGAGATATAAATCTCATCCACGGTACACTAAATAAAATCATTAAAGTATAATCTTATTCCATCAAATATTTTGTGTTAGTATCTTATATGTAGGTAATTGAAGGGGAGGTATATATTTAGGGGGAGTCCAAAAAATAGATTTATATGAAATGTAATATATTACACCCATGAGGTTATCAATAATGTGTTACTCTATTTAAATTTTTGTTAAAATTGTTCATGGAATATATTCTGGATGAAAAATAATTATGAAGATGAATATAGATGATGCTCAACCCTACATGGGGGAACTGGTAAATCAATAATAAAGTAATATCTCAACTAGTATAAAATTAATATTTGAAGGTCCTATAAGGGTATTATTTTATTATTTCTAATTATGAAAAATGATGCATGTAATTGAAGAGTTATGTTCAATTATCTATAAATAAATATATATTATTTGAATAAAAAAACAATAAACTCATAAGAAAAAGAATGATTGATTGATAATGGGTAAATAAATTGAGGAAGTTGAATACTTTTAATATATTTTTCTAGATGAATTCAGGATATTATATGAGTATCCATTAAAAATAAAATCCCGAAATATGATTTTAGTGTTGGTATCATACTATAAAAAAATTACTGGTTTCATTGTTATCTAAAATTATCACTCATGAGTTCTACACTAGGTAAGACCATGTAGACTATGAGCTGATTAATTAATGACTCGTTTCATTAAGAAAGGTGACAGTTTCATTTTTCTGATAAGATCACTTTGGATTTCGGGAAATGGGTATCTTTTATAAAATGAGGATATTAAATGAGACATGAAAATATGTTAAATATATATAGAATGATATTAGTTCAATTATTTCCCATACATATAACTTCATTATCATTTCCTTGTATGGGGGAGAAAAATAAATTGGATTTGAATAAAAATGGGTATTGAAAACAAATCAAAAGGAGGATATTAAAGAACCCCAATTGAATAAAATATTTATTTGTGTTGTAATTTATTTCAAAACACTTGATTGATAAATATTTAATGTGTCAATAATAAAATCTCGATCTATATGAAAATTAGGTTTTGGTGTTTCAATCATTGAATTTTTTTAGGGAATTATTCATTTGTTGGAAAAGGCTATGTTGAATTGATTTTGATGCATTAAATAAGGAAACAATTAAATTTAATGATTCCCGAGCTAGGAAATTGTTCATAAAAAATATTTAATTTTTGATTTATGTTGATAAATTAATTACATCTTTTAAATAAATACAGAATTAGGAGTTTGATATTGGATGGATCTTAATTAAATAAGATTCCATGAAAAATGAAAATGATTTATTTTTTTAATGAGGGTTTTATTTTTGAATAGGATTTGTTATTTAGAATTGTGGACATGGGTTAATAGAATGTTATGTTATCTTGTATATAATTTAGTAGTGTTTTATTATACAAGAATATAAAAAATTGACACTCGAAGAGAAGGGAATAATCCAAATGGAACCCAAAAGAGGGTGCCCCATAACCAACCGATCTATATATCTGAATATCTGAGCCGTCCATTCCCTTTTGAAATTTTTATTCTCCATTATGTTCATCCATGGATAACCTACTCCACCAACCTGTTAGATCTTCTTGATCAAATTTTCTTAACCATTTGATCAACTAAGTTGAGCTCAACATCCTATAATCTATCTGATGAATCATCTTGGATGTATGAAACTCTCACCACATAGTATTCTCCAAAAATCCATTGAGAAGATTATGTAAATCGGGATATAAAAGAGAAACATCTGAAGGTGAATAAATCTGATATCTTATGACTAGTTTCATCATTTTATTATGTCTAGTCGATGTTGTTATTCCATTTTATCTTCTTCTAATATCGCCTTCAACCTCAGAATGCGCTCATGCTTTCTAATCATTGAAGAAACCCTATTCATAAGGATCTCAATGTTACATCAACCAATGATCAGTCCATTACTAATAATATATATTTGATTGTTTTGAAAATTCAAATATAATCAAAATTATATGATGATTCATTTTCATACTTTATATATGTTGTTAATATGGATTTATAATATTAAAAAAAATTGTGAGGTTATCCAATGATGATGATCTCTTATGAAAGACGAAATGGATGAATGTACTGATGGGATGAGTGGGTCATGTGAGTCTAGATGGTTCTGAGATGATGTTCATTACCTATAAATACCACCCAAGGATCTCAGTTCATTTGATTATGAGTTTTAGATAAACACTCATTTCTAAAAAATAGAGTATTGTGAATCATTATGGTTCAAGAAACGGAAGTCCCATGATGTTACTATTTTTTAAAAAGGAGAGGAGAACCTTCGAGTGTTAACCATGAGCATAGAATACTCAAATACCTTTATGAATAATTTTTTTCCTGTAACAAATTGTGGTGTAAACTATATTGTTTTTCCCCAACTTTCGTGATGAACATATTGAATTCACAGATTCATATATCTTCATTAATGTGATAAAAAATAAAAAATTTGCACTAATAAATAGTGTATAATTTCAATTTGTTTTAATGATGGAAAAAACACAATGGAAATGTTTTCTTTGTTATGTGAGGTAAATTAATTATGTATTCTATTGTGTGAATAAGAAATAACACACACTCTTTAATATTGAGATTTGTATTTATCAGTGATAATATATTATTTCAAGAATAATGGTGAATATGTTCTTGTGGAGATAATGTGTTTGATTCTTGAAACAATTATATTATTGTGATAGTATTGTAAAATTAGATAGAATTTTTAATTTTTCTACACAATATTATAGTGGCAACATTCAGGTTTTTTAGAGGAACAACTATGTGGTATCACATATTTTCACAAAGGGGTAAAAGTGGTTACTCTTAATTCTATTTGAATGGATAAATAATATAATGATAAAGTGATATGATTTGAATTCAGGAAACATAATATGCATACATTATATGTCAATTATACATGATGCACATATTGATATTCATGCATGTGGAATTGATTGTGTAAAAGTCAGTTTGAGAGTATGTGTGTGTGTGTGCATATCTTGTAATAAATGTGTGAAAAATTACACATTAAATAATTGAGTTAATGAAATATTGACCATCAGATTCCATGAATAATATCATGTAATATAATTGGTTTTCAAAAATGTGTAACCATTGTGTTCTTGTAAAATAAAGATAAAAGAATACACTATTTGTGAATATTTTATTGCACAATGAGACACACAAAATAATATGGTGGATTACATGAATAAAATATATTCATGTAATGATGCGAATTGATTTCATGAAGAAAAAAATAATGGTTTTTGTGATATTTCAGTTGATCCAAATAATTGTTTTTCAGTAAATCAATGAAGATGACCGATAATAATTTATTGACAAATATTCAGTAGTACATTATGATATTATAGCGAGTTGAATTGGACATTTAATCTTCTACAATTCAAGAGGGTGTACTGAATCTACTAGCATGGAATGTTTACTATTAGATTCAGTGGAAGAAAAATTGTTTATGTTGTAGTGAGAATGATAAAATTCATTTCATTCCCAGTTTCTGAAAGAAGAAGTTTAGATTTGTGTTATAATTTTATCCTTAAGTACGTGTGATCTCCCTTATTTGTGTTCATGTTGTGTTTGTGGAAAAATTTTGGTATGCTATCATATTGAACACTTGAGGGTCACTAGTATATATTTAGAAAAGGATTAAACATAAACAAAATGGTTTCTAGTTTATACATGACCAACCCAATTATAATTTTAGATTCATTCGTAGTTTAGAATATGTGTCTTGAATCGTCCCGAACCTAGAAAGGACGTAGTTACCCTCATTGGTGGTCAACAGTGTAAAAATAATGTGTTTTCTTATTCATTTACTTTTTTATAGCATATGGTATAATTGTGTTTGTTAAAAGAATATATTAAATCATTATAAAAAGTGAAGACGTTTGGATTGAAAATGTATAAGATAAGAGAAATAAAAATTGGTAAAAACATAAACACACCGATTCACCCACCCCCACCTCACTGTACCAACTTGATCCTCTGGGAACATGATGATGAAATTAAATAATTTAATCATATATGATATGATAATAATATATGTTACTCTATAGATAAATATTAAATTTAAATTAATTTTATAGGATATTAATGTGATTTTAAATAATGTTGAACTTGTTGTAAGGGTTAATAATCTCAAAATACCTTATTTTTAATATATGTTATATTAAACACCTATGTTAATTTAGGATGTGTATATACATACCATTCAACGTTTTATATCATGAATATCATTTTGTTCATGGTAATTCATGTTTATTTTATTGTTATTATTTCATGAATATTTTGAATCAAAAGTCACTAATGCGGCAAAGGTTTCCCCAAAAATATCATCACTTTATGAGATTATTTATTTTTTGTCCACCCTAAGAGAATCATTTAATATTTTTACTTAAATCAAATATATTTTCTCTACCTTTGATTATTATTTGAATGAATATATTTTCCTCTCATTTTCCCTCTTTAATTACTCAAGACACTAGAATAAAAAATTTATTGAAGATCGAATTTATTTCTATCTTCAGTCAAAAATTATTTTAAATCCATATCTATGTTTTTAAATATGTTTCAAGACCCTTATTAATATTTTACTATGAATATATAAAATTATTTTTAACCATTATTTAATTTTAATAAATTTGAATAAACTAAATCATCTTGTAATTTTCAAAATGATGAACTTTTTACATTTTAATAAAAATTCCAAATAAATTACTTTTAACGTACATGACATGAGAAGAATCTGCCACCATCACAACCAATTAATTAGTTGAATATTAATTTTAATGATTAAATGGTTCATTCCAAAGAATTTGGTTTCTTTAATATTTTTTAGTTTTTAGATATAAAATTAATAAAATAAAAAATAAACAGTTATTTTTCTCAAAAAATGTTCTAGTGATATTTTAAAATAATTTTTCCTTTATAATAATATATTTTTATGTTAATTATAATTTTCTAGAGAAACAATACATTGATAACAAATTTATTATTTCACTAGATTGTTTGCAAAAATTATAATGAACTATCTATGAATCCAATTTTATATTACACTAGTTAGGTTACGATATATGTTTCTATGATATTTTGGAACACATATGAATGGATTTATGATTATTTGAAAAATTTCCATATATTTATATATCCCTCCAATTAATTTGGTAATGATTAATTTTCTAATAAATCATATGGTGCACAATTAGGTTATCCAAATCTAGAAATATTATATTATATTTGAGGTTATTCAAACCCAAAAACAAGATTTTACACCGAAGGTTATCCAATTTATGAAAAAATGGGGTATATGGGAGGTTATCCCAATACGAAAACCATAGTGTGGAATGAATGTTATTTTTTGAAGGAATTTGGTACAGTGGTTGTCATCTTAAGCCTAACACATTTTGAATGACTTTGTGGGTATCCATGAAACAAAATTTCTATGATTATGAATATTCCACATTTTTTCCACTCTTTTAAGAAATGATCTTATGAAAATGTTATACATCCAAGTCAAAATATATTTAATCCCATTATGACTCATGTATTATGAACTAACAATATTTATTCCATTACGTATTATTCTATTCAATGAAATTTTAATATGATTTTAAAAGGATAAGGTTACATTATAATACCCTATATCCTGATGTTATTTTTAAATGTTCCGTGATATATTCATTATTTACCGTTATCAAGCATATGATCTCGGTCATTTTTTCCTTTCCCTGTGTTATGAATAGTTGAATTTGGGGAATTTATATGAATATTACTATATCGAAAGATCATTAAGTGATATGTTTAATATACATCATGAAATTAGAATATTCATTATTTAGTCTCCAAAGACACTAAGCCTTTATATTTCTTAGTAGTTAATTTGGAAAATACGATTTATATATATCTATTCATATGTAATATCAATTTTTTAAAAAGTATGTTTTTAAAAGTTTTGGGCCAAAGCCTCATTTTATTATTTAAGAAAAGAAAAGACCTCTTTTAACTGTGAAGAGGGAGACCAATTACATATCTCGAAGGCCTAGTAGGCATATACCCCATTACATAGCCTATAGGCCAAAATTGTTTGCCTAAAGCACATTCTGTGAATACAAACTCAGCTATTATAGTGCCCACAAACGCTATAGTACCATGCTGCAACTATAGTGTCATGCCACCACTATAGTACCCACCGACCAATAGTTCCACCACTTCTACAGTGCACTGGCACTTTTAGTTGTGAAAAGTTTTCATGAAAATAGATATTATCCTACAAAAACTCCGATGTTCTGATTCTAGAAGATGTTCTTAGGCCGTTGCTGACAAACAATGGTTGTCACGATCTTTAGGTCCACTCCCATTGCATCCTATTACATAGTGTGGCCATAAAAGTGTCATTTTTCAATCGAGAAATGAAATTTATTTTGATTTTCAATAATTCTTCTTTCTCTTAGTCTACTCAAGATGATTTTATGACATTTGTAATGTTATTCCTTATATTGGGATAACCCTAAAATTTAATCAATAAAAAATACAAAAAACTATTAAATATATGAATTAAAGATTAGATTTAACAATTACAGTTATATTTTTAGAGAATTATATAGACTAAATGAAATCACCATGATCTAGTATAGTCCATTTATTCTCTTAAAATAATATAGGGTATGTTAGATGTTCTCATATTCAACTAATATTACGCTGAACACAAGTAAATCATTGAGAATATTCTGATAACTCATAGCTAGTCAAAGATATTTTCAATTACTCAAAGGTGGTACCTATTATTAACCATAATCTATTTCAATATATATTAAAAAATATAAATGTATGGTTCCTTCTACCTTTATATAAAATATCATAGGACAACCCCATGGCGATGAACTAGGTTGTCTGGACTCCATAACTTATAAATCCCCTAATTTCACTTCTGACTCATGAATCTCTATTTGTATCATCATATTAGGTAGAAAATAGATAGGATAAAATCTAGAAACCAACATGATTATCCAATAAATCTCCCATTCTGGTTTTTTGATATAGAAATATTCTATAAAGGCTTCTTTAATAATGATCCCCCATTTTTGAAAAACTACCATATTATGAATCACCATTATCCAGCATAATCATTTCATCATGGTTCATGTGATAATAATTTTTTTAATTATTTTATGTACGAAAACATCTTAATGATCCCATTCCCCAAAATGGGTATAGATAGCCCCATTTGGATATTGAAAATTTAAAATATTATCATAATAATCAATAAAATCTTGGTATATAATTATCCAATCCATACCAAAAATCAATTTAAATCCAACAATTTCATGAATAAATTGGTCCTAGAGGAAGTGATAGACACAAATTTATAGAGATCAATATTTATTGAATATGATACTCTATTATACCAATCATGACATCATGTTGATAGACATAACTCTTAATAGATATTCCACATTCAAACCTTGGACATAGATAAATTCAATAGAAATGAATGAGTGTGATGTACCAGTATCACAGAGAGAACAAGAGATGGTAGATGATACTAAACTAATACATTAAAAGTGTATGACTGTGCATCAAAACTATTAGGATTAGACTATATTGTGTGAATTTGATACACCCTATTAACTTGGGCTCCAATCCAACTCCCCCGTGAAATTCGTTTGTTCTGATAATGTTTCTCTAGAATTGAGTTATCATGTAACCTACTATGTCCTATGTGACTGGTCAAACATCAACTACCTCTTTACTATGGTGTAGTTGATTATTATCTAGACAATAGTTCTTTAAATGATCCCAGTCCACAACTCAATAGGTATGTACACCAATAAAATCATTATATATTTTCCATATGACAATAATTTCATCACCCTTTTGGTTATCAGGGTGACTTATCTCACTTGTGGTCAGGCATCCCACACTGGAAATGTGTAGTTTGTGTTTTCCTATATAAGATGTCCCACTACTGTGATTTCTCATCATACTTTATTCTAAATGGTAGTGCTCAAAACATTACTTAATTATACTAAAATAATATTCACCATAAATCCCATTTAATATTGCATACCAACCTCTTAGGTCCTCTCTCATGTGTCCTTTATAAATGGGAGCCTTATTCATGAGTTCCAATGAACAAGTTATCTAAAATACATTCACCTTATAATATATCACATATTGAAGACCCTCTTAGAAGTGATTTTCCATATATTCTTTTTCTTCCACTAACATTAAATAAAACCATTAAAGGTCTACGAAATGAACTACTTAATCCTTCACTGACTTGATCTACTATTTCACATGAATAAACTCTTGAGCTCCCTCCTCTACCATTGTCTTTGGGTTTAAATTTTCTTGGATCCCTATTTGGAAAATATCATAAGTTAGTACCTGATTTTGATAATAAGATGACCCATATGTGCTTCTATGATCCCAAAAAAAATTATTTTACAAGACTCTCTAACCTCACAATATTTGTCTTTATTGGATTTAAGATCATCTAAATTGACAAAAGTTATTATTATTATTCATATTGGTCTCCCTTTCCAGAAAACAATAGTGTGTTTTACTATTGAAAATATATCTCCAGACAAGGGATAAATAGAATTGTTTGAGTATTATCTCCCTCTATCGATCTCCTAACATGTAAGAAACATCATTAAAGATAACCACACATTGGATTTCCTATAGTTGTAGAAAGTTATAGCTTATCTGTGGGTGGTTTGTGATGGTCTCCACTATCCTGATACTAAAACATAAGATAATGAGGACGAATTATCTCTATAATGGTCAACACATTCCAGATAACATAGTATATATGACAATATTTTCCTCAAAAGGAAAAAAGGGATAATAGGTGTACATGGCCAAAAGATTACATTATTTCCTAACAGAACCAAGTAAATTAAAATTTTATAGTGGATTCATTCATTCTTTTTTAACAAAATATTTTATTGTATTGAGATAACTATTTTTAAAATAAATATATATCCTATGTGGTAAATATATCTATTGAATAAATAATTCCTTTAAAAATACATAATTATGTTCAATGAACTTCTTATTTCATACAATCCCATTATAAAAATCCCATAAAATAGAAACATAGCATAAAAATTGAATCAATGAATTTGAAACAACATCACAATTATAAATAGATTATTCCAAGAACATAATTCTAATACATAGTAACTTGTATTTCCCCAAAACATGGGATAGATACACCAAACATGATATCATTTCTAAATATCAAGACATTGTGTTATATTTTCATGAAAAACAAATATTAAAACTCATCCACTAATACAAATTTTTAATTTACCAGACCTTATTCTCCCTTAATGACCATGTCAGGTCAATATATGACCTCACTCCTACCTCCTCGTAAAGTAGATGCCACTGAGTTACAGAAAGGGTATATGAAGTATATTGTAGATAATATATCCCTAACAACATAATAATAATAATATGGAAAACATTACAATAACTAAAAAAAAGAACCCACAAAAAGTCCAATTGCAAAGTAATCCAAACATACTAATCAATTTCATTCCATATTATGTTCCATATAAATTTAATGATTAATTACATAACGAAAAAAGAATAAAATACAGGCTCAAAACCAAGACTCCCAAAAATAGACCAAAATCTGATGCCATATCCCATCATATAGACCTATTCACAGCAAGAAATAAATCAATATTCATCCATGGGGCCACATTCCCATTTTCCCAGTTCTATGCCCACGAATTCATCCCAGGTAAAAAATGGTGGCCTAAATATGGTTTGAGTAAAACATATTAGGATTCATCAAATAGATTCTAAAATAATAAATTATGAGAAATAGTTCATGTAATTGTATCATAAACAAGGGAATTAATTCAGAATTAATGCAGGACATCAATGTAAATATAAACACCCTCGATATCTAGGATAACACATTTTGTCAGCCCAAACCATCTTCCAAATGATTTCAGATGTGTCTATCCATCCACCATGGTATAATCCACAAGTAATGGATTTATTTTCCTTATTTTTTTATAACCCCCATTCATAATATAAAACATTACAACAATACCTTATGTACCAAGGAATGAATAATTTCACACTGATGGATCACATAACACATATACATCAACATTATACCTCAACAAACCCATATAATCAATCAATAGCATCAAGAAACCAGGAATTTATACATTGTGAACTATTTGTCTATGTAGATTAACCATATGGTTCATGGTTACATGAATCTCTCCCTTTTTCATCAATCCAACAATAATCTAATTCTTATGTAGTAGAAAATAGACAAAACATAACTAATCACAATAGATTTCAAACATGTTATGATATGAAATATTGAATAATTAAAATAAATTACAAATTACCTTCCATTAACAGTTTAAATTAGTTTTATAAATTCACATAAAAATTATGTTATTTTATATTCTCATTCAAAATAAACCCAACTAGCATTTCAAAAATCATTTTTTAATTATATAATCCATCTATTTTTTTCATTTTCAGAATTCATTTCAACTCTCTTTTCACATCCCACTTTATCCAAGTACATTATAAATTTACTAGTTAATATAATCCACAATAAATTATCCAATTAGGTATTATAATTATATTGAAATAACTTACATTTAACAATACATGTACAAGGGTATGCTTCACTCTCAGGATGGCATATGTTCAAGTCTCAATGTATTCCCCTGAGTTTGTATGGAAAATTTTTTCTAAAAAAATAAAAATTGAATTTATATTATAGAATGAAATAATTCAATGATTCCTTTAAATATAAAATAAAATGTTATACATTACCCACAAAAATGAGTATGTGTACGATACACGCAATATTAGGTTTTTGTATGATATATGCAACTCTGACTTAGTGTACAATAGACACCAAACTAAATTTCTAAAAATCATATTTTTTTTGTTTTAATTATATATATGATAATTAAAACCTATTTACTAAACCATTTTTTATCTGAATAGTGTTAACAACTTTTCATATACTGTTTTTTTTATTTTATATAAATTAATCATACTTTCAATAAAAAATAAGAGCTTTGGAAAAGTCCTTTTATGTCTCAAAATAAAATTTCTAATGTTTTTATAATAAAATAAATTTTTGAAAAATTTATACCTTTAATTTGATAAAATTTTCCTCATTTTCTAATTTATAATTTCAATATAATCATACGGTAAAATTATGGAGTTTTTCTTAGAATCATCATTGTTTGATGAATGCTGAAAATTTTCGATTTTTAATTCAAAACTACTTTTAAATTTATAATTATTTATATAGTTAAAATATATTATATTTTTATTTAAATGTTTAATTATATAATATTTTTATCAATAAATTCATTTTTATTTATTGTAACCATTTATACATTTATATTTGGCGTAAATACTTAAAATTCTCTGGTTCTTTTTTAGTATAAAAACTATGGTGTCGTCTCAACAGTGGTATTGTTTTTAAATTAATTGTTTCCAATTATATTATTAGGATTTAGAAAAATAGATTCAATATCATAAATAATAATAATATATAATGTATAATAAGGTAATATTTTTGACCAAATAGTTTTGTGAAGGTGATTAAAATTAATAACTTTGATTAAGAGAACAATTAGGTTAATAAAGTTGTAATCCTTAAAATTAACATGAAAAAAGACCATGAAACATTTCCAACAAAAAATTTAGGTCTATATTTCGTCCATAAACATTCCAATATTTATTTTTAAGGGTTTTTATAACATTTATTAGGTCATAACAGGGTCACACCTAACTTATTTTTAAATATTCCATGTGAGTCATTTTCCTTCCCTATAAAAGCCCACCACTTGTACCCATTCCTGACATTAATGAAAACATTTATGATCATCCATTATCTGATATATAAGACTCAAAAAATCCTACAATTCATATTTAAGTATTACTTTATTCATAAATCTTCTATTGGGAAGCCTTTTTGTATAACCCAAAAGGAATTACTCGATTAATAGGTAACATCTTCTCTCAATATCATTTAATATATCTTTATTCTATACCCCTTAAACTCTATTTAGTCCATTAATGTGTTAAAAAATAATATAATATATATACTCGGATGTTTTTGACATTTTTTTGACCTATGATTTTACACACATCTGTGTAATTTATGTTGAATATATTGTTTCTGTGTTAGGAGAACTACTGCATCACAAAATGATTATTGTTCATTTCTCCATTACCACAAATCATAGTGGCCATTATGATGGGAAACATATTTATTTATGACATATAATATAATTATAATTTTTTTCAGATATTTTGTTCCTCTTAATACAAACATATCTTTACATTCAATTTGGTTTTAATACAATAATCATGTTTGATGACGTGTGGAATACTGCTCCCTCAATGTGATGTGATTCATTTACACACCACATGGAATGTATTTATTATGGGTTAAATGATATTATGTAATATATAATCCATTTTAATTCTAATGGAATAATTATATATATATATATATATATATATATTACTTCTATATAATTTCTCTCAATACGATAATAAAAACAGAACCAACGTTCAAGCACATGTATGACTTACCATCTCATCAAAGGGTGTATTTCATTTCATCCTTTATAATACTATAGAATATTATAATATTAATATAATTTATATACCGGATATTTTTATCATTTTCTACATTCATGTATCATGATATATGAATAAGAACTTATGTTATAACAAATTATGTCACAAGGAAAGAACAAAGGGAATATTACCTGAAGTGAAAGATTAACATAGGATCATTAACAGGAGGGTAATATAAGTTCATATTAAAACCATATACGGTAATGGATATAATAATATTCATCTATTAAATATTTATATTATTCTTAAATTCATTATTCATGAATCTTGTATGATTTTTGAGGGAGTCAAGACCTAGGGTAAGAAGATGTCATTTCATTTTTAATTTCCATTAGATACTTTTGATTGGTGTAAGTAATTCATGTGATTGAATTTTATATACATTATTAGTAAATTTTATGGTATTAAAATATTCATGTCATGATCTTTCTTTCATGGGGTTTATGATTCAAAATTAACCAATTCAGTAAAATATTTTTTTCTCAATTTTGCTTCGTTGAGACTCATGTTTTGTTATGAACCAAAACACTTTTTTGAGGTCCATATATTTCCATTTAACATTCTAAATCTTTATTCTAAATATTTTTATTATATTCTATTATTAATTTAATATAATTTATTTTATAGAGATTATGATCCCATGTTACCACGTTATAAGAGTTTATTGAGATAATATCCTCGATTTTGAGATTGTTTATGTTTATGTTTCCTTTGATAGAATTTTATAATCCAAATCTCATGTGTAATCATTAATTTTATTCTACTATTATTATAAATTATATAATAATGCATTAGTACTATAATTATACATTTTTATATATTATATTTAATAAAATGTTTTTCGGAAATCTTCACATTACCCTCCCTTCGGTTTGAAATCTCTGTTTTCTACAAACTCTTTCCAAGAATATTATAAAATTATCCAATAAGATTTAATATAAGTTTTTACCTTTTTTATTTTCCCAATATCATAAAGTTAATATTCTTGTCTCTTTCCAAGACAATTTAATTTTCATTCTTTTTATCATTCAAAAGGAATTTCCTTTTGACCTCATACGACATGTATATATTTACCAGTATATTTTTTTTGATGCACTGATTTATTTGATGAAAATGTTAATATTTAAGAAAATTTTATAAAAATAATTATATGGTCTTGGAATTAATTCCTTATCTACTATATAAATAATTATATGGTTATATTTTTTACACAATTCTATATCTTTATCCTATGTTATTCATTCATGGATAATGTATTTACTTCCATTTTAATCATCTCTTATGATCATTGATGAATTATTCCTGGATTCATGCGTATGATATTTGATACGTAAGGTATTGTCTTATAGTTTAATTCTTTTTCCCTTATGATCATGTTTATTCTTACATGTCTCCCTTTTCTACTATTACTTATAATTTGAGGTCACCACTTTTAATTACACATTCACCATGTTGTGAAGATATGTATTATGTTTTTTTTGTGTCAAATATGGGTAATATTAAAGAAGAACCTAGTTGTAAATAATGTTTCTCACATTTGTATCAGTGTTTGGGTTTCCATGTTTCAAAAGAAACTATACCAACTATGGTCTTTGGGCGTCTGTTTTCATAGTTTTGATATATTCTGAAATAGTTATGTAATGTTAATGTTTTAGGAGAGAGGGTCAATATAGTTGAAATCAGAGAAAAGGAATAGTTAACTGTTGGAATCTAGGATGAGAAAACCATAGGGAGAACCCTATGGATATGTCTAATGGAGAAGTATAAGGATAATGAAAGAAAAGAAGAATGTACAGGAATTATGTTGCAGTATATATTGAGAGTATTCCCAAAAAAACATCCCTGTCTAGATACAACATGATGATGTGGTTCTGTAATAAATGATCCTTTGGGTAAAAACATCAAATAGATTTTATGGGCATGACTTTTGGTAATCTAGCACACAACAATGAGCCTTATTGCACACCTAGATTGACACTGCTGTGAGATATGCTTTGGGAATTCATAATCACTTCATGAATGATTATGAAGTATTTAAATTTATGTTTGATATAAATATCCTACAATAAGAATAAGGTTTCATTGACTAATAGAATTCTCATAACATTATTTAGTGATACATATATAAAGATAATGATTATTATGCTTACTAATACCCAACCCCAAGGGTTGGGGATGATTATTGACTTTAGCATCCTCTTAAGATGAGGGGAAAGAGGAAATATCATGAAATCCATGTATTTGATGAGGGTTTGATAATGTCATGATAAATGGAACATGTTCCATATAATCTATAATTTATAATGTCATATTTGATTATAGATCTACCCACATATTCACATTTAATGAATTTTATAAGGGTGTTAATATTCCTAAAAAATTACTAAAGAATGAATTAGCAATGAAAACTCATATTGGTATAATGATTGCATCAAAATCCTATGATTCCTCTATAGTTTATGTTTTTGGGAATTTGTTTCCTGTAAATCTTTTTATTTTTCCTTTGGTCAAATTTATTGACATCATAGGTGTTGATTTTCATTCTATATATAAATTCTGTATCAATTGTTAGGGAAGGGAATATATGTTTGATATTTCAAATGCTGCTTTGATCATCCATCAATATGACTATAGGTATGAACTTCCTGCGGAGATTATATCTAGAGTATCGGTCTTAATTCCAATTCAATAACGGTTTTTATCTGAAAAGTCTGGGGGATATGATCGACATTGATGATATTCATGTTGTTCAATATTTATTGGATGTATTTATAGAATATTTTCCTAGTATTCCACCAAAATGTGACATTTTATTCCCAATAAAGCTTATAACTAGTTCCAATCAAATTTCAAAGACTCATTATAGAATAACCCTAATTAAGTAGAATAAATTGAATATGAAGATCTATAAAAAACATGATAAGGGATTTATTCGGCCAAGTGTGTCACCTTGGGGTTCACCGGTTCATAATTTGAAAAAGAAAGATAGATTAATGTGACTCTACATTGATTATTTATAGTTAAACAAGATCACTATCAAGAAAAATAATCCACTTCCTCGTATTGATGGCTTCTTTGATCAACTTCCCGGATCTCTATAGTTTTTCCATGATTAACCTTCATTCATGATATCATCAATAGAGGGTCAAGAAGGAGGATATATTAAAGAATGAATTTTGTAGAGGGTATTTTCACTATGAATATATCATGATATGTTTTGGTCTTAAAAATTACAATGTTATATTCATATATTTAATGAATAATGTCATTATATATTTTCACTACCAATTTTACGTAGTATTTATAGATGATATCCATATCTATTCTAAGATAAAGGTAGTGAATGAATTTCAAATGATAATTGTTTTGAATACCCTAAGGAATGATAATTTATATAGAATTTTTACTATTATTTATATTTGGATGAAAAATTGTACTTTTTAGGATCAGATAATAATATTAGATGATATAGTAGTAGATCAATAAATGATGAAGGCTATTGAAAGATGGTCTAGACTATCCATCGTTAAGTAGATCCATATCATTCTTGTTGTAGTTGTATACTATCAATGGGTTTTGGGGAATTTCTCATGACTATCTAAACCTTTGAAAAATATAACACTTATGGGTGTTACATTCCTCTAGGTAGATAAATGTGAGGAAACATTCAATGAACTATGTTGGGAAAAAATACCACAAGGCATCATTGAAGCATTTTTGAGTTGATTGTGTTTGTTGAAAAAGTGGAAATATATGTTGTGATTGTTTACAATGAAAATCATAACGTAAAAATTTGTTGACCAAGGGGATTTATTTGTTGCATGTCCAGCTCAAGGGTTGTGGTTAATGATCCATGTTTGATTCAAGAACTTCGACAAAAGAATGCATGATCTGGAGGTGGTAAAAAAAGGGCAGATACAAGGTGGCACCATTTTCCAGTGTTTTCCAAATTTTTGGGTCTGAAAATTGACAAAAGGAGAAAAGTGGTTTTAGAAAAGGGACATTAACGTCATTGACTTGAAAGAGATTAATATTGCATGCCCTATGTTTTTAAAGATCATAACATAAAAATATGGAAAAGGAAAGAGGGGTTCCCTTGTTTTATGGTTGGTCGCACAAGTGACTTGCGCGACAGAGACTAGCACGCCGAAACATGCGCACCGAGGGGAGACTTGCGCGCTGTCGCACGAGTTGTCAAAATGCCTATAAATATAGGTCAACCCCTCCTCATCTGGGATGAGTTAAACAAATAGTGAAAATTAGAGGTTCCATCGCGCATGTGTCGTGGTCACGCATGTGGTGGTTTGGTCATGTAAGTAGAAGTTTCATGCCAGGTGATAGTTGCACACCCTAGGTGGTTTGGACAAGAAATGAATTGAGTCTCCCAGGTTTAGAGTTGATGATGGAGGTGTCACACAAGTGATTGAGGTGGAATTGCATTCCAGGTTTTTAATAAGCACGATAGTTGATGGTTTCACGCAAATATTGGTTTGGGCGTAAAAGGGTGTGAGTCATGTAAGTTTGATGTTACAGAGGCTTGTGTCGCACAAGTGGTTGAGGTGGACTAGAGCGCTGAGACTTGTGTGCCGACTTAGAGAAGGGTGCAAGTTATGGTTGATACATGGCAGTGATTTATGTATCCATAGAAGTTGGAAGATTGCCAGATACCTTCAGTGAAAAGTGAGAATCATCTACGGGTGAATGTTGGATTCAATAGATCATCCACATACAACGTAAGATGAATTAATTAGTGATAATGATGAGACCTATAGGTCTATAAACTTTGAGTGCATCCTTTCTGGAGTAGTGATAAAAGGAAGAGGAAGAAGGTGATCCTCTCCACCGGTAGTGAGTCAGAGGGAGAGAAATAGGGAGTGACCCATGGGAAGGCAGTGGCTTAAACCTAAACATTGTAAAGGTAGTGAGCCTAGGATTATTAATGATATTTCCCAAAGATCGTAAACAGTAGTGCACTTTAGTGGATTTGGTATTGTGGCACATCGTCGTTGTATTCTCCTTGGATGTATCCCAGTGAGGGTGAACCAAGTAAAAATCTCTGTTTCTACATGATTAGTTCTTTGAATTGCATTTAAATCATCGTAATCAAATATATAAGAAAAGAAGTGGTCATAATAAACACACAAGTGCAAACAAAGTGACCCTTGTAATAAAAAGTTTAAGATCCAGTGGGGCAGGAAGAATTTTGAAAAAGAATATCAATACCCTGATTCACCCCCCATCTCAGGGTATATAAGCCCATATTGGTCCTAAAAATTGGTATAAGAGGTAATGGTTTATATATTTAATTATCTCTCACATTTAGGTCACAAATTATAAAGGGGTTCTGAACTTCGACTGAAACAATTTTCAGCTATGGATGAATCACATGCAACACTACTTCCGATCATTGGGAATAGTTGGGATCACAGCAGTAATGCATGGCATAATAGCTAAATTTAATAGTGGTGCATTATCAGAAGATGAGCATAGAGAGTTGGATGGTGATGCCAAAGAAATCAATGCCTTAGGGGGATCCTTATCCACTCCTATATATAAAAAGGTGATGCCTAGAAAAACGTCACATTCTATGTGGGAAAAGCCACTGAATATATATGAAAGGGATAAAATGGTCATGGAGGAAAACCTACAAGTGTTGTGAAACAAGAGTGAAGATCTAAGCATGAACCAGATTGAGTCTGTTGATGCATTTTGTGTATGCCTGCTTACATTCTTGCAGTGCATTTAAAACATCATCATCAGATAACGAAGAAAAGGAGTGGTCATAAAAAAACACACAAGTGCAGACAAAGTGTTCCTTGTAATAAATATGTCATGATCTAGAGGGGTAGGAAGAATTTTGAAATAGAATATCCATACCCTGATTCACCCCACCTCTTAGGGTATATAGGCCCCAATTGGTCCTAAAAAACTAAAAACAAGTTTGGTCAGTTCACCTATTCTTACAAATACTTTATAGTTGAGAAGGGTTTTTAAATTATAATGATGCATCAATGAATGTTTTGGGATATGTTCTTATGTAAAATAACATGGTTATATCATATACCTCATCATAGTTGACAATTTAGGAGCAACATTACCCATCACATGATTTAGGTTTACCATCGGTAAATATTAACATTAAGTATATAGAGGAATTATCTTTATCAGGAAAACTGTGCTATATATACCGATAATAAATGTCCAAAATATATATTCACATAGTAGGAGTTGAACTTACTTGAGTTAATATGTTTAGAGGTTATAATGATTTTGACTATCAAATACATTATCACTCTGGGAAAACAAACTTTGTGGTTGATGCTTTGAGTCTAAAAGAACATTATAGATTTTCTATGATGAGGATCACAGAAGATCCAATATTTCTATCTTAGAAAATGATGGATCATGAAATTATGATGGAAGGGAAAAATATTATCTTTCCTAAATAATTTTTAACCCTATATCAATGTGATGAATACGGAGGCACAAAATGAAGATAAAGAATAAACAAAGAAGGTTAGAAATTTTTATGATTTTTAGATTGATCAGGATTGAATGAAAAGGTCCATAAACTTTGTACGTGTTCTATACATTCCATATATAAAGAATGATCTATTAGAGGTAGTTCATAGTTCTACATTCTATATTCATCCGAGTAGTATGAAGATATATAGGTACTTAAAGGATTAATTTTGGTGGTATGGAATAAATAGTGTTATCCTAATGTTTTTATCATGGTGTTTGGTATGCTAGAATGTAAAGAATTAAAGGATAGAGTCTATGGGGATGTTGAATCCATTAACCATTCCAGAATGGAAATGGGAGAAAATCACTATGGATTTTTTTTTTGGACTATGAAAAACATCTAAATGGTTTAATGTTATAGGTGTGGTAGTTGATTTTATTAATGTGTCTTCACACTTCATTTCTATAAAATATTATTTCTATCTATATCATCTTTACAGAATATACTGTAAGGAAGTGGTAATGTTTCATGGAGTACCATATTCTATAGTATCAAATTGGGATATGATGTTTACCTCAATGTTTTGGTGAATTCCTTAGAAATCACTTAATATGAAAATGAGTTTCAGAACTTCTTTTCATCGTAGAATAGATGGCCTGTCCGAATGAACAATTCAGCCCTATAGGATATGTTGTGTCCTAGTTCAATATATTTTAAAGGTGGTTTAGATAAACATGTTCTTATAGTATAGTTTTCTTACAATGAAATGTTTGACTCAAGTATTCATATGGGAAATTATTAAGCCCTTTATGGGATGAAATTTAGACCTCTATAATGTTTTTTTGAGGTTGTATAAAGGAAGCTATTAGGACATGAGATCGCTAATGAAATGGTTGAGAAGTTTAAAACCATTTTGTACCATATTTGTGTTGCTCAATGATGGTAGAGATGTTTTTCTTATAACTATATGTGTGATCAAGAATTTTGAGGTTGGTTAAAAGGTGTTTCTATAAATCTAACCCCAGAAGAAATTTATGACATTCAGGAAGAAAGAGAAACTAATCCATACATATATCAACCCATTTGAAATTGTTTATCATATCAGAATGGTAGCCTATCATTGGGTAGTTCCTCCCAGTATCTCTCAAGTCAATGATTTGTTACATGTATGTATGTTGTGGAAATTCCTAACTAACCCTTCACATGTAAAAATGTATGAGGTTATAAAATTGGATCAGAATATTTCGTACAGGGATCAACCTCTTAAAATTCAAGACCAATTAAAGAGTGTTCTACAAAACAAGACCACTGGCCTGATCAATGTTTTATAGAGAAAACACCAGGTAGAAGAATATAAATAATTACATGAGGATATTATGAAGAATAATAATCCCTACTATTTTTCACGAGTGATGATTTTTAAGGAGAAATTCATTTTAAAGGGGTTAGAATATAACACCCTAATTTTTTAAGGACCATTTTATCTAATAAAATAAAATTTTCTTTTATATATTGAAATGAACTGTGAAAAAAATTCCTTCCACAGTAAAAAATCCAGTCGAATTTTACATGCAACACTTAGTTTTCATACGATACACAAAACACTGAGTTGGCATGTGATACATTCCAAATCGACATGGAGTATGATACACACAACATTGAATTTCAATGAAACATCTATTTTTTTTAAATTTATTTAATTAAATTTTTTATACCCTTTACCATATACATAGTTATATGAATATAATTAAGAAAATTTGAAATATTTTTTATTTGTTTTATATAAATTAAATATACTGATAATAGAAGATATTATTTTTAGTAAAGTCCTTATATGTCTAAATATATCATTTTTAATGTCCTTAAAATAAAATTAATTTTAGACACATTTAGAAATATTATTTGAAAAAATGAACTTCTTTTTTGAATTTAGAATATCACAATTAGCATAGGGTTAATTTTTGTGATTTTTCTGGGAAACGTCATTTTAGGATGAATAGTGAGAAATTCAAATTTGTAATTAAAAATTTCTTTTTTATTAAATTAATTTATAAATGTTAAAATATAATTTAATATGATTTAAAATTTTAATTAAGTAATATTTTTATTAATTTATGAAATTATTTTAATTGGTAACATTTCCACATTTGAATGTGATATAAAGAATTAACAAACTTTTGAGCATTTTTACTACAAAAACCGGCAGTGTCTTCTCGACAATATGATTATTTTTAAATTAAAATTTACCCTACAATGATTATAATTTGGAAAAACAAATTTTATTTTTTTAATTTAAATAATTACTAATTTCTAAAAATTTCAAATTTTTACAAAGTACATTAGGGAATGTGATAAAAAGTAATTATATTGATTAAGATAAAAATTAGGTTAATCGAGTAGTAAATATTACATTTAAGACCCACAAGTCCTAGAAACTTGTAGAAAACCCATTTGGTGTCCATAGTTCCGGAATAAAACATAATATTTGGTGTTTGGGTTGTTTGGTATGACTTTTTTTACTAAAAAAATGTGTCAACCTAACTTGTTTCAAAAAATTCCAGGTGAGTCATTTTCCTTCCCAACAAAAGGCCACCACCTATGCCCATTATACAAACCTCTCAAACCATTTATGTCCGGAACTGATCTACCATAGTATCCTCTAAATAATACTCCCCTATACCTTGAGGCCACACTTTTTCATAAATATTCTTAAGGAATTATTTTGGCATAAAACAAAAAGAGTTACCTAATTAAGAGTTATCATCTTCTCCCAAGCTTCTTTATTTTTCTTATTCACCCTCTCCACTATCTTAATTACATTATTGTGTCAGAAAACCAATATGATAAATATACTAGTATTTTTTATTAATGGGGATATACCTAACCATTCACAACGCACTATCAAATGGATGTTAAACATACCGTTTCTATGTATGGTGAACTACTGCCTCATGAAATGATGACCGATCATTTCTCCATTACCAAAAATCGTGGTGACCATTATGATGAAAAATCTATATATAAATTTCATATAATATACTTTTTATATATTTAATCTTATTTAATTTTTTAAATTCAAATATCTTTACATTCCCTTTGGATTTAATATGATAAACTTGTTTTTTAAAATGTGGATTACCTCCCCCTCAAAGAGATGTGATTCATTTACAGACCACAAGGAACATATTAATTATAGTATTAATGAACTTATATGGTATATATGACATATTCAGGATATGGTAATTATGATATATATATATATATATATTTCATTTTTATAATATTTTTAGTATGATAATAAAAATAGAAACAATGTTCATGAGTATACACGGCTTATCGTCTCCATGAACAGTGTCTTCCATTTCGTACACAATAATAATCTAAATTTTTAAAATATTAATTTAATGTATATAAATTATATTTATATCATGTTATAGATTATTTAATCATAATATAATTATAATAACCAATGATCTAATAACTTAAGACACAAGCAAGTAACAATGTGTATATTATTCGAAGTGAATCCTTAACATAGGATTGTTAACATGAAGGTAATATAAGGTAATAATAAGAAAATATACTGTAATATATATAATATTATTCAATAAAATATCTATAAATATATTATATTTATTATATATAATTCTTTTATGATTACAAAGAGAGTCAAGACACAAGGTTAGAATATTTCATCTCAATTTTAATTTGTGTGAGAATCAAGTTAAGATCACCACACATTAATTTTTCATGTCGAATTTAATGAAACTAATTGAATTATATGTATATTGTAATTAAAATTATGTGTATTTTCATGACAGTATTATGATCTTTATTTCTTTTGGTTTAAGATTTAAATGTTATAATTTCCATGAAATGATTTGTCTCTATTTTCTTTCTTTGAGACTCGTGTTTTTTATACACGTAAAAACTTTTTCGAGTATCATATATTCAAATTTTATATAAAATATCATGAATATAAATATATTATTTTTAGTCTATTATTTATTTAATTTAATTTCTTCTATGGATATAATGATCCCAAGTTACCAAGTTATATGTGTATATTGAGACAATATTATCACTTTTTGAGATTGTTTATGTTTATGCTTCATTTGCTGAGATCCTTTGATCCATATCTCAAGGGAACTCATGAAATTTATTCTTCTATGGATATTCATGATATATTAATTTATTGGTACCATATACACACTATTTGTATTGTAATATTATTTTGAAAGTGTTTTTCAGAAATCCTTGCATTACACTCCCAACGGTTGGAAATTGAAATTTTCTAAAACAGATTTTCAAGAATATTGTACAATTATACATTAATATTTAATATAAATTTTTACGCATTTCATTTTTTACCAATATCTTGGATGGAAACTTCTTTTCAACTTCTGAATAAGGATATTTTCTATCATTTTTACGATAAACAATAAAGGTTCTTTTGAACTCGTACGAAAAGTATTGATTTACCAACCATCATTTCTTCAAAGAAAAAAATGCATTTTAAAAAAGGATAATATTTAAAAATAAATTAAAAATAAAATTCAATCAAAAAAAATTTCGAAATTTTCTCATGATCATTCTATACTTTTAAAGGAAAATGATTTTCAAAATATTTTCAAGACTCTTTAATATTTTTTCTAGAAAAAATGGTTTTCAAAACATATTTAATATTATTTTATGAGTATTAAAGTACCAATGGGTTTACATATATTATCAAACATCCTTTATTGGGTTTCAATGTATTTTCTATGAATAAGGGTATTAAAATGTCCTGAAACTTATTTAATAATTTTTTTATTTTTTTTCAAAATGACTTTAATTCTTCCATATAAGTCATCAATTCTATTTCAAATAATAATTGATTCCAAAAGTTTTATTTTATAAAAATAATTTTTTTAATCATGAAATAATATTTCATCAATAAATTTTCAATATGATCTTTACAAATTATGTCCAAACTAAGATAACATCCATTAGTGTTAGTCATTCCTTTATGAAGAAATTATTAAATGTTTCATTTCATTTTATTTAAATGAATGTATTATGTTTTGATAGAGTGATGTCATGAAACCCATTTCTTATTCAAAGGTAATATTCTTTTTAATCCCACATATTTTCAAAAGATATTTTATGATGAAATGATTATGAATCCTATCTCTTTCCATAGGTTATAATATGTATACATGTTTATGATAACCTTTTCATTTCATAGACTGTGATATGATTATATATGATATTGTGGAAGTTGTATGTATGATTAAATTATATTATGGGTGGGACCTATATATCCCTCTAATAAATTGGGAAATGTATTATATCACATAAGAAATACTAAGATGGTCTTGCGAGTGATCCTTGACTACCATGATGGTCATGGGAGTGAACCATGACTACTAAGACGGTATGAGTTGTGAACTCATGCTAATATTATGGACATTGGAGTGAATCATGATATTTATGATTTTATAGGGAGTGAACTCATACTACTTAAATGATCATGGAATCAAATCCATTGATACTATGTAAATAATTATTTGATTATGTTATTTCTACAATTCCATGTCTTACTTATATGTAATTCTGTAATGGATTATGTAGTGAATTTACTTTTATTCATGTCTTATAAACATCTAATATTTGTGAAATGATTCATTTATATTTTCTATTATATGTTGGGTATGATGTTCAAATTTTTTTCATACCCTTATGCTCATTTTCATACTTACGTGTCTATTTTATTTACCCTTACTGAGTATTTGAGATCACCCATTCTTAGGTTTCCATCGCCATATTGTCGAAAAATGAATTATGTATCATGTGGAAAAAAGGGAGACTGTTAATAATAATCTAAATGTAGATAATTTAGCTTAAATTTGTTTTATTGTTTGGTTTTACATGTTTCCAAAGTCAATATACCTACTATAGACCTTGGGTGTCTATTTTTATAATGATTATGTTTTCCGGAAAATGTTATTTAATGTTAATGTTTGAAAAGAGAGGGTCCATATAATAAATCACAATTACACCAAATAGGAACATTGGTATTTTTTTTGATGAGTATTAAATCCAATCCAGAGGATTAAAATTCATAGAGGTCATGCACATGGTGTAATAGAATGATTAAAAAAGTTTCACAGACTTGGGAATGAAATCAGGCATTTGCGAGTTGTTCTAGGACTCATACTTCAGGAAACAAAGAATAACCCATGATATAAAACAAATGGATCAATTTAAGTCACCATGAAGCCGTATTGACAATGGTAGTTCCACCATATTGTTTTTGTATGAAGGATATTTATGATTTAAAAAATAGGAATTCCAAAATATTGAGAAATACTGACTAATTTAATTATTCTAAATTGATAGATGTAGAATGAGACCTTGGAAATGTACGGGTTATGCTAAAGAAACATTACAGATACATTTAAAATCCGAAAAGTTGATCTTTTATATAAATAAGGTATTATTTTTCATAAATTTGTGCTTTGGTGTAGATATATGATTTTCCCCTCATTAATCAAACCCTGTGTGATGCCACAAACTAGTCGTTAGTTGTTTCAAACTAGATGGTTGTATTTGCTTCATGGTATTCATTAATAGACATCACATTATATATATATTTGGTCTATGTATTTCACAAATGGTCTCACCTACTGGTTGGTCGGTCTCACCTGCTAGCAGGTGGGAGTCATTTAGTATCACCATGTTACTGCCTTTCCCACCATGACGTTGGTGAATTACACTAGGTAGATGATGGCACAAAAACATTACACAACCTACATTAAATTTCTATAAAACTCTATTATCACTTATTTTAAACCGAAAAAATCATAGGGAGCCTCATTATATTCTATGATAATGTATCATTTATAGACAAAATTGGCTAAAAAATGGAGAGAATGTTCCTGGGTAAATGATCATGATCCTACAATTAAAAATTCAATGAAAATAATATTTTATCCATTAATTCATTTATCGATTGTATTATAATGGATAATATCCTGCAATATTCTATATATCATGAAAATCCTATGAGATATCATGGTATAATACTATATAGGTTGTGTGAACATTATTTTTATGCTAAAAATACTTTTTTTATTTATATTTTATCATTTATATGGTGTGTGGTACTTGAAGAAGGTATTTTGGTTAATCTAATGAATGTATTGGTAATTATATCATGAGGTTCCAATTAATATTTCTATGAAATTATTATCATATTAAAACATAACAAAAACTAACATTATTTCACCTCTCTTTTTTTCAATTTATTTGATTAGATAAAGGATCTAAAAATAATTCAGTATATTTTTTATATGGTTAGATAAATGTGATTCGGCAAACTGAAAGTATAGATATATGATTTATATGAACACTATATTCATTCTACCTTATCATGGTATGTGGTTGAAGGAATCTTTTTATTCATTCAATGTGGTTTTAGGTTGTTTTATTACATTGGATAACCATGTATTGAATTTGGGAACTCAAAAACTTTGGTCTTTTGAGGGGAATAATATAACGTATGACCTCAAATTAATCATTATGGTTTAGTCATTAAAATTAAAGATGTAATATATATCCACAAAATTATAATTAAAATATATAGATAAATTTAATTTCAAATATATATTTTCACATTGATAGTCAATCCTAACACAACATTGTTTGGTAATGTATTTTAATTTTTTTGATTTCAATCCCTTATATAAACATGTAAAACGTTACATTTTTCTAGATTACATAAGTAGTATGGATTTATCATTATAGGTTAAGCAAGAAATATAAAATTGGAGGTTATATTTCTTACCATATGAATCATATTTTGTTGTTTCTATGGATTATATTTGAATCCATCAATATCTGGTTAATTTTACATCAATTATTATGGATGAGGATAATTTATTCAAACTATAAAAACATGGCTGTAGAATTATTTATGATATAATTGATGGTATATATATTCTATAAGAATGATATCAATATTTTTATTCTCATTTATATATTCCTGGAATTCTTTTTAATCATTGGGAGTTTTCATAACCTAGTACGAGAAATGAATTTTTTTGTTTAATTACAAAGATGCTTACTTATTAAATAGTTAAAAAACATCGATATCCATCTAGGTTTTTTATTCAATATCCTATATTAAAATGTAAGTGGCATGCGATCACCCTTGATTTTGTGATATTTTATGAAATTCATTAATGTGTAAAGAATCCAATTTTGGGATAATTTTCCCAAATAAACAATATTATATTTTTTAGCTATTTGAAAATCCTACCATATTGATGACATTGGAAATATATTTTAGTGAAATTTTGTAGGTTAATGTTCTACTTACATCTTTTTTTTATTAGGACATTATGATAATGTATTTGTTATGGAAATGGTTGAAAAAGGCTCTTGATACTCAATTATAAATAAGCACTTTTATCACCCATAGAATAAAGATCAATCCCTGATGAACATTAATATCATTGATGATATAATATATGAAATTATACATTATTTTTGTGGCACTAAATAATATCATATATCATTAGAAATATTTTTCAATTATAATAGTTACCAGTCATCTATTCAGATGGATCATTTATTAGGATCTCTAGGAAAAATAATAATCCATTATTATCATAGAAAAATATTGGTACACTGTCATAGATTATGACTAGTATCATATAGTATATGAAAAGGTACGAAAATATGATTCAAAAATATATTACTAGTAGACAATGTTTCAAAAATAATTATTTATTTAATATGTTAGGAGACCTAGAATTTTATTTTTTGATCATGAATTGCATTATGTTTCATATAAATTACTTCACTGATTCATGGGAATTAAAGTGTTGGTGATAAAAAGATACATTAATGTTTTTAAAATGATAAAGAGAATTAAAAATATTTATTACACACTTTATATTCCCCTCAAATTCAACACTATAAATAATTTTTTTTTGCATATTTTAAAGCTGTAGAAATACACACGTCTTCCTGCACATTTAATTCGATTAAATAATATTATGTTTGAGGTGGAATGATCTTACATGGAATAACTTATTTGTATCAACAATCAAAATAATAATTACAGGGGGTGGTTATTTACTCAATGCATATTTAATGAAAACATGTTAAACTATCAGATGATATGTGTGAATGATAATAGAAAATGAGAGCTTAGTGGAAAATTTTAGTCTCTCAAGTAGTACATTAATGATTTGTGGAGATGATAAGATTGTTGGTGGGGATCTTTTTGATGAAACTACGTTTTTTAATTTTTTCCATTTGTTTTTAATTCATTATTTTTTAACCATATTTTGGTTAATGATTATTATGAATGATAAATTAATAGAGGTACGGTAAATGAAGTATATTGGGCTATTACAGTCGTAGAGTCACTATGTATATAGACTTCTTATATCATGTATATTAATGTTTCAAGTGGACTGAGTTTCTTATTGTGAAGAAACAATGATATTAGGGCCCATGTTTCTATTTCTCTATATCATCAAAGGTGTTGTTAAACCACAATTATGGATACTACATTAAGAGGATGTTTGAATCAGTGTAAGTGATTCTTAAAAATAAAAAGATTTTCCCTCTTTACCATTTTACATTTTTTGTGGACTTATTTCTCACTCATTCTCCACCATCAGCTTTTATACTAGTGATATATTTAGTAAATAAATAATGGAACACAAGAGTTTGTTATGGAGGACAGTGTCAATGATACATTAATATGTCCCTAGTTTATGGTGATTTCTATCCCACGTTCACATATGTTCTATTTCATTTAATTGATAATTATAAGATAAGGGTATATCCCTAAAATTATATAATTATCAAAACGAAGAAAAAAAACAATCAATGTCCAACTTATTGTCATTAAATTCTGACAAAAACATGGTCATCATTTCCAAATCCCAAATTCGGCGAAATCCTCTAAACTAATGATCCATATTAAAACACAAGTAACATATGGACCTAAATGTAACCAATCTTATTCCATGTTTTATAGAAATTTCAAGATTGGATTATGAACATAAATCATTTCGATGTATCACAAATTCATCCTTCATAATATAAATATATCATAGGGTGGTTTTGAAACATTTTTTCTTTATGCTAGTAATATATTTGATAATTAGTTTGCTAAATGATCCCCTCAATATTATCTAATGTTGAATAAATTCTATATTTCCACCATAGTATTCTTTACATTTATTTCATCTTCTTCAACACACAAGGTTAATCTTATAAAATATAATATTGGATAAATTATTACCATTAACACTAATGATATTCTGGATATTAGTGTCTATTCACATCATGATATTTAATGAAAAAAATATAAAAAATAATCATGATTCTGTAGTTTTTCCTTTTCTATTTCTTTGATGTTTGAAATATTTAAAATAATTTAGTATCAGTTCATTATTCCATCACATTCTTTCATATTCTCTTATTTTTCATTATTATATTCCCATAATAAATTGATTATTAATCTAATAATTTTAATATGTAAAATATATACTTAAATTGAATCATCTTTATATCTATTTAAAATATCTCAAAGGATATTCAAATAATTTATCTACTCTAGTTACAGTATTTTTGTTATGGAAATATTTTATTTGAGGGCCCAAAATTATTGTTCAATAATATTATTAAATCTATTTTTCTTGTTACTTAAACAAAATATACATTTTACTTACTGCATGTGTGACAAAGTTAATAATGTACTGATATGTTGTAGAAGGCCTTATCATGGAATAGTCCTATTACTAAAGTATCATCTTCATTATTATTAGATAGAATATTACTTATTCTATAATTCATTTTTTATGACCTGTGTATTTGTAAAACATTAATACAATTTCATCACTAAAAATTTCTCATATTATCAAATGGTAAAATATGAATATCACCTTTTTATAGAGATATCCTACATTATTATTTTCAATTATTAATAGGTATCCAATATGTATCTTACCTTTAACCATTAAATATCATTTTGATAACCATTTAATATTACTTTGAGGTTGTAGAATTTTTTCAAATTTTCAATGAGAAACCCTTATGTATTAATTATGAAAACTATGATATGCATTACGTATCATACAACTGGCCTTTACATATAATAGTTTTTCTCTATTTTTTTTAATATCACTTCTTTGAGTACCTTTTCATAACATTGTGAAAATGTTTATGAATGAAATTTCATATCATGAAATATCAGAGTGGGACTTTGAACTTTTCTGATTTATAGTCATTATTGTATGAGCAACCATTATGTATTTAAAATAATTTCAAAGGTACACTTATGTATGGAGTATACTGCTAGAGTGACTTTAATATATCACCATGTGTTTCATTATATATAAAAATGTTTTCTGTGGGTAACCCTTACATCTAAACGAGAATATAAAATATATATAGGTTTTTTTATTCCAATTTCTCTATTATCAATATCATCATGAACATTTCTCTAGTGTTCTCCAATCAAATCAAAACATCTTAAATGATTCAAAAATATTCTATATCAACTTAATACCATTCAATATAACCAAATAAAATTTTCCATTCTACATTATCTATATCATAACTTTCATGAATCTCATTAAGTATATATGAAACTCATAGAATAATTCCATTAAATTTATCCACCTCTTCCAAAATTTATCAATTATCCATACATCATCTATGTATCTAATTCTCATAACAACATTATTCACTATATGATGGTACTTGATGAAACATCATAGTAATATATAAATTCCTCATATATATATAATTTCCTGTAATACTAATACTACATTTAACTCCTATAAGAAGATAAAATTACATTATCACAATCAATGAAACAACACACCCAATAATTTCATCACTGAAGCATAGAAACTATCATTCTACTTTGAAAAATCATTCCAATCATTTTTAACTATAATTTCTCAGCTTTATTAGTACTGTTATCACAATGCATTTCTATAAGAAACGGATTCCATGTTCTATATGTGAATGTATTTCTAATAGTCTTATGGTAGCATCTCATACTTCATTTTAATTCATCCATGGCTGCACCTCTATCACTCATGACACTTTATTTAAATTTATTGAAATAATTCTATATAATGGAACAATCATGATGAAATATTGAAATATAAGAATCATGTTGTTCGTGAATATAATCAACACATACATCTATTATCACCATTTCATTGGAACTTAATTTTACATCTAACTATCTGATGTGACTTGATATTCCTCATTTTTTAAAATATGTTCTTCTTAAACATATACTAACATCCTTCATATGGAAATAATTATATGGTTATATTTTTTACACAATTCTATATCTTTATCCTATGTTATTCATTCATGGATAATGTATTTACTTCCATTTTAATCATTTCTTATGATCATTGATGAATTATTCCAGGATTCATGTGTATGATATTTGATACGTAAGGTATTTTCTTATAGTTTAATTCTTGTTCCCTTATGATCATGTTTATTCTTACATGTCTCCCTTTTCTACTGTTACATAGAATTTGAGGTCACCACTTTTAATGAAACATTCACCATGTTGTGAAGATATGTATTATGTTTTTTTGTGTGTCAAATATGGGTAATATTAAAGAAGAACCTAGTTGGAAAAAATGTTTCTCACATTTGTATCAGTGTTTGGGTTTCCATGTTTCAAAAGAAACTATACCAACTATGGTCTTTGGGCGTCTGTTTTCATAGTTTTGATATATTCTGAAATAGTTATGTAATGTTAATGTTTTAGGAGAGAGGGTCAATATAGTTGGAATCAGAGAAAATGAATAGTTAACAGTTGGAATCTAGGATGAGAAAACCATAGGGAGAACCCTATGGATATGTCTAATGGAGAAGTATAAGGATAAAGAAAGAATAGAAGAATGTACAGGAATTCTGTTGTAGTATATATTGAGAGTTTTCCCAAAAAAAACATCCATGTCAAGATACAACATGATGATGTGGTTCTGTAATAAATGATCCTTTGGGTAAAAACATCAAATAGATTTTATGGGCATGACTTTGGGTAATCTAGCACACAACAATGAGCCTTATTGCACACCTAGTTTGACACTGCTGTGAGATATGCTTTGGGAATTCACAATCAATTCATGAATGATTATGAAGTATTTAAATTTAAGTTTGATATAAATATCCTACAATAAGCTTAAGGTTTCATTGACTAATAGAATTCTCATAACATTATTTAGTGATACATATATAAAGATAACGATTATTATGCTTACTACTACCCAACCCCAAGGGTTGGGGATGATTATTGACTTTATCATCCTCTTAAGATGAGGGGAAAGAGGAAATATCATGAAATCACTGTATTTGATGAGGGTTTGATAATGTCATGATAAATGGAACATGTTCCATATAATCTATAATTTAAAATGTCATATTTGATTATAGATCTACCCACATATTCACATCTAATGAATTTTATAAGGGTGTTAATATTCCTCAAAAATTACTAAAGAATGAATTAGCAATGAAAACTCATATTGGTATAATGATTGCATCAAAATCATATGATTCCTCTATAGTTGATGTTTGTGGAAATTTGTTTCCTGTAAATGTTGTTATTTTTCCTTTGGTCAAATCTATTGACATCATAGGTGTTGATTTTCATTCTATATATAAATTCTATATCAATTGTTAAGGAAGGGAAGATATGTTTGATATTTCAAATGCTGCTTTGATCATCCATCAATATGACTATAGGTATGAACTTCCTGTGGAGATTATATCTATAGTATGGGTCTTAATTCCAATTCAAAAAGGGTTTTTATCTGAAAAGGTTGGGGGATATGATCGACATTGATGATATTCATGTTGTTCAATATTTATTGGATGTATTTATAGAATATTTTCCTAGTATTCCACCAAAATGTGACATTTTGTTCTCAATAGAGATTATAACTAGTTCCAATCAAATTTCAAAGACTCATTATAGAATAAACCTAATTAAGTAGAATAAATTGAATATGAAGATCAATAAAAAACATGATAAGGGATTCATTCGGCCAAGTGTGTCACCTTGGGGTTCACCTGTTCATAATTTGAAAAAGAAAGATAGATCATTGTGACTCTACATTGATTATCTATAGTTAAACAAGATCACTATCAAGAAAAATAATCCACTTCCTCGTATTGATGGCTTCGTTGATCAACTTCCCTGATCTCTATAGTTTTTTCATGATTAACCTTCATTCATGATATCATCAATAGAGGGTCAAGAAGGAGGATATATAAAAGAATGAATTTTGTAGAAGGTATAGTCACTGTGAATATATCATGATATGTTTTGGTCTTAAAAATTACAATGTTATATTCATAGATTTAATGAATAATGTCATTAGATATTTTCACTACTAATTTTCCGTAGTATTTATAGATGATATCCATATCTATTCTAAGATAAAGGTAGTGAATGAATATCAAATGATAATTGTTTTGAATACCCTAAAGAATGATAATTTATATAGAATTTTTACTATTATTTATATTTGGATGCAAAATTGTTCTTTTTAGGATCAAATAATAATAGTAGATGGTATAGTAGTAGATCAAGAAATGATGAAGGCTATTGAAAGAGGGTATAGACTATCCATCGTTATGTAGATCCATATCATTATTGTTGTAGTTGTATACTATCAATGGGTTTTGGGGAATTTTTCATGACTATCTAATCCTTTGAAAAATATAACACTTATGGGTGTTACGTTCCTCTAGGTAGATAAATGTGAGGAAACATTCAATGAACTATGTTGGGAAAAAATACCTCAAGGCATCATTGAAGCATTTTTTAGTTGATTGTGTTTGTTGAAAAAGTGGAAATATATGTTGTTATTTTTTACAAAGAAAACCATAACATAAAAATTTGTTGACCAAGGGGATTTATTTGTTGCATGTCTATCTCAAAGGCTGTGGTTAATGATCCATGTTTGATTCAAGAACTTCTACAAAAGAATTCATGATCTGGAGGTGGTAAAAAAAAGGGCAGATACAAGGTGGCACCATTTTCCAGTGTTTTCCAAATTTTTGGGTCTGAAAATTGACAAAAGGAGAAAAGTGGTTTTAGAAAAGGGACATTCACGTCATTGACTTGAAAGAGATTAATCTTTAATTCCCTATGTTTTTAAAGATCATAACATAAAAATATGGAAAAGGAAAGAGGGGTTCCCACGTTTTAAGGTTGGTCGCACAAGTGACTTGCGCGACAGAGACTGGCACGCCGAAACATGCACACCGAGGGGAGACTTGCGCGCTGTCGCACGATTTGTCCAAATGCCTATAAATATAGGTCAACCCCTCCTCATCTGGGATGAGTTAAACAAATAGTGAAAATTAGAGCTTCCGTCGCGCATGTGTCGTGGTCACGCATGTGGTGGTTTGGTCATGTATGTAGAAGTTGCATGCCAGGTGATAGTTGCACACCCTAGGTGTTTTGGACGAGAAAGGAACTGAGTCTCCCAGGTTTAGAGTTGATGATGGAGGTGTCACACAAGTGGATGAGGTGTAATTTCATTCCAGGTTTTTAATAAGCAGGATAGTTGATGGTTGCACGCAAATATTGGTTTGGGCGTAAAAGGGTGTGAGTCATGTATGTTTGATGTTGCAGAAGCGTGTGTCGCACAAGTGGTTGAAGAGGACTAGAGCGTCGAGACATGTGTGCCGACGTAGAGAAGGGTTCAAGTTATAGTTGATACATGGTAGTGATTTATGTCTCCATAGAAGTTGGAAGATTTCCCGATACCTTCAGTGAAAAGTGAGATTCATCTACGGGTGAATGTTGGACATCAATAGAGCATCCACATACAACATAAGATGCATTAATTAGTGATAATGATGAGACCTATAGGTCTATAAACTTTGAGTGGATCCTTTCTGGAGTAGTGAGAAAAGGAAGAGGAAGAAGGTGGTCCTCTCCACCGGTAGTGAGTCAGAGGGAGAGAAATAGGGAGTGACCCATGGGAAGGCAGTGTCTTAAACCTAAACATTGTAAAGGTAGTGAGCCTAGGATTATAAGTGATATTTCCCGAAGATCGTAAATAGTAGTGCACTTTAGTGGATTTGGTATCATGGCACATCGTCGTTGTATGCTCCTTGGATGTATCCCAGTGAGGGTGAACCAAGTAAAAATCTCTGTTTCTACATGATTAGTTCTTTGAATTGAATTTAAATCATCGTAATCAAATATATAAGAAAATAAGTGGTCATAATAAACACACAAGTGAAAACAAAGTGACCCTTGTAATAAAAAGTTTAAGATCTAGTGGGGTAGGAAGAATTTTGAAAAAGAATATCCATACCCAGATTCACCCCCCATCTCAGGGTATATAGGCCCATATTGGTCCTAAAAATTGGTATAAGAGGTAATGGTTTATATATTTAATTCTCTCTCACATTTAGTTCACAAATTATAAAGGGGTTCTGAACTTCGACTGAAACAATTTTCAGCTATGGATGAATCAGATGCAACACTACTTCCGATCATTGGGAATAGTTGGGATCACAGCAGTAATGCATGGCATAATAGCTAAATTTAATAGTGGTGCATTATCAAAATCTGATCATAGAGAGTTGGATGTTGATGCCAAAGAAATCAATGCCTTAGGGGGATCCTTATCCACTCCTATATATACAAAGGTGATTCCTTGAAAAACGTCACATTCTATGTGGGAAAGCCATTGAATATATATGAAAGGGATAAAATGGTCATGGAGTCAAACCTACAAGTGTTGTGAAATAAGAGTGAAGATATAAGTATGGACCCGATTGAGTCTGTTGATTCATTTTGTGTATGCCTGCTTACTTTCTTGCAGTGCATTTAAAGCATCATCATCAGATAACGAAGAAAAGGAGTGGTCATAACAAACACACAAGTGGAGAAAAAGTGTTCCTTGTAATAAAGATGTCATGATCTAGCGGGGTAGGAATAATTTTGAAATAGAATATCCATACCCAGATTCACCCCACCTCTTAGGGTATATAGGCCCCAATTGGTCCTAAAAAACTAAAAACAAGGTTGGTCAGTTCACCTATTCTTACAAATAGCTTATAGTTGAGAAGGGTTTTTAAATTATAATGATCCATCAATGAATGTATTGGGATATGTTATTATGTAAAATAACATGGTTATATCATATACCTCATCATAGTTGAAAATTCAGGAGCAACATTACCCAACACATGATTTAGGTTTAGCATCGGTAAATATTAAGATTAAGTATATAGAGGAATTATCTTTATCAGGAAAAGTGTGGTATATATAGCGATAATAAATGTCCAAAATATATATTCACATAGTAGGAGATGAACTTACTTGAGTTAATATGTTTAGAGGTTATAATGATTATGACTATCAAATACATTATCACTCCGGGAAAACGAACTTTGTGGCTGATGCTTTGAGTCTAAAAGAACATTCTAGATTTTCTATGATGAGGATCACAAAAGATCCAATATTTATATCTTAGAAAATGATGGATCATGAAATTATGATGTAAGGGAAAAATATTATCTTTCCTAAATTTTTTTTAACCCTATATCAATGTGATGAATACAGAGGCACAAAATGAAGATAAAGAATAAACAAAGAAGGTTAAGAATTTTTTATGATTTTTACATTGATCAGGATTGAATGATAAGGTCCATAAACTTTGTACGTGTTCTATACATTTGATATATAAAGAATGATCTATTAGAGGTAGTTAATAGTTCTACATTCTATATTCATCCGAGTAGTATGAAGATATATAGGTACTTAAAGGATTAATTTTGGTGGTATGGAATAAATAGAGTTATCCTAATGTTTTTATCATGGTGTTTGGTATGCTAGAATGTAAAGAATGAAAGGATAGAGTCTATGGGGATGTGGAATCCATTAACTATACCAGAATGGAAATGGGAGAAAATCACTATGGATTTTGTTTTTGGACTATGAAATACATCTAAATGGTTTAATGTTATAGGTGTGGTAGTTGATTTCATTAATGTGTCTTCACAATTCATTTCTATAAAATATTATTTCTATCTATATCATCTTTACAGAATATACTGTAAGGAAGTGGTAATGTTTCATGGAGTACCATATTCTATAGTATCAAATTGGGATATGAGGTTTACCTCAATGTTTTGGTGAATTCCTTAGAAATCACTTAATATGAAAATGAGTTTCAGAACTGCTTTTCATCGTAGAATAGATGGCCCGTCCGAATGAACAATTCAGCCCTATAGGATATGTTGTGTCCTAGTTCACTATATTTTAAAGGTGGTTTAGATAAACATGTTCTTCTAGTATAGGTTTCTTACAATGAAATGATTGACTCAAGTATTCAGATGGGAAATTATTAAGACTTTTATGGGATGAAATTTATACCTCTATCATGTTTTGTTGAGGTTGTATAAAGGAAGCTATTAGGACATGAGATCGCTAATGAAATGGCTGAGAGGTTTAAAACCATTTTGTACCATATCCATGTAGCTCAATGATGGTAGAGATGTTTTTCTTATAACTATATGTGTGATCAAGAATTTTGAGGTTGGTAAAAAGGTGTTTCTATAAATCTAACCCCAGACGAAATTTATGACATTCAGGATGAAAGAGAAACTAATCCATACATATATCAACCCATTTGAAATTGTTTATCATATCGGAATGGTAGCCTATCATTGGGTAGTTCCTCCCAGTATCTCTCAAGTCAATGATTTGTTACATGTATGTATGTTGTGGAAATTCTTAACTAACCCTTCACATGTACAAATGTCTGAGGTTATACAATTGGATCAGAATATTTCTTACAGGGATCAACCTCTTAAAATTCAAGACCAATTAAAAGTGTTCTACAAAACAAGACCACTGGCCTGATCAATGTTTTATAGAGAAACCACCAGGTAGAAGAATATAAATAATAACATGAGGATATTATGATGAATAATAATCCACACTATTTTTAACGAGTGATGATTTTTAAGGAGAAATTCATTTTAAAGGGGTTAGAATATAACACCCTTATTTTTTAAAGACCCTTTTATCTAATAAAATAAAATTTTCTTTTATATATTGAAATGAACTGTGAAAAAAATTCCTTCCACAGTAAAAAATCCAGTCGAATTTTACATGAAACACTTAGTTTTCATACGATACACAAAACACTGAGTTGGCATGTGATACATTCCAAATCGACATGGAGTATGATACACACAACATTGAATTTCAATGAAACATCTATTTTTTTAAATTTATTTAATTAAATTTTTTATACCCTTTACCATATACATAGTTATATGAATATAATTAAGAACATTTGAAATATTTTTTATTTGTTTTATATAAATTAAATATACTGATAATAGATGATATTATTTTTAGTAAAGTCCTTATATGTCTAAATATACCAATTTTAATGTCCTTAAAATAAAATTAATTTTAGACACATTTAGAAATATTATTTGAAAAAATGAACTTCTTTTTTGAATTTAGAATGTCACAATTATCATAGTGTTAATTTTTGTGATTTTTCTGGGAAACGTCATTTTTGGATGAATAGTGAGAAATTCAAATTTGTAATTAAAAATTTCTTTTTTATTAAATTAATTTATAAATGTTAAAATATAATTTAATATGATTTAAAATTTTAATTAAGTAATATTTTTATTAATTTATGAAATTATTGTAATTGGTAACATTTCCACATTTGAATGTGATATAAAGAATTAACAAACTTTTGAGCATTTTTACTACAAAAACCGGTAGTGACTTCTCGACAATACGATTATTTTTAAATTAAAATTTACCCTACGATGATTATAATTTGGAAAAACAAATTTTATTTTTTTAATTAAAATAATTACTAATTTCTAAAAATTTCAAATTTTTACAAAGTACATTAGAGAATGTGATAAAAAGTAATTATATTGATTAAGATAAAAATTAGGTTAATCGAGTAGTAAATATTACATTTAAGACCCACAAGTCCTAGAAACTTGTCGAAAACCCATTTGGTGTCCATAGTTCCGGAATAAAACATAATATTTGGTGTTTGGGTTGTTTGGTATGACTTTTTTTACTAAGAAAATGTGTCAACCTAACTTGTTTCAAAAAATTCCAGGTGAGTCATTTTCCTTCCCAAAAAAAGGCCACCACCTATGCCCATTATACAAACCTCTCAAACCATTTATGTTCGGAATTGATCTACCATAGTATCCTCTAAATAATTCTCCCTTATACCTTCAGGCCTCACTTTTTTCATAAATATTCTTAAGGAATTATTTTGGCATAAAACAAAAAGAGTTACCTAATTAAGAGTTATCATCTTCTCCAAAGCTTCTTTATTTTTCTTATTCACCCTCTCCACTATCTTAATTACATAATTGTGTCAGAAAACCAATATGATAAATATAATAGTATTTTTTATTAATGGGGATGTACCTAACCATTCACAACCCACTATCAAATGGATGTTAAACATACCGTTTCTATGTACGGTGAACTACTGCCTCACGAAATGATGACCGATCATTTCTCCATTACCAAAAATCGTGGTGGCCATTATGATGAAAAATCTATATATAAATTTCATATAATATACTTTTTATATATTTAATCTTATTTATTTTTTTAAATTCAAATATCTTTACATTCCCTTTGGATTTAATATGATAAACTTGTTTTTTAAAATGTGGATTACCTCCCCCTCAAAGAGATGTGATTCATTTACAGACCACATGGAACATATTAATTATTGTATTAATGAACTTATATGGTATATATTACATATTCAGGATATGGTAATTATGATATATATATATATGTCATTTTTATAATTTTTTTAGTACGATAATAAAAACAGAAACAATGTTCATGAGTATACACGGCTTATCGTCTCCATGAACAGTGTATTCCATTTCTTAGACATTAATAATCTAAATTTTTATAATATTAATTCAATGTATATAAATGATATTTATATCATGTTATAGATTATTTAATCATAATATAATTATAATAACCAATGATCTAATAACTTAAGACACAAGCAAGTAACAATGTAAATATTATTCGAAGTGAATCCTTAACATAGGATTGTTAACATGAAGGTAATATAAGGTAATAATAAGAACATATACTGTAATATATATATTATTATTCAATAAAATATCTATAAATATATTATATTTATTATATAGAATTCTTTTAGGATTACAAAGAGAGTCGAGACACAAGGTTAGAAGATTTCATCTCAATTTTAATTTGTGTGAGAATCAAGTTAAGATCACCACACATTAATTTTTCATGTTGAATTTAATGAACCTAATTGAATTATATGTATATTGTAATTAAAATTATGTGTATTTTCATGACAGTATTATTATCTTTATTTCATTTTGTTTAATATTTAAATGTTATAAGTTCCGTGAAATGATTTGTCTCTATTTTCTTTCTTTGAGACTCGTGTTTTTTATACACGTAAAAACTTTTTCGAGTTTTATATATTCAAATTTTAGATAAAATATCATGAATATAAATATATTATTTTTAGTCTATGATTTATTTAATTTAATTTCTTCTATGGATATAATGATCCCATGTTACAAAGTTATATGTGTATATTGAGACAATCTCATCACTTTTTGAGATTGTTTATGTTTATGCTTCATTTGCTGAGATCCTTTGATCCATATCTCAAGGGAACTCGTGAAATTTATTCTTCTATGGATATTCATGATATATTAATTTATTGGTACCATATACACACTATTTGTATTGTAATATTATTTTGAAAGTGTTTTTTAGAAATCCTTGCATTACACTCCCAATGGTTGGAAATTGAAATTTTCTAAAACAGGTTTTCAAGAATATTGTACAATTATAAATTAATATTTAATATAAATTTTTACGCATTTCATTTTTTACCAATATCTTGGATGGAAACTTCTTTTCACCTTCGGAATAATGAAATTTTCTATCATTTTTACGATGAACAATAAGGGTTCTTTTGAACTCGTACGAAAAGTATTGATTTACCAACCATCATTTCTTCAAAGAACAAAATGCATTTTAAAAAAGGATAATATTTAAAAATAAATTAAAAATAAATTTCAATCTAAACAATTTTCAAAATTTTCTCATGATCATTCTATACTTTTTAAAGGAAAATGATTTTCAAAATATTTTCAAGACTCTTTAATATTTTTTCTAGAAAAAATGGTTTTCAAAATATATTAAATATCATTTTATGAGTATTAAAGTACCAATGGGTTTAAATATATTATCAAACATCCTTTAATGGGTTTCAATGTATTTTCTATGAATAATAATATTAAAATGTTCTAAAACTTATTTAATAATTTTTTTATTTTTTTTCAAAATGACTTTAATTCTTCCTTATAAGTCATCAATTCTATTTCAAATAAAAATTGATTCCAAAAGTTTTATTTTATAAAAATAATTTTTTTAATCATGAAATAATATTTAATCAATAAATTTTCAAAATGATCTTTACAAATTATGTCCAAACTAAGATAACATCCATTATTGTTAGTCATTCCTTTATGAAGAAATTTTTAAATGTTTCATTTCATTTTATTTAAATGAATGGATTATGTTTTGATAGAGTGATGTCATGAAACCCATTTTTTATTCACAGGTTATATTCTTTTTAATCCCACATATTTTCAAAAGATATTTTATGATGAAATGATTATGAATCCTATCTCTTTCCATAGGTTATAATATGTATACATGTTTATGATAACCTTTTCATTTCATAGACTATGATATGATTATATATGATATTGTGGAAGTTGTATATATGATTAAATTATATTATGGGTGGGACCTATATATCCCTTCAATAAATTGGGAAATGTATTATATCACATAAGAAATACTAAGATGGTCTTGCAAGTGATCATTGACTACCATGATGGTCATGGGAGTGAACCATGACTACTAAGACGGTATGAGTTGTGAACTCATGCTAATATTATGGACATTGGAATTAACCATGATAATTATGATTTTATAGGGAGTGAACTCATACTACTTAAATGATCATGGAATCAACTCCATTGTTATTATGGAAATAATTATATTATTATGTGATTTCTACAATTCCATGTCTTACTTCTATGTAATTTTGTAATGGATTATGTATTGAATTTACTTTTATTCATGTCTTATAAACATCTAATCTTTCTGAAATGATTCATTTATATTCTCTTTTATATGTTGGGTGTGATCTTCAAATATTTTTCATACCCTTATGCTCATTTTCATACTTACGTGTCTATTTTATTTACCCTTACTGAGTATTTGAGATCACCCATTCTTAGGTTTCCATTTCCATATTGTCGAAAAATTAATTATGTATCATGTGGAAAAAAGGGCGACTATTAAGAATAATCTAAATGTAGATAATTTAGCTTAAATTTGTTTTATTGTTTGGTTTTAGATGTTTCCAAAGTCAATATACCTACTATAGACCTTGGGTGTCTATTTTTATAATGATTATGTTTTCCGGAAAATGTTATTTAATGTTAATGTTTGAAAAGAGAGGGTCAATATAATCATTCACAATTACACAAAATAGGAACATTGGTATTTTTTTGATGAGTATTAAATCCAATCCCGAGGATTAAAATTCATAGAGGTCATGCACATGGTGTAATAGAATGATTAAAAAAGTTTCACAGACTTTGGAATGAAATTAGGAATTTGCGTGTTGTTCTAGGACTCATACTTCAGGAAACAAAGAATAACCCATGATATAAAACAAATGGATCAATTTAAGTCACCATGAATCCGTATTGACAATGGTAGTTCCACCATATTTTTTTTGTATGAAGGATATTTATGATTTAAAAAATAGGAATTCCAAAATATTGAGAAACACTCACCAATTTAATTCTTCTAAATTGATAGATGTAGAATGAGACCCTGGAAATGTATGGGTTATGCTAAAGAAACATTACAGATACATTCAAAATCCTAAAAGTTGATCTTTTATATAAATAAGGTATTATTATTCATAAATTTGTGCTTTGGTGTAGATATATGATTTTCCCCTCATTAATCAAACCCTGTGTGATGCCACAAACTAGTCGTTAGTTGTTTCAAACTAGAAGGTTGTATTTGCTTCATGGTATTCATTAATAGACATCACATTATATAGATATTTGGTCTATGTATTTAGCAAATGGTCTCACCTACTGGTTGGTCGGTCTCACCTGCTAGCAGGTGGGAGTCATTTAGTATCACCATGTTACTGCCTTTCCCACCATGACGTTGGTGAATTACACTAGGTAGATGATGGCACAAAAACATCACACAACCTACATTAAATTTCTATAAAACTCTATTATCACTTATTTTAAACCGAAAAAATCATAGGGAGCCTCATTATATTCTATGATCATGTATCATTTATAGACAAAATTGGCTCAAAAAATGGAGAGAATGTTCCTGGGTAAATGATCATGATCCTACAATTAAAAATTCAATGAAAATAATATTTTATCCATTAATACATTTATCTATTGTATCATAATGGATAATATCCTGCAATATTCTATATATCACGAAAATCCTATGAGATATCATGGTATAATACTATATAGGTTGTGTGAACATTATTTTTATGCTAAAAATACTTATTTTATTTATATTTTATCATTTATATGGTGTGTGGTCTCTGAAGAAGGTATTTTGGTTAGTCCAATGAATGTATTGGTAATTATATCATGAGGTTCCAATTAATATTTCTATGAAATTAGTATCATATTAAAACATAACAAAAACTAACATTATTTCACCTCTCTTTTTTTCAATTTATTTGATTAGATAAAGGATCTAAAAATAATTCAGTATATTTTTTATATGGTTAGATAAATTTGATTCGGCAAACCGAAAGTATAGATATATGATTTATATGAACACTATATTCATTCTACCTTATCATGGTACATGGTTGAAGGATTCTTTTTATTCATTCTATGTGGTTTTAGGTTGTTTTATTACATTGGATAACCATGTATTGAATTTGGGAACTCAAAAACATTGGTCTTTTGAGGGGAATAATATAACGTATGACCTCAAATTAATCATTATGGTTTAGTCATTAAAATTAAAGATGTAATATATATCCACAAAATGATAATTAAAATATATAGATAAATTTAATTTCAAATATATATTTTCACATTGATAGTCAATCCTAACACAACATTTTTTGGTAATGTATTTTAATTTTTTTGATTTCAATCCCTTATATAAACATGTAAAACGTTACATTTTTCTAGATTACTTAAGTAGTAAGGATTTATCATTATAGGTTAAGAAAGAAATATAAAATTGGAGGTTATATTTCTTACCATATGAATCATATTTTGTTGTTTCTAATGATTATATTAGAATCCATCAATATCTGGTTAATTTTACATCAATTATTATGGATGAGGATAATTTATTCAAACTATAAAAACATGGCTGTAGAATTATTCATGATATAATTGATCGAAGATATATTCTATAAGAATGATATCAATATTTTTATTCTCATCTATATATTCCTGGAATTCTTTTTAATCATTGGGAGTTTTCATAACCTAGTACGAGAAATGAATTTTTTGTTTAATTACAAAGATGCTTAATTATTAAATAGTTAAAAAACATCGATATCCATCTAGGTTCTTTAATCAATATCCTATATTGGAATGGAAGTGGCATGCGATCACCCTTGAATTTGTGATATTTTATGAAATTCATTAATGTGTAAAGAATCCAATTTTGTGATCATTTTCCCAAATAAACAATATTATATTTTCTACCTATTTGCGAATCCTACCATATTGATGACATTGGAAATATATTTTAGTGAAATTTTGTAGGTTCATGTTCTACATACATATGTTTTTTTATTAGGACATTATTATAATGTATTTGTTATGGAAATGGTTGAAAAAGGCTCTTGATACTCAATTATAAATAAACACTTTTATCACCCATAGAATAAAGTTCAATCCATGATGAACATTAATATCATTGATGATATAATATATGAAATTATACATTATTTTTGTAGCACTAAATAATATCATATATCATTAGAAATATTTTTCTATTATAATAGTTACCAGTCATCTATTCAGATGGATCATTTATTAGGATCTCTAGGAAAAAAAAAATCCATTGTTTTCATGGAAAAATATTGGTACACTGTCATAGATTATGACTAGTATCATATAGTATATGAAAAGGTACGAAAATATGATTCAAAAATATATTACTAGTAGAAAATGTTTCAAAAATAATTATTTATTTAATATGTTAGGAGACCTAGATTTTTATTTTTTGATCATGAATTGCATTATGTTTCCCATAAATTACTTCACTGATTCATGGGAATGAAAGTTTTGGTGATAAAAAGATACATTAATGTTTTTAAAATGATAAAGAGAATTAAAAATATTTATTACACACTTTATATTCCCCTCAAATTCAATACTATAAATTTTTTTTTTTCATATCTTAAAGCTGTAGAAATACACACGTCTTCCTGCACATTTAATTCGATTAAATAATATTATGTTTGAGGTGGAATGATCTTACATGGAATAACTTATTTGTATCAACAATCAAAATAATAATTACCGGGGTGGTTATTTACTCAATGCATATTTAATGGAAAAATGTTAAACTATCAGATGATATGTGTGAATGATAATAGAAAATGTGAGCTTAGTGGAAAATTTTAGTCTCTCAAGTAGTACATTAATTATTTGTGGAGATGATAAGATTGTTGGTGGAGATCTTTTTGCTGAAAATACGTTTTTTAATTTTTTACATTTGTTTTTAATTCATTATTTGTTAACCATATTTTGGTAAATGATTATTATGAATGATAAATTAAAAGAGGTACAGTAAATGAAGTATATTGGGATATTATAGTCGTAGAGTCACTATGTATATAGACTTATTATATCATTTATATTAAGGTTTCATGTGTACTGAGTTTCTTATAGTGAAGAAACAATGATATTAGGGCCCATGTTTCTATTTCTCTATAGCATCAAAGGTGTTGTTAAACTACAATTAGGGAAAATACATTAAGCGGATGTTTGAATCAGTGTAAGTGATTCTTAAAAATTAAATGATTTTCCCTCTTTACCATTGTAAATTTTGTGTGGACTTATTTCTCACTCATTCTCCACCATAATCTTTTATACTAGTGATATATTTAGTAAATAAATAATGGAACACAAGAGTTTGTTATGGAGGACAGTCTCAATGATAGATTAATATGTCCCTAGTTTATGGTGATTTCTATCACACGTTCACATATGTTGTATTTCATTTAATTGATAATTACAAGATAAGGGTACATCCATAAAATTATATAATTATCAAAACCACGAAAAAAAAACAATCAATATCCAACTTATTGTCATTAGATTCTGACAAAAACATGGTCATCATTTCCAAATCCCAAATTCGGGGAAATCCTCTAAAATAATGATGCATATTAAAACACAAGTAACATATGGACCTAAATGTAACCAATCCTATTCCATGTTTTATAGAAATTTCAAGGTTGGATTATGAACATAAATCATTTCGATGTATCACAAATTCATCCTTCATAATATAAATATATCATAGGTTGGTTTTGAAACATTTTTTTTATGCTAGTAATATATTTGATAATTAGTTTGCTAAATGATCCCCTCAATATTATCTAATGTTGAAAAAATTATATATTTCCACCATAGTATTCTTTAAAATTCATTCATCTTCTTCAACACACATGGTTAATCTTATAAAATATAATATTGGATAAATTATTACCATCAACACTAATGATATTCTGGATATTAGTGTCTATTCACATCATGATATTTAATGAAAAAAATATAAAAAATAATCATGATTCTGTAGTTTTTCCTTTTCTATTTCTTTGATGTTTGAAATATTTAAAATAATTTAGTATCAGTTCATTATTCCATCACATTCTTTCATATTCTCTTCTTTTTCATTATTATATTCCCATAATAAATTGACTATTAATCTAATAATTTTAATATGTAGAATATATACTTAAATTGAATCATCGTTATTTCCATTTAAAATATATCAAAGGATATTCAAATAATTTATCTACTCTAGTTACAGTATTTTTGTTATGGAAATCTTTAATTTGAGGGCCCAAAATTATTGTTCAATAATATTATTAAATCTATTTTTCTTGTTACTTAAACAAAATATACATTTTACTTACTGCATGTGTGACGGTGTTAATAATGTACTGATATGTTGTAGAAGGCCTTATCATGGAATAGTCCTATTACTAAAGTATCATCTTCATTATTATTAGATAGAATATTACTTATTCTATAATTCATTTTTTATGACCTGTATATTTGTAAAACATTAATACAATTTCATCACTAAAAATTTCTCATATTATCAAATGGTAAAATATGCATATCACTTTTTTATAGAGATATTGTATATTATTATTTTCAATATTTAATAGGTATCCAATATGTATCTTACCTTTAACCATTAAATATCATTTTGATAACCATTTAATATTACTTTGAGGTTGTAGAATGTTTTCAAATTTTCAATGAGAAACCCTTATGTATTAACTATGAAAACTATGATATTAATTACATATCATACAACTGGCCTTTAAATATAATAGTTTTTCTCTATTTTTTTTAATCTCACTTCTTTGAGTACCTTTTCATAACATTTTAAAAATGTTTATGAATGAAATTTCATATCATGAAATATCAGAGTGGGACTTTTAACTTTTCTGATTTATAGTCATTATTGTATGAGCAACCATTATGTATTTAAAATAATTTCAAAGGTACACTTATGTATGGAGTATAATGCTAGAGTGAATTTAATATATCACCATGTGTATCATTATATATCAAAATGTTTTCTGTGGGTAAACCTTACATCTAAACAAGAATATAAAATATATATAGGTTTTTCTATTCCAATTTCTCTATTATCAATAACATCATGAACATTTCTCTAGTATTCCCCAATCAAATCAAGACATCTTAAATGATTCAAAAATATTCTATATCAACTAAAAACCATTCAATATAACCAAATAAAATCTTCCATTCTACATTATATATATCATAACTTTCATGAATCTCATTAAGTATATAAGAAACTCATAGGATAATTCCATTAAATTTATCCACCTCTTCCAAAATTTATCAATTATACATACATCATCCATGTATCTAATTCTCATAACAACATTATTCACTATATGATGGTACTTGATGAAACATCATAGTAATATATAAATTCCTCATAGATATATAATTTCCTGTAATACTAATACTACATTTAACTCCTATAAGAAGATAAAATTACATTATCAGAATCAATGAAACAACACACCCAATAATTTCATCACTGAAGCATAGAAACTATCATTCTACTTTGAAAAATCATTCCAATCATTTTTAACTATAATTTCCCAGATTTATTAGTAATGTTATCACAATCCATTTCTATAAGAAACGGATTCCATGTTCTATATGTGAATGTATTTCTAATAGTCTTATGGTAGCATCTCATACATCATTTTAATTCATCCATTGCTGCACCTCTATCACTCTTGATGCTTTATTTAAATTTATTGAAATACTTCAATATAATGGAACAATCATGATGAAATATTTAAATATAAGAATCATGTTGTTCGTGAATATAATCAACACATACATATATCATCACCATTTCATAGGAACTTAATTTTCATCTAACTATCTGATGTGACTTGATATTCCTCATTTTTTAAAATATGTTCTTCTTAAACATATACTGACATCCTTCTTATGGATAACAAATAAAATAAATCCATGTCTGGGTTCAATAATCACCCCATTGGATTTGTATTCAACAATCATACAACTAATTCATGTCAAAATATTATTTACTAAATTTCATCTATCTCCCACTTGATAGATATAAATATAATAGGGAATGAAAGAGAGTCGTATAATTTTAGATTAATAAAATTTCCATAAATTATTCCCTTATTATTATATTTGTAAAATTCTCGAAGTAGAAAATAAGAGGGACTAATTTATAGTACAATTTCTTCTCTAGTAATCTTAGAATATGAGATGAAATCAAAATTAATTTACCAATGGTTTTAAAATATATTCCTCAATCCTGAACAATAATATTATATACACTCATGTGATTTTTAACTAAATTAATTTTATTATTAAAATAGTATAATAAAAACATTAACCACAAAAATAAGGTTAAAAATACAAAATACACCTTCTATTTAATTAATTTTACATTTTATTGATAAATTCATCTTCACTCCCATTCCAATTGAATTTATTTTTGAAAAATATGGATAAAAATTATTCATTTATAAATTTCCAATGAAAATTTTCATAAAATTGATAGAAATTATACATTTTCATGAAATATAACATTCATAGAACATTACATGTCTTTTTCCTATCAAGGGATATAATCTATATTATATTCATCAAGGATGTTCTTTTAATTAAGATAATATTTGGAAACCTTATGTTTACATAACTCCATGATAATGAATTCCATCCTATTATGGTTAGATATTCCTACTTACTCTATTTTTTCCTTACATACAATAAATTTTGGCATCACCTTTAATTTCACAATATATAATTAAAAAATAAAATATAAATGGGAATAATGTGGAACTATTTTTCACCTTAGTAAGAGAAAATGTTTTGTGAGTTTATTCCCAACCAAGATACTCCATTTATTTTAGATCTATTTTGTGGTAAACATTTTAGACTTTTTTTGTGGCCATATTTATACAAATTATTGTATTTTGAGAGTATAGTTTCAATTATTTCTTTAATACCCTTTTAGGGTGGAATATTTTTCTTCACATTATCTATCAATGAACATTTCATTAATGGTTTAATACTTTCCATATTTATCATCTCCACTTAGGATGACAATAACATTAAAAATTTCATTTAAATATTTCCATTCTACTTACAAATTCAACACAAATCCTCATGTGTTCCTTGGAAATCATTTTTATACAACAAAGAATAAAATAAAATATATATTTTGAATTAAATCATTCATTTAGTTATTCTTTATTGTACATTATTTATTTTCATTTCTATTTTCATTTGAGCTATTAAAATGATAGTATATTGAAATATAATATTCTAAGATTTCCTATTTTTCAACATGGTATCTCATAATTAATTAGGTTAATATGATTGGGAAATTTTTCATGAGTAGAAAAATATCCATCTATTAACACTAAAACGAGTGGTTTATTTAAAAATATTATAGTTTTTATTTCCCTTCTATAAAAAATGTGTTCTTTTATTGCTGTTGGATCCATATTAGTGATATATGTATTGATTGGAATAACATGTTTATTTTTATTATAACATAATTATTTTTACATGTATTCTTTTAAAACATCTTATATTGTGTTCTTATATATTTAGGTTATTTAGAAACATGATTGGTTTATTATCATATGAATTCATCTTAAAAGTTTCAATCATTTATTGTAGATACAATAGATTTCCTATAAGCTTCCCAATACATTAGAGATAAAAATAATTTTTTCTTTTATATATTTTTATTTTTATAAATATAGAATTTATCTCCATTTACATAAGATTAAAATTTATTCCCTGAGTATAAAATTTATTCCAATAAACTAGATCCTTGTTTAAAAAACAATCACCACGGATACCTCAGGTGATAAACCAATAAATATTTCTCTTAGATTAATTCAATAAAACATTAATTACTTCATATTTTTGTTATGTTATATTCTTTATTTTGTGCAATTTTTGGGAATATATTTTAATAAAATTATCATGAAGAACTTATCATGGCGATCTTCTAGAAAGAAATAAAAAACCTATGAAAATATAGTACAATTTGGAGATTCATTATCTCTGGGGAGGACATAATTTAATATTATGATATTATTATTTATTGAGGGATTTATCATTGTGAAGAATGTAATTTATTATGATTTTATATTAGTTTTAAAATAAATATTCTATCATTAGACGATAACCTCACTCAATTTATAATTCATAATTCAATACAAACTCATATACTTTCTCTCTATATCAAATCATATAATACAACAAAAATCACATTCAGCTTGTAGTTTTTCATGAATAAGGATATAAAATGGAAAATAAATCCTTTATCCATATCTATATTACTAATTTTATTTCTTTCATCACTCTTAGCTTAATTCAATGGTGAATATTATAGGTAGTGAATAAATTCTTGGTGGCATGTGTGCAAACCATGAATTAAGGAGAAATAATTTAAATGAAGAAATGGAAAATTGACATTTTATAAAGAAATAAAAAACATCTACTAAAAAGGATCATATGATATTTATAGATTAATAAATTAATTAATTACTAAGGGGTAGAGGAGTGTTTCCTTAGATATACAACTAAGGGACTTATATTTCCTTACTAGAGAATGATAGAATGAATAAACGGTAGAAAAGTATACAATAGTTGCATCTCCTGCTCATTCAATTGATCCATGATAGCCAACATCATTGTTGAATAATTTTAAATTTATAGAATCATCTACGGTTCCTCACACTCTTTAACAATTCCATTTCCAATATAGTAATCATTATCCTATTATTCTATTATCATGAATCAAGACATTGAAATATTATTAAAATTTAATATATAGCTTACATGTCATCAATGATTTCTAATTATACTAATTGAGGGTATAGATTACCTTTGATTGGGTATCTCAAAAACATTCCCATCAATGAATATCATTCCCCTGATATTTACCTTCATTACATAATTGAATATTCCTTTGTGGCTGATTGGATGAATTTTATCTATAGGTAGACTTTTTTTTCACTTTGAATTCATACATGTGATTAATTTCATATGATTTTTAAATAACTATGCATATTAGTATCATACTTAATGGCTGATGACTTCACTAAAAATACATATGAAATGATTGTTTTTAGGGGGAAACATTTGATGTGTTATCCAAAATAAAGTTAAAAAAATTAACTATGGAATATCCAATGTGATATATGTCCAAATTTATACACTCCCTGGGTGATGTCTTAAATAATATCTATAATTTATAAGAATGGATGTTTTATCAATAACCGTGAAGGATTTACTTCTAACCCTGCATCTCACCCAGTCTATGGAATGTCATAAATGGAATTCCCAATCACCTTGTACTAGAAAATAGTGTCTTGGTATCAATAATATGACTCAGGAAGTATTTCAACCATTTATATAAGTATAAATTGCTAACTGAAATATTCATCACAATGATAACATTTAAAAACAAAACAAGGCCAAAAAAATTTCCAAATTCAATGTATATAACAATAAACAGAACCAAAAGTCACCAGAATAGAATGGGGAAAAATATATCCTAGATAAATCTTTACGCTTGGAGTCATTCAACAACCTCAAGCCTCCTCTACCAAGACCTGCTTGAATTGAAACTCTAACAAATGGATCCACCACCACCATGGTAAATCTTACCATTACCTATGTTATACATAACAAAGTCTATACTGATCCAATGACTTATGCATGGTGTGAGATAAATACAATTTAGTATTTTTTCAAAAATAAAATATTCCATGATATAACACTATAATAAAAAATAACAAAAACGTCTTTTTAAAATATTTTAAACATTTTGAGGATATATTTTTAATGGATACATTCTCAAAAATTACATATCAATGAAAACCCATTTTTAAAATAAGATTGATTGAATAAAAAACTCAAGTACAACCATATACCAACAACTAGAACTTCATATCATAAACATAATGTCACAAGGGAGAACCATTGTAAATTCCCTATAGTAAACTGGTTCTAGATAGACAATAGAAACCACACACCTTTCCGATCATCATTCTCTATTAATCAAAAAATTCACCCCTATACTAATCCATTATTAGGCAATGTATCATGAAATCTAACGGTCTCCAAAACAGAATTCTAATGCACAATACACTATAGGGGAACACATCCCAAGGTCTACTGTTCTTCAATAAAATCACTTGTTTAGTTGGATTGACGTCGTAAATACTATTAGATAAATCTAGGCCTCATCCTCTTTTGAATCAACTATCATGCCTATTTTTAGTTCACCCACCTAGGTAACCATGATTCCTTTTGTGCTAAAATCATTTCACATTACACAATAACAAAAACATTCTCATATACATTCTATGAAATATAATCACACAAAGAAATCACAACTTTTATTGATTCATAATTCATCATTCTCATATTGGTCCCATAATCAAGGTTCCACTTGGAAACCCCCATTTTCCATTAAAAACCCTTTTCCATTTTATACAAACACTAAAACTATTTGGAAATAAATTATGAACCCCATATAAAAATTTATGAAATTAATATTGAAGAAAACAATGAGAAAACATTTGTGGAATCCAATCATTTACATGGTCAATGTACCATTCAAATCCACACATATACCAAATTCATTTTTAAACAGGATTCCCACCATTTATACAATTCCAAATACACATAAATGGTGCACAAAAAACTAAATTTTAAAAAACGACATTTATCTTACAAATCCACTTTGATCACAATCTAAAATCAACTACCTTCAAAAAAACATTTTTTTTAACTTTTAAGCAATTTATATGACATTTTAAAGAAGTATAATAATAGATCAAACATATAAACACCATTGTATTCCTTTAGAAAATTCATCTCATCACATATTAATCTAAAAACATATTTAAAACATGTTTTTAGCACTCAAATAATTCAAATAACAAGTTTAACAATTCAAGAATGCATGATAAACTCATGAATTCTATAAAAGCATGTATACCACATACTTGGAAACATCCATAAAAAATGAAAACCACAACTACAGTAATACAAACCCTCAAAGTGAAATGTGAAACCCCAAAAATCAATTTATAACCCCAAGACACCAAATAAATACTTCCCATGGTAAAACACCCTTTATGAAATAGAAAATGAAGAAAAAAGGAACAATAACATAAAAAATAGGGTGAAATCATGAGAAAAGTGGAATACAAGAGGATTCTTTTAAGTTACCACCCAAGAACTAACCAAAATATAAATCTCAATAGGTTCAAGGAATCTTGGATGAGGTTCCCCTGGAAAAAAATCCTAAATAGGGATGAATGTGGATGTTTTAAGATTAAAATCGAAGAGGTGAATATGTTATGATCCTAAATGTTCCTGACTTGGAATAGTTAGACGGTTTCCCACCCTGGTTTTCCAAACCATGTTGTAAATATGTGTCCATATAAATATGGTGGAATATGACACAAGATTATCACACATGGTTTGATTAACCATGTTCTAGTCGTGTGGTCACCACTATTCAAAATGACATTTGGCCGCACAGTTTCCTGGATATGGGTGCATGGTTTCTGCTAACCATGTGCCAATTGTGCGCCCCCACTACCATACTAAAAACAATTTTTCACCAAAAACTCAAAGGAAACACAAGGGATAAATTAATGTTCAATGTAAATAGAAGAAATACCTCAAAATAAAACAACTGAAGTGACAATTCTTCCAACCAATAAATATTTTCTTCAATGGAATGTCTTTCTAAATATAGTTCAAGAAAAAACCAATACTCCTTGTCAAACCAAGACATCCACTTCAATGTCTGAGGAATATCATTTCAATGTTTCCATAGAATATGGGCTAATGTAATTGAATTACCATGAAACACTTTCTCATGAAAATCCAAAAAATGTAACAATTGTTAAAATATAGAAAAATCAGGATCCAATTCCATCACTTCCTAATTCAGCAGATGTGAAGGGTATGGAAAATAATTTTTCAATTGGGAGATATGAAACAAGTCATGAAAAGACATCAAATGTGATAAAATATCTATCCTATATCCAACATTATCAATTCAATTATTAATACACAAAGTTTTTACATACCTCGTGTTGTCTTACCTTGCTTACCCAAGAAACAATGACACAAGAGAGGTGACACATTCAGAAACACCTGGTCACCCATTAGAAACTCAAAATCCTAAAAAATATGATCGTTATTGGATATATGATGACTCTAAACTCTAAAAAACTACTTCAAGATCAATTTCATCATAATCATATGACTCATGAACTAGGATTGAACCCAACAATGAAGTTTCACCAATCTCATACCCATACAAAGGATATCAACTTTAATGACCATAAAGATTCTCAAAAAATCCATTAAAATTTATGAATGTTATGTATTTTTATATTCAAACTCAACTAATCCCAAATGGTTACCTCATGATTATCCCAAATCCAAATCACATGTTAGAAACATGTATACCAAAATTTTAATCACCTAATATGTTTGACCATCCATTTGAGCAAGGTATGACATCCTCAATATGACCTGTGACCAAATCACCATGTGAAGGCCTTCAAAAAACTGTTATTTTCAATTGAGGTCCCAATCCAAAAAAATTACTGATGGAACACCATGATGTCACATGATTTATAAAACATACAACTAAACTTTCTCATCCACTTTGGATGAATGCCTGATTGAAATTAAATTGAAAATTTTTGTTTTATGATCAATTGTTACCAGAATGGAATTCAACCCCTATGGTGTATCAGGTAATCTGACAATAAATACCTTAAAAATCACATACAACTTCTATTTAGGAATGTGAAGAGGATGATGAAAATAGAATGTCATTTGGTACTCTTCTTTAATATACTAACATGTATAACACAATGATACAAATTCTGCTATATCTTGAATCATACATGGCCACCAAAAGGGCCGAAACACATCCTAGTGCATCCATGTTGCACCTGGATGAACAGACCACTGATAATGGTGGTTATCCTGCATTACCACCATACACAATTTAAATGGTAGCACCAAGAGTCCCTTGATGCACAAAACTATCTTGGGAGATGAAGACCAATCACAAGGTGTCTCCCACCATTTTAAGACTTCATAAACTACTGGAACAACATATCACTCATATTCATTTCCTAAATCCACATTAGAAGAGATTATGATAAATTCATGCTATCCTAGAATTCAACTCTACTTTGCTATTTTTTCTCCATGTGCATATATGAAAACAAACACATCAACATCATGCCATCATTATAATTTTTCAATTCTTACATTGGTTTGTTTTTTTCTCAAATCATATGTCACAAAATTTCATTTACCCAGGGTATACACAATATCCAAATAAAACCCCCAGGGATTATCAACCCCTTTACATTGTCTTAATTTCATATCATTTTGGGAGAAATTTTAATCTTGGATCTTATTTTTTGAATAAACTATGAAGATATCTACAGAATAATAATGACACCAAATATTTATGGCACATATCAGTATAGTTTACTACAGTTCGTGGGTTGGGTAATTGTTTTATTGTAGTTGGAGTTCGTTAGATCCATAATCCACCACATAATCCCACTACATCAACACTGACAAAGATTACCCATAATGAATCATCACACTAAACAATATTCCCCATTACAAGCTATATAAAAATAATTATATGGGTTGTGGTCAACCACTAATTAAGTATCTAAAAGGACACTTATCAGTCTGGAAGAAAAATAATTTTCACCCCTTTCGGGTGAGCACCATCATTGATGAGACAATCTGAGATAAATCTTGAAAAATCCTCCTAAATTATCCATCCAATAATAAGAATATTTTTATTTCAAAAACATTATTTAGTTGTTCCCATGAAATAACTACATCAATATTCTTAGGGTCCCTTGAAACCACTTGTTCAAAGATCACATGACCTTGAAACTTTTCCTCTCTAATCTAGAATGTAGATTTCTGAAAAATTTCATTATGATTATCATCTGGAATAGTTCCAACATGAACCAGAAATTCCACTCATTCTCAACCTCATATCTGGAAAATACTAATATGTATTCAACAAATATCATGATAAAAGTTTCAAACTGCTATTAGAAGTACTTTTTCACGAGTCCCATGAAGACCACTGGTGGATTTCTCAACACTAATGGAATGAACAAGTACTTAAAATGGAGATACCTACTTTGGAAGGCTATTTACGAATAATCTTACTTCATAAAATTTGGTTTAAAGAAACAATAAATGAAAAAAAAATATAGAATCACCTCACCACTTAAATTTGATAAAAAAAATTCATCAATCCATGGAAAATGATGTATTTTCTTGTATGTGACCTTATTTAGCTTCTTTTATTCAATGATCAACTAGAGATACCCTGTGGGCCTTTTCAAAAATTTTTCTAGAGTATCCCATGGTTACATGATCAAGCGAATGAGTCATTTGGATTTAAAATCATCTAGTTGAACATTTTATTCACTCAACTTAGTTTAGTATATAAAATGTGGTGGAATGGACATTAGATGTGTTAATTTTTTAAAATCAATAGAGAACACCACATCCCATTCGATAGGAAAATCTGAGAAACATTCTCAAAAAATGTCTAGGAACTCAACAACCACATGATTTAATCCACTCTATAGAGAACCATCGTCTTCCTTGAATGTGGGAAATAGGATATAAAAACCATGGTTTCTAAAATCTATAAGGTAAGGTCAAGCACGACCTGTCTGAGGATCACATTCACAATACAAATCATGGGTACATCCATCATGTTCCACAAAACTCACTCTCTTCCCATAACAATAAATCATCACTTAAAAACACACAATACAAGGCATACCAACGATCATGTAAAATATCTACATCTCTAAAACAATCAAAAAACCATTTTAACTTGACCCCTGACATAAGGATGGCACAATATGGACACCTGAAACCCTATTCTGACTTATTACCATGAATTGTTTCAAATTATTGGGAATAAAAAATAATATTTGATAAAATAATTAACAAAAACACAATGTGGGTAGTAATAAAATAAAATTAAGACCCAATATCAAATAGATCAAATGCTAATGTTAATGCAATTAGAACCATACCTAGAACTATCGCAAGCCACACATCAAATTCCACTAGTTCTCGATCCACTACAAAGAGCTACCTTGTCCCAGCCTGTGCCTAATAACAACCACTAGCCTATTGATCATCCCTAAGATGAATATATCTATAAGATGATCTATCACATCTAACATGGCTTCCAAATGGAGAAACCACTACCCTAGACAGTTCTAGACAAGCTGTCATTCCGTTCAATTCCACTGATCGTGTACCACTCTGAAATGGGCACACCAATATGAAAACTCACTATATATTCCCCATAATTATACACTAGTGACATGGCCTGGATGTAGATGAACATAAAGATCATGTTTTCCAAACCTTCCCACATGGTTGGGAAAAGATTAGTATATCATTAGAAGATAATGACAAATACAATAGAGAAGGATGACCAAAACTACATCATCCATTCTCCCCCTATTAATCATTATTCCTATTCATCTTAGAGGAATTTCCACAACCCACTATTGACACTACTTGAGATACAATATTCATTATTCCATAATAAATCTCTCCCATTATAAAATATTCAACCACATTAGCATAGGTTATTATCTTAATGAAGAATACATGACCTTATATGGATGGTCAAAATCCCTTCTCAAACTTCGGAGTGTTCAGTTGCACATGGGAATTGATCTCTTGGGCATACCAAACTTTATATACAAAGAGGATGGAATATTAAACCATGTCCTAATCTCCCTAGATAAACTCTAAAAACACCCAAGACCAGGAAAAGTGAAAAATCTCTAGACAACACTGCTTGTTGAAAATAGCCTTGAAATAATTCAAACTGATCTACTCATTCTTCCAAACCATCTCAACTAAGTCACACCACATAAGAATAGAACTCTCTAAAAATAATGAGTCGCATATCAGACTACTTACCATTAAATTATCAACGAACTTCATAATCATTATCTACTATTTCAAATAAATTGGTTCAGGAGGTTTCATACTACCATGAACAAAAGGTTGTTTTTTAGGAACATTTTTAGTGTTATCTATACCAGAACATAGTTCAAATTCTCTATCCTAATAAGATCCGTGGACCACTTCTTTAATGAAAACATGGATATCGGTAATCATAACTTCTACTAACCTATGTTCAATTAGTGAGGGAGAAATCTATCAATCATTATTCAATAAATACATGGGATATCTCTGTGGAGGAATTATACTAAAATATAGAAATTAGGAAAACTCATCAATACAAACATCAACCCAGATTTGTAATATTTCAACAATAACATCGAATCCCAAACAACTACTTCAATCAAGGCAAACCAAATCCATTATAATAAAAAACAAACTACTCCACCCAAACCAAGTGTAAAATTACACACTGAAACATGTAAACATAACATGGGGGATAATTCAAATCAAATCCCAACATCCCATGGTAAATAGAGTCATGTCATGAGGTTTTTTATCTAGGCACCCCACTGGAAACCTAAACCTCAGTCCCTGACATTCCTAGATCAGGTATATCAATACTCATCCTAATCAAGATGAAACAAAATAGATCAACTTTCTTTAATACCATTTTCTTAGGCACCAAGCCATATTTACATCTATCCTAACATCTATCCTGGTATATACCATTACCTGAAGGGTGTTCCTGATCTCAATAGGCTATAAACCCATGGATGGGTTTCCAAAATATTATTTAGGGTTTATTTTAAACAATTATATAAAAATAAACAACATACACAAATAAATAGCCCTGTTATATATGAAAAATCCAAACGAGGAACATCAATTTTAAAAATTCAATATTTAAAACAATATGAAAAATTGAACAGTACCCTAAAAAATATTGAAAAAAATCCAATAGAAATATCCATGAGATAATAGAGTCATCAACCTCAAGTCACCTCCACCAACACATGAATAAATTGGAACTCTAACTCTCAAATCCACCATCACCATGATACATCACTCACTTAAGTAGGTCATATGAATCAAATTCTACATAAAACAATGTGTGTATGCAGGGTGTGATCCATGTCTTACTATGATAGCATAAAAAGGTAAATACTCTATGTTATAACATTTTAAAATTAATTAACATGTATGTTTTTTTAAAAATATAATCATTTTTATGAAAACATTTCAAAGGATACATTCTCAAGAAGCAATTTTCATTGAAAACTCCATTTACAAATAATCATTCAAAAAATATAAACTCATGTACTACCATATTCTAAAGGATATCACTACATATCATAAAAATTATTTCACAGGTGAGCGCCATCGGTAAATTCCTATTGTTAACTAGCTGTGGCAGTACGCTATAATCCTCATTTTTGAGTGATCAAAATATTTCACTAAGCTACCAACAACATCTACATGCATGTGCCATTAGAGGGGAACATCTCCCAATGTCCAATGGCCTCCAAAATTTTATTCACGTACATGATCCAGAAGAGTGAAACCCAAAAAACAATCTAGTGGCCTATGATAATATCATAAGTTTAGTTATTGTTGAAATTTTAAATCCTTCTAAATGAATATCAACGTAAACCACTTTGAATCAACTATCATAATAGTTCATGTTCACTGACCTAGGTACTCATGATTCGCATTGTGCTCAAAGTTTATTTCATATTGTATATATACCCACAAATTCATAAATCCATTCCAATAATCAAAATCACCCAAGGAAATCCCCACAATAAGTTTTCTCACAATTCATCATTATTATAATAATCTCATGATCAAATGTTCACATAGACATCACCATTTTCTATAAAAAATAATTTTACATTTCATACGCACATCAAAATCATTTCGAAATATAGTTATCTTCACATTAATATTTTACGAAATCCATTTGAAAAAAAAACAAGCAAACACAATTTCAAGCTAATAATTTCTATAGTAAAGTCCCATTCATATTAACATATAAAAAATTATTTTTTAATCATTCTTTAATCATCCTAAAATTCTAAAATCACATCAAATTTTCTAAAACAATAACCAACATGAAATTAAAATCTATTTCCCTTGAAAACACCACATTCAACACATTGACATCTCAAGTTCCATTGAATGATCATTTTTTATCTTTCTAGAAGTTAATATAACATTTTCAAGAAAAAAAATAATGGATAAAAACAGCCCTTATTTTCCTTCAGAAAATCCATTTTATCACAGATGTATGTCAAAACACTCATTAAAAAAGTTCTACACCACATAAATAATTCACTAAAAAAATGTAACCATTCATAAAAGTAAGATAAACTGATCTAATAGTATAAAAAAATGGAACCACCAACTTCACTCTTAAAAACATCTAAAAAATGTGTAAATCCAAAACCACACCACTAAATGACCCTAATAATGAAAAAAATTTAAATGTATACATCAATATCTACACCTAAAAACAAACGATAAAACCTTCCCATAGTTTGGAACTATTTTGGAAAGTAGAAACTAAAGAAAAATGAAATAAGAACACATAAAGTGGTAGAAATCATGATAAAATCAGATTAATTCAAGATTCCGTGAACATCCCATAGTAAAAACATTAGAATCATGGAGCTAAAGAGGTCAAAGGATGTTTATAGGAGGAAACAATAGATGAAAATCCATAATTGGGTGGAATGGGGATGATTTTGGGTTAAAATTGAAGAGCGTATGAATGTAAACTCCCAAATTTTAACTAAATAGATAAGTTTTATTCTTTTCATGCATGTTTTCCAATACTGTGCAGCAACCGTGCACCCCTCTCTATTTAGTAAGATCAAGCCACACTATTAGCCCACATGTCTTGACAAAATATTCGTCAACTATGTTGTCACCACAGTCAAATATGATATTTGTCTAGAAAGATCCCTAGGTGTTGGGGAACTGTTTCCTTTAACAGTGTGCCTACCATGTTCCACTCAATACAATGCCCAATATCGCCATTTTTTCACTATGAATGCAATGAAACCCAAGGGATAAATGCAATAAATAGATAAAATTTAATAAATAATTCAATATGAAAACATGTATGTTACATGTCTTATAGTTAAACAAGCCTCATTTGGGGATTTAAGACATATTCACTACTTGGTTAAACATATTCTACTCTCGAATAAGTTATATTACATAAATAATTCAATATAAACTATCCTTTATTATTTTATTATTCATAAAATCTTTGTAAATCCCCAAATTAGTGTATTATTTTCCAATATTAATATCAAAATGACATTAAATATTAATACATATAATTAAAAGTTCTTTAATAATCATATGGAAAAAATAATTCTTTAAATTTAAAATAATTATATAAATTGAATAAAACATTAAAATTACTATTTATGCGATTAATAAATTTTATTATAGGTGTATTAAAGTATCAAGTAAAAATTAATTAACTAGGATTTTTGTTTTTTCTAGTGTTATGTTCAATTAATATAATAAAATTTGAAAATTATATTTATCATCATTTTTCCTCACTTAAACCATTTCACTATCAGGTGATATGATGATTTCAACATACAATAATGATTTTCATACCTTGTTAAACAAATATAAAGGGATATAAATATTCATTCTTTATATAAAAATATAATTCCACCCCCTTTAATTTAACTCACTACCCATTTCATTTGACTCAAAATATCATCCTTTAATTCCTTAAATTGTTATTATATGACCTATCTAAAATCGTAATTTTATCTCATTAATAATGGAACACAAAAGAATGGTTATATTAAAAAATTAGCGTCCATACTATCCACCTAATGATTTATATGGTCATATTTTCTCCACTATTATAATCTATTGTTCTATATTTAATCATTCCAATTGGGATTTCAATGGTTCAAGGGTCAGTTTGATTAGATTCTCAAAATTGTTGAGTTGGAAGAGAATATTTTAATTATTTATATATAAGGAATGAAAAAATTGAGAAACTGTAAAATAATGAATGCATGTCACTCATCAATAACATTCTATAAAAATTCAAACTCACTCTCACCTTTATTCATTATTTATGTGGCACAACCAAGTAGTTAATAATAACTAATTAACACCATCTTTTATACAATTTTATTATTTTATATATATATTTGTTATTTGATTCTTCTTTTGATATATTTGAAGCAAAATTAGATTTTTTAAAAATTTTATAAGTGATAATGAGGGAAAAAATTGTTAAAATATTATACATTATGGCATTTGACTCAAAAACAAATTTCAACACCCATTTAAACAACCCTAAAAATGATGATATCTCCCTATAATTTGTAGAAAACCACCATATCTTCATACTTTATAAATGTAATAAAAATATACACATATTAAAAGTGTAGGTATGTATAATCATATATTTTCATGTGGATTCCATAATAAGAATTTTATTCCATGATTCCAAATGGTTAAATGTAATGGTGGTCCAAAAGAGAGTGTAATTATTATAATGGATTTTTAGTTAAATAATAAACACTATGATCAATGTAAATCATATGAATTTTATGGATTAAACATAATCAAGTTAAGCAATACATTCTCCAAATGAACTGAAAATCTAGAAAAAGTTATTTTAATTATTAATATTCAATAAATGGTTTAAAATCTAATTCATGTATGGGATTTTACCATTTTGATAGTCATTTTAGGTCTTGAGAATTCATTTCTAGTTTACTAAACTATGTTTATGTTTATCAATTCAATGGAAAAATCATTCACCAAATATTTAAATACACACATTTATCAATCATTGTAATCCATCCAAACTAGAATTAAATTTTACCATTTTTATGATAGTTTGAAATAGAATTTCATAACCGAAAAAACACACAAACATTTTAAACAACATAGATATATTAAATGAAAATTATAAAAATAATACATAAATCCTAATTTATGTGTCCAATGCACTACACATACATAAGAAATTAATTGCAATAAATTTCATCTTTCATTTATCAAATAATAACAAACATAAATTTAAGGGCTTAGGCTTGTTTAAATGAATTAAAAAAAATTATAGTACTTTATTAATCTGTGGAAAGGAGGATTTTGGAGTCCCCGATTAATTCCTTCCAAAAATATGAATATAAATACATTATATATCAACCAGTCAATCTAAAAAATTATTTTGATTCAACTCCCTTGATTTTATTTTCATTATATATAAATTTAGTATTATGAGTAAATGATCCAATATATTTGAAATAATTCTTACCCAACATGAGAATCATCCACGAATAGAATAGAAACACATCGTCACTAACATTGAATAATTTCCATTTCATATTCTTTTATGGATGGATTTATATTTTATCTTATAAAATAAAGATTTTTCATATTCCTCCCCTCTTATTACTTCTTCTTACTTTATTTAGATATTATTATACTATACAACATCAAAAAATATTAGTTACACATTCATTATAGATAATTAGTATTTCTATTGTAGAAACATAAGATTGTGTTAATTCATTCTATAAATAATTCTATTAAGGTACATACCCAGGGTTCATTCAAAATTGGTTTATGTGCCCATTTTTCATTATCAAATTTCATACTCCATTACGTTTGGTGGGACTATACCATACTTTCCTGCAATCCACATTATTTCATTATTACAAACAATTCCCTTCAAATTTATTTATTAGTTGTAGGTAATTGAGGTTTATTGGTGTCCTCCGTATATCCTAGAGAAGGATTAAATGTTCACGAGGAAAAATTTTATTCATTTATAACTAATTATTTATAAAAAAACATTAAACTGTCAGAAATTATATTTTCTGGGAATTTAAAGAAAAAATCCACTATCAGTTTGAGTTTCCTATAATTAAATATATTTAGAAACATAATTTACAACTATAATGATAGATGGAATTTGAAAATTTATCTGGATAGTACCAATGAAATCTAATCCTCCTTTATAAAATAATTAATGAACTATATTTTTTTGGTAGTTCTTATATTATTTAATTCATCTTGTGAATTCATAGTCTGGACATTTTTTTCAAAAATCATGTGAATATTAAAAAATTAATGTCACGAAAACCGTCTAAAAAAACATTTATTAATACTCTTATAGGTAAAATATAGACTTCATATTCAAGTATATAATAAGATGATAGAATATATTTCACCGATTGATATGGTATATACCACTTCATTACATGATCATTATGAATTTTATTTTAATAAGGATCCTATAAAATATAATATCTTAATTTTTATTTCATCTTGTGATTTTTATACTTAAAAAAGTCTTTCTGCCTTTTATGTATCTATGAATTTCAAAATGTTATCATAAAAGGATACTATAGTGACTTCATATAGATTCTCATAATGTATAGAGTCCTTATTGGTTGTTATAGTGTGGGTTTCTACTTTAGTAGTGTGGGGAATATTCTTGTATTTCCATAAACAAAATTCTTGTATCCCTTCTTCTCTTTTATATCATGGTTGATTTCATGAAAAATAATGATCAACTTCACCAATCCTGGATTTACATTTGCCTTCTTTATCTAATATATGAGAGTATTGTGATTAAAAAATAATTACATTACCTCTTATAAAATAGGAATTAAAATTATTGAATCTAACTACAGTAGTGAGAAAAATAATTCTATGTTGTTATAAATATAATTTTGCATGTGTTCGAGTCATACAAAGCATAATGTATCCCATGTTAACAATTATGGTTTATCAAGGATAAAAATACTCCCATGTCTTGTTATGAGTCATCACATAACCCTTCAAAAGGTTTATATTGATTTTCTAGAGAGAATATAGAGGCTATGGTCAATATTTATTTTAGATTATTGGAGATTTTCCTAAAAAATAATCAAAAAAATAATTTTCCACCTTAGTCAGGATGGTCAATGAATATTAAATTATTCAAAAGTCATTAATAATTCTTCATTAAAATCATGCATGGCTTACAAATGACATAATTTTAATCTGAACAGTTCGGTAAGGTATTGTGTAAATGATGTCATCTGATGTCTAATATATCAAATTTCCATTCATTGAAATAATTTTTAAAATAAAAATACATTTTCTAACATTAAATTATATTTTTTAATTCTTAAAACCAATTTATTCTCATTGAGTTTCCGATAATCTATTTCCAAATTTTTATGTAATCAATCGATAAATGTACAATGAATAGTAAATATTTCATGAATCCTGACCAGCAAGATGTCGATAGGATAAAAAAATATACATAGCATGCATCATTGGAAAGTACATTTGGAATTACATAACCCAAAAGGCATCATTCAGTAAAAAAATTCAATATTCTATTATTAAATGTGGTTTCTTTGGTCCATCAAAGCTATAGGGTCCAAAAAAAGACCTGATAATCCATTTAGAATAAATTTTTTTCAATTATAGAATAACATACATCTATTTTATCTTTATATGGGATGAGTAAATAGGAATTTAGGGTGACATGATTCAATTTTATTTTGGTCCACATAAATCCTCTATGTGTTCTAAATCCCTGTGGGATGATTGTTGTTATTTTTATTTTATAAAATGGTGAATCCAAATATTTTCCAAATAATTTTAAATTAGTCTCAGACATTATGAATCAAAAATATTTTATATGATTGTATCTACTAACAATATTTTAATAACATTTTAACAACTTACATAACCTTAAAATAGATCATGTTTTGCGGATATCATAGATTTGTTTGAATTAGTTTATAGGAAAATATGGTACAAACTGGTTATGGGAATAATATTAAGTTAATAACATAATGACCACCTAATGACCCTATAATTGTTTGTTTATAATTTTCATTAATTAGTGTTCATGATTTTTGTCTTGTTTTTTTGAAATTATAATATGTAATTTTCTAATTTCTTTATGAAACTGATATATTATGTTTGAGGGATGTAACTTCCATTCTAGATTTAGAGATTCTCAAAAGACAACTTAAAATAATTTTTTTCGATAATTTTGTCCAATATAATCATGGAAGAAATTCTAGTAGTATATTTATGTACATTATATATATATTTTTCATTTGTCACATCATACTGGTCACAACTAATATAATTTTTTTAAATTTATCTATTTTTAAAGAAAAAATTCTTGGAAAAATTAGGTGAATCATGGGATTCTCCTAGATGTATTATCTCATCTAACATTTAAATATCTTACTCAAATTGATAAATAATCCAGCAGTGAGATAATAAAACATATATCCCTCATATTGTTGATTTTTTATTGAATTAGATATACTAAATTCATAACAACCTTTTCCAAAATACATTCAATGTTTTTCCATATGATCATTTATTATTGATTTAGAATTTTTACAAAAATGGATACCAAAAAAGATATGGGAATATATTACAACTTTGCTTCCCCCTTGTTTAATATTTAAAAATCATGAGGGAACCAACATCATTTCAATATTACAAAGACATATTCTAAAACTACTATATGGAAGGTAGTGATTTGGTTTGATACTTGTATGATTACTATAGTTTTATTTAGTTTTCCTACCTATGGGGTTAATTAAACTATGTAAAGAATGAAATTTTTTAAATCTCCCAAAATACATTGTGAATTCTTAATAGTAGCACCTCATTTTGGGATTGGAATAGTGAAAGTACATGGGCCTCAAACAATCATTTGTAGTCATGGGGTTATTATAGTAGATATATTCCAACATAGGATTACCTCCATAGTTCACATTAAAGTGGTTAGTTAATTATAAAAAACATTAGTTGGATTGAGTTTTCCTTCCTTTAGGTAAGGTTAAACTATGTATGTAATAACATTAATTTTATATCATAAATCACATTGTAAATATGTAAAATTATGTTCTCCAAGTGTGTATTGGATAGTGAAAATACCTAGGTCTTTAAATTTTTAATGTATTTGATGGTTATTACAGTATAGGGAACCCTACATATGATTACCTTCTCATTTCCTTTAAGGTTATTGTTCTTTATGAATATAATATCAATAAACATTTCATTCCATGGAATAAGGTGGATGGAATCCCACAAATTTAATTTGAATTAAACCATATATAATTCTTAAAACAATATTTATCACAAGGTATTATTCATTTTTTTAATTATATGGGTTTATTGTTTTAAGTAATAGAGTTTTGTGATGATGTTGGTCAAATATCAAAGCTTTTCCCTTTTATTTATTTTTTGGTTATGTATCATTTAATACCTCCACATCTAGTTTCATTATACCCACATGTTTTTTTAAATATATCAAATCTCAACTTTTGATACCCATATTGGTAAACAATATTATTTAATCTACATTTAAATTATTAAATGGGAAATTGAAAATTTTCTATTTGGGTTAGGAATTTATTGAGTTGGGAGTTTTATAAAGCCTTCATTTTCTGTGTTTTTAGAGTTCATATAATCTGCACAAATTGGTGTTTAATCTCTTGTGTCATTGGCCAGTGAATTATGACTGTATTTTTTTTTAAGAATCCATGATCTATCTTAGTATGAAATTTATTAATGTTCCTTATCTTTGTCCTTATTGTTATATTGTATGTGTTAAAGAGTAATTCCTCTATAATGATGGTAGATTTAATTAATGTTGCAAAGGATTATATTAATGATGCGGATTTCTATCACAATATTGACTTGTATACTCCTCTTTAACACTTTGGTTCATTGTTAGTAATTTTGGTAATTACCTATTGTACATGGATTAATGTACCAACATAGACGCCACTAATCTAGTTCTTCATTATTGTAAGCCATGAGGCTTCAACCATGTCTCCCCATTTGTGAGAGGGTGATGAGTTGTAGTGAGGGCCTAGATTGTGATAATGGGGAGACTCTACCCTTATATATAAGAGTAATAAAACCATGAAAATATTAGAGTATAATTCATAATAGTAAAAAAATAGTTTGTGGAAGTAGTAAATAAATTAAAATAGAACATATTGTAAAAATAAATGAAAATTCAACAAAGTCACAAACATTTATGTCATACATACAACACTGGTCACCAACATGGCTGATCATATAGATATATAAATATAGTATAAAAATATAATACTACAAGGATCTAATACTAACAATATAATAGAACACATACATTGTCTCCAGAAACTACCAAATTGTACCATCATGATCAAAAAGATCCCACACAAGAATCTCTGCACGATCATGCATCTTAGGGCCTCCTCCCAATACACCATGAAATTTCGCTCAACCTAAAAAATATACAATAGGTCCACAAATACACTGAGGTGAAGATGAATGAGTGAGAAATAATATCAGTAGTACAGCCCAAAATGAATCATTAAATATTCTTCCATAAGTGCATGAATATTAAATATGACTAGCCTACATGACACTCAACTGAGAAGAAAAAGTAAAAAAAATAAATGTGAAAACATAGTCAAACCATGGATCCATAATTCTATTTAATTGAGAATGTCTAATCATAAAAAAAATAATTTAATACATATAAAAATATACAAAAATAATACTATACATGATTAAGGTGAATGAAATAACATAGAAACCATCAATATTCGATACATGGTTCCTTATTTTCAATCACCTGGACATCCTATGCGAATTAAATTAAGATCGATGGCCTTATACTCAAATTTTGTATCAATAAATCAATATATGGGTCTGTAATCAGAACCTACATACACCTACATTGCCCAGTGCTGAAAATGTGTTTGATCAAGCTAAATCACCATATGTGGATAATCATCCTAACAATAGCTTCACCAGTACACACCTCCAATCACAAAAAAAAGTGGATTCCAGGGATTTACATCTTGACATCCCATAAATGGACAAGATTTTGACTCCATGCTGCATATACTATGTACATTAAATCTAATTTAGACGCTCTAGGTCTCAATCTATAGGTTTTCATGAAACTGCGTCACAGATGAACACAAAAGTTCTGACCCTTAGGCATTCTATAAGAAGATATCATCAATGATACGTCTTTTACACCCTCACAATCTAGAAGTGGAAATCTTGAACAACATCAATCCCGGGTGTGAGATTCCATTCTCAACCACATTGATATAGTAAGGGGTTATATGCTTGATTTTAGAGGGAACATTAGAGATCCCTTTCCTATGAAAAATCATGGAGATAATAGTAATCCGCAATAATATATAGGTCTATGAGAGTGTAATCATTAACTCTATACCACATGTCAAGGATACTTTAATCATTCAATGATAACAATTGGTTGAATGGAGTGTAATCAACCTTATAAAACAACTAGTCAGGGAGTGCTTAATCATCTGCATCATATAACTATAGGAGAGAGGAATCAACATCATCTCTCAAGAGAGTGGAATTATACAAGAGTATTACTAAATGTGGATCACATACCTCAATATCATTGTTTTTTCTAAACATACAGATTATTGGAAGAACCTCTCTAAATCCTAATAATGTAATAATATATTATATTGGACAAACATCCAAGTTGGAGTTAGTACCTTTGGGTATATATATATTTATGATTTAACATAGATCAATATCTGAATCGTACGAATGAACATCTATGAATCCCAAAGTGAATTAAATATTCCTATTGTTCAGATCCAAAACCACAAAGCTAGAAGCACCTCTATTTATCATCATTGAATCATTATTAAAAAAGTGAATGTATAAAAAAGTGTGATGGTAGATAATCACCTAAATCTATCTCTATTTCCATTTCACTATGGTCTTACTAGTTAGGCAAGGATTCTACGGTGCACCCAAAAAAATCTATCCCCAAAACAGACATACTATCTCTGGTTCAGTCAAATATTGTGGTGCCCATTGTGTCATTTAAGTCAAACACTATGGGGAATCGTACTTAAGATCCTTGATGTATACACATAATCAAATTCATCCTTATTCAGATCCACATTTGGGAAGGTTAGAGAGGAATCTTATATGGGATCCATGAACTTCAAGTCAACAGAGGTATATTAAAGAGGATCCTCATAATATTACATAGGTAAAGGGATTCTACCAAGTATAACATAGGTTATCATGTTAGAAAATTAATCTTATAGGGGACCCCTAGTATAAGATAAAATATAGACTCATCCTACACATGATCATCTTGGTCGAAACATATATAGAAGAATCCTAATGGGTATCTCTAGAAACAACTTTTCTTAGGGCCTCTTCAGACAAAAGGGATCATCTATATTGGGAGATGTTTTTAAAAGAAGGATACAACACATCGCTCATGAGAAGTATCTCCTATATTATCTCAAATCAAGCGTATCCCTATAAGGAGGAAACTAAATTTGATTACTAGAGGATAAACCTATCTATTTAGAAAACACATGAAATTCCACATTGTAGTCCTAAAACACCTCAAATGTTATACCCACATGATATTTGTGAAATAATACATGGAATTGACAACTCATGGGTCCAATTCTTACTTGTATTGGAAATGATTTTAAAACCGAAAAAAGGGTTGATGTGGAGGAGTACATGACATGTATACCATGGTACACATCATTTAACATCATTTCCCCACCTTAGCATGGACATCTTCTTACACAGAGAATAAAAATTCCCATGTACATGTTTTGTTGGCCTAGTACATTAAATGAACCCTACATGGGGTACCTTCTTGTATACCTCACATGGTTTATCCATGTATATGATATGTCCATGTACATCAAAAAGGCATGAAACCCACACAGTGTCTAACTGAGTACTGTTTATGTCCATGTTCCCCTGAAAAATAGCCTAGTAATCCATTACAAAATGTGTACATCCAATGTATGAAATGTACTTTTGAAAACTCATATTCCCCAAATGTGAATAACACATGAGATGTGTTCCCTTTATCACAATTAATGTAGATTAGTTTTTCTCAAATAGAAAACTCCCAAAACAATCAGAACCCGTTGGTTTCTCAAAAAAATCCTTAGATCATCCAACTAGGGATCCCAATAAAGCGTAATAGTGATTTAAAAAATTACACTGTTCAATATACATGTATATTCATAAAAAATATTATAATTTTCTATCTTTTGATAAAATTTTATGAATCTTTTCTTGTTTCCACTCTCAGTAGCACCATATGATGATATCGTGAATCCTGATATTCCCATCAATACCCTTCTCCCCTACATATCGTTCACTCTCTCTCTCTCTCTCATTTTACCTCTCATTTACCATGATATGGTGGTGAAAAAGGGGAATGCATTTTAATGCCTGGAAGAAATGATGAAAATAAAAATAAAAGAATGAAAATTATAGAATAGAAAAGAAAAAGATAATGGGGGTGACCCATCCTTGGTTCCCAATAAAATTTTATGCCTCTCCTAATATAATATCATATTATAGACTCAATAGTTTAGAAGTAATATATATATGACATTATATTCAAAAGATGTGGCATAATGAACCTATGTGAATAAATTTAAATTTATTTATTTAAATATTATTTATTATCTATTTACCTAAATATTAAATATTATGTATGTCACTAAAATTCAAATATATTATAATTCCACCAAACTCATGTCCTAGGGTAAAACCCCTATTCTGTGACCAACATAGTCTTCATAAAAATTATCCATGATAATATTATAGGGACAAAAAAATTTACCCCTTACTAGTATGTGGTAGAAAAAAGTAAAATTTATACTCTACATATCCAGTTCATGAAATCACATATCCTTAAAATCATCCCACCATAAACCTTCTCATCCATAAGAATCCTAGTGGAAAAACGAAAAACCATTCTCTCAACCTGAGAATCTACACAATATGCTATCTAAATTATCTAACAATCAGTCCCATAGCTATAACAACTGTCTCCCACATGAATGGAATTCAACTATGACTAATCTATTACTCACAACATAGGAATACCCTTATCATCGTCCCAAATCAACTCCATGATCAACAACCCATGACTAACATTTATGTTATAAAGGAAACGTTGGTCACCACCCTAAAAAGGCCAATGGTTTACCACTACCATATGGGTTACCTTATACTGCTCCCAGAACATAACCCCAATAAGATTCCATTCTCAATCAGAGAAGAACATTTAAATTAAAATACGATCATCATAGTGATGATTATCTCTCGTTATAATGAAGAAGATTTCAACAAAGGTAATGATATTCTATGACTAGGAGTACACTAGAATTCCATAAAAAGGAATGTACATATCTCTCTAAGACACTCTCAAAACCAAATTGCCAATCATGCCTTAAACCCACACCTGAAACCACACCAATAGGCAATCTGTTTCCATTCTCGACAGCTAGTTGATTATCTTTCGGTACACTATTTACTATAGATGTCTCCTCTACCATAGAGATAAATTTTCATTTATTGAAAACTCTTGGGAAAAAATTCCCAAAAAAGTATTCAAAACCATTGGTCCTAGGTTCACCCTCATCCACTCACAGATTTTAATGTTTGTGAAATTATGAAAAACTATTGTATAGCATTATCACCTAACTCATACTCTAGGTAGTCTTCCGTTAAAATTATTTGAAGAATGTGTAATAAATCACCTTGGTCTCATTCAAGAATAAGCTCACTTGCACTCCTCTTCCATATCGATCACCTCACCTATACCACAATTTATTCCATGACTATCGATCACTTGATGTTTTCCCAATCATGAGAATATAACCATGCTATATCAAAAATAAAATTAGAGAAAACACTCGTTGATTCATCAAGGAAACCAAAAATATTTATATATTTATTCCAGTCATGAAAGACCAGCAGCCCAGGTTCATGACAATAGTTGATGTAATAAACATTCATATAATGAAAAACATGAGATCTTATTCTAAATATTTATCACTCAATCTCATAAACATGAATATAGGAAAAAAAGTAATCTATAAACATGTTATGTCCTCTCCTAGAGGATATCGTTGAACAAAAAAATTGACCTACAAGATTCTGATTCAACACTAAGGGACTCTAGTTCTCCCCACTTTCCCTATAGATCATGTATCACTACAGGGTCACAATGTATAACCTCCTACCCAAAAGACCAATCTTATCAAAATAAGGTAATGATCACAGAGATATAAGAGTGTCAAAATATCAAACATAACTTATAATGGGATGAACCTCTTTGAGAATCCACAAAAGTAAAAAATCGTGGTAGGTCACGATAAAATTGTAAATGAGAGACAAGACTAAATCTCACCATGAATCTATATATGGAAATACCCCCTTGGGTGTATGTTCATAAGAAAAGTCCCAATACCTATTCACATCATACTCAGTGATCTAACTTCTTAAAAATATAAAAATTATGTAACCTACAAGGGTATTGCATATAGGAATCATGGTCCATAATGAACTACAAGGGTCATTGCACCTCTTATCCATTTGGACAGATTCATCAGCCTCACCACCAAATACTTCAACATAGATCCACATATCTTGAAATTAGAAGATAATATATTTGAAATTTGTAAAAATTCAGTTGAATTACAACAAAAAAAAATACAAAAACACCCATTTTTTATGATAATTTAATAAAATTTCTAAATGTCATCACTAATAATTATAAAAAAGAAGGCCTATAAAATGTGAATTGAATAGGAAAAATATGATACAGAAGGAAACTTTTTCCTTTTCCATCCCAGAGTAAAAAATCAATCATTGGACTATTTCCAATGGTAATGATACATAATTCCACAGTGAATCATAAAATCTACACAGCTTGTGCATCTTTCTAGGTGATAGTACTTGAATATTTTAAAATTTTTGATTAGAAAATAAATCCAATACCTCTGGAAACTGGGAATTATTATCAAAACAAGTGATATTGATGATCTTGTCTAATATCCATCATAGTTTTTGACACATTCATAAAACATAGGTATAAAATATCCCAAATAGTAAGGATTAGGGACCACATAGATATCATACAACATTGTAACATCTTGAACCAGTTTCCAAGATTGTGGTGCTCCATGTCGGTATGACGTGAGGCCTCGAGTGTGCCTCCCAATATAGAAGAGACATATGAATAGAAGAGAGGACCATGCATTTCCCTGTAGGGATAATAGTCCCTCATATCAGAGTATGAAAACAATATAAATCGCGAGTATCACCCACATCAGTAAATAACAATATTTTAGAAGTAATAAATAGACTAAAATACAATGTTATATAACAGTAAATTAATATTCTATAAAACCATGAAACTCTTTTCCATATATACAACAGTGGTCACACATTTGAAAAACCATATAGATACAGAAATACCTACAGTAACTAAAATAATATTTCAGGGCTCTACTACTAACTATGAGCCAGACCACCTATGTTGTCTCCCGACAATGTAAAAATTCACGAGCTCGATTAGAAGAACCCAAAAATGTTGCTTTTATAGATCTTCCAAATCTAGTTCACAATTCTATAAACCATGCAATCCACTCTCAACATGAAAATTATAAATTATGTCTACACACACACCAAGGTTCATGTCCTTGGGTGAGAAATAATATACGTAGGCCAGCCAAATGATGGTCATAAAAATTTGATTCCATAAGTGAATGAAAAATAATTATACGCAGATTATATGAGACCCAACAAATTAAATAAATCCAATAATTGTGAAACCAAAATCAAACCATTAGTCTATAATCCTGGTAAATGAGGAAGGTGGGGTCATAAATATCCATATTTATGTGTGTGTGGGTGGGTGGGTGTGTGTGTGTGTGTATAGTCCCATTCCAATAAAAATAGACTTAAATAAGAGTATACATAAGTAAGGTGAATTAAATAACATAACACGAATTAGTTGTAGATACATTTCTTTTTAATCATGATCACCGAGACAGCCTGTGGAAAATGCATTGAGATGATTGTCGTTCAACTCATACCATGTATCATTATGTCGATATCTGGGATTAAAATACCAACTAACTTATAACATCTTTGGATAGCGTATAAAATTTCATTGAGAGAGTTGTGTCACCATAGGGGGATACTGATCCTATCCATGGTTTCACCTATACTCACCTATAATCACTATAAAAATGGATTATAGAGAAGAACATATGTATATACTATAAATTTTCGAGGGCAAGACATCATGATTGTGTTACCATGTAAATGTAGTCTAATGTCTAATATCTAGGTCTTGGTCTTTAGGTTTTCAGGACATTATAACTTAGATGAACTGAAAGGCTCGATCCTTTAGGTTATCTATTATGATATATCACTCATGAGACATCATAACAACACATAAAGAGCTAGATTTGGATGTCATTGCCAGCATCATCCATTATTGTGACATGAAATGAACAACCACCCTGATAAATTATAGGATCACAACCCTGATCTCTAAGAAAATGTCAGAATATCCTCATCATTTAAAAAATATAATAGATCATATTCATCTTACATAATCTACATGTCAAAGAGGGCATGTTCATCCTCTACGGACCCCTAGTCATGGAGATCATAACCATCCACTAATCATGCTAGGTTGAGGAGTGCATACTCATCCTCGTTAAACCATGAGTAAAAAATAGTGTCATTATCTCTATCATCTAAAAACTCTTGGAGGGAGGAATTATTATGACATCAAAATCCATTACCTTTAATTCCATGACAGACTAGCTGAAATTGATTAGTTGGATGCCTCCCATCTCAGGGTACAAATTGAGCATAAATGTATCTTTTTGTTTGGGGTTTATGTGTGGTGGAGAAGTTATCAAAGACCCCAAAGGGTTAAATATTGTTTACGTCTCTCATTTGTTTGGATGAGTGATTCTTTTCAATAAGAATCTCGAAAAATTATCATATGGGTCATCCATTGTAACAAGAGTTCAATTTATATCATTAATATTGATACCGACTCAATTGATATCTTCAATTCAATATCAAGTAATGGTCCCACTCCTTGGACTGTTGAATATTTGTAGAGAGATGAAAATTGATTATAGATAATAACATGTCCATCCTTCATACATGTTGTGAGGGTAATTGGGTTGCTGAATATCTATCTTCTAGAGCTTATAAGAAGTATCATCTCCTTATTTTCATAGACTTGGTTTTATTTCCCTTGAGTGTACTCATATTGTTCGGGTCAATGCTCTTGGGTTACATTATGTTAGACCACCATAATTTTATGTTTGTAGTCTTTTCACTCTCCTTTCCATTTATAATTAATAAAAAGTATCATTTTGTGAGAAATTATCATCACCACTCATTGATAAGAATCAGTTATAGGTATCATTAATAGGAATTCCATGCACATATATCATAGTGGCTTGTTAATCAATTTGATTATAGGATGAACCAATGAAAATCAAAATAATCTAATAATAAAATATATTGGCTCAATCACCAATTCATAGATATTTGTAATGGGTAAATAAAAAATAATGATGTATGATGTCTTAGAAGATGGATCCCATGAAACTACATCTCTGAATCCCAATGAGGAAGAAATATGCCTTACAACCATCTAAACAATGCCCATTTAGAAAGAACCTATTAATATCATCATCGTATTTTCAATAAACAAGGAATGTTTAAAAAACGTGGAGAGTTTCCTAGAATGTAAAAAACAACACTACGTCTATGGACCCATGGACATTTTATTTTGGAACATTGTATAATGTGACTCCCACTACCATATCTACCAAAACCTGACATACTATATTAGGGTCTGTCAAACATTATGGAAAATAATGTGTCCTTTTTGTCAAATAGTAATAGGAATCTTACATTGGATCATTGAGTCTTAAAAATATGCAATTGAGTCCTACTCGGGACACTGAACTAGGAAGTTAAGGGAGTAATCCTCTATATAATCATTGAATGGAATACCAAAAAAGGCATCCTATAAGTGATCCCAAGAATAGTACACATGTAGAGTGGTGTTTGAAGAGATTTTATCGGATATAATGTTAGAAAAGGATTCTTCCTAGGGATGCCTTATAATAGGGAGTAGACAGAGACATCCTTCAGAGGATCATGTAGGTTGAAATATAAAAATAGTATTCCAATATCAGATCACGAGAAAAAAAATTAGATTCATGACCCCTTATTCCAGAATGGCACATATCTTAATGGATATTCTATAAAAGGGAGGCTATAAGGAATAAATCATGATAGATAGCTCTTGGAAAATGTCAAATCAATGGTGTTACTCTAAGAATAAATCAGTATTCGTTAACTAGAGAAACAACCAATTTATTATGAAAATGAATGAAACACCACCTAGTATTTCTCAACACACCCCGTGTGTTTTAACAACACAATATATGTGAAACAATATTCAAAATGGACTAATAAAGGGTATAATTTTGTATATAATATGTAATTATATGGAAAAGCCCTCAAAAGGATGGAATGGGACGACTATAAGGCATGTGTACATTGGTACATAGTGTGTACTGTGAAGGCCCATACTATCCACCTACATCTACCAATACTTGGCATGAAAATTCCCATGTGCATGGTATATTGGCCATATACATAGAATGAACCCTATAAGGGTTACATGGCCATATACCTCAAAAAAATTTCCTTGTATGTTGTCCATTTTTTTAATTCAACACCACACCCAATCCAAACTATGTCTGCTCGTGTACTCTATAGAGCCCACTTCCCCTACACGGGATTCTTGTACGAGTACATGGGTTCATGAATGAGTCCTAGAACAGACCTTTTAATTCATATACAGAGTGTATAATTTTGAAAATCTATCCTCCCCAAATAGTAAGAACCCATAGAATGTGTTCCCTGAACCAGATGTCGTGTAGATGGGTTTTCCTGAAGAAAAAAACCCCATATTGCAGAGAAACCCAAATTCTCTCAGAAAATGTAATAGAGAGTCCAACTAGGGGTCCCAAGATTTAATAATTTGGGATTCATAATTGATAAAAATTAATCTACATCGTTTTTTGGAAAAAAAATAATACAAACTACATTTTTTAGGAATCTGCCAAAACATTGCTCGTTTCCAAGCTCCTTGTCCACCGCATGGTGATTCAGCGTGTCTTGAGATATATAGAAGTGCCCTTATTCCCCATTCTATTTTTATATCAATACCTATAAAATTATTATTTATTAGACATAGGAAAGAGTATACATAGGGTCATGTTCCAGAAACTAAGGAATAAATGAAGAAAAGAGAAGTATGAAAAAGAAAATGATGAAAAAGATAAGAAAATAAAAATGTGGTCAAACATGGCCTCAATTCCCAAAATGATTTTATGCATCACCATGGAGAAATATTTTTTCTCGACTCAATAGATGAGAAAAAAACCCAACCCGATGCTCTGTTCAAAATATATGGCCGAACAAACTAGTGAAAATTACATAATATTTGTTTAATTAATTATCAAATATTATTTATTCTTATAAAATTGTAACATCTTGGAATTACACAAAACACATGTCCTAGGGTAAAACCCCTATAAATGGTCTAAAAACTGGTGATAAATTTTTTTCTATGGTCATATTATATGATAAAATGACCATTTCACCCATTACAAGCATGTGATAGTAATAATTCAAATTTCCTCAGTAAATGTTTTCTCTATTAAAACCATGTTCTATACATATGTGATCAAAACAATAATTAACATAAGGAATTAAGAAATTGTAATATTTAAGGTACAATAATAAGACTCATGTGAATTTATATAGTTATGATTCTAGAACCTTATTACTTTAAAACCCTATCACGGGAGAAGTTAGTTCTTCAATTAATCTTTTAGGTAATTCAAATTAATAACATTTTAAATTATATTCTCCACATTTTATGGATATTGTACAAATTAATGGGGCATTTTTTAAAATCCTTTAAATAATATCTCATTCTATTTAGGATAATTTTCAATTTGTGCTCCTCTAGAATAAGCATGAATTAAATTTCAATCAATTTTTGTAAGCCCTTGTTAAAATAACACTATGATATGGTGGTGTTATATTGGTTTATGTGGGAAGGATGATTTTATCATATCAAACCTCTCCCAAAACACATATATAAATTATCTCCCTTCATTCATGAATCTATAAATCCCAGTTATCTTTTGGGTTATCCATGATAAATGGAATCATTTATAGGGGAAGAACAATTGGGGTTCATCCCATATAGTTATTTCTCTTGACTATATGTAGAACAAAATTCATATGGATATTCCTTATAATGAGAATAGAAGGGACCATGTGGATAGTAGGATTATCAAGGATTTCTCTTGGCACGACACTATTACACTCCTTTACAAATATTGTAAGATGAATGCAAGGATTTTATCATTATATAACATGAAATTTAGGATGTAATTGAATCATTCCATTTTGGATATTTACATCTTGTAGATTATTAATTAATAATGATTAATTATTTATAATATTATTAATGGTTGGAAAATATAACTTTATAAATTTTTTATTCGGTTAAGTTAATGTGTCATCAATGATTTCAAATCCTAAGGGAAATATAATGGAAGATTTATATGAGGATAGAGAATATATAAATGGGATTGTAACAATGTATCTCTACACTTAAATGGTAATTTTTATGTTTCAGTATCTTATAAGTGATGTTATTCAAAATTCTGGATAAAACCTAATAAGTTGTTCTAAACATTCCATTTATAAAAAAACTACACTAAAATCCATATAAAAAATTAAATTGCCATGTGTACATTGAAATGATACTAGGTTTATAAATAGTTTGTGGATGTAAACTTTTCAAATAATATAATGAACTAGACTAATGTAGTAAATGTGGGTTCCATGTTATCTCTATAGGTGGGTGAGTTTTATATTTTTATTTTCTTATGTTAAATGTGCTCAATGCTTGTGAATAATTAGATTTATTAGGTTTTAATTTTTTATAAAAAAGTTATTATATCCTTTTATAAAAACCACAACAATATTAAATAATAATAAAAATTTTAATCTCATACTCTCTCTATGTCTCTCTCAATATCGAATCACATGAAACATTATTGGATAGCCTCACCTGTTAGTTTCAACTAAAATAATAATGTGAAATCACCACTAAATCCCAAATCCTTACCAAGCCTTGTGATCATATATTTCGAAAATCTCATTAATCATCTTAGTACAAAAAATTGTAGGTAGTGAATGTAATCAAAGAGGAATGTTTAGCTAAAACTAAGAAGGCTTTTTGTGTAATTTAAATGAAAATAAACATAAGAAACTCATATAATACATGGAAATCATGATCATATATAGAAAATGAAAAAATGAAATTCAAATTTTAATAGTTAAATTAATTACTAGTTGAATTGATAGAGTCGCATTGGATAAACAACTAAAGGATTATGTTCCCATCATGTGAGATGAATTACTTGAAAGAAATGATGAAAATTAAATAAAACCAAGAACTCAATCTCATCTAATAAAACTGAATTACCCACATTATTTAGTAAACATATTACTTATTTAAATAATTATTTAGGTTTTCTCACTTTAATCATAAACAACAAATCCCACATGAGCAGAATGATTCCCTCTATTGGTCATGTGAACCCCTAGAGAAACTTCTTGAAATGTTGATCTCTACTCAAATTTATTCAATGTATATCAAGTGTATAGTTATAGGGTAAATATTCCATCTAATATATTCATATATAATATTTGTTTCCTTTAACATAGTTCAATAAAACTTCCCATTAATATTAATAAGGAATGATGGTCATGCGAAATCTCAAGAGATTTTTCTTGGAATCTATATAATTTTATATGACATTTAAGTCATATGTACTATAAAACTAATAAATTATAGAAATTATTATGCACGTTGATGTCATAGGGTGTGGGAGATGTCTAAAAATTAAATAAAAATTAAATGATTTTGAAATATGTTGGTTGAAAAGGAATATGGATGGATGAAATAATTTTATATTAAATTTCATGGGATACTAATACATGATCTCCACAAAATGTCATTTCAAAACTAGGTGAAGTCTGACACATGATCCATAGTTCATATCAAATAATATCATAGGGGGCATCGAGTATCAAATGTGGTTAGAATGTATTTTATATAAAGATATATTAAAAAAATATTAATACAAACGATATAAAAAATGAATGAAGATACACCCGTTTTCATTTTCAATTTTTTTAGATCTATAATACATTTACATTCTCATATTAGTGTATGATTTTCCTAAGTTAATATAAAAATAAATTAAAATAATGAAACTCATATTTCTAAAATCCCTCAATATGTTTAATAATAATATTAAATTTAGTTAGTTCAAATGAATCAAAAAAGTCATTAATAATTAAACTCATGATTTAATCCATTATCGTCTTAAATTTCAGATTTAAAGAAGAAAAATTATAATGGAATTTCATGGTGTTTAAATCAATTATATGTTTAAATACCACTATAAATAGATCAAAATTTTAATATTTTGGATCTCATATCTTTTTATCACATACACCATAGATGTTGTTGTGATTTATTTATTAATATTATTCACACACACACACACACATATATATATATATATATTAAAATTTTAATGTTGAATATATATTGTACATGAAATCACAATTAATACAATATAAATTTTCTATGATTTATGGTACCTTTTTCTTTTTTAATATTTATATATTTTTTGTTAAATAATAAAAATATATTCCTTTTATATAATAATTGTATTTAAATCAATGATCCTCTTATAATGTGTGTATGGAAAGATCTATTCTCTAAATTGATTATAAAGCATTATCTTGTCAAAATTTATCATTTTAAAATTTAATTTGAAACTAAATTGATTACATTTTATGTATATTATTCACATACATTGTAATTTTTATTCAATAATAACATTCCATCGTGATTTTTTAAATACTCTCATCGTGAATTTTACACCTTTCTTGTAGTGCATTTATGGGATACATTTTTTGTTATCTTTTAATTCTAATTTTATCATGTTTACATTGATGTTTATTTTTTTATTCAAATGCAAGGAACGTTTCTTCATGTATTGTTATGGATTAATATTTATTAAGCATGCATCTATAATGAATTTTCCATCATTGTAGATAATTTCTTAATGTTTTGTAATTATAGTACTCTTTTATTTACATTTCTAATATCATATATGAAAATCAATATGTTTTATTTCAGTTCATACTCTTTATTTTCATATTCATCTTCAATGAGGTTTATATCCTCTTACATGCCATTCAATGAACCATAGAGAGAATTATAAATTCCCATCACCACATTGTATATGGTAACTTTCAAAACAAAATATCAATCCTTATTTAATTATTATAATAAATGATATTCCCCAAATATTTATTGACCATTTAGATGGATTTTTTTAATAGAAAATTTAGTAACATAATATTCATGAAAATAGTTTGAAATACCTAAGGTGGAGGGCTTATCCATCTCATTAATATTGGATTTGACCATTAAATATTATTTCATCTATGATAGGTATGTAATATTTATTATTACCACATTTCGAATTTGAATTTTTATCCACATTGAATAAGTGGTATGATTTTTTAAAAATTATTATCAATTACTTCTTCAAAATAATTGTATTCTTAGAATTGATGTAATTTTGATTAAAAGTTTAAACTAATTTTTTAATATTCCGCATCATAAGTCATTATAAAATGTACTCAAAACATTATCATTTATAAATGTCCAATTAGTGTAAATTCTAGTTAATGGTAGAACCATGGCTCAGATACATGTTCTGTTTTGAAATGGATCAATTCGACTGCATTGAGTGGGGGATGAAACCGTGAGATTTATTTTTTATAAATTAAGCAGTTTCACCACTTTACTACTACACTTATTCGATGAATGTATCTATTACTATAAACCTATCATTTGTTCTTGGGAAACTGATATAATTTGGAAGGAGAAATATAATAAAATGATGAATTTCTCATCCATGATGGATGAATGAATCCATGAAAATCATGGATTTTACTCCCACAGGCACAAATCATCACATTTTTATTATGAAAATGCTTGTGAAATTTTGTATCCTTGAAATAATTTTTTTAAACCAACTATATTTTCATGTAATCATTATATTTTAATCCATGACCACTAGAACTAACTAGGACATTAATTACAGATAATATATTCAGTTGGATCATCTTGAATAATGATCACCAATAAATCACAATTCACTTTTACACTAAATAAGATCTAGTTTTAATTCTCATTATGTAAAAATATAATGGTTACATTGTATATATAAATCACTACGATACCTCACAACCTCAGTACTTACATTATAATGATATCGTTATTCAATATTCACAATATTCATATTTTTTCTACAATATCTTAATTAACCCATACGAATTTCAGTTTCCATATTATTTCATGATTCTAGATATATTATAATTTTACAAAATTGTAAACTTATTCTATTACTTTTTATTATCTAATGATCAATGTTAATCTTATCATACAAATTTATAGGTATCATCATGTCTTTTACCCCAAGGATAAATAAAATATTATAATTGATTACCATGTTATCTTCAAATATAGTGAATACGATAATTTTTCCTACATTGATCTCTTTTTATTTTCTCATTCTCTGATACTGATGTTTTTAACTTCTGTTTATATTTAGTTATTCACTCAATATCACATATTACATTCTATTTTATTCATTATTTTATTCATATAATCATGTGAATATATTTTTTTAAATTTGAATATCAAAAAACATCAAAACAAATTATGAAATTTTTATTCCCCTTTTAAAACTAGTAAATATATCTCTCAATAATGGATCCATATCAAAATATAGTTTAAAATGACCACATCTAATACACCAAAATTTTTTCTCAATGATATCCTCAAATCACATTTCCATATTACATCACAAAAATCCACATCCACATTACTCTATATCTCCATGATCATAAAAAAGAACCCTCATGATTTGAAAAGTGTCATCAAAGTACAACATTCCACCTCAATTATCACATCCATTAATTTCAACTATAATATTTGATATTCAAATAATCATTATACTTATAAATTGAGGATCATCACAATAATATCACAATTGAATCACTAAAAATATATCATATTGATAACTAATAATATGGGCATGTCATTTAATAAGATATGGACGTATTATACATTATTATTTTAATTTTACTAATTATTTGTGCTTTAATATATTCTTGTTTACCATTAGATATAATCCTCTATATCGATAAATTTCGTAGACATGATCAAGTAAATTTTGTAAATTTTCAATGACTATCCAGTATGTAGTTCCTTTAATATCTATGAGAACAATTACATATAAAAAATGGACTTTTAAGTATCATAGATCGTATTTGGTATGTAATAAAATTTCATTCCATCTATGTAACATTATGTATCATTTTGATAACCATTATTCATCAAGGAACACACCCATTTATATCATTGTGTGACTCCATGATGTGTTGATTTACTATTTTTATGGTTTGTCTAACCATTAATTATTCATATTAAAAAAAAGTACTCTTATAGATTATATATAGTCCTTAAGGGACCATTTTAATAAGATCTAGATTAATATTTGGATTTATATTTAGTTCCCTAAGAAAACCTTATTTATCATGTAGAATAACTCTTTTATAATATCTTTTCCATTCCCAATTATTCTTAAATATATAACTTCTTGAACTGAAAACATCATCTCACATTCCCAAGGCTTCTAATGATGCATAAAATCATTATAAAGAAATTAAATTAATATTAAAATATTCTTCACATATTTTATAATTATCCAAAATATATTACAATATATAAGAACAACATAAAGTACTTCAATTGTTGTCCATTTCCTTATTAAATTTTATAACCCCTTTAAACATCCTACATGTTATCATTTTTAAGCTAATTACCTGGAGATAGGGGTGAAATATGGTATAAAAGATTAAAATAACTCCCTATTTTTATATTTTTTTCATTATTAAACAAAAAATTCTTATCCCTCTTTTAAATTGAAAAGTACAAAAGATAAAAAATTCAACGAAAAACAAATTTACATGGATCACCCTCAAATGGATTAAACCATGGAAAATAGAGTGGAAATGTTCCAATGTGCCAAATATAAAGTGGAAAAATTCTGATATAATGTTCTAAGGGGTCTCATTATCCCTCCTTCAATTCAAGATTTCATAATTTCAAATCGTAGTACACTATTTATACACAAATAAATACATATCACCTCTAAATGCTTCCTCTATTGTCCTTTATTGATTCTCAGTATGTTAAAATATAAATATGATTGTTTTACGAAAATGATTCATAAAATTGAAGATAAACACCTTTTTAATTATGATTTATTCTTTGATTTTGTTACTCATACTTTCTTACATGATCATAAAACTATAACTATGGAACTAGCTGCATAAGAGTCCTTATAATTTTCGATCATGAATATTCAATAGTGGTACTTGAAAGAACAATCACCTAGAGAAAAAAATCTCTAAATTTGGGATAACTAAACTCATTATTCTTTCTATATAACTCATTATGTGCTCCATATTAAAGATGTTTATCATGTAACAACATTCATCACTACATAAAAAATTATTCTAGAATTTTATTTTTATAAAATATCTAAGGAAAATTAATTATTTATTAATGATGGGTTAAGGTCTATTTAGAGTAAATAAAAAGAATCCATAACTCTAAAAACTACATAAATAATCTTATTAAAAAACCTCATAAAACTCAGTGTCAGCCTTACACACACCACGTAACATCATATGACTTATGTAATCCTGAAATGAACTTTTGAAAATCATTTAATGATTATGTCATCCACCATCAATACATGTCACAAGATGGTCCACCTCATAAACTATCATATAATCCCATGAAATATGAGTGATTATTTCAACCATCATCAATCATGTGTCTATGATAACACATAAATCCTAATAATCATTACCTGTGATACATCATTCATTAGATTAATTTTAATTCTTCATGTAAACCATTTTAACATATGAAATCGTGTCATGTTCATCATTTCGTGTGATGAAATGATTCTGAGCCTCCACAAAACAACCCAATATCAAAGATTAATTCTTAGATCATATGATCTACTTCAAACCATGAGATTTCATAACCCTCATTACTTTGAATGATCACGTGATCCTATTTAAATAAAAAGATTAAAAAAAATTTAAATGTTCATAGGATCTACTAAACATCTTGCAATTTTTTATTCCTTCGGGTCTCACGCACAAAAAAACATCATAGTTAATTACGCATCAAATAGAAGAACTGCATTAAAGAGCCATTAAAAAGAAAATTTTTTCCAAAATATCTAAGATTTTTTAGAAACATACCAACTGGTACAAATTTACTTCAATCACCATAATCCAATCTGTCATTAAATTTCTGTAATATTATTCAATGATAAACAAGAATCAATATCATGGTATTTGAAATTCCCCTATTTGGTTTTTCCCTCTAACAACTTATCCCATTTTCTTGACAACAACTCCTATATCAGGATCATGGATTCTTCCCCTTTATCAATGAACCAAAACTTTACTCCATTGTATTATAAACCAATGTTAGAAAAGTATATTAGAACCTAGGAAAAAGAAAATTCACAAAGCATAGGTGTCCCTAATAAAAAATATCTATGTGTGGGAATTCAAATGAATTCAATCAGCCAATATATGTAATTGAGATTCTTTTTTGGAAAAGGATTATTTCAGGATGTATATAAATTTATATTAAGTTTTCACATACTTTATCTTCAGAAGACAATGCTTCACTTTCCTATTGATAATGTGATAATTCATTTGAATGTTTCTAATATGAGTGATCGATAGGTTTTTTCATAGTTTAATTGAACATTAATAAACATATTTATTTATGGTATAATACATCAATTTAACTTGAATATATTCATGTTACTTCTTAAACCAAAGTAATTATTTCAAATGCAGAGTATCCATATTTTATTAATATTCTATAGTACTTATATAAATGTAATATTGTTTCTTCCATTCCAAATAAATAGGAAATATTCATATATAAAAAAGAACAACATTTGGTTGAATTTTTTCCTCTGTTGAACTACCGAAATATTTATTGTTATATCTAATACAAATTAATAAAATTTTTGATTACATATTTATCCAAAATCTATCATTAAATATATATTCTAATATATAATTTCTTTTCTTTGTGTATGTGTCTCTACATAGGATTAAATTGATACCCAACTACATAGAATGTGGGAAAAAATATTTTTCATTGTAATCATAAACTTATGAAATATTATAATGGTATACAATAATTTTTTTATACTCTCTAATTTCTCTTCATCACCCCATGATAGATTAATTAAGAATGAAACTAGTGTTTCCATATTCAAATATTTCAACACCCTAAATCATTTCAAACCCACCTTTTCATATTTGGATTGGAAAATTAATGTTCTATTTCATCATTGAATTACCTATAATCTCTGGGAAAATGTTATACCCCAAATCATTAACATTTTGAACTCATGTTTTCTGAATAATGAAATTTTTTTAACTACACTTAATTTGATCATACAAATAGTATATCATCAACATACACTAGTACCATAATACAATAATTACTCTAAATATTAAAAGATAGATTATAATCAACTTCAAAACATTTGAATACAAGATACATAAAATACTTATCATTTCAAGAATATCAAGATCTTGATTCATACATCATTCTTTGAAACATATTCTAATTTTGAAATACGCAATTCACGTATTCATGGATGATAAAACCATTTGGTTTTTCAATATAGACATCATATCCAAGAACCCCATTTAAATATTTGACTTGAAATCCACTTGTAAATCAATGGATATAATGTTCTCTAATTTTACCAAGATTAATAAAATTTTATCTAAACTTGTAACAAGTGAAATTGTTTCTTCAATATATATAAGACACATATGAGAGTATCATAAAAAAATTTATTGCTAGTATTGAACAACATTGGTGAATTCATTCTATTTGTATTAGAAGAACCATTTTATAATAATGAAATTATTATCTACTAGACATAAAAAATATCCCAAATCAAATTATTTTGAACTTGGTCAATCCATTAATTCATCACATGAACTCATTTTTTATCGCTTTCCAAATCGTAAAATCAATTTTTACCTACTAGTTATAGGAAATATAATTTTAATATATTTTTCATCCTCATAATCCAAATCAGTGTATTCTATTCATTTATTATGAACTATAAATCAATTATATCTCATCTATTTATATTATGTGAAAAATGGTCTATCATTATCCTAATCATCATTTAGAACTTCTCTGAAATCCATTTCATGAACCTTTACTCCCTCTGAGCTGCTAATCACTTCATCATTATCCTCTAAAAACATCTCCATGATTTGTAAAACAGTTTTCCCATTTTCCACCAAAATAGTATCATTTCTCTCCATAAAACTCCTTAACATCTTATCAAATCATTTATATTCATTTTTTTATTATATATTAATTTTCCCTCCATATCCATTAGATTCCATCTTCCTATGTTTTACTTGTGAAAACTAAAAAGCACTTTAATTTAATAATTCTTCCATAAAACATATTTAATATAGTATTTAATCATTTGGGCACAAAAGTGAGTGGATATAAATGTATACCAATGTCAACATTTATTCTTTCCAACACATTTTTTGTAGTTATTTCTTCATAAGAATCATTCAGAGAATGTTATTGATAACTTGGTTTCTCTATAAACCAACCCATTTTTCTATTGAGTTATAATTTATAGGATTTTATTAAATATTCCAATTATACTTGATATAATCCTCCACAGATCTATTTTGGAAATCCATTCCATTATCAGTTCAAAACAACCTTATTTTTTGACCAAGAATCATATCAACTTATCTCTAAATATTTTATAATGCAACAAATCATCTATAACTTGTGGGATGTTATGGAAATTAATTAAATACGACTGAAATAATCAATTAAAAGGAAATATATTCTATCCACATCAAATGATCTTAGTGAAATGGTTCTATACACATAAATATGCACCATTTTAGGCACACATATTGAACTGTTCCATTTCTCCTTTAATGTATTTCATGTTATTTCAAAATTTTAGAAGACATAACATGTATGATTATAATCACATAATAACCGTCAGATATACCAATTAAAATCTCATTTCAATAGATCTTCCATGGATGGTTGCAATAGGTTATAAAGAAATTGATTTTAAAAAATTTATTCTTCTTCCTTGGATAAAAAACCATATCTTATTCTCTATACACTAGATAGAGATATCCCTTCCTGTTCTTTACCTCATGTAAAAATAAAAAATATTTCCCCATGACTATACAAATGTTCATAGAAAATAATATATTATGTATTATGTAACAAAGATTAATAAAAATTAAAAAGGTTCAACTAATACCTTCAAAAGTTAGAGTTGGTGTCCTAGAACCAACTATTTGTACTTTGAATACATTAATGTTCAGTGTATTAAATTATATATTAAATATATTATAATATATTTTTCATTTTTCTTGATGAACATACTGTAATAATGTTCTAGTGTATTTGTAAAAATGATATGGCCATGGTAATTACCCATTATGATGATAACCTTTATGTGATATCACTATATTCATAATATAGTTCTGTGGTTGGATAATATATTATGATGTGACATATAATATATAGACATTCATGTGATAGTACTAAAAAGATAATGATACTTCTTCTCCTTATGATTGAAATTGGTAATGTATAAGATGAGAGATTATGAGAACCTTAATACCATTATCAATTATGAATGTTTTTGTGTCATTGGTTATTCATATCTATAAGTGTATGTAACGGTCAATACACATTATGATTATCATAAATTTCTATCACAACTCACACACCTAGATTTTCTAATGAAAACCATAATGCTATATGTTCGAGGGATGTATAGTATAGTGGGTGGATCATGAATTACATGTTATTAATGGATATTTCAAGAAAGGATTTTTTCCATTCCATATTTATATAAATTTGTATCACGTCGCTTTTATTGAAATATAATAATCACCCAACATTTAATGGACAATGTGTAATTATGAGTTTATTTTAGATAGTCAAAGAATGATTTATCATGAATATTTGTTGATGAAACCATAATGTTACAAACTTGATGAGAATCTGTGGAAAAGACAATATATTATAAAGAGAGTGTTCAATTGTTATTGTGGTTGTTGCGACGTTAAATAATTTTTCTTGAGTGAATTTCCAATTTCTAGACATTAATCTGGGACTTCAGGGAAGCCCACATAATGCCAACAAGAAAGTATCCTAGTGGGTCAAAAACTATGTGTTTCTAGTATTCTCGATTAAATTATATTTGAATTTAATTAATGGAAAAAGTATTATTCTCAAAACTATGAAATAATTTTATTTAGATTATAATGATCACATTAATTAAATAAATAATTATTCACAAGATTGTGAATAAAAAATATATGATTATTTTATTTAATATTAAAATAAATTATTTACTAGTTTCTGAATTAAATATTTATTTTGAAGAATAAAATACTTATTTAGGAGGTCAAAAAATATTGGAGGAGTTAGACTAGACAAATTCTATTTCTGGTGATAAAAAAATACTTTATCAGTTGGAAAAAAATATTTATTTATTTTGCGCAATTTTGAAGAACAAGAAAATTATAATATTGTATTTATTATTTTTTGGCATGTGATTTATTTAATGGTTACAATTATATTTAATGGTTTTTAGGAAATTAAAATTTGTAACTGAAATCCTAGATCTATAAATACACATTTACCAATATTATGTGAATAATTTGTAACCAATTCCATTATTTGAAATACAATATTGTTTCACACAATTAATTCCTTATCGACTCTTCCTCATATCTCCCTCTCAATAATGAGATACCCAAGATAGAATTAATTAAATATTGATGAAAATGAGATCAATAATGTACAGAACAAGACAGTCGTTTCACCGCACATGCACCTGCAGAACAAGTGGTATTGTTCGGAGAACATTGAAGCACCTGCGGATCCTCGATAGAGGGATTCTACAATTGGATCCTTGCAAGCACGACCAGGAAATCTGGAATGACCCTTTTGGAAGATCAAAAATCATAATGTATGAATGCACCTAATAATGGGTATTTAATTATTCATATATTAAATAAATTATTTAAAAATTAAATGTTTAAGATCCTCTATCTTGGTTTTAGGAAATAATTACGAAAATAAATTTTAATATATCACCCACTAACACATGCTTCTGCTGCACCCGGAACCAAAAAGTGGTATCATAAGGTCACATGTAAATTTATAATTTTTTATTTTGTTAATAATATATGATCAATTTTGTTTATATTTTATTTCTTGTTATTCATTCTTTAATACAATTTTATCAAACTTGTTATTGATATATTATACTTGTTAATTCCATATTCCAGTTTCATAAATTTTTAAGAAAAAATAAATTTTGAACAGACACTCTATAATGGTGTTACAAATCATTTTCTAGTAAAATTGTGTTACGTAGCATGTAGAATGAGGACACATTTAATACTCATACCCAATGTATCTAGATATTTCAAGTAATCAATTTCACATGGGGATTTTATTTCACAGTATAAGCTGACCAGGACAACCTATCACATAAGAATCCGATACAGGGTGTGTAATTGGCATGTACACATTGTGTAGTCTGGTCAAGTTCAAACACCAAAGCCCAAGGCATGATACATGAATATATAAAAATTGAGGTTAATTATGTGTACTTAATGGACACAACATGTAATAGCCTATTAATGTACCAAATTTAAAATAAATTTAATTTAAAATTGCAACATTAAACCCTAATTTTATTAATTATCACACCTTTTAGTTTTTGAGAATTTCATATTGGTTTAATAGAATTTTAAAATGAACCATTAATTAATTTTTATTAATATTTCATTATTGATTCATCCATTTATTTTCCATTAATAACATTAATTAAGGGTATCACCAAATAAAATCATAAAATCATTATGCCAAATGGAAATTAATTAATTAATTAATTAACTAAATAAAACTCATTTATCGGAAAAAATAAAATATTTAATAAATGAATTCTATCCTTATATGTTTTTGTATTAATTACATGTGTGAATGTTCACAAGCTTGACCAAGACCTATGTATGTATTGTCATTTTTTTTAATTATTTTATTGGTTTTAAAGTTTTTAATATTCTATTAACAATGTCCTATGAGTCATCCTTCCCCCTATTATTTTTTAGTAACTACATGTCAATAGATATTTATGTAATTACTATTAGCCAATAATTGGATTCGCTCACCTACGTGTTAGTAATCAGTATTTTTAATTAATTAAGCATCAAAAGGATTAGGGGGACCGTTCAATATGGTATCAAAATCATTCCAACTCGGTGATACATATGTGGAAACGTGGAATGTTATAGATCATTCCAATTCTGACATAATTAGTTATTTCCGCTAGGTAATATGTTTATTTTTAATGTCCGCCCATTGAGTCATTCCTTAGATCAAGAACATGATTGGGTCATTTAATTGATTATTTATTTTTTATTTTATGCATTAAATAATATATATTGATTCAAGACCATGATCACAGAAATGAATGACATAATATGAAAAGATTAAAATTAAATAAACTTGATTATGCATAAATTTATTATCCAAACATGGTTTATTAAGAAAGTAAAAAAACCCATAAATATTAACAAGACATATAAAAGATGAAACAAGATAAAATATAATGCATCAACAAATTAAAATAAAATAATCTATTATTAAGTAAGATTATGCCTTCCCTTACTTGATTATGAACAAAACACAAAATAACTATGTATTTTACCAACCATTTTCTGAACAATCAATTTTATAAGCAGTGTAGTTTTCAATAATTCAGGTTTACATAACTATTTTATATCATGATAATAGCCAATTCTTGAAATAGTGTAACTTTGAAGGAAATGTAGAAAAAACCTAGTTAGGATTTCATGATTGGGTAGTCCATTCAATAGATAAATGACTAGTAATCTTGTAGTTAGAAAAGACTTTACTATCTAAATACCTTTAAAATAGCTTGGCCAACACTTTTTGGGGTTTTCTGAAGGGGAATATGGATCCTTTACACTGAAATTTCCCAGAAACTATACATACTATGTTCAATAGTGAGGGGTATTGGGGATTGATAAAATAGTGGGAGATTTTATAAAATAAAATAATTTTTCTCAAGAAATATTCAATTAATAAGTATACTAATAATCATATATTTAATCTACAGAATAAACTGAAATGTACATTATCCGGATGATCATTATTGGATAAGTAAAATATCATCATCGATAGTAACTTCTAGGAGTGTTTTAGAAGCCTTCATATTTTTATACTTCATGAATAAAAATCTTAGGTGCTATAATCATTAACGCCTGATCCGCCTACATAAGAGGTGAGTGGTAAAGGGTTCATAGTCTACGAAAGACATATCAATAAAGATGTAACCATAAAATGTTTAATGTTTTCATATATGTCTTCTGATCTCATGAAGTCTCAAAATAATATTTATTATTAAATATTACTTGAGAACCTCTATGGTATTTATGAGGAAATATCTGGATAGTAATAGTTTGAGATTTCAAAGTCACCCTTTTAGAGAATGATTTGAGGGTGTTCCCCAACATGGCCTCAAGTTCTCATGCCCAATTGATTCATTGATAAACTTGACGTTTAAGGGTTTAGAATCCCTAGAAAAGATGGAATTACTCTCAATATTTCTTTTCACAATTAGAGATTTACTAGTTTTGATGGTAATTTTAATGTGAACAACAATGAGAAATCAATGCTAGATCATTCTATCCTCCTTCTCCAAGTAGTATATATATGATGCTTTAATAGTCTTCCATTATTATAGTGAAAAACAGAAAGGGATAATGATCATTTACCAAAATAATATTTACACCTTTACATGAAGATGAAGATGAAAGGGGAACGAGGTAATATGGAGGGGTCTATTTTTCATTTGGCAGGACATGCCATCAGTAGAAAAACTACACCCAGCTAAAGAAGTAAGGGGAATCATAAGGTGAGTTTTTTACCAAGTGAATTCTAACTATTTATACAAAGTGGTTATTCGATAAATATTGTGTTTCTCATATATGTATTAATTTATTAGAACATAGTTGATTAAAAAAAATTACTAATGGGAGTCAGATATACGTGATGCTAATAGAGCTAATCTTACTTCAGTATCTACCGGGGACTATAAAATCACATTGTCAACCAGAATAATATTGGTTTAATGGGATTTCTATGTGCCTTCTATTACCAAAAATCATTATTTATTTGTCTATACTTCAAATGTAATGATTATAAAATTTGTAAATACATGTTGTTTCTTTTATAAACATTTCATTTTTTATTGTATGTCACATTTACATAAAGGCCTTTATGTGTTTGATTAAAGTAAACACATAATGGAAATTGATAATGAATTTACTTCACATGACTCATACCGCACCCAATTCAGTAATCACCATCTTGGTCATGTAAAGGAACAATTTTTGATAAAATTACATCTTGTGGTATATTTATAATCTTTTGAATTAAAACCACTTGGTGTATGTCATTCATGTTTATAAGGAAAAAAATGAAAAATGCCCCATTTAGCGGGAAAGGTGAAATGTCTAACAAGATTATTTAATTAGTTTATACCGAATTTTGTGGATCATTTCCTATTGAAGCACGGGGTGGGTACTCGTACTTCATAACTTTTATATATGATTGTAGTATATATGGATATATTTACATAATGAGGTATAAGTCGGATTATTTTGATAAATTCATCTAATAAAAGAAATATGTTTAGAGCCACATAGGTATGAAGATTAAGAAACTATTATCTCATAGAGGTGGATAATATCTTAATCATGAATTTATTAATTACTTATGGGATTTTGGGATATTATCCCAACTCACTCCCCCTTACATTACTTAGAGGAATGGTTCATGTGAAAGGATGAATAGAACCTTGTTGGACATGGTGGGATTAATGATGATTCATTCAAGTATTCCATTATTCTCTTGGGGTTATACATTAAAAAAAATATCAAATACACTAAAACAAGTACCAAAATTTTTTGTATATGGTATTCTAGGAAACAGTTTGAGGGAATTAATTCCAATGTTATCTAATTTACAAGGGTGGGGAAGTAATGAATTTGTTAAGGCCTTTTCAAAAAAAAACTATCTCCCCAGGCACATTGAGTACCTTTATAGCATACCCTAAGGAAATAAGGGGATATTACCTATATGAAACATAAAAAATGGTTATAGTGGAAACACACAACATATACCCTTAGAGGTAGCACATCTCAAAGAGGGGAAATAGGAGAAAGATAAACATCGATGAAGTTTAGGATCAAATAACACGGAAGTTGGTACATTATTATATTCCATAAAGAACCTTGGAAGAAGAAATTGGACTAGAGACACATCAAATGGAATGAAGTACATGGGAGGCGAAAGAACCAGAACTGTAAGCTTTCCTTGTTACCAAGGATGTTGATTCATTATTAGTTGATAATAATGATCCTCTAAGATAAAATGATTTAGAATGTGGCACCAATGGTTCCAAGTGCATAACAGAAATGAATTCTAAAATTGATTTTAGGTACCAAAACCTTGTATATATTTTTGAATATCCTATGGTGGATGTAAATAAATTTGGTTGAGAATGTGTATGAAAGAAAAATATGGTTATACACTGACAAATTAGTACCTATAAGGAATGGGTAGTTGCAATGGGGAATAAACATCGTCAAGGTATTGACTAAGTTGAAACAATTTCATCAGTTGCATTGATGAAATCCATTAGAATTTTACATTACATTATATCTTACCTTTACAATGATATTTTTAAAATAAATATCAATATTGTCTTCTTAAATGAGAACATTCAATAAAATTTATACATGAATAAACATGAAGGATTGGTGTTTCAAATTGATTCCATTAAGATATGCATGTTGGAAAAAACCTTTTATGGATTAAAGAAATCATTCAGGTACTCAAACATTCATTTTTATGTATCCATAATACAATTTGGTTTTATAATGAATTAATTGGAGCCTTGTGTTTATAAATAGTATATTGTCAATGTAGTAATTTTCTTAATAGTATATGTTGATTACATATTTATTATTGGAAATGAAATACCAGTCTTACAATCTATTAAGGCATGGCTGAATAAATTATTGGGAATTAACCTACCAGGTATAGGTAGTATATATTCTTAGAATCAATATCCATCATAATAAAACCCAGATGTGGCTAAACATAAGTCAATGTGTAGGAATTGACATGATTCTAAAAAGATTCTGTATGTAACAATCAAAGATTTGATTGTTAGAAAAATCATATGGAATTCATCATTCCAAGAAAATTTGTCCCCATACCCTTGAGAAATGTAAAATAAGTGAAATGATTACATACACATCAGTGATTGGGTCCATCATGTATGATATTCTATGTACTAGGATAGATGTCCTCTACTCATTATGTGTAGTGGGAATATAGCATGCTGAACTAGGAGACTGCCATTGGATGGTAGTCAAGACTATCCTTAATTATCTAAGGCATCCTATGTATAGGTTCCTAGTTTATGGAGTAGATGAGAAAGTATTCATTAAGGATATTCCCATGCCAAATTCTAGACTGATCTAGATGACAAGAAGTCAAATATGGGAAACATCTTCACTTCGAATGGCGGAGCACTATGATGGAAGAGTTGAGAAATGTTTTTTCTCACAGATTATACAATAGAGTTAGAGTAAATTTTCACATCCGAGGTTTCTAAAGAATGAGTTTGGATGATTAATTTCATAAAATATCATTATGTGGTACCTAATAGTAAAGATCCAACCACTCCATATAATGATAAAACATTAGTAACAGCTCTTAGAAAAGATCCAAAGTCACATTAGCAGATAAAGCACATACATCATAATTATCATCTCTTGAGGGATTTTTCTCAGAGATTTGATGTTGAGGTGAGGATTATTTCCACCGATGGAAATGTGGCAGAATCCTTGACTCAATATTTGTATTAGCAGAAGAATTATTATCATGTGAGGTTTAGCAGGATGAAATTCATAGGCAGTCGGATCCAGTCTATGTGGGAGTTTTGTAGTTATTGTGTCCCAGACCAAACTCTTTATACATTGTTTGGATGAAAATTTGGTGTATTATATATTAAATTAAACAATTTATTACATATTTTTAACTATTCTTCATGACTATAATGTAATAACATCCTGGATTATTTGTCACATTTATATTTTTATAGCAGTTCCCCACTAAGATTAGAACCGTTATGTGCAATTAAAATAATCATAATATATTTTTTCATTTTGATAATGTACTATGATGTGACACATAGTATATAGACCATCATGTGCGAGTACTCATAAGAATATAAGACTTATTTTCATGAATGTTTCAATTGTTAATCGTTATGATGGATGATTATGAGAATAGACTCGCAAGTACGATTTCCACTTGTTTTCCTATAATCAGATATTCTTATCTTCAATCATGTGTAATGGTCCATAGACTATTACATTTTTATTAATATGTGTCACGACTCATATAGTAAGATTTAGTAACGAAAAATGTCTACCCATATATTTGTGGGAAGTATGGTATGTTTGGTGTGTCACGAATAACATGTTATTAATATATAAGGAAAAAATGATTTGTCCCTTCCATGTTTATGTACGTTGATATCTGGTCCCTTTTATTGAAATACAACTATCACCTTAAATTCCATGGACATGGTGTAATGAATATTTTATTTCAAATATTTAGAGGATGATTTATAAAGCATAATGGATTATAAAACCATCATGAAACCTCATAGATGAGATAATGTCATAAATAGATTATAATACATTATAATATTTAATTTTTGGTTCTCATCATTATAAATTTCAGTTCTTTATATTCGGTTCCATGACCCATTTCAAGATAATAATATCTGACTTTAGGAATTAATTCCTAATGAAAACGAGAAAAAACCCAAGATGGTCACACAATAACTGTTTCTAGTGGTCTTGATTAAATATTATTTGAATTTAATTAATGGAAAAAAATTTATCCCCAGGACTATGGAATATTTATATTTAACTTATAAAGATTTTATAAATTAAATAAACATTTATTAACTGAATTTTGAATAAAATATATTTATTTCTATTATAGAATATTTAATAAGTATTAATTTAGTTGATTACGAATAAAATATTTATTTAATAGAATAAAATATTTATTCAGGTGTTAAATAAATACAAGAGGAGTTCAGAAGGACCACATCTATGTACAATGATAAAATAATTATTTACATATTGGTAATTATTATTTATCCATTTGTGCAAGATAGAGAACTACAAAATAATAAAACTATAATTATTATTTTGTGGAATGAGATTTCATTAATGGCTATTATTATATTTAAGGGCTTTTATATAATTATATATTTCTAACTAAAATCCCATATCTAAAATTAGATTGTTATATTTAAAATGTAATTAATTCAAAACCAATTCAATGATTGGGAAGAAAGAATTTTTGTGCACAATGAATTCACTATAAACTCCTCCTATTTACTACCTCTAATGAATGACCACCCCAAGGGAAAATTTCTTCAAGACCAATGAAAAGGAATTCATGAATGAACAATGAAATATATGTTTTCTCTATTCTAGCACCCAAAGAATGAGTGAAATTTCTCAAATACCAATGAATAACATTTGGATGCAGTCATGAAGGATTGTACCCATTAATCCTTATATCCGCAACGAAGGCTTCAGAAAAGATCTTTTTGGATGATCAACAATCATCAATGAATAAATATTGAAAGCCCATATATTTATTTCTACAAATATTATATAAATTAATTATAAATTTGACATTAAAGGTCCTCTCTCTTGGTTTTCGTAAATTATTATTAGAAGAAATTTTTATATATCACCAAAAAAATAATGTTCCCACTATGGCCCGAACATACATTAAACACCAATATATCATTGGGTATCTTATTGTTTCCACCAAATATGGAATTTCATAAGAAAATATTTTTTATGTATTTACCATTTCAAAATTTCTTGATAACTTTTTTTACATAATATATATGACAAAATAATTATTAGGAATCTTGTGGTAAGTGCATTTTACTATTAAAGATTAGTACACCATCATGAACAAATTAATTTTTGGATATCTTTTTAACCACTTTGTTTTCAAAAATATTTTCATTGTTGTCTATGAATTTGACTGAAAACATGATGCTATGTGGTATTCCTGTTCTTTCAGATGTTAGGATATACCATATTTATGTGGTAAATATATAAATCCTTTTTATTATCATTTAATTTGATGATTCTATAAGATTATATGTACAATCACTCTCAGTCTATTTTGAATCATTCATTCACATTGTCAATGAGAAATATCTACACATGCGACTAAATAATCCCCACAAAAAACATTTAACATCAATATTAATCATTTATTATTAAATTATTTTAAGATACATATGTTTCTCTTATTCCATTTGGTTCTTCTTAGATATGGAATATTCATTTGGTGAATTTACTATATATCTATAATAATAAAAGCTGATATGAGGTTAATTTTTCTATTTCATTACTGTGTCTCTATTTAACCATTGAAATATTTTAACCCTCTAATTATGAATCAAAACATAGCATGTATTCCTCTTTATAGTTTCTATTTGTGGTTCCACACCAAAATCACTACATTATATTTTTAATAAAGTCCTATAGTTGTTGTTACATTCTAATTTATGAATTCATTTTCCTAATATTTTTTTAAAAATTAAAATACACCTCTATTAACTATATTCCATCATTCATTCATTTATGAGACATACTTGCTGAAAGATATTTTAGAAGCCATGAATTTCAACTGATATTTTATGTTTCCTTATAGGTTTTCAACTTCTTCCTCACATTATTTGATATATTAAACTCAATTTCATTATTATGATAGGAAAACAATTGATAAAAATAGACGTGTTTTTAAATTTTAGCTTTTAAAAAAATTATCTAATTTTTATTATTTAAATATTTAATCATTTCAACTTTTTTTTCCAGGTCTATCTTTCATTCATCATGTAACATCCCCGATAAATAATGAATAAAAAATTTTCATATTTATTAATATTTACGAATTAAATATTAATTTTCCTTTAAAGGGGTTTCTATGATCTATAGAATACCCGATACGCAATGATGAGTTCCTTTGAAAACTTACGTTGCATACTAGTAATATAATAATATTATTTTAAATGGTAGTTAACATGTGGTCGTTGTATATGCGGGAATGGATAGAAATAACTAAAATATGATTATATATGTTTTTTTAAATGTTTTTACATTTATCCAATAAAAGATAAAGGCTTAAAATACGGAAAGAATTCAATTTTAGGCATTTATACCCTAATTTTCACTAAAGGTTCACTTATCACCTTTTGATGGAAAACCGTCATTAAATATAGTTTTGGTCACTCTTATACAATCTATTAGACCAAATATAACTCTTCTTTAGAATCGGGACATCAAAATTTACTTTGTGTAAATTTTTGGTATTTTTCCGATAAAGTTCATTTTTTAATGAATAGTGTAAAATGTTGTATTTTAATTCAAACCCACTTTTTAATATAATATTTTAAGATGATTAGATAATATTTTTATTTTGTTTTTAAGTGAAATTAGAATATATTTTTACCATTTAATCCAATAGTGGTCGTTGGAATAAATTTCACTTTGAAATCAGACTTAAACTAGTGTCAATCTTTTGATAATTATTGTTTCATAAAAACACGCTATTTGTCATGACAGGTGGAATTAATTATTAAATTAATTAATGTTAATTATATGTTTTGAATTTTTTAAAATTTAATTCATTTTTTAATTCGGAATATCAAATATAGGTTAGGCTTATGTATTGGTATTTTTCTGAAAAACTTCAATTTTTAATGAATAGTGAAACCACTAAGTGGTACTTAAAAAACTGAGTTTTCGTTTAAATGAAATTTTACCACCTCTGTGTTTTAAATTTCAAAAATCCGAAATACATGGTTTTCATTAAGGTGTAAAATGTGGTTCAATAAGATTAATATAATTTTTTGGTGAATAGAAACTTATTATGTTTTAAATCGTGATTGGAGTTAATTAGTGTAATTTAAGGTACAAATAATGTTGTAATAATATGAAATGAACTTGAAACATGTACTACCCTCATTGGATGTGTCATGGCCGACCAAGATAATCCATGGGTAAACTTGGGGACCCCATTGAGCCACTTTAGTTGGAAAATGACATTAATAAATTTATATTTAATGTTTAAATAAAAATGACACAAACATGAGTTGTTTTACTAAAATAATATTTACATGGGGTTATACTAGTCAGATTTTTGACTTTAAATATTCATTAGAAAGATAAAAATATTTCCTACATCATGACATTTTTTTAACAATTTTTAGACATTAAATTAATTAAATTATTTATGACACCATGATGATGCAGTGATTACCTCATTATTTAACGATTTAAATAAAATGAAATGATAATGTAAAATCTAAGACCTACACATGTCCAAAACCTATTGGATGGGTGGATTTAGAACCCTTATCACCTTATCATAAAAAAACAGAAATTTGGGACTATTAATAACTGAAACACATTCTAAAATAAAATAAAACTTCCTTACATTCCAAGACTGCCCCTCCTCTCCTCTTGTGAAAGGCCCCCACCTCTACCACCTTACCCACACCTCTCAAGCCTTTTGTGCGGCCAAGATCTGATCATTTTGTCTCTAAAAATCCTTCTCCTCATCCTAGAATCCTTAACATAGGCAGTAAGCTCTTCAAGGGACCCTTTTGGTTCAAACCAAGGGGAGTTACCCGATTTTAAGGTAACGTCTTCACTTGTTCTCTTTTGTTTTATTTTGCTTCTCCATCCCCCTAAACTCTTTTTATTCATTTATTTCATAACAAATACAGTCTCTTAACTATACTATGATGTTGTTATAATAATTATTCGAGCTACACATACACACACCTTCATCTAATTGTTAAAGAACATACTGTTTCTGTGGATGGCGAATTTCTGCCTCACGAAACGATGATTGTTCAACACTCATATAACACCTTAAAAGGTGGCCATTAAGATGTCACTCTATTTATATATGATATATATTATGTTTATGTTTTCCTTATTCTTATGTATTTTTCATTTGTGGAATACCTTTATGGTTTCCATTTTGGGTAAATGCCATATCTTCATTTTAGGAAGTGCGGACTACCGCCCCCTCAAAGTGATGTGATTCGTTAATGCCATATGTGGGACGTATAAAGGATGGATTTAAAGTTATTATTTATGATGTTATACTGTAATTATAATATAACTCTATATCATTATTATTTCTTTCCATTAATGTATGATATATAAATGAAATTAGCGTTCATGCGTACGTACGGCTTACCGTCTCCATGAACGGTGCATTTCATTTCTTATCCCCAAATGTAATATACTATTAAAAGTACATATTTATAATGGATATATATAGTGTATGATACATATAAATGATGAATATAATTATGGAATTAGAAAATACGTACCTCTCATTTATTTTTAATTCCATTAATATGACATATAAATGAAAGTAGCGTTCATGCGTACATACGGCTTACCGTCTCCATGAACGGTGCATTTCATTTCTTACGTCTAAATTATTATGTGATATTATAAATACATTTATATGCTGGATATATATGATATATATGATATACAAATCATGAATATCATTTTGGATATAATGAACCTTTGACCACACAAACAACATGTAATTGTAAGTAGTCCACTTTCGACTTAAGAACCAAATATCGAAAAAACAAACATTATTAACATAAATGATTACATAATCTTTATAACATAATAATATGTGATATAAAATTAATAATGATCTTTAAAAAGGTTTTTCATCATGTATAAATTAACTCAAGTTTATTATTCAGGACGTTAAAGAATGATCGAGTCAAGTCGGACTCGAGGTAAGGGACTTCATCTCAATCTCCTTTCATTAAGGAATATTTCGTTTTATACACAACTTTCTTTTATGCGGTGTATAAACCCCTTTGTCTTTAACTTTTATACAAAAGGAATATTTTTCTACGAAGCGTTTTATGAAACGACAAAAACGAATGTTTCTTTTAACGTACGCGGTGACAATGACCTTTTCCGCCGCTGCGAGTATTATTTGGTCTTTGGCTTCCTCAACAAGCCGTAATGTTTTTAAAATGAAATAAATACCATATATTCTTTTATGTATTTTGTTATTGAAAATGGTTTTTATAATAGATTTTTTATGTCAATATATTTATTTTATATATTGTGATCAAAGTGTGGACATTTTTTCTTTCCATTATATTTTTTTTATGTCCTATGATTTTATAATGGTACTTGGACATTTGACGGGTGGTTACGTGATGAACCATATGACAGGTGGTGTCGTGAATACCAGGATGGGTGGTTACGTTATAGCCTCCAATGCATTGGGTATGGAAGTAGGCCGTATGGCTATTCCATTAAGTATGTATGGAATTTGCCCGTATGGCTATTCCATTAAGTGATATGTGTGGAAGCCGACCGTATGGTTATTCCACTTAAGTATGATTATGTCCCAAGTTACCTTTATACGTTATGTGTTCTTTATATGGGTTTTATGGTAATCCTTTGGTTACAAAAAGTTATGTAATGATATTTTATTCAGTAAAGAGTTTTTACTACTTCATGATGGTGAAGGTATTACTTTGATAAAGTATACATGGTTTACTTGATGTTTGAAAAACTAACAGTTTTCTTTCTTTGTGTATCCCTTACTGAGCTTTTTATTCTCACACCAAGTTTTTTTTTGAAATGTTTTTCACAGGACTTAATGTGAAATAGGGTCAAGGATGGGATCAATGGAAAGTCATGCTATATAAAACATGGAACTTGACATGTTTCTTTTTAAGGGTTTTTTAATTCTATGGAATCTTAGTAGAAGTGTCTACTTTGTAAACTTTTGAGATGTAACATTTATGTCCTAATTATCTAAAACTCGAAACCTGAAAAGCTCCTCAATCTGAATTATTCATTTAATTCAATATTAAGTAATGTTTAAGGCCAGGGCCTTATAGTTGGTATCAGACATCGGTTTAGAAAACTTTAGGAGTTATAATTCTATTAAATGATTATCCAAAATATTTTTTTAATGGTAAAATTGAAATGATATATAATTTGAAGATTAACATGTTGCTTTAACTAAGACATGTTTGTTAAGAACGTGTTTTCATAGTGGAAACATAACAACTTTTCTGGGAAGGCATACAGAGGGAAATGACCTTTCAAATCAGTATCCTGAGATGGTCAGAATCAGAACTAAATAGTTTGTTATAGTGATGGCTCAGTTGACTCAAGTGAAAAATGTTGGTTATTTTCATTGATGATATTTTGGTGTTTTCCAAATGTAAAGAGGAGCATGAAAGACATTTAATGGTTATCTTTCAAACCTTGAACAAAAAGAAATTGTATGGTAAATTCAGCAAGTGTGAGTTTTGGTTGCAACAAATTTCTTTCCTTGGTCATATTGTTTCATAAGATGGCATTACTGTTGGTCCTGCTATAATAAAAGTTCTTGATGAATGGCCAAGACCCAAAAATGTAACCGAGATCCGTAGTTTCCTTGGTTTGGAAGGTTACTACTGAAGGTTTGTTGAAAATTTTTCATGGTTATCTAGTACAATGACTAAGCTAACTCGGAAGGGTGTTATGTTTATCTGGACAAAAGAATGTGATGACTGTTTTCAGGAGTTGAAAAGAATATTGGTGAATTCTCCATTTTTGGCACATCCTTCCAGGAATGGTGATTTTTTTATATGCAGTGATGCTTAGTTGAAGGGACTTGGTTGTGTCCTCATGTAGAATGATCATGTTATTGTATATGCTTCACGTCAGTTGAAAACTCATGAGGTAAATTACCCTACACATGAGTTGGAATTAGCTTCTATTGTTTTTGCTCTAAAAATTTGGAGGCATCATTTGTATGGAGTAAATTTTGGAATATATACTGATCACAAAAGTTTAAAGTATATATTCACTCAGAATGAATTGAAAATGAGACAGAGGAGATGGCTGGAATTAATCAAGGATTATGATTGTACAATTCCTTACCATCTGGGAAAAGAAAATAAAGTGGTTGATGCTTTGAGTCGAAAATGTAATGCTTCATTAACAATGTTGCGTTTGGAATGAGATCCTTTGGTTTTTGATTTGTTGAACTATTTCATGGAAGTTTTTTGTGTAAGAAGTCCTTCTGTTTTGTTTCAGGTATCAGTGACATCTTCCCTATCAGACAGAATCAAGCAAGCACATAAGCAAGACAGTGAGTTGTAGAAAAAGGTAGAGCTGGTTCATAAGGGTAAGATGCCGGAATTCATCATTGATAATGATTCTTCTTTTAGGTTTGGGAAGATATTATGTGTGCCTTGTGATTCACAGTTGAAGAATGAGTAGATATGTGAGGCTCATAGTTCCCCGTTTTCAGTTCATCATGGCAGTACTAAGTTGTACATAGATATGCGGGAGTATTACTGGTTGGATAGAATGAAAAGGGATATTGCTGATTTTACTATGAAGTGTTTGACTTGTCAGTAGGCTAAAGTAGAGCAGCATTTACCGAAAGGGATGATCCATCCTTTACCAGTTCTAGAGTGGAAATGGGAAAATATATCCATGGATTTTGTCGTGGGATTACCGAAGAAATCTAGAGGTAATAATGAAATCTGGGTTATTGTTGATCGCTTTACTAAATCTGCTCATTTCCTTGCTATACAAGATACATTTTCCCTAGATCAACTTTCCCGTTTGTATCTTAAATAGATAGTCAGGTTACATGGAGTTCCTCTCTCCATTGTGTCCGATCGTGATCCCAGGTTTACTTATAACTTTTGGAAAGGCCTTCCGAAGTCATTGGGTATAGAATTAAATTTTAGTACAGCTTTTCATCTGCAATCAGATGGGCAGTCAGAATGAACAATTCAGACCATGGAGGATATGCTACGAGCTTGTTCAATAGATTATCAGAGATGTTGGGACCAACATCCTTCTTTGGTTGAGTTTTCATATAATAACAGTTTTCATTCCAGTATTAGATGTCACCATTTGAGGCATTATATGGGATGCAGTGTCTAACTCCAGCATTTTGGGATTAAGTGGGTGAAAGGAAGCTGATGGGTCCAGAATTGGTAGAAGAGATGGCATAAAAAGTTCAGTTGATTCAGAAACACATGAGAACATCTCAAAGAAGGCAAAAGAGTTATGAGGATAACCGGAGGAAGGATCTATCTTTCGAGGTAGGTGATCATGTTTTTCTCAAGGTTTCTCCATGGAAAAGTGTGATGAGATTTGGTAAGAAAGGAAAGCTGAGTCCAAGGTTCATTAGACCATATGAAATTCTAGAGAAAGTTGGATTAGTTGCATAAAGTGTGGCTTTATCTCCGAGTTTACCTCAGTTACACAATTTTTTTCTTGTTTCGATGTTGAGGAAGTAGATGCCAGATTCATCTCATGTTTTGAGCCAAGAGGTAGTTGAGCTGGAAGAGAACCTCTCTTATGAACAAAAACCAATCCATATTCTTGACTGAAGAGAGAAGGTGTTGTGAAATAAGGTAATCCACCAGGTAATGGTTTTGTGGAAAAACCATATGGTTGAAGAGGCAACGTGGGAATCTGAAAATGCTATAAGGGATAAATACCCCCACTTATTTTGATAAGTGAATAAAATTGTGAGGATGTAATTCCAAAAAGGGGGGAAGGACGTAACATCCCAGGTAAATAATGAATAAAACATTTTCATATTTATTAATATTTACAAATTATATATTAATTTTACTTAAAGGGGTTTCTATGTTCAATAGCGTACCCGATACGCAATGATGAGTTCCTTTGAAAACATACATTGCACACTAGTAATATAATATCATTATTTTAAATGGTATTTTACATGTAGCCGATGTATTGGCGGTAATGGATATAAATAACTAAAATATGATTATATTTTTTTTAAATGTTTTTACATTTATCCAATAAAATATAAAGGCTTAAAATACGTAAAGAATTCAATTTTTGGCATTTATTCCCTAATTTTCACTAAAGGTTCATTTATCACCTTTTGATGGATAAACGTCATTAAATATAGTTTTGATCACACTTATACATTCTATTGGACTAAATATAACTCTTCTTTATAATCGGGATATCAAAATTTACTTTGTGTAAATTTTTTGTATTTTTCCGATAAAGTACAATTTTTAATGAATAGTGTAAACTGTTGTATTTTAATTCAAAACCTCTTTTTAATATAATTTATTTAGATGATTATATAATCTTTTGAATTGGTTTTTAAGTGCAATAAGAATATATTTTTACCATTTAATCCAATAGTGGTCGTTGTAATTAATTTCACTTTGAAATCGGACTTAAACTAGTGTCAATCTTTTGATACTTATTGTTTCATTAAAACACGCTATTTGTGATGACAACGGGATTTAATTATTAAATTAATTAATGTGACTTATATGTTTTGAATTTTGTAAAATGGACTTCATTTTTGAATTCAAAATATCAAATATATCGTAGGGTGATGTTTTGGTATTTTTTTGAAAAACATCAATTATTGATGAATAGTGAAACCACTAAGTGGTACTTAAAAAACTGATTTTTCGTTTAAATGAAATTTTACCACATCTGTGTTTTGAATTTCAAAAAAACCGACATAAATGTTTGTAATTAAGGATTAAAAGGTGGTTCAATGAGATTAAAATAATTTTTAGGTGAATAGTAACTTATTATGTTTTTAATCGCGATTAGAGGTAATTAGTGTAATTTAATGTAAAAATAATGTTTTAATAATATGAAATGTACATGAAACATGTCCTACCATTATTTTATGTGTCATGGAAGACCATTAAAATCCATGGGTCAACTTGGGGACCCCATAGAGCCACTTTAGTTGGAAAATGACATTAATATCTTTTTATTTAATGTTAAAATAAAAATGACACAAACATGAGTTGTTTTACTAAAATAATTTTTATATGGGGTTATACTAGTCATATTTTTTACTTTAAATATTCATTAGAAAGCTAAAAATATTTCCGACATCATGATATTTTTTATAATTTTTAGACATTAAATATATTAAATTATTTATGACACCATGATGATGCAGCGATTACCTCATTATTTAACGATTTAAATAAAATGGAATGATAATGAAAAATATAGGACCTACACATGTAAAAAACCTGTTGGATGGGTGGATTTAGAACCGTTATCACCTTATCCTCGAAACACATAAATGTGGGACCATTAATAACCGAAACACATTCTAAAATAAAATAACATTTCCTTACCTTCCAAGAGTGCCCCTCCTCTCCTCTTATAAAATGCCCCCACCTCTACCACATTACCCACACCTCTCAAGCTTTTGGATAGGACAAGCTCTAATCATTTTGTCTCTCCACATCCTTCTAGTCATCCTAGAAGCCTTAACATAGGCAGGAATCTCTTCAAGGAACCCTTTTGGTTCAAACCAAAGGGAGTTACCCGATTTTAAGGTAACGTATTCACTTGTGCTCTTTTGTTTTATTTTGCTTCTCCAACCCCCTAAACTCTTTTTATTAATATATTATGTAACAACTCCAGTATCTTAAATATACTAGGATGTTGTTATAATAATTATCTGAGCTACACTTACAAAAACCTTCATTTAATGGTAAAAGAACATACTGTTTCTGTGGATGGTGAATTTCTGCCTCACGAAACGATGATAGTTCAACACTCATATAACACCTTCAAAGGTGGCCATTAAGATGTAACTCCATTTATATATGATATATATTATGTTTATGTTTTCCTTATGCTTCGGTATTTTTCATTTCTGTTATACCTTTATGGTTTCCATTATGGGTAAATGTGATATCTTCATTTTAGGAAGTGCGGACTACCGCCCCCTCAAAGTGATGTGATTCGTTAATGCCATATGTGGGACGTATAAAGGATGTATTTAAAGTTATTATATATGATGTTATAATGGAATTATAATATACATATATATCATTATTATTTCTTTCCATTAATGTATGAGATATAAATGAAAGTAGCGTTCATGCGTACGTATGGCTTACCGTCTCCATGAACGGTGCATTTCATTTATTATCCCCAAATGTATTGTACTATTAAAAGTACATATTTATAATGGATATATATAATGTATGTTATATATAAATTATGAATATAATTATGGAATAAAAATATACATACCTCTCATTTAGTTTTAATTACATTAATATGACATAGAAATGAAAGTAGCGTTCATGCATACGTACGGCTTACCATCTCCATGTACGGCGCATTTCATTTCATACCTCTAAATTATTATGTGATATTATAAATACTTGTATATGCTGGATATATATGATATATATGATATCCAAATCATGAATATCCTTCTGGATATAATGAACCTTTGACCACACGAACAACATGTAATTGTAAGAAGTCCACTTTCGACTTAAGAACCAAATATCGACAAAACAATCATTATTAACTTAAATGATTACATAATGTTTATAACATGATAATAAGTGATATAAAAGTAATAATGAACTTGAAAAATGTTCTTAATCAAGTAGAAATTGACTCAAGTTTATTATTCAGGACATTAAAGAACGATCGAGTCAAGTCAGATCCGAGGTAAGGGACTTCGTCTCAATCTCCTTTCATTGAGGCATATTACGTTTTATACACAACTTTCTTTTATATGGTGTATAAACCCCTTTGACTTTTACTTTTATAAAAAACCAATATTTTTCTACGAAGAGTTTTACAAAATGACAAAAAGGAATGTTTCTTTAAACGTACACGGTGACAACGACCTTTTCCGCCACCGCGAGTATTATTTGGTCTTTGGCTTCCTCAATAAGCCGTAATGTTTTTAAAATGAAATACATACCATATACTCTTTTATGTATTTTGGTATTGAAAATGGTTTTTGTAATTGATTTGTTATGTCAATATATTTATGTGATATATTGTGATTAAAGTGTGGAAATGTTTTCTTTCCATTATATTTGTTTTATGTCTTATGATTTTATAATGGTACTTGGACATTTGATGGGTGGTCACGTGATGAACCATATGACAGATGGTGCCGTGAAAACCAGGACAGGTGGTTATGTTATAACCTCCAATTCATTGGGTATGGAAGTTCGCCTTATGGCTATTCCATTATGTATGTATGGAAGTTGGCTGTATGGTTATTCCATTAAGTGATATGTGTGGAAGTCGACCATAAGATTATTCCACTTAAGTATGTTTATGTACCAAGTTACCTTTATATGTTATGTGTTCTTTATATGGGTTTTATGGTAATCCTTTGGTTACAAAATGGTATGTAATGATATTTTATTCAGTGAAGAATTTTTACTACTTCATGAAGGTGAAGGTATTAATTTGATAAAGTATACATGGTTTACTTGATGTTTGAAAAACTAACAGTTTTCATTCATTCTGTATCCCATACTCACCTTTTTATGCTCAGCCCATGTTTTTTTTGAAATGTTTTTCACAGGACTTAATGTGGAATAGGGTCAAGGATGGGATCAAGGGAAAGTCATGATATATAAAACATGGAACTGGACATGTTTCTTTTTAAGGGTTTTTTTTATTATATGGAAACATAGTAGAAGTGTCTACTTTGTAATATTTTGAGATATAACAGTTATGTTTTAATTCTCTAAAACTCTAAACCTGAAAAGATCTTTAATGTGAATTATTCATTTAATTCAATATTATGTAATGTTTAAGGCTGGGCCCTTATAATTCCTGTAGATTTATATTGTTTTTAAAATCTTGAACAACTATATCTGATTTAATTTTTTTAACTGACAATACATTTGACTCTTCCTATGAATCTTATAGTTCACAATGGAGATGATCACTTCCTATTAATTATTATTCATCATTGTTTCTCTCACCCATTTTCTATGAATTTCCTACCCCCACCACTATAGAATTTTCTCTATATCTTTTACAGTTTCCAATTACTTCTACCTTAGATTCCATTAAACTATATTTATCATATGAATATATTTAATTATTCTAGAATAAATTTCCCTCAGTGATTTTTCTGCATTTCAAATTGTATGTTTAATTATTCATGGTAATTCAATTATCATCATAGAATTTCACAGAAAAATTTGATACAAGATGCCCAATATTCCTACATCTGAAGAATGGAAGTGGATTATTACCATTAATTATTCCTTCTACATTTACGGATTTGAAGAATGGAATGACCTTAATTCATCCACTTATCCTTCTTCTCAACCATCCTTTATAGTGATATTATTCATTTCCGTAAATTCCACATCCCTGGACTGTCCTTCTCTACATTCTCATTATCATTTTTCCCATTACATAAGATACTAGATATCAATGAAAACTTTATGAAATCAAATACTTCTAATATTTATCCTAAATGATGATATATTTAATATTTAACTAGATTACAAATATTCTTAAATAAAGAATTAATATATCTACTTCATTTATTATTTCATTGAGACTATGCATTCCCTCTAAAAGAATAGTCAGCTGATCATAAATTCATCATTAGACTCATTAGGGTGCATCATCAGAGCCCTATACTTGTTTTGTAAAACCATAACTTTAATATATCATATATTTGAATCTCCTTCAATGATATTTAATTTCTTTTTTTCAAAATGGAATGTGATGTATGACACGAAATCAGATTTTATAGATTATTAGAGTTTTTTCTCCCTCCAAAATATTGATTATTTTATATTCATCATATAATTCCCCTATATAATATTTTGATAATAATATACTATCCATACTAGTCCAAATACCATGAATTTATTATCTAAAAACCTATGAAAAAATGTAAAAAAAATCAATTGATACTTCTTTAGTTGATAGTTGTTTCCATCAAACAACAAAATCCTTTTCGGATTGAAAACATCCCTTAATTCTATTAATAGAGAAATACGGTCTTTAATCATCCACTAAATACCATTTTTTATCCTTACAAGGATAAATACCATAATTTTTAAGTGAATTAATTTATGAATTTTTTTAAAAAACTACAATTTTTGGATTTTCCTACTTAGATAAATAAAAAACATTTATAATATTTTTCTGTAACAGAAATTAATAAAATATAAAACATGTTTACGATAAAAAATATTTATATTGTTGAAAATCCCGAGTATACATACATGTAAAATGTAAATTAAAGGTGATAATTTATTCAATATGCTATTGTGAACTATTTTTAAATATATCTATATGACCCCATGTACCTCATAGATTATAACCAACCAAAATTTTAAATCTCATATCACTCTCAATCTTGAAGTGAATACATTACAAATCTATTAGAATTTTTTTACAGATCCTTATCTTTTAAATGTTGGATAAAACATGACATAGTTTCTAATTATGCTAATGTTTCATTATATTTATGATAACCACCTATGCCCCTATGTTTTCTTTTTGGACCATATAACCCTTATAGGATTACATGATCACAAGACTCCATCACAAGACCTATAATCATAACTATTAGTATGATTTTTAACATTGAATCATATATCCAATTTTTTCAAAAAAAATTATCATTGATCAAATATTTTACTTCTATTTATAATAAAATAACTATATATATATCACGTAAAACATCTTATGTGGTCTAATTAGATTACTTTTATTAGGTAGAAAACTTTATGCTTTTATTATACCCCACTTCTAGATTTTATTCAAATAAATCATTTTAGTAAAAATATAATTTTATTAATAATGGTTTATGAGATATTTATAAGGAAAAAATGTCCAATATTTCATGGAATGTAATTGTATTTCATTCTTTACAAAACCTTTTAAACCTAATCCTCATATTTTCATGATTCACATAACTTTGTTGGGCTCATATAATTGTGAGACACCCACAACATGATAACATGGGTCTTTTCCACTAAATACTCACCATGTTCTGAAATCCACTACATCACGATTAGGGTATGTAACATTCGTGAGATATTTTTTAGATTCTATCCAACATTGAATATTTGGTGATTAAGAGTGATCAAAATAATTTGTCAACATTACCATTAAAATATACTTCATTCGATTCACATGATTTCAACATGTAAACAATTGAAACACATATGATTGTGTAATTCTATTTATATAATGTGATCATAGGATTTTGAGAATTTAGAAAACAAATCCACATCATACATATTTTCTCTAATCATTAGATAGTCTGATATCTTTTTATTCCGGCAATAACATGATTCTATTTACTTCATTTGATAATATGATCCTTTTTATATCATTTAATAAATAACTATTTATGATATTTTATAATATTCATTTATTTATGTGATCTTGTTACTATTCTATGATTATGTTTTGTAAAAAATCATTTTTTCCAATGTTATCATCAAAACTCCAAAAAACATTACAAACCCATTCAGAAGAAATTTTTTTCAACAACATCAAAATTTTTTATCAAATGAAAAATCAATGAAACTCCATCAATGATTATTTTTTCCAACAATACACGAATCGAATTTTATATTCATTATATTTTACTAAATGATAATAAATTGGATTGAATTTCATGGACGTATTTTTTGAAATTCCAAAGTTATCACGAAAACTCCAAAAAACATCACACACCCATTCACACGAATTTTTTTTCAACAACTTAATCATTTTTTATAAAATGAAAAAATCAATGAAACTCCATCAATGATTATTTTTTCCAACAATACAAGAATCCAATTATATAATAATTAGATTTAACCAAATGATAATAAATTGGATTGAATTTCAAGGAATTATTTTTAATCTTCAAAATGGTGATATAATGTCCATAAATAATAATAATGTATGAAATACTTCGCCAAAAAGGAAAATCATATATCATAGTAAATTTAACAAAATATCATATCTAATCCACTCTAAGACACTAATTCCACAATTTAATGTGTTTGAAATAAATTAGTTATTTTTTTATTACTATGATTTATAGTTGGAGGTAGTCTTCTGTGATCTTTAGGTGTTGTTAAGTATTTATTAATTATATAAAATTTATTATTAGGTGGTGGGTTAAACCATAATTTTTTTAATCTATGTTTTGAAATCCATATTTAATGGTATATCATTATATATTAGATATATGGTTTTTGTTTCACACGTCATTTGATATGTGACCCATACAACTATACATTATTTCAACAGAGTATAGTTGGTTGTAGAATATATATGAGTGATATAAATATTAAAACATATTATTTATAATGTAAAAAATATTTTTGGAATTTTAACCATGATATTGTCAATGGTCTAGATAGCTATTTCTTTTTTTGGTATTCATCATATCAATGTGTTTGTTGTATATGTGTTATCCATTATATGATTCTATAAAATAATTCCTTTGAATGGAATCATAGATTATGCTATATTATTATATTAATCTTTTGGTTTCATATATATATCTATATTGCTGCCTTATAATTATAAAAGGATGATAGATGTTGATAATATATACCCAGTTATAATTTTTATTGTGTTCCAAGAATAAAAATTCTTATAGAATATTCCTTATTATAAACTCAAAGATCTTATAGACCATATTAGTTTTTCTTTAGAAAAAATACCAAATTTTCTTGGTTTTAGATAATATAATCATGCAAATACCCTTTCCAATATATAAAAATAACATATATAGTTTGAAAAATTGTTCTCACATTATTCCATGATTAATAAATTCAAAAACACCTCACATAGAATCAATTTCTTATATATATATTTCAATAATTAAGATAATCGAAATAATTAACCATTAAAAAATAAAACAAATATAAATATTAAAAATAAATTAAAATAGAGTATTCAAATTCTCTTAAAATATTAAAATTAAATTTGTATAAGAATTAGTGTATGTATACTTTTTAGTGTGTGAATACATAATTTAATATTTTTTTGTAATCATGAATATCTTATAAGGATGATAATTTTGTAATCATGTAAATCTGATAAGGGAAACACTTTAAAGCAATCAATCCATACAGTTGATAATAATCACAAGTTTTAATATTTTATATGGATGAATTTGTAATTAATATTTATTTCACTATAAGTTGTCATTGAACTGTATGTTTGAAATATTATGATAATGAAACTATGTAATTCTCTAAATATATCTTACATGAAATCAATTATTCTTTGTATAAATTTTTAAACAATTCATAAGAAATTAGAAATTAGATCATTATCCTTTATGATTTTCATATGACTTCATATCCATTTCGTATGATATTGAAAAATATTTTTTTTAATTTTAATGAAAAAAATGGAAATTTTATAATTTCATATATCTTTGAAATTTTTGTATGGTATTCTAGTAAAAAATTTTACATTGAATAATTTTACCAGAATTTGTGGAAACATAATACATTGAAGAATATGAAACAAATATTTCTTTTTAAAATAACAATAATTTTCAACAATAAATAGAAATACAAAAAATATGTGAGAAATTATAATTATCAGTTTATCAAATAAAAAACACATTAATCCAATTTACTTTAATTTTAAAAATAGAAAACTAAAAATATTTAATATTATAAATATCAAAATGTTTAAAACTCATTCCATGAACTAAAAATATCACCGTTTTGGAAATTACAAAAATGAACAAGATATTTCAACAATTCCCCTGAGTTATTAAATTTGTATAAAAGTGTAAAAACATTTTATTTATGAATTATTATCGATAATAAGAATATTGGGTTTTAATTGAAAATGAAAAAATAGAATGTTGATGTAAGTAGAAATGTTAAAAGGTAAATCTATTATGAAACCCATAGTTTAGTAAAACTATAATGAAAAAAAACATTTAATGAAACCATTAATATATATATATATATAATAATATATGATATAGAAAAAAAGATAACGAAAATCTTAAAAAATATCACTCTTAAATTTCAGTAGAAATCAACATATTCAACTTTTAAAATTCATATTTTTTCCTAAAAAATATATTCATACCAATCTATATATTAGATCAATTGATGTATATAATTAATCATATTTATTTTAATGTATACCAATTAAAAACAATCCTTCATCAAAACGTGATAAAATTTATGTATTTTAGCATAATTTTTTTCATTAGTTTAGTAAAAATTTCATTAGCCAGATTTTCGTTTAAAATACATTACATAATGATATTTCCATTATTAACCTGGTCAATTAAAAAATTAATAATTAAATTAAAATATCTTCCCATTAATATAGTAATGTATTTTTGATATGGAATTAGTATAATTATTATCACAAAATTTGGGAAAGTTATTAAAAACATTAAAATAATTCAATATCTCTTTTATCTATAATTTTTTCGCCTAACAATGTGTAGTAGCAATATACACATCTTTAGATATTGATAATGTAATAAATAATTTTTTCCTAGAGATCCATGATATTAATTGTCTTCCATGTAAATGTCACATACAAGATGCAATCTTTTTATCAAGATTTTTGTCTCCAAATTCAAAATCATAATAAAATATTAATCACAAAACTATTATTGGAAGACATAAAACTATTATTATTTAATAATTTGTGAAAAACATATTCTTTTTCATAGAAAAAATGGATTTCATTAGGATTATATTGGAATATTCAATATATATATATTAAAAAAATATGATATTTGGTCATGATGTTTTCAAATAAAGTCTGATTATAATAATTCCTATATATAAATTATTATCTATAATATTTTCAGATTCACATAAATCGAAATTGTAATTAGCACACAATTAATGTTTAATTCTTTTGGAAGAATCATGATTAAATGTTTTAACTATATATTTAGCATTTCCCTAGTGAATCAAAAATATACCATCACTTATTTGAAAATTTTTATAGCCAATAAAAAAATCCATTTTACCTATTAAAAACATCCCAAAATCAATTGGAATAAAATTATAATTTTAATTACCTACAGAATAATTTTACTAACCAAACATTATATAATTATTATATATGTTTTCTATAAAAATATAATTTGAAACAATATTAATTATAACATTTGGATCAAATTCACTTTTAGAAAATCCATTATTCATCCCAAACTATGATATTTTATCATACCACAACCTATGAGTAATTATAAGACTATTAAAATATTTTAAAAACATTATATACATGACTTTAAAACATTTAATATTAAAATAAATTTTTTTGTTCACATATACACCCTCAAAAATAAAACCATTTTAAAATTTAATTTTAAAATCCATTATAAATAATTTAAACCCGTGAATAGAAGAAAAATATAGTCCAATCCAAATGGATTCAATCCAACATAAAGTATAAAAATACTTATATATTTTATTTTCATTCACTTTATTATATCACATAGTAGAAAAATATTGCATTTATTTTTATCTAAGTTACTAGAATTATATAATTTATTCCTAAAAAACATTTTTTGAAAAATATATTTATCGGTTTTATGTTTAAAAAAATAAAACAAATATATATTAGAAATTTATTAGTTTTATCTTGCATTTGAATAATAAAATTTTCATTATTCAATTATTATTCAATATTATTAGGTAAAGAACATATAATAAAAGAACAATTATCATAACAATTCGAATAAGATTTTATTCATAAAATTACTTATATTTAATTTATAATTACATTATTAAGAGGATTATCATTTGAATTTTTCTGATTTTTATTTTTTTATTGAGAGGAGATATTATACCCATCATCGAATGTACATTTATTGTTAGATTATTTACCACTAATGATAAAATACCTTATTTTTTCTCAAGATTTATCCAAACCTGATTTCTATATGTCATTATTTTCATTAAATGTTATCTGTACAGATACATTAACAATGAAGAGTCACATATTATATATTTTATATGATTTAATATTATTAGAATATCTAAAAAATATCATTATTTCTTTTGAAATTAAATTTACCTAATTTCTTATTAGAATCTCAATACATTAAAAATATATTTTTTTATTCAATTAAATATATCACAAATAATATTCATTAATAAAAGTGTAATAAAATTTTTATTTATGATATAATAAGGGATATTAAAATATTATGTTGAAAATAATTTTGTTAGATTAAATTCATTAATCATAGTCATTAAAATTTACTGAATAGTCTTATTTTCCTTTCAATAACACCATTTCATTATATTGTAATTAGAGTGGAAATTTTATGAAAATGATCATGATCATCACAAAAAATATATAATGAGATTATAAAACTCACCCAATTCATCACCACTATTTGATATTATTAAATGGTCATTTTTATATTAAACCAGTTTAATAATTTTAAAAAAAATTAATAATTCACTTTTATGAGTGGATTAAAAATTCCATGTCATACTATTGAAAGCCAAAATAAATATAAAAACATTATTTTTACATCCTAAATTATATGATTTCATAGGGTCCAAAAATTAATAGTAAATAGTTATGAATATTTTGTTTTATTAATATTTTTATCATATACGAATTCTTAATTATTATTTTATCCCTTCAAAAAGGAATAAAAAAAAGACTTACTAACCGAAAGCTCAGTTATTTAAAAAACAGCTCCATTTTGGAATGTTTATATAATAACTAATAATGATTATTTTCTACCCTTATATGAAATTAAATATCCTATATTTTAGTAGCATTTTGACACATAAAATTCTTCTCAGTTATCTCATAAATATTAATATAATAAATATTATTTTTTCCTCTTTATATGAAATAGTAAAAAATTATTTAATAACAAAATTTTTATTGTCTTCAAACATACCACGCATTCCATTATCCAAATTCTATGATATACTACTTAAGATTATCTTATGTCAGTCATCACATAGTACATTATAAATTATGGTAGATTTTAATTTACTTATGTGAAGCGTTGTATATTTCTATTTTTGTTATATATATGCATAATGGATCCTTCATCACATTGATTAAAATTTTGATAATTCAACTAGTCCTCAGTCATGTATATTGAGTATTTAGGTACCTGTTTCATGTTTCCTTGAGGTTTTTTGGAATATTTCGTGATAACCCCATTAAGATAGAATTTTTTACCATTATATCTTAGGTCTTACAAGATAAATGATAAAATTATTATGTACCCAAAATAATTATGAAAATCATTTTAGGGTAATAATGATGATAAATTCGTTGAAACAAATGTTATAGTATGACCAATATTTTTAGTAAATATTAATTAAAATGTTTTTTAATAATAACCTTTTAATTTAAATCTAAATCATGAAACATTTGTGACATTTATTTTATTACTTTTAACAAAAGAAGTAATTTATAGCTTGGTTATATTTCTATTATATCAAAAACATATTATATCTTTATTAGGTTTATTCATTAACATCATCTTATTAAATTTTTAATTACATTGATTAAAAATATATAATTTTTCATTTAAAAAATAATTTTTCTTCCCTAAATTCACATTCTATTTTCTAGATCCTTTGAAATTATCCCATACTGTATCATTTTAACATCAATGACTTTTTAATAGTATTCAATATTAATGTTTCAGTTTTGAATAATAATATCTCAATTTGATTCATATTATCCAATGGAATTATGAATTCCAATTCGTCCCCTTTCTTTATATTAAAAATAAAAACATTGAGCATAGCATGTTTTTCATTAACATTCATAATGTATTTTATTTAAATTATCAGTATCTATAAGAAAACAATTTTAAATTTCATTTTATGTATGTTTTACAATAAGATAAATGAAGTAAACTAGAATCAGAATCAAGACTATCCTCATATATATATTTTCCCCGATTAATCATATGATAGATGATTCTATCAAAATTTTAGAGTCATCACTAACAAGATTGAATCCTAAGTGCAGTTCCATCTAGTAAAAAACACTCTCTTACAGTTTTCCATATATTTACTCTCTTTCTATTATAGATTCATTTTAGAGAGTCTAACTAATGATCATATTATTTATACACACATATCATGTTAAGTCAAATACATTATTATATATATTACATTTAATTATTGTAATTCCCTTTCAGACACCCTTTTGTTGATCTCTTCTACATCACTTCAAAGACTCTATTAATTTTTAAATATTTTTAAATTCCTTGAAAAAAAATTTATACATAAACATTCTCTATATAAATATGTTCAGAATCAAAAGAGTTTGGGGTAATATTTATATTATATTTATATTTATAAATTTTTTTACATTGTGTTTATTACTGAACCTTTTTCTTTAACACCAAGTCATACTAATGTTAATTACATATATGTTCATCCAAAGTGTACTATTTGATATTATTACTCTCTTCTATCAAATCATAATTATCAGGAAACTACTTAGGTAGTTAAAAAACACCATTTTAACAAATATTGTATCTTTCACCACCCCTCATTGGGAACTCATCTCATTGGGGATACTAGTAAATACCTGAAGAAAAATTCCCTAATTCATTTTCTCCCATTGTAAAATCTTTGGACTATATATACAACATTGATAAATTTATATATTTAAGATATTCTAAACCATAATTATTTACATGAGTTTTCCTCATATTTATTGAGTTCCCTTCCGAGATAAATTTTGTTTCATAAAATAACAACTAATAGAAAAACATAACTTATTCATTAATTTTTAATAAAAAAATATTTTACTACATTGTAGCCTTTCTATGTATTTAGGTCCTAATTTGGAAACTTATATGGTTTCATAATTATTATCAAGTGATTAATACTAAAATTGTTGAGATATACTTCCATTCAGTTGTTAAGAATACCAAAATCATTCCAACCAAAATATGGTTGTCTTGTGGAGCGAATCCAATATTCTCACTCATTTTTTAAGTCTAAAAAAGAAATTATTTTACATGGATATTTAATTCATGTGCAATGAGAGCATATATTGTTTGATGAAAAGATCCAAAATCAAAAATTATTTTTCAATGATATCAAATTTTGTTTCAAAATAAGATATACAATCAATCTATAATTGGTAAATCGGACTTATTAAAAAATAAAATCAAATTTAAACAATATTGTTCAATTTAAAAGTAAAATCTCATTAAAATTCAACTATATTATTTTAATTAATAGTGTAATATCAATATGACTTATAAATATAAAATCAATGATCGTCATATGAATATAAAATTTTCGATCAAATTATCTTAAATGTACTCTGGACTCCCCTCTAAATCAGTGATATTAAAGATACTAACTATAAAAAAATTAATTTTTGTATGGTGTGATAATGGTATACATGGAACACCTTCTATTCACATTGTGGCAAAAAACAATCTTATACATCTTTTCTATAGACCATAGAACAAATAATAAACCCATACTTGTTTTTGGGCCTCACATATCAATAACACATACCTTTCAGTTGTGAGATATAACCAAAAACCACGATGTGATTTTGATTTCGAAATTAATAAATTTACTAATAAAACAAGGAAATAAAAAAATTATACAATACAGAAAAATAGATTAAGAATATAATGAAGGAAATTTTAATTATGATGAAGATAGAGGTATAATTGATCACTTCATACGAAATAGTTCACATATTGAAGATCTCTTTTGATAAATTTTTTTTTATATTTCATATCCACAATGTTTCAGCACAATCGTATATCATTTATGAATTTTTCTATCTCATGTTTTTATTATAGTCATGTAGGGATTTTATTGATCTCCCATGATCTAAATAAGAATTTAAAATACATTTTCATTAACCATAAGGCCTTCATGATCATGGGGGTGTTTCCTAATAATAAATCACCACTTTACATAGTAGGAGATAATATGATGATGAAAAATTTCAATAATTGAATATGGAAATATCATGCATAATTGATATAAAATTCCATTGTAATTATTTCATTATAAAATTCATAATCACTTTACATAGCATCATTATCAATTATATAAAATTTACAATTAATAAAATTGATATAAATATCCACATTAAATATCATTAAATTAAAATTTTAATGATATATGAATATAGTTTATTAAAATAATTCTAAAAACATACACATTGTTTTGTGTAAGAATAAATGTATGTATCCTTTTCTATGTGAGTAAACATCAATTTATATGTTTTAATATACCATAATATTCCATAAGAATTAAAATCCAATCCAAATTAAAATATTATATGTTTCATATTTTCATAATAATGAAATCTGTAATAATGAAAATAATTTCATGTATCATTCAAAAATAAGTATAAATTTAACTATTATGGTCATTTTACTAGAAGAATTAATTAAACCATTTATATGAAATGTATGTGTAATTAAAACATGTTAGTTTTAAATATTTCTCACTAATCATCCATGTTTTATTCTTTTACATTAGAAAACAAATTTCCAAACAATGAAATTTTTTTTGTGTGATCATAAATTTTTGTATATCTATAAATCAATTTCATATAACATTGAAAACTATTTTCATAACACATTTCTTGAAAATTAATACCCATTAAAATTTTATGACTTTGAAAATTTCATATGACATTTCCTCAAAATATATGACATTGAAAATTTTTATTTCAATTTGAAAAAAAACATTCAATTTTAATAATATATTATTCCTTTTCTTCATTGTAAAAATATTTTAAATATTCAACAACAAAAAATATTTTATCACAAATTTATGAATTTTTTGTTGTTCAGAGTGGAATCTCAATAAGGGTGAATTGAGTTCCTATTAAAATTTCTATTAAAAATATTCTTATAATGATCCCACAAATTTTGAAATTGCATAATTAATTTAGGGAGTGGAGATATAAATGTCTATTTGGTCAACATGTTTATCAATGGTTGATTAGTCCTTTGGTGTGTAAGTGTAAAACACTTCTTCGACATATGAAACAAGTTTACTAAATTAAACACATACACACACTAACCAAAACAAACTATGAAATTCAACGCAAAACAGTATTCTTTTTTATAAACAATATGTAGAGTAAAATAGATAAAATTGTGTATAATAATAATATAGACCACAGTGAAATTAAACAATAGGATCAGTCTCACGAAGAGACTTAGTCATCTCTACTTGGTGATGACATACCACCAAGAAGTTTATATTAACAATAAAAATGATACACATTATGTATCAGTCTTTATAATATATTTCACAAACTATCCAGGGTTTAGCACACTCTATCATAGATCTTCATGGAAACAACAAACAATACAGGCCACACACTATCCCTTCCACATTTTTACATGAGAAACAAAATGTAGGTGAAGTTTTATTTGAGGATATTTAGTATCCCCCAGTTCAACCATAGGAGACTTTGTGTGTAATAGAAACACACATACACACACACATCTCAAAAAAGTAAAATAAAGGAACATAATAGTGAAATGATTATATGCTGGAGTTTAAAAAGATCTTTTTGTTTTTATTTTAACTCTTGACTCCTTGGAGTGAAGAATTTGATTTTCGAGTCTTTCTATAGATGTTGTACTCAATATAGAGTGTCACAACTTATGGTTCTGGATTTTAGGATTTGAGTGTTCTGCTTCTTGTGTTTATCGAGAGTTGATGAAGCATAGAAGGCATCCTTGAAATTAATCTCCTGATATGATCTTCTTGAGGTTCTTGTGGTCACCATGTAAGCATTGAATGGTTCTTTTTTGATCAGGAATATAAGCTCATTCACTTGAAAAAACACATGCTTCTAATGCCACTCTCTATTCTTTTCATCCTCAGTTTTCTATTTAATGTTTGAGGTATGACAATAAGAATATGAAAATCACATGTGACCTTTCTCGTACCTCAAACAATCCCCAAATATGGTCTCTTGATATTTCTATTATAAGCATTAATTAATGTTAGATGCACAAAATTTACCAAATATGACCATTATAATATTCTTAAGATTTTGGAAAAAAGTGGAGTAGAATAGTACGGTATACTAGTAAAGGTATCCTTCAAAACGGTATGCTTTAATAGTAGGTGTGAACTGCCAACATTCATAGGTATCCTTTCCAATGGTAACCTTCCATCAGTAGCCTTCATTAGTGACCTTTGCATGAGTAACCTTTGCATCGGTGACCATTGCATCAATGTCCTTTGCATCAGTGACCTTTGCATCGGAGACCTTTTCTTCAGTGACCATTTCATCTGTGACCTTTTCATCGGTGACCATTGCATTGGTGACCTTTGCATCAGTGACCTTTACATTAGAAACCTTTTAATTTAGAGATATTTTTAACTATGAGATTAAACAAGAGATAAGTGTGATTAAAAGTACATAGTTATTACATTGATATAAACATGATTTTCACATAAATGATTGTCCTATAATAGAAACAAGATGCTTTAAAAAAATAAAACATGATTTGGGATTATCAAAAAAGATGAGTCCACCAATGTCCTTCTTTTGATAATCACAAATTATGTTAGTATGTTTGACTCTGTGTTAAGTACATTTTCTATAAGTAAAATGGAACCATGCTCATTATGAGAATATATATGCAAATAGTTCATCCAACATCAAAAAAATCTCCTAATTTCAGGTTAGGAAGCATAAAAGTTAGACTAACATAGGATTTTTTCTCCTTACTTATGATTAACAAAAATAATGATACACATAAAAAATATATGAGGAATATCCATTAATGAAGAAATAATACAATATGAAAAATTGTTACAAAGATCCTTATCAAATAATACATCCCAAATTCAATCCAAATAAGATATGTACAAGGGATATTTGACATTGGATGTTCAGGAGGTAGGTTCTAAAGATGAAGGGATATGACTTGGTATAGCATTCATCTAGGTTGGGGGTGAAATAATAAATGCATCTATAGAGCTATGGAGATTGGATCATTGAGGAATTATAGGGTTCAAACTTCTGAATGCTTATACTGGAGTCATCATTGGTGCATCACTAGTAGATCCTAAAGCATTCGTGGTAGAAGGAAGATGTATAGAAACAATTATGGGAGTGTAGTCAACATGGGGGGAAGGGTAGAAGAAGATTTTTGAAATCAATAATAATACGTCCTCCTATTTCCATAGCTGATGTTCAATCCTCCTTATTCTCCATGAATTTCTCTAAGGAAGGAGTCCACTCTCTGATCCTGCTATCCTAGAACTTAAATACTTGATTGATAGGTGGATCCTCATTTAATCCAACCATAACTGGAAGTGACCATCCATCTTATGTTTAACATACATCCTTTTGTAGTATAAATCAAAATTCTCTTTGATGGATTTTTGATCCCAATCAGCTTCCCTTAAATAATTTCCCCAAAGGTTATGAATTTATCTGGTATTAGAAATGACCTATGTCATAGTCTGAGGGTCTGAGGTATTGACACCAGATATGTTCTCCGATTCATCTCTGATGACTGATCTGAATGATTCTAGGTCAACAATATGAGTAGCTGAAGTTGTAGCAGATACCCTCAGATGATCCATATTGAATGTCACTATCTCATTAAATGATTTGGTCAACCCACAGATCATCCTATTCACATCATCATCTTGTCATCTCACATGTGTCTCCATGGACATCATAATGTCCTCAAACAAAATAGTAGAGACCTAGAGCTTGACATACATGGACATTACATTAATTTTTCAGAATATCTAATACATAACAAAAACAGACACACAAGGACCGTAATAGTTTAGTGTCTTTGGAAACATGTAATATAATCTTCTAATCATGTTGAAAGATCTTCAACATCTCCCATAACGATCCTTCCCTTTTTGTTTACTTACCTAAAACATTTCTTTTAATCCTAGGCTAAAAGAAAACAGAAAAAGGGTGAGGTTAAATGCTCAGTAAGGGTAAGCATGGATAAAATAAAATAGACCATATACATTTGAACTTAAAAACATGAACACAATATTTAAACATCAAAATATTGAGAAATTACATAAAACAAGGCATTACATAAGGCATAGATTATAATGGATAATCAATCATGATAAAACAGCATAGGAATAAAGCAAGTAATTGTGGCATCCATTAAGCACTTGTAATGATTTCCATAGTAGCCAAGGCATTACTGCCATGACCATCTTAGTGGACAAAGTCCCTTTTGTATCGAGTTCACTCCTTGTTTTAGTCCTGTAACACTGAACCAGATTAACTTACCGTTACAGCCATGTCTATCGAATGAGATATAAATCTTTACCCAATTCATTGGAGGGAGATATAGGTCCCACCCATATCATAATAAAATCATTCTTACTTGTCCCACAAAATAAACATACATCATTCATAATAACCCAACGAATAAAATGAGTTTCATAAACATCATCCCATCATCACATAAATCATATAAAAGAAATGGATATCATTTCATAATAAGAAAAGGGAAACCATATAAATCATAGAGACATGATACTTGAAACATACACATATGAAATAATGTCATCTTAGATGAAAAATGTTTTTGATAAAACACTTGAAATGAATTCTTGAGGAAAATATCCTTTCTTCATCAAAGTCATTTTATTTTTACAAAATGTCATGACATTTTAAAAGAAAATGATTTATTTAAAAATAGTCATGAAATTTTTTGGAGGAATCTTCATGAAAATAAGGCTTTATAAAACCGTTAAAAAATCCTTTCATGCCGTATAAGTAAAAGAAACATTTTTCTCGTACTTTTGCCAAAAAAGTCAAAAAGTACATCGTAACATAAACAAATGAAATATTCCTTACATACCATGTTGTAAAAGTCAAGAATGGGTAAAAATGTCTTTAAACATACATGAAAAAATTGTTATAAAACATAAACATGGATGATAGAAATAACCCCAGTAAATACTTACGAATAAGCAATCTCGGATAAAAATGAGGTTTTCAAAATTATCCCTTACCTTAGGTCTGATATGCTTCGTATGGATCTGAAACTCCTGTATAATGATTTAAATAATGTCATTGAATTATTAAATAATCATATTCATTGTTATGATATCATATAAGTTTCACTTATGACTTTATATTACCCGTAATTTTGTAAATTTCATGTTAAAGCAGCGTTTTGGGTAAAATCATTTCATCTATCATATGTGTTTCGACGTGTCGTTATTGATATTATTATATATATCCTGATTTACATAATTCTAGAATGTAATAAATGATTTATATATAATATATATTCATCATATACATATATATTATAGATCGATAAAAGGAATGAAATACACCATTAATGGAGATGGTAGGTCGTACGTACGCATGAATGCTGTTTTCATTTCCTTATTGAATTGAATGAAAATAAATAGATGAAATACATATATATATATATACATAAATCAATTAGAATAATTATTTCATATATTTCATTATTCATCATATAAACTTTAAAATCATTCATGTATGGTTAACATGGAGAATGAATCTCATCGTGTCGTAGAGACGGTAATCCGTACGAACGCACGAGCGATGATATCGTTCCCATAATTATTTAATTGAATTGGATTGGATGGTATAATATATCAGAATCAGTATGATGTTATCATCACCATATATAGTTGTTCTTTAAACCATTATACCCATCCATGTAAGGTGTTGGTGGAAAAACAGATTACACCACGGCGTGGAGATGGTATTCCGTACGTACGCACATGCGATGATTTTGTTTTCTGTAGGATAGATAGAAGGTGAAATAGGGTTGTTTCATATTTATAATAACATATCAGTATATAAGGTATAGTTATTTTATTACTTCATAATGAAAAAACTAATGAAGAGGGAGTATAAGAAGAATGGGACTTGAAGAAAATGGAAGAAGGTATTACCTCTTTCTCGAAGAGCCTCCTTTAAACATTTTCTTAGGGAACTAAAGTTGGTCTTTTGGGCATACCAGTACCTATAGTAGGTTTCTATGGAAATGGGGAAGTGAAATTGGTAGGGTTTGACTGATCTTGGAGGCTCCAATTAGCGTGAGGAGGAGAGGGAAGAGGTTCCCTTTTATAAGGGAGGAGAGGGGCACCTTTGGAATCCTAAAAAATATTAGTTTAATATAAATTCAATCCCCACATAAAAACCTCCATAAATGGATAAATTTGAATATTAGATGATATAGGGTTGTAATATCATCAACCAAAAAAATTTATACATGATTTGATCTTATTTTAAAGCTTATCATTTTGATTTATACTTATTTAATCTATTTAATTTTATTTGTGGTAATAAGATTCTAAATTTTAAATTGTTTTTAATAATTACATATGTGTTTTGAATTGTCCATAATTGGATAATTTATGACATTTTGGACCATATAAATTTAAATTTATAATTTTAAAATATTTCTGTAATTTCTAAACAATATTAAATTATGTTATTTTTATAATATAACAATAGTGTCAATTTGGACACAATTCATTTATTTGAATTTAAATAAAATCCTCACAGAATATATGTTCAATATAAAAGCATTAATAGATTAATAACGTGTCATATTTATATAGAAAACTAGTGGAGAACATTAAATAGTTCATATAATATTTATTTTAAAATTTTTAAAACCTTTTATTTGGTATATCTCTTAATAAAATAACTACTACAACATTTGTGTATAATTATTTAATATACTTATTTTTCGCATAAAATTAAAAAAAAAATCTATGATGAATATAACTATAATACCTTTCATAATTATATTTTTACATGAATTTATCATCCTAAAATCACAACATTTAAATTGTTATATTTATTAAATTATGAATGTGACATCTTTGACATCATTTAAAATAAAATAATATAAATGTCATAATCGGTTTTATAGGTCTCCAAATGGTCCAAAAATCTATCCGTGGATGATTATGGAATAGATATACTCTACCAATAATGTTTTGTCAAGTTTCTGGTCCATTTGATAGGTATTGTTTTTTAATAAAAACTATATTATTGATTTTTCATTAAATAAATAATTTCTGCATCATTATTATGTCACCATTAATGACAATGATTTAACCCCTAAAAATTAAAAATAAATTCTCATGATGTAGATAATTTTGTTATATTTGTGGATACTAATAATGTTCTATGTTTCATGAATTGTATCAGTAAATTAAAATTATTATACTATAAGATTTAAGAGACTGACATGTTGTCACTTTCTTTGGTTTTAATAATAATTAAATTATTTTCATGGTAAAAATTCCATTAAATGAATCTAATCTGACATTTAGGTGATATTTGGAGAATTTAAGTCATCTAATATAATTTTGTCATGTGTGAGGGTAATTTTATAATCATAGGTTTACCCTTAATTACCCGATTTATCTTTAACTGAAGTAAATAAAAATTACCATAGTTATTATTCATAATGACCAAAAATAAAAAGTAGCTTATTAACATAATTTTGATCCACTGATTCCAAATATGGAATCCATTTTTCCATATTAAATACACAAAATTTTCAGAAATTAAAATAAAATTAATCCCATTATCGAAAGAATACGGTTTTCTGTTTAAAACATTGCAAAAGATTGAATCGATTTAACCTACCAATTCATGGTAAAATCAATTCTAATGACATACATTATATTAAATTGTAAAAATAAATTCTATTTTTTCTTTAAAACCATTCAATATTATAATTTAACCATATAAATTATTACAATGAAAAAAGTTGTTTTTAATTAAAATATAGCGTGTTTTTTACTATTCATTATAATATGAATGTTATCAGAAAATATCAAAACGTTATCCAATGTAAATTTTTATAACCTGATTAAATAGAAGAAGTTTATTTTGTAAAATTGAACTTATAAATATGTCAAAAACAAGATTTAATGTGGGTGCGCCATCAAAAGGCGTCAAAAATGCATTTTTTTTAAAATTCTTATTTTACCCGAAAAATTTATTTTGTTCTCATAAAATGTTTTATAAAATTTATAATATGAATAATAATGTCATAAAATTCACAATTTAGTTAATAATATTCATAACGGATAGTCCATAATAATATTATAACAATATATCGTCATTTAGTGAAACCTGGTATTGCGTACAACACAAGTTATCGAGGAAGGTCGTGATTGCGTGTAACACAATCCAAGTCATGGTTGCATGTTGTGAAAGACTCCTTTGTTGTTTCTTTGTAATAGAATCCAACAATTTTTCATTTATACATTGAATATATCTATATATACACTATATGTTGCATATAATGACTATTATAAAACGAACATGAAATTTAGAGGAACACAATCTAATTATAGTGTTGTGTATACTGTATGTTAATACAGAGTTGCATATAGCACAAGATAATCTTGTTGTAGCATAAAACACATGACATAAATTAATTAAAAAGAATACTTATCATAAAATATCGGGTTGTTACAACAATGACCATTTTCTAAACCACGCTTTTAATATATTGAAGATCTCTGTCCACAAGATCTCTTTAACCCATGTAGGATTCTAAACTCGAAATAGACTGCTTCACAGATTCCATAGAATCTGCCAAGGTTGGGATCTGATTCTGACAGTCCTTTAATTCCTATAGATGGATGGATTGAGAGAAAAAAACTAGCATTTCCACTATAGAAGGTACAACTTCTTGACTGTGAGTCTTAGACCTCTCTAACCCAAAAAATCTCCCATCAATGTGGATATTCAGATATGATTTTATTGATTCAAATTCACCCTTCTTCACATAGTCTCGAGGAAAAAGATCCACTTGTTGCATAATAGGAGTCCCTATAACTGAAGAGATTAGAGGACTTCTGATAGGATTGTTATCATCAGAATTTCCAAAGTCTAAACCTAAAACCAAAAATCTAGGGTCTTCAGAACAGTCTTCTATCCCCTAAGGAACAGAAACTAATATTGTTGATACAGGTTCCTCCAACTCACATGGATAAATATATTGATCAACCAAATTCTCTACAGTCATACCTCTTTGATCAATTACATCAACAGATGGCTCCACTGCCACATCCTTGACAGAATCATCAACAACTTCCAAAACAATTTCAGCTTGAACTAAATCAGAAACCTCTTTATTAAAACATTCAACCATTTATATATGCCCTATTAATAGACTGAGACATATTTTCTTTTTTCACTTTCACCACCAATTGTCTCAAAGTCGTCATGACTAGATTCGGTGTCCTCATCTTCATAAGAGGTCTCTCTAATGTCTATTAGAACATTTCATGAACCTTCTTCTTCACTAGCCTCTTTACTATCATTGTACCTTAAGAATATATCCCTTCTTGAAAATATCTTTGGAGGACTAGGATCACCAAAGGATATAATATTAGCACAAGGATTTGAGGTAATATTAGGATCACTCCAATAATCTATAGGAGAATCCTATCTTTCATTCTAGGTAACAGCCTCTTCATCTTCATTTTAATATGTAGGTTCCAATTCATCAAGAATTAGACCAGGATCTCTCTTATCCTTAGGCCTAGTATGATGAGTAACAGGGTTGAATTCATCATACATATTAGCCTCATCAGGCACCAATCATCTTTACCAAGGTTTATAATTTATCTTCATCAATTTCCAAGTCACCTTTGTAATATATAAATTTCCCTCTACTACAACTATTTCCTCCTTATTTCCATCAACTCCTTTCACCTTCAAAATCAAGGATATCAATCGTGCATGGAATAATGCATTGGTGTAGGAATTGGGATTTTTCATATCCATTATTTGAATCATCATCATTCTAAAAAATTTTATCTTCTGTTCGTTCTTTAAAAGATACAAAAGAAATACATCCTGATACTTCAAGGTAGCAAAGTCCCCTCTCCTGGGAATCAAGACATGATATACAAACATAAAAAGTATCATGACTTCTCTTTCCATCTCAACATCAATGACTTTCCTAGAGATCCAACTCCATGTCAGTTCTTCCAAGGCTTCTACATAACAGAATAATTTAGTACTGGGAGGCACCACTCCTGAGTAGTAATCATAAATCCCATCATGTGGTACTATCATACACTCATCCCTTTCAATATAGGTGATGCTTACACATACTTTATTTAACCTTGAAGACATTCTATTCTCATCCTCCGTCTATTTGAATATAACAATTTCATAAAACACCTTCACTAACATTGAGAATAGGGTCCATTGTTGTTTTCAAAGCATCTGACCCATCTATGAGCATTATGTGCCTTCACCACTAAATATCTTCTGGTTAGGAACCATTATTAATTTAGCTCTTTTTCAACCATGATATCCCACATTGATAAATGAAGGATTATCAGATTTTCCACTAACTAGATTCCACTACTCAACTCAGCAAGAGGTCTCTTTGTTTTTGGTGCATCTCTTTCATCATTGGCTAATAGTCACTTCTATATTTCCATTTCAATCGAGTGTGGTTAGATGGATTCGGCAGAAGGTGAGGTTCTTTATTTTGATAGAAAAAGGTTTGGGAGACATGTGGGTCAAAATTTGGTATGTTTTCTAATTTTATCACATAGGGATATAAAAACAAATCAAATTTCGACAGAGAAAATGATAAGTCCTAAAAATGTTCATCTTTCGGTAAGGTGATAATTCTGAGGTCTATCGATGAAGTCATAATTTTTTTTTCTATTAGTGAGGTCCAACCGTGAGGTCTAATGGTGAGTTATATTGGTGATTCACAATGGTTAAGTCTAACAGTGAGGTCCTAATGGTGAGGTTCTAATAGTGATGTTCTAATGGTGAGTTCCTAACGGTGAGGTTCTAACGGTGAGGATCTAAAAGTGATGTTCATTAGTGAGGTCCAACGGTGAGGTTTATCAGTGAGGTCTAACGGTGAGGTATAATGGTGAGGTTCTAACGGTGAGGATCTAATGGTGAGGATCTAATGGTGAGTTCTATCGGTGCGGTCCAACAGTTATGTTTAGTAGTGACATTTATCAGTGAGGTTCTAATGTTTAGGATAAACAGTGAGGTTTATTGGTGAGGTTCAAATGGAGAGGTTCAACGGTGAGGTTTATTGGTGAGGTTTTAATGGTGAGGTTCAAATGGTGAGATTTTAACCATAACTATTTATCACAACTAATTCATGTTTTATATAATTTTACGTCCCAGAATTCAAAGGCTTTATGAATATATCAGCCAATTGATGTTCAGTGCCAATGAATTAAAGAGTGATATCACGATGTTGATAATGAAATCTCAAGGATTTATGCCTCACATCAATGTTATTTTTCCTAGCATGAGATACTAGATTTTTAGAGATGCTAAATGCTCTTTTATTATCACACTTCATAGAGACATGTTTGAATTGATATCCACAATATAGTAAAGTGTGTTTTATACAAAAAATTTGAGAACTACAACTACCAGTAGCTACATGTTCAGCTTCGGTAGTAGATAATGCAACATATTTTTTTTCTTACAACATCATGATACTACTAAATTTCCGAAAATGTTACATGTTCCATAGGTACTGTTTCAATCTAACTTGCAACTAGAAAGTTCAGTATCCTAATTACTTATTAAATCAAATGATTGTCCTCTTGGATAAAATGGTTTTAGGTTTTAGTATATTTTGTATTTTTAAAAATATTTTTAACAGTAGTTAAATGATACTCTTTTGGATTGGATTGAAAATGAGCACCCATGCATACACTGAACATAATATCTACTCAACTAGCAGAAAGATAGATCAGACTCCCAATCGTACCTCTGTAATTTCATTGATCCCCTGGTTTACCAGATTCTTTAGCATCCAACATACAGATAGTACTCATAAGTGAATATATATCTTTATTATAGTCCAAAACTAAAATTTTTTCAATGATATTTAGTATATTTACTCTGATATAAAATAATACCATTTTTATTTTGAAAAATTTGAAATCCAAGGAAAAATTTACGTTCCACAATTAAACTCATTTCAAATGCGTCTTGTATAATTTTTGAGAAATCAGTACATAAAGTATTTTTAGAGGATCCATAATTAATGTCATATACATAAATATGTACTATTAGATTATCATTGGAAATCATTTTAATAAAAAGAGTAGGATCTGTTATTCCCTTAGTAAAACTATTTGAAATAAGAAAATTAATATGTCTATCATACTAAGTTCTTGGATCTTGATTTGGTGCACATAAAGATTTAGGTAGTTTAATGACATGATTTTAAATATGGGGATTTGTTAAACTAGTGGGTCATTCAATAAATACATCCTCAACTATGTACCTATTTAAAAACGAACTTTTTTACATCCAGTTCATAATGTTTTTAATTTGGATGAGATTCATAAGAATGTAGTATCCTAATGGATTCTAGTCTAGCTATAGGTGAAAAGGTTTTTTCATAGTCTATTCCTTTATCTCGAATATATCCTTGTGAAACTAGTATAGACATATTTCTAACTATGTTTCTAGATTCTTCAACATTATTTCTAAACACCCATTTAGTCCCTATGGAAATAATGTCTTTAAGTCTTTATACTAATTCCAAATCCATTTTTCATTCAAAATAATTTAATTCCTCTTGAATTTATATAACCAAAAAATTCATAATTAATTGAATCATTGATATTTTTAGGTCCATGGTGTGAAAGAAAGGGTTGATGTTCAACCTTGTTTTTGAGAGATGCTCTAGTTTGTGTTCAAATATTTAGATTACCTACTACATCATCTAAAATATGATTCTTGAGTGTTTTAGAACCTATAGAAAGTGTTGAACTAGACTCCTTATGATTGCCTACAGGTTCAAATTTACCATTCACAGATTCTGAAATAATTCCAGAACTTGTTGTTTTCAGTAAGGGTCCACGGGATTTATCATTAATGTCTAGAATAAAAATATCTTCCTCGAGGTGTTCAATATAGGTGTTGGGTTCATGTGGAACAGTCTCATCAAATTTGACATCAACTGATTCTTCCAAATTTTTGGTTCTCTTATTTTATACTCTATACTCTTTACAAGAGATTGAGTTACCTATGAGAATTACATCATTTCTATTGGAAGTAAACTTGTCTGCGATATCCTTAGTGTAAATGATGATGACTTTGAAACCAAAAACTATTTTGTAATTAACCTAAGGCTTCTTATTATTCCATATCTCAAAAGTAGTCATCTTAAGAAAAGGACTAATTAAGACTGTATTGATAATTTTATAGGTTGTATTAACATCTTCATCCGAAAAATAGATAGTTAGATTATACTCATTTGGTATAGTCTGTGAAATCTATTCATGTTTCATATTTCTTCTTTCTACAACTCCATTTTGCTGAGGTGTTCTAGGAGCAGAGAAATTGTGATTATATCCATTTTTTGAGAAAAATTAATCAAATTCCTAATTTTCAAACTCATGGCCGTGATCACTTCTCATGGTCTTAATTAAATGTCCAGTAAGATTTTAATTATTAAAGGAATATTTAATCAGGTAAGAGCATGCTTCAATTATGTATTCCAGAAAGTATACCACAGTATATCAAGAAAATTAATCTGCAAGAACATAAACATAGTGTTTACCATTTAAAAATGAATTTCTATATGGTATAAAAAAATCCATTGATCCAAATCAAGCGGTTAATAAGTAGATACTTCATTCTTTGGATTGAATGAAAATTTGTGTTGTTTTGTCTTTTGACAAGGATTACAAACTTTGTCATAAGGGTATTCCAATTTAGGTAAGTCTATAACAAATCCTTTCCTAGTTAGTTTCCTAAGTGAGTTAACATTTCAGTGTACTAATATTCTATGCCATAACCATGATTCCTTATGAAAATTATTTAAACATGAAATATTTTTCTTAGCTAAATAATTTAAATCAACAACATATACATTTTCATTTCAAATATTAGTAAATATTAAATCATTTCAATAATTAAAATCATTGCATGAATCATTGTCAAATTTAATATTGAATCCATCATCACACAACATATAGATACATAGTAAATTGTATTTTAACCCATCAACAAAAAGTACTTTTGTAATTAATATAGTGTTAGGGCTACAAATTTGACCTGAGCAAATGATCTTTCCTTTTGTATTATCAACAAATGGGACATTCCCAAAATCAAAATTAATATGGATCTTGAAGCATGAATAGTCTCCTATCATATGTCTTGAACATCAACTGTCCAAGAATCATAGGGTTTTATAGGAGATCTTCACACAATTTTCCTGTAAAAAGATTATATGTCCTATAACATTGGTACCCAAATTTGCCTGGGTCCATAGAGGATTAAAAATAATGATTTGGGATACAATAATTATCTCATAGGTTTCCTATAATCAACAGATTTGTTTTGAGACATGAATGCATTTTTAGGTTCCATAGAGAATTGTTTTTCAAAAGATGGTCCAGTACGAGAACTAGCAGTGAACTTTTGAGATTTATGAACAAATTTATTTTTAACAATCCTTCTCTGTCCTAGTTGATATCCTAGACCAGTGGTATATTTTAGAGATGTTTGTTTTCTTTGAAATTGAGTTAGGGTATCTCTACCAGCTGTAATATTCTCAAGATCTATTTTTAAATGCTCATTAAATAAATTAAGATTAATATTATCATTTAATAGTTGAGAAAATTTTTTTAATATCCAGATTAGTCGAATAATTGGCATTTAATGCATGTTGTCTTTTCAATAATTTGTATTTATCAATGAGTTCATTAAATATATCCTCTTGAATTCAATAATATTCAAATATTTCATCCTTAGTTATATTCTCATAATTATTTGATTCACTTTCATTCCATGAATTGTATGCATTGGGTATAGGGTAATTGTTTGATAACACAGATGTTTATGTCATGAAACACATATTTTCATGTGTGTTCTTCTCAATATCTGATGTGTCAGATCCACTTGATATATTATCTGAGGCACACCAATTATCTTTCATAGCCATTTATATAACTTTTCCTTATCTTCATATTTAATCTTAAATTTCAGATATGGGTAATCAGCCTTCACATGGCCTTTTTGTTTACACTCATAGAAGACTATCTCACTTCTGTTTTCATTAAATATTCCATCTTTTTTCCACTATACTTTATTATAATATAATTATTTATAGTTTTATTTTATAAAGAACTTATAATTTTTTAGAACGTATTTACCTTCTAGAATGATGTGTGATCCCATCAGAAATGTCATATTCAGAGTCTTCACTAGTGGAATTGTCTACATGAGGTTGTCTATTTTTGTTAACTATTCTCTTTGAGGTTGTTGTCTTGAATGCAATGTATTTCCTTCTTGGTTCATTATCATAATTTTTATTTACCTTAAGATCTTCTTTTCACATCATAAGCTTTCCAATTAGTTTCTTTACTGGGAGCTTTCCTACGTCACAAGATTCTCATATAGAAACAGAAGTCCCTCCCCATCTGTCTGGTAGGCATAGAAGAAATTTCATATTCTGATACTTGATTTCCATTGGTTTCCCAAGAATACTCATGGTATTCACTATTTCATTGAACCTGTGATAAATTTCAAAGATATGTTAATCAAGCATCATTTTAACATAATAATATTTAATAGAATAGGTATTTAATCTCATTTCATTAGCATCCGTTGTTCTTGCAATAAAAACAAATAAATTATCCCAAATTTAATATGTGGTTTTACATGTAGATATTCTATTGAATTATGCATCACATAGAGAATAGTACAATACATTCATTACTTTATAGATATTTTTATATGTGGCTTTAGTCAACTTAGGCCATGTGTCCCTAGCAGAAGCAGGAAATGCATGTTTTTCTTCAATTGTGTGCCATATTTTAGGACATATTCCCTCTAGATACATTTTAATTTTTAATTACCACTGCGAATAGTTACTACCATTACAGAATGGTGTTATGTTAGTAGTAGCACCCTCAACTATATAATCCATTGTTATTTAGAATTTTAAAGACCTAAAAATTTTAGTATGATAGAAATTTTATGACATTTAAGATAAAACTAAATCATAGTTGAAATGAATTTGACTACATGAACAATAGTTCATGTAGTAACAACACAAATATAAGTTCCTTTAATACCAAATGTTGATCAGAGTGGAATCTAATGTGGTTGGTGAATTGAGACACTACTTAATTTTTTTTGTAAAAAACATTCTTATAAGGATCCTCCAAATTTTGAAACGACCCTGTTAATTAAGGTAGTATATAAATAAATGTATATTCGGTCAATATGGTTCTCAAATTAAGATTATTCCTCAGGTTAATTAGTGTAAAACACATCTTCAAATTTTGAAACAAGATTACATAATTAAACACATTCACACACTAACTAAATATAACTATCAAAGTCAATGAAAAACAGTTTCCTGTTTTAGCAATTATAAGTTCTGGAAAATATATAAAATAGAGTATAACAAAAACATACAGCATAGTGAATTTAAACAAGATGTTCAGTATCAAGCCAATAATTAATCCTCTCTACTTGGTGACCACCTTTAACCAAAAAGTTTATATTAACAATAAACATGATACAAAACATGTATCAGGATTTACAATAGTTTTCACAAACTATTCAGGGTTCACACCCTCTACCATAGTTTTTTGGGGGGAAAAACAATACATACCAAAAATTTTCTCTTCCATAGTTATACATGGGAAACAAGATGTAAGTGAAATTTGATGTGAGGATATTCAGTATCCCCCAGTTCATTTATAAGAGAAATTTTGCGTAACAGATAGACAAACACACTTCTCGAAAATGTAAAATGAAGGAACAAAACAGATCTAAGATTATAAGCAAGAGTTTATAATGATCTATGTGTTTTTATTTCATCTCTTATCTCCTTGGTGTGAATAATTTTTTGTTCACGTCATTCTCTGGATATTGTTCTCAAAACAGAGTGTCACAACTCCATGTTCTAGCTTTTAAGAGTTGAGTTTTATACTTCTTGGGTTTATCAAGAGATGATGATGCATATAAGGCATCCCTAAAATTGTTCACTCGGAATTATATTCTTGAGGTTCTTGGGTTCACCGAGTAAGCGTTGAATAGTTTTTTATCTAGCAAATAAGCTCCTTCACATGCACATACAAGTGATTTTCATGCCACTTTTTTTTCTTTTCTTCCATAGTGATATATTTTATATTTTAAGTCCATCAATAGGAATAATTACATCATGTGGGATCTTTCTCGTTCCTCATATTGTCCCCAGATACGGTATATTGATATGTCTACAGTCAACAATATCTTATCACAGAAGCATTAAATTTATCAAATATGACTGTTTGAATAATCTTAAGAATTTGATAAATTATGGAGTATAAGATAATGGAATACATGTAATGTTATCCTTCACAACGACATGCTTCAAAAGTAGGTGTTCATCGATAACTTTCATTGATAGCCTTTCCAATGGAAACATTCCATCAGTATCCTTCATCGATGACATTTCATCAGTAAAATTTGCATTGGTGACCTTTGCATCGGTGACCATGGCATCTGTGACCTTTTCATCAGTGACCTTTGCATCGGTGACCTTTGCATCGGTGACCTCTGAATTGGTGATCGTTGCACCAGTGATCTTTCCATTGGTATCCTCTATACTTAGAGAAATTTTGCACTGTGATCTTAATCAAGAGAGAGTTAGATTAAATGTAAGTAGTTATTACATTGATATAAACATGATTTTACCATTAATTATTATCGTTTAAGAGAAACAAGATGGGTTATACAAATTAATATAGATTTGGGAATATCAAAATAGGTGAGTCCAACAATTATATATATTAATTTATTAAATAACCAAACTATTAATGTTATCTATATTAATATTCAGAACCTAAAAAAATTATCTCTAATAGTATACTAATCAGTCAAACTAAATCATAACACTAATTGATGAAAGATAAGGAACATTGGGTGTTCTATTATATGACGTTGTATATTACTCGTGTAATAAATCATTTTTTATAGATGTTTCATAGGTCACTATTAATTGTGTATCTACATGTTACATATCAATAATTTTTTTAGTAGGAAGGTCTAGAATCTAGGGATATTAGAATTAGTTGAAATATTTACATATAAATATCATATATATAAATATTTTATTGGAGGATCATGTATTAAAAAGGTTTCTTCCAATCCTTGATTGTTTAATTATAAAATTAGGAAAATATTTATAGTATTTTTTATTGGATTGTATCATCTATTAATGGATCATGATCAAATTTTGGTCAATGTTTTTATATTTATGCAAACAACTCATTTCATACCAGTGTAAAAATAAAAACATATAAGATGTATTTTGAAATATTTTGATAGATTTTTTTGTGAAAATTCATCGATTTATAAGGATAATATTTCAGAACATCACCCACTATTTATTTCATTTTTGTATGGGGGACAACAAAATTCAATTGATTGAAATTTTTTCCTTAAAACATCATTACCAACATAGTAAACATTTCAAATATATTAAATAAAATGGATATTGGAGGATATCTTGAGGGAATAGATTATATATTTCATTATATAATTGAAAAATAATTCATCAATAATTGAGTATACTTATAGCAATAGTTATCATTTATCTATGGAGATGTGTCAATATAATTTAAAAAACATTATATATTACCCTTACATTGGTTTTACAATATAATGGTAGTAATTTTTGAACCTAACCTAGTTTTGGACTAAATAGTGGATGATGATTATATGATATATGAAAAAATTATTAGGATAATTGGATGTGGGGACTATTATTGTTTGAGATCAGTATCCATATGTAATTTGAAGTATCATAATTTTAGATATAGATTATTTTTTTAGTAGGTACTACGAATCAAATAAAGTTTGATGGACCCTTTATTGTGTTGTAAGGGTGAGTTATGTGGAATATTTTTCAACACTTATACCGAGGTTGGAGTGAGTTACATGTTTTTTCATGTATAATATAGTTGGAGGAATCTTCACAATGATTAATTTGTAATTTATTTGTATAAATTATTATCAATTAATATATGATTTTTTATGGTTTAGTAGAAATTCAAGATCATTAGGGGAATTTAATTAATTAAAAATCCATTCCCTTGGTTCATGTTATACAAATGACTTACGACTTTTAGGAACATGTTAAAGAGTGAGATCCATTGGTGAATGGTTTACATTCAATGTTTTTTTGAACCTTAATCAATTAAATTGATTTTTTTTGATTTATTTAAATCTTATATAATGTAAATTATTTTCAAGTATCAAATATGATTGATAGGTATATAATGTGATGGTATATATTTTTTGGTTTCATTTTTTTATGAATATTTATTATATTTTTTTTACAGATAATAAAATATTGATAGAGAATATTGATGTCAATACATTTCTTATATATTCTTTTGTGTGTTTTATTTTTGTAAGAGATAAAAAATATATATTATGAACTTAACTAAGGCATTAAAATATCCTACCTTAAAAAATACACTTTATTTTATTAAATAGAGTTCTTGAATAGTTCATGTATTGGTTCATCATAGTAATCTTTTTGGGTTTTGGACGAATGAGTGGTTCAGACTCATATTGATGACTTTAATAAAAAAACACAGAATTCATTACAACATGTTATCATGAATTAGTGTAAATATCATGGTTCTTGGTATTATTTTATAGATTACTTTAGTGGAGTCACATTATGTTTTAATTGAAAAAACATGATGTCTATTTAAAACGCATCATTCATGAATATAAATGAAATTTGTTTATTAATTTTTTTTAAAAGTGGAAGGTGACATTTTTTATGTCATTGTTTACATATATTTCTGTAATCAAATCATGGTATTAATAATAAAATAATTTTTGGGGTTGAGTATAATTGGATTTTATTAATTAAAGATCTCTATATTATATAGAAGGGAATGTAATCATGTAATCTGATTGTGATCAAAAATTGACTAAAGAATATATTACATGTTTTACTATATATCAACATAGATTCATAGGAGTAAAATTAAAAATATTAGTAATTATTAATTCCTCATAATTTACTCTGGAAGCAATTACATGATAATAGAAGTTATTTGGATATGACTTTGGGGAATATTTTTAAAATACTTTCTACCAGTTGTTGGATATATTTATGTGAGTGATAAAATCAAATCCTATATCATTGGAATATGATATTTGTAATTTATACCCTTATGGTGGATTGTATCACTCTTCTTAATCAATGTTATTTTATGAATTACTATGTTTGTGTGCTTCTGTGATTCAACGGATTATTATAATACATAAAAAATTTCAAAATTTAAATAATGGTATTGAAAAATTTTCATTAAAATAATTTGATCATGATGAGGTTGGAGATTATAAATATTATTTTATTTGTGTTTAATGAATTTGAATAGAATTTTTATTTGGATATAATTATTGTTTATTTCTTGAAATCAAATGGAATTTATAACAATTGAACATAATTTTTTAGATATATATGGAAGTGAGAATTGAAACAATATAGAATAATGATATAATTGAAAGTATAGAAATTGTGGTAATTATTGTGGTTGTGATTTATATTGAGTGTCAAAGTGAATTAGTATAGAGGAAGGTGAGATGAAATAAATGGGAAGTAATAGAGGTTGAATTTCATTATAAATTTTAGGGTACGTTGTTATGTGACTAATAAAATTTATGTTCATTTAAGAATTTATAAGTTGTAATTAGTATTTATTAGTGATTAATTAGAAACTATGACTATAAATGGGTTGTTTGGTAATTATGAAGTGGTTTCAAAATAGTGGGAGAGTATGATTTGAATGTATATCATTGAGGTATGATACCAAAGGGCATCTAGATGTATTTATAAATTCATGGGAGAGTAATTTAAGGATAGAGAAATTTTTTTATTGATGTGTTGTAGATGTATTTGAGTGGTGTATTGTGGTAATATGTTTTGGTTAAGGTTATAACTACATAAATTTCATAATTCATATTATGATGATATTTATTATATTTTTTTTGTTTTTAATCGTTGATTTTTTTATTAGAATGTAAATTTTTTGTGGAATTTCGTTATATTGATGTGATTGAGGGATATGGTGTTCCCAAATGATGATTTGAAGGAGAAATGTTGTATTACCTCCAAATGATTTTTTTTATAAATTTATCACCATGAAGTTTGTATTATTTTGGTAGAAATATAATTATTCTAATTATAGATATTTATTGTAGTTGTATCTCTCTATAGATCAGAGGTATTGATAAAAATATTCAGTGGTTGATGTGGTAACATTGGATTTCTCATTATAGTAATTCATGTAATAAAATGGATGACATGTGGTGGAGGTTTTCATATATTGAAGTATCCCTCCATTGTGGTTATTAACTGATACATATTTATATATTTTACTTAATGAGAATTCATCATGACTGTTCAAATGAAAATTGACAGGATAGATAAGGATTCTACAGGGAATACTTTTATAATCACATAATAATTATCTAGAATTTTTCAAATATATTGGATTACATTGATAGTGGTTGCAGGAGAAATTATAATGGTTATTATGTCATGTAACAATGATTAGGATGTGTCATGATTTGGTGTTTCGAATTTTATGGAAAAAGATTTGTATAGATATATGTGTTAACATACTCACGCCCATTTTTATTTAGCATGTGAAAACTTTTTAATTATTTTATTCTATATATTGATTTTTTTTTATGAAATTTATTTTAAGTACACACATTTTTGAGATTCCATAACCCTAATGGGAATTTTCCCATCATGGATTATCACAAATGTATTTTTTTCAGTAAAAATCAATCATTTTGTTACCATTTAAGGGTTATTGGTGGGGTAAGGATGATGGATTATTACACTATAACACAAGGTTGGAAATGTGTGATTAATTCCAACACATGATATATTATTTTGATATTACTCTACACAATATTTGGATTAACGAGTTAAATTTTATATAAATATGAGAAATGATGAGTTAATTTTATATAGAGGTAAAATTATTATGTTGAATCTCATAAAGGTAGTTTTAGTATATATTTAATCTTACACAATAGTAAATAATGTGGAATTAAACAAATATAGTAAATTAAATACATATTATATTTTAAATAATAAATACCCAGGCCCAACAAATTTATGGGTTACAATACATCCCATACCATTATTTTGAAAACAATATTAATTCATATTTTTTGTTTTGGGAAGAGTGGGACAAATATATATAAGAGAGAATGAAGACAGACATAGTCCTTATGTGCGAAAATAAAAAATTGAATCCAATGGTTCTATATTAGGTACTCTAAAAGGGTCTAGTGGTTCTAAGATTTCTATTGTGTCTACCATGAACCTGATAGAATTTTATCATATTATTTATCATGTTTCTATGTGAGTACCCATTTTATAATTCAATGATATTATTGTCATTCTACCATAAATTTCCACTACTTTTATAGTAACTTCACTCCCCAATTAATTTCTCTCTGAACCTATGGTTACTATCCCAAAAAACACTTTCAGTTTTTCTTCCTTTTGGTTGTCATGGGAGATAGGGATCATTAATATAAAGGTTTGGAATCACTGATCCCTAGTGGATTTGTATTTTATGAAATTATGGATGTTTCCTAAAATAATTTTTGGCCAACATTAGGTTTTCAAATCCATTATTGGTGGAACAAAATTCATTATATGCATACGATCATTTATCTAAACTACTATAGGTGGGTGATTATTTTTTTTGTTTCTCCCATAATACTGATGTTTACCTATTTACGGTGCATGAAAAAGAGAAAGAGATTCCGAGTTAATTTTATTCCTTATGTAAAAAATTAATAAAATATTTTCTTTATAAAAAAATTTGTTAAATGATTAAATTTTTTTTCAATAAATAAACACTTTTTTATCCTTGGATAAGACGGTAAATACATGTATTAGATAAATTAGGTAATGATTTTCTATTCCTAGAACCAGTGCATGTGATAGTTGGATTTCGTGTCTAGGTGATTCATTATAACCTTGCATGATGTGGACTTACTAATGGGATTTAGAGTGACATTTTTCCCCATTATTCTAAATCAAGTACTTGTCTTATTAAAGAAAATTTTCATGAATCCCTCATTACTCTAAATGTTATTCAATTAATTTAAATTTTGGATTTTTTTTTTCTATGTGGAATGTTAGTTTACCTATTTTATTAATTGCCTCTATTCATTTATTTTGACATGTTGTGTATTTTCAGAGTCATTCTTGATATTATTTAACATATATTAAATTTTCTTAATCTATATAGCATATTGTGGTGTTTTTATTTGACATAGAAGTTCCATTAAATGAATAGAATATTGATTTTTCCATAATTTCATTATATATACATATGGTATGTTCCTACATAACTGTATATGTACCTTATATAATTGTGGGTTGTGTGTATATATTTTATTGTGGACTCAAAAACAAATTTGTTCATTCATAATAGAATAAGAATGAAATTATATATGAGGGTATAATATATATATATATATTATGTTCCTCCCTAAGAGTATAGATTCATTTTATAAACGGGGTATATTTATTGGCACACACAAATAAACATACTTTCTTTCAAAAGAGTATATGGCTAGCCTCCCAGGTGACAGTTTTATATATATGTGTCCAATTTTTTCATATGAGGAGATAATGGCCCATAGAGTAGATGATTACTAATATATACATGTACGTTAACAAATATTCATACCTTTATATAGATATACATACATACATATATACCTGCATACATTCCTATATACATACATACATACATACATACATACATACATACATACATACATACATACATACATACATACATACATACATACATACATACATACAAACACACACACACACACACACATATATATACATACATACATACATCTATAAATACACACATATATATATATATATATTTCAATATATGTACACTTTATACAGTTAATGATTGAATTTGGTGGATATCCTTAATTGTAAAATCCCATATGGTGTACATATACCATACTATGATTCCATGCAAGTATGGAAGAGGGTTCTAATGATTGGTTTTAAATTTATTATTATGTTATTAAATTAGGATCTATATTTATTATTTTCCTAAATAGTAATTCTATATATCTAGTCCGATTACATTGTAATTGGTACCATAAAAATGGACAAATATTGTTTACATATTATCTTTATAATTTATATTATTCAATTTTACACATTTTATTTTAAAGTATTGGATGATTTCAGGTGGTGACATACATTGGTTACAATATATTCACATTCTACATAGGTTCTATTAAAAATGAAATAAAATATTTTTTTTTGGTGAGAACCATGTAAATGAAAAAAACCTTACTACATGGTATGATTTTTTGAAAAAAGAAACAGTGTCACTCTTGCAGTGGGGACCATGATAGAATTATTTTGTTTTAATCATTTTTATAGAGTGGGTATTGAAGTGTTATTTAAAATGTTTCCCATTTGAGTAACTCTAACCTATTATTTTCACATTATACCCTTATGTTATTCTAGGATCTCAAATTTTATATAATGTTTGTTTTTTATAGTTTTACGAATATTTTAATATGTAGATGATTTAACCCTTGATGTGATATATACGAATGTTTGTATAGTCAATGTATCATTTGTTGACCACGTATATAATGAACTAATGTCCCATAGACGGGAACATGTGATAATGAAATATATATCATATAACCCAAAGGGGAATACTAGAAACATATCATGAACTTATATGTATTTATCATTTATAATTTTATTATAAAATTAGAGAAACCATATCAAATTTTATTGTCAGTTATCAATCAATTTACAAACCATATGTTATAGGGCGGTTTATCAATGGTTTTGGTGATATTTGAATTCTCTATATTCATGTTTCAACACCCTAGACCTAGACATATATATATGTTGACGGTTTATGTGTCATTAAGAATCCCTCATAGCCTGATAAAGGAATTTGACTAGTAGTGTGTTTCTAATCTATAAAATTTGATGAATTTGAATTTGAATCAATGTAAAACACATATTATAAATAACTAATACTTGAAAAAAATATTACAAAAATCGACAAATACAATGTCATAGTATGTATTTCATATAGATTTCATACAGTCATACACCAGCGTAATTCCCAATGTGATGTTCACATATAAAAATTATGAAAAATAAAAAATTAGACAACCATCAACACTACCATCACTAGGAAACTACTCATCAAAATCTTCAAATGGCATCCAACTGCACCTGCATGAACCACTACATGTTTTTTTCTCAAACAAAATGAATATATAAAGTCTATATGTGAAAAAATGTACCCATGTAGGGTTTGATAAATAAATATTTATAGGTATCAATTATTTCCATAATATATTCTATCGTATTCATGTATTCAATAATAAAATAATAAACATGCCACACATGTGTGTTGGTCATCATATTCTAACAAGGCTAACATGATTCCATGTGTAACAAGTCATCCATTTCTAACTAGACTACAATGATAACAAATCTTATCTACAACAACACTCTACCAGAATGATTTCTTTTCCTCAAGTAATTGAACTCATACCCAGCTCATAATGTAAATAATTATGGTAGGCGTCATCCAATAAATTGAACTACTGCTCAAAGAAAATCATTATTACCCCACATCAATATATTATACCAATACCTCATCACTCACAATGTGTTCCATCATATATGTCTCATGTCACATCATGACCCCACCCTCTCACATAAAAAAATAACAATATCATAAACCAAACCTACACAAAGAATGATATATTATCCAACCGAGGAATATTGAATTAAATGGACCACATCAAGAAAATTATAATCACATATCTCAAATTGAGATCATGATGGTTCTATCTTAGTTATTGAATATCTAGGACTCAAGATCCCTCTCCACTTTTATGTTTTCTTCCAATCACAAGGGAATTTCTTCCTGTAAATGTTATAGAACACATAACTCATATATTGTCACATGGCTCTCTATATCCTTAATATAAGTTTAGTTCCTCATGACCGATTCCAAACATCAAATATCATTTCCTCATTTTTTTCCTGATGACTAATGCATCCTTTAGACCATTGCTGTTCATTTCTCATTAATACCCCCTTATGTATCACTCATTAGTGAAACCACTTCCCATATTCTCCTCTGACCAATCCCCCAGGTCCAAGTCTAACCTCATCATTATTCTTCCACATTCTCTATACCACTATCCAGGGACCTTGTAACACCTCTTTTTTCATATAATTCATTGTAATATATGATAATATTTCTGGATCGATATGATAAGACAATGTTAGATTATATGGCCCAATGAGGCCTGGTGTTGATATAATAAAATCATTAAATATAATAATACATGAAACATGTATTTTTTATAGGGAATAGTCGATAAATTCATTGAAGATTCATGGATCATAAATGGAATAACATCATTAAATTTAAAATATGGGATTTACCATATGCATGATATAATATTTTTTGATATCAAGTGTCTTTATAAAATAATATTTTGGATAAAATAATAACATAATTTAATGAATTAATATAATTTATAATGATTAAATGAATCAATAAAATTCCATTTATAATTATATGATTATGATAAAATCCCTTTGGGTTATCGAAATAATCCTTAAATTATGATATGAGATATTGTAGGATGGATTGGAAAACAATAATAGAACACTGATCATTTTCACTAATAGAATTTTATTATATCACCAGAATTGACTGTATAGATTCATTCCTTATCATTGAACAAGACTAACTGGTGGTTTGGAATTCTTTCCCTTATATTATTTCCAAGTTTTCCCAAATGTTGAATGGAAATAAATTCAATCAATGATTTGAATCACAAGTAGATTGTGATGTTGTGGGTTTGGGTTTATTCACGTGGGGTCTGTGGAATTCTTATGGTTGTTTAGTTATTTCTAATTTTTACTTATTCTAATGACAACTAATCATGTCCATCAAAAAAATTGATCGAGGTTCACACTTCATTTATCCATAATTTATTTTCTCATTAACAATCAGCGATTTATCTAGAATGTGTTTTTCAAAATACTAGGTATAAAACCATTGAACGACCATTCGTTAGTGATACTAATCAATATCTTTGGTGTGGTTTATTATAAATATGTGAAAATGATGGTGTATGATAAATAATGGATATGGATCATAACATTCTATCTTAATTAATTGTTTGACGTGTGATGATTAAGTGGTGGGATGATGGTTCTAATTAAAGCTGACTGAAGGATAGATTATGGCCACTGGTGACAAATTAGTGATTATTGGTTATAGATCCAAGAACTACATACATGTTTGAATATATATTATTTCTAAACAAAATCTCATAGTGAAACCACATGAAGGTTCGGTATTTTTGGAAAATCAAATGTTACATGTTGTATAGTTAAAAGAGCAAACATAATGTCTAACACTAATAAGATGGCTATGGATTTCATGTGAAATTTAATATCCCAGATAGTGTGACACATGTCACATACAATGTGACCAATTTATAGTTGCATGGTGTGTACCATAGTTGAAAATTTGGCCTAAAAAAATTTATGAATATGTTTTTAGGTGGAGTATATGGACACAAACTTATACTTGTACATATCCAAGTACACATACATATCCTAGTACACAATCATAGATAGATATCTACGGGAATTGGATGGAAGCACTATATGCATCAACCAATCCCCTACATGTTGTATCCGGCTTAAGGCCATCCTATGTATATGGAGGTTTACTTTCCATCTGAGAAAGAGAGACACTAGTAGACCATGGAAATACGTGACACAATATGTTCCTCGGTACAGAACATGTACTTAATTTGGGACATGTTGAGGTCCACAATATCATCCATATATAACAAGATTAGTTTAGTGTGAAACATTGACCAATTAATTCGATGGTACAATGTGTCATTATTTATAGGTATAGGATTTTGATCCCCTATGATTGTTAATATTCCGAAATATTTTTTGGTATCCCTCTATGAGGCATGGGTTAGGATTATCAATCATATCATCTGTACTAGGTGGGTTCTTGGTATCGATGTTACCACCATGAACAATGCTTCTATTCCATGTCCCATTGATTGATCTAGTACAGAATGTTTCATCCCTTAGCAATCATGGGTGAGACCCCCTAACTAGATAGGGTGATCATCATATATCTAGAAAGTACATCATGGTGAGTCCCAAGAAGAAAAATATCTTAGAAGAGCACCATCAGTGACAACATGGATTATATGGTGATTTCTATTATATGAGATTTATCTTTAAGCCTTAAAAATCATGTGGATGGAAGTATATTTGAGAAATCATTGATACATTGAGACTATTATGAGTACATCTATGCTGATTATCATTATTTATTCAATTTTTATAGAAATACGTATGAACTGATGAGATTACTAGTCTGTGTTCATCATGTTTAGTGATTTCATGTTATATCACTAGTTATTGTTATACTTAACCATACATAAGATATTATGATACATGTTGTGTCTTATGTAGATGACCATAATTTTGACAGGGAATAGGGATGGATCGTAGAATGTGAAGTGTATACATTGGTAGATACACTTAGGTCCATACATGTCTTTTAATTGATAACAGTACCCTTCTTTTGAGTAGGTTGGAAATAATCTATATTTTAGATGGTCTTCTATTGGGACCTTATTCTTTCCAATAATTTTCCGTACTCATATTATGGGGTATAGATGTATGCATACATTTGGTGTTAGTTGTACTTTAATTTAATGTTTATGTTGGATATGTGTTTAAGTATACAAATTTATCAAGATAATTACTTCCATGATTATGATATCACTATTCATCGCTAGTCACCATCCCTTCATCTATTAGAGGAGAGCTTGGGTTTTTCACTGTTCTGTTAAAACTTGAAGGTGGTACCTAGTGGGTAGAGTCATGATATAGTGGTATTAGAGTGAGACCATTCTAACTTGTGAAAATACATTGGTGTTTTTTTTGTAGATATGATCATTACTTTTGGATTTATGGAAACAATGTTAAATTATTTCACATTTTTATTTTATACCAAGGAAAGCAGTGTTAGAGTGGTGGTTATTGAATCCATTTACCCGGACTCTGATAACATGCTTGTTGAAATGGTACCTATAAGCCTCAATTATAGGGGAAAATTATATCATATTCATCATATAATAACGAGTTGTAGTTTACATATCTTTCATTAGTTATATCTATATATTTACTCAATCAATATGGTGAATATTACTTATTTGTTATTCATCCTGTATTAAAGGAATCTATGAACCCAAATCAGGGTCACAAGGATTTTATTACTGAGTGATGAGCCTTCAGTAAGGGGTTATGTATATGAGGAGGTACCTTTTGGTGATTTCCATTTATAATGCCACCCATAAAGAAGTAGGTTGTCTTAGAAATACCATCCAAGGATGTGTGTCTGCTAAGTACTCATAATGGGTTTTAGAGGATGAAATATATGTAGAGTAAGGTTGAACCAAACCCACAAGAAGCTAATGAATCTCTTTAGGTAGTGATCTTAGTTTTTCATATTGTGACGGAACCTCAAGAAATTTTTTTTCCATGTAGTGAGTCTTATTTTGGGCTCTGTTTAGCGATGGTGGAGTCCTATTATTCAGACACAAGATGAGACAACTCTCCCTTGGTTGGATTGTGAGTGAAACATTTGGTATGACCTCTATCCATACATGTTGTAAAAAATTCGTACCATTGTACTTCTATAGTTATAACTGCACATCATGATTATGACTAAGTATTCAATGAAGTTCACAAACCATTCATGATACACTGTGTATATGGGTTTAGATTTTTTTTCCAAGAATAAATATTCAAGTAAGGATTATTCTGAGATATTAGGGATGTGGTGATATTTAATTTCATTCCCACCTTGGGTCAAGTGGTTTTGTATGATTTTATACTGGAAAAAGTCCTCATAGATAATATTCATATAGTTGGTTCTCATTATGGTAACACATAAACTGAGATCTAAAAATATGGCAGTCAAACATAGAAATAGGGAACCAGGATATAATTTTGATTTAGCAGATAGTCCCAAGAAAAAGTATCGGTGGCAAAGGGATTGTATGAGGCTTCCAATTAGGTAGGAGAGAGGAAATGTTTCTTGTGTAATGGTCGAGGACATCTCATTTCGGATAATACAACATGTTGAGTAGTTGACTGGGAGATCTTCTTTGGACATCCCATACATAGGTAGATATTGTATAATGGTTATCCATAGGTTTTAGAATGTGGTATAGGACAAAGGAGGGTAGTAAGAGGTGATATAAGGTTTGAGAAGTTGCCACCACCACCCCCAGGTGGTCCGCGCTATTCTAAGGAAGCTAGTGGACATGGATGAGGACAATTATAGGTAGATGTGACCAATAAAATGAAGTATCTAGGGATAATTAGAGGTATTATTTTATTAATCTATACAATATATGTTATACTAATATACATAGGTTGAAGACACTTCATTCTTTATATTTTTATTGTTTGAGATATATATATAATCATGTTCATCCCCAGACCTAACCCTTATGCATGGAGGCTCCAATCTAAGTTTACATAGTGATCACACACGTATTATTATAGTGGGACCAACCTCATGTAATATTTATAATATTATTTAATATGTTTGAAATTGTCGAGAGGCCTTACAATTCCATCTTAGGAATGAACATGAAATCTTTATATCATACCCAGATTGACTACATTTAGTTGAGTATGCAGTGTATCTATGGTTATGGGATACTGTTTTACATATTGGGTTAAAAAAGAAACCTAGGAAACGTTTAATGGTATCATATTTATATGGATATTTCCAATTAATAACTAGTTAGTATGTATTATGCTTTATGTAGTAGATAATATTGTCTTCTAACATCCAGAATGGTGGTAGAGAATGAGGGCATGTTTCTCAAGGATGTGATCATTTTACCTCCTCACTGATTGATAAAATTTTACATGTACTTGCATCATAATAATTCTAAAATATATTTACCATATTATCAGATATAACCCATAGATATTTTGGATATCAGGGTATAGTTAGAGGGCTTGAAATGGAAGGAAAATTTCAAACCCTATATTTCACCCATAATAACCCTAGTTTAGTTCACCTAGAAGGATGAAATAATAATGATGTTGTCTGTGGATTTGAATTTTAATAACTGAGTGATGATAAAAAATTAGTATCCAATGCTTATGATCAATTAAAACATGGAATATTTGAGAGGGGTGAGACGATTTCAATGATTGGTCATCGATCAGTTTGTCATTTGATTTGTGTGTGAGAGAAGGGTATATTAAAGACGCCATTCAAATATGTCTACAACCATTAGGTGTACATGATGATGACATTTAGTTTGAGTAATTCTAAAGTAGTTTTCAAAGTTTCAACAAACCAAATCATTAATCTTTTATTAATATTATTTATGATTTTATTTAATGACAACATTCTAGGGTACTCAGCCTCTATGGAGGAGCACACAAGGCACCCAAGGTGGATTTGGACATACATCAAGAGAAAAAATGTAATAGGAATATCACAATGTTTCTATAATATTTTTTATAGGTCTATGATCTCTAACATTTCATCTATACTAAGGTTGTATAAATATACTAGATGATGGTTTAGGTACTGTAAAATTTGGATCCTCCCAATAGTGAGACGGGGGAACAGATTGTTCCTAGTTTAGAACGCTATTATAAATGATTTTTGATAGCTTTATCATAGATATCTAGTCCTTTTATTTATATTACATTTAAGGGGAACCCATTAATTAAAAAAAATCTATTCCTCATGTATTTTAAATTCTTGTGTAATAGGTTAAAGAATTCCCCCATTGTGCGAATTCCAATGGAGGGTATTCGTTATATAATGTTCTATAATTCCATAAGAACATGGCTAGGTTATGTTATTATTCATATGTATTATTGTTTTCCTATGTGTCTTTGTAGTTGTGACCACATGGGGATTAATACATGACCCTCGATCTAGAGCTGAAAGCGGTACTCTTCACCCTAAAGATATGGTGATACTACCCTATGGGTGAGAAGTTTATCATATATTCCAAAAAAAATGAGTCTCAATTATATCTTCTCAAAAAAGGATTTAAATTTGAGATGGATTATAGGGAAATATTTCCTAAAAGACTATGAATTTGAGATATTATATACTCCATGGAAGGGGAACATAGTGGTGGATAATCTCAACAATATATCTTCTTTACAATTATTGATCAAGGCATTAGAGTAGTGAGCATCATTATATCTTACTATTGTGTATGGAAATGGTTTTTCTTACCACCATTCATTGTTGGTTATACCACCTCTTTAATAGTTTTTTATAGAGGCTCAACATAGAGATACCAAATTTGATAATTGGCATACTCAGTTATCCACTAGATGGGCTCTAGATTAATTTTAATAAGTTTAGTTGCACGACATCCCTTTTAGAGAATAGATGATGGTACATTTGTTTTTTTTTGTGTAGATTCTAATAGTGTTCAATAAATACTCATTTAGGATACATTTTATATGGTGATGGTATTCCAAGACCTTTGACTTGTGTTTTGGGCTCTAGGTAAGAAAATTTTGTATCAGTGTTTTCCTCTTGGTTCCTCACTTGTTGGGAATTGAACAATAAGCACAAGATTATGGATGATTTAGACCAACACCATAAGGTCTCATTTTGTATGTAAGATTGTATATCAATGAATATCATGATGGGGCTATCACAGACATCTAAATTAAATGATTCCAATTGGGTGATTGTAACTGATTCACTTAGTCGAACCAGTTCCTTGCTATCCTAGAGTAGTGTTTTGTGGATATCGTTGTATTAATTTATATATATGAGCTAGTAAGTATTAATGGAGTTCCTTCAATGAACATGTGAAACATTTATTCTCTCTTCACGTCACGAATAAGGATAAGATTTTAGGATCCTTTCCAGAAAATATTGTGTTTGAGCATGGTGTTTCACCCCGAGACTGAATGAAAATCTAAGGGAATCATTCTGGTTATTGAGTATATTTTTTGTTCTTATGTGTTATGAATTTTTCATTCTTTTGCATATCACCAACACTTGAATAATCTTTTACATCTAAAAAACCTACCATTCCACCATCAATATAACAAAAATCAAATATTTTTTGGAAAACTATACAGGTCACCCCTATTTTTGATATATTTTTGTGATTCATCACTCATTTTTTAGTGTTGGAGATATGTAGAACATAAATGGTCCATATCATCCAAGAGAAAATGGAAAGTGTACAAATCAATCATAATTTTTATAGATTCTATTGATATAGGCCTATGGAGTTTGATGAGGGGGACTTTGTGTTCCTATGGGTCTCAACATAATTAGATTCAAAATATTTTATTGAGGTGAAATGAAATCTATGATATTCATTGTCCAATTAGAGACACTATGTATGGTTAGTGAGGTGGTTTACCAATTGAACCTTCATCCACAGTTAGATCAAGTATATGATGTGTTCCACATGTCAGAACTATGAAGATATGCGCATAGTCCATCTCATGAAATCAGATGGGGTGATATAGACATCAAGTATGGATATAACTTTGTTAAGTACCTAGTGGAGGTTTAGGATTTGTAGTATATGATAGTTAATTGCAGAGAAATTACATAGGTGTGTAAATGGTGACAGGACGAGAGATATCACTGGAGAGTGGGAGTCCTTGATGTAAACCCAAAATCAATATATTTTTTTGAATTTTTTTCCTCTCATTAAAAAAATTCCAATGGTAGGGAGAATTAAAAAACTCAATTAATGTCATTAAAATATATCAAACCATATCCTCAAATCCATGGTCTGAGATTATGTGAGATTATGATTTACGGTGATCCCAATGATTATATAATAAATATATTAATATATTAAAATCACTTTCAAATAGATTTTTTGAATAAATGAATGACTCCTGAATAGAGTCTCAAATCTAAAATCATTGAAAACCATTTAATGTATGAAAAGGGTTTTACGATATTTCCTACATAATCCTTCACCACCTTTTGTGTTTAGATGATGTTTTATCACATGAAAATATAATAAAATAAATTCTTATATTTATATATTTTGTTATATTAATAGGTAATGACATGATATCATCTATAAAAATAATTTTATTCCAAATCCATAGAGATAAACATACAACACTATGATTGATTGAGGATATTTTGGTGAAGATCCGGATGAATGAAAACAGGTAAAGGATTTTTTTCACTACGGGAATTAAATGATCTCAATAATGATAAAAATTTATATTTGTTCTTAATAAGTGATCAATCATAAGAGAAATATTTTTTTCAAGCGATGAATAAAAATAAATTCATTTAACAGTTTGATTTATGGCTCAATCATGTTGTTCTATATGAAGGTTTTTTCTCATTGGGTATGGGTAAATCTTATGGTTGATTATTTTTTTAATCTCCATTAATTTTTATAATGGAAAAAAGAAAGGATAAAATTTAAAAAAATTGAGGTTTTCTCTTCATTTATTCTTTGATAAATGTCTCCCCCATTTCATTACATCATCGAAGTTATAATTTTTTTTCTATATGATAGAATCATATTCGTCGCTACTCAATCATCGCTCGTGTCTCTACCCCCAATGGTAAGAATCTATAGAAATTCAATGATCAGACTAAATGGATTTTGGATGTGTGTGGATTTGATTATTGATGAACAAATACGATGGGAAGGGGTGTTACAACTTTTTCATTCCTTAGGATGAGTGACAGATAAGAGAATGGAGTTAGGGCGCCATTTCTCTATAGCCTGGTTTATAGAACAATCCGGATTGGGACCATAATTTAGATCCCATGATTTTATATAGAACCCATGATCAGATATGGATTTGAATCTATTGGTTAAACATGTTTAATTAGAACCCAAGGATCTTATGGGATATTGCTTTGACTATTGGAAATCCCATTCAGTTAGATCGGAAGACAATCAATCCGAGGTTTTGGAATTATGCACTGGTATTGGTGGAAGTGGACATGTTGAGCACTAATGTGGAGAAGTTTATTCTCACAACACGGGAATGTTTTTGGATATTGTATATGATCGAATGATTAAATTATATTTTAGTTTTATGATCTTTGCCACATACTGGTTGAATGTAAAAGGAACAATTAATGTAGTGTGGTAAAAATGAAAGGACATGATGATGTTATATGAAATAGGAGGAGGGTCAAGGACCAGACATCACATGGCTCCAATCTTGAGGGAGCTGTTATTTAGAAGGTGTTTGAAGATATAGAACCACCTGAATTGTTACATCATGTATCTATGGAGGGGTTGGTTTCTGTCCAACCTTCTATGCCTCTAGACAGCCAGGCACTGGGGATGTCTGACCCCACGTAGGATCTAGGTAAAGTGGATTACAATGTTGTGTAAGGGCCTTAATCGAACATTGTGGCTATGTAGAGTCATGATACCAATGATACTGTCACCATGGAGGATGCAACGTGGACTGATCTAATCAAAATGTTGGTCTCCCCTCTGGATGATTTTGTTTTACATGATACACCTCAGTCAGTTGAGCTTGGTCCAATTATCTCAACACCACATGATGATGGCAGTGCTGATGGACATGTTGATGTTTCTGCTACAACTAATTCAGGGGGAAATGTGTGCTAATAATACCCTCCAAATCTGTTCAAAGGATATCACAAGTGCACAATGGCCCTTATAACCTTTAAGATTAAAATAATTTCATTCAATTAGATGTCATATTCGGTCCAAATGATGTTGAAGACTCTGGTCCACCTAATCCAGTTGATATAACTTATAGAATTGTAGCAGGTTCTCATGTAGTAGGGTCACATGGGCAGGCTAGTCCTTCTCATACAAGGGCTGTCAGTTTGGACAAGCTGATCCATTCTCAGATTGGTGACACTAGGGGAGTGGATGAAACTGTGAAGAGGGTTATTGGAAGTAATTCCCTGACTTCTAACAATGGTCTTGGAACTAATAGTAATCTGCTAGGGCCACAGAATATGGGTATATATAATATGGGGAAAGGATAAATGGATTTGTCATAAATGGGCGGCCCCAAGACATGGGGAATTAACCATTTTCATTGAAAGTATTATTCTAGAACTATCAAGGGCTTGGAATCTCCCGAAAGGCCAAATCCCTTAGACATTTCATCATGGCCCATAAGCCTATGCTTGTCGGTACTGAAGAACCAAAACATTTTTTGACGATTGGAAAGGGTTCAAATGGGACTCTATTTGGTAAAAGATTATGGAATGGGGCCATCATGAAACTAAGATGAACAATTTGTGGGTGTTTCACTATGAATCCATTTGTATCAACGTTTTCTTGGGAATGTCTCATAGAATTCTTCTCCATTTCATCATTGATGATTATGGTTTTTCAGCCTCTTTTATCTATGCATCCAACTCTAATATTATGATAATGCAATTATGCAAGGATCTCAATGAGATTTCTAGGTTGATGAACCTGGAATGATTATCCATTGGTGATTTTAACACACTGTTGAGGCTTGGGGAAAAACATGTGGTAATTTTAATAGGTTTGAAGCATATGATTTTTCTATATTCATTAAACAGTGCAATCTGTTTGAAGATCCAATTGCGAGAGCAAATTTTACATGGGGTTGATACACCTAGAATGGATGGAAATCATGAAATGAGATAGATTCTTTGTTCATATGGCTAATCAAGATGTCTCTCAGGGGATTTCTCGTTCAAAGTCCTTAAATATCACTCTGATCAGAACCCAATTGTGTTGGACATCAATACATGTATGATAAGGTCCGGTCTGTTTCCTTTTCAGTTTAATAATTGGTGGATTATGGATACTAGATGCAGGGAAATGGTGCTGCAAGATTGGGGGAACTAACCGATTGGGAGCCCTATTCAGAGGCATGCTGAGAAATTGAAATATATCAAGGCAGTACCTATTGAATGGAGAAGAAATCATTTTCAAAAATTGATTACAACATTAAGGTTGCTGAAGATGACATTTCTCATTCTCAAACACGAAATTAGCTCCAGGAAACCCCATCCCGAGTGGAATTTAGGGCCCATAATATGTTGGATGACTTATTAATGATCAATGATAGGATGTTGTGAAAAAAACACAATGTTAGATGTTTTCAATATGGACATAGGAATTCAAATATTTTTAATAGATTACAAAGGGAGAAAAGAACATGAGTAAGGGATAAAGAGATCAACATTAATAGTCATCATTATAATTTTAAAAATGAGATTTTTTTACTATTGTGGAGTTCTTTTTGGGACTATTTTCTGATAATAGTCAGGTCAATACAGATATAATGGTTGGGAACATCACTTCATTAATTGAGGAGCATGATATTCAATCCCTCGTCACCCCTCTTTTCAAGGAGGAAATTAAATAAACCCTTCCATCACTCAATGTGAAGATTTCTCCTAGTTCAGATTGATTTACTAATAATTTTTTTTGGGCCTTAATAGGGTCTTTTGTAGGATGATCCTATACTTTTCATAATGGTCTAATTTACACACTCTTACATACCATATGGGGTGAGTTCATTCTTCATATATCTCTTCCCTAAAAATGGAAATGCCCTCTATATAAAGGATCTCAGGCCAGTGGCACTAGGGAATATTATTCCTAACCGGATTTTTATGATTCTCATTAATAAAATGGCTTGAATGGTCGATGATATGATTTCTGCAAATCAATTAAGATTTGATCTTGGATGTAATATTTAGGTTTGTCTCATGACCGCATCAGAAAGTGTTAATCTTGTGTGGTGGAGGATGAACGAATGAAATTTTGCACTGAGAAATGAAATCTCAATGGCCTTTAACAAACTCGTGAGGAGCATTCTTTTGGATTTTCATAAAAGATATGGATTTTCTTATGTGTTCATCTAGTTTATTATTACAATTTTTTTGTTCATCAAGGCTATCCATTCCAATTCACGATACACCCATATGATTTTCCCATCTTCTAGAGGTGTATGACAAGGAGATCTACTCTATGGCCTTATATTTTCTATTGCTAAATATTATCATAGCAGATGTATCAATTACCTTGCACACATTGGTATTTATATGAAAATTTGGGCTGGTAAGAATGATTTTTCTCCATCTCATTTATTATTTACTGATGATATTCTCTTTCATGGGAATGCTTCAAGGACAATTATTTCTTTCATCAAGGTCCTCATTAATCATTATGAAGAGGTGGATGGTCCTGCAATAAGTTGGGAAAAGTCATTCATTGTTTTTGGAAATGGAGTACTGATTGTGAAATTAAACTAGATAATTAGATGACTCAGTGTAAAAATGGGTTCTCCATCCTTTCAATACCAAGGTGTTCATCTATTTTGTGGAAATGTGAAGATGAAATACATAAAGAGTTGATATTCAAGTATCGTGAATCAACTTTCTAGTTCTAAAGGGTAGGTGATGTACATGACAGGGAGGGTGTGACTTATTAATTCAGTGATAGCATCAACATTAATTTAATCATTTTTTATTTATCGGTGTCCTAGGGGTATCATCAAAGAGATAGACAATATGATACATAACATTATTTGGATAGGGTCAATTCATGAATGCAATCTCATCATTGTTTCCTGTAAGGAATGTATCATACCACTTGAACATGGATATATTGGAGTCAAGGACCATAGGAATATTGATGATGATCTCATTAGGGTGTTTACATTGCAATTGATTTCCAATGATTATTCTAGTGATTTCATAACAAATCAGTTTAAAGGCTGGCTACTCAATGGTCTCAAATATTATCATGCATCATCTGTGTGGGAATCTCTCAAATATTCTTTAATGATGATCACGAATGATATAATGTGGCTAGTTTTTATGAACTCTACACTTACCTATTAGTGCACGCCATGGCTTGAGAGGCATATTTAAGATAGCATGGACATTTCTTCCGATGCGTGACACTTTTCAATTGGTGATTTTTATCTCACCTACATCAGTTCAACAGCATAGTCCCCTATCAGGTGGAGCTAGAAATTCAATCGTATAAGTTCATGGAGTGTGATTCGTGGATATGGGAGCATAATAGGAATGGTCAGTTTAATAGCATCGATTATTATAAGAAGGTTTGCGGAGGCCTATCTCATTCACCATCCTTATAGCTACAATATAATTTTATTGTTCATTCAGCACAATTGATTTTCTTTAATCTGGAATATCTAGAAAAATCATGTACCAACTCAGGAGATGCTCAGGTGATCTCACTTTCACCTTCCATTAGTTTGTTATCTGTGTATGAGTGAATAGGATGATATCCATCACTTGTTTATGGATTGTTCCTATGATCGGAAGATGTTGGATATTGTTTGACTCCTATTTGGGCTGGATCTAAATCTATATCTTCTGCTTCATGATCATCTGGAAGGGCTGCTCATTGCTGACTGTAGCGACTAGGTCTATAATCTCATTCTTGTGTCTACTACGGCAGTGATTATAGCCTATGGACTATTCAGAATATTGCATGTTTTTACAGAATGTAGGTAAATACCTGTTGTGGAAGGAAGACGATCCATCAAGATGTGTATGCTGCTTCGAAGGTTCAATCATGTGCGATGTAGAATAGTGTTCCATTCTTGAAGGTTTTCAAGTCACTGAGTGTCGGTGGATTGCTGAAAAAGACACAGATTCTCAAATATATTCGTTGGATATAAGCAATTATCCCTTCTATAAAATTTAATATGGGTGGATTTTCTTTTGGTGCACCCAAACCATAAGTATGTGGTGGTTTGTTTGCACTTTTAGTGGTTTTTTGAAAAGATGTTTTTATCATTTTACGAGTATTGGTGTTGCTGTTGAAGCTGGGTTATGGGTGATAATTTATGTAGTCAGGTATGCTATCTATCATACTTGGAACCTATTATGGATTTAATCATACGCTCAACATGTGGTTCAATCCTTGTAAATAAGAACATGGGATGTACCTTAGAGATTGATTCCTAAATGGTTGATTTTATCGAGTGTGTAACTCATTTAAATTTGATTGTCTCACATGACTACTAGGAGACCGATCAGGTGGTGGATTCCATGTCTTTGAAAGAAATCTTGGTGATGGATATGATGTGGTCTTTCACGGCCCCAGACTATTGTTTCTTGCTGGTGGAGGTGAATATGTGTGGTGTTATTTATTCTCAGTTTTTTAATATCCAATGTTTGAATAACTCAACATTCATTTTTCCTAATAATTATTTTAAGTACCGGTTCTCATTCTTTCCTATACATTTAGTAATATAGGTTCTAGGAGAAACCACCTGAAGGTTTGGGATTTCTGTAAACTCAAACATTACAAGATGTGTACTCTAGGGAACAAATGTCATTTGTCACCCTACTATGGTTCCTAGGGTTTATGAAAGAAATAATGCGACCATTTTCATGTGACATGATCCACACAACATGAGACCCTATCCTGGAGGATCAACATGTGACTGAGTGGGTATATAGACATATAAATGGCTAGAAACACAGTCATGCATAGAGTACATGAGCAAGCCCCATTACTCTGGCATTACCATGTACATGGGAATGACTAGAGTACATTTTCTTGTCCATAATTCCATAGAAATAGAAATGTTTCATCTGGAGTGCTATTATGACCTTTTCCAAATGTGTACCACAAAAGGAAATAGTGTGTGTTTTGATGTTTACATTCTAGGTGTGACATAAAGACATGGGAACATTCGAATCATATGAGATGCGTTGTGTACCCCTATAACACATTGTTTATATCATTCTAGCCAATCTTAGGTCATCTCTATCGTTACTATAGACCATTTATAGTTGATTATAATCACTTTATCTATCCATACATTGGTACAATCCTTCATTATGTTCTTGATATTGGAGTGTGATCCCCACCATGGGTTATATTTCAAATAATGATTGTTGAATACCTCAATGAGGCCTATTGTGGGATCCACTATCATATCTTTTTTCCAATGTGGGTTTCAAGAAATTTGCATGACCACCATGAATACGGGATTGATACCTTATCTAGTCGATTAACCTAGTAATGTTGGTGGTGCCCCCCATAGATACTCGGTGTTACACCCTCTCATAGAAGTGTGATATTTCTATATCAATCTATTACAACGTGGTGAGACTCGATGAGCATAGTCTCTCCAAATGGGGCTATATATAATGTCATGGCTTGTGGAGTGAGTGATCCTAGATGAGAATTATCATGAAACATAAAAAAAATCATGTTGTTGGGAATATAGTTTAGTCCTATTTGTGACATGGAGTATATTATGAGTATATATGGGTTGATTATACATAAATCCCATATACTGATTTAAATACCTATATATTCATAAGATATCTAATATTTAAATCATATGTTTAGTTATTTAGATATTTAATATTAGATTTTGTTATACTCACCTAAATATCAGATTTACCCACACATGTCCTGTCTAATGCCAATGAAGACCCATTTGAATGAGTCCTGAGAGGATTGATAGAAAGTGTAGGGTAGACTTGGGATAGAAATCGTGGAGATCATATAAGAGTTTCTTATAACAATAGTCCCCTCCTTTTGAACATACATGACTTTTTTGTTTTAGTTGGATTTTAGGTGGACCTTATAGTTCTGAGAAATTTTACATACTCTGATTATGGTATAAATATTTAAAAAACCATTTGGAAACTATTTTATTTTTTCTCCCTCATTCCATAGGCAGGATGATGTGTGTGTGTTCGTACTGGAAAATTAGGAAAGCACATTCAATGTGTGGGATTTGTATACACTTCACCAATGACCAACCCCTAGAATATTTGAGGTTGGATTTGGTTCATCATTTATATATTCACATCAAATATGTGGTACACAATGATTATTGTCCTAACAGACCATCCCAAACTATCATTCTTTATGCCCCTTGTCACTTGACGCCACGTCTAAAACAATTATCATTACCCAAAAATGGGTCCTATATCACTTATCTTAAATAACATCTCTCAACTAACCAATTGTGGGTAGACCCGATCAATCACACACCTTATTTCATTGAGGACTTATCTTACTCACCTCATACAACAACACTATCTTTCAACTATAGTATGGAGTTCCAGAACACTTGTTAGATATATGACTACTTCTCCAATCCTCACTCAATATCAATCCTCTCATTCCTTCACAATATTACCAAGAACATATCCTATGTTTTCATGAGTCTTTTCTCCTACCCTATATGATACCAACGTCATATTGTTTGCTCAACTTACACTATTACTACTTTGATACAGAGATTCTATGTGTTTCTAATTTACCTAATTGTTATGGAGGCTTTATTCTAAGCATTTGTGGTTGGATACTATTTTATTTCTTCTAAAAAAGGAACTCTTAATATATATCCATCTAATTTGTACCATGAAACCTATAGTAATGATGATAATTACATATAAATATGAATATTAATTTATATTAAATGGACTAGCTGTATAATAAATAGATTTATCATCCATTCCAAGTGCCCATTTCCTTCAAAAAACCCTTCATGCCTCACCCAATCTCGTACAACCACTCTATATCATATCATAGACCACAAAAAATAATTAATCGACGAAAATAATTACTTCTGATATAAATAACATTAGGATGAATATTAACAAAAAATATACCTTATTATAGACACTAAAAAAATTGCACCCAACTATATGAGTTCATTTTGTAAGGATCTATTCTCACGACTCCATATGAAATATCCCTCACCTTCTCCATATTTCATAATGATCAAGTGGAATTAGGCCAGATACCATAACCTGGTTAATCCAATATTAAGGGTAAAATAAAAACCAAAATTGAAAGAGAGAATTAGAGGAACATATCTAAATTTTTTTTTAAATATATAAAAATAATTTCCCCATATGGAAGTTCATAATGTGAATTGGGGGAGGAATGATAGAAAAAATTACCTTCTTTAAAACCACCAGTCCGCTAAAACGCATGGGGGTGAATGAAAAAATATTAGTTATAACAGTTTTCTTAAAAAACTCGAGGAATTATTTTTGAGTGGCTTTGGGTTTCTTATTATGAAACACCATATCACCTAATAAATTCATACCATGATATGGAATCATATAAAGAACACCAAATATAGAGGTATAGTCCCATGAAATTCCTCCATCATTGTCAATAACCTGAAAATGATGCTGAAAATTTCCCATTAGTTAGTTATTGAGATGTGACCTAAATTTTATAATGTGACCTTTTTTTAATGTATAATTTTCATGTCCCCTATGTTCTATTTGAATGCCCATATAAGCAATTGTTACACTGAATGAGCCTTATTCTATGTATTAAATAATCTCCTTGAAATTTTCAATGGCTTGGATTCCCAATAAAGATCTCATTGCATAGAAATCCCCCTAATATAATTTCAAAATTGAATTTCCTTATGAAAATTCATGTCCACAATGTTAACATATCGTTATAAGAATTACTCCATAATGCTTATCATTCTGAGGAATCGATGGTAGTCTAAAATCTATTTTTCCCTAAGTGTGTTTGTGATCAATTAATAAAAGAATAATTTCATTCCACCACCATATTCAAACCAAATATCCACAACATAACTATAAGAGTCAATGTAATTTATTCACAAAAATAAATACAATTATATTTCCAAAAATCCAAACATTGTGATGATACAAGGCCAAAACCGTCTCTCCCAAAACCCCACATTTTATTTGATCAACACATCATATAGCCCCATGTACTCTGTAGAATAAGTATCAACTCATAATAATTATTCAAATATCTTATAGTACTCATAATATCAATTGAATAATAAATAGTCTTTTCTATTGGATCAATTATATTCTTGAGTTTTTCACATATTCGATTCATGTTTCACACAAAAAACCAATACATAGACTCAGTAACTGACTAATCCTAAAAACACTAAACCATTATCATAAAAGAGATATATAATTGCATGATAATGATTTCCTAACTTAAAATTCATTAAAATGATCATATAGATCCCACAATAGTTTTTGAATCTAATAGTAAATGTAATTTCTTCTTTGGGCCCACAACAACCACATCCACAATCATGTGCACACTCTATGAACCAATGCACCCCCAATCTAACTTACTCTGGGAAAAAATAATTATTAATCCTTTTACCAACATGATAAATCTATCTAATACTACATCCAAATTTAAAATCGTTGTTTTACAAAGGAACAACATATTACTAGTTATTACCCCACATTGGAATCACAATTCCACCTCATCCACCAAATGAATTGTCTCATTGCCTTTACAACCCATCCAACATAAAAATCAAACACCCATTATTGATTTGATGAACCTAAAACTTGTATTTTTATCATCAGTACTCTTTAAAAAAAATTAATCCTGAAGTCTCATAAAATATCCATTTCAAGAATAAAATACTAAATTTATTCAACCAACTCAAAACAGGATACACCAATGTCCACTCATCATAATCTAAAAATATGATATAATCATTGGTTATCACCCTACTTCCAATGAATATTACATCCTCGCATTATTAATGGGGAAAACCACTATATAGATTTTCTAACACTACTCCATGATCACTGACCCAAATATGGTCTCAACCTAACTCTCACACATCATTTCAACCCCTGATAAGGCTCAAAAACCCATACCACTATGCATGGATGCATCTCTATAAAACCACACGATTTTGGGGAAAAAATTTACAAAACAATTACTATTTTATATTATAAATAAAATTAAATACATTGTTAAATTTAAGAAAATGTTATTTTATGTAATATTATATTCAATAATGAGTTTCTTTGATATTGTTAATGACATGTGAAACAAAGCTTCAACGAACAACGCTGCATTATTCCAAAATTATAACATGTCTATTAAATATAAGGTTATAAATATTATTAACTAATTTATGATATATAGATATAATTATCCTAGTTAGTATGAATTTATTTATATTCTCTAAGAAGATAATTACTATATTTTTAATAAATTAATTATATTTATCAAAAATAAGTTTTCCTAAAAAATTATTTGAATTAACTATTATAAGAAAATATTATAAATAATTTGTTGATAAATTATAAAATTTAGATTATAAAATTTTATTAATTTTTTAAGTCACCCCAAAATTATTACATTATTGTGAAATTTTAGGATTTTTAATAAATTATTGAATTTTTAGTCAATAGTGAATATAATTTGATTGAAAACAATCATTTATTTTCAAGGAATGATGTATGATAAATTAAAATTATTTTTACATTATAAAAATTATTATATATTTATATTTAATCCATTTGATTAATTTTGAATCATTATTATAGTAGATATTATTATATGTTTACTTTAGGTTAAAAACCAGTTTTCATGAAAACTATTTTTGCGCATATTGTTTCTTTATATTGATTAATTAATATTATCCATAACAAAGAATGTATTAGGTATATATGTATATATATTATTAAAATTTAATTTTTATTAACAAATTGATTATTATGTGACATACAGATAATATAAATTCATGATCTTTTTGAAAATGAATATTTTTGAGAAATAATCTTTTTGAATACCAAACTTTTCACCTCGTCTGTCAATTTTGTTATATATGTATTTTTCACAATATTAGAAAATTTATTTTTAAAAATAATCAATGTTTTTTTAACAATCATGTCCAAATTATTTTAGGGTGAAATTTTATGTTTTTTCGAAAAAAGTTTATTTTTTTAATCTGGAAAAATAGTATATTTTAATTGAAAATAGACTTTTCATTAGTTTTATTTAATGAGATACGTTGAATTTTAAATTACTTTTGTTGTAAAATTAGTTAATTTTTATATTAATTACTACAATTTAGTTTGTAGTAATCTATAACATATGGAATATATATATATATAAACATTGTAATCATTGGATCATTTCCTCTTTGGAAAACATGATTTATCGTCACATCTATGAAGTTAATTTTAATTTAGTTTTTTTCCTCTTTTATGGAAGTAATTTGTAAAAATGGATACATGATTTTTTATTATAACAATTTATATTATAAAATAAGTAAGACAAAATATTTTAAAAAATGAAATTATATTAAATGTAAAAAGTAATTACCATGGTTAAGGTAAAAATGAGTTTATTGGGGTTTAACCCATTAAGATAAAGGTTTAAAATGACCAAACATTATTCCAAAAAATATTTTATGGAAATATGAATAATTTATATTGTCGGGTAATAATAATTTTCCAATTTTTATCCATTTATGATGAAAATTTTTTTGGTTAATTCTTCCATTCCAAAAATTACAAGTGTTCCACTCACCTCAATTATAAAAAGACCTAAAAATTTCCTCTCATATTCACACATTCAAACTATTTGGGTTCTACCATGACCCACACAAGTAATTTCAAAAAATCCATACTCTCATATTATATTCATTATTTTGGAAAATAAGCCAACATATAAATGATTTTTGTTCAAAGCTGTGGAAGATACATGAAGAAGAGTTAACGATCATCATTGAGCATTTTAATTTCATTTCTTCCTAAAAAACCCAAAATTATTATATTAACATTTTGATATAATAAAATATTTATATTAAATATAATTTTATTTTTTTATTGTATGGTAATTAACTACAACTATCCCCACATCCATTAAATGGGTTATGAAATCATCGTTCGTGTGTACTACAGACAGCAGCCTCACAGACTGATGGAATTATGTTTTCCATTATCAAATTTAATGGTTGAAAAAATTATGGATTTATTTATTATATATTATATTAAGTATTTTAATATTTTATTTTGAATTTTTATATCACACATTCCTCCATTTTTTCATTTTAATAATGGTATCGCCGCCTTGGTGTACAACAGACGACCACATCACAAAGCGATGTGATTATTTCATTCTTTACATAGAATGTAATATGATTTAATTTAATGAAAATATAAGATATAAATTAAATAAAAATAATTGTTTAATACTAATATATCATTCAAATTTCATTCATAAAACAATTTTGACAAAATGGAAATGATGTTCAGGGGTAAGTACGACTTATCATCACCATAAATGGTGTATTTCATTTTCTACCTCTATATATTATAGATTAATATAAATACATATATACTGAATATATCTATATAAATATTATGGATAAAATTATAGAGATTATGGAAACTAGATTAAAATAATTGGAAAATATTAACTCAATAAATATACAGGAAGATCAAAGTAGTTATTGCTAGAAATGTTAATTGAACATAAAATTTTTAATAAATTATTAATAAATGATAATAATTGATTACTATATGGTTATATATATATATATGGTTATTTGATATGTTTATAGTACACATACAATTATTATACATATGTTTCGAATGTGTATGAGGGAATTCAATACTTAAGGTATGTGATTTCAATCAAATTTTTTACTCATATAATACAGAAGCCATATTCACTGCCTATTTACATAGTTTGGGGTATATAAAACCCATTAATCTAATTAATTATTATTATACATAATATTATGTGGAATTAAATATCCATTTTTAGATCAATCTTATATGGGGTTCTTGGTTCAAAAGTTACCAAAGCTATCAAGTATTTTTGTCACAATTTCCCTTCATTGAGATTTATGTTATGTTATGAACCTATATTATTTAATGGGTTGTATATACATAGCCGATGACGTATAATATCTTTAATTTTTTTGTATTTATGAATCTTGAGGTTATATTTTATTTTAATTGTTTCATGGGGCTAATGATTCAGTGACACAAAAGTGGTAATGATTTAATGTTATAATCCCATTGATTAATGGGATTTATTATGATTATGTTATTGATAATAAAAATATTATGATAGTAATCTCATGAAACTCAATAATATACTTCTATCCTATTAATTAATTTTTTTTTCATGTTATATAAATATTTCACCCTTATTTATTACTTAAAAAGTATATAACTATTTTATGAAAATATGATTTTATTTGTAACATTAGCTGGAAATATATTTTATTCCAAAACGATGGGGTTTAAAAAATTTCCATTTTTTACCTTATACAATGATTTTTAAAATAAATTCTTGACCAAATTTTAATTTTTACAAAAAAATATCTTTAAATTATTCTTCATGTCGTTTTCCAAAAAATTCCCATTTGGATTTTACTAAAAACATGAAGACAATATTTGTTTAAACATATACAGCATGAATGAAATGATATTTCATCATAAAAATTATTTTTTTTGTAGCATTAATTATTTTTTTCAAATTTTATCATCAAATTAATTGGTTGTTGTAATTTTTAATTTGTGAAAATAGTTTTTCAAATCAAAAATTATATTTTCTTCAGGATATTTTTTAAGTGGTTGGTCAAAATCATTTTCTACCGAACATTATATTCATTGATGCCACTTAGACATTACTATGGATATGATCTAATGATAAAAATATTATAATATATAATTGAATGGTTTATATTTATAATTGAATGATGTTTCTGAAAATTGTTTCTATATTAAGGGTAAAATAAATATAATATATTTATAGAACATGACACTTTTTCTAGTGGTTATTTTTTTGATAAAATTTTTCCTTGTTTCTTATCCACATGATAAGAAATGATGAAATGTTTGTGAAAATAATTTCCTTTCAGGATTAATGATATTTTAAATATTTACGATATTTTGGAACACATATGTATTATTTTCTATATGTGATGTCTTGGATCTATATCTTCCTCCAATGCATTGGGGAATGAAAAATTCCTTACTATCTCAGAGGGTACATAGGTGGTTAGACCAATCTGGAAAAGGATGGTACATGGGTGGTCCGGCCAAGCCCAAAAATTTGGATCTAAAAGTGGTTATACCAAGCCTAAAATATGGTACATAAGAGTTTATACAAATATATTTGTAGGTAGATGATTGGTTTGGCCAAGACTAGCACGTTATGAATGTTGTGGTGGATATAATTGATGTAATATTTTCTATAATTTTGTATATTCCACAAATAATTGTATTATTGTAATGATTTCATATCATGTCTCGTGTTAATTGATTTCATTGTGATTAATATCTATGAAATAGAAATCACATTCCATGTATAATGATTTTGATCTTTGATATGCATGTTATTGTTTTCATGTGTTATTCTATTATTCTCACATCCTTGTGTTCATGTTGTTATTATTTATCTCCCTTTTTTACCCTTTATAATCATTTAATATCACTCATTATTATGTTTGATTTCCTTGGGATATGAAGAATTTTTTATGTTGGTTACATTTTTAAAGAGTACTAAAGTAGAAGATCTTTGTTGGAAACATTTAATGCCTCATAAAAAATTACAATGATTTTTTCCCATATTTCCAATGGTACTAAACTATTCCCGTCATAGAGAATGTTTTTTATTTAATTTATTTAATATTTATCCAGAAACATAATATCATTAAATAATAATATTATATTTATATACGTGTGTCAGAAGAATATTTTAGTTTCCCATTGAAAAAAGTAGGATAATCAAACATTAGTGAAATCCATTGGGATATTTCTATGTATATATTTAGGGAAAACTTTAAGGATCATTATAAGAATAATTCAATGTATAGTAAAATATAATAGCTTTATGTTAATGGAATAATATTGTGATAAAAATATAATTACATAGCTATCTAGATACAATATGTGGATGTGGATCTATAACAGAGATACCTAGGGGTAATAACTCTGAAAAGGGAGCACTGATCTAGAATTTATGAACAACTAGTGAATGAAAAAGGTCCATTGTTCACACCTGGTCTATCCAACCAAGAGGATATGGATTGGATATTCAAATAATCATTAAAAAAATTATTAATAATTTAAATAAAGGATGATCATTTATTATGCACGTAAATCCTATGTTTTTATAGATTTAAAATAAGCTCTCATGATTTCAAAATCATATAAAAGACTTTTCAGGATTATGTGGTTTTCCACTATAACTGGGGTTTCACATACTATGATTTTTGGTTTTAGTCAATAAAAAGAACCCAAAATAATTGGTTTAATAGTGAATCTTACAGAAAATATTTAGATGATCAGACAAATTGTATGATGGTATTAGGAATAGATATTGTGATTACGTATGATAATATATCTTGTTATATAATAAAAATTTTGATCTTTGTGGAATTCATGAAATAATTAATAGTGGAATATAAATTTTTTTAGAAAACATGTTGTAATTAACCAAGAGGAATGAAGATTATACTTCTTAAATGTCAATAATGTGGGTAGAGAAACAAAAAAGAATATTAAAAACTCTGGGGAAGATGTTATCTGTGTGGAAAACAAGGTCATATTGTGACATGTTTTCAAGGATTTCAATGTATTATATATTGGGAATAACAACATTATCCATATCAATACCCAGAAATAATAATTAACTTCTAGAAAAATGAAGGACCTATTCTAGGTTAATCATTTTAGTGGAATTGATGATGTTTTTATGTATGGGGATTCATGGATAATATTATAGATGTATTTTCCAAATGAAATTGGTGTTATAAGAATCATGAAACATCTATGGATTATGTTATATATTGAATCATATATGTATCTATTTATGATTAAATTAAGGGTTATGGATTCTATCATGGGTGTATATTTTTTAGGTTTATCATGAGTTCAATGTATTAGAAACCCCTTGAGAGGTCTTACGTAATGAGATTTTATCCATATTAGGTATATTCTAGTATGTACATATGGAAATAAAAACTTTTGGTTTTTAGGAGGAATAAATTTATATTTATATATTATTAATGGTATATGAAATATTTTTCCCTTATCTGAACTTTAATTTTAACATAATTATGGGTTGTTAAAATTTAATAATTTTTCATTAATTTTTTAGGTAAAAGGATATCGTACAATCCGGAAACACGTGTTGCATCTTAGTAGTTTGTGAGGCTTTAACCCCAGACAAAGCTTGAAAATTGTATGATTCGTACCATTTTCATTTATGAATGTTTAATTCTATTGGGATAATATAAAGTTATATAATATAGAGTTTGTATCAAAATACATATTAATGTAAAAATTCATGTATTATATATAATTGTCTTTAATTATGATATGATCGTTATCCACACTATAATGAAATGGTATGATAAGACTATGGGTATTCACGTCGAACTCCCAGAAGAATCTAAAAGGAATAATACTATATGTGTTAGATCTAATCTCCATACTTCATCTATATCATGTAACATTAATCTTGGGATATGTATTATATGATTTAAATTAATGAAGTAGTTTGGTTTCATGAAATACCACATTCAATTTAATTTGATGGGAATTTTGAGATTACCTCAATGTTTTGGAGATGACTTAATCAATACCTTGATAGAGAGTTGAGTTTATTATTTTTATTTCATCCTTATATAGATAGATAATTTGAGAAAATAATTAAAACCATCATGTTTATTCAAAAATATACTTCTATTATTATTAATGGTGTTATGTTTAAAAAAACTTCCTTATCATGAATTTTCATATAAAAATATCCTTTACACAAGAAATTATGTGGCTTATTAAAAATACCTTTAAGGAAATAAGTATAGAACTCTAACATAGAAAAATGATGTTTTAGGTAGAATAATATTATGATCTGAGAAATATGATGTGATATAAGAGATGGGAAGATCCATTCTTAAACACATGATGTTAAAACAATGCTGAAAACAAGTTATGCTGATAATCATTACCCTGATATAGAATTTTTATTGTTGTCACAAGCCTTTGCATTAAATTTATCTATGGTAGAAATAAGGGAAAAGAAAGACCTAGGTATATCAATATCAATAAAATATTTGATAATATTGGGAAATTAGGTTATAATTTTTTTCTCCAAACAAACCTCTATTAGATTCACGATGTGATACATTTATCTCTCCCGAAGAAGTATATACCTATTCCATAACATGTAATGTAATAAATTGTCAGACCTCTAGAGAATGATATTTCATATGAGGATCGACCACTGGTTATTATGAACCATATAGAGAATTTTCTATGATATCATACCACTAATCTATTGATATTTTTTGTGGTTATATCATTATTATTGGAGAAGATACATGGGAACCTCTAGATTCAGTAAAGAATTGTTATCCTTAGTTTTTTGTACCAAAGTGATGAATATCATGGAAAAAATAATTTTTACCATAATACAATGTAACACCCTAATATTTTTTGAAATATATTTTTTCAAAAAAATTAGTAATTTTAACAATATGTAACATTGATAATATATTTCATTATACACACACTTAGTGTAATTACATTATATGTATCAATGATTTTCTTCGATGGCATGAATGAAAAGTGTCACCGATATTAAGAAAACCATGAATAATTATGTAAATATAATTATATATCAATTAAATATGTATATATGAATAATATCAAACTAATTTTTGAAATGTATATATAAATTTTATCCTCAATATGAATTTATTTATGAAATCTTATTAAATAATCTATCAATATTTAGTAATGCAATTATATTCATCAAAACAGGTTTTTATCATAAATGATTTTTATTCTTATAAGAAAATATTATTGATAATATATATAAGTTATAATAATTTAATTTTACAAAATTTTGTTAATTTTTAATATCATCGTATCAAATTTAACATATGTTATTTTTTTACTCTTTTTGAAAATTTTGATTTCCTAGTAAATAGTGAAAATTACCGATTTTTGTAAAATTTTAATTTATATTCAAAAAATTAAGTAATTTAAATTACCCATTATGGTTTCAAGTACCATAATTATTATTTATATATATTAATTAATCAAAATTAATTTTAAAAAATCATTAAAATGAATTTTAGAATTTTTATGTTCAAAAAAGAGTTTTTATGAAAACTATTTTAAGGTGCATATAGTTTAAATATTTTAATTAATTAAAATTATCATGAATGTGTATCATTTTAAATTATATTTATAGATAATATATCAAAAAAATTCATGGATATTTATACAATCATTATTATATATATATAATATAAAACATTTTATTTTCATCAAAAAATACAGTTCTCGAAGTCCTGTATTTCATATCATCTACAGGTTTTTTAAATTTAATTTTATAATAATGTTGTTAATTTATTTTATAAAATAATATTTTCTAAAATAATTAGATTAAAATTATCTTCGGGTGAATTTTTTTTTAGAAAAGATTCATTTTTTGATGAATAGTTATATATACAGAATTTTAATTAAAAAGTGTATTTTCATTTAATTTTTTATTACAAATAAATGTACATTAAAATTTTTTTGAGTTATTTTCGATAAATAATACATATATTAATCAAATATATGAAATTTTAATCTATTAAATATGCAATTTAATTATAAAATTTGATTTAAACTTTTGAACACTTTCTTTTTATAAATCATGATTTATTATCATGTATGTGATATTAATTTTAAATTAAAATTTACTACTTATCTTAATGGAAATTTATGAAATTGATTACATAATTTTATTATTAAAATATATATTATTAAAAAATCAACTTAATTTTTTGATTATAAATAATAGTTTTAATAATAATAATTAGTTATTTTTATTACGGTAAAATAGGTTTACTAGGGTAAAATTTTAAAAATAGGTTTAAAATATTACCGAAAAAATGTAAAAAACTATTTTATGGAAACATTTACATATTTTATATTATATTATATATAATTATTCATTATTGTAACCTTGTTTCATGAAAAAATCATGGGCAGAATTATTTATTTAAAAATATTACATGAGTGTCACTCACCTCACATATAAAAGGAAACCCCTTATCCTCCACTCATCACCACATTAATCAAATTTTAATCATTAAAAAATATCCCAAATATCCTAAAATCTAATTTCATATTATCCAATAATATTTTTTTGGTGATAAAATTACTCCAGGAATGATTTTATAGAAAACCTAATTGGGATACCTGATGAAGGGGTAATGTTCATCAATGATAGTTTTGGTTTTATTTCATCCAATAAAACATTAATTGATATTATTAAATTTTGATATTATAAAGTCCTTATCTTTCTTATATGTTCATGTTTTAATATTAGTTTAATTACCTACATCAATCTCCACTTTTTTCAAATGGTTAATCAAATCTTTAATCAAATGTACGATGAATTACCACCTCATGAAACAATGTCAGTAGTTTTTTTCTTTACCACCTATAAATGTTGCAAATACATTTTTAGTATTTATAAATTATATATATGGTATTATTATTATTATATAATTATTATATCATCTATAGCATTGTTCATATCATTTTCTAGTAATATGATTACGACACTCATGTGTACGACATACTACCTCCTTGTGAAGTGATATTAATCACAAATGATTAAAAAGAAGATAATAAGGATGGTTTTATTGAAATTATTTGATATATATGAATGAAATTTAATTATTTAGTGATAATAGTAATTTAATTTATTTCATTAGATAAATCGAGTAAATGGAATGAACCTTCATGTGTACGTATGACCTACCATCTCTATGAATGGTGGAATTTATTATATATATTTATTTTTTTATATTATTTTTAAAAACTATATAAGTAATATATGTGATATTTGTATAATATATAACATTATTAATATGATGGAACCGTATCAAGGTTAGAGGGTCCAAAATAACCATTCAAATCCAACACAAAAAAGCAGTTATTCGCCAAAAGTGGCCTTCACCTGGATTTGTTAATAAATAGGTAATTAAATGTCATAAGTAAATAAAGTATTACATATTATATATAATTATTATTTTCAGTTAGATTTATTAGATATTTTTTTTATAGCTGAGGTTCTTTCATGTATGATGAAATTTGAGACTTATTGTTAAAGATTTCTGCCTAATATTTATCATCTACAACACACAAGTCTTATTCACAACATATTTTACTAATGCTATGTATATATATTATAATAATGTATTTTATTATTCTAATAATAATAATAGGGGTATTTACATATTCTGTTTGGGATATCTATTTAATGGGGTTTAGAGTTAATTTGTTACCAAAGTATTAATGGTGTTTCTGTTTCAATATTCATTCTTTGAGAGACAAATTGTGTTATTCACTGATATTTAATTTAAAGGTGTATAAAACCCCCATTTGAAAATTAATATCATGAATTAATCTATAATCATGAAATTTTATGTTTTATTTTTTTTAATACTTTTCGGGGCTTATGATTCTATGGTACCAAAGTGGTAATGATTTTATGTTACAATCTCATTGTTTATTGGGATTTAATAGGATTATGTTTCCAATGATAACATTTGATGATCCAAATCTGAATAAACTCATTAATTTTTTTTCTTCTTGAGTTATTCATTATATTTTAATGTAATAGTACAATTTTTTCACACTTTGATAAATAAAATTAATTGAGAAAATGTTTTTATAAAAATATAACATTATTTTGGAATTTGGCCACAAAAAATATTTTCTTCCAAAACAATGTTTTATAAAAATGATATCAAATTGATTTATTTTTCTAATATTATCTTTATTTTTTAAAATTATCCATGTTTTACTTTTTATTGAATATTTAATAGAATCATTATATGGTTTTCCAAACAATGACTATTTGGATTTTATTGAAAATGTGAATGGAGGATTTGTTTCAACGTGTATAAAATAACGGAAAATTCCTATAGTCGTTATCATTATTTTCTATTAAGCAGCCTCTATAAATATTTAAGGATTTTTTCATCTAAAATTATTTTAAAATTTTTATTTAAATGAGTTCTTAAATAATGATGATTAATTTCCTTAATATTTTTTTATATTATAGATAAAAATTATTTTCCAAATAAGATTTCATCTTTTGATGTTACTTATACCTTACTTGAGATATAATCCCCAAATAAAATTATTAATATTTATCAAAATTGTTTATTTTTATGATGGTATGATGATTATGAAACACAGTTCTCCTCTAAGATTTATTCTAGGATTACATTCTTTTGAATCTCACATCCTTTTCCATGGGTTATGTAATGATGATTATAAAACCTATCCATTTTCCATTGGTTATGATATGATGAAATGTTTATCAAATACATTTCTTTTTATGATTTATGAAATGATTAGTTTCTTATGATATTGAAGACATATATTAATTATTTTCATTATGTGATAGGTCGGAATAATACCACCATCCAATGAATTTGTTAATGATATACGTTCTTCAAACATAGATGGTAAAGGGGTTGTTATCCCAATACTAAAAAAGTGTACCCAAGTAGTTATCCCAAAACTAAATAGATGGGTACAGAATTGGTCATTCCAGGCCTGAAAGTGGGTACATGGGAGGTCATACCATGATTCTTATAGTTACATGGATTGTTAGTCGAATAAAAATATATAATGAACGTATTAGGGGATAGACAAGACATAGTGTTTTCCATTATTATAAATATTTCACAATTATATGTCTTTTGATAATTATATACTCTCTAGGTTCATGTTCATTGATTTATTTATGATTCATGTCATGTGAATTTCCTATATATATTACATGAATAATGATTCAGGTATTCGATATTTAGGGTAGGGTTTTTATATGATATAAAAAATTTCTCATACCCTTATGTTTATGTTATACATAGTTATCTCCCTTGTTTACCCTTATTAATTCACTAATCTAAACCGTTTCATAGGATCCAATTCCCCTTGTTATGAAGAATTTTGTTTGTAGTGTTTGATTTTAAAGAGTAATAATGTTGATGATCATTATGGGAGATATTGAATATCATCCACCAAATAAAGAATATTTAGGTCTATGTTTGAAAATGAAAGAAAATATTAATGTCCTAATGTGTGTGTTTTTAATATTTTAAATCTTCGTCTGAAAATATGAATTAAATTTATACGATAATCATACTTCACTATAGTATCATTACATAATTATGTTGAAACACCAATCTAGTCCATCTAAACCATAAGAATTTCTAAACAAACCCCCACATGGCCCATTCGCTGATCCACAATAGAAATGGGAATCATACATAACTAGTGTGGACATATCCCTACACATCACAAATTCTACCTGAAAATATACTATATTGAACACACTTTTTGTAAAGGATGATTTATCTATAATGAACCTTCTTATAGGTTCTTTTTATCAACCTTGATCGATAATGAACCTAATGACTCCAAATTCTCATACAACCCTACCACACAACCGAAAACATACAGTCTTGAATCAAATATCATATCACCCCTTCTCACATTCCTATCCCACAATCAGTTATCTAGTAGAATATTAGTTTCAACCAATATTCAAATCCCTCTCACACATACTAAGGATAATCACCTGATCACCCCGCAAAAGTGAGTCATTCCAGTACAGTGATCATATTATCTTTCCCCAATAATTACAATTAATTTACATCGATAAATAATAGGGCAAGGGATCCAACAAATCATAGCCTCTTGAAAATAAATTGTAATACCTAGATCACCATACATTCTATAAATCATAACCATAAATCAATTTCAATCCTTTCTCAATTCTCTCATCATATTTGTGCAATTACCTATTTCAAATAAGTATAATTACCCCAAAAAATTATATAGTAAAATCCCATATCATTTTTTTACACTTTCAGTAACTAGACTCATCATGATACCCATGACATTCCATTATAAAAGTATTCAATTCATTTACTTTTACATTAAGATAATTTATATGTCACATAAATGATACGACCGTATAGACATCATCAAATAATTCCACAAACTAAGAACCACATAACATGTTTGAGAATAAAATATCAATGTTTAGTTGATTAAAATGAAAAATATAATTATATGAAAAAATTATATATAAGATGATGTTTACACTTTAAACAATAAAACTACTCAACTGAAATAATCATACGTTGTCCCGTGTATGTCATGATAATACATTGTACCAAATATGATGCATATAAAAAGACTTATTTCCTTTGATGTAAGAAACATAACCATAAATAACTACCCTGTTAAACAAATAATATTAAATAAAAACCACTATCATAAAAATAAAAAACATGAAAAAAATATCGTAGCTTTGCTAACTAGGATTTCTAAAAAAATTTGTTTGTGACACACTAGTTTAAGGTCCATCAGAGTTCTCAACACATTTTTAGTCTCCATTCCAAAAACCATCCCAATAATAATACAAAAACAAAGGGTCTAATTCCAATTGAAAAACACCATCATATAACTACTTTCATACCTAGAAATATACATGGACTCAATCACCATCTTCATAAGATGTAGGTTGTTGAGAAGCATTGTTGGTCAAATCCAAAAAAATGTGTCTACTACATCTATTAAGATTCAAACATAAAATAGAAATATCTAAAACATATTTAATGTTTAATTATAGAGAATATAGATCACAAAAAATGCTATAAATTTTTTTTAATGATGATGTCATGCAATTATACATTAATATATCTCCATAGGGGGAAATAAAATATAAAAAACTAAAAAAATACACAATTGGTCCTACTACGATCCTAGGTCTCAACTCATCCCATTATATAAATCCCATCATTCAATACTATCCCAATTCACTATACATATTTTACTCATATTATATGCATACATAAGGTCTGAACGTGAAATAATGTGCACATATAGGGTGTTATAAATAAATCTAATTAGGGTATCACTAGGTAAGCCTAACACATTCCATAAAAAATGTGTATTCGTTAAAAAAATTATAAACTCATCAAACATGCATGTTGGATTTTAGGATATAACCATGGGACCATAAATCTATAGAAATTTTTTCATCTATGGAAACCAAGATACTGTGCCACCCAATCATACAACTTTTACCTCCATCATATAATCTGATCATTTCCTTATGCCATCAATTCAACACCAAACCCATACATAAAGACTCATGTTATTTGTTTTCCATGACTTCAATATATTACAAACCATATATAATTACATATTTATTTATTATTTATTACACACTCATAATCATAATACAATCTTAGATGATCATAACACCTAGTAATTTTTTTGAAATTAGTTATATAGAATAATAAATTGGAACAATCGTACAACATCATTTCTTAAAACTATGGAATGTTCCTTTATAATAGTTGGATCTTCTAAAACTGTAATGGGTAACCTGGGGACATATGAATGAATGGTTTGAGCTATGAATCCTAGTAAGGGTTCCAAAAATTCATTTAATAAGTTAATTTATTTATTGTTATCCAAGAGGTATATCCAAGATGGATAATAGTTGTGGGAATCATAATATGGAACAATGATCCATGATTTATGATGACTACATAATGTGAATTTTGGAATATATAAACCACATAAAACATGACATTATAAACATAAGTTAAGGATAACCAACAAGAAAATATAATATAGTGTCATATTGATATTCTCCCATGAACAAAAAATGAAAACTCATGAGAAAAAAATAGTGCCCAATTAATTAGAGGGATATATAATTATAGGCCCACCCATCACTTCCTAATCATGTATATTGATTAGTGTCCCTCATATTTAATACATCATAATTATGTCATTAGTCAATTAAAATTCAATAATTCAAAAAATCATGTTTTATACAAGTAAATTATTGATAATTTAATGTTATAAAGAATTAGTTGAATACTATAAATTATTAATAGAGATAGGTATTTACAACACAATTGTTTTTCAAGAAAAATCATTGGATAATTTTAGTAGAATACTGGGTGTACATTAATGTGTATAAAAATAGTCAGTGAGAGTGAAATGGGTATACTATTACATGTAAATCATAAAGAAAGTAACTGGGATGTGTAATAATATATATCCCAAAATGATGAAATGTGAATAAAATGGTAATACATAATTAAGGTACCAGAGTGAAGTAGAGAGGAAGAGGATCCCTTCACCTGAGAGGGTAATTATAAAATATTGATAGGATCTTATAATTGGCTTGGGGGGGCCTTGGAAGTATTTTGTCAAGGAAATAAAAGAGTAAATTCATGATCCAATTGTTTTTACAAAACATTTATACTAGTTTGAGTGAGTGAATTTTGAAAAAGATACGGTAATTCGTTATTAATTTCTAAACATAGGATTTAAACTGTATATGATTATGTAATAAAATATAAAAATTTCCTATTTCACTCCCATTACTTCTATCCAATAGTATTTTATTTCATTATTTTATAAGTATAATAACCAAAATATTTAATCTGACACCCTTGGGGATGTAGAAGTGAGTCTTGTTTTTAAGTAATTTAATTTCATACCATAAAATATAATATAGGTTTTGGAGGATTCATTATGATTTTATAAACATAATCGTATAACATCAAAAACAAATTAAATTAAATTGGAATCATTAGTATCTTGATGGATAATATTTTTAGAGTTAGATACCTCACTATTTAGCTTTAATGATATCCTAATATGTACAATATAATTTTACTCTATTTAATTTTTACCCACAAATTTCACTATAGGTAAAAGTTATGAAAAATTAAGCATTAGAAAATTTTCATGTATTAATTATATATATATAATATTTCTCAAAATAAATCTCTAAATTTTAAAATTTGTGGTTTTAAATTATATATCCCCATATATTGAAAATTATTGGGTTTTCTTCAACTAGATATTCATTAACCTTATAAAAATTACATTTGACTACATAAAACTATATAATTATTAATATTTTTCAGAATTTTGTTTACGAATAATAAAATTTTATAAAAATAATATTTAATTAAAATATTAAACAATTAATGAAAATAAGTATATTTATTGAAACTATATATTTTCCAAAAATACAATGTATGTTTCCTCATATCAAAATAAAAACATTTACATCCCTTATATAATAATTTAATAATTAATATAAGATAGGGTTAAATATAAAAATTGTTTTATTAGAATGAAAATATTTAAATGCCTACTATTAGGGTATAGATACAAATCTCTTTTTAAGACCAGCTAATTCCATAATGTTAAGGTGTGTGATAGTGAGATTTTTATGGGGTGGATCAACAAACGTGGTTTGGGCTATGATCTCGATGAGATTTAACATCTCACATAAATTGATTAACTCGTGATTTATTTGTTGAATATTTTCTAGGTATTATTCAAGTGAAAATCCAAGTTCTGTTTTCTCAAATAGAAGCATGGATAACATGGATTTTTATAGTATGATCCTACATACTGAAGACATCACTTTTTTTATCTATGTCAAATAGACCTTACCATTACCCATAATATACTAATAAAATTGGTAATTTTACGATGACTATATTATAAATTGTTATGATTCATACTCGTATTTTAATTTTGAAAAAAACATATAATTTTATAATCTATCTAATGTTGGAAATTTTTTTATTCAAATAAATTACATCATAAGGCATTTATTCAATAAATAGGTGTTTCTTTTATAATGTTTCTGGTCATTACCTTCTACGACCCCTCTGTAAATTTTCCCCTAAAAATTTTCATTTCATATACTAAATTGGACGTAGTAAATTATGTTTTATCACCTCTACCGGTACCCAAATTGGTTCTGTGAACATTGAGATCTACCACAACACATTTACTATTTGTGTTTTCTTGTTTTTAGACCATTATCTCTATGATGCATGATCTCCAAAAAAATCTTCTTTTATTGGCTGATCATTATATAATGGTACTACCTCTATAATCCTTACATGTGAGGGTTAATGTATATACATCCTTACTATTGATAAATTTATTAAATCATGAACTTGATATAGGTTAAATGGGAGTTCAAGTTGGTAGGCCACTACTCTAATGAAATAAAGGTTCTCAAACGATATGATGTAATTAAGAATAGTCATTCCCTTCTTCCAAATGCTCAAAAATTTTATCCATGATGATATGTAAAGGAAAAATATAACTCTACCCACAAACTCTAGGTCTCATTTATGATTATCTATGTTTAATTTTTATTGAGTTTCTGCCGATTTCAAATGTTAATGAACAGTTTGAACCATATTGGCCATCTCTTAGACATGATCATGTCCTATTAGATTCCACTCTCAAACATCACCACTACATGATGGTGTGAAACACCTCTTCCCATACAGAGCATCATATAATATAATTTTATTTAAATAATGAAAATTTTCATAATTTGATAACATAAATGTGATGAATTGGTTTCTCCCAATATCCTTGAAAATATACTAAATATGATATCCTCATATCCTATATAGTTTGTATCGTTCATTCATACTAACCATTCATATATGTTGGATATGTTTTCCTAAATCATAGTTCTATAACCACACTTTCTGAAGGAGTCTCTAAATCCTTGATGTAATGTTTGGGTTTCAAACTAGTACATTATATAGTGGTACTATATGTAGTCTTACAACTTCCCCTATGTCTGTCATGGTGAATTGGTCATGATATAAATATTTCTTTATAAAAAATTTACTAACATTGTTAATATATCAATAACCAACTAGATATCATTAATTCGTTTTGTGTCAAGGGGAGTCCTATAATGAAATCCATGGATATGTTTTTTCATTATCAAATTAGTATGGAAAATTGTTGAATAATTCCCTTTGACATTAGTAATTCTATATTGACTTATTATAATACCAAGAATATAGATACCAAATATACAATCTCTCTTTTTTAGGTTATCAAACCATATGTTTTTCATCAGATATCTATTAATATTAACACATATTGGATGAATAGAGAAGGATGTCCTATGTGTATCATCATAATGATTCCTCAGATTTTTTTGTATAAATGGGACACTGTTCAATGTTCTAGAACTTATTAATATATATTTAGAAATTTTGTACTTTGGAATATTACTTGTCTTTTTTAGAGACAACTTAGAGTATTTCTAGGCCTCTTTGTTCCTCTAAAGAATAGATTATTTGAATTTAATTTATTAATGTATGATTAATATACTATTATAATTCCCATATCCATACTTTTCAATTCTACGATTTTGGATCGCTTTCAATCCTCATCATGGATATGGTTTGTTTCTCCCTTGTATTCAAATCATCTTAAACACTGTTTTTACACCCTAGATTGTAATGGATTTGACTTTCATAATTCCTGATGAGCTATAACAACCTTTATTGGAAGATATTATGAATCTTTAGTGTAAATATATACTTGAATCATCGATGATATGTATATGTTTAACACATTCATCTAAAGAGATAAAGTCACCAGATCCTCAATATGAAGAACAATTTAACAAATTCATGATCATGTGTTAGGTAGGTCTTCTGAAGGATCTTTAACTCTTGGGAGTCATAGGATATTTCTATTTTATCATTCATGAGTACACAAGCCATTACCTTTTATGAAGCATCACTATATATCTAAAAATATATCCACAATGGTCAGTAATGGGATAATATTTGTAGTTATTATCCTCATCATCAAGTCATTAAATCTATATTCTCATTTTTCAATGTAGAAAAACATGAAACCCTTCCCATTTATGATTTTTAGAGTGACTGAAAATCATAATAATATTCTCAAAAATTCCACGATAGTACCCTGATAATCCATGGAAACAATGAATTTCCATTACATATGTTGTTCATAGACATCCTCTTATTTTAGTTATTTTTTAAGGATCCACAAATAAACATTTTTGTGATACCATTCCCATTGAATGTTACGATATCTATCAAAATAAAAAATTTACTATACTTTGAAAATATATTTTTTCTATAATTACTTCAGTATGAAATTAAAATTCTCCTTATATCATACATTACATAGTATTATATATTAATCTAATCGATATATTTTAAAAATAAAATAATGATGTAATCCATAAAGACTCTATTAATCTGGTCCATAATGTTTTTGGAGAATTATTTAGTATAAATTTCATCACTATAAATATGTAGTTATTTACCTTCTATGTAAATTATCCTTAGGGATATCTTCATTCTTAACTATTAAATGTTAATATACTACTGAAATATTACACATATAGAAATATTGTTCTCCATATAGCTGGTCAAATAATTCATCGATCCATTGAAGTGAATACTTTTTCATTATCATGATATTGTTAAGCTCATGATAATCAATGTAAATACACATTTACCCATCATTATTCTGGTTATATATGTTTATTGTACCCCCATGGTGAAGAACGTGGGTATATAAGCACTTCATCTAGATTCAACATTAATTAATTCATTATTTCCTTATAATAAACAATGATAAATCTATATAAAGTCACTGATATTAAAAAATTTGATATTATATTGATTGAGAATTCAACCTTAGTGCTATAAAAAAGAAAAGAAAAATATTCGGGTAATAAATTAATCAATTCCCATGCAATGGGAATTTCACAACCAATGATATTTTATTTATCCTTAATCATTTAGTCCAAATATAGTTTATTGTTTAGAAATCATATAAATTCCATAGAGGTTGGAACCAATGAATATTTTTACTTCAACTTTCACTTGTATAGAATCATCGGAATATTTTTCTATGAAGGTGATTTCCTTTTCTAAGAAATTTATATTGTATCTATGGAAGGAAATAAAATCCATTCCTAAAATATCATCTACTTCCACTAAGTTGTGTATCTCAAAACATTATTGGATGCTAATCAAAGAAATCAATATTTTGGATAAGTTATATTCTTATGATGCAATAATGTATACATTGTTTTGGCATCAATGATAAAATGAAATACATTTTTTTAGGTAGGTTATGAATTATTCTACAAAACATGCATGATATACTGACAAAGATAACTAGAATAAGATAAAATATTCTCTATCCATAATTGAATAACTACTATATGTATCACCACATCACTAGAAATTTCCACTATAGAGGAAAATATGCTATACTTGTACCCCTTCTCTAAAATTATTGGTCTTTGTTTCCATTTTTTATCATTTAAAACCCTTGGGTTTTTGAAATGATTAACATCGTGACCATGATCCCAATAGTAGAAAAATTAAATGATATAATGATGATGGATTGAAGAATTAATATCTTCCAAAACATTTTTTGGTTTCTCCATTGTATATCAACATCTAGGTTCCCTTCCATCCTGCACTTAAGGCATTTCCTTTAACCCTTTAGAAAATTTCTGGGATGCTTCTTCCCAGAAATTTACCAACTGGGTTGTTTGACTTTATTACACCATGATATTTTTTCATTGAACGACAAGAATTTAAATATATTATATGTTTTTATCTTTTAACCCATTAGAACCTTGAGGATTTTTGATATTTTTATCATATTTAATGGGAAATAAAACAATTTTCAATTATAGTTCAATGTCCTAAATCTGTAAGGCATTTCATAAACAATGATTTGTCCCAACAAACTATTGTTAAACATTTATTTCAGGGGTAATAATATATTTAGAGGTTTATCATCCATGTATTTTAATTTTTTCTTCTTATACAATGATGGATTATACATTAATTTTCTTTATTCTAAGGAAAAACATCTATAGTTTAATTCTGATAATGCGAGGAAAATATTTAACAAATACATTTTAAAGAATTAATTCTACAAAATCTCATAAATCTCATCATCAGTATTTGAATTCATGAACAACATCCACCATTTAATAGATTATCCTTCCAGTTGATAAATATACATAATAACACTCTATTTCTCATATCATTAAAATATTGAGATGATCTTAAGTGTATTCATTGTTTCATTATTGAAGGATCAAATGATATATTCACTTTCAGGGGCCTCTATTATATAAATTAATTAATGGAAATGTTCACTTTCTTGTGGGGACTATGGCATTATTCATGATTCAGGATTTGATTAAAAACATGATTAAACTGAGAATGTACTATAATTAATTTTACGATTTCTTATCACATTGTGTTTTGTATATCATTTAGATAGTCATCAAATTTCTGAACAAATTTTTTGTTGACTTAGTTTCTCAAATTTGTAGCCATTTACTAGAATAAAGGGAAATTTAGGGGTGATTATTTTTATTTAATAAAACAAATAAATCAGAAACCATGAACATTAAATCGACAACATATTAATTAAATATATTCTCTAACCGATGAATTTATTGGTTTCAGTCTAAATTGTCCATAAACTATTTCCCAACCTATAATCGTTTAGGAATTAATATTCTATTTAAAATGTCAAATAATGATCATTAAAATTTATTAATGAATATCTCTCAATCATATCATACTATATGTATAAAAAGTCCCACTCTTATGCACTATGTGACGATCAAATCCAAATTAAATTTCGACTTTTATGTTTATTAGATCAAGGTATCACTCTTCTAGAGCCACATCAACTTGTCATATCTTGACATGGATTATTATGAATTAAAGCCACATACCATATAATTTAATACAATTGTGGTATGATTTTATATGATTAGAATTATACATATTTCCATCACTATATTTTTAAACTCATAATCCCTCAAAAATAACTAGACATTTCTGTAATACCAACTACATCAACACATATTTTATTACATCTTAATTCATGATTTATTAAAAAAAGATATAATTAAAACAACCCGATAGGATTATAATGCCTAAAGACTTTGGAAAAATAGGTATATGGAACATTTACACGTAGCATGGGTAAAACATAATTAGTTAAAAACATTGGAATGTGCCCTTATATTCTTTCAATCTTATAAGACATAATTGTAGGATCAAAATGATACCGACTGTAGAATCTGAATATTAATGTAAATGCTCAATATAAAAGAGGGGAGGGTGAATTTTATACTTTAAAAAATTATTTGTAACTTTTAAAGATAGTAATGTTTAATAAAGTTAAACAAGGTAAATTCACAAGATCTCTTAGTTCTATAAAATTTATTTATTCCGGAAATGTGTTTTCAAAAATGAAACATAAGAAAATTTTATAAAGATAAGTATTTTTTATTATATAATATATAATGTTACTAATCAGGGTAAAAGAATAAGAAAGTATAATATTGTTATAATTTACTCAACAACCAAAATGCAGTGGAAAACATGAAACAATACATATAACATGTTGTACGTCTTTCAACTCAAAGAGAAGGGTATCCAACAACCTTGGATATAGGTTCCTTGATTTAAAATTTCATGAAAGTATGTCTAACCCAGACCAGGGTAATCCCTCGATAAGAATATTGGAGTCTATCTTTCTATCCCTACAAGCCCTTGAACTTCATTGTATTTGGAACTTCTGTATTCAAATCCACAAAATCTCTCGAATGTACTCATCAACATTCTGAGTCGCACAAAGAAATTCTGAAAAAGTTGTTCAGTACGCACAAAGCAATAAAGTCTCTCTCTCTAGAAATCACTTCAGCAACATGTAATCTATAGATTGATAAACTTATTTTGTGAGCTCATTTGAATGAGCACTGATATATTGTCACATCTTTAACAATCATCTCCCTCCTCCAACATTCATATATTACCTTAAATTTGGGAGGAAAATGTACATGTGTCACTAAAACAACGGTTGGTTAAAAACAAAATGCATGAAATAATTTTATAACTAAAAAAAAGTTAAGAAAAAATATGGTTTCTTAACCAAAATAATTTTTTGTAATGTAAGGAAAAATAAATTTTCGGATTCTAACCAAAAAACCATTTGGTGTCACTAATACATGAATATTCAGATTCTATCTACAAAAGAATTTAGAACCTAAATTCTATAGAATTCTGGAGTCCAAATTTCATGGAAATTTAGATTAATTATTCATGTTAATTTGTAGTATAAATTCATAGAATTCAGAGTCTGAACATAGAATGTTTGGATTTTAAATTTAGAGAATTCAGAGTCTTAACTCAGAAAGCTCGGAGTCTGAATTTTAAGAATTAGAACCTAAATACATATCCTGAAAATAGAATTATCTATAACTACATATTCTTAAGATTATGAGGTTTTAGATACAAAATAGAATTTTATAGTTCAAAAGAAAATGAGTTAGATTATAATATGAACAATGCAAACAATGTCAGGAAAAGTTTCCTTGGGGAAGGAAAATTTTCCTTATGAATATAAAATATAGGTGAAAATAAATTATCCTTAATATAGAGTGTTTGTGATTTACAAAACCAGAAGGAATGGAAAATTCATAAGGAACCCTTATTAAATCAAATATCTCCCCCTTTTTGGAAAGAACAAACATACTTTTGAAAATGAATATAAGGATATAGAAAATACTTTTCTACATTTTGAAATTAAAAAGTACATCCCTTAACACGTGGGAAATGAAAAATATGACTAACTCCCCCTTAGGCTTCGTATACACTAAGAATCATATTCACGATTTTTGGATTGAGACATAGCATTTTATTTCATACGAAAATATTCTTGGATAAGAACTCACCCTTAGATTAGCTCCCCCCCCACATAAGGAATTTTCTTCTATTACATTGTATTCATTTTTAATATTCCTTTATCACCCTTTGTGATTTTAAAAAGTGATTTAAGGGAAAGGGAAAAAAATATGGTACATAAAATATTAGTACTAGACAACAACAAAAATAAATAGTAACCCAAAATTTCATTAAGATTGGAAAAATCAATTCAATGAAGAAATTCAACAAAAGATCAGAATTGAACAAGATTATACTTCCTTTAACTTCAGCATAAATTTTTTTACTATGGTTTTGAGCTTCTTGACATCCTTGTGATCATCATCCAAACGTTTGAGAAGCGGATCCTGATGTTTTGTTTTCTTTTCTAAGGATTTTATTTTTTCTTCCTGATCCTTAAGTGATTATGCCTTCCCCTTTATAAATTCTTCTTGCATATATAATATTTCCACAATTAGATTCTAAGATCTCTTTCCCTATTCCAACGTCTGAGAAACTAAATACAACTTTCCATTTAAATCATTATCTTCTTGCATCTGAGAGTTCTGTTCCAGAGATAGTTTTTCCTCAAAACTATTTGGGAGATCCTAGATCTTCAAATATTCAGGTTAAAATTCATCCTTGACACTTTCATGGAACTCATCAGGCACTCTCATGCCTTATATAGTTTTCAATTACTAGATGGTCCATTTCTTGCAAGATCTTTTGTGGGATTCATAGATTATAAAAATGATTTTGAAATCAACCTCAATTCTAATGTATTTATCCATCACCATGGATGCTGAATCTGACATTTTATTAAAAAAATGATGAAGCATATGGAATCTCGAGTCTCTACTAAGAAATATTGGTATAGTCCCAACAAGATTTTTCAAGGACATGAAAAAAAAATCATGTCCAAGGGAGGAAGATTCTGAATCATAGATTTAGCATGGTGAGGTTTTTTTCTAAATTAGTATCTTTCCTCCTTGAAGAACCACCAACATATTTATTCATTACCACATCCTTGGTAGGTGTATCAAATACTACTAGTTTTCCCATATCAACGTTCAGAATAACTTCCTCTTGATTATAAGATTCATGTTCACTATCAGATAGCTGAACAATTTTGTCTTCATCAAATTCATCCTTTTTGGCTCCTGCCTCAGCATCCAATACGTGAATTAAATATCTAATTATGCTTTATTCTTCATATGGTTTGTCTACTTCATCTTCAACCTTATCTTCATCCTTCCTCTTAGTATAAAGTGTTTATGATTCATCTTGAGATATTTGCATTGATAATTTCTCATAAGGGAATTACTTCTCATGAAAATCCATTACTTGTTTTATCAAATGTTCAGTATCACCACTCCGTTATTCTTATTATTCCTCCAATACATTTTCTTGTACTTTTTCAGGAGTTACAAACATCCTTCACGGAGTCTCTAGTAATTATTCTATCAAGAAGGATTCTGGTACCAAAATATTCTCGGATGCTTTCTCAAAAGCCTTTAAAATATATTACACCATTTAAACGCTAGACAACTTCCACTATTGATTATTTTATTTCTCTTGATTCTCAAGCTCTTCAGCTTCCTTTTCATTCAATGATTTCTCTTTAGTAGGGCCCAAGAAAAACATAGGCACCCCTTCTTTCTGATTTTTCTTGTCTTCCCACCATTTATCCACAACCTCATATGGATAGGCTTTTTTGTTTTTTGGCTTTGGTGGTGCGGGTTGGGGTTCCATAGCCATTGGGGTTTTTGCCATCTCTTCCTCATCCTTCAACTTCCTCTTCGTTCCATAGTTTTTAGAGGTTTCATCCACCACTTGTTTCATTTATTTAGCTTCATAACCCTCTTCAGGAAAGTCATTTAATTATTTAGATTATATGGAAAATCCAACATTCATTCTTCTCAATGTTTCATCACTCAACAACATGAATTTTCAATTTCTTGACTTATATTTTCAAGAGATTTTTAAGGATTCCAAACACCGAATAATCATATTTGATAGAATTGCTGGATACATAATAATCTGAGCCTTCATATTTCCATTAATTATGTTCTCAATCGTAGCCAAAATAAGACTAACCATGTTAATCTTCCTTAGGGTTACCATTAATACAGAGTGTACATATCACTTTTCATCAAAGTATCCTTTTATCATTTTCTTGGTATGATGAATCTTTTAACCCACAATTCAAGAATCTGATAATTTGTAGTCTGGTGAAGAATCTTCGGAGTCGTTGGTTTTGAGATACCATGGAAAGCCATGGACTTCACTTTATCAAACATCCTTAAACATCAGCCAGCTTATGAAAACAAAAAAAAATCTTCTCCTTCATAAGGAATACAAACCCAGCTTGTATCCTTGGTGTAAGAAATTGAATATGCCTTTCTATAACACTTGAAAGAAAACTTACTCCTCCCTTCATCGTTGAAGGGAATTAGTAACGCATAATATTCTATTAACAAATCAGAATTTACCAAATCCTGATATTTTGGTTTTGAATGAAAACACTCTCCCACCCATTCGGCTTTATATACATAGATTCAATAGAATCATACTTTTCAAAAAACATCGGATCAACTAACCACTCCTTGTATATCTTCCATTCAAATCTTGGTTAGACAGTTGTTATATCTTTCTGAGAGGACACTTCGACAGTCATTCGGATGTTAGAATGATATGAGAAGATCAAAACGGGATTATTTAGGATGGCAGAGCTTCAGCACGCATGAGCATGAGTTTCAATGTGGGAAAACCATCAAGGGCCTTTTATATCGGTGTTTGAGGTGACAGTTCAGCTTCAATACTCAATCCAACAGTTAAAAAACCTTCTGATCAGATATAACGGTTGAGATGATAGTCGGAAATAAATATTGATAGAATCCAATCATTTGAGCTTTTTGTATGAAAAACATTCGAATTTAAGAAAATGTCAATACTAAAATTTAATAACAGATGAAAATACCAACAAGTAAAGGCTGATTACAACAATTTATTAAAGGAATCATACCATTCCAATTGTTGGGAAGATTATTCATATTGAATAAAAATCTTCTTGAAGAACTATAGATTCCGAAAATTTTGATTATGAAAATGTTCAATACGTAAATATCCATTACGAATATTTTAAGTACAAAAATCACCACTAGGAAAATTTTAAGTATGAAAATCATCATTAAAAAAATTTTAAGCACAAAAATATTTATTATGAAAATTTTATGTACGCAAATCATAATTTTGAAAATTTTGAGTATGAAAATATTTATTATGAAAATTTTAATCACAAAATCATGAATATTAAAATTTTATGTACAAAAATCTTCATTATGAAAATTTTATGTACAAAAATAAATATTAGGAAAGTTTTATGTACAAAATCTTCATGAAGAAAATTTTAAGTCAAAAAATGTTTATTACGAAAACAAATTTAGACTACGAAAAAAAATTTAAACTATGAAACTTGTTAGAAATATAACAAACAAATGAAATCCCTCTATGAAAAAGAGTAACTTAATATAATGAGATTGGTTACAACGGGAAGTTGACATGGAATATTTTCTTATTGTTATCATTCGTAACTTCTATTTAATGTATTTAAATCTATTGTAGGGTAAATATATTGTGAAAAAATCAGCATGTTGATCTTGTGTTCTGATAAATTGAAAAATGATTTCTTCTTTTGCTGTGTGATCCCTAAGAAAGTGATCCCTAATATCTATGTGTTTTGTATGAGAGTAATCTGTAGGGTTTTTACATAATGGAATGGAACTAGTTTTATCACAATAAAATTTTGTTTTGGTAATACTCATACCATAGTCTGTGAGTGTGTGTTGCATCCCCAAAAATTGAGCACAACAACTTCAACCAGCTACATATTCAGCTTCAGCAGTAGAAATTGCTACTGAGTGTTGCTTTTTTTCATGACTTAGAAACGAATGAATAACCTATGAAATGACATGTTCGGGATATACTATTCGTATAAATTATACATCCACCAATGTCGGCATCGAAAAAATATTTTTTTTTAAAATCATAACCATAAGTGTAAAAGACTCCTAGATCCATGGTTCCATTTATATAGCAAAAAATAATTTTCACTACCTTTAATTGAGATTCCTTATGATATGATTGATTTCATACACATAAGCATACTGAAAATAATAAGTCTAGACGACTATATATCAAGTAAATTAGACTTCCTATCATACCTCAAAAAGATGATTGATCTACTAGTTTCCTAGCTTCATCAAGATCAAGTGAATTTGAAGTACCGATGGGAGTACTTATAATCTTAGTGTTGTCATAACCCTTCTTTTTAAGAAGATGTTTAATATAATAATGTTGTTATATATATATTCCTTTTGTTTTTTTGAGAAATTTGAAAACCGCAGAAAACTATTTACTCACCCATCATACTCATTCCAAATTCATATTACATTAGATCTGCAATAGAATCAGTTAATGATAACTGAGTTGAACGAAATAAATTATCATCAACATAAATTTGAACAATCAAAACGTTTTTTTATCATTATATATATAAATGGGTGGATAATAATTTCCCTTAAAGTACTTATTTTGAATAAAAACCCATGTATATCTATCATTCCATGCTCTAGTGGTTTGTTTGTGTATATACAAAGCTTTGGAAAGTTTATAAACAAGCTCGGGATGTTTTGAATCATCAAAAACAGGAGGTTGTTCAACAAAAACGTCCTCTTGAACAAAAACATTGTGAAATGCATATCTAACATCCATTTGAAAAAGTTTGAAATTAAATAATGCGATATTGGAATGTAGAATATGAATTGATTCATGTCTACATACTGGAGCATAGGTATCTTAATAGTCAATTTCTTTTTTATTATTATAGCCATTAACAACCAATAAAGCTATATTTCTTACTATGATTCCATTTTCATCACATGTATTCTTGAAGACCCATTTTACTCTAATAATAGAAGTTTCCATAGTTCTTTAAACCAAGGTCTAGACAATATTACATTCGATTTCATTTAACTCATCTTGTATATCATTTATCCAATCATCATCACCTAAAGAATCATCTGTGCTTTTTGGTTCTAATTGGGAAAGGAATGCTACATGTTTAACATCATTTCATAAGGAACTTATAGTTCATAATGGTTTATTTTCATCACCAATGATACTATCACTAAAATTAATCTTTAGAAACAAGTGATTTGGGTTTTGTAAAACTATTTCATAGACAAAGGGTAGGAAGTCTTCTATGGTAAATGATTCATAAATATTTTCTTGATCATTTTCATTATTTGAAGGATCTTCAAACAAATGATGATAAATAGTTTTTAAAAACACATCCAAATATATAGGATGAGGTTGTTTAAAAAACTATATGTTTCATCAAATTTAACATGTAAAATTTCTTCAACAGTACAAGTATTTTTGATGAAAAATCTATAAGCCTTAGATGTTGTGGAGTAGCCTAAAAAAATTTTTTATTTATATTTTGGTGATATGTTCTGTAGATTATCTTTAGTATTCAAAATGAATACCTTGCAACCAAAAACCTTGATATAAGAATGTCTTAGTTTTCTGCCATTCCATACCACATAAGGAGTTTTTTTTTAAGAAATGGTCAAATCCAAAAATTATTTATTGTATAGCAAATATTACATACAACTTCATCCAAAAAATGTTTGGCAACCGAATATTCACTCAAAAAGGTTCTTGTTATCTCTTAATGATTTATATTTCTTATTTCAACAACAACATCTTTTTTATGCCTTTTAGGTGATGATTAGTTATGAGTAATTCCTTTTCTACTACAAAAAGATTCAAAATAAAATTTTTGAATATCTCCCCTATGATAACTATGAATAGTTATCAAATGAATTTTTTTTCTCATTTTTAACATGGACTCTTAACATTTTTGAAATAAGAAAAAGCATCATATTTTTTGGTAGAAAATAGACCATTATATATCTAATGTAATGTTCAACTAAAACAATAAATAATATTTTCTTCCATTTCTTCCAATTTTTGTTGGAAAAAAAAGATCCAGATGAAGTAACTGTAATGAATCAGTGCTTGATACATCACCAACTGATATAAAACATGATTTCCGATTCTTTACTTATTTACAAGGATCATAAAATTTTGAAGAATCAAATCTAATCTCTGGTAGATCCTTAATTAGTGTTTTCATAGAGATTTTTCATAAGTTCCTAAGGTTATAGTGTCCTAACCTTCTAGTCCACAACAATGAATGATCTTCCATTTCACTAAGGAAAGGTATATCTTGTCTTACAAGGTCTTCTTTGTTCAGTGTGTATACATTGTCTTGCCTATGGGAAAGAATAATAAACTCATCCTTTGAATTCTGTACTAAGAAATTTTCATTCCTAAAATTCACAAGGTAACCTTCATCACATTATTGATTAATGCTATTGAGGTTGTGCATAAGACCCTTAACAAATAAAACATTTGAAATTAATGTTTTTCTAAGAAGAACAATGTTACTTATACTAATAATTTATCCCTTAGCATTATCTCAGAAAGTTACTTTTCCTCCTTTTATAATGATATCATTAAAAGATGTTTTTGTTACCATTTATATGTCAGGATGTTCCACTATCCATTTACCATGTATTTATATGGGTACTATCTTTACATTCCGAAAAATTAGACTGTTATACATTCAGAATCAAAACATTTTTAAATCTAGAAACACTAGAAAGAAATTTTTTAGAAATCCCCTTTTTCATTGAAAAATAATCTTTACAAAAATTTAAAGACAAGGTTTTTAGGGAATAATTTTCGGACCAATTCCCACCACACTAACACTTAATACAGAATAGAGAACATTGAGGAACAAAATAATTGTTACTAAAAGTCAGTTTTTCACTATTATAACATAAACTAGAATTATTCATCAGTGGTCAAATGTTAGAATACACATTATCAAAGTTTTCCTTCCCTAAGGTAATGATTGAAAAACACTTCCTCAAGGAAAATATTTCTGACTTTAGTCTAATATCTATGTTTTTATCCTCAGAACATCATTTTTAGTACTAGAGTTTGGTTAGAAAACATTTTTCATATAAATTACTTTTTCTAGATCCTTAGTAATTTTTTCCTACTTATAATTATGTTCCTCAAGGTTATTTGAAATTCTTTTAAAATAAACTTTTTTTCTTATCAAGATCTTTATAATGATCTGATATTTTCTCAATAATAATAGAAATCCTAGAATTTTTATTATCAATATTTTTCTGGACATTTGAATTTTCATTATCATGGAGCTTATAAAACCTAGAAACTTATTCATTGGTATGTAAAGTATTATCACAATTAGAAGAAGAATATTTATCTAAGGATTCATAGTATTTAATATCACTATATTTAGAATTCATAGATACATTAGTAATTTATTTAGAAATATATACCTTTTCCATTAAACAATGATTTTCAATAGGTAGAATGGCAATTAGACCAAGATTCTTCTCTCCAGATGATTCAAAATCAGAGGATTCATTAGAAGAGTCTTCACCACTAGCACTATTGGTTTCATTAGCTTTAAAAAAATTATTAGCATTAGCATTGTAGTACATCTTTCTATTCCTCTCAGTATGCTTTTCCATTCTTTCTATTCTCATAAGCATAAGACAATCTGGGCATATATGTCCATCTCTTTTTCATTCATAACAAATGACATCAGAGTATTTCTTATCCTTTAATTCTTTATTCTTGTATCAATACTGAATGTCTTGGTCCCAATAATCTTGTTCATCCTTTAAGAAATATTAGTTAGTTTATTCTCAGAATTTTCAATTTCACTTGATTCAGATAAAATAGTAACGTTCTTATATTTAGATCATGTAACTATCTCTGGAGTCATGGATTTCATATAAATTGATGTAGTTATAAAAGAAACACTTCCATTTACATTATTATTCATAAAGTTGTCAGTATCACTCTTTATTCTATTCTCATGTTGAAGAAGAGTTCCAAAAATTTAATCAAGAGTAATCTGTGATATTTTCTTATTCTCATCTATAGATGTTCTTTTGGATTCCCACTCATTAGGCATGATGTATATAATCATTTCTACAAGTTCCTCATCATCCAACCCTTTTTCACCCATGGATTGTAAGATATTGACAATAGTCATAAATCCTTGTTGTTCCTTATATATAGGTTCTCCTAAAGGAAATAAAAAACCATGGTACTCAGCTCCAAGCATAGCTCTTCTAGTTTCAATAACATTGGATGTTCCAAAATGTGTAACCTCAAGATTCTTCCAAATGCAATTAGTGGCTTCACAAGAAGAAATATGACTATATATATTCATGGTCATGGAACACAATAATGTAATTTGTACCTTATAGTTTAGTTGATATTCTAACTTCTCTTGATTAGTAAAAGTTATGACTTCTTTATCAGAAATCATGTAATCTCTCCTAAGCATAACAAAGTAGTCAACTATAGTGTTAATAACAAATATCTTCATACAATATATCCAATATTCATAATCATTCCCATCAAAAAATAGGTGGTCTATTAAGATTAATATTGTCAATTGAACCAACATTCATTCCTAACATATTAAAGAATATCTTTCCACACAAACTTGTCAGTACTAAAATTTTGTAAACAAGGATAAAAATATCCCAAGCAAGGAAAATATAGAACAATGAAAAACTTGAGCAAGAAAACTTTTATGTGAATATATGTATTTCAGAAACTTCCATCTGTTACCAATTATAGGATCAAAATGATACTAATTGTAGTTTCGAAATAATTATGTAGATGCTCAATATACAAGAGGGGACATTGTATAATTTAAATAATTAGTTTGTAACTTTTAATGATAGTAATGTTTCATAATGTTAAACAAGGTAAATTCAAAAGACCTTTTAGTTCTACAAACGTACTGGATTCCAGAAATTTGTTTCTAGAAATGAACCTTATGAAAATTTGACAAATATAATGATTCTACATAAATGTGTATTTAATATTACTAATCAAATTACATTTATAAAAAAGTATAAGATAGTAATACTTTCCTCAACAACCAAAATGAAACGAAAAACATGAAATAATACAAGTAGCATGTAGTAAATCTTTAAACCCAAAATGAAGGGTATCCAAAATCATTGGATAATGTTCCCTTGATTTATTCATTCAAGAATGTCTGTCTTACCCGCACTAGGTTAATCCCACAATATGAGTATCGTAGTGTTTCTTGCTATCCTTTCAAGCCCTTAAACTTCACGGTAGTCGGAACCTCTGACTTCCTATCCCCAGAAGCCCTCGAATGTACTCAGCAACATTCGAAGTCTCACGAATCAAATTCTAAAGAAGGTGTTCAGTAAGCACAAAGCAATAAAGTCTCTCTCTCTAGAAATCCTTTCCACATCATGTAATCTTTAGATAGATCAACTTTTTTTGTGAGCCCATTTGAATGATATCCTATTTGAAGGTACATGTTCAATTGTTGGATCCCTCCTCCAACTATCATATTTTCCCCTGAATTTCAGAGGGACCTGTACATGTGTCACTCAAACAATGGTTGGTTAGAAACAGAATGCATGAAATTGTTTCATAACTATAACAAGAGTAAGAAAAAATATGGTTTCTTAACCAAAATCATTTTTTGAAATGTATGGAAAAATAAAATTTTCTAGTCTAACCAAAAAACCATTCTGTTTCTATAATACATGAATATTCGGATTTTTTCTTCAAAAGAATTCGGAACCTTAATTCTATATAATTCTGAAGTCTGAATTTCAAAGATATTAAATGTTTTAATTCATAAGAATTCAGATTCTGAATTAATAATAATTCAGAGTTTGAATTCATAGAATCCGGAGTCTGGACATAGAATGATTGGAGTCTGAATTGAGAGAACTTAGAGTCTGAACTCAAAATTACTGGAGTCTAAAATAAGATAATTCGGAACTAGAATTTGGATCCTGAAAACATAATGCTCTATAACTAAGTATTCTTAAGATTATGAGGGTTTATATACAAAAACAAATTTTATACTGAGAAATAAAATGAGTTAGATTATAATATGAACAACGAATAAAATTTATGGAAAAATTTCTAGGGGGAAGGAAAGTATTCCTTATGAATATAAAATATAAGTGAAAATAAATTTTCCATTAGATAGAGTGTTTGTGATTTTCAAAACAAGATGGAATGGAAAAGTCATAAGGAATCCTTATTGACTAAACATTAATGTGATAGATTAGGGACATATAAAATAATGGGTTGTTCTATAATTCCTCGATATTGAATAAATAAATAATTTCATATGGTATTAATTATATATGATCCTATAAGACTATCATGGTAAAATAACATGGTGAGAGTAGTAATCATGAACAATGAGGTATGATTTAGAATTATACAATAATGGTAATAATTTAATTTTGAAACAAAATAAAACATAGATTCATTACCGTAAGTCATGGATAACCAACAAGAAATAATAATAGTGTTTTTAGGATAACCACACATGAATTGTAAATGGAATATCATGAGGTGTACACATTCCAAAATGCATTAGAGGACTCTATAATTTTGTTCCCACCAATCACACTCGTATCATCTACATGCATAAATGTGCAACAATGATCGAACACCATGAAGAAGTAATTAATCAATTATACAATGAGGATTATAGGGAATGGGTTGCATAAAATTAAATACCAAATAAATTAATGGTATATAGAAATAAATGAATTCACATGAGAGTAAATGGAGAAATATATTAACTATAAAAATGATAGGTATGAAAAATTGAGCTAAAATGTTAGTAGCAGAATGGGTGTAGAGAAAGGATTAAAGAACCGATAACTAAGAGATAAATTGGTTTATCATTAAAATAGGAATAATAAAGAAAATAATGGGGATTTTAAAAAACTATTCCAACTTTATTATTTGGAAATCAGAGTTCATGAAATAAGAAAGGTGATTGAATAAAGAATAGAATGAGATGATCCCTTACCCTGAGGGGTGAATCTAAAATAATTGGATGTGTTTTTTAATAGTGTAATGGGGTTATAAGAGGGTTATAGGGAGGTAATGATAGAGTAAATTAATGCTCAATGAGATTCTAGTTAAGAGTAATGGGAGGCCGGGTGGGATTATATAACCAAAGAAAATGGAATTATTAATTAAGTTCTAAAAATATTTTTTAAACAATTTGATAAAGTATTCAAAACATCATTAATTCTAATTTTTCCCAATGGTTTCTACCATAGATTATTTTTTTCATTATTTTTATTTTACAAACCAAAATAATTAAAAATAATACCGTTGGTGATGCGTATGTTTGTCTTTTAAGAAATAATTTATTTTCCTACCATAAAATATAATATAGGTTTTGGATTATTAATTATGGGGTTATAAAGTTAATAATATAACTTAAAAACAATTTATTTTAATGAATAATAATAATATTGGTTTTGGATAATTTTTATAGAATTTATTGAATTATTTTTCAGCTCTTATGATTTCTTCATAAATATCATATAATTAAATGAAATTTAATGCTTACAGAATCTTTTATATAGCTCCCAAAATTAAAGAAAATAAAACATTGGATAATTAAGACCTATTAATTTAAAAAAATATTTATTTAATCAAAATAAATCTCTATAAATGACAATTTACACATTAAAGTCAATGATCCCCATTTATTAAAAAATATTTGTTTTTACAATAATAAATACGTGACCCTTATAACCATTAGATTTTAATTCATAAAATTATATATTCAATTATATAAACTTTATATTATTTAGTAACAATATTGTTTTAAAATATATTTTATTTTAAAAAAATTAAATTTATATAAAATAGTTATTTCTTGAAGAAACATATATTCCCTAAAAATAAAATTCATATTTCATCATATCAAAATATATTTTTTAACAAACTCATTATTTAATAAATTAAAAATAAATATTAAAGAAATAAAAAATATAATTTTTTTATTATAAGAAAAAAATATATAAAAAATTCACACACTTTGTTTCTAAATACATATCCATTTATTATACCAGAAAATTCCCTAAGGATCAGGTCTGCGCTGGGGATATTTTATTGTTTTTGTATGGTGAAGAAGGTTTGGTACATGATCATGATGAGTCTAAAATTTTCACATAAATAGTTTATATCCTTCTCCTATTATTTAAATTTTTATTGGGATTAATTGAAATGACGTTTTCTCCAATGTATGCTCTGATAAATGGGATTTTTAGGTTTTGATTCTACTACTCAAGGTCGTCCCTTCTTTGGCATTTTTCAGATTTACTGTATCATACCCATTAATGCACTAACATTACTGATCATAATACAATGTCTATATTGACAATGGTAATGATTCTTAATGGTATTTAATATTTAAAATGTCATATAGATATACAAAATAAACAATGTAGTTCTAGTTTTATCCATATTTAATTAAATTTATGTGGAATTATTCTTTCAAAAATGATTTTTTATTTTTCAAATATCTGGCTATTATATGACCCACTATGAGAAGGGATAGGGTATGGTCTTATATTAATATATTAAAACACTTATGCATCACTAATGTAAATATCTATCATTCATATCTTTCATCCTTTCATTACCCATCCCTCTCCCATGAGGAGGTCCATCATCTTACCCAAGCCTAAATAAATAAGAATCCACTCTCCTCACCCATGGACATTAAATTCATGATCATAATTCATGATTACAGAGATCCCATCTCTTCCATAGTGATCCCACTAATGTTATGTTACTCATTGTGGGGTTATAATTTTGGATTCATCTCCACTAGTAGGTCTTCTACAATTCAAAAAAAAATATCCAATCATACACTAGTTATAGGTTACACGGCAATGGCTCATCACAGAACTTGGTATCTCTTTATCAAAGAGATAATCAATCAATACCTATCCTCACACCCTTAATAACATTTCCTCTCATCATGACGGGTGTTACTAGGTCATTAGACCTGTCACTTTCTCTAGTCATTAATACCATTTGACATACATCACTCAAAATGATGCCGCCTCCCCCAATCTTATTTAACCTATAAATTAATGTTTTTTATAGACTCATCATAAAATTTATCATTTCCTAGTTCATTAACCAATGTTCCTTTTCGGTTTGTTCTTATTTAAACCCCATGGAAACCATATGACATGTCCTAAAAAATTTTCATGGACAATATCCCGGTCTCATCTGATATCTCCTAAGGAAGATGCCTCAACCTAATACTCTATGTAAACCCCTATTAATCAAATATTTCATTCCTTTGAGAACATTTATTAATTTAGTAATAAACAAAGGCACTCCTCCAACCTTGGTAGGGTGATCTATGTCCCAGAAGATACATAAAAAAATCTCATGCATCACCACTCAATCATTTGATTCTGACATCATCCCACTAGATAGGGGAACACAACATAAGAAATCATTAGTCCTGTATTTTTCATTAATACCTACACCCAAAATATAGTTAGCATAACCAAAAGTCTCTCCCCTGGGATACATAATCATAGTGTGATAACAATATACTCATGTTCTAAAGAGCACTTATTCTAATAATCTGAGGCCTAACATTATTTTATCTGTTCTAATCAATTAACTCGTATTCCATATACCCCTAATCATTATCATGAGACATGAATTTATGAATTTAGTTAGGTAAAATTGAGTATATGTGAATGTATTACATAATCGACCTACAATTAAAATGGAGTTACAATTATTTTCATGTTCATCTCACAATTATTCAACTCTTTATGTGTCTTTTCTAAGATCATACCTCCACTTGAGCTCCACTCTCATACCAAAAGACATAAATAATTTTTTGAATCAATAACAAAAAACATCTGTAAATTCATTTGAGATCTCTTCTCTCCATGAAACTTGAAATCCCCTTCATCCTCAAAAAATTCTTCTATGTTTTTTTGGAATTGATAATGATAACCTATCATGGTTTATCTAATATTAGATTGATAAAACAGAAAAAAAAAGATAATGGTATATAAGAAACATACCATAAACCATAAAAAATGGACAAAACAATATACCAATATGTGGGAGTGAAAGAAGCTAGGGGAGGTGGATATCCACCCTAAATATCCCCTATATGATCCCTTTATCCCCTAAAATTAATGTGGTATCCTAAACATTATGATTTTATACTAATTTAAAAACACCATAGAGTAATTCATAGAATGATCCGGGGTTTTGGTCTGTTTCACACCCATTCTCTAAACAAATCGTATTTAAAAATATTTTAGAGTGTAACCATCTAATGTAAATTTCTTATCCCTCATCCTAACTCCCTCATGGTTTGGATATTTAATCATATATATTATAGTTGACTATAACACTCCATAGTAGTGTGAAATTATATAGAATTAGAATTTATGTAAGGCCATTGGTTAAAGATTTGATGCCCACATGATCTCCCATTACTCAAAATGGACCTCATTGCCTATGAGAAAAATATCTCTTTGGGATGGTTCAAGTGTCAGTTTCCTAATACAAATCCCAATTCATTAAATTAACCCAACTCTATGATCAAAATTCATACTCATACATGAATATTATTGATCCTAGAATTCATGGTTTTATACAAAATAATCGGGTTTAGATAATAAAGAAGGGATTGAATGTAATATCTCATCTGGTGACCATTATGGGTTTTATCCACTATGTTGTTAGGAAATGGATATTATATGTTCAGGGAGATAGATAATTATTTACCTCCTTATTAAGGTATTATGCATGCTTATCCCATCATGATGTATTTTCTAGTGGAGGCCTGGGATACATCCATGGAAAAAGCATTGATGGTGATGAAAAACAAGGGGATAACATCACGATTTAGGTTTTTTTAAGTGGTGGAAAAGTGAATTGAGGTTCATTAGGTATAGGATTAATAGTAGAGTGGATATTGGTCTATGCAGTCATGTAAAATATGGAATAAATATTTTTAACTAGTATATTTAGGGTAAAATCATGAGTTATTAGGGGTATTATAAATTTTATTTTAATATTTTATTTGCGGATATCCATGACCTTTGAATCTCATCCATCATGTGTATGTAGGATTAGGTAGGAAAATATATGATAATATGTCATATCATGTGCTTTATTTTCTCTTTTTCCCTTATTGATAAAAATCATTTGAATTATTATATTAACTGAAAGACCATTAATAAATAGATGTCATTGTAAAATTGTTTTTTAATTATGAGTGTATTAAATCAATGTATTCAAATAATTTGGTTGGTTAAAAAACCCCTTTTACCCAATCCCACTTTCCTTCTATTATTATTTAGGGAACTGACCATAATAGATAGTATTTTAGACAATAAAAAACATATTATAAAATATGTTTGGATATGTGAAATTGATATTGATTTTTTTTCATTATATAAGGGGAAAAATGTGTATGTTACTATTTGGAACAACCAGTTGGATAGTTTCAATGAAAACCCATTAAAATAGATGATTTTTGAGTTATTCTTCATGTAAATAAATGGAATATTTTGGTGGATGTAAATACATTTTCGACAACATTTTATGGATGATTGAGGGAATTGAAATTGATAAATAATGTATTGTTGTCTTATTGAGTTGGAATTATTAATTGTATAATGATAAATTGGAAAATAAAATAATTAAGTTGAGGTATGCTATGAATTCGGGACTTATATAAAGCATATAGCATTCATTTATTGTTATTAGAAAGGAGCATTGACTCTAGGAATAAATTGGAGGTAAGGATTTATTGTGGAAAATAATGTGATACTGAAACTGGTGGATAAATTTGAACCAAATATTTTAGTAGATACAGAAAAGTATTGTTATTCCGATCGAAATATAGAAAATGAGATATGGAAAGTTCACTATAAGGTCAGTAGAGACAAAAGGGTTATTTTCTCTCATATTATAATAATAAAAAAATTAATGCAGACATGGAATGATAACAAGATGAAGGTATTATAGATTATGATGAATTCACAACCTATGGAGATTCGAACATAATATTTATAGAATAAAATATTAATTTATTTTACATAAATGATATATGAGAAATGTTTTTATTCACTCTATGTGAAGAATATCAATATGAAGGTGAATCATTTATGGTTAAGAGATATATGCCATAATATTTTGTGTTGTGTCACATAACTTATGAAATAAATATTCCTTTATTCCGTAGTGATATATGATATTTTTTTGATTATTGTGAAGGCATTATCATTTAACTGTGATAAAAAACACTATAATTTGAGTGATACATATTTTTATATATATCGATTGAAAGAATAAGTATAAAAAATGATGATGTATACACCATTTCCAATTAATATTTTCCATTTTCAAAGATATTTGATCAATAATGGTAAATGTTTAAACAAAATCCGTTACGATCAAGACACTAATCTTATAACAATAATCTAAATTTTTAGACTTCAGTTTGGTTATATGATTTTATTGAATCATAAATATTCATGTCATCATAAAACATTATATTTTAAGTCTATTAATAATAATTATATTGATTTTAAGTATTATAATAATACGTCTTTTGGTTTTGAAATATATTCAATAGTTCAATTGTTCTATGTTTTCTATGACATATGGAAATGATTATATGGGAACTATTATACGAAGATAACTCCCACATAAAAAATATTCCATATTTTATGCATTTAGAATATTTGAATTCTCTATTTAATCTTATTTCATGTAAATTTAGAGGATTGAAATATTTTATATAATTAAATTTCATGTTTTAAATATATTTTGGTGGAATCATTTACTTAACAGTAATAAGGATGAATGATTTCAAAGAGGGAATAATCTCACTTCAAATAATCACATCGTTTCCATATAAAAAATTTATATTATATTCACAATATTATTCAATTGAGATATATTTTGTATGAGAATATAATAATTTATAAGACACACGGATAGTCATAAAACTCTAGATAACATTTGATATCTATTAAAGAAAAAGAACCAGATTGCATTTGAGATTTCCATAAGTTTTAATGAAAACAAAGAATTATGGAATCATTAATATTTATATTTCAATTTAATTTTTAAGGATATATTTAAGAACCACATTCCACAACTGATGATATAAATATATCATTTGAAAATCTAGTGAGCATGATGATATGATACTTTAGAAGAGAGGGTATAAAGACATGCAGGAAAACAAAGATAACTATCTATCTTTGACAAATTCTAAGACATATTAAAAATTAGTCTTGGAGTAACATCGATCAACTATTAGGTGGTAGTATAAATATCATGTTATTAGGTGTAAAGGGGAGTATTTACAAATACTAATTAAATTGATGGGTTACTTGTACAGAGACCCCATTAAGAGACTAATGATGTAAGTAATTGAAGACAATTACTTTTTGGGAAATTATCTTCTAGTTATTTTAAGAAATTTCAAATAAATATTTTTTGTGATATATTATACATGGTACTCATGAGATTCAGAGTGTATAAATAATGACTTGGACTATATGAACCTTCTAATGTATAATATTTCATGAAAATACCTTCTCAATTACTGTGTCTTATTCCTTTTAAAATAATGAAAAATTATTTTTGAGGGGATATAATAATTGATGCCGATCAAATATTTAAATAGGTATAGAGGATTACTAAAGAATTTAACAGTTATAAAAGAAGTAGGAATCATTGATTCACACTCAAACTATATGTGATCTCATGATACCTAGGAACAAAAAGTGCTATTGGAGCTCTAGGTTCCCTCTAAAAATATCCAAACATTGCCGAATATTGATATAAGTGAGTATTAATTAAATAAATAGTATAAGAGTACATTTATTAGATGAAATTATCTTTTATGTATGAAAAAACCAAATTCTTCCATATTTTCTTGCACAAGTCCTCTAGAAATTTACATTGTCATAGTAGGATTTATTCTACTAGAAAGAGATGACCATAAAACTTATGCAAAATAATTAAGAATTATATTGTAATTAATGGAATTATTTAATTTCATACCTATTTAAAAATGTATACTCTATGATTTTTGAACTTAAAATTTTAATGGATTTGCAGGAAAAGATTAAAATATAAATGATGGAAATCTGAAGATCATAGAAATAAAGCTTCATGTTAGGATTTCAAAGTTTGAATATATTTGGGTGTCTACTAATAAAGACATTGATGATTACTTCACCATGTTCAATGAGGGTGTGATTAATATTCGAGGGTTGTGTTATTCTTTCAGGAAAAATTAATTGTGAATAAGATAATGATAAATTTTCTAGATATATTTGATCCAATGATATCCTCCAAGGAAGAGACTAGAAATCTATCTCTTTATGAGATACACGACAATCTTCTAAAAAATGGAATCAAAAAATCGCACATTTTTAAAAAAAACTGGAAATTAAATTTAACGTAGTGGAAGGACTCAATATTAATGATGGACCACTTATAGAATAAAAAAATTATGGTGATGATTATTAGATGAAAATCATTCCCCTTATGTGTTAAATCATGAGAAGTTAAATGAAAACAAAAGTCAATATACCTTTAATCTTCATTAATTTTGGATTTCTTCAAAAAATTATATTCAATTTCACAAATATGTATTATAATGAACCGTAGAGTGGGATGGATGAAGATGACCATTCTAGATGGAATATTAGAAAATTCTAAAAATAATTACCTATATGGACAATATTTTCATTAATATAAGGGAGTAATTAAATGTGTATATAATATATTAAAGTCTCATTACCTTAAAATAATTATGATTATAATCTCTCTAAAAATCACACATCCATCTCTATCAATTTTAAATTTCAAAAAATCTGAACAAGTACTAAATAAGAAGAAGAATAAGGATGCACTATGTATATGAGAAATGAGTAATTGAAATCCATCCCTAAAAAATACAAAGATCAATATGTATATTAATCTATTTGAGATATATAACATAAGTAATTTTTTAAAAAAAAATTCCCTCATATAAAATATTAAAATTTCCATAGAGAAGATTTCAAAACAAGAATCATTTTTTGACAATCTTAATAAACAACTAGCTCTAAAAAATAATTATTTAAAGGAAACAAAATTCAAAGACAATAATGAATAATTCCATGAATACCTTGAGAAAATATTATTATATATTTGTGGAGTTTTATGATGAATAACCCATGTACGATGAGAAATATTACCCTGAGAACAAAAAAGAACAAACTTTAATAAATTTTCCAGAGATAATGTATCTATTTTTTCAGTTGTATAGATTATATACCAAAAATGATATAGGATAGTTCTATAGAATATGGTAAAAAATATCATCTTCTAATAAATATATGATAAGATAAAATAATGAGGGACTCCACCCCCCCCCCTAACAAGGATTAATAAATACTTAATTGTATACGAACATTAACCATAATATAATTATCACCATATGGGAAGGTAAAACATTTTGGGATAATTGTGGAGTTTTTTATATTTCATTAACTAATCCTTTGAAATCAATTATATAATTTCATTTCAAACAAACATCTATGAATTAAATATATTCATACTTAAAAATAAAATAACTAGTCCTTTTCAATAATAAAAACAATTCAAACACAAAAGTTTTTTGGTGAAAAATAACTCAAAATATCTCAGAGGTAGCTAACATTGATAAAATATAAACAATAAATTTAAAAAATATTAAAAATAGAACAATAAGAAGTAGGGAATCGATTGATGAAAAATATTATTTTTAGGAAGAAGGAAAAACAAAAATATCACGAGAACCTATGACGCATATGCAAGGTCAATGCTTATGATTTATTAGACTATTTGACATTTCTAACTAAAAAAATACGATGGAAAGGATTATATAATATAAGGATAAATTTTCATTTGTTTCAAATTATGACCCATAAAATAAGACTACTAATATGAGAATGACAACAAATCTATCTAAAAAGTTAACTATAAAAAAAATTTGAAATATATTCCTACTTATTATCCTCAATGATGATGTTGTAATGAATGGGATATTTTTTTAGAGAGTTATCTCGCAGCCTCCCCACATTTAGTAAAGGGAATGGTATAACCTCCTAATTCATATATATATATTTAATTAAATAACTTATAGGGAATAAAATAAAATCCAAAAGGGGGGGTCATATGTTTTTTTCTCTATTGTAAAGAGAGAGTCATATCTCTCCATGATGTATACTGACTACTATTTTTGAGAAGTGATTTTATCCCTCATGGTGGACTAAAAAAAGAGATTAGATATAAAAAATATTAATTATATATAATCTAGAAATATAGAGATACAAAAAAATAATTTAAGGTTGATGTATTCTATTCTCAATTATCACCCATATTCTAATTGTATAAACTATTTTTTATAATGTGGGGAGTTTTGGTTGTTTCTAAAGATAATATATTTTTGTATTTGATTTCCTGAAACATTAAATATTTTTATCCCTTCATTAAAACGTGTATATGGATTGTATTTCTTGCTAAATATTCTTATGTATCCCCAAAATGAGATGTTCTGAGTATGGTATCAAATAAATTATATTTTATAGTAAATCATGATGTCCTGGGGAAGTCTCTCTTGTTTTCGATACCATCTTACCCCACATATTCTTAGAGTAGATTAACTAAGGGATAATGGTTAATGGGTGTGGTGTGATATCTCTCTATCAATATTTAATTAGGTTTCAATTAATATCTATGAGGGAGAATAAATGGATATAAAATAACCATTTTTCTAGAAGAATAACGAAAATTGGTTAAGAAAAACCCACCATTATATAAAAATATACATTTTATTATCAATAAGGGGAGGAAATAAATAATTACATACACATATAAACTTTTAACATGTATTTTTGTATTTGAAAAAAATACAGAGGGTGATATTAAATTGCCATTGACGATTGTGTTAAGTGTTAATAATGAATATATATAAATCTACAAATATATGTACAGATGTGTGATACATATTCTGATGTTTTTCCTCATACATGGAAAGGATATAATGTTGACTACTACTTTGAACAATAATCTAGATTTGTTCAAGGAGAATCTCTTCACAATGATGATTATGGAACTGTTATTTATAGAGATAAAGGGAAATTTTGGGTTTATATAGAGACATTTCCCTAAATATTTCATCAAGTATAAAAGGCCTCAAGATTGATTAAGAAATACCTAGTAATTTTTAGTTGTAATTATTAATTATGTAATAGTAAATTATAAATTAAAATACCTATCTAATGGATAGATATACATTTGAGATATGTTTAATAGTCGTAGAATATTCTTATTGTTATATAAATGTAACATTTATTACATTTGTTTTGTAAGGGTATGGAGGCACTACATTAGAATAATGTGATATTTTCTCTATGTAAATGTGATCCTATATTTAAACGGTTATAGATAAGTAATGTGATTTCTGTATAAATGTATTCCAAAAACTATGGAAGGTTTACTCTATGTTAAAGATCTATTAAAGGGTATTATTAATCCCATATAAATGTAATAAAACTTATAGAAGCTATGGAAGTGTAAAAAAATGAGGTGATTTCATTATATTTAACAATCTAATCTACTGGATAATTAATTAGATGTTGTTATGAAAAAATCATATTTTATTAAATATCATTATGAGATCGAATCCATTGTCATTTATACAACATAAATATAATAAAACCGAAGGTGACACTATGAAAGAGATGTTATATATGCATTAAGATGAGGTGATACATCACAAGATCTGTGATATAAGGAAGCCATCATACCATATTGATTTATATATTGATGTTTTAGGGAGATGGGTGAGATTGAAATTTACATATGATAAATTTTGTTCCATTCATTTCATTTTTATTCATATGGCTTCATGATTGAGAGAACATAGTTTGAGAATTGAAATAGTAAGATCTATATCATTGTCCATTCAAGTTGGATAGTATTTGAATTAAAATAATCTATAATGAAAAAACAATGATTATAATCCTTTAAGTGTAAGGTATTTATTAGATAAATTTCTACCATATTATAAGATCTCAATTGGATCATAATTATTTGATACATAATAAGACATCGATAAATTTTATAACATATTATCATATTTCTTCACATTATAAATCTTATAATAGTAAGGTATATAATCATAATACATATGATATTAATATAATGTCTATTATTAATGAACATATGAGATTTATATGTCATATGACAATACAATGATGTGAACCATTCTACAAGATGGAGGTCAACAAGCTAAAGACCCATGGTAAGGATTAGATAGTTACTTGTAATGGTTAAAAGAAGTATATTTCATTGATAATTAAGATTAAAATATAAATGAATGATAAATTTATGGTTTTTAGATGATTTATATGGAATTAATTAGTTCTTTTGAAAACGTTATAATGAGTTAAATGTGGAGAAGATCTCACTACAAAAAATCATGGTGTTTCCCTATGACTTATGAAAATAATATTCATGATCATATTCAATGAATATATATATATATATATGAAATATAATTGAATAATAATTAAGATACAAAAATAATTTTGTTGCACTAGAAATCTACTATTTAGTATAGAAGAAGAATAAACTAATAAATTTATATATTTACATGAGCATTGATGATGAAAGAGAATGATTCCATCAAGAATATTTTTGTGTTAATGTTGTGAAAAATGTGAGAAAAAACATATTTATACTACCTATGATATTACTATGTCTTTAATACATCCAGTGAATAATATGAAGTTATCCACAAGAATAGAAAATATTAATACATGGATGGGAGTAAATTTTATTGTCTATGACAGATGAAATTGAAGAAATATTTGAAAATGATTTTAAGAAGGCCCTTAATGAACTTCAAGAATGAAATATAAATATACAACAAGGTGGTTGTAAACTAAATATTTTCAGGATATAACTTCATCTAGCTAGATTTTATTATAATGAAACCATTGATATGTAGGTACTATGAACACTTGGGGACTATATCAACACACCCAAGCCTTAAAAATTATTTGTATTATAATTTTAAACATATTATTCTAATTAATACAAGACAATGATCTAGGGGTATAGTTTATTTAGATGATTATACACATCAATACATCATATTAAGTACAAAATCAATTTTTTTATTTAAAACATGAGATCGTTTTCCTAATACCCATTGATCTTATAAAACTGCATATGATACTCTTCTGAAAATACATAAGGAAAAGTTTGATCTTTAAAGTAAGGTAAGGAAATAAACACAAACATGAAACAAAACGCGAGAATCTAGTGTGATAACATGATATCATAAAAAATGATCATAATCTTAGAAAACAAGTATGTGTTTCTTAACTATTATGATCATAGAATCCAGGAATATGATTCAAAAACATAACACATGAAATCAAAATCATAATTCAAGGGTCAGTCTTGATAAAATCATCATAATGTGGAAAATTTCCCACGGTGTTATAGGTTGACTCTCTAATCAAAATCATATATTATCATGATATATAAATATTTTCCTAATATATTATTATTCAAATAAAATTCAACATACACCTGTCACATAATTAAAATCTTAGATATGGATGCCATATGAGAAAATAAACCATACATATGTCATAATAATGATCAATCCTATGAGAATGATTTGGATTTCCTAATTATGATTTGATGAATATTTGAAGGATAAATCATAAGGATACATAAAAAGCATAAAAATAATTAGTGAATTCATAATTGAAAAAGTGATATATGTCTAAAATTAAGAAATTCAATGTAGAAAATTCATTAAATGGATCTTGAGAAGAAATCATAAAAATAAACTACATGGGGGATCAATTATGAAATATCTATTGATTTTTTTTGGAAAGGAAATAGACAAATATTTTCATTAAATATATAATATAACAAAAAGAGTTTTCAACAATATAATTTGGGTTTTTATAAGATTTTAATTATTTAAAAATATTATATGACGGTGATTTTTTACATTAGTCAATATGTTGGAATGTTCCCTCATATCATGTTTACATTAATGTGGTATCTAAAAAAATAAAAACAATTAATAACTCCGAAATGAAAAGAATATTTTTCAATTTTTGTATATAAATTACATCTATAAAAAATGTCCTTTTTATATGTAATATTGCGATAAAGACAGTGATAGAGTAACTGGAAAGTAATGATGGTGATACCAAAGATCCCATACAGTAGGTCTGCATTAATATTTCACATGTTATTAACATAATCTTAATAAAATTATGTAGACATAACAATTGATGAAGAAAATTATTTATATATAATTATTTTTATAACATCCATTTATTATCATTCAATATTTATTATTAGTATTTTTTAAACTGTAATCGGTTACTTCGAATTTCTCTATTAATTTCTCCGTAACACTTTCTGTTTGTTCACTATGGTAAAATGTTTTTTAAAATAATTAAGGGATATTTATAATTATGTAGGTTTATTTACATTATTATTCATTTAAAAAATCATTAAATAATTCCAATGGTTATCCCAAAATAGATCCATGTAATGAAATGTTCGTCGATAAGTCCATTTAAGATGGTTAATGTTACTGTATACATTTTTTGTCAAAAATATATAAAATTCAAAATATTATTTTTAATTTATACTTATGGTTTATAAATTATAATTTTTTTAGATTCTAAATACCTTTTTCAATTCAATAATGATATTCGGTCAAGAAAAAAAATGTCATTTCATAGAGAAGGTAGATCACAGGTATGCACGAACAACAATTTCATTTTCAATTGAATGAAAAGTGGTAAAAAATGAAATAATTTGTTTTTTTATAATTTTAATAATGTTATTAATAGAATAAATAACCACTTTCAAAATGGTTGTTGTGGGGGTGATGAAAAATTGAGCATGATGTTCATGGAGTCGGTTGCCATCACATGCGCATTATAAGATTTTTATTTTCCCCAATTATTTTGGAGGAAAGTATTAAATCAACATACGATTATTTTAATAAAACAACATAATAGTAATAATGAATTTTTTATTATATTTTTTGGGGTATAAGGGAATTCAATATGGTATAATAATAAAAGAAAAATAAAATATGTGTTTTGAATATTAACTCTAATAGGAATGTTCTCCCATGTGTAACTTCTTGTGGATCATTTTCTTGATTTTTTGATGAGAAATGGATTTGAGGGATTGGTTGGGTGTTAAGGATTGAATTGAATTTATTTTATTTCATACAAATATGATTAATGTATGGAGAGTTAGGGTGGAGCTGAGATCATTTAAAAAGAAACGATAGTTTCATATTTGTAAAATCACATTAATTTTCAATACTGTAATTCTATTATACAAGACCAAAGGATTAAAAATTGGATTATAATGTCAATCGGAAAACAATATTGGTTTTATATTATCTATACCAACCAATATCATACATGGTATAATTTTGTTTTATAAATTTCATTATGTTGACACACTTTTACCCAAATTTAGCCTTACCTTAGAAAACACAACTATCACCCTCAATATCTAATTCTAATGGATGAAATTAAAATTGATATTATATTGAATATTGAACATTATAGTTTAAAATATTGAAATAAAATAATAAAAAATAATTTTACTGTTGGAGAAATTAATTTATTATTATTTAATATAAACTCAAAATATGGTTTCTTAGAAAAGGACATTTTTTGTACAAAATCAATTTCTGGGATAAGATTTTTAATATATTAGGTTTTCATGAATAATATTTTCAAATTAAAAAAAAATTCATGTAATTTGAAATAAAAATGGGTTTTACAAAAAATATATATAATTTGATGTAAACATAAAGACTGTAATTTATTAAGACTAAATATTACTCATATCCAAGAAATTATAAGTATATGATTTTAATGATTAAAATACTATTTCAGAGTAGATACTAATTATTACATAATTACATATTTAAGGTATATAAATTTACAAGTCGATATAAGGTTATTAAAATAATAAATATTTCAATTTTGGAAAAAATATATTTTTTCACAATTCACCCAAAAAATCAAGTATTTTAGAAGAACATAAAAAATTAATCATAAAATTATTTTCATGTGTGTAATCTAAAAATTGAAATAACTTTTTTATATTCAACCTATATAGGTGATAAAAATTATTTTCATATATAAGGGAAAAATGCAAAATATTTTTTAAAAAATGCATTTTAAGGAATGAAATATTTGTATTTAATTAGTATTCCACAATCTTTTTTGTTATAATAATGTTAATATTATAAACATATATTTATTTTTATTTATTATAATAGGATATTAGATATAATTATCTTTAATAACATATATGAAATATATATATATATTCTATAGGAAAATTTATTTATGTAAATTCCAGGTCGTTACATAATATAATTATAGAGATTAACTATTGGGTATTTGAAGATATTTATCATAATTATTTTTATTATATATTTTGTATATTGTACATAGTTGATTAATACTAAAGAAACAATAAATCATACAATTAAAACATAGCAATGAGTCCACTTTTAGGTTCAGACTTTGTAAATCCATATATCTTCAAACTGTAACATTCAATATACATGAATAAAGCATAGATACAATAGGATGAGAAGATAAAAGATTTAATAATATATAAAGGTTTAATTAATAATGAATAATTATAAAATAGAAATTATTCATTGATTCATCCCTATTTCTCCTAGTTATCTCACCGAACCAAGGAGGAACACTTATATTTTTTTTGACTTTTTAATTTTTTAACTAAGGATTTGAGGATATGAATGGTATATACAATTGTAATATAATATGATAGGAGGGATGTAGATAGGTCATAAATAGTTTTCATAAATTTGAATGAGGATTTATCAAATTCCTATAATGTAATATATTGGGAATCATTTAATTAATGTATAGTATATTACATCATCTGCCTCTAATGAATCCAAGGGAGGGATCTATAGAAAATAATAAACCATCAATGACACTGATTGATCCAAAATCCTTCCAGGGTCAAGCTTAGGTACTCTATGTAACTTTTAAAGATACATAATGATGATACCCCTCTACATATAATAGTTAATGTTTTTTAAATTTTCTTACCATTAATCATTTACGTTTGATGTCTACCTTTAGGAATTAGAAGTGTACGTTGATTATATATACCATATCATAGAGAATATTAATTCATAAATGTGGTATTAGTTTCTTCTAGAAACCTATATGTTGTAATATGATTCCTTCCTATTGTTGGATATGTTATTTTAGGTAGAGAATGATTAGAGGACTGTTTAGAAATGTTTTTGGACCATTTTTCAGATAAACCCATCTTAATACTCTTCTTCAAGTGAAATGAAATGAATTTATGTAGATTAGGAAGTGAAAATGATTTTTATATAGTAAACTATATAATTAAACAATATAATCATAGTTTCCCTCTATATTATTATTGATGGGAAGTCAATGTATGGAAATTTTCATATCAGATTAAGGGATCCATTTTTGACCTATGTAGTTTGTTTAATGGCCTAGCCTTTTTAGAGGTGGTGAAAAGGTTTTGTTTTCTAAAAATGTTCCCATAGGTTAATGTGATATTTTTTTCATATTTTCATTAGAACCATCTTAGTGAAGTGGAAATTCAATATCAATATTTTTAATTATGTATAGGTAGGAGAACTCACTTAACAAAATAAAAGGATCATAGATTTTTGGCTTTTGTTGTGGCCGAGTATGACACACCAGGCTTACCAATCCTTCTAAGATTAACTAGTTCAACATGTATAGATGGTATCTTCATCTCTATAGGATCTATCAGTATACGCAATTTGATAGTGACTTCCAAAAAAATATATTTTTCAAACCATATAGGATCATTTTAGTAAAAACATTTTTTTATGAACTATACCCCTATCATGTATACATAAAAATGGTAAATGGTTATCAGGAAAAAACATCAATTAGTTGAATCATCACCAAAGATGATATCAAAGGCATATGGTTTTATAGATATATCTATTAGGATTTTTTAACTAATAAATTATTGATGATTCTGATTATTTTCCTTATATATTGAGAGTTACATTGATTAAATATTCTACCCACTTATTTTCATTAAATTAAATCAATGTTCCCCATTATTTTTTATCATTTAGTGTCTCTCTTATGAGTAGAAGGTGATTAATATCATAATATAATTAGTTTTGAAAATTATTTTCATAATATAATAGAAAATTTAATTTTTTATCTATTATCCTTATGTTTGGATCATTTAAACATCTATAGAACTTTTATACTCTTAGTATGAGAATATTTGATCTCAAATTCATTATGTATTAGCTGACACACTTCAAATTCTTGATTGATTTCAATAAGAATTCATAATAATTATCTTATCCTAAGGGAACCATATAATCTATTATTGGAGAGTGGAATTATCTGAAAACAGAATTTGGTTGGGATTATGATCAAGTTATATATTTTACCTCCTACATGTAATGTTTATCTACTATAAAATATGGAATAATTATATGTGATTCCTTGAATCTAGTGTTATTCTTATTCCTAGATGTGAAATATGATGATTTTTTTATGTTTCCTCTTAATGTTTAGGTGTAGTTATTCATTAATATGGTGAAAATAGTTGAGATGAATTTCATTTTTCTATATAGGATATCACTTGGGGTGTAAATTGAATTGCAATTTCACCATAAGAAGCTAAAGTGTAATGGTTTTATATTACCGAGTGAATATCCTTGGGATGGTCTAGTTTTCTTATAAAGGAGATAATATGATTTTCTACTATTATATATATATTAACTTGATTAGTTAAATATTAATAACCATTACCATTTAGGATAAAATTTTAATGAATTTAATCTGTCTGAATATATTTTGAAGATTAATTTTTTTATTTTTCTATCAACTGCACAATGTGTGGTTTTAGAATGTTCCCAAAATAAATTAGGATTTTGGTATTGAAATTTCTGAATCCTAGTTATTCCCACTGGATTGATTAATGTGCCTGCATTTTTCATTGGTATCCGGAATAAGATTATTAACCAGTTTTTAATATTATTAATTGTGATATTTTTAGTAGAGATTCATGTGCACATGAAAAAAAAAGAAAAACATAGAACATATCCTTATGTGGTTCTAGGAATTTTAGGGTACAATTAACAATATATTATACTCTTAAATTTTTTTCCATTATTTTGAATGTGGTGTCTCAAGTTGGAAACATTATGGAACGTGAAAATGTATAAGTTGTAATGTATTGAGATGTGGAAAGAAATATCATTGATGAATGAATTTTTTTAGAACATGGTGGATATTACGAATGTTTAATTAAATAAATTTCCCCCAGAGATCATATTTTAACCACTCTAATTAAGAATATAGTGAAATTCATCTGTTCAGAAAAATGTGAATACTATTTTTAGGAATTCAGTAAATGATAACCTTAGTGCCAATTCTGATTTTTCCATAAATCAATAAAAAATTAAACGTATAAAATATTTCATTCTCAGTTTATATTATTTATTTGTGGAATCATAACCATCATTTGGTGGCGTATGTACCTATGTAATTGTTCCCATATTAGAGGAAGTATCAGTCACATGTCATAGAGCCCTCTCATTTTTCTCCCCTAAAATTGTGGAAGAATTTTATTTTAAGTGATTGATTTGAGCAATTTTCTATCTACAAAAGACTAAAATATATCATCTATGATAGAAAATATATATAAGGTATAATTTATGGTTTTATTATCTCTAATCCTATTATTTTTTCTTCACTAAAATATGGGAATTTCTTTTGTTATAGATAATTCCCCAATTAGAATATTTTGACCACAATAAATAAGGAAATCTAATATTGAATGGAGAGTTATGTCTTTTATATCCTTGTTTGATCTAGAAATTTTCAAATATTTTCTAAAAAAGTATTTTTACCCTATCGATCTTCAATAATCATTGATTTTACTGGTGATGGATTATAATCTCACAAGTTAATATTTTTTTAAGATTTGCGTGAGTCATCATTATATTGAGTTCTGAGAAAATTGGCCACAATATTCTTCATCTGTCATTTATGTGTATGGAATACTGGTGGTATGTAGAATTATATGGGAAGAGGATATTTGAGCACAACACTCATAATGTTAAATTGTACTCTTATAAATTTCTAAAATGCATTAGGGAATTCCTATATAATTTTGGTGCAATGGAATAAAATAAGAGATAACAAGATGTTACTCTTAGTCTCTCTATTTTTATTTGGTAACAAAAGGATATTTATAGCCCATACATGAGATAAAGAAATTAGCGTTACATGAATGTATGTACGATGAAATTGCCATGCATTTAATAATGACTTCACAATGTTCATTAACATAATTGGATATTGTATAAATAATTATATACCACTTATCCGTGACCATTGATATTTTAACAATCAAAGATGAATCTTATATCGATTATTTAAAAATAATATATATTTTATATACTATGAATATATATATTTGGTATCCTATAGATTTAAATATGAAAGGGATATAAAATTACCTATATTTTTTAGAAATGATAACAAAATTCTCTTGGATAAATTGTGAATATAAGTATGGAATATCACCCTCAGATAGAAGGTCACTCAAAGAGAACCATTCATGTTCAAGATGATATGCATTGATCTTTCATCCTCTATTTTGTTGGCACTTTATAGGGTCATTTAAAACATGAAATGTTTCCATACAGTATGAATTATGATGATTTGTTAAGAGTTACTAATTTGAGTACCTTTATGATAGGTAATTTCATTCTCCACTATTATAGATAGGGATTTTAGGGTCATCAACATTGTTTCCAAAAAAAATTTAGTAGATAAAATAGGTGGTAATGTTTATTTAGATGAGATTTATGATCCCCAAAAGTATCAATTATTCACATTATAATCATTGATATTGACCGATATAATTTTTAGTTTTTTATAAAGTATTTCTCTAGGTCTCTCCTTTATTATGCCATTGATGGATAGAAAATAAATGAATGAAAAATTTCATCTCATTAGACTATTCATGATCTTTATGTTTATTATGGAATATGATTATAGATTGGAATTAGATCATTAGTTTTATAATATGCGTAATATTTTCAATATACCATGATAGATGAAATTTAGACTCGGTATGACTGGTGTATTTTCTTATGATAACTTGATGTTGTTCTTTATGGGATTCATCATTAGACAACCTATTTATTTCATCACCTCGATTGAAAATTCCTTTTAGGTAATTTTTATTCCATTGTTATATGAATGATAGTAACATGGTCCAAACTCAAATGACACCTGTGAATTTATATCCATGATAAAGACTTAGTGTCCATGTTTTTCACTGGAAGAAAAGAAAACATAACATTTTTAGAGTTAAGAATCTATTGGATGTGAGGTTGTAATGACCCACCTCAATATAAGGCAGAATTCCTCACATATCAATGTTTTTAATTCCATTTTGACTATATTTTGAGGTTGGGGATGTGTGTGAAAATTTTGAAAAAGGGATAAAGTGTAATGAGATATGCATTATGTACTAACAAAATAGTAAATACCATATGGGAAAGTAGTAGGTACATGATGGGGGTGTATGGGGTTTGGAAAATATATTGAGTCCATTATATTACCAGTGGTGATATAGTTGGAATGCAGTTGAATCTTATGTGAAATACTTTAATGGGGGATATCTTTAGCATTATTTTCCAAAAATATAAACTCATTTTATCAATAATTTTATATGATTATTTAATTATCCTATCATACCTCACCATGAATTCCTTAAAATCATTATATATCACTATTATTCATTGTTATATTTGATATACACCTAGATTTGTGTTCATTTAATCAAAGGTGTATTTATATGGAAACAAAAATGAAGACGTCCGCATATACCCTTATTTTCTAGTTTATCTGTAGTTATTTAATGATCCTATAAACATCACCTTTAACTTAGAGTTTTAATCTAAGAACCTCAGATATTATTTCCTCCTATAAGAGGTTCTAAAAGTTGTGAAAGATGATCTGGTGGTTAGGATTCACCACTTCATATTGGATTATAGTTTTTATTTTCAATTAATGCATTGACATAACATCCACTTTGTCCAGTTTTTGGTTTCCAAATTAATTTTTGGTGGGATATCATTTATCTATGGCTTAGTAAAAATTTTATATATATGGTTAGGTATTATATCCTCTCCAATTTCACTATTATAGTAAAATTGTATCATTTTTCATGGAATTGGGTTCAATGAGGTATTATTGTCCGATGTATTTTCCAATGAATACATGAATGAAATATTTTATTGATTACAAAATGATAAATTGTTTATCCATAATTAATTCTCGAATAAAAAAATGGTTTGTTGATATCTCGATTAAGAATTTTCATTATAGTTTTTGTTAAACTAGACTATGAGTTTCCTTTCTGGACAATAAATCAAATAATCTCAAATATGATTATTGAGAATAATTTATCCTTGCTATGAGATACCTTATAAACCATAAATAATATTGAAATTTTCATGGTCTTTAGAGGTATATTTTTTCATATTATTTCATGCCTTAGGATCTTCATTTTTAATAAAAAATATAATTTTCTCTCTTGCCACTACAATTTTCTAAAATCATGTATGTGTTTGGATTCGATTTCCAAATACTAGTTCATTATCATTTTTTATTTAGTTATTTAATTTTATTCTTATATGTTTTAATAGAAAATTTTCAATATTTTTTATGCATTTATTAATATTTTTATGCATATATTTACGTTTATTTCTATATAATGCATATGTAGGGGTTATTCCGTAATATAAAGGTTCTTGTGTGAGACTTATATGCAGATTCTAAATGGTTTTTTATACACGTATGATGAGTTCCATCACAAATATATTGAGTCCTCTTATATAAGATTGGTTTTTATGGAAATATAATCAGATCCCATACATCGAACAGATTCCCCACATAGATTTTGATTTTGGCGTGAATGAATTTTGGAGGATGAAGTTGAATATTTAGTAATGTATTACTAATTAGTTATATCTAATGTATTTCCAACTTTAATAACCAGAATAATTATCTAGATTTATATTTTTCATACTAATACACTATGGATTTACTATGTACGTTTACATGTAACATGGCTAAATCATATTCCTACATTACAAAGTTTGAGACATTATATACTAGTAATTGTTAGGTGGTGAATTTTATTGAGTATGATGTACTCGTTACATATAATTATTCCATTGGAAATGCGTATAGAAATTATTTTCATTATCCATGTAAAGGATAATAACCTTCTCATTAGGGATAGGTGTTCATAACAATGTTAGAATACCTCACAAGGAATGTTAAGTCAGGATGGAATATTTCAATTCGTTCGTTGAATATATGGAGAAAAGGTCGTAAGGATGTCTAGGATGTTTTCTGTTATCATATTTCCACCTATTGTTTTAATTTTGGACCAGTTGTCCATTCCTTAATCACACATTATTTATAAAGTATATTTTTTTCTACTCCCACTTTATTGTGAATTATAAATTTTTTTGGACCATGATATTATTTTTATACAAGTTTATTAAGAAAATTAATCTTGTATTGACTATGTATCCATAAATATAATTCCCCATATATGGGATAATGTGTTATTAACTCCCATATCATTTTACCAAAAATGGTATTCTATAATATTAATGTGACCTTATATTTTTTTGAAATATCTATTTTTTCTCAAATATGAAAAATATGCCCACCTATATATTATTTACTCCTTGGAATCAATGCCAACCTTTGGAGATTGAGTGGTGAACCATAGGTCCTATAAAAATGAAATTAGAGTCTCTTCCATCATCTCAGTAAATTTTTTAGTTAATACAATAAAATAAATAATTAAAATATGAAATTAATAAAAACCATTATATGGACATATTGACCATGTAATGTTTTTTGCAGAAGTAAACCATGTAATAAAAATGGCAACTATATAATGTATTTGTGAATGAAAGTAGATGAACTATACATTAATGAAAAAAATAGTTTCTACACACTAAATTCCTTAATAATTATTTTAGCATTATTGATTGTTGTTTGATGGAGAATTATATAGAATTTATGAAGTGTATAATTATTTAAATACCTTTTCCGGATTGATAAAATGTTATAAATTATATATAATAACTTTTATATTTTTTAAATTTTAGAAATGATTAGAAAGATAATGTATATAATATTTATCTAGAATATAATGATATGTTTTATTCAAGTATTATCCAATAATCCAAAAAAAATTATTGATATCATAATAAGTTGTACAACATTCATTATATGAAAAAAACTATAACTGAATCCCAAATAATCTATTTTATTGTTTTAATATTCTATAATACTATGAGAAATAGAAAATACTATATATGTGTCAATAGATTCATATAACCCATGGATATGCAAGTATGATGTATTACAATGTTTCATCTTAGTGATTATTATCAAAAATGGTGAAGATGTTGGGGATAAGTTTGATATATGTTTCATAATTGAAAAATGGTATATTTTTTATAAATTTTATATTGAATTATAATTTATAGACTTTTGTTCGATAAAAAGTGGTTTTAATGGTTTTTTCTTCTATGTATTGATAAGGGGTTTCCCAACTAAAAAATCATAATGGTATCAAAGTGACATCCATTTTATTTTAATTAACATTTTAATAGATGAATAATTTATCAAATGATTTATTTCACAACCATAACTTGTTTTATGTATAATTATCATGATTCATGAAAAATTTCATATCCATTTTATGATTTAAAAAAAACTGATTATAAAGTATACAAATATATATCATAATTTAAGAAAATGTGATGTGGGAAATGTTTCCTCAAAATAGGAAAAACCCAACAAAATCTCTTAAATAACTATTTGAGAATAATAAATTTTGGGTTTGTATATGAATTATATATCTCTAATAAACCATTGAGAAATGATGAACAAAAATAACAAAATGGTTTAAAATGTTCTTATTTTTATGGATATATCCAAAATACAGTATTTATATGAAATGTCAAATTGGTATTTTGATATCCTCATTCACATTAGAAGAATCACAATAAATTTTATATAAAAATATAGCATGGTTTTCTGGTTTACATAAACAGATTCCAATTATATCACCAATAATATTCAATAATTATTTTCCCATATGTTATCTGTTAAATTATGTGATCATGAATTAAATTTTATTTAAATAGTTATTTAATTTATATAAAGTTTACAAATGAATGTGGGAATTTACTTTATCTCAAATCATAAAGTGAACTTGGATACTTCATTTTAAAACCCCTAATTGTTTTTTGGTATTATCTTTATGGTCCTATTAAATAATATTGGTAAAAAAATTAATGACCACCATTTTTTCATTATACATGAATAAATCATATTATAATTATTAAAAATTATAACCAAGATGAATTAAAACCCATATTATAAGGTCATCATTAAGTCTCAAGGTCTATCTCTTGACATCCACTTTATCTTGATTGTTAGGTGACAAGATGATTTTATTTTTACTCACCTTAAAATATTATTGAATTATAATATTGTAAAATTTATCCATGAAACACTTCCTCATTTTATAGTTATTAAAATTTAATGATAATTACCTCAGTTCTTATTTTTTCAATGTGTTGGGTATATTATCAATGTGAGTGTTTTCTAAATTAAACACATTAACCAAATCCTTAGAAACGTCATATTATAGAGGTATCAGAAATTATATCTCCTTAAACCCCTAAAAATTTCTCTCTTATGCTCCTTAGGGTAGATGAGCTTTTTGTTAATCATGTTATAATTATTTTATGTTGATTTTAGTTATTCTTATTCCATCTACTTTCATTTCTTATATATACTAACTAAATTCTGTAATAGAATCCAAACTTATTTCTTTTATTCTTATATAATAATAAAAAAATATTCTTTAACCCACACTACATCGTCATATGATGAACATTTTAAATAGGTTGCATATTTTTTATTTTCAACATATGTGAAAATATTAGTTTCAAATACTAAAAAATTTGTAGATTCTTTCCCAAGATCTGAACCTCTAACCTGTATGTTATTCTTCTTCATCTGAAAGAAAACAAGTTACCATACATCATTTTATCTATCATGATATACCTCCTCCATCACCCCAAACTTATTAAAACGTATAAAATAAGATAAATTTTCCTACTAGGGATACTATTTTATTGGATACCCTTAAAATTTGTGAATCTCTTACCCTCTAACTATAGTAGAGAAATAATGTACATGTATAGTCCATCAATGATTATTATTCATGATAATTCCAAAACAATAATGATTTTTTTATAATGTATTTCAAATATATGACTGTAAAACCTATGTAATATTTTTAATGATTCCATGGTGACGATATTGATGAGACACCATCATTAGAAAATCCTACAACTAGTTCATTATATGTTTTCTGGAGAATATATGAGATTGATATGGATTATAATGGATCCAGGAATCCTTCCCTATAATCACCTCATCATGACCCTTTGTATTCTATTTTATTATTTACCATCATAGTTATTCACATTACCAATAGAAACATCCACACCATATTCATATTTCAATTTTTTGAGTCCATTGAAATTGGATTATCCAATCTAATTTTTTCCTATAAATATGCTATTGTTATTAGTGTAATTAATTTATCAATATCTCACTCCATAATTGAATCACCCTCGTCTATATAATTAAATGTATCCAATTTACCTATAGGGAGGAAAGTGATGCAAACAATTCATTATCTAAATTATTTTACCCTATATCATGAAAATCTAATGATTCATATCTACCAATTATTAATAATACTGACCAATAAAAATTATTCATACTTGATGGTAATAAATTAAATAATACACTGATATTTTAACCCCTAAAAAAACTCTCTGTCTTACATTTGTTATATATTTAACCATTATTATTAAAATTATTATCTTACCAAGTATAATATACCATTTTAGGGTTCTTATAGATTATTATATGTATTTGAAGAATAATTTTATTAGTCCAAATAGGATTAAGTATAACTATTTATTATGATCATTGTAAAAAATATAATTATTAAAAACTAAAATTTAGGATCTGAGATTAATATATATGGGACAGTGTATTTAATGGGTCTTTTAATTGATTTTTTACATAGCATTCCAATAGTAATGATTTATATTATTTAAAAGGTTGTATACCTGAATATATAAGAAAATAGTGAATCCCCCAAACAGAAACTATATTTTTTTGAAACATTAATATTGTCCTTATAATGGATTTGATTTAAATGTAAAATGTTTTGTTATTTTAAATTGGAAAAAAATTCCTATCATTCCATATAAAATTTAAATATAACATGATACTCATACGATAAAACTTTATTTATAAAAAATTTAAATCATCAACAACAAGGAATTTCAAATCAATTTTAGAAAATGGTAAAATTAATAAAGAAACATTATAAAATAATATATGTACTTGAGAGTAGTTCACAATTGTTAATGACAAACTCTATGTGTTGGATAAAAACATTATGAGGAAATCATCTACTACCTAATATAGTCAATAATAGAATGACTCATATTAGTAGAATATTAATTATTTTTATGATATATCAATTTTGATGACTATTTCCATTCATCCTAGAATTCAAATGTGACATAATGACATGAATTATTTTGGGATGATAAACATCCACAATAGACTCTATCAAAAAAATTCTATAAATAAGAGACACCAATTGAATAAATCACTTAATCAACGTGAGATTACTAAAGTATTGTCAATGTCAAATCATGTGCTGAATATGGTTATATATGTAAATGATCTAGATAGACTCAGGTCACCACTCATATATAATTTATATACAGAACAATTTTTATTTTTTCATTTCCAATATGGTTTGGATGGATTATTTATAACTATAAAATGAATTATTTCAATAAAAATTTCCCACCCTCCTAAATATGTTAAGTATTATTGGGAAATAAATGATATTTCCAAGATCATGTTTTTAATGATGTTAATAAAAGTATAGGATAATTTATATCCTAAATTAAAAAGGATAAGTCATGTAGACTTTACACCATCTTCTTTTAAACTGGAAAATGGTGATCCAGAGGATGAGTGGTTTTTTCACACTAGAAACATGGATATTAAATAAAAAATTCTACATTACCTAAATGGGTGTCAAAAACAATAGAGAGATTCCAAATTAGTAATTAATGCTTTATAAATCAATTGTTTTATTTTTATGAGTTTATGATTTCAACTATATGTTATACAAATGTTGGGAATTTGTAAAATTGTTCAAAATGAGAGAGTATTTAGGTATATATCAGGATTTATTCATTAAAGTGAAAAATAAAAGTATCTATATATTGAAGAGTATGATGAAATAGAGTAAGAAAAATAATATATATAATTTAATAATTAATATATATATTTTTATCTTTTTTATCTCTTATACGATAAGAAAAGTTATTTGTCAAAAATAGTTATGAAATATAAATTGAGATAGATTTTTTCAAACACATGATTTAGGATTAATCCAATTATATTATATATTTTACAAAAATAAATATTATTTGTTAATATTGGATAATAATGATTTAAAGTATATGTTAATGTTTTCCCACTAATGTATAGTGAAAAAATTTAAATAAAAAATATTTTTGAAGTATATTTCAACAAATACATAAATTATTATATATGATATTATTAAAAATAATATTTACTAAATGATATAAAAGTAGAGATAAGTGATATTTCATAACTGAAAAGATATTGTGTCATCGAAATATTTTTTAGAAGACATTTAATTTTTAAGAAGCACTTTGGAGTTTATATTATCTCATAGAATCCCAACGTGAAAAAAATAAATTATTATTTCAGTCTAATTCAAGTTTAATGTCACATTATATTTTGAAGGTGTTAGGGATAAATACTTAATGAATAATTGTTATAGATATTTTTAAATTTAAATTAATTACCTTATTATCTCAATGAAAATTTTGATTTTAAACATTCAATGATTTTGAGGAATATAGAAATATTTTTTAGTATTTAAAATCTATAGATGTTTTTGACATTATATAATAAAATTTAATGAGTTAAAGAAGGTTTAATAATTATTTAAATGAGATTACAATTTGTATTATGAGTCCAAATATCACCATTAATGCAATAATCATTTCGATAGATTTTAAGGAATATGGGATAAAATATTATGGGATATATCATATATTAAGATGGAGATGTGGTAGGAATTACATACCTGTGTAATGAGTTTGACTACATATTAAACATAAGGTCGCTCTGGTGGTCTATCATATGTAATATGATTATACTTATTCATTTGTATATCTCTGTTTGTTTCCCTAAATTATATTAATTTGATTGAAAATTAATCATATTATAAAAATGGAATATCCATATTATTGTTCTTCTATATTGGATAAATGTAATATATAAATTATAGTTAACATTGTATATAAAAAATATGACATTTATTTATCCCTAATTAATTATCATTATGATTTATAATTTGATGTAATGATATGTAAATATTATAATGGGTTTGGATTTTTATTTAGATACATAATTTACTTTTTATTCACCAAAATGTTTTATATGGTAGTTTACCCACCATGAATACCACATAGAGTGTCATATATTAAGTATTCGGTATATTAAGGATTCATGTTTTATATTTAATTCACATTATCCAGTGTTTATATGTCAACTATCTTGATAACATTCATACATTGATAGATTGGTTATACAATCCTTGAGGATGAGTTAATAAGGGTTTGTTTTGGTATATTACTATTCACGTAGTCAATTGTTGTTTAAAAAGATAGTATTTATCCTCTAATATGATATTTTTGACAATTGGTTCCTCAATAGATATAGATTGAGTTTTTGATTGACCATAAATCAATATTTTATATTTGATGTAACTATATATATGGATGAGGTGGATGTGATTGGCTCATCTACCTATGTGATTGAAATATGTTGTGTTCATCCATATGGCCATCCAATACATAGTAAATCAGGAATATATAAGTTAGATATATGATAATGGAATATTCTAGGAATCAGGGTCACACATTTTTATATAAAAAGGTATTATACTATTATGTGTGTTTTATTTGATAACATTAGTGGACATATGTCACAACCCAACCCTCTATGGTCCGACCCATGACTACCCAAAGACTACCTCCAACAGGCAAGGGGCTCATGGCCGGCACCGAGTAGACATATCTCCCAAATTGGCGACATTTCACTAATGTACCTATACACATGCTCACATCTCCAAGACCACACAATGCTGAAATGTAAAACATGTTAATGAATTCATGTTTACATATAATATCCTGAAACATAGTATGACAATAATGTGATGAGAATAGAAAAGTGTCCAAAAACAAGCCAATCCCAATAGCTTAATGATTCCAACTTTATCTATGGGAGATGACTATGTCAATATCAAGATCCTGATAAAAATCTCAGTATTTCAAGCTCTAGTTATGCTCCACCCAATCTATGTCATCCTAGTACACTGTCAAAAGGGTCATCATCTAAACATGACCCCACACATGTGTGGAAATCCAGTGTATGGGTGAGTATAACAATACTCAGTAGGATAAACCGAAAACACTAAATGTGAATCACCAAGTATATTAAAAAAATAATAGATATAAATACCATTGTATAATAGAATCAATGAACAAGGATTTACTTAGGAAGGATTCCAAGCCATCAGGATGTCATAACAAACTACCTTCCACATAATTTTGTTCAATGTAATTCTTATTATGGGAGAAATCAATCCATTATAGATGATTCAATCAAAGAAAATTGACAATGAGGTCTGGGATATTGGGCCACACTCAAACATTCTCACTATTCTATGGGGAAAATTATACACAGAGTGGATGTCATGCCCAAAACTGTTGGGGGACACCACGAACTCAGTCTAGGTCAACCAAAAATGTATGGTATTATATTTAAATGCATGCAAAAACTCTTCTGATACATCCTTATAGATGGATGACCAACACTCTAATCATGTATTATATGAAGATCTGCATATCTCTAATTAGGGATGATAATGTATCACTCTCCACTCAAAAAAAGCGACACCATAACTCTATCTAAGACTCGACCTATATTGGGGATCACATTCTTGTGATGTGGATGTAATACCATAATGTACCCATGAGGGAATGTACTAAGGGAACAAATTCAACCAATACTGGTCCAAACAATGAAAACAAATAATATCAATAACTTTTCAATGAACTACACAACATGCCCCGAAGTATGCATGGGGTGTCCAACTATCCTAAGACGTTCACATTTAGATGAGCCTAAAACATATTGTTGTTTACATAAACACGATATATAGATAGATATAAAATCTATTTAAATATGAATTGTATTCTGACTATATATTCTATATTGGTATGTGTGGTGGATCCTTAATAATTTAGGAGTTAATGTACACCAAGGCATGTATGTGTTGAAGTAAATGGTGGGCATGTTCACAGCTACTCCAACCCATGTCCTTGCAGATTTGAAATACACACCGAGTCAACTTAGGAGTGTAATACACTATGTGAGATGGGTGACACAATATGAGGTCCTTAAATCTTGAAAACCCTAGAGCTACACTCAGTGGTCGTCACATGTCATGTAATCCCATATTACACGCCATTTGAATTGCGATTTTCTTGAATTATCATTCTTATTCCATGAATACCAATCAATGCTCTACTGTTGATCAGATGATCAATTCACCAAAAACATTAAGACCCCAGTACATCCATGCCTTTCTATCACTAAAAAAATGAGTCTCATAATTATATCATCTCAAAAAATGGATCACATAATTGTTCTTATCAGTCTCCAAATAATATCGTAGAATGTGATTTTGAGAATCATTTTTCATTTGATTAATTCAGTCTCTATTATAACCCCACCATTATGTCGTAACAAACCTATATCTATGATCATGGGCTGTTTCACCATGAATTGGGTGTGAAAAGTTCAATTAATTTGGAATAGTCGGTTCAATATCCAAATGGACAATGCTCACAACGAATTATAAATCAGGGGATAAAAGCTGTAAAAAATGAGAATAATTAACCTCTAATGATTTTCCTATCTATCATGATTAATTTCCATAATATAATCAAAGAAGATATTTAAAATAATTCACCCATATCACCCCGTAATAAACCCATCCTGTAATGAGATCGACCAAGAAACCAATCATTTCATCGATTGATTTTAATTCAATGTAGAAATTAAGAACTGGGAAATAAAAATTTGAAACACACATCCAACCTCAATTCAGTTTTATTTCTAATGAAGAACAGTTATAGAATCGCGTTCTATTGTGAGATTTGTTGAATCTGAGGTTTTTCCGATCAATCGATCCATGATCTGTCATCATCTGCCTGAGAGGATTATCCATGGTTCTCTCTCCAACAATCCCCAATACGTACTAGGTATATGTTCCTAACCATGTATTTATTATATAATGATTTATTTAAGGATCATCTAATCTATGCATCGATGATACTTTTAGAAATAATTTATATTTAATTATTTTTTTCATTTTAGAGCCCATAAATGTTTTTAGAAAACAACCATTTCTACATAATGTTATGTTTATCCTATGGTAAAACAATCATGATAAACTAAAAAATGCCTCGTATTTCTGATCCAAACACCCATATAGGAGTCATTTAACTTTTTCTTTAAAACAGCACACTCATGTTATTAAATATATTAAATATATATCAAAATTTTATTCAACGAAGAGTAGGCCTCAAAATAAAATGTCATCTCTGTTCCTGTTCTCAAAAAAATATTTCCTATATGTTCAAAAAATAATACATGGGAAATTTGAGCCGTTAAATACTCCAAATCATGGGGATTTATGTCTATGAATTGACCAAAAAAGGGCTTCTCAAAATTATGTCGGTACTAATCATGAATATGAGACTCCTACTCCCATGTACTATTCTTAAGATTCCCATAATTCTATCAGACCGTACCAAAAGAATCAGTCACCCACAAATTATATTATCTTGTAAATCCTCAATAATTATTGGGTAATCAAAAATGGTTTCTCCATACTTGATTTCTAGCTCTTCCCAGTCAACAGTGTGTGGCAGGTCTTGCACACACCTCCACAACTACAACACATGGATTAAGTCGTGTACCCGGTCTAAATACGGGGGTAGAACTACGTAGCATAATACCTCTCAAACTCTATGTTGTATCTCTAATGGACCAATAAATCTCAGATATTACTTTCTGATGTGTCCAAATCTCCCCCAATCCACATTGAGGTGATACCCTAACAATCACATGGTCTCCTTCATCAAAATCTAATGGACTCTGTTTCCAAATATCATAAGTATTCGAAAGGCTATGTGCAGTTATCATCCACTCATGGATAATCTTATTATTCATTGTGGTAGCTTGCACAAATTATGGACCCATGAGTTCTGAATCTCTAGGATCAGTCCAACAATATAGTGACCCTCAGGGTCACCCACACAATGCCTCTAATGGTGCAATAACAATGGTATAATAGAAGCAATTTTGGTATAATAACTTCAATAGTGTTAGCTAATCCTCCCAATTACAACCAAAGTCCAATATGAAATCACACAAAATGTTCTACAAAACATGAATTGTCCACTCAATCATGCCATTATTTTGGGGGTGGATCGCTATACCCATTCATAATTGGATCCCAAATTCCTAATGTAATCCCTTCTACAAATGGGATGTAAAAAGATCATTCTGATTTAAAACTATTTTCCATTGAACTCCAAAGATTCAAACTATCTCTTTCATGTATATGTGTCCCAATATCTATACATAACTCTTCCCTCATATTTCAAGGATGTGAGACAACATGGTGAGTCGTTCTATGATCACACAAATGAAATAGTTTCTCTTGGATATATGTAGTAATCGCATTATTAAACCAATGTATATCTCTTCCCACTTCTACTTTTTCACCTCAATGGGTTGAGCCTATCCTGTAGGGACTTGTTTCTCCATATTAACTTTCAGAAATATAGGACATCAATATAAAAAATCTAAAACTCTTTAATCATCCCTAACTAGAAAAACTGTTTTTCAAGTTCCTGTTACATCTTTAAAACACTTGGATATACCACCGTGGTAGATATATGAAACACTCTTAGAACCAACTCCTGTAATTCCACTTTTATAGTCTTGCATCCTTGGAAATGAATGAAATTATCCTAACCTTCATAAATTTCATTTGGAGATTCTTCAGTGGATATCCGAGTACTTTGTGTCTTGAATTCAGAATCTCAAAGATATTCCTACCAGAATCACTATAATATTGGATGGGATTAAACCATAGACTATAGGATACCTGCTCCTTATCAATTCACAATGTATAACTACAATGATGATAATTTTTCAAACACCACATTCACCAACTGCGAACTAGATCACTTACTGAGAGATTCTGCTACCACATATCCCTTCCCATAAAATCTCAAGGTCATAGTACTAGAGGAACTCTAGCTATCACCTATGTCTCATGTAATGATCCTTATGATATAATAAATAATATGAACATTTTTGGACTGAGAATATGATAAATTTCACTTCTATTAGGTAGTGTCACCACATCGTTAATGTGATATGAATTTCTACAAACCATAGTTAGTTGGTTACGTTGTTCTGATCATGTGGTATCAACATATGAGAACTATTGGAGATAACTTATTACCTCTACACCATAACACAAAAACATCCTAACATAGATGCATAAAATATATTTTGTACTCGAGACCCTCCACTAGTAACCTCAAAATGGTAGTAACCATCAACCTATGGCTTAGATCCTTAAATCACCACTAGCACTTTTCCATTCACTTGATATAATTCTCATTCATGGTCAAGGAAATCAAGGGTGTTTCCAATATAGAGATTTCAAGCAAAAGCAACCGATAGTACCAAAAAAATTGAGGAAAACTCAAAAACAAGGTGACACTCTTGGTGGCTCCCATGTAAGGACTCCATCAAACTTCACTGGGCCCACAGCAAATCCCGCCTCCAAGATGTTGTGTCCAAGAAGATGTACCTCTATAATCCAAAAATAACACTTATAGATATTTTTTAAAAAATGGTTCTCTAAAAGTTTATCCAATTCCATCATTAAGTTTCAAGTATGCTCCTCCTCAGATAATAAATACAAAAGGATGTAACCAATAATGACTACCATGAACTGGTCTAATAATAGTTGAAAGATTCAGTTCACGAGTCCAAAAAATGCTTATAGGGATTTCATCATTTCACATTGAATCACCAAGTACTAAATGTTACCATAATGACATATTTTTTCTTTCTTATATATATTCTCATCTCATGCTTGCAACAAGTGACAACCTGATCTGAGGTCAGTCTTTGAGAACCATCATGCAACTTTCAACCAATAAAATTTTTCATTAATCCTCTATATTGGATACTTGTTCATCATGGTCACCTGGTTCAGGTGTCGATAATCCACACATAACCTAATAATTCAATCTGACTTCTTGGACAATAATGTTGGGTTGGCCTGGGCGAAAACACTAGGTCTCACAGAGCACTTCTCATAAAAATATTTCAACTACATCATCAAAACTTGAATCTATATAGGCGTCATCTAATTTTATGTGGCTAATTTCAGTTCCATCCAGATATGCAAGTCAATGAATATTTCTACCTCTCAATATATTGGAAAATTGGTACATCATGTGTAAATACGTCATTATACACGACCACAACTCCAGAAAACAGATAGCCCAAAGCCTCAAATGTAACAAGTGCTAGCTTATCCAATTGATGGGTAATATTTAGAACCATCATATTCCTATGCTTCTCCTACTCTTCCAATTATTACTTTTCACACTAAAAGGAAAACCTCATTCTGTTACATTAGACACAACTAATCATGGACATGAAAATGTCAAATTGAGCATGAACATATGATTGCCAGTGCATACCTAATATAATGTTGTAAGGCCTCATTACAATAAAAATAGATACCATAAAAACTCTAACCTCCAAGTGTTAGGTCATGCAGCTGCAATAAGTGTGATAACAATGAGACAACGCCCATCAGATCCTCCAACCACAAGGGTCGAGTCAATGCCTCAACCAAAATTTTCAGTTTTCAAATAGATAGGTGGAAAGGAATGGTTGGATTGAACTATTTAATTCACAATAGTAGATAATGTTGAAAAGAAACATATCAAACCTCTTATAATCCTTGGAGCCTCAGGGTCATAGACCCCCATAGCTTATAGTGGGCCTCATCTATGCCCATCAGTTTTTTATGCTTGGTGTGGAACACCAGAGGGTTGTGGTAATACAATAAACCTATGACCACATTTTTTTTCCTTAACGACCCATATACCATGTCTGTCACCATACAGAACCCCATTCTCATGGCATTGCCTCTATCTTGGAAATATCTCAACTATCTCTTGATCATTTCTATGTTTGGTTGGGAAATATCATGCCATATTTCTCCAACAATCACATGAAAACACCACCTATATCATGGATGAATCAATCCACCTTTGGATCCCTACACAAATGATCATGAGTCCTAAGATGGCCTCCTAAATAATATAACCCGCGTGGATCCATTTGACATCCATCATCCACCTACTATAAAGGTCTCATTTTCAGGGTTCCCACTACAAGATCCCACTACTAGTGTTTTCTCATCCAGAAAGACTCTTCAATAACAAGGCCCACTGACGAACTAAAGTATATGTATAAAATGATAATCGATACCACTAACACCCTGATGTTCTGGTGTAATCCCTACTCGGACGTCCATGCCCTAAAGAATTGGTCGCCTTCCATATCCAAGGTGCAACGTGAGAGATTAGAAAACCTCATTGAATAATCTACGATGGTCATATTGCACTACTGTATATGAAGAACATCTTATAAGTATGTTGATTTCATTGTCGCCTGATAGAACTCCCGTCTATAAAGATTTCTGAAGTATTCCTAGGAGAGGTTTTCCCATCATATAACTGAGTTACCACACTACACCTTCACTGAGTAGATCACTGAAGACGAATCGTTGTGTGGTATGCCATCAATTTTTAGGAAACATGAAATGGTGAAAAATGTAGGTGACTACCTCTATAATTTCCTCATCCATCTGGGGGTATGGATCACCCAGAAACATAAGTGTCTTTACCTATGAAAATAATGAAACACACTCATCTTATGTGCATCATAATATGGTAGTGTTTGTGATAACTACTACTCAACAAGTTGTGTTATATGTGGTAAATGACACATAGGATTTATTTTCATTACAATCCAATATATCAATGCCTCATCACTTAAGAGATCAACCTCATGATCACATAGTGGAATCCAAGATGCCTATCTACTTTGAGGAATCTTGAAATATAAAAAGTTTCAGTCTGGTAAAAATATATATCTAGGGAGATGACTAAAGAAGGACATGGAAAACAAAACAATAACTATTTGATGAATATTCCAAAAAAAATCCCTGAAACCATATGTTTAAATGTACTGAGTCAAAAGGTAGGTGATCATAGCTATGGTTTATGGATACCTCAGTCACCACCCCAACACTAAAATACATGACCTGAATGATAATCTCAAAACACTAATAAAAAAAAATCATTCCCTAAAGTACAACTGACATGAATTGACACCACAATGTCTCAACCCATCCTACCATGGTTCAAACCATGACTACCACATGATTTCCCCCAATATTCTAGGGGTTGGGGACCACTTATGATTATGAATATCACACTAATTTCAGTTATTTTCTTAAATTACCTATTCACATGCACACATCTCTAATCCCACACATTCTTAAAATGTAAAACAATAGAAAAAATGAAACCATAAATCTAAGATCACATGACCTTAAATGAAACTAAACTGATGAAAATAGAAAAGGGTCCAAAACATGCCCAAATGCATACTGTAAAGTGTCCAAACAACACTATGTTTGAGGAATACATCAAAATCTTGATCCTGATAAAAAAGATAGTATTTCAAGTTCTAAATACACTCCACATGTTCTCTATCCTCCTTGTTCACTATCAAACGGACATTGTATTCATAAGAAAAAATACAGCGCGAAAATTCTACCCAGGGATGAGTATAATAATACTTATTTGGGAATCCAGAAAATAGTAAACACGAAGAAAAATGTCTATTAATCTTCATAAAAGATATAAAAATCAATGTATAACAAAAACAAATAACCAAAATATTATAATGAAAGGCATGTGGACATCATGCAATCTTAACCAACTATTAGCCAAAAGAATCTTCTCGAAGAAACACTCATTCCAATAGAACTTAATCATTGATCCATGATACCATAGAAGACACTGGATGAAGTGGTTTAGGTTATTGTTGTCAACTCCTGAATACACACTGGTCTAAGAAGACCATGATTCACAAAAAGGGGTTCCTTCCGAGATTTTCTGGGGGACCCCATTAACCTAGTTTAGAACAACCCACAACGTAGGGGTCATATGTCATTGATTTATCACACCCAAATAATATGGTATATGAGATATTGGATCATGCCCTGCTCATGGAGGTAATTTTTATTCCAGAAACTCTAACTAGGGATGATAGAGTGTCAAACTTAAGACTCATTAAGGGATTCCACCAATCCATCTAAGGAGCGTCCTCTAGAGGTGATCACAATCTAGTGCTGTGGATGTAAAACTACACTATACCCTCAAGTTAAATGACTCAGGGTGCACACTAAACCTATAATGGTGAAAAATATGAAAATGAATAGCCTCAAAAACTCTAGAAGGGGTTACACGACATCTCCCAAAGGGAACATGGTGTGCCTAGATATCTCAATGCCTGCTCATGTGAAAAAACATCACACTACATGTAATATGAATATATAATATTTTTACAATGATATATATGCCGTGTTGAAACACACAGTATCCACAGAATGTCACTTAAACATGTATTTTTACTAGGGTCACGTTTTTTTTCTGGAATGTGTATGCCAAGCTATGTCTGTGTGGATGTGCATAACATGTCTGTTTTTGTCTACTCAAACCCATGTATGTGAACATACAAAGTACACATGAAGTCAACTGGAAGGAGTCGCACATGATTTGATAAGGGTCACATGTTGTGTGGTCCTTAAATATATCTAAACATTAGTGTGGCACCCAAGGGGACCCAAAAACCATGTAATCCCAGATTGCATGCCCTGTGGATAATGATTTTCCAAAATCATTATTTTTCCACCAAGCATCCTAGTCATTGTGATGCCTTCAATACTATGTTTAATTCAGCACAAAATAAAATATTCATGGTCACCCATGGATTTTCATCACAAGAAAAGACATCCTAACATAAGATCTTCTCTCAAAATGGATTAAATCATAGTTCTGTATCGCCAATGAGGAATGTAATTCACGAAATCATCCATCATCTGATTCAATCTGTCTTTGCCGTCTCAACTCCATTTCATTATACCAATCTCTGATCTATGATATAAGATCATACTTCCATGATATGGGTACACAACAATTTATAGATCCATAATAGGTGATCGACAATCCAAATGAATATTTCCAATGATGAACAATGAATCGAGGGAGAATATCAAAAAAGAAACATCTGAGTGTAAAGAACATTGGCTGATTTTCTTATTGATCTCAATTAATTTCTTTATGATAAAAAATGAGGAGATTTAAAATAATTATCCTAAATCAACTTGTAAAAAATTCAACCCATAAGGTGATATATCCAAAAATTAATTCTTTCTTCGATTGATTTGGGTTTATTAGAGAAATTATGAATGGTTAAATAAACACTTGAAACACATGACCTACCTCAATTTAGTTCAATAACTGATGAAGAATTGTTTTATCGCCTTGTTTATTAGATTGAGTCTTAGAATTAGATGTTGTGATGATGGAATGATCCATCATTTATCTCCATACTCCTAAGATGATTCTCTACAGAGATCTCTATCTAATGATCTTCTAGATGTTCCTCGGTTACATGGTTAACTCTAGAATGACTATTTGTTGTAACAATGAAACATATAAATAAATTTTTTTAAATAATTTTATTCATATTAGAGCCCATGAAAACATTTTTACAATTGACCAGTGACAACAACTGTTAATTCATTCATAGGGTAAAACACTTATTCTTAACTCAATGGTTCCATCAAATTTCATATTAGAGAAACCAATTGTGACTTATTTTAGTTTTTGCTGAAAAATGTGTGTGTGGGATTTGAACTATATATATTATATTTCAAAATTTCATTCTATTCACATAGGTCCATAGAAACACAATTTGTCTCAATGCCATGTCAAAAAATAATCCATATTATATTTAAAAATAATACAATTAATATATAATTTGTTTCAACATATTTATGGAAATAAATGTGTTTGAGGTATAGCACCCCATATCACATTATAATTATAATTGAATTGGGATTTTTTACGTGATAATTTCTTATAATGATTTGAAATTATATAATTCATACTTTTATCCAATACTATAAATTTTAACATTGTTAAAAACTATATATTTTTTATTGGGAATTATGTTTTTATAGTGTTTTTTATATAAATCATTTAGAGGTAAATAACATATCCAAAATAAGATGTGAATATTATATCATAAGTTTTTATATATTATGTGATGTAATGTGATAATTTATTATGTTCATGAAGATTTAGTTTAATTTTTAGATAGATATAAATATCAATTAATGAAAATCCATGATATACAGGTATTATCATCATAATGGTTTATGTTGAAGTAAACAACATCACACTTATGGTCATTTTGTAATTGTTCAATGCATGATTATACATGAATTATATTAAAATTAAATCAATCTATTACTAATCCAATATAATGATATAATCATTATTTTAAACATAATTTTATGATAATTCCTCATAAATTTCCAATTGTCATGTTTTATTATTTCGAATTTTAAATTTAATAGTTTTTTAAAAAAATTTATAAAATGAAACGGATAAATTTAATGAAATTATCAACAACATGGTGTCATTATGAAATTTCATTGAACCCTTTAAATTATATTCATTGTAATAATATGTGTTACAAGATGAATGTAATGAAAAATTCAGAAACTGAAGCTATCATTCTATCTTTCCAATAAATATATTGTTCTAGAATATAATGAGGAATATATTAATGAAGGAACTACAACCAATAGTAGTGATTTACAACATGATTATTCATCGAGAAGTGGTTTGAATTCATGAATATAATTAAATTATGATTTTACCATTAATCAAAAGTTAGAGATGATTAAGATTAAACTAGAATGTTGTTTTAAATTTTCAACATTGACATGGAATCTATTAACAGTTAATAAATTTTTTAGTGATTTAATTTTCACATATGTACAAACAAAATGGAATTCAGAGATATCCAATAATAATTATTCCAAATACATATCTCCATATTTATAATATAATTATTTTATCTTTTTCTATATTATTGACTTAAATCACAAAATGTTTTATAGTGAGAAAGGTTTCCCCATGAAACATATGTGTATAAAACTGTATCCCAATAATTATAATGTTAACTCGTAAACTATAATGAATATCATTTAATAAAATATTAAAAATTATTTTCTATTGAGAACAAGATCCTAATAAATCATTCCTAATAATATATTACCTCTATTTCTTCATATTAATTTTTGAATGAAATATCTTCCAGTAACCACACAAATTTTATAAACCACTCAATACATTTTTTCCTCTTCATTATGGAGGTATTGAAATATAGATTAATAAATGATCATAAAATAATAAGAAAAAACAAATAATCTCACTTTTAAACCATTAAAACATATCATATTTAAATCCATCCTTTGATCATAACTATATGAATATTTCACCGCAATACAGTTTGATAATCAATAACTATACTTCCTCTAATGTATCTCTTCTTATTTTATCCCCTAGATTCTTCTCTGTTTACCACTGATGTTTTATTCCTAAAACGAATACCATTCCCTATTCATTCATTAAATTATTATTTTCAAATTCAATATCAAAATCCATGTAATTATTTTACCTATAAAGAACGAAATAGAACTACTACAATAGTGGTAAATTTTAACTTCAATTCCAAAATAATTTTTCTCCCCACTCAAAAATAAGGTTTTTCAAAAACATTATCCTATAATAAAATAAATGTAATAAAAGTACATAGTGTAAAAAATAAGTACATGCATAGTGAGAAAAATAAATTTTTCAAAAATTAAATAATGTATGAGAAATGTAAAAATTTAACGACAAATAAAAAGATAAGTAAAAATAGAATGAATGCATAGTGCTACATATAATATTACAGAAACACCATACGTAAATTACTATAAATATGATTCAATTTAGTGGAACTCTTTACAATTTTTTAATGTCGTAGGATAATCTATAGACTTCTTACATGGTATCTTATTTCCACACCCAGAATATCCATCACCATTGAACTTTTTTATGGTATTAAGTTCCAATCCCAGAACATCTTTGACTGTAATCCCTTCTAATGTAATTAGTGACACTATCCCTAATAACCTATTCTATTTAATAACTAGAATCAAATCCACACAAGTACATCATTGAACTAGAGTGTTGGAATAAAACATCCACACCATAGAATCTCATCCACATAAAAGGATCAGAATATATTATTTCCCTTATCAGAACCTCCTAGATCAAAAGGATCATGGAAAGGAAAATTAAAATAGATAAAAGAATTTTCATTATAATAAAACCCACAATAATAAATATATTGTCTAGAAACTCAAAAAAAAGTTAAATAACTGAATTTAATGAGATTATGCACAACATTATGTTAACACCATTATTTATTATAAAATTCTTATTTATTTCTCCATGAAGCCTGCCAATGATATTAAAAAAATCATCATATCAAACTCCAGTAGAAATATTTGAGATATATGATTATGGTTTTAATTACATTGGATGAAACTCCTCATCTTATGATAAATGTATCCTTAGTCTCTAACATCCTATGAATAAACTATCACAATACATTCAATTTTTTAATAAATATATAAATCATTTTAGTTGAATAGTATATAGGTTCAATCCATAATTCTACACACATAAATACTCAAACAACAAAGTCAATGTTAAGTCAAAACACTAATAGAGTGTAGTATTATTGTAAAACCTAAGGATAATATGAAACTCCATTAAGTAAATATTATCTCTAATAATATACCCTTCATTGTAATACCATGTGAAGAATTAAATACATATATTTGATACGAATAAAAAAAAGAAAAGACACACTAATGGCTGATGAATATCCCCTAAATGTAATATCTAAGAGGATTAAGAATTATCCCTTAAAAAGTAATGTTAGTAATAATAAAAAATCCTAATATTCTCCAAATAATATATATTCTAGAATCATCCCCAATAGAAAATTTTAAATTCTCTTACAGATAAAAAAAAGATAAAATATTTCAACAATGAATAAAAATAAAACATTACAATACATTCATGTGGAAACATCAAAATTCTCTCAATATGGGATTGTAAAAATGATCCAAACATGGAATACACACCGAAAAAATAATAATAGAGTTTATGGGAAAAAATTGAAGTAATTTATAGAGTTGGTGACTTCTGAATAATTCTATTAAATTTATCATAACATGTATTCATAGTTTTCAATATTAATAATCTTCTTCTCAAATAATGATGTTTATTAAACATATCATTGTATGTGAAAAACTTATTAGAATAGTTGTCAAATTGAATGTTCATTCTAGGTACATGCTAGGATGAGAACCCAGAAGTTCCATGAGAGTATATTAAATATATATATATATTCTTTATATAGATGAAATAATTTTAGGGACAAAAATGTTACAGACTATCAATGGTGGTGACTTATAAGACATTACGAAAAAATTTGATGGAGTATTCCCTCGACAATATACAGTGTAGGATATTTTGAGAATGAGACCCCCTAAAAGTAAATCCACAAATTTACGTTTCATTTATTTTCATTTTCATTATATGTGTATATTTTTCTTTAGATGTTATTATTATTATTAATGAGTGTTATTAGTTGCATACTTTGATATATTGATGAATCCTGGGAAAATTTATGTTCACAAAGTGGTTGGATATGTCAGGTGGGACAAGAAAAACATTATACTAATGAGTAATGTGAGAAAATGTTATTACAATATGTTATTTACCATAATATGATATCTTAGGGACATTGATGAAAATTATATAGCCTAAATATATCATTGACAATTTTAATCTACGGGAATATTAGATTAAGCAAGATTCTATGAAAGATGCATTGACTAAATATGGTGATGGAACCATCATGAAACCTAATTTATTAGAAATATCAGGATAAAATGATTTTTTACACATTAATAATTCATATTAGGTAATATATCATTGTAGAATTAATATATTTATATATGGGTGTCTTGTTGTGTTACTAGATGCTAATATTGGACTTTATTATCATTCACCTAATTCCACTGAGAAATATACCAAGAGGGTCAGATAGTAATTTTATCCATAATATCAGTTAAATAATATACTATAATTTATTAGTTAAATTTTTTAATGAATATTAATCATGCATGTAGTTTAATAATTATTAATTTTTTCTTGATCACATATATTTAATCACCAGTTATTTGAATGAATATTGTGTGATTTGAATATTTTTTATATATTTATTATATATTTAATGAATGTAATAAGTATTTATTTATATTATTATAATGTATTGTTATTTATTTATTAAAAAAATGTCATTATTCAAGGCTAGATAAATTTGTTGGAGGAACGGAAGACCAGTCTTAATGGTCTGTTGAGAAGTAATATATATTTTATATGATTTAAATAAATAAAAAATTACATCATTTTTTATGTTTAGGCCATGTCAATAAATAATATCGTTACTAATATTGTGAAAATGTGTTCTTACAAGGTTTATATATCTATATTAATGGGAAATGTTTCAATTATTTATATCTATCCATTCCAATATAAAACCTGATAATATTATTTTTTAGGTCATCCAATTCATTTCTATTGTTTGGCATAAAAAATTTTGACAATCCTTTCAAATCTCGGGAGATACCCCTTATCTAAGAACACTCCCATGAATAGAGAGTCATCTTCCTACACCTTCTAATCCCAGGTCAAGATAGATGTAATTTAATCATTCTTAAGTGATTCTTTGGTGATAAATGGATAAAAATACACGCGATATTGATCAACTATTCTAGAATTGGGAGATTCATACGATGATGTTTAGATATGTGAGGAAAATGTGAGGATCATTTCTTGAGTGAATATATTCATGATTCCTACGATATAATGAAATAATGATGATGTTTTTTTCAAATGAATCAATATTTAAATAATTTCTCACAATATAATTTTTGAATTTTTTTAAATTAATAATAATTAATATGTGGTGATCCTACACTTTGGTTACTGAGTTTTATACATTTTTTGTATTCTTTGATTAATTTTGTATCACTATGTTTATCCTCATGAAAATATTAAATTCATCATCTATCATGACAAAAATAAAAAAATGTGAATGACTAATCACATGATTCTACTATGCCTAAAACCTTCATGTTGTATTAGAGTGGGTCAAATAATTATTTAGAATTATATTAATACAACTTATCGATATACGCATTATTAATTTAGTGATAAATTATTTTTTAATCACTCTAAAATATTAAATCTAAGACCTAAATATTTCTATTAATTTATAAACATATAATCAAATTAATTAGTTTTATGAATGAAATAAATTTGATTATCTCATCTGAAGGTACATAAGTGTATTCAAAAATAACACAATAGTACATAACATTTATCCTTAAGGTACACGTCATGGACAAGTCATTAATTAATTAAGAATTTATCCGAAATTAGTTCAATGATTCGGTATTTATTACATGTAGTGAATTTAATTGACTATCAGTTGTTGGCCAGGCCTTCCTGTTGTACTCTATGCTAGATTACATGCCAAGAAATATCCATACATTATGGTTAGTCCATCGTCACATAGGTTCCATGTACCATCTTGCATAGCCTACATTACTGGAGACCTTGTAACATAGAGACGACATGTCCTCTAGCCCATATAAAAAACATATAATCCTAGGTTTTTGATGTCATGGTTACATGCAGTGTCCCTAGGTAGTTCCTTATATAAATGGTGAGAACATTACACACCATGTATTTTTCATATACATTCCATACACATATACAAAATTTTGTAGAATTAAGATTTCAATTATTAAAATTTCTAAAGATTATAAATATTTAATTTTATGTGTCATTAATTTTATATAAAACTAAATTTTATATGTTTGTATATATATATGAATAATTATTTATTTCATCCAATTATGATCTACATATCATTTATAATACATATTATTGATATTACTCTGTGCATTGATGCATTACTCACCACATTAAAAAAAGTAATCATGAAAATCATGTTATCGTTTCGTTGATAGACAATTTCATGATATTATATGATAATTCATGTCTGGAGCATGTCATAAAATAAATTTTACATGAGTATGATACATGTTGGGTGATTCAGATAGGTAGTCATTGTGTTGACTCTAACGATCATTTTAGTATACACATTAAATTATTAAAAAAATTGTTTTAATTTGATTAAAATTATAATAGTTGATAATCTTATTTATATTTATATAATAATTATGAGAAATGAATAAATTAATTAAAGAATATAATTAAATAATTCACGATTAATTTTTCTTTAACAAGAATGACTAATAACTGAATTGTAATTTTATTAAATGTGTAATTGGTTGCACTAATATAAAAGATCAATTTCTTAGATCATACCTTTTTATATGGTTAGTTTAATTAAATTTATTATTAAATAACATTTCTAGCATTAGTTCTATATCTCCTCTTATTATATTAACGTATTTGTGACTATGGTTTCTTTGTATAAACTACTTCCCCTCAACTATATGTGAGTAAAATAATATGTAATGAATTTATCACCAAATATTGTGATGGTTGTTCATGTATGTTATAGATGAAAAACCAATCCATGAGAGATACAGAGGTGGATAGGTGGATAATGGAAACCTGAAACATAAATTGCCCGAGGTGTTTTTTACCAAGGTCGATGGTCATTTTATCATCTACTATATGAACTAAACATTAGTAAATGCACATTTCTATACAAAATTATAATTTTATTTCTTTCTAGTTTCCTCAGTATTAATTTATATATGTTTTTTCAAAATCACACGATGTAGTGAATTAAAAATAATTAAATATTGAAAAAAAATTAAAATGTCTTGTGAATAAATCTTATCTTAGACAGGGATAATAAATTATGTAAATCAACATAATATTAACAAAAATGTAATAAATATAATAAATGCATATTAATTAATAATGATAAAATATCTATATTATATTTATATATATTAAGTCAGTATATCATACCACTACATTAGTAAAAATTCAACCATAGATAACTGTTCATGACCAACTAAATTTTGGGTGGTTTCAATTATCGGAAAATTTTTACATGATGTTTTAGGTTTTCTTAACATAGTTAACATAAATGGTTTACTTCCAATTTATGAATTAGTATAACTGAGGGGAAAGTGTCAAGGAATTATAATTTCTTGATTTCTGGATTGGGATGTCCACTCAACAGATCAAGGCAGTATGAGTTAATACAGTTGGCATTTGGAATGCCTACGTAAATCTCTTAATATTCCTTGACCAACCAAATTTTGGGTAATGAGAAGGGGAATATAAATAATTTTAATTATAATTTCTAATAAATAATTTATTTCTAGATTAATGGTAATTACTATTGGGAATTTATAAAATAGTGGGTGATTAATAAATATAATTTTTATTTATCTTTATAATTTTAACATATAGTGTACTAAAACTCTAATAATCTTATTTACAAAAAAAACAAATGGATTCAAACATATCACTGTAATCAATATATGAGAGTAAAAATATTATCAACATAATAATTTTTTCTTAATGTAAAATGATATTATGTGTTTTACTATAATATGAAAGGAAATTGTAGGTTCTAGAAGATCATATTGAGGGTGTTCCTAGTAATGAGTGTATTTCAGAAGAGTTATCTCTATTGGGGATAATTTTGAATGATGCTACATATGATTAGTATTTAATGTACTCATCCATAAAAAATGATAATTTGATGAAACAAGGGGTCATGGTTATATATAGAATGATGTATCACTTTTTAGATCTCTATCAGAAGAACGGGAGAAAGTAGAGATACATGATCTCCCATTATTTGATTACAAAAAATCATTGAGTGACTTCACAAGGAAGGCCTTATCTAGTTAATATTATTAGATACATTGAACTATTATTCATCATTGCGATTAAATTACTTAAGGATTTTCAAAAATATTTCATATCATTAATACTACCCAAGACCTTCTATAGTTTTATTATTAATTATAATATAGAAAAAATGAAAAGATTTATTCGGAACATCTTACTTTTATTTTCCACGTGGATAAGGACAGGGGGAATGAAAACTCAAAGTCCATAAAGTTAATTAGAAAAGGAATAATAAGGGAAAGGGAACCAAAAAAATAATAACAAGTCTTAAGATCTCAAGAAGATTCCTTCCATGAAGTGGAATATATACATTCATGGATAGGAAAAGGATGAAGCCTGTTTTTCTTCTTTAATGAATTCTATAGGAAGAGAAACGACACCCAGATGAAAGGGAAAGATAATATTGCATTCATTATCAATTGTAATGTTTAAATATATATACATTAATTATTATCTATATATTTTTCTTCTAAAAAATATATCAAATTATTGAACCATGTATATTCTTAATGATTGTTATTTGAGAGGTAGATTTTCAAGCAGTGAATTACATGAAGTTGTATGGTGTAGATATTGGTTTCAAACACCATTCATTTTGAAAAAAAATTATATTCTCTTTCATGAGAGTGATAATGGAATAACTATTACCAATAGGATAATTTTAAAATGATTCAATGATACAAATGGTTTTATTATTCATATTTTAAATAAAAGATTCTCGTTTTATAATGTCAACATATTAAAAATATGTTGCGTTTAAAAAATTGTATTTATACATTAAATTATAAAAACCAAGTATTAGAAATAGGTAATGAATCATGTTCACTTGACTCATATAACACCTATCTATGGAATCAACTTCTTCTGTATGTAAAAGAGATTCATTTATAAAATATATGTCAAAATTATTGTTTAGAAACTTTTGAGCTAAACAAACTTGAATTATGTCCTAATTTTTAATAATGAAAAAATTCTAAACCACCATTCAATGGTTTGGTTGAAAGGTACAATGATATTTTAGGATTAGTACACACCGATGTGTATGAACCATTTCTAGTAGAATCTATAGGATGATATTTTTCATTAAATTTACGGATTAATTGAGTATATTTGTTTATGTCTACATGATGAGGTATATGTTTGAGTCCTTTGAGATATTCATTGGATTCAATAATGAACCTGATAATTAACATGGAATGAAAATACAAAAACTTCGATTGGATAATGGTAGTGAATATTTTAACCAAGAGTTTATCGACTTTTTACATGAGGATGGGATTATATCTAAATTCACGCCACCATACACACTACAATATAATATTGTTCCTGAAAGGAAGATCTATACCATATTAGAAATGGAAATTTTGATTTGGATTCATGTTGATCTTCCATTATCCATTTAAGGATACGAATTACAGACTATAGAAAGTACATTATAATGAGTATAAACTAAATTGATAATGGAATTCCATTGGATTTAGAAAAGGGAATGAATCTTATTTTGTCTTATACATGTGTATGGGATGCGATTATTTTGTTAAGGCCTTATTAAAAAATTAACTTTCTAGGGAACAATAGGGTCTTTATAGAGAATCCTATGTATAAAAAGGGATATTTCCTACAAAAATAGTAAGACAATAAATTCATTTTTTCTCGAAAATACATCATTCATGTGTGAGAGAAAATCCTCCAAAAGGAATGTGGGATAAATATTGACTATGAGTAAGTTGATGCTAAAGTTACAAGAGACTTCGTACGGGAATCGATTCCGTTGTTCTATATGGATTTATTTTTTCATAAAACAAATGTATTGTATTGGATAACTAGAGATGTAAGAGAACCAAAAAGATACTTTTGTCACAAAATATTGCGACTCACTATTGGTATAAAATGATGAACCTCTATCCTTTAATGATGGAGTAGAGATCAATGAATCATAAAGATGATAATAAGCTTTAATTTGTAAAACTAATTTCATGTATCAAAACCAATTTTGGTTTTGGTTGATGCACTATTTAATGTAAAGACCATATGTTATAAATGGATATTCAATGAAAACATAGAACTTTATAATAAAATAAATTATTATAATGAAATTGTAGTAGATATAAGGTTCAAAAAATGAATGAATTGATAGTGATGACACCCTTTCACCAGTTTCAAAGATTAAATCCATCCAAATTCATCCTGCTAAAATATCGTACCATGACTATGTAATCTAGATGATCAGTATAAAAATTGATTTTCAATAATTAGAACATTCAGATTGATGTATATATGACATAAAGAGAAGGATTGGTGACTCCAGATGATGCCAAGAATATTTTCATGTTATAGGGATTCATTTATTAATTGAAGCAAACATCCAGGTCATGGAATATTCGATTTGATGTAGAAATAACATAATTTTGTTCCATTAATAATGAATTAAATCTATGTGTTTAGAAAATGATTAGTGGTAATGCAATCATAATCATAGAAGTATATATTGATGACATATTACTTATTGCATATGATATAACAGTATCATAATATATTAAGGACGGGTTGAACACATGTTTCACAATGAAGGACATAGGAGAATGAGATTATATGTTGGAAATTAAGACCATTCATTATTGAACTAAGAGGCATATTCGACTTCATCAAAGTTCATACAGTGAGCATAATCTAATTATGTTTACAGTGAAAAAATACAATAGGGTATTGGTTTTAGTGTCACATTTTATACATCTTTCTGCAAAAACGTTTCCTAAGACACACCCAGGGAAGGGGAGAATTAGTTATATTCCATATGATTCAGAAATATGATCAATTATCTAATAAAATTTATCTTGGATATAAATCTATAATTGTAGGAATATATCAATAATATCAAAGAGAACACCATTGATTTATGGTTAAGGCTATCCTAATGAATCTATGAATAATTAATGGTATTTTCTTGGTTAATGGTGGGGGTCATGATAAAGTCATAAGGCGTAATACTGATGCAATTTATAAAAAAAATTACAATGATCTTCAGACAAATTCAGGTTATGTTTTCAGTCTCAGTTGAGGAGTTGTAAACTAGATGAGTTCAAAGTATCAAGTTGACACAGATTTTATAGTGGAGTATGAGTATATATAAACATCTAATTCTACTCAAGAAACCTTTATTATATGTTGTTATTTATGTATATTTATGTTTGACCTAATATTAAACACTCTATTCCTTGGTTTTGTGAAAATATTACAATGATTAATCTTGGAAAAGATACATTGTAACACAAAAAAAAAGAACACAATGATAATGTATCACCTATTGACGGGTTTTTATCAAATGGGTGATATTTTAGTAATTGGGATTCCCAAAAAAGAAAATGTGGTGTACCCCTTAAATAAAGATCTATCTCAATATAATCATGAGTATAATTTGTGGTTTAGTGGACAGATGGTTTTTAGTACTATTCTATAGTGAATGTGGGAGCCTTTTAGAAGTGGTTCCCTATAACCAACATATATGTTCATAATGATAAAATGTATTCAACATTTTGAATCATAGTAACCATATTATCACATAATGATTGTTTTTCTACATAACATATTGGGTGATAATTTTCTAAGGGAATTTTTCATACAGAATGGTCATAGTTGTTCCCCACTAATGAGATAAAATAATTGATATAAAAATATTCTTAAATATACATATGTTATATAGCTAGATGAAATCATTTGATGGAAAAAAATGATATCGAATATCTAGGGTGGATACTCATTGGACTTTGAGGAAGCTTCTAATGGTGAATTCCCATTATAACATCTATTATAGGATATTATAATTATGACACTCACTATTAAGAAATACACATTTATATGGTTTATTGGATTCCCCTATCTCTGTGAATTTGAATCAATTATTAATTTTTAATGTTACAATTAATGAGTTTTTTAAGTTACATATTTTTTGGAATTTATAAAAATAACGATGAAATATGTTCGTGATGATGTATGATATGAATGGTTTATCCAGAGTAATATTTTATTTATGAATAATAAAAGAGGGGATTTTTCCATTATGTTCTTTAGTGTAAGTTGATATGTCAATCCATTTTATGGAAAAAATATATCCTAAATAAATCCATGTATATGTTTTTCTATGGGCAATTTAAATTTATGTAAATTAAAAATAAAAGTCATCAAGCACATAGGTTGATCGAATAAACATATAAACTTCGTGATTTGAGATATCAGGATAAAGGGATAATATTTCACAGTAAGATTATTTATGAGGTATTACTTCATTGTAAAATGAACATATTTTTATATGGGATCCTTGGCATGTTGCTAATCTCGAACCATGGAATTTGGGATTGTCTCATAATTCCACTAAGGAAGTGGCCTAGAGTGGCAATCATAATGTGTGTCAAAAATCTGAATTATATAATATAATATTATTTATTATTTAAAATGATTATAAAGAATTAATCATGCACGTAGTTTAATAATTATTAATATTCTCCTGATTACATATATTTAATCCCCTGTTATTCAAAATAATATTAGGTGTGCAGAATATTTAATAAATAATTATTCTTTATTTATGGAATTTGATATCTATTTATTTATAGTCGAATAAAATAGAGCTATTTATTTATTAAATAAATTGTTAGTATTTAAGGAAAGATAAATTTTATGGGGAAATGAAGCATCTAGTTTAATGGTATAGTTAGAAATAATATATATTTAATATTATTTTATTAAATAATATTTAATATTACAATATTTAATAATAATTAATTTAATTCATGACATTGGCTCGTGTTATGAAATAATATAATTATTATTATTATAGAAACGTGGTTATGCCAAAAATAATTTAATATTAATGGTAAAATAGGAAATTATTTATTTCTAAACCAAGTGGTATATCATCCATATTATATTATTTTTCAATTGAGTAAATTATTTTCATTTATAGTGCATAATGAAATCTGTAGAATCCTCTCAGAGCCTAAGAGAGCATCCTTTAACAAGTATGATCCAAAGAATAGAGAAATATATACTAAATCTTCCACTATTTAATCAAGTGATATCAAACGACACCCTTTTGAAGTGATTCTCTGGGAAATCACATGAGAAAGAAAAAATAAATAAGATCTGTCATGTTAGCATACAAAAATTCATATAGTGATGTTTGGATATTTTGAAACATGTGTGGATCACTACTAGAGGGAATATAATATTGATTGAAATAATGAAACAATGATATTATGTATAACTATTGTCTTATCCATCAAATGAAGAAATAATTTCTCACCAGTTAATTCTTCAATTTCATAAAATAATGATAAATAATATATGACTATCATACAATTTGGTTCTAATGTTTTATCCATTGTATATATATTGATTCAATTCCTCGGACCAAGTCATTTATCTTTGTATAAATATTATATTGATCATCAATCATGACAAAAATATAATTTGGGTACGACTCATCACATGATTCTACTCTTCCTATAACATTCATAAATAAAACCTTATTTAATTTCATAAAAAATGATACTCTAAAAATTGAAATGAAATTTTTAAACACATCATTATTATCATTTTATCTATGGTAAATTTTATACCATTATTAAAACATCAAAATAAAATTTAAATTTTTATCCTTCCATTAATAGTAACTGAATATAAAATAGACAAAAATAAATCATTATATGATAATATTTGGAAAAGTGAATATTAGAGATGTTATCTGGAAATAAGTATTGGTTATCTTCCTCTAATAATGATTGTTTTCAGGGTTTTTTTAAAAAAATCATCCAATTGGACATCAATAGAAATCAAAGAAAATTTTATGAACCAACAACCCTGTTACTCAAATATTAAAATAGTAGAATATTTTTTTCTCATTATAAAGAAATAATAAAAAATTTATGGATATTGTACCATAATTTTAATCTTTAGATCATTATTGAATAAAGAATAAAAAAGATATTGGATATTTTCATAAATTCATCTGAGAATTAATTTAAGAAATATTTATATGATATTTGAAATCTAAAATATCACTATTTAAAATGATATAGATACTTTTAAAAAAATGGGAGATTATATTCATGAATGTAAAATCATAAATTAAAAGATACCTTTATTAAAAATATTCAATTAAACTCAAATATACCGATTACTATAAAATATGAATTTTTCAGGTAAAGGTTTAAAGATAGTATAAAAAATTCTATTCCTTTAACTTCTAAATAATGTTGCATATATGTAAAAAATTATTTCATAATTCTAAACAGGCAATTTACACCCATTTTAGGTATATTTTTTAATAGTTATACTTATGTAAAAAATAAAAAGTGTAAATTATGATCAAGTTCCACTTATCATACCTATCGTTTATTTGATTGATTAAAATTTTTCAAACGTTAGGGGTTTAGTTAAAGCATCATGAAGATATTGTTTTTATAAACATGACAATAACACCCCATTTTTGGTGGTCTCAAAGGAATTTATGTCTATAGTCTATATGATTTTCACATTAGTAATCTTTTGGGATCTGAGTTAATGTGATAGTATTTATGCTATAATATTTAATCATACAATTTGTAAAACTGAAACGGAAATATTTGAGCATGTGATGTATCTACCACACTTGAGTGTAATAACTTCCAGCTACCATGTATCAATATTTAGTGGGGATAAATGATTAAATGAGTTTGATTTATTATTATACCATGAAACTAAATAACCTCCATGTAAATGACATGTTTCAGAAGTTATCTTTAAATACATTTATATCATAAAAAACTATTATCATAATAACTTATGTGAGTACACATGCTTCCAGAGAAATTAAATCATTCTTTTTCTAATGTTCTTTTACGAGAGAAAAATATCCTCTTGATTTCTTTATTAAGGGATTCATTACAATTTTATTGAAATATTACACACAATCATGGATAATAAATAATGTTTATATGATTAGATATCAAATAGTGTATTCTTCTGATCATCCCACAAAACATAGTTTGATATATTGATTTCATTGATTCTTCAAAGTCATTTTTATAATAGGTTCCCACTTGTGTACTAATATTTTCATAATTTTCACAACTAAATTAGTCATGTAGTTACATTATATAAATGTATTTACATATATATTATTCTTCCCAATACCTGAGTAATTTGGAAGCTTCAAGTTGGATAATATTTACCATTATACTTATATCAGGATCACCAGGTATAACATTCATGAAACAAGTTTGGATAGTTATTTTATTTGATGAAAATATTTTATCATTTACATAATGACAGCATCCATAAAATTATTATTTATCAAAATATTATGAATAGATTATAATTTAATTAATAATTTCAAAAAATAAATTTATTAAATAAATCCTACGATGTTTTCATAACATAAAATGTAAGTAGTGATATTTTTTAGGTTAAAATACATGATTTGGATAATTATTATTTCCAATATTATGTTTTTGATAAAAACCCATTATCATAAAATATCCATTAGAAATGGAAGGATTTATCTAAATTATAAATAGTTTATGGTTGTGGTGAGTGGAAAAAGAAAACTTACAATAGAATTTCTCTGTTCCTATGTACCAAAGAAATTTTTTTCTATAATTTATCTCTACTTCCTAGTACAAATATATTATTTGGTCTATTAATATTTTCAAAGAAAACATTAGGAACCCATACCCGTCCAACCCTTTTATTATTCATCATTAAATGTTATTTAAAAATATATAATTTATGATGTTCTAAAAATTTTACTATATTCAAATGAAAATTTTCATTGTTATGAAATACACATTAATATTTAGTAAAAAGGGTGATTTTTTTTAAAATATAATTTTTACTAAGGTGAATGTTTTTTGAAGTTCTATTATCCTAAAGGATGTGTTTTTTTCATTAAGATATCGTAAAATCTTATGAAAATTATATATACTGGAATTAAAATTAGATACAATCCGCTTATACTGTTAATTTTAGTCTTGGGTTTATCATCTAAATTTAAATCATTATGAGTTGAGAAATATTTACACATATCATCTAGAATAGAATTATGATTATAATTTTATAGGAATGTTAAGAAATCCTATCTTCTATATTTGTAATATTTTCCATAGTTGATTAAATATTTTTCATTAAATATTTTTTCTTATCTATAGAAGTAATATATTTAGAAATTTCATTCAATATTAGAATATAATTCTCATATTATAGTGAATTATTACTTTTTTGGTGATCCTATTGAAAATAAACATCATAAATAAATGATTATTTTTATGTGGTTCAAGGGTTAAATTATAAGTAATTAAAAGATCATTATAACGATTATTTGTATCAAATTTAAATATATTCTATATATCATCACTCTCCATATAATTATTCATTTTGTATAACAAATCCACAATGTAATTTTCTTTTTATTGTTTTCTATGGAGGATTTTTATTCTTTTTCCCTTAAATGATTTCCCATCCTTTATCTCATTCTCCATCCTAGGATATTCTTGTCCAATGTTCCATGCCTTCCTCTACTATCAATATATCAGGTCTAAATATTCATTCATCTCATATTTATCTTCTACTTCATATGATATACATACTAGAAAGTCTTTATTCAGATAATTTTGTTCATTTTCCTCATAATAATAGTGGTATTTTCATAGAAATAAATTTATTACTAATTTTTATTATATTTTAGATTTATTATTTTAAGTAATAATGATGTTTAAATTTTGATAATTGTATATTGAAAAAATAGAATTTGAATTGAATTAATCTCTGTTATTTCTCTTCTCATAGTCAGTTTCACTCTTAAACAGAATCTCATATAGAATCAGTTTCCCAATAAAATAATTTATAATAATCTTTCATAGATTCTTCATTTCATTTAGTTTAATCCAGTTGTATTCCCATTAAATTATAATAATATCAATTTACATAACCAAGAAATGATCATTACTAATTTTCCTCTGAACAACTGATTGAAGTACATTAAAAACTATAATGAAACATTGATGCATTTATGCCACTAACTCAATAGGTAGAAATTCAAAATCTTGGAAATTATCCTGAATCAAATTTCAATGTGTCCCAAGACCTTTAGAAGTCCCATAGTGATTAATATCTATATTATTTCTTATTTTAGCCACAATTACATATAATGAAATAATAATATATATATTCGACACAATTGATCATTGGAATGTATTCCACAAATTATAATGTAATTCATATTATTTATTCACATCATAAGTGAATACTAATAATTAAATCTTTTGAATTATATAATTTATGATCAGCATATAAATATGACCAATTCCCATGTTTCTAAGAAACATCATTATCTTATCATTCTTGTATCTGTAGTCCACGTTATCAATGATCAGTGGGTAACTAGGCTTCAAAATTTCAATTATAGCAACCAGAAGTCCTATCAAATATGTAAAAATACACTATTTATGTGGTTAGTGAAAGGTAAATTGATTAAATATATTAAGAAAAGTATGATAAATATTATTATAAAACTAAAACAAATAATATAAGTCTTATTACCATGTATTGGTGTCATAGAAAAACAGAAATCAGATTCAGAACCAAGTAGATTAAAGATTTGATACCATGTGTTGTCATAGTAAAGGAATATATGGCAGTATATCATGTAGTGGTGAAATGTAGTCTCAATGAAAATATTGAATTTTTCCAACTCAAATAATATGTTTATCATAGAATATAAATTTTGATAAATTAATATAATCACAATAAATAGTTTACGAAAGAACTATACACAGAGTTAATAAAAGAAATCTATATAAAACAATAAAATTTATAATTAATTTATTAATTAAATGGTAAATAAAAAAGAAAAATTAATGTTTACAAAGTATGTGGTGGTATTGATAAAATTCCAAAAAATTGTAAAGGATATAACTACCAATTATATTTCACTCAATAAAAACATTAAATTTAATCTAATGTGGTTGTATGATGTGTTGACTTGATCCTTGGTATCATAATTACACAGTGAAAACATCCTGTACTACAAAACTGTCAAAAGGATCCAATTTCCAACATAAAAAATCATGAAGTTCAATATTTTTTAATTAACACATGGATATAACCCTAAGAACCCATTTAGTCTAATGGTATGCAGAATGTCCACACAAAGACCACATCAAACATGAGGGTTTATATAAAATATTTTTCAACCCGAACAACTTATTAAACATGAATTATTGGAAAATATTAGTTCTAATCATATTCCCATATTAACAAAAATGATTATAAAAAGAATGATTACATGAATAAAATACAATATATTTACAATAATCCTAAAAAAATATCCCTTATTATAGAATGTATATAATAAAAACGTGGAATCAGTCAATGTAATAAGATAATAAGTGACTTTCACATCAATGATTTCAATGTTATATAGTCATTATTAACCACCCTATGAATCCCTTTGTAAAATATATATAAAATCTCTCAAAAACCCAATAAATAAAATTTTATTATCATTGAGTAAGGTTGAAATTATAATAGATGAAACTCAGATCATTGAAAATTATATAGCTTCAGTATTTATCACATGATGAACACCCCATAAAATTAGTCCATAAGATCATGTATATTTATAGATCAATGTAGTTCAACAATATATTGGATTAAATTATAAATTTTAACAAATAAAAACTCCAAATAATAATTCAATGTTAAATCAAAACACATATGAAATGTCTGATGACATTATAAAATATGATATAATAATAAATTCAATTAAATCAACAATATATCTAACACATCAATATAAAAATTTATCTGATTCATTATAAGATATTGGATAAAGTATTACCTATTAGGCTCCCTTGATATGATATTAGAACTTATGAAATCGAGTTGATGTATTTAATAATAAATCCCAAAAACAATATCACAAATGAACATGAATTTTTAATTTCTTAAAGCCCACATCTTGTTGAGGTAATACATATTGCGGTGAACTCAACTACTTTGAAGCATTTTGATATTACTCTAAAACTAGGACCAATCTGAATTAATCAAGGATTAACATTCACTGTATTTTGTTTTGTGTAAAATCAATATGTATATTATCACAAGGTTTAAAGAACCAAGACAACTCAAATATTTATCCATAACCATGATGGTTGAAACGACAATGTGGTGGTATAGGAAAAATAAAATTCAATGTTTTTCTATGCTTTTCAAAAACATCACTAATTTTTTTTGTTTTTATTTATTTATGTGATGGTTTAAAAAAATCACCTTATTTTTTATCAATTATTATCGTTGTTAAATATAAAGAATAATTTCATTTTTGAAATTTTTATAAAAAATTATTATATAAATTATAATCATTCATTAAAATAATAAAAATTATTTATATATTTAAATAATTGTTATTAATTTTTCATTATTCGTCATTAATTATTAGTTATTATTTAAAAATAATGATTTCATTTTTATAATTATTTACTATTTAAAATTTTAATAAATTGTTTATTGGTAATGGTTAATTAATAATTTTTAATTATCATTCATTTATTAATCTTGAAATTATAAATTACTCTATTTTAATAATTATTTAGTAATTAGTTATATATGTATATATTTGAATATAAACATACAGTTATATATATACATACATATAAATATATATATTATAATTTCCACTAAAAATTATTCACTTCCGTAATGTTTTAAGATAAGTTGAAAATTATATTACTGCATTAAATGAGCATAAAATTTGATCCAAGTGGTGTTTTTTTGCTTTGTGATATATCAAATTGGAGCATAAAATAAAAAATATGTTAATATTGGATAAAAAATTGTTCATAGTTAATAGTAAAAAAATTAACATTCTTAGTGATGTTAAAAAATTTATATAAACAATAAATGAGAATAAATCTATATCTGGGTATCCATTTGAGCACTAACACCTTTGAAATCAAATATTACAATGTACTCTATGATGTATTGTATTGGGATAAATACAATTTATTTTCATAATATTCCCATAAGTCCTCCAAAATAATGGTTTATGTCAAGGTAACCTAATTTTAATCTATTTATTATAATTACTCATTGCTTATAATGTTATTCTAATAATTTTTGGGAGGGGTATAAATTTATTTTATGAGCATATATTAATATTGATATGATGGTTGTGAAATTGTTGTGCTCTTACTAATATTTATTATTTAATATTTTGATGTATCTTTTATGATATAGATTTTATTGTATTTTTTTAATATTAGATACATCTCTATTACAAATATAAATGTTAGTATTTTTCAATTTGTAACATCTTCTTACATTATTTCAGTTATTTATCATATCTCTTTTCATTTCCATCTTTGTTTAGTTAATTTTCAGACTCCTAATGATGGAGATACTTATCATGTGAAAATAACATAATCTTAAGGGATGTATGTTTGTTTGAAGTAATGTAATCCATATTTAAATGTGTAACCGGATTAAGAGGATGTCCATTAAAATGTGGTTTGTTTTATTTATTATGGATTTATTCACATTGTGAATTGTTTACATGATATGAAACTTTTTGGGAAGATTTCATGAATTATTTTAAGTTGTGAATGTTTTAAAAAACATGAATCAAATTCAGTTACTCAAATTGTTGAAGTCTTAATTTTTAATTGGGTGCAACATGATTTTATAATCATGTGTCAGTTAATAAATTCACATCATGAAATAGTTTCATGTTGTGAATTTTTTTTAAATGATTATTTTTTAGGGTTCTATAAGGGGGATAAAATTTTAATTCTATGTGATGCTTATCTCTTGATCCATAAAATTTCTCCCATGAGATTTTTGGGTTCTCCAATCATAATGGATCATTCATCCACTGATTGAACTTTATTACTGTTCTAGTATATTTCTCTATGTAATAGATTCTTCTTCTTATTTTACATTGATCACTGTATCACTATAATGATATGTTTACCAATCCATTTACTTCTGATTATATTATTCATGATCCATTATATATTTTTTGTTTTATATTTTTATCGAGGATAAACCTTTTTTGGTTTTTGATTGGAATGATCATTCTATGAGGCTAGTTTTGATCATTCCTATATAACAATAATTTTAATTGTTTAATTTATTTAAATATGGGAGGATTGATTCTAGGGGCACTATTTTATCATTCAAATTATTTTTTGTTGGGGTATCCTATTGTGGGTGTGTGTGACACAAGATTCGGTTAGGTGGTTCCATATCTTTCCATTATTGGATGAAATTTATTTCTCTTTATTTATACATTCATTTAGAAATGAATTTTCATGATTGAATTATGTGCGTGTAAATTGGTTTTTTAATATGTGTTTCTATCATGACCCGTCCTCGGGGCCTATGTCGTGACTACCCCAAGCCCACCTTCCATAGGCCAAGGGATGGAGACAAGCACCGAAGGAGAAAATCCCAATAAAATGGAAGGCATTGCCTTTATATAAGTAAACAAACAAAACAGAGTACGCAAGATGAAATAAACACTAAGTAAACTGAGTAAATAAGTAATTACGTGAAATTAAATGTGCCAGAATACAAACCCAACGGAATGTACAGTACAATTGTAAAGGAAGAACAGCTGCTGTAAACTAACCAACAACCACAGAGTTGTCCTCCAGATATCCCACGGAGGTTCCAAGTACAGTGGTCCACACTACTGACCCCACATAGTATCCAAGTATAGTCGTCATCGTCGTTGCAGTCGCAGCCACCTCTAGGCTTCCTGCACGTAGAAAGCTCATTTCCAGGAGGTTCTGCTCCTTGACCCAAGGGGGTCGATACATAAACTATCATGAGCAACATTTTTGATGTATCCCGAAGTTCTGTCTTGCCAAAAGGAACTAAACGCAATAGACTGTGCATCAATTGGATGTTCGATCTGAGAGATAATGCTTTTTTTGTCCTAGGGGCCTGGTTATAAATATGCTCGTTTCTAACCCGGCTGATATCCAAATTCATCTGAAATTCAAAAAGAGTATCGCAAAAGGATAGCCTCATTGAAAAAGTCCTAGTGTCATAGATGGCATGTTGATCAGACACGCGGTCCTTATGTTATTCATGTTTAAGTGAATAACAGGCCCGACCCATTTAGCCCAGTGGGCTGACGGGTCGGGTTGACCGAGTATGATGGGTCCGACCCAGCAGGGGTGTCGCACTTGTCTGAACAAAATACACAACTCAGCCCGAAGGGGTGCAGCACGGCCCAGTGGGGCATGGCACAACGCGACCTGGTGCGGCTCGGCTCAGCCCTGCTCTGCCCGGCCCGGCGTGGCCCGGTGGGGCGCGATTCCCGGCTGGCTCGGCCGGCTGGTCGAGCGGGTTCCAAGGGGGGGTTTTATGAGAGTTAAGAGACAACATGTGAATGTGAAAGGTTAGGTCCCACGTGGGCCCCACCTCACAAATATCCTTATATGTGTAGTTAGGAGCTTGTGGGTCCCATCCCAACTACCCCATGTTGGATATAACCAGTTTTGATATTAAAATAAAATTGTCCCACAATTTTATTCACTTCTCATTTAATCCACGAATTTTAACATCACCTCCCGAGAAAATGTATCTACGGTAAAAGTTCTCTTAATAAATTATCGGAGCTGCGAGTTCATTGTTGCCCTCAGATTTCAATTCTGAGCACTGGTTCAAATGATATAATAACCTGCTCGTCCGTTCACTAAACGTACCCGAGCTAAAATTCAGAAATTGATTCCTGGCACACTGGCCCTTGGAATCAAGTGCCGTCATATGTCACAGAATCGCAAAAATCAAAAATTATATGAAAAAATTTCCCTTGAAATTTTAGGGTCTTTACATTACTCACACCTCAAGGATTTACATCCCCGTAAAGCTACATCATAAACTAGGGAAACAAATTAGGGTATTGTGCACGCATCTAAGCCTCCCGCTCCCATGTGCTATCTTGGAGGTCCTCGTGCTGCCAATGAATGATCACCAGATGAATCAACCGTCCATGATATGTGTCGAGTCTTGCACGTATCTTCTCAGTTGAGATACATGGAAGACAACGTGCACCTGGTGCAACTGAGGTGGAAGGGCCAGACGATAAGCCACCTCACCTACCTTGCTGAGAACCTGGAATGGTTTGATAAAGTTTGAAGATAACATTATGTCCCCAAAAAATCTCCATAATCCACATTGAGGTGAGACCCATAAGAAAACGTGGTCTCCATCCTTGATCTATAGTGGTCTCCGCCTCCTATCAGCATCGGACTTATGTCTGCTATGTGCATTATTCATCCGTTCTTGGATGATCTTTACATTCTCTGTCATAGCCTGAACCATCTCTAGTCCTACGAGTGCTGACTCCCCAAGGTCAGTCCAGCATAGAGGTGATCTTCAATGTCAGACATACATGGCCTTGTATGGTGCCATCCCGATGGTGGAGTGGTAGCTGTTTTTGTACGCAAACTCCACCAAGGGTAGATGATCCTCCCAGCTGTGACCAAAGTCGAGGACACATAAACGGAGCATGTCCTCGAGTGTCAGAATGGACCTCTTCGTCGGCCATCCGTCTGAGGATGAAAGGAAGTGCTCAGGCATAGCTGCATTCCAAATGATTCCTGCAACCCCTTCCAAATTTGGGAAGTAAATCGAGTATCCCCATCAGAGATGATAGATGATGGAACACCATGAAGCCGTACAATCTCCTGAACATAGAGGCGTCCCAAGCTCTCCAGTGAGCCCTGATCTCTAATTGGTAGGAAGTGGGCCGACATGGTGAGTCAGTCGACAATAACCCAGATGGATTCATGTCCTCAGGAAGTACATGGGAGCCCCTTCATGAAATCCTTGGATATCCCGTCATACATCTAATCTGGGACCTCTAAGGGCTACACCAATCCTGCCAGTACCTGGTGCTCCACCTTCACCTGCTGGCAGGTGAGGCATCATGAAATGAACTATGCCACAACATTCTTCATACCATTCCACCAGTGCTGTCATATAAGATCTTGGTACATCTCCACCACTCCTACATGTACCGGAAGAGGGGAAGTGTGAAACTCCCTCATTACTTCCTCCTACAGTGCAACTGGTACCATGGTATGTCCCCTAAAGAGGATGACGTGCTCTGCTCCTTTAGAAAATCCATCATGAACATGTCCTGTGGATATCTGTGCACATCACATCTCATAGTCAATATCCCCATGTTGTGGCTCTCTGACCCACTGATGTAGTGGAGGAGTGACTGTGAGGGACTGTAGAAAGGCTGCTCCATCTCTTTCCATGTAGGATATCAGCAACGCAGCTAGTTGCTCGGTCTCCTCTCCATATAGCTGAATGACTGATCTCTTTCTTAGAGCATCAACTACCATGTTCCCCTTTCCAAGAGTATAAACTATCTAAAAGTCATATTCTGGGAGGAACATGATCCATCGTCACTGTCTTAGGTTCAGGTCCTTCTAGGAGAACATGTAGCTGAAACTCTGGTGGTTTGAGTAGAATGTAAAGCGCTCGCCCATCAGATAGTGCCACCACATCATCAAGGATAAGACCACTATTGCTAACTATAGGTCATGGGTAGTGTATCTCTGCTTGGTCTTCCTCAACTATCGTTAACCATAAGAGATCACTACCCGCTCCTGCACCAGGACACACCCGAGTCTGGTCCCTGATGCATCGTAGTATACTACTTACCCGACTCCCTCCTCCAGTAGTCTCAAGATGGATGCACTGGTCAATCTCAATCTCAGCTCTTGGAAGCTCTTTTGACATCGATCTGACCACACGATGTTTTTCCCCTTCTTCGTCAAAGTTGATTGTAGTGCTGCATCTCTGTAGAAGTCTGGCACAAACATTTGATAGTACCCAGCCAGCAATAGTAAACTCTACGTCTCCGTCACACTCCTGGGTGGCTCCCCAACAAGTACTGCATCGATCATCACAGGATCCACCGCAACTCCTGCCTCAAGGATGACATGCCCCATGTCGTGGACCTCTCAAATCCAAAACAGACACATCGAGAGATTTCCATAAATATGGTGCTCTCGTAGTGTTTCTAGTACAACCCAGAAGTGGTTGGCATGCTCCTCCTCAATAGTCGAGTAAATCAGTATGTCTTCAATGAAGACTATGAAAAATTGATCATGATAAGGCTGGAAGATCCTATTCATGATACTCATGAACACCACTGGGGCATTGGTTTTACCGAAAAGCATATCCAAGAACTCATAGTGGCCATACTGACACCTGAAGGCCGTCTTTTGCACATCCTAGTCTTGAACATTGCGCTGATGATAGCCTGACCTATGATCTATGTTCGAGAACCATCGTGCTTCCTTGAGCTGATCAAAGAGGTCCTCTATCCATAGGAGTGGATAATTTATATTTACAGTCACCTGATTTAGGCGACGGTAGTTGACACATAGTCGTATGCTCCCATCCTCCTTCTTGGTGAATAAAATCGGAGAAGCCCAGGGTGAAACACTGGGTCAGATGAATCCCTTTCCATACAAGTCCTCTACCTGTAACTGTAGCTCACGAAGCTCAGCGGGAGCTATCCGATATGCTGGAATAGATATTGGGGTTGTCCTAGGGTACAGGTCAATGTAGAAATCTACCACTCTGTGAGGAGGTAGTCCTGGAACGTTTTCATGAAAAACATCTGCATACTGATCCACCACAACAAGAAAACTCGGACTCCGCACATCAATTTCTCATATGATGAGACTAGACAACTGATGGATGATCATATTCCCTCTCCTCTGTGTATGTCCATCATGTACTGAAAAGGCTCCCCTCTCGCCGATGAAGGTGAACCTGCTCCCATCTATGCGGAAACACTGCACATTGCGCCTAATACAGTCAATCTGGGCATATACTGCAGAAAACCAGTCCATACTGAAGATGATGTTGTAAGGCCTCGACGCCTCTACAAGAAGATCCCACTCAAAGATCTCACCTCCTAGAGTAAGCTCACACTTCCAGCACTAGTGTGTAATCGTTGAGTCTTCTCTTGTAGGAGTCTCTAACCATAAGGATTGAGTCAACGGCTCCGTCGGAATTTCCGAGCTACGAATAAGGGTAGCAGCAATAAAAAAATGACTCTCTCCGGCGTCTGTAAGAACTATAGAAAGGGTAGAGCATACACAGATAGTACCTCGAATCATTTTAGGTGCACTGTGGTCGTCGGCCTCGACTGCCTGGAGCTAAGCCTACCCCTTTATACCATCTCCCTGTGTTCGAGGTGGTCCTCCTAATGGTGTTGGTAGTACAACCTCGAAGCGTCATCCACCACCTGCTGCTCGGCTAGCTCCTCTACCTCATCTGCCAGCTCCTTGCCGACCACCAAAGTCGAACCTCTGCCTCTACCTGGGTAGTCCCTCAACCGTCTACTGCTCCTCTGCATGGCGGGTCGGGCAGTCATGATCCATGTGGCCCTGCCCACCGCATGCATAGCACTGCATGCCTCTCGTATAATTTTTCTCTGCTACGTGTGCCCCGCACATCCAAAATAGTATTCTGAGGTCGCCCACCTGATGGCCTGGTCCGCTTGGACTTCTGCGACATCCCTTGACTTTCGACTGTAGAATACTCTTCTACGTGTCACCCTGTGGTAGGCCTCGCTGCTGGCATAGGCTCAGCAAGAAAGCTCTCGACAAGAAGGGCTCGCTCTAGTACTCCTGCCTGCGTGAGAATGCTAAGGGAGATCATCGAAGACCTAATCTCATGCCCTAGTCCTTGCTCAATGGTTTGGGCCCAGAATAATGGGTCTTGTACCATTTATGTGGAGTAGCGCGAGAGGTCGGTAAACCTCGCTGAGTACTGTTCTACTGTCATGTTGCCCTACCGTAGCTGTAGAAACTCCTGGATGCGCACTGTATAGAGGGTGTATGGAAAAAATTATGAGTGGAAGAGGCACTCGAAGCCCATCCAATGTAGAGAAGCCTCATTGTGCACATGGAGCATCAGGATACACCATATACCTCCTATTGCATGTAGGAGACTCACCGCAAGGATCCCCTTAAGATATAATGGTGTCCCTACCTATATGAAGACTCAGATGATATCCTCCATCCAATCCTTGGATGCCTGAGGGTCCGTCTCTCCACGGAGCCTGGGTGACCTCTGTCACTGAAACTCATGAAGCGCTCTCAGGCGGCGTGCACCCTTAGCAGCTGGGGCTGGTAGTATCGGTGGCCTAGCGGGTAGAGGTACCGCTGGTGCCTCCACTGTAATGGGGTCCTGCACCAAGCCCTCGTCGCTCGGTGGGATGCCATCTCACACAAAGCTCGGAACCTAAGCTAGATGCCTTTGGGGGGCCATCCTGAATAGAAAAAGGTGTATCATGGTAAAATAGTATACCTGGTTAGCTGACACCAAGTAATTGCAAAGAAAACTTTTGAAACACACATGCAATCAATGTTTTTGTGCACTGAGTCGGAAATAAGATGTTAGGTCCTAGTGTATGGATATGTCGGCCGCCACACCAACACTGGACTCCCTGGACTAATAATCACACTCAATAAGCTTAACATTATTTCTTCATAGAAAGAAAATATCAAACATCTGAGTTCTACGTTAGAACCGACTCCTCTGATACCAATTTGTCACGAACCCTCCTCGGGGCCCCTGTTGTGACTACCTCATGCCCGCCTTCCATAGGCCAGGTGCTAGCGACTATCACAAAAGGTGAAATTCCTGATAAAAGTGAAGGAATTGCCTTTATATAAGTAAACAAACACAACAGGGTGTGCAAGCTAAAGTAAACATTAATTAAACTGAGTACAAAAGTAAGTAAAGGAAAGTAAATGGGAGAGAATACAAACCCAACTAAAAGAACAGTAAAACAGTAAAGAAATAACAGCTGTAGTAAAGTAAATCAGTAACCACTAATTCGTCCTCCGCATATCCCACCTGATGGGTGGGTACAAATGGTCTCCTCAGATCCTCAGGTCTGGGCGTCCGCTCCGTGTACGTCCCGCCATGTGGTCCACCTCCACGTACTATCCCACTCCACAAGACTCCACCTAGATCAGTGTTTTTTGTCTTGTGCATCAAACACAATGTAGTGCGGGAATAGCCCATGTAGGGGTGAGTATATGATACTTAGTAGAGACCCCGAGACCCCCGAAGGTCTCCCTAAATCCACAAAGGATAATCCACAAAGGAAAGATACAAACATGAAGTATCAACCAACTCTAATTATGTATATGCCCATACATATACCTATGTCATCAATTCCAGTTCGGCTCCAACTCACGAGCCCAAGTACAACCCAGTCCACACAGGAAAGCACAACCCAGTCCACACAGTAAATCACGTAAATCACATCAATGACAATGATTGAAAGTCAAAACTCAGCTCACACAGTTATACTACTCACGAAGAGGGGTGGAGATGATTGATGTAGCCTCTAAGTAATCTTCCCTACCGAACCCACGTTGGATCCAAGTATAGAAGTTGTCGTTGCCAAACCCACATAGGATCCAAGTACAGTAACCATCACTGTCGAACCCACGTAGGATCCAAGTATAGTCGTCATCACTTCTGAACCCACGGAGGATCCAAGTACAGTCCTCCTCGATGCCGAACCCACGTAGGATCCAAGTACAGTCTTCATCGTCATTTCAGTCACAGCTAGTTCTAGGGTTCTCGCACACAGCACGCTTGATTCCGGGAGGGTTCGCTCCTCAAGCCAAAGGGGTCGATACATCCACTATCAAGATGTCCAAAGTTGATGTATCCTAAAGTTCCGTCTTGTAAAAAGGAACTCAACACAATAGACAACGCGTCAATCGGACGCCCGGTCTGAGAGATAATGGCTTTTCTGTCCCAGGGGACCGGTTAGAAATATGCTCGTTTCTAACTCGGATGATATCTAAATTCATCTTAAACTCACTTAGAGTATCAAAAAATGATCGTCTCATCGAAAGAGTCACAGTGACATAGACGATGCACCGATCATATGTGTGGTCCTTATGTTATTCGTGTTTATGTGACTAACGGGCCTCCCTATTTAGCCCAGTGGGCCGATGGGTCGAGTTGACCCTGTTAGATAGGTCCGACCTAGTAGGGGTGTCAAAATGGTACGAAGAAAATACACAACTCATCTCGAAGGGGCGCGGCCCGGCGGTCTCGGCCAGCTGGTCGGGCGGCTCGAACGAAGGCCGAGCGAGTTCCAAGGGGGGGTTTTATGAGAGTTAAGAGAGATTTATGGGAATGTGAATGGTATGGGCTCATGTGTACCCCACTTCACAAATATCCTTACATGTGTAGTTAAGAGCTTGTGGGTCCCATCCCAACTCCCCCATGTAGGATATTACAACTTAAGATATTAAAATAAAATTGTCCCACAATTTTATTCACTTCTCATTTAATCCACAAATTTTAGCTTCACATCCCGAGAAAATGCATCTACGGTAAAAGTTCACTTAAGAAAGTACTGGCGATGTGACGTCATCGGTGCCCTTATATTTCAATTTCGAGCACCGGTTCAAAAGATAGAATAACACGCTCGTTCCTTCACTGAACTTACCTGAGCTAAATAACAGAAATTGATTCCGTGCACACGGGGCCTCAGAATCAAGTTCCGTCAGAATCCATAGACTCGCAAAATTCCAAGGTATTTAACAAAAAAACTTTCCTTGAAATTTCAGTGTCTTTATAGTTTCCCCTCATTTTTTTAAAACATATTGGTATTTTAAAAACATTTTGGAGTGTATTTATTAAAAAAAATTCAAATAATGTGTTAATTGTAATAGTTTAGAAAATGTAACACATGGTAATCATTGGGAACTTAGGTGTAATATGTAGTAATAATCTTTTTCCATTGATATTATTTGCGGGTTCACTCATTGGGTGTTCTTTTTCTCCCAAACAATGTCATTATGTAGACTTGTTAGGCCTGTTGGGGGGTTCACTAGCTGGGGTGTTCCTCACTTCTCTATACTTGATACATATATCTAGAGGTTTGATGCATGTTATTTTATGAAGCTAACTATGAGTATACTAGCTATCTGGACCTATTGTGATCCTTGTCATGGTGTTTCATGTGGTTGGTTTGAACTTGATTTGATATGATATGTGGTACATGATTTTATTTGGCTACTTTTTATATGTATGAAATGTTTTTAAAAAATTCCCTATATATTTTTTAGAACTATTTAAAGAAGTGGAAATATTTTTATATTATTTTGATATAATAACTATTTATAAAATTATCATTACTCATTTTCATTAGTATTAATCATGTTTTTATTATTGTGCTGTGACATTTTATAGAACACCATTGTACGAATCTTGTTTGAAAACACCGTGAACACCCCTTCAAAAGTGAAGAGTTATTGTAACGTCATTTGATATAGATAATTTCTTGGTGACAAAGTGATTTAGAATAGTATTTGTTAGATGTTCATAGGTAGATTGTGGTGAGATAGTGGGAATTTTCACATACTATCATAGGGAGTAGCTATTTTGGTTTTAGATTCCATTGATTTTCGAATTTTATCTTTGAGATTGTTTATATACTTTTGGGTGGTATCGCTGCTACTATTTACTTTCAAATATGAAATAAAATTATTATTCAATATTATGTTATTTCCTTTCATAATCTATATATATATATATCATGTTTTCTACTTTTGGTTTGGAGAAACAATTCCCTTTGGTTGTTCTCAAGATTTGGTTCTCGTCGGAAGCCCATAAGGATCATGAACTCCGTTAAATTATGTGATGGTTTAGGTTAGATAATAGTTTGTGAGGGTATCCATGTTCACTTAATAATAATTTCTATCATAGGGGTAGGTTGTGATTGTTTTTTTTTCAATTTGGTATATAGTTGATAGAATTATCAAGACATGAGAGGTAGGTTATGTTGGGTTGCTGGCCAGCACTTACAATGATGATACTCAAGTTACCCTGGGATGTTGGGGTGTGTATCTTCAGTTTTGATTTATATATCCAAATATTTGTTTTTTATATGGATTTTTGGTTTTAACAGATATTTTCTACTTGTACAATTGTTTTTTTTTGTTTTTTTGTGCAACAGTATGCCTTTGAATTTTCTTCAAAGTGTTCTTCAAGTGTATGCATTTGATACACCTCAAGGGAATCAACCTCTAAATTTGAATAATATTAATGATATCATGCACGAAGCTCTTTAAATGGAAAAAATGTAACATAAATCCATAAAAAAATTTTCTTAGGTTTTACTATTTGTTTCATGAATGGGGGATCGATCATGGGAGTACTTACATGATAATACAGATCCACTAAGGGTTTAAATGAATATTAAGTAGAGGATTACTAGATTAAAAATAAAAAATATAACATTTATTCTTAGATACCACTATTAGTATTAAGGTGGTTTGAATATTGTCTAGTATCATGGGTCCTAACTAGAGTTGGTAAGATGCCATGGCAATTGTGGATTGACATGTGGTCTTAGTATAGAAGGGGCTCAAGAACAAATTTTTTCATTAATTCTTCAAGATTTTCAGATAATAGAATTTCTATAGACTTACTATCACTGAAGTAATAGATAATTTGGTGTTGGGGTTTACCAATCAGTTCATAGATATTGTCTATTTTTTTCCAAGGTTAGTAAATAAAGACCAAATGAAGATTTATAAGTACCTACATGGTTTTCACAAAAATATATATTCATTGGTATTTATTCTAATTATTTGGACCTATGAAGTGATTGTATACATGGAAATAATGATGGGAATGGGTAAGGAATAGATGGTTGGTTCTTATATCAAATATCTTCTACTCAATGGAATATTTAGTAGTGAATAGGGAATGAAGAAGAAGTGTCTTGATAATAGTAGGAGTGGTGTTGGTGGTTCGTAGTAGAGGGAATCCTCTACAGATTCAATTGCATCTACTAGTGTTCCTATGACCTTCTATCTATGCGGTCATGTTTTCCACACCCTGTGTTCTTGTTCTACACATATGATGATTTTAATTAGTTATGGATCCTTTGGCAATCTACAGTGTTTCTATCGAACTATATTCATGACCCTTTATGGCCAATGATCATCATCTGAAATTTCTATTATAGTGTAGGAAAAAAAATATTATAGACTATATAGATCAAGACACTTGCCTCATATATGAATATTCTTTATATAGTTGATGCGTTTTTGGTGGAATTCAATATTGGCAATATTGGTCTGGTGATATTGAGAGGTACCATCTTTATTGCATCTCCAATATAGGCTTCATTGATAGATATTAGTGCTTCCTACTCATTTACATCTTCTCATTTTGTGGATATGATCAAAATTCTAGTGGATATAATTTTTTTTGTTAAGGATTTTTTGAAACACCTTGTAAAGAAGAAAGTTTAGGTTTTAAAATTTTCTTTTGATGCTCTATCGATAGTTATTGTGGTGTTATTCTAGGATTTACTCATTCCTATTATGCATCTTTTTTATTTCATTATCAAAACATATTTTCTTTTCACTCATCATGTTGAGGTTGATGGATATACTAAAAATGTTTTTTAATTATTGATGGAGGGTTATATTAGGTGTTATAGGGATAGTGAGATCTGAGGTCGGATCCTACTATACCTTCCAATCCAAAGCATATCGGTTTGTTCTCTGTTTTATTAAATGATCCCGATGATGTTTAATTAGTTTTTTAACATCCCAGTGCTGTTTATGACATTATTGTTTTTTTCCCAGATGATTTCACTAGTCTTCCTTCAGATATGGTGGTATAGTTTAGGATTGATCATATTACATGTACCCAATTTATGTAGGTACCTTCTATTCATATGGAATATGTGGTGCTAAAAGAGACCAGGATTCGATTTTATGATCTGATGGTGAATGTTATTGTTCCCTCCTAGTTTTTTAAAATGGATATCCCCTTCTCCCATTTCCATGAAGGCCTATATTTTACTCTTATGGTCTGTGGACTATTGAAAGTTGATTCGGGTGATTACTAAGATCATGTTACCTTTTCCCATTTTGATTATTTTTATGACTTGTTAAATGTGGAAATGTGGCTTTTTGTACATCGATCTAGGGTACAGTTTTCCCCAATCATAGTTTTAGAGACTGATAAACCGAAGATGAGTTTCATGAGTAGGGATGGCCATTATCAATATCTTTTGATGTTGTTTGATATTAGTATGACTCTTGATGTTTTCATTGATTTAATGAATTGAATATTCCATGAATATATAGATAAATTTTTGGTAGTAATAATGGATGATATTTTGGTTTTTCATGATCGGAGAGCGAGCATGAGAACTATGTGTATTTGGATCAAGAAATTATGTGGAGTATTTGTATGTATTGAAAACCTTTGAAATAGAATTTTTGGATCCAGGAAGTGATGTTCTTGGGGCATGTGATTTCTAATCATGGCATCTTTGTTGATCCTCAGAAAGAGAAGGTTGAATTTTCATGGTAAGATTTATGAAACATATTTGATATTTAGAGCATCCTTTTTCATGATATATATTATTGATAAGTGATCAAGGATTTATCAGTTTTGGTGTCAATGTTTTACATGAATACCATGAAAGGGGTGGAATTTAAATATGATGAAAATTGTGAGTCATCATTCTATGATCTCAATTAACTTCTAATATCAGCTCCAATTTTTATCTTACATTAGCTCAGTAAGGGGTAAATGTTTTTTATTCCTCTAATGCTAATATTTGTTTTTTCATATGTATGATAATTAAGTGGTGGATTACGAATCTCACCATCTTCAAAAATGTCAGAATAATTACACCACTCACAATTTAGTGATTTTCATAGTTATATGAGAACATAAATGTTAGAATCAATAACATTTCATGGAATGGATCATGAATGTTTTAAACCAAAATATTATGAAATATATATTTTAATAAAAATTAAATGATCATAGATAGAGATGGTTGGTGGAATTTCTTTATATGTTTGACATTATAATATCCTATAGCATGTGAAGGGGAATTCCATTGTAGATCTTTTAGTAAGATTATACCATCATAAGTTTTTTTGGAATTGAAGAAGGAGTGGACCCTTATGGAACACTTCAGTCAGTTGAACCTTGATTTTATGTAGGTTTTTTAAGATATAAATCTCCATCTACCATTTTTTATATTCTATTGGAACTATAATTGGTTGAGGAAATATAAGTAATTATTGAAACCATATGGAGGGGATACCATTTATGGTTATCCTCTCACATAATATGGTATTCCCCATTTTGAATATTGGTTTTCCATCCAATTATATGTGAGGAGATCCATTTTCTTATACATTCGTATTTCTTCATGGTTAATTCATATAGGAAATATAAGGATGTATTATTTTATGATAAGATGGTTTTGGAGGCTAAATATGAACTAAAACATTGTTTATTATGTTTCCCATTTTTTGAAAATAAAATTGATAATGTCAATGAATATAAAATCTCATAGATTACTTTATCCCCTTTTGGTTATGGTATGGAAATTTTACTAGGTTTAAATGGAAAATATTTTCTGATTAACATGGAATCCCAAATTGAGGAGTAAAATTTGGGTAGTGATTGATCAGTTGAAAACATCATCTCAATTCATTCTAATTGTAGAATAATAACGTGGAAGATATGGGTTTTCTATATGTAGTGGATATTATTATGTTTCCTAGATTTCCCAATAAAATTATTTTTGATAATGATCCATGGTTTACCTCACAGTTATAGAAGAGTATCCAAGAGGTGATGTGTACTCATATTAGGTTGAGTAAAAATTACCATCCATTGATATACGGTCAGACAAAGCATGTTTTTCATATAATTAAGTATATGATCTTTGAATCTATCTTTTATTTTAGTTGATTATGGTATTTCTATATGGGACTAGTTGAGATATATTATGACAATATTTAAAAGTTTTAGACTAGAATGGTTCCCTTTGAGTCCTTTTATATTCACCTATTAAAGTCACCTATTTATTTTTTATAGGATGGATTGTACTCTATTATTGGACTGAGACACATTTAAGATATTTCACGGAAGATTTTGGATATATGTTGGAATCTAGTTATAGGTTAGAGTCCGCAAAAATCATTTGATGATCATCCATGTCATATTTTTTTGATAATTACTTCTCCCCCATTGTGTCTCCATTGTATTTGAAAATTGCATATGTTGTCTCTGAGATATGTTAGACCATGTGAGGTCACTGAGTGGATTTGTGCTGGATGCTTATTATTTGTAATTTCCTCTTTAGTTGGTAGATATTAATTATTTTTTCATCATATCTAATCATAGAGTGTACCATCATGATCCATATCACCTATTGAGTTGGGAATAAATCATATTTGATCTATAAGTTTATGTTATCAAGAAGATAGTGGATATTTCTTACTCTCATGTAAATTCCTTCCATGGTAAGATTATTTCATAGGCAAGGGTCTTTTGGAGAAACCAATCAGTTTATCATGAGACATGAGAGTGTTATTCCTTAATGATTGATATGTGGCCTCACATTTTTCAAAATATTATTCTTCCACATGTTTTTTTGGGAATAGAATGTCTTATGGTGGCATGTTTTTAGAATATAATTTACTAATTTCATGTATTAATCATATCCCCTTTTAGTTACCTCTTTTTTGGGTATGTTTTAGAACTCAAAATTATTGAATTTATTTTATTGGAAAAATCACCTAATGTTAACGGAAATTTTTTTTCTTTATTTAATGGATTCAGGGTATAAATATTTAACATGGTTAGGATAATATCCTTTAAAATCAGGGGTTTTATCTTTCTATTAGACAAATCCCATCATTTAATATTAACATGATGTAAACCATTTTTCAAGAAGATGTAATTAAATGGTAGAAGGAATGAAATTCATAGACATCATGACATGGGTTCTTGTTGTGAAATAGATTATGTAGCACCACTAGTTTGCGGTATGTAACCTTTTTTGTATGTTATATTCATTTAAATTTGATGGGTAATTATTTAGATAGTTTGAAAAGGTATTGCAATAATTTTGGGGATTTCCTAAGGGAGAACGGTTTTAGAATGGTTAGGTGAAACCACGCTAGATCTCCCAGAAACCAGGCATGCTAGGGCATTATGATTCACATCGTTTCTGATACGTTTTTCTTACCATGCATGGAAACCTTGTTGGGTCGCTATTAAGGTAGTATCTATTTCACAGTTAGAGCATGGTTTTCCTGACCATTTAATTTAATCGTGATTGGAAATAAAAGGGTTGTTTTTAATTGTGGGTTCACTTTGGATTTTCCCAAAACACCTCGTCTCTTCTACTATATGATCCCTACTAGGTTTTATTGGTTTTCAAGTGTTAGAAGGGATATCCCTCTCATTTTGGAATCAAATAAAAGGTGTTTCAAGGTGTGGTGAAGGTGATTCACTTCTAGAAAGACTTATCTCTTGGATGATTCTTTATTTTCCATAGATCTAGTTCTGCCTCTCACTCAATTTTCTAGATATACATATTTTTAGTTGAGATATAGGGTTATTGTTTCTCAAAATAATTATTTTGGAGTTTCTTAATTTTAATAAATGTGATCAATAGTGGTTTTGGTCGATATTTCACCTAGATTTTTTGTGTGGTTTTAAGCTCATTGGTTTCACCAAAACCCTAAGGCGGCTGGCTTTACACTCATTTCCATTTTGATAGAACCAGAAGGAATTAATTTCAAATTAATTTTTTTTCATGAATTTAATTGTTATCTTGATGTGCGACTTTGTTTTGTAACTCATTTATCATTTCATTATTGATTTTGGGAAATGATTTTTTGTTGTGCAATAAACTTGTGTTAATTTTTAAATGGTAATTTTAAAAAGGGTGTGTTGGTTTATTTTACTGAAATTGACATAAAATTTTTTTTTTTAGTAAAATGGGGATTTTATTGAAAATTGGATGGGAATGGATGTTACAGAAGAGTTTTTTTTAAGAACGTGATTTTATTAAATGGGTTGGTTTAAAAACTCATATGGCTGGTAATTGTTTGAATGGAATGATTGATGAAAAATGTTGGTTTATATGTTGTGAAAATTTTGTGTTGGCATGTTGTTATGTTGGAAAATTGTAATTTGAATTGTTTTTTTATGTGGTAAATATATATTTGTGTAATTTTTATGGATCATGGGTGTGAATGTTTCACTTTCAAGGAGATGGTCATGAATGTTCCATCATCAAAAAGGGATGGGGATTGGTCTGATGTCCCACATCATGAAAGTGATGGGTTGGTCATGAATGTTCCATCATTAAAGTAGCACCGTGATTGTGTGAATGGTATGAATGAAATATTTTTTTGGACATTATAGTGTGTGGGGTTGAGAAATATATGCGGTCATGATAAATGAAATGTTTAATGTGATGTTTGTTCACATTCCATGGTTTTCCATTAGATTCGAAAATTCACTTTGTGTAAAGATGTGTTTGGATTGATCGTGAATATTAAACCAGTTCATTGAATTTATATAATTTTCTTCATATATTTTGTGATTATTTGTCTTATTATAGTGGCATATCTTGGGTAGTCATTTGAAGAAACATACTGATTATTTTTTACCCACCACCTTCTTTGGCAGTTTGGTTCTTTTGGTGATTTTTTTCGATGTCACATGTAATGTTCCAAATAAAATTTCTTGAGTGGTTCATCATGATGTTTGGATGGTATTTTTTTTGTTGGAGCTTGGATCATGGTGTGGAGTTGTGGAGTTGTGTCATATCTTCATGGGTTTTTTTGTTTAGTCCTCCACTACTTACTCTAGTATTGGATTATTGTGGTTTATTGTATTCTTTATTGTTTGTGGTCATAAAATGAGTTGTTAATTGGGTTTCTTAATGGTATTGTGTTTTATTGGTATAAATTGTTGACATTAATCATGTATTGGTGGTTGATTATGTTATGTTTTGGTTAGTTTCTTTTAAATAAAATGGAAAATCATCCCCACCAATTCTTGGAGCCTTGGAATTTATTGCCTGCCTATGGCGCTTTGGGTATGTCACCTATGGAAAAGTATCAGTTTACCACCCTATCAAGACAATGGGATAGGTCTTGGTATTACATATGTTATCAGCTTGTTCGGTCCATGATTTACATGTAATGTTTATCTTGTTTTGTCATGACATTAATTTTTAGTAATGGTGTTTACCATCATTCTTGTTTGATTCCTCGTGTTGGGATGGTAGAAAGTCCCAGTAATTTCATAACATAAAATTTTTAGCATTAAAGGATATAAATAAACCTTTTATGATTAAGATTATATTACTAGGGATTTGGGTACATGAGTGTTTTGGAGGCACAAATAGAAGTGTGGTCTCATTGTCATGGGTGTAGCCAATGAGAAGAGTATTGAAAGCATGGTATAAATGACATCCCACTAGGATGCATTTTCCATTAGGAATAATGATTTATGTTGTTATATAAAGGTGTTGACTTGTGAATAATATAGAAATTTTTTTCAAATGTGAAAATTTAAATGTTGAATTGTCGTTGTAATTTTAAAATGGGTTAACTAACAAAGCATCATTGATTTTTCAATGGCGGAATACACATGGTATAATTTGTATTTGGAAAGCACATTAGTGAAAGATGTAATATATATGCATATGAAAATTTAATCCTTTATGTTTTTGGAGAGTGAAAATTAAGGTTGTTCTTGTGTTGATAGAAATGTCCCCGAGTATGCATCATAAACACCAACTATACAAAGGTACTAAAAACATGGTTACACCTTAGCCGTATGTTAACCAACAGTTTTCCAATAGCATCATTCAGGAATTTCAAAACATTCAATATGCACTGAAACCAGAAACTCTTATTATGATATCTATCAATTATGGAATTCCAAGTGATTTTTGTATTTTTTTCATGAGTGGTGGTGTGAACCCTAATACTAATAGCAAGAGAAATTGGGAGAAGTTTTATCAACAATGTGGAGCACATAAGGATTAGACCACTAGATTTTTAAAACATTACCCTTAACACAAAAGTACGAATCTAAGATTTTACTGTGTTTATATTGTCCATATGAAGTGGTATTTTACAAAAAAAGCTTCAGAATTTCATAATTGCAGGAAAATAGGTCATCTTCATTATTATCATCCTAATGCTCTAAGGTCGGGTTTTCGAAACACTCTTTAATGGTAACAAGCATCTTATTACTTGATGGGATGGGGGAAAAACCTACCCCACGTCAACAAATTCTAGTTTTTCATGGTTAGTCAAAAAATACTATGACTCCTCAACATGGAAATTTTCATCAAGGTAATAAATACCATATTGTAGAAATCAAATAATTATATGTTGTCAGGAAGGTTTTGGTGGATGATTAGTCAGGACCACCTTAGTGAGAGGTATGGTTCTTTTTAATTTTACCTTTATGAAAGTTTTTTTTGATATGGGTCATTTAAATTACTTCATTGATTATTTTGTGGTTTATTTTTTGTGTTTTAGTGTGAAAATGATTCTTTTTGTAATGAACACCAAACACTTCATGGTTGAATTGTGTGTAGAAAGTTATTTTGAAAATAATTTAGTATATTTAAGGATTGAGAGGAGTTAATGTGGGATTTATCAGTTCTTGAGATGAAGGATAATGATCTAATCCTGGGAATGGATTGGTTGATGATAAATAAGGCCCACATCAACTATTATGCACGAATGGTGAGTTTTATGATTGATGATGACGTTGAAAAAATAATTAGTGGAGGGAAATATTTGAAGGTGGGTGAATCTAGTTTTTTGGAACCAGTATCTGGTATTTAATCATATTAGTTGGAATAATTTTCTATGGCATCAATGGAAGAGGACTATAAGAGAAATTTTCTAACAGAGTTCGATCATATTTTCGATGTCTATCTAGAATATTTCACTGGGTTTACACCCATTAGAGAAGTGGAGTTTTTTATTGATCTCCCCCTGGAGGCCAACCCTATATATCTTTAGTCTAACCATATGGAAGTAATTAAATTACGTTAATTCATTGTATAGTTTGAGGATTTAGATAACAAAGGGTCCATCCATCCTAGCATGTCTCTATGGGTAACACTGCTTTTTGGTAAAAATTGGATGGTGGAAATCTGCGATCTGTGATGATTATTGTAAGAATAATCTAGTCATGATAAATAACATATACCCACTCCCACGCATTATTATTTTTTCAATCCATTGATGTGAGATCAATGGATCACCATGATTAATATTTGGTCAGGATATCATCAATTGCAGGCATGGAAGGAGGATATTTTTAAAACATCTTTCAAAAGTAGATACGACCATTATGAGTATGTTTTTAGGTCCTTTGCTCTAACGAATGGACCAATGGTATTTGAGGAATTTATGAATCAAATATTTCAAAATTTTCTTGATTATTTTTTAGTTTTAATGGTTGATGATATATTAGTGTATTCTATAACATGGGTGGCGTAGGAGAAATACATGGTGATGGAGTTGGGGATCTCGAGTGATCATTTGTTATATGCCAACTTATTGAAGTGGGGTTTTTGGATAAAGGAGGTTCATTTTCTTGACCCTGTTATTTATTAAATTAGTGTTTTAGTTGATCCAGGAATGATAAAGGTTGTTATCTTAGAGAAACTGGAAAAGGATGTTTTTGAAATATAGATTTTCCTTGATTTAACTAGCTATTATCGATTTTTCATTCGCAATTTTAGATGATTATCCACATCATTGAAGGATTTTATAAGGGTAAATGTTCCATTTCAATGGAATGTGTTGTGTCATAAATCTATTGAATAACATGATGATCACCTTACATCATCCCCAATCCTGATTCTGCCAAAACATTGAAAAATAAAAACTGTGTTTTGTGATGCATCCTTATTAGGGTTGGGGGTGTTTTCTCATGTAAGGAGATCATGTGTTTGTGTATGGATCAATACAGTTAAGGTTTCATTATAATTAAAACCCAATGTAATATTTGAAGTTGGTAGGAGTGGTTAATTATTTGAAAATGTGTTTTCATTACCTCTTCGGATTGAAATTCGTGTTCTTCTATGATTATAAAAACTTGATGAATATCTTATCACAATATTATTTTTACTTGAGGAAAATTATATGGATTTAGAATCATTAGATGTTATATTTTGACTTCATGTACGCATCAGATAAGGTAAATTCAATTGCAGGTGCATTAAGTAAGATGTTTTATGCTCGGGTGGTGAAATAAGCACCAGATCAGAGGCAGTTGATGTCTGTTATAACTGACATGCAGTAGGAATGTGAGCAGCATGTTAATAGATCGGTTATGTTTCGGGTGTCATTGGATATTTATTTGGTTGGTTAGTTTAAAGCATCATAGGTGTATTATTATATGTGTATGGAAATGACATCAAAACTCAATGATTGGTAGACCATTCAGGGCTGGAAACTGAATTGGAATTCAATTTTTTTTATTCGGAATCAGATGGGTTTAACAGTTTCCTTTCAAGAAGAAAATTATTATAAATTACCATCTTTCCTAGTTTGATATCCTTCATGGTATTTATAATATCTATAAATAATTTAAAGAGTAGTTTTTGTGGAATGGTATAAAAATGAATGTGGTGGATTTTGTTTTGAGATGCTTGAATTGTCGGCAAGTCAGGGTAGAGCATTAACGAATTACAAATATGTTACTATCTCTACCAATGCTTCTCTAGAAGTGGGAATATATAGTAATGGATTTTGATACAAGTATCCCAATAATAGTAATAAATAAATATTAAATATGGGTGATAGTGGATCGCCTCACTAATTCGGCCAATTTAATCCCTATTCATGAATCTAATACAACAGAGGATCTATGTAAAATAATTAACTATGAGGTTGTCAATATGAACAGTATTCCCATTTCAATATTAGAAGTTGCAGTTCTATGATTCACATCTAATTTTTGTAAATCTTTGTGGAAATCCCTTGTGACATAGTTAACGATGAGTACAGTGTACAATCCTCATACATATTTTTAATCCATGAAAATTATAATTACATTGGAAGACATGTTATGTGCATTTGTGATTGATTTTGGTGGTTCTTTGGAAGAACCATTTTCATTTGTGGAATTATCATAAAATAAAAAGTATAATGACATAATAAATATGGCTGAATTTGGAACATTATATGGGTGTCTGTGTCATTCTCCACCATATTGGGTGGAAAGTGTTGATACATCATTGGTTGGGATAATCCTTTTTCTTATAGACTATAGAAAAGATCATGTTGATCAGGAAGATAACGGAGATGGCTCAGAGTTGTCAAAAATTGTACATGGACCATCATCGATGGATGTTGTTGTTTGAAGTTGGTTATCATGTGGTCAAGATAATCTCACCTAAGTTGTGACATCATTGGTTTGGAAAGAAATGAAAATTATCTCCAAGGTCTATTGGGCCTTTCGTGATACTTGTATGAGTTTGAGAGAAGGAATAATAGTTGGATTTTCCCCCATGGTTTATTGTAGTTCACAATTTGTTTCATGTATCGTAGTTCAAAATGTCATAGCTGTATCGTGACCATGCGATTCATTGGGATCATGTCCAGCTAGATCTGGATGATTTTTTGTATCATGTTTTATTGTGGATTGTGTAAAATGAAGATATAGTCTTGTGTGGCAATATAATTGTCCTAGTTTTGATTATTTCAACAGTATGGTTAGATTCAGGAGAGGAATAGGGAGTGACATAAAGATATGGTTGGATAATGTACCAACCACTTTCAAAAAAGCAATGGTTTTCTACATTCCTAGGATGGAATGTCCAATGGTTGGGAAAATTTATCACCACATTTTTTGAGATAAGTATCCTTTGTTTAAAATATTATATATATGTATCATTGTTTGGTAATTTTTGGGAGAGTTTGGGAAGAATTCAGAATGGTTTTAGGGAATTTATAAGGGAGAACTGCTTGATAATAGTTATGATAAATCATGAAGGATCTCCAGGAAACCATTCAAGTGGAGGTAGTGTACTTCACCCGGTTTACACACGATTCCATGTATGAGAACCAATATGGGACCCTGTTGATTAAGTTTCAAGAGCATTGTTAGTGAAAAGTTTTCCTAACCGTGCATACTAACTGTGCAAGGTAATAAATACATGGAATTTAATTTCAGGTTCACTCAGGATTTTCCAAAAACTCTTTCTCTCTTCTATCATAAAAACCCTCCTTAGGATTTTTGGTTATAAACGGTTATTGAGGCTCTCCCAGTCAATTTGTAAGTGAATCAAATGTTTTTCATGGTGTGGTAAAGGATATTCTCTTCTGATAATCCTTCTCTCATGGATCATTCTTTATTTTACTTAGATCATTTACTCATTATCTCCCATTTTCTAGATCTACCTATTGCACAATTAGATCTAGGGCTCTTCCTTCTTAAAATGATGAGTTTGGGGTTTTGTGATAGTAATAAAATGGATCTCTGAAGGTTTTGGTGGATATTTTTCTCATATTGGTAGTGCGGTTGTGAGTTTGATGATTTCACCAAAACACAAAGTTTGGTGGTTTCACTCTCATTTCCATTTTGATAGAACTAGAATGCGATAATTTAAAATTAATTGTTTTTATTGAAATTAGTAGTGATTATTATGTGTCATTCTTGTTTGGAACCCATTTATTCTTACATTGTGGATTTGGGGGACATGGGGTTTTTTTGTGGAATATTGTAGTGTAAGATTATAAATGGTGATTTTAAAATATATGGGTTGGTTCGTTTTATGGAATATGTGTTGAAAAAATGGTTTTCAATAAAATGAGGGTTTTATTGAATGATTTTAAGAATAGATGTGGGAAAATTGGGTTTTCAAAAGATATATTATAATTTAATTTTTTGGTTTAAAAGATTCATTGGGTGTTAATTGTTATATTGGTATGATAGATGAAAAATTACATTTATATGATGCGAAAATTTTGATTTGGATTGATGTTATAGTTGAAAATTTTATATTGAGATGTTGTTTTAATGTTTTAAATATCTATTTTCATTGATTGGATGGATGGTTGTCATGATTGTAGCACCAGAAAGATGATGGTTGTCCACGTTTAATCATAATAAAGGGAAGGTGATGGGTGTGAAGTCCCATGCCATGGATGATATGGGTTGGTCGTGAGTCTTCCGAGATTAATGTAGCATCATGATAGAATGAATGGTGTGAATGAATTTTTTTGTGACATATTTTTTATTAGGGTTGAGATATGTTTGTGATCACGATAAATTAAGTGGTTAATGGAATGTTTGTTTCCATTCCATGGCTTTTCATTAGATTGGGAAAATTGAATTGGGTAAAGAAGTGTTTGGCTTGTGATTGATTGTTTAACTGTTTAATTAACATTATATAAAATATTTTATTTAAATTGAACTAACTTGTTCTATACTAGTGTCATGTATAGGGATGTCAGTTGGGAAAAACCTAAGGTTTATTCTCTAGTCATCCCCTACTTTGGAAATTTCGTTCTTTTGTAGATATTTTATTTAGGGGCATAGGTAATGGGAAAACATATCTTGTAACACCCTAATAGTTTTGTTAAGTATATATATATTTTAGATATTATGTTATACGTAAAGGAATCTTACACTACACATAACACTATCTTTGCTTGCGTTACATGCAATCGTGACCTTCCTCGATAGCGTGTGTAGTACGCAATACCGAGTTTTACTAAACAATGATATACTATTATAATATTATGAACTAGCCGTTATGAATAGAATTAACTGAATTTTTAATTTTATAACATTATAAATCATCTTACACATTTTCTAGAATGAGGTATGAAAAAAATTTAGTTTTTCAGATAAAAGAAGTATTTTTTAAAAAAATGCAGTTTTACCGCCTTTTGATGGCGCACAGATTTTAAATCTTTTTTTAACATGTTTATAAGTTCAATTTTACAAAATAAAATTCTTCTTTGGAATCAAGATATAAAAATTTACTTTGGATAAAATTTCCATATTATTCTGGTAACTTTCATATTTTGATGAATAGTAAAAACACAAAAAAAAATTATTAAAAACAAATTTTTTTAACACAATATTTTATATGGATAGATTATATTTTAAATTGGTTTTCAAGTGTAATTAGAATATGTTTTTACCATTTAATCCAATTTTGGTCATTGGAATTAATTTCACTTTGAAATTGGACATAAACAATTGATGATCTTTTGATAGTTATTGTTTTTTAAAAACATTCTATTTGTTTTGATAATGGGATTTAATTTTAAAATTAATTAATTCCACTTCTAATTTTTGAACTTGGAAAAATAGACATAATTTTTGAATTCAGAATATCAAATATAGCTTAGGCTTAATTTTTGGTATTTTTCTGAAAAACAAAAATTATTGAGGAATAGTGAAAACATTGAGTTTTAGGTAAAAATGGGTACATAATACTTATATAAGTTCAATGAAATTCATTGGAGTAATTTTATAATAATTTTAAATTTAAAAAAATTGTATTGAACTTTTCACCATCTTTTACCCACCTCCTTGGAGCTTTTGCAATTGTTCATAAAACGTAATTGTATCGCTTTTGTGAGTTGAATTTCGAAAATCTGAGAGACACGGTTAATATAAAAGAGTAAAATGTGGTTCAATTAGATAAAAATAATTTGTGGTGATTAGTAACTTTTTACTTTTATTTACCACGGTTAAAAAGAAATAGGGTAATGCAAGGTTAAAAAAATTATAATAAATCCAAATTACCTTAACACTTGTCCAAACCTTATTGGATGAGTAATGGCCGACCATGAGAATGCTTGGGTCAATTTTGCGACCCCATGGAGCCACTTATGAAAGACAATGACACATTAGGTTAATTAATTTAATGTCAAGACAAAATTGGCATTAACAAAAAAATCATTTAGTAATTAATTTTTATAAGGGGATATATAAATTATCTTTTCAACTATAAATATTCCATGGAACGATAAAAAGACTTCCTACATGTTGGTATTTTTTTTAATAATTTTTAGATATCATATAAATTAAATTATTTATGACACAATAATGATGCAGTATTTACGTCATTATTAAATGATTTAAATAAATAAGATTAAAATGATTAAAATATTTTCCAAAACAGGTCCAATTATGATTGGATGATTTTATTTAGACCATTAGCCATCCTATATTCATCTTTAATGATTTTTTGACATTTTGAAACTGATGATATGTTTATAATAAAATAATATTTCCACACATTCCAAAGATGCACCTCTCCTCCCTTATAAAAGGGCACCTCCTCCCTCTCCTACTCACACCACTTTGAGCCTTAAATCTTGGCCAACCCCTACCAATTTCACTTTCCCACTTCCTTATAAACCTACTAGAAGTACTGGTCTTCTCAAAAGACCATCTCTAGTTCCCTAAGAGAAAGTTTACAAGAGGCACTTCGAAGAAGATGTAATACCTTCTATCATTTTATTCAAGTTCCATTCTTCTTCTACTCCCTCTTCTTTATTTGTTTCACTATGAGGTAATAGAATCAGTATCCCTCATATACTGATATGTTATTATAAATATGAAACAACCCTATTTCACCTCTTATCCATCCTACGGTAAACAAAATCACTACGCGTGCGTATGTACGGAATACCATCTCCACACTATGGTGTAATATGTTTTCCACCACCACCATAAATGGATGGATATAACGGTGTAAATAAAAAACTATATATGATTATTGTAATGTGGTATTATTTATGAAATATTATACATACACTTCAATACAATTCCACGATCATGGGAACGATATCATCCCTCGTGCGTACGTACAGCCTACCGTCGCCACGATGTGATGCGACTCGTTCTATATGATCTTCATTGAATAATGATTATATAAATGAAATGAATGAATTAATATGATATATATTACACTAATACCATTCTGTAATAGATGTATATATATCCTATAAAGGGGAATATGAATTTATTCGACAAAACATGCATAAGAACATAAAGCAATAAACACCCGAATAACAAGTAGTATTGAAATATTAATACTAAAAAGATAAAAATATGACCCTATATGATATCATAACAATAAATATGATTATGTAATAAGTCAATTAACATTATTTAAACCATATTACAGGAGGTTCGGATTCATAAGAAGCATATTGGACCTAAGGTAAGGGAAAATTTCACAATCTCATTTTTTCCACGATTGTTTATACTTTGGTATTTACTGGGGTGTATTTTATCATCCACATCCATGTTTCCTCAATATGTAATATTATTAAATCCTCCTAAAATTGTTTAAATCCAATTTTACTAATCAGTGAGTTTTTTTAAATGATATGAAAGGAATCTTTTGTCGTTTTTCTGACGAGGTAATTTTTGACTTTTCCGGCCAAAGTACGAGAAGAATGTTTTATTTAACTTATACGGCATGAATGGATTTTTAGAACATTATTTCCAAAAATCTTCCTTTACAAGTGTTAATATTTATTTTTAATCAACTTCTTTTAGTTTAAAATTGTATGACATTTTTTTAAAGGAAAAAATGTTTTTGAAGTAGAAATGATATTTTCCTCATGGATGTAGTTCAAGTGATTTATCAAAATTATTTTCAATCTATGATAAAATAGGGATTTGTTTCTATCCCTATTTTTACATTGATTTGATTATTTTATAGTGGAATTAATTTTATGATGTAATTTTATATTATATGGGTTATGTTATGATGGAATGATGTTTAAGAATCCCATTTTTATGACATGGGTTATGCTATGATGTATGATTTATGATTTTGTGGCACACATAAGAATGGTTTCATTATGAGATGGGTGGAACTTATATCTCCCTCCAATTAATTGTGTAAAGATTTCTATCTCATGAGATAGACATCGCTGGAATGAAAAGTTAAACCGGTTCAGTGATATAGGATCGGAACAAGGATTGAACTCCATTCAGTAATGGACTTTGTCCTTTATGATGATCTTGGAAATGAGCCTTGACTAATATGAAATGATTTTCTATAATTATGTGTGTATGCCAAAAAGTTTCATGTTTTCTGTTATGATTATTTGTGATTACATTTCATTCCTAATATGTATCCCATGACATGATATTATGACCACTTTTGCAGGTTAAGATTTTCAAAATTTTATGTTCTTATGAATATAATATGACTGATTTTTCTTTTTTTTACCCTTACTAAGCATTTGAGCTCACACTTTTGTATTTTTTCTTTTCCCCAGGTCAGGAAGAAGGATATTAAGTACGATATTCAAAAAAAGGGACTCTAGATATGATGAAATAAATTGGAGGCAATATAGTTGATTTTATGAACAAGTTGTTTATGTTTCCCAGTTTCTAAAGACACTATACCTATATGGTCCTTTCATGGTTTTGTTATATGTTGTAATAAGTATGCTTCAACTCTGAAGTTATAATAATGTTTGTAAATTATGGGTCATTATAGTTGGTATCAGAGGAAAGGTATAGTCAACCTTTGGAAACTTGGATTTGAAAGCCTTAGTAAGAACCCTAAGGATAAGTCAAAGTATAGAACACAATATTAGTGTTTTAGAAATGGACATGAACAGCCTATGATAAGACCTTAAGTGTGAAATTTTATTATTTATTATGTGGTTTTCCAATTATGATTAGTGTTTCTCACACTATGCTTCTTGGTTTTAGTCAATGGCTGGAACCCGAAAGAACTGTGTTAATGCTGAATATGATGGGAAATTCAATTATTGTCCCCCTGAGCAACCAAATGTTATGGGAGCTGGAATGCAAAATCATTTAACCATGCTCACAAAACATTCTCAAGCTATGAACCATGCAGGACATCCAAATGAGCAAAGGAAGCAGCAACATTCTGTTGAATCCTTCCTCAGGCAGCGTCCACCTTCATTTAGCAGGGCTTCTGATCCATTAGTAGCTTGACAATGGATTAGTACCACTGGAAAGATATTTTTAGTTCTACAATGTTCACATCATGACAAAGGCATCTTAGTAGTCTATCATTTGGAAGGTGATTCTGATCAATGGTGGAATCCTTTAAAGAATACGAGTCAATGAGATGAAATTGAGTCCATGGAATGGGACGAGTTCAAGAACATATTTTTCAATAAGTACTTCCCTTGTATTCTTCCAACAAATATAGAGGAGGAGTTTCTTGAACTGAAGTAGGAGGATGATGAATCAGTTGGTACCTACGATGCTAATTTTACAAGACTTTCAAGGTACGCTTCCGGAATTATTATCCAACCTGAGAGTAAAATCGATCAATTCTTTGGTGGCTAAAAACGAAGTCTTTGAATGGAATTATCCATAAGGGACTTCAATAGGTATGTGGAAATTGTTCGATGTAATCTCATGGTTGAGATAGAGATTGGAGTAACCCATTAGACATATGGGTTTTATAAGAAGAGGAAAATGGAATTCAATGGAAAATCTAAAGACCACACTAAAAAGAAGATGAGTTTTTCTTTATTCATAAATTGTGGAAAGAAACATTGAGGGAATTTTCTTAAAGGGACAAGAAAATGTTATAAGTGTGGAAATGAAGGTCATCGGGTAGTTGAATGTCAAAATAATGGGAATAAGATATCGAATGATGCGAACAAAGAAGGGATACGTAGAACGCACCTCCTACACTTCAATGATTCAAGTGTATAGAGATGGGGCATTATGAAAATCAATGCCTAAATCCAAGGGTTGTTGATGATGATCAACATCAAAAAACTCTTAAGGCCAATGATAAAGGAATGTCACATGCAAATACTATTGGCGATGTAGAGTTCGATAACAAAGTAGTGAAAGGTACACATACCATCCACTCTAAAGTAGCAAATGTATTATTTGATTCTAGATCCACCCACTCTTTTATTTTTGAAGAATTTTCTATGGGTATCGCAATATTATCTCAACAATTAGATATTGAGTTAGCTGTGACAACTCCTAATGGAACAACTGTCACATAAAAAGATTATAATTATTCTCCGATTGAAGGTTGTGGGAAAGTGCTTCCTGTAAATCTTGTGATCCTTTCTATAGTGGAATTTGATGTGATTCTTGGCATGGATTGGCTTTCTTTATACGGAGCTCATATCAATTTCCAAATAAGAGAACTCACATGTAATATTCCAGATCAATCTATGATCGTCTATCGATGCAAGGATGAATATAAACTTCCAGAGTAAATTTATTCCATCTTATGGGTCTTGATTCCAATAAATGAAGGTTATTTATCTCAAATGGCTGGAGAGAAACTCATGATTAAAAATATTCCCATTGTACAGGAGTTTGATGATGTCTTTCCGGAGGAATTGTCGTGTCTTCTACCAAATCGTGAAGTTGAGTTTTCTATAGAACTCATACCGGGTGCTTTACCTATTTCAGAGACACCTTATAGAATGGCCCCAATTGAGTTGCAGGAATTGAAGAAGAAACTCCAATAGAATCTTGATAAAGGATTCATACGCCCTAGTGCATCTCATTTGGGGAGCACCTGTTCTATTTTTTATGAAGAAAGATTGATCAATGAGACTCTGTATTGATTATAAAGAACATAACAAGATCGTGATCAAGAACAAATATCCTCTCCCGCGCATCGGTGACTTATTTGACCAATCAGGCGAAGCTAAATACTTTTCCAAGACTGATCTTCATTCAGGGTATCATCAATTAAGGGTCAAAAAGGAGGATATACCAAAGACAGTTGTTCGTAAAAGGTATGGACACTATGAATTTATAGTGATGCCATTTGGTCTTACTAATTCCCCGGCTATCATCATGGACCTGATGAATATATTCTTTATAGACTATCTTGACCATTTTGTGGTAGTCTTTATAGACAATATTCTTGTCTATTCAAAGAGCAAGGAATAACGTGAAGATCACTTGATAATTGTATTGAATTCCCTAAGAAAGGAGATGCTTTATGTCAAATTTACCATGTGTGAATTTTGGATTCAAAATTTTTCATTTTTGGGTCACATAATCTCAAAAGAGGGGATATCTGTGGATCCAGCAAAAATAGAGGTTATCGAAAGATGGTCGAGACCAACAACAATAACTGAGATCTGAAGTTTTCTTGGTTTGGATGGATATTATCGACGTTTTGTGAAATATTTTTCACGATTATCTAATCCACTCACAAGGTTGACTAGAAAAGGAGTTTAGTTCATGTGGATAGAGGAGTGTGAAGAAAATTTCAAGGAATTGAAGAGATGGTTATCCAGTGCACCTGTGCTCACATTTCCTTGTAGTGGAGAAGGGTTTGTGATCTACAGTGAAGCATCCAAGAAGGGATTGGGGTGTGTTCTCATGCAAAATGATATGGTGATATCTTATGCCTCAAGACAGTAGAAACTTAATGAGTAAAATTACCCAACTCATGATTTAGAGTTAGCTACGGTAAGCTTTTCATTCAAGATTTGGAGGCATTATCTTTATGGTGAAAGGTGTGATATTTATACTGATCTCAGAAGTTTAAAGTATATTTTCACACAAAAGGAGCTGAATATGCGCCAAAAGATCCGATATTTATTGATTTACAATGGATGGATCTTGGATTTATAATTGCAGGGGGAAAATCTTATCTGTCTAAAATGAATGTTCAACCATCTATACATGTGAATATTAAAGAGGCACAAAAATAAGATGTAGAGTTACCAAAGAAGGTGAGAAATGTTCCTGAATTCAACCTTTATTGTGATGGGATAATAAGGTTCCACAATCGGATTTGTGTTCATCCAATCCCTGAATTAAAGAAGGAGTTTCTGGATGAAGCTCATAGTTCTTCATTCTATATTCATCCTGGAAGCACGAAGAGGTATATGGACTTGAATGAGTACTTCTGGTTGAATGTCATGAAAAGAGATGTTGTTGAATATGTTTCTCGATGCTTGGTTTGTCAGAATATTAAAGCTGAGAGACATAAGTCTAAGGGGATATTACAACCATTACCCATACTAGAATGGAAATGGGAAAACATCACTATGGACTTTTTCACTGGACTTCCTAAAACATCCAAAAGCAATAATGCTATCTGGGTTATAGTTGATCATATTACGAAGTCGGCACATTTCATTACTATTATGGAAGATTTCTCTCTGGATCAACTTGCCATGATATATGTAGTGGAAGTGGAAAGATTGCATGGAGTTCCATTTTCTATTATATCTGACCAGGATCCGAGGTTTACCTTGATGTTCTGGTAAAGTCTTCAGTATAAACTAGATACAAAGTTGAGTTTCAGCACTGCTTATCGTCCTCAGACAGACGGTCAGTCTGAAAGAACAATTCAAACTCTAGAAGGCATGTTAAGAGCTTGCTCTATGGATTTCAAAGGTGGTTGGGATCAACACCTACCTTTGGTGGAATCTTCCTATTATAATAGCTTTCGCTCCAGTATTAATATGGCTCCTTATGAAGCTCTATATTGAAAGAAATACAATACTCCAACTTGCAGGGATGAAGTTGGGGAAACAAAGCTATTAGGAACTGATCTTGTTGATGAGATGGCAGAAAAAGTCTGATCTATTAAACAACACGTTAGAGCATCTCAGAGACGACATAAAATTTATGCCGACAACCGAAGAAAATACCTAGAGTTTGAAGTGGGTGATAAAGTGTTCTTACGAATATCTCCTTGGAAGAGAGTAATGTGATTTGGGATGAAGGGAAAGCTGAGCCCAATGTATATCAGTCCTTTCGAAATACTGGATTGTGTTGGGAAGGTAGCATATTGATTGGTGCTTCCACCAAATATCCCTCATGTTCATGATGTGTTCAACGTATCTCTCCTGAGAAAGTACATACCTAATCCTTCACATGTACTAAGCTCAGAAGTTGTACCGCTGGAGCAAGATCATTCTTATGAAGAACAACCTATAGTGATTCGGTATCGTAGAAAAAAAGTCCTACGGAACAATACCACTAGCCTGGTGAATGTTTTATGGAGGACCCACCAATTAGAAGAAGCTACATGGGAGCTTGGGGATATGATGAGGGAGAGGTATCCTCATCTGTTTGTTATGAAGTGACGAATTTCGAGGGTGAAATTCAATTTAAGGATGGTAGAATGTAACACCCTAATATTTTATGAGAAGTATATATATTTTTACGTATTATGTTATACGCAAAGGAATCTTTCAATGCATAGAACACTAGTTTGTCTTGCGTTACACATAATCACAACCTTACTCGATAGCGTGTGTAGTACGCAATACGGAGTTTCACTAAACAACGATATATTTTTAAAATATTATAAACTAGCCTTTACGAATAGTATTAAATGAATTTTTAATTTTATAACATCATAAATCATCTTACACATTTTCTAGAATGAGGTATGAAAACAAAATCAGTTTTTCGGATAAATGATGTATTTTTCAAAAAAATGCAGTTTTACCAACTTTTTATGGTGCATGAATTTCAAATATAGTTTTTGACATGTTTATAAGTTCAATTTGACAAAATAAAATTCTTCTTTTGAATCAGGATATAAAAATTTATTTTGGATAAATTTTTTATATTATTCTGGTAACTTTCTTATTTTGATGAAAAGTAAAAACACGCTATATTTTAATTTAAAACAACTTTTTTCATCACATTAATTGATATGGGTAGATGATCTTTTTAATTGGTTTTATAGTGTAATTAGAATATATTTTTACCATTTAATCCAATATTGGTCATTGGAATCAATTTCACTTTGAAATTGGACATAAACAAGTGATGATCTTTTGATAGTTATTGATTCTTAAAAACACGCTATTTGTTTTGATAACGGGAATTACTTTTAAAATTAATTAATTCCACTTCAATGTTTTGAATTTGAAATTATAGAAATCTTTTTTGAATTAGAAATATTAAATATAGCTTAGGCTGAATTTTTGGTATTTTTATGAAAAACATCGATTTTTGATGAATAGTGAAAACGCTAAGTATTTGGTTAAAACAGACTATTTATTTAAATTATCATTTATTTGATATAAATTTATTTTAGGTAATAATTGGTACATAATACTTATATATGTTCAATGAACTTCATTGGAGTCAATTTGTAATAATTTTAAATTTAGAAAAATTTTATTGAACTTTTCACCGTCTTTTACCCATCTCCTAGGAGCTTTTGCAATTGTTCATAAAACATAATTTTACCGCATCTGTGAGTTGAATTTTGAAAATATAAGAGAAACAATAAATATCAAAGATTAAAATGTGGTTCAATTAGATAAAAATTATTTTTTGGTGAATAGTAACTTTTTACTTTTATTTACCACGGTTAAAATTAAATAGGGTAATTCAAGGATAAATGAAAATTATAATAATTCAAAAGTACGTTAACACATGTCCAAACCTTATTGGATGATTAATGGATGACCATGGGCATCCTTGGGTCTATTTTGGGACTCCATGGAGCCACTTATGAAATACAATGACACATTAGTTTAATCAATTTATTTTAAAGACAAAATTGGCATTAACAAAAAAATTATTTAGTAATTAATTTTTATAAGGGGATATATAAATTATCTTTTCGACTATAAATATTCATTGGAAATATAAAATGATTTCCTACATGTTGGTATTTTTTATAATTTTTATACATCATATAAATTTAATTATTTATGACACAATAATGATGCAGTATTTAATTCATTAATAAATGATTTAAATAAATAAGATTATAATGATTAAAATATTTTCCAAAACATGTCTAATTCTGATTGGATGATTTTATTTCGACCATGAGTCAACTTATCTTCATCTTTAATGATTTTTGGACCTTTTGAAACTGATTATTAGTTTATAATAAAATAATATTTTCACACTTTCCAAAGTTTCCCTCTCCTCCCTTATAAAAGGGAACCTCCTCCCTCTCCTCCTCACACCACATTTAGCCTTCAAGCTTAGCCGAACCCTGCCTATTTCACTTCCCAACATCCTTTGAAACATACTAGAGGTACTGGACTTCTCCAAAGACTATCTCTACTGCCTTAAGAGAACGTTTAAAGGAGGCACTTCGAAGAAGAGGTAATACCTTCTACCGTTTTCTTCAAGTTCCATTCTTCTTCTACTCCATATTCTTTAGTTGTTTCATTATGATCTAATAACATCAGTATCCTTCATATACGGATATGTTATTATAAATATGAAACAACCCTATTTCACCTCTTATCCATCCTACGGTAAACAAAATCACCACGCGTGCTACGTACGGAATACCGTCTCCAGGCCGTGGTGTAATATGTTGTCCACCACCACTTTAATTAGATGGATATAATGGTGTAAATAAATAACTATATTTGATTATTTTAAAGTGGTATTAATTCTGAAATATTATACATACACTTCAATACAATTCCAAGATCATGGGAATGATATCATCGCTCGTGCGTACGTACGGCCTTCCGCCTCCACAATGTGATGCGACTCGTTCTATATGATCTTCATTGAATAATGACTAAATAAAAAAAATTAATGAATGAATATTATATACATTACACTAATACAATTTAGTAAATGATGTATCTATATCCTAAAAGGAGTAATAAGAATTTATTTGACAAAACATGCATCAGAACATAAATCAATAAACACCCAAATAAAAAGTAGTAATGAAATATTATGACTAAGAAGATAAAAATATGACCATATATGATATCATAACAATGAGTATGATTCTTTAATAAGTCAATTAACATTATTTAAACCATATTATAGGAGGTTCGGATTCATACGAAGCATATTGGACCTAAGGTAAGGCAAAATCTCACAATCTCAATTTTATCCGAGATTGTTTGTACTTTGGTATTTACTGGGGTGTATTTTATCATCCGCATCCATGTTTCCCTAATATGTAATATTATTTCCATCCTCCTACAGTTTTTTAAATCCAATTTTACCCTTCGGTGGATATTTAGTAATAGAAATGAAAGGAATTTTAGTCGTTTTTCATACGTGGTACTTTTTGAAATTTCTGGCCAAAGTACGAGAAGAATGTTTTTTTAACTTATACGGCATGAATGGATTTTTAGAACATTATTTCCAAGAATCAACCTTTACAAGTTTTAATGTTTATTTTTAATCAAGTTATTTTACTTTAAAATTGTATGACATGTTAAGAAAGGAAAAATGTTTTTTATGTAGAAAGGATATTTTCCTCAAGAATACTTTTCAAGTGTTTTATCAAAACTATTTTCAATCTATGATAAAATAGGGTTCTGTTTCTATCCATATTTTTACATAGATTTGATTGTTTTATGATGGAATTAATTTTATAATGTCCTTTTATCTTATATGGGTTATGTTATGATGGAATGATGTTTAAAAATCAAATTTTTATGACATGGGTTATGCTATGATGTATGATTTATGATTTTGTGGCACACATAACAATGGTTTCATTATGAGATGGGTGGGTCCTATAACTCCCTCCAATACATTGGTTAAGGATTTATATCTCATGAGACAGACATGCCTAGAATGGGAAGTTAAACCGGTTCAGTGATACAGGACTAGAACGAAGAGTGTACTCGTTTCAGTAATGGACTATTTCCTCTATGATGGTCTTGGAAATGAGCCTTGACTAATATGAAATGATTTTAAATGATTATGTGTGTATGCCACAATGTTTCATGTTTTATGTTATGATTATTTGGGATTACTTTTCATTACTATGATTTATCCCATGACATGAAATTATGACCTCTTTTGCAGGTTATGATTTTCAAAATGTTATGTTCTTATGAATATGATATGACTGATATTTATTTTTTTACCTTTACTGAGCATTTGAGCACACCCTTTTGCATGTTTTCTTTTCCCCAGGTCAGGAATAAAGATATTAAGTATGATATGCCAAAAAGGGACTCTAGATATGATGAAATAAATGGGAGACAATGTAGTTGATTTTACATTCCAGTTGTTTATGTTTCCCAATTTCTAAAGACACTATACCTATACGGTCCTTTCATGGTTTTGTTATATGTTTTAATAAGTATGCTTCAACTCTGATTCAATAACAATGTATTTATAGTATGGGTCGTTATATCTCTTTCCCTGAGTGGTTGATCATGATTAATTGATTGTATATTACAGGTTGGAGCTTGGATCTTGGGATAGAGTTGTGTAGTTGCGTCATAGTTTAATTGGTTTTGTCGTTTAGTCTTCCTCTTGGTACTCTGATTTTAGACTATTATGGTTTTATTTATTTGTTTTTATCCATTGTTATGACATGGGTTAGTCATTGGGTTTTTTCTTGGTAATGTGTTGTATTGGTTTCCATTTTTGACATGAATAATATAGTTGTGGTTAATTATGTGTAATTCTCTGAGCACAGTTACCCAGATTCAGTGAATTATTTTAATACATTCGCATGATTACAAGGAATCAAGTCCTGATAGTCTGATTAGTTTAGCAGTCTTGGAATATATATTACATATATGAACATTACATTAAAATTTATAAAACAAAACACATCATATATAATCCTTTGAGAACTCTATTATACCCCTAGCTTAACCCTATATATCAATCATAACACAAATCTTCACATCATGGAAAAAAAACATAAAAAAGGGGTGAGATAGAATGCTCTGTAAGGATACAAATATAGATGAAACACTCTTAAATATGCATAAACATTTAAGGAATTGTTTAATAATAAAACAAAATCCATTCAAACATAAACTTATGCATAATATTGAAATGATAAATAAAATAATTCTATTTACTTATTCACATGGATATTATACTAATTGAATAATCACATGGAACATCAGTATCGAATTTCATAATGATGGAATGCATAATGCCAGACATCATGACCACAGAGTCAGGGCCTCATATCGAGGCTACAAATAATGATTTTTTCAAGGACTTGATCCAAGACACATGGTCATCTAATGAGATGTATTGATTCATCATGGATATACAGCGGCCTCCACCCTTCACTTATACATCCAATGCATTCCTCATACAAAAAGGATGAAGTATAACATAACCATTAGTATTAAAACGTGCATAAAAAATGCTAATACATTTACAATAATCCCTGAATTGTATAAAAATAGGACATACACATTAAAAAATATCATCACACATTCAATTTAATATGGAATATTGTGTTATAGTAAATCAAACTCAATCAAGAGTAACATCCAATAAATGATGTCTACATTGTAGAAAATAATCAAGAAAACACTTTGAGATAAATAACCCCTTACAAGAAATCATTTAAAATTTGCACAATTTATAAAGAAAGTCATTTAAAATATATTTTTGAATCAATGTGTCTCATACCACTTTGAAAACTTTTATGGAAATTAACACTTTAAAACAATCATGTCTACGTAAATAAATCCTTAAATTTATTTTGAAAACATGGAAATTAATTAAATGATTTAGAAAAATAAATATTCAGAAACATTTAAAATGATGATCTAGTTAAAAATTACCTTCCATAAACTCCTAAAATATTATATATTTTTTTAAAAAAAATAATTCAATATGGATATTGATAATAAATATGTCCCCGTAGATTATTATAGATAAACAATCTTGGATAATAATGAAATTGATAGAATAAGCTTTACGTTGTACTTTCCTTTAGTGGAGGGTACATTTAACCTACTGTATAATTACAATAGTATGTTATTCAATTATATCAGAAATATATTCTAATTTAATATTTCATACTTTAATCATTTATTGCGTTATACAACCCATTTAATAATACTTTATATGTTAAAATAATATTTTTGTTAATAATTGTTTTCTCTTTCTTCCATGTTATAAGTTGTAATTATTGATCTTTTCACTTATATCATTATTTAATTGATTCCAGGAAATTAAAAATTATTTATTTATCATGTATATTTAGAATATAAATATACATAATATATTCATATTTTAAATGGAAAACACCATTTTTGGAGATGGTAGACCATACATATGCATAAATGATGTTTCAGTTTTCATATCATATAGAACCGAAATATGTGAATGGGATATATTTAAATATATATAGATATAGATATAGATATTTCTAGTATCATTATTATGTCATATATTACATACTTAATAATAATATATATTGATATAATCATTGTTGAATAGTGAATGTGGACATGAATCTCATCGCGTCGTGGAGACAGTAATCCGTACATACGTACGAGCAATAATACCATTAAATTGAAGGTGAAATAGTATAGAAATGTATGGTATATTATATATACATAATAATTAACATGTTATATTTATTATTTACTTCAATTATACTCATTGTAATTCCCATACAATTAATGTTGTTTTGAATAACAAACTACATCATTACATGGTAACAGTAATCCTAACGTACTGATGGATGGTGAATTTTTAATTTATAGACTTGATAGAATAATGAATTTGGTTGAACCATATTTAAAAAAAAATCTAAGTATGTAGAAGGAAGTGGAGTTATTATTTTATTATGGAGGAAATCAAATAAAGAGAAAGTGGTAGAATAAAAAACATTGTAAAAGGTGATGAAGTAATTACTTCTTCATCGGGTTCATCAATTTGATTTTATCAAAAGGCTTCATTACATTTGAATAAGATCAAAATATGGAGTATAGGTTCAATTTATGTTATTGGGGAGGTTATTTGATTAGGGTTTGGGCAAGGAAAATGGCTTTGGATGTGTGATATTGAGAGAAGGGGATGTTCTCTTTAGTAAGAGAGGTGAGGGTCAGTTTAGAAAAAGTAGGAAATATTATTTTATTATAAAATCCTTTTCAGATTATAATAGACCAAATATATTTATGTTGATGATAATGTGGGGATGGGTCAAAATCATCTCATCTTATTTGGTTTTAGACAAGGTTATGTTACCATATTAACCTTTATCTTGTAGATTTAACTCTTAGTTAAATAGTTTTACTTTTATAATTTTTTCTTGTATTTTTATATTAAATGGTTAATAAACATAATATAAAATTCAAAGAGAACCTAATGTTGTTCATTAATGACATGTCTATCATTATATAATTCCTTTGGACTATCCTTAAATTTGCAGATTATTATATCATTTAAAAATATATTCTTTGTTTTAAAAACTCGTTTATATAAATTTTGACACTATTTAGTATTTGTATTTTTTGAAACTAAAAAAATTATTACTTTGAAATAAATACATTAAATCAACCCAAACAAGTCATATTATACAATAAAATTCATGGAAATAATTAAACATCTCAATTTACATTTATTCTGATATTTATAATATCAATTATTTTTTGCTTTCTTTAATAAGGTAATTACTACATCATTATTGTGTCATACATAAATTTAATTATATAAAATCTAGTAATAATAAATAAAATACCATAATGTATTACATATTGTTATCTTTCTAATAAATATTTACATTCAAAGTTATCTTATGTGTAACCAAATAATAAAAATGGTTTTGTTATTAAACATTGAATTTAACACTTTTAACTCTTCTATGAGTAAAATAATAATAAATCCATAATCTAATACAAGTGTATGAAATAGATAATATATTATTCCTAAGTTTTATGTTTATAGATACAGACAAATCCCATATAATTAAGAAATGATTTAGGGAAAAAATATCATTTTTTCCTTTAACTACCCTATTTACTTTAACTATGGTAAATAAAATTCAAAATATAATATTAAACAAATATTTACTTCAATATATTGAAAAAAATTATAATGACTGATTTCAACTATATCTCTTGTATTTTTGAAATTCAATTCACAGAAGTGGTGAAATTTTGTTCTATGGAAATTTACAAATGTGCCTAAAAGTTGGATAAAATACGTTAAAAAATTCAATAAAATTTTATACTTCTTTTCTTATTAAGAATGAAATAAAGGAATTTCATTAATCTACTATAGGTTTTATTCACCTATATTATAATTAAATTAAATTTAGTTAAAAATAATAATTATTTAAATAATAGTCTGTTTTAAACTACAGCGTAGTGTTTTTTACTATTCATCAAAAATTTAAAGTTTTCATAAAAATACCAATAATTCACCCTAAGATAATTTTGACATTTAAAATCCAAAAATATTTTCTTTTTTAAAATATTAAATACATATTAGTTTCATTAATCAAAATAAAATTGATTCTCATTGTCAAAACAAGAAAGCATGTTTTTAGGATGTAAAAACTATCAAAAGATTGGCATGTGTTTTTTGTACAATTTAAATATGAATATACATCCAATGACCTAAAATAAATTAATTGATAAAATATAATCTAATTATTCTTCAAAAACACTCAAATTTTGAATTTAACACTATAAATTATTTTGATTAAAAATGTTGCTTGCAATTAAAATTTAGTATTTTTTCACAATTCATCAAAATAGAAAGTTATCAGAAAATTACCAAAAAATTTATACAAACTAAATTTTAATTTCTTTCTACTAATTAAGAATTTAATTTCAATAAATTTAATACATAAAAGTGTGAAATATTGTATTTAAAAATGGTTCTCCATTAAAAGACGTTAAAATTAGTTTCTTTTTTAAAATAATTCTTTTATCTGAAAAAATGAATTTCTTATTATATAATGTCTAAGAAACTCATAATATGATATCAAAAATTATATTTAAAATATATAAAATTCAAAATGAAATTATTACTATTCATAACTACTTTTTGAATGGCTAGTTTGTTAAGTCATGGTGCATTCATAGTCAGTGTTGCATGAAACACAAGATATTGAATTAATTTTTAGAGATAATATACAATTAAATCTAGGGGTGTTACATTCTCCCCTACGTAAATAAATTGTGTTCTCGCAATTTGAAATTTCTTATCGAAAATAAAATGTTAAAAATAAAAACTACCTTTGTGGAAAACCCACAATGAAATAGGGTAAATAAAATTTATTCTTAATAAGAGGGAAAGGGAATTGAAAAATTCAACTCCAACTTAGGATATCGAATATTATAGAATTTGTGCAAATTTGAGACACATAATTGGAGGTAAACATAAATATTTTTATGGAGTGATTGTGGTCATCAATCACACACAGGTGAACAATAAATAAAAAATTGAGGACCTCAAATCCGTAAAACTATTATGACTTAAAATTTTATTGGTTAATGAAAACATAATGTATTATGATATAACATTTTTTGTTTTATAATCTATGCGCTAAATATTATAAATTAATCTCTTCATAAAATAAGAAAAAAATGCTTCACATGTAGATTTCCATACTTTAACTAATTTCTACCACAAACTCACATTTCATCCCCAAAGGATAATAGAAGTAAAAAAATATTCTATTTATCGTAATCGTATTGGGTTCCAAAAAATTGAATTCATAATTCATCTATCAATCCTTTTTTAAAAACATTATTATACAATCCATGACATCATGTAGGAAAGTGGTAGGTGATGCCCCCTTTTCACCCATTGGTTTTAGGTTCAAATATCACATTCTTGCTATACGTGATGAGTTTTCTCCGACCTTTGGGTTGTCCATTTTATAAAAATCCAAAAAAATCATAAGAAATTCTTTAACTTGAATAATAGATTCCAATGTCAAACTAAATCAATTGTAACCTTTATAATTATCCAGAATACTTCTGTCCAAACTCACATGCCAAAATTTTTGAGGAAGGTTACATAATATACATGTTAAAAAATTTATCATGTATTATCATTAAATGTGGTCAGAAAATGAATTACCAAAAACCCATTTTTTAATAGGTATGTACTTATTTATTACCTCTGTAAAAAATTTAATAATAGATATTCTCCTTAAATGCAAAAAAAATATAATCTCCATCAATGATGGAATAAACAAAACATTAATTAGTTAAACTATAGATAATAATATCTAATGTAATATTTCCAAATAAATCATTTATTATTCCAAAATCAATACCTCAGTTTCAAGACAATATTAAAGTTTATCTTTTCTTAAACCATGTATTTCCATAATGTTTAACATGTTATCGAGTCACTTTTATTGGTACAACGAAATCTCATATCCTTAATGAAATATTTCTGCTGTACAATCCATATATACTCCATAATTCATAATACTTGGAAATCATTGATACAACAGTCAAATGACATAATTCTTTAATATCCACATAAAAACACTAGTTGTTCCTCTTCATCTGCAGTAGTATCATAACATGATTATTATCTACCAACATCATTTGTGGTATACTCTGATGATAGGTAAATTGACTCTTGTAGTGTCTCAAATCCTTCAAGATGAAGCATTGTACATTTGAAACATTTTTCTTACCCTTTAAACCACATACTTGGTGTCCTTTTTCACCACAATTATAAAAAACTCCCATTCCCTTCATGCATTTACTAATGGGGTTCTTTCTAAAGTTATCACATATGGAAAAATCTTTCTTTCACTTCTTCCCTTTATCAATATTTCTCTCTAACATCCTTTTCCTCTCTGGATTTCCATAAATTCCATAGGACTCAGATAGCTATTTACTTATCTTATTAACACACGATATTATTTCTTCATGTGATGAAAATATGTCAGCGACTATTTCCCTTCAAATTTTTTGTTTAATTCCATGAAATATATGATTCTTCTTACTCGTTGGATCATGTTTATTGATATAATTCTCATTCCATCTACTGCACACCATTTATAAACAATGGCATATACTAGGATAGTTTATGAATCTCAATGCATAATTTCAAACCATTAAAATACCTAACATAAATTGAGCAGTTTATGCATATAGTCCATAGTCATAAAAACTTATTTTTAAGTATTTATTTACTCATAAATCCATTATAATTGTTTTTAAAGAATCTATGAATTATCATAACCATATCCCACAGGAGTTTCGTAACTAAGAGTGCAAGTCATGCCCGAATCACAATGTCAGAGTTTTCCGCCCTAGGTACATTTGTGCTAGAGCCACCTCTTCCTGCTCATTTCGATACAGGGATGCGTTTCTTGGAAAATTAATAAAATAAGTATATTACCAAAATTATAGGATGTTCTACTATACATATCCTCAAAGCCTATCTTAGGGCAATGATTCAAAATCTGAGTTTAACTAAATCTATTTCCATTGTTGTTGCTAAAATTTCCTTGATTCTAACAATAATGCCTTGACCCAAGTTACCTAGATTTGGTCCTATATTTTAATTCATTGGCATGATTACAAGTAATAATTTCCTAATGGACTGATCTGTTTAGAGGTCCTGGAAAATAGATTACATATATGAACATTACATTACAATTTCTAAAACAAAACACAACATAAATAATCATTTGATAACATCATTATTCCCCTAGCTTAACCCAACATATCAATCATAAAAAACTTATTCACATCCAGTGAAAAATAAAACATAAGAACGAGGTGAGCTGAATAGCTCATTAATTTTAACAATATAGCAGAAACTATATCAAATAAGAATAAACATATAATGAAATGTATAAGACTAAAAAAACTTTTATAAATTAAATTATTTATAATATAGAAAAGATAAATGAAATAATGCCATTTACATTTTCACATGGATATTTTACTAATAGAATAATCACACGTAACATCAATAGATAATTTTATAATGATGGAATGTATAATTTCAGACATCATAATTACATATAAAAGACTTTTTCCAATTCTATAAACCAATATTTTGACATATCCTTGTTCCAAGACACTAGATTGTTTCATGAGACCTACAGATGAATCCGAGAGCTATATTGGGACCCACCTATAACTTACTATATCCAATGAATTCCTTATATGAAAAGGTTGAGACCTAACCTAAACATTCATATTAAAACTAGCATACGAATTGTTAATAATTTAACCATAAATGATGACCGGTAAAAAATAGAACATCCACAACCAAACACATCAAAACTCATTCCCTAAAATATGGAAGATTTTATTAAAATTAATGGATTTCAATTAAGAATAATATATAATAAATTATGTTTACATAGTTGAAAATAATCAATAAAAATCTTTAAGATAAATACCCAATTTAAAGAAATCATTTTAAAGTATCAGAATCTATAAAGAAATTAATTTGATAAAATTTTTGAATCAAAGTGTCTCATAACACATTTAATATTTTTAATGAAATAAAAAATTTAAAACAACCATTTCTATGTAAATATATCCTTAAAATCTTTTTGAAAACATAATCATTTATAAGAATATTTTGAAAAATAAATCATTAAAATCATATAAAATGATGATCATGTTAAAGATTACCTTCCTTGAATTCTTAAAATATTCATTTCTTTACCATTATAATGAAACCTGGACAAAGATGACAAATATATCCTAGTATATACATACAATAAAAAATCACAGATAATAATGAGATTGAGGAAATAACACTTATTTTTAACATTCCTTTGGTCAAGGGTACGTTTAACCTCCAATATAATTACCATAGTATGTTATTAAATTATTCCAGAACCATATTCATATTTATTATATCATGCATTATTCATTTATTTATTTATACTAACTATTTAATAGTAATTTCTATGTATAAATAATATTTCTGGTAATAATCGACCTCTCTATTGTATATATTTAAACTTTTTATTCTTGATCGTATTACTTTTATCAGGATTTAATTTATTATAGAATATAAAAAATTATTTATTTTACATATATATACAAAATATAATTATTTATTATAGATAGATATATGAAATGGTAAATACCATTTATGGAGACAGTATGTCTTACGTACGCATAAACGTAGTTTCTCTTTTCATATCGTTCTGAACGAAAGTAAGTGAATGACATATATGTAAATAAATATATATATTTACTTTGGAATTATTATTTCATATATGATATACTTATAAATAATATATATTTTTATAATCATAATTGAATGGTGAGCATGTAAATGAATCTCATCGCATCATGGCGACGTTAAGCCGTACGTATGCACGAGAGATGATATCATTTTATTGACTGTGAAATCATATGTTATTGGATGGTATATTATATATAAAGAATAAATAACATGTTATATTTATTAATTAAATTATGTATACTCATTATTATACCCATCCAAATAATCATTTGTTGAATAACAAACTACACTGGGACGTGGAGACGGTAAGCTGTAAGTATGCACATATGGTGACTTTGTCATTCATAGGATGGATAGAATAATGAATATTGTATTTCCATATTTATAATATCATCTTAGTATGTATAATGTACTTGATTTATTCTTTTAGTATGGATTAATTCAAAGAAACAAAAAGTGGAAGAAAAAATAAGTTTGAAAGAGGTGATAATGTAATTACCTCTTCTTCGGGTTCTTCCTTTTGATTTGATCAAAATGGCTCCTTTTGTTTTCTTATGATCAAAGTATGTCCTATAAATTGAATTGATATTAGTTTTTAGTATATTTAATTATTGGTTGGATGAGCCTAATTACTCTGTATAAGTGATTTTTAGAGAAGGGGAAGTACCATTTATAAGATAGGTGAGGTTCACTTTTGGAAATGCATGAAATATTATTTTATTATAAAATCATTTACGGGTTATAAATGATCAAAATGGATTTATCTAGAAGATATTGTGTGTATGGGTAAATATAATCTAAAATAATAGGTTTTAGACATGTTTAGGTCATTGTATTTATCTTATCATATAGATTTAACTATTTGATAAATATTTTATCTTTAACAATGTATTCTTGTATTTTATATTACATGGTTAATAAAAATACTATAAAATTCCTAGAGAACCTCAATTGGTTTATTAATGAAACACCTATCATTATATAAGTCCTTTTTTTCAAACCTTAGATTTTTTGTAATATTATAGAATTTAATAATATAATATTTTTAAAAAAACTCATTTATGACATTTTTGACCCTATTTAGTTGTTTTGTTTTTTTTAAATGTAAAAAAAATTGATTTCATAAAAAAAATCATTACATCAACCCTGACACGTCATATTAAACTAGAAAATTTTTGGAATTCTATATAAGTCTCAGTTTCATTTATATATATAATTATAATATCAATTATTTGAATCATTCATTAATAAGGTAATTACTGCATCATCATTGTGTCACAAAAAAATTTATTTACTTAATGTCTAAAAATCATAAATAAAATATTGTGATGTATGAAATATTATAATATTTCTAAACAATATTTATTATCAAATTTATCTTAAGCATATCCCTATATTGAAAAAGGTTTAGTTAATAATATTTGAATTAAACAATTTTAAGTCTTCTTAAATAAAATAATAATAAATGGACTAATCTAATCCCTGTAGACCAAATGGATCATATTTTATTTCTAAGGTAGATTTGGATTTTAATATATTTATCCAAGAGAATTAGAAAACGTGTTAGGGTAATAATAATATCATTTTTACTTTTAATTGCCTTATTTACTTTTTACTATGGTTAATAAAATTCAAAAGTTACTATTCATAAAGAAATTATTTTCATAATACTGATCCAAATTTTACCTACTAATGTCAAAAATGTATATCATATTATTTAAATACAATTCACAACAGTGTTAAAATTATGTTTTATGCAATTTTGAAAATGTGTCTAGAAGGTGGGTAAAAGATGATAAAAATAAATATATTTTATACATTTAATCTTATTATAAAATTACTCCATTGAATTACATTGAATTAATATTGGTATTATGTATCTATTTATTATTTATAAAAAATGTAAATAAAAATAATAATTTAAAAAAAATCTTAGTTTAAAACAATAACGCTTTGTGTTTCACTATTCATTAAAAATTGATGGTTTTAAGAAAAATACCACAAATTAACCCTATTATAATTATGATATTGCGAATCCAAAAATTATGTCTATTTTCCCAAATTAAAATAATTTGAGTTTTATATATTAATTTAAAATTAATTCTCGTTGTCAAAATCATAATGCACTTTTTTTAGAAGTAAAAACTATCAAAATATTGACATGTGTTTAAGTAGAATTTATACGTGAATTTACATCCAATGACCTACATTATATTAAATGTTAAAAATATAATCTATTTATACATTAAAACCACTCAAATGAAAAATCTCTCACATTAAATTATTTCTACTGAAAAATTTTATTTCATGTAAAATTTAGTATTTTTTACTATTCATCAAAATAGGAATGTTATCTGAGAAGTACCAAAAATTTATCTAATATAATGTTTTCTATCCCTCTTTTGAATAAGAATTTAATTTCATGAAAATTAATCTATAAATGTGTCAATGTTGGATTCTAAAAGCGTTTCCCATTAAAAGGTGGTAAAATTAATTTTTTTAAACACTAATTTATCTAAAAATTGATTTGTTCATATATTATTTTCAAGAACACCTAATATAGATAATAAAATTTTATATAGTATTATAAATTGAAAATAAATTTAATTCTATTTTTAACTACTTTTTAATGGCTAGTTTGGTAGGTCATGGTGCGCTCGAACTCGGGGTTGTGTGTAGCACAAGCTATTGAATTAATTTAAAGAGAAAACGTACTATAAAATACTAGGTCGTTACATTAGGGTATGTTTTGGATAGTTTTTTATTTAAAATATAAAATTTTCCACCATCATTCTGGAATCCCTTGGCAATTATTTCCTTCTTTTGGTGCCTTGGGGATGCCGCTAAAGGCATAGTAGCTTTTCACCAGCCTCTCAAGCCAATGGGATGGGGCAGGATGTTATGGTTTAAGTATGAATGCTTAATCTGGGGTAATGTGTTCTTAAAAATATTTTTTTAAATAATAAATTCCCATCTTTAATTGGTATTTTATACTAAATTTTTAATTATTAGTTAATTTTCTTGTGCTACATGGTTGATTAAATTTTCATTCGATGTGAATGTTTTTTCAAGGGACATAGGTGCTCTCCCAACTTATTTGGTGATCTCTACTACTTCAAAATCATTTATTTGTGGATTGATCTTCACTACGGTTGTTGTGAAAATATCCATGTCATAAGTTCTTCTAATTTTTCATTTTTTATCATGGTAGAACCATTGTAAAAAATTTATGGATCCTTTGATATATGAAGAAAATCTTACTAATACATTATATATCTATAGGGTGATATCCCTCTAGAGGTTGTCCCTTGTATTTGTTGTGGAGCAGTGTGAGAATATTTTATGAATGTTGTGATTTTCCGTCTCCACTAACCGTTTATATTTTTGAATTGATTATGATGTGTGAGGATTTATTCTTGGGCCTCTATTGTTGTCTTACAATTATTTTGGGTTTATAAATCCTATTACTGGTGTGTGCGACCTGAGTTTGAGGATGTTAGTTTTTTCTCAATCCATTTTGGATGAACTATATTTCTATGGATTCATAAATTAGTTTATAAATCAATTGTAATTTTTAGGTTTTGTGTATCTAAATTGCTTTTTTGATAAAATTTTGTTCCTATTTGTTGCCAAAGGAAAAGTAAATTTTCATAACATTATCAAATATATTTAATAAAATGTTCTCAAACAATGGTTTTGTTGAAATCAGATTAAAAATATATCACTTTGGTAGCCTTTGGTACTTAGGTTTATGTTTAAGTAATAGGCCTCATCTTCTGATACTATCAGGGGAATCACTCAAGGGGTATTCCTTTACACCCCACATCTATTATTCTGGGGACCTATGAGACCTATTGAGAAATCACTTCCTAGGGTGATACTCTTCTCTCTATTTTTAACACATTATCCTAGTGAACTAATGTGTGTGATTTTATATTTCTAGTTATGAGTGACTGGCCTACTGTAACCTATTATAATCTTTGGAATGATGTTACCTATGATTTTGTTTTTACGAGAAATGGCATAATATGTCATACATGGTTTATTCAAATTATCTAATGTCTATGACATTCATTGAATATATTTTACCTAGATTATTTAGAACTATGGAAGAGAGGTGACATATGTATTACTAATATTTTGATATAAAACATTTTAAATCTATTTTCATGGATTTTCTTCATTAATGTTAATAATGTTTGGATTGTTATTTAGAGACTCGTCATTAAACACCTGGGTGGGATCCTAATGAGCTTGTTCAGCTCCCACAATGTGCAAACATTCAATGGTTCATAGAGCATAATATGTATTTAGAGACATGGAATGTAATGGAGCTGTAGGTAGGTGTTAAGGATTCAATTATCTATGTTCTAACAGCTAGTGGTGATATTGTGGTATTTTTCCCATCCTATTAGATAGAGTAGTTGTTTGGGTTTTATTTATCCATTGATGCTGGTCTTGCATAATAGATATTGTTTGTATTCATTTCCATTGCATCACTTTATTTTTTCCTCTCTGTTATGACATATATTTATTTTTTAGTTATTCAATATTTCTTCCCATCAAGTATATATATATATGTGTGTGTGTGTCATGTTGTATAATTCAAGTTTGATGAAATTTTTTCCAGTAGTTGTTCTTGATTCTCAGGTGCTATTTACTTTCCCATGGGGATCTTGAATTCCATTTGAGGTTGTGATAGGTTTTTTCAGGTAGCTGTTTGATAGGGTATTTGAGTATATTTTATTAAATAATTAATGGTTAATCAATTGTATTCGTGGAAATTCATTTTGATGGGAAGTTCATGATAATTGTTTTTAGGTGTGTAAATGTATGTATATATTAACTATTGTTTATATATATTATATTATTATTTATGTATATATGTATGTCTGTGTTTATTTATATATGTATATATATATACTTATATTTCCATTTAATTACATATAATTATATTTAATTATATTTGTGTGTGAGTATTTATGTATATTTATGTTATGTTAATTTATATATATATATACATATTTATTTATTTATTTATATTACTTTATATTTATATATTTTAATATATATATAATTATAGGCATTTGTCTATATATATATAGATATTGAAAATTTATTTTTTTATGTATATATACAAATGTAAATTTAGAACTGTTTATATATATATATATTTACATTTTTTTTATTTTTATATATATAATGTTATTATATATCAATATATATAATGAGGTATATTTATATGTCATTATATATATATATATATATATATCAAATAATATATAATTAATATATATTTATAGGATTTAATATTTATTAATATTTATTAATTTATGTATATTTATATGTTTATACATATAATTACATTTATTTATATTAATATATATTTGAATATAATTATAAAAATTAGGGGTATTTATCAACCCATAAATATTCTTATGTATATTTATTTCTGTCAATATATATGTATACACAATTCTATTTAAGTATATATATATATATGAATTTATTTTTATTAATGTAAATGTAGTTATATTTATATAAATTGATTCTTATTTACATAGATTGATGTGTGTGTGTGTGTGTCTGTAATGAATAAGTCGGAATAAATATGCATGAGTGTATTTATCTGTTTATATATATATATATATATATATTTACATTTAATTAAATATTTTTAATATATATATATTCATATATTTATAAATTTACATATAACTACATTTAAACAAATTTAAATTTATTTGTATTTTTATATATATGAATTTCAAAATTCCGAAAAAAAATTTGTATGTATAAACATGTATTTTCATGTATTTATCTATATATATTTTTATGTACGTTAAAGTATATTAAGTCATAATATGATGTGTTTGGTGGAGTGAAATAGTTATTTAGAATAACCAATAGATGAGGGGTTCAAATCCATACTATGAAACATACATGTTTATTTTTTCAGGTTTGGTCTAGGAGGGTTTGGTTTATGGTGGGTCGGTGTTGGGATGGGCTCAAGACAATGTTTTAGATGGCCTAATCTTGGCCATGTGGGTCAAACGAGCCAAGTATCATCCAAACGGTTCTAGGTCCGGGCTAAATTAGATCATGTTTTCAATTAGTGAGCCTTGGCCGAGCTGGATATATATAAACTCACATGCATCTCATGGATGGATATTATATCGTTTTAGATGAATATTCAATGAATTATACAAACACAAACCTAAGGACGATAAAATTTTAGTGCATTTGGAAACATGGAAAACAATCATCTTTTTTCATGGAAGATCTTCAATATCACCCATAGAGATATCCCCCCTTAGTAATATTCATAAACATAACATACTTAATGCATTTCTTTATAACCTCGGGAAATGAAACATAAGAGAGAGTGAGCTTAGATTCTTAGTAAGGGTAAGCATTAAAGATATACAAAAATTATCATATTAAATAAAAAGATAAGAATATAGGTTTGTTATCATGGCCATAACTTAAACTGTCTTTACACAAACATTTATAGATCAAAAAAAAGTTTCATGGAATAATAAATTATTAAATTAGAAAACATGGGATAATAGAGTGAGAATAATTATAAATAAATCATGAACTATATGATAATTTCATAAAAATTTGGAACTATATTAAATATTTAAAACTATTTCATATATCAAGGTAAACGTCCAAGACCATCAATACAGTTGATCAAGAATCATTGCATATTTCTCATTGTGGATTTAGACACTCTCATTTCCAATATGGGATGATGGAATACATGTTTCACATAGTAGACCAAGACACACTTTTTTCCCACAGTGGATGAAGCTCATTGAATCTTTCACCATTATAATCTCTTGAGATATATCATTTTTTCAATTTAATTGGAGAGAGATATAGGTCCCACCTGTCACATAATTAAATCAAACAAATATATTCCATAAGATCATATAACATTCAACATACCATAAACTATAAAATTATATGTCCTTTATTGTCATTTGTTATTTTATACCCTATAGAAATGGAATAGGATTCAAAATAATTTTTTAATGGTATAACCAATGAAATACAAGTGGATTTTATAAACCTATTTTTATAATTAACCCTTCATTTAAATAATAATAATGGTATCCATGATAAATATCCCCATAAAATAAAAATTTACATCAATGGATGACATCTTATATGGAACATTATTTTGATATATCATTTAATTTTTTTTAAGAATATGTCATTCCCACATTGAAAAATACTTTAAAAAAACTCAAAATATTGAAAATGTTTTGTATTTAAAATAAATTTTTAAAAATAAAAATAATCTTCATATTAAATAATCATTATGACAACATGGGGATTTCTTTATTTTGTACATGTTAAAACAAGCTTTCTTTACAGGTAATCAGTGAAACCCAAATAGGAATTTATTTGAAAAAAGACATGAAGTTTCCTCTAAACAATTTAATAAAAATTAAAAATGGGAAGAAATTTATTTTCACGTTCATATGATAATAACAATAAAAATTAAAATATTTTAATAAAACATGGTTTTAGAGGAAAACAAATTTTGGACTAAATAACAGTAATAAGTTATATTTTTCTAAAAATAATCTCAATTATTTTAAGTACCAGATAGTGGAAAAATTGAAATAATTATTCAAAATATCATGAATAACTAGTGAATAAGAATATTTATGATTTTATTAATAGTTATATTATAATATTTCCTCATTTTTTATTAAATATTCAATATATCTGATAAATCATTATATTGTAAAATAAAATTGTTAATACTTCTGTAATATTGACCTGTAAAACCCATTAAACCATATCATTAATGGAAAAAAATATAAAAAGTAAAAATATATTCCTGAAATTTCTTGTCATATAGTATATATATACAAAATTTTAAAGGAGGCAGGTGAAAAACAAAACATATGTCTCATGGAATGAAAAATGGGGAAAATAATCCATTATAGCATAGGTAACTTTTGAATTATAATCCACAAAAAAGAGAGACAATATAATGTATATTAAATTGTAAATAATTATTTGGTTAGGTGTCATAAGATTAATTCATGGTTATTATATACACCACATAAAATAAATATGTAGTGATTATGGGTTGTGTCTCCCGACAACATCCGTCAAACATGTTCAAAACTACTATATAATAAATATAATATTATTATATATATGTATATATTAAATAAACATACATAAATATATCATACCATATCCAATTTACCTATTTTAATTTATAACAATCTTTTTAACCATTCGTTTTTAAAGTCATGTTTCGAGTAATATGCTTTTGTTTTTCATATATGTTTAGATTTTTTATTTTTTTCCACTTAATTGGATCATTGTTCCATATTCTCTATATTATTACTCATGATATAATTATCATATTTATACAAAAATAATTCTTTAAATATCAATCATTAATGATGGTTATGAAAAATGTGGGATGTTAAAATCACACAGACGGTAGGTCATACGTACGCATGATAAATGTTTCCATTTTGAATGATCATAATGGAAATGTAGTTTGTTATATATTATATGTATATAATTATAATAATTTTATAAATAAAATAAATAACCCTTTTAACATGTGTTTATATATATATATATCATATATGGGGTTTGGTCATGAAAAGATCGAGTGACATCTCTTCATGAAGGTGGTAGTCCATGTGTACATGAATAATGTTATCATCATTCTGTGATTGAAAAGGTAAAAAGTAAAATAAATTTTTATACATTTATAATAATAAATATATTATTAATATCATATTTATTTCATCTATATAAAATATATTTAGCCTTATTATCTTTCATGAATCAATCTAGTGAAAAATGAATCAAATCTCTTCATGAGGCTATAGTCTGTCGTACACATAAGTGATGTTATCAAATCCACAATACAATGGAAAAAATAATATGATATAATGAGTCCATAGGTATAAATATATTATAAATAAAACATATATAGTTTATATCTATATTCATATAAAACCATGTGAGGTGGTAATGGAAAAATGATTGACATCAATTCAAGAGATGATAGTCTTCCATACACAAAACAAATAATAATTTCATAACCCATTTAATGTATGTGATGATAGATTTGGGTCATGAGAATAAAATGAACACACCTAATTATGTTAATTTTATGGTATTTATTTTATATTATTAATTAATAATTATTTAAATATTTGGAGAAATAAATAAATAATAGCACTTATTGGAAAATGTAACATCCTTTTCAGGTAACTTTCTTCTGTTTTTAAAAAACATTTCCTTGGAATAATTTCATCCAAAAATAGTTCTTCTAGTATTAGATTAAGGATTTTGGTAAGTTATTTTGTAAAGTTATGGATGATCAAAAAAATTTTGTTGTTGGAAGAACATAGGATATGGAGTGACCTTTTATAATTGAGGAAGAGTAGCATTTTTTGTGAAAATGAAATGGTATTCACTAATGGAATAACACTATCACCTTATATGGATCCAAAATTGACACATAATAGTGGTTAGCGTTGATATTTTGATCCATACCTAGACCAAAATACATATTTTAAACATTTCATTCCTTATCCTTTGTGCTTTAATCACTTTTAACATTTTAATTTACACTGTAGTAACTAGTTTTTATAATTTATGTAAATTATTCTTCCAGCCTAAAATAAAAAGAAACATATTAAATAATTTATAATTAATTTTTATAAATATTAATTATTTTTATTAAATAAAAATAATATATTTGTGTAATTTAATTTTTAACAAAATTTAATATAATGTAAAAAACCTCATTTTAAGCTTAATCATAGTTATAAATTCTTAACTATTTCAAAAACCATAATGGGAAAAAATTATTTTGAATTTATTAATTAACATAAATTTTTTTTGATGAAAATATCAGTTAAGTTTGTCAAAATTAAATTCAAATAATTTCAAATTTTAATTTAAAATTATTCTTGCAAATACAATGAGAAAGGGTTGTTTTGAAAGAGAATGTTTTCAAAAGATTAAAATGAATATAGATCAAAAATAAATATTCTAATGATTACAATGACATAAATTTGATTAGTATACTTATAAAATTTAATTATTTTATCTTTTAAACTAATTTAAAATAAAATTTATCTCTATGAATAATTTAAATTAAAATGATATTTTTAAATAAAAGTTCACTATTTTTCCCCACTCATAAAATATTAATCATTTTGGAATATTATTGAAAATTCATTCTCAGATAATTTGGAAATTATTATTTAAAAAAATAATTTTATTTTATCATTTTAAATATATATTTATGTTAAAAATTATTTTTATTATTTATAAGAACAATAAAAAAAATAGTTCTTCAGAAAATATAATTTAAAGAAAATATAATGACATTATTAAAAATTACGTTCATTTTTATCATTATGTATTTTGTATATAAAACCATTGTAATTTATATTTAATATTTTTTATCCATATTTATTCAACCAATTTCTCATTATATTAATAATGGTTTTTTAAATATTAATATTAATTGTTTTTTGGTCTGTTAAAATGTAGTATTCTATAGAACATATTATAAACATGGTTTTTTTTATAACATAAGATAAATTTCGTTTTATGTGTAACAGAACATAACAATTTTTTTACATATATATAATGATAAAATAAATATCTCATGTAAATAATAATATTTAATTGATTAAATTTAATTGAAAATATATATTTCATAGAATCTAGAGGTGCTACATTCTACCCCCTTATAATATATTTATCCATTAAAATTTTACACCATAGTGCCAAATATTTTGGATACTTACACCTCCTTAAATTTTTAAGTTCCAATGTAGCCTCCTCAATCTAATTGTTTCACCACAAATCACAAAAAAGGATATTGGTATTCTTTATAAGAACATTCTCTATTCGATCCATAGACTCTATCATTTTTCCACAGTGGAAATATCATGCCTAGTGGTATGATATTTGATTTTTATATATGTTATGGAACATGTATGTATATCCCCAATAGAGATACATAGAACAAATCATAAACCCAAGAGACTTTTTATGATTTTTTTAATATGATATAATCCTGATATGATCATGTATTTTAATTTTGTAGATATACCTAGGTATTAATTTTCGTTTCATTCTACAAAAGAGAAATTCATAGATGTACCCTATTATAAACATCAAAATAAAGATCACATTGATAATAATTAATATTAAATTTCTATCAATATTTTGATTTCATAACATGTTTTTTAATGTTTAAAACCTTCTCTTCTATATCATCATCTTTCTCAGGTCCCAATTGATTTCATTCTAGGATATAATTATAGTATATTAGAGTTATAAATTTTCTCCCCATAGTGGGTTCATAAGAAGACATATCTCTTCCTGAGTGAAAAATATACATTGAAACTCAACTTGATGAAGGTGTTTATACCAACCACCATTTCAATCCATTGGACATGATTTTATCATATCCTATAGGGTTTTAATTATTCTATGAATCTAAACATCTATATGAGCGTGATACGATGAGATGAAACTCATCTCTGTATCGAAATAATAAAGAATATATCTTCATAAGATAATTTTTTAGCCATTTTTAATAAAAATAAAATATAATCTGGTAATCCACGATACATTACCCCTTCCATAATGAAACTTTTACAAATGGTGTACAAAGAATAATCTTATCTGATAGAAATAATGTCTCATACCTTAAAATGGTGATCGATTAAAACACCTAATTATCTCAGAATCAAAAATAAGATTAACGTTAAATGTCACAAGTATCTTTAATCAAAAGTTCACAATGTTTAAAATAATTGCACCTCAAATTAATTTTTCATTAAAACAAATGCAAAACCAAAAGGTTTTATTTTCCATATTTCTCTTAAAATGTTTTAAACTTCATAAACTACCATTATATTATACGTAAAAAGTGGTGTAAATAATGTTTCACTTATGATTCACCTTATACTCATAAAACTATTGTGGCATCCAAAACTATTATGTTAATCATTTATTATAACATATACACATCTGAATGTTAATTCATCCATTATTCCTTTTATAACATCTTATCTTATACAAAAAATCATTGAATCCTATGTTATTCCTTTTACAGATAGAATATAAAATTTTATTTTGTTATTACAAAATCCATATAGTGGGAGATAATCACAATAATTTTCACTAATGTGTGAATAATAATAACTTTTGGGGATAATTAATATAAAATAAAACATGAATTTCACTTATAAAGAGGGTATGATAAGTTTCCCCTAATTATCACGATTCACATCATACTTTGGGTTTTCAAAATCATTCCCTATAACCTTTTTCTTCAATTATTGTTGTTCCTTTTCATTCAAAACAACATGGATTCACATAAATCCTAGACTACATTCACATGATGCCCAAGAGTTTCATCGGTGAATTAGTTATAATACTATTCTCCTCAATTTCATTTACTATCTCGTTAATAAAATTTTAACATTAATGATCTTTTTGACCATCTTTTCTACATTTGAAGAACCTACTAGTTATATTAAATAAATTTTTTTGGGGGTTATTTTGACATATTTGGCATGTAGATGGATGGAATTTCATTTCACTCTATAATATAATATAGTTTTCACGAGTATCTATATTTCTTTTCTTATAAAAACCATGAGACTGGTGGGTATATGTAATTTTAATTTCTTCTATGATTTCATGTTGAATGAATTATAGGATGCTTCTAAAGTATCATATGTGTAATTCACATCCGAAATATGTTTTTAATCCACTCAAAAGTAGATCATGCTAGTATTTAGGTTGGATGATAATACAATAATCATACCTCACGAGACCAGTTAAATTTTTCACATAGATACCATCATATTCATCATCCATTTTCTTTATCTTAAGGAAATACTTGTCCATGATCATATAAACAATACTTTGAAATTACTTATCGAAAAAATATGACATAAAACTCATCCCAATCCATAGAATAAATTTTATCATGATACCTTATATTCTTTATGAGAGTATATCCTTGGTTTGACTCTCCATCCAAAGGATAGATAACCGAAAAGACATTTTCCTTTTTGGAATAGTACATAATGGAAAATATATTATGATTTATACTGATCCATTTATTTTAAATCACTATCATAGTAGAACCACTAAAATAATATTGGTTTTTTCTCAAGTAGGACTCAAAAAAATAATTTTTTACAACTTTTCTCATTTTTATGTCCATCATGATTAGAAACATTAAATATTTTTCTTAGTTATATAAATAAAATTTATCATCATATCTCCCAAAAAAAATTATTCTCATGGGGACAATCACTTCATTATCTTTTTCACTCAACATTTACATGGTTCCTGGATGTTTTATCTATTATTTCGTACCAAAATCATACTGTGAGAAACACTAATCATAGTGGGTCACAATAGAATATTGAAACATAATATGTAGGGTATCTAAATAATTAAATATTATTTTTAGTCTATGAAACATTAGGACTATCCTAGTTAATTCATGGGAACTATCTATTTAAAATTTTCATCATAGTTTGTAATGAGTTCATAATTTTTCAATCCCTATCACCCTAGGAGTGTCAAGTCGGTTGTGAAAGAAGGCCCATTATCATGTATCGGGTGATGATTGAGTCTTGTTCAATTCTCACAATTTATTGTTATTACCCCTTGTAACATTTGTTCTATAGATACATCCACATGTAATATTTTATTGGGATTTAATTTATCGAAAATCAATTACTATATACTTTTGAAAAATACCAGGGCACATTCCAACACATTGACTCAACATTGGAATTATCCTTTGATATATCCCTAAAAATATCCATATAAATTTCTTTAAGTACATAAATAATGATTCCACATCCTAGTTTACAATGGTTAACTATACCATTCATCTGAAACCAACTATTGAAACCTAGGAATTTCATACATGCATATTTCATTTTTTTAGATGAATATAAAATATATTACACCAACACATTCATGAGGACCATAACGGTGTAGTACTCTTTATAAAACTATGCAACCAAAAAAATATTTCAACATATCTTTAGGAAAGTTAGCATAGGAATAGGTGATCTTGGATTATTTCAACCCAGGAATTTCATACATGGATGTAAGATATTGTCGAATAAATATTCATTACATTCCAAAAACACACTCTTTATGACCATAATAGTTTAGCGCCCTTTGAAACTAGGAATACGATTTTATAATCTATTGAATTATATTCATTGTTTCCCACATAGATTTTCCCATCTAGTACTCTACAAAGACAGACCAAACATAAATACTTTCATTATAGATAAGGGAAAGGAAATATAAGAAAGTGTGAGATCATATGATTAGTAAGGGTAAACATGACAGACCACAATATATGTTCATATGAATTAATAATAAAATAATAAGGGTATGTGATAATTAACATAACATATGATGTTCAAACTCAACCACTAATATATCAGAAACATGAGTCAGATAATAATGGTGGGATGTTCAGAACACATGAATCATAAGATAATAAAATAACATTATCCATGAAGTCATAATATTTTAACAATATATTGATTTTTGGAATACACATAATTGTAGAAAATATAATTTCAATGCTACCCCAAAATAAACTCATGATATTTTAATATTGGGCTAACCACCCATGTACCTACTCTAGGTTTCTGATGACCTCAGGGGTACTCTATTTCAGTATTTTGATAACCACATTTTTACCCTAATATTTTGACATGAGAGAACCACCCATGTTCCCTCTAAGATCATTAAATATTTTTTTTCATTATTCAATACATGGGTTAGATATATATTTCCCACCTGTCTAAAAATAAAAACTTTCATCAAATCATAACCTATGAAATGAATTGGGATACATAAAAATATCATCATATCATAACATTATAAAAGAGATAGCTTTTATAATCATTTAATTATAAAATAATATAGAAAAAAGAAACATCTTTAAAAATCATTTTACAAAGGTATAACCTATTAAAATGAATCCTGTTTTATAAAAAACATTTCATTATAAACACCAACCATTCATATATAAAAAAAATGTAATCCTTGAATCATAAACATAGTAAAGAATTTGTAGCATTAATGTTTGTCATATTATATGTAATTTTTTTAAATATGATTTAAAACATTTATGGAATAAAATTTCTTTCCCAATTTGAAGAATTACATTCAAAACATAATTTATTTCAAAAATCATCTTTTTGAAAAATAATCTATAAAAGTTATAAAGGAATCATTGAAAATAAATTTTCTAATTTTTAGAACATTTAATAAAATTTATTCCATGGAAATTATCTTAACATATCATTTACAAAAAATTTAAAATTTTTTATACATCATTTTGGAAGAAATATATACCCCCTAGAAGAAATCAAAAAATTATTATATTTTTACAAACATTATATGAATTATTTTATGTTACAAATTATAGAAAAATTATTCAATTAAATGATGCTATCAAGAATAAACATATTATGTGGAAAATCATGATACTTATTTAGATATGTATCATTAGATTTAACCATTTCAAACATAATCATAACTAATCCTAATAAATGATGATATTTTAAAATGAAATATTTACCACTTTGGTAACATTGATTCATAATACCAATGAATGTATAACATAAAATGAAACATATAATTACATTATAATGAATAAATTCATTATATTTCATGCAAAATGGATATATATAAACTTTTTTATGAAAAAAATGTGCATACTATAACTTTTGTCTCAAATAAGGAAAACTGTGACAAAAATACGATAATGGTTTTTTATATTTGTACGCATAAACATCTATGAATGAGAGATAATCCAATGAATATGTAAAAATAATTATTCAAAATTTAATCATAATAAGATACATTCAAGGGAAAATATCCCCCACATAAAAGATACATGGTTAGAATATGGAATGTGTCTCATAGAAAATATAAGTGAGACAGAAATCCCCAAACCTTAAGTCATGACATTCTTCATACTCCTTAAAAACTACAATATATAAAATATAAGTTTATTAAAACTAGTAAAGAACCATATTACTATATACAATACAATATATTATTTTCTTATGAACATTAATTACACTTTCATAATCAATTCCATAATAATGTTTTGTTCTGGGTAATAATTACATTTTCTATGGTATATGTTTTGATTTGTTATATTTTGTTTCTCTAAAATTGATTATTTCTCCATAATATTTATAATTCTGACCATTATATAAATATAATATATAATTATTACATATTTTTTATATTAATAAATAATATTCTTATATTGATAATTAAAAGTGCCACTCAAAGAGATTATAGGTCATACGTACCCATGAATATTGTGCCCATTTTCATGATGAATTGAAATAAATAAAAGTAATATATATATATATATTTATATATATATTATCATTAAATAATAATTATTATGTAGTAAATATTTTATATTTTTATTCAAACCATATATAATGCATTCCATGTAAAATATTAACAAATCACATCACTTTTGTGACGTAGTAGTCGGTTGTACAAACGAGTGATGATATCATATTCCAAAATACAAAAATAATGATTTTTTTTAATAAATAATAATTAAATATGAATAATAATATCATAAATATAATATATAAACTATATTGAATTCATTATCCCAACATTGTGTACTAGTAATGGAAAAAATGAACATTAACGATTTAGGAGGCGATAATTTTCTATACACACGAATAATGATATTAAAACACATTTGATCAAAGTGTTTGGGGATTTAATTAATACTCATAACATTAAAAATAGGTGTGTATGTAATATACTATTGTTTTTATATAATAGTATTATTTTAATAATATAAGGATTTTTAGAAATATATAAAATAAAAATGCAATTGGAAAATCATTACATCTTCTTCAGGTATCCTTTTTTGGTTTACACTAAGGCATTATTAGATTATCATTATAAAAACAATAATTCCTCAAGGATTATTTATGTGAATTTATGATGTTATTTTGATCGATATTTTCCAAACCAAAAAGTTGTGAAGGTTTGATGATGTGTTGAGAGTGAGTGGCATCTTATTGTTTGGGAGGGGTAGAATTTGGGTAAATACAGAAAATTATTCAAATTTTGGGAGGTCGATAATACATAATCTAGATAAAAATTTATTTTTAATGGGATGGATGGATTATTTTTTAAATAAAAACCTCTAAAAAATTAAAACACGTGTTTCAAACATGATTTTTCTTAACTTCTATGTTTCTTTATTTTTACAATTTTTGGTCTTCAATTTAGAAACTAGTCTTTTTAACCTATATTAATAAAACTTTAATACAAAATTAAAATTATCCTTATTAGATTATTTTAAACCACTTAATATAAATATTAATATTAAATTATCAAAAAAAATTACATTTATTTAGGAAAATAATTTTAACAAAAGTGCATGTAAGGTGAAAAACATATTATAACCATTACCAAAATATGTTATTTTTTAAAAATTTAATGATCATTTGAGTCATTATAATTAAATAAATGTTCTATTAATTGACTATATTTTATAGTTAGTTAAATATAAAATTCACTTGGATGAAATAAATATTTTTAGTAATTTCAAATAAAAAAACACATTTTATGAAATAACAATAATGTTTAATTTGGAATTATTTATTTAATTTAAAATTTAAAAATATAAAGATAATTAAAGAAATATGATATTTTTTTACACCTATAAAAAGTTAAATATTCATCTAATATTTTAATGGATCATAATATTTTATTCAATTTACATCACATCAAATGTTTTTAATTTTAATTATTATATTTAATTATTAATGAAATAATACCTACATTTTCGTTTCATCATAATTTAATGAAATTATTTCATTAAATAAAAATAAAATAAATAACCATGTTAAAAATTATTTTAATTAAAGATCATAGTCATAAATTAATTTATATATATATATATATTATTTTCCCTATACCGAGGCTTTATATATATTTCTGTAATTTTTCGTTCTTTTGTTTGTCATTTAGTTTACATAACATATAATCAAGGTCACTCTCATTGTAAAGTGTCCCAAAAAACATATAGAAATTAATAATTTCTTCATATTATAGTGACCCTCACTTTTGAATCCTTAACATTACATATCTTTTTTAGAAAACATAATCATTATACAAATAGACACCCAAAAAACATAGTTGGTATAATTCCTTTGAAAACATGGAAACATAATCACCGGTACATATGTGAGATACATTATCACCCTTTTGGTTTTTATTTACTACAACCCTTTTTAAAAACATCAATAATCGTACATATCTTTACAACATAGGGATAGAAACAAGAAAGGGGTGAGTTGAACTATTCAGTAAGGGTAAAACAGAGTCATTAAGCGTAAACATGCACCAAAGGTTATGATAATGTGATCATGAAAACATAATATCATACCATTAATATCAAATATAGTATACATAAATCATAGAATAAATCTTGAATGTTCATTAGACATAAATAAAAAGTACTTAAAAGAAATAATCCATGAAAGAATAACATCAGAGTAAGACATGGAACTGTGGAAAACACATAAGAATATAATGATTTCCATATTTTTGGAGTCATTACTTTTGATACCATCTTAGTAGTATGGGTTCACTATTCATACCTTTATTGTCGTCATGGTTCATTTCCATGTCCATCATAGTATCATTATTTCACTCCTCATACCATCTTAGTAGTTATGGTTCACTCACATGGTCATCATAGAAGTCAAGTCTCACTCCAACTACCATTTTAGTTTATCTCAGGAGATAGAAAACATTACCCAATTCAATAGAGGGAGAAATAGGTCTTACTCATCACATAATTAAATCATACATACATATTCCACAAGACCATAAATAAAAATTCCCTAACTGATGAAATAATATTGGTATCATAAACATGTAAACATATCATAGCCTGTTGAAAGAGACATGTTTCATAATCATTTCATCACAAATATATCCTATAAATAAGAGTACGGTTAAAAAGCATATAACCTACGAAATTGATATGGGTTTCATAATATCATGTCGTCAAAACAGAATCCATTCCAAGGGAGAATATGAATGCAGTCATTGAATAGTTTCCCCATAAAGGAATGAATAACACCAATGGATGTTACCATAGTTTGGAGATAATTTTGAAATCTATTTTAAAACCATTCAAGATGAAAATATCGTTTCCTCATAGAAAAAATAATTTTTATAACGTAAAATCTTTTAAAACATTTTTCATAGAAAATAGATTTCAAAACTTATAAAGAAAACGTTAAATCATTTTGAAAACTTTTTACCTTGAAAACTTATTAAATAAGGATCAAAAAATATTAAAAACATTAATCTTTTAAGACACATTTATCTCATTTAATGTAATTTATAAACATTGTGGAAAATAATTTTACCTGAAAACTAATAGAATAATTTTGAAAACATTTTGAAAACCATTTTCCTTGAAAAATAATAAAAGATGCATGAAAAAATTTTCAAAATAGTATTTCATGAAACATTTTTAAGAAAAATTTCTTTATGAAAAACCATTATAATAATGTAAATGGTGTTTCGATGAAATCACAAATGGAAAATTCATATATGTAGTACGAGGTCAAAAGAACATTCCTTTTACAAGGTAAAAAGGATTGAAAAGTGCATTGTTCAGAATGTGTCAAGAAGATTACATTGAAGATATTGGTTAACAATAAAGGGTAAAATTTTTATTAAAAGGATATAGGAAAATGGTATAATATTTTTAGATACCCGTTTTAGAAAACATAGATTTCTTAATGAAGAAAGAGTTGTGTTTGGATTTCTAAAAAACACTTTCATAACTATCTTTTGTACTAATGATTAGAATATAGTACAAATACATTAGTATATCATGAAATAAAATCTGATTAAAAAATTAATAATATTGAGATATAGTTCATAATATTTTATAAAAGGAATAATGAACAAAGAAAATCATGAATGGAAATGAGATTGTATCAATAAATGCTAATAACACGATGACTTGGGATTATACTCAACATGTAAGAAAAAGTATATTAATAGAAGATTAATATATCAATAATATAATAGGATTCATGAAATAACACCTAAAATGGAATTATAATCACCTAATAATACTTTATAGGAGTATAATCAAACATGAGTCTCAAAGAAGAAAAGTTGAGACAAATCTATTTAACTGATCTGGTATCTTTTTAATGTTATATCCCATGAAATAAGGATCATAAAATTGAAATGTTAATACACATTAATTTATGTATAAGATTCATAGAATACAGTCATGGGTGTTACATACACCATAGAAAATTAAATAGTGAATAACATGACATGTATCTAACTGAAATTAAATGTGAGATGAAATCCCATTACATTATGTCTTGACTCTCTCCAAACACGAACACGATTCTTGTATAACAAATATAATTTTAGTATGAATATTTTAGAGAATAATATTATTATATATATTACAATATATTTTTTTTATTACCTTATATAACATACTTGTTAACTATACTATGCTAAGATTTCACATCGAGTAATATTCAATTTCTTCAACGCATGTGTCTTAATTTGTCATATCGTTGGTCCTTAAACATATATCCCAATTCTAGAATGTGAAAATTTATATAAATATTCTGTATATATATTTTAGTTAAATTACCCTACTTTATATCATAAAGAATAATGAAATGGAATACACCATTCATGGAGATGGTAAGTCGTATGTGCAGATAAGAAATGTTTTTGTTTTTATTATTGAATAGAATGAAAGTATATAAATAACACATATATATATATAATTATTACATTAGTATTAATATTTAATATATATCATAAATTTTAATTAAATCCATCTTTAATAAATATTATTTGGTGTGTGAACAAATCATTTCACATTGAGGATGTAGTAGTACTCGCATCCTAAAACAATATTATCTTAATATCAACAAATTGAAAGTAAAGATTTGTGATTTTTCATATGAATAAAATATCCCCAATACATAATAAATATATCATATAAAATATATAAATATATTTTCCATCATAATAGCCACCATGATTGGTGTTAATGAAGAGATGTGCAATCATCGTTTTGGGTGGCAGTTGTTCACCGTACATTGAAACAGTATGTTCAATGTCCAATAAATGGGGGTATGTGTATTTTTAGGTAGAAATATTTTCAGAAAGCGTCATAGTATATGTACAAAACTATTTTATCAAAAAATAAGTGAATTAATAATGTGGAGGGGTGAAAAGGGAAAAATAAAGGAATAAATCTTGAGAGAAGACATTACCTCTTAATCAGGTTACCCTATTTGGTTTATGCCAAAAGATTTCTATGAGAGGATTTCATACCAAAGGATGGAATCAAGGTACAAGGGAGGATTTTGGGAGGATACTTGGGATGATCATGGCTGATCATAAAAGGATTTGTTGGTCTGTAGAATGAGTAGAGTTGAGTGCCTTCTCTAGGGAATGAAAATTAATCCCATGGAATTGTTTAAGACAAGTTAGGTGTACACATGTTCTTACCTAGAAGAAGAGATAACAAAAAAACACTATATAGAATCGAAGCTTGACGTACATGGACATTACATTACTTTTGCGCAATAATTAGTACATTACAAAAACACACACACAAGGACCGTAATAGTTTAGTGTCTTTGGAAACCAGGAATATAATCTTCTAATCATGGTGAATGATCTTCATCATATCCCATACAGATCCTCCCCCTTTTTTTACTTAAACCTTTCTTTCTATCCTAGGGAAAAGAAAAAATAAAAAGGGTGAGTTCAAATGCTCAGTAATGGTAAGCATGGATAAAATAAAACATACCATATACATTTGAACATAAAAACATGATCATAATGTTTAAACACAAAAAGCTTGAGAAATGACATAAAACATGGAAGTACATAAGGAATAGATCATAAAGAAACATTACGAATTATAAAATAGCATGGGAATAAAACATGTAATTGTGGAAACCATTATGCACATGATATGATTTCCATATTAGCCAAGGCATTGCTATCAGGACCATCTTAGTGGACAAAGTCCCTTTCTGAATCGAGTTTACTCCTCGTTCCAGTCCTGTATTACTGAACCGGTTTTACTTGCCGTTCCAGCCATGTCTATATCATGAGATATAAATATTTACCCAATGCATTGGAGGGAGATATAGGTCCCACCCATCTCATAATGATACCATTCTTATGTGTGCCACAAAATCATAAACCATACATCATAGCATAACTTATGTATTAGAAATGGGAATATTAAACATCATGACATCATAAAACAATTCATATAAGATAACGAAATTCAAAAAAAATATTTCCATCACAACATAATCAATGTAATAATAGATACAGAAACAGAACCCTATATTATCTTAGATGGAAAATAATTTTGATAAAACACTTGAACTCCATTCATGAGGAAAATATCCTTTCTACTTCAAAAAAAATTTTCTTTCTTAACATGTCATACAATTTTAAAATAAAATAAGTTGATTAAAAATATACTTGAAAACTTGTAAAGTAAGCTTCTTGTAAATAATGTTTTAAAAATCCATTCATGCCGTATAAGTTAAAAAAACATTCTTCTCGAACTTTTGTCGGAAAAGTCAAAAAATACCTCGTATGAAAAACGAAAAAAGATTCCTTTCATCTCTTTTACTAAAAACTCACCAAAGGGTAAAATTGGATTTAAACAAATTTAGGTGGATGGAAAAATATTACATATTGAGGAAACATGGATGTGGATGATAAAATACACCCCAGTAAATTTCAAAGTATAAACAATCTCGGATAGAAATGAAATTGTGATATTTCCCTTAACTTAGGACTGATATGCTTCGTACGTATCCGAACCTCCTGTATAATTAATTAAATAATGTCATTGACTTATTAAAGAATCATATTCATTGTTATGATATCATATATGGTTCACTTATGACTTTATATTACCCGTTCTTTTGTAAATTCCATGTTAAAGATCATTTTGGGTAAAATCGTTTCATTTGACGTTCGTTTTTTGACATGTAATTATTGATATGATTACTTAGATCATGATTAATTAATTTCAGAATATAAAACATGATTTATATATAATATATATTCATAATATACATATATATAATAGATTGATAAATGGAAAGAAATACACCGTTCATGGAGACGGTAGGTCGTACGTACGCATGAACGTTGTTTTCGTTTCCTAATTTAATTGAATGGAATTAATTGGATGACATACATATATATATACATAAATCCAGTATCATTATTATGTCATATATTTCATGATTACTTATTATATATACTTTATACTCATTTATGAGTGGTTAATCATTGAGAATTAATCTCCTCGCGTCGTGGAGACGATATTCCGTACGTACTCACGAGCGATGATATCGTTCCCATGATCATGGAATTTTATTGGAGTCTATGTATACTACAAAACAATAAATATAACTTTACAATAATCATATTTTTTTATTCTTTACACCATTATACCCATCCAAGTAAGGTGGTGGTGGAAAATATATTACACCACGGCGTGGAGACGGTATTTCGTACGTACGCACGCACGATGATTTCGTTTTCTGTAGAATGGATAGATGGTGAAATAGGTTTGATTCATACTTATAATAAAATATCAATATATGAGTGATACTTATGTTATTACTTCGTAATTAAACAACCTAATAAGAAGAAGTGGAAGAAGAAATAAAGGTGAAAGAATCGGTAACGGACATTACCTCTTCTTTGAAGCGCCTCTTTGAGTCCTCCTCCTAGGGAACTAAAATTGGTCTTTGAAAAAGACCATGACCTCTAGGATGTTTCTAGGGATGTGGAGAAGATAATTTTTCTAGGTTTGGCCAAGCTTCAATGCTCAAAGTGGTGGTGGGAAGAGAGGGAGGAGGTGCCCTTTTATAAGGGAGGAGAGGGGCTCTTTTGGAAAAAATAAAAATATTATTTTATTATAAAGCCAAATTCGGTTTTAAATAGCTCCAAATTGATTTATTTAGAAGATAAGGTGATTATGGGTCTAAATCCTCTCATCCAATAGAATTTAGACAAGTTTAGGTTAATATTTTAACCTTATCATTTATATTTAACTTTAAGTTAGATAATTTTACTTTTACCTTGTCTTTTTGTGGTCTTACACTATAAGGTTAATAAACTTACTATAAGAAGCCAAACGAACCCCAAGTTGTTTATTATTAATATATATAACATTATATAAGTCATTTGGAAGATCCTTATATTTTTAGGAATATAATAACAATTAATAAAATAATATTTGTTTTAAAAATTATTTTATGTCAATTTTAAAACTATTTGGTAGTTTATTTTTGTGAAAATAATAACAGAATTATTAGTTAGAAAAAAGTTACTTAAATCAACACTAACATGTCATATTAACATATAAAATTATTGTAATTCATAAAAACGCTCAAATTACATTTATTTGGGTATTTATAACATAAATTATGTCAATATTTCATTAATAAGATAATTACTGCATCATCATTGTGTCATAAATAAATTAAATTATTTAAAGTCTAAAAATTACAAATAAAATATCATTATGTAGGAAAATATTTTAGCTTTCTAATGAATATTTATAGTAGAATTTATCTAATGTATAACCCTATATTAAAAATTATTTACTTATTAAACATTGATTTTAACTATTTTAACCCTTCTTTAAATAAATTAATAGTAAATGTCCTAATCTATTCTATGTGGGCCTAAGTGGTCATATTTTATTCCTAAGGTTGTTTTTGGTCGAATTACACTTATCCAATATAATTAGGACATGTGTTAGGGTAATAATAATAACACCTTTACCCTTAATTACCCTATTTACTTTTAACTGTGGTAAAAAAAGTAAAAAGTTACTATTCACCAAAAATTATTTTCATCTCATTAAACCATATTTGACTTACTGACATCAACTGTGTCTCTCGGATTTTTGAAATTACACTCACAGAAGTGGTAAAATTATGTTTTATGAAAAAATTCAGTTTTTTAACTACCACATAGTGGTTTCACTATTCATCAAAAAATGAAAGTTTCCAGAAAAATATCAAAAATTAGGCCTACGCTATATTTGATATTATGAATTCAAAAATGATTTTATTTTACCAAATTCAAAACATATCAGTTACATTAACTAATTTAAAAATTAATTCCCGTCGCCAAAACAAATAGCATGTTTTTAAGAGATAATAACTATCAAAAGTTTGACAATTGTTTATGTCTGGTTTAAATGTGAAATTACATCCAATGAACAAAATTGTATTAAATTGTAAAAATATATTCTAAATATACTTTAAAACCACTAAAATTAATTATTTATCACTATTAATTATTTCGATTAAAAAAGTTTTTTTTAATTAAAATTTAGTAATTTTCACTATTCATCAGAATATTAAAGTTATCCGAAAAGTACCAAAATTTCACCCTGAGGTAATTTCGATATTCCGAATCCAAAAATGAAGTCCATTTTTAAAAATAAAATTTAAAAAATTTCGAAAATTGGTTATTACTATTCATAACGGCTAGTTTTAATAATATTTTAATAGCATATCGTTGTTTAGTGAAACTCGGTATTGCGTACTACACACGCTATCGAGGAAGGTCGTGATTGCATGTAATGAATGTCAAGTCAAGGATTCTTGTTGTGCAAGCTCCTCTTGGTGTAGCGTACAACACAATACATTAATGAAATTAAAAATAATATTTTTCATAAAATCTCGGGTTGTTACATTCTATCCCCCTTAAAATGAATTTTTCCCTCAGAATTTGTCGGGGTTATAAATGGTTTACTACTCGAAAGATTCTTTAATATAATCCCACATCGGAAAAAGGAATACCAAAACCAATCTATGAAAACAAATGTATGAAATGTAACGGATACCCAAATAAACTAGTCACTGGGTTTCCACATAGGTGAAAATATGGATATGGAAGAAAAATCTAACCATCAAGTTCTGATGGAGAGTGGTAGAGAACATGGCTATTAATAAGCCAACAATCACAAATCTATTGATTTGTGATAATCTAAGGTGCCATCTAATTCATCGGATATAAGGGAACTAGGACATCATTTTTGGTTTTCAAGATCATTTCCCTAAAGTTGATGAAACTGGAATTAGAAGAAATACTTTCGTGATTTTGGTATAGTCTCACCGTTAGTCATTCATTGGACAATTTCCACTTCATCTCTTAATGAAATTAAGTTGAATTTGTCATTCGTGATGTGTTAGTAGATCATGTGATAGAATTTGGGGTCATTCCATCTGTCTCAAACAAAAGGTTAGAAACTTTATCAAAAAAATACGTAATTCCATCTATAGTGAGATTAATCATATATGGTTCCTAAAATGGACTTATACTTCTTATATTATACTGCTTAATATAATAAAACTAGTTTCTACAAAATAGGGACTTCTTGTAGGCCAGTGGTAGGCGATAAAGGCAAGTCGCACTTCGGTTGTCTGTTCAATACCCACAGCCCTGTCCGACGTGATGGGATGTCGCCCATCCTGTAGGTTGTCCTTTTTCTAAAGCTATATTGCTATAACATCCCATCAACAATATCAAAAAAAAATTATCCTTAAAAAATACTAACTTGTTTCCAACATAATCCATTCCAATCTTTATGCTTATCTAAAATACTTCGGTCCAAGCTCATATTATAAAGAAAATGATCACGTGAATTCCATCATTTATCCCCCATATATCATAAGATATATCTTGTTGGTCAAGTTACAAACATGTGAATTCCTTAATCATGTATTCTATTGAAGAATGAATACCCATTGAAACTTAGTGAAAACATGAATGCAGTTAAAGGTTAACACTTTCCACATACCAAAATCCTCAAAATTCTATATACTCAAACCATGATATCACTTAGTCCTTATATCAATCATGAGCTCATGAATACTGTCAAATATTTCATTTTCTCGTATTCCATTAATTATGCGGATATCATTTTTTTTTCAAAAATATCTCAATCACATTTCATGGTTACCAGTACCATAAAATTATTGAAATCCACAATAGACCAATACATAAATATTCCAATATTCCACGATACTATATACAACATTAATTTGGAATCCCATTACATAAACACATAATCAGTCCACCACATCGTTGTCATATTCAACATCTCCAATGGTGATCACATCTGACTTCCCATTGTCCTTTTCCTTTAGTGGTTGCTCATGTCGATCATCACTAACCCTTGGATTAGGGAATTTATTTGCATAATGCCCCATTTCCTTGAACTTGAAGCATTGAAGTGTAGTAGGTTCATTCTGTGTATCCCTTCCTTTGTTTGCATCATTTGGCATCTTCTTATTATCATTGCGTTATTCAAATGTCTGATGACCTTCCTTTCCACATTTGAAACATTTACTTGTCCCTTTAAGACAATCTCCACTAGGCTTCTTTCCACACATTGAGCATAAGGAAACATTCATCTTCTTTTGACCATTATTCTGGGATTTCTCCTTGAACTACATCTTTCGTTTCTTGTCAAAACTATGAGATGGATAAGTAACACCAGCTTCCATTTCTACCATGATAGAACAACGCCCAATTTCATTACAGGTACTGAATTATCTTATAGTTAACGCCCTTTGATGATTTGGTTTTAAGCCACTGAAGAACCGATAAACATTACTTTCAGGTTGGATGATAAATCCAGATGCATACATTGAAATCCTTGTAAAATTTGATTTGTATACACCAACAAATTCATCATACTTTTGCTTTAGTTCAAGAAACTCCTTCTCTATATTTGTTCGAATAATACGAGGGATGTACTTATTGAAAAATAAGTTCTTCAACTCGTCCCATTCCATGGACTCAATTTCTTCTGTTTTCTTCGTATTCTTGATAAGATTCCACCATTGATCAGCTTCACCTTCCAAACGATATACTTCTAAGATGACTTTATCATGTTCAGAACATTGAAGAACTGAAAATATCTTTTCAGTGGTATTGATCCATTGTTCAGCAACAAGTGGATCAGAAGACCAACTGAAAGAAGGTGGACGTTGCCTCATGAAGGAGTCAATATAATGCTGTTCCCTTCTCTGCTCATTTGGAATTCTAGAATGGTTCATAGTTTGTGTAAGTATAGCAATAAGATTTTTCACTCCATCTCCCAAAACATTTGTTTGTTCAAGAGGACAATCATTGCATTGTGCGTTACATTGATCAACACAGTTCCTTTGGGTTCCAGCCATCGTCTAAAACCCAAAAAGAATAGTTTGAGAGGCAAAAATTACGCTAGGGAAAACAATATAATAAATGGGGATAACCCTCAATATCTAACATCTTTGGTTAAATTATAAGATCTTTAGAGCAATTCTAGGACTATAAACTATACGTATACTTAACCTTAGATACATACCTAGACATACCTTAGAAATATCTCTAGGGATCTCACTAAAGTTCTCGCGTCCTAGTCTCCGAAGGTTGTCAAAACCTTTCCTATGATACCAACTGTAGAGACCCGAAGCTTGACGTACATGGACATTACATTACTTTTGCGGATTACATAGTACATTACAAAAACGCACACACAAGGACAGTAATAGTTTAGTGTCTTTGGAAGCTCAGAATATAATCTTCTAATCATGGTGAATGATCTTCAACATCTCCTATAAAGATCCTCCCCTTTTTTTACCTAAAACCTTTCTTTATATCCTAGGGAAAATAAAACATAAAAATGGTGAGCTCAAATGCTCAGTTAGGGTAATCATGGATAAAATAAAACATACCATATACATTTGAACTTAAAAACATGAACATAATGTTTAAAAACAAAAAGTTTGAGAAAAGACATAAAACATGGAAGTACATAAGGAATAGATAATAAATAAACATTAAGAATGATAAAATGGCATGGGAATAAAACATGTAATTGTGGAAACCATTAAGAACATGATATGATTTCTATATTAGCCAAGGCATTGCTGCCAAGACCATCTTAGTGGACAAAGTCCCTTTCTGAATCGAGTTCACTCCTCGTTCCAGTCCTGTATTACTGAACCGGATTAACTTTCCATTCCATCCATGTCTATCTCATGAGATATAAATCATTACCCAATGCATTGGAAGAAGATATAGGTCCCTCCCATCTCATAATGATACCATTTTTATGTGTTCCACAAAATCATAAACCATACATCATAGCATAACCTATGTAATAAAAATGAGAATCATAAACATCATGACATCATAAAACAATTCATATAAGATAAAGAAATTCATAAAAATATTTCCATCACAACATAATCAATGTAATAATAGAGACAGAAACAGAACCCTATATTATCTTAGATGGAAAATTATTGTGATAAAACACTTGAACTCCATTCTTGAAGAAAATATCCTTTCTACTTCAAAAAACTTTTTCTTTCTTAATATGTCATACAATTTTAATCTAAAATAATTTGATTAAAAATAAACTTGAAAACTTGTAATGTAAGCTTCTTGTAAATAATTTTTTAAAAATCCATTCATTTCGTATAAGTTAAAAAAACATTCTTCTCGTACTTTTGTCAGGAAAGTCAAAAAGTACCTCGTATGAAAAACGAAAAATGACTTCTTTCATGTCTTTTACTAAAAACTCATCAAAGGGTAAAATTATATTTAAACAAATTTAGGGGGATGGAACTATATTACATATTGAGGAAACATGTATGTTGATGATAAAATACACCCCAGTAAATTTCAACGTATAAACAATCTCGGATAGAAATGAGACTGTGATATTTCCCTTACCTTAGGTCTGATATGATTCGTACGTATCCAAACCTCCTGTATAATGATTTAAATAATGTCATTGACTTATTATAGAATCATATTCATTGTTATTATATCATATATGGTTCACTTATGACTTTATATTACCCGATCTTTTGAAAATTCTATGTTAAAGAGTGTTTTGGGTAAAATCGTTTCATTTGTCGTACGTGTTTTGACTTGTAATTATTCATATGATTACTTAGATCATGATTACATAATTCCAGAATATAAAACATGATTTATATATAATATATATTCAGAATATACATATATATAATAGATCAATAAATGGAAAGAAATACACCGTTCATGGAGATGGTAGGTCGTACGTACGCATAAACGTTGTTTTCGTTTCCTCGTTGAATTGAATGGAATTAATTGGATGACATACATATATATATATATATATAAATATATTCAGTATCATTATTATGTCATATATTTCATTATTACTTATTATATATACTTTATAATCATTTATAAATGGATAATCATTGAGAATGAATCTAATCACGTCATGGAGACGGTATTCCGTACGTACGCACGAGCGATGATATCGTTCCCATGATCATGGAATTTTATTAGAGTGTATGTATACTATTACATAATAAATATCACTTTACAATAAAAATATATAGTTATTATTTACACCAGTATACCCATCCAAGTAAGGTGGTGGTGGAAAATAGATTACACCACGGCGTGGAGACGATATTTTGTACGTACGCACACGCGGTGATTTTGTTTTCCGTAGAATGGATAGATGGTGAAATAGGGTTGTTTCATACTTATAATAACATATAAGTATATGAGTGATACTGATGTTATTACTTAATAATTAAAAAACCTAAGAAGAAGAAGTGGAAGAAGAAATAAAGGTGAAAGAATTGGTAACGGCCATTACCTCTTCTTTGAAACACCTCTTTGAGTCCTCCTCTTAGGGCAATAAAATTAGTCTTTGAAGAAGAACAGGACCTCTAGGATGTTTCTAGGGAAGTGGAGAAGATAATTTGGCAGGGTTTTCCTGATCATTAATGCTCAAAGTGGTGTTAGGAAGAGAGGGAGGAGGTGCGCTTTTATGAGGGAGGAGAGGGGCTATTTTGGAAACAATAAAAATATTATTTTATTATAAATCCAAATTCGTTTTTAAATAGCTCCAAATTGATTTATTTCGAAGATAAGGTGTGGATGGGTCGAAATCCTCTCATCCAATATAATTTAGACACGTTTAGGTTCCTATTTTAACCTTATCATTTATATTTAACTTTAAGTTAGATAATTTTACTTTTACCGTGTCTTTTTATGTTCTTACACTATAAGGTTAATAAACGTACTATAAGAAGCCAAACGAACCCCAAGTTGTTTATTATTAATATATATACCCATATCTAAGTCATTTGGCCGATCCTTAGATTTTTAGGAATATAATAACAATTAATAATATAATATTTTTTTAAAAAATTATGTTATGTCAATTTTGACACTATTTGGTAATTGATTTTTGTGAAAATCATAACAGAAGTATTTGTTCAAACAAAGTTAATTAAATCAGAACTAACATGTCTTATTAACATATAAAATTATTGGAATTCATAAAAATGCTCAAATTACATTTATTTGGGTATTTATAACATCAATTATGTCAATATTTCATTAATAAGATAATTATTGCATCATCATTATGTCATAATTAAATTAAATTATTTAAAGTCTAAAAAATAAAAATAAAATATAATTATGTAGGAAATTATTTTAGCTTTTTAATGAATATTTATAGTTGAATTTATCTTATGTATAACCCTATAATAAAACTTATTTACTTATTAAACTTTGATTTTATCTATTTTAACACTTCTTTAAGTAAATTAATAATAAATGTCCTAATCTAATCCATGTGGGCCTAAGTGGTCATATTTTATTCTAAAGTTGTTTTTGGTCGAATTACACTTATCCAATAGAATTAGGACATGTTTTAGGGAAATAATAATAACACTTTTACCCTTAATTAACCTATTTACTTTTAACCGTGGTAAAAAAGTAAAAAGTTACTATTCACCAAAAATTATTATCATTTCATTGAATCGCATTTTACTTACTGACATCAACCGTGTCTCTCGGATTTTTGAAATTTCACTCACAGAAGCGGTAAAATTAAGTTTTATGAAAAAATTCAGTTTTTTAACTACCACTTAGTGGTTTCACTATTCATCAAAAAATGAAAGTTTCCAGAAAATTACCAAAAATTAGGCCTAAGCTATATTTGATATTATGAATTCAAAAATGATGTTTATTTTACCAAATTCAAAAAATATCAGTTACATTAACTAATTTAAAAATTAATTCCCGTCGTCAAAACAAATAGCGTGTTTTTAAGAGATAATAACTATCAAAAGATTGACAATTGATTATGTCTGGTTTAAATGTGAAATTACATACAATGAAAAACATTGTATTAAACTAAAAAAATATATTCTAAATATACTTTAAAATCACTCAAATTAATAATTTATCACTATTAATTATTTCGATTAAAAAAGTTGTTTTTAAATAAAATTTAGTAATTTTCACTATTCATCATAATATTAAAGTTATCCGAAAAGTACTAAAATTTCACCCTAAGCTAATCTTGATATTCTGAATCCAAAAATTAAGTCCATTTTGATAAATAAAATTTACAAAATTTCAAAAAGTTTTTATTACTATTCCTAACGACTAGTTTTAATAATATTTTAATAGCATAATGTTGTTTAGTGAAACTCATTATTGTGTACTACACACGCTATCGAGGAAGGTCTCGATTGCTTGTAATGAAAGGCAAGTCAAGGATGCTTGCTGTGCAAGATCCTTTTGGTGTAGCATAAAACACAAGACATTAATGAAATTAAAAATAATATTTTTCAATAAAATCTCGTGGTGTTACAAACACACTAAAAATTTGAAGTTTTAAGGACTAAATATGGACATAAAATTGGTTTTGGACATGTGTATAGGTCGTTTATGGTCATAAATATAAGGATTAGTATGTTATTTACCTAATTTTTCTCTTAATCAATGTAATTATTTTTAATAAACATGACTAATATTTTACTGTAAAAAAATAATGAAATTATTAGACATTATAAATTATCATTATTCAAAATATACAATCCATTTTTTGATGATCTAATAAGAAAACCGAAATAAATTAAAAAAAATAATCTCGTTATTGGGATGACACTATGTGTTTTTATAGTAAAAATGAAAAAAGAGTTTTTAGTCATTATATAAAATTTTGAGGTGGAAATGGTTCTAATGACCGAAATTGGATTCTATGATAAAAATATTATCTAATTTAACTTTTAAATAAAATTAAAAATATTTTTTATGTTTATAAATTAATTTAATTAAAAAGCATCGTTGAATTAAAAACCAGTATTTTCACATTGAAGTACATTACCAATATAATATTTTCTTGACATTGAAGTACTTTACCAAAAACCCTATAATTTATTATCAATATTGTTTATTTATATAACAAAATTATGAATTATATGACAAAGTAGTTAATAATATTCATATAACTACATATAATTGATAGATTATATTTATATTTTTTAAATAATTTATACAATAAAAATATAAGTTTCATAGAAATTCAGTGTTGTGGGAATAATACGCCCATTCAATGATTCATATATAGTATTCCAACATAGTGTTTTATGTGTCGTATTCCATCTGAGGGATTCATGTAACATATTATAATTTGGGTTAGTGTGGAATTAATTTTTACTAAATTAATCAACATTTTCAATTATTCATGATGTGTAAGAAAATATGAATAAAATAAATTAATTCAAAAAAATCACCAAAATCATAGGCTGTTACATTCTACCCCTCTTAAAATAATTTTTCCTTTGAAATTTTTCAAAGTTAACAATAGTTTACTTATCACAAGTTTCATTCATAGAAACCAAAATCATAAAAATTGAAACTTCAACATCAATTAAAAATAAGAATTTTGAACCATAACAGCTACCCAAAGTAACATATAATTGGGTTTCCACATAGGGTAACATAGGATTGGAATAAATATTAGACATGGAGGAAAAGAGTAATTATTTGTAGGGTGTGATTGAGGTCATCAATAAAAAAATTGAATGATCAAAGTAATGTTGAGGGACTCAAAGTAATATATCTAGGATTAATTAAATGAAAATCAGCTTAACCAAAAGTAAGGTATTATAAAAATAATTTTTTTGTATTACTTTCATATCATTGATTAATTTATGATAAATTTATATAAACACAATTTATTTTTTGGGTTTTTCATTGAAAATTTTATAATTCATTTATTTCTTCATATAGTGAATGTCTATAAATTAACATTGATGCATATTGAAATAAAACACATTTTTACCAGATCAAATGGACCATAAAAATTGAAATGTCAAACTATTTTTCTCTAAAAAATCAAAATTCATTAATATGTAAAATTAAAAAAACTGACACTACAAGTTCTTCATAAATATTTATTCAACAAAAATAATTTTACATTAACCATGGAATCGTGTAGGCTAGTTGAACGTGCAAAACCCTTGTCATCCTTTGGTAATGTGTTCATGTCCCGAGGCCTTGACAAACATGATTTATTATCACCTGACATACATGTAGACAATTTTTAAAAACACACTACTAAAAATTTATGATGGATATCTTTGAAATAATTTTAATCACTGAATAAACATCTAAAAAAGGCTTTCGACATTGGCTGAGTATAAAAAATACTTCCTCTAAATTTTAACATAAACTTTTCAAGAACGGTTAGCCATATAAACATTGAAATGATGAAAATACAACACATTATAAAGAGAACCATGAAATAAGATTAACATTGATTCCCATATATATAAAAACATAGCTCTTCATTTTAACATTCAATACATCTGAACACCCTTATTTTATATTCTATTAAAACATAGTAACAACCTAAATTACCATAAACCATTTTGGAAAGCACACAAGCTTCTTAATTCCATAGTATATTGATCAATTCCTTAAATCCAAAAATGTTGTAAACTTCGTCAAAGATATCATTAACCACCAATAAACATGTCCTTACTTAGTTCCAAGGTAATAAATACTATCAAATTTTTTATTCATATCCCACGTATCATTATGCATTGAACATTATCTGATCATAAATAACATATTAATGTTTACCTTCACTTAATCAAAATATCATCTTGTCATAAAATCACAAAACTAATCGAACATATCCATGTAAATACTGAGAGAAATAAATATAATTAGAAAAATCCTTTAATAATTTATTATTAATAAATTTTTAATCCAAATATATAAATACATTGACTTCTATATTCTTAGTCCATTAAAAATAATACATCTTTTCATTCACATATCATCAGTAGTCTCACTGTCATAAAAAATGAAACCACTACTCACACCACCTTGTTGATTATCATTAGTAACATTCCTCCTAATGAATTTTGTTTTATAATGACCTTTTTCTACACACACAAATCCCTTATCCTTTAATTAGTACTTAGGGATTCCAAAATATCCATCAATTTCATTAACAGACCTCTTCATTTTTTCCATATAATCACTTTCCTTATGTCATTTTTCTACATTCAAAACATCTTGTTATTCCTCCAAAACATTCACTTAGGATATTATTTACACATTCATTACACAAAGGAAACTTAATCATTTTTCCTCTATGGTTTCTATTACTTAAACTCTCAATGAACTCCTTCTTTCTCTTCTGTGATGAGTTTGAGAGTTGGATAAGGTAAACATTGTCAAACGTGTTTTGGGAAAACTGATTATTCATGATCATGAAATCTTTCACTCTAGTGATCATCCAACCTAGTTACTCATAAAAAAATATTACATCACATTTAACATTAAACTAGTTCCTTACAGTTCTTGTCATTGACTTAAACCATAAGCGTAGAGTGGGAATTTCTAAATATAGTTGAAAACAACGTAGTTATCAAAACAATTACATTTAGAATATCAAAATCATGACAAATTATTTAATCTATGACACCCTAGGTTCCACCTATGTAATTGATAGAAAACATATATTTAAATCATTTATAACTGTTCATGAAAAGTTTTTGTATTCCCAAAGAATATCCCCTGGGAGTCTCAAACTGGGTTTGCAGTAAGGCCTGCTGTGGTGTACCAAATTACCTTGACTCAAGATCATAACATTTTATCAAATTTTTTATCCCATGTTACACATATACCAGATCCACTTCCTCTTGTAGTGTCCTGATATGTAAATATTTCTTGGAAACCACTCACATTATCATTTAAGAAAATTTCGAAACAATTTCTTAAATGATATGTCATCCTTATACTTCTCCATAAAGAAATTACTAGGCATATACATTGAAATATACCTGGGGGTCTCAATAATGTTTTCCCACCCTAGTTTAAAAGTTGAAAAATACATTTTCTATGATACTAACTATAGAGACCCTCAATTTTCATACTTTTTCATTACATAACATTTTTGGAAAACATAAACATTATACAATGAGATGCCCAAAAAATGTAGTTGGTATAGTTCCTTGGGAAACATAGAGACATAAACACTGGTACATATGTGATAATGATTATCTACCACTAGGTTATTCTTATTTAACACCCTTCTTCGACACATTAAACATAATATATGTCTTCACAATCTATGAAATGAAACATAAAACAGGATAATCTCAAATTCTCAGTAAGGGTAAACAATGGAGACATATAGGAATAAACCTAATTATAAAGGTATGATAATGTGATAAAAAAAATATGATATCATACCTTGCATATGAAAGGACATATACATGAATCATGGTATTATTCGTTGTTGTTCATAAGATGTGAATAAAAATAAAGTAATAGACATAATCCATGAATTAATAATACAGGAGTTAGACATAGAATTGTGAAAAATACTTAAGAGTATAATAATTTCCTATGTATCCATGAAATTATATCCATGACTATAATAGTTGTTATATTTCACACCCCATACCATTATAGTAGTAATGGTTCACACCCATGTAAATCATTGTAGCATGAGTTCACTCCTCGTACTATCTTAGAAGAAATGGTTCGCTGCCATAACCATCATAATAGTAAAGGATCACCACAAAGACCATGTTAGTTTATATCATGAGATATAAAACATCACCCAATGCATTAGAGGGAGATAAAGGTCCCACCCATCACAAAAAGAAATCATACAGACATGTGCCACAAAATCATATATAAACATATCATAACACATGAAATGAAATGGGTATCATAAACATGTAAACATGTCATAACATTTGGAAAGATATAGGTTTCATAATAATTTCATCATTAACATAACCCATGATGAGAAGTGGGTTTCAAAAGCATATGACCCATGAAAGAGATATGTGTTTCGTAACATCATGCTATAAAAACATATTCCATTCATAGAAATAATATGAATAAAAACATTGAATAATTTCGTTATAAAGGAACGAGTAACACCATTCGATGTAGTCTTAGTTGGGAGACAATTTTCAAAGCTATTTTTAAAAATTCCATTAATAAAATATCCTTTCTTCTTTGAAAAATTATTTTTATAAAATAAAACCTTCTGAAAACAATTTAATTTTAAAATATCATTGAAAACATATATATAATATTTGAATTTTTTTTTTAAATTTTTCTCTCTAAAGTACTATTAAATAAGTTTCCAAAAATTTTGAGGAAATTATTCTCGGAATTTATTAAAAATAACATTAAAACAATTATTAAAATGTATTGAAAACCATGGTACTGGAAAACTTATATAATAATCATGAAAATGTTTTCAATATAATGTTTTATGATATTTTATAAAAAAATATTGAAAAACAAATTAAAAATAGTTATCAGTGAAAACATATAAAAGGATCTAGAAAACATTTTTAAAATAATTTATCATGAAAATTATTTTTATAAAATTTCTAAAGGATTACATTTTTTAACAATGAAAAGTGATCTTTAAAGAAATGATGGTGGGTAAATCTGTACATATCGTATGAGGTCAAAAGAAAATTCCATTCTCTTGGTAAAAATGATAGAAACGATCTTTATTTAGAAATAGAAAATAATATTCCCGTGAAGAGGAAGGTAAAAAAATATATTTTTTAAAATCTTATTAGATAATGGTACAATATTTTGGGAATCCCTTTTTAGGAATCATATATTTCCAACTGAAGAAAATCTAATGTCCTGCTTTCCAAAAAAAAACGTAATTAACTATCTTATATAAAAAGGAGTTGAATATGGTACTAATAAATTTTTATATTATGAAACTAAAATGGATATGGTATATTATTAACATTCTTGGGAGATGCATCATAATATTTCATCAAAGGAAGCATAAAAAATATTCTCGAAAAGCAATGAGATTGTCTTAATAAATTATTATAACTTGACGTCATGGGATTTTATGTTAAATTTAATAAAATGTAATAAAATGAAGATTAATATTTCTTGAAAAACATATATTCATCACATAACATGTAAAATAGATGTATATACACCTCAAAAAGGATTTCAGGTGTAAAACTAAACATGAGCCTCAATGAAAGAAAAATTGACATAAAAAATGTTTTACTAATTTGGTAACTTTTGAAAGTTAATTCTCATTAAAGAAGAATTATAAAATTTTAATGTGAATACCCATAAATTGATGTATAAGATATATAGAATAAAATAATTGGATGTACACACACCTTACAAAAATAAATAGTGGTGAACATAACAAGTATCTCATGCAAATTAAAAGTGAGTTGAAATCCCATTTCCCTTTGTATTGACTCAATCCATACACATACAAGCATGAAGTATAATAAATATAATAGTATTATATATATATATATATATCATATAAGAATATTAGTTTCTCTTTTGCAATATATGGTTTTATTATGACCATATATTACTTACTTGTTAATGATCCAAAGGTGAGGTGTCGCTTTGATTAATATTACTTTTCATCATCAACTATGACTTGATTTGTTATATTGCTAGTCCTTATACTTATATAATTATTACATAATATATAAAATTATATAAATAACTGTTATGTAAATTAAATTTATATTATAAAAATTTATATTATAATGAATAATGAAATGGAAAATAGTGTTCATGGAAATTATATGATGTACGTACACATTAACGTTGTTTCGTTTTTTGTCATCGTATTTTTTGATGGCATGTAAAATATATATATATATATATATAATAATTATGGTGTCATTAATATGTCATATATGCCATATAAGTTCCTTAAAACCATCCTTAATATATTCCATGTTGTCTGTGAAAGAATCCCATCACTTTGATGGGGTGGACGTCTACACTTTTTCAAATGAGATTATAATATTAACACCAAATGAATTCAAAATAGATTGATATTTTAAAAATAAAAAAAAATTATATACATTATAAATATAATATATTAATAATATAAATATTGTTTCCATTATAATGGCCACTATGATTTGTTGTAAATGAGAAATGAATAATCATCGTTTGGTGAGACAGTGGTTCCCGATACACAGAAACAATATGTTCAACATCCATTGGATAAAGGTGTGTGTATTTTTGGGTATAAAAATTAACCAAAAAATATCCTAGTATATGTACAATAATTTTTTTGTCATACAATAATGACTTAATGATTTTTAGGAGGTGAATAAGGAATGATATACAAAATAAGCTTGAGATATGATGTTACCTCTTAATAATGTAACTCATTTCTCATTATGCCAAAAGGATTCCCAGAGAGAATTTATTCAAAATGGTAGGCTTCAAGGTTGAAGGGTGGGATTTTTTTATTCTACATGGGAAGATATAGTCTGAAAATAAATGTTTTGAGAGGTGGGAGGAATGAGTAGATGTGGTGGCCTTTTATAGGGAGTGAAAATGATTCACTTGGAATTTTTTGAAACATGTTATATGTCCACATGTTATTAAATAAGAAAGTAATAAAAATGAAATGAATCTAAATATTTGATGGTTTTTGGATTATGTATGGACATAAAATGTGTGTTAGACATGTTTCTAGGTCATTTTGGATCTTGAATTTTAGGTTAGTTCTTTGTTAACAAAATTTTTCTCTTAATCAATGTAATTAATTTAAATCACCTTGACTAATATTTATTCATCAAAAAAAAATTCACATATGTGATATTATGAATTTTTCTGATTAAAAATATGGAATCCATTTTTCAATATTCTAATTACAGAAGTGGTAGAAATTAATAAAAAACTCATTGTCGGGATGACACTGCGGTTTATATAATAAAATGATTCAAAAGTTCGTTAAGTGTTTATATCCAATTTTAATGTCTAATTGGTTTCCATGACATAAATTAGATTAATTGATTAAAATATTTTATTGTTAAAATATTAAATCACATGAAATATATATTTTATCTATATACATAAATTGAATTAAAAATCAGTGTTGAAGAAAAATTTGGTATTATTCGCTATTTGTCCAAAAATGATGTTTCTACAAAAAAAACCCAAATTTGACCCTCGTATAATTTTTAAAATATAAATTTTAAAATATATTTTATTTTAGAAAATTATATTTCTAAATGTATCTAAAAATAATTTTATAATATGTACATTAAAAACTGTATTTTTAAGAATAGAAGGACCTTACAAAAAATATTATCTATTATTATCAAAATGTTTTATTTATATAAAACATTTATAAAAAAAATATTTGAATTGTAGATAATACTATTAATATAACTCTGTTTAATGACTGGGTTATAATAATCCTATTTAAATAATTATAATAATAAAAAGATAAGTTTGTTAGAAACTACGTGTTGGTTGTATCATACACCAACTCATTGTTGCACGTATCATACACCAACATAGTTTTTCATGTGTCATATTCAAACTCATTTTTATGGCTAGCCTAAAAAAAGTTGGTTTATTATCAAAATAATCTTTGACTTTTAGAAAAAAAATATTTTCAGTCTTGTGTGAAATGAAAAAAATATCAAATTATTAAATTAATTCAAAAAAATCATCAAAATCTCATGGGTGTTACACATACAGGTAGAAGGATGTTTTTTTGGAATTATACTAGGGGAGTTCTAGAAAAAACATAAAATTAATGAGAGGTGTGTGGAATGGGTAGATGCGATGGCCATTTATAGTGAGTGTAAAATAATCTCATGGAATTTTTAAAAACAAGTTAAATTTCCACATGTTATTACCTAAGAAAGTCATAAAAAACCAACCAAAATAAATAATGTATTGTTTATGGAAAATATATGGACAATAAAATGTGTGGTGGACATGTTTCTAAGTCGTTTTGGGTATTAATTTAAAGGTTTAGTACTTAGTTAACATAATTGTTTCTCTTAATAAATGTAATTATTTTTAATCACATTCATTCATATTTTTTTGACAAAAAAGTTACCTTATTATACATTATAAATTATTTTGATTACAAATACTGAATCCATTTTTCCAAATTATTATTACAGATGAGGCAGAATGTTATAAAAAAATAACTTCTCTGTCCGGACAACACTATATTTTTATAGTAAAAAGAATCAAAAGTTTATTAAGTATTTATGTCCATTATGAATCTGGAAATGCATATAATGACAAAAATTGGATTAATTGATAATAATATTATCTAAGTACTCTTTAAAATAAAATTAAATTTATCTTAACATTGCAAATAAATTGAATTAAAAATTAGTTTTGAATTAAAACGTGTATTATTCATTCTTCATCCAAAAATTATGTTTCTCACCAAAATACCAAAATTTCACCCAAATATAATTTTTACATTATATATTTAAAAATGATGTTTATTTTAGAGAACTAAATTTCTATATGTTTCAAAAAGGTATTTTATTATATGTACATTAAATAATTTTTTTTAAACATACAGGTACTTTACAAAAAACCCTACATTTTATTATCAATATTTTTTATTTATATAATAAAATTATCAAAATTATTTAAAAATTAGATAATACTATTAATATAACTATTTTTAATGACTATTTTATAATTATCTTATAAAAATAATTAAAATAATAAAATAGATGTTTCGTAAAAACTTAGTATTGGTTGTATCATTCACCAACTCATTATTTCATGTATCGTACACAAAATTAGTGTTGCATTGGTCGTATTTCAACAAATTTTGGTGTGTAACATACAAAAATTTTCTTTATAATGAATTTAATCTTTGACTTAGCGAAAAAATATTTTTAGTCTTGCATGAAATGAGAAAAATATCAAAAGATTAAATTAATTTGAAAAAAAATAACTAAAATCTCAAGATGTGGACCATATGGTTAGAAATAAATAAATCCATTGGGTTTTTGAATAATTTTTAGGTCATTTAGACCCTTATATTATTATTTCAATACTCAATAAACCCATTTTTTCTTAACTATGGTAATTAATTTTCTATATTATTAATATTAATTTTTTCATAAATTGAGTTCTCCTAATCATAAATTGTAAATTATTATGATTGCAATTATGGAATCCATTTTTCAAATTCCCACAACATGGTTGAAAATGATTAATTTAATGTTAAGATTATTTATGTGATGGAAATGTGAGTTTTTATAGAGAAAATGATCAATAGTTTACACATATTTTATATTTAATTTCAATATAAAATTGATTCCAATGAAGTCAATTGTATAAATATATGTATTATAAAACTAATTATACATTAAACCAAATATAAATTAAATTTAAATTTTATAATTAAATTTATTAAGATGGAATATTTCAATTAAAATTTAATATTTTTCACTATTTATAAAATATACCTTTTTAGAAAGATACAAAAAAATTACACTATTATTATTTAAAAATTATGAATTCAAAAATGAATTTCATTTTAACAAAATATTTTTATAAAATGACCAAAAAATAATTTTATAATTTTTCATAAAATATATTGAAAACATTTCATTGGAAAATATAATTTTTGAAACATATTAGGACTTTAAAAAATAGTGTATTTAATTATTAATATTTTTTATTTAAATAATATTACTAAACTAATTTTTTTAAAAGTAGTGACTAATATTCATATCACTAAATTTAAATACAAGGTTATAATTTTTTTGTAAATAATATGTCATGGTTTTGTTAAAACTCAATGTTTTGTATAATGGAAGCCATCAAAGACATATAATTAATTTAGAAAAAAATATTTCAGGAAGCCACGAGGTGTTTAAGTTCTAGCCCACTTAATTTATAATTTTTTCTATAATATTTTTCTATATCATTAAAGGTTTAAATATTATAGGTTCTTATTATTGAATCTGACATCATAAAAATGGTTAATAAAACATCCCCTGGAAAAAAAGAAATTCGAAGTCTAAAGGTTATCTAAAATAACACATACCAGGATTCCAAACAGGATAACATATCTGGGATGTTAAAACATTTTGAAAGGAGAAAAAAATAACACCCAAAAACTATTGGAGACCGAAAGAGAATATTTTCTAGAGAATGTTACTAATTAAAAATCCATATAACAAAGAATAATGGAAATTCCCTTAATATAATAAAATATTACGTTAATAATACATTTCTTTAAAATCCTTTTCCTAATGTCGATGTATTTTCATGTGATAATTTACATACAGGATTTCATTTCATTTTATAAGTACAATGTAATCAATTTTTTGCACCCTAAAAAAGTTCCTCTACATCACGTACTTTAATAAAAAGAGATTAATTTGTTTTACAATATTTAATAATAGATAATAAGATATAAACCATTTCATCTATATTTAGTTAAAAAATGATAACCCTGTTTATTCAATATGGATAAATAATTATAGGATGAAGTAATTTTTTATTATTCAAAACCTCATCCAGTGATCAAATTTATCCACTCCATAGATTATTTACCTTATGACCCTTCCTAAATTCAAAATTTTTAAAAGAACTCTCTAAAAATTATAAACATCTACTTGTTCCTTTAGTAAATTCACTTCGGCATCTCTACCAAAATTCCCAACACATAGGAAACTAAATCTTCTTTCTTACAAGATCTCCAATAATAAAAATCTTATAAAACTATTTCCTTATCTTATTACTAATTTCGATAGTTTGTTTGGGAATATATTTCAAATCATTTTATTTGAAAACTGGTTAGGAATAAAAACAACATCCTTCACTCAAATCATAATCCCATTTTCCAGCTCATCAAAATATTACTTGGCACAAAATATTAACAACGTTCCTTGGGTTCCACCTATTGAATAAAACAAAAATAATCATGTTAGAAGCAATAATCATAGCGGGGGACCAAAAAAACATGAAATATTTCTTATAAGAAATTGAAATTGGGAAACATTTTCTAATACATGATATGTTTGGTCGTTCATATCCATAATCTATTTAAATCCATTATGATTGTTCACAAAGAGTTTCTGAATTTCTAAAGTATATACCCTAATATTTTCAAAATAGTTTTGACATAAATCCCATTTTCACACACCACTTCCCATATATTCTTTCATAATATGGTGTTTTCAGGGTTGTTACCCCTAGTTACATTTGTTCCAGAGCCACATCAACATGTAGAATATAGACAGGGGTGAATTTTTTGGGAAACTAATAAATCTATAATTTACGTAAATTAAATTATCTTATCCTATAGTATAACTCATCCATACAATTATACATAGACATATCCTTTGACATTTATATATAAATATCGCTAGGTATATCACAACAGTTTTCCTTTCATAGTTTCCAAATGTTAACTAAACATTTCCGATAGTACCAACTATAATAACTTAGGCTTCCCATATATCGATATTATATATTTTTTTATGAATATTTATTATGTTATAAAAATATACAGCTAATGATTAAAATAGTCTAGTTCCTTTTGATATATGGAATATATTATTCTAATCTCGAAAATGATCATTAATGTTTCCTACAAATATTTTACTATTTTTTACACTTTATTGACGTACCTTATATAAAATCATTAGTTGTTACTAGATTAAATGAAACATAAAATAAGGTGAGTTAATATGCACACTAAGGGTAAAAATAAGATATTTCAATATATGTTCATATGAAATATAGCGACCAGGAATCTATAAATGCTATTTATCTCATAAAATAATTTTTGGCTATTATATAATGTATAGTTTTATACACGTGAAAAGCTCAAAAACAATCATATCAATCCTAAATTATATTACATTAATCATAAATGAAACCAATTAAATTTCAAAACAATAAAATTTAATAATGAAAGAAATCTATGATGGGAAAATATGGATCTCCTCTATCTATATGAATCACCTAACCCGTATCCAATACTATAGAAAACATAAAAAATTATAGTAAAACAATAAAAATCATTAAAAATATAAATTTAAAACCTTGATATAAATATATTGGTAAAATGATTGAATGAATGAAGTGGTATTTATAGGAGGTAATGTGGCCATTGGAATAGTAACTTGACCTTCAGGTATAGATACCTGACCATTATCATAGTAATTTGAAAAAATATAATAAAATATAAAATTAATAATGTCAATATTCATTAATATAAGTAAATATAAATATTATAATTCTGAAAAATATATACTATGATCAATAAAATAATTTAAAATATTAGCATGCTTTTAATAGTCTACCTTTTAATGTATTTCATAACGTTAATACTCTTAATATGATTAAAATAAAATTACCAATGTTAGAAATTTTTTATAAAATAAATATAATTTTTGAAATAATTTCAAATAAATATGTGGGATTTTTTTTAAAATTTATTAAATACTTCAATTTTTTTGGCGAATATGAAAAATATTGTTTTTCACATAATAGATGTATCTTATATTTAATAATTCATGATGTAATAATGACATAATACATTCTAGAACAAGAGGTTTAGAACTGATATATTATATTACATAAATGAGTCACAAAAATACAATAATATTAATTTAGAAACCTAAAATTAACTTTCCAAAACCGAAAGTCAGAAGTTATTTCTTAAAATAATAATTTCTCTTTTTTCCACTTTCATTTTTTATAGACTAATGAATTGTAATTTACAATGAGGTTTAACATCTTAAATCTATGATATTATATTTAGAGATGATTTATATTGTTAAAAATTTATAATAAATATTTTACCTCTCTTATTATATTTTATTCAATATTTTATTCTAAAAATACACCTCCCCAAGTAAAAATAACCCCTACACATCGCCTTGGAAAACCACTCATCCCAAACATTCTATATCCTAAAATCAACCAGAATCCTTTTTATCAATATCATTATAATAATTATATTGGTTATTGATTATCCAACTTCATTCTTCAAGGGGTTTTGTGTCATACATGAGAATCTACATTAATGATTATGTAAATTTTAATCACATCTTCTCTACTTATTCTTCTTCATTTCCCACTTCTAGTAAAATTTTTTGGCCTCCCATTCATCCAAAATAAATGATTAGTTTGGAATTATTGTAACACTATAATAATTATTTTAACCTAATTTATGTATCATATTTACTATATATATATATAAATATTTCAATCTTCCATTTCCTGCTCTCAAAAACATGTCATATAAAAGGACAGTTAACAACCTACTATGACATTTATATGTTAAAAAAGATAACAATATTAATAGTTGGATATTATAAAGTACATTGAAAATATAAAAAAATAATTATCTATATTATAATATTCTTTAATTAATTATTATAATGTATAAATTACTATTAAATAATAATGAATTGAATGAAAAACAATTTTTAAAGAAAAACATCATATCAAAATGATTACCCAGAAACCATAGAAATTATGAAATGTAATAAAATAAATATCATTGATAAATTGTGAAAAAAATAAAGGTAATTCACATCTAAATAAATTTATTAATATATATTTGTTTTTCATTTAGTAGGATCAAAAGTGATGACCTAAAGAAGGTTTGAAGTTAAGAGTATTCTCAAACCCAAATCCATTTTGTTGGTTTTCATTCGTTCACAAAAATTGTAGTATTGATATTGCATTAAAATTACATTAATATAATTTAATTATTATTCCTTTTTATTTTTTTGGATATACATATATCCAATTGGAATTTTAAATCAAATAAAATGATTTTACAAAAATACATTTCATTCCAAAACAAATCTCCATCTCCTCATTTTTTTCATATATAAATAAAAATGATTTCTTATTCTAATTTTTTATCTCACTTTTGCTTTTTGGAACCCCAATTCATATCCTCGAATATATTATTTATGAAATCATTATGAAATTCATTCATTTCCACTAGTTATTTATTCACTATTAATTTTATACATTCAATGTGTCATGCATGATACATAAATTTTATGATATAATAGGTTGTCCATGAATTATATAGACCTCCTATGAATTGTGAAGTATAATTTATCTCATGATGTAATGTGTATTAATCTTGATTAATATGCTATATTATTTTTACAAATATAATGTTGTGATTATGCCCATATTTAATGTGTAAACATTATACTAGATTTATTAACAACAATTTTTTGTATTTGAACACTATGACATGATGTTTTAATTTTTAATGCATTTCAACATTACATTCCTTTATAAAATATTTCCCTTATGATATTAATTATGTTCCTATGATTATTATATGATTATTATGATTAATCTAAGCCATGTTATATTGATTTTTGTCTCTTATTCATCTAATTACTGTGATTTTAGCATGACCCTTTCATTGATGAATATCCTATGGTGATTACATATACTAAAGAGATTATGAGATTCTATGTTTAAATATGAAGGATTGAAAAAATTAGGTTTTATTTTTTTCAGTTATGTATAATCCTATTTTTCCTAATACATTAAACCTTTTTATCGGGGATTTGTATCTCTATTATGGTTTTTATCATAAAAATGATGTAATAGATATGTAATGAAAATCATGGTTTTTATTGTTGGTAATAGATTTCAAATTAGTTAATTTGTGAAATGGGGTTATAAAAGAGTGAAAACAATATATATATAAGCCTATATATATGTAAAACGTCTTAGTATAATAATTTTTTAAAATGAAAAACAAAGGGATCATATAAGATATACCTTCACTTTTAATTTCATATAAGAATAAATTATTCCTTTTATTTTTATATTATTTTCTTTTCAAACATTTTCCATTATAGAAAATGATTCGAACAAGGAATAAATAGGCTAACATCCAATATCAGGGAAAATGAAAGAGTTTCCCAAATGAAATACAAATTTCCTAGAGGTGGATTTCAATAATTTATTGTGATGATTACATAAATATATCATACGATAAAAAGTAACTTAAAATATATGGAAAATCCTTCCCCACCCATGAAGGAACAACCATCCATTGTGTCGTTTATGTTTAAATGACCGTTGGTGTTTAGTTTAACATCACATCGATGGAAAATTGGTTTAACTCAATATATATTATCCTTTATAGAATCCATTATTCATTTAAAGAGATAGTGAGTATGGCTATTTATCATTTAAATGGGGAGACAGATCAACAATGGTTATTGATTATGAAAACCTAGATTAATGATGAAATATATAAGCTAAAGTTGAAATAATTAAAGATATTATAAGATAAAAGTCTTTTAGTCAAACTATTTGGAAAAATAGGGAGAGATAATTCATATAGGTTAAGAAAAAGGAAGTCGAATCTATCCCAACTGACGAGGAAAAAATCACATGTCCTTCTAGATGTTTAATAGTTTTTTTGTCAATAATTATAGAAAATTGATAGCTTTTTTGGGTTTAAAACCTCGCTTTTGAAATGATATATCTAAATGATACAGCAAGTTTTATGAAAAATTGTTTCAATATTCTATCAATATAGATATCTATTTTAGATAATGGTACCCTAGTGATGGATATTAGAAGAGAATAATGTATTTTGAACGTAATGGGTTAAATGAAAAAGGAGGAAATAGGACCAACTACCCACATGTCAAAAATTTTAAATCAAAAATCATAGTAATTGACCCAATGGGAAAGGGATATCCATCGAATATGGGAGATAATCCCACAATGTTCATTTAATGTCTAAGAGAAAATAATAATATGACCAACATTGTGGAATAAAGAAATAAAACACTTAATGGACCACCGATTGTTGAATGATTAAACAAAAGGAGGAGGTGAAATGCCTAAGCTTTTTCATGAATCCATAGATCCTTGAGGGTAAAGATGTCAACAACCAGCAAAACCATATAATCAATGAACGATTATTCCATCCCTAGTATTGTAGTATTTCATTAAAATGATTTTATACAAGGTACACATTTTATTCACATAATATTAAAGAATTTGACATTTTACTATGGTTCTATGAATTTATTTGTGTCTTGATAATTTTCTTGAACTACTAAATCAAATCCCTAATACCATGAAGTGAAGATATCTTTAAAAAGTCATAGTAGGGATATCATTGCAACCAAAGTGTTTGATTATTCTCTTGTAATCATCTGTTAGAATATTATTACAAAAAAATTAACAATTTGTCCTTTTTAGTAATTAGATGATATAATAAACATGGTCTGGATATCATTATACATAGAACACATTAGCCTTAAGTAAAAGTAAAGCAATTTTCATATTACAAACCATCCAATTGTCCATTACTAATGAAAGGAATACCAAGAATCTAATTGTAAAATACATTAATTTTTTGGGAGTTGATACCCAGTAAGGAAATATACCTTTCTCAAATGGATGATTCAATGTAAGGTATCAACAGAGATGAAACTTCTAATTTTTAGAAAATGATGATTTATTTCTTAATTTTTATCCTTGACTTCCCCCATATTGTGAGTTAGATATATCTATAGAACTAATACCTGGAGCCAGTCTTATATCAAAATTACATAATAGTATGTCCCTAATTGAACGGGATTAGATAAGAAAGCTACTAAAATAGAATTTGTAAAATAGTTTCATATATTCTAGTGGATCTAGATTGGGTGACCAGGAACTATTGGTGAAGAAAATGGATTGATAAACTAAGTTGAGCTTAGTACATCTCAATGGTGTATGTTTTTATTCTAGATATCATCAAATGATGGTGTAAAAAGAAGATATTGATAATACTGCATTCTATACAGCATATTGGAACTATGAGTTCATTTTCATGCACCTCGTGTTTACTAATTCCTTTGAAACATTAATGGATATTAAGAATAGGGACTTTAGAGACTACCTGGAAAACATTTTGGTGGAATTTATCGATGATAATATCATTTACTCCAAGGGAAAGGTGAAACGTGAAGTGAATCTTTTGAATTTTGTTGGTGAAATTAAAGAAGGAGATGATTGCTAAGTTCAACAAGTATTGAATCTGGATTCACCATGTCACATTCTTGGGGAATGTGATCATAAGTGAAGGAATTTCAATATACCCTTCAATGACAAAGGTAATTTGGGGAACGACCTAGACCTACTTTTTTCATTGAAATCCATAGTATTATTGGATTATTTGCGTACGAATGAAGTTTTTTTAATTTCTCATTATTTTATAGTCCAATAAATATGTTATATTGGAAAGGGGGAAAATATATATGGCCAAAATAATGTGATCAATTATTTGATGAGATCTAGAATAGGATGATCACTACACATGTACTCAACTTACCATCAATTGTAAAAGGGTTTTTGATGTACAATGATGCTTCAAATAAAATATTGAGATATGTACCCATGAATAATTTAAATATATATCTTATGTCTTAATATAGATAATGATCCATTAGAAGAAATACCTAAAATATTATCTGTGGAAAACAGCTATGAGATTTTCTTTGAAGATTTGATGGCACTACCTATATGGAGAAAACTGTGATATACATAATGATCAGAAGACCCTAAATTAAATATTCAAATTGATGGAGATCAACATGAATCAAAGAATATAGTTAGATATAATCATGTACAATGAATTATATTTTTTACCACCACTAATGAATGGATATCAAGGTAGATAATTCTCTTAGTAAAAATGATCCTACTATACTATCCATGATGAAGACTTAGAAGGACCATATGATCATGTATATGAGAAGCATGGATCTCAAACCCATAACATGATGGAATGTATCCAACCATTACAAATGTATTTCCAAAAAATCTATCCATCAGATGATTGGGGGGTATTAAATGGAGGATTTAGATATTCAAAATAAGTATATCGTAGTATAGGTGGAGAAGCATTGTGAGCTTCACATTACTGATTGAAAGTTCCATGTTGGGATGATTGTTTAACAGAGGGGGTGATGGGATTAATCAGTGATATTCATTTATTATGTTTCCTTGCAAGAACCTTTGCCTCTTATTAAACATACCATTTCCTACTAGATTCAATTTAAATACACATCCAAATAAACACAAGGATTTACAAGTTTCAATATTCAATAAGAATATTTATATCCTTGATATGGTTTGGAAATGATCCAATACCACACAATCCACTAGAAATCAATCCTTTGAATACTGTGATTAGTATATAACCATTCACTCAAGTAGAACTTTTAAGAAAATCCAAAATATCATGTCCACCCACATAACACAAATAGGGTATTTTTTGTATATAATCATGTTATGTGTTCTTCTTTTCAAATTCCACAAATTTATTCATTGAAATAATAATTTTCTTTTTCTTACCAAGAAGATTGAAAAAAAAAATCACGTAATTTGAAATATATATCAAATCAGATTCTCATGACTGATATTCTTACTCTAATTCTCCACATCTAATTACCCAATATAATAAGCCCAGTCCAATATTCAATTTATATTTCCCAATACGATAGATGTTTCTCCTTCTATAATATGAATGTGACAATTCGGAATTCATTCTTCCTCAGACTGTAAATTAGAAAATAGATGTCTTAATCTGATTATCAAGTCTTATACAATGACTAGAAAAATGTTATAAAATTCAGAATCAAATACATATATGAATATTATGATCAGCTAGATACAATTTTGTGATCTTGTCTCTTAACCATTCACTTCTCTCCTTCAAAAAATCATCAACAATGGCGTAATAGAGAAAAATTCTTCTATCACTAGAAATTTGGAGATTATATCTCTTCACATAACCGTTACATCATTGTCAGACCACTATGATGTACAATGTAATTTTATCCTTATATAGGTGACCAATGATAGGTTTTCATTCAAACCCCAAAATATGAATGCTCAACAAAATTATCCCACATTGAGACATTCCTTGAATTTTGGGTGCATTTTGTAATGCATAAATTCTTTTAAATTCTTCTCAAACATTCTTAAATATTATTGTATCTTTATCTCTTCATTATATTTCTGTTTTCAATCACAATTTTGATCTAGATTTTCAATCCTATGTCAATTGATGATTATTATTGGATGAATTTTTTTTCTATAAGATTTCTCTATTACCAATTTAACAGAAAGATTATTTGAATTTCATGCACCACAATAAACAAAAAATATAAGTATTTTTTATTATCTTCTATTTGTTATATTCAAATACACAACTTCTTCATAATATATTTTCCTGATCCACCTTAATATCAAATTAGAAAATTTAACCCCATTAAATTGTTAGATACATTTTTGATCAGATTGTTTTCTTTTCTTTTCTTTCATCCATCTTAAACATTTCTTTTTCGGATAATGATATATCCTAACTCGATTGATGAAAGAACACATTTTTCACAAACACTCATATATTTTATGAATCTTATGATCCCATTACAATGGATTGACCACCTTTTTTCTTTAAAAATAATTACTCAGATTACATTGATGAATGAATGATATAGATCATATCTTTATTTTTGAAGGATGTTTCTTCCCTTCCCAACCTAGATATAATCCGATTGAATGTGATCTCTATCACCCATTTTCCTTCCCATCCAAATCCGATCAGCCATAATCTGATTATAATATTCTCTCTCACTCCCATTTCTTTCGTCATGATTTCATCACTTATTTTTTAAAAACCTCATGATCTGTGAGAACTTCATGATAAATAAAGCATTATCACATTTCATTTATCGTAGTCATACATACTTTGAATCTCCCATTATGGTCAGATATTCTGTAAAATATTCAAAGTGAATATTTTGACCATTTACTTCCAGCAATATTCTTACTCAATATGATCAAACTTACCATTTTGGATTTACCGTGAATCCGATGAGACTTTTCTTAAATCCATAATTTCTTAAATATGATGGTACCTTACAAACATTTGGAGTCTAATTATCCAAATACAATGGTCATAAATAATTTTAACAAATATAAAGATATGTTATTTTCCATTACATTTAAAAAGTATATAAAAATAAAATACAAAACATTTATATGATCACCATCATCATTAACATGGACCAAAAAATATCCCCCTCCAGATTTTTTTCCATCCATGATTCATAATTAATTAAATTATATATCATCATGCTATGGATTACATATCAATAATTCAAATCCTACATGATCAAAAACATTGTAGGAAACAAGAATCATTGACAGTAAAATCATGCCTTCAAAAAGAAATAATTATGAAAACATCTTCAAAATATTTCTTCCCCATCTCTTAAAATTTCTAAGAATACAAGAAAATTCATTTACTACAGGCACTCAAACAAAAATTTATAATATATCACACACATTTAATACTCAATTCATAGATTACCCAAAACCCCACCTTTTTACTTGCATACAAATGGATTGATTTATGAAATTATAAAATTCTCCCACTGGAAAACACTATAAAAATGTACGATGAGATAAGTTATTGAAACAAATTCATTAACCTTAATTAGAAAGAGGTTGGACACCAAATTTCAATCACAAACTTGAAAAGGATTATTTCATTAATGGTTTTTTGAATAAATCAGCAACTTGGTCAGATTTTGAAAAGTACTCCGTCTTCAATTCAATCTTCTGCACTTTCTCTCTAACTAATTGATATTTGATATTAATATGTTTTGAATGAGATTTTTTAAAAGGATTACTGTTGAGATAAATTATACTTTGATTATCACAAACCAAGAGAAAAGGTAACATTACATCAACACGTAAGTCATTTAATTGATTTTTCATCCACATAAGATGTGTAGCAGCTTGAGTGGTAGATACAAACTCAACATTATTAATATAATGATTTACAAAAAAATCATTGAATAAAAACTACCTCAATTAATTCCCAAAAAGAAAACTCCACCTGGTGTGGATCTTCTATCATTAACATTTCTTACCTAATCAGTATTTGAATACCCAAAAAAATCAATAATTTGTGAGTTTTCATAACTAATTATGAAATTTGTATTGTATTTGATGTATTTGAGAATTCATTTTTTAATAATTAAATGTGATTATTTAGGAGAACAATGATTTCATGAACACAGTGTATCATCAGACACAATGTCGGGTCATGAGCCTATGAAATACAAAACAAATTCAATTAGCTTTCCAAGCTCTATCGTATCAACTTATTTTACTTCTCCGTGATTGGAAAAAAATTTCCCCACTAAAATTGGTGTGGAAAACGATATTTATTTTTCTATATTCAACTTATAGAGATGTTCCTTATAATACTTTTATTGAGATGGAAAAATATATTTCTCCCTTTATAACATTTGTAATTAATTAATGTATTTCATTTCCCCCGTAATGGGATTGTAAAAAACCTTCTTCTTTTCTTTAAAAAACCATTAAATATTTCAGCCATCATTCCTAGAAAAGAGAATTTATTCAATATAAACAATTACAATGGGGAAATACTCTTGAGTAACTATGATTAAAATATTTCTATCAATTATTCATTTTGTGAAATTAATTTTTTTATACTAGTAACTGATTTGGAATACCATGATCTGTGACCATGTTTCATCCCAGTCAATGCCTTATTCAATATATATATATAAATATCATCTATCCAAACATAAAATATAAAATTTCACCCAATACAAACATCTCCATAAAGATCACCATTCAATAATTTATACATAATGAACATTTGAATGATCTTGTCACATCATTGTGCAGCAATAGTAATAAGAATTCTGGTTCTATAAAACTTGGGAACCATAAAAAAAATAAACAAAATAAATAACATAAATTTGTGGATACCCTTTACCCATTAATATTTTATTGTTTCTTATCACTTCACCTTATTCATTCATCTTTTTCTGGAAAACCCAATTTGTGCCAGTAGTATTTTTTTGCTTGAGTAGGAGTTCCCATGTATAAGTATATTCAAACAAATTAAATTCATCATGTATAGATTTACCCTATTTGGGATTCCAAAAATATTATTTCACATCATTCAAATAAACTTTTGAATACCAATATGTATGTGTAATATAATTTTTTCATGTTTTTCAATCCTTCTTATGTTAATCCCCAATGATATTCAGAGCATCCACATAAGTCCTCATCCAAAGATTAGATTTTTTATTATCTTCCTCGTCACTAGAAAAATTTGAGTTCAATTATTATATTTGAGTATGAATAAAATATTCTATATCCATGTCACATTTTTTTTCAAAACATTCCTTATCCTACTCAACTTTTGTGTCTTCTAAAAAACACATGTCTTCCATCGATCTTTGAATTACATTTAAAAAAAATAAATCAAGAATTATTATATTTCATTTTTGAAACATCTAAATACTTCACCTTCCTGATCAAAGCCACAAATATTTCCATCTTTACCGTTCTATTCATACATTCAATAGTTTCCAATATTTTTCTTTATAACCCATGGACTCCAAGAAACTCTAATGTGTTTCAAACATTGAGTTTTCAATAATCAATTAATATGGAGTAATACCAGATATTAGCATGTAAAAACATCATTTTTTAGTATTAAAATACGTAATCATGGATTTTATCTAAAAATAATGAGATATGGCTTGTTCAAGTAACATTATTCTACCAATTTCCATAAAAATTATATATATTCATTCAGAAAATGCATTTTATTTCAAATTGTATGGGGAATTATACTGGTACTAAATTTCATGATACAACAGATAACATTAAATCACTTCACTTTTGTATTCACCTTCATTATCGGTTCTCTACTTCTTCACTGAATACTCAAATTCAATTTCATCTTTTCTGCTAAAACATTTAAACATTTATATTGAATCCTAATTATGATTAATATATAAAAAACATAATTTGAGTAAAATAATCATTGAATGTAATGAATTAATTACCCTCATTTATTTATTATTTTCCCATTGTCCCATAGATATTGGAATGAATAGTCATCGGGAGTTATCTATAACAAATCATGAATTTTGTGTACAACACTTATAATATTACATTTCAAAAAAATAGTGAAACACCAATCTATTCTTCATGAAATTTATAAATGTATCGAACACTATCCCATTTTGCAGACTTCCTAATGTTTATATGACACATGTGTCCTAATATTTTATACCACAGATGATTCTATACCACAATACTTATGTACCAAGAATTTCCATTTCATTTGCCCAAAATAAATCGTCTTTTGTACGTTGGCTTCTTGTAACAATATTTCCTTATTTTTTTAATTACACATCAAACCCATATTTTCAGAAGATAAATTTCATTCCCTAATAACATGATTATGAAACACATAACATGTTGTGATTCATTCCACCAATATACAATGTTTTTTTAGATTTTAAATTTTCTATCCCAATGATGGATGATTCAACACCTTTAATTTTAAGGGATTCAACATTGCCTAATGTCACTATTCCTTCAATAAAATCTTTTTTGATTCTTCAAAACAATTAAATAATATATCATATGAAAATAACACCAACTATCAATAATACGTGATCATTCACCTTTACTATCTATCAATGTGGTTTCAGAAATAAGATCCTTTTCTTTTTCTATTCCATTCTTCACTTTTGGTTCCTAATAATTGATAATAATATTTGGTTGTGTTGGTAACAATAAAAAAACATTTTGAATGGTTTTCTAGTTTTCCACATATTCAAAAAATAGTTTTCAAATTCTAGAAAGAAATTTAAATATCCATAATTCATATTTCTTTCTAACATCCTTATCATATTTCATTTTTTGAGAGAATTGAATCCCCCTAAATTTTTCCTTTTATAACATATTAAAAAATAGTAATGTTGTAGGTTATGAAAAACACATATTTTCCATCCGTCTAATTCCAACACAATAATAACAAAAACCAATAAAATAATATATTTTTTTGAAACTTATAAAATAGCTATATTTTGCTTATGTTTCACATCCACCTTCTTGTCTTTGTTTTTTTGAGCCACAAAATAATCTATTCATAATAAGAGTCTTCTTATTATTTTCATCTTTATCAAAATAATAGGTATTTGAAACATTTCCAGATTATGATTTTTTCTGTACATTTTTTAAGTTACTGTTTTTTATAAATTTGAAATTTACAACTTTTTTTTTCTCCATGACATACATAACTTTCCTGAAATTCATCATTTTAGAAAATATTTCATATTTATTCTTCGCCTTTGAAGATATATTTTGTTTTTTCTTATTAGGATTCAATTTTTGAGAACATTCACCATCTTAAAAGATATATTTCGTGGAAATTTTATATCTCTATTCAACATTTGAACTCTTTTATTAGAAAATATCCAACTCTTCTGCATTTCCCTTCAACTTCACTTCTAGATACTCATTACAATTATTTTCTGCCTCATTAGATTTTATTAAATTATGAATCAATTTTACTGTAATTTCTTTCTAATTAGAAAATAAATTATCGTCTTTTTTAGGAACATTATTCTTATAACATTGCGATTCCTTTTAAGACTTCTAATATTAATTTTACATTCATTATACTAATGTTTCAAATGATATTGATGTTCAATTTCCTCTTCTTTGGAACAACAATTTCTGAAAACATCACCAGTCACTATTGTAAGGAATTTATTTTCAAAAAAATACTCAATATATATTTTGGATTCCACAAAAATATCTTCATTTTTTGAATTTTTAGAAAATATACTTATTCTATTGGGACTTAATAATTTCACTTCCATAAAGAATAAAATTTTCCATAATATTTATTTTTCTTCAATGATCATATTATTTTTCTTTCTTCTTCATAACTATCATCTTCTTTATTTTCCAATGAAAAATAGCAACAAAATTCCCAAGGGATCCACATTTAAAACATTTCAATAGAAGTTCCCATGTATTGTTTTTATACATCTTCTATAATTTTTAAAAATCAAGGATAAAATATCATCAAAATTTTTACAGACCTCATTTTCAAAATTGGATTCACCTGCTTCATTTTAAATAATTATATTCCTCAACTATACTATCTTCGTATCCCTAAAAGAGATTTTTCTATTATCCATTGATTTATCCTTTATATATTTCTCCCTAACCATTTCATCAATGATTATAGTGTTATTCAAGTCATTGAGATATAATGTTTCTAGATCACTCCCTTCTAATGAAGATACATTTATACCATACTCTCTAGGAATGATTCTCAAAATTGTTTCAATGAATATAGAATCATATAACTTTTCACCAAGAGAAAGGATAGTACAAATATTGTCATTTTCCCGAGTAAATTAATCCCCATTATATTCATACTCATCCATATTCATGTCTTCTTATTTCATTCTCCATATTTGATATTTTTCCTTCTTCTCTTTTTTTATTTCCTTTCTATATGTTTTTCAATATATCCAATATACCATATTTTATAGCAACCCATTTAACCCTTATGAATTAACTTTTATAATGTGATTGTAATATATCATTTTTGGACTTTACATAATTCTCAATATTCTACATATCAATAGATATAAGAAGAACATTATAATCAATAGGAGGAAACCCATTTGTTTCATCTTGAAGAACATCATATCCAGTAGACATATGATATAGAAATATTATATATTTCCAAATATGATAATGAATTCCATCATGAAGTATATTACCTTTACTATTATCATAATTAAAATCCTCCATCATCAAGGAATAAGTGAAGGGAACCAACTAACTAACACCACATGAAGGTGCCTACTCAAGAAAATTGTATTACTAAGAGGGGGAGGGGTGAATATGTGATAATTTTTCTTTTATGTTTCCTTGAAAAACCCTTATCATCCTATTAAATATTTCATTCACTTCTAAAATAAATTACAAAGTAAATTTGAATGAACACATGTATTTACATGGTTCGTTATACAATAAAAATAGTTATTTCCTTGGTATGGTTGTGAAATTATCAAATTTCTCAAAATCCTCTAGGAATCAATCATTGTATTACAATGAGTATTATATACCCTTTCACACACGTATCACATTACAGAAAATCAAAATGTGTTTGTACACCTTCTTAGAAAAAATAGGATAATATACTGTTTTTTTAACAACTCATGTAACCTGTACCTTTTTATCTTCCACAAATGTATACATTATAATACAATTCATCAATTTCTCACCCATAATATGGTAATAACGTTGATTACATTGATATAAAATTCAAATCTGATTGTCCAGTCTGATCTTTTAGATATGATTCTGTATATCTAATTCCTTAATCCAATCATCCCACTACGATCTTCATGATTTATTTCCCAAAAAAATAGTCAAAGATCTAGATATAATATAATTTATATAACTTGGAATTCCTTCTTTCTCAATATGGAAAACCCAATAACGAATTCCTGATCCAATTATCTATTCTGATTTAATGACATGATGAATATGATGAAAAAAAAACTGATACACATCAAAATAATATGATCATTGAATATAATGATTTACTTAACAATAAATTGTTGTATTGTTTCTTCTCCATTCAGTTATCTATGTTGATTTTTTTTAAAAAAGTCGTAATGCAGAAACTTATTTTCTATCTAAAAAGATAGTGTTTTTCTCTCTTCAAATACACAAAAATCTAGTTCATACCACAATGAAGTAAAAGGTACATTTCACCTTTTATATGTGACCCATGCGTGGTTTTTGTGGGAATCTATAAAACATTTTCACACATCCAACATCATCCAAAATATCTAGTTCCCGTGAATTTATTGTGCATTCATGACTTCATCAATGCACCTCAATTATCTTCAAATCTTCTCAAATATTATTCAAACTTCATCAATTCAAATTTTTTCCCCTTTTAGTCACAATTTGGGATCCATCTTCTCAATCAAATTTTAGTTGTTGATTCAAATCAAACATATTTCTTCAATATGATTTCTCTATTAACAATTGAAGAGAAAAATTCTGTGATTTTCATGATCCACTTAGAAAAAATAACTAATTATATTCTTAAACTCTTATCTTGATTCACAAGAAATAAAAAAATTGCACTAATCTATTTTCTTGACAATCGTGAATATCAAATAAATCAATTCAATGTCATTTTTTTGGGTGACTCGTTTTTTATCATATACTTTTATTTTATTTTCATGCATCAGTCTCAAAAATTTCTTCTTATGATTATAATGTCTCCTAGTCCAATTGATTGATAAACAAATTTGACACACACATCATCATATTTAATGAATATGATGATCCCCTTATAATAGATAACCATATTTCATATGTAATGCTCATGCCTCTGAATACGTTGACGATTAGATGCTACAATTCATTTCATTCTATTCAAAGCATCCTAATTTCCATCCCATACAGGATACAAGTTGGATGAATGCAATATCATGAACACTATTTATTTCCCATTAATATCCAATTCATCTAAATAGAATTGGAATCATCCCTTTTACTCCCCATTTATTTCATCTAGATTGCATCACATGTTTTACCATTAACACCTAATTTATGAGAATTCTAATACAAGTAATGCATCTTCACATTTCATTTATCATAGTCATACAGACTTTGATTCTCCCATTATGATCTAATATTTTATATTAAATTCATAGTTAATATGATTACCATTTTCATTCATTAGGATTATTCCTCAATACCTTAAACATTCATATACCAGTTTCAGAGTGAATCTGATAATACTTTTATTCTCAACAGATTTTTTGAAATATGATGAACCATTTAGAACATTGTTAGAATGATTATTTGATTATTTTGTTGGTATTAATTTCAACAAATTCAATGTCATGTGTTTTTTCCATTCATCTAAAATATCATTGATAAGAAAAACAACAACCGAATATAGTGACCATCAACATTTGGTTGGTACTAACAATGATGATTCAATGATTTTGTTTGGAATGAGTTATAGTTTTCCTTCTCCACCTATGATAAAGAATGATCTATTGAATAATTTATATAGATCACATTTCTCATTCCATATTGTAAGTACCAATATAAATCGTGACCTTTGAGAAATCATCTGGTGGGAAAACATGAAGAATTATATTTTATAGTATATCTCAAGGGGTTTGATATATTAGTTAGTTATAATATAATGATTGAAGGCCCACATAATGATACAATCATTGCCTATACACACATGCAAATGGGTTAATTTCACTATGAAAAGTTTCACCCGTCTCCCAAAAGAACCAGAAGGAAAAAATTCTATATGTGTTATGATTGATCAAATCACCAAGACATCCAAATTCCATACTATTAATGATGATTTTTTTTCTAGCATGAAATACTATTATATATGTGATGTATATTGTTATGCTTCATGGGGTTAAACTTTCTATACATTCTGATCGTGATAAAATGTTTACATCTAAATTTGGAATATGTCTTCAATAGGAATTGAGTAACTAATGAAATTTCATCCTATCCTATCACCCCAAAAATGAAAGACAATCGAAAAGGACTGTTCAAATGCTTGAAGAAATGCTAAGAGACTAAAAATTTAAGTTTAAGGGGGGTATGGTATCAATATTTTCCATTTGATGAATAATCATATAAGAACATCTCCCACTCAAGTATTAAAATGGATCTATATAATGATATGTATGTTAAGGTATGTGAAACTCCATCTTGTTTAGATGAAGTTAGAAATTGAATGATATATGGACCTGACATTGTTGTGGAAATGAAATATAAGCTTTAATCTATCCAAGAGTATTTAAAATCTATTCAGAGATAGAATAAGGGTTATGATAAAAACCATAGGGAGTAATTGAAGGTCAATATTAGAGAAAATTATTTCTTTTTAACATCACCATGGAAGAGAGTCATGTAATTTTTAAGGTAATGGAAGTTTATACCATAGAACATTGTCACTAATTATTTCATTGACCATGTTAGAGTAGTGGCCTATCAGCTTACACTTCCAAAAATTCTAGATCAAGTTCCTGATATGTACAACATATTACCCCTAAATAACTACATACTAAATCCCTCACTTGTACAGAATCCAAAGGTGGTACAACTAGATAATGATCTCTCGTATGAAGAGAAGCCGATAAAAATCATGTAATGTTGAGGCAACGTTCTATTTAATAAAAAAACTCACCTCGCCAAAGTGTTTTGGAGAAACCACGAGTATAATAAGGTGACATGGAAACTAGAAAAAAAATGAAACAGAATTACCCACACATAATCTAAACTAAGAATATGAGTTCTAATTTCATGAAAAAAAATATAATGGTGCAATAATTTAATAAACATGTGTTATTAAATGATATTTTCCTCTTGAAAAAATACTATTAAAATATAATATATATCATTATAAAAAATAATAAATGACATATATTTATTTTCTTATTAATATTTTAACAGAAATTATTAATAAAAATACTTAAATTTCCAAAAATTACAATTAGATAAAAAATATATCATTGAAAAGATAAAATAGAAAAATATAGATCACCCCAATCTAATATAATCATCAACCCCACTTATAACCCTATAGAAAAGAGATAATTATATTTTTAGACCAATAAAAATATTATAAAATGGAAATATAGATTTTTAATAGGAATTAATTTGAATATTCAGTGAATTAATTAATTGTTATTTAGAAGTGGTTAGGTGACCGTTGGAATAGTTATGTGACCATTTAATTGGTTTGTGGCCATTAGAATAGGAATTTGACCTCAAAATAATAAAATATGAAATAAATAATATTTATCATGATTAATATATGTAAAAAATTTTTTTAATGATGATAAATAAATACCATGATTGAAAACCCGAATGAAAATGTAAGCACATTTTTAATATTCAATGTTTTAAAGTATTAAATATAAAAAATGATTTTTATATTTGAAATTGAAAATAAAAATAGTAGAAATTGTTTTATTTAATTAATATTATTTTTGAAATAATCATTTTTGTATTTCCCAATAGTGATTTTTTGGTAATTTTTTGAAATATTTCAATTTTTGATTGAATAGTAAAAATACATTTTTTCACATAACATGTGTTTTTAAAAATACACCATTCATGACGTCATAAATACATAATCTAGTTTAGAACATTAGGTTCTTATATTAAATATTTAATTAATTAATTATTCATTAAAATACACAAAACTTAATTTCCAATTCAAAAAATTAGTTTCTGAAACCATGAGATAAATTTGATTCTATAAAATAATAATTTCCATTTTTTCCAATTTCTATTTTAATAAACTTATAAAATAAACTTATATTAGAGATAAAAAGTCTTAATCACATTATATTATATTTATATATGATTTATACTTTAGGAAATTTACTATTAGATGTTTTACCTATGATATAATATTTTGATGAATATTTTAAATCAAAAATACCCATATCATCTAGTATAAATAACATGTCTCCCTCCCTATAAAAACACATTAATTATCCATGTTAAAATGAAAAACCTCTAAATATGCCTCCTCTAAACCCCCTTAAAATACTTATGGGTGTTCTATAGTAATCATGCTCTAAATATATAGGGTGTTTTAGTAGTGTATAAGAGATTATACACTACATACTGAGGCATGTTCGATGTGATGTTAAAACATAGAGAATGGACCTACCTACATGACCTATTTATAATTATAGTCTTAGTGATGAAGTTTATCTGGTAGAAATGGAGCTTTATTCCCACTTGGATGAATATCTATTTAGTCATTTGATGTCAAAGAATAACGACCTTGTGGAATACCTTCCGAAAGAAGAATGCTTTTCCTAGGAAAATTATATAATCAAATGACTTCAGGTGGGAAAAAAACTTGTTTTTTTTCATGAAATCATTTAATATAGAATCTTACACAAAATTACTAATGTTATATGTGAGTATGGCTCCATTGTGACTAATCACAGCGAATATGGATATCTTGACATTCCTCACTTTAAATCACTTCGATCTAAGCCAAACCCCTACATATTCTGTGGATACCCATGGGGTCAATTTTATATCTTTGATGTCATCCCAAATGTTATTTATTAGTAGGTTAATAGATATTTTTTGTTAATATCTAATGAATATGAAATTTATGAGGTGTTTATGGCTTTTTTCCCATGAATCTTTCCCAACCCTGATGGCTTCTGAGGTTCGTTATTTGTTTCAACCTTTAGTATGGTTATGTTATCTATTATTTATCTAGTTCATGTTGTCTTGAATTGTGGTAAAAATCCTTGAGTGGAATGTGATACCTCTTTACTGATTATTCTCAACTGGAATGATCTATACTCCAAGAATCAGTATTAAATAATCAGTTTGTGGAACTTCATGTAAAATTCATGGCCACTATCATTAAATGAAGAATGTCCTTGATTTTCTTAGCCGTCTTTCCGTTGTGTAGCACACCTTAATAAAAGAAAGTACATTACAATGTTTTATTATTATTTCTTATGAAATACTAACTTATTTAAATCTGAAGAACTGTGGTTTTGAATCTTTTTAGAAGCTTGACATGGAAGAAGATTTTGATTGTATTGAATGGTCTTTTATCATCAATGTTCATAAGATCATGGGCTTCCTTTCAGACATTATTGTTTTTTTTGTTGTTTTAATTCTCCATTGCATTCCATTATATTTTTGGGGAAAACCTATGGGTTCCTTAAGTAGGATTGAGAACTTTTCTAAGGAGATAATCTATACCCGACAATATTTATTTTGATATATAATTCCTTCAATATAAATATTAATAGGAATATACATGCAAGAAAAATTATTCTATTCTAGTTCTAAACCCACATTCAAGGTATCCCTCTTCTCATGAATAAAGATTACACCATCATTTCAATTAATAGAATTATATCCTATATTTGTGGACTTAACAGGGTTATCGATGGTTATTGTAATTGGATTAAGAAGATGGTTAATTTAGGACAATGTATCATCATTTTTTAAAATTAGTGTAGTGATGGGATAACAAGCAACATGGAATAATACATTAGAATTAACAAGAGGAGTTTACCTATAGAATATATTGGTGTCCCCATCTCTTTAAGAAGTATTCGGGTCGGGTACTATTTCAAGGATTTGAACAACATCACCAACCACATCGTGAACTAGAATAATCACTTATTTTTATTTGGAGGAATATTAAATTAGATCAGCAGTGTTCTTTCATCCTTTCTTGTGCATATTATTTCTATTAGTAGGGTTCTGAAAATTATTACATATAAAATAGAAGAGATTATGTTTTCCTTCATAGGGGATTATTGTCTCATGGAAATAATCACTAGCCCTCCTGGGTTTTAATATAAATACTAGTTAAGGAGGGAATAATTGGCGTTCAAATAATTTATGAAACCATGCATGGGTTTCATGGTAATATATCTAGGGTGTTCATTGGGGTGCACTAATTGGGGAATATTTGTTTACAGAAAGTATGGGATATCAGATCATCAATGAGGTAATGTATTGTCTCTATGGTCTTTAGTGATTTATTTCATTTTAATGATGGAGAACAATGTGATATATATTTTTTGGGTGGGTGATATTATCTTTTTGTTTCATTACCATATTGGGAAGACCCTCGGGTTCCCTAGACTCTCCACCCCATGTATCTATTTTAGGGATTCCAAGTGACACCATATTCTCATTAATGTCATGTTAGGTAAAGAATAATGAGGTTTCATTGAATCAATATACCACTCAATGGACTTGTACACTCATGTATTCACTGGTTTGATGTTTGGATACATCAATTATAAGGACTATATGAAGTTGTATGAACCTCTTTTTGATCGGCATTAGTGGGGATAAAGATTTTGGTCAAAAAAACCTTCAAAAATAAATTCCTCATTTGGAAATTTATTTTCATCATTTCCATTACCATATATTACAATCTCTTGAATTTATAAATTTCTCCCACATCTCTTTTTCACTAATGTAGTTCTTATAGCATAGATTTTATGAATGATCAGATCATTGAATGTTAGTGGACAAAATGATTATATACCAGTATGGTAAGATTTACTTGTGTGGGGTCACATCAAATTTTGTTGCCAAAATTTCCTTTTACCTCATGTTCCAAGGGTTTGGCGTAAATATATAAGTAGATAAATTGAGAGCCTTTTTTCATGACTAGATGTTGGTGTGTACTGTTTTAAAGGATAATGGCTCTATGACAACCCTACTTTTATTACAAACTTAAACATTAATTATTACATAAACCTTCACTTGATACAATAAAGAAGATCGAGATATTTAGTGTGTTTGGGGATTAGGATCATTACATAAAAACGTGAATCATGAAATACCACATCTTTATTGAAAAAATCCTTTACATGAACACTACATTCCCTCGTACTTAGCATTGCATGGGATAACATGGGGACATGAATAAGAAAAGGTTGAGCTATAAAGCCCAGTAAGGGAATACACATGGAATAACATGAAGAGTACAATACATGTAATACATTAGTCATATCAATATAGAACAATATAATCATGAACATAATGGAATGATAAAGCATAATAATCATAAAATGGAAATGTGACAACAACACTTAACAATGAATTAGCATGAGCCAAGGCTCATTGCACATGGAGCATGAGTAAACCCTCATTGCACATTAAGAACGAGTAAAACCTCATTGAACATGAATTAGCATGATTCAACACTCATTTCACATGATGTATCATGATAATATACTTTACCCAATGCATTGGAGTGCTATAAGGGTCCACCCTACTTAAACATTTCATTTCATGCATAAGTGTACCACATGGATCATAAAACATGGATTGATAAAAAATAATCATTTATTCCATGAAAAAGTAAGGTGGAATTAATTCATGAAACATTATAATCAATAAGTAAATGTTCGTAAAGGTTAATTCCCATGATGGAGAAATGGGAATGGTATTTACTACACAATGGCATTGGCTTAGAAAATCGGTGCGATTTCGGCAGCTTAACGGCGTGACATAATAATTCATAAAACCGATTGATGAGAGAGAAAGGTGTTCCTCATCATATTTACATGTAATTGACAGTACAGAGGTCATATAGATACATTTCCCAACAATTGTAATGGAATTTAGATTCATGACACAAAAGTATTGCTTGAATGTAAATGAGAAGAGAGAAGATCCTTATGGAATTTCGGCATAGTAACAGGTGTACATGGGAGGAATTTAATGAGAGATAAAGGGGTTTCCCATATTACAAATATAAATTGGGAAGTATGAGGGAGGTGAGAAACCATACCCCAACATTCATAATTGAAATTAAAATGGATAAACAACCTATAAAAAATTGGACAAAAAAATAGAAAGGAAGAAAAAACCCTTACTTGGAAGTGTGCTTCCAAAGGCTAGAGAGAGGCTTGTGAGAGGCTTAATGGGAGTTTGGGAACCTAGGGAGGATTTTAGAGAGATTAGGGAAGAGGATGGATGAACGCCAGAGGCTTTGAGTGAGGAGGAAGTGGGAGTATGGGTGGGTTTATATAGGAAAGGTGAGAGAATTCTTTATTATTTAGGTTTGGGTCCCCTTATATTAAATTAATTCAAAACAAAAACCATTCCATGGTTTTTTCCCATGGTTTTTGGCAAAGGGAAGTGGAAAACAATATTTTATAATGCCAAATTTCGAACTTCTTAAAATAATTGGGTTGATTTTGTGGAGGGGAGTCATACTCCCATGGAAATTAATTTAAAAAGACATGGTGTTTAATAAGTCTTGAGGGGTTCATTAATTCTCTGAAAAGTAATCCAAAAAAACCCAAAATCACATTATTTTAATGGTAAAACATATATTGGCCACACAAAAAGATAACAGTAATTCAAAAATCCCTTAATTTAATAAAATAGAATTCCTAATTAAATAATTACTAAAAACATTATTTGTACTTTAAAAACTATTTACAATGTATCAATAATGACAAGAAACTATATTCATTATTATATACAAAAAAATAATGTACATGAAGATAGTAATATTTATTTTTTACATAACCCCTTAAAACAACCGCATAAGACCTAAAGGTAATGTGTGTGATGGTGACAGACTCTTGGGGTGGCTCTGATAACATCACTCAAATGATAATTTCTATCAACTTCCACATATCATATAGACGATCACGTTTGAGCTAGACATGATGAATCTCATCTTGGGCATGGTCAAGAGAGAAGAAAAAATATGCCACCCTTTTTCTGAGTTCTGACAAATGGGATTTGTATGATAAAATTCTACTGGATGAGGCCATCGTCTCCTTTGTCTGAGTAAATTTGAATTTGTTAATGCCCTATATTTATAATAATCATGTGATCATTTTTCAACAACTATATTTGCAACGGTCAAAATTATTAACATAAAACTAAAGAAGTTGAAATTTTATATAAACATAATGAGTCATTTAATTAGATTAATAGGGATTTACTTTAATGAAACTTTGGGTCGTTACAATATTCACCCCTTAAAAAATTTCACCCTCGAAAGTTTCCTTTTCCCGCAATAAAACATATGTGGGTAACTCAGCTTCATCATTTCCTCAGATTCCCTAGTCGCTTCTTCAAACTTGTGGATTCACCAAAACACCATGGTGAGGGACATTGTCTTATTTCATAGAACCTTTTCCCTAAAATCTAAGATCTTCACTGGTTGCTCCTCATAAGAAATATCATATTCTAATTGTATCACCTTAGAAGAGAGTACATGTGAAGGGTCCGGCATGTACTTCTTTAAGAGGGATGAATGAAAGTCATCATGTACTTTGGCCATAGTAGGTGGAAGTGCTAGTCGATAGGCCACAACCCCGACATAATCAAGAATCTCGAAGGGGCCTATGTACGTTGGAATTAACTTCCCTTTCTTTCCAAACCTCATGACCTTCTTCCATAGAGATATGCATGGAAAACCCATTTCTCCAAATTTAATGTCAAGGTCTAATCGACGATTATCCGCATAACTATTTTGTCGAATCCGGGCTGCCTTGATATGCTGCTGAATGGTTTTCACCTTCTCCACCATTTCATCGACCATTTCTGGTCCATGTAGCTTACGTTCACCGACATCATCCCAACATGTCGGTGTTTTGCACCATTTCAAATATAGGGATTCATATGGTTCCATTTGGATGCTTGAGTGGAAACAGTTATTATAAGAGAACTCAACCAGAGGAAGATGTTGATCCCATCCTCCTTTAAAGTCCATTGAGCTCACTCTCAATATATCCTCCAGTGTTTGGATAGTCCGCTCGGATTGGCCATCAGTGTGATGATGATAGGCCGTACTAAGGTTCAGTTCAGTATTCAGAGCATGTTTAAGACTCTTCAAAAACCTAGAGATCAATCACTGATCTCGGTACGACACAATAAATTGTGGTACTCCTTGAATCCTTCACACTTTTATGATATATATCCATGCAATTTGATCCAATGAGAAATCCTCCCGAATAGCAATGAAGTGTGCAGTCTTTGTAAGATGATCCACAACAACCCAGATTGCATTATTTCCATTAGATTTCCTCGGAAGTCCGGTGATGAGGTACATGGTGATGTTCTCCCATTTCCATTCTGGTGTGGGAAATGGTTGCATCAGCCCCTTAGACTTATGCCTCTCTGCCTTCATGTGCTGGCACACCAGGCACATTGATGTATATTCAGCGATCTCCTTTTTCATATTATCCCACCAAATGTTTTCTCGGAGATCTCGATACATCTTTGTGATCTCTGGGTGAATAGAGAAATTTGAACTATGTGCATCATCCAAAAGTTCCTTATTCAGCTCCGGACTTGATGGAACACATAGTGTTTTCCCAAACCAAACAATTCCTTATTCATTAACATTAAACTCTGAGGATTTCTCTTTTTTATAGCTTCCACTTTTTCTTGAATTCCCACATCATCCGTTTGAGAATCCTTTAACCTTTCTAAAAGAGACGGTCGAACAATAATTTTTTAAAGGATTGATGATGTTCCCTTCTCTATGATTCCCATGTCCATATTTATCATGTTTAAGAAGATTGTATCCTTCTCAATTATCATCATTGATAGAATCGTTGGATCCTTTCTACTTAGGGAATCTGCCACCTTGTTCGCTTTCCGAGGGTGGTAATGGATTGAACAGTCATAATCATTGATGAGCTATATCCCTATTCTCTAGCGCATATTAAGCACATTCTGTGTGATTATATATTTAAGACTCTTGTGCTCATTATATATCTCAAATTTCTCTCCATAGAGATAATGCCCCCATATTTTCAAGGCAAAGATCACTTCCAACAACTCCAGATCATGCGTTGGATAGTTTTTCTCATGGATTTTCAATTTCCTTGAGGCATAGGATATCACATTATCATTCTGCATCAGCACCCAACCTAATCCCTTCTTTGAAGCATCACTAAAAACAAAAAATAGTTCCCCACTTTTGGGTAAAGTGAGGACGGGCGCAGTGATAAGCCTCCTCTTCAACTCCTTGATGCATTCTTCTAATTCACCATTCCAAGTAAACTTTACCCCCTTTCGAGTCAGCTGGTAAGAGAGTTAGACAATCATGAGAAATTTCTCACAAATCGTCAATAATATCCAGCTAACCACAAGAAGCTACGGATATCCGTTACCGATTTTGGCCTCGGCCATCCTTCAATTGCATCTGTTTTGGAGGGATCCACAGATATCCCATTGCTTGTGATGATATGGCCCAAGAATGAGACATTCGTCAACAAAAACTCACACTTTCTTTACTTTTCATAGAGATTATCCTTGCGCAAAGTCTCCAGTATAGTTTTTAAATGCTCATCATGATCCTCCATGCTTTTGGAGTATATTAGAATATCATCTATAAAGACTACCACACATTTTTCTAGGTAATCTATAAAGACTCTATTCATTAAGTTCATGAATATTTCTAGAGCATTAGTGAGTCCGAATGGCATTACTATGAATTCATAGTGCCAGTATCTTGTGCGAAAAGCAGTCTTGGGGATATCTTCCTTCTTCACCCTTACTTGATAATATCAAGACTGCAAGTCCACCTTGGAGATGTATTGTGCTCCACGCAGCTGATTGAACATGTCATCAATTCTTGGGAGAGGATACTTGTTCTTTATCGTGATTTTGTTAAGTTCAAAATAATCGATGCAAAGCCGCATTGACCCATCCTTCTTCTTGATGAAGAGGACTGGTGCACTCCATGGTGAAGGACTTGGGCATATAAACCCTTTATCAATATTCTACTGTAGTAGTTTCTTAATCTCATCAAGATCTTCAATATCCATTCTATATGTAGTCTTGGATATTTCTAAAGCCCCAGGTATATGTTCAATTGAGAATTAAACATCTCTTCTAATAGGAAGACTAGACAGTTCCTCAGGAAACACTTTAGTGAATTCCCTCACAATAGGCATTTCTCCAAGGATGGTTTCTTCCTTGGACTCAATCGTCTGAGCTAGATATATTTGCTCATAAGGTAGTAATATCCATGCTTGATATGATGGAGCTAAAGGATATTCATCTTCCTCCTAACACTTGTAAAGAATCGGGGGTCGATTCTCCATATGGAGTGTGATTTTCCTCTCCCGACAATTTATATTGGCTCTATATAACAAATTCCAATCCATGCCAAGAATTACATCATATTGAACTATAGGTAGTATGAAGAGGTTCGCAGGGAAATTCAATCCACATATTATAATAGGGGAGGACTTATATTCATGGGATGCAATGATTTCCCCATTTTCCGTACTCACCGACATCTTCAATTCCATGATTTTTGGTGGTGCTGGGATTGTTCTACTAAACATTCGAGATATAAAATAATGTGTAGAACCTGAATCAAAAAGTACGTTCTCTATTCTGTAATGAATAACTAGTGTACCTGTCACCACTTCGTTGTCGAAGTTCACTTCGCTAGAAGTGATGGAAAAAGCTCTTCCTTGTTGCCTTGAAGGTTGTTGGTTGCCTCTGAAAACCCTTGGATTATGGAAATGATTTGCATAATGACCAAGTTATTTTCAATTGTAGCATTGGAAAACACATTTAGTTTCAAACGGAGCATTCTCCTCCTATGTCGTAGTTGCGGGTCTTTCTTGCTGATAGTTAACAGCTAGTTCCCTTCTCTCCCACACCTAAAGCATTTCCTCGTCCCCTTAAGGCAATTTCTAGGGTGCTTCTTTCCGCACTTTTGGCAAGTGGGGTGCTGGATCATCTTATCACCATTGGATTTATCCATCGGACCACCAGCATTGAAGTCCATCATAAGCTTCTTATCCCCATGATACCCCTGTGATTATCCTATCTCCATTTCGACCATGAGGTCACATCAAACAATTTCCTCATAGTTGTCGAAGTAACGGATTTATAATGCTTTCCATAGGCTAGGTTTCAACCCACCAAAGAAGTGGTAAACTTTGAATTATGGGGTAACAACAAATCTGGAAGCGTATCATGCAAGCCTTGTGATTTTTTCCTCATACGCTCTGACAGATTCATCATCTTTTTGCTTGTGGTAAAGGAAGTCCCTTTCCATCATAAGCATGAGGGTGCACGGAAAATATTTATTGAAAACCATCTTCTGGAAATCCTTCTATTCCAATGCCTTGATCTCCTTCATAGGCTTCATATTTTTGATCAACGTCCACCATTGATCAGCTTCACCCTCCATACGATAAGCCGCTAGGAGAACATTCTCTTATTCAGAACATTGAAGGATAGAGAAGAACTTTTCAAAGGAGTTGATCCATTGATCAGCGATCGTGGGATCGGATGATCCACTAAAAGTAGGAGGCCTTTGTCTCATGAAGCTCACAATAGTGACTTGTTCTTTCTTAGGGGGGTTGAACATTTCTCTTGACCCGTGTTTCCATTCAAAACATGAATTATTTGATAGAGAAGCATGACAAAGTTTGCAATTCCCGCTCCCATTGGATTGGGCATCCCATTAGTACAGTCATCACACTGATCTTCACAACGGTTGTTAGCCCAAGTCCTCCTATTACCGGCCATTGGATGGAATAAAAGGAATCTTAGGGGTATCAAATTAAGGTTAATCCAAAGACAAAAGTTGATGACTTATAAATAAACTTTTATTTCCTTAACACATGAGTTTATAGGCTTCAATCTAGGCTTTTCATGATATAATTTCAAACATATATTCTTAGGGGAATATTTTTAATTCCTTTAATAAGGGTTCATACTATGATTGTGAATTTATCAAAACATATCCCTCGGGAGTGTCATAACCAAGAGTGAAACAAGGCCCATTGTCGTGCACTAGTTCCCGTTCGAGTCTAGATCAAAGTGGTGTTTTCAGGTTTTACACCTAGGATACACCTGTGCCAGAGCCGCCTCTACCTGCTCGTATCCAGACATGGATGTATTTGTTTTATAAACCACTTACCCAATACCTAATGAAACTTAGGGATGTTTTTATTATTCTTAGTCTTGACTCTAAGACTTTACTAGGGTTTTATAATCCAAATCTCAAAAATAACTAAACCTATCATCTAAAACCAACAATGACCACCCTGCTTTTATTAAAAACTTAAACATGATTTATTACATAAAAATTCACTTGATAAAACATCTAATATCGAGAGATTTAGTGTCTTTGGGGCTTAGGATCATTTCATAAAAACATGAAACATGAAATATAACATCTTTATTGAAAACGTCCTTTACATGATGACTATATTCCCTCGTCCTTAGCATTGCATGGGATAACCTGAGGACATGCATAAGAAAAGGGTGAGCTATAAAGCCCATTAAGGGAATACACATGGAATAACATGAGGAGTAAAATACAGGTTAGACATTAGGCATATCAATATAGAACAATAGAAAAATTAACATAAAGGCATGATAAAGCATGATAATCATAACATGGAAATGTGGCAACAACACTTAACATGGAATTAGTATGATCCAAGGATCATTGCACATGGAGCATGAGTAAAACCTCATTGCACATAAATCTCAAGTAAACACTCATTTCACTTGAATTAGAATGATTCAACACTCATTGCACATGAAGTATCATGATACTATACATTACCCAATGCATTGGAGCACTATAAGGGCGCACCCTTCTTAAGCATTTCATTTCATGCATAAGTGTGCCACATGGATCATAAAACATGGATTCATAAACACAATAATTTATTCCACGATAAAGTAATGTGGAATTAATTAATGAAACATTATAATCAATAATTAAATGTGTATAAAGGATAATACCCTTAATGGAGAAATGGGCATGGTATTCACTACACAATGGCATTGGCTTTGAAAATTGGTGTGATTTCGGCAGCGTAACGTCGTGAAATAAGAATTAATAAAGACAATTGATGTGAGAGAAAGGGGTTCCTCAAAATATATACATGTAATGGAATTTAAGGAGGTAATATAGATACATTTCCAAACAATTGTAATGTAATTTAGATTCCTGATACAAAAGTATTTCTTGAATGTAAATGAGGAGAGAGAAGTTCCTTTCAGAATTGCAGCATAGTAATAGGTGTACATGGGAGGCATTTAATGAGATAGAAAGTGTTCTAACATAATTCAAACATAAATAGGTCAGTATTAGGGAGGTGTGAAACCATACCCCAACATTAATAATTGAAATTAAAAGGGAAAAACAACTTAAAGAAAATTGGACAAAAAAAGAGAAATGAAGAAAAAACCCTAATTTGGAAGTGTGCTTCCACGGGCTAGAGAGAGGCTTGTGAGAGGCTTCATGGGAGCTTCGGAACCTTGGTAGGATATAGAGAGAGTAGGGAAGAGGTTGGATGAACTCCAAAAGCTTTGAGTGAGGAGGAAGTGTGAGCTTGGGTGGGTTTATGTATGAAAGGTGAGGGAATTCATTATTATTTAGGTTTTGGGTCCCCTTACATTAAATTAATCCAAACCACAAATCATCCCATGGTTTTTTCCCATGGTTTTTGGAAAAGGGAAGAGGAAAATAATATTTTATAAGGCCAGAGTCCGAAATTATTAAAATAATTGGGTTGCTTATGTGAAGGTGAGTCATACTCCCATGGAAATTAATTTAAAAAGACAAGGTGTTTAATAAGTCTTGAGGGGTTCATTAATGCTTTGAAAAGTAATAAAAACAAACCCAAAATCACATTGTTTTAATGGTAAAACATATATTGGACGAACATTATGATTATAGTATTTTATTACATAACTATTGGGACATTATGATGTCATAAAACACATTATATATTTAAATGTTATTTAATTTTTACTCAGAAATTTGACTGTCTCAGAAAATTATAAAAAATTCACCATTGGAAAATTTCCACATCCTGATTTCAAAAATAACATTTACTTAATCTAAATAATTTTCTAAATATATTAATTTTCACTTTTAAAATAAAAACATACATTTATAAAAAATTCACGAGTTTTGACAAAAATAGATTTCAAACCTTAATAAAAATTACAATTGCATTCATAAAATTATAAGGATATTTATATTTAATAAAAATTAATTTAATAATAATATTTTATTAAAATATTCATTAATTAAAAAATCCCGTCATTTAGTAAAATATAATTCTTTATTAACTAATAACTAAAAATATTATTTGTACTTTAAAAACTATTTACAATGTATCGATAATGACACGAAAGTATTTTCATTATTATATACAAAAAAATATAATGTACATGAACATAGTACTATTAATTTGTTACATAAAACCTTAAAATAACCACATAAGACCTATGGGTAAGGTGTGTGATGGTGACAGACTCTTGTGGTGGCTTAGATAACATTGATCGAGTGGTAATTTCTATCAACTTCCACTTCTCCCATAGACAGTCCCTTTTGAGATTGACATGATGAAGCTCAGCTTGGGATTGGTCAAGAGCGAAGCTCGAGGATTCCACCTCTTTTCTGAGTTCCAAAAAATGGACTTCGTATGGGGAAATTCTGCTGGATGAGGACATCGCTTCATTTTTCTGAGTAAATTTGAATTTGATAAAGCCCTTTATTAAAACTAATCATGTGATCACTGTTCAATGACTATATTAGAAACGGTCAAAATTCATAACATAAAACCAAAGAATTTGAAATTTTATATAAACATAAAGATATATTTAATTAGACCAAGAGGGATCTCCATTAATGAAACTTTGGGTCATTAGAGGCCCGCTTTGAGGGAAATCAAGTCACTCGAACTGCTATTAATTTTCTAAAACAAACATATTAGTAATATCTGATTCTTCAACATAAAAACTGGATTGTCTACACTTCCTATAATTCCCTTTAATTTCCTGGTAAACTTGATGTCTCTTATTTTATTTCCCCAGGTCATTGGATTTTCTAGTACCCTTATGTCATAGGGATAAAACTAAAAACATATCAATCGTGTGTGGAGGAAGCGATGTAGGGTAGAGGTCTCATACAAGATTGTAAATTATAATTTTTTTATTTCTATCTTATCCTTATTCGTTACGGGTGAATTAATCCACAATAATGAAAATGTGATGTTGACTGGACTTGTTATATTCTAGGATATTAAAATCAGGTTATATTTGGTGGAACCTAAATCCTTACTGCTTTTCAACTCTTTGATTGATAGCATCTCTACGCCATGTACATTCACATACCTGCTCCGCATCTGAGAAAATATGATTCATATAGGCATAAGCATCTCTCACATATGGAGGGAGGGTAATAAAGTGGCTGATTTCCTTAATTCTTAGGTATTGACCTCTACAACCATTTCTATTTTATCATGTATGAGATATTTACCCAATGATGTTGTTATTTGGGTTTTAATGGCTCTTTGGGTATCCACTATTATTGACCCCCCTGATGTGATGGCCCCATACCATCCCCAGAATGTGGGACTATTTATTTCTTCCATTTTTAAAAAAAGTATTAATGTAATTTCATAAGAGAAGATACTCTATGGATTAAGTTAGTTTCCATCAACTTTTATCTTTTTCTTCTTAAAATTATTTTTATCATTCTTCTTCCACCTCCCCATTCAGTTATCAAATGTATATTATTAAATATGTAGTTTTTTAGAATTATAGTATTGATATTAACCTATTTTAAGTATAATATTTGAAAAATATATAAATTTTAAACATCATTTTTTAGATATACCGATAATGTTAATTCAAATGTCAATTAACCACCTACGCTGTCATTTCTTTATCAACACATACACCCATCATTATTGATGGATATTTTAAACTATATAAAATATATAAATATGTAGTTGAACTTATTATATGATTTTGGAATTAATTATACAAATTTTTAAATTACATTGAAAAAATATCGACATCAAAGAAAAAAGTGAAAATATTTACTAACACATGATATAAAAATGACTAACCCATAACCATGGTAATTAAGAAATAAAATAAAATTAATGAAATTAGAAATTAGTCTTAAAAATTAAGAAAAAACTTTTAGATAAATGTTTTAATAAATCAATATCTATTATTCAAGAGGCATAATAGTGAAAAATGATAGATTTAATTTGGGTAAGAAGAATCTAGAACCCATCTCCCATTATTTGGAATTTCCCACAATCACATAAAATTCTGAATGGATATTATAGTAGTGTTTCAGTGAGGATATTAATAAAATGGCTAGAATAATCTTTTACTTTTTTAGTCTCTTACCTTAAAAATATGTTTCTTCAAAAACCATGTTTTCTACAAATTTTTTAATAAATGAATTAAATTTACATTTTAAAAAACTTTTAAAGGTAAAATATTTTAACATGTTTTATTATTTGATTAGTGTTTTAAATTATTTTCAAATAATATATTATTATTTTTCAAGGTTATTTAAAATAAAAATGTTTTCAAAATGTGTATTTTTGTTCTGAAAATATTTTTTCAAATATAAAATTTTATTTCCTATATAAATGTATTAAATGAAATTTAAAAATGATTTTCCATATTATTTTACACACAATTGCATTACAATGAATTAATATAGATGGTTCAAGTATATAACTCTTATTCTTTCTCTGCATGGTTTATGATTATTATCAAATGTTTTTTATATAGACTATTTATATAACATGGGTTATAACATGATAAAAATGATTTTGAAACAGACTTATTTTTATGGGTTATTTTATCATGAACTTTTTATAAAACCTAAATCCTTTCTATAGGTTTTTATATAATGAAATTTTTATGAAACCCATGTCATTTAATGGGTTTTTTATGTTATGGAGGTTCCATGATTTTTTGGAAAAGATAAATTGGGTTTTTATTATGACACATGTGGGACCTATTTCTCTATATATTTCCTTGGGTAATGAAAAATAATGTATGAGCCCAGAGCGTACATAGGTGTTCACCCCAATCCCAAAAAATAAGGGTACTTAGGTGGTTATCTGATGCTCAATAGAGGGTAGACGAGTGGTCATCCCAAGCCCAAATTAGGTAAATGGGTTGGTTCCCCCTGACAAACATGTCATGAATTTCCTAGGGGGTATCCTAGTAAAAATATTTTTTATATTTCTATGTGTATTCCTCAAATCCTTGACTTATTAAAAAAGTAAACTCTGATGGATCATGTTATGTGACTATCATATGATTCATGACTTATGTATTTCTAGTCATTATTCTATGACTCAGGTTTTGGATATATGAAATCTTGAAAATTAACATCATATGTGGTCTTCATTATAATGTACCCTTATTCTTATCATATTCTTTCCTACATCTACAATTCATTTCATTACATGTTAAATGCTTCATTTTTATGATAAAAACATAATAGTTATACAAATCTAAGATAAAATGGTTTAGTGTCTTGGGAAAACTAGTCTTATACCAAACATGAACATAATATTACAAAAAAAATTATTTAAATAAATTTTCTTCATACTTTAAATTTTTCATTCCCATTAGTACGTGTAATCACTAGATGATATACATCAATGAAATTGGTGATTTAAAATCCTAGTAAGAAGTTGAATATGGGACATGAATTAATATAACATGGGTGAGAATATTCATTATAATAATATCATAAGAATGTTATCATCATTAATATCATGAGTGAAACATGCATTAATGTCATGGAATGTGGAAACCCAATAAAAATTAAACATTATGTCGTAAGGGTCAAATACCACACCCAATAGTGAACAAACCTGGAATCATGTTCATGAATAACTTCTATTTATATTCATAAAATCATAATTATGAACAAATATAGTGTAATTTCCCGGTTCTGGAAGCCACCTAGAGGTTCCATGCACCAGGTTGGTCACATAGCCTCCAGCGTATTTCCTCGAATGCCAGAGGATTCCGACTAGAAATGAGGTCCTTGGGTGTGATAGTGGGGAAACAATGTCCTCATTGGCAGAGTAACACAATGGAAGAGAAACAAATATACAATAGAAGGGGCATTAAATATCCAAAAATAGTAAATAGTGGAAGACTAAAATAATGAACAACTTGAGCACAAATATATAAAATGATGCATGATACATAAGTTTAGGAAAACAGCCAAACATTTCACAATAATGAATACAAACAGTACTAACCCACAGTACACAAAAGACAGATAAACAACTCCTCAGCATCGCAAGTCTAAGCTTGGTCACATGCTCTCCAGCTCTATAGAAAGTAAAGTACGTGAAGTAGAAGGGCGCATTCCCTTATCTATACCTATAGTAATATAATCTATTTGGGACTAAAAGAATGGCCTAAATAGGGTATGATACTAAATCCCAGAACCCAACTGCCCAAATATCTATGCCTAATTGTCGGTGAATATATGGCAGGTAAAAGCACAGAACCAGTATACAAGAAGCACTCAGCCGAAACAATTCCACATTTTGAAAAATAACTAATCAAGCATGGTAACCCTCTAGGAAGTGAACACAACCAATCCCCTCTAGTTCCGTTATAAGAAGTATAGAAAAACTCTCTGAGGAAGCACTCATATTCAATTACCCTTATAGTCAAAAGTAAATTAAGACTCTCGGTGAAAGCTCACATGGTCAATTCCACTTATATTCTAAGGTATGTAAAGGACTCTCTAACGAAGCGCACATGGTCATTTCACCTTATAGCCCCAAGATCTAGGACTCTCTGAGAAATATCTCTCGTTCAATTCCCCTCGTAGTACCATGTGGTTTGAAGACTCTATGAAGAATCTCACATGTTAACTGTCCTTATAGTCTAAAGCAGTCAAGGACACTTTGAGGAAGCTAACTCAGTCAATTCCCCGTATAGCCCTAAGTGGTATAGGATCTCTAAGGAAGCTCACTCAGTCAATCCCCCTTATAGGATAATGTGCTCAAAGACTCTCTATGGAAGCTTAGTCAGTCAATTCCCCTTATAGTCTACCAAACCAAGTTCTCACAGCACTGTGTAGGTCAAGAAGCCTATAAATGAAATATGGCCAATGTAAACCAACAGAACTACTAGGTTAACCAGTCTACATCATATCAATCATGCTAGAATAAAAAATCTACACCCTACAGTAATTGGCATGGAAAGAATGAAAGGAAGAAAAAAGGAAAAGCAAGACTAAACTATCGTAAACAGATCAAGCATGGAAAAAACATCCAAATCATAGAAATAAATCCTATTCAAAACCAATTAATCTCTACACAATCATACAAGTATGGTAAGAAATCAGCAATGGTAAAACGGTAAACAGGCAATACCCCGTTCAAGGGGATTGTTCAAAATTTCACATAATACTCAAAGACATTCAACAAAAAGGCACAAACTACCTACATAGTCATTGGAAGATCGCTATATGTGAACCTAGATACTTGAATCACCTTATAATGTTAAAGGTCTTCAAAATGACTAAAATGTTTAATAAAGGATAACATGAGGAAGAAGATGAATCATAAAACGATTCTCAAGAAGGGGCGAGAGCGTACCGAGGTAAACCCAATGCAATTGTCGGTGAATGAATCGGAGAATGGATAGAGGCTCGGGGGCTCGGAGAAGGATCACAGTTGTACGGGTTCTCTCTGATTAAGAAAACCTAGAAAAAAGTACATGTTGTGTACCTTTTATGTACATGGTGTGTACTTTCTGTTTCTGTACTCCACTTTAGGCGACCTCATGTCACCTCCACACGGTCGTGTGCTGGGTTGCTACATGGCCAGCAACTGGCTACCTCTAGTAACTGAGTATAAATCATGTACTCATAAAGTACACATCATGTACTTAAAAAATTTCTAGAATTTATTATTTTTCTCAAAAAAACCTAAAAAGAGAAAACATAGATTGAAAGACAATCCATGTTCTTACAAACTTCCCTCCTTAATAAAATTCGTCCCTGAACATCCTTAGAGCGGCGTAGAAGAAGAATCCTTGAACAGTCCAGGCCAATGTGCTCGTATATCAGCCTCCCTCTCAAAAGTCTCATCATGTATCCACCCATGCTACCACTCACTGGTGGCCTCATGAACTTTCTATATCTAAGTCCTCATTCTCAATGCATCTTTCACTACCTTTCCTATTCCATGTGTATAGGAAAGCTCAAATTCAAACGATTGTAGGTACTCAACCCACCTTCGCGGTCACAAACTCATATCATGCTAAGTGAAAATGTAACGACCTGCATCCAAAGCCACATAACAGGTTCCCCCTACCCCGTTCACCACATGACCTCAAGCGTGTTTCCCCAAATTCCAGAGGCTACCAACTAGCAGCGAGGGGCTTGGTGAGTTTGTGGGGAAACTATGCCCTCATTTGGTAAGTATACAATGGAAGAATACACATAAAAATAGCATAAGCAGTAAAGAAAATAAAAAAACTAATCTAAAAGTAGAAGCAATTTCTGATATAATAATGATGCAGTACGGTAAATGTATATATGGAACGCAGTAAACAAATCAACATGATGAAATACAAGAGAAACCAAAGTACTAAACGTAAACAGCAACTCAAGCAGTATCGCAAGCTAAATCCCGATCCCATGCTCTCTAGCTCCATCCACCAATCAAGTACTTGAGGTAAAAGGGCCCCAATCCCTTTCCTCACCTGGAACCATATAATATGTTTGAGTAAAAAATTAGGACCCAAATAGGGTGTGAGAATAATCCAAGTAGGCAACCACCACATGATTAGTGCCCTACTGTCAGTGAGTAATTTGTGAAAATGTAAAGGAAGATAAATACAGTAATGAACAAGGAGTACACCAGTAAACAATTCTACCAATTACCATTCACATTCATTTAATTAAACGACCAAGGAAAACAACATGTTCTCTATTCCAAGTTAAAGCAAGTAACACAGTAGGTATCTCAAAAGACTACCATAACACAAGCAGTAAAAGACCCAAGGTTATTCTTTGGCTTGGTGGAATCATCACAACCAACCATCAAAATTCACACTGACCCTATAGGTGTCTCAAACTAGAATACCCCAATAATCCAACAATCAAACAAGCCACAGACACTTTGGGAAGCTCTCACGTCAATTCCCCTACGGTCTTGCAACGATAGCTACTGACTCTGTAAGGAAGCACTTAAGTCTAATTCCTCTTGTGGTCTCGATGCGTGGGTAAACTAAGAACACTCTTGGGAAGCACAAATTCTTATTCCCGTAGGTCATGCATATGAAACTAAAACCAACAGACCCTCTAGGGAAGCACATAATCGTCCATTCCCTCTTTGATCTCCCGCACCAGGTTCTCACAGCCCTGAGTAGTCCAGTCATGTGTAATCAACTATTAGTATCCCTATGTAAGTTCAAAAACTACGTGGCTAATAGATACCATGCATAAAAAGCATTTAAACAGCAGAAAAAACATGCAATCAGTGATAACAAGTAAACTACCAATTGAAATATGGTTTTCCTCACAGGAAAACTGTGCCAAATAGTGATAAACAAACAAACAGGGAGAGACACCCATTGGGTGATCCTCAAACATGCAACCTGGAATATATTAGCGAAAATTAATCATTATATAACAAGCAATATATGGAAAACAAACAATAGGATAAATATCCTAAACCCGGGATACTAGATACATGGGTATCCTGAACTTTTGTAACCAAAACACAATGAACATCAACGTAGGGAAACAAACCACCTACCTCGATCCGAGAAGATAGATATACTTGAACCTCGGCCCATGAATCAGCCTAGAATGGAGTAGATTGGCAAAAACATCTAAAATGTTCATCCTCAGAAAACTCACATGAGATAAAGAATCAGGAAACGAGGCCAAATAAGAACCAAGAACTCACAGGTGCAATTCTTCAGCAATCGACGAAGTTTGATTTGGAAAACTGGTGACGGATCTGTGGCTTGAAGCAGAATCAGCCTCCACGGACGATCTGGACAGAATTAGGTAGGTAATAAGATGTTTATGTGCATTAGGTGTGACCCCAGTCCGATTAATGAAATAAAAAAAGTACATGGAGTTTATTTTTAGAGTACACGGCGTGTACTAGGTTTTTTCAGAACTCCGCTTTAAGAGGCCCCCCATCAACCCTACACACCGTGTGTGTGGCCTGGACATGTATAGCACACATCTTTGAGTAGAAGAAGAGTACATGGAATGTACTCATAAAGTACATGACGTGTACTCTGAAAATTTCCAAATTCTTCATTTTTCCTTAAAAAACCATAAAATAGATCTGTACCTGAAACTGAAGATCTAGGTTCTTAACAACTTCCCGCCTTAATGAAATTCATCCTCAAATTTCCCTAACAATGTGTAGGAGAATAAACCTCCAACAACTCTGGCCACTGCGATCAAACATCGGCCTCCCTCTCCCAGGTCTCATCTTGTACTCGCCCATGCTACCATTGCACCCATACTATAGGAACAGAACAGCCACAAAGAACTTTTTCACTATGATCAAAAAACCTGAAAGGATGCTCCTCGAAAAATGCATCCTACTCCATCTCTACCTCCTAGGGTTGAAAAACATGAGTTGGGTCTGAGAAATACCGTCAAAGCTGAGAAAAATGAAAGACATTGTGCATGGACTAGTACCTCTGAGGTAACATCAACCTGTAAGAAACCATCCTGATATTTTCCAGAATCTAAAATGGCATGATGTATCTCGGTGAGATCTTACCCTATCTCCTAATCCTCTTATGTACCAACCTCAGGGTAACACGTAGGAAAACCTGATATCCGACTTTTAACTCCAAAGGTCGTCTATGTTGATCTGCAAAAGACTTCTGCCGAGACTGTTCTGTAGCCATCCTCTTCCAAATCATCTCTATCTGCTCTGAGGTCTCCTAAACAAGACTACGTCCAAGCCAAGCTACCTCTCTTGCATCCATCCAGCATAAAGGTGATCGGCATGGCCTACCATACCAAGCCTTGTAAGGTGCCATCTGAATAGTCTCCTGAAAACTATTATTGTATGTGAACTCAACCAGAGGTACATGCTTCTCCCAAGTACTGCCAAAGTCTATAATGTAAGCTCGCAGCATATCCTCAAACACCTGTATCGTACGTTTAGACTAGCTATTGGTATTGGGATGGTAAGCTGTACTCAGAAGTACTTTTGTACCCAGAGCCCTCTGTAGCCCCTTCCAGAAGTGAGAAGTAAAAAGTGCATCACTATCTAAAACAATGGAGTGTGGAAATCCATGCAGACGTACAATCTCTCGGATGTACAAATGCCCCAGCTCATCAACAATGAAGGTCTCCTTGATCGACAAGAAGTGTGCAACCCTCGTATGCCTTTCCACTAAAACCCAAATCACATCATTTCCTCGAGGCGATATTGGTAACCCTATCATGAAGTCCATCGTGACATCATTTCATTTCTACTTAGGAATGGGTAACTACTCTAAAATCCCTACTGGTCGCTGATTCTCTACTTTCACCTGCGGACAAGTGGAACAACGCATAACAAAACAAGCCACATCCTTCTTCATACATGGCCACCAATACTAATGACGTAAGTCTCGGTACATTTTGGTGACACCAGGATAAACTACCCAAGCTGAAGCATGAAACTCCCGCATAATCTCCTCACCTATGTCCGATAAAACCCATACACTGCCAGGAAAATGTAGCACCTCATCATCATCCACTATCCACCCCGTAGTAGGTTCTCTATCTGACACACCCTCCCGTAGGACTATGCCTTCTGGGATTGATAGCTACCTCATTCGAACTCGATCTAAAAGAGTATAGGTAACAGGTACAGAAGAAAGAATGGTCTACCCCTGTCTGTCGTGCACCTCAAAATGCATATCAGAGAATAGAGCCATAAGCTTCCACTCGCTGCTGGCCTCTTGAACAGCTTGCAACTGAGTTCTCATGCTCAGTGTGTCAGCCACAACATTGGCTTTCCCAGGCATATAAGCAAGCTCGATGTATAAATACTGTAGGTACATGACACACCTCTGCTTTCTTAGATTCAAGTCATGATGCGTGAAGATATACTTGAGTCTGTTTTCGTCATTATATACCACAAAATGATCTCCCATGAGATAGTTCCTCTAACAATGCAAAGCATGAACAACCGTAGCCAACTCCAGGTCGTGCATAGGATAGTTCATCTCATAGGGCCTCAACTGTTGGGATTCATACACAATAACACGATCTTCTTTCATAAGCACTGCTCCATGCCCAATGCCAGATGCATCACAGAAAACTGTATAACTCTTTACTGGATCTGGAAGAACTAGAATCTGTGCTGAAGCCAATCTCCCCTTCAGCTCCTAGAAGGCTGAGTCGCAAGATTCTGACCAAACGTACTTCACACCCTTCTTATTCAAGCCCGTCAATGGCACTGCTAAGCGTGAGATGTCCTATATAAACTTCTTGTAGTAACCAGCCAGTCCCAAGAAACTACGTACCTCAATGAAATTCATCGGCTACTCCCAGGTAACTACTGCTATCTCTTTCTCTGGGTCTACTGAAATGCCTATCTCGGAGATGAAATGACCTAGGATGTGAATCTCGTCCATCCAGAAGTGGTACTTTGAGAGATTATCATATGACTAATGCTCCCTCAGTGTACTCAAAACTATCTCATGATGGGTAGCATGGTCGTGTCGAGTGTGAGAGTACACCGTGATATCGTCCACAAAGACAACGAAGAATGAGTCCACGGAAGGATGGAAAACTCTGATCATCATCACCATGAAATCTTCCGGCATGTTCATGAGACCAAATGGCATAACCAGATACTCATACATATCTTTCCTGCTTCGGAAATATGTGAGAGGTACATCAGATGGTCTGACCCGCAACTGTTGATAACCGGATCTCAAGTCAAGCTTCGAGAACATCCTGGCTCCGCGAAGCTGATCAAAAATATCATCAATCCTCGGTAATGGATATCAGTTCTTGACCATCAACTAGTTCAGCTTCCAATATTCCACTCAATGTCGTAAGGTACCATCGGCCTTCGTTGAAAACAACATAGGTGAACCCCAAGGGGAAGTACTGGGTCGGATAAAACCCTTTTCCTGCAACTCCTCCAACTGATTCTTGACTTTTTGCAACACAAGAGTAGCCATCCTATAAGGAGGTATGGATACCGTTGCTACTCCTGGAACAAGCTCAACAGATAAGTCTACCTCACTCTCTTGAGGAAACCCTGAAATGTCTTCTTCAAATACATCTAGAAAACGGGAAACTACTAGAGGGAAGCCCATCTGATAAGTCCCCTAATCATCAAGATATAAACTATAAATCCGGGCTGTAACACTACCCAATCCATGATGCCCTGGTCCATCTCTTCATGCCTAGACATCCCATTCACCCTTGTGATGAAAAGACCCTCCCTCTGGTGACGTGAAACTCACCCTACGGCGATAACAATTGACCAAGGCATGAAAAGGAACTAACTATTCTATTTTGAGAATGACATCATAACCCTTTATCTCAAGGACATAAATATCTCACAGGAAGTGACACCCACGAACCACAAGCGGGGACTCCTTGCATTGACGCACACAAGTAGTTCTATGTCCCAAAAGAGTGTCTAGTGCCAATTTATCCTCAAAAGTAAGTATAATATGTCTAATTATCTCTACAATGTGCACAAAAATTATGCTATGAGAAGCTCCAGTATCGAAAAGTGCAGAAGATAAAAATGAGTCTACTAAGATCGTACCTCGAACTGTGGAAGGTCTAGGATCCTGCTCCCGATGGATCTATTCTACCACAAACGTCTGGCCAGTACCACGACCCTATGTAGTATCTTGATATCCCTAAGAAGATCCTCCCTGAGCCTGACCACTGCATCCACGACCTCTACCCTGGCCCGAATGAACTGATGAACTCAAGCCCCCAGTCTGCTGCGGAACTGATAATCCACCTCTTATACGAGGAGCAGAAACTGATCCTCCTTCAGTAGCTGCTGGAAGAAGAACCCTGCAAAAAATGCTATAGATGACCCATCTTGCCACAAGAACGACACTCCACTAGATCACTCGAACACTGAGTCTTCTTATTCTCACTCTTTCCACACTGATAGCACACCACCTAGTTGTCATAAGGAAGATCCCATCTACCAGAAGAAATACCATGCTTCCTCGAGTCACCTCAAGTAGACTCTCTGTGGCGCTTCCTACTGTCAGTATGAAATGAATCATCCTTGGGTGATAAACCACCCTGGTCAGCGACTCTAGTCTCCCACATATTTTGTTCTGTGATCAGTGCTTGGTTGACTATCAGAGTGATAGAAGTCAACTAGAAGACGTTCACCTGTGATCTGATCTCTGGTTTGAGGCCTTCCTCAAACTTTCTTGAATAAAACAGCTCCTCATTTCCTGGAACGGGAGTGAAACATTGTATCTCAGTGAAATGGGAGGAATACTCCATAACGAATGAGTACTCTGCTACAGTTTCATGATTTCTATGTCTTTGTTGGCCCACAGTGTCACCAGTTAGAATTTGTCGTAGAAAATACACTGGAATTCGTCTCAATCCATAGTCCACTGGCACCCTACCTATGAGACTACATCCCACCATCTCTTGGTAGAATCTCGCAGCATGTAAGTCGCGAGCTTCACCCTTCTATCTGGGGGTGTCTCCAGATTCTCAATGATGGAAGTCATTGTTTCTATCCATGACTCTAAAGCATAAGGTCCTCCATCCCCTGTGAAAGTTCGAGGATGCTACTGTTGGAAGACTCACGTTAGTTCTGCCATAGACGAGTTAGGATGCTGAGTTCCCTAGAAGGATTGCAGGAACCTCATGAAACCCTCTCTGAACTGAGCATTGACACTAGTGTCTGGAATCATTGTAGGTTCCAGGTCCAGAACAATCAGCAGAACTACTGGTAGTCCCTGGTTTTCCGTATCAGGCGTACGGTCACTGCCTGGTTCCTGATGTGCAATGGGAGGACGTCTCGGTGCCATGGACCTGAATGGTCAAAATCACACCTCAGATTTAGGATTAACAAGGTAATAAAAAACAAGAGTACAAAATGGGAATAGGATAGAGAATAACTTAAGTTTGAAAAACAAGACTGTACAATATGTATTTAAACTACACAGTGTGTTTTCCAAGCCTTCCACATGGGTGTGTAACTCTTCCACCACTGGTCGTGTGACATTCCACACTACATGGTGTGTTTTCCCAAATAACGGAGTGTACATGGACTCTACTCCCCTGCCCAAGTCTCTTTACACAGCTAACCTACACGGTCCTCCTAATTCTAAACTACACAACGTGTTCATTGAGTACACGGCGTGTACTAGACATGTTTCGGCGACCCGTGTAGCCGTTACACGGCCGACTACATGGTTGACCCCTACACGGTGTGTTCCGAACAAACCCGGTGTATGTAAGGATAAATAAAACAGACCTGTGTTGTTCGTGACACGTCCAGGTACCCAGAAGAAAACTACACGACGTGTTCTTATGACACACAGTATGTACTACACGAGTTTCACCGACCCGTGTTGTTAGTGACACAGCCTGGTACACTGTTGACTACTACCCGACATGTACTTATGGTATGTGACGTGTCCCGGAAGACTCTGCAACACCTAGTGTCTCTGTTCATATAGTTAGTAACACGGTTTAAAAACTACACGATGTGTATTTATAAATTACACGTCGTGTATTCTGGGTTTTTCTGGGCAGCAGCTCAGAAACTACATCAAATGCCAGAAACACTGAAAAAACACATTTATGTTCCATATTCTAATCCGTGGGGGACCATACTCCCCGCGAATCAAAGAATGGATTCATAAAAATGCATATATCAAGTAAAATAGAATAACAAGTATGTCCGTCACAACAACTATCACAACAACATGCATCATTTATCACGACATCTATCACAATAGTATGAAATTCTAATGTACCCATGATGGCATGGTAAAATTAATGACATGTGATTTCCTATCCAGTTCCTATATGATGCATCAGATGGAACACCATCATCTCATCAGGATGCAACAAAATAGAACTGTAATCAAATAAACTGTAATAGAACAAAACATGTGCATCACCCAATGGTGAAATATAATAAACTATAACACTTGAAAAAACTAAAAATTGAAATTACGAGGTTATATAGATTTTCCATGTACATGGGTTAATTACTCTCGGGCATAGTTATGTACTAACTACCCATTTCTTCTTACCCTTGTCTATTGTTGAAAAACAGTAAGGGAATAGAAAACAAGAAACTCCTCTGATACCACTTTGTAATGACCTGAATCCAGAATCACATAACTAGTGCCCCGTACACGGTTCACCACATGACCTCAAGAGTGTTTCCCCAAATGCCAGAGGCTGCCAACTAGCAGTGAGGGTCGTGGTGAGTCTGTAGGGAAACTATACCCTCATTTTGTAAGTATACAATAGAAGAATAAACATATCAATAGCAGAAGCAGCAAACAGCATACAACAACTAAACTAAATGTAGAATCAATGTATAATATTATAATGATGTAGTATGGTACATGTATCTATGGAACTAAGTAAACAAATCAATGTGATGAAATACAACTGAAACCAAAGTACTAAACGTAAACAGAAACTCCAACAACATCACGAGCTAAAGCCCAGTCCCATGCTCTCCAGCTCCAACCAGGAATACAGTACCTGAGGTAGAAGGGACACAATCCCTTTCCACACCTACAACCATATAATCTGTTTGGAACAAAAAGCAGGACCCAAACAGGGTGTGAGACTAATCCCAGTAGGCAACCACCAGAAGATTTGTGCCATTCTGTCAATGAGTAATATTAAGAAAAGTAAAGGAAAATAAATACAGTAATGAACCAGGAGTGCACCAGTATATAATCCTACCAATTACCATTCAAATTAATTTAATTAAACGGCCATGGAAAACTAGTAAGTTCTATATTCCAAGGTAAAGTAAGTAACACAACAGGCATCTCAAAAGACTATAGACAGACAAGTAGTACAAAATCAAAGATTGTTCTTTGGCTTGGTGGAATCATCACAACCAACCATCAAAATTCATATTGACACTCTCAGTGGATCAAAATAGAAGACCCCTATAATCTAGTAATCAAACAAGTCACAGACTCTCTGGGAATCTCTCACTTCAATTCCCCTATGGTCTTGCAACAATAGCTAAAAACTCTCCGAAGAAACACTTAAATATAATTATTCCTTTGGCCTCTATGCGTGGGTAAACTAAGAACACCCTTGGGAAGCACAAATTCCAATTCCCATAGGTCCTCCATATGAAACTAAAACCAACAGACCCTCTTGGGATGCACATAATCGTCTCTTCCCTCATTGATCTCCTGCACCAGGTTCTCACAGCCCTGAGCAGTCCTGTCGTGCGTAATCGGCTATCAGCATCCCTAAGTAAGTTCAACAACTTCTTGGATAATAGATACCATGCATAAAAATCATTTAAACGGCAGGAAACACATTCCATTAATGATAACATGTAAACTAATAATAGAAATAAGGTTTTCCTCACAAGAAAATGGTGCCAAACTGCGATAAACAACCAAACAGGGAGAGACACCCATGGGGTGATCCTCAAACGTGCAACCTAACATATATTAGTAACAATTAATCATAAGATAACAATAAATCTAGGGTAAACAAACTATAGGATCATAATCCTAAACCTGGGATACCTGATACATGGGTATCCGACAATTTTGCAACCAAAACTCAGAGAACTTCAATGTAGGGAAACAAACCACCTACCTCGATCCTCGAAGATCGGTATACTTGAACCTAAGCCCATGATTCGTCCTATAACATAGTAGATCTGCAAAAACATCTAAAACATTGAACGTCAGATTACTCACATGAGAGAAAGAATCAGGAAACAAGGCCAATGAAGAACCAAGAACTCACCATTGTGATTCATCTGCAATCGACGGAGATTGATTCGTACAACTGGTGACGGATCAGTGGTTCGGAGAAGAATCGGCCTCCTCATATCCTCTAGATGGAATTAGGTGGATAAGAAGATGTTTATGAGCATTAGGCATGACCCCAGTCTGATTAATGGAATAAAAGAGAATATACACAGCGTGTACTAGGTGTATCCATACTCCGCTTTAAGCAGCCGCCACATCACCCCTACACACCATGTGTATGTCCTGGACACGGTCAGCATAAGGCATCGAGTGTAAGAGGAGTTCACGGAGTGTACTCATAAAGTACATTTCATGTACTCTGAAATTTTCCATATTCTTCATTTTTCCATAAAAAACCCATAAAAGAGATCTGTACCTAAAACTGAAGATCCAGGTTCTTATAGAAAATGTACCTGAGACTTTTTTGGTCGGTGAAAACCAAAAAATTCTCTCCTATAAGATACTATCCCCAACAGTGCAATACATTAACAACTACTTCCATCTCGAGATCATGTTTCGGGTAATTCCTCTTATGTGGACTCAAGTGTCGAGACCCGTATGCAACGACTCCATCTCCATGTGAAAACAAAGCTCCCAACCTGATACCTGATGCATCATAGTAAATCGTATATCTCTTTCCCGACATTGGCAAGACTGGTATATTTGTTGATGTCAACCTCCATTTTAGCTGATGAAAGGCTGACTCAGAAGAATCTGACCACATGAACTCCACGCACTTCTTGGTCAGACCCATCAGTGGTGCTTCTATGTGAGAAAAGTCTTGTATCAAATGTATGAAGTATCCAGCAATCCCTAGGAGAATTTGAACCTCGAATACATTATTTGGCTTCTCCCAAGAAACTATTGCTCTCACTTTCTCTAGGTCTAATGATACTCCTATCTTTGATATAACATTACCAAAGAATTGAATTTCATCCATTTAAAAGTGGAATTTTGATAGCTTATAATATAATCGATGCTCTCTTAGTGTACACATAATGATCTCAAGCTGGGTAGCACAGTCATGTCGAGAGTGATAGTATACCAAAATATCTCCCATGAAGACCACCAGAAATGAAGCAATGTATGGGTGGAACACTCGTTTCATTAGTGCCATGAAAACTGGCAGTGCATTCGTGAGACCGAACTACATAACCATATACTCGTCTAGACCATACCAACTTCAGAATGCTGTAAGAGGTATATCTAATGGAATAACACACAACTAATGGTAACCAGTTTTCAGGTTAATCTTTGAAAACACCATGGGTCCTCGAAGCTGGTGAAACAGATCATCAATCCTCAGCAAGGGATATTAGTTCTTGACCTTCAACAACTTCAACTTCTGATAATCTACACAAATCCATAGGGTGTCATCTTCCTTCTTTGCAAACAGGATAGGAAAACCCCAAGGAGAAGTATTGGGTTGGATGAAACCCTTTTCCTGAAACTCCTACAACTATTTCTTTAGCTATTGAAGCTCTGGTGTAGCCATCCTATAAGGATGAATGCACAATAGTGCCACCCCTGGCACAAGCTCAATATAAAGGTCTACCTCCCGCTCTGGAGGCAACCATGAAAAGTCTTCTGGAAAGACATCTATAAAACGATCCACCACTAGAAGAAGGTCAAAGTGTGATGTCCTCTGTTCATCCAGATATAGAATAGAAATCTGGGCTGAAAATCCTTTAAGCCCATGATTCTCAGGTCCTGGTATTCTTGCATGGACATCCCATTCTCTCTTATGAAGAAAAGATTCACCTTATGGTGATGTGAAACTCACCCAAAGGAAATAACAGTCGATTACTGCCTGGAATGGAACTAATCAGTCAATCCTGAGAATCACATCACAACTTGTCATCTCTAGGACATAGAGGTCCCATAATAAGTGACAACCACCAACCTATATAGGGAACTCCTTATACTAGCATACACTAGTTGTTCTAGTTCCACACGAAGTGTCTAGTGTCACGATATAAGTAGAAGAAAACATGCAGATCCCAAGTCTCTACACAAAAGAAAAATATATAAAGTTAGGGGAAGCCCCTGTATCGAAAAGAGAAAGAGATAATACTGAGGCTACTAAGATCGTACCTCGAAAGGAAGAGGTTCCTGGAACATAACCATACTGGGTCGGCGCTACTATAAAAGTATGACCTGTACTGTGTCCCTGTTAACCTACCTCACCACATTGAGCTGATCCACCCAAATGTCACTGAAATCCCGATGACTAACCAGCATGGCCATGACCTCCACCTAATATATAATGGCCGGAAGAACTCCAGTCCCCTGACTGGTGGGAAATTGGTGGTGTTGCTCCTGAATGTGGAGTCATTGAAGAAACCTCATCACCAGCTTCTATTGAGAATATCTGAAAAAAGTGCTAATGGTGACCTATCAACTCGCAAGATTGGCACTCCAATAGGTCTCTTGGGAAATGTTGCCTCGTATTACCATTCTTCCCGCATTGGTTGCACACCACCTGTGTATTAGAATATGCATCATGCCTACACTGATCTCCTTGTGCAATCTGCATGTGGGGCTTCCTGCTATTAGTAGAAGGTGTACTAACTCTGGATTCCAAACCGCGTTGTCTAACAGCTCCAGAATCCCTCATATTACTCTTTGGGATCAACTGATGGTTGAAAATAGTGGATATTGAATTCAACCTGAAGATGTTCACCTAGGATAGGATGTGGTGCCTCAGACCATCCTCAATCTTTTGTGCAAGGAACAACTCATCACCTTCTATAATAGGTGTCATATGCTACAGCTCTGTGAAGTGAGAGGAATAATCCACAACAACAAGAGTACCCTTCTCCAAAATCATGAACCCTCAGGCTCGATCGGCCCCCTAGTTCTCTGGATAGAAGTAATCATAGAAGATGCGCCGAAACTCATATCAGGCCATATTAGGATAGCATCCCACCTGTGAGACCACATCCTACCACCTAATGGTGGAGTCTCAAATCATGTAGGTAGAGAGCATCACCCTCTTACCTAGAGGTATCTCTAAATACTTGAAAATCATAATCGTGGCTTCTAGCCATGACTCTACAGCCTGGGTTCCTCCATCCCTTGAGAAAGTGGGAGGATGCTGCTACTGAAAGACCCACATAAATTCTACCATCGATGGGGTAGGAGGCGGCACACCCTGAAAGGCGTGAATCATCCTCAAAAATCACTCTATGAGTATTGTGTTATCACCAATGATGGGTAAAACGGTTGGTGCCAAGACTGGAATGACAGGAGGTTCTACAAGTAGTCCCTGATCAGCCATGTCCAGTGTCTGATCACCACTAGGCAACTAGCGTACAACCGGACGACGTCTCGGTGACATGACTCTACAAGTTCATGCGCACATCTTAGATCATGATTCTCAAGGACTGAAAAATAAAAGTTTAATAATGTAATAGAAGAAATAATTCACTCATGATTTACAAATCATGACTACACGACGTCTACAATTTCAGGACGACATGTTTTCTTATGTCATTTACATGGGTGCGTACTTCTGCGAAACCTGGTCAGGTAACACCCCAAATACAAGGCATGTTGTATTAACACACAAAATGACCTTGAATCCTTCTTCCCTGCTTGTATCCTTATACATGTTTAAGCCACACGGTTCTCCTATGGAAATACTACATGATATGTTCAGGGAAGACACAGCATGTCCTAGACAAGCTTCACCTGGCCACATTGTTTGTGACACGGCCTGACACATGACTCCAAATACAAAAAGTGTTCATGGCGGAAATGGAATGTATGTTAAAGGATAACACCGACCCGTGTTGTTAGTGACATGGCTGGGTACCTAGGTGAGACAACACAACATGTTCATTCCCAAAACTACATGTATAGCTTAAGGATTATAAGTCCATGTTGTTAGTTATACTGGCGGACGTAGGGTCAACACTACATGGAATGTTCAACTGGTACATGATGTGTTGCCACTAAAAGTTCCTCATTCCTTGTCTCTTCCCACACAGAATATGACACAGTTAGAGACTACATAGCGTGTACATAGAGCACACGATGTGTACTAAAGAAAAAATTGTTTCTTCTAGAATAGAAGAACAAATGACCTGTAGTCAAAACTACATGACATGTATTCTGGGGTTTTTTGGATAGTTAGACCCGGAAACAACTATTTAACCCCGAAAAACATTAAAATGAACATTGAAAGTGCCAAATTTTGATCAGTGAGGGCCCATACTCCCCGTGAATCAGTTTTTGGCATCTTATTATCGATATAAAAAGGAATTAAAGGCAATGATCCCCTAAACTCTTGTCCATGAGGGACCATAAAAACTCAAGAACAAAATTTTGTGTTTAATTTACACAAAACATTACCCAAACAATACCATATCAAACAACAACTATTCTTATCAAGGAATCTATCACAACAACATGCATATTCTACACAACATCCATCAAAACAACATGCAGTCGCTAATGCACACTAAATGGAATTGCAAGAATGCATGACATGTGATTTCTAGAATATCCCTATATGATGCATGAGATGGAATACCCTCATCTCATCATGTTTCTTTAGAAATAGAACCTCAATAACATCAATGGTAATAGCACAGAACATGTGAATCACCCAATGGTGAAAATCAAATCAACTGTAAAGTTGCAAAACCATAAAAATTGCATTAAACGAGGAAGATTTACTTTTCACACTACATGAGTTTTCTATTCCCAGGAAAAACTTATTACCAAGTACATATTCCATCCTATCCCTGACTATAGGCTTTGGACAGTAAGTCAAGAAGAAAAGAATTCCTCTGATACCACTTTATAACATCACAGTTCCAGAAGCCACCCTGAGGTGCCCAGTACCCGGTTGGTCACATAGAATCAAGCGAATTTCCCCTAATGCTAGAGGTTTTCAACATGCATTGAGGGACATAGGTGTGATAGTGGGGAAACTACGCACTCATTGGAAGAGGAACACAGAGGAAGAGAAACAAATATACAATAACAGATGCAGTAAATATTCAACAATAGTAAACAACATAAGACTGATATAATAAAAAACTAGAGCACATATATATAAAATGATGCATGATACATATTTCGAGGAAAACATCCAAACAAGTCACAATGTTGAATACAAATAGTACTAAACCAAATTACAAAATAGATAGATAAACAGCTCCTCAGAATCGCAAGCCTAAGATTGGTCCCATGCTCTCCAGCTCCACAACAAGTCAATACCTGAAGTATAAGGGTGCTTTACCTTATCTATACCTGTAGCAATTTAATCAGTTTGGGCTGAAAAGAATGGCCCATATAGAGTGTGAGACTAAATCCCACATGGAAACCACCAAAATATTTGTGTCTAACAGTAAGTGAATATGTGGAAGGTAAATGCACCGATGTAATAAATAAGAAGCACTCAGCTGAAACAATTCGACATGTCAAATACAACTATCCAATCATGGTAACCCTCTAGGAAGTGAACAGAGCCTATCCCCTCTGGTTCAGTTATAATAAATATATAAATACTCTCTAAGGAAGCACTCACAGGCAATTTTCCTTATAGTTAAAAGTAAATCAAGACTCTTTGAGGAAGCTCAAACAATCAATTCCCATTATATTCTATGGTATGTCTAGGAGTCTATGGTGAATATAACATGGTCAATTACCTTTATAGACACAAGGTCAAGGAATCTCTGAGGAATCTCACTCAGTCAATTCCCCTCATAGTCACAAATGGTTCAAAGGCTGTCTGAGAAAGCTCACACGTTATCACCCTTTATAGTCTAAAGTATTCAAGGACTCTCTAAGGAAGCTCACTCGATCAATTACCCTTATAGCCCCAAGTGGTCCTCGTCTCCCTGGTGAAGATCAATTTGTCAAAACCCCTTATATCATAAAGTTCTCAAAGTCTCCCTCACGAAGATCACTCGGCCATTTCCCCATATAGTCTACTACAGTAGGTTCTCACAGCACTGTGTAGGTCAACAAGCATAGCAATTCAATATGGACAGAGTAAACCTACATAACTACATGGATAACCAGTCTACAGCATATCAAGCATGTCAGAATACAAACTCTCCACCCTACGATAACATGCATGGAAAATAGGCAAGGCGGCCAAAAGGCTAAGCATCACCAAATAGTCGTAAACAGGTCATGCATCGGAAAAACATCCTAAGCATAGAAATCAACCCTATTTATAACCAATTAATCTCTACACAAGCATACAAGTCTGGTAGGCAATCAACAGGGGTAAAATGATAAACACGGAATACCCAGTTCAAGGTTATTGGTTAAAATTTAACATAATACTCAAAGAATATTAATGGAAAGGAACAAACCACTGACCTTGGCGTTGTAAGATCGCTATATGTGAACCTCGTGAATTGAATCTCCATAGAACACCAAAGATCTATAAAAACATATAAATTGTTCAACTGAGGATTACAAGAGGAAGAAGAGAAATCATGAAATGAAGCTCATGTAGAATAGATATCTTACCATGTCAATCCCATTGCAATCGATGTCGGTCTAATTGGAGATTGGATGGAGGCTCGGGGAATCAGAGAAGGATCGCTACCATAAGGGTTCTCTCAGATGAAGAAAACCTAGAAGAAGATGGTTTTGGTGATTAAACACGACCCCAGTGCATTTAATGAACAATAAAGAAAGTACACGGCGTGTAATTTTTAAGTATATGGCGTGTGGTCACTGTTTCGGTACTCCGCTTCAGGCGGCCTCCATGTCACCTCCACACGGCTGTGTGCATGGCCGCTACATGGCATGTACTCATAAAGTACCTAACATGTACATCACAAATTTCTAGAATTTTCAATTTTTCTAAAAAACTTCTAGAAAAGGATGAACATACCATAAAATTGATTTGGACTCTTACATATAGCATCTTGTTCTTTCATATAATATATTTTCACATGATATAAATTATATTACTCAACGCATTATAATATTAAATCTTTACCCAATTGGTAACTATAAATCATAATCTCCATGAATGAGTAACATAAAATAATACTTTTAATATCATTTGAATTAATAAATTCATGATAATACATTTTAATGGGGTTGTATATACTCCTTGTGAAAGAATAATGTTGCATATAATAACATACTTCGCAATGGAGGAATATTGAGACAAAAATCCCACCTTATTTAGTATCTTTTAAACCATACACCCCTTGAAAGATATATTCTAAAATTTATATATAAATTTAAATAATTTTAAATATAATAATCACAATATATATTCATTGTAATTAATACTCCTCCTAAAAGAAACATGTGATGAATATGTATTGTGACTCACAAAAAATAAAAGTGAGACAAAAATCTCCTAACCTAAAGTCTTGACTTCTATCATACTCATTCAATACTCCTATATATTAAATATATATTTGTTATAAATATAATATATATTCATATTTTTATATATCATAACTTATATTATTTTATTTTGACCTTTTATTACTCATTTATTAAAAATTATATCTCAATGTTATGTTTCAGGTAATAACCACGTTATTTTTTTATTTGTTATATTTTTTGTCCCCATACATTGATCATGGTTCCATAAAATCAATATTTATAACCATGATATAAATATAATATATATTTATTATATATTTATTTATATTAATCGATTAAATTTATCGATAGGAGATGAAATCCACCCTTCCTAGATATTGTTAGCCAATCGTTTTAAGGAACATCGTTTCAATTATCTTATTAGATTGAAAGTATAAAATGTAAATATTATATATATATATATTATAATTCTATAAATATATTTATATAATATATGTCACATATGTTTATTAAAACTATTCTTAATACATTCAATGTAAAGCGTGTAAAATCAAATTACATCAAAAGTCTATCCTCTACCGTACACAGGAATGACATTATCGTATTCCTAAAAAATAGAAATCTTGAGTATATATTTCAAATAAAAATTAATATAGAATAATAATATCATAAATATCATAAATATAAAATATAAACATTATGTACACAATTATACCCTACCATTGATAAGTTCTAATGGAAAAATAAATGACATCATTTCGAAATGTGGCAGTTCACCGTACACATGAATGATGATTTGGAAACTCATTTATTATAAGTTTTATAGATTTTAGTTTAAAAACATAACATAAATACATCCAAATATATTGTAGGAAAATTGTGTATTATATAATAATTTTATAATAATAATTGAAGGAGGTTGAAAAAGATAGAAAACTAAATTTCTGTAGATGGGGTTTGGCTTAATGGTAAGCACACAATAATCCTACATGAAAAATGGGGGTTCAAACCCCATTGGGAGTAGGTACTATAGCAGTACTATAGAGATTGTAGCAGTAGTGGTTCTATTCATCAGCGGGTACTATAACGGTACCAGGACACTATAGTAGTGGTCGGGAACTGTAGCAGTGGCGGGTATTGTACCAGCCGGGTTACTATTCACAGAATGGGCCTTTGGCAAAATATTTGGGCCTACATGCTATGGAATGGGCTACATGACAACTAGGTGTTCAGGCTATGTAATGGCTCTCCCTCTAGGCAGTTAAAATAGGTCATTTCTTTCCTTTAAAAACAAAATGATGCTTCATCCCACACCTTAAAAAATACAAAATAAAAATGCCCATTGATGATCATTAACTCCTCATTAGGTATCCTCCATAGGTTTGAAAGAAGGCATTCATAAGATGAATTGATGAAAAACTAAATGTTTATTTTATTTTTGGATTATTGTTTTTAAGATATTTTTGACATATTTGTTTTCAAAAAAATATGTGAAGTCGGGTGGAGTGTGATTTACTTTTTCGAGTTGAGGAGGGGTGAAAAATTTGTAAAAATGAAAACTTATTCCATATTGAGAGGTCAATATTACCTCAAGTTTCTAAAAATGATTATTAATTTTTTATATGTATTATTGTCTTTATTATCACAGTAAAAATAAAATTAAATTAAATTAAACATGATATTCTTGAACTTCTATGTATCCTTATTTTATACCAATTTAGTTCTCACTATGGCAATGAGTCTTTTTAAAATAGAAAATCCGACATTTAATAACAAAAAAAATGATCCTTATTAGATAATTTAGACCTAAATATTATACATGTTAAATTAAATATATAATTAAAAATCCTTTTTACTTTGAAAACACATTTTTACACAACTACAGTTAACCTGCAAAAACATTGGTTAAATTGTAACCATGAAACCAATATTTTTCCTATTTATTTATAAATAAAATCATTATAATATAAAAATATATCCATTAATGGACCCTAGTTGATATGAATTTACATTTAAAAATAAATTTGTATCAAATATGATTTGATTATGTTTAAAAAAATGTAATTTATTATAAAGTATAATTACAATCAATTTGACATTATTCATTTAATTTAAATATTAAATATATAAATACAATTGTGGAATTATAATATTATACTGTTTCCAACTATGTATCATTATATATTACAATAAAAAATTAATCTAACACAGTTATTCAGTGAATTTACTTCCATTATAATTTTTTAGTGTCATTTAATTTTTTTTTAATTATTAACTAAATAATTCACATGTTGTCTTTTCTTATGCATTTAATGAAATAAATATATCCCAAAAAAGTTAAAATAAATTAACATGGTAAAAAATAAATTTACATTTTTAAATAAGATTCATAATTGAACATATTTTATTTCTTTCTCTACTCTATGGAATTATAGATATTGAAATGAAGTATGGTTCTATTTTTCATTTTCATTACTTCACATATTATATAGGACACGTTTAAGTAAATGTCCCTAAAAGCTAAGAAAAATAGATCTAAATAATATATGAGTCCAATGGGTTTTAATTAAATTCTTATTTTATTTAAACCCTTATGTTCTTAGTTTAACCCTTGGTAACTCCATTTTTAACATATACACTACAATTAATTTCTTATATTTTTAGTATTTATTTAGGATAAAAATTATTTTTTTCCTAATTATAAATTATATATTATGCTAATTAATAATATTAAATCCATTTTTTACAAATTCTTATCCAAAAACCTGAAAAATTAAATTTAATCCCACATAGGTGACAATAAAGTTGGTTTTCATAAAAAATGATTAAAATTTAATGATTTGATTATAGCCAATTTCAAAATAAAATTAATTATAATGGACAATTTTGGATTAATATATCTATAATGGAATTAATTATTCTTCAAAACTAATTTAAAATATAATTTAATAACAAAATAAATTAAACAAAAGGATTTTTTTCAATTAAAATTCAACATTTTTCAATATTAATCATAAAATGAATATTTCAGAAAAATCCAAATATTTAAACCTAAATTAATTTATACTTTAGAAATTATAAAATTAAATCTATTTTTTCAAATTAATTTCTTAAATTTTTAAAAAATTATATTATTATTTTTTACATAACTCAAAAAACATGTATTTTCAATAATATTATTTTTGATACATATAAAGCCTTCATCTAAATATATGTATTCTATTAAAAGTATTTTTTATTTATATAAAATGATATTATTAATATTTCAAAATTATTTAATAATATATATATCACAATTATTAACATCTTGGTTATAATTTTCTCATTAATAAAATATCATGGTTTTAGTAAAAACATAGTGTTGTGTGTAATGTAAGCCATAAATGATATTTAGTTTTTTCCAAAAAAATTAAATTCATGAAAACATGGAGAATGACATATATTCATAGTGTGTTTATGAATTTTATATATCAATCTATAATCGTATTAGAGAATAAGATAATCATAGTTTATATGATCATGAATATTACTCTCAATGTTTATACATAATCTGGCATAGATTATAGGCAAGTGCTAGGGAAGAAAACACAATAATTTTAGAAAACATTGGATAATATAGTGAGAGCCATAATAAATAAACAATGAACCATAATATCATATCATAAAATTTGGGCACCATCATGAATATTTAAATCTATTTCATATTTCAAGGTTAACTTGTAAGACAATCAATACAGTGGATCGTGACTCATAACCTATTTCCCTTTTTGGATCAAGACAAACATATCTACCTTAATGGATCAGGACACACCTATTTACCATATGCATTAGGAAACACTTTGATCCATAATGGATAAAGACCCACTTATTTCTCAATGTGTAATAATACCATAAACATGATTCTCGTTGTTTTCTCATGATATATAATTCTTTACGCAATATATTTGAGGGAGATATAGGCCAAACCCATCACATAATGAAATTCAAACATGTATGTACCACTATATCAAAAAAAATTATTCATATCATAATATATATTATAAATTTGTATTCAAAATAATTTAATAATATCATTAATTGTGGAAAAGGGATATGCTTCATTATAATTTTATCATTGCATATCTTATAAAATAGAAGCGGGTTTCAAAAAAATCAATTCATGATAAACGATTCTGAATGCTTACAATAATAATTTCCATGTTTCATATCCCTATAAAATACAAATTTACATCCAATGATATCATCGTATATGGAAAATTATTTTGATAGATAATTTAAAATAATTAAGGAAAATATTATTTCTACATTGAAATGAAAATAAACCATAAAAAATAAAAAGAAATCTTTTAAAATAACCCACAACGAAAATAGTGGAAGCCTCAAAGTAAATAATAGTGCTTATTATGATATGTTTTGTGAAATATATACAAATTGAAATAAATATTATTTCAACATTTTTAGATAAATAAAATTGGTTAAATTTTTGTAAAAAGATATAAAATTACCTTCAAAAAATAGTAACAATTAAAACATGGGTAAAAATATCTTCTAAAATAATCATAGGATAATAAAAAAATTGAATTTTTTACAAAACGTCATTTTAGATGAAAACATTCTTCCGACTTAATAGAAATATAATATCAGGTTTTTGTAAAAAATTGTTCTTAATCATTTTAAGTACCAAATAGATGAATTATGATAATATTAAATGAAAATATCAAGGATAACCAGAGGAAATATATTCCTTATTTTCATTAGATTCATATCATTAGATTAAATCATTTTTTTCATAAAAATAATCAATCATGATAAATGATGGGATTGTACAATAAAGTATTTAACTCTTAGATAACATTTAAAGGTAATCCCTATAAATTAATATCATTTAATAAAAATAAAAATATATTTAGGATAAAAAATATAATGTTATTTTATGTAAAAGGGGATGTATATACTCATTTAAAATTTAGATAGATTGCAAACATAACACATGTCTCAAAGAAAAAAATTTGAGACAAAAATCCGTTACCACTTTGGTAACATTTGAACTACAAACCCAATGAAAGATATATCAAAAAATGGATATGTAAATGAAAACAATTATTATATATTAATCACAAAATATACTCATTGTAATTATATAAACTACATAAAACAAATTGGTGGTGAATATGACATGTTTTTTACTGAATTAAAAAATTCAAGATAGAAATCCATTACCATATGTCTATACATCCATTATAAATGTTAAACCGCTTTGAATAATAAAAATATGATTATTTTTCATATAATTAATAAAAATATTTATATATGTCATACCATATATCGTTTTCAGATATTCTTTTTATTACCCATTTATAAACAATAAATGTTAATGTCCTGTCTTGGTAATAGCTTCTTAATTTTTGTATATGTTTTGATTTGTTATTTTTATTCATCTTACTATAATAATGGTTCAATAAAATCCATTATAACTCTAATGAAGTAAAAAATAATATTTATAAATCAATTATAACTTAAATACCAATATTAAAATATGGTTTTGATAAATTACTTATGTTACGATCATTGAGATGGTTGGACATACATACAGATGATTAGTGTTTCCATTTTTCAACATTTATTATGGAAATGAGGTAAGTAATATGTTATCCTTAAAAATTATAATTATATCCTAAATAAAATATTATTTATTTAATTATAATTATAAATACCATCCATGTGGTGTGGTGATAAAAATAGAGAGTGAAATAACTACCTGAAGGTGGTAGTCCACACATACATGAATGAAAATATCATCGTTTAGTAAGTTAAATGGTAATAAAGAAAATAATATAATATATTTTCATAATAATAAATAGTTAATTAATATATTAATTATTACTTTAATTTCACAAATACTTATCCTTTTTATCTTTCATGTAAATCCCTATTGAAAACAAATCACATCACATTGTGAGGTGGTTGTTTTTTGTACACACATGCGACGTTGTTGTATACCATATGGAATGGAAAGAAAAACATTTATATATTAAATAATTACTTAATATGTATAATTATATTATAATTTTTGTATATATGTTTTATATACAAATTAATATCTAACTATGTGATGTGTTAATGGAGAATAGAATGACAATGGTTAGCGAGGAGGTAGTCTTCCAAACAAAAGAATGTTGATTTCATAACCAATTTCATAGATTTAGAGGACATTTTATGTTATGATAATAACATAAAACTCTATCAGTAAATTAATGCTACATTTTTTTTATAATCATGTTTTATTAAAAATTTATTGAGGAAGATAATGAAAAATAATTAAAATTCTTATCAGAGAATGTTACCTCTTATTAGGGTAATTTCCCTAGGTTTGCACCATAATCCAATAAGGATTATCATTATTACTAAAAAAAGGAGTATATGGTAAGATTATTGAATTTATTATATGACTTTTTCGAGGTTTTTCCATACCAAATGGGTTTTATGGTTTAAATAAGAGATGATTTGGGTGGCCTTTTATAATTGAAGGGTAGAGGAATTTTTTGTAAACACTGAAAAGTATTCAATAAAAGGAGGTCACTATCACCTCATGTGGATCCAAAACTAGTTAAATATGTTTTAATAAATAATATAGTCTTTAAAAAAATATAAAAATAAATAAACATAGGTTTTATCAATTTTATTCCTCAGCCTTTATGTTTTTCGCACATCTCTAATTATAATTTCTAACATGGTAACTAGTTTTTCTTGACTATCAAATTTATCCTCATTCCATATAATAAAAAAAGAAATATTATATATGATATAAATAATAATTATATATATTATATAAAAATAATTAAATAAAAAGTGTATGTTTTTGGAGTAATAATTTTAATACAAGCGCATATAACGTGTAAAAACCCCATTGTAACCATAATCGTGGTAATTATGTATTAAATTGTTTCACCAAAAATTAAGGAAAAATATTATGCTAAACATATTAGATAATATAAATTATTATGATTACAAATGTTGAATCATTTAACCAAATTCCATTCACAGAATGAAATTTTTTTATTTAAAATCAATCCCATAGACATGACGAAAGAATGAGTTTTCATAGAGAAATGTTCACAGGTTTATAAGGATTTGATGACATAATTAAATATGTAACTAATTACAAAAACCTAAAAATGATTAATATTTATATTATTTCACTACATTTACCTTAAATAAATTATTATCTAATTTACCTTTATAAATATTTTTTACGAAAAACCTTTTTTCAATTAATTTTTTTTTCATTTTTTATAAAAATTTATCATTTAAAATAACATTAATCAATTCAACAAAATATTAATTTTAAATGTTTTTTAGAAAAATTATTTTTAATTCATAAAATTAATTTTCTAATAGTTTTAAATTTTAATTTCATTTTTTAAAAAAAGAAATATAATATTTTTTTGAGAAAATATTAATTTTTGAATTTTATAAAGACTTTCTTAAAAAATTACAAACATTTTTATCAATAACCATTATTAATATAAAACAATTATACCTAATATTTAAAATTAATTTTATCCTATTTAAATCAAAAATATAATGGCATGGTAATAAGGGTATTGTTATTAAATAAATTAATTAATTATTAGTTCTGGGTCGTTAAAACTCGGTGTAGTGTGTAACACAATATAAAAATGGTGTTTCATGTAACAAATTCTCAAACTTTTGTTATATATAATTCATGAAAAACATATTTTTTTAATTTAATTTATTGAAAAATTAAAATTTTCTATAATTAGAAATGTTGAAAATATAAAAAAAATTTGAATAATATATATTTCCTAAAATCTAAAGGATTTACACCCTTGCTAGGCCCAAACTCGGTGAGCTCGACATTTAAATTTTTTTAAAAAAATTTATTTATTATTTTTATAATTAAATTACAAAAATTATGTAATTATTTTGGGTTTTAAAACCATATTTAATAAATTTATTTTAAAACATCCATTAAATTTTAAAATAACCCACCATGAAATATAAATATCATCATTAAAATACTATCATGAAATAATTCATTAAATTATTTAAAAATATTTGTAACTTAATCCCAAACATAGGAATTGACAATGATTTTCGAAAAGTGTATCAAATCATTCAATGGGGGCTTCATCAATCAATAAATGTATGAAATTGATGTTAAGTGGCATTTATTTTATACATTGGAGACTTACATGTTTTCCTTCCCAACAAAACAACATAACCTAATCTCCATTTTTTCATCAACCAAGAGACAATTCATTATTTAAAAATGTTTCAAAACAGGGAAAATGATACAAAATTCCATGGAATAGTGTATCATCATTTTTCTTCATCTTCTAGAAACGAAAACCAACGATACCAAACCAAAATTTAATGATCACTCCATACAGTAAATAAAAATTTTGAATTAAAAAATTTAGAAACTACGACCTCCAAAACACTTTTCATTTGTTGGGTAATTATTTTTTCCTTGTGGAAAAAAATAGTAATGTATTTTTTTTCATCATAATGATATAATTTTTCATGTCTTATAACAAAAAACTATAAACACCACACTCCAACATTAATATTTTGGAAAACTCATTGAAACCAATTGTTGGTCGGAGTGGACACTCAAGAGGGGGGTGAATTGAGTTCCAATTAAAATTTCTGCTAAAAACAATTTCTATTAAAATCCCCCAATTTCAAAAACAAATTAAACTGTAGTGAATTTATACAGATTATAAAGCTTCAATTAGTTTCTCAAAGATTGATTAACTCTCAGTTGACTTAATCTTATGATTAAATTAACTTTTGAAACTAACTTACTGGTTTATAATAAATATAAACACTTGCGAGTTTAACTACCATGTATCTTTGAAGATAAATTATATTTCAAAGTAATAGCAGCGGAATATGAAATAAATATGTACTGTATGGATATAAACTTTAACTAAAAACACAGAGGAGTTAAACAAGAGGGTCAGTCTCATGCCGATACTTAGTCATCTCAAAAGTTTATATAAAGTTGATCCACACCTTCGATGGGGGTTCAACAGTTTACAACTATCCAGGTCCAAGACCTCTACCACTGTTATTCGTGGGAAACAAAACAACAGCAACCAGCTGTCCAGGTCACACACGACCTCTTCCACTGTCCACAGTGGGAAAATGAACGAAAAGATAGTGAGTGAGGGTTTACAAACCCTCCAGTTAAGGTTCAGGAGACAGTGTGTGTGTAAAATACAACAGACAACACACACTACTCGTAATGTAAAAATGAATCACAGATATAAAGATTTAGAGTTTAGAAATGGCTCTAGTGATATTCATGTAGCTCTTGACTCCTTTTGTTTATTAGAATTCGTTCTGAGTCTTCTTCTGGTTTTTGTCTGGAAAATAGAGTATCATGTGATTCCTTGACTTCCAGGTTCAGCTTGCTTATCGGCTCAAAGAATGAAGAGTTTTGTGTAGTTCTTCTTTAGCATATATTGCTCGATGCATGCTCTATGTTCTGGAGGCTGGTAGTAGTAGAATCGTGAGTGAAAGTTCTCCAGTTGTTCTTGGCACGTTTTGAGCTTTATCGCAAGTGTGTTCTGTGTGCTCGATCTCTTTGAGTCTAGTGTCTCTATCACTTCCCTTTTGATACATACATGATGTCCTCTTTTATGCCCCTTTGTTTTTGTTTTTCTGAGAAGAAGGAATGATTATACTTTTTGATCGTACATGGTACAGTTTCCTGAAATGGCAACACAAATAATTTAATAACATTAAATGCATCAAAAGTAACAAATGTAACCATTAGTATAATAAACAAATAGTGTCTGGGATATAGGATTTGACTCCGCATTTCATTATAGGTAGTCGTTTGTTTGTAGACGTGTAATGCTGACTCGGTGTAGGATCTTCCATCGGTATCTCTTCAAACTCTTATCGGTGGCTCTTATCGGTAGCTCTTATCGGTATCTCTCTATCCATCGGTAGCTCTGTGCATCGGTAGCTCTCTTATCGGTAGCTCTCTATCGGTAGCTCTGGCTATCGGTGGCTCTGGCTATCGGTGGCTCTGGCTATCGGTGGCTCTGGCTATCGGTAGCTCTGGCTATCTGTAGCTCTGGCTATCGGTAGCTCTGGCTATCGGTAGCTCTGGCTATCGGTATCTCTTACTATTGGTAGCTCTGGCTATCAGTAGCTCTGGCTATCGGTAGCTCTTCAAACTCTTATGCAAACCACATCTAATTGACTTAGAATTGCTTCAAAGCTTGTATAAACAAGGATAATCGAGATTAACATAAATCTGAAATTATTTAAACATTATTATTAACTGGATCACTGCTTTGAATGAATTAAAGTGTATATCAACAGTAATTGATAATATCATAAAATATGAACACATAATTGGGATTATCAAAACATATAAATACACGATTGGTATTATCAAACCAGGTGAGGTCAACAATATCCCCCTTTTTGATAATCACAACTTATGATATGACCAAAAAAAATAGTGAGAATATAGTATAAGAGAATATAACATTTATATTCTAATTTCTCAAAGAAATCAGTATCAGTGGAAATAGAGGAAATAGTAATAGAATGACAGAGATCAAAAATTATCATAGTTAGTATTAAATACAATAGTATCAGAGATAAGCTTTGAAAGAATTGGTACCAAAGAAGGAAATGTATGAAATAGTATCAAAGGCTCAAATTTCTCCCCTTTGATATTTCTCCCGCTCTCTTTATATGTTCTCCCCCTTTCTTCCCCTTTCTTTATTCTTTATATTTTTCTCCCCCTTTGTGATAATCAAAAAGTGGGAAAGCAGACATAGAAAACTGATAAACAGAGATAGTGTAAAGAAAAGCATTTGTGTTATACCAGACAAAACTTATATAAACAGAATAGAAAAGAAAAGAAAAAAATTCCTATCAAACAGCCTGGCCACTTTAGCAATCCTGATCTTCAACATGAGATTTTTCTTTTTGGATTAGAAGAGGATGCAGTTGGTGAGGATGTGGGTGAGGGATTTGGAATCCCAGAAATGATCACCGGCGGCTGAGCCACTGATACAGTGCCTGGCCTGTATTGGGAAGTTTGTTGAGTGATCATAGGTGTGAGGCTTTGGATGGCCTGAGCAGGAGTCATCTGGACTGGAGACTCAGTAGAGGCAGAGGCAGGCAAGGCAAGAGGGACAATAACTGGTCTGTCATCAACATGAAAAAAGGGTAGCAACAGATTTCTGAAATCCATAATGATTCCTCCTCCTCTTTCCATAGCAGATATAAAATCATCTTTGTTCTCCATGAATTTTTCTAAGGCAGGAGTCAGCTGCCTTAGCTTTCTCACTTGTTCTCGGAAGGCTTGAGTTACAATGGGTAACATCATGTTTTCCAATATCATCTTGAAATGATGGTTGAGTTTTTTCTTGGTAAAAATCCTTTGGAAATAATAATCCACCTTGTTCTTGATTTCCTCCTGAGAGGCAGAGGCCTCTTTCATATGGTCGTGGACGATTTTCACTATTTAGCTGACTAAATCTCTTGTAGAGAGCACTACTCGGCTTAGATCTGATGAGTCCACAGAGCCACTTGTTGAAATAGAAACAAGCTCCTCCTTCATCATAGCTCGTAATTGATTCAAATCAAATGCTGGTTTTGAAGCTAGAGGACCAACTGAGAAAGGTACAGTTTCTTTGAAACTTTTTGTCAAACCACTAATCAGAGTTTGCAGTTGAGAGTACTGATTTTTAACATGATCCTTTATAGAAGATTTCAAATATTCAAATACTGAGACCATTTGGCTTACAACACTTTTCACATAGGCTAAATCCTTATCAGCTTGAGGCTTTGAGCTCATGTAAGAATCTAAGGTAGAAACAGACTTCTTTAAGGCTTCAAGATCTGCTTCTATTCTAGAAGATTGGGTCTGGCACTCTTTGACTGCTTCCATCAGCTCATCTATAAAAGTTGACAGATTGAAACCAATAGAAAGATCAAAATATTGTTCTAACAACTTCATTTCTTCACTAAAACAGTGCTTCATCTCAGTAACTGAGGCACTGAAGGATTATTTCAGCTCATGCTTTAGGGATTCGAGATCAGACTTTGTAACAAAATCAGTAGGAGCAACTGTAGTAGATACACTTGCAGAAGCTAAACTGACTATAGAATCATTCATGACTAATTGAATCGAGGATACTAAACAAGATTCCATTGTCTTTACTTCTTCTGAAAAACTGACTTTGAGATTTTCTTTCAGCACATCTAAATCATGTACTCAGACCACATCATCAGGTAATAACTCAGAATTGACGTCATAGCTGATCTTTGGTCTATTCAACGATACTTCTTTATCTGAATCAGGATAATCCAAACCACAGACTATAAAACTTGGGTCTTCTACCCAGTCTTCAACCTCAATAGTCACTGTAACATTTCCAAGATTGGAATGATGCTCCCCCTCAATGGGTTCATTCTTATGTACAACATCTACATTCACTGCTGGTCTTTCTTCATCAGAATCTTCCACAACAACTTAAATCTCAGCAGCAGTAAGGAGATTTTCTGAAAAAGGTGCAGCTTCTTCTCTTTCTTTTTCTACTTCATCAGTAGGCACAACTGAGTTTCCAATCAATGGACTCAGACTCAGCCTAGCAGAATCAGACGATTCAGATACACTCTCCTTTTCTCCTTCTTGCTGAGGAACTGGCTGGTCTTCCTCATGAATAGATAACACTTCCTCTACTTTTCCTTTTCTTGAGTATACAAACTCAGTAACAGGACTTGGGGTCAAGTCTGGATCTCCTCCAATATCCATAGGAGTTTCTTCCTCTTCTTCTTCTTCTTCTTCTTCTTCTTCTTCTTCTGACTCATCACTGTACTCGGGTTCCTCTTCATCAAGTCCTAAACCTGGATCTCTTTTATCCTTTTTCCTTGAAGGATAATCCACAGGATTAAATTTATCATACACCTTCTGGTCATCACTGACCCATTCTCCTTTCCATGGGTGCCAATTTATTTTCATGTACTTATAAACTGTAGTAGTGATACAGAAGTTATTCTTAACTACAACTGTCTCATCTTGAGACTCAGCTATCCCTTTCACTTTTATCATTACAGAGATCATTTTGGTAAAGAATAAAGCATTAGTCTTTGATTTTGGCCTAATCATGTCTTCCATTTGACTCAACAGCAGTCTGCACAGATTAACTTTCACACCATGTCTTAATAGATGTAGAAGATAAATATCTTGATATCTCAGATTAGAAAAATCTCCTCTCCTCGGTATCAAAACATGTTGAACAAATTTGAAAAGCAATTTGTTCTCTCCATCCAATTCAGTAGCAACCACTTGCCTTTGACTTCCATTACCCGTTAGTTCTTTTAATGCGGTCTCATAGTCAAAGATGTTACTGGTAGGTGGAATTTCCCTTAAGACATACCCAGATACTCCTTCATGGGGGCCTTTTAAACATTCAGCCCACACTACTGAAGAAAACGACATTTCATTTCCATTTAAAAAAGAACTTTCCCGATTCTCATTCTCAGACTTCTCGAAGCATACGAATTCGTAGAACTGTTTCATTAACTTCGGATAGTAGGGACCACTGTTATTTGAAAAACAATCTACCCATCTCTGATCTTCCAGAATTGCAAGCACCAACAACTTGCATGGTAGCAGCCAATCTATGCATAGCTCCTTTTCAATCACAATATCTCTATTCTGCAAATGAGGGTTTACTGGTCGCTTTCCCGACCTAGTTCTGACATTACTTCCACTAGATTCTTGCTGCACATTCTGCTTCTTTGTTTTAGGCTCTACACTGTCATCTCTGCTGGCAGGAATCCTGATTTTTGCCATCGCGGATTTAGGGTTCTCAGTCGAATAGGGAGCTAAGATTCGAAGGTGAAAGGTTTTGGGTCCGGTGGAGTGAGAAGCGGTTTAGGCTTAGTTTTATCATGTGGGAATAATAAATAAATGAATAAAGTAAAATAAAATAAAAATAAAACGATTCATATTCTTGGCGGCAGATAGAAGTTTTAAAACATTGCATCGGTGAGAATATCAGCATCGGTGAGAATTTCAGAATCGGTGAGAATTTCAGCATCGGTGAGAATTTCAGCATCTGTGAGAATTTCAGCATCGGTGAGAATTTCAGCATTGGTGAGAAGTTCAGCATCGCTGAGAATTTCAACATCGGTGATAATTTCAACATCGGTGAGAATTTCAACATCGGTGAGAATTTCAACATCGGTGAGAATTTCAACATCGGTGAGAATTTCAACATCGGTGAGAATTTCAACATCGGTGAGAATTTCAACATCGGTGAGAATTAAACATCCCCAGCTCGTGCCTAATGTAACTTAACCTTTAAAAACTTAAAGGTATAGTGAAAATATCGGCCAATTGATGTTCAGTGCCAATAAATTCAAGAGTAATATCACCTTTTGGATAATGATCTCTCAGTAAATGGTGTCTTACATCTATGTGTTTGGTTCTAGAGTGAGATACAGGGTTCTTAGATATGTTTATTGAACTAGTGTTGTCACAGTTGATTGAAACGTGTTTAAACTCAAATCCATAGTCCAATAAAGTGTGTTTCATCCACAAAATTTGTGCACAGCAACTACAAGTAGCTATATACTCTGCTTCAGTAGTAGACAATGCAACTGAGTTCTGTTTCTTACTACACCATGACACATGGGATCTTCCAAGTAAATGACATGTTCCAGATGTGCTCTTCCTTTATAAATTACATCCAGCAAAGTTAGGATCTGAATAGCTAGTGAGGTCAAATGATTGTCCTTTTGGATAAAACAAACCTAAATTTACAGTATGCTTACGATATTTAAAAATCCTTTTAACACCCAGTAAGTGTGATTCTTTTGGATTAGCTTGATATCTAACACACATACATACACCGAACATAATGTCTGGTCGACTAGCAGTAAGATAAAGTAAGCTCCCAATCATACCTCTATAATTGGTTTGATCCACTAGTTTCCCAGCTTCATCTGTATCCAACTTACAGGTAGTACTCATAGGTGTATCATTTTCCTTAATACTATCAAATCCAAAACGTTTTAAAAGATCTTTTGTTTATTTAATTTGATTTAGAATAATTCCATCTCTAGTTTGAAAATTGTGAAAACCAAGAAAATACTTAAGATCTCCCATTAAGCTCATTTCAAATTCATTTTTCATATTTTTTTAAAAATCAGTACATAGAGAGTGTTTAGAAGATCCAAATATAATATCATCAACATATATTTGTACAACTAAAACATCTTTAGAAATTCTTTTAATAAAAAGAGTTGGATCAGCAATCCCTTTAGTAAAACCTTTTGAAATAAGAAAATTGCTGAGTCTATCATACCAAGCTCTTGGAGCTTGTTTTAAACCATATAAAGCTTTAGAAAGTTTAAAAACTTGATTTGGAAAATGAGGGTTTGTAAATCCAGGTGGTTGTTCCACAAAAACATCTTCAATTATAAAACCATTTTGAAATGCACATTTGACATCCATTTGATATAACTTGAAATTCAGATGTGATGCATATGCAAGTAAGATCCTAATAGCTTCCAGTCGAGCTACAGGTGAAAAAGTTTCTCTATAGTCTATACCCTCTTCTTGACTATATCCCTGTGCATCTATTCTAGCTTTGTTTCTAACTATGTTTCCTGATTCATCAACTTTATTTCTAAAAACCCATTTTGTGCCTATTGTCAGGGTGTTCTTGGGTCTGTCAACTAAATATCAGACTTTGTTTCTTTCAAATTTATTCAACTCTTCTTGCATGGCTATTGCCCAGAATTCATCATTGATAGCATCATTGATATTTTTGGGTTCTAGCTGTGACAGAAAAGCTTGATGTTTAAACTGTTTCCATAGAGAAGCTCTAGTTTGTGTTCCTCTATCAAGATTACCAACAAAAACATCTAAAGGATGATTCTTTAGAATCTTAGTCGATTTAGTAAAGGTTGGACTAGAAACTTCAGGTTCATCTATAGGTTCGGGTTCAACAGAAGCAGATTCTGGAAAAAGTCCAGAACTAGATGTTTTTATAATAGGTTCTTTAGAATTATCATTAAGGTCCAGAATAGACAAATCTTCTTCAAGATTCTCAAGAGGGGTTTTAGGCTCATGTGGATCAGTTTAATCGAATTTGATGTGAACAGATTCTTCCACACACTTGGTTTTCTTATTGAAAAATCTATAATCTTTAATTGAAATAGAGTAACCCAGAAAAATTCCTTCATCTCTTTTGAGAGAAAACTTATCCAGATTATCTATAGTATTAAGTATAAAGACTTTGCAACCAAAAACTCTGAAGTAATTAACCTTAGGCTTTCTATTGTTCCACAACTCATAAGGGGTTTTCTTAAGAACAGGTCTGATCAAGACTCTATTGATAACATAACAAGCTGTATTAACAGCTTCATCCCAAATGTAAATAGGCAGTTCATATTCATTGAGCATGGTTCTAGCTATTTCTTGAAGGGTTCGGTTTGTCCTTTCTACTACACCATTTTTTGGGGTGTCCTAAGGGAAGAAAAATTGTGACTATATCCATTGTGTGAGCAGTAAGATTCAAACTCATGATTTTCAAACACACGACCATGATCACTTCATAGGGTTTTAATCTTAAGTCCAATAAGGTTCCCTACAGACTTGGAATATTTAATAAAGTAAGGACATGCTTCACTTTTGCGATCTAGAAAGTATACCCAAGTATATCTAGAAAAGTCATCTACAAGGACATAGACATAATGCTTCCCATTTAAACTAGAAACTCTTGATGGTCCAAACAAATCCATGTGAACCAACTCAAGTGGTTTTGAAGTTGACACTTCTTTCTTTGATTTAAAAGAAACTTTGTGTTGTTTTTCCTTTTGACAGGGATTACACACTTTGTCATTTGGGAATTCTAACTTAGGTAAGTCTCTAACTATGTTTTTCCTAGCCAGTTTTCTAAGTGAGTGAATGCTGAAGTGTCCTAATCTTCTGTGCCATAGATAAGATTATTTATGAAAAGCATTCCAACAAGAAATATTTTGTTTGACTGAAGAATTTAAATCAACAGCATAAACATTTTCATTCCTTAGAGCAGAAAATACTAAAGAATTTTTGGAGTTAAAAACATCACACGAATAATTTTCAAACTTGACATTGAAACCATCATCACATAATTGAGATATGCTAAGAAAGTTATATTTTAGTCCATCAACGAATAAAACTTTCGAAATTAATACTGAGTCAGTGTTACCAATCTGGCCTAAGCCGATGATTTTTCCCTTAGAGTTGTCAAAAAAGGTGACATGACCTGCATCAACCTTTATTAAGCTCTTGAAGCAAGAATAATATCCAGACATGTGTCTTGAGCACCCACTGTCTAAATACCATATCTTCTTATGACAGCTCTTCAAGCATGTCTCCTATAAAACTGATTTAAATAGGAAATGACTTTGGTACCCAGATTTTCTTGGGTCAGGATAGGTTAGAAATTAGGGCTTTAGGTACCCAGATTTGTTTTATGGGTCCCATACAATTAACAGAAAAAATAGATTTTGAAAGATAAACTTTATTTGGTTTATAACCATGTGAATAACCATTTGAAGCATTAATATTTCCAAAACTGGAACTAGCAGAATTTTTTTCAGACTTAGGAATAAATCGGGTTCTAGTGAATTGTCTCTGTCCAGGTTGGTATCCCAAACCAGTAGCATATCTAGGTGCAACTTTCTTTCCTAGCATTTGAGATAAAGCATCCTTTCCATTTGTGAATTGTTCTAAGTCATTTCTGAGCTGCTCATTTGACAGTTTCAGTTCTGTATTTTCCTTTAGTAGTTGAGCATTCTTTTCCTTTTCTATATCAAGATCAGATTTATGCTTAACACTTAAAGCATAATGTTTCTTTAAACCGTTGTATTTGTCTTTAAGCTCATTACAGGTTTCTTCCAACATATCACAGTACTCAAATAGTTCAGATTTTGACATGTTTTCTAAATCAGAATCATCTCCATAATAATATGAATTTAAAACAGGAGTGTGAGATGTTACCTCAAAAGTATTTGTCATGAAACACATGTTGGATCGATATCTTTCAGAGTCCGAAGATTCGGCTTCACTAGTGCTGTCTTCTGAAGCACTCCAGGTAGCCTTCATGGCTTTGTTGTACTTCTTGTATTTGTAATAATATTTCTTTTTGAATTTTAACATTGGACATTCTGCTTTGATATGTCCTTTTCGCTTGCATTCGTAACAGACAACTTCATCAGTCCTGTCAGCCTTCTTCTAATCCTTTTTCCATTTGCCTTGTTGATCATACTTTCCTTTGTAATTTCTTTTCCTAAAGAATTTATTTTTCCTATAAAACTTCTTGAATCTCCTGGATATTTGAACCATCTCGGCATCACTGTCAGATTCTGAATTTTCACTCGTTGAACTCCCAGTCTCCATTTGTAGTTTATCCTTGTCTTTACTCTTCAGGGTAGTAGTTTTAAACTCTACAAATTTTCTTTTGGGTTCCTCATCTTCTTATTTATTTACCTTAAGCTCTTCTTCATACATCATCAGCTTACCAATTAACTGCTTGACAGGCAGTACTCCAATGTCACAGGATTCTCTAATTGAAACGGATGTACCTATCCATCTATCTGGAAAACATCTCAGTATTCTCATAATTTGTTCTTTTGCAGGAAAAATAGTTCCGAGTGAGCTCATTGTGTTTACTATATCATTGAACCTGAGATACATGTCAAAAATAGGTTCATCAGGCTTCATTTTGAAATTATCATATTTAATAGTATAAGTGTTTAATGTCATTTCTTTAACATTATTTGTTCCTTCGTGAGAAACATCCAAGGTATCCCAAATTTCAAAAGCAGTTTTACATGGAGAAATTCTATTAAATTCTTCATCTCCTAAAGCACAGTACAGAGCATTCATAGATTTAAAATTATTATTGTAAGCAGTCTTTTTAGGTTCATCCCAAGTAGATCTATCAGTAGTGGGAACTTTATATTCAGATTCTATGGCAGTCCAAATATCAAAACTCATGCTTTCCAAATGGATTTTCATTTTTAGCTTCCACTGAGCATAGTTATTTCCATTAAAGAAAGGTGGCCGGTTAGTAGCAGCACCCTCTACTCTATTATCCATGATATCACAAAAAGAATTTTAAGAGATAAAAATTTAGAAATAACAGAAATTTTAGGAACTTTAAAATACAATTAAATTCACAGTTGAAAACAGAGTAATATAGAAAATATTTTCCAACCTCTGATAACAAATGTTGGTCGGAGTGGACACTCAAGAGGGGGGTGAATTGAGTTCCAATTAAAATTTCTACGAAAAAAAATTCTATTAAAATCCCCCAATTTCAAAAACAAATTAAACAGTAGTGAATTTATACAGATTATAAAGCTTCAATTAGTTTCTCAAAGATTGATTAATTCTCAGTTGACTTAATCTTATGATTAAATTAACTTTTGAAACTAACTTACTGGTTTATAATAAATATAAACACTTGCGAGTTTAAGTATCGAAGTAGCTTTGAAGATAAATTATATTTCAAAGTAATAGCAGCGGAATATGAAATAAATATGTACTATATGGATATAAACTTTAACTAAAAACACAGAGGAGTTAACCAAGAGGTTCAGTCTCAAGCCGAGACTTAGTCCTCTCAAAAGTTTATATAAAGATGATCCACACCCTGGATGGGGGTTCAACAGTTTACAACTGTCCAGGTCCAAGACCACTACCACAGAAACCAGCTGTCCAAGTCACACACGACCTCTACCACTATCCACAGTGGGAAAATGAACGAAAAGATAGTGAGTGAGGGTTTACAAATCCTCCAGTTAAGGTTCAGGAGACAATGTGTGTGTAAAATACAACAGACAACACACACTGCTCGTAATGTAAAAATGAATCATAGAGATAAAGATTTAGAGTTTAGAAATGGATCTAGTGGTCTTCGTGCAGCTCTTGAATCCTTTTGTTGATTAGAATTCGTTCTGAGACTTCTTCTGGTTTTTTTCTGGAAAATAGAGTATCATGTGTTTCCTTGACTTCCAGGTTCAGCTTGCTTATCGGCTCAAAGAATGAATAGTTTTGTGTAGTTATTCTTTAGCAAAGATTGCTCGATGCATGCTCTATGTTCTGGAGGCTGGTAGTAGTAGTATCGTGAGTGCAAGTTCTCCAGTTGTTCTTGGAACATTTTGATCTTGATCGCAAGTGTGTTCTGTGTGCTCGATCTCTTTGAGTCTAGTGTCTCTCTCACTTCCCTTTTGATACATACACGATGTCCTCTTTTATGCCCCTTTGTTTTTGTTTTTCTGAGGAGAAGGAATGATTATACTTTTTTATCATACTTGGTACGGTTTCCTGAAATGGCAACACAAATCATTTAATAACATTAAATGCATCAAAAGTTACAAATGTAACCGTTATTATAATAAACAAATAGTGTCGAGGATATAGGATTTGACTCCGCAGTTCATTATAGGTAGTCGTTTGTTTGTAGACGTGTACTGTTGACTCGGTGTAGGATCTTCCATCGGTAGCTCTTCAAACTCTCATCGGTGGCTCTTATCGGTAGCTCTTATCGATAGCTCTTATCGGTAGCTCTCTATCCATCGGTAGCTCTGTGCATCGGTAGCTCTCTTATCGGTAGCTCTCTATCGGTAGCTCTGGCTATCGGTAGCTCTGGCTATCGGTAGCTCTTGCTATCGGTAGCTCTTGCTATCGGTAGCTCTGGCTATCTGTAGCTCTGGCTATCTGTAGCTCTGGCTATCGGTAGCTCTGGCTATCGGTAGCTCTGGCTATCGGTAGCTCTGGCTATCGGTAGCTCTGGCTATCGGTAGCTATGGCTATCGGTTGCTCTGGCTATCGGTAGCTCTGGCTATCGGTAGCTCTGGCTATGGGTAGCTCTGGCTATCGGTAGCTCTTCAAACTCTTATGCAAACCACATATAATTGACTTAGAATTGTTTCAACGCTTGTATAAACAAGGATAATCGAGATTAACAAAAATCAGAAATTATTTAAACATTATTATTAACTGGATCATTGATTTGAAAGGATTAAAGTGTAGATCAACAGTAATTGAGAATATCATAAAATATGAACACATAATTGGGATTATCAAAACATATAAATACACGATTGGGATTATCAAACCAGGTGAGGTCAACATCAATAAATGATCCTAAAAAATGAATTTTCACGATTCTCTTACGATTAGATATAATTTATATATTGAAAACTCTGTCTATAGTAAAACAAATCATCAATGTGAAAGTAAAATACCCACCATAAGTGTAACTCACATATACATACATGGGGAATTCATCAAATTTGTGCACATCTAATCTTCTCAAAATTATTATTATATATGTCCCAATTAAAATTCAAATCACATATTCTACAAAAAATTCATTCCACCTCACACACTCCCTTACTGATAAAATTTTCTTGAAATTATATCATTACACTTGAAAAACACATATTTACATTGAAATGTATGATTTCTACTTTTTAAAATATCATCCAAAAAATATTCTCTACCTGAACAAGTTATTTTTAACACTATTACGAATATATATGTATGTGTGTGTGTGTGTGGAATTTATTTTTACATTTCCCCCATTGAAAAAAAGAAAGAATAAGTGATAGTGGGGATGGAATATTATACCTTATCTTTGATAATGTTGATGTTCAACTACCATCATCAATAATAAATTTTTAATTGAATATTTTTGTAGTAATTTTTACAATTCATATGTCTTGTATTATTTTTAGGAGAATATTCCATATTAATGAATATTTCATCAAACACATTCTTAATAAAATGATACATTATATAAATAATCTTAAATTGATAATTCTAATTAAGAATTGTTGAATTATTTGTAACGTATTATTCATAATAGACCTAAATCAATGGTTTATTACCTTTTAGTCTCATATCATCACGTTATTTTGTTATCCACATAAGATGAGTTATTTCTTGGGTGCAATTATCATATTCAATTTCAATTTTTTTCAGGGTAAATAAATTATATATTATTATAAAATATAAGACAAATTCCACCCCATTAAAATGCCCCAGTAGACAAGGAGAAGAATTAATCAAAATTTACATCCCAATGTACATAAATATATATAGAAATATCCAGTTTTACTATATTATTTTATTTCAATCCATTTTTTATAGTAGCTTCGATATAATCTAGATTTTTTTTTCATTATGAAATTGGATTTATTAAGATAATTTTGATATTATTAAAACTATGTAATAGTATAGATACCATATACTCTCAATGTTTTAAAATAGAGTAAAATCCCACAATGTTTATATAATAACTTTTAATCAACTCCATTAACATATTTATCTTCAAAAGACATGGTTACCTATAAAAATGGTGTATAACATATCTTATTATATTCTATTCCAATCTCTTTAATAAACACATATGTATAATTATCTTATTAATAAATGAGATATGATGTATCGTGAATGATTTCATCCCCCCCACATCAAAATCAAAAATAAAATATTATTTGAGTAGTAAATTCCTTATAAAAATTTTATTATTTACATAATACATAATATCATCATCATAGAAAAAGGATTTAAGATATATCTTCTTATATTAGTTGATGAATGGGTTGTTTTCTATAGTTAATCATTTGAATACTTTAGTCTTTAATGATGATTCAATCATTTAATACCGTTTTATCAAATAATTTTATATCCAATGAAATTTATTCTTCATTTAATAAAAACATATTGAAATATCACTGATAGAGAAAATATTTTCAATTAAATTTACATTTACTTTCATTGTTTTAAACCCACAAAAGTGTTTCTATATGATTAATTTCTACATTTTTATGATATTAGAGTAATTTTGAGTTGAATAGTAAAAATGGCACATTTCAAAATTTTAATTGGTTTAACATATTTCTGTAGTTTGGCTATAACATTTTTTACACTAATCCATATTGAAAAATTATTATTTTTCTATATTTTACACATCGAGGGATTAATTTCATCTATTAGGAGAAAACGATGAGTCGACCTTATGGAATCTGAAAGGAAACTCACAAGTTGTCTCAAGAAAACTACTTTCAGTTCTGCCTATTTTTGATGTGGGGTCCATAAATCATTCATGGTGGGACCTATATTTGTGAAATTCGGTGGGGAATGCACAAGGAGTTATTTATAATTTTTAATGAAGACAAGGCCACGTGAATTGTCCATTTAAGAGGTCATTAAAGCATTCTAGTATAGAGGTTTTCGATTTGGAAAGTCTAACTGGACAGAATAAATGGTTAGAGTAAAACAGGCATAACACTCGGAATACAAGTCCAACTCTGCTAAGATTTTTAGGGAAAACTCCCAAGATAATTATGAACAACATTAAAGAAGGTCTCAACGTCTGAATATGTCATTTAATGGGGCTACAGTGTGTCAACATTAGGGGTGAAAAACTCTGGAATTAAAAGGAGGAGATCTCCTCCCTCTCAAAGCATCTCTCATTCCATACCATTCCTTCTGGGACACCAAGGACGAGAACATTTCGGATTTATCTTTTATTTATTTTCTTTTTCATAGTTTTTTATTTCCTTCTTATTCCCCATTCATAATGATTACCCATACCATGGTGGGGTAAACATTCGGAGTGATTGGGGATGGGTTGGTTTTTTATTTTGTAATGATTGAGTTCTTGGACGTAATTGATAAAAATTTCTTTCTTCTTCAAATTTGTATTCAATATAATATAGGGGATTTTATAATAAATTGTGATAGTTCTTGAATTTTATTTCTGTTAGTTATTATTTCCTTGGTAAAATATTCATTATCTCCCTCCACTAATTTCTTGTGTATATATGATTGAATAAACCACGGATTAGTGGGGAATTACTCGATGATTGTCAGTACGTGTAAAACGTGTAGTGAATATTTATGATTGTTTGGGATAAACCAGACCTGATAAGGTATTGAATATGTCAATTAAGGTTATTTATTACAACTATTTTCCACATGGAAGGAGTTTTTACCAAACCAAGATCCTGGTAAGGTTTTCTCACCGTCATAATTTAACCAAGGAAGTGAGAGGAAACAATTGTGGAAACTCACAATAATAAACTAAGAAGAAGAGGATTGAATTAAATTGAACAAGGATAACATTACAATTAGGAAACCGACCCCGACCTCATCACCCTTTTTAATATCATAGATTTTTCAATCATTTGAATTTCCAATTTCCATTAAAAAACACAACTTTTTTACACTCGTTTAAAAGTGACAAAATGATTTTGTGTGCACTCCTATTCAGGAGACATCCTACTTCAACCACAGTAATAAATTTTATCATAAGAAATAATTGTTTTTACATTTCCTACGATAGGCATGTGTCAAACATGGTGCCGCTTATGGGTAGGTAGTGCCACAATTTATTGGTAAATATTTGACTTTTTCAGATTAAAAATAAAAAAACCTTTTACCTTGTTGTTATCAAATGATTATTTCATTAATTCATGGAATAATTATCCACATGTTCAAGAACCAATTATTTAATCACCTTGGTCTATAAGGTATATAATCTCTTTCTTGTATAAACAAATTCGAGGAGCTCGAATCCAAATCATCACAGATGATGATTTGAAGGATCTCATTGAAAACCTTAAAGAGAACCTCGAATACCCTGTGTTGGAGGGATTGGCTTCATAATTAATTGAACTTCATAATTGTTTTCTTGAATTTTATCTAGAAATTATCAATGTGAATCACTAATAAGAAGAAGTTCACAAGGATTAGTAATCCCAATTTGAATGAAGTAGTCAAACAGTTCAAAACATCGAGACCAAAATAGAGTGGATAGCTGAACAAGTGCATGAATCCTAGGATAAACAAATGGAGCCAAAAATAGAACCATAACCATAAAAATTGATGGAAGAAATATCCCCAAAGATCCTTCAACTTGAAGAACCCATGGAGGCCTTGATGATATTAAATGAAGATCCATTAATCCTAGCTCAATCTATTTTGGAGGATATTGATTAATAAGATTTATCTTTTTAAAAACATATGGGAGATCAAAATGATTTGGATTACATCTAGAATAAGTGTGAGGAACTTCTTGATCCAACTATTCCTCATAATGTAGAAGATTCAGCAACAATGAAGGAAGTAACCAACCAAGCAGTGCAATTTAAAGAGAAGATAGATGAGTCTGACTACCTACCTCTATGTAGTGAAATTCAACTCTAAGAGGCACCTCCCATAGAAGAATAAATTGAAGCCAAACAACCTCAGAAAGTTAATCTTTTCATAAAATCATCATATTTTTATTTTTTTGAAACTAATTTGAGTATTACCTCCCATTATTTTAATTTTTTAGATTCATCTAAACCATGTATTTCCTTGGAGGAAGACGATGGAAAAGAAGATTCATCCATGATGGAACATGTAGATCTCCCCAAACCTATTGAAATTTTAATAGAGGGTGTACATGAGAAGATCAAAGTAGATTTTCAAGAGGTAAATGAGACACAAGATAATTACTTTGGAACAGAAGAATTTGATATTGATTCTTCACGCTTTAATTGTTTTCCAAATATAATTAAATTCTGATATTCCGATTGATTTTTTAACAGATGTATCATACCTTTAGAGACTATGGTAAAATAATGAATATGTTGTTCAGGTGGAACCCATCAAAGAAGAGGACTCATTCATTATACTAAACCCACCATGCATGTTATATCTCATTACACTAGGGGTGGGATTGGTATTCCTTATCAATGGAGTCCTCAACAAAAATGAACAAAATGCATTCTGGGAAGAAGAATTATTGTTGGTTCATGAGTAAGAAACCTCACCCTCCTTCAGATTTGGGATAACTGATTAGAACTTCCCCTATGGAGGAAGTCAAAACCCAGGGCCCACATAGGGGATTAAACAATGATTTATCCTTATGTTATTATTCAATTTATATTTTCATTTATTTTAATAAAATTTTTAGGGTACCTTTTTAATTTGTTTAGGTTTTTATAGAGAAAAACTTAGGATATTTACTAAACAATGCATTGCCAATAAGTCTGGTTGTACCTCTCCTTTACACATTCTTTCTTGTTGTGATTCATTTTCAAATGTTCTTACATGTTAAATCCATATGAATTCACTGAGGACACTACATACCTTAATTCTGGGTGATGAAACCTTTGTAGTTTTGGTTTTTCATTTTGTGTTTTCTTTTCAGAAAATAAAAATCAAAAAATTACATGTTTTCATATTTTTGTGTCTATATTTTAATTTTTTTGTGTGTTTTTTTGAAACATTTGAGCCGAAATGATTATCATTACCATTTTTGAAACCCATGTCAATGAGTGAACCAATCTATTCCATGAAACTGAGTTTAAATGAATGCTGAAATGAATAATTTTCAATTTCAAATCTTTTGGAATTTCATGAAAATTACACCGTTATTGAATCTCATGACATATTTCATTGTCTATATCTTTGAAATTACTTTCTTGTGAGGCTTATGAACCATTTTTGTCATATTATTTTCATTCACCTCATTTCTGGAGAGAACCTGTCTATGATTTCTTTATCCAGAATTTGATTTATTCCCTTTAAAACATGAGGGTTTGTGGTACATGTGCTTTAAATCATTGAGGAATTTATTTGTTTTTAATCATCGCTTTCAAAATAATCCATTTCATTATGGCCCACCAATACATTTATCATTTATAAGCCCTTTGATTCCATTAATTTCCTTATATGTTTAAGCCACATTACAATCCAATTTTCCCTATCCAACCTTCTCTTAAGGTGAAATTACATGATCTAGTTGAGCTTAAGTGTTGGGGAAGATTACTTGTGGTGTACTACCTAATTTGGTGATAGTTTTGGTGGAATAAAAAATATTGAATAGATGAAGTTTCTACTAAATATTTAATTTTGTTAAAAGATTTTCCTTTTTTGGAGCTTTCATGATAAAATATGTTGTTCCTTTCTAGGGCCTCTGATGTAAAAAAATAATGTTGTGCCTATCTAGATTTTTTTTTAAAAAATCACATTTGAAAATATTGAAATTTTTGCTACAGAAATCCTAAGCTGGATGAATGATTAAGGAACCTATTTTCTACAAAGGGGAAGAGAATGAGACCATATTTTATTGAAAATTAGAAGCTTACAATTTTGATTCAAAAAGATCCAAGCCCTCCTTTTTCAGCCTCATAATTTTTAACATCTAAATCCTATCAACCGGAAGCCACAAAACAACCCTGAAATGTTCTCATGAGAAACATTTGTCCTTGATTCACATCGGGTGGAGAAGTATAAATATATCATGTCTATGGAGGATTTTTTGTGATTTTGGATGATAAAAGCCTTGTTGAGCATTTATATTTATGAGATGAGTGAAAATACACGTGAGGTAGGTGTTTTGTGTGCATGGGATAAGAAATGAAGTGGAAATATTTTAAATAATAAAAAATGGAGAATGTGAATTAATTTTTTTTGATGAGTAATGATATCTTTTTATTTCTTGTTATTTATTTGGTAGACCTCATTCGTATGTGTTTTGGATATGATTTGATTTGAATTTTATGTTGACTTATCTAGGAGTCCGGGTGCTATGGGTGGGGGGGTTGATAGAGAAAATATTTTCAATTAAATTTACATTGAATTTTACTATTTTAAACCAAAAAAGTGTTTCTCTATGATCAATTTGTACATTTTTATGATATTAGAGTTATTTTGAGATGAACAGTAAAAATGGCCCATTTCATAATTTTAATTATTTTAACGTATTTCTGTAGTTTGGACATAACATTTTCTACACTAATCCAAATTGACAAATTCTTTCTTTTCCAGATTCTACACAACTATGGATTTAATTCATCACTTTTGAGTTAAATCGAAATCATCCATATATAAGCTGAAATGAAGCTCACATGTTGGCTCAAGAAAACTGCTTTCAATTCACCTATTTTGGGTGTGGGGTCCATAAATCATTCATGGAAGGCCTCATTGTTGTAAAATTCTATGGGGGAATGTGCAAGGAATTTTAGAGAATATTTAATGAAGGAAAGGCTGCTATAATTGACCGTTTAAGGGGTCATTAAAGCATCCTAATCTGGAGGTTTGAAATTTGGTGAGTCTAACTGGACAGAATAAATGGTCAGAGTAAAACGGGCATAACTCTCGAAATACTTGTCCAAATGCACTGATATTTTTTGGGGAAACGACCAAGATGATTATGAAAAACATTAAAAATGGACTCAATTTGTGAAAATGCAATTTAATGGGGATACAATGCATCATCATTCGGGGGATAAATTATGGATATAAAATGAGGAGATCTCCTCCCTCGAAAAGAATCTCTCAATCCATACCATTGCTTTTGGGACACTAAAGTGGAGAACTTTTTGGCTTTCACATTTATTTCTTTTATTTTTCATAGTTTTCTAATGCATTATTCTGCCCCATTCAACTTTATTACCATTACCATGGTGGGGTAAACATTTGGAGTGATTAGGGAAGGGATGGTTTTCTATTTTGTAATGTGTGTGTTCTTCAAGGTAATTGAATAAAATTTATTTCTTCTTCAATGTTGTATTCAATTTAATATAGAGTATTATATTATCAAGTGTGATCGTTCTTGAATTTTAATTTTGTTATTTATTTTTTCCTTATTAAAATAATCATTAACTCTCTCTACTAATTTCTAGTTTATATATGACAGAATAAACCAGAGAATAGTACTGAAGTAATCAACAATCATCAGTACATTTAAAATGTGTAGTGAATGTCATTGATTGTTTGGGATAAACAAGACATGATCGGGTATTGCCCATTTCAACTAGGGATATTCAATACAATATTTTTCACATGGAAAGAGTGTTTGTAAAACCATGTTCATGGTAATGTTTTCTCTCTCTATCATAATTTCACCAAGGAAGTGATAGGAAACGATTGTGGAAACTCACATTAATCAACTAAGAAGAAGGGGTTTGAATTAAATTGATAAGGGATAGCATTTCAATAAGGAAACCAACCCTGAACTCATTACCCTTTTTAATATCATAGATTTTCAATATTTCGAATTTCAATTTTCCTTTCAAAAACACAACATTTTTACCCTCATTTAAAAGTGACAAACTGATTTTGTGTGCACACCTCTTCAGGAGACATCCTGGGTCAACCACATTACTTTATTTTAACTTAGTAAATAATTGGTTTTCTACACCCTATGACAAGAATAATTCAATCACCTAATATATATGCTTCTAGTTTCTCATTATACACCACACTTTTATATTTCTTACTAATAAATGATAACTTCACATATATTTGAAAAATATTATATTTTATCTTAGTTGTATTAGAATGAAAAATTATTTAGGTTTCAAGCCTTAAAACATGATAAAATTTATAATCAGAGAAAATTCCTTTAACTAAAGAATAACCTTGGAATTTGATTCTTTCCTTATTCATTACCACTTACCTATTATCATTCATTATTTTATATAAGTCACGCTTTATTCAAATAAAATTATTAAGTGTGAACATTAATACAGACTCCCAAATATTTTTCTTATAAATTTTATATAATTTTTCTATCAGGTCATTAATACACTATTTATTCTTCATGCCGTCATCATGGTCTTGATTCTAATATGATAAATCAACAACAAGTGTTTTGTGGTCTCCTAAGAGCTCTTAATTTTCACAAATTGTCCACAATGGACATTGATATTATTAAACTATAATTCAATCCAAATACTTTTTGAATCTAAATTTCATAATACATCATTTCAATATATAGATTACATAAGATATTAGTTATGGACATGACTCATATATTCCAAAAGGTTTGAATTGTAGATTTTTTATTGAATTAATTATTTATCTTTCCTAATTAATTCAATAAAATTTTCATATAGATTACTCATATTCAATAATTTTTCATGAATATTCATATCAATATAATCAAAAATAATTGTATGTTACTTATTATAGTAGTTATATCAAATCTCATTTAGTTGATATATAAGTAAAATACCTCCAACCCATCAGGTGTAAAACTCTCTCATTTTTTAATCAAAAAATCAAATGACACATGGGATGTTAAATTCCATTAGATAATTAAATATTTTTTTATTCTTATAATACATATCATAAATATATATTTCATATTTCAGACAGTATATACAATAGTTATGAATTTATTTTTTTATTTATTTTATTCCTCAATAATGAAATGAGATGTACTAGGTTCTACCAATATAGTTCTATACATATAGACCAAACATCCATTAGTCCTCAAAATTAAATACTTTCGTTTTTATGCATGGAATAAAATATACACATGATGAATATCATTCTTATCTTAATACGTATAAATATTTTCACACCCATGTTTAGATCAACTGTTCGAACAGAATCTCCTCAAGGAATATCTATACTCTTTTTCTATTGTCTTCTTAAAAAACATGAAACATTGTAATGATTTTGATTTTTGATTCATGAATATAACACATGTAATCAATGTAAATTATTCAATGAATAATATAAAATAATTATCTTCATTGATTGATATATTATTTATCAATAAAAAATATTAGAATTGAATTTTTAAAGGGATACATTCATAGAATAATCACTCTGTTTAAAGAAGACTTCATAGTGTTACATTTTTACAAGTAGTGCATTCACATTTAATCACTTACTTATATAATGAAAAAACACAAAAAAAAATCTTTCTGGATCTACTTTGTTAGGATATTTCAAGCAATGGGTTTGAGCCAATGATTTCACAATTCATCTTCATTTTTTTCTCTCAAGTAATATGAATTTTAAAATTCCCCCCCCCCATGGAATAATATTCATTCATTTCACTATACTCATGTCATAACTCATCAATACGTCAATATCTTCACCCCAAATCCATCAATTTCAAATGTCAATCATTTTATTTCATTTAATGGATTAAAAGCACAACTAACATTGTATTTACAACCATTACTTATGAGAGTAGTCATTGACTTCAACTATATCTCTCCAATAAATATCCAGACAATATCTTTAATTACTACTGATTTTTCCTTTTTAAATTGGAATTTTGTTTTTTTTAAAATTCTAATATATTTTAGGAAATCTTATGTAACTTTTTAAATTTGATTAACACCCACAATTGAGTATCCATGGGTGATTCTTTGTTTTGTTCCATCATAGACACATTATTCCTAAACAATTATTCTTTTCCCCTTTATTTTTTTGTAGTATATAAGTAATTATTATATTCTTTTATTTTAGAATATTTTCTATATTTTTAAACTAAGTTACTTACCTAATTACATTTTCCAAAACATTATGCAAAACATGAAATTAATTCTTTATATAATCAACTAAAATTTCATTTTCCTTCTTATAATATTTTATTTGTGATGGTTGTATCCACTAAAAATAATATCTTCCAATAGTTATAAATATTTTGTAATATCAATAATTGAAAACATAAAACCTTACCAAGTTATAGTAGCCACTGTAGGACCCATTTTTTCAAAAAATGATAATATTTATAAAAAATTTCATATTGTATAGTTAATGACACATACAATAAATAATGTTTTAGGACCCTGATTACAACTCATTTATTAACCAAAAATTTTAATTTTTTTAAATATTCTCCTTCATATAAAAAACAATTATTGAATCCTTTTACTTTAATTTTTTGTGATATTACTCTCTAGGTCCTCATTGCCATAATATTTAAAAATTTGTAATTCATCTTATAAGGGATCATTTTTCTTATTAATATTTATTTATTTTCCTTAAATATTATTCACCTAAACATCATTATTTTTTATATATATATAATTTTATTTATATTAATTTATATAATTACAAATACTATTTTAATTTTCACTAGACTCTGCATTACTCTTCAACCATTCCCCAACATCAAGATCTAATTTATTGGAATTTAATGCACTAATATTAAACTTATCTTCAAAATTATAAAATTTTTTAAAAATAAATATTTTTAATATCCGTTATTATAATTTTTTTCCAATGATATATTAAAATTCTACTACTCATCAAGTGACACGATAAAAATATACAATTCACTATCTTTTTGTTTCGCAGTGTCGCATTAAAATTAATCAAACTGATTTAAAACAAGAGGTATATTATCTATATTTTTATTATAGAAATAAAATTTATATATTATAGATATATATTCCATTAATTAATTATTTATTAGGGATTTAATATTCATTTCTTGATTATATTATTTACTAAAAAATAGTCCTTATTTTTTCTTGGATATTGATAACACCTCACCACAATCAGTAGGAGATGAATCCACTTCACTTATAATTTTTCAAACTCATATCCCTATATCATTGAAAAAACATTTTTTAAATTTATAAAAATTACTTCCATTACCCTTAAAAGGATACACCATTCATATAATTGAATCCTTATTCTATGAAAAATTCAATGATGACACTTTCTCTTTTAACCTTTCATCATAATATAACATTACAAAATTTGTATAATAGTTTCCCACTTATCCATAGATGATACACTATAAAGGAAAACTACCATTCTATCTTCCATTCAATTTTTCTAAATATGTAGAGATAAGTGACATGATCAATTAGAACATCGCATTTTCATCTCAATCAGAATATGGATCCCCACATTATTTCTCAACCTCTTTAAAATATTTATTATTCCTTAGGTCCATGAAATATATTTAAATAGCACCATTTTTTATCATTTTTCATGAAATTCAAAAACTCATTTCATCCACAATGAAAACATTGTAATATTCATCTAATAGAAGTAAATTTATATAAAAAAACTAAGAGAATGACTTTATCATCAATCATATTAATAATGATATAAATAACATATTTATTATCATATAATATTCATATGATTCTTTGAAAACATTATTGGAGAATTCAGTATTGTTAACTCTTGGGAATAAATTATTTATGATTATCCTTCAATAAAAAAAATGATATCAAACTAATGACACCTAAATTGATGTTATCCTTACTTTACTCTAACACTAACATCGTTAGTATTTCATCAATACTCCCTAATTATTTTTATTGTCTTGGAACCCTTGAAAATTTTAAACTCTTTCTATAAAATTTAGGCTATGATAAAATTCCTTATATATCTATAAATATCTATTTTTTTCTAATAAGTTAGATTTATCACTTCACCATTCATGACTAGAATCAAACTTTCAATTATAACATCAAGAACAAGCATACCCAATGAATAAAATTAGAATAACATTTTTTATTTGAAAAAAAATAGTTGTTTCAAAAAAATATGTGATGTCAATTTTTTATTGACGTAATTATTTCTATTCATGTCGAAAAAATTACAAATAAAAAAAAAGAAAGGATTGAATCAAAATTTCAGCTTCAAGAAACCCTGATGTCATTGAAGAAGATCAGTTTCGTTGATACCAATTATATATGAAACTAACACTAATATTAGTGAGGTTCAAAGTAGAGATTAACTAAGAGGGAGGGTGTAAATTAGAGAATAGAATTCATTTATGACTATTTAACCAATAAACAATTGTCATCAGTTAAGATGAAATAAAAATGTTGTTCAAAAAATTATTTTATACAACAAATCCTTTTGATGATAATAAATTAGTTCAATGATTTCACGTACAAATCCTCACAACAAAAAATGAATGTAAACCACTTAATATTAAAATGTAATTGATATGAATTTCTAATGAAATTGTATCGAACATTCCAAATTGATCTACTAGAATCACCAAATGTATCGCAACAATCATGGATTATCCTTCATACTTATGGGTGTAATAATTTAAGTAGAAATATTAAATATGCCTATTTAAAAATAATTATATTAACATATTTACATAGAACCATGGATCTTAAATCACCAAAAAGAATCTCTAAATTCACTACCATGTTGTTATATCCTTTTATTCATCACATTGATAAAAAAAACTATAATGATAAATATATAAAGACTTCTTTTAGACCACCTCACTTATTATTCATTCATAAAATTCGACATATCAATGTATAAATGAATATAACATTACAAAATAACAATAACATGACAAAAAAAGAAACGTTAAACCATTTTTTCCCATATACTCCAAATAATGATTTTGAAATTAAGTATCTTAATATTTACAATCAATACCTATTAACATTTAGTAGCTAAACATCTTCCTAGGTTTATCATTTTCTCTTCTATAAAATCTTCTTATTTATCTTTCACTTGTATTTTATTCCTTAAATAAATGCGTTAATCACCCTTTATTCCTAAAATTTTAAATTTCATATTAAAAAAATGAACATTAAAATTATATTTCATCATGTTCATACATGGTAGTTGGATCAATCAATCCCTATTATTCATGACTAATGTTATTTAGGGACTTAATAAATCAATTTTGAGTACTGTATGAGTAAAAAACAAATATAAATCATGGAAAACCTTCAAATATTTACTTTTCATGAAGACCATAGCATGGTGAAGTGAAACCCAGATTTTAGAAATTAAATGGCAAACAACCAATTTAAAAACACATAATAACCACAAAACATAGGATTTATCATTTCATTTAATTTCATTTTTACATGAAACGTGATTAATATAGTCCCATGGTTTGAAGATTCATGATCAATACATCTTCCAACCATTACCATGATGGATGAAACACTAACATGGATACATTATAGTCTAACTTACAATCAAAATTCCATGACCAAATCCCTATATTTTTATATTTATAGAGGAACCTCATAATTTTAATCCTTAAAACTATATCACATAGAACAAATAACGATGTTATGGATTACTATTTTTTCATTATGTTCTAAAAACAATAACCAATATAACCAAACCACTAAATGGTATTGTTAGATTTAAAGAGTAATAGTGCATAAATTCTCATAAATTACTCCAAACAAAACTCATCAACATAATTATTTCTCTATACTCATAAAAAACAAATTACCTTCACCAAAATTGGATTTCCTTTATTAATCGATGATTGAATATGATTCATCTATTGAAAAGTTTTTGATAATAAAATTAACATCAATGTAATAAATTAAATCCACTTCACCTCATATTCACCAAACAATATTAACCACTACAAATGAAATTTACCTTAGTATGTTTTCAACATCTAAAATCATTTTAGCCACACATATAAAATATTTTTGGACTGTTAAGTTATTCATATTCAATGATATTCTAGGAGTATAGTATACATTGATTGTTTTTTAGTGATATTCAATAATAATAATAATGAAAAAAGGGAGATATTAATTAAAATATATAAAATATGTATTTTAAATACCTTCTTTTTATAAAATAAAAATTAATAGTTGAATCTTGTGGAAAATATATATTTAACTAGTCCATTTTCAATGCATTTGGACAAGTGAAGTCCACAATAAAACACAAGAAGAAAATTTTCATGAACTATTGAAATTTATTATCTAATATCTCAAAAAAACAATTCTAGAGGATTTTAATGCCATATAATGATAAATTCATTTCCATACATATTTTTATAAAGTAAACTTTGTTACATAATATATCAACAAATGTTTTTTGAAATATGTAACCTATGTTTTTCAATTCATTGTACACAATTAAATAGATTATAAAATATTCACATATATTTTTAAAAAAAATGAATGATTTATCAATTATATAGATTAAATATATTATAAATTTATTAAATTTATAATTACATAGGCTTATATATTAATATTTGGGATATTAAAATATAAACTTTATATTTTTTATTTGATTTCATTGTAAATGGTCATCATCAACTTGATCAATTAGATATTTTTAGATCAAGATATGTTATTTCTATAACATAATAATAAAGTTCTGTGGTCTTTTATACCTTCATTAAATTATGGGGATGAAACAATTTGGATTCAATTTTTTCATTTCATTTTTATTTATCTAATATGTTCATACTGGTTTTTCATGGTATCAGGTTATGGAATATGGGTTGCATTATTTTAATGATCCAAGGAAGAGAACTTATAGATTTTACTCTAATGTATAAATGGATTTTAGTCACCTACAATTATACATAATTAAAAGAATTATATCATTATACTCATCAACCCTATATCAGTTATTAGTACAATAAAATGTGTGATTATCAATGGTAGCCTAAAATTTTTCACAAAAAATTAGTGATATGTTCATTATAATTTTATATTTGTTCTCATTATTTACTAAATAATATTTTATAGAATTAATAAACAAATAATACATTATATTTTATTTAAATTTTTAGGTTCGCAATCCCACTATCATAAACCATGTGATTCAATAATAAAATTAAATTTTGTATAAAATATTAGCCATGAGTTATCTACCATAATAAATGAATAGTATTATATATCTCACTATTGACATATTAATCTATGAAAACTATATAGATGTTTTAGAACATACTTATTAAAATATAATATTATGGGGATAATAAAGCTGGAATGATTATTTACTTAAAAAATATTGTTTTCATTGTGTTTTCAATGTTATCATGCCTTTTATGATATGATCTTATAAACCCATGTTCTAATGTATTGTAAAAGTGGAATAACATGATCTTACTTAAAAAAATGAATGAAATTATATTTATGATTACGATGAGTGTATATGAGTTATTCAATCAAGGTTTTGGCAGGTGTTGAAGTTATTATTCTAATTAATTTTGGCATTATACATCATTTATTAATGTTTTAAAGGGGGTTCAAAAGGATAAAGTGAATGCAGAAGGGTAGTCACTCATTTTGAGTAAATGAATTGGATTTTGGGAGTTATTTGTAGTATCTTAACTCCCACAATAATTTCATTAGAAAATATTGGAGTAGCAGTGGTGAATGGTAGATGCTATTTTTTATATGAGTAAAACTCTTATGGGTGTCCGCTAATGTATAGTTCAAATATTATTTCAATTTTTATAATTTGAATAATTTATAATATTTAATTTGATAAAAAATACACTAAATTATCAATCATGGTATTTTTCACCCAATTTCCTCCAATGAATTCTATCCCTCATGTTTTCCCATGCTTCTCCACCTTTCCAAGTAGAATCCATTTTCTGTATTTATTACAATAGCTCTGATTAGACTAAATAGTGTTCTTTCCTCAATATATTGTTTATTCTATCATCTAGTCATGTTTTTTATATATATTCACAATAGTGAATATAATATCCTTCCATTTAATTCTACAGTCTCCATAAATCATCTTTTAACTATGATTTTATCTCTTTTGTTTATGGTAGAAGGTTCTATTATGTGATAATAAGATAATATTTTGATTACCATCTTTGATTTCATTTTATATATTAAATAAGATTTAAACCCTAATTCTATTTCAGTTATGTATTAGTTCGTAGCATCAATTTTTTTATAGTATCCTTGATAACATATTGTTGAAGAAATAATAAATATTCCATGTAATAATACCCATCTTCACTCACATACTTATTAAATATTTTGATAGAATTGGAATAAGGATAATTATATTTTATTAAAAATGTGTATTTTGATAATAAAAAAACCCTAAATTAATCTTTTAATGTTGTTTGTGGATGTTGCAGTTTATTTTAAATTTACATTTATATAAAATAATGCCACTAGTTAATTTTTTTTCATTATACATCTTAGTTCTATTATATAGGTTCAAATCATATTACTTTATTTTTTCCCTTAGTAAATTAAAATGGTACATGTTGAATCCCATAAACTATTATATAAATTGTGTGATCATGACCTTCAATATTTTTCTATATTTTTTGTTAATGATAAATTATGGAATCAAACATAGTCATTGAAATACATTTTATATTGGATGATTTCTTTATATGTATGTGTGTGTGTTTTTGTATGTTTGTTTTTGTTTCTTTTAAGTAGGTACACCAAATTTGGAGTTTGTCAATGGGATGTGGAAGAAATTCCACAAATTTTAATACCACTTTCGATATTCCAGAGTATTGGCTGACGCACCAACTTTATAAACACCATCGCAACCTTAGGGAATAGGATTATGCCTAACCTTGTCTATACTATTCCTAAATTGGATGGGCTCTATGATATATGCGTCTCTAGAATACCATCAACACTAATCTCTCCTAAGGTTGGTATGTAAATGTATGGACCCTACCAGGATATTAATTGACACCGTTTAGATATTAATTCTATTTCTTTGATTTGTAATATTGTTCATTTCACTAATTTTTTTTTCGACCAGCTATATATAATTTGAAATAAACACAATGTTTTATGATAAGTAATTATGTGTTATTTGGAGATCACCTAAAAAAATTCTATACTCAATTATTCCAGGTGCCTATATAAAAATCATGTAGACATTTTCATTCATGACCAAGGTATTTTAAATCCACTAGAACATATGATCTAAGACTTTTTGAACCCCGGGATGTGGATTCTACCTTTTCGAATTTATATTGGAAATATGACACTGATTCCCATGTTCTTTCCTCATATTTCCATATGTATTTTTTGCACATGTCACAGACCCAGTTTTATACCATTAAAACATTGTTGGTTTGGTCTATGTTATCAAATAATTATTTTGGTCACTTTAACCTCTTTATAAATGTTTCCGTGATATTATATATATATATATATATATTCATTCTCATATTCTATCCCTTATGGACCCTTTGGGACTTATATGATTATAAAAACATGTTCATGTATATTCTACATCTCTTTATGTAAAAAATATTGGGATAAAAAGGTGTCATGTAAAATGGCTATATAATTTGGGTATCGTTATCCATTAACACATAGGTTAATGATGATTTTTGTATGTAATTTATCATTTTCAAGGATAGTTCCCACAATTAAAAATCAATTCCAAAATTAGTGTTATCTAATATTCAGCATTTATACAAGCCTCTAAAAATTGGGTAGGGTGCCTAAGCTGTTGTAGAGATGCAATCCATTATCATTCAAGTGAATTGGTTGTTGTCATTGAATAATGGTTTTATAGTCTACTTTTAAGTCTCTTAGTTTTATGAAATTTATGATAAAAATGATAATACCACTGAACCTATGAAGTAACCCATAAATATGCTAGGAAAGTGAAATTATGGTGTATTCCAAAGTTATTAGGGGTAGTATGAGAATTCCAATTTATTTCATTCCTATCAGTCTGTATTAGGTACACGAGTGGCAGCAAATATATTAGGAATTGATAGGTAGATGTCAGTAAGACTTTATATCATATCACAAACCTTCATGTACATGTTTGAGATACCTTTTGGAACAACCAATGTTATTTATTAAGTGAACATTAATAAATAATAAATTTAGTTTTAGTATATAATTATTATAAACTAGTTGATTAAAATTGGAAAATAAGGGACCCTGGTTTTAAAATATTTTTTAATAGAAGGATATGTTGACATAAATTTATTTTAATGACTATTTTCTATGAATATTTTCAATAATTTAATCATGGTTGAAATATTTTCATATATTTATTTTATATATTGATAAATCATGTTTTTATGTATTTATAATTATGTGAAATGTATATTTAATGTAGTTAAGGATCAAATAAAAACTATTTAAAAAAAATTATTAAAAATCAAGAGTCAAGGTTGTGAAGGTAATATGATTATACTTATTGTTTATAAAGTATTATTAAACCGTTTTTGGTCATTAAATAGTTGGAAATGGATGTTGATTTATACTTTATTATAGAGTTTTCCATTATGTCGGTCAGCATAAATAGAGTAAGGTGTAGAAAAAATACTTCACAAGAAATGTCATTTGTGGACCCTCGTGTCCCGAAGGGGCTAACTCAAATATTAAAATTCATTTAATAGGGTTTACATTAAAGGAACCACAAGATTTTGAGGTCTAAAATAACATCCAATTTCATCATCCACCAATATTTATAAGTGAGTTAACTTCAAAAGAATTTTATGAGTGGGTCAGCTATATCAACCTCGTATTTGAGATAATCAAGGCCCGATAGAAGTACCATCTGAGGCTATCCCAATTAAAAATGTCAAGAAAATATCTCTTGTGGTTGGATTTAATGATACATGTGAATATAGATCATGGAATTACTTGGATGAATTATCATATGATATTCATTGAGTAAATTTATCTACATACACAATGTCAGGAAAATGTGAATGCATTTATGAATCTTCCATAAGGATAAAAGACTATTATGGAGTAATTAACCATGTTTACCAATCCCATATGTGTTTCTATATAATTAAGTGTAGGTAAAGAGTCTAAGGATATAAATTTGGATATTGAATTGAAAGATTCACTATAGAACCATGCATTTCTCTCAAACCTACCTTCCTTGTATGAGGTGTTCAATAAGGTAGTTTTACATGAAACTAGTTCTATGGAAGGTATTAGACAATGTAGTACACCAGTATGTAATGATTTAGGTGATGATTTATATCATATCTTGAATAGATGATGGGAGGAGGTTATTAAGGGTTCCGCTAATTAAGGGTGATAGGGATGATCGGTACCTTCATCACCAATAATGGTGAGACCTGTGGTATAGTACACACAGTTTGGGTATATGGGGATAAAAATCTATACTATATGTAACACCCCAGGTAAATAAAAAATATAAAATTTTCATATTTATCCATATTTGTGAATAAAATATTAATATTACTTTAAATGGAATGCTATGCTCGATGGCGTACCCAAAATGCAACAACAAGTTTCTTTGAAATCTTACGTTGCACTCTAATAATAAAATAATATTATTTTAAATGGTAGTTAACGCCTAGCCGTTGTAATGGATGTAATGATCAAAAATAACTACAAAATTATTATATATGTTTGTAAAATATTTTTACTTTTTACAATAAATGTTAGATGATTAAAAATGTGAATGAATCCAATTTAAAGCGTGAACATTATAATATTCTTTAAAAGGTCGATTAACCATCTTTTGATGAAAAACCTCTTTTAAATCCACTTTTGGAAAATTTTATGTGTTATATATGAAAAAACAAAATTCTCTCTAGAATCGGGATATCAAAATTTATTTTGTGTAAATTTTTGGTATTTTTCCGAAAAAGTTCAATTTTTATTGAATAGTGAAAAATGTTGTATTTTAATTCAAAACCTATTTTTAATATAATTTATTTATATGATTAGATTATCATTTTAATTGGTTTTAAAGTGAAATCATAATATATTTTTACCATTTAATCCAATAGTGTTCGTTGGAATTAATTTCACTTTAAAATTGGACTTAAACTAGTGTCAATCTTTTGATACATTTTGTTTCATAAAAACACGCTATTTGTTTTGACAGTGGGAATTAATTATTAAATTAATTAATGAAAATTATATTTTTTGAATTTTGTAAAATATATATAAATTTTTAATTCAGAATATCAAATATAGTTTAGGGTGAACTTTTGGTAATTTTCTGAAAAACTTAAATTTTTGATGAATAGTGAAACCACTAAGTGGTACTTATAAAAACTGATTTTCCTTTTAAAAGAAATTTTGCCATCATTGTGTTTTGAATTTCAACAATCCTACATACATGGATGTCATTAAGAAGTAAAATGTGGTTCAATGGGATTAAAATAATTTTTTGGTGAATAGTAACGTATTATGTTTTTAATCGCGATTAGAGGTAATTAGTGTAGTTTAAGGTAAGAATAATGTTTTAGTACTAAAATAACCTAGAAACATGTCCTACCCTCATTGGATATGTCATGGAAGACCAAGAAAATCCATGGGTCAACTTGGGGACCCCATGGAGCCACTTTGGTTGGAAAATGACATAAATATCTTTTTATTTAATGTTAAAGTAAAAATGACACAAACATGAGATGTTTTACTACATCAATTTTTACATGGAGTTATACAAGTCATATTTTTTACTCTAAATATTTAATAGAAAGCTAAAAATATTTCCTACATCATAGTATTTTTTTTATAATTTTTATACATTAAATAAATTAAATTATTTATGACATCATGATGATGCGGCGATGATCTCATTATATAACGATTTAAATAAAATTGAATGATAATGTAATATCTAAGACCTACACATGTCCAAAACCTATTGGATGAGTGGATTTATAACCCTTATAACCTTATCCTAGAAACACATCAATGTGGGACCATTAAAATACGAAACTCATTCTAAAATAAAGTAACATTTCCTTACTTTCCAAGAGTGCCCCTCCTCTCCTCTTATAAAAGGCCCCCACCTCTACCTCTTTACCCACACTCCCAAATCCTTTGGCTCAGCCGAACCCTACCCATTTTGTCTCTCCACATCTCTATATAACTCCTTGAATCCTCACTTTGGGCATAAGTCTTCCCAAGGAAGCCTTTGAGCTCAAACCAAAGGGATTTACCCGATTTTAAGGTAATGTCTTCACTTGTGTCCTTTTGTTTTATTTTGCTTCTACAAACCTCTAAACTCTTTTTATTCTTTTCTTTTATAACAAATACAGTATCTTAAATATACTAGGATGTTGTTATAAGAAGTATTCGAGCTAAAATTACACACACCTTTGTCTAATGGTTAAAGAACATACTGTTTCTGTGGTTGGAGATTTTCTGCCTCACGAAACGTTGATTGTTCAACATTCTTCTAACAACTTCAAAGGTGGACATTAATATGACACTATATTTATATATGATATATAATATGTTACTGTTTTACTTATGATTCTGTATTTTTCATTTATGTCATACCTTTATGGTTTCCATTATGGGTAAACGCGATATCTTCATTTAAGGAAGTGCGGACTACCGCCCCCTCAAAATGATTTGATTTGTTAATACCATATGTGGTACGTATAAAGGATATATTTAATTATATTATATATTATACCATAATGGAATACTATTATGTATAAATATATTTTAATTCAATTAAATATGAAATAGAAATGGACGTAGCGTTCATGCGTACGTACGGCTTACCGTCTCCATGAATGGTACATTTCATTTCTTGTCTCAAAATGTTATGTACTATTATAAGTACATATATATAATGGATGTATATGTAATATATTACATCTAAATGATGTATATAATTCTGGAATTATAACATATATATATATATAATTTTGTTTTAATTCCATTAATATGACAAAAAATTAAAGTAGCGTTCATGCGTACGTACGTCCTACCGTCTCCATGAACGGTGATTTTAATTTTTATCTCCAAATGCTATGGAATAGTATAAAATGAATATATATTGGATATATATTATATTTAAAAAATCAATACTATTCTTGATATGATTTACCTATAACTACATGGAAAATTATTTTCCAACAAGTTCAATTTTTGACTCATGTACCAAACATCGACAAAAACGTCTGATATAAACTCATATTATTAACCAATTATTATAACATTAAAATATGTGATATGAACTGAATAATAATAATTATAGGAGTTTCTTATGCAAATATAAATTTTCCAAAGTTTATTATTGAGGAATATAATGAAACGAACAAGACAAGTCGGACTTGAAGTAAGGGATCCTACCTCTCTCTTTCTTTGCAAGTACTCTCTTTTATGTCAATTCTTTTATGCTACATGTTCTTATTTTGGAGGATGTTCTTTTATGTTCTATTTTCTGTAATTTTTTTTATGTGATGAGAGACCCTATTTGATCTCATCAATCCATTTTTTGATGTTTTATGTGGCGTCGTTGGGCTGTCGAATTTTCATAAGGGGGTTTTCATCTCACTTTTTGTTCCCGTGAGATCCGTGCTACATTGGACACTATTTCATTTTTGTGTGGTGTAAGTACTGCCCATTATTTTACTATTTTTATAATATACTCTCATTTATGGGTAGTTACATCATCATTATATGACCCTTCTTTCATGGGGTGTACGTTTTGAATGTTTCCCAAATCGGTAATGGAACCTTTCACCCTCCGCTTTTTAAAAGACATCTTTTGTTATGTCTTTTAATTTATATATTTTTATGTTGGGATATGTTCTTTTATATACTTATTGATGTAAATTTTATGTCCAAGTGATGATATTCCCTTTTTATCTCTCATCAACTCATTTTCCGAATTTTGAAGTGACGGCGTTAGGCTATCGAATTTTACCAAGGGAACATTTTAACCCAATTTCAATTTCATTGGGTTCAACATGTATTTATTGAATATGTCATCCTTTGAATATTTGTGAATGAACTTTTATTGTTTTACACTTAATATTCACTTATATTGGGTGTATTTATATTTTTCATACATAATTTTGAGATTGATTTATCCTTAATTTACGAATACCTTCTTTATAAGGGATTTCATCACATTTGACATTTCTATTGAGACTTCATTGTTGTTATACACCAATTCTCTCTTATATGGTGTATATATTGTCCTTTGGAATATTATATCATGAATCCATTTATTCTCATGATGTTATAAAGTTCTGAATAAATTTTATTCCTCAATTATTGTATTCAAGTGTCTCAAATTTTGGTAAAACCCCTTTAACCAAAATATCTCTTTAAATGTTTTAAATACCTGTTCTTATTAATATCAATGTATTCAAATTGGTTTTAACGATTTATTTATATGGATATTAATGGTTTAAATTTTGAAAATCTTCAAGGTGGTATGAGACACTTTGATTCAAATATCTCTTTATTAAATGTTTTAAATGGTTTTGGAAATAGTTTCTTTTTGAATGGATTCATTATTTCTATATACTAAAATGTTATATTGTGATTGAAATGTTGAAATGTTATGTTTCCTTAATGCGTGTGTTATGTGATACGTTTATGTTATTGTTTTTGAGAATTGATATGAAAACGGGTGGTTCCGTGATAAACTAAGGGCGGGTGAGCCCGATATAGCTCTCCAATGCATTGGGTAACGCGAAGGAGTGAAACGTTAATGATTCTCTGAAGATATTTAGGGAATATACTGTGGTGGGTATTCCAAACATAACCAAGAGGGTTACTCCCTAGGTAATAATGTTATGAATGCCTCATGTTACTTTTAGTGTCTTATGATTTCTATGATTTATTCATGATTCGATGAGGTATGTTAAAGTGCCTATGTTTTATGGGTAAAGTATGATTTCATTTTTATGTATATATGAACTCATAATTCCTTTCCATATTTTTTATAACCCTTACTGAGCTTTTTCTGCTAATCCCATGTTTTTTTGAAATATTTTTCATAGGTCAAGGGAAAGGTACATGATATGATGATAGTGTCAAGGATGTTTGAAGAAATAATCCATTATTTATTTTCAAATATTTTTTTCTTTTGATGGAAAAAAATGAATACTATCTTTTATGTAACCACTTTGTTTGAATGTGGAATGTAATGAAAGTTTTATGATCCAATTCTCTAAAACTCTAAACCTGAAAATATCATCAATGTGTAATCTTGTAATAACTCAATATTAGGTATGGTTTAAGGCTGGGGCCTTATAGTTGGTATCAAAGGCCGGTTTAGATAAATTTCAAGGTTAGGGTATTCTTTAAGCATAAGTGACATTACCATAATGGTTAGGATTTTAGAAAGAGTCATAGTTTTAGATAAAGTTAATAAGTAAGTATATCTTAGTGGTTATCTTCCTCATTAGTACATGATGGTTTTGTTGATATACTCACACTGACATTTCTGTTTTTAGTGATTGGATGGATCTAGCAGGCACCAAAGTGAAAATAGGTTTAAAGGAAACTGTGTTGGTTCTCTGATTAAGAGACAGGATGAAATGGGGGATTCAATGAGGAAACACGTGGTTGTTCTAAACTAGCTATCAAGGAGTCATGATCAACCACTTGAACCTTGGTATGTTCTATAATGCGTCATGTACGAGATGACCAATCGATGTGGAAGTTTAGGTAATAATTATTAAGGTAACCATTAGGGTTTATATGATCCTTACTTTTGAGGTAATTATGGGTTATTATATGTTATGATGGAAAATGAAAGGAATGAGATAAAAAAGTGGTTAAAATATGTTATGACCATTTTTGAAGATTTTATCTCGTTTTGGGGAATGTTTTATGAATTATTTAGTTATGGAAAAAGGACAACAAGCAGATCATGTGACAACCCGTCGCGTCGGACAAAGCTGTGGGAATCAAAACCACAACCAAAGTGCGACTGGTATTTATCACCTACCATGGACTACGTGAATTCCCTGGTTAGTTTGACTAATTCATTTTAGTTAGATGATTTTATGAATTAAGAGTAAGTTGATTTTGGGTTATCTATGGAAATTTATTAACCTATCATGGAGGATATGTGATTAGGTTAATTACTTTTCAATGCGATACATTAAGAGCAACTGATGTTGTTTGGAGATAAATGTTACGATTTAACTTTGAAGACTATGTGACTAAATCCTTCAAATATTTGGGTTTCAATCTTAGTTTGGTTAACTTTGAGCAATATTATGGATAAATTATTTATCATATGGTCCTCGTTGAACTTTGGGTTTTGTTGGACAAATTTTTGAGATTAAGCATAGAATTTCTTTTTAAAGGGTTCTCCTTTTCTGGATTATCTGATCTTATACTAACCATTTTTGTTTTGGTTTTGATTAATGCCTAAAGACATGGGAAGTATATAGTTCTCTTTGGTGGATTAGGTGATTCTCTAGAAGTTGATTATAGTACTCTTAATGTGAACAAGTCTTCCTAAATACTCGTCTTTTGGAGAAAATATGAGTTTGTGTAAGGAATCTAATAAAAGATGAAAGTCAACATGATAAGTGATTATGTTTCCTTATGAATAAATTCCTCAATAGAAAGTAACTTAAAACAAAAATGTTGTCTATTAACTTTTCCTACTGGGGAATCGAATACCGTTAAACCCATCACATGTTTGTGATTTTCTTGTGGTTAACTTTCTCCTAAACATGTTTTCTATCACTCACTATCAGAACATGACCCTATGTTTTCTCCTCCATGTCCATGTTTTCCTACATGGAATCCAAGTATGGGTTAACTCGGGTGACCTTTGTACTTATCTTTCTTTATTTTAAAGTGATTGTTTTACTGACTCTTGTTCCGATTTGGGACTTTCAAGGATGTTTCTAAGCTCAATTTTAAAATTGCGAGGATGCAATTCCCAAAAGGGGGGAAGGATGTAACACCCCAGGTAAATAAAGAATATTACATTTTCATATTTATCCATATTTGTGAATAAAATATTAATATTACTTTAAATGGAATTCTATGCTCGATGGCATACCGTATATGCAACAACAAGTTTCTTTGAAATCATACATTGCACTCTAATAATAAAATAATATTATTTTAAATGGTAGTTAATGCCTAGCCGTTGTAATGGAGGGAATGAACAGAAATAACTACAAAATTATTATATATGTTTGTGAAATATTTTTATTTTTTATAATAAATGTTAGACGATTAAAAATGCGAATGAATCCAATTTTAAGCGTAAACATTCTAATATTCTTTAAAAGGTCGATTAATCGCCTTTTGATGGAGAACCTCTTTTAAATCAACTTTTTGACAATTTTATGTGTTATATTTGACAAAATAAAATTCTTCTTTAGAATCAGGACATCAAAATTTACTTTGTGTAAATTTTTGTATTTTTCTGAAAAGATCAATTTTTAATGAATAGTGAAAAATGTTGTATTTTAATTCAAAACATATTTTTAATATAATTTATTTATATGATTAGATTATCTATTGAATTGGTTTTAATGTTAAATTAGAATATATTCTTAACATTTAATCCAATATTGTTCGTTGGATTTAATTTCACTTTGAAATCAGACTTTAACTAGTGTCAATATTTTGATACATTTTGTTTCATAAAAAAAACGCTATTTGATTTGAAAACGGGATTTAATTATAAAATTAATTAATTAAACTTAAATGTTTTGAATTATTTAAAATAGACGTCATTTTTGAATTCAGAATATCAAATATAGTTTAGGGTGAACTTTTGCTAATTTTCTGAAAAACTTCAATTTTTGATGAATAGTAAAACCACTAAGTTGTACTTATAAAAACTGATTTTCCTTTTGAAATAAATTTTTCCATCATTGTGTTTTGAATTTCAAAAATCCGACATACATGGTTGTCATTAAGAAGTAAAATTTGGTTCAATGGGATTAAAATAATTTTTTGGTGAATAGTAACTTATTAAGTTTTTAATCGCGATTAGAGGTAATTAGTGTAGATTAAGGTAAGAATAATGTTTTAATAAACTGAAATGACCTAGAAACATGTACTACCCTCATTAGATGTGTCATGGCCGACCAAGAAAATCTATGGGTCAACATGCGGACCCCATGGAGCAACTTTGGTTTGAAAATGACATAAATACCTTTTTATTTAATGTTAATGTATAAATGACACAAACAGGAGATGTTTTACTAAAAAAATTTACATGGGGTTATACAAGTCAGATTTTTTCTATAAATAGTAATTGGAAAGCTAAAACGATTTCCTACATCATAGTATTCTTTTTGTAATATTTAGATATTATATAAATTAAATTATTTATGACATCATGATGATGTAGCGATGAACACATTATTTAACGATTTAAATAAAATGGAAAGATAATGCAATATCTAAGACCTAAACATGTCCACAACCTATTGGATGAGTGTATTTCGAACCATCATCACCTTAGCCTCGAGACACATCAATGTGGGACCATTAAAATCCGAAAATCATTCTAAAATAAAGTAACATTTCCTTACCTTCCAAGAGTGCCCCTCCTCTCCTCTTATAAGAGCCCCCCACCTCTACCTCCTTACCCACACTGCCAAAGCCTTTCTCTCGGCCGATATAAGGCCCCATCCTTAAACCATACTTAATCTTGAGTTATTACAAGATTGCACATTGAGGATCTTTTCAGGTTTAGAGTTTTAGAGAATTAGATCATGAAACTTTCATTACATTCCACATTTAAACAAAGTGGTTACATAAAAGACTGTATTCATTCTTCCCATCAACGGAAAAATATTTAAAATAAAACATGGATTATTTCTTGACACATCCTTGACACTATCATCACATCATTTACCCTTCCCTTGACATGTGAAAAACATTTCAAAAAAACTTGTGATGAGCATAAAAAGCTCAGTAAGGGATATAAAAATATGAGTTCATATATACATAAGAATGAAATCATACTTTATCCATAAAACATAGGAACTTCAACATACCTTATCAAACCATGAATAAATCATTGAAATAATAAGACATAAAGGTAACTTCAGGCATTCATAACATTCTTATGTAGGGAGTAACCCTCTTGGTTACGTTTGGAATACCCATCACAGTATATTCCCTAAATCTCTTCGGAGAAACCTTAACGTTTCACTCCTTCACGTTACCCAATGCATTGGAGAGCTATATCGGGCTCACCCGCCCATAGTTTATCACGGAACCACCCGTTTTCATAACAATGCCTAATAACCATAACATAAACGTATCACATAAAACATGCATAAAGGAAACAAAACATTTCCACATTTCAATCACAATATAACATTTTAGTATTTTGAAATAATGAATCCATACAAAAATAAACCATTTCCAAAACCATTAAAAACATTTAATAAGGAGAATTTTGAATCAAAGTTTCCCATACCACCTTGAAGCTTAAAATTTTAAACCATTAATATCCATATAAATAAATCCTTAAAACCATTTTGAAAACATGGATATTAATAAGAACAAATAATTAAAACATTTAAAACGATATTTTGGTTAAAGGGGTTTTACCAAAATTAGAGACACTTGAATACAATAATTGAGGAATAACATTTAGTCAGAACTTTATAATGTCATGAGAATAAATGTATTCATGATATAATACTCCAAAGGAAAGTATATAAACCATATAAGAGTGAATTGGTGCATAACAACAATGAACCCTCAATAGAAATGTCAAATGTGACGAAATCCCTTATAAAGAAGGTATCCTTAAATTAAGGACAAATAAATCTCAAAAATATGTGTGACAAATATAAATACACCAAATATAAGTGTATATTAAGTGTAAAACAATAAAAGGAAATTCACACATATTCAATGGATGACATATTCAATGACTACATGTTGAACCCAAAGAAATCGAAATTGGGTTAAAAAGTTCCCTTGACAGCCTAACGACATCACATCAAAATGAGTTGATAAGAGATAAAAAGTGTATCTCATCACTTGGACATAAAATTTACATCAATAAGGATATATTAGAACATATCCCAACATAACAATATGTAAATTAAAAGACCCAACAAAAGAAGTCTTTTAAAAAAGTGGAGGGTGAAAGGTTCCCTTACCGACTTGGGTATCTTTCAAAACATACACCCCATGAAAGGACAATAGATCATTGATGTAAATACTCATAAAAGAAATTATATTACATAAAGAGTAGAATAATGGGAAGTACATACACCACTCAATGGAATTTGTATAAAATGTAGCATAAATCTCACGGGAATAAAAGTGAGATGAAAAATCCATTAGAAAACTCGGCAGTCTAACGACGCCACATAAAACTTCCGAATATGGATTGATGAGATAAAATAGGGTATCTCATCACATTAAAATAAAATGTACAGAAAGAGGAATATAAAATAAAATCCCCCCAAAATTACAAAGAGGAGATTAAAATAAGTGACATAAAGGAGATTACTTAAAAAGAAAGAGAGAGGTTAGATCTCTTACGAAAGTTCGGCAGCCTAACGGCGCCACTCAAAACCTCCAAAATGGATTGATGAGAGAGAATAGGGTCTCTCATCACATGAACATAGAAATTACTGTAAGTGTAATATAAAATATTATCCCAATAACAAGAAATATGAGCTTTAAAAGGAATGACATAAAAGTGTGTACTTAAAAAGAAAGAGAGGAGTAGGATCCCTTACCTCGGGTCTGACTTGACTCGATCGTTCTTTAATCTCCTTAATAAAAAACATGAGTTAATTTATACTTCCTTATGAAACTTTTTCAAGTTCATTATTCCTTTTATATCACTCATTACAATTTCATAAGCATTATGTAATCATTTAAGTTAACAGTATTTGTTTTGCCGATATTTGGTTCTTAAGTCGAAAGTGGACTTCTTAGAATTACATGTTGTTCGAGTGGACAAATGTTTATTATATCCAAAAATTGTATTCATGATTTAGATATCATATATTTCCTATATATCCAGTACATTCATGCATTTATAACATTACATAATCATTTAGAGGTAAGAAATGAAATGCATCGTTCATGGAGACGGTAAGCCGTATGTACGCATGAATGCTACATTCATTTCTATTTCGTATTTTATAGAATGGAATAATAATTATATAAAGGTATATTATAATTCCAGTATAATATCATATATAATATCATATTTCCATCCTTTATACGTCCCACATATGGTATTTAACGAATCAAATCACTTTGAGGGGGCGGTAGTCCACACTTCCTTAAATGAAGATATCGCGTTTACCCATAATGGAAACCATAAAGGTATTCCAAAAAATGAAACAAAACAGAAGCGTAAGGAAAACATAATCATATTATATATCATATATAAAAATAGTGACATCATAATGGCCACCTTTGAAGGTGTTAAATGAGTATTGAACAATCATCGTTTCGGGAGGCAGAATTTTGCCATCCACGGAAACCGTATGTTCTTTAACCATTTGATGTAGTTGTGTGAGAGTGTAGCTCAAATAAATCTTATAACAACATCCTAGTATATTTAAGATACTGGTGTTGTTACAAAATAAGTAAATAAAAGGAGTTTAGGGGTGTTGGAGAAGGAAAATAAAACAAATGAACATGAGAGAATGAATTACCTTTAAAAGTGTAACTCCTTTTGATTTGAGCCTAAAGGCTTCCTTTGAAAGGATTCTGTCCAAAGGGAATCCTCTAGGATGAGGCTAGGGATGTGGAGAGAGTAAATGGGCAGGGTTTGTCCAATCCAAAGGCTTGAGGAGTGTGTGAAATGAGGTAGAGGTGGGGGCCTTTTATAAGAGGAGAGGAGGGTCACTTTTGGAAAGTAAGAAATATTACTTTATTTGAAAATGTGTTTCGGTTTCAAAAGGTCCCACATTGATATAATTCGTGGATAAGGTGTTAATAGTTCTAAATCCACCCATCCAATAAGTTTTGGACATGTTTAGTTCATAGATTTTACATTATCTTTCCATTTTATTTAAATCGTTAAATAATGAGGTCATCGCTGCATCATTATGATGTCATAAATAATTTAATTTATTTAATGTCTAAAAAATTATAAAAAAATACTATGATTTAGGAAATCTTTTTAGCTTTCTATGAAATATTAATAATCAAAAATCTATTCTTTATTACCCCATGTAAAAATTGTTTTTGTAAAACATATGATGTTTGTGTCATTTTTACTTTTACATTAAATAAAAAGTTATTTATGTCATTTCCAAACCAAAGTGGCTCCATGGGGTCCCCAAGTTGACCCATGGCATGTCTCGGTCGGCCAAGACACAACCAATGAGGGTAGGACATGTGTCAAGCTCATCTTATTTTATTAGAGCATTATTTTTACCTTAAACTACACTAATTACCACTAATCGCGATTAAAAACATAATAAGTTACTATTCACCAAAAAATTATTTTTATCCCATTGAACCACATTTTACTTCTTAATGAAAACCATGTATGTCGGATTTTTGAAATTCAAAACACAAAGATGGAAAATTTTCATTTAAACGGAAAAATTAGTTTTTTATAAGTACCACTTAGTGGTTTCACTATTCAACAAAAATTGAAGTTTTTCAGAAAAATCCCAAAAATTCACCATAAGCTATATTTGATATTCCGAATTCAAAAATGAAGTCTAATTTACAAAATTAAAAACATATAAGTATGATTAATTAATTTAATAATCAATTCCCGCTGTCAGAGCAAATAGCATGTTTTTATGAAACAATAAGTATCAAAAGATTGACACTGGTTTAAGTCTGATTTGAAAGTGAAATTAATTCCAACGACCACTATTGGATTTAATGGTAAAAATATATTCTAATTTCACTTTAAAACCAATTCAAAAGATAATCTAATCATATAAATAAATTAGATTAAAATAGGTTTTGAATTAAAATACAACATTTTACACTATTCATTAAAAAAATGAACTTTATCGGAAAGATACCAAAAATTTACACAAAGTAAATTTTGATGTCCCGATTATTAATAAGAGTTTTATTTGGTCCAAAAGAATGTTTAAGAGTGAAAAAAACTATATTTAATGATGGTTCAACATCAAAAGGTGATAAGTGAACCTTTAGTGAAAACTAGGACATATACGCCTAAAATTGAATACTTTCCGTATTTTAAGCCTCTATCGTTTATTGGATAAATGTAAAAACATTTAAAAAACATATATAATCATATTTTAGTTATTTATATCCATTCCCTCCAATAAAATGGCTACATGTTAACTACCATTTAAAATAATATTATTTTATTATTAGAGTGCAACGTAAAATTCCCAAGAAACTCGTTGTTGCGTGTTGGGTACGCCATCGAGCATAGCGTCCCCTTTAAAGTCATATTAATATTTTATTCACAAATATGGATAAATATGAAAATGTCATATTATTTATTTACCTGGGCTGTTACATCCTTCCCCCCTTTTGGGAACTGCGTCCTCGCAATTTTTAAAATTGCACTTGGAAACATCCTTAAACGTCCCACATCGGAACAAGAGTCGGTAAAACAATAACATTAAAATAAAGAAAGATAAGCACAGAGGTCACCCGAGATAACCCATACTAGGATTCCAAGTATGAAAATATGGACATGGAGGAAAAAACAAAGGGTCATGTTCTGATGGAGAGTGATAGAAAACAAGTTTAGGAGAAAGATAACCACAAGAAATTCACAAACTTGTGATGGGTTAAACGGTATTCGATTCCCAAGTAGGAAAAGTTAATAGACAACATTTTTGTTTTATTTTACTTTTTATTGAGGAATTTATTCATAAGGAAACATAATCACTTATCATGTTAGCTTTCAACTTTTACTAGATTCCTTAATCAAACTCGTATTTTTTCCAAAAGACGAGTATTTAGGGAGACTTGTTCGCATTAAGAGTACTATAATCAACTTCTAGAGGATCACCTAATCCACAAAAGAGAACTATATACATCCCATGTCTTTAGGATTTAACCAATACCAAAACCAAAAAGGTTAGTACAAGGTTAGATAATCTAGAAAAGGATAACCCATTAAAAATAAAATCTATGCTTAATCTCCAAAATTTGTCCAACAAAACCCAAAGTTCAACGAGGACCATTAGATAAACAATTTGTCCATAAAATTATTCAAAGTAAACCAATCTAATATTGAAACCCAAATATTTGAAGGATTTAGTCACATAGTCTTCCAAGTTAAATCATAACATTTATCTCCAAACAAAATCAGTTGCTTCTAAAGTCTCATATTGAAAAGTAATTAACCTAATCACATATCCTCCATGATAGGTTAATCATTTTCATAAATAACCCAAAATAAACTTATTCTTAATTCATAAAATCATATAACTAAAAATAATCATTCAAACTAACCAGAGACTTCACGTAGTCCAGTGGTAGGCGATAAATACCAGTCGCAGTTTGGTTGTGGGTTCGATTCCCGCAGCTTTGTCCGACGCGACGGGTTGTCACACGCTCTGTGTGTTGTCCTTTTTCCAAAACTATATAATTCTTAAAACATTCCCCAAAAAGGGATAAAATCATCAAAAATAACCATAACATAATTTAACCTCAATTTTATCTCATGCCTTTCACTTCAATCATAAAATATAGTAACCCATAATTACCTCAAAAGTAAGGATCATATAAACCCAAATGGTTCTTTATAACTATGTCCACAAAAGAAATGATAACTATTACTTGAATAAAATTTTCCTATATTAAACATCAGTGTTACACATAATATAAAAAGTCTTCTAATATAACCCCATCATCAAAAAAGAATTAATACTCTTAAGAATTTCACCATAAATCTTGAAGCCCTTATATGTTGACATCTTACTCATTCAAAATTCTTCCTGATCCATTATCCATTCCTTTCCAACTTATTCCGAAATACCTCTTTCCTACAAACAAAATCATGAATCATATCCTATGATTCCAAAATAGGAAAACAGTAGTCATGAAATAGTACATACCTTTGATTGGTCATTGTCAGTTTCTTCATCCTCAATCAGAATGGCATTAGGTATTGGTAAACGAATATTGGTAGGCTCTTGGTGACCCCATTCACGAAACTTCTTCATAGGACATGTGTTTTCATAATGACCATGCACATCACATTTAAAACATTCAATTGATCCCTCAGAAAGAACTTCTTTCCCTTTCCTTGAGTCAACTGGATGCTTCCTTTTTCCATGGCAGGTTCTTGCTTTATGACCTTTATTTCCACATCTATAGCATATTTCTGTCCCTTTGAAACATTTTCTTAGGTGTTTCTTTCCACATCATTGACACATAGGTTTTTGAACACACTTACCTTTATGATTATTACCTGTACTTCCGTAGAGATTTTTTTCTTGTATATATGATGCCTTAGAAAAATCTCCAAGGTTTAGGTGTTCAATCATGACTCCAGATAGTTGGTTGAGGATAATCACAAGAGTTCTCATTGCAGCTCCCATATCATTCAGTTGCTTGCTCAAAAAACGGTCACAGTTTCCTTCACATCCACTGTTACTTTGGTGCCTGCTAGATCCAGCCATTTACTAAAACCAAAAAGGTCAGTGTGAGTATATCAACAAAACCATCATGTACTAATGAGTAAGATAAACACTAAGATATACTTACTCATTCACTTTATTTAAAACTAGGACTCTTTCTGAAATCCTAACCATTATGGTAATGTCACTTATGCTTAAAGAATACCCTAACCTCTAAAGTTATATAAACCGACCTCTGATACCAACTATAAGGCCCCAGCCTTAAACCTTACTTAATCTTGAGTTATTACAAGATTACACATTGAGGATCTTTTCAGGTTTAGAGTTTTAGAGAATTAGATCATGAAACTTGCATTACATTCCACATTTAAACAAAGTGGTTACATAAAAGACAGTATTCATTCTTCCCATCAACGGAAACATATTTAAAATAAGACATGGATTCTTTCTTGACACATCCTTGACCCTATCATCACATCATGTACCCTTCCCTTGACCTGTGAAAAACATTTCAAAAAAACTTGGGATGATCATAAAAATCTCACTAAGGGATATAAAAATATGAGTTCATATATACATAAGAATGAAATCATACTTTATCCATAAAACAAAGGCACTTTGACATACCTTATTAAACCATGAATAAATCATTGAAATAATAAGACATAAAGGTACCTTGAGGCATTCATAACATTCTTACATAGGGAGTAACCCTCTTGTTTACGTTTAGAATACTCATCACAGTATATTCCCTAAATCTCTTCGGAGAAACCTCAACATTTCACTCCTTCGTGTTACCCAATGCATTGGAGAGCTATATCGGGCTTACCCGCCCTTAGTTTATCACAGAACCACCCGTTTTCATAACAATGACCAAGAACCATGACATAAACGTATCACATAAAACATGCATAAAGGAAAAAAAACATTTCCACATTTCAATCACAATATAACATTTTAGTATTTTGAAATAATGAATCCATACAAAAATAAACCATTTCCAAAACCATTTAAAACATTTAATAAGGAAAATTTTGAATCAAAGTGTCACATACCACCTTGAAGCTTAAAATTTTAAACCATTAATATCCATATAAATAAATACTTAAAACAATTTTGAAAACATCGATATTAATAAGAACAAATAATTAAAACATTTAAAATGATATTTTGGTTAAAGGGGTTTTACCAAAATTAGAGACACTTGAATACAATAATTGAGGAATAACATTTAGTCAGAACTTTATAATATCATGAGAATAAATGGATTCATGATATAATACTCAAAAGGACCGTATATACACCATATAAGAGTGAATTGGTGCATAACAACAATGAACCCTCAATAGAAATGTCAAATGTGACGAAATCCCTTATAAAGAAGGTATCCTTAAATTAAGGACAAATCAATCTCAAAAATCTGTGTGACAAATATAAATACACCCAATATAAGTGGATATTAAGTGTAAAACAATAAAAGGACATTCACACTTATTCAATGGATGACATATTCAATGACTACATATTGAACCCAAAGAAATCGAAATTGGGTTAAAAAGTTCCCTTGACAGCCTAACGGCATCACATCAAAATGAGTTGATGAGAGATAAAAAGTGTATCTCATAACTTGGACAAAAAATTTACATCAATAAATATATATGAGAACATATCCCAACATAACAATATGTAAATTAAAATACCCAACAAAAGAAGTCTTTTAAAAAAGAAGAGGGTGAAAGGTTCCCTTACCGACTTGGGTATCTTTCAAAACATACACCCCGTGAAAGAAGGACAATAGATCATTGATGTAAATACTCATAAACAAAATTATATTACAAAAAGAGTATAATAATGGGCAGTACATACACCACTCAATGGAATTTGTGGAAAATGTAGCATAAATCTCACGGGAATAAAAGTGAGATGAAAAATCCCTTATAAAAACTCGGCAATCTAACGGCACCACATAAAACATCCGAATATGGATTGATGAGATCAAAGAGGGTATCTCATCACATTACAATAATATGTACAGAAAGAGTAATATAAAATAACACCCCCCCAACATTACAAAGAGGATCTTAAAAGAAGTGACATAAAGGAGCGTACTTAAAAAGAAAGAGAGAGGTTAGATCTCTTACGAAAGTTCGGCAGCCTAACGTCGCCACTCAAAACCTCCAAAATGGATTTATGAGAGATAATAGGGTCTCTCATCACATGAACATAAATATTACAGTATGTTTAATATAAAAGATCATCCGAATAACAAGAAATATGACCTTTAAAAGGAATGACATAAAAGTGTGTACTTAAAAAGAAAGAGAGGAGTAGGATCCCTTACCCCGGGTCTGACTTGACTCGATCGTTCTTTAATCTCCTGAATAATAAACATGAGTTAATTTATAATTCCTTATGAACCTTTTTCAAGTTCATTATTACTTTTATATAACTCATTACCATGTCATAAACATTATGTAATCATTTACGTTAATAATATTTGTTTTGCTGATATTTGGTTCTTAAGTCGAAAGTGGACTTCTTAAAATTACATGTTGTTAGCGTGGCCAAATGTTTATTATATCCAAAAATTGTATTCATGATGTAGATATCATATATGTCCTATATATCCAGTACATTCATGCATTTATAACATTACATAATCATTTAGAGGTAAGAAATGAAATGCACCGTTCATGGAGACGGTAAGCCGTACGTACGCATGAACGCTACTTTGATTTCTATTTCGTATTTTATAGAATGAATAATAATGATAAAAGGTATATTATAATTACAGAATAATATCATATATAATATCATAGTTCCATCCTTTATACGTCCCACATATTGTATTTAACAAATCAAATCACTTTGAGGGGGCGGTAGTCCGCACTTCCTTAAATGAACATATCGCGTTTACCCATAATGGAAACCATAAAGGTATGCCCAAAATGAAACATAAAATAAGCGTAAGGAAAACATAAACATATTATATATCATATATAAAAATAGTGACATCATAATGGCAACCATTGAAGGTGTTAAATGAGTATTGAACAATCATCGTTTCGGGAGGCAGAATTTCACCATCCACGGAAACCGTATGTTCTTTAACCATTTGATGTAGTTGTGTGAGAGTGTAGCTCGAATAAATCTTATAACAACATCCTATTATATTGAAGATACTGGTGTTGTTACAAAATAAGTAAATAAAAAGAGTTTAGGGGGGTTGGAGAAGGAAAATAAAACAAATGAACATGAGAGAATGAATTACCTTTAAAAGTGTAACTCCTTTTGATTTGAGACTAAAGACTTCCTTTGAAAGGATTATGCCAAAAGGGAATCCTCTAGGATGAGGAGAGGGATGTGGATAGAGTAAATGGGCAGGGGTTGTCCGAGCCAAAGGATTGAGGAGTGTGTGGAATGAGGTAGAGTTGGGGGCCTTTTATAAGAGGAGAGGAGGGGCACTTTTGGAAAGTAAGAAATATTACTTTATTTGAAAATGTGGTTCGGTTTCAAAATGTCCCACATTGATATAATTCCTGGATATGGTGTTAAGGGTTCGAAATACACCCATCCAATAAGTTTTGGACATGTGTAGTTCATAGATTTTACATTATCTTTCCATTTTATTTAAATCGATAAATAATGAGGTCATCACTGCATCATTATGATGTCATAAATAATTTAATTTATTTAATGTCTCAAAAATTATAACAAAAATATTATGATGTATTAAATCTTTATAGATTTCCAATGACTATTTATAATCAAAAATCTGATCTTTATAACCCCATGTAAAAATTGTTTCCGTAAAACATATGATGTTTGTGTCATTTTTACTTTTACATTAAATAAAAAGTTATTTATGTCATTTCCCAACCAAAGTGGCTCCATGGGGTCCCCAAGTTGACCCATGGCTTTTCTTGGTCGTCCATGACACAACCAATGAGGGTAGGACATGTTTCAAGCTCATCTTAGTTTATTAAAACATTATTTTTACCTTAAACTACACTAATTACCACTAATCGCGATTAAAAACTTAATAAGTTACTATTCACCAAAAAATTATTTGTATCCCATTGAACCACATTTTACTTCTTAATGACAACCATGTATGTCTCATTTTTGAAATTCAAAACACAAAGATGGAAAAATTTCATTTAAACGGAAAAATCAATTTTTTATAAGTACCACTTAGTGGTTTCACTATTCATCAAAAAATGATGTTTTTCAGAAAAATCCCAAAAATTCACCATAAGCTATATTTGATATTCTGAATTAAAAAATGAAGTCTATTTTAAAAAATTCAAAACATATAATTAAGATTAATTAATTTAATAATTAATTCCCACTGTCAGAGAAAATAGCGTTTTTTTATGAAACAATAAGTATCAAAAGATTGACACTAGTTTAAGTCTGATTTCAAAGTGAAATTAATTCCAACGACCACTATTGGATTTAATGGTAAAAATATATTCTAATTTAACTTTAAAACCAATTCAAAAGATAATCTAATCATATAAATAAATTAGATTAAAAAGAGGTTTTGAATTAAAATACAACATTTTACACTATTCATTAAAAAAACGAACTTTATCGGAAAGATACCAAAAATTTACACAAAGTAAATTTTGATGTCCCGATTCTTAATAAGAGTTTTATTTTGTTCCAAAAGAATGTTTAAGAGTGAAAAAAGCTATATTTAATGATGGTTCAACATCAAAAGGTGATAAGTGAACCTTTAGTAAAAACTAGGGCATATACGCCTAAAATTGAATTCTTTCCGTATTTTAAGCCTCTATCCTTTATTGGATAAATGTAAAAACATTTAAGAAACATATATAATCATATTTTAGTTATTTATATCCATTCCCGCCAATACAACGGCTACATGTTAACTACCATTTAAAATAATATTATTTTATTATTAGAGTGCAACGTAAGATTCCCAAGAAACTCGTTGTTGCGTGTTGGGTATGCCATCGAGCATAGCGTCCCCTTTAAAGTCATATTAATATTTTATTCACAAATATGGATAAATATGAAAATGTCATATTCTTTATTTACCTAGGGTGTTACAGCCGAACCCTTCCCATTTTGTCTCTCTGCATCCCTCTATAACTTCTTGAATCCTCACATTGGGCAGAAGTCTTCCCAAGGAAGCCTTTGACCTCAAACCAAAGGGAGTTACCCGATTTTAAGGTAATGTCTTCACTTTTGTCCTTTTGTTTTATTTTGCTTCTCCAACCCCCTAAACTATTTTTATTATTATATTTTGTAAAAAATCCAGTATCTTAAATATACTAGGATGTTTTTATAAGAAGGATTCGAGCTACACTTACAAACACCTTCGTCTAATGGTTAAAGAACATACTGTTTCTGTGGTTGGCGATTTTCTGCCTCACGAAACGATGATTGTTCAACATTATTCTAACACCTTCAAAGGTGGCCATTAATTTGACACTATATTTATATATGATATATAATATGTTTATGTTTTACTTAATCATATGTATTTTTCATTTATGGAATTCCTTTATGGTTTCCATTATTGGTAAACGCGATATCTTCATTTAAGGAAGTGCGGACTACCGCCCCCTCAAAGTTATTTGATTCGTTAATACCATATGTGGTACGTATAAAGTATATATATAATTATATTATATATGATACCATACTGGAATAATATTATGTATCATTATGTTTTAATTCCATTAAATATGAAATAGAAATGGAAGTATCATTAATGCGTACGTACGGCTTACCGTCTCCATGAACGGTACATTTCATTTCTTGTCTCAAAATGTTATGTACTATTATAACTAAATATATATAATGGATGTATATGTAATATATTAAATCTAAATGATATATATCATTCTGGAATTATAACATATATATATCTCTCTCATTTTTTTAATTCCATTAATATGACAAAAAATTAAAGTAGCGTTCATGCGTACGTACGACCTACCGTCTCCATGAACGGTACTTTTAATTTTTATCCCCAAATGCTATAGAATAGTATAAAATGAATATATACTGGATATATATTATATTTAAAACATCAATAAAATTCAGGATATGATGTACCTATAACTACATGTAAAATTATTTTCCAACAAGTTCAATTTTTGACTCATGTACCAAACATCGACAAAAACATCTGTTATGAACTCATATTATTAACCAATTATTATAACATTAAAATATGTGATATGAACTGAATAATAATTATTATAGGAGGTCCTTAAGAAATTATAAATTGATAATATTTTATTATTCAGGAATATAATGAAATGAACAAGACAAGTCGGACTTGAGGTATGGGATCCTACCTCTCTCTTTCTTTGCAAGTACTCTCTTTTATGTCATTTCTTTTATGATCCATGTTCTTATGTTGGAGGATGCTCTTTTATGTTACTCTTTATGTAATTATTTTATGTGATGGGAGACCCTATTATATCTAATCAATCTATTTTTGGATGTTTTATGTGGCGTCGTTGGGCTGCCGAATTTTCATTAGGGGATTTTCATCTCACTTTTTGTTCTCGTGAGATCCATGCTACATTGGCCACTATTTCCTTTTTGTGTGGTGTAAGTACTGACCATTATTTTTATATTAGCATAATACACTCTCATTTATGGGTAGTTACATATTCATTATATGACCCTTCTTTCATGAGGTGTACATTTTGAAGGTTGCCCAAATCGGTAAGGGAACCTTTCACTCTCCTCTTTTTAAAATACATCTCTTGTTATGTCTTTTAATTTACATCTTTTTATGTTGGGTTATGTTATTTTATATCCTTATTGATGTAAATTTTATGTCCAAGTGATGATATTCCATTTTTATCACTCATCAACTCGTTTTTTGAATTTTGAAGTGATGTCGTTAGGCTGTCGAATTTTACCAATGGAACTTTTTAACCAAATTTCGATTTCTTTGGGTTCAATATGTAGTTATTGAATATGTCATCCTTTGAATGTGTGTTAATGGCCTTTTATTGTTTTACACTTAATATCCACTTATATTGGGGGTATTTATATTTTTCACACATAATTTTGAGATTGATTTATCCTTAATTTAAGGATACCTTCTTTATAAGGGATTTCATCACATTTGACATTTCTATTGAGACTTCATTGTTGTTATGCACCAATTAACTCTTATATGGTTTATATAATGTCCTATTGAATATTATATCATTAATCCATTTATTCTCATGATATTATAAAGTTCTGACTAAATGTTATTCCTCAATTATTATATTCAAGTGTCTCTAATTTTGGTAAAATCCCTTTAACAAAAATATCATGTTAAATGTTTTAAATATTTTTTTTATTAATATCCATGCATTCAAAATGTTTTTTAGGATTTATTTATATGGATATTAGTGGTTTAAATTTTTAAAAGCGTCAAGGTGGTATGAGACACTTTGATTCAAAAATCACTTTATTAAATGTTTTAAATGGTTTTGGAAATGGTTTCTTTTTGAATGGATTCATTATTTCAATATACTAAAATGTTATATTGTGATTGAAATGTGGAAATGTTATGTTTCATTTATGCATGTTTTATGTGATACGTTTATGTTATGGTTCTTGGGCATTGTTATGAAAATGGGTGGTTCCGTGATAAACTAAGGGCGGGTGAGCCCGATATAGCTGTCCAATGCATTGGGTAACGCGAAGGAGTGAAACGTTAAGGTTTCTCAGAAGAGATTTAGCTAATATACTATGGTGGGTATTCCAAACATAACCAAGAGGGTTACTCCCTATGTAAGAATGTTATCAATCCCTCAATTTACCTTTTATGTCTTATGATTTCTATGATTTATTCATGATTTGATGAGGTATGTTAAAGTGCCTATGTTTTATGGGTAAAGTATGATTTCATTCTCATGTATATATGAACTCATGTTTCCTTTCCATATTTTTTATAACCCTTACTGAGCTTTTTATGCTCATCCCATGTTTTTTTGAAATGTTTTTCACAGGTCATGGGAAAGGTACATGATATGATGATAGTGTCAAAGAAGTGTCAAGAAAGAATCCATTCTTTAATTTTAAATATGTTTCTGTTGATGGAAAAAAATGAATACTATATTTTATGTAACCACTTTGTTTGAATGTGGAATGCAATGCAAGTTTTATGATCTAATTCTCTAAAACTCTAAACCTAAAAAGATCCTCAATTTTTAATCTTGTAATATCTCATGATTAAGTAAGGTTTAAGGCTGGGTCCTTATACTATACCTTTGAATCTAAGAATTTTCACTCATGAGGGAAGTTTTGATATATTCATAGATTATACTGATTTGTTAAAATAGAGACATTCAAACAAAAACCTATGCTAATTTGGGAAGCACTAGTTATATTAGTTGATCATACTACAAGTGAAACATATCATTAATCTATTTAATCAAATCAGGATTTTTTATATAAATTTAGAGTAGTTTGATGTTGTAAAGGTTTTTTCACCCTATGGATAGAATGAGATCATAGGTGGGGCCAAAATGGAAAATTCAACCATCACTAGGAAGGAAATGTGAACTTTTATAATTAATGGTATAATTATAGTATCTTTAATTTTAAAATATTCATTGTTTTATATAGGTGAATCACATTCAATTATTTCTATGAAACTAGTTTCTCTCTACTATATGAAATAGGGGTACCACCACCCTATATGAGATGTGACATGCATATATGGAAAAGAAATTATCCAATGAGGATGTGTTCCTCCTAATATTTGTTGATTCTTTTATTTTGAAAATATGGGACCATAATATATTCATTAGTAATATTTTTTACATTTTCTTTGTAAGACCCTAGTTTACCCAATTATGAGCATGCATTGGTTAATTTTATTGGAGAGTATAATTCCAAAATTCAGTGTGCTTCTAGTACACACCTCATGTTATTTAGAAGTAATGAGTATCTAAGAAGTATATGATAAGATAAATTTTTTAATTATAATTGTTGAAGTGTCTATCATTTTCATGTATTAGTAGAGGATAATGGGACATTGATTCTATTATTGGTAGGGGATCTTTACCCTGATATGTTTCTATAATAATTTTCAATATAGAATTTATATTGATAGGAAGAGTTCACTATTTATATTTTACCTAGAACAAATATAATTTTTTTTCCTAGTGTATTTCATGGATATGACATAATTGAATGGGGAGACGATACTAATGGGGGAACATGATGCTATGGGATCTATTATACTTATCACATCTCTTTAGGGATCTCTTAATTTTTTCTGTATGAAATTTGAAGGTAGTATGAAATTATTTGTGGATTATTAAAAATTGAACATTGTAAAAATAAATAAATATAATTATTTACCATGGAATGATGGTTTATTATCATAATAAGGGGAGATATGTTATTATAAGAAAATTTTATGTTTGGGTTATCATTATATTTGGGGGAGGATACAATACAATACAAAAAACCTATTTTTGAATTTAATATGACTACTGTGAATATATAATAATTTTCTTTATCTTAACTAATACTATAGTTTTATATATAGTATTGATGAGCATGATTTCTCATCCCTTACTAGACCCATTTATTAGGGTTTTTTTGTAACACACAATGTTTTCAATAGAAGAATATTTTCTTCTATAGTGTATATGACATGAAAACCCAAGCATAGAAGATATGATAAAAATACAAGAAATTAAAAAATATTGTTTTTAATAAATTTTAATATCTTTGAAATCATATGGTATATTGAACCATGATATTCCTTTGTTAAATATGGATTATAACACTCAACACCATGTTTATTAAACTCACAAAATATATAATCATTATAACATAGACATTAAATAGGTGTGTATGAGTAGTATTAACTAATTTATGATATATATATATATATATATATATTTCATAATCCATATAAATTATGTGAAAAAACTGATTAAATAATCAATCAATTTTCATTAAAGTAATTATGATTTTCATAAAAATGTATTCTTCCTAAATGATTTTTATTTCATTTAATGCAAAAATATTTTAATTAATTTTTGTACATATTATAAATACATTTTTAGAACTAATTTTTTTATTGATTCATATCAAATTTTAGTTTCGGTGATACATTAGGATTTATTTTGGAATATATTGGGGTTTCAGTGAATAATGAAGAATATCGATTTTTACACTAAAATTTATTATTAATATATTATGCAAAACAATATTTCTAATTGTGTTTTTAATATTATTTTAAATTATATATTTATTATTTAGTTTTATTTAATCCACCTAATTATATTTTAACTATATTTATCTTTGTTTTTAGTGTATGTTTGTTTTATTGTTTTATACTGGTTTCTAGGAAAACTATTTTAATGTTCTTAATGTTTATCAATTATAATTATTTTAAAACATAAAATATTTAATGTTATAAATGAAATATATATAATATATAACACTACATAATAATTGATATTCTTATGATGATTATTTTTATTCACAAAGTGGAAATAGAATCATCTTTATCTTGAAAATGATCTTATTGAAATCATACATTTTCATCTTGTTTGTGGGTATAATTTTAAATTGTGTCTTTATAAAAATATGAATTGAAAATGGAAATATAGATTCAATATTTTGATTTTGAATAAATTATATAACCAAATATCATTATATTTTTTTTTACCATAAAGAATTGGGAAACTACTAACGATGAATTATCACAGTTAATGAAAAACTGTGTTTATAAATGGTTAAAATAAACTTTTTAGGGTTAAATGAAATAAAAACATGAATATAATATATTTTATATCCATATTTCGACAATAGAATGCGTAAACCTTGATATTGGTCCATTTATGTTCCTTGTAACAAGTGAAAATTGTGGGCACACCATTTTCTTTTCATGATATAGCAATTGTGCCACTCACCTCACTTATAAAAGTTGACCCCCTCTATTCTTCTATATACACAATAAAATCTATTTTCCTCAACCAATATCAACAAAACAATTTCCTAAATTATATAACCTTTACATAGAGCCATTATTATTATTATAATTACATGATAAGAAGGCTTTTAGTTCTTACCTAACGAGGTTGTAATTAGAAAATGTGTTGTGCTTCACCATTCATTTTTATTTAATTTATTTTAAAACTACCTTAAAATATTAATAAATTATTATTATATAATAAATTAAATATATACCTTGTATTAAGATGTTATAATAGTGTTTTAATAACCAAAATATATATGATCTTATGTAAAATTTGATGTGAAATCGTTATTTGTCTGTACGGGAGTAATACCGCCTCGTGAACTGACTGCATTGGTTTTTCTTAGCCGCCACTCAATGATTTTTATAATGAATGAATTAAATTATATATATATATATATATATATATAATATTTTTAAATTAATTATAAATTTATGGTTATTATATAACATATACAATATTAATAACAATTCATTGAGGTATATGCTAAATTCCCTCTTATGTTTGGTGGACTACTACATCATGAAGTGATGTGTATCATTTTTCAATAATAATTTACTTATAAGGTATTAATTATAAATTTATAAATTTGATATAAATTTTATTATATTAATTAAATATTTATAATTCTAAAAATATAAAATATCATTTTATTTCTTACACTGAAAAATGGTAATGTCGTTCGTGTACACATGTGTACTACCGCCTCTATGAAGCAATGTCATTATTTTTTGTCACCGCAATACATAGCTGAAATATATTAGATTTTGTAATTAAATAATATGGTATTTATGATATTACAATCCCTTTTAATGGAAATATATTACTTAAAATCATTCTATAATTATCATTGAAAAGTGTAAATGGTACTAATGCATATATATGGGCAACCATTTCCATGATTGTAACCTAGTTCATTTTTCATATCAATATTTCATGATTTATTTTAAAAATACAATTGATACATATAAATGATAATTATTTAAATTTTATTTTTCTTTATATTTGTAGAAAATTTTATCTTTTAGAATGATCAATATATTGAATCTGTTTTGAAATAGTGAACAAAACAACCACAAAACTCTTAACGTAGACTCAACTGATTATGTATTTATACATGTCATTAAATTAAATTAAATAAATTATTTTTGTATAATTTATTGAACATGTAAGAGGATAGTAATGAAGAAAATATTTTATTTAATCTTATTATATTTCATTCAAAGGAAACAAATTAAAATTTTGGACATAAGGTATGGGTTTCTTATCTCACTTTTTTATTTCTATGACATATATTCCTTATTAAATAAAAATTTATTGGGTGGAATAGATACTAAAAATAAATGGATTTTATAATTATTTTCATGTAAATATTTATGTTTTATGATTCCATATTTGGTAAAATCACTCATCATATTTTGATCTAGTGATTACCAAAGCATTAAGGGATTTGTCTCAAATTTCTCATCTTTGAGATGCAGTTTGTATTATGAACCTAATTACTATTTTATGAATTATTTATTTTCCTTTAATATCTAATGAAATGAAAATACTTATTTTCATGATATTTAATATATCATTTGATATTAATATTTCTTGGACCTTATGATTGAAATGTCACCATAGTGGAAAATGGATTTTGTTATAACATCCATTCTTTTAATATTGTTAAAGGTCAAAGATCCATTAGTAGAAATAGTATATTCATATTTCAATTAAGGGAAAATCTCTCATGTATACATTTTATGAAGAATTCTTCCCATTTAATCAGTTATTTATTAAATAAATGTAATTAAAATCATTTTAATGTGATATTGATCTTGTAATTACATTTATATTTTATATATTTCTCTTCCATATCCATGATTTTTTAATTTTTTTCTAAAAAATTCACTATAAAAATATATTCTAAAAATATATTTTACATGATCTTTGATCTCATTTTAATGTTTTATAAATGTAAATTCCATATCATTTTCAAAATTATCCACTTCTGAATCCCTTTTACAAAATGTTTGGAAATGAATATTTTTTTTAATATTTATATTTTTAAAATATTTTACTACCATCATGAACAATATTTTATTTTTACATTCCATTATATTTTTCTAAAGAAATTTAAATAAAATGTTTTTTTAATAAATTAATTTTTTAAAATTAATATTCAAAGTGAAAAGTGGTATTTCCATCAAGAATTATTTTAATGAACATCAGATGATATTTATTCTTATAAACATATTAAACTTATATGACACTTATGCTCAACATAGGATATACTAAAATGATATCATATTTTTTCATTCTTGGGATGAGTTAGTATTGTTTCAATGATATTGTTATGAACCCAATTTATTTTCCACATTATAATCATGTTTCCATGGAAATGTTATGGAAACTATTTCTTTTATATCACATAGTCATGTTTCATTTAGATTTTTATATAACCCATTTATTTTCAATTGGTTATTAATGTTTCTAAGAGAATGACTTGGAAGATGTTTATTTTCCATTGGTTACTCATGTTCTGAAAAAATAAATATTGTTTATATTAGTTTATGATGAAATGAATGCTCTATAAAATTTATTCATCAATGTTACATGGTCATTTTTGGTGATCTAGGTGTAAAAAATAATAGGGAGAGAATCGTATAGTTTATACTATTGGTGGATCTAGATATCATCGGTTAAGCTTGATCAAGATTTTATGATGGGTCTTCTCAGATCGAGGTGGGTGATCACATTAGATCTTTAATTATGGTTTAACACCGATAGTGTTGGATGACCCAAATATAGCTTATACGATGGGTGCACAAAAATTGAGTAAGATGATATCGTTATATTTCATAGTATGGCTAATTTCAGATAGCTACAGGTGAGACTAATATTGATTATATGATGGGTGGTCCCATATAGTGATCAAATGCCTTGGTATATGTTCCATGTCTTTTGAAGAATGAATGATGGAGTTACATGAGGGTGTATTCTATAAATTTAACTATTAATTAATTAATTTTGATAATGTTTTAAAAAGTATTACTAAGATGATGTTCCAAGATTATATGATATTTTACTTATACTTTATAGGGATTATTAATTTTCCTTTGATCAAGATTGAGATAACATATCTTATACTTATTGAATTTGATGAATCATTAATTTGTTAACACATTATTATATTATAACATGTTTTGTGATCCTTGGAGTTGTGTATAAGTATTATTATATTATGTTTATCCATATTGAGTATGTCATCATACCCTTATGATTATCCTATTCCCATTGATGGAATTTAATTATTGATTCATATGTTTATCCAAAATTATAATTTGAGCTCTCAATTCTTATATATTTATATTTACCTGATTTGTTAAAAATAATTTTTAATTTATTATGTTTTGAAGGATTCAGAATATTTAATGATTATGACACAATGATATATAATAATATATGGGTTATGTGGGTGAAATTTACATTTAATGAAATGGGTAATGTTTTTGAATATTTTTTCTATTTCTCTAATACTCTAAACCTAACATGTTGTTGATAATATATAATAGTAAAATATTTACTTTTGAAGTTTATTGTGAAAATTGGGTGAAATTCATCTATATCAATTAATGAAATGAAATACTTTATAATTTCTACACCAGATCCGGGATTTGGGGTTCATGGATATTATAGTTGGTATCAATGGTGGGTTTAGAAACCATTGTGGCCTAGAATATTGTATTTTAGGTTATATTAGTAGTTATTAATTCCATAATAGGTCTATAGGATTATGTAAGATCATAAGTATGATGTCTTAGACACCATTTGTGGATTAAGGCAATGAGATTTTCATTTGATTAATGTATTCTTAAGAAACATTTTATTACATAAAATAATAATGTCCAAATATTTTTATAAAATTATTTCACATCTATTAATATAAATATTCAATAAATTTCATAAACACACTACCAATTATCACTGACTTGTTCATTTGGAGGCTATGTACAAAATATTTTAATTTTGGGAAAATATATTAAACATCTCTCAATATCATCTTCTCATATAGTACTCCACATAGGCATACCACACCTAAACCAAAATTCAAAAACATATAAAGGAAATATAATAAAAAGTGATATTAGATTCCCATTAAGGGTAAATGTATAGTATATGAATATAAGATCATAAGAAACCATGGAATTATCATAAGGTCAATTGACAATTAACAAAACATTTGAATTTCAAACCCAACATATCACAAATCTTAAACATGATTCATGGAATAAAATATTATAATCTCAAAATCCATGGTGCCTAGGAGTGATAAATCATTATAGATCAGTCATTAATGAATTATCATGTCATAAAATGGTTTCACCATCATAAATATTTTAAACCATTTCATATGTAGAGGTTAACTACCAAGAACCATGGAATAGTGGATCCATAATTATCATGTGTTTCTCATTATTGTTCAAGATGCACCAGTTCCCCATCCAGGATTATGTCTCTCCAATTTACCATTCTGAATCAATCATGTCAAACTATTCCTCATTTTAATGTCAATAGAGATAAATATTTTCACAATTTATTGCAAGGAGATATATATCAGACCAATATAATACTGAAACCAATTCATATTTGTTCCACAAAATCATTACCCATTCATCGTATCATGACATAATAACTTTTTTAATGTAAACATTATCCATAAATATTTCATCTAAATAACCATTAACTGTAGATATAATGAATTAAGATTGTATTATTTAATATTATCTCTAGTAGAGCATATGTAACAGAAAATTATTTCAACTTAAAAGGGGAATGATTTTGAATGATCACCATGAACATTTATTAAGGAAAATACCCTTTCCACATTGAAGAAAAACATTCTCAAACATAAAATTTTTTGAAAATACCTTTTTTTTAAAATATTTTTACAATCTTATAATGGATGATTTAGAAATCATTTAAAACATTTTGTGACAAAAATATCCTTTCCAATTTGAAAAACGTATTTTAAAACATGTTTTTTTAAAATACATTACATTAATAAAAAATAGAAATATAAAAAAATCAAATAAATTAATGGTCATGATAGAGGGAAATTTGATCCGTTCCATACACAATAAAAAAATATTCCTTTCACATTTTCAGAAAAATCCAAATTATCATTATTCTAAAAATTACATGATGATTTCTTTTCAAAAAATTGTTAAGAATAAACCATGGGTCAAAATATCATTGACAAATCATTTTATAAATATTTTAAAAATTAAATCAATTTTAGAAAACATGGTTTCAAAAATAATTTTTTTTGACGGAAGAGAGAAATAAATATTATTTATCCTAAAAAATTATATTGAAATATTTAGTAGAAACAGATAAGAAAATAAAGGTAAATCACCTATTCTAATTATATTACTAGTAGATAATAAAATTCAAGAGATAATTTATATATGTATAAAAATATTTTATCATTTTAATCATAATCATAAATAATCTAGGTAAATGATGAGATTGTAACAAAAAATCAGACTACTTTGGTAACATTGAATCATATTACACATGGATGAATAGAATTGAATAAAATATATAATATCATGAAATGAAGGATTCTCTAGATTTATAATTTCAAATGTTAATTATATGAAAAACATTAAATAAGATTTGTTCATAATACATTATATGTCTCAAAGAAGGTACATTGAGACAAACATCCCTTACTTCATTGGTAATATCATTAATAGTAATAGCTAAGAAAGAGAGATAAAAAATTTGATATATATATCCCATAATGTTAATGGATAAGAATACATTATACATTCATGGGATGTACATACATTATATAAAATAAACAGGTGGTGAACAAGGCTTATGTCCCACATAAACTAAAAGTAAGACATAAATCACATACTATGAGTCTCAAAATCATTCATAAACATTTGAACCACATATAAAAAAACATAATATTATATATATATATATATATATATATATATTTTATTAACAAATATATATACATATTATTTACATTTAACCATTAATTACTCATTTATTAACATTTCCTTGTTAAAACTATGTTCAACTTATAATTGAGTAGTTTTTCATTTATGTATTTATTTATTATTTGTTGTCCTCTTATATTGATTGTGGTTACATAATATACAATTTTTTAAAAAATATATAAACAACATATATAAATTTATTATATATTTATTTACAACAATCCATACAATTTTGAGACAAAAAATAATAGTCCAGTCATTGTGATGGTAGAGCGTATGTACGCATGAACATTGTTTACATTTCATCATTTAATTAATAAAAAAATTAAAATAATATATTTCATTTATAGATTCATTTGTATTCCACATATAAGTCACATATTGTTATTTAATCATATACTTATTTTATTCCATGTAAGGTGTAAATGAAAACTGAGTCACATCACATCCCATGGAGTTAGTCCATCGTACCTATGATAGATGTTATCATATTACTAAGAAATAGAATGTAAGAATGGAAAATTGATATATTTAATCAATAAGAATAATATTATAATTAATATATTATATAAATAATAAATCCTTCATGTTTATTTTTTTCATTATGATTAATAACCTTGTTAAACTTATAAGCTCATTGGTAAAATGGTAAAAAGGGTTCACTAAGTATAAAACAATGTGATATTTTCATGAAACGTCATCCTAATTCTTACTGAATGACAACATTTATACCATTATAAAATTATCTAATAAAATTAATTTTTATGTTTCACTTATCCATGATTAATAAACTTATAATATTTAGCAACTAAGAATAATTATAATTGTTTCAGTCACCTCACTTATAAATGGAAACCTACTAGCACATCCTTACCAAACCACTTAATCAATATATTGTATCCAATATCTTTTTAATAACTCTCTTGGAATTCAATTCCATGTTCTATATTTATTTTTTTATCTATAATAATTTTCTGAAAATTCATAACGGTTAATCTAAAAGAAGTAATCCACTAAAAGATATATTACTCATACCATAGTGTTTTAATGCTTATTTAATCTTCCAAATCAATAAAAATTATAAATTCATGATGATTTCCTTGAATAAATATGTTATATATATATAATATTAATTATATTTATGATACATTACTTTTTATCTCCTTTTAATCCATTAAATTATGAAATCCTTTCTCATGCGTACGTAAGACCTTTCATCCCCACATAGTGATGTAATTCAATTTTCAAGGCCACTTTACATGTATGGTTAAAAGTATTGAATTAATAAAAATATCTTACATTAATAAATAATTATGATTCAATAAATATTTAAAACCATATACCTTTTTATCCTTAAATTTTATAAAACATGATAACAACACTCATTCATATGGGTGGATTACCTCCTCCACAAAGATAATTGATTTTTATCCATTTACTCACTACATATATAGACACAAGTATGGATTTGAACAATAATTATGATATCTATATTGTTATTATTATTTAAAATTAATATTATAACAATTTAATTTTATTTTAAAACTATATTATAATGGAAGCATTACTCAACCGTATATACGGACTATCATCTCCATGATATAATTTAACTCATTATTCCTAGAAATTTATAACAAATGGTTGAAAATATATATTTAATGAATAAAAATTATAATTATACACTTTTTAAGATTCTGTTTATGATATAACTGTGAACATAGTTTAAGGAAAATAATATTCGAACCAAACATGTATAGAATAAAAATTCATTAATACTCAAATATCAATTTTGAAAAAAATTTAATAAATAGAGAATAAGAAATTATTAATGATCTGTACATTATATTATTAGAAAAAATATAGTGATAAAATATAAATAAAATAATTCTAAATTTATTTTACCTGATATTAGATCATTTATGACCAAGAAAAATTCGGAGGTAAGAATTTATTTTACAATCTCGTTTTTATTGGAGATCAGTTTTTTAACATACGATTGAAGACAATTAATAGAAATTTATATTTTAAAATCCATATTTTTAATTTATCTCTAGTTATATATGGATTTCACATTATTTCCTTTCATTTTAATCTTTTTACTCAAAAAGAAAAACAAAAGGTATTTATGGAAAATGGATCATATTTCTCCTTTTGGTCTAGAATCATTCTTCTCTTTGTCCATGTAGAGTATAATGTTTTGAAGAATGATTTTATTGTCATACAAATATTGTTCATCTAATTTTTAGAAATATTTTACATTCTTTCAATGTTTTAAAATTAATATTATAATATATTTCCAAAAAAAATTAATATATTACCAAAATTGTGGAGTGGATATTTGTTTTTATGTTTACAAAATAAATGGAATCTCTAACCATAGTAACTATTTTTTTATCATTTAAAATAAAAGTTTTAAATTTTAAATTAATGATATATATTTTCTCAATATTAAGACATATTTATTTAATGTTTAATCACTAGTAAATGATATCTTACTCATGTTTCTATAGTAAGGATCAAATTTTATTTTAATTATATATTTATATATATAAACATCCATTGATGATTATTATGTTTTATTATGGATACACTCTAACTATACCATCCATATTATTTTAGTTGGGTTTTTATGATCATGTGGTTATATTTATTAACTCTGGAAAATGAGAAAACATCTAATGGTATTTTTACAATAAAAATGATTATATTTTTTATGTATTAATGTTTTATTCATTTATTTCATATTATGAATGATTCATGTGATTTATATGATGAGTAGGGCATGTTATTGATCCTTGATATATCTTTAGGTCTCATAAGAAAAACTAATTCAGGTGTGGGGTGTATGAGAAATTTATTTGGGTGTTATTTCTTAGAATGAGGCATTGATATCAATATTATGATGTTCAAAAATATTAATGTTTTCATTATGAAACTATATATTGTTATCCAAGTGATTTTGTTACTATTTATTCATTCATGGACATATTCCCATTTTAAGGTAATAATTATATAGAATTTTTTTATTATTTCTCTATTCCATATTATTAATTTTCTATTAATTATGTTATATAATATATTGTATTCTTTCCCATTCTATTCATCTTCTCTAATCCCGAATTATGATATCCATTCCCCCGGATTACTATATGGGAGATATGATTGCTTTTAGATTTATACTAGATGAAATAGTAAATTTATCACTAATATATTTTTTTTTCATTGCTTTCAAATTTAATGTTAGAATCATATATCTATTCTCCCAATACATTGAAACTATTAAATCCTTCGGGATGTGATCTCTTGTATCTTATGAAAATATATTAAGATTATAACTCACTCGCACTTACAAGAGTTAGTGTGTTATAGTTATTATGAAATGATGTTTAATATAAACATCACTAACTATATTTATAAAAATATAAATTATAGAACATAACCCTATTATAGAATCTAGGTATTCGTCTATGTATATAATTATATTGTGATTTGATTCTAAGTTATATAATATGTTTGCTTCAAGAAATGATATATTTACATTGATACTAGAATGTGGATGTAGTTGTGGCATAGATGTATGTATGAGTAAACATAGTAAAATGACTATTGTGTATCAATTTCATTTTCAATTAGTGTATGTCGAGTGTTCTTAAGACTGTGATCCTAGATAAACATTCTCAGATGATATGATTTGGTTGATTCACACACTCACTATGAACCTTTATAAAATATTTGAAACATTTTTATGATTTGAAATATATTTATAAAGATATTAATCTTAGGATTATGAGATTTTTTAGACATATATATTCTATTTTTTAAATATTACCCAGGATTTGAAATTATACACTATTATTTCATATAATATTGTGATATAATAATGTATATACTATTTTTTGAAATGGTTCCTAGAAGTATGATTTGGAACTACACTAATGCATGTAAACAATGTAGTGATTTCCATCCTAGGATAGAAAATGAAGGGGGATATTGAGCAGATTAGAATTTGAATTATATTCTGGAAGTTGATATAGATCATTACCAATAATAATTCTTATATGGAGAAACCTATATTTCACAATCATGGTGCAACAATGCTGGACCATTTCTTTTCTTATAATCCTTAATTATTAATTGTCACTACTAATCTATTATTAGATAAGAAATGGATCAGTTCCTTTTAGAAGATATTAGTCCCAATACGAAGTAGAGAATGATAGAATGATTTCATGGAAGTTTATCATATTAAGGGATATGTAAATAATTTTTATTTATTGATTCATAACACTAATGAATCTGATAAAATGGATAGAATGGATTGAAAAACATTCATGGATATATTCATTGAAAAGTACAATCTCTGGGATCGGTGAGCTTATATGGATGGAATATTTTTTATCTAAGACAAAATGAAAAATAAAATGAAATTTAATATAAATATAACATTACAATATTTTAAAATCATATTTTTATTGAGTCCACAGTCCAAGAAGAAATATTTATTTATTAATTTATGGAATAAAACATATACTTCAATAGGAATTAATCTCTTAAACATTTTCTATATATGAGGATATAGTATAAAGTGACAAAAATATATCAAGACTTGGAGATATTTCTATAAGTCATATTTTTAATGGGGAAAACATTAAAAGTGGAGGGTAGTTGAGCACTCTAAAAAAGGATATTTAAAAATGGGAAGAAATTAACACTGTAATATCTGAAATGTAATAGTATTGTAAATAAAAATATTATATCAGGCTTGCTGGGAATTGGATTTTTATTTTATTATGGGAAGAAATTCCAACAATATTTTGATTATAAAGGATAGAAATCGTATTATAATGATTCATGTATAATGTGTAATATGATGGGAATTATTTGAATTAATTCACCAAGTATCAATGGATTTTCCTTATAAAATTATAATGGATCAAGTCCAGGATTTTGTGATACCTAAATTTGAGGTTGATGTTTTTAAAGATGTGTTGTGAGGTAAATTTATCACAACCGCAAATTTTTATTGAAGTATATTTAATTATGGATCTTTTAATTCATTTATATAATACATATTTTCAACAAAAATTAGATATTTCCCTAGATCCTTAAGATGTTAGTTTTCAATTAATATTCCAAATGTTAATATTACTATTATAAGGATATTTTTTTAGTCCATGCCATGATTCCTAGATATGATCTATATTAAAACATGATTAATATACCTATGGTTGATTGTGATATAATCCTTATAATGGATTGAATCCCAAAATATAATTAAACAATTTATTTCCAGTAGAGTAAGATTATAACTCCTGATAGAGATGTGAAATTCTTTATCCTAATAATGGAGAGTATATAATCTGAATCATCTCAGGATATACCTCTAGTAGTTATTTGTAAATAATTTCATTGAAGAATAGATCAGGCATTACATATGAATAAAATATAATCCATATAATAGAGGATACAATTATTTTGCTAAAATACATAGATGTGTATTATGAATAACAACTTAGTAATCTATATGATCATGAAGCTATGTTTTTTATTTACCTAGTCACAAATGAATAAATGTATCTATGTTTATATGGAAATTAGTGTAACTAAAGAAATGATAAAAGGATTTATGTTATAGTTGACTAATGTTCCCTAGTAATTCACTATGTGGCACCCATGATCTTTTTTTAGAACAAATATTGGTCTATTTTGTTATACATTGATTATAGATAAATACATTTTATTAAAATAATGAAAGAATATAATATTACCTTCATTGATTATTTTTTTAACTAACATCAAGGGTCTTTTCATAATTTATCTTTCTGTTGGTTATCATCAACATTGACTAAATATATAGGGAATTAAAATTATTACATTTCATATGAGGTATGGACATTGTAAATTTAAATTATTTCCCTATGGATTTAAGAATTTAACCATTTCTATGTATCTATTAAATTGAGAATTTGAGTTTTAACTTTATAATCTCAATATGGTATTTACTGACAATTTATTGGTATAATATTACATCTATGATGATAATAAGTGTCATTTGTTAATCATTCATGAGACTCTTATAGAAAATGAGACATATGTAAATTTATCTATTATGAATTCTAGTTTAGGAAGCTTCTATTCGTTGTAATGTGTTTCTTATAATGGAATATCAATTGATCCTTTAAAAAACGTTGTGATGAAATATCCAATGCATTCAAATATAATGAAGGTATGTACTTTCCATGTATTAATAGATTACTATCAAGGACATGTGACAAATTTTACATGGTTAGCTAACCCATTAACTATATTGAGATGTAAAGGGATTAATTTTATAAACTAAAAGTATGAAAATAATGTTTCAATGATTTATAGATGAAATTTTCTAATTCATAGATATTGAATTTACAATAAGTAATGGATGGGAATTTAATATATTGTGATGTTTAAAATATGGGATGGAATATATCCTTATGTAGAACAATAGAGTTTTCCTTATGTATCCCTATTGCTAATGATCCAAGAATAAAATTATCCAATACATGATCTGGAGTTTGTATCCATAATATTTACACATAATTTATAGAGGAATTACAATTATATTAAAATATTTTAAATATATATAGATAAAAAAAGATTAAGATTGATATTCATAGAAAAATAACTCAACATGAAGTTAAGTAGATGATTAAAACAATGAAAATATTATGATTTATCAAAACACTACTATCCTAGGAAGAAAAATATGTTAGATTACGCAATGAGTAAGAAATATCATTGAGTTTTCACCCAAATGAATATTTATATATATTTTATATTCATGTATTTAGTAAAGTATGATTTTATAATCATTAAAATGGGGAAACATTGAATATTTTTTAAATTATTATATAACAAATATTATTAGATAAAATTAAAATTTCATTACATAATGATATAAATATTCAAAAAAATCAATTTCATGAATAATGGGATATTATTTACTTTATTTATGATTATGGTATGTTTATAATTTCGAAACTGGATTTCTGTTCCATCAATGCCTGTACTGAAAAGTTAATTTTTTCAGGAATCCCATAGATCAAATTAAATTATACTCTTTGTTAGAACTAAAATTTATGGGTATTTAAAGGTGAATTTTTAGTGTGATAATATGAAATAGTAAATTTCTGTCTATGCATCAATATTCTTGGTTTTACTAAAGGTAAAGTGTGACATAAAAGATAATAAGGAATTCATGTAACCACTTACCATTAAATTAGGGAAATGGTAGGATATTATTATTTACTTTGTCCCTAAATTTCCAAATACTCTTATAATTAATGATGCAAATTGGGTTATTATTAAACAACATACCAACTCTGCAACGTTCGATGTTAAAAAGAAAGATTTACCTTTTGAGTTCCTTATAACGATATATATTAATGTGGTTATGATAATTTATTTTTAATCAATGTTGATTATGTATAATCAAAATCCACAGTTTATATAAAAATTCATGAAGCGTATTTAGAATTATATCATCACATATATACATATGAATATGAAATATTATCCTCAAACTGTTGGGTAGTGTGAATGTACTATCCAGTCATTAGAATATATGGATAGTTAATACTTTATATACAATAATAGTATATGGGATTTTTATTTACCTTTTACAGAATTTATATATATTAATATCATTAATTAAAGAATTAAAATGGAATCATTTAAAGCATTGTATTAAAATTTATGTCATACTCAATATTGTGGGAAAAAATTGGTTAAAGGTATCTTTTCGGAAGGGAAATCATAAAATAGAGTATGGAGAAATTAAATACTATTGAAAATTATATTATGGAATCAAAAGGTGGAAAAAAATATTTTTCAATAACCAAATGAATTATTCATAATTTTAAGTGGTAGATCATAATTTTATGAATTTATATTCATGGGATATTGTTATAAGGTATTATAAAAAAGTTAAACTAAGTACTAAATAAATTAGTAATTTTGAAATTCTAGATTTATTGGAGTTATGTATTTTTATTTAGGAATTCCACCAAGACTAATTAATGTTAATGATGGTTTCTAATCTCATTATTGATGATTTACATGCTAGAACCAATTAATTTTCTTAAATATAATAAAATATAATTTGAACATGAATTATTTTACTATTAAGAGCCTATATAAATTATTTACCCCAATGAAAATGTGTTCTCAAATCAGAAAAGTCTTCTTGTGTAGGTTCTTTAGGGAAATCACAAATTATATGAGGCAACATAGGATCCTAAATAAGATAGGAGGAAGGATTAACCACATTTATTTAAGAACTCAGTTGTGTTAATATTTTAAGGATTAAATTTTGTAATTTTGAGACAATAATACTTAATATCATTGTAATGAACTTGACTCTGATAACCTTGATCTTTTTTTACATTAATAAATTCTGATAAAGAAAACCGTTCAAATATAGAATGATTGATAAATTTTGTAGTTTTGGTGAACTAGATACCAAAATTATACCATTATTACATTGGGTAATAAAATAAAATTCATTGTAATGAAAAAAATATTGTCTTATTAAACTAATTCAAACAATTATTCAAAAATCCATGGGAAAGGTAAAAAAATAATAGAATCCTAAATTTCACAATAACAGTAATTTATAGTGAAATATGTAATACATAAAAAACGAATAATAAATATTGAAATGGAAATAACTGATCACACATTCAATTCAATCAATAACTTGAATATCATAATTGTGTTTGGAATAATCAATATGGTATTGTTAATAACTAAAAACATTTTTCATTTAATCAATAACCTAAGATTAAATGAATAAATATATAATATTTTAGTGGATGTATTATGGATAATAATAATTACTTAATTATATGTGAATAAAATACCTAAATATCATACATCATGATCATCATAATCATGATACCAATACTATCAAGACATTTCACAAGACAATTTATAACTATGGATAAAAACCATTCTGATTTTTTAAAATTAGTTGACTCACAAGACCTATAGATGAATTTATGGGTTATCAATAATAAGGACCCATAAATAACTCCATGTACAAATAATTTTACATATATCAAATAATCAAATTAATTTATTAATCAATATACATTATCATAAAATATCTGTATTGAGTAAAGGATAAAAATTTATCAATATTTCTCCAATGAATAAAATAACATTCAAATTAAAAAAATATGTAAAACTAATCTTCTGGTTTTCCAATAATAATATCCTTCATAAAAAAATGATATTTATGAGAAATAAAATGTTCAATGTAAAATGATCATATGACAGTGATTGTTTCTTTATAAAAAAACAATCACAAAAGAAAATAAGATTATACAATAATATTTACATCCATGGATAAATTTAAATTGTAAACCCTTGAAGAATAAAAATGAAAAAATCTAATAATAATAATCAATAAAATATTATTAATGATAAATAGAAAAAAAAATTATATATACAACACATAAATGAATAGGTATGTATTGATAAATATGACTAAATAAAAGTAAAATTGAGAATAAATACATTAAAATGATGATAACACTATAGTGAGGGTTAATCAATTAGCCAATTATGTTAGTAAAATGTAAATGCAGATAAAATAGTTTAAATAAAACATAATATATTCATAATTCATTACGAAAATGCTCCAAGGATATCAAATATATAACTCAATTAAAAATAAATTGACTTAAAAAATTCTTTACCACTTTCTAGTTTTCTTGTAAAATAATATTGGATGAAACAATTTCACTTGAAACCAAAAACAATTTTAATTATGAATTATTTATGATATTAAATGTAATAGGGTCAGTTTATACAACACATAAGATAAATTAGATGAATAACATGAATATATTTCTCAATAAAGGGAAATTGAGACTATGTTCCTTACATCCCCCATTCCATTAGTTGAATGTGATTTAGACTCATATATAATTATTTCATAGAAGATTTTAATTTCTAGAAGTCCCATAATCCTATTTTTAATAACATATATGATCCTATTATAAACTTTTTCTCCTATCTATTAATAATAAATCATTATATGTATTATTTCGGGTTTTAATTTGACTATTTTCTCAACTGTGTTTTGTCGTGAAGGTTATAGTTCATGAACATAAGATATAATTAAACCTCCTCCAAAATGAGAATAATTTTAACAATATCATATTTACTCATTATATATATTATTATAACCATTCATAGAATTTGTGCATGGAAATTGAATTGCATCGATTCATGGAGACTATAAGATGTACGCACACAAGATAATCAACATCATTCCCTTAACGAGTGAAAGGGTAAAGAAGTGTATGACATACTATTTTTAAGTATTTTAGATAATTTAATATAGATAATATATATTGACTAAATTTTTAATTATTTCCATCCATGTAAAGAGTAAGTGAAAAATTAATCTCACCACATCGTGGGATGGAAATCCACTATACAAACAAGTGATGTTATCATATTTTAAATAGAATTTAATGTAAAAAATATATGTGATATAGGTATTAATTTTTTTTAAATATATCATAAACATTATATATATTTTGTAAATCTATCAGTATATATATCCTTTAAATATGGTGATGGAAAATGGATTACCTTGATTCATGAGGTGGTAGTTCGTCGTACAAATGATTACCAGTTTCATATTCCATTCGATAGAATAGAATATAGATATATGTCACGAACATATAAAAATATAATTTTATTATATTAAATGTAATATATTTATTTTATAATCAATTTTTAATTATATTGTAAGGTTTTTAAATGGAACAAAAGAATATTTCTTGTTTGAGGACATTTACTCTTCTTCAGACTACTTCTTTAGGTTTGCACCAAAATAATTCCTAGGAAAGATTTGAGATCAATAAATGGACCTAATATGTTCTTCTTAGAGTAATTATGTTATTTTTTTATGGATCTACAAAAACATTTATTTGTAAGTGTGAATAGTGGAGGGTAAGTGGTGGATTTTTATAAGTGGGGGAGAGGACACTCATAGAATATTTTAAAAGAATCAAATACACCACAATTTTCATCAAGTGAAACAGATAATAATTGGTAAATTTTAGACCATTATATGTCATGTGGTCTTAATATTCCCATTAAATTGATTTTGGAAAAACATTTATCTCAGTTTAAGCATTATATTCTTTTTTAACCCCCGCAGTAATATAGTTTTTATATTAATCTTGGTAATTAATTTTTACAGATTTCAATGTTTATAATGGTAGAAAATAAACATTAAGAAGTTATTTAATGTGAAATATAATGATTTAAAAATGTAATTCATTTTCCATATTAAATTCACATGATTTTTAAAATTCAATTAAAAAAATATACCTGTAGAAGAGATAAAAATCTTGTGTCCAAAGAGAAAATTATCAAAAGTATGGAATTTTTTTATACTAAAATTAACAATAAAATTTATCCCAATTTCCAAAATTATATATATTTAAAAATAAATTATCATATTTCATATTAATAACAATTTATAAGAAAATATTACTTTTTATATAATTTAAATGAAATTTCAGCATTCAATAATTTTAAAAATTTTCACCATTCATCAAAAAACTAATTAATTTCATTAAAATTTAAAAAATCAGTATAATATAATTTTTATATAATGATTTCAAAAAATATTTTCATTTTATAAAAGTAGTTAAATAAAATTAGTGAAAATTAAATTTATCGTATGTGTGCTATGTGCATGTAAACCATCTTTTAGAAATTTTTTTTGAAAATCATTTCTTTTTCATTAAAATGATTCGTATTTTATTTATAATTAATAATTGTGAAATTAATTTATTTTTTAAATTTTTAAAAAATATTATATTCCTAATTTATATTGTATGATTAATACCCTCCAACATAATTTCTAGGTTATATTATTATGTTCAAATGATAATTTAATAGATTATTTTTTTAAACATGGTGTTGCATGAATTTCTAGATTTCAAATGTATTTTAATTATCTAAGAAGAAAGAAATTTTAAAAGTTGCACAGAGATATATTTTTCCCTCTTATAAAAATTTCCCCTTCAAAATTTCATGGATATTACCTTCCAAACATTTTATTTTTCTTGTTCTTCATAACGTCCTATGGTTCCTACATTTGTTCATATATTTTGTGATTAATCCAAAGTAAGATTACTAGTTGATTCTTTTAATTCCTAAATAAATTAAATATAATACTATGATTCTATATAGGTTCTTCAAAATAAGATAGATTAGGTTCCATTCTATTTCACCATTGGTCAACACATATATTAGTACTAGAATGTACTTCCTTAATAATGATATATGGAACAAATCGTGATCTTTTGAGGGAATTGGTGTAATTTAGAATTGCTAAAACAATCCAATTATTTATAGTATTTAAAATGTTTCAATGTTCCCATGGGCCAGATTTCCCTTTTAACCAAACATTATAATTCATATTCAAGGATATACATTTTTGAAAACATGATCGCATGCATGGAATTCTAAATCCTTCCTCTAATTATCAGAATAATTATTTTTCATGCCCTAACATGCTCTATTAATATACTAAATAGTCATAATTGTTATTCTCATCTAAATTTTTTGGTCCAACAAGTTTCCATTCACCATCTTTATCCCAAAAATTTTGAGTATGAAATCTTTTTCCATAAAATGCTTCGTATTTCTCTATTTGAATACTTGAATGGTAAAAATTGTTATAGGAATACTCTTCTAAAAGTAAATACTCATACCATATACCTTGAATCTAAAGTGATCATGACCTAGAAATATCATTTATTTTTTTAGTATTCCTCTAATATATTCGATCAGTTTATGTATGGTAGGAAGTTCTCAAATGAAGCTCGGTATAAAGCGATTTTTGAATACTTATTCATAATTTTAATTTAAAATGCGCATCACAATCATGAGTAATTAAAAGAGTTATTCCATGAAGTCTGAAAACATAATTAATATATTTCCTTGTCATGTACTCAAGAGATAAATATTCACTTATGATGAGTGGATGTGTATATTTGGTTAGACGATCAACAGTAAACCATATTAAATTACTTATTAAATAGTATTTGTTTTGATAGTTAAATTTCCAAAGTTATTTTTTCCCATTTCCATAAAGGAATAGAAATAGGTTTCATCACTCCTCTAGGTTGATTTCTCACATATTTGACTTATGATGAAACTAATCACATTGATACATATTCCACAATATCACTGTTTTTTTGTCCCACCAAAAATCTTATCTCAAATTTCTACACTTCGTGGTGGTACTCAAGTTTATAGGGAAATTCAAGTTGTGATAATAAACTAAAAATTACCCTTTTATCTCAGGTATTAATAGAAAACACAATCACATTCCAAATTTAATATTAATATCTTTATAAACAATATTGGCTATTTTTCAACCTTCACAACTTTAATTTTATTCTAAATTTTCTCATCATTGGAATGAGAAATTTATATTTTTTTAATAACGATGGTTTCACAAAAATATTAAATGTTTTGAGGCCTCTTATTCAAAAAAAATTCCCACATTAATCTTTACTAGATCCATAAGCATATGATCCCTCTAAATATTCATCTGGTTCAGAATAGTGGGGTCTTTCATTTTGAATGTATATATTACCTTATTTTCATTCCTTGGATTTTAGTGTATCGAGAAATAATAATACATCTGTAGCTCATACCATTTATTTTGTAATTTATTAATGTATTTATAATAAAATATATATTTTAGGATTTTATTATCTTTGTATATATAATATATTTCACCATATATATAATGTGTCTATATCATCAAGGAAAAAATTTTAGCGTCCAAATTAAGATAATGGGTTCGATAGTACTATTCATGGTTCTTCAATTACATTGATGAGTATGAAATATCATTATCAGTTTTCATTAGGAAATAACCAAATCCTATCACCAACGAACTACCATATGTCCCAAACCAAAAATATCTATATTGCAGAGTCAAAATCAGAGCATTGATCATTATCCTCATTGATTCATTGTAACATTCCCCACATCCCATTGTCCAAATAAATATGACACCTTTAAATGAAATCATGGTTAATGGGTTATCCAATCGGGGAAAATTCAGAATAATTCACCAATAATTGCCCTCAAAACCATTGAAACTACTACCTCAGTTATGGTCATTGATGAAGGCTATTCCATGACTATATTTTTCATCATAGGATCAACTGAGGTTCCATAAATGGAGAAAACATTTTAAAATAATGAAACAATTTTAATCCATACATCAAAATTTCTAAATTTTCAATACAACTCTTTAAAAATAAGTTTCTCGATAATGGCTCACAATTTATCCTCTTGGTCCTCATATCATTTATAATACAGAAATATATAATCAATGAATACAAAAAAATATCAATATATTCATTAAATACACTTTTCATTAGATCCATAAAAATAGAGGGAACATTAGTAAATCCAAATAAAATTTCTACATACATGTTATGTCCATAACATGTTCAGAATGATTTCTTCACACTTACTTCCTTCTTTTTCCAAAATTTATCATACCCAAAATGAAGATCAATCATTTAAAAATATTATCCTCTATGAAGATTATCAAATAAGTCATCAATATATGTTAGATAAAATGTGTTCAACGTTATAATAGTGTTGATTTTCCTATAAACAATTCATAGCATTAAGATTATGACTATATCCTTAATTAAGAGAGAATTTGATACCATAGTAAAATACTATGGAAAATAAATCACTTATCAAACAACTCCTACAGATTTTTCATTATCTTCAGTAATTACAAAGATGATATTTTATAAGGATTTATTGATATTGTTCTTTTTTTACGATTTAATCAATGGATAACTCAACTTGGAACATTAGAGAACGTTCTTGTAATTTTAAAGGAAATACATCAAAGTGTTCTTGTATAATATATACATCCTCAATTTTAAGACTACATGATACATCCCATGATTGTGTCTAATCATCCTTCCTAATAATCTCATTTAGTATTGATACTAGGATGGATCTGGACATGTCTTAGATGATGATTTCTCTTCTCTAAAGATAATGAATTCTACATTTTCATCATGAATAAAAAATTTGTTCTTCTTGTAATTAAATTTTGGAATCAAATTTTGAAAATCAGCCCATCCCAAAGATAATATTAAATTCAATCATATATATGATAAAAAGGTCAACAAATAAGAACATTTCTGTGTAAAAATTTGGACTACCTAACAAATAATTATTTTAGTGAGAGATTATCTTTGAGTTTTGACTAACAACTCCCTTCATAAATTATAGGGGAATAGCTAATATTCATCAAAAAATTAAAATATCTAAAACAGTTGAAGGTTCAAATATTAAATATAGAATTATATAAATTTAATGATAAGATTATATTATCTTCCAATATATCAATTGGTAGATCAACCTTAGATGTTGTGATCTTATATGATGGTCCTTCTCCCCTTAGAGTAACTACCTAAAAATTTATAATGATATTTTTTCCAATAATAAATGTCTTCTAAAAATTGTATAATATCAATAAATTGAAAAAGGCATACCAACAAAACATTGTCTCTTTAAAAGTGATCATTAAATTGGAATTCAATGATTCCAATTAAAATTCCAAATATTAAACATTAAAAATATATAAAAGAGAATCATAAAAATGGGAATGTATAAATCTCTCCAATATAGTAAAATAACTTCATCCACAATAAATTTAATAAAAAAACATTAGTAAACTAATAAAAATCTCATTCAAATTAAAATATATAATTAAGTAGTTTTGTGTTGAAATTTGTGTGAAGGAAGTAACTAGATTCTATAAGGTGTAAATGTATATGTGCCAGTTCAGACAAACTGTTATATAACCATTAGTCAATATAAATTTTGGTTAATTTGTCCTTTGGAGATTATATCCATGGATGATAATTTTTCTATTATAATTGGTGTCTATAACTACTAATAAAAAATCATAATTGATATAAAAAGGATAATTTATGGCCTTAACTTGTAGAGCTATATCATTTGATGTCCCTTTATTAGAACATATGAGGGGGGTGTAATCATTGGGGTTCACCCATGAACAATATCATGCTGAGAAACAGCTAGTGAAGTTTTTGTGAAATCACATAAAAGGGAAGTTTAAGTTAGTGGAGATTACCACTCATTCATTGTTAGTCATGGCTCAATGTGAATCTTAAATCATCGCACACCTTACCCTTATGGTGTATTTAGGTGTAATATGGGGTAATGTGTCCATGCCGTAGTGTAAATTCCATATTACAAATAAAATTATTATTCTATCAATTTCTATTATGAATATATTTTATTAATAAAATATATGTTTAGTTGACATGATGTTCATAATTTTATTTTTGTATGAAAATATAACATTATTTAATTTTTTTAAATATATATTATTTTTATAAAAAAACCCATGTTTTCTAAATAGTATTATTTTTTGTTATACAAAATTTTATAACACATTTATTTAGCAAATAAATGAAAAAATAATTTTATAAATCCCTAGGAAATTTTTTATATTTGTTAGAAATTTTATTAACCCATAAAACATCTATTTATAAATAAATAATTTTTTATTTACATAGTAAAATTATCATGTTTAAAGAGTTTTTTTGGTACAATAACCATAATTTTAGAAATAAAAAATTCAAAATTTTGTTAAAGTTGATTTATGAGAATTTTCAAAAATATTTATATTTCATGGGTAGTAAAATAATTATTGTATGGTTTCCGTATATTTCATAACATCATATTTATGTCATAATGATGTAATAATTATATAAAATATTTGATAACCTAAATCATTTTATTTTATTAGTATTTTTTATTTTAATATTTTTAGTAAATTGTTTCTTTTATAGGTGACATTCAAATGTCTTCAAATTAATATTTGATATGAAAAACATTACATAGTGGAAACATTACATATACATTCCAAAATAAGTAATGATAATTGACTCTCAGTTCTAGTGGATTTAAATAACATAAAATGTTACCTAAATTTCAAAAACCAGGAGAAAAATATAGGGGTAAGACAATGGCTATTCATTTTCTGCAACCTATTTTTCGAAGTCCTATATTTGGAAATAATTAAAAAATCGTCCACTTTTTCTAAAAACAACAATCCATTTTTCCATTTCCATTCACACCAAATACACCCTTCACAATGTCCTGGTGATTTTTCCTCTCAATGATTCTCGCCAAGGTTTTCTCAATCCCCCTATATTCCATATTCATTTTTTGGGAACAACACTTCGTGGTAAGGGTAACCTTCACTTATCTTTTCCATTTAAGAGTCCTTTTGTGGCATGTCATCCAAATGCAATGAATATTCCTTTTACTAACATTTTTTAATCCAATTACTATAATATGAGTATTTTATTAATGGGAGGCCCATATCCCCTCAAATTTTCTAATTTTTTAAAACCTTATTTTATACACATCATGTTGTAATATTTTATTCGCAATGTTTCATCTTTTATAAGAGAAATTATTTTTAATTTTTATTTGAATAAAAAACATAATTTCTTTTAAATATGTATTTAAAATTATTTAAAAATGTAATTTTGTAAGAACCTAGACCTTCTTTTCAGGAATGTTATCCTTTTTTTGGTCATTTTTGAGAAAAATAGGAAATTATGGAAATTTTCTAAGTACAGGCCTTGTACTTTTTGAGTACACGTCGTGTACTTCCTTGCCGCAGCAGGCCGTGTGTTGGCCGTGTAGTCACCACACACACGGCGTGTGGGAGTGACATGGAGGGCGCTTAATATGGAGTACAGAAAAGGTGAGTACACTCAGTGTACTTTCTTTATTTTCATTAAACACATTGGGGTCATGTCTGACAGACAGAACTCAATTCTTTTAGGTTCCACTCGTCTGAGAGCACTGAGCAGAAATAGATATTCGACGAGCCCCAGAGCCATCATCTATCCTCCGATTTAAAAACTGTCGGTCACATTGGAATCACATCGGTGAGTCCTCTCTTCTTCTGGAACCTCATTTCATGATTTCTCTTCTTTTCCATGTTATAATGGGTTGAGGGTTTGAGATGTTTTCTTAGATCCATGACATTCTAAAGAGATTCAATATTTGAGGTTCAATTATATTGATCTCTTAAACCTGAGGTAGGTGGTTTGTGCCTTTATGTGTGTAGTCATTGAGTTTTTTGTGCAAAATTTTCCAATACCCATGAACGGGGTATTTCACATTTACTTTTTTGGCCATATTATTTCTATTCTCTGCTAGTACGCCAGAGTAGATGATTTTTTATTGTGAATTGGGTGAATGTTTTTGTTTTGGATGTATTTCCCATGCATGTTTTCATGTTTTTACCTTTGGGTATTGTTTAACTGTATGTTTGTTTTTACTTTCCCAATCCAAGTATTATAGGATGGTGTGAATTTTCTTCTGTTATGATGTTGTGTTATTGATTGTTAGAGAAGTTATTCTTGAGTTTGACCATGGCCATTACACGCTACTACACTTGGATGACTTACACAGGTTCATGAGAACCAAGTGTATATATCATAGGGAGAATGGACGATGAGCACCTTCCTAGAGTGTCTCAATAATTTTTGATGCGAGACCATAGGTGTAATTGACTTTGAGTGCATTACCATAGTGTCTGTAGTTCCTCAACACATGCAACTTGGGGAATGATTAGTTGAGTGCATCCTCAGAGCACCTTTAGTAATGATACAAGATGATAGGGGGAATTGATGGTGATTTCATCCTCAGTGAGTCTATGCTTATAATGAACTGGAGGGGTTAGACTGAGTGTACTTCCCAAAGGTTTTCTTGTACATGTAAGGTAGGGCCAGAGGGGATATGATGTGAGTACTTCCTAGAGGGGTCCCTATTGTGTTATTTGCATGTTTAGTTGTTACATGTTGTGTGGCCTTTTAATTCTTTTAACTGTGCATTATTTACTGCTTAGGGATTTTGTGATTACTACTTTCTGTACATTTAGCTGCCATATTCTCACTGACTTTGAGGCATAGATTATCGGTTGGTTTCCTACCAAGATTTAGTACACACTCTATTTCTATCATGCGTTTGGGCCCAAAGAGATTATATTGTTGCGGGTATAGATAAGGGAAAGCGCCCTTCTACTTCATGTACATAACCTGTTGTGGAGATGGAGAGAATGGTACCAAGCTATGGTTTGCGATGCTGAGGAGTTTTTCAGTTTCTTTTTCACATTGGTTTAGAACTGTTGTATTCCAGCATTGTGACTATTTGGTTGTTTTCCATGACATATGTATCATGAATCATTTTATATATTTGTTCTCCGGTTTATACTATCAGTCTTCTGTTGTTAATGTTGGATTTCATTACTACTTCTTCCGCTCTTGCATGTATTTTTTTCTTCCACTGTGTACTCTACCAATGAAGGCATAGTTTCCACACTATCACACCCAAGGACCTCGCTGCTAGTCGGCTGCCTTTAGGGTTTGGGGAAATGTTCATGAGGCCATGTGACCAACAGGGTACTGGGCACCTCAAGGTGGCTTCCGGAACCGGGATGATACAAAGTGGTATCCGAGTGCAGGTTTCTTTGCTCTTTACTTACTATTTGGACCCTTAGCCAGGGATAGGACAGAATAGGTACATGGTAATAAGCTATGCCCAATAGTATCTAACCCGTGTATAGGGAAAAGCCAATCTACCTCGTTTAAATTCAACTTGTGTCTGGTTTTTCAATTATTATAGTTATTCTGATTTCACCTTGAGTGATTAAAATGATTTGGGCTATTGTTGTTGATGTTATTGAGGTTCCATTTCTGTTTCAAATTGATGAGATGATTGTATTCCATCTCATGTATCATATAGGCACTTTCTATAAATAACATGTCATGCATTTTTTCCATGCCATCTACGATGCATTAGTGATTTCATGATGTTGTGATAGATGATGTGTAAAATATGCATGTTGTTTTGGTAGCTTCCTTGATAGAAATACATGTTGTTTGATAGGGTATTGTTTGTGTAGAGATTCGGTTGAATGAATGCCAAACATTGGTTTTTGAGGTGTTATGAGCCCTCATGGACCAGAATTGGGTGGATCATTTCTTTTTTTCAATATATAACTTGTATATGATACCAAACATTGATTCGTGGTGAGAATGGGACCTCACGGATTGGAATTTGGCACTTTTGATGCCATTTTAATTGTTTTCTGGGTTCCAGAGTTTTTTCTAAGGCTTATTGTCCGAGAAAACCACGAATACACGCCGTGTAATGTTAAGTACATGTCATGTGTTCTTCTATTTGGGATGAAACATTTTTTCTTATGTACTCATTGTGTACATCCTGTACATGTCGTGTATTCTCTTAATGTGTCAAAGGTCGTGTTGGAAGAGACACGAGATGGGGGAATGTCTGTAGTTAACACATTGTGTATCAATTATACACACCATTTCGTGTCGACCTCGTGCCCACCATTGTCACTAGAAACACTGGTTGGTGGAGTCATGTCTAATAAACATTGTGTGTCATCTAAACACGTCGTGTAGTTTGACTCGGGTACCCAACCATGTCACGAACAACACAGGTTGGTGTTACCCGTTCAAATACATGTCGAGTCTGCATTGAACATGCTATGTAGTCTATCCCAGGTACTCGGTCGTGTCTTGAATAACACAGGTTGGTGTTATCCTTTCACATACACATTGTGTCTCTCTGAAATGTGTCGTGTAGTGTGAGTCATGTGTCAGGCCGTGTCACTAACAACATGGGCCAATTGAATCTTGTCCAGTACACATCATGTACCGTCCATACACGCCATTTTGTGTCGTCCCCATGCACACTCGTTTCACTAACATCAATGGTTGGTCGAGTCGTGTTTAATACACACTGTGCGCTGTCTAAGGACGCCCTATAGTCCCACCCAGGTACCCATCCTTGTCACGAAAAACAGGGGTTGGTGTTACCCTTTCACATACATGTCGTGTCCACCTTGAACACGTTTTTTAGTCTCACCTAGGTACCCATTCGTGTCACAAACAACACGGGTTGGTGTTATCCTTTCTCATACATGTCGTGTCCATATGGAACACATGGTGTAGTTATATCCATGTGTTAGGACGTGTCACTAACAACATGGGCCAAGTGAAGCTTTTCTAGTACACGCCATGTCTATCTTGAACACATCGTGAAGTCTTGTCTTAGGGGAGCCATGTGGCTTATCTGTGTAGAAGGTATTGGGAAGGTGAAGATGATTCAAGTACACACCATGTTTTAAGAAATCACACCATGTTTTTGGGGTGTTACACGACAAGTTTAGGATGGAGTACACGCCCAAGTGAATGACTTTAGGGAACATGTCATGTAGGAAATGTACACGCCATGTAGTCATGTTCTGTAAAACATCAGTGGTTTCTTCCTTCTGTTCCAACTATTCACTCCTTTTTTTCAATCATTGATATCTTGTTGTAAGGTGTGTACTGGACCATGCAGAGTAACACCACCAAGACATCCTCCAGTTGTACGTCAGTGTCCAGGCAGTGATCAGACACTGGACATGGTCGATCCGGGACTACCTGCTGATCCTTCGGTTCTTTAAGTGTTGGAACAAGCCATTATACCTAAGGTAGGTGCCGATTCAATGTTCAAGGAGGGATTCTTGATGATGAAGTTGACCTTTCAGGGAGCATCGACTCCTTCCCCTTTGATGGTTGATTTTATGAGGTTCTTTCAGTAGCTGCATCATTCCTCATTATTTGGGGAAGGAGGATCTCATGATACAGACTCATGGCTAGAATCCATGCTAAGGATCATTGAGAAAATTGAGACACCTCCAGATAACTGGGTAAATCATTCTACCTGCATGCTCCAAGACACATCAACGTGATGGTGGGGTGTGATCTCATAGGCGGGACACCAGCTGGTTATGGCATGGGATGAGCTTGAGCGCATCTTCTTGGACTACTACTATGACAACACGTTCAAGAGCAGCACCATCAGTTTCTCAGCAGTCTTGGAACATGAGTTCTTATAGACATTCAATCCGAGGTGGAGGTCATGGTTGTGGTAGCCAGTCACCCTGTTTTCAACGAAAATAGAGTGGATCAGCTCAGAGTGGTCAGGTAGGGTCACAGGGCTGCTGTACAGGCCAGACTTTTATAGTGGGGAAGACCCTACGGGAGTAGGATCCCGGACCTTTACCTTTCGAGGTACGATCTTATTTTCCTCAGTTTTAGCCTTTTATCTTTTTGATACAGGTGATTCCCGTAGCATTATGTCTGTTATTGTCGTGGAGAGCCTTAGGCTTCACATCTTTTCTTCTGCTGATATCATGATTCTATACACACCGTTGGGGACTATAACTACTATTGTATGTCAATTCTTAGAGTTTCCTCAGGAGGTTGGTGGGGTTCACTTCCTTTGGGATCTTTATATCTTATCGATGATAGGGTGTGATTTCATTCATGGGATGGACAGGTTAGTTCCATACCAGGAATTCGTTGACTGTTATCGCAGCAGGGTGAGTTTCATATCTCTAGAGGGTGGATCTTTTCTAAATAGGGTGATTGGGACGTACAGGTGAGAAGAGTGGGTCCATAGCATCATGGGTTGGGAGGAGTTACATCCAATATTGCTAGTCATTATCTGGATTACCTGGGGACTTCACAGTTAGACTTCCCTCGAGTGGTGGATCATTTCAGAGTTTACTTTTAAGATAAATTTTTAGGTTTTCCTCTAGAGGGTGAGGCAGACTTCTTGATTGAGAATGTGTCAAGTGCGTCACCAGTGTCCAATACTCCTTATAGGATGGATACAGATGAGTTGTAGGATCTCAAGGAGCTGTTGGAGGAGTTGCAGGAAAAGGGTTTCATCCAACCCAGTACTTCTCCTTAGGGTTCGCCTGTATTGTTTACGAAAAAGGAAGATTGTACCTTTAGGATTGGTGTGGACTATTATAAGTTGAACTAGCTGATGGTCACGAACTGATATCCCTTTCCCAGGATTGATAATCTCTTTGATCAGCTTCTAGGAGCCCGATTTTTCTAAAAGATTTACTTGATGTCCGGTTATCATCAGTTTCACGTTAGACCATATGATATACCTCATTAATTATTCCAGAGTAGGTATGGTCTATAAGAATATGTGGTTATGTTGATCAGTCTCACTAATACGCTAGTACTTTTTATGGATCCGATTAACTGACTGTTCCATCCATACTTGGATTCCTTCATGGTGGTCTTCGTGGAGAATATCCTGGTGTACTCTAACACTCGACCTGACCATGCTACCCATATTGATATCATTTTGAGTACACTGAGGGAGAATATGTTATATGATAATCTTTCAAAGGTGAACTTTTGGATGGACCAGATTCACTTCTTGGGATAATTTATCTCATAGGTAATACTATCAGTAGATGCATAGAATGTGAGAGTTGTAGTTTCCGGGGATCAGCCAAAGTACATCTTTGAGGTAAAGGGTTTTCTAGGGTTGGATGGATATTAAAGATGTTTCATATAGGGATTTTCATTCTTAGAAGAACCACTGACAGGTCTGACTAAGAGGGGGGGGGGGAAGTTCATATGGTCAGATTCATGTGATTCAGCCTTTTAGGAGCTGAAAACGAGGTTGACTTCAGCACCGAAACTAGTCTTTCCAGATCCAGGAAAGAGATATACTATATAATATTATACATATGGTATTGGTCTGGGAGATGTTCTTATGAAGGGTGATGGAGTCATTGTATAAGGGTATCGGCAGTTTAGGCCACATGAGAGGAATTATCTGACGCATGGTCTGGAGTTGGCAGTTGTTGTTCATGCCTTAGGCTATTGGAGGCATTATCATTTGGGAGAAAATTTAGGTGTTTTCACTGACTAAAAAATCTCAAGTACATCTTCAATCAGCATTATCTGAATTTGAGATAGCATATGTGGGTTGAGTACCTACATTCCTTTGACTTTGAGCATGCCTATATTCCTGGGAAAGGCAACACATTGGCTGATGCATTAAGTAAGAGGTCTCAGATATATGGATTTTAGGAGGATAGCAGTGAGTTGAAGATTATGGCTCTATTGTTTAAGATGCATTTTGATGTTCATGACAATCAGGAGAAGATATTCCTTTCTTCTATAGCTGTTAACTCTACTCTTTTGGATCAAGTTCGAATGAGGCAACTATTAGATTCTGATTCCCTAGTCCTAAGGGAAAGTGTCTCATGAGAGGACCCTATTCCTAGATGGACTATAGGTGAGGATGAGATCTTGCATATCCAGGGATGCATATGGGAGCCACTAGATTTTTGTGAGGAGATGAGGGTGATTTTCATTCATCAATTTGAGAAGTTCATCCTAGCATCACCAAGATGAAACGTGATCTACACCATCAGTATTGGTGGCCATGTATGAACAGGGGAATTGCTGGTTTTGCCACGAGGTGTTCCACTTGTCAGTAGGTGTAGGCAGAGCATCAATGACTATCAAGGCTTTTACATAAGTTACCCATTCCCGATTGGATGTGGAATGATGTCATGATGGACTTCGTGACCAGCTTGCCAAGGTCGCCTCGGGGAATGATGTCTTTTGGGTTGTCCATGACATACTCATGATATTTTCTCACTTCATTCCAATCTAGTAGACCTTTAGTGTTTATGAGTAGGGACACTTGTACATCTATTATATTTTACATCTACATGGAGCTATACACACCATTGTTTCAGATAGGGATGCATGTTCTAATTCTTGGGTCTGACATGGCCTTTAGAAGGATTTCGTAACACATGTACTTTTGAGTATAGCTAACACCCCCATACAGATGTCCAGTCTGAGCATATGATTCTGTTGCTTTAGGACATGATCCAGGCATACATTATGGATTTTGGAGGTTCTTGGAAGAATCATATACCTCTTGTTGAGTTTTCCTACAACAAAAGTTTTCAAGAAATGATTCAGATGGAACAATTTGAGGCTTTGTATGGTAGATCATGTTGAGAAACCATATGTTGGTTGGAGGTAGGAGAGGTAGCATTGTTGGGACCTCGTCTTGTTCAAGAGACCACAGAGCATATAAGGTTGATTCGGAAGAGGATGGCTACTGCACAGTCGCGAAAGAATACATACGATGATCAATGGAGATGACCTCTAGAGTTTGAGGCCTGTTATCTGGTTTTCCTGCGTGTCACACCAAGGTTGGGACACAAGAGGATTATGAGACAGGGTAATCTTTCACTGAGGTACGTCGGGTCATTTGTGGTGTAGGTGAGAGTTGGGATGGTTACCTATCAGTTGATGTTACCTCAGATGTATCGAGATATGTAAAATTTCTTCCTTGTTTCTCAGCTTCAACATTTATTTTTAGACCAGTCTCATGACTTTCTACCCGAGGAGGTTGAGATTGAAGTGAATGCATCATTTGAAGATAATCGTATCCAGATTTTGGATCACAGTAAAAAAATGTTCTCCATGGCCAGTCTGTTTGTGTGGTATGGGTTCTATGGAAGCACCGGAGAGTACAGGATGATACTTTGGAGAGGGTGGCCGATGTACGTGCTCAGTGGATGGAATTGCTCAGTGTTTCTTCCTCTATACTGAGCTAGAGAAATTCATGGACAAATTTCTTTATGGTGGGAATTTTTTAAGAACTCATACACTTTTTTCTGGTATGTTTTCCTTTTCTGGTCGTTTTTTATAAAAAGATGAAATTCATGACATTTTCTATGTACATGTTTAGTAGCTTATGAGTTCAGGCCATATACTTCCTTACCACAATAGGTCGTGTAGTCACCGTAGACATGGGGTGTGGGAGTGACATGGAGGCTTCTTAAAGAGGAGTTCAGAAAATAAAAGTTCACATCATGTATTTCTTTTTTTTCATTAAACCTGTCGGGGTTTCATCTGATGGAAATAACTCACTTCTTTTAGGTTTCATTCATCCGAGAGCATCGAGTAGCAACATATCATCAATGAGCCTCCGATACTCCTTCCTTCCACTGAATCAAACACCGTCGGTCATGTTGGAATCACATTGGTGAGTCCTCTCTTCTGCTGGAACATCGTTTCATTATTTCTTGACTTCTCCATGTTATCGTGGGTTGAATGTTTTAGACATTTTCATAGATCTATGGTGTTCTAAGGAGATTATAACTTCTAGGTTTTTGTATATTGATCTCTTATCCCCTGTGGTAGGTGGTTGGTTCCTTTATGTGAGAAGTCTTTGAGTTTTATGTGAAACATTTCCCAACACCCATGAACGGGGTATTGCACGTTTACCGTTTGTCCCTATTATTTCATTGCTATGCTGGTATGCCTATGTAGATGATTATTTATTGTGAATATGGTGAATTGTTGAACTTTTGATGTATTTATCAAGCATGTTTTCCTATTTTTCCCTTTGGGTCTTGTTTTCCTGTATGCTGCTGTTTACGTTCCCATGCCTAGTTTTATAGGATGATTTGATTATTCTTATGTTATCATTTTGTGCTATAGAATGCTATCCAAGTAGTTCTTTAGGTGGACCATGGTCGTTAAATGCTGCTACACTTTCGTGACATACACAGGACCGTGAGAACCTAGTGTATAGACCATAGGGAGAATGGATAACGAGGGATTTTCCAGAGCCTCTATAATTGTTTATGCGAGACCATAAGAGGAATTGTTGTTGATTTCTACCCCAGAGTGCCTGTAGTTCCTCGACGTAGGCCATAGGGGGAATGAAATGTTGAGTGCATCCCTAGAGCACCTTCAGTACTGATACGATACTTTAGGGGTAATTGACGGTGAGTGGTTCCTCAAAGAGTCTATAGTTAAGCAGAACCAGAGGGGTTAGACTTAGTGTACTGCACAGAGGGTTTCTTGTACTTATTAGGTAGGACCAGAGGGGATAATATGGGAGTACTTCCTAGAGGGTTACTTGTTGTGTTATTTTCTTGTTTAGCAGTTTCAAGTTGTGTGGTGTTTTTAATTATTTGAATTGTGGATTGTTTACTGCTTAGTGCTATCATGTTTACTGATTTCTGTACTTTTACCTACCATATACACATTGACTATTAGGCACAGATCTTAGGGTGGTTGCCTACTGGTATATAGTCTCACACCCTATTTGGGTCATGCTTTTGGGCCCAAACAGATTATATTGTTCCATGTATAGATAAGGGAATGTTCCCTTCTACTTCTGGTACATGACTTGCTGTGGAGCTGGAGAGAATGGGACCAAGCATCCACTTCTGATGCTAAGGATTTTATCTATTTTCTTTTGAACGTTGATCTAGCACTATTTTATTCTATCATTGTGACTGTTTGTCTATTTTCCTAGACATATATATCATGCATCATTTTATATATGTGTTCTCCTATTTGTAATTTTAGTATTCTCCTGTTACTGTTGTATGTCATTACTACTACTTCCTATCTTTCATTCATTGTTTTCTTCTTTTGATTACTCTAGAAATGAAGGCATAGTTTTCCCACTATCACACATGAGGACCTCAATTCTAGTCAGTATCCTCTAGCATTAGGGGAAATGCGCTTGAGGCCATGTGGCCAACTAGGTATCGGGATCCTCTGGGTGGCTTCTGAAACTGGTACGTTACAAATCTGTTATGGATTTACATACATGTAACCAAAATTTCATTTTTTTGGTTAAAAATGATATAATGGTCATGTCTTTAATATCTATTGTATTCCATGATTTTTTTAATAAGAACGCTCTTTATTATCAATGGTTTATTAATGAGATTATTTTATATGTGTATCCCATTATACAAATACATATGAAGGGTTCACATTTATAGAAATTCAATTTATTGGGTAAAAAATTTAATATCAATATATGACATGTTTTATGATACCTTGTTCAATAACCATGGTAATTTTCAATTATGATACATTGCTGGTAAACCTAGGTGATATGCTTATTAATTTTTCATTTAAAAGTCTTAATTGCATTTTTATGTAATGACTCATGTTCATATTTTTATTATTTGACTCTTGATCATTCTTTTCTATTATGGTTCATGTTCTTGTTGATATGTATCAATATCTCATTCAATAATTCTCTCTTAATTTTTCCGTTAATGGGTTTCATACTCACCCCTTTCCTTTGATGGGTGTCCCCCTCATTTGAGATGTAGCAAAATCTCCCTAGAGTGAACCCGTGAATATGTATTAATTTTTATTTAAAATAATGTTTTATTTTTTCATGAATTACATACATTAAAACTAAGAAAATAAAATTAAAAAGATCCCTTTTTGTACTATTTAATTAAACCATACATAAAAAATAGAGGGATTCTATTATTCATAAGAAAGGATAACTTAATTATTTGTGTAAATTGGTAATTGAAAACATTATGAATCCCCCTACAAAAAAGTCTAAATAAATGAGAACAACCGTGTATTTTTTTTGCTGTATTATATAATTACATTATGAGAAAGGAGTTTGTGCCTGCATACAATTAAGTGGATGTGTCTCTGAAGCATATACACCTAGGGAAAAAACTAAAAAAACCACTTTGACCAAGAATTGAATAGTGAATATTTCAGGACAACAGGCCTCGATATACTATATGTTTGAAATTACTATGGATATGTTTGTTTAATGAAAATATTTTTGTGAACCATTTTTAAGGATGTATTTAATATCTAATTGTTACTATGGGATATTAATTAAACATTTAAGAATTTTGTTTTAAGATATAAAATATTATTAGAATTATATGTCTTGAAAAGCCTGATTATCTATAATGATTCCTTGTTTTAGAAAATTGATTGGATATAGGAGGAACATCATAAATGATGACTGAAATAGACAATGCACTGAGGGTGTCTTAATGGAATATATAATGGAAATATCCATGGGGATAATGAATAAACTAACTCGAGTTATGAATAAAACCATGAATCAAGTTGAGGGAATGGATTCACCTCTAAGGAAACTATATTCTATTGAGGCCTTTATGCTTCATTGAAAACCTTTTTAACAGAATGTATAAACCCATTTATTTCCAAAAAAATAGATAATCAATATAGAAAACATATTTTATATACACCATTTTTTGGTGAATTACAATGTCACCCTAGCAGTATACCACTTAGAAGGGGAAGCTTCTTAGTTTTGGGAACTAATTAAAAACCTGAATCCAGTAATCCAGATCAATTAAATAGAGCGGTAAGAATTAAAGTAATATTTTTCAATAAATATTTCCCCCATTTGATTCCATCGAAAGTGGAAAATGAATTCCTACTACTGAAGCATAAGGAAAATGATTTAGTGAGATGTTATGAAATGATGTTTGCAAGACATTGTTGATACACCTCTATCATTTTTGTGGATCCTAAGGGAAAGGTTGATAGATTCTTTTGTCAAATAAGACACCATCTGTGGAATAATCAATTGAGTTAAGACAATAATAGAAATAAGAATATAGTGCAGAGTGATATGATGATTGAATTGGAGTTTGGAGAGATGCAATGGTCACATTGATTCAATGAAAATAAGAGGTTATTAGATCAAAACACAGGGAGGAACTTTGATCATGGAAGCGGGGGACTAAAATGAAAATCCCTTCATGAAACAAATGTGTGATGAAAAATTTGAGAGATTTTTTTATTTTGAGTGGAATGTGCTACTAATGTGGGGTAGATGGTAATATATCTTGAATCAATCATGGTGTGGTGAATCCTTATCTTATCAACACTAATGAAAAGATAAATATGGTGTATGAACAACTCAATAATCAATGCATCTTGTTTCTATAGGTGGGACACATTTCCAATAAATGTCAAAATCAGAAGATAATGTAGGGTAACCAATATCATCCTCATCATTGGTCATGGGTGCATGGCCTGGAATTTTCAATCACAATGGCTAGAGTGGAGGCTCCATCTTATGTGGTGGCAGGTGCACTTGTTTTTATCTCAAAGATAAAAAACTACATTCATTGATATTGGTTCTATGCATTCTATTGTTTCATTCATGTTTCAACAGAATATATAATTGATCCATGAACATCAATAATTTGAGTTGTCAGTGAAGAATCCTAGAGGGAATTACAATATCATCAATCGTTTTAATAAACTCTTTTATTAAATTTTGTGATTACAATATCATCGTAAATATTATTGTCTTTAACATAGTGGAATTGGACAATATACTAGAGATGGACTAGATATCAATGTATAATTCTATGATCAAATATAGAGGAAAGAAAATATCAGTTTTCTTGAATGAATAACCAAAATTTGTTTTGAAAGGATAGATATCCTGGACGTTGATGTTTTTTAGAAGCATGTCCCATGGATTTTTTATAGTGATTCTCAGTGAATTGGGATAAGGAAATGACAGTATACACATATAAAATGTTCCGATCATTCAAGAATACAATGATTTATTTCTAGAAGAGTTTCGTAGAACAACCCCCAATATAGAGGGAAATTTTTTCATTGATATCTTACAAGAATCCAAGATGATATCAATAAAACCAAATAGAGCAGAAAATATGGAGTTAATGAAAATAATGAAAACCCATCATGATGTTCTAGAAAAGTTATTTATCTGACCAAGTGTGTCTCCATGGAAAAAATCCATTCATTTTTTGAATAGAAAGGAGGGATGGATGCATATATTCAGCGATTATAGAGATCATAATTGGAAGATACTGAAGAAAAAGTACCATGTTAAAGTTCCAAAGGAATGAATAACAACCAGGAGGAGGGGTTAATCGGTTGTTCAAATTTTTAATGTTTTAAAACATTGAGAAACTTATCCCCTAAAACCTATTAAGATTTATATTCTAATAAACTTCTATTAAATACTAATGCATATAAAAGTATAAAACCAATTATATTACAAATGGATTATTAGGTTTGGCCTTATATTTAGAGTCTACATCAATTCTATTTCCACTCCCATGGGTATATGGAAATCCACTGTTATGATGAAGTTAATACAACTTGATCAAACTCTTGTTAGGAACCATCTACCTCCTAATAGAAATGATTATACTAACTCTTTTATAATTACAATGTTTTCTTATAAAACAATTTATCCAAAGAATAAAATAAATACTGTTCCGAAACTAATCCATAGTATCTCAATTTGAATCCTCAGTCTTATTTGGCAGGATCCAAGTTTCTCAATCTGATGACTGTAGATTAGATTTTATCAATAAAATGAGTCTAGATCTAATTATCTCAATATGATATGTCTATATACAATTTTATTAGAAAGATAGAATAAATATAATAAACCCATATTCATTATATAAAAATAAAAAACTACTGAAATTATCAATATGATATTTCTTATTCTGATTGATTTAATAGGATAATCTCAATATGATCGACTCAATACATTCTTCTTAATATGATCATGATCAATTCCATAAACAAACATTCAACTGTCTGATCCTCCTTATGAGACATCTACCAAATAATGACTCTCACTTTATTTCTTTACCTCTTCGCCTTTTCTATTTTTGTAAAATTTATAAATGAATTAATTATCTGTGAATTAATTTATAAGAGAATCAGAAAGAAAAATGGGAAACTGGAAAACATTCCCCACTTCCTCAAATTTACAAATCTCCAAAAATTACTCACATTTAATCATCAACTTCAACTTATTCAAATCTCTTTAGATCCTTTGGATATTTACACAAAATTGAAAATCATCTTTGAAATCTTCAACTCCCTATAAAACATCTAGAATAATATTTTGGAGTCTTATTCATAATCATATCATTATGTTTTTTTTCTTTCTCTAATAAATAAAATTTCTATTTCATTATCATCACAAGATGATGAAATATTCATTATGTTGGAATATCTCATTATGATGCATATTACATTATGAGGGAAATCCAATTATGATGTAATTATTATTATGACATAATTCCCATTTAGGAACATTATAAATCATCAAAAATCACCAAAATTTAATCAAATATTTATCCATGAATTTTACCAGGATTTTTGTGGATGTCATGATCAGGTAAGCATCATCTAACTTGTTTAGATTGTATGAAAACATTATTACTCCCCACATCATTACATTATATTAGAACTCATTTGTTACAAAACAAATTATTCAATCCACAACATATTTCATTCTCATATTATGACAATGATAAACATCTAAGAAACAACAATTTTTTCATTCAGTGATTTTTGGACCTGATGATCTAAATCCAATGTAGATGAATCTGATGATCTGAACTCAATGATGGTCAGTCTGATTATATAATTACGATGGAATGTGTCCGATTCCGTAAAAAAAATTTATAAAAAAATATTAGTTTTCAACAAATACATAAACATTTCAAAAAAACATAATCATAATGGTTATTCAATATCCCAATTTATATTTTTTGACCAACCTCATTAACAACGTTTCCAACTCTCTGAATATTTTCACAACTCAAATTTTGAAAAAAAACTCATGTTTTTGATGACTTTAATCAAAACACATCCTATATCAAATGAGATTCTTAATACACCAAACCACTGGATAAAGTATTGTTTTTTAAACAATTCCATCTCTCTGTGGAGAGTAAATTGTGTGACCCTTTAAAGATAAACTCACCCTCAATTTAGTATTTTCCACTCAAACTATTTTTTATATCACTCTTCTTTTTCTCAAAATTTTCTTTTTTACTCTCCCCAATTTTATGATAACGACGTATTTAGATTCATTTATTAATGTTATGTAAAAAAATTAATACAAATTAAAAAAATGATACTTTTTATCCCCCAAAGAAAAAATAATCCAATGAACGGTGGGGATTTTTTGTAACAAAAAATTAAAAAGGCATAAGAGGAGGCTAAAATTGAATTTGTAGACTAAATTCGAAAAACAATTCATCAATAATTGTTTTCTAAATATATAAGCAATATTATAATTTGTTTAAATGTATTTGAGAAAAATATATCTATAAGTAACTCTCTATGTTATAATATGAAACATTATATCAATGTGTTTTGATCATTATTTATGAATAATATGATTATAAAGATAAATTTCACTCTTGTTATCCTGGTGTATATTTAATTTTTCAGAAACTTTTGATTTCAAATATTCTAGTCAAACAATAATCCACAATATTTTAGTAAAATGCAAAGTATCTACAACATATTTAGATTCGGTATTTCTCAATGTTACAGAACAATGTTTCATACTATGCCAACTCAAACAAAATTCCACAAAGAAAACTATTACTCCTTTGGATGATTTCTATCATTAATATTTATATCCCAATCTGTATTAGAATAACCATGAAACAACATATCAAAATTTCAAATATATAAAACCCATGTGAAGTTGTTCCTTTTACATATCTCAGAATCCTCTTTGCTTAAATCATATGTGATTGTTTCTTATTAATTTGATACCTTGCACAAAAATACACAATATAAATAGTATCAAACATTGAGTATGTAAGAAAAATAATACATCAAATCAAATTATGGAAGATTTTTTTATTCACATTAATTCTGGATTCATATTTATAAAACATTGTGCTTAGAGGAATAGTATTTAATTCATCTTTGGATTATTCCATCGAAACATTCTTTAACAATTTTCGAGAATACTTCTGTAAATATATGAATATTTATTTTCCCATGTTTTGAACCTATAATACATCAAATAATGATAATTAAACAAATACAGGCATTTCAAAATTCTTCTTCATTTCCTCCACAAATGATTAACAAATATCTTCTATACCACTAGTAAAAATTATATCATCCACATAAATATTTACAAATATGGACCCATAGTTAATATAATTCATATATCAGATGATATCAACTATTACTTTAAAAAAATTAAACATTATCAAATAATTTTAATTTTTATAATACCATAATCAATGATCGTTTTTCTTCCCATAAAATGATTTCTTAAATTTAGAAATATTATTGTTATCTTCATCAAATAGAGGTCCAGAAGGTTGTTCAATGTAGACATCTCCTTCAACCTCACCATTTATTAATATTGGCTTTACATCCATTTAAAAAAAATTTAATTCCAATGTCCTTCCACTAAGAAAAATTCAATTTGTTTTTAATCTTGAAACCTGAGAAAATTTTTATCAAAATCAACACAATCCACATATGCATAGCCCTTCCAATCAAGATGTTATTTGTTTCTTAAAACTTCTCCATGTTAGTTTAACTTGTTTTGGTAAACCCACTAGGTTACAAAAATAATTTTAATTGTTCTTTGGGAAGCAAGTTCTGGTGTTTTATTCTTTACAATCTGATCCAACTCTTAATTCATAACTTCCACCCATTATTTGAGTTGAATATCTTCTAAAAAAGATTCAGGTTTTTCTTTCAAGATAAATTATGTCAGATTATCAACTCTCTGTATTCTTCTTTTCTGAACTGGAGACTCATAATTTCCAATAATGTTTTTATATTCTATATATTTTTTATGGTATAGAATTTCCATGTTTGTTTCCTAACAGTAATTTCCTCATCACATGATTCTTCTGAATCTTGGTAAGGATGTTTTCATTTACAATCACTATTGTTGGAAGTCTCCAGTTTATCCTCCTCAACATTATAAACAAATTTTGTTAAGAAAATTTATTTTTAATTATCTTTACATCATATATATCCAAAGACGTTTAAAATCATTTGTTCATACTTTTTTAACTTATTTTATTTGGTGAATAACCCCTAAAATTTCCTTCATCAACATTCTCATAAATAAATCCCAAATTATTATTTTTCATTTTGAGAAATAATGGAAATCCAAAAACATTATAGTATTTCAATGAGGGTTTCATTATACCACATTTCAAAAGGATTTATGATAGTTTTCATACTAAACAACAATATATTTTGAACATGTATAGTTGCACTAATATCTAATATCAAATAAAATATTAATTTTTTCATTCATCTAACATACGTCATCCCATTTCCACCAATATTACATTATTTCTTTCTACTACCCATTTTTTGTAGGGTAAAAGGGTCTTGTAATTATGTTTTATACCTATATTTTTCAAAAATGTTTCAATTGTATTTCTTTGCAAAATGGTACAATTATCTATTCTCTACCTTTTTAGAAAAAACCCAATTTCTTTTTAAACATAGTCTTTATAGAATTTGAAAATATCAATATCCTATGACTGTTGATTTATAAAAATTATGTTTGTAATCTAAGTGAAATAATTTATAAATATGATAATGTATAAATCTACTTTTTTCATTGATTTATCATAATCCCACATGAATTGGAATGAATAAGATAATGTGGTCTAGAAGATTGAAACTCAACTATTTTATGTTTTTTAATCTTTTATCGTTTACGGAAAGCAATACAAACATCTTCATCTCTTCTTTAAAATTTGGGGAAATTCTCTATAGCATCACCATTAATTATTTTATTAGTGTCTTTCTACACATGGGGACTAATTCTTCAGTACCACAATTTGTTTTCATTATCAGTACTCATGTAACATAAGTTATTGACTCCTAATATTTGAAAGAGATTCATACCATTTCATTATAATTTTCAAATAAATTTTCCATATTTCATACTTTTGAATATACAAACATCTTTTCTAAAGACAAATCTGTTTCCATCATCAAAATGTTTACATACACTAAGTAATTTATGTTTCATCCCATCAACAAATAAAGCTTCTTTAGATGCCAACTATCCATCTTTAATCTCAGTCATTCCAAATCATATTATTTTTAAGCAACCATCATTATAAAAGGTAAATGATCCCCCATCATGGATTTTATGATATTTAAATATTTTTATATCACCTATCCTATGTGAATAAAAAATACTATAAATTATCCATGGTTTTTTTCTTTTTATTTTCTTTCAAAAATGTTTCTACAACAAAATCTCTTTCACATGCATTCTTCTTTCCAATTTTCATTTCTTTTATATATTATGAATGATTTTATAAAAGTATTGTCATATAGTTTCTAGTATGATGACCATTATAATCACATATTCCAAAAAAATATTCAAATAATTCATATTGATTTCTTGTTGTCATGATTCTTACATCTTGAGAATTTTATTTTTCAACATTCTTTAAGTTAAGAGAGTTTCTATTTCTACTTTAACTATTTCTTACACATTCCACATGCCTTATTCTATATAAGGATATGATGTGGAAAATATTATTATCCCTTTGACCATAGATTCCATAACACCAACAATAACCCTCAAATATTAATTTTCTACGAAAATAAGTTATTTCTCTAATAAATTTAATACAGGTTTGTAACTCCTTTCAACTCTAACATACTCCAGATATAAACCATATTTTCTTTGTATATTGTTATATAATTTTGATTATTTGATAACTATATTGAATCCTTTCACCACCCATGACATTCAAATACTTTTTTTGAAACATAAAATGTCAAAATAATTAAATGATACATTACGTTTGGGAAGAGAATATTTCACCTAAATCTCACATTGATCCTTCTTAATATCTTTATATAAGTCTCATATTTTACTTTCAAATCTTTGTTGATGTTCTCATTCATCTAAATCAAGGTAATTTTGGACTCAATATGTTCTATTAAAAAAATTTAACGACTTCTTCTTTACCTTACAACTTCTCACTTATATCTTCAATCAGCTTTCCCTATTCTGCAATTCTATTTTTGTAATTAAATATCTCTAGAATGTATTCATCCTCCTACAGGATAACATCTCTTATTACATAAGAATATTCTTCACAATCATTCATCAATACTGTATTTTCATTACTAAGATTTTTTTTCACAATACGTGTAAAATGTTCTTTTTTTAGTTAATACAATCAATAAAATTCGTCACCACCATCATCATTCTCTTAAGACTCTTTTGTTTTGTCATCTTTTTCAATAAATTGTCTGATTTTTTTTTGAAAATTCATATTCAAATAAAATGTTGTTTATTGAGTCTGATTTAAACTTCTTAATCAACAATATTTTTTTATTTTCTATTAAACATATTCTAGTATCTATTTGAATAATTTTATTCTTTATCATTTTTATACACTTATTCTATAGTGTTTTTTCATCAGAATCTTCTCAATAATCTCCAACATTCTTCTTAGGAAAATTCATAGAATAGTGTCTATAGTGACCCAACCTTTTATAATAATACAATTACATTATTTTAAAGATAAACAACATAATATTATTAGACATAGAGGATCCAACATATTATTGTCTTAGGAAAAGTAATACCATATATAAAAATTACGACATCATTCATGAACATTTATTTATTTCATTCTTCACTAGCTTTTTATTGGCTCTTGACCTCTCCTTAATACATGTAGTCACCTTATGATATACATAAAAAGGAATGATATAAAATCCATGTAATAGGATAGATAGGAACAATATAGTTTGGTATGAGAATAATCATAACCTAGGGAAAATAACATGAACTTTATCGGAATTATTAATAAAATACTTGAAATGTGGCAATAAATAAAAAATGAAACATCATGTCTAAGTGGTTCACTACTACACATACTTGAGAACAATGATATAATCTTTTTCCCAAACCATTTAATGTAAACTCATGAGATTCATCACATTACCCAATGTAATAGAGCAATGTATCATTCTGGGTGCACCCGTCACATTGAGACATTCATATAGCACTGTATAATTCTGGGCGCAATTGTAACATTGAAAGGTGTGTTTCTGAAAAAAGAGTGCTTTTGGAAAACATTTTTTGGCATGAACTTCAGTATAAAACATTAATATCCACAAATTGGTAGGATAATTATGAAAAAATTATTTTTTAGGAGTTTACATATTAAAAAGGGAGTGAAAGATGGAGAACCCGAAGAAAGAATGTTGGGTTCGAGATTTTCCCCTTACCTTGTATCTAAATGCTTTCTCCACATTATTGTCTAATATAACCTCATTTGATTCATTAATTACCAATTCCAAAAACATTTTCACATTAATATGGTTAATTATGGTTTCATTATGTTTTTTATTGGCCTTTGGATGTGTTATAGCGTTTAATAAACATTGTTTGGGAATGATTGTTTTTATTGTTTTCTTGAGTGGTTCACTTGTATTGATAAATGAACGTTCATGTAGAACTAGGATAAACATAAAGAACTAATATTTTATGTTATTAATTATATTAAATAAGTTAAAATGATTTTATAATGAATTATATTATATAAGATCTGTATGAATCATTAGATAAGGATTTATTTCTGATTGTTTGGGTTAAATGTGGTTGTTATTCGACCACAATAATAAAATTTGTCTATTCATTTAGTAATATGTACATAATTTAGTTCGAGACCATCAAATATGACATAATTTATATAAAATATTCTATTTCAACCATAAAAATGGTATCCTAACCATATATGAAGGTAGAAATGGAAAAAAAACATGTCCTTCTTGAATGTGATATATTAAAACCTCACGAACAACATTTTATTTTTAAAAATAAATGGAACGGGAGAAAGGAGTTCAATGGTATAATATCCTATTAGTATTCTAAAATTACTTTATATTTATTATAATAGTGTTACAATAACATTTGGTGAAGATATGGGGGTAGATAGAAACAAAAGTACAAGAAATTGACAGGAAATTAAAGGAAAAGAGGAAGAGATATTACATCTTGAATCCTCTGGTTGAGATCCAACTTAAGGGAACTTGGATTGGTCATTCGATGAGAACAATATCTCATGAACGTGGGGGAGGGGCTAGGTAAGATGCTTTGGTGGAGTTTAGGAAATACATGAATCTTGAGAGGTGTGAGGAAATGAGTGTGAGAAGGGTGGTATTCATAGTAGAGTGGAATGTGGTTTTCTCAATATAATATTCATTAATTTATAATTACTTCACAATAAATGGAATATTGAGTCATTCAAAACCATGAATAGTAATTTTATCGTGTGAATCCGAACCAATTGGTATTATATCAGCAAAACATCTTACATGACTCAATAATGATCATGTTTAGCTTATTTTGTAAATTATGGTTTTTCATTATTCATAAAAAATAAATGTATTTCCAAAAAATCCAAAATATTCACTCTAACCATTTTTCAACATGTAGAATAAAAATATTTATTTCATTATTCAGAAGTAATTTTCTAAACATGATTAATTTAATTTTTAAAATATCATAATTTACATGAGAAATACAGTTTTTCAAATTAACAATGATTTCATAAAGAATTAAAAAATTACGTAACGTCAGGTAAAATTTACATTAAACATGAATAAATAGAATTTTTAATTTATGAACACATTTTATGAAAATACATTTTCTTTTAAAATAATTCATTAATAATTATTATCATATTATGACTTACTAAAATACTAACACTTTTACTATGGTCAAATTGTCACTTTGTAGGATACCTAAATTTAATTTAATTAATTTGGGGTATGGTTACAATTATTTTGGATGATTTACTATTAATAAGGTTCATATTACTATTCATAAAGGTGAGTTACAATTCAACAAAAAGTGTGTTTTTTATCGGACTCCAAACATCTTACTGATAACAACCGTGTATGTTGGATTTTCAAAATTCAAAACAAAGAAGTTGAAATATTATTTTTAATGATCACATAGTATTTAGTATCATAATATTTCATTGTGATTATTAATGATAGTATACTCTACGGTATTATTATAAGAAGGTAGTTACATTGATAAATCATTGGGCCGTTACATTCCATCCCCCTTATAACATGTTTCCCTCGCAATTTCATTGCACAAAAATAGTTGACAGTACATCTCCTTCATCTCCTCTTCCAGTTCCCATGTAGCTTCATAAAACTTATGGTTCCTCCAAAAAGCTTCGAAAATGTGGGTTGTCTCATTGCAAAGAACCTTCACTATCAAGTCTATAATCTCTAATGGCTGCTCCTCATAAGATAGTTCATCATCCAGTTGCGCCACCTATGTGTTCAGTACATGTGATTGATCCTGTATATACAGCATCAAGAGTGATATGTGAAACACATCATGAACATGAGACATATTTGTTGGAAGTGAAAGCTGATAGGCCATGGATCCTATGAATTCAACATTCTCAATTGGGATAATGTACCTTGGGAATAGCTTCCCATTCATTCCAAACCACATAACTCTCATCCATGGTGATATTCTAAGTAAGACTGTATCTCTGACATCGAACTCGAAGACCCTTTAACCGTTGTCAGCGTAGCTCTTTTTCCGAATCTGAGTATCTTTGATGTGTTTATGGATGACTTGAACCTTAAATGTAATCTATTTCAGAACATTGGGTCCATGTAGCTATCTTTCTCCATCTTTACCCCAACAGGTTGGAATTCTACATTACTTTACATGATGAGCATCATATTCAGCCAAATGAATACTCGAGTTGAAGCTATGGTTGAATGATAACTCAAACAATGGGAGATTCTGATCCCATCCCACATTGAATTCTAAAGAGAAGTATGATATCATATCCTCAAGCATCTAAATATTCCTTTTTTGATTTTCTATTATCTTGGGAGTGATAAGCCATGATGAAATTTAATTCAGTACTCAAAGGTTGTTGAAGGCTCCTCCAGAATTTAGATGTGAACCTTGAATCACAGTAAGAGACAATTGAGAGTGGAAACCCATATAGTCTCACCAATTTCTTCACATATATCATTTCATGTGGTTCATGAGAGAGGTCTTCTTTAATAGTGATAAAATGGTCTGTATTAGCGAGTCATTCAAGCAAAACCCATATCACATTATTTCTCTTTGACGTCTTCAGGAGACCTATGACAAAGTCCATATGAGCATTCAATCATTTTCACAATGGAATAATCAATGGATTCATCATCCATTTGGACTTTTTTTCTCTACATTGACATGCTAACATACTATACACCATGAGATATATTTCGTGATCTAGTTTTTCATGTTATCCCACAAAAAGTGTTATTAATGATCACAATACATCTTGGTTCCACGAGGATGGATATAGAATGTTGATGTATTGGAATTGTCTAATAGATCCTTCCTTGTCCTAGTTGATGAAGGAATATAAAACATCATTCTAATCCAAATCACACCTTCATCGTCTATATTTAACTCGTGCAACTTCCCTTACATTACTACATTCACCCTCTTCTATAACACCATATCATCCATTTGTGCCTCCATAATCATATCTGTGATTGATGGTTGCAATATAATTTGGTCTAGGTAGGAAGTATTCCCTTCCATTATGATTTCCAAAACCATACATTTCATATCCATGAAGATAAGGTAATTCACAATCCCCGCCATGGATAGAGTAACATGTTCTTTTATGCATATAGCATTATCTACCTTCGTCCCATTTCAATGATGATAGTGAATAGAGAAATCATAATCCTTGATTAGATTTAACCATCTCCTTTGATGTATGTTGATCTCTTTTTGTGTGAATATATACATTAGGCTCCTGTTGTCTATGTATATGTCAGACTTCTCACTATAAAGGTACTACCTCCAAATATTTGAGGTATAAATCACATATGAAAGCTCTAGATCATTTGTTTGGTAGTTTTGATCATGGATCTTTAATTGTCGTGAGGTTTAGGCTATCACATTATAATGTTTCCTAAGTATGAAATCCAAGAATTTCTTTTTAGCATCACTATATATCAAAACACATTCACTACTTCATAGTAATGTGAGTACAAGTGCAGTTATCATCCTTCTCTTTTGCTCCTTGAAGCTTCCCTGGCATTCTTTTATCTAGAAATACATTATCCCTTTCCTTGTTAACTAATTAAGAGGGCTTGAAAATCATGAGAAATTTCTAAAAACCATTGGTAGTACCCATAAAATCCATGAAATCTATATATTTCTGTCAAAATAGAGGGCATGGGCTATTCATCAATCACCTGTGTTTTTATAATATTCCATAGAAATTCCCTCCCTTGTGATCACATGTCCCAAGAACGTGACTTGCTTCATCCAAAAGTCACTGATTATAAACTTGGCATACCACTTATCCTTTCTCAATGTCTCCAACACAAGTCATAGATATTCTTCATGTTGCTCCTTTCTCTAGGAGTAGATGATAATATCATCAATAAACACTACCACAAATTTTTTAGGATAATGTCTGAAGAATCTATTCATCAATTATGTAAATATTGCAGTGGAATTAGTAAGTCTGAAGGGAATTACCAGAAACTCATTATTCCCATAACTTTTATGGAAGGATATGTTATAAATATCTTCCTTTTTCACCATTAGATAATGATATCAAGAACAAAGATCCACCATTGAGATGTATTGATATCCCCTCAACTGATCAAACAAGTCATCAATCCTTGGAAGAGGGTACTTGTTCTTTTTGGTGATCTTGTTGAGTTCCTGAAAATTGATACACAGCCACATTGTTCCATCATTCTTTATCACAAAGAGCATTGGTTCATCCCAAGGTGATGCACTAGGATGTATGATACCTTTTTCTAAATAATCATGAATCTTCTTCTTTAACACCTCCAATTCGATAGGATCCATCATATAGGGACACATTGAGATATGAGTAGCTTTAGGTATGAGTTCTATTAAAAACTCTACATCACAATCAAGGGGAATTCTGCGTAAATATATGGAAAATAATTTTTTTTCCATCACGATGGGAATTTCCTCATGGTCGTCACATTTCTTTGACTCAACCATTGGGCTGAGGTATGCTTCTTCATACGAAATCAACACCAACACTATTGATAGCTTTTTCAAAGGTGATTCAAAATCTTCCTAGCATTTGTAAAGGATAATGGGTTGGTATGATATATATAAATATATTTCATTTTCCCAAAAATTGATATGTGTTCTATATAATGAGATCCAATTTATTCCTATTATTGCGTCGAATTCCACCAAGGGAAGGATTATGAAGTTTTCTAGAAGAATATTCCCACATAATCCAATAGTATAAGAGTCAAACATTTGGGTTTCAATGATGGAACCACTTTGTGTTTTTACATATATCTCTACATCAAGTCTTTGGAGCTTCAATTCTATAGTCCTAGAAAACATTAATGATATAATGGAATGTGTAGAACTAGATTCAAATAATGAAATTTCTATTCCTGTGTGAACTGTAAGTATACCTTGTAGGACTTCTTTATCTTTCTCCACTTTAGTAGTCGGGATGGCATAATCCTTCACTTGTTCCTTTGGATTTTGAGGCTACTGACGTTGATTACCCTTGAGAGCATGAGTTTTAGTGCACTGGCTTGCATAATTCCCTTACTCCCTACAGTTGTAGAATTAAACCATGGGTGGTTCTCTCTTTTATTCCCCCACATTCTTCATATTTTTCATGTCTTTTTAGTAGTCTTGAGCACGTTTTCCTTCATTACCACACATTATTCCTTCCCCCATCACATGGAGTAGTTCCCAGGGTCAAACATCCCCATTTTTGGTTATTTGGGTCGTTGAGTTGTCCTCCCTCCTTTTTCATTAGATCCAACAGCTTGAACCTCCATATTTTGTTTCTTATCACTATATCCAAGGTACCATTCTCAAAAATCCATCTCTAATTTGAGAGAACATTTCAAAACCGCTTCATAACTACCAATGTCTTTAATTAAAAGGGCCTTTTGAAGGTGTGGTTTTAATCCCCTAAAGAGTATCTCAATTCTAATATCGTTATTGATAACAAAACCTGAAGCATACCTTGAAAGCCTCTTGAAATATTCTTTGTAGGTTGTGATATATTATCCTTCTCTATTCTTGAGCTCTATGAATTCTCTATCCATATCCAAACAAAGAATTTTCAGGAAATACTTATTATGAAACATGATCTTAAAGTCTTATTATTCCATCTCATCAATTTCCTCCCTTCACATAGTGTTATTAATCAAACTCCACCCTTAATAATCCTCTCCATCTGGATGCTAAATGGATATTGTCACCTTCTCCATCAGATAATATTGGATCACAAAAATATCTTCTCTATGGAGTTGACTCACTGTTCCAAAACTATTGGATCGGAACATCCACTAAACGTAGGTGGTCGTTGCTGCATAAAACTTTCGATGCCCAGTTTCTCCATCTTTGGTGAAGGGGGAAGTTCTCTATTTCAATGTTTATTATTTATATCCTATGATTGATGGGAAAGAACCTACATTATGTTTTGAACTCCACCTCCAATATCATTTGGGACATCATTCAGGAAATCATTTCATTGGCCCTCGCATGACTTTTTGGCATGGTTTCTTCTCGATCCATCTATTTTCTAAAATAGAAATGGCTAAAACAAAAGATAAGTCAATTAGTCACGAATAAATAACATATTTATTTGTAAATATTACACTAAAATCAATTCTTATAAGAAAATTATGTAAATCATTTTGTTTGGATATTTGTACTTAGACTCATGCAATAGTTTTTCTATAAAATTAACTAATCCTAATTACCAAATTAACTAAACCATTCCTTCGATAGAAACTATAGAGACCCACCATTTTAATAAATTAAAATTACATATTTTTTAAGATAATAAACAATATTGTAATACTAATAGTGGATATAAAGGTTTAGTGTCCAAGGAAAACTAGGAACATACATAATAATTACAACATCAAGTATAAATATTTATTTAATTTCTTCTTCTCTATCTTTATATTGGAACATGACCTCTCCTTAGTACATGTAGTCACCTGAGGATATACATAAAAAGGGGTGATATAAATTCAATGTAAGAGAATAGATAATAAAAATATAGAATGGTGTGTGCACAATCATAAGATAGATAAAAGACCATGAAGATTATAAGAATCATTAATAAAAGACTTGAAATGTGGAAACACATAAAAAATGAAACATCATGTCTAATTGATTAACTACCAAACAGACATGTGATAAAATCTATAATCTTGTTCAAACATCATTTAACTTAAACTCATGTGATTAATCATTTTATCCAATGCATTGGAGTTCTGTATAATTCTGGGAACACCCGTATCATTGAAACATTAATATTTCTATATATAATCCTGGAGCACCACTCACATCCTAAAATTATCATTATCATGCATTCCACAATGAACATATATCAATAATTAACATAACACACTCATTAAAAGGAATGGGTTTAATCTCATAAGAAAACATTCATAAACAATTGGTTCTCAAAATAAATATGGAATATCTTACTTGATACGATAACTATCAACCTTGAGTGATAAGTAAATGGTGACTTTTTTAAATAATAGTTCTTTTGGAAAAACATTTTTTGGCATAGAAATAAGTATAAAACATGTATATCCCAGAATATATAATATAATTATGATTAAATTATTTTTAATAAGTGAACATACCAAAAAATGGAGTGAAAGAAGGAGAACCCAAAGACTGGTGGTGAGGTTTGAGATTTTCCACTTTACCATGTATCTGAATGCATTCTTCATTTTAATGTCTTGTATAACCACATTAGATAAATTAATAAAAAATTATAGAACATTGTGTACATTAATTTGGTTCATTATGGATTAATTATGTAATTTTTTGGGCCTTTGGATAAGTATTAGTTTTAAAAAAATATTGTTTGGGAATGTTTATTTTTATGGTTTTCTTGAGTGGTTAACCGGTATTCACAATTGAAAGTCTGGGTAGAACATGGATATACATACATAACTGATAAATCGTTCTACTAATGATATTAAATATTTTAAAATGATATTATAATGATTTTTATTATATTATATTTGGAATAATCAATATATAATAATTAAATTAGGATTGTTTGGGATTATTTGGGCAGGTATTCGACCACAACGAACTTATTTTGTTTAAACATTTAGCTAAATGTACATAAGTTTGTTCCAAACCATTAAATAATACATAATTCAGACAAAATATTCTGCTTCAACCATAAAAAGGGTTTCATTAGATGATTTTAAGGTACAAATGGACAAAATAAAACATGTCATTCTTAAAGGTGATAGATTAACTCCTCACGAATTACGTTTTCTTTTATGAAATAAATGGAAGAGAAGAAGAGGATTGGATGGTATAATATCCAATTAGTATAATAAAATTATAGTATATGTATGATACTAGAGTTACCATAACATGTAGATTAATATAGGAGGGGAGATAAATAGAAATGGATGTGAAATTGAAAAGAAATTAATAGGAAACATGGAGAGAAGTACCTCTTGAAACCTCCTCCTGAGATCGTCTTTCAAGAACCAAGGGCTAGATTTTTGAGGAGACCATAATCTCATGGACCCATGGGATATGGAATATTCTTTTTTAGAGTTTATATAAGACTTGATGCTTGAGCGGTTTGAGGAAATGAGGGTGTGATGGGTGGTATTTAAAGTGGTAGGGAGAGGGGTTTTCTCAATATAATATTCATTAATTTATTATTTCCCCACAAGACAAGGAATAGTGAATCTTCTTTGACCATAAACAGTAATTTTATCATGTGAGTCCTAATCAATCGGTCTTAGATGATCATAACATCATGCATGCCTCTATAATTAGCCTATTTAACTAATTTTGAAAATTATGGTATTTCACTATTCATCATAAATTCATGTATTTCAGAAAAATCCCAAAAAATCACCCCAACCATTTTTCAATATTCAGAATAAAAAAAGAAGATATTTCTTGTAAAATAATTTTCTAAATATGATCAATATATTTTTTAATTAAAATCATAATTTACTTGAAAAATATAGTTTCTAAAATTAAAACTAATTTTATAAAGCATTAAAAATTTACATAAGGACATATAAAATTATCATAAAAATTGAATATATAGAATTTTAAATTTATGAAAACATTTTAAGAAAATAATTTTTATTTTAAAATATTTAATTAATGATAATTATTTTTTAATGACTTAAAAAATACCAATACTTTTACTATGGCCAAATTGTCACTTTCTAAGATACCTAAATTTAATTTAATTATTAATGGGTAAGTTTACTATTATTTTGAACTATTTACTTTCCATAATGTCCATATTACTATTCATAAAGATAAGTTACTCTTCACCCAAAATTTATTTTTACTTATCGGACTCCAAACATCATACTGATCAAAACCGTGTATATCATACTTTTGAAATTCAAAAGATTGAAGTCGAAATGTTATATTTAATGATCAAATAGTATTTAGAATCAAAATATGTCTTTGTTCTTCCAAATCGAATTATACTCTAAGGCATAATTATACGAAATTTAATTCCTTTGATAAAACATTAGGCCATTATAGAGTCTCATTCCATCACACTCAAAACATTTTAGAAGAAGTTTATAATCATTATTTATTATTCCCATAGATAGTTCTTCTGTGGAATCCCAACCCCAGAATACCTAGGGCTGATTCATTGAATCATGATGGGTAATTTTTTACAAAAGCAATGCACTAATATTTTACACATCATGTCCCATGCAGAGGATCGATTTAGTTCAGGTTTTAGGAAAACAGCTTCTTCTAACAGGCATCTTCAGCTAAAAATTGATACCTAAAACATTTATTTAAAAAATGTGCGGTCAACATATAAATTCCCAGTAAAGGGTTATAAAATAACATTACATACCAAATATATCTTTTTAAAACATTATTTAAACATTTCCATAAAACATTTTCTTAAGAAATTTTGTAACATATGTAACATATCAAAACAATATAATCATTGAAAATTCTCTTTTAAAATTTCCTACATAAAATTTTCTTAAGGAATACAAAAACATAAACCACACAATATATCATTTAATCTATAGACCATAAGGGTAAATTTCATGGTATTCTGACAGTGTTAGTAGGAATCATGATTCAATTATAAGAATGTTCATTTAGAATGATAAGTAATGAAATTCTAAAGAAGTATGAAAAATAAATTTTCAAGTACAAATTTAACATCTAAGAGTGATACATGATCAGAGTTTCACATAAAGGTAATAACTTCCATTTCATCCATAACTACTGTGAAATATACACTGTCTAATAAATCCCTCAATGGTAAATAAACTTCATGCCATAAGCAATTACGTCTTCTAATACACATAATTATTGGCTCTTAACCATTGATATTCTACAAGTTTAATATGCACATGGTTTATTAATTATCATATGCATAACAAGGAAATGTATAATATCATACCCTGTTAATACCTTAGGTCAAGACCTAAAGTTTCAATGGCCAATTTTCATGACCTTATTGTCTCATGAGAACATTCAATGCATCGAGGGGCTTTAATTAATTGGCCCCCAACCCATTATACCGAGTTTATTACACTCCTCATATTCCAAATAGGGTAATATATTTAAAAATTCCAATACCACTTTTAATATAAAATTTTATATTTCATATTATTCAAGGTGTCCCATACCACATTGAATAATTTAATACATAATTCCATAAAAGGTCATAAGAGTTTTAATTACCATCATTAGAATTTACATATATATAGTGAATCAAGAATATAAGTATTTATTACAAAACTATCAACTGCAAGGCTTTGTCATTGAATGGTGTGTTTGATAAGAATATTATGGCATATGTGATAACAACCAATGCACTAAATGAAATAAATGTTTTGTTACATAAAATTATAACCATAACTGCTAAAATCTATTACTGATAAATTTAACAATGTAATTTCATCATAGATTGGGTGCTTAATTAAGAGATAAAACAAATATTTTAAAAGGGTTATGAAACACATAAATACCCAAACATTCACTCCTGGTGAGATTATGTTCAATGTATCCCAGGGTACACATAATGTTAAACTTAAAGGGAATAAAATTCGACCATAACTAACACAATATAGAATTTTTTTGAAAATAATTGATTCATAAATATGTACATAAGAGTATTAAATCCCAAATTTTAATCTCATGAACTCTCAAAAATTACAAATTACATCTAATGTACAATATTTGAAATATCAGAAATTTGGGTATAGTGTTGTGTAAATCTGTTGAAATATAATGGTATAAAACATTTGTTTTCTAAAAAAAATAAACATATTTCAAAAAAACATGTATAATTGTTTAGTAGCAATTGGTCTAAATAAATTTTGGATCAATGTTTTCAGGTGTAAACATATATTAAAATATTCGAATATACATCATTTATTAAAGGGTCTATACCAAAAATTCATTGACACTAATACGACTTTAACATACTACAAACTTAAATTAACTAGTGTCTCTAAAAATTAATTCACAAAATAAATTTTTAATGGGTTTATTTATTAAAAAAATATTACATAAAAGTTTATGTAAACATATATAACTTACATATAAAACAGAGTCATATAACAAAGTTAATTGGTACATAATTTTTTTTCCAAGAACATAAATTAATCATATTTTTCAATGTTAAAATACATAAGACTTGTTCAGAGGATGACTTATATAAACATTATAACTATAAAAGCCCATGTATACTCAATATATATTTATATGAAAATATAATTCCATGTGTTTAAAAAAAATTATACCTTATCATTGAAACACAAAGTTTAGAGGTTTTGAAACCAAACATAATAGGGGTTCTTTTAAAATCGTAAGGATATACATATATATATATAAGTACATATATAAATGGATATATATGGTATATATATATATATATATATATATATTTGCAGAGAAAAATAATCCTTCAAGTATAATAAATTACCTCATAACCCGAAATCCATAAGTCTTTGGACCAGGTATATGGGGGTTTTCAACCAAACTGCAAGGTTGTACCCTTATATAATTTAGTATAAATTATTATGTAAAAATGTATATGCCTCAACATAATTCCCCCACATTCATAAAACTACTTGAACTCCAAAACCAAAATACCTAGGATCGGTATAGAAGAACATTTTATTTAATCCACAAGGTTATAAATATAATTTTTTGAGCATACGTATATATGTATATACTCTCAAAAACATCATCACAAGACAACTTATCCCTTACATGGCTTGAGAAATAGGAGAGGCTCCGGAAGGGATTGTGAGGGCTTGTCAGATGTTTGAGGAGAAGAGGAACAACCAAGGTAAATGGGGTGAAACTGATTGTTTTTAAACTATATTATGTATAAAATCTATAGAATATTTAATTTAATTGAGCAAAACTCAGTTCTATCGGTATATTAAAATACTGGGGGAAGTCATTTTGGAAAAAGAAGGAAAATATAGGCTTTGGTTGGTGATGGAAGGAGTCACAGGTGTGGAAAAAGGGAAAGGGAGGGTAGGGATTACTGGTCCAACACAGGAAGGAGGAGGAAGAAGGCGCTGCGGGTGAGGAAATCCCGAAAAAGAATGGACATCAAGGATTAAACGTGGAAGAAGATCAGATGTCCATGTGTGATGTAATGATTAAAAAGAAAAGGATTGTCGAAATTCGATCTGTGTTTGATTAGATGGATCTTGTTTGATGCGGTGTTTCAAAAATCTCAGACGTCCGAGATTAGATGTGTGTTGGATTGGATGGTTCACAAAAAAGGTGGGGGATTTCATGGCTGGTAGGAGTGGATCACTAGATCAAAATATATGGCCCAAATTACACACACTGTGATCCAACACCCTCGATTTGATTTTGACCAAAATTTCTCCATCCCACATCGAAATGATGGGACTCTCACAGCTTCTTTATAAGACAAGAGCTCCGAGAAATTTCTCAGAATACTTCTTCCCCCCTCCCAGTACCACCCCGTACCAGGTTCTGTAGGCACGCTCTTACTCCCACCCACGCTATAATTCCACCTCACACGGTGGTTCGCTCTACTCATGTGTTCCATTTGGGGTATCTATTCCCACTTATTAGTGCATTCACACAATCCCACAGGCCAACCTCTGATGAGGTTGATGGCTAGGCTCTGCCACCTAGCGCGTGTTGCCACCCATGGCCCGGCTAGATGGTTGGAACTTATGTTGTTTATTGTTTTTAAAAATATAGAACAAATTTCAAAATAAAATAAAATAAAATAAAAATTATCAATTTTATAAAAAAAATATTTCTTGGGAAAATCAAAGTACACTTTTACCTAAAACACTCAAGATGCCTTTATACCAATGTTACTATTAAGATATATATATATATATCTGTGTGTGTGTGTGTGTGTGTGTTTACAAAATAAAGTTTAATAAACCCTTTTTATGTTGATTAATAAAATCATATACACTAAATTTATAAAATCTAGAGTAACATAATATAATTTTTAAAACATTGGAAACTTTTAAAAAAAATCCAAAGCCTACAGATGTTTTTGACTCATAGGTAGTTTTATAGAGTATGCTCCTCAATTATAAACCATAATGTTAAAGATGATACGTAGATTATGTAGATCACATCAAAATAGTTATTATACTTAAGATGTATTGCTTTATAAAATTATATTTTATATACCTTTTAATTTTCAACATAAATTTATTTTGGTTTTTCATGTTATTAATAGTCACATATTTTAAAATTCACGCTACCATAAATGCGAAAAAATGGTCACAATTATCTCCAACGGTCACCCAAGGGGTAACAGTTTGGTATATTCCTTATAAAACCAAACATTAGTGTGTCCTAAACTCAAGACAATTCAAGAAGACTATGAACACTATCCACTAATGCTCAGTGTTGTTGCAGTGGCTCTAGCCATACTAATTTTTGTTGTGAGGAATATGAAAGACCCATATTATCTTCATGGATTATTTTTTGTTTAGGTTGGTCTCCATATAAGTCTAATAGGTATTTTAATAGTTATTTTTGGTTAGTATGGTTTTCCATTGACCTTGTTGTAATGTAAACACTTTGATGTTTTTTTAAATGAAATTTTTGGTATTTATAGTTTGTAAATATGTTCAGATAAAATGAAAATAAAACCATAATTTTACAATTAAATGGGAGATTAGTTTTAGGGATTCACATTATTCCCATCTATATAGAATTGTATCCCCAAAATTTATTTCATACAAACATGCTAAAAGGAAACTCTCTAACGTTCTTTACCACATGCTCCATCGTGAAGTATCCTCCTGTGTGGCTAGATGAATACCCAAATTGGTGTTCAAATCTTCTGCTTCCCTGACCCAGACACACGTTGAAGAGTATGGGTTAAATTCATGCAGTGTACACTCAAGCTTCCTAAGGGAGACTCGAATGGGATAGAGTTCATAGATGTCTGAATGGATAAACTCTCTAAGAACTCGTCGAACTGCCTCTTGTTCAAGAAGGTTTATGTTGTTTATGTGGTCATACAAACTGAAACTCAGGATTTGGTGCATATAGGATGAGCAATGGTCCCCTTCTACGGAGGCATCTTGAAACCTTACCCTGTCTGTGATGTTTTAGGAAATTGTGAAGAATAGGAAAATACCTTCATTATACTTTCCCCATCAGCTATAATCAATGAGTTGGGAAGTGGCTATGTAGAGGTAGATGTAGGTATTCCCTTGGCAGGTGTGGAGAATGTTCAGACTTTTTGATTCTCAGTAAATATGTTGCATATTCTTCACAGATTTGAGAAGGGAAGGTATTTATTTGAACATGTTTGGACCATAATGACCTCTAGTACTCAACGCGGAGAGATAAGATATGAGTTTGTCCTTCCATCTGAAAATAAAATTTTTCATGAGAGTCTAATCAGTGTAACACAATCACCGAAAATGTAGGATAAGGAAAAAAAATTATATTTTCAAAAACATCTAGTATATAACACCCAAGAAAAATGGATTCCCTAGTTCCCTGTTACATAAATCCCCAAAACAATTTCAATATTGTTGATCTCCCTTAAACAAATGCAACCTGAGAATTATAGTTCAATCTCATGGGTACACTTATAGTGCCTCCAGAGTGGGACTTGATGGGTGAAAATCTGACTGACATAAGTATGTAATTGATGTCATAGAATAGGAATCCCCAAATTCATGAATTTCAAACTCCATTTCATGACAATATTGTCTATAGACCAAGATTTTGAACATGTATGTTGCGCGGAGGTCACCCGCTACAAAAGCTTCATGGAAATCCATATGGGAATGGATGCCTTCTACTGTGGTGAAGCATCTAGAAATGCCCTTGAAATATTTTCCGCAATGTGTGTAGGAAGGAAATTGGGTTGGCATCATTAAGAGGTAGTCCAAACCTGCTCCTCGGTGGAGTTGAAGTACACGTGGGGAGTTGGAGAAGTCATAGAGGTATTTTCATGTCAAATGAATTTGGGCTTTGTTTATAAAGGTGTCGTGGCTGGATATTAAAATTATGGTTTGTAGGGCCTCAATAGAAAGGTTAAAAAGACTGGTATTTCCATTTTCAATCTAAAAATTAAGAATACATCACAATTATTAATTCTTAAGTAAATTTTTCGTTATTTAGTTCTTGTTTTCCACGGTTATCAAAACCAGATCCTCTAATAAAAACTGTGACAACCTGACCCCAGAATACCTGGAGCTGGTTCCTTGAAATATGATGTGTAAATTTTTACCAAAACCATGCACTGATATTTTACACATCATGTCCCATACAGAGGATTGATTCGGTTCTTGTTCTGGAAAACCATCCTCTTCTAACAAGCTACATCAGTTAAAAACTGATACATAAAAATTTTATTTAAAAAATGTAGGGTGATCAAAAAAATTCCTAGTAAGGTGTTATAAAATAAAATAATATATAAATTATAACTTCTGAAAACATTCAGTAAAATATTCTAGAAAACATTTTCAAACAAAATTTTGTAATATATGTAACATATAAAAACAATTGTCTAATAATTACTAAGTAAGAGGTTTTAAAAAATGTCATATCATAACAATATAACATTAGAAAATATTCTTTTAAAATAACACATAAAACATTTTCATAGGAAATATAGAAACATAAAAATCAAAACATATCATTTAATCAAAGAATAATAAGGGAAACTTTCATGGTATTTTGACAGAGTTATATGGATTCATGATTCAATTATAAGAACTTATCATTTATAATGATATGTAAAGATATTCTAAATAAGTATGACATGTAAATATTTAAGTAAAAAATTTAACAACCAAGAGTGATACATAAATAGAGTTGCGTATAAAGGTAATAACATCAATTTCATCCTTAATTATTGTGAATCACAAACTAGCTAATAAATCACTGAGGGCTAACTAAAGGTCATTCCATATGAATATACTTTTTATGATACTCATAATTACTAGTGATTAATAATAGATATTATACTATTTGAATATCCCTATGGTTTATTAATTATCATAGACATAATGATGAAACAAATAATATCATACCCTTTCAAGACCTCATGTCAAGACCTGAAATGTCAATGGCGGTATGCCATGCCCTTATTAACTCATGGGAACTATTGATGCATCGAGGGGATTTCATTAACTGGTCCCCAACCAGTTATTCTGATTCTTTTTCATTCCTCATATGAAATATAGGGTTGTATATTCAAAATGTTTCTTACCACTTTGGATATTTATTTTCACATTTCATATTATTCATGGTGTCCCATACCACCATGAATAATTTAATTCATAATTCCATAAAAAGACATAAGAGTTTTATTTAGATTTATTAGAATTTACATATATATATTGAATCAGGAATATAAGTATTAATTACAAAACCATCAACTATAGGTTTATTACATTGAATGGTGAGTATGATAAAAAGATTATGGCATATGTGATGACAACCAATGCACTAAAAGAAATAAATGTTTTGTTACATAAAATGATAACCCTAAATGAAAATATCATTACTGATAAATTACAGGTTTGAATTTCATCATGGATTTTGTTCTTAATTAAAAGATGAACCTAATATTACAAAAGGGTTATGATACACATAAATACACAGGAATTCAGTATTGGTAAGCATATGTTTATAGCATCCAATTATACACATATAGTGAAACATGAAGATCATGACATAAAACCATAACTAACACCATTTAGTATATGTTTGAAAATAAGTGATCCATAAATATGTATGTAAGAGTAGTAAATCCCAAATTTTATAGTCATGAAATCTCTGAAATTATTAAATAAATCAAGAGTATAATATTTTAAATATCTGAAATTAGGGTATAGTGTAGGGTAAATCTGTTTAAACACCAAGGTGTAAAAGTAGTTTTTTCAACCCAAACTAAACATATTTCAAAAACAACATGTTTTATTATTTCATAGCAATCCTTCTAAATAAAATTTAGAAGAAAATTTTACATGTGTACAAAAATATTTGCATTTTCGAATATAAAACATGTATTAAAGGATTTATACAATAAATCCATTGACACCCATATGACATTAACATACTAGACACATAAATTTACTAAAGTCCCTAAAATATTAAATCAAAAAATTAATTTTTCAAAGGGTTAATTTATTATACAATATTACATAAATTTTTAGGTAAACATTTATAACATTCATGTATATCCGAGTCCTATAACAAATTTAATTCACATGTACTTTTTCTACCAAAAAAAAATAATCATAGAAGTTCAATGTTAAAAGGCATAGCACTGGTTCAGATGTTGAGTTATATAAACTTTATAATTATACATACCCATGTGTAATCAATATATATATATATATATGAATAATTAATTTCATTTTTTCGAAACAAAATTCTACCTCATCTTTGAAACTCAATGTTTAGAGGTATTGAAACCGAACAAGATAGTTGTACTTTTACAACCATATGGTTATATATATATAAGTACCAATATAATTAGATATATAAGGTATATATATATATTGCATGAGAAAAATAATCCATCATGTTTAAAATATAACCTCATAACCCAAAGAACCTCAGTCCATGGACCGGGTATATGAGGGTTTTCAACCAAACGACAAGGATTTATAATTATGAAATTTAGTATACATATTTATGTATAAATGTATATGCCTCAACATAATTCCCTTACATCTATAATAATACTTGAACTCAAAACCCAAAATACATTGGTTCATCATTGAAGAAAATTTTAACTAAACAACATTGGTATAAATATACTTTTAATAGCATACATATATATATATATACTCTAAAAGACTGCATCATAAGACAACTTATCGCTTACCAAGATTGAGGATAAGGAGACGATCAGGAAGGGACTTGGGAGCTTTCTAGAGGTTTGAGGAGGGGAAGAACAACCAATGAAAATGGGGTTAAATGGATTGTTTTTAAACAATATTATGTATAAAATATGTAGAATATTTAATGCTGTTGTTGGAAAACCAAGGACTAGTCGGTATATTAAAAGAATAGGGGAAGACATTGTGGAAAGAAGTATGGAAAGGGAGGTCACGGATGGTGATGGGAGGAGTCACAGGTGTGGAAAAAGATAAAGGGAGGATAGGGGTTACTTGAGGAAGAAGAAGATGTTGCAGGTGAGGAAATCCGGACAAAGAATGGACGACGGAGATTAAACACAGAGAAGATCTGATAGCCATGGATGATGTAGTGATTAAAAATATATGGACAGTCGTGATTAGATCCATGGTAGATCGGATGGCTCTACTTCACCATGGTGTTCAAAATATCTTAGACTCTTGAGATTAGATATGTGTTGGATTAGACGGCGCACAAAAAATGTGGAGGATTCTGCGGCTGCTAGAATTCGAGCGTCCGATCGAATTAAAAAGACATGATCGTGTTCGACGTGATCCAACAACTTGACTTGTTCCAAGCTAAAATTTCCTCATCCCACATCAAAAATATGGGACTATCATGGCTTCTTTATAAGATAGGAGCTCTGAGAAACAAGTTAGAATACTTCTTCTCCCCTCCCGGTACCGCCCTGTAACGGGTTCTAAGGGCATGCTCATGTGCCCACCCATGCTGTCGTGCTGCCACGGATGGTGGTGTTCTCTCTCTTGTGTGCACTTCGGGGTAGATATTCCCCCTAATTATTGTGTGCTTCCAAGCCCATAGGCTGGCCTATGATGAGGCTGTGGACTTGGCTCGACTGCCTAACGGGTGCGGCCTCCCTATGCCCAGTTATAGGGGAATCCCTTATGGGAACTATTTTTTAAAAACAATAGAACAAATTTCTAAATAAACTAAAAGAAAAGAAAAATAATCAGTTTTATAAAACATGATTTCTTAGGAAAATCAACGTACACTTTTACCTAAAACATGTATGATACCTTATACCAAATTTACATGAAATATATATATATATATATATATATATTATATGCATACAGAAGAATGTCTAATATAACCATTAAAAGTTGATTTATGAAATCAAATACACTAAATTTATATTATCTAGTGAAAGACCATACAATTTTTAAAACGTTTGAAACATTTAAAAAGTTTTTAAGAATCCTACATATGTTTTGGAAGCATACATAGTTTAATGAAGTATACACATCAATTCAAAAAAATGTGATGTTAAAGATGATACTTAAGATGTGTTAAATGCATATAAATAGTTATTATTCTTAATCAATATATTTTTATGAATTTTTTTTCAATGTATCATTAAATTTTATAATTAAATTTATTTTGGTTTGTCGTGTTATTATCGGTCACTTATTTTTAAATTCATGCTACCCTAAAATAAAAACAATGGTCCAAAGCATCTTGAAGTGTCACCCAAGGTGTAATTTTTCGGTAGATTCCTTATAAACCCAAACATATGGGAGTCCTATACTCAAGAAAATTTTAGAAGATAGTACACATTATTCCACCGATGCTCAGTACTATTTGCAGTGGATCGTCCAATACGAATATTCATTATGAAAGATCTGATGGACACATATTATCGTCTTAGGGTTTTTTTATTTTGGGTGTTCTTCAAGTAATTCTAGTATGTCTTTTAAAAGAAACAATTGGTAATTTTGGTTTTCCTTTGACCCTGTTATAATGTAATCACATCGTTGATTTATTTAAATGAAATGTCTAGTATTCATAATATGCAATTTTTTTAGGATAACATGCAAATAAAACAATAATGTTACTATTAAATGATAGATTAGTTTTGGGGAGTCGCATCTGCGATATAAGAAACATGATTTTTTCCTTAAACTCATAATCCTCTTCATCATTGGACTCATAATCATTAGTGTCTTAAAAATATTCGATTTTCATCGTTCATCATTTTTTAAACGATGGATATTTCCTCATTTAATATTTTAAGAAGAATGTATGAAATTCCCAAAAAGATACTCATCCTTATCTATTAAAGAAATAATTTTAGAATAAAACATGTTTTGAATATTTCTCATAAGTTCATATAAGATTATAAAAGTTTTCATGACATATCTGAGACCTCTGTTGTTGCAAACAATTTCATTCACTCTAGGTAAGTTTTCCTCATTTTTTTCATCTCTCATTCTAATTTCTTCATACTTACTACACCATATTTTCATCCCTTCATCCTTAACATTGTAATTTCCTTCAAAACCATTTTCTATCTTGTCCCACGTACTTATTTATGTTTTCATACCATTAATCTTCTGATAATCATTTTATGAAAAGGACATGATAATTAAATTTATATCCTTTCCATCAACATAAATATTTATCATATCATAATGGTCTTGGTGATTCTAAAAACAGTTGGAAACTCGTTAGTAGCAACATCAATAACATTGAGGACAAGAGATACTAAATAGTTGAAAAAAAATATTTTTTCACCCATAATAAATTTTTCTACCAAATTTTGTAATTCCTCTACTGTTGAAAGAATTGATATTATACATGATAAGGATTTAATATGGGAACCTTATTTTTGATAAAAATTTAGTTTCCCATTGTTATAATTACAATTGAAGGGGGAGGGGTTGAAACATTTCTTCACTTTTTATCAGTTTTAAAAATTATAGAAACTTAACCCCTACAACCTATTACTATTTATTTACATGTCAACGTTTAGTAAATTCTCTTGAATGATAAATTAGAAAATTATGAAAATTACACAATAATAACAAGTTTAAACATTTATTTGAGGACCTATATATTGTCCATAACCACTCTCATGGGTCTGTACAAATCCACAATTATTAAAAATTGAATACAATTTATGCCAACTCTTGTTTGATAACTTCTATTCCAAAATAGAAATGATCATAAAAACTCTTGCCAATTTACAATGTGTTCATATAAAAATTTTAATTCAACAAAATGAATAAATACTTTGTTGAAAGAGATCCACAATTTCTCAGTCTTAACCCACTAATATGATTTGGCTAAATCTGATTTTCTCAATCCGATGATTTTGAATATGATTCTCTCAACACGATAAGTCTACATCTAATTATCTCAGTAAGATGAACCTGGATCTTATTCTATTAATATGATGGACTCAATACAATGAACACATTATTAATATTAAAAAATAAAACATTTCTTCGATTATTAATATGATTGTTCTCTTTCTGATGGACTCGATATGATCTTATCAATATGATTGACTCAATATGATTATCTCAATATGGTCTTTCCCAAACCAGAAAACATACATTCACCTTTTTTATCCTACTCATGAGATCTCTCCCTAGAAATCACCCTCACTAGATTTTGTAGGTAATCCACCTTTTCATCTTTCTTGAATTTTGTGAATGAATGAATGATCTGAGAAATTATTTGTAGGATAATTAGAAAGAAAAATTGAGAAACATGAAAACTATCCCTGCTACCTCAAATATCGAATCCCCTAAAAATATATTTCATTTATACTTCAAATTATACTTCATTAAAATTACTTATATTTCACTGAGATTTACAGGAAATTGAAATTCATGTTTTACCTGTTCATCTCTCTATGAAATTTCTAGAATCATCTTTTTGAGTCTTCTTTGTAATCGGGATATTGTGATTGTTGTTTCAATCTCATCTCAATGTGATTTTTATTACATTCTTAACTCAAAATGATGAAATCCTTCTAATGGAGGAATTTCAAATTAAAATTGAAATATAATGATGATGGAAATATCTTTGTGATGGAATTCTCATTACTATCGAATTATTTTTCTACAACTCTTAAAATAAAAAAATCTCTCCACATTTGTTAAAAATATTGTACCACTGAAATTTTCATGATTTATGAGAACGTCATGATAAAAGAATATTCTTATGACTTGTCTTAAAAAATCCTTTCTAACTCTATACATCATAATCTTATATAAAAATATTTAGTAACAAAACAAATTATTCACTAAATGAATTATTTATTTATATATTTACAGCAATGGAAAAATTCTATCAAACAATATTTTCTACCTATGATTATTTTGGATCTGATTACAGGAATCTGATGCCATTGTATTTAATGATCTGAAATATATGCTAGTCAGATTTATTTTATCATTACGACAGACTGTGTCGGATTCTTAAAAAACAAAAACATTCTTATACAAAATGTTTACTTCCCAACAATTAGAAAAATATTGGTAAAAAAATTTATCACAAAGGTTATTCACCTCTCCCAATGATTAATGATTTATTTGATCAGCTTCATGTGGGACTATTGTTCCCCATGAATGACCTATGATCTGGGTATCATCAATTGAGGGTAAATAAATAAGATATTCTTATCCTTCCATTCGAATAAGATATAGGTATTATGAGTTTATATACACTATAGTTTGAAAAATTCCCCTTATAAATTTATTGATTTGACGAATAGAGACTTTAAGGACTACCATTATAAATTCATGGATGTTTTTATTGATGATATTTAGATATATTAAAAAAGTCATTAGGATCAGGAGGATCATATAAGCAGTATTTTGGGAACTTCAGAGAACGATAATAACATTTCAAAAATTTAGAAATTGTGAATTCTGGTGAGAAAATGATTTATTCCTTGGGAACATTGTAACCAATAATGCAATATCAGTTGACCCTTTAAAGGAAAAGGTTATATAGGAAATGCATCATCCCTCAATAGTAACTAAGATTAATATCTTCCATAGTTTAGTAGTATATTATTGTAGGATTTTAGAAAACATTTCACAGATCTATAATCCACTAACCATGATAACATGAAAATGGGTTATGTTTAACTAGACAATAGAGTTTGAAAATTGTTTCTAATACTAAAAGAACGGATTGGTTATAATACCTCTGTTGAAACATCCCTCTATAGAACAAAGGTTAATTATTTATAGTGATTCATCCCTAAAAGGTCTTAGGTGTGTCACCATGAAAAATGAAAGTTGATTTCTTATGTTTATTGATAGTAAAATCCTCAGTAGAAGAATTTTCCTAAGCATGGCATGGAGACCACAATAATTATTTTTCTCTAAAAATAAGGTGCAACTACCTTTGTGGGCATAAATAATAAATTTACAAATACCACTAATGAATAATTTATATTTTGACACAAAATTAATTGAACATGAGATAAAGGATATGGTTGGATCTTATTAAAGACTATTATTTTTTAATTAATTATCACCCTAGAACAGTAAGAAAATTCGATGATTCATTAATTACGTATGTCCCAGTTCTGCTAGAAAGGATGGGTATTCAAGTAGATGCTTCGATCAAGGACCTAGTAAAATTGTAGATGATAATCATAATGTAAGGGAAATATTCAACTATATTACATGTTATTTATACACCAACAATTCTAGATAATATCAAGAGTGCACAATGATAATATCCACCGTTAAAAAAGGCGAGAGAGGATATGAAGAATGGGATGTTTCATGAGTTCAATATTGATCAGTAAGGCATACATAATTTATTTAAAAGATATATGTCCCATTTATCCCAGTGATAAAGAAGAAGCTTAAGGATGAAACTGATATCCCCAAACTCTTTATACATCTTGGAAACACTAAAATCTTTAGGGGCCTTCATAATCATTACTTGTTAGGTAATTTCAAAAGGGATATTTCTAAATAATCATCATGGTTCCTGGTATGCCAGTATATCAAGGTAGAGAAAAAGCTTCCTAAATGTGTATTGCAACAACTACCCATACCATCAAGGAATTTGGAAAATATCACTATGGACTTTTCCACTGGTATACCACTAAAATACAAAGGCAATAATGTTGTGTTGGTTATAGTGTATTTTCTCACAAAGACAGTCCATTTAATCACTATATGGGTAGATTTATCTCTTAAAATACATTAGAAGATATACATTAATGAAGTGGTCAGGTTTCATGGGATTCCACATTCTCTCATTTCTGATCAAAATCCAGGTTTCCAATATAAATTCTAGAGAATTCTCCAAATTACTCGGAATTCTGAATTAAATTTCATTATGGCCTATCATCCAAAAAACTGATGGTAAACATAAAATTACTATTCAAAAACATAAGGATATGTTGATTACATGATCAATAAAATTTGAAGGTTGATGCGATAAACAACTACCAATAGTTGACTTCTCATACAATAATAGCTTCCACTTGATTATTGAAATGGCACCATATGAAAATAAATATACAGTGTGATGTAAATGTATTACCTTTTTGGAATATGTTGGTAAAGGATATTATGTGGGTTCAATCTTGTGAAATATATGGTATAAAAGGTTTATTCCACTTAATAACCCAAAAATACAACTCAGAGTTGGAATAAGAGATATGAAAAAAAATTCGAAGGGACATGGATTCTATTATTAGAGGAAATAAATTCATTAAAATATTACCCTGGAATAGAGTCATATAGTTTGGAAAGAAATGAAAGATTAACCCAAGGTATATAGGCCATAATGAAATCCTTGATCTCATAGGTTTGGAGGACTATAAGCTTTCACTTCCACAAAATCTAGTTCATGATCATGAGTTATTCCATGAATCTATATTTAGGATGTAAAAAACAGATCTTTCACATATACCGAATCAAGAGATCATTGAACCAGGACATGACCTCTCTTATAAGGAGCATCTAGTGGAGTTCTTAGACCATAGAGACAATGTTCTATGCAACCAGACTATCCACCATGTTAATTTGTTTTGGAGAAACCATAAATATGAATAATAAAAGTGGGAACCAAAAGATACAATAAGATATATGTAACCTCATCATTTTGGGGTTTAGATACATGAATCTCACATTACCTTTCTGTGCGATAAAATGACGTAATGGTATGTTATTCAATCTCTTTTGTATTTAAAATCTTTATAATAACAAACCCGTTATTTATTCTCCATAGGTTATTTATAAAATAAATTATTAGGTGACACACGTGAAATTAATACATATGTAGGGTGTTCCCTGATAGTGCACTGATTCATTGGATAAAGGATTTAATCTCCATAGATGACATGTCTTATGATACCATGGTCAATAACCTTGGTAATTTTCAGTTATGATACCATGGTGGTTATTCTTGGTGATATTATTATGAATGTCTCATTTAAATTTTTTAGCCACATTTTTTTGATTCATGTACTTATTATTTTTAAGTAACTCTTTCTCATTCCATATCATTATGCATCATTTTTAACTGATATGTCCCATGATTGTATGTTATATGTATCTATTTATTTTTCACATAATTTTCTTTATGATCACCCCTTTTCTTTTATGTGTGTCCCTATGGCTTGAGATATACTAAAAAAAACCTAGATTTAAAAAATAAAGATGCCATTCATGTGGATTTAGAATAATATTTTTCTTTTTTAAGTATTATGTTCATTATTTCGTTGAAACAAAAATTTAAATGGGTTTCTGTTTTATACCAAATGATGAAACATTATTTTTTAAAAAAGTTGAAATCCATACATTCCCTCTTCTATGGTAGATTCTTGTGATGCATTGGGAATTTACATTCATATTGACCCATGTCCATACAGTTAAGACACCAAATAAAATTTTTATCTTTATTCCCTTTTCATTCATTATCATGGTGAACCTTATCTAAATAATTATAAAAATATCCCAATCCCTTAACTCATTTTCTAGGATGATTCATTCCATAGTTTTATAGGGTGGAAAATGTTTTCCCTTATTATTCTTTGATACATACATTTTTTATTGTTGCTCAGTTGACTTATTATTTTGTTGAATGCAATAGAATATATAGGATCTTGAGAAGTATTTCTATTTTTTGATCACAATAATAATTTTGAGAGACCTGCACCTTCAGAGAATACAATTATTCCCTTCAAATAAGATGACAGTCTTTCACCTCGTGTTGGGTATGTAATCCATAGAATACATGGATAACCTTGTAACGGTATCCCCATACATAGAAACTCATTTTACATCATTTTTCATTAATTTGGGGAAATTTATTTTATTTTATTTTTATTTATCGCGAGGTAAATATTTGTTAATGAATTCCTCTTAAAATATTTGAATTCCATTCTCACTAATTTCTATTTCCCCTATTAATCTTTATCAATTACCACCATTTTTTAACATCATCTTCAAGAAAATATATTACAATTGTAAAATTTTCTAATTTCATCACATCCCAAGGATATGAATCTCTTCTTAAAAGACATAATTCATTACTTAGCTACCATTTGATTAGCAGTCTCTCTAAATTATAGGGGATTATATTGAGTTTATAAATAAATTATATAAGAATAATGTTTTTTAAAATGTTTTTCTATCTACAAAAGGTTATTTTTCATATCCTTATTAAAACTTCTTAATATATCTATGCTCTAATAAATTCAAACACAAACTATATTTGATTTCTCTATAAGGATATCTCTATATGGGTTCTGACTATTTATTCCCATCTTCCTTCTGGAAACCATTTATAAAAAATTCCACATACAGGATTATCAAATAAAATTATGATTTTTAAATCACAAAGAATAACTATAAATATGTTCTAAAAATAATAATAAATTAAAATGATTTATATTTTTTAAATTTCTGGTTCATAAATGTGGTTTCTTTGGGGATAAAAATATTTTCAAATCTATCATAATCATTTGTTAAAAATTTCAATTATTATAAGAATATGCCTTATGAGTGTCAACCTAGGTACATGGTAAGGCATGTTTTTATGTACTAGGTGTTGATCAAGTCAAGCCTAAAGAACCATTTGTAGTGTTATTAACCAATGTAATATTTTTTCTAGTACTATATCTTCATTTAGTATGCATAAATTGATGTAATTCTATGAAACATCAAACAATTTCATAGTTACCTAAACATCAATATATTCTTATGTAATTATCATAAATATGTATCATAGTTTTATATTCCCAATTATATTTTTTTCCATTAAATTGTTCCAATGATCCCTTTTAAAATTCATAAAATACCAATTGTACAACCATAAATATGGTAACCCAAAATCATTACGTACATTATAAAATGTGAATAGATTTACGGGGTCAGATCCTAAATGACTAAATAGTTTAATAGCATTTTAAGAACTAGATACATACATGATACCCTCATTATATTGGAAAATAAAATACAAATCTTATTAATGGAAAAAATCTATCATCCTCAAACTCATACTATGAAATCTTCTTCATATCATGGGAAAATTAAAAAAATAAGGCAGAGCTAAAAAACTCCTTAATGTATACATTCAAAAGAAAGATATCATGAATCAATAAATCATAGAAAATATGGAAAGGTAAATAAATGAACACAAATTCCTTTTTATCAAAAACATGAATATCGTAATTGTATAAGTATTTATCAATATATAAAGTCAAATAACATAAAATAAAATTCATTTAGTTAAAAAATTTAGAATAAAATGTATCTGTATAAAATAACATTGCAATGATATAATGGATAATAAGAATAAATAAAATCCTAATGAAGTAAATTATTAATTATTATACATTATGGCCTCAAGAATCATGATACATACACTTTGAAGACCTTTTTGAACAAACTTTAAAACTGTGGGTAAAACCCATCTGATTATGCCAAATGGTTTGGCCAATGATACATAACAATTCTATGAGTAATATCTATAAATAGTATCCATCTGTGAATAAATGTATAAATAATTAATCAAATATATAATAATAAATTTTCTTTATGATTTAATATTCCCTTTTCTTAAATATCCATATTGAGTAATGGAAATAGATTTATAAATATTCCCCCAGTTAATAAAATAACACTCAAAGTAAAAATCGTTGTAAAAGTGGAATAATTTTTATGAAATATTAATATAAATAATACAAATAATATGTATATTTAATAGAAATTTAATTTCTAATTAAATTTAATCATAGTAAAGAGATTGTTTCAATATAATTTAAACAATCTTAAAAGAATGTGACGATGGACAACAATCTTTACCACATTGGAATCATGAAAATTGTAACACTATGAAGAATAAACATGAAATGAAACATTAATAATCAATAATAAATAGTTATTAATTTTAAATACATGAAATGGGTTTTCTATAAACAATATAAAATTGAGTCTATTCATATTAACAAAAATGTCTTGATGAAATTGAAATTTAGATGAAATCCCTAAAAATTATCATAATATTGATGTGAGAATTAATCAGAGAATTAATTCATTGTATAAAATTTAAATACAATTAAATAAAGGTAAATAAGATATAGTTTAATCAAAATCCTTCACGAACATGATCTATTTATAACAAAGGCAGTGAAGAAGTAATATAATCCATTAAAGGAAATTTAGTTTTGAAATTATTTACCAAATGGTAATTATTAAGTCAAGTCCCCTTGGATGAAATATTTCGAATTGAAATTTAAAATACAATTAATTATTATGGATTAATGATATTAAATATAAATGTTTATGTTTAATAAAATCATAAAATTAATTAGGTTCATTACATTAACAAAAAAAATAATAATAAATTTATTGTAATAAACTATTAAAAAATAATATATGTCAATATAAATATAGATATAATTTTGATATATATGTATAATAAGACGAAATTTAATATATATGATATTAAATAATGTTTAACATTGTTGAATTATAATGTAAGGGTTTATATTACAATCTCATTTTTATCCTGGGTTATTTATTTTTAAATTTTAATTAAAGGAAATTTTAAGAACATTCTTTTTTAAACTCATTCTATTTTTTTGTTATCTAGTTATATATTGAGTTTTTGATTTTTCCTTCTATTTTAAAACCCTTATTATTAAAACCTCTATGTAATTTTTTTCATGTAAATCAACCCAATATCAATTTTTTGTCAGAAAAATATCTCCCTCACATCCGTGTTCAATATAATGTTTTAAATAATATTTTACAATTCTCCAATGATTTATTAAATTCAACTAAAACCTTTATTTTTAATATAAAAAAAACTGAAGTCATTACTTATGGGTTATGTAAATGATTGATCAATATGGAATAATCCATTACAATGAGGTAAATATTGTTTCATAAGTACCCCCTATAGTAATAAATTGTAATACCTCATCTTGGGATCCCTTATTTGTCTATATAAGTTTCTACATAGTAAAAATCCATCCAAATGTTGTCAAAATTAATACCTAAAGACATGGTTTTATTTCACCTTTTCACTATATAAATCTAATCCCATGGAATTTTATACCATCCTTGCATAAGTCCAACTAGAACATTTGAATATGATTCAACATCCATAATTTTGATTTGATAAAGTATATAGATAAAAAGTACAATTCAAATTTCTTGAACCACTGTGCAAAAAGAGGAATGAAATCTACATTTAAGGTTTATCAAATTAACTAATTTTCCCTCTATCATAACCATTCTTTTCCAACAATCGTCATTATATATTTTCTATGGTTTTTTAAGAACACATTTTTTAAATATTCTGTAAATTTTTATTTAATATTTTATCAGAATAAAATTATATTCTTCTCATGTTTTGATAGATTTTTTCAAATGTTTTTATAAACATATTTTCATCATTATAAACATTTATTGGAAGATATTCTAATTTACTGGGCATATTCTGTAATGATACCATCCACCCTATCTATGGGTTATGATCATGTTCTTATACTAATTGAGTTTGTATAATATAAAAATTTCATTCCCTACTTTTTCAATATAAAGGTTACTGCTGATCTTGTTTTAAATAATCATTCATTTGAAACATATGATGAATTTTGATACATTATATGTGATTGAAATGTAATTTTAAATTCCCTTTATTTATAAGTAGGTTTCATGAGACATAAAATTTTTGGTATGTGGAATAAACATTACTTGTTTATTTATGCGGTCATGGCATGATTCCATGGTGTTAATATTATGTTATCTAGCATTATGAGTTTTGTAATTATGAAAAAAATTTATTATCCATATTTTATTAATGGATATATTCATTTTTTGGGTTATTATCTATATATAATATTCAATTATCAATTATATCTTACTTGTTAATCATTTATTGTTAATTCTGTGATATCATATGTCATACACATTCCCGTACTGGTCAACTTAGCTCACACATTGTTATTTATTCCTTTCTCTGGGATACAAGTAAAGTATATATGAGTAATTTCAAGGCTATAATAGAATAATATATAAATATATCACAATAATTTAAATTTATATTTAATTTTTTCTAAGGTAATAAAATAATCCTGAATGTATTTAATTTCTCAATACTGGTAAAATATTTGATCCATTTTTATGAAATATCTTGTATATTATACCAATTTATTAAGATAAACAGTGTTTCCATGTTACAAGAGATATTTTTCTATGTGATCCACTAGAATTAGTGAGATGTCCATTAACATTGTAAGTGGAGTGACCCATGGTAGAACCTAAACCCACCATCAATCAATTCATTTGTTGAATTTAATATCATTGTTATGAATCTGATTACATTTTACTTATATTATTCCAAATTGGATGAACAAAATATAAATACATTATTTTTGTGTTCATGGTTAGAAATATGTAACACTTAAAATGTGTTATAAGCAATCAATAAACATATCAACTAATGGTAAGGACAAAATTTCATTACAATCAGATTATTGTCATTCAAATACGATCAATGAGTGACCATACTGACTATGAGGGCAATATAATCTAAGATGGTGAGAATTTAAATGAAAAATGTAATAAATTATTAATGTTGTATTCCTGGACACCCATCAATATATATATTCCTAAATTCCCCTGTAGATCAGAGAAGTGGAATATAAGAACATGTTATTTTGTTGGATTGTTTTTTTTGAAGATAAGTTATTGGTTCTTAATGTGGAATTATATTCTAACATCATGTTCTTATAGTGACATTTAAATGGTAATGTAATGGTAAAACTCCAAAATAATAACATATTATGAAAAAAAATTGAAATTTGAATTCATATTGAATATTCTGGTAGTTCTTAAATTAAATTAACTAATGAATTTTGTTATGAATTTATTAATCATTTAGTTATGTTATAGAATTAACTAAGGATCTGTATATTCAATTTTATATTGGAAATACTAATGATGAGGATATATCATAAATTCAATGATGGAAAAAGACCATTTATTAGAAATGTAATTTCATTGGTTATAAGTGGAGAACATAAATTTTAATGAGGATAATAAATCTCAAGAGATCTGGATTAATGTGCTCAAAATTCAAGTTTTATAATTGATATCCAAAATAAATGACTAGTTATTTAGATATGATTTAAGGCATAATATCGACTAATATTTCAAGGAATTATATTGTGGGTCTCTATGTTTTATAATCTTAATGATGGTTCCAAGTGAAATTACCCTTATTCCAAAGAGATATATAATTTTAGTATAAGAAGGAAGATCTTCCTTGACACCTAGAAGATATGGTCTATGTTAAAAAACATATTAAATTAGGAAACATCATCATGAAATATTTTACTTCTTATATGGAATAGAAAATTAAATAATAAAGTAAAAAAGTTCGATAAACTTATCCATGCATTGGAGGTTGAGATGTCTAATGGGAAGACACTCAATGATGATATTTTCTACTAGTATGCAATAAAGTATAACCATATCACTTTGAGAAATTTATTTATGGTACTAGATGAAGATACTAAATATATAATGAGTGAAAATAAGAAGCCTCACAAATCTTACAATTCACAAAAAATATCTTGGAATAAAAGAAATAATTTGTAAAGGAGAAATAATTTAAAATTATAATGAAATTGTTAATACCATGTGAAATGACCATGCAATGAAATTTATATATTATGATTCCATGAAAAAACATGTAGTGATATAAAATTCATAAATTATATTTGGATATGTAAATATCGAAATGATATTTTTCATAAGTTCCTTCATAGTGGGTAGAATCAAGGAAGAGTGGCTTATGATTTGGGCCATGAAAAATAAAATAACCCAAAAAAGATTAATGTTATTTGCATTATATTAAACCTAATTTGTAACTGGAGATATAATCTAAATTGTTAAATGAAGGAAAAAATATAGTTCCATTGGGATAAACCATCTAGCACAACATGGGGTAATTTTAAAAGGAACCTCTTCTTAAATTTCAATAACTATTGTTAAAAGTTTGGTATATATAATGGGGAGATATTATAAATGGTTATGTTTTGCTATGAAAATAATATGATTATCCCAAAAGTAATTTAATACAATCATTGGAGTCTAAAAATTTCAAATTCTTATATTTTGTGAAGACTAAAAAATGAAAAAAGTTGTTTCAATGCAATGGTCAAACTCAACACGTTGTGTCAACCAACCATATTCAACTCTACCACTAGATAATATTTTTCATTCCACATTTATAAAGAACCAACAATTAAAAACCCTAATTTTGAGTATAAATTCTATTAAAATATACTATAAAATAATTATTTCTATGAAGAAAAAAATATTTGATCAAAAAGAGATCACTTTTTTGGAATATAGTGGTAGCATAGAACTATAATAAAGAGTATAGATTGTTCAATGAAGAATCATACATTATTAAATTTCACAATCAATAGTTAATGGTTTAAAAAGTGGTGTAAAATTTTGTTTTTACATTATGTAGTGAAATTTTACATTTAAATTTCAATATTAAAAAATCTGATTGTCCAAAATCATCATACTATCTCAAATCATTTATGTTGAACTTTAGGGAGGTTTATTGAGGAATATATGATGAATAGATAGCCTCATCTGAAAATATTACATGTTTTTAAATGATTATTAACTAATTATGATGTGTTTTAGGTTTCGGGTCCATGGAGAATTTGTATCAATAGATAAAATTGGTGTCGATAAATGATATCGAGTTCTAACTTATATTGTAATTAATAATAGTGTAATCCAGTTAAAGTGGAAATTACACAAACAGATTAAAAAATAACTATAATAGAAGCTATTGGATTATCTAGTCATATCATACCAGTTGTAACATAATTATTATCAACACATGAATCTATAATATAACGTCATGAAGGATGAGGAGAAGCCAATATTCCTTAATTATTTATGTTATGAAATCTAACAAGTAGTTTAACAATTGATATCATCTGACTATCTCAGGTTGTTAAAAATTGTTATAATTTTGAATTTTAATATGGTTGTATATATATATATATAAATTCATTGATTACGTTAAGGAATTTAGGGAATTATTGTATATAAAGATACAATTTTTGTATCACCATTAAGTAATGAAATCAACTCAGAGACGCTAGAGGTTGAATCTTCCTTAAAGAAGTTGTATCAGTATATTTTTAACAATTATAATCCTAATTGGAGTTTAGAGCTTATATAGAAAATCATATATTTTATGGATGAAACAATATATATATATATATATTATTTATTAATTACTATTTTTTGAATGTGTGGTTGTGTTCAAAAAAGTAGTTCCATAATAAAATATTTTAATGGTGGTTTTTTTAAAACATAATGAATTCAGTGATTGATATTGATATTAGTGATTTTTGTTTCATAATATATTAATTCCTACACATAGTTTTATCTTAGTTTCCTAAATAGTTTTTTATGGATCATTTTTTAGTTGTAATTAGGGTATCAATTTGTTATCACGTAGATAAAGTGTTTTAATTTATTTGAGTCATAATGTGTATTTCATGAGTAATATATTTTGTTCTTTCTCAACATGAAGCATGTGGGAGGAGGAGTTTGCAGATAATTAGATAGACCATTTTCACCCAACGTAAATTTTTTTAAGGTAGGGGCCATTATTACTTTTAATGTAATTTTTTGGGATTTTATGTCATATGGGAATTGGAAGAATCAAGAATCCATGTAGGGGGAGAATAATGTTCATGAATCCTCAAATAAAATCATCCCTCAAAAATCTTGTTGGAATAATTAATATGAATACATGAATAATAGGATTCATGGTAGTGTTTCCAAAAAATAAAAAGGGAATATTTTTTGAATATGATTAACTAATAGTATTGGATATTGTTGGAATAGTTTTAAATATTATTGGGTTTTCGGTCAATAACATTGGACATGTTTTAGGAACCAATGTAATGAGGTTACTCTAAAGATATAGTTGTGGTTTTCATGTAGATCACTTGGATACTAAAAGAACCTCCAAATAATCCTATAAAAACATTATTTAAGAGTATAGTATATGATATAGGTATTGTAGTTAAATTTAATATTGACATTGTTTTGGGATTTAGAGAAAATTTTAAAGCATAAGGTTTAACTGACCTTCATATGGTTCATCATAAGGTTCACCAAACATTATAAAGTTCAGCATAATTCAAAAGTATTTATCTTATATCTATACGGTTCATCAAAAATCTTGATAAGTTTTTGAAAGGGTATTTCATAATATTTTTCATGGAACCTCATAAGGTTCATGGAAAAGAAATTTAAGGTCCATTCAATTTTGTTTTCAGTGAATAAACATCTAGTGAAAATAAACATAATTTAATTAGTCATATATCATGATTAACAACATGGTAAATAGTATAGATAGAGAATAAAGAAAATAGTGTATGGTGATTATGTTGTATAGGGGACATGATTTAAATTCCTGATGTAGATGTATTTTATATATCTAAATTCATGTTTCTCAAAAGGTGGTATTTCCACAATGTATGAATACATGCATACCGAGTATAGTAGGACACATGTAGTATGAGGCATATTATTATTCATAATATATTTTTTATAATCCAATAAAATTTGAATAATAAAATTTATCGATTCTAAAGAAGAATATATAATGGGATACTTATTCAAGATCCTGAATATTGATAATATTTAAAACATAATGATTTTATAATTCTATCTTAATATAGATTACATATTTTGAATATGAAAGAATGGATTTTAAAGAATTTTCCTAAAAATTTAAAGAATTGGATATACCAATAATTGATGATACTTGAATAAAATAGTGATTAATATCGATATTATAGGATTCATTTTGTATTTTAAATGTGAAAATATTTTATAAGTGGAAATATGGTTTTCTACAATAATAGATCAAGAGTAATATATTTAATTTCACTTGACCTTATCAGATACATTTTTTCATTAATAGAGGTAAGAGAGTTTTTTGAAAAGAAATTTATTTTTCCATAGAGTGAAGATGGCTTAAGGGAAGGTGGAGTACCAGTGGTACAAGTAGTTTATGAATTCAATCAACATGCTAATTCTATTTTGGAATTTCCCTTAATCGAAGGTGGTATTACTAGGATTGTTGGATGAAGAAATTCTATCAACACCCAAGATGAGGTTTTTATCTCATTTTTTGTGAAGAAAAAAAATGATAATAGATTTTTTTTGTAGTAATGAAGAGGATAATTCTATTTAATCATGTGGGAAACAAGTTGATGCATAACTAGATATTCCATAAGAACCTTCTATAAAATAATAAAAAATGATTTCCATGAAATATCATAGAAAAATGTTAATTTTTATGATATGTTCACAGCTTCCTATAAAAGAGAAGTGTAGTGGTCTCAGTTTAAAAAAGTGTCAATATTTCTTGTAATTGAAATAGTAAGGTTTTTTTATTTTTTTCAAATATGGTAATACTTTCTATATTATTGAGTGAATGAGAGGAATTCAGGGTAGTGATTTTGGGAATTAAGTATGATTACCCGAGCCATTATAGTGGAATGGACCTAAACACAGCTTAAACCCACCAAGAAATAGAATGTTTAGTCGATTCAGGTGAAATGATATATAATTTATTGAATGCAAGTTGGATTTGCAAAGTGCAGGTGAGAAAAGTAAAAATAAGGTGCCTTCTGTTCATGGTTTTCAAGACATAACTTGGTAAATGTGTGCTAATAGATAAATAACGACATCTTTTAAATGCATCATTGAAAGGGGATAATAAGAAAATTATCACAATTAAGATGGATCCAAATCACAGCCCTAATAAATATGAGGACTATATCATCTATGGTAGTGATATTTTACAAATGTGATTAAATTGTCACTATTTTGTTCCATGATTCCCCACCACCACCCAAACCCACACACAGATAGGAACTCCCACTGATGGTATCTCTCACCAATGTCACATATGAGCCTAAAAGTAATGAATTATAGATTTTATAGAGTTGATATATATTTCTACTAAGATAATGATGAAATATTTTAGTATTGTTAACTGAGAAAATTCAATATCAATGAAAGGAAAAATACATGATATTGTAAAGAATATTTATGGCTTAAAATAAAAAAATAATCATTGAGATCCATCATTGAATTTTCCATGATTTATTCCTTCTTAATGGTGTGGAATCTTAGTTAGTATTATGAAATTTATTCATAATAATTATCCAAAAAATTAATTTTATAAAAAACATTTGATGAACGAATCAAAAATTTACATATTACAACATTTTGATACATTAATTTAGAAAATGAATATTCATCAAATTATTGCTTGAAAATGATAAAAATAAGTGAAGGAAGCATTTTATTCTTTTTATGATGGCTAAGATGACAATATAATTTTCTTATGATTTCATAAAAATTACTAAAAGATCGAATAAAATAAATTGCGGTAATGTTTAGAAAAATACATATTATAACTTTATAAAAAAAGTATTTGACTTCTAATAAAGTTATATTCTAATAATAAATAATTTTAAACACATTTAATTTTATTTACATGGATTAAATATATAAAAATGTATAAAATGAAATTTAAAATAATTTATTACTATAATAAAGTAAATAATGTAATTAATTCTACATGGAGTCGACCTGAATATTCATGTGATAGTTTTTATTTACAATTTCAGAATATTCAATCAAACAATGAAGATAATATAAGATCTATTCCTTCTACAAAAGTGGTACATTAAATTTACCATTTTATTCATAATATTTAGGTGTTTTATTTTTCATTTCATACATGAATATTATTCAACTATTAAAATTAAATTCGATTTTCTAAATAAGTAACATAAATTTATTATGAAATCTTAGGGTAAATTTATTACAGAGAATGATTTTTTAATTGAATATTTAATCATGAGTTAAATTTTTTTGGTTATTACTAATTATAATAATCAAATTAAATTAAGAATTTTATGTATTAGATTGAATATCTGAAGCTATTTATTAATAATATTACTTAGTGGGAACCTAAAAAATATAAATTACTCATCAAAACCATACTATTAATATAAAAGTAATTTTCAATTCCAGTTATGAACCAATATTTAAAAGGAATGATTTTATTATTGAAATTAGAAGATATTTTATACAACTATATGTTATCCTTGGGTTTATGTTTAAATTTTAATAAAAAATTATTCTTGCGATTTACATAATTTGGTGGTGTTATTATTAATTATTTTCAAATTAGTTGTACAGATTAATGACGTGGAGTAGGATATATATTGAATCCGAGAATATTTGTTCCCAATTCTCTTATTTATAGAACATATATACTAAAATATTTTGGATAAAACCCACCCATTTAAAAATATATATTTTTAGGAAAAATCAATATAACTAATAATTAAATAATGTTTACTGATAATGGTTAAAAATAAGAGTGGTGATTTCTCAAATTTTTATTCTCTATTAAATATGTTTTTAGACATTAAAAAGTTTATTGATAATAAAAAAAGAAACAATTAATGATGATTACTTTTTTGGTTATCAAATGAACGTTTTGAATAGAAAATTCCATTATAGTGTTGGATTAAAGAATAATTTTGATATTAATATCTCAAATTTCTAATGACGGTTCTAATTATTATTTGTTTTCATATAATCTTCATTTTTATAAGGGAAATTTGATATAATATAACTAATCATTAACTAATATTTGTTATACATTGTATTTTTTATTTTTTGTGATAAAAAAATATTGTATTTTGATGATCTGCAAAAATAAATATTTTATATAACATCGAGTAAATGGTAATTTCAATGATTATTCTTTAAGAAATTAGTTTAATTTGGTATGATTTATTATTTACGTAATAAAAAATTAATTGAAATTATACTTTTTGATTCATGTCAAATAAGTAAGAAAAATAAATCGTCTTCAAGTATTAGTACTAATCCTTTGAAATAATACATAATACAGTTCTATTATTTTTGTTATTAATGAAAATTTTTAAATATTTTCAATGGTTATATTTTTAAGGCATGAGACTTCATCTTGTGTTTTAATATTGATTTTTTGTAAAATTATTCTATATTCATAATATGTGAATGTTATTTTATGTTGAAATGACAACAAATATGAGTTATAAAATTATGTATTATTTTCTCTTTACTACAAACATGGAATAAATATAAATTTTATACACCTTGGATACCTCAATGGAATAGTTTTGTTAAAAGTATAAAAATAAATTTATAATTAAATTTTATACAATGTAGTGTGACTATATTTTCCTACATAATTTTAATAGGGACCTTTTAACACAACATGCCATGCCCTCAAAAGAGTTATAATAAGTAATATATTGTAGAAAATTTCATATGAGCTATAAATTGAAAGAAAACTATAGGATTTATATATTAATGTTTTAGATGTAATATTTATATTGATAATACTAAAGATAATCATGTAAATTTAATTTTGATGTTCATTAAGGAATCACCATTTGTTATTCAAATAAATATAAAACATAAGGACATTTTCATAAAAAATCATGAATAATTTAATAATATATTCATGTGAGGTTTACTGAATGTGATCATTTTGATCATAAGAAAACGTATATTAATTATCTAGATGATTATTTTGATAAAATATAACCTGAATCTCTTTTTTATAAAAAAAATTTGGGAGTATTCTCATGTAAAATATTATTTTTACATGTTTAAAATGAGAGAGCTTGATATTGAATTGAATAGAGAAGAGGAAAAATTAATATAATACCCTCTATATACATTCAAATATATAATATATGATATTTTGAGGATTATAAAGGTAGTAAAAAGTATCATAGGGTAACATCCTCAAATTGTCTGCTACCTAAAGGTGCCCTGAACTCGGTTCGTCACATGATCTGAAGCATGTTTCCCCAAACACCAGAGTCTTCTAACTAGTAATGAGGGCCAAGGTGTGATATTGGGGATATTACTCCCTTATTGGTATATTATACAAATCGGGAAAAATATTAATCAATAGAGGAAGTAATAATACCACATAATAGAAGTAAATAGTGGAAGACATATAGTAATAGAAAAACCATAGAATATATAAAAATATAAATGTTACATGACATAGAAGCCTAGGAAACCATCCAAATACGTCACAAGGATGGAAATACAATACAGTCCAACAAAATGGAAAATCATCTAAACCCCAATAGCATTTCAAGCCACAGCATTGCCCTATTCTCTACAGCACAAAATGAAATCAAGTAACTAATGAAGAAGGGTTCTTGTCTTTATCTATTCGTTCAATAATATAATTTGTTTGGGTCCAATATAATGTCCCAGACAGGGTGTGAGATGAATCCCAGTAAGCAGCCACCAAAATATAAAATCTTAACTATTAGTGAATATATATAGGAGGTAATATGCATATAATGAAGAAATAAACTAGGAAGTACTCATAGGAAAACAATCCTACCATTTTTTTATTACATTCATTTAACATTAAAAATTTTCATTTGAATCATGTAACCCTTGGATCAAGCATATGATATTTGTCTCTCTTGTAATGAAATGAAACAGACAACTCAGAAGACTAAAAAAACAATAAAGGAAGACAAAATCCATGCTTCTTCTTTGTCTTGGAAGATTCATCACAGTCCTTCAATTATTTACAAAAAATCCTCTTGGAAAGCTCTCCCTGTCAAACCCCTTTGGTCCAATAAAGCATTAATTCATTATGTAATGACTCTCTGGGAAATCTCTCACTGCCTAACCCCTATGTTAAAACATAACATCAATTCATTAATTCAAATAAAAATGACCACATGGTAATTCTCTCACAATCTAATCCCCTCATGTCAATAATCTACACCATGTATCTCACATTCCTGTGTAAATAATCTTCAATTCCCTTCATTCATCTAGGTCTGAGGGTATAACAGTCAATCTGAAAAAATATAATTCACAAATAATATCAATGCATCTCATGTATTAATAAACTTCTACGTTGATAAACATTCATAAATTCATGTCACATGCATTTCATATAAGCATTTACAATCCACCATAATCAAACAAGGAATTGAAAACAAGGTATGCCTCATAGGAAACCTATACCAAATGGTAATAAACTATCAAACAATGGAAACAAACCATTGGGATGTCCCTTATACAAGTTATCTATCCATACTCATAAGCAAGTATCCTTTTTCAATCAAAAAAACCATAAAAGGTAATAACTGGGTTAAATTCCATATCAAGAAATACCCCAAATGTGCGTATGTAGAACTTTTAACATATATAGTCCAATGAAAAACTATGAATGGAAAAAATCACCTATAGCAATGTCATATGATCGATATACTGAATGTCAAAATTTTGAATCGACCTAAAATGGAATACATCAAAAAAATGTAAAAAAACTCCTTACATTTAATAACACACATTAGAAGATGAATCAAGAACAAAGAAACTAGGTGTTATAGAACTCACCAGTGGGATTCCAACACACCTAACAGTGTATCATTCGGAGCTTAGATAGAGAATCTAGGGATCGTATTTTTTTAGTTGCTATGCAACGCTCCAATACGAAACACAACCAGAATTATGTGTTTTTGAATTTGAAACACAACCCCCTTTTGATATATAAAATAAAAGAAAATAAATAGTTTTTTCTTTAAAACTACACTCTATGTTGTTTCCTTAATTGGACACTGACTTATGTGGTTCTTCCTGCTCCCAACATGGCCATGTACTCGGCCGTTACACGATCAGTACACGACAATGCGTGGCTACTGGGTACATGGCATGTATATGAAAGTACACAACATATACTCAAAAATTCTTTTTCCTTCCTTTTTCCTAAAAAACAACCCAAAATCAAGATTCATACCTTCTTACAAACTTCCCACTTAAATAATTTCATTACTAAATTTCCCATCCAAGGGTGGTGAAGAAGAATCTGCGAACAACTCCAGCCCCAGCATTAACACATCTTCCTCCCTCTCTTAAGTCTTGTCTTACACTCTCCCATATTGAAATAGTGCTTGTACCAGATGAAAAAACCAGCCATAAGGAACCTTCATGTTGTGATCCAAAATTCATATATAGTGACCATCGAAGGATTCATCTACCTCTTTAGTTTGAAAAACATGAGAAGGCTCTGAAAAGTTATAACATAGCTGAGAAACAAGAAAGACGTTGTGTGTAGCCAGGTACCTCTAAGTTAACTCCAACTGATAAGCAACCAGTCTGACTCTCTCCAAAACCTCAAATGGTCGGAGATATCTCAGTGAAGTATTCCCTTGTCTACAAATCTTCTATTGTCCCAAACATGGTGTGACACACACAAAATCCTCATATTCGACCTCAAACTCTAGAGGTCGTCTCCATCAATAAGCATATCATTTCTTGTGAGACTATGCATCATCCATCCTCTTCTGAATCAAATCAACCCACTCAGTGGTTTCTTGGACAAGACGTGGTCCCACTATATCTACCTCTCATACAACTATATATCATTGGGGTGATTGGAAATCCCTACAGTATAAAACCTTAAAAGGATCCAACTGAATCATGGACAAAAAACTATTATTATAGGCAAACACCTCCATGGGTATGGGTCTCTCCCAAGAGCCCCCAAAATCCATGATGCATGCTCATCGCATTTCCTCAAAAACCTGAATAATTTGTTTTTACTAAACATATTTTTGGGGATGGAATGTTGTACTAAAAAGTATCTGTGTACCAAAATCCCTCTGTAACCCTGCCAGACAATATATGTAAATATTGCATCACTATCTGAAAATATATATTGTAGCACCTCATGCGAATGTAAAATCTATCATATGTAAAACCTCCCAATTTCTTCAACACTGATGGTTTCCTTTATTGGAAGGAAATGTGAATCATTAATGAGTATATCAACAAAAACACATACTACATCACTTCATCACAGCGACCAGGGTAACCCCATCATAAAATCCATCATTACATCATTCCACTTCAACATGGGAATGGGTTACTATTTCAATAACACTTATAATCACCGATTCACTATCATAAACTATAGAAAGGTGGAAAAACTCATAAAAATTTAACTACATCACTCATCATGCTTGGAAACCAATATTGGTGATATAGATATTAATACATCTTTGTGACACTAGGATGAATTTCCCATAATGGGGCATGAATATCTTATAACAGCTCCATGTATATGTCTGCTAACACACATACACACCAATGAAAACACCAAACCTCTTCCTCACATCTGGTCCAGCTTGGAGTATGGTCGTCATCTAACTAACTCTCTCTTAGAACTAAGACAACAAAATAAGATATATGACTCTTTCACACTAGATCCAGAATTGTATATGTAACATCTATTGAAGAAATAAACATTTTACCCAGTCTGTCATGCAACTCCAAATGCATCTTACATAATAGAGCCATAAGCATCCACTTAAATTTGGACTCCTAGACTACATGTACCTATGTCCTCCTACTCAATGCATCATCAACTAAATTGCATTTCCTAGGAATGTAGGCATGATCAAAGAAAAAATATTGAAGGTAATAAATCCACCTTCACTCTCTAATATTTAGATCAGGCTAAGTAAATAGGTACATGAGGCTTTTCTGTTCAGTGTACTCCAAAAAATGATCTATGAGTACAATGTTTCTCCAAAATTGTAAAGCATGAACAACCACAAACAACTTGAGATCGTGCATCCGGTAATTCATTTCTTTTGGACTCAACTACTGAGACTCGTATGCAATGACTCCTCCCCCCTGCATAATCAATTCTTTCAGCTTGATCTCTAATTTTTCATCATTAATGGTGAAACAAATTCTTGAAACTAGAAATATTAGTATTAATGTGGAATTCAATCTCTCTTTCATCTCATGATAGGATCAATTGCAGTAATTTTCCCACAAGTACTTGACCCCCTTCTTAGACTGGCCCGTCAGTGGAACTACTAAACATTAAAATCTATAATAATGTGTTTGTAGTAACTAGTCTTCCATATAAAACTCCATACTTCCAAAATGTTCTTCATCTTCTCCTAGGAAACTACTACTCTCACCTTATATGGGTAAAGTGGTACACTTGTCTCTGATACGACATTACCCAATAAATTAAATTAGTCCATCCAAAAGTGGTACTCTGATATCATTTCATATAACTAATTCTCACTCAGTGTACTCAATACGATCTCATGATGAATTTCATCATCAAGTTGAGTGTGATAGTACACCAAGATATCTTCCATGAAGACTACTATAAATGAATCTATGTTGGGATTGAACACTCAGTTCATCTGTGCTATGAGAATTGTTGGAACCTTAATGAGACCGAACAAAATAACCAAATACTCTTATAGGCCATACCATTTTTGAATGGTTATAAGAGATATATATAATGGTATGACACACCAATGATGATAACTGTATCTCAAGTAAATCTTCAAGAACACCCAATATCCCTGAAGCTAATCATAGAGATCATCAAACCTCAAAAATGGATATTGGTTATTAACCATCAAATGGATAATATTTTATTAATCCATGCTACTCAGGTCTATCTCTGGTCTAAGAAAGTCCATACGTGAAGTCCCCTGGTTGCCTTGATATAGACTAGAAATCTTGGGCATAAAACAAACTAACCCATGATTCTTGGGTCGAGCTATGCTTTCCTAGACATCCCATTGTCTCTTTTGTAGAAAATATTCTCCCTTAGCTGACATGAAACTCACCCTGTGTAGATAGCAGTCAAAAAAAGTCTGAATGAAGACCAACTTGTCTATTCTGAGACTGACATCGAAGGCTGTCATCTCTAAGATAAAGAGGTCCCATTAAAGTGTGACACCCACCAACCTCATGAATGATCTCCTTGCACAATGGTTCACAAGACGTCTTAATCCCCAACAAAGTCTCCAGAATCATGATATCAATAAAATTGCATATATAGATCCCAAGGATCTCCACAATGGTAACAAATATAAAATTATGGGAATCTCCTATATCAAAAAGGGAAGAAGATAAAACTGAGGAAACTAGAATTTAATCAATAAACAAAAATGGTTCAGGATCCTACTCATGATGATTTTTCTCCATCGCAAATGTCTAACCTATATTGTTGGCCTACAACCCTACTAGGATACCCTGAGTAGATCCAGCCTATTGATGCTATAAATCTATTGTATATCTACCACGACAGTGACCACCTCCTTGTACTAAATGGTTTAACGAACTCCAGTTCCCTGACTGATGAAGAACTGGTGGCCCCACTTCTATACATGGAGTCATAACATATTCCATATAACTAACTATTGTTGATAACATACAACAGAAATTCTAATGATGGCCCATCCTGGCACAATATTGGCACTCAACTAGGTCTCCTGTGCACTGTGGTATTATGTGCGCACTCTTTCCGAACTAGTTGAACCTCATTAGGCTACCTGTTGAAAAATACCCAATATAAGAATCACCACATGAAGGCTCCATGTGGAGCTTTCGACTCTCTTTTGAAAGAGTACCATCCAATTATAATAATCCTCCCTGCCCTATAGCTACAAAATCCCTCAGATTGTGCTACGTAATTAGTTCTATTTTTACTATAGTAGTCACCAATGTCAACCTGAAATCATTGACCTCTGATCAGATTTCTTAACTGATACCATCCTAAAATCACCTAGATAATGCTAACTCATCACCTCCAAAAACATGTGTGAATTGCTGATTCTCTATAAAGCGAGAATAATAATCCACCACTGAAATAGTGCTATGTTTTAAATATATGAACTCATAGGCTCAGTTAGCCCAAAACTTCATGGGGTAGATGTAATCAATGAAGGTCCTCTGGTACTCTTCTCAAGAAATATCCCAATGACAACCCGCCTTTGAGATAATATTCAACCATCTCTTTGTGTAATCATATAGCATGTACTTTGTAATGTTCACTCTCTTCTCAAGAGGAATCATTAAATGCTCAAATATGTAAAGCATGTCCTCCAACTATGACTCTGCAGCCAATGGTCTTCTACCCCCTGAAAAAGTGGTAGGATGTTTCTTCGTGACCATCCACATCAACACATCCAAAATTAGGGAAGATTTGGTGCTTCCTAAAAGGAACACATATTCCTTATAAAGCCTTGATAAAACTGTGCATCATCACCTGTGTCTGGTATAACAGTTGGAGACAAGATAGGCACCAGATTAGGATTTGATGGTATCCCTTGATCTTCCATTTATGGTGTCTGATCATCACCTTGTACCTGGAATAAAAATGGAGGACATCTAGGTGACATGACTCTGTAATGTCAGTCACACACCTCTGTACGAGATTAACCAAAATGAAAATAAAAAGTGTAAGAATGGAATTAGTGAAGGATTTCATTCATTTTTTTAAAAAAACTATTGTTACCTGGGGTGTAGAAACACTACAAGTTTTTTTCCCTTAAGCCTAAACATGGGTGTGCACCACTGCCAACCCAGTTGTGTCATTCCCAATACACATGACTTATTCCTCCTAAGACATGGCATTAACTTTAATATTCCCTCTAGCCTAGGTAATTATATACGCCTATAACTATATAGTTTTACAATTGTAACACTTATCTATATTCACACTATAGACACAACATATACAATAAAAGTTTTATCCACCTTTGTGGTTAATCACATGACTAGATACATGACCAATTACAGCACGATGTGTACTCTCTGAACACGTTTTGTTCTACAAATATTTTTCCAACCCCATGTATCTGATCACATAGTCAGTCACAATGTGAATAACTACACCACATGTAAATATGGTACACTAAGTATATATAAAAAATTAATTCATAGATAATAAATGAATATAGGTCTTGTGTTCCTATCATCACACACCATGTTTTCTGGTGTTTGTAGACAATAATCTGTTGTTCTTATACACAATCCCATTAATCATATTAGTTTTCCATGTCATGCCATTTTATTATCCATGAGAACCCATACTCCCCGTGAATCTATGTTTTTTATCCTCATTCATCTCATATCTTAACCGAATTCAATTAATGTTCTAACGTTTTACAACATGTTCCAATCCAAGAGGGACCATAACACCTTAGGGATCAATGATTTCCATCCATCAAAATGAATCAATACATAAATCAATATCCTATCAAAATATTATGTATTTATATCAAGGAATATATCACAAAAACAACTTCTCTAGGAAAACATCTATCACAACATCATTAAATTAGTAATGAACCATTCATGGCATGAAAATAATACTTGACATGTGATCTGTAGGAAGTTCCTATATGATTCATTATATTGAATACCCTCATCTTATAAGGTTTAAAAAAACAAAACCCCAATGATATCAATAAAAATAGTACAAAACATCTGGTGAACCCAATAGTGAAATATAATCCACTATAATAGTTCAAAATCGAAAAAATCACAATTAAATTTAAGGAAATTTAGATTTTCCCTATACATATCGTAGCTAATCACAAGCATAACTAATTAGAAAACTTAATTTCATTCAAAACCCATTATAATGTCTCAAAAGAGTAAGAAAACTGAAGAAATAAACTCATCTGATATCACTTTTTATAGTCCCATATCTGGGTACCTCATAAAGGTACCCCGAACCCGATTCGTTACATGTCATGTTGCATGTTTGCCCCATTGATAGAGGTTGTCGACTAGAAGAGAGGGACAATGAGTGATATTAGAGAAACTATTCCTTTCTTATGAATGTATAAATATAATAAAATAAATAGTAAATAATTGTGGAAGCAGAAATACCATAAAACATAATTAAAAAACAGAAAAATGACAGTAACATAACAAATGAAGCATATTTATAAATATAAATGATGTATTTTATATTTATCATGGAAATTATCCATGTAGGAAACAATGCTGGAAATAAAAAACAATTCAATAAAAAAGAAAATCCTATAAACTCCAAAAGAATCGCAATCCCCGTCTTAGTCCCATGCTCTCCAGCACTAAAAGCAACCAAGTAACTGATGAAGAAGGGTGGATTCCCAAATATATACCTATAGTCATATAATCTATTTGGGTCTTGAAGCATAACCCAAAAAATGTGTGAGACAAATTCCATTTGGAAACCACCAAATTATGTAATCTTAACTATCAGTGAGTATATATATCACGTAATATGCATAAAATGAAGTAATAAACATGGAAGTACTCAAAGGTAATCAATCCTAAATTTTTAAATTACATTTATTTAACATTTATTATTCATCTGTTGAATCTTTTAAACCTTTGAACATGGCTACGATCTATATACCCCATGAAATTTAAAAAAATAGATGTCTTAGAATATCATCTTAACAATCAAGGAATATTAAACCCAAGCTTTTGATTTGGATTGGAAGATGTGTCACAATGATTCTATTAATCACAAATTACCTTCTAAGATGTCTCTCACAGTCTAATCTCTTTGGTCCAACATAGAATCAATCCATTAAATAACGAAACCCTAGAAATTATTTCCCATTCTAACCCCTTTGGTCCAAATTAGCATCAATTCATTAATTACAATAGAAAAAACCACCTGCGAATGCTCTCATAGTTTAATCCCCTTAGGTAAATTATCTACACCAAGGATATCATTTTCCTGTGTAAACAATATGGAAGTCCCATCAGTTTTCATGGTCCATGGATCTCATGTTACATTTAAAAATATATATAATTATCATATCATATCAAATATTCCCTTATATTCTAAAACTACTACCTTTCTAAAAATTTACAATGTATATCACATACATTTCATATAATACATTAAACACTGTCCTATTCAAAAAAAGAATTTAAAATAAGGTATGCCTCAGAGGAAACCTAGAATAAATGGTTATAAATAATTAAATGGGGGAAGCGCACACGTGGGTTTTCCCATGTACATGGTATCTAACCATACTCTTGAGAAACAACCATTGGCCTTTCAACGAAACCATAACAGGTAATAACAGGGTAAAATTACAAATCTATCAATACCCCAAACATGGCTATGAAGCACTTTTAGCATATATACTCCAACAAAAAACAACTTAAGAAACAAACCACATAAATTTATGTTGTATGATAGATTCACATAAACATCGGCCTCTGAACAGGCCTAAATGGTGTAGATCTACAAAAATGTGGGAAACTATTGTCCTTCAATAACTCACAAGAGAAGAAGAATCGGGAAGAAAGGATGTATGGTTTTTGAGAACTCATTGATGGGATTCCAACACCCTCAATAGTGTCTCAATCAGAGCTTGGATGGCGAATTGGGGGACTGTAGTTTTTCGGTCACTATGTAGTGCTTCTATATGAAACACGACCAGAAGAAGATGTATTAGGCTATGAGATATATCCCCCATCCGATATATTAAATAAAACAATTACTATAATACATGTTCTCTAAAAAACACACTATGTAATATCCTTAACCATCCCCTAACATAATTAGGACTTCTAACCGACCAAACAACATAGTACATTTCCATTAAATGGTCAGTACTTGACTATGCACGGTTACTAGGTACACGAAAAGTACATGGAAGTACACGATGTGTGCTAAAAAAATTCTTTTCCTTAATTGTTTCTAAAATAGAACTCAAAATCAAGATCCATACTTGAAATGATGAAATGGTTATAAAAAAATAGTAATTTTTATCTTTTATCTCCTTGTATGAACCAAAAAACATTGATTAAGTCTTGATATATGATAGTACAGTTTTATAAATACAAAAAGTGTCAAATTAGTTTAAAATAAATTAATGTGAGGTACCTTTCAAATAGAAAATAATAATATCTTGTAATTGGTAATGAGTATTATTTTTGAAATAAATGATAATAAATATTTAACCACAAGAAAAATGAATATTGTGTTGACTATTGATTGTGATAGAAAATATTGAATATATTATCAATAGACCATTCAAATATATCTAGATAGAAAGAATTAGGATACTTATTTCTTAAAAATTATCAATAACTTACAATAATTTTCAAATATATATTAAATAAAATATTTTTACGGGTGTATTCATAGTGAATTTTATGCTGATCTACGATGAAATTTTAAAATTATTCAAATCCCAATTTCCATTTTAAAATATACAAATGTTTTTTATGATCCTAAAAAATCATCGAGATCATGGTATAAAATCCGGAGATATTTTCCTTTTAAATTTTTTTTAATAACATTTATCAATTTATTGAATAATTTTTTAAAGATATATTATATAATTAATTTTTTATGATGCATTTTTCTACAAATAAAAAATATTGAATTATTTTTTATAAGACCCTAATAAATTAATTTTAAATGAGAATAATGGGTGTGAAAAAATATCTCAAAGATCGTAAATTTATCAAAAATATATTGGTAGATTTTAAAATTAAACTATATAACAAGTTAAATTTAAAAAATTATTTTTATTGGAATTATTTTTTCATATGTGACTCCTATGAAATATACCATTAAAAATGACATGTTTAAAGCTGTAAAACTAGTCATGAATAATTCTCTCATGAAAAAAGTTATAGCCTTTTATATATTTCTTCTAGTATGAAATAAATCATTATTTTACTTATTATTTGTTATATATTTAAATTAAATTCATTGAAACTCCTTTGAATGGTTTGAAAAGTGAGTTTTACGTATTTGGATGGAACAAGAGATCATAGTTTATGATGTTCTAAAACATCATGTTTTTACTTGATGCTATAATGTGTCATTGTAGAACTCAAATTTTCCATTTTTAAATATAATTTATTATAATAATAGTTTAGTAATAAAAGTGGTGAGATATTTATAATTTTTAAAAAAAAATTGATCAATGGATGGTGCACAATCCCAGATATTTTGTATCAACATTTTATATTATAAATTTTTTGGAAGTGGATTTAGCAATTTCTTTGCATAGTCCCAATAACTTTGTAGGAAATCATTCATCCTTATATGTTAACCTATAACTTTTTTTGAGTCCATTATTTTATGATATCATTAATAATAATATATATTTTTTTTAAATGTTTTTATTGATCATTTATTATCATTTTAAGAAAAATATAATGCATTCAAATCTATGTCATTTTTTAATATAGAAAAATTTATGTGAAACTTTTTATGTTCTATTAAGACATGATACGAATGGGTTTTACTAATTTTTTCTGGGGTACATACAATATTCATAGAATCCCAATTTATTGATGTTTTAATCTAGTTTCTTTATCCATAATAAAGATAATACTCCTAATATCAAATAGTTTAGGAATGTTTTCATAGTAATGGAAACACCTAAGTTAGATAGAAATTTATTTCCAATTACACATGGGGATTTGATATATAAAATAATGACCACCAATCAAATTAAATTTATCATTATTATAGACATATATAGTTGTCCCATATCTATAACATTGTGTGTAAACATGCACAAAATAAATAATAACATGGAAACATTTATCATAGTATAGATATATATGAGGCTTTTGATACTATCAAATTTAAATTCATTATGATATTCCTTTGGATAATACATTTTTTGAATTATTTTTTTAAAATAATAACACATATCCGTAATGGTTCAAGACAACCAATCGATTTCAATGGATTCCCTAAAAATATTAGTGTGAACATATGGGTGATAGAAATAGATCCACTATCATCTCTTTTCAATATATGGTGACATTCTCAGTAGATGTACATTTGACATTAATAACACATATTGGTTCAATAATTTCAATAAATAGAGATATTGTGTTCTCCATATATAAAGTAATGAACATAAAATATGGAATTTTCTTTTAAGAATATGATGTTTATTTCTTAATAAAAATTTTAATGAAAAATATATATACTATGTACTTTTATGTTCAAGATATTTAAGGGATTAGAAAATAATGATTAAATATTACCCTTTTATAAAATTATAAAAAAACAATACAACATTACTTGATCTTGATCCTTGATAGAAATAAACACCATGTTCTCTTACTCATCACAAAAACTATGAATTTTTGTCTAAAATGTAAGGTGAGTATAATATTTCATTGTAAGGTGTTTCATAGATATAGGTTAAATCCACTAAAACAATGCCCTAAATATTAATATGTTGGTTTAGAAATATAAAATAAGAGATCTCATTCAAAAATATTATAAGATATATTTTAAAAAATATAATTTTCTTTTAGAAAAAATCATTTGAAAACATAAAATAGTTCATTTTTGAAAATAACAACCCTCTTATAGATTAAATATATACATGGAAAACCATATAAAATCAATATAAAAACTATAGGAATCACATTTTAGATAAAATCCCCTTATGGTTTCGGGTTCTCTCCCCATTCCTCATCGTCACATTTGATACACATGTGCCAAATTTTATTTATAAAAATAAGGTTTTAATTTTTTTCATTCCCATTATAAATCCATCATTAATTTTTAAAAAATTTACTTATTAAATATGTTATAAAATAAAAAAAATTAAATATCTAATATAATTTAACATTATTTTCCTCTATAACAATATTCCTTTCATAAATAATCTAAAAAGTTATAGGAAAAATATAAAATAATTCATGGAAAATTAATAAAATTAATATTAATATATAGGATTTCAATGATAAATATAGTGTATGGACATACCACTAATTATAAAATACATTCATAATTTTAAAAAACATTTCATGCATAATCTTTTAACTCTTTAAAACCATCATGTATTTGTTAAATAAAATGAATGAAAAAATTACCCAATATAGATTTATTGCAAATATATTAATCATTTTCTCTCACCAATACGACTTTGAATAATATAAGTTCTATAAAATTATTTTCATTGAATAAAAGGCTTCAAAAAATGGAATTAAATCATTTTTACCTTTACTTGGGGTTTTGTGGACATGAAATTATAAAATAAATTTCAATTGCTATAAGGGTTTTAAAATCATGATAACATAAATTAATTTAAAATTAGTTTTCCATTATTTTATAATGTTATGATATAGACTAAAACAATGTCAATATTGGAAATGATATTCTCCTCATCATGTATTTTAAAACTGAATGGTTATTGAATGGGGAAAATTAGTTAAAAACCATTAGGATGAGAGTTTTTTCATAAAGCTAAAAGTAATCCCTTTATATAGTATAGGGGGAACAAATGGACTATTTTAAAATATCTAAATAGTTGATATTATCCATATAAACTATTTTCATTTTGGTATTGTGATGTTGAAAACCTTTTCTAATTTGGAAATGGTGGCACATGTATCCATATGAGATTCATATTTATACACCCAACATGGTTTGATAACGTTAAGATATTCATCCCAAATCCAATATTTATCTATGTTGAACAGATATATCTAGGTAATCAAGGATGATATCAAATATATATATATATATATATATATATATATACTAACATTCACATTAGATAAATTCAGTATCTCATACAAGCCGCATCTGATCTTCATGAGCATTTTTTGTGGTCAAAAATAATTTATAATATATATTGATATATACACCCTGATATCATAAATGGTGTATACCATATATAAAGTGGATTAAAATGAATATCTAGACTGAACCACATTAAATATTCCATGTTGGTTTCTCAAAAACGTTTTAAATTCCAATAATGATGACACTTCATCCCATATCCGATGATAAAGGAAGTCAGCTTCCAATTGCATGTGTGTATCCTAAAAGAACATAATTACATTTTTAGAGATATATATTTATAAAATTAATTTATAACATCTTCTTTGAGTGTCCTTAAAAACATGAAAACATTCTTTGGTAAATTTCACATTGGGTTGGTCTCTCTATGGGTCATTTGTGGAGGGAGCAATAAAATTAAAACATCAGTAGAATAAGAAACTGAAGTTGATAGAGGTGTAAGTTCATACATAGTAGGAAGAAAATTCATAGGTTTATCAAAATGACCAGATGTATTTGATTAAATACTTCATGTTATATACCCATGGTTTTTAAATGGGTTAATAGTGACCAATATCGCAAGTCCCGTATTAGGGTAGTGGTTAGTGGAGCACATGAATATAGGATTTTATATTTTTATAGTGGCATGATAAATTTATCATTTTTTCAACTATCCTTACCACAAAACATATACTCCTCATGATTTCATACTAACCTAGATAGTGGCACAAAACCCCATCTATGTGGATTCTCGTGTGCAAGTGTGTGTCAATTTCTATACACTTACCTTCCTATCAAGTTACTCACCCATGGTTAACATGTGTGATCATTGTATGGATTTTACATGCAGTTGATTTTTTAATTATGATAAGGTATATGATGATGCACATAGATTTTGTGGTTGGACAATGTTTTAGACAATGTAAAAATTTTATATTTCAATAAATAACACTAAACAAAAATTCATCTTTTTTTAAATATTTTATATGTAATATGCAATTTAATTTTTTTATAAATTCTTTTAATATATAAATTATTCATATTTAAATGATTTATATTCATTATCAAAATATATGAAAAATGTTTTGGTCAAAAGTAAAATCCATTATTTCAAACCAAATAGGAATTTTGTTACACAATTTTTTGAAAATAATGATTTCAAAAGAAGAGAATTTTAATTTTTAATGATTAAATTCATTTATGAATTCATCGTGTCAAAATTGTCGTAATATTAATTTTTATAATTTTCGTATAATTTTTATTATTCAATAAATAATGTAGAATAAAAAATTTTATTGAATTTTTTCAAATTCAATTTATATATTTATTTAGTTTAAAAATTAAATAATTTATTTTTATTGTAAAATATTTAAATAATGGTTTTTCAATAAGTTTCATGCCTAAATTTATTATAAAAAATTTATATTTTAAAAGGACATTTCTCTAAAAATTAATTTCTCATTGCATTTTTTTGGTTTTAATTAAAATTAAATTCATACAATTTTGTGTTTGTAAATTTGAAATATGGATTCCAAATTTTGAATAATTTGGTCCAATATTGAATAATATTTCTCATTATATTTTTTCTAATATAAATATTAACCAAATTAATTTTTTTACCATTTTTAGGAGAAAAACATGTAACTGCAGTTAAAAATTGAATGATAAAGACCATAAAATTACTAGAATACATTCATTAATTTTCATGGATGAGTTCATTTCAATGATACTCATATTATAAACGATTATATGCCATTTTTTTTTCCATTGGGATGATATTGTGATATTTATTATTTTTTATTTAAATTAGTGTTAAACATGTCACAACCTTTTCTTTATTAACTATTATATTATTAACATAGAGATAAATATTAAATATGTTATGTTAAATGATTATTTTTTAATATGAAATATTTAACTTTATCATGTTAATTAATCTTTAATTTTTTGTGATGAAATAATTACATTAAAAATTTACACAACGCTAATACAGTAATTATTAATTTATTAGAAAAATAAAATAAATGAGTATTGTAATATTAAATTTTGATAACTACTATTTTCCATGAATTTTATATATTTACATGAAATTTTAGGGATATAATAATATATATATATATATATTTAAGTTTCATTATTTTATTAATGTTATCTAAATCAATGTAATGAATAGTTCTAAAAATTTACATTATTGATTTATTATAATAAAAAATATTTTATTAAATGATATAAAATTTAAAAAAAATAAAATATTTCTCCAATTTATTATAATATGGTTGAAAATATAAACCATGTTCCATTGATGGGTCTTTAATCAATTTATAGAAACTATATTGACCCTCAAAGTGTTGAAATCCTTACTGTCACAGAAAGTTTCGAAAGTGTTAATGAGGTGTTAAAACCAAATGATAAGATTCAAAATTTCGCTAACAATTATCCAAAAATTATTCTATGAGATTATTTTGAACCATAATAATAATATATTTAAATAAAACCTTTTTTAGTTATTTTTTATAAATAATATAATTTATATTAATTTAATAATTTTTTAAATTCCAAGAGTTCCCTCCACTATATTTCAAAACTGAACAACTTGTTTTCATTTATTCTCTCTTAAAACCCAATTTTATTCATAAATTACTAACTAAAATATCATTATATAATCCCCCCTCATAATATAGATTCTTTGGAGTATGAATTAGGCCCAAATTAGATATCATAAGCTATAATGTAGAGGAGGTAGTGTGAAGATGGGGTATCGTTTTAATAGGCTATTTCTGAATTATTTATACTTACACATCCATAAAATATTTTTAAACCATTTAAAATAATAATAAAATTATCGTAATTAACTTTTATCTTATTATTTTAATTTCATAGGCTATATCCCTCTCCGCTTCCATCAAATTTTAAATTAAACCATCATTCTTATTTGTAGTAGACTACCACCTCGTGAACTAATATAATACATTTTCCATAACAATATCCCAGGAATGGATTATAATGATGGGATTAATGTTTATAAAATATATTCCAATAATATTTATAATCATTAAATTATAATATATCATTTAACTTCTTATTTTTTCATTCACTGAAAAATTAAAAAAAAAATCGTGTGTATTTGTGGACTTCCACCACCACATATTGATGTGATTCACTTTTCTGCACCAAATCACATGGATTATATATATCAGATAATTTAAAGTATTAATATGGTATTTAATATATTATTATAAATCCATAATGATAAAATAATACTTAACTTATTTATATATTGATCATTTGAAATCGAAATGTTACACATGTGTACATATGACCAATAATTTTCATACTATAAATATAAATCATTTTTCATAACCTTTTTTACTAGTTGGATTTAAATGTAAAATTTATGTATGAATGTGATAATTATTTCATTAATACTTTTCAATATATAATTTAATGATCCAAACATTCACTATCATCTCCTAGCTGATGTAATTTTGTACTAATATATCAAATGTGGTAAAAAAACATCTTACATGAACATATATTAATAATAAATAGTATATAACATGTAAATAAGTTATTTATAATAAGTAAGAAACTTTAGAAAAAAAATTAAATTAAATATTTAATTTATGTTTATTATCCATGATGATAAGGAACGTGCATGATGAGTGAGACTCAAGGAAAAGAACTTCTTTGTCAATCCTCAATCAAAGATCCCCTTTTAACTCTTTTTACCAGTGCTAACAGGAATTTTTTTATCACATAATTAATAAAAAAACACCCCACCCCTATCATTTCTTAATTATTTGAAATTTACTTATTACTTAATTGCGATTTTTTTCAAATAAAATTGTTTCATTATTATGTGTGGAGTTTTTCAATTTTAAAAAGTGAATTTTAAATGAAATGGGGTATTTTGAGATCCAAAAAAGTTTTCCATATGGTTTTATTAAAGTGTTTTAGGGTTTTATTTATAATATAGTCCATAGATATTATATTTTAAGGGTTTAACCCCATTATATCTCAGTGGTGGTCCCATTTTTTTTATACATTAGGTGTTCTAAGATAACACTTCAATGCATTAAGTTCTCATAAGAAAGAAGTTAATTGTTTAGTAATTTCATTTGTTAGATTTATTATAATGGTCATTTGGTAAATATATTCAAATTATCCTAAATTAATTTTAAATTACTTCTATTTAGTTTTATCAGAATTCGTTTTATTTTAATAATTTTAGAAAATGATCATTTAAAAATACGAGTCCTTTTTTGGGTAGATAAGATTTTTTCATGGAACAATCTTTTGGGTTTTAATAGTTTTAAATAGACAAAAAAAATCGTATTTTTTATTTACCTTGTTAATATTTTTCTCTAATTGTTTGTTTTAAAAAAAAAAAAATGGGTTTTATAGTGTTAGTGGAAGAAAATATATCAACAATAAAATCAAGATGCTTTTTCGTGAAATGAAAACATAATTTATTTTCAAGGTTCTATATTATAGGAAGATGGATAATAATTAAAAGTGTCCATCATGTAATTTATATGATTATTATATAATATTTGTCGATTATTTCCACAATTCTCTATACATAAATTATTTTTATTAAAATAGAATGATGTATAGATTAATGTCACTAGAATATGTAATGATTTGAGTCAGGTCCATAGAATTGATAACATAGTGGGATTTAGATAATTTTAGAGGAAAAGATAAATTATGAAAATACACCTAAAAACATTACTATATGATTAAAAAGTTATAAAATTTTAATATTTCCTTGTTTTGTTGTCTATAATATACCTTTTCAAAATGCTTTTTTTTTGTTAGGGAAACATGTGACATTTATTATGAAAGCACTGTGAGGAAAACAACCTTCAAAATTATCATCTTTATATGGATAGAATTGGAATGGGGTATTTTATTTAAATAATGGATAGGTTGACTATAGATATAAATTATTTTAGAATACATGCTTGATATTTTTTAGATCTACATCAAAGGAACATGATGATATTTGATCACTTTATCAGAAAATAACTTCCTTTTTTTAGTCCAACCTTGAATCTAGTAGGTGATGAAGAATGGATCAATGAATTGTAAAAGATATTGAATTTCATGGGATCTTTGAAACATAAAAATGTATCAATGTATATTTATCAGTTTGAAGGTAAATCTGATTGATGGTGTTATCTAGTTAATAATACAAAAGGGAAACATGATCTTGGTTTTATGGAATATGATTCTTTTAAAAATATTGTTCCTGAGAAGTGTTTTTCTAAGACGATATAACATATAATAGATAAACATTTATAGAAATTGGAGAAGGAAAATTAATATTATTTAGATATATATGATCTGTCTTTAAAATAATATCATGGTATTTATCATAAATTTTATGTACAATAATAGTAAAATCAATAGATTTAATTCTGCTATCAAAACTATTTTATAAATATAATTAGAAAAATGAGAATTTATAATTTATCATAATATTTTATTATTTTTTGTGAATGTTTAGAAGTATTTTTCTGACATATAAATTTCTAATGATTAAAATAGTAATAACTATTAATTTTGGAAGGATATGGAGAAGAATCCATCAAGTTAATTTAGAGGTAAGAAGATCATGTTACCATTTTATGAAAATTGTTTTAAAAAGAATCCACGATAATTTCATGTTAAATTTGGGAGGTTTAATTTATGTGTAATGTTTAGACATATGGCTCATGATTATAAGGAAAATTATTATATTAATAATGAAAATATATTCCTGAGACGATTTAATTCCAATCAGATGGTTTATTTTTCTTAGGGGTATCCAAATTTAGTCACATAGAGGGGAAATCATGGTGATCAAAAAGATAAATGTTTGAAAATTCCATTTTCCAATAGTATGGTTAATGTTTAGATATCTAATGAACATGTGAATTTTTTGTTTAATATTAATTATAATGATTCTAATACTGTTTTGGACTATTGATTTTCATAATCTTTAAATTCTGAGAATTTTTAAAAAATAATTTTAATATCAAAAAATGAAAGTGTGGTATAAATTTATGTGGAATCATTAGGATGAAATATTAAAGTTACAAATATTTATAGGAATATTTATATTATTATAAATAGAGTGGTATTTCCTCCTAATCATCTTGAACTACCCATGGTATTGTTTTATATTATTTTAGATGTGGATTCAATTTTAGTTCATCATTATATGGTAGATTTCACATCCAAGAATGTTTTTTAAATGGGTTCATTATTTTCATAAACTACCAAGAAGTTAAAATTTTGATTAGATATGGTACTGAAATTTACATTAGACATCTTATAAAAAATAATGAAACAATATATATCTGGGATTTGCAAGTATTGAATGAATATATAGATATTTTACTTAATTATTTTCTGGGTTTTGTTCTTGATCTAGAGTTTGAGTTTACATTTGGAATAATAACTCTTACTAAGACTATTCCAAAAAAACATATCTAACTGATCTAGTAGAATATAAAAACTAAAATTAAAATTAGATGAGTTTATCAATAATGGTTTCATTAATACAACTAATTCTACTTGGGATGCCCCTTTTTTAAATCATTATAGTTATAATAGGATTTTAATTCATTTTATATATTTGAATAGAATTATTGTAAATAAAATGTATCATTATCTTCATATATTTGATTTTTTTTATTAGTTCAAGGGAGTGTACAAATATTTGAAGATTTATCTTGGGTTGGGGTACCCTAAGTAGAAGGTTAATGGGGTATATATTCCAATGACATAATTTTGACTAAATGTGGGATTTATGGGTTTTTAATTATTCCATTTGGTTTTCTTAATACACTAGTTATAACTAGGGATTTTATGAATATATACATCAATGAATATTTGTGTATGTTTTTAGTGATTTTTATTGATGACATATTAGTGTATTCTAAATTTCAAAAGGAATACGAATGGAACCTGAGGATATTTTTTAAAATCATAAAATAAATGAAAATATATTGAAAATTATGTAAGTGTAAATATTTTTGGAATACATTTTTATTTCCATGGAAATATTATATCTGAATATGGAATAACTATTTACCACATAATAAATAAAGTTATTTAAGAGTGGAAATGTCCAATAAATGTCAGAAAAATCATATTTTTCAGTTTTTAGCATGTTACTAATGAATATTTAATTAAAACATTGCTCTATTATCTAACCAAATGGCTAAGATAACTCGACTGGGAGTTAAATTATTTGTGAAAAAAGAATTTGGGGGTTGTTTTTAAGAACAACAATGAAGAATGTTGAATGCTCCATTTTGGGACTTTCCTTCTAAAAATTAATTATTTTTAATCAAAATTGATGCTTCATTAACGAGTTTTGGTTATATATTTATTTATAATTATTGGGTAATTGTTTATGGTTTATGTCATTTGAAACCTAATTATTTCAATTATCATACACATGATATAGAATTTGATAAAAAAATTTGATTAAAAATTTTATGGAATAATTTATATAGAGTAAAGTCTGGAAGATATGTTGATCATAAAAGTTAAAAGAATATATTGACTCAAAATTAATAAAACATGAGACATAGATTATGGCTAGAATAGATCAAGAATTTTGATTTTATGATTCATTATCATCCTGCAAAGGAAAACAATGTATCCAATGCATTGAGTCGGAAAAATAATAATACATTAACCATGTAATATTTTGAACATCAACCATTGGTTTATGATTTGTTTATTTGTTTCTAATAATTTATAAGTTTACTAAAATCCTCAATTTTTTATTTTTTAGTACATTTATATTGAAGAGAAATAATTTATAATTCTTATAAATAGGATCACACATTGTAAGAAAATCCATAATCCCTTAAAAATGTTGTTTTATAGAGATTATCATTGATAAAACGGTTTGTTTGATATTTTGAAATATATTATATCTACCTTTTTTTCTTTAGTTGAAGAAATAATTGCTCATTTAATATCATTATTCTTCATTTTTTTCATCCTGGTATCATTAAGATGTTGAGAGATCATTGGGAGATTTACTAGTGGAATGGAATAAAAGAAGTTTTTGTTGACGTTACCGTGAAATGATTGACATGCCAATAGGTTAAGGATGAATTTAAATTAAAAAATTAAAATAATCAACAATTACAATTTAGAAGGGAAAATTGTAAAATATATCAATGTATTTCTTGGTGGGATTTTCAAGGACATCTCGAGTTAATAATACAAATTGGGTTATTGTTGATCAACTGACTAAATCAGATCATTTTTTCCGAATCAAAATAATATGACATTGATTCATATTTCATGAATGTATCTCAAATATATAGTTATGTTACTTTGATTTCTTCTATCCATTGTATTTTAATGTGTTTTAAGAGTTAATTCTATTTTCTATAAAGGACTTTCAAAGACATTGGGAAATAAATTAAATTTCAGTACAACCTTTCATCCAAATTTAATAGACTTCATGAATGGACTATTAATACAATAAGAGATATGATTCATTATTGTTCAATGGATTACATGGGATGTTGGGACCAATATCATTCATCAATTAAGTTATCTTTTTTGTAACTGTTTTAATTCCAATATATAGATAACACCATTTGAGGCATTATATGGTAAGTAGTTTCGAATTTTAGATCATTGGGATAAAGTACAAGAAATTAATTTTAAGGGACCAGAGTTGGTCGATTATATTCATAATGAGTTTTATTTGCTTTATTAATTCTAGAGGAAAGCATAGATAAGGATGAAAAACAATGTGGATTGTCAGAGGAACGATATTTCATTTGAGGTAGGTGGTCATGTTTTTCTCAAATTATCTCTATGTATATTTACTGTGAGTTTTGTTAGAAAGGGTAATATAAGTACATTGTTAATGGATCCATATGACATATATAAAATGATAGATCATTTCCCTAATGTGCGTATTTTCCTCGGATTTTATCCCATGTACACAGTTTATTTCATGTTTCAATGTTGTGGAAATATGTGCAATTCTCATCTCATTTTTTAGGCAATGAAGTATTTTAGTTCGAAGATATCCATTAATATAAATAAATACTATAAGTATTCTTAACCATATAATTAAATTACTAAAGAAAAATATAATACACCATGTTAATTTTTAGTGTGGAAACTAAATTTTTGAAGAATCCACATTTGATTTTAAAATGATATGAAGTTGAGGTATCCCCACATTATTAATAAGTGAATAACATCATGATAATGTAATTTATAAAAGTGGTGAAGGTTGTAAAAACCTATGTAATATTTATATAAAACATTTCCATATATTCGTTAGTTATATTTTATATAATTATATCCCTTATAAAAATATTATTCATTTTTTCTATCAATATAGAAAATCAATATATCTAAAAAATGAAATTTTTTGTGTGACCTTTTTGAAAATATTTATTTCAATATTATAGATTATTAATTAGGAAAAATTATTTCATTTCTGACTTCATCCTGAAAATATTATCTTGTGATGATGTTTTTTTATTTTTGATGAATTTTGATTTTTCCATGAATTGTTAAAAATACTATTTTTTATTGAGAAAGGTATTTTGTTTAAAAATTTAATTTATATTTTGATTTTCATAAATTCACATTATTGATTTTTTTTTAAAAAAATTAAATTATGGATTTTGAAATGATTTTTATACTTGAATTTATAATTCAAATTTATTTATTTAAGAAGTAAAAACATAAAAAAAACCATTTTTTTTGTTTTTTCCGGTTTAAACTTATGTTAAATTATACCACATTTTTATTTTTAATATTGAAAAAAATGATTCTATATTTGGAATCTATGTATCCAAAATTGGTTAATAGATCCCTTTAAATTTTGGTCAATATGAATATTTTCTATAGTAATTTTTTAACCATGATAAAGGGACAATAGGAAATTAAAGTTAATAATAAAATTAAAGGGACTGTAAATTAAACATCAATATTATATAAATTTTCATTCAATGATTAAATTTTATCCATACTCAATCATGTTTTTTATATCTAATTTTTTCCATATTTATGTGATTGTTACATTTATAATATTATTTTATAGAATATTTAAAAATAGAACACTCTTGAACACTCTGGTTATAATTTAAATAATATTTTTAACATATTGATTAATAAAGGATGTGTTTGGTTATAAATATTATTTTTAAAACAAAAATATTTAACTTCATCATGTTAATTTATATTTAAATTTTAGTGATGAAAAAAATTTCATAAATATTTACACAACTATGATGCCGTAATTATTCCATTAGTAGAAAAAAATACTATAAATAATATTAAAAGTATTAGATTGAAAAAAATTAATGTGATCCAATAATTTTCAATATTACCATGATGTGGTAGGGATATAATAAAATTTTTTTTATTAATTTTAAATTTTTTTTAAATTTTATTTAAATCAATGTAATTAATTATTCCAAAACATGACTTTAATTATATATTAAAATAAATAGTAAGCTATTAAATAATATAAAATTACTAAAAATATTAAATTCATAAGACATATTAGGATATGGTTTATAATATTAAAAATAGTCCATTTATTGAATTTTTTCCATTTATAGTAATTATAATGACACTTAATGTGTAAAAAACCTTATTCCCACAATAAGTCTAAAAAGGGATAATGTGGGGTTAAAACCAAATTATAAGGATAAAAATGATAACCAAACTTGTATAGTAATTATTTAATGATATTTCTTTCACTCATAAAAGTACTATATTATAAATATATTAGTTTTTAACCATTTATAATTAAAGAACATTTTATACTAATTTAATATTTTGAGAAATTCAAATAGTTTCCACCCAACACTTATAAATTGGAACCACTTTTTATTTATTCACAATAAAAAACCCATTTAGATATATAAAATATATTCCAAATACATTCATAAAATATCTATCTTAATTATAGTGCCACTTTTGTTGTAATAACACCAACCTTTGTTCACATAAGGTGATAGTCAAAGGATATTGTTCGAAAAAAAAGTATTATTTTTAATCGAGTGTCTGTTTTTAATTTATTTTTATTCATCCCAAAAATATTAATTAATCACGATAAAATAATAAAACCATTATCCTCTATATAATTAATTTTTATTATGTAAATATAATATCCTATATCAATATCATATTCCATCAAATGGAATGTGAATGCATGTTTCACGTGTACAGTGGACTACTGACTCACAAACCGATGTAATTTCTTTTCCATCAACATCTCTCATGGATGAATTATAATGATAGAATGAAATATTATATACGATATTAATGCTATATTTATATATATATTTATTAAAATATAATACATCATTTACCATCTTACCATTCCAATAACTGAAAAATGATAATGTCATTTAAGGATAGTTGAGAGGATTTAATGGAAAAATGATATGAAAAACAATTGTATAACATTTACACATCATGCAAGGGGATTACACATCATGTTATTGTTAATGGGTTCTTCATTAAATAAATCAACTATGAATGAATTTTAGGCAAAAACCATTAGAAACCATTACATGACATGTAACTGAATTGCATGTCATTTAAATTCCAGACATACAGTATAAATGTGGTTTTGATACTATTATTTAGGGAACTAATTTCATATCTTATACTATGAAACTATGGATCCCCTCAGTATGATTTTGGTGTTCCAAAACCCCTATCTTTTGTCATTTTTGTGCAATCAATCCTAGGTTAGTCATCGTGGTTGGATTTCTTCTATCTCTTCCTTCATCTCCAACCCATTGAAGAAAAATCCCATGGTGAATTGAAATGCTGGTTTAAATCTAGACCAATATTGATCTCGTATCCTCTTTGAAATAATTCACATCTTTTCTTGTGGGTTTTTTCATTGGAAATATTTTTTGATCATTAGTTAAAGGTAGCTAGTCCAATATATGAATCTGATAGTCATGATTCTGTTTTCATGCATGAAAATTATATTATATCAACATTTTTTTAACAATTGAATTTTTCAATGGTATTAAGAATATTGGGGAATTAATTATTAATGTAATTGTGAAATTTTTGTAGTTGGGGATAATAAACTATGGTAATTAATTATGTAATATTGATGTCATGAGTTGGTTATTTAATTGATTAATTAATTATTATATGTTGATATTTTGAATAGGTTAATTAATTATATAAATAATTAATGTTTTGTTGAGAGCTATGTAATATTATATAATTATGATATATTTGATTATCAACATAATTAATTGTAACATTTTAATTTATTTGTAAAATAAATAATGTAACATGGTCATTAAATTATGGGAATTTATGAATGGTAACATGGGCATTAATATTTAAAATAAAGCATGTTAACATGGTCAATAAATTGTGAGCATTTATTATTGGTAACACATTCATTAATTTATAAAATAAATAGTTTTAACATGGTCATTAAATTGTGAGAAAATAAAATTTGTAACATGTTCATTAATTTGTGAATTAATAAATAGTAAAATGGTTAGTCAATTGTGAGAACTAATGAAAGGTAACATAGATATTAGTTTTTGAAATAAAGAATGGTAACATAGTCATTAAATTGTGTGAATTAATAAATGGTAACATGGTCATTAATGTGTTAAAATAACAATGGTAACAAAGAAATTTAGACATGTGATATCCATCTAGGATAGTTTGGACTCCGGCATTGGTTGTATTGGTATTAAGGTATGTGTGTTTATGAGAACACAAGGATTATATGGTTAAATAAATGTTAATTCATAATGTGATAACTATTTAATTATGCATTAAAAATGTATATTTATAGAAATACATAAACTATTTACACCGGATATTTTTGTAGACACTGTTGGTGGTGGCCTACTGAGTCATACTGACACCCTATTTGGGTTGTCTGATCGGTTCCCAAATAGAATTTAGTTTTACATGATAGGTTAAGGGAAATTTTTTATTTTATATGGATAATTTGGGAATGGAACCTAGATGAAGGAAAATGTTTTGTTTTAGGACCTACTTCATTGTTTTAAGTGTCTTTATATTTATATTTCATTTTAGACACTGGGTACATAGATTAGCATGGAATGTTTCTATTTTAGTTGAATATTATTCTTCTCTCCTTGTTTACCATGATATAGTGGTGTTGTCTGTTGTCAAATATTTATTTCCCAAATTTATATTATTCTTTATTATGTATTACTCTAATCAAACGAGGTATAGTCTCCTCATGAATGAATTATCAGACCCTCACAATTAGTCAACAGTTGTTGGAATATTGGGAGGTGTGTTTGAGGTCATGTGACCGACCATCTCGGGGTATCGATATGTGATACCTCAGCCGGGATGTTATAAAGTGGTAGTAAAAGAGTTTTTTGTCAAAATATTATGGTAAGTATATATAGGATGAAAGGAAGATTCGAGATTTGTTAATGATCTCATGCATGGGAGTTACCAAACCATGTGGGGGGGGGGGAAACCCATGGTCCCAGGTAGGTATTGTTGTTTTTTTGTTCGTTGTTGCAGTTGAATATTATTTCACCTTGAGGGACTAATTTTCTATTTGATGTGACAATGATTTCTCACATTTTTTATGAATTAAATCATGTCCTGAAATGGCATGATAAGTTAGTCTTTGTTCATTATTATAGTACCCTAGGATTATTTTTTGGGATGAATCATTTTATGCACACATGGGAAAACATGTTTTTGGTATGTTGTTGAACTAGGCCATTTTTCTTGGATTTTTAAGTTTAATGGAAAATGTCTCCTAAGATGAAATCTGAAGTGGTAAAATTCAATAATACTATGGATAAATGGGCATCTAAATGAAAAAATTGTATTATGAAAAAAAATTACACTTGTTATCCAATACCAAGGTGTCAGATGGATAAGGGTAGTAATAAAACCTCAGTTTTGACCGTGTAGAGTGGATTGGGAAAAGGATTGTTGTTTTATCCAATCACATAAATGTGATAAAGGTTAGTAATGTTTCCAATGAAATTTTTTTTAATTACATACATATTACGCTTCAATAATGCGTTTTAAGATGGAAATAATAAAAGATGGCTAGAAATTCAACAAAAATTTTAGAACATGAGGCACTGATAATTCCAGGTGAGGAAGTAGGGGAGTAGTTTTGACAGAACATTTCTCTATTCATGTAGTTCATGGAAAGATACCTATTGCATGTTGGGATGAGTATTCATGACATGAAGGGGGAGTTTTAGTTTCATAACCCTTTGAATATTACTAGATAGGGTGGACTTGAGGTTGCTGAGATCTGGTATGAGTCTCTATAGATGATACTCGATCAATTAGAGACCCCTGAAGAGAATATAGTCAAGTTGGACACTTATATATAGTGAGGATCAGTGAAGAACTAGTGATACATTCATGCATGTGCTAGATAGGTTGATGAAATTCATGTAAATGACTTGTTGGAGTAGTTCATTGATAATTATTCCTAGAGATGCTGAGATTGTAGAGATCATAGAGTTCATGAGGCTACCTCAGTGGGGCATGTACACGATAAATTATACAAGACACTTTACATACACAAAATTATTTTCTCCAGCATGTATGGGAGATGAGACAACTAGGGAAAGGATATTTTAATATGGACTTATATGTGATATTAAGCCCCGTGATAACCTATTTTAGTAATACAATTTTTGTGATGTGGTATATTAGGATCTCATATATGAGGGGAATATGAATGTGGTTTTGAATGTAAGTTAACTATTTTCTAATGGATGATCTAGAGGTGTGTCTTTCAAGATTAGGAATCACATTTATGAATCTTTTAGTCAAATTAATTGAATGAATTGTACATAGAAAAGAGGGTCTGTAACACATGACCTTAAAGTAGTGATCTATAATTATTTTTGCAGTTTGGTTAATTATCGTAGATATTTTCATAAACCCCCAATAGGTAGTCGATCTCTGTCAATATGGGGCATTTGTAGAGGTTCTGTAAGACATAATGATAGAAGGATAGTGAGGGTGTAAATAGAAAGGTTCATAGCATGGGAATGGATATACTACTACTTATTATAATGGCATCTACAGTTCTACAAGGCGAGGCAATAGAGGCAGAGGATGTGGTGCTTCTACGAAATTGTGCTAATATCAGCAATGTGGTGTGACTCAAGGGAGTTAAATTGCATCATAAGAGAGATGACTATGAAAACTAAATCTATTGAAACCGACACTTGTGGATATAATGGATTGACCATCAAGACATATAGGTACTCTTATTGTGTATTCAGCCTTATCTAGTGAATTCTTTGATATTGGTTCCCCTTATTCCTTTATTTAATCAAAAATTGTTAATGGTTTAAGCATGGTTATGATGTTTTTGAGTGGGATAATGACTATCAAAACACTACTGGTAGTATAGTATGGATATTTCAATATTTTTAAGGTATGTTCTCTTAAAATTAGGGAATATCAATTTTTTGTTGTTTTTCATTATTCATGACATGCAAGTCTTCGATCTAATTATGGGTATTGGTTTTCGTGACACATACTGAGGTCAAATAGATTATTACCATACCATAATGACCTTTATGTCCCATAAGGGAGACCTTTATATTCACCATGGGGAGTGAGATAACTAGTAATGATGACCGGGTCTAATTACTAAGAAAATCGGGGATCTCACGTCCTAGGATTCTAGTTTATTGTTTACTGATGTAGGTGTATAGAATGATATCATGCCACCAATATTGGAAGATATTTGGGATGTATTTTATGAAGACTTATCAGGACATCCACCTAATAGAGATGTGGAATTCACTACTGAGCTCATGGTGGGGGATGATAAAATATCAATTCCACTATACATAATGGCATTGACAGAGCAACAACAACCCATGACTCGGCTAGAGGAGTTGGAGGTGAAGGAATTTATCCATCCAATTATGTCACCATTGGTATCACGTGATGTTGGACCCAGGGGTTTCCTATATAAGAATTGGAGTATGGTTTTTGTTTATTTTCAATCCAAATTGAGATTATCATGTAGTTTTCAAGACAAGGATTCTTATAGTATAGGCCGATGTTGGTGTTTATGGTGGCATAGTTTCCCATTTTTTTCCAAATTTTTGGGCCTCAAAATCAGATTTTATTATTTTTTAAAATGGAGGATTTATACGAAGGATTATACATAACATGGTTCATAGACTATGAAGGATATATTTTGTGACACATAAGAGGTGCTCAGAATATTGTTGAAAATTAGAAAAAGGGAATGATTCTGCATAACGTCGCTAGAAGGACTGTGAAGTGCGGTTTGCAGACCACGAACGAAAATGGTTCATGGGAAGGATATGGTTGACAGGGAGTTTTGTGTTTCACTGAATGTTGGAGGATGTATGACGGATTATAGTTGGAGAGAATGAGGTGGAGATTATATTTCAGATGATTTCTTCCACCTTGAATATAAGGCCCCGACCTTAAATATTAATTAATATTTAATTAAATGACTAATTCACATTGAGAATATTTTCAGGTTTAGAGTTTTAGAGAATTAGGACATAACTGTTACATCTCAAAAGATTAAAAAGTAGACACTTCTACTAAGTTTCCATAGAATTAAAAAAACCCTTAAAAAGAAACATGTCCAGTTCTATGTTTTATATAGCATGACTTTCCCTTGATCCCATCCTTGACCCTAATCCACATTAAGTCCTGTGAAAAACATTTCAAAAACTTGGGATGAGCATAAAAAGCTCAGTAAGGGATACACAAAGAATAAAAACTGTTAGTTTTTCAAAACAACAAGTAAACCATGTATACTTTAACAAAGTAATACTTTTCACCTTTTCGAAGTAGTAAAAACTTTTCACAGAATAAAAGTTCATTACTTACCCTTTTGTAACCAAAGGATTACCATAAAACCCATATAAAGAACACATAACATATAAAGGTAACTTGGGACATAAACATACTTATGTGGAATAATCATACGGTCGACTTCCACACATATCACTTAATGGAATAGCAATATGACCAACTTCCATACATACTTAATTGAATAGACATAAGGCCGACTTCCATACCCAATGCATTGGAGGTTATAATGTAACCACCCATCCTGGTATTCATGGCACCACCAGTCATATGGTTCATCACGTAACCTCCCGTCAAATGTCCAAGTACCATTATAAAATCATAAGACATAAAACAAATATAATGGAAATAAAACATTTCCACGCTTTGATCACAATATATCACATAAATATATTGACATAAAAAATCCATTATAAAAACCATTTTCAATACCAAAATATATAAATGAGTATATGGAATTTATTTTATTTTCAAAGAAAACATTACGGCTTGTTCTGGAAGCCAAAGACTAAATAATACTCGCGGCGGCAGAAAAGGTCGTTGTCACCGTGTACGTTAAAATAAACATTCCTTTTTGTCGTTTTGTAAAACTCTTCGTGGGAAAAGATTAATTTTGTATAAAATTAAAAGTCAAAGGGGTTTATACACTGTATAAAAGAAACTTGTGTATAAAACGAAATATGCCTCAATGAAAGGAGATTGAGACGAAGTCCCTTACCTCGGGTCTGACTTGACTCGATCGTTCTTTAACATCCTGAATAATAAACATGAGTTAATTTCTATTTTCTTAATAACCTTTTTCAAGTTAATTATTCCTTTTATATCACTTAAAACATTATGTAACCATTTAATTTAATAATGTTTGTTTTGTCGATATTTGGTTCTTAATTCGAAAGTGGACTTCTTACAATTACATGTTGTTCGTGTTGTCAAAGGTTCTTTATATCCAGAATGAAATTCCTGATTTGGATATCATATATATCATATATATCATATATATCCATAATATACATTTATTTATAATATTACATAATCATTTAGAGGTACGAAATGAAATGCATCGTTCATGGAGACGGTAACCCATACGTACGCATGAACGCTACTTTCATTTCATTGTCATATTAATGGAATTAAAACTAAATGAGAGATATGTATATTTTTAATTCAAGAATTATATTCATCCTTTAGATGTATCATACATCATATATATCCATTATATGTACTTATAATAGTACATTACATTTGAGGATATGAAATGAAATGCACCGTTCATGGAGACGGTAAGCCGTACATAGGCATGAACGCTACATTCATTTTAATCTCATAATTGAATAGAACGAAATAATAATGATATAGAGGTATATTATAATTTCAGTATAACATCATATATAATAACTTTAAATCCATCCTCTATACATCCCACATATGGTATTAACGATTCAAATCACTTTGAGGGGGCGGTAGTCCGCACTTACTTAAATGAAGATATCGCATTTACCCATAATGGAAACCAAAAAGATATTCCCAAAATGAAAAATATAGAAGCTTAAGGAAAACATAAACATATCATATATCATATATAAATATAGTGACATCTTAATGGCCACCTTTGAAGGTGTTAGAGGAATATCGAACAGTCATCGTTTCGTGAGGCAGAAATTTGCCATCCACGGAAACAGTATGTTCTTTAACGATTAAACATAGGTGTGTGTAAGTGTATCTCTAATCCTTCTTATAAAGGCATCCTAGTATATGGAAGATACTTTAGTTGTTACAAAGTAACTGAATAAAAAGAGTTTAGGGGGTTGGAGAAGCAAAATAAAACAAAAGGACTCAAAAGAAGACATTACCTTAAAATCGGGTAACTCCCTTTGGTTTGAGCTCAAAGGCTTACATGGGAAGACTACTGCCCAATGTCAGGATTCAAGGAGTAAGAGAGGGAAGTGGAGAGACAAAATGGGCAGTTTTTGGCCGATCCAAAGTTTTTGGAAGTGTGGGTAAGGTGGTAGAGGTGGGGGCCTTTTATAAGAGGAGAGGAGGGGCATTCTTGGAAGGTAAAGAAAGGTCACTTTATTTTATAAAGTTATTCGGATTTAAGAGGTCCCACATTGATATAATTCGAGGATAAGGTGATAAGGGTTTTAAATACACCCATCCAAAAGTTTTTGGACATGTTTAGGTCATATATTTTACATTATAATTTCATTTTATTTAAATATTTTATTAATGAGGTAATCGCTGCATCATCATGATGTCATAACTAATTTAATTTATTTAAAGTCTAAAAATTATAAAAAAACTATCATGATGTAGGAAATATTTTCAGATTTCAAATTAGTATTTATAAAAAAAATATGACTTTTATAACCCCATGTAAAAATTGTTTTAGTAAAACATCTCATGTTTGTGTTATTTTTACTTTAACATTAAATAAAAAGTTATTTATGTCATTTTCCAATCAAAGTGGCTCTGTGGGGTCCCCAAGATGACTCATGGATTTTCTTGGTCCTCCATGACACATCCAATGAGGTTAGGACATGTTTCAAGCACATCTCATATTATTACAACATTATTTTTACCTTGAACTACACTAATTACCTCTAATCGCGATTAAAAACATAATAAGTTACTATTCACCAAAAAATTATTTTAATCCCATTGAACAACATTTTACTTCATAATGACAACCATGTATGTCGGATTTTTGAAATGAAAAACTCAGAAGTGGTAAAATTTCATTTAAATGAAAAATCAGTTTTTATAAGTACCACTTAGTGGTTTCACTATTCATCAAAAATTTATGTTTTTCAGAAAAATCAAAAAAATAAACCCTAAGCTATATTTGATATTCTGAATTCAAAAATGAAGTCCATTTTAAAAAATTAAAAACATATAAGTTGCATTAATTAATTTAATAATTAATTACCACTGTCAGAGAAAATAGCGTGTTTTTATGAAACAATAAGTATCAAAAGATTGACACTAGTTTAAGTCCAATTTCAAAGTGAAATTGTTTCCAATGACAACCATTGGATTAAATGGTAAAAATATATTCTAATTTCACTTTAAAAAAATTAAAAGATAATCTAATCATATAAATAAATTATATTAAAAAGAGGTTTTGAATTAAAATACAACATTTTACACTATTCATTAAAAAAATGAACTTTATCGAAAAAATACCAAAAATTTACACAAAGTAAATTTTGATGTTCCGATTATAAAGAAGAGTTATATTTGGTTCAATAGAATGTATAAGAGTGATCAAAACTATATTTAATGACGGTTGTCCATCAGAAGGTGATAAGTGAACCTTTATTGAAAATTAGGGTATAAATGCCTAAAATTGAATTCATTCTGTATTTTAAGCCTTTATCTTTTATTGGATAAATGTAAAAACATTTAAAAAACATATATAATCATATGTTAGTTATTTATATCCATTCCCTCCAATACAATGGCTACATGTTAACTACCATTTAAAATAATATTATTATATTACTAGTGTACAACATATGTTTTCAAAGAAACTCATCGTTGCGTATCGAGTACGCTATCGAACGTAGAAACCCATTGTAATTAAAATTAATATTTAATTTGTAAATATTAATAAATATGAAAAAAATTTATTCATTATTTACCTGGGATGTTACATCCTTCCCCCCTTTTGGGAATTGCGTCCTTGAAATTTTATTCACTTATCAAAATAAGTGGGGGTATTTATCCCTCATAGCATTTTTAGATTCCCACGTTGCCTCTTCAACCATATGGTTTTTCCACAAAACCTTTACCTAGTGAATTACAATATTTCCCAGCACTTTCTCTCTTTGGTCAAGAATCTGGACTGGTTGTTCTTAATAAGATAGGTTCTCTTCTAGCTGAACTACCTCTAGACTCAAAACCTGAGATGAATCTGGCATATACATCCTCAACATCGAAACATGAAAAACAATGTGTACCTGAGATAAACTCGGAGGTAAAGCCACTCGGTATGCAACTGATCCAACTCTCTCCAGAATTTCATATGGTCCAATGAACCATGGGCTCAACTTTCCTTTCTTACAAAATCTCATCACACTTTTCCATGGAGAAACCTTGAGAAAAACATGATCACCTACCTCGAAAGATAGATCCTTCCTCCGGTTATCCGCATAACACTTCTGCCTGCTTTGAGCTGTTCTCATGTGTTTCTGAATCAACTGAACTTTTTCTGCCATCTCTCCTACCAATTCTGGTCCCATCAGCTTCCTTTCACCCACTTCATCCCAAAATGCTGGAGTTCGACACCGCTTCCCATATAATTCCTCAAATGGTGCCATATGTATATTGGAATGAAAACTGTTATTATAAGAAAACTCAACCAAATAAAGATGTTGGTCCCAACTTCCCTGATAATCCATCGAACAAGCTCGTAGCATATCCTCCAAGGTCTGAATTGTTAGTTCTAACTGCCCATATGATTGCTGATGAAAACCTGTACTAAAATTTAATTCAGTACCCAATGACTTCTGAAGGCCTTTACAAAAGTTAGAAGTAAACCTAGGATCACGATCGGACATAATGGAGAGAGGAATTCAATGTAACTTGACTATCTCTTTAAGATACAAATGGGAAAGTAGATCTAGGGAAAAAGTATCTCGATAGCAAAGAAATGAGCAGATTTAGTCAAGCGATCAACAATAACCCAGATTGCATTATTACCTCTAGATATCTTCGGTAATCCCACGACAAAATACATGGATATATTTTTGCCATTTCCACTCTGGCACTGGTAAAGGCTGAAGCATCCCTTTCGGTAACTTCCGCTCTACTTTAACCTGCTGACAAGTCAAACACTTCACAGTAAAATCAGAAATATACCATTTCATTCCATCCCACCAGTAATACTCCCACAGATCTCTGTACATCTTAGTACAGCCATGATTAACTAAAAACGGGGAACTATGAGCCTCAAATAACAACTCATTCTTCAACTGTGAATCACAAGGCACACATAATCTCTTCCCAAACCTCAAAACACAATCATTATCAATGTTGAATTCAGGCATCTTACCCTTCTAAACCAGCTCTACCATTTTATGCAACTCACTGTCTTGCTTCTGTGCTTGCTTGATTCTGTCTGATAGGGAAGATGTCACTAATACCTGAAACAAAACAGAAGGACTTCCTACACAAACAACTTTCACGCCAAAGTCCATCAAATCAAAAACCAAAGTATCTTGTTCCAAATGCAACATTGTTAATGAAGAATTACTTTTTCGACTCAAAGCATCAGCCACTTTATTTTCTTTTCCCTGATGGTAATGAATTGCACAATCATAATCCTTGATTAATTCCAGCCATCTCCTCTGTCTCATGTTCAATTCTTTCTGAGTGAATATATACTTTAAACTTTTTTGATCAGTATATATTTCACACTTTACTCCATACAAATGATGCCTCCAAATTTTTAAATCAAAAATAACAGCAGCTAATTCCAAATCATGTGTAGTGTAATTTATCTCATGAGTTTTCAACTGACGTGAAGCATAAGCAATTACCTGATCATTCTGCATAAGGACCCAACCATGTCCCTTCAACGATGCATCACTGTATATAACAAACTCACCATTCCTGGAAGGAAGTGCCAAAACTGGAGCATTCACCAATCTTCTTTTCAACTCCTGATTCAACTAAGCCATCACTGTAGTAAACTGCTCAATTATGATTCTGACCATCTCAGTATGCTGATTTGGAAGGTCATTCAACTCTGTATGCCTTCCCAGAAAAGTTCCTCTATTTACTTTATGAAAAGTAATTCTTAACATATAAATATCTTTGTCTAAGCAACATGGTAATCTATAAATGCTATATCATTTCAATCATTCCATAAATTAACTTATAATTTTACACTTTTCTAACTCCTAATGTTTTCTAAACCGTCCTTTGATACCAACTATAAGGCCCTGGCCTTAAACATTACTTAATATTGAATTAAATAAATAATTCACATTGAGGATATTTTCAGGTTGAGAGTTTTAGAGAATTAGGACATAACTGTTACATCTCAAAAGATTAAAAAGTAGACACTTCTACTAAGTTTACATAGAATAAAAAACAACCTTAAAAAGAAACATGTCCAGTTCCATGTTTTATTTAGCATGACTTTCCCATAATCCCATCCTTGACCCTATTCCACATTAAGTCTTGTGAAAAACATTTCAAAAACTTGGGATGAGCATAAAAATCTCAGTAAGGGATACACAAAGAATGAAAACTTTTAGTTTTTCAAAACAACATGTAAACCATGTATACTTTAACAAAGTAATACTTTTCAACTTTTTGAAGTAGTAAAAAATCTTCACTGAATAAAAGTTCATTACATACCCTTTAGTAACCAAAGGATTACCATAAAACCCATATAAAGAACACATAACATATAAAGGTAACTTGGGACATAAACATACTTAAGTGGAATAACCATACGGTCGACTTCCACACGTATCACTTAATGGAATAGCCATATGGCCAACTTCCATACATACTTAATGGAATAGCCATACAACCGACTTCCATACACAATTCATTGGAGGTTATAACGTAACCACCCGTCCTGGTATTCACGGCACCACCCGTCATATGGTTCATCACGTAACCACCCGTCAAATGTCCAAGTACCATTATAAAATCATAAGACATAAAACAAATATAATGAAAAGAAAACATTTCCACACTTTGATCATAATACATCACATAAATATATTGACATAACAAATCCATTATAAAAACCATTTTCAATACCAAAATACATAAAATAGTATATGGTATTTATTTCATTTAAAAAAACATTACGTCTTGTTCAGGAGGCCAAAGACCAAATAATACTCACAGCGGCGGAAAAGGTCATTGTCACCGCGTATGTTAAAAGAAACATTCATTTTTGTCATTTTGTAAAACGCTTCATGGAAAAAGATTACTTTTGTATAAAAGTAAAATTCAAAGGGGTTTAAACACCATATAAAAGAAAGGTGTGTATAAAACGAAATATGACTCAATTAAAGGAGATTGAGACGAAGTCCCTTACCTCGGGTCCGACTTGAATCGATCGTTCTTTAACATCCTGAATAATAAACTTGAGTTAATATATATTTTCATAAGAACATTTTTCAAGTTCATTATTCCTTTTATATCACTTATTACCATGTTATAAACATTATGTAACCATTTAAGTTAATAATGATTGTTTTGTCGATATTTGGTTCTTAAGTCGAAAGTGGACTTCTTACAATTACATGTTGTTCGTGTGGTCAAAGGTTCTTTATATCCAGAATGACATTCCTGATTTGGATATCATATATATCATATATATCAATCATATACATGTATTTATAATATTACATAATCATTTAGAGGTAAGAAATTAAATGCACCGTTCATGGAGACGGTAAGCCGTACATACGCATGAACGCTACTTTCATTTCTTTGTCATATTAATGGAATTATAACTAAATGAGAGATATGTATATTTTTAATTCCAGATTTATATTAATCTTTTAGATGTATCATACATCATATATATCTATTATATGTACTTATAACAGTACATTACATTTGAGGATAAGAAATGAAATGCATCATTCATGGAGACGGTAAGTCGTGCGTACGCATGAATGCTACTTTCATTTCTATCTCACAATTTAATGGATAGAAATAATAATGATATAGAGGTATATTATAATTCCAGTATAAAATCATATATAATAACTTTAAATCCATCCTTTATACATCCCACATATGGTATTAACGAATCAAATCACTTTGAGGGGGCGGTAGTCCGCATTTCCTTAAATGAAGATATCGCATTTACCCATAATGGAAACCATAAAGATATGCCCAAAATGAAAAATTCAGAAGCTTAAGGAAAACATAATCATTTTATATATCCTATATAAGTATAGTGACATATTAATGTCCACCTTTGAATGTGTTAAAAGAATATCGAACAATCATCGTTTCGTGAGGCAGAAATTCGCCATCCACGGAAATAGTATGTTCTTTAACCATTAGACGTAGGTGTGTGTAAGTGTAGCTCAAATCCTTCTTATAAAAACATCCTATTATATGTAAGATACTGGAGTTGTTACAAAAGAACTGAATAAATAGAATTTAGGTGGTTGGAGAAGCAAAATAAAACAAAAGGACCCAAAAGAAGACATTACCTTAAAATCGGGTAACTCCCTTTGGTTTGAGCTCAAAGGCTTCCATTGGTAGACTTCTGCCCAAAGTGAGGCTTCAATGAGTAATATATGGAAGTGGAGAGACAAAATGGGAAGGGTTTGTCCGAGCCAAAGGCTTTGGAAGTGTTGGTAAGGTGGTAGAGGTCGGGGCCTTTTATAAGAGGAGAGGAGGGGCACTCTTGGAAGGTAAAGAAAAGTCACTTTATTTTAAAATGGTATTCGGATTTAAGAGGTCCAACATTGATATAATTCTTGGATAAGGTGATAAGGGTTAGAAATCCACCCATCCAATAGGGTTTGAACATATTTAGGTCATATATTTTACATTATCATTTCATTTTATTTAAATCCTTTATTAATGTGGTAATCATTGCATCATCATGATGTCATAAATAATTTAATTTATATAAAGTCTAAAAATTATAAAAAAACTATCATGATTTATGAAATCATTTTATATTTCCAATGAATATTTATAATCAAAAATCTGACTTGTATAACACCATGTAAAAATTGTTTTAGTAAAACATCTCATGTTTGTGTTATTTTTACATTAACATTAAATAAAAAGTTATTTATGTCATTTCCCAACCAAAGTGGCTCCATGGGGTCCCCAAGTTGACTCATCGATTGTCGTGGTCGGCCATGACACATCCAATGAGGGTAGGACTTGTGTCAAGCTCATCTAATATTATTAAAACATTATTTTTACCTTAAACTACACTAATTACCTCTAATCGCGATTAAAAACTTAATAAGTTACTATTCACCAAAAAATTATTTTAATCCCATTGAACCACATTTTACTTATTAATGACAACCATGTATGTTGGATTTTTGAAATTAAAAACACATAAGTGGTAAAATTTCATTTAAATGAAAAATCAGTTTTTATAAGTACCACTTAGTGGTTTCACTATTCATCAAAAATTGAAGTTTTTCAGAAAAAACCCAAAAATTCACCCTAAGATATATTTGATATTCCAAATTCAAAAATGAAGTCCATTTTACAAAATTCAAAACATATAAGTTTCATTAATTAATTTAATAATTAATTCTCGTTGTTAGAGAAAATAGCGTGTTTTTATGAAACAATAAGTATCATAAGATTGACACTAGTTTAAGTCCAAATTCAAAGTGATATTGATTCCAATAACCACCATTGGATTAAATGGAAAAAATATATTCTAATTTAAATTTAAAACCAATTCAAAAGATAATCTAATCATATAAATAAATTAGTTTAAAAATAGGTTTTGAATTAAAATACAACATTTTACACTATTCATTAAAAAATGAACTTTATCGGAAAAATAGCAAAAATTTACACAAAGTAAATAATGATTTCCCAGTTCTAAAGAAGATTTATATTATGTCCAATAGAATGTACAAGACTGAATAAAACTATATGTAATGACGGTTCTCCATCAAAAGGTGATAAGTGAACCTTTAGTGAAAATTAGGGTATAAATGCCTAAAATTGAATTATTTCCATATTTTAAGCCTTTATCATTTATTGGATAAATGTAAAAACATTTAAAAAAACATATATAATCATATTTTATTTATTTCTATCCATTTCCGCCAATACAGTGGCTACATGTTAACTACCATTTAAAATAATATTATTATATTACTAGTGTACAACGTAAGTTTTCAAAGAAACTCATCGTTGCGTATCGAGTATGCTATCGAACGTAGAAACCCCTTTTAATTAAAATTAATATTTAATTCCTCAATATTAATAATTATGAAAAAAATTTAGTCATTATTTACATGGGATGTTACATTGAATGGTGGTACATGGACCGCCTAGGGAGAAGAGTTTGTTGGTGAAGTAGTATGCAGTGGAGGTTGTACCACATAGAATGTTTGAGTAAAAAAGATTAGTGATAATTTATATCTATTATAATATATGTAGAGAAATAATCCATCACATTACAAAGATATATTTTGATTAAAAATCATAGATGAATTCAGTGATGTCCGAAGACAGTTTATGGAAGACGGTTCACAGAGGAGGAGTTGGTATGCAGAGAAGAAGAAGTACATGAAATCAATATGCAGAGTTATTATTCATAAGTGTTTTGTAGAGGCAGTAAATAGAGGCAATACAAGGAGCTAGTATGTAGAGGATGTACACAGAGGCGGTATGGTGGTATACGAAGTAGACACTCCAGACTTTGTAGAATATTTCATGAAAGAATAAGGCTAGTTCATAGAGGACGACACACGAACCATCAATGTGAGGAATAATATATTACATCTATGGGTAAAGATAGAACATCCATAGAGAATATATATGTAGTTGGGGATATATAATTTCATGAACATTTGGGGATCTAAAATTCTATAATGGGTGTATATATTTCTCCCAAGGTAGTGTGCTAGACGGAATAGAGGAAATTGATTTGAGGGATATAGTATGATTTCCCAAAAAATTGTAATGTTTATGTTTCCAAAACAAATATATATTTTACAAACATTTATAATCAATAACTACTATTGATTGGTGGACTTTGGTATGATCAGCACACTATCGGCGTATTGTCTTTGGACCATCCCTTAGTGGTGTAACAATTAAAATTCTTGTGATGCTTCTTTGTTTAATTACAGCTTAGTCTCCTCAAAGAGTTGTAATAGTTTATACAAATGTTTGTAGAAGATTCATCTATTTTGATGGAAAATGTGAATATGGATGCACCCCACCCCTCTTAGGATGTTCTGGTGCCCATCACCTATATTGATTGCAATGATAAATGATGGGAGTTGGTTCCTATACATTGATTGTAAGTAGTTGAACCGGTTGACTGCCATGAAATATTATCCTTTTCTATATGTTGATAATCTATTTGATCTGTGGAGAGGAGCTTCTATGTTCTTGAAGATCTACATGATATCATGGTGTAATCAGAAGAGAGTTTGGAACTCTAATATAAATAATATTTCATTCATAAGAAAGTATGGGTTATATGAGTTCAGTGTATTGTGATATGGATTCGTGAACTCACCAATAATGTTCATTGACATGATTAATAGTATATTTCATCCATAACTAGATTGGTTTTTGGTGGTGTTTTTGGATGTTATCATCATTTACTCTAAGACTCATGATGATCATTCCCAACATCCTGGCATCAACATAAGTGAACTAAGAGATCATTAGCTAGTGTTATGCTATCTAAGTGTTAGTTTGTGATCAATTAGGTACTCTAATTGGGCCACATCATCCCATAGTAATGTGTATCTCCAGATCTAGATATATTATAGACATTGGTTTCTTGGGAAGACCCCAATAATGATTTCTATATCCATATCATTCTTCGGATAGTTGGATATTATCAAAGGTTAATCTAGTGCATTTACCTTATTACAATGACAATATAAGATAGGACCAAGAAAGGGATAATGTTTTATTAGGCTGAACGAAGTTATAATATCATTCAACCATTGAAGAAACATTTTGTTTCGACACTGATATTGATCCTACGTAAGCCATATGAGGAGTAAAATGTGTACTGTGACCATTCTGGGATAGGACATGGAGATTTGTTGATGTAGGGAGATTCAGTTGTGGTTTATCGATCTCGGTAGCTAGGGACACATGAAAAGGGCAAACCAATGCATGACTGAGAGCTAGTTGTAGTGGTATTTGAATAAATGTGTTTGAGACATTATCTTTTGGGTGAAAAGTTTACTATTTGTACATACAACATTAGCTTAAGGAACATAATTTCGCAAAGAGATTTAAATGTTTCATTAAGGAGATGGGTCAAATATATGTAGTTATTTGATTTTGAGCTGGTATATACAACATGGAAAGGAAATAGTGTGGCTGATTCTTTGAGCAGTAAGACTCAGAATAATATGGTAGTACAGAGTGGAAGATGGTGGCTTTACAGGATGATATGCATGTGGTGGTCCAGGAGAACCAAGAGTAAATGATTGTAATTCCATTATAAGTGTAGTGTACTATTTTGAGATGGATCTAATACATGCAATATGAGGATCAAGAAATTTTAACACTGGGGGAATACCTGTAAGGTGGGTAGTCACTTTCCAATTGAAATATATATGATTCTGAGATCATATACATTAGGAATCATGTTGTTGTGCCTTCAAGAATGTGAGAAGAGCACATGTGGGTATTTAAAGCCTCTAAAAGGATGGTATATCCTATTATGAAAAAAATTTACAATAACATAAAATGAGTGGATTGGTGGTGAGTATTGAAAAATGAAATACAATTTTTTGAGACCTGATACTACACCTATTAGCAAGTGAATGTATAGGATCAATGACATGGAGGTTTTCTTAAGTAATTAATCATTCTGGAGTGGAAGTTGGATGATGTGAAAATAGATTTTATAGTGGTTCTATCGTAGATACCAAGGAAGAATGATGTTATATGGGGTTTTTGTGAATTTAATGAAGAAAGTATAACATTTCTTTCCTATACAACTGACATTCTCATAGGTGCAGCTAGGAAATTTTAATGTTCGGTAGATAGTCTGTCTGCACGGGGTGCCACAGATTATAGTTTCAAACAAGGACTCATGCTTCACCTCACACTTTTGGTAGGTCTTTTATTATGAAATTTGTATATAGGGATTGATGACTACAGATTTCCACCCAAAGATATATGGTTAGTCGGAGCATTTTATGTAGGTGATTGAAGATATGTTGGGGGTGTGAGTGCTTAACATAAATAGATATTGTGGGAATCACATGAAATTAGTGTAGTTTTCATATAATAATAGTTATCAAGAAACTATACAAATGGAACCGTACAAGCCCCTTTTTTTAAGTTCATAATGATCATTGATATAATGGATAGAGGATGGTGAGTTAGATTTTTTGGGACTGAGTCTCATGTAGAAGACTTCAGAATAGGTTATGTTAATTTAGAAATGTATGACTAAGGATTAGAGTAGGTAGTTGTTGTATGCTGAAAAATGTATATAACCCCTATTGTTCACATATGGTGATCATTTATTCCATTAGGTGTCTCCTAGGTTGGATCACCGTAGGATATGGAGCAAGGGAATGTTGGAGAAAATGTTTGTTGGACCTTCTATGGTAGTGGAGAGAATATGGCTGGTAACATACAATTTAGCTATTCCGCAAAAATATAATTCTATATATGATGTTATCCATGTATAAAAAATATGTAGGTTTCATATTAACCCGTCTAATATGATCGAGTTAGAGGGTGTGGATATTATGATAGATGATTTTTTTTGAGAATACGCTGATACAAGTATTGGTTTATACTGAGAAAGGGTTGTGAGGATAGACCGCATGGATATTTCATGTATTGTGGTAACATGGGAATACACATTAAGAAACATTTGAAACGGAAGATGATATCACGCTTTTTTGAATGATCTCTTTGAATAACAATCATAGAGATTCTTGGAAATGAAGTTCAAGGAAAATTTTTTATAATGTGGGGAGATAGTAATATCTGGTCTCTTTCAGGTACTTTTCACTGTATGTATTTTTCTAGAAACATAGTGGCATAGTCTTGTTCAGAGAAATAGACCCTAGGCTGAGAAATATAGCCTAATATTTTGGGATGAATGCTTTTATGAATTAATAGAGTCTGTGTATAAATGGGTTATTTGTTAAAAATAGGTTCATGGGGATTTGAGAATCTTTAAAGGGAATATGGGTGAAAAAAATACAGAATATATACACATCATATAAAGGGATTACACGACATATAAATTTCCCAATATTTTAATAAAATAAATTTGAGGTGATGGATTTTTTTGGTGAATACATTAAAAATATTTACATAAAATGTAACTAAATTATACATCATGTAAATACCTATCCTATAGTCTTAAAGTGGCTATGTGGATTAATCGTTATAGAACACATTTTATATCTTATCTTCTAAACCTGGGGAAACCCTCAGAAGATAATGAAGTGACCAAACCCCTTCAAGATGTTCAGTTTATATGATAAATCCTTGGTATATTTTCATTGTTTTATTTATTCCTTCTCTTCCATCTTCTATAACTCGTTGGGGTAAAATCCCGTTAGTGAACTGTGTTGTTGGTTTTCACATTTAACAATCCAGATATATTAACTTCTTAGAAATCATTAATATCTTTCATCAAGATCTTTTATCATTAGAAACATTTTTATATCATTGTTTAATGGAAGGTTGTCTAATAGTTGAATCCCATAGTCGTGATTTTGATTTTGTGCATGCAAATTTTAGAATTTATAGTTTTTTTATAAATTTAATTCTCCAATGTACATAATCAATTTAGTGAATTCATAAATTATGAAATTGTAAAAAAAATTTGATTTGGGGATCAATAACTTTCAAAATTAATTTTTTAATATTGTTGTTTTGAATTGGATAATTAATTGGTGAATTATTTATTTTATGTTGATATTGTTAAAGTGTCACGACCCATCCCCCAGGGCCTGTTCCATGACTACCCCATGCCCGTCTTCTATAGGCCATGGTCTTCCAACTAGAACCAAAGGTGTAAATCTCTAAAATTGGGAAGGAATTGTATTTATATTGAGTAACCTCTCACAAAAGTGTACGAGTTAAAAGAAAAACACTATGTAAAGTTGTATACAAAAGTGTACTGAAAATTATAGGGGGCCGGAAATTCAAGCCCAATAGGAAAGTACAAGTACAAGTGAAAGGAAAGTTCAACTGAAGAAATGTAAAGTAGCCACAGTGTCATCCTCTAGGGTTCCTACATAGAGGGTAGGAAGAGATGGCCTCCTCACCACTGCATGTCTGTCAGTATCCTCTTTGCACTAACTCTTCGTAAGGTCCACCTCCGGGTACCGTCCAGTCCTGCTACTCAGCCTCAGTCAGCGTCGTCCATCGTCTTCATCCAGCACAACATGGTGCGGGCACAGACTCTGAAGGGGTGAGTATAAAAACACTCTGTAGGGACCCTTAGACCCTCATGGACTCACAAAATCCATCAATGTTAAACCACAAAGTCTGATATCAACAAATAACCCCACGTAGGTATATGCCCATACATATACCTAAGCTATCAAGTACTCCATCTCAATCATGAGGAAACACAGTAGTTACTAACTCATCTCACACAGGTATACAAATTATGTAGAGAGATGGTGATGATCAGATATAGCCACTAAATCATCAGATCTGTCGAACCAATACATGATCCAGGACCAGCTATTTTTTTGGACCAACCCATGATCCAAGAACAGAAGTCAGAACTGTCAGACCAAAACATGATCGATGAATAGTCGTCAGAGCTGTCAGACCAAATGATGATCCATGACCTGTAATTCTATCGAACCAACACATGAACCAGGAACAAATGTTAGAACTGTTGGACCAACACATGATCCAGGAATAGTTTTCAGAGCACAACCAGACATAGGTTTTCCACAAAGAAAGCATGATTCGAGAGGGTCTGCTCTTCAAGCCAAGTGTTGACATGTCAACAAAAAATATGTACCATTAATAAGTATCTCAAAGGTTCGTCTCGTCATAAGGGAATCAACACAGCAGACAACACATCAATCAGACACTCGTTTTGTGAGTTATTAGCATTCTAGTTTCGGACCCGGTTGGATTCGTGTACGATAAAGGTGGGCCATATTTCAACATTACCCCGAACACTAGTGCATTATAATCAAATGGACGACCGTGCTCCAAGAAAACGAGCACCGCTGACAATTCGTCAAACGGTCATCAGGTGCCAAAGATAAGGTCAAATAAAGTAACAGGGTCGGTAATGGGCATGCACCTGGTCCGACCCTATCGGACTGAATCGGCCCAACTCAGACTGGGCCGACCAGTCTGGGTCAACCCAGTCAGACCAGCCGGGTCGGACTTGGTCCGCTGGGTGTTTCATCCCGCTAGGTTCGGCCCGGTCCGCTGGCCCCGGTCCAGCGCACTACACGGGCGGATCGGCCCGATGGTCGTCCTGTAGGTGGCTCAGCTCGGAGGTCGGGGCCGGTTTGACCAGCACCACGTAGGGTGCGGCTCGGGGATCCGACGCGTCTCAAATGGTGTTTTTGGGAGTCAAGGCATCGGCATGCCACGTGGGGCATCGAGAAGGGCGCGGGTAGGCCGGAAATACACCGGGCAGGGTGGGGGAAGGCCAATAGGGCACACGTGTAGCATGAAGGTAGGCTGTGGGGAGCCAGGCAGGGTGCGGTTAGGCCGTCGGGGCAGGCCGGCAGGCCAGCTGGGTGCACAGGTAGCACGTGGGCAGGCCGATGGGCGTGCGGGTAGTGCGCGGGTAGGCTGGCAAGATGCCGGTCAGTGCGTGGGTAGGCCGTGGGTAGGCCGTGTGTAGGTGGGCTGGCAGCCGGTGGTGGTGGGGTAGGCCGATTTGTCGTGGCTGGGGCTGGTGTAGGCTGACAGTGTTCGACCGCGAACACTGGTGCGCCGCGGGGGCAGTGCGGCTCACAGAGGCCACGAGTAGCAGGACCTTTGTCATCGGCACCTTCATCATCTCATTACTGCTTCATCGCCATGCCGAAAGAAGCTTCAAAAAGATACCATAAGGGGGAGTGGGTTCATGTTAGTTTGGCCCACACCATCAATGTTTAGGGATGATAACTATTGGTTGAACAAAGAGGAAGAAAGTTGAACAACAATTGTTTAGAATACTTCACACTGATTATTTTTAAATGAATATGAGATGAAGGAAAGGAATAATACTCAAGGTATACCCCCTACCGTTGATCATTTCTCAACACTGAAGTCACAGGATGAAGATGATGTTGTATCCGTTCATCGCGTCTGCGACGCACTTTGAATCCATGCTCGTGCATTGGGTCCTTAACGACGATGAGGAGGGAAGATCGGTCGAAGTCGTCCCACTTCGAGGGGGAATCTGAGGACGATAGTCGAGGACGATTGTTCTTCATTTTCGACGGTGTTCTTTGTTGGAAGTGTTCTTCGTTGGGATCCTTCTCCCAATATTTATCCCAATTTTCTCCTTTCTCTCCACTCAAACCAAAATGAAATCATAGAAAAATAATAGATTATGATCAATTATGTTCATTGGCGTAAATTGAAATTGAGTGATTTATTTAAATGAGTTCACACATTTAATTAATGTGGTGGAGTTGGCATAATAATTCAAATTGTAGATTTAAATTATGTGGCTCCACCTAATTAATTCTTGAGAGGTGGCACAAATTAAATTAAAGGGGAGTTTTCTCCATTAAGGTGGAGAAGGTCAATGGGTTTCTACCCATTTACTGGGGAGTTGAGGAGGTTTTACCGTCCTTTATAAATAGGGGTCAATCCTCCTCTGGTCCCCACGTCATAACCTCTCACGGGAGGTTATGCTCGGGTGGGCCCCACCACCATATCCTTCCAAATGAGGTTCATGTGGGGTGGTCCCACCTCCAACTCCCATGACATGGTCTTAACCACCCACCCTACTCATGGTGGTAAAAAATAAATTAAAGTGAGATTACATTATTTTATTACTTCACACGAAAACCCAAAAACTATCTTTTATCATCAACTCACTGTCGTCGAAGTGATAGTCTTCTTAAGTGAATACTGGAACTGTGAGTTCAATGGTGCTCTTAGATTTCAATTCAAAGCACTAGTTCAAAAGATATAAAAACATGCTCGTATGTTTACTAAATGTACCCGAAAAAAACATGAGAAATTGATTACGGGAACACCGGTCCTTGGAATCAAGCTCCATCATTTTTCACAGATTCGTAAAAATCTCATATATTAAAAAAATCCACGAGATTTCTGGGCCTTTACATTCTCCCCACCTCTGGGCTTTACATCCATGTAAGCTACAACTCGAACTAAGGGAACAAATGGGGGTACTGAGAACACATCTGAGCCTCCTGCTCCAATGTGATCTTCTGGAGGTTCCCGTGATGCCAGTGAACGTGCACCAGAGGTATCGACCATCCACGTTGGACCCACTCCTATCGATCCTCAATCTCTAATATTACCTCCATGCAATTCTCCCCATCATCGATGTCCAGCTCTCAATGGTCGATGATGTGAGAAGAGTCATGCACATATCCCCTCAGCTAGTATTCATGGACGACGTCGTGAACCCATTGCATCTAAGGTGGAAGAGCCATGTGGTAAGCCACCTCACCTACTATACTGAGGAAATGAAAATGTCCAATGGATCTCAGAGCTAACTAGCTGCATCGGCCAAACCTCTATAGACCTTATTGAGGTGAGACCCGTAGAAAGATGTGGGTGACATCCTCGAACTCCAGAAGTCTCTGTCTTTTATCGACATATGAATTTTGCCTGATCTGTGGATTCTTCATCTGCTCTTGGATAATCTACACCTTATCTGTGGTTTCTCGTACCATCTCTGGTCCCACCAGTGCTGACTATTTAGGGTTTATCCAGCACGAGGTTGATCTGTAAGGTTGCCCATATAATGCCTCTAATGGTGTCATCCCTATGGTGGAGAGATAGATGCTATTGTTGGAAAACTACACCAATGGTATGTGATCCTCCCAAATGCGACTGAAGTCAAGGACACATGCATGGTGAATTACCTCGAGAGTCGGAATGGTTCGCTTAGTCTGACAATCTGTCTAAGGATGGAAGGCAATTCCCAGAAAAAGCTGCGTCCTGAAACCCTCCTACAACCCCTTCCATAGCTGGGAAGTAAACCATGATTCATGATCAGAGAAAATCGTCGAAGGTATACGATGTAGCCGCACAATATCTTGCATGTAGATTCGTCTCATTCTCTCTACTGAACCTTGCTCTCTGATCTGTAGGAAGTGGGACGACTTGTTGAGTTGGTAGATGATCACCCAAATCGTGTCATGACCACTGGATGTATGTTGAAGAACCGTCACGAAGTCCATGGATATCCCATCCCACTTCCACTCTGGGATCTCTAAAGGATGAACCAAGATTGCTGGTACTCGGTGCTCCACCCTCACTTGCTGACAAGATAGGAATCGTGAGACAAACTCTACTACCGCCATCTTCATACCTGGCCACAAGTGATGTCATCTGAGGCCCTGATAAATCTTCACCACACCTAGATGTAAGGATAGAGGTGATGTGTGGAACTCCCTCACCAGTTCCTCTTATAGTAACACTGGTACCATAGTACATCCTCTGAAGAGGATGACATGCTCCCCACCTTCTGAAAATCCTTCCAGAGCCTGCCCTGTGGATATCTGAGCAGGTCGTGTCTCACATTCAGCATCCCCATGTTGTTCCTCACTGACTCGCGGAAGAATTGGAGAAGTGACTATAAGAGACTGAAGGAAAGTTTCTCCATCTCAGTCTACATAAGAAATATGTAAAGCAACCAGCTGATCTGCTGCCTCTTCTAGAAGCTGTATTCCAGATCTCCTATTGAGCACATATGCAACAACGTTCCCCTTCCTAGGAGTGTAGACTATCTCAAAGTCATAGTCCTAGAGGAACTCAATCAAACATCACTATCACATGTTCAGGTCCTTCTGAGATAAGATATACCTAAGACTCTTATGGTTAGAGTATAAGGTAAAGTGTTCCCCCATTAGATAGTTTCACCACATCTTCAAGGAAAAGACCACCACTGCTAACTATAGGTCATGGGTAGCGTAGTTCTACTCATGTTGTCTCAACTGCCAAGAACCATACGTGATCACCGATCACTCCTGCATCAGGACACACCCAAGTCTGGTCCATGAAGTGTCGCAGTAAACTACATACCCTACACAATCCACTGGAAGCCTCAAGATGGGGCACTAGTCAGCCTATGCCTTTTCTCTTGAAAGATCTACTTCATCTCTCCACCCACATGAAGGTTTTTCCCTTCTTCGTCATGGATAAAAGTGGTGCTGCAACCCTAGAGATGTCTGGTATGAAACTATGGTAATATCCAGCCAATTCCAAGAAGCTCCACACCTCTGTAACACTCCTGGGTGGTTCCCATGAAATTACCGCCTCAATCATCATTGGATCCACTGTAACTCCAGCCTCCGAGATGACATGTCCCAAAATGTGAACCTCTCGGATCCAGAACTGGCACTTCACGAGCATACCATAAAGCTGGTGCTCTCATAGTGTGTCCAGTACTACACACAAATGGTAGGCATTCTCATCATCAGTAGTAAAGTAGATCAGAATGTTATCGATGAAGACTACAACAACGCAATCTAGGAATGGCTGGAAGATCCTGTTCATGAGTCCCATGTACACTGATGGAGCATTGGGTCCACCAAAAGACATAACCAAGAACACGTAGTGGTCATACCGACATCTGAAGGCCGTCTTCAGCACATCCTCGTCTTGAACTCTGAGCTGTTGATAACCTGATATGTGGTATATGTTTGAGAACCACCGAGCTCCCTTCTGCTGATCAAATAGGTCGTCAATCCTCAGGAGTGAGTACTAGTTATTCACGGTCACCTGGTTCTGGCGACTATAGTTTATACAAAGCCTCAATCTCCCATCCACCTCTTTGGAGAACATAATCAGGGTTTCCTAGGGAGAAACACTTGGACGAATAAATCTCTTCCCCTAAAAGTCCTACATCTATACCTATATCCCACAAAGCATAGTGGGAGACATCTGATATGCTAGTGTAGATATCAGTGATTTCCCGGGGTGCAGGTCAATATAGAAGTCCACCTCTCTGCGAGGAGGTAGTCCTAGAACATTTTCAGGGAAAACATCCACGAACCGTTCCACCACTACATGATAGCTCGGACTCTGCACATCAACTGATAGAGGGGACCATGTGGGTGGGCACTAGGGTGAGGACCATGTGTCTACAGGGCCACTGGTCATACCTGGTGGGCTAGGACCCGACGACTATGTTATGGAGGGGTGTATGTGCCATCACCGGGACCCAATTGTCACATTTGGTATCAGAGGTGGTACCCAGCCTTAAGTGTGGTGCATTTCCTGGGTTGATATTTAAGACCCACAATGAGGACATTGTGATCTAAAGGGGGGTGATTTTAAATCCATAGAATGATAAAGGGTTTAATTGATAAATGATATGAATCATGTCAACAAGGTGAACCTTTCTTTTTAGGAGCCCACTGAATTAGAACTCCACTATTAAACTTTCTTGGCATGGAGTAGTGATCAGGATGGGAAACCTACTGTGAAGTTTCTCAGGGTGTGTTATAGTGAGGACAATGTACACTAGAAAGGGCATGTGTTGGCCTATGGGGACTATCATTTGTCTGATGACCTGTTCGACATGTGGGTGGGCAAAGGGTAGGGACAATGTGTCTGCGGGGAAACTGGTGGTACCTGGCAGGCTAGGACCCGACAGACATGTTATGGTGGGGTGTATGTGCAATCACCGGGACCCAATTGTCACATTTGAGCCGAGTCGGTCAGACTGGGTCGGCCCGGGCCCAGGCTGATTACCGACCATGTTACTTCCTTTGGATGTATCTTTGGCACCAGATGACCGTTTGACGAACCGTCTGCGGTGCTAGTTTTCGTGGGAAAAAATGGTCCCTTTAAAAATACCTCATTATAGTTTGGGGTAATGTTGAGATACGGTCAGGCTGGATCGTACACGAATCCAACTAGGCCTTTAAAACTAAAAAGATAATAACTCACAGACCTCACATTCGATTGACGTGTCGTCTATTGCGTTGAGAAACCTATGACGAGACGGAACTTTGAGATACTTCTTCATGGGACTTGGTAGTAGTTTATGTGTTGACACTTGTATTGAGGAGAAAACCCTCCCGGAATCAAGCATTCTATGTGGAAACCCTGTGGATGGCTGTGCCCTGATGACTATAACTGGATCATGTGTTGGTATGACAATTCTGAATTCTATTCCTAGATCATGTGTTGGTCCAACAGAATAGCTAGTCCTGAATCATGTGTTGGTCTGACAGTTCTGACGATTGTTCCTGGATCATGGTTTGGTCCGACAGTTATGAATTCTGTTCTTGGATCATGTGTTGGTCTGACAGAATAGCCGGTCCTGGGTCATGTGTTAGTCCAACATCTCTGATGATTTAGTATCTATATCTGATCATCCCTATCTCTCTATATAAGTTGTATTCCTATGTGAGATGATTTAGTAACTCTTATGTTTCCTCATGATTGATATGGATTACTTGATAACTTAGGTACTTGTTTTGTAATATACCTAAGTGGGGTTATCTATTTATTTCACACATTGTGATTTATCCTGGTTGGATTTTGTGATACCATGAGGGTCTCAGAGTCCCTAATGAGTATGTTTATACTCACCCCTACACAGGTTGTGCCCAAACCATGTTGTGTTGGATGCAGACAACAGACAATGCTGACTAAGGCTGAGTAGCAGGACATGATGGTACCTTGAGGTGGACCTTACGACTAGTCGGTGCATGAACGAGACTGACGGACATAGAGTGCTGAGGTGGCCATCTGTACCAACCCTTCAGGTAGGAACCTTGTAGGATGACCATGAGCCTACTTTACTTTTCATCAGTTCTACTTTCTGTTCAATTCTACTTTTACTTTCCTATTCGAATTTTATTTTCAGCCCCCTTTACTTTTAATCACTCTTTTGTATACAACTTTACATAGTGTTTTGCTTTTCAGATCGTACTCTGTTGTGAGAGGATACTCTACATAATGGCAATTCCTTCCCAGTTTTAGAGAGTTACACCTTTGGTTCTAGTCTCCAGCCCCTAGACTATGGATGTTTTGCTTGGAGTAGTCATGGAACGGGCCCCGGGGGATGGGTCATGGAAAATTTGTATCAGAGCGGTCGGTTCAATAGAAGAACTTAGGACTGTGGTCTTTATTTTCTGTGAAGTAATAGTGTTAAGGGTACAAAGTGTGGTTTTGAGTTCAGGGAGTCTAGTGTTGGTGCGGCGACTGACGTATATATACACCAGGACTCTGACTTCTGATTTCCGACTCAGTGCACGAAAACACTGATTGTGTGTGTGTTTTCAAGTGTTTTCTTTGTGATTACATGAGTCAACTCACCAGGTATAACTTACTGATAGTGTATTGGGTGTTTCTTTTCAGGATGCCTCCACGTAGGCAGCTAGCCAGGGTTCTGAGAGTTGTGCATACTGATATCCCACCATGCGATGAGACCTTAGTGCATGGCCCTATCCCAGAAGAGGCACCAGTGGTACCATTACCTGTTGGGCCACCAGTGCCACCAGCCCCAGCAGCAGAGAGTGCACGACACCTGAGAACGTTGCATGAGTTCTAGAACATGATGCCACTATGGTTTAGGGGAGAGACGGAGCCGCATGTAGTTGAGGATTCGCTGGAGGCTGTGGTGAGAGTCTTCAGACTGGTATGGACACCAGCCGACCATATGGTGATCCTTGCCACAAGTCTCCTTCAAGAAGTAGTAGGTAGATGGTGGAGCCTGATTCTCTATGTGCATGACGAGGCGACAATAGTCTGGGCATACTTCAAGAGCCTGTTTTGGGTGGAGTTTGTCCCATCCACCCTACCTGTGGTGTGGATAATGGAGGTACTACATCTACATCAGGGTATCATGACGGTGGTACAGTACTAAGAGAGGTTCAAATACATCTCATGTTACTCCACATATATGGTTTGGGACCCATTCTTCAAGGCCCGGACAATCGTTCAGAGGCTCGGGTGAGAGATCAGAGCTTATATTATCTCCCTCAGCATCCCGACGTATGTGGGGGTGTTTGAGAGAGCCCTCCTAGTGGAGAGTTTTCATTGCTGAGCATTCACTAGAAGCGAGACCCATCACTAATCGACAGGATTTGGATTCTTCTTTAGCTGGTAGTAGACAGATGCCGTAGAGGTCCAAGCGGACCAGGCTATCCGGTGGATGACCTCAACAAACAGGTTCAGTTGTGTGGGGAACATGAGATAGAGCTGGCCATGCATGGATTGGGAAATGGTACTCTTGCAGTGGGTAGGGTCACATGGATCGTGACTGTCCGACCCTCTGTACTGATGATCATAAGACAATTGAGGGACCTCCCATGTAGAGTTATAAGTTCGATTGAGGTGGACCACCGGAATTAGAAGGACGTGGTAGAGGAGCTGGCCGTGTAGCTGGCTGTGGACGAAGATTCGAGGTGTTACCACCACCACCCCTAGGGGAGAGCTCAACTCCAGACAGCTGAGGAATATGACCATGGTGCTCCGGAGATGATTCGAGGTATGATCTATGTCTACTCTACCATAGCTTTAGTGTTTATAGACACATGTTCAAGTCACTATTTAATTTCCACTACCCTCGTTCGGAGCTCGGAGATTCCGATAGAGCAGTTGGCACGATCCTTACGGATCGAGACTCTTATGGGAGGAAAATTGAAGACTACGGACTGGTACTGACAGTGTGAGATTACTCTAGGAGGTTAGAGTTTCGGCTAGGATATAATCATAGTGGCATCGAGGCCTTATGACTTCATCTTGGGTATGGACTGGTTATCTACAGTCCATTATCAGATTGACTGTATTAGGTGAAAATTGCAGTGTGTCGACATGGATGGGACAAGGTTCTGCTTCACCAGTGATAAGGGAGCCTTTTCTGCACAGGATAGCTCAGACTCTATCATCTGAGTTCATGGAATATCTTCACCACACTTGGATGTACCACTAGAGGAGATGTGGGGAACTCCCTCGACACATCATCCTATAGGTACACTGGTACTATAGAATGCCCTGTAAAGAGTATGGCGTGATCCCCACATAAGATATCTGTAAATAAGCTAGCTTCTCTGTCACCTCTCCAAGTAGCTGTATACCAGATCTCCTGCTGAGCACATCCACAACAACGTTACCCTTTTCAGGAGTGTAGACAATCTCGAAGTCATAGTCCTGGAGGAACTCAAGCTAATGTTGTTGTCTCAGGTTTAGGTTCATTTGAGATAAGATATACCTAAGACTCTTTTGATTAGAGTATATGGTAAAAAGTTTTCCCATATGATAGTGTCGCCACATCTACAAGGTGAAGAACATTGATTCTAACCCTAGGTCATGGGAAGCATATTTCTGCTCATGTTGTCTCAGCTTTCGAGAACCATACATGATCACTACTCACTCCTGTATTATGAAACATCTGAGTTTGGACCATGATGCGTCACAATAATCTATGTACCCTATGCACTCCTCTGGAAGCCTCAAGATGGGGGAACTATTTAGCCTCTACCTCAGCTCATGAAATCTCTGCTGGAATCTCTTCGACCACATGAAATATTTCCCCTTCTTCATCAAGGCTGCAAGTGGTGCTGCAACTTTTGAGAATTTTGGTAAGAACCTCTAGTAATATCCATCGAAACCCCGAAAACATTGCACCTCTATCACACTCCTAGGTGGCTCCAAAGAAAGTACCGCATCAATCCTCACTAGATCCACTGAAAATCCAGCCTCCAAGATGACATGTTCCAAAAAGTGAACCTCTCATATCCAGAACTGACACATCGAGAGCTTACCATAAAGTTGGTGCTCTCGTAGTGTGTCCCGTACTACCCGCAAATGGTAGGCATGGTCCTCCTCTGTATTCGAGTAGATCTGAATGTCTTCGATGAAGACTACGAAAAACTGATCGAGGTTTGGCTGGAAGATCCTGATAATGAGTCCCATAAACACTACTAGAGCGTTGGTTACAATGAAAGGCATAACCAAGAACTCGTTGTGGCCGTACCGACAACTGAATGACGTCTTCTGCACATCTTCATCTCAAACTCTAAGTTGGTGACAGATTCATATAATGTCTATCGTTGAGAACCACCGAGATACCTTCAGCTGATCAAAGAGGTACTCAATCCTCGAGATGGGGACATTTTCTTCATGGTCACCTGGTTCAGGCGACGATAGTCATCATAATGGCTCAATCTCCCATCTGCCTTCTTGGCGAACAGAATCGGGGATGCCTAGGGAGAATCACTAGCCCGAATGAGTCCCTTACCCAAAAAGACCTCCAGCTATACCAATATCTCACGATGCTTAGTGGGAGACATTTGATATGATGGTGTAGATATCGGTTCCATCCCGGGGTACAGGTCGATGTAGAAGTCCACCTCTTTAAGAAGAGGCAGTCCTGGAACATCCTCTTGAAAAACATCCGCGTACTTGTACACCACTACAGGATAACTTGGACTCTGCACATCAACTGCTCCGACAGTAAGGCTGGCCAACTGATGAGTGATCCGCTGCATCATTCTCCAAGTAAGTCTATCCTTCTCTACAAAGGATAATATAAGAACTGGGCCCTAGTAACAGCACAAACACCATTCCTTAACATTGTCGTTAGGTCCTTGCCCACCAAGTACCACCAGTTTTTCCATAGACAGATGGTCCCCACTTAGGGGCCCATCCACATGTCTGAATGGGTCATCTGACTACTGATTTTCCCCATAGACCTACACATGTCCTTTCCAGTGTGCTTTTTCCTCACTCAAACACACCTTGGGTATCTTCCGAGAAGATCACCATCCTGATCACTACTCTAGTACAAGGACACATAACTATGGAGTTCTGAACAGGTAGGATCTGGAAAAGGACGGTGAACCTTGTTGACATGAGTCATGTCATTTAGTCATTTAACCCTTTATCATTCTGGGGTGTTACAATCACCCCACCCATTTTAGAGCACAACGTCCTTATTGTGGACCCTACATCACAACCCAGGCATTGCACCACACTTAAGTCTATGTACCACCTCTGATACCAATTGTAACAACTAGGCCCCAGTGACATCACAAACAACCAGCCTTAACATAGTCGTCAGGTCCATTCCCAACATGTACCAGCAGTTGCCCCGCAGACACGTGTTCCCCACTCAGGGACACATCCACATGTCTGAATGGGTCATTTGACTAATGATTGTCTCTATAGTCCAAAACATGTCCTTTCCAGTGTTCTTTTTCCTCACTCACACACAGCCTGGGTAGCTTCCCAGAAGGTCACCCATCCTAATCATTACTCCATGCCAAGAACGCTTCACTATAGAGAAACCCACAAGGGGCCCAGTTGATTCGAATGGTGCACCTTGTTGACATAAGTCATATCATTTAGCCATTTAACTCGTTATCATTCTGAGGTGTTACACAGAGGATTAATTAATTACAAAATTTATTAATAGTTTGTTGATACATATGTAATATTATTTAATTCTGATATCGGTGATAGTAAAATTCATGAATATTAAGATGGTTATAAATTTTTAAAATAAATAATTGTAACATGGTCATTCAATTTTGGGAATTTTATAATGGTAACATGGTCATTCATTTTTGAAATAAATAATGGTAACATGGTAATTCATTTGGGATTATTTAAGAATAGTAAGATGGTCCTTCATTTGTAAAATGAAAAATGGAAACATGTTCATTAAATTATGATAGATTATGAACGGTAAAATGGTCATTCATTGGTAAAACAATGAATGGTTACATGGTCTTTCAATTATGAGATCTAATGAATGGTAACATGGTCATTCATTTATGAAATAATGAATTGTAACATGACCTTTCAATTTTGTGAATTAATTAATGGTAACATGGTCATAAATTTTTTAAAATAAGAATGTTAAAAGGGAAATTCATAGGTGTGATATCCCTAAAGGATTGTTCTGACACTGGCACAGGCTGGAGCATGTACAGAGGTATAGGTGTCTACGAGAACCTGAGGATTATGTTTATAATTAAATATTAATTAATAATTTGATAACTATTTCATTTTGAATTGTAATTATTTATTTTTACAACTACATAGACTATTTTTGACTTGATATTATTATATAAACTGTTGGTGGTGGTCTACAAGGTCGTACTGACAGCCTATTCCGGATGGCTCATTAAATCCTGAATAGACATTTCCTATAGAAAAATGTCCCTATACGCACAGTTTTAAAACGTTGGTATAGCCCCTAAAACTGGGGGTATAGGACATACCTGTGGTTTTAAAAACAGTGGCTGATATAGGCCTCATTAAACTACTATACCCACAGATTGAAGAAAAACTCTGGGTATTGGTCATGAAAATTTTGTGATACCAACAGTTTAAGAAAAACCATGGATATAGCTTAACCCATCATCAAAACAATACCCGTAGTTTTGAGATCTGTGGTTATATGTACCTACATGAATTTGGAAGCAACTTCATCTACACCTCTTCCACCACAACCTTGACATCTAAATCAAATAAAACACACATAATACTTTTAATACAGTACAAATATTATATATTTATCATTCCACCAACTGATTTATGAATTTTTAAACCACATAGAATACTAAAACTTACAGGTATATCTATACATGATATTAGTTTGAGTCATGAAAATACTGTCATAAGTATCCTTCTTGATAAGTAAAAATAGAGGGGACCAATATCCCCCCTTCCTCAAAATCATCACCATCAGCAGCAACATTATCGCCATTAGAGACATCCTCATCACCAGAAACATCATCTGATGTAGAAGAATCATCAACCACATAATTAATAGTACCATAATATCCATAGATATTAAGGCCCACATTGGCATCACTTGTGGAATCATTTTAAGATCAAATTGTTTCAATATACGAATCTTATTGAAATAGAATCCACTTATTGAAGTGATTGAATTATAACTTATAATTATTTTAGTAAGTGCTTGGTGATCAACATATTTCATTCCTTATCTTGTTTACATCTATCATTCTCTTGTAAATATGTTTAATTGTGTCAACTAGATTTGTATGAGAAATTTGATGCTTGGGGGTCTAAGATGTTTTAGAGGATCCTGAAAAAGAAAAATACCTAGAGAGTATAATGTTTCTCCCATGTCAATATCGGACACTCCCCTGGTACTGCTTGCCTTATACCTGACTCAAAATATATTTTATCCCAAATTTTTCATCTTCTATAAAATTGAGGGCCTCCATGGTAGACTGATAATAATATATACAAGATATTAAATTTTCAATTTCTAATAAATATTTGAAAAATAAATAAAATTACATACAATCATTTCATGTGTATTTTTATTTACTGCATATCCATTATTTTTTCCTACTCATAAAAATATTTCTTGATGCACATAGCCTTCGAGGCCCAATACCAATTTATGTATATGAAAATGATAATATATTAATATTATAAACACAAAAATTTTATAATCTTGAATAATAATAATAATGGTGAACACCTTTTAAATGATTGAAAAATTCATAAATTTTATCATGTGATTAAAATTGATGAAACCAATCATAAATAAATGAAAATAATAAATACTATATAATTTTTGATACTCATTAGCAACATTCCAAAAATATTATCTATTATTTAGTGATAAAAATGGAAATAAAATCCATGTGAACACTACCAACAATCACTGAAATTTAATTTTCCCATAGTTGAAAAATAGTAAAGAAGATTTATAAATCACATGAGGTAATAATTGTACCATGAAGTGGAATTTCCTAGTGCTTCTCATGCTCGAGCATTTTATTACACTCTAATGTGTATATATATATCATTACCTCCTTGTTTTAGTTTTAGAATGATTCCTAAAATCCAAATATCAACCCATGTATTAGGAATTAAATTCTATATGAAAAATATTAATGATTGGAAATAACATAAACTCATCAATATCCCAATTTTAGGTCAATTTTTTATATTTAGTTTTTAGATATTTGTTGGATATGAGTAAATACTGTAAATAATAACTAACTCAACTACTCCAACCAATATATAACTCATTATTGTATGGTCACCATAACTCTCCAACATCAATCAAACTAGTAATATTAGATGTTTCTACATAGGTAATGTTAAATAAAATCTACAAAAACAAGTATTTTCATATTAATAAAACTATAATATAGATATAAATTTATAATATTTTCTAACCCATAATTGTGCCTATGATTATTACTTGAAGTCATTACTCAGATGTCAATATGAGACAGGTTCCACCAGAATGATATCATTGTTCTTTGTTAAAGTGCAATGAAACTTTTACACCTGCGGGCATGTTTACCAACCTTTTTATTATCTTGATTGTGATCCCCAATTATTTTTATTGCATGATTCCAAGATTCCCAAAAACGGGTGAGCCAATTCCACATACTACTCGATCTGAATACATAATATCAATGTGTTAAAAAATAATTATTATGTTATAGTGCAATAAGAATCTAATGAAATAATATAATTTCACACGTTTGTTATAAACAAATTCTAATAGAGGTAGCTCAGTGGGCTCTAATAGATCCATGGGATGTCCAAGATCAGTAGCCTATAAATTATGTTTCTACTCCAATTCATGTTCTAAGTGATCTAAAAGTAGTTTATTTGGAGCCATAGGAATAGAATCAACAGATCCTAGTGGATAGAAGGAATTGAAAGAAAGATAGACCTATATGGATATGGGTGGTAGAGTCAGGGATACATCAATGGATATGGAAATGGTATTTTTTTCATCATCTATGTACGCAGTGAATGAATCTTATTGGAATAAGAGACTAAATTAAATTATGAAGGATACATGGGTTGGAACATCCCCATGGGAGATGTAGGCATAGTATATGAAGAATATGATAAGTTAGATGATGATAGAGGAACGGGTAGGAACATCATTATAGGAATTATAGATATGGTATGGAAAGAAGTTGATAAATGATATGATGTTGCACGCATGTGTGGAAACATACCTTGAGGATCAAGCAAAGGATGTAATGGTGTGGTAGATGGGTTGTTCCCTTGTGGGTCAGGGTGGGAAGGTGTAAGATGGGTTTCTCATCTTTGTCTAGGAGCATCCCCAATCAAAACAATGCTGATAGGATCGGGGGGGGGGGGGTCAAATATGGTGAAAATAAATTTTCCTAAAAGAAATATGATAAATAATATTAACATTTCATTATATGTGATGAAGATGAAAAAAATTAAATTTATTATACTCACATATAGAACCATATGAGCTAACCCATGATTCTACCTCTATTGATCAGCATCAAAAATTAACTTCCATTGAACATCTTTCATAATCTATATAAGAAGGAAATGTACAATTTTTATAAAAAAATTTAAAATCAGGCATAAAATTTAGAATTTAAATAATTCATAAAAAATATGACAATATGTTTTCATTAAAATAATTAAAACCATATTATAAAATTTTTAAATAAAAATTTTAAAACTACTTTTCTAAATTAAAATAAATCCAATTAAATATAATGAGACAAAATATTACTAAAACAAAAATATCATTTAAAACTAAAACTAAATTAAAGTAATTATGATAATACCACCCTTAGAAATTCATTTCATTGTAAACTAAGTGCAATTTGAACAAATATTCTTTCTTCAATATATTAGCAACATCTAATTAAATATCTATATCAAATACCACAAAGAGAAAATTTGAGAGATCAAATTAAATATTTTGTATAACTCCAATTGGGGTTCTAATGGTGTAAATTTAATCCCCAAATTCATGAAACAAATGTCTTGGGATTACATAATTAATGAAACCATAATCAGGTCCTAGATGATCTTTCACATAAAACACTTCTTTTTTCATTGTGTCCAAAATGTATGGTTCACTAGGAGACAAGAATCTACTAATGTTAAAAACACAAAATCCATAATCATCAATAAATGTTCATTATCGAATCATTATCTAAAACTATTTGGATTTCATTATATTGACTCAATCTCAAAACTAGTAATCCTGAAAAATATTTTCACGACAAGTTCATAATAATACACATCATTGTATTAGGGTCGGATATCTGATGCACTTTTATAATAGTCTATTGTAGTAGTTAACATAGATTCATCTTTTTGTGTTCTCATTTTCAGTGCTCGATCATTTTTAACAAATTTGAATCCATTGATTATTAATTATTTTCATGAAAAAACAACTGATTTGAGACCCAAATCCATTGCTCTTAAATCATAGTTAACAATGATAATTTGTAAACTCAATACCATAAATATAAATGAAAAATAAAATTAAATGGATATCTATATTTTCTATTTATTAAAGTAATGGTCATACCTTTGATTTCAACCATGAAGGAAACTCTTGGCTATGCAACACCTCTGTCCATCTCAAAGGCAATGATCGATGAACTATACTTATACATTTTTTATGATACCTATATAGGATTATAATAAATATATGAGGTATATTGGAAATGACATAGTATGAAATAACATTTAAATATCCGATTTTTTTATTTGATATATTCATATGAAAAAACTCATTTAAAAAAGAATGTATAAGGTTCCATATCCACCTCTTCAAGGCTCAATGTCTCCAATGTATATGACCCAGTAATTCCTCCTTTTTTGGAAGAGATAGAAATGAGGTATCAATTTGCCCATGTTGGTCATCATCATTTATCATCATCTAGTTATATCTTATGCTTATATTGGACAAATGAATTGAACAATAATCCATACATTATTGAGCCATATATCCTATCATAGTTGAACATTTAAGATAATTCTTTTATGAGAAATAAGATTCCATTATGAACATATTTTTTTATTTGGATATGTCCACCAAAAATCAATGGGTCCCCCAAGATGTGTTTTAATTGTTTGATGAACTGTTAAATGTATCATAAAGGTAAAAAATTAGGGAGTAAATTTTTCTTCCATCTGACAAAAAATCAATGGCACTTCTTATTTCATTTTTATCATGAATGAAATAGATAACCTTTCACCATAGAGGTTTATAAAAAATGGCCCAACAAAATCATATTCACTATTACATTATTGGATAGAAAATGTGAAATTTCTATTAGAATCAATCCAAGAAGCGGGATGTTATAATCATGAGTATTCAGGTATTTTAGTTTTATATCCATTCTGTTGACTAATTTAAATATGTTTCTAGAATATCCATCGGGATCCTATGTCATAACCCCCTCCCTCCAAATATGCCACTCCTTAGTAGTAATTGGAGAATTAGAGATAATGACCCCCGAGTCCAACCACTAGTATGCCTCAGGGTGGTGACTAACACCAAGGGTAATCAAATCTCACAAAATGGGAGGCATTACCCTTTTTATAGTAACCAAACATGGGGGATAAGATGTACCAACCACCAAAAAAAATCCTAGAAACAATATATGTAAAGGAAAAAATTAGAAATCCATCCCACATGAATTTTTTTAAATAAATGATCATAAAATAAAAATAAAACTCTAATGTAATTACTAAAAGAACAAAGATAATTAGACAAATAGTGATTGTACCCATGTTCGAGATTTTAATACCCAAAATGGTCCATGTAGTCCTCCTTGAAAAATAAAAGTTATTTTATAACAAAGGGTGATAATATGATTATACGTAGTAGGAAAACAATATCTTTAGTGCAAAACTACAGAAGCATGTTAATTCACACGTGAGAAAACTGTAGAAGCCAATAGTACCAAACAATGTATACTATTTACCCCAACATCAAGAAAGGAATGATCACCAAATAAATCAATCTAAAAAGTAATCTAGAGAACATAAGTGATAGGGTACCCCGCACCACTTTCCAATTAATTAACCACCCTCACACCCTTTGTGAAAATTTCTTGGTGCTCCCACCTCTTCTGGAAGCACCACATCACAACCTGCCCACACAAACCAAGGCCTCACATCTATTCCTCGTCCTGGGCAAACAAAACTAATCGTATCTCACCCGCCCACACCTAAGACCCATAACCACATAATTCTCTATGAACAATATGCTACATACCACATCACATCCCAATACTCCTTTGTAAATCACTACAAATTTTATTCCACAGACACATGGGAAAACACCACTCGCCCTCACACACATTAGAATCATAAACCACTATGTCCTGAAGAATCTTGTTCTATCAATGCCTTTAAGAGGGATTAGGGAATATTGGGTGGCTAGTCATCCACCCTCCCAGTACGATTCTTGGGAAAGACACAATCCCCAATGACAACAGGGGTGTTCGACACATAGTTCTCAACTATGGTGAGGTGAGAATAAAAAACACAATGTAAATATAGGTATGTATAAATAGTATGAAGCCATCAATCACAACCTAAAGGTTCTGGATCAAACTATCAACCATCATATGATATAGAAATATCTAATGCAACCTATAAATACATTTTTAATGACCATAAACAGTCAGTTATGATGATGATAAAATAAATCCCTTCACAACAAGTCACAACCCTATCATTCCCCAAGCCATCAAATTTATCAATTTATCATTCTTATTAAGGAGCCCACTTATTAATTCCATCTCAACATGGGAAACTACTAATCATAGGACACAACAAGACACATTGTATAAACCATGAATATGGAATAAGTCAATAGTAAATCAACTTAATTCATATTTCCACATCATTCAACACTCATACCAACCCCTATCATCATCGTCCTTTAAATCCATTCTACCATGTATTTTCTATCAATAAAAAAACCCCCATGTTATTTCCAAACTGCAGAACACACCTAGTCATAACAAACCTAACAACCGAACAATATTGAATCTCTACAATGATCACACATAGTAATATATTCAAATCCCAACCTGAATATACATCCCCGTTTCTCAAACACTGCCCATTTATTCCACAATCAACCAAACTCTCAACTTGTGATACCATATCACCACCCATATAACCCCAAAAATAGTAAGTCTCTAAACCCCTTCTCCATGAAGCAACACAAGGAACAAAACTGAATGAACTACACACCGAAAATAGCCACACAAAACAAGAAAATTATATTCAAATTTGGAAACACTTCTTTAATTCCAATATGATAAATTCAAGGGTAATTATAGAGGAGGTTCCATCCTAACTCGTATTTAAATATAAATGATTACATGTTGTTTATAATCATCATAGTGTAATTCCATTCGATACATGATTAACAAAATGTCATCAAAAGACTTCCTGAGTTAACAAATACCATCAGAGGATATGATTTTTAGTAGGCATATAACCCATATAGGTCACAATATCCAAAAACCACCAATCATAATTAAAGTATGCATAACCTTTCCCAATCCCTTTTATGATGATATTAAATTGATTTGAATATCATTATTTATTATTAATTCTACTATCTTCATAATAGAACATTCTCACACCCACCCACATGATATGCAAATTAAAAGATATGACGAGATCCCTACTTGGAATAACAAACAATCAGAAACTCCTCCTAGTGCCAAAATAAGAGGTATGAACATAGTTGGAAGATATTTTAAGGGTATATGATCCAAGGATGAAAATATATTAACATATACTCATGGAATAAATGTTTTGGGATGCTCGTTATCAATATTAAAGAAAAAACACATTAGAGGGAAAGGATCTCGGCTTTAGAAAGGCCAGATCCAATATCACTTGAGGGGTGGTTTTAAAAACCATTAATGACAGATCACGATAAAGGCCACACAATTTTACTAATAAAAGTATTAAGATATTTAAGATAAATTTAAGATAAATTTTATATCCATTGAAATGGCTTCAAAACTTCTCTAATTTGTTATTAAACCCAATTTTCATCAATTAAAATATTAAATTGGAAAAATTGGAAAAACATGAATATTGAAAAACTAATGATAAAATGAAACAACAATGGGTGAGTCAATGATGTGAATCACAACTAGATAAGTCCCATATATGACTCACTGATTCCATTCACTGACACCACCTACTGATGCCACCAATTGATGGATGACTCACAGTCATGACCCACCGTTAGTGATTCACTATTAGGACTAACTGATGCCACTCACCAATGTCACGTACTAACACCACCTACCAAAAACACCTACAAAATACAATTATTCACACCACATACCAATCTTGGATCACCATTGGAAAACTAAAAAATGGGTAAACCCTCAAAAAGAGCCATTATAACCTTCATAACACCTCTAACACATTATTTTTTCAATGTAATTGACTAGGGAGGTCTGGGTAATTACATAAGATACCTCTCAAACTATTATCTCACTCAATAATTAAAAACCAAACCAGAATGAAGAGGGGTAAAAAAAACAACCCATAAGAGACCTCTCAAGGATCATTCAAAACATGAATCACATTTATGACAAGGCACACCAAAGTTCAATTATAAACCACCTTGTTTTGATAAGAAGATGGAGTGATTCCTCAAAATACAAGAACACATCTTATGGAATATTCCAACAAAACCGACCAAAATTCACACCACATACGTACCGTAACCACAAATTCCTAAAAATAGGAATCATAGATTTCCTCTATCTATGTAAAGATATTATTCTCTCTGGGTGGCACATACTCGTCTGCATGGGTTTATTCGTATCTTTATTAATGAATCTTGATTAAGATTCAGGTCCTCTCATTTCCACAATCAAGGATATCATCACACATTATGGATCATGGAAGAAACACATCTCATAGAAAATAAGGTTCATGCATTACACTATAAATGAAAAAACTATAAAGAAAAATTCATAACAAATCATGGTTCTACGCACGCATATGCGTATCCCTTTCCCAAGTACTATCCTCTCGAACACTATGCCTCCACAACACCTAAACCAAAATACTATTACATTCATGAAAAACCTTCTCCTAATAATCCTAGATCTCCACTATCCACTCAATGGACATTGTGTCATCTTTGATATACATCTCTCCATAGACGATGACATGGGACTCATCGTGAAGATACTTGTGATTCTAAGAGATATAAATGATGTTATGATCTTCCAAAATTGTGGTGGAAATGATAACTAATATTACACCTCACAAAATCAACCAAACACCTCCGAGGTTCAAATGAACCTCTGAGAAAGCATGATCCCTCTTCCAATCCTCAACTTCCCATGTCTAGAATAATCCTTTTAAGAACGTGTGTTCCCAAACTTTGAATTCCAATGGTCTCCTCCTATGATCGGAATACGAATTATTCCATTCCTATGATGCCTTCATCCATTAACTAACATGTTACTCCTTTAGGGTTATACTTTGCACCATGTCTGGACCAAGAAGGGAAGCCTCCCCAAATTCGATCTAGTACAAGGTTGAATGACATGGTCTTCCATACAAATATTCAAATGGATCCATGCCAATATAGGAGTGATATCCATTATTGTAATAAAACTACTCCAAGGGAATGTGTCGTACCCAAGATTTAGCAAATTCCACAATGCATTCTCACAAAATGTCCCCCAATATATTGATTTTCAACTATGTATGTCGTTCTGTATCAGGGTGGAAATCAGTTTTGAGGTGTAACTGGGTGCCAAAAGAATGTTTCAATCCCCTCAAAAATCATTAGGTAAACAACACATCCTGATATAAGAAAATGGATCTTGTAAATCCATGCAATCACACCACCTCATCCACATATTTATTATCCTAGGAATCCATTGTACCCAACTCCATGATTGCTAAGATTTAATACGATTTCATCAGTCGATCCACCAGTACCTAGATTGCATCATATCGTCCATGACCTATGGGTAACCCTATAAAAAAATCAAATGAGATTTCATCCCATATCCACTTGGAGAAATATAAGGGTTTCAAAAAAATAACCAGGAACATGGTTCTCAATATTAACATATTAGAACACTTAGCACTTCTCCATAAACTATGCTACCACTAGTTTCATCTCAGGCCACCAAAACTATTCTCTTTATTCATGGTACATCTTAAATAATCATAGGTGTTACACTAAGAGTGAGCTGTGAAACTCACAAAGAAATCCCTTATGCACCTCTATTGGATCAAATATCCTCCCATGGAATGTCATCTAATTTTGACCATCCTCTTACCATCCTTTTCGAGCATCACCTTAATCAATGGGATCACACATCACCTCAGCCTCCAACTCTCTCAAATGAGATTCACCCACAGGTTGTGTCATATAAGACTACACAATTGTCTTAAATATATAGCCTCTACTTCCATCTATTTATAAATTTTAGGGCAAGGAGTCTAACTCCTCCACTACCTTCCAAGCAAGATTCCCAAAGAACCTCCTTCTAGGACTTCATTCCTAAATCATCAGCCCCAGCATTCCCTTTTCCTATGGGTTATGAGATCTCAAATTCACAGTCTTAGAGACACTACATCCATCTCCATTGTTTGATGTTCATATCTCTCTAGGAAAAGATATACCTGAAGCTCTTATGATCTGGGAAGAACACAATGCGCTCCCCAATGAGGTAAATCCACCTCGAATTTTGAACAAAAATGAACACTGTTAGCTCCAAATCATTAGAGGAAAAGTTATGTTCTGTGGGACATAACTTCCTAGACCCATAAGAGACCACTCTCCTCTATTGAATTAGAAACCATTAAAAACCCATATTTGAAGATTCACAACACCCTTTGAACATAAAACATTTCTCTAGAAACTATAGCACCTAAGAACAGAATAACTTCCTATTCGTGTTGTTGAATGATGCTTTACAATAGTCAATCTACACAAAGACCTGGTATTTTCTAATCAAGGCTATCAACGAAGCTGATACTCAAGAAAATTAGGTACGAATCTTTGATAATATCATCTTAGACAATGAAAATTGTGCACCTATGCAACATTCATGGGTTCTTCCTAGTCAAAAACTGCCTACACCTTCAATGGGTCCACTACAATATCCTTCTCAGACACAACATGTCTGGGGAAGTGTACCTCTCATGTTGAGAAAATATACATGTAAAAAATCCTATAGATTTGTTGGCATCGACAAGTCTCCAAGAATATATTGAGATTCATAGTATGCTTCTCCTCTTACATTGAGTTAATCAATATTCCATCTGTGAATATGATGATGAACCAATCTATGAACTCATCGAAGATAGAGTTCATAAGTCCCATGAATACAACTTGTGTCTTTGTAACACCAAATGAAATGACAATGATCTCAATGTTCCAATACATACATCTAAAAGAAGTATTTAGGATGTAACCCTCCTTCACCCTCGACTAGTGATATATTTACCATATATCAATCTTAGATGACCATAATTCCCCACTAAACTAGTTGAAAACAAATTCTATCATTGGGATAGGGGAAAAGTTAATGACTATCACTTGGATCAACCTCTTGTAGCCTATGCACAACCTCATACAACCATTCGTCATCATCACAAACCTGACTGGAGCACCCCATAATGATACATTATGATGAATAAATATATTTTTCATTAGATCGTCTATCGGAATCCTCAAATCTAGTAGCTGTGAATGTTCCATCTGATAAGGATCCATCAAAATTAGAGAAGAACCAGGCTGTAAGTCTGTCCAAAACTCAACATAAAGTTGAGGGTGTGGAGTTACAACCTCCCTGAGGAAGATATCCAATAACTCCCAGAGAACACCAGGAACCTAATATTCATCAACAACCATTGATTCCACTAACATCTCAACCAACATGGAATGAAGGGTCTTTATACACTGACTGCCCATCTGAAAACTCTTCTCACCAAAAAAATCGACATGATGGCCATTAACATTTTAAAACCAGACACTTCCATATAATACATCAATTATAACATGGATATATTACAACCATTAAATGTAAATGATGACATCATACGATTTCATTTTTAATATTGAAAGATCCCTATTGAACAGATCTGGTCCCATCATAATCCTACACCCCTGGAACACATCAAATAAGTTTCTCTGACCTCTGACTGGTGTACTCAACACTAAGGTCATGGGAAGAATCTCTACCAATATTCCAATATCCTGGACTATACTAGGAACAACAAAAGTGTTCAAATATCATGAATGAAATAATTCACATGAAATAGTATTGAACAAATTGATCAATCTTCGAATGATTTCCACCCCTACTAGAACTTCTGCTTCTACAATGTCTAGCTGACCACACCCAGCTCCTATGTACCTCTAATAATGACTGACTCCTCAATTAAACCTAAGATAAGGCCCCTAAGGAACACCCCATGGTCATCCTCTACTTTCCATGTCTCCTCTTAGTGTAGTGGGATCCTGCTATCCCTACTGCTAAAATGTCCTACCTAGAAACCTCAAACGAGGGAGGTTCTAAACCGACCCACCTCCACCACACTAAGCTCAAATAGTCTCTAGAAACTGACTATGTAGATTCCCATAAACACTAAACATAAAGAACAATTGTCTAAGGAACATATGATAGGAAGGAGGTCTAGAGGGTGGAATGATAAACTACTGAGGTCACCTCCCAACTAGTTGGAACCTCATTGTCTGATGATATTGATACCTACTATTGATAACCATTCCCATTGAAGAAATAGGATAAATCCACTCCCATGGTACACCTATCCATGAGAATATTCTCTTATATATACCACCTTCGTATGGATCACCAATTCTGTCAGCACAGTAAATAAAGTTTCTGTGTATTAGAGAGAAGGGCATAGTACCTCCTATAGGTGTCTTAGATGAGGGCCCTAATTCAAAAAGATATCTAGAGAAAAAATATAGAGATACTATAATTTTATCCCCATAAAATGTACCAACATACTACCCTCCAATAGGTAGTGTTAGTTTTTACTTCTTTTCGGCCATCATGGTGAATGAAAGGAATTCCACCTTGAACTCCTTCTCATGGTCACCACGCAAAACAGTAGCCTTTTTCCTCTCTCCTAGGTAAAATGTCCACCAATGACATGAATATCAATGCAGAAGGCTCAATACTAAGGGAACCTATTATTCTGGAAGTACCTTGATTAAGATTACGATGATCAAAATCTCTTCAAGGCAACTCTCTATCTCTATGTATGAAATGCTTCCCTCGTACTTTCACATATTTTTTTGTTGGAATTCACAAAAAGTTTTCTTCCAGTGGTCATCCTCATCCACTGGTTCAATCCTCTATTAATAAATCAGGTCAGACTGCCGAGCATCCACTACATATACTACATGCGAACGATGTTCAGGTTCCATAGATGAAAGTTAAATGAAGAATTCATAATGCTGAGTTGTATGGAATTTTATTTAATATTCATTCAACTCGATATTTATTTAGATATATCTGAATACCCAATTAAAACAAGAACACAATTCATTATGATGCATGTAACTTTCCTAGGGTCTCTACCCTACAAATGGTGTAGCCTCACATGGACATTTATTAGTCCTATATCCCTTATGTCGTGTCATGAGGGCCCTAAAATAAAATTTCATAGTTAGTATTCCCTATCCTATATCACTTAACAAGGTCACCTAGAATTGTTTCCCTACCAACCCATGAAATATTAACTATGCCTAACTCCAAAATATATCCCATATTTCAACCATAACCTCTGATACCATTCTTTCATGACCACTCCCTCCAGAGATACCCCTCGTAAGCTAGAAATGGTGATAGAGAGATATTGATCCCCCCGAGTTCTACATTTTGTTGGCCCTAGGGTGGCGACCAGCACCAAGGGTATATAAATCTCAGAAAATAAAAGGAATTACCATTTTTATAGTAACCATGATAAAGAGATAACATATTCCAACTTCAAAACAAGTCCATGACACCATATATATAAATGAAATACCAAAAATCCCTCCCACGTTAATGTTTTCAAATAAAACTATGTTAAATACAATAAAACTCCAAAGTAATTACCAAAATAACATAGCTAATCAGTGACATGGGAGTTTTCCCCATGTCCAAGAAAATAATTCCTCGCACGTTCCATGTTTTCATCCTAAAAAGATGAAAAAATTATAATTTAGGTTGAGCATACAAGTATACCTAGTAGGAAAGAGCAACATATCCCAAGAACATGTGGAGAATCACACTAGCTCCTCATTTGAAGATAGTAGAAACCAACATCACCTAACAAGTTATACTATTCACCCCAACCTCACCAAAGTCATGCTCCACAAATATTTCATGTCATGTAAATTAATATAGAGAACATAATTGATAGGGTACCCCACACCACTTTCCCGCCGATTAACCTCTCTCACACCATAACAGAAAACATCTTGTCACTCCCACCTCTTCCTAGAGTACCACATCACAACCTTTATACATACATATAGTCCTCAAAATCCACTACCTTCTCTAATAATCCTGGGATATCACAACATGAAATAGGGATCATAGAAGATAAGGTGGTCATCCATCTTTCCTCCCACCCGGATGTTTGGGGAATACACCGTCCTCCATGACAATGGGAGTGTCTGCTACATAGTTCTCAACTAGGGTGGGGTGTATAAAAAATACATGTAATATACAAGAATTAATATATAGTATGAAATGCTCATTCCCATCCTATGGGTTTTCAATAAAACTATCAAACATCGTATGATACTACCAACTATTCTACTACTTCTAAAAGCATTTATTAACACCACCAATAGTCACTTTGGATGTTGTTAAAAGAAATTCATTCATAAAAATACAAAACTCAAACACACCACCAAAAATCTCTTTTAACCAATTATAATTATTTATTAAAGATTGAATTTATTCATTTTGTCTCTACTCTAGAAAATACCAATCACAGTATGAGACAATCCACGTAGTATAAACCGTATAGATGGAAAAGATCCACAGTAAAGCAACTCACTTCATATTTCCACTCTGTTCAACAGCTATACAAACCACATCAATCATCTTTCGAAAATTTCATTCAACCATATCCCTCACATTAATAAGGAAACCTATGACTTACTAAAAAAACCAGTAACACACCTCGACACAACCGACCAGTCATCCCCTCTGTGTAACAACACCAAACCCATTACATTGAGTAACATAAACATAGGTCAACCTGAACATGCAGCCCTGCTTCTCCAACACTTCCCATCTACTCCACAATCAAACATACTCTCAACATGATATACCATTTCACCACCTGTATCACCCAAGAAAAAGTCGTGCTCTTAACCCCAGCACCATGTAACCACACAAGGAACAAAATTGATTGAACTACACATATCACACAGCCACACCAAACATGCATGGTGTATTCATATTTATAAAACAATCATTATTTAATTCGACTTTGGTAAATTTAGGGGTTATCCAAGAGAATGTTCCATCCTGAGGCATCTGATTATTGGACTAAATATACATGTTTAATCAATTTCATAATACAAAGTCATTCAACACCCGGTAAACAACATGTCATCCCGATAGTACAAGCAAAGACCACCAACAATGATGATTATTAGTAGTCATATAACCCATATATGTCAAAATATCAATAAACATAAAATCAAAATAGAATCATGAGCTAATTTTCTTCAACCTATATATATTGATATTAAATATATTTTATTATGATTATTTATTAATAATTTTGAAATCCCCACAAGATAACTTTCATACACCCACCCCGCATGATAAAAAAATTAAAAGACTTGATTGTATCACTACTTGAAGAACATATGATCAAAAAATCCTCCTAGAACCAAAATATTGAGTTCAAAAGTATCCAGAGGAACCTATAAAAGGATACAATCCAAGGGTGAAACACATAGACATGACTTCTTGGAAATAACTATTCTTGGATGCTCAATAGAAAGAGTACAAATAAATTGACTTTGTATGAATGTATATCAGCTTTAGATTGGACAAATCATATGTCAATGGAGGGACGATATTAAAATCCCTTAAATCTAGATCACAATAAAGATCATGCGGTTTTACTATTAATAGTCTCGGGGCATTAAGAAAAATAAAAGATAAATTTTATATACTATGATATGACTGCATCTAGTATATGAAACTAAACCCAATTTGTATCACTTAAAACGTTAAATAGATGGAATAGAAAAAAATCTAATTTTGACAAACTATTGGAAAAATTACTCATCGTTGGTTGTGTCATGGATGCGAGTCACTAATGGTTGAGTCATCGATGCAACCCACTGATTCCCCTCACACATGCCACCTACCGAAACCACCTACTGATGCCACCTACCAAGGTCATGTACCAATTCCTCCTACCAATGGATGACTCACTGTCATAACCCACTATTAGTGAGTCACCATTGTGACTCACTGATTCTACTCACCATCGACACTCACCGACGCCATCAATGGACGCAAACTACCAAAGAAACCTAATGAGTCCACCTACTGACACCACATCATAACACCACCTTCCAATTCCACCTACCGAGGCCACCTAATAATTCCACCAACCAATCCTGACCCACCATTGAAAAACTATAAATATTGGAAAAGCCCTCAAAATAGCCATTATGACCTCTCAAACACCACAAAAACTTGATTTTCTCAATGTAATTTACTGAGATGGTCTATTCTATTACATCATTGATATTCTTTAATACATACAAAATTTTTGTTTTATCTAATAGTGTCATTACATAAGTAGAACACGACACATTTTTTTGTTTTCCCAAATATAGACCGGAAGCTGCTCTATTCAAATAGCCTAATCCATCAAGTAACATTGAGATTGGTAGTCATCTATGGTATTCTAATTGATATTTAGAAGTATTAAAATAAAATTTTCAAATATATTTTTATCTATGTGAATTACATCTAAAAAATGATGTAAAAATTTATTCGACCAATATGGAAATTCAAAAAAATATACTTCTCTTTTTCCATTTTTAAGTGGATTTAGTGCCACCATTCTTATTATTTTTGGACTCCATATGACATTTCCCTAATGAAAAAAATATTTAAATTTATTAAGAACATTAGTTCCGGATATAAGATGATATGGTTTTTTGGTGTCAATGAAATAGTAAAACCATCAATGATTCATCTTTTATTGGTGATCAATTGGAAACAATCATCGTTTCCCAATGAAACAGAAACTATGATAATATTTATGAATTATCGATCCTGTATTTTATATACAAATACGAAGATATAGTTTTCCCATCATGCGCTAATGAGAAATCATTCCATAGGAAAGGAAATAATTTATAGTCCATAGAATGGAAAAATGAGTCTGAAATATATTTTCTGAAGAAGCTTCGAATGTGTGGCCACCCATATCCCAAAAGCTGCTTTAACTCTCTTAAAAATGGTTTCATGTAGAAATATATTTCATTTAATGGATTACAAGTCCCAAAAATCATTGTACTCAATAAATTAAATGTATTTTTCAAACAAATCCATGAATGATGATTATAAATGTGACTAAAAATTAGCCACATGTTGTGTTCATTAATAATTTTACCAAACGGATTAAAACCATCACAAGATACACCCAACCTAACATTAGGTACCTTAATAGAAAAATTAGTAGGTTTTGAATCAAATTCACACCATGTTAATCCATATACAGGATGAAACAACTCATCATTACCTCTAATTCTATCAATATCATTCCATCATGTATTGGATGAGATTTATTCAAACATAAAGATATTTTAAATCCTGGGAATAAATAGAAATTTCGCTATAACTTTCTATGGCACATGATATGGTATTCCATCTACATTTTCCTCCCATGGAGATATACCACATTCTTTATAGTCACTAAGGTCAACTGTTTCCTCCCAAATTAAACTGAAATCTTTCAGACAAACATGAACTTCATTAGTAGAAATACAATCTTCTTGTAACACACCGAGATTTTATAAAAAAATATTTTATTAAATTCATTAATGTCTTGTGTTGTATGTTACACCAAGATTACCTTGCGCTATACGCAACACCGTATTAGCTTGTAGTATACGCAACACTATTCATGGATCGTGTTACACACAATTTTGATAATAGTTATTCTACGAAACATTGAGTATATATATATATATTCAATTTATAAATGAAATATGGTTTGATTCTATTATACAAAAAAACGAAGGATTCTTGTACAACACGTAACCCTGACTTGGCTTACATTACACACAATCGCAACCTTCCTCGATAGCGTGTGTTGTACGCAATACCGGGTTTTACTAAACAACGATATATAATTATTATTAACTAGCCCTTATGAATAGTATTAACTAAATTTTGAAGTTTATAACATTATTATTCATCTTACAAATTTTCTAGAACATGGTATAAGAACAAAATAAATTTTTCGGGTAAAATATGTATTTTTCAAAAAATACAGTTTTGCTACCTTTTGATGGCGCACCCACTTTAAATCTAGTTTTTGACATGTTTATAGTTCAAATTGACAAAATAAAATTCTTCGTTGGAATTGAGAAATAAAAATTTACTTTGGATGAATTTTTCATATTATTCTGGTAACTTTCATATTTTGATGAATAGTAAAAACATGCTATATTTTAATTAAAAACAACTTTTATCATCGCAATAATTTATATGATTAAATTATAATATTGAATGGTTTTAAAGTATAAATTGAATATATTTTTACCATTTAATATAATCTATGTCATTAGCATTGATTATACATTGAATTCGTAGGATAAATCAATTCAATCTTTTGCAATGTTTTAAACAAAAACATGTTTTCTTTCGACAACGGGATAAATTTAATTTAATTTCCGCAACTTTCGTGTATTGAATTTGGAAAAATGGATTCCATATTTGGAATCAGTGGGTCCAAATTATTTTAATAAGCTACTTTTTATTTTTTGGCATTATGAATAGTAACTACGGTAAATTTTATTTACCATAGTTAAAGGTAAATCGGGTAATTAAGGGTAAATATAAGATTATAAAATTAACATAACACCTGAAAAAAACCTATGGGATGACTAAAAGTCGACCTATATCACATAATTGTCGGATTAGATTCATTTAATGGACTATTTTCCATTAAAATAATTTAATTATTATTAAAACCAAAGAATGTGACAACATGTCACTTTCTTAAATATTATAAGTATAATAATTTTAATATAGTAATAAACTTCATGAAACATGGAACATGAATATTATCCTGAAATATAATACAATTATCTACATCATAGGAAATTATTTATAATTTTTTGGGATTATATAATTTTCATTTATTATGACAGAAAGATGATACAATAATTATTTTATTAATGAAATATTGACATAATTGATGTTCTAAATACCCAAATAAATGTAATTTAACACTTTTTATGAATTCAACTGATTTTATAGGTAAATATGACATGTTATTATTTATTTAATTTATGTTTTTCGAACTAATCATTATGTTATGATTTTCACAAAACTCAATTACTAAATAGTGTCAAAATTGACATAAAATAGTTTTTAAAACAAATATTATATTATTAATTGTTATTTTAATCCTAAAAATCTTAAGTTCGGCCAAATGACTGAGATAAGGTTATATATATTAATTATAAACAACTTGGGGTTAGTTTGTCTTCTTATAGTAAGTTTATTAACCTTATAGTAAAAGAAAACAAGAAGACACAGTAAAAGTAAAATTATTTTACTTAATGTTAAATCTAAATGATAAGGTTAAAATAGGAACCTAAACTTGTCTAAATTCTATTGTATGAGATTATTTCGACCCATACCCACCTTAGCTTCTAAAGAAATCAATTTGGAGCTATTTAAATTCTATCATGACTTTATAATAAAATAATATGTTTTGTTTTTCCAAAAGAGTCCCTCTCCTCCCTTATAAAAGGGCACCTCCTCCCTCTTCTCCTCACACCAATTTGCGCCTTGATGCTTGGCCAAACCCTTCCAATTTCTCCTCTACACTTACCTAGAGACATCTTAAAGGTCCTGGTTTTCTTAAAAGACCAATTTTAGTTCCCTAAAATGAAGTCTCAATGAAGCACTTCAAAAAAGAGGTAATGTCCATTACCAATTCTTTCATCTTTATTTCTTCTTCCACTTATTCTTCGTTAGATGTTTCATTATGAAGTAATAACATCAGTATCACTCATATAATGATATTTTATTATAAGTATGAAACAATCCTATTTCACCATCTAACCATCCTACGGAAAACGAAATCACCGCGCGTGCGTACGTACGGAATACCGTCTCCACGCCGTGGTTTAATCTATTTTCCACCACCACCATACTTGGATGGGTATAATGGTGTAAATAATAACTATATATGATTATTTCAAAGTGATATTGATTCTGAAATAGTATACATACACTCCAATACAGTCCCACAATCATGAGAACGATATCATCGCTCGTGCGTATGTACGGACCACCGTCTGCACGACGCGATGAGATTCATTCTCCACGTTAACCATTAATGAATGATTATAAAGTATATATAATAATAAATCATGAAATATATGAAATAATAATGATATTGGATTTATGTGTATATATATGTATGTCGTATACTTAATTCCATTCAACTCAATAAGGAAACGAAAACAGCGTTCATGTGTACATACGGCCTACCGACTCCATGAATGGTGTATTTCTTTCCATTTACTGATTTATTATATATATTTATATTATGAATATATATTATATATAAATCATGTTTTATATTCTATAATTAAGTAATCATGATCTAATTAATCATATGAATAATTACAAGTCAAAACACGGACGACAAATTAAACAATTTTACCCAAAACGCTCTTTAACATGGAATTTACAAAAGAACGGGTAATATAAAGTCATAATTGAACCATATATGATATCATAACAATGAGTATGATTCTAGAATAAGTCAATGACATTATTTAAATCATTTTACAGGAGTTTTGGACACTTAAAAAGAAAATCGGACCTAAGGTAAGGGAAATATCACAATCTCATTTTTATCCGAGATTGTTTATACTTTGGAATTTACTGGGTTGTATTTTATAATCCACATCAATGTTTCCTCAATATGTAATATTTATATCCTTCTACAATAGTTTATATTCAATTATACCCTTCGTTGAGTTTTTAGTAAAATATATGAAAGGAATCTTTTGTCGTTTTTCGTACGAGGTACTTTTTGACTTTTCCGACAAAAGTACGAGAAGAATAATTTTTTTAACTTATACGAAATAAATGGATTTTTTAAAACATTATTTCCAAGAAGCTTCCTTTTCAAATTTTCAAGTTTATTTTCAATAAACTTCTTTTAGTTTAAAATTGTATGACATGTTAAGAAATGAAAATGTTTTTGAAGTTTAAAGGATATTTTCCTCAAGAATGGAGTTCAAGTGTTTTATCAAAATTATTTTCCATCTAAGATAATATAGGGTTCTTTTTCTATCACTATTAGGACATTGATTTTATTATGTTGTGATGAAATTATTTTTATGAATCCCTTTATCTTATATGAATTGTTTAATGATGTCATGTTGTTTTAGAATCCCATTTTTATTACATGGGTTATGCAATGATGTATGATTTATGGTTTTGTGGCACACATAAGAATGGTATAATTATGAGATGGGTGGGACCTATATCTCCATCCAATTCATTGGGTAAATATTTTATATCTCATTACATAGACATGAATGGAACGGCAGGTTATACCGGTTAAGTAAAATAGGACTGAAACAAGCAGTGAACATGGTTCAGAAATGGACTTTTCCCACTAAGATAGTCTTGGCAATGAGTCTCGACAAATAAGAAATGATTCTCTATGATTATGTGTGTATGACACAAAGATTCATGTTTTATGTTATGATTATTGGGATTTAATTTCACTACTATGATTTATCCCTTGTTATGAAATTATTCTCTCTTTTACAGGTTATGATTTCCAAAATGTTATGTTCTTATGAATATGATGTGATTTATATTTCTTTTGTTTACCCATACTGAGCATTTGAGCTCACCCTTTTATGTTTCCTTTTTCCAAAGATATAAATAATGGTTTTAGGTAAAAAAAGGAAGATCTTTATGGGAGATGTTGAAGATCTTTCACCAGGATTAGAAGATTATATTCCGAGTTTCCAAAGACACTAAACTATTACGGTCCTTGTGTGTGTGTTCTTGTTATGTATCAAGTATTCCACTAAAGTAATGTAATGTCCATGTACGTCATGATTTGGGTATCTACAGTTGGTATCAGAGTAAAGTATTAGTCAACCTTTGGAAACTAGGATGCGAAAATGTTAGTGAGAACCCTTGAGATATTTCTAAGGTATGTCTAGGGATGTACGTAAGGATAAGTATAGGCGTAGGATATATTCCTAGAACTACGGTAACAATATTATAATTTATCCTAAGATGATAGATAATGTGGGTGATCCCCCATTACTATGTTGTTTTCCCTAGCATGATTTTTGCCTCTCACACTATTCTTTTTGGGTTTTAGAAAATGGATGGAAACAGGAAGAATCATGATAATTGAGGATATGACGGACAATGGAATGATATTCTTCATGAGAAACCAAATGAAACGAGATTTGGAAGTCCAATCATCGTTATTATGCCCAATCAAAAATCTCATAATATGATCAATAATATCAACTTTGGTAGGTTTCCCGACTCAGATAATAAGAGAAAGATGGAGTTTCATGATGATCATAGAGGAAAGAAAGTTCAATTTCCCTTATGTAAATAATTTGGGAAGAGGAATCATGGAGATTGTTTCAATGGAATGGGAATATGCTTTGGGTGTGGAAAAGAATGACACAAAGCCAGTAAGTGCAAAGGAAAGGGTTCAGTTAACACCATGGATGATGATAATGGTATTTCTATGACATCAACAATGGTTAAATGTTTTAAATGTGGAATGTACGGGCATTATGAAAACCAATGCCCTAAGGTATAGTCTCATGAAGAGAATCAGTACGGTCGTATGGGAAGTATTTATGTTGATGATGATGAAGAGACTACAAATGATATGTGAGATGAAAGAATTGTTGATGCTCGGTCAATGGTTTAAGAAGGTAGTGGAATGATTACATGTTTATCAAGTGTAATGTTGTATAAGTAATCTCATGGTACTATGGAATAAAAAGACATCTATGTATTGTTACACTATTGTCGTTCCTATGTTTCGAAAGTGTATGATTAATGGTACTAGTAACCATGAAATGTTATTCAGATATTTTTGGAAAGTAGATTATATGCGCACAATGAAGGGATAAGAAGAAAATTAAATGTTTGATAGTATTAATGAGCTCATGACTGATATAAGGAGAAGGTTATATCATGGTTTGAGTATATAGAATTTTTGGATTTTCGTATGTGGAAAGAGTTAACTTTTAACTGTATTCATGTTTTCACTAAGGTTCAATGGGTATTCATTTTTCAAGAGAATACATGATTAAGGCCTTCGACTGTTTGGAATGTGACCAACAAGACATATCTAATGATATATGGGGATCAACGATGGTATTAAATATCTGGTAATCATTTTCACTATATTATGAGAGTGGATTGCAGTATTATGGATAAGCCTAATTATTGGAATGTATTATGTTGGACATAAGTTAGGATAGAATATTTTTCGATATTATTGATGGGATGTTATAGTAATATAGCTTTAGAAAAATGAAAACCTGCAGGATGGGCGACAACCCTTCGCGTCGGACAAGGCTGTGGGAATCGAACCCACAACTGAAGTGCGACTGCCCATTATCGCCTACCACGGGCCTACAGGAAGTCCCTGGTTAATAGAAACTAGTTTTATTTTATTACGCGGTTTGATATATGAAGTATAAGTTCATTTTCGGAATAATATACGATTAACCTCACCATAGATGGACTTATGTATATTTGATAACTTTTGCTAACCTTTTGTTTGAAACAGATGGAATGACCCATCATTCAATCACATGATCTATTAACACTTCATGAATAACAAATTCAACTTCATTTCGTTAAGAGATGAAGTGGAAATTATTCAAAGCACGAACAATAGTGAGGTTGTACCAAAATAAAGTAAGTATTTATTCTAATTTGAAATCTTCAACTTTAGGGAAATGATCTTGAAAACCAAAAATGTTTTCCTAGTGCCCTTATATCCAATGAATCAGATGGTACCCTAGATCATCACAAATTTATGGCTTTGTGATTACTGGATTTTCCATAGCCATGTTCTCTACCACTCTCCATCAGAACATGATGATTATATTTCTCTTCCATATCCATATTTTCCCCTATGTGGAAACCCAGTGATTAGTTTATTTGGGTAACCGTTATGTTTCATACTTTTTTTTAAGATTGGTTTTGGTATTCCTTTTTACGATGTGGGTTTTTATTAAAGAAACATTCAAGTACTAAACCATTTATAACCCCCGACGAATTTCGAGGGAGAAATTTATTTTAAGGGGGGTAGAATGTAACACCCCGAGATTTTATAAAAAATATATTTTATTAATTTCATTAATGTCTTGTGTTGTATGTGACACCATGATTACCTTGCGCTATACACAACACCGTATTAGCTTGCAGTATACGCAACACTATTCTTGGATCGTGTTACACACAATTTTGATAATAGTTATTCTACGCAACATAGAGTATATATGTATATATATATATTCAATGTATAAATGAAATATGGTGGTATTCTATTATACGAAACAAAGAAGGATTCTTGCACAACATGCAACCCTGACTTGGCTTGCATTACATGCAATCGCAACCTTCCTCGATAGCGTGTGTTGTACGCAATACCAGGTTTTACTAAACAACGATATATTATTATTATGAACTTTCCGTTATGAATATTAATATCTAAATTTTTAAATTTATAACATTATTATTCATCTTACACATTTTCTATAACATGGTATTAGAACAAAATAAATTTTTCGGGTAAAATAAGTATTTTTAAAAAAATGCAGTTTTGCCGCCTTTTGATGGCGCACCCACTTTAAATCTAGTTTTTGACATGTTTATAAGTTCAAATTGACAAAATAAAAATCTTCTTTGGAATAAAGAAATAAAAATTTACTTTGGATAAATTTTTCAAATTATTCTGGTAACTTTCATATTTTGATGAATAGTAAAAAGACGCTATATTTTAATTAAAAACAACTTTTTTCATCGCAATAATTTATGTGGTTAAATTACAATATTGTTTGGTTTTAAAGTATAAATAGAATATATTTTTTCCATTTAATATAATGTATGTCATTATCATTAATTCCACCTTGAATTCGTAGGATAAATCAATTCAATCTTTTGCAATGTTTTAAACAAAAACTCGTTTTCTTTCGACAACAGGATTAATTTTAATTTAATTTCTACAACTTTCGTGTATTGAATTTGGAAAAATGGATTCCATATTTGGAATCAGTGGGTAAAAATTATGTTAATAAGATACTTTTTATTTTTTGGCATTATGAATAGTAACTATGGTAAATTTTATTTACCATAGTTAAAGGTTAATCGGGTAATTAAGGGTAAATATAAGATTATGAAATTAACCTAACACCTGAAAAAATCCTATTGAATGACTAAAGGTCGACCCATATCACCTAAGGGTATGATTATATTCATTTAATGGACTTTTTTCCATGAAAATTATTTTAATTATTATTAAAACCAAAGAATGTGACAACATGTCACTTTCTTAAATCTTATAAGTATAATAATTTTAATATAGTGATAAACATCATGAAACTTCAAAAATTAATATTATCCAGAATGATAATACAATTATCTACAACATCAAAAATTATTTATAATTTTTAGGGATTAAATAATTATAATTTGTTATGGAACAAAGATGATGCAGTAATTATTTTTTTAATGAAATATTGACATAATTGATGTTATAAATACCCAAATAAATGTAATTTAATACTTTTTATGAACTAAACTAATTTTATAGTGTAATATGACATGTTAGTATTTATTTAATTTACTTTTTTAGAACTAATCATTCTGTTATGATTTTCACAAATATCAATTACTAAATAGTGTCAAAATTAACATAAAATAGGTTTTAAAACAAATATTATATTATTAATTGTTATTTTATTCCTAAAAATATAATGATCTGCCAAATTACTTAGATAAGGATATATATATTAATAATAAACCACTTTGGATTCTTTTGGCTTCTTATAGTAAGTTTATTAACCTTATAGTATAAGAACAAAAGAAGACACGGTAAAAGTAAAATTATTTAACTTAATGTTAAATCTAAATGATAAGGTTAAAATAGGAACCTAAACATGTATAAATTCAATTGGATGAGCTTTTTCGACCCATCCCCACCTTATATTTGATATAAATCAATTTGGAGCTATTTAAAACCGAACTTGACTTTATAATAAAATACTATTTTTTGTTTTTCCAAAGGAGCCCCTCTCCTTCCTTATAAAAGGGAACCTCCTCCCTCTCCTCCTCACACCAATTTGAGCGTTCAAGCTCGGCCAAACCCTTCCATTTTCCTCTCTCTACTTCCCTAGAGACATCCTACAGGTCCTGGTCTTCTTAAAAGACCAATTTTACTGCCCTAAAAGGAAGTCTCAAAGAAGCACTTCAAAGAAGAGGTAATGTTCGTTACCAATTATTTCATCTTTATTTATTCTTCCACTTCTTCTTCTTTATATGTTTCATTATGAAGTAATAACATCAATATAACTAATATACTGATATGTTATTATAAGTATGAAACAACCCAATTTCACCATCGAACAATCCTAAGAAAAATGAAATCAACCCGCATGCGTACGTACGGAATACCGTCTCCACGCCATGGTGTAATCTATTTTCCACAACCACCGTACTTGGATGGGTATAATGGTGTAAATAATAACTATATATGATTATTTTAAAGTGTTATTGATTCTGAAATAGTATACATACACTGAAATACAATCCCACGATCATGAGAACGATATCATCGCTCGTGCGTACGTACGGACTACCGTCTCCACGACGCGATGAGATTCATTCTCCACGTTAACCATTCATGAATGATTATAAAGTATATATAATAAGTAATCATGAAATATATGAAATAATAATGATATTGTATTTATGTGTATATATATGTATTTCATCTACTTAAGTCCATTAATCTCAATAAGGAAACGAAAACAGCGTTCATGCGTACGTACGGCCTACCGTCTCCATGAACGGTGTATTTCTTTCCATTTAATGATTTATTATATATATGTATATTCTGAATATATATTATATATAAAACATGTTTTATATTCTAGAATTAAGTAATCATTATCTATGTAATTATATGAATAATTACAAGTCAAAACACGGACGACAAATGAAACAATTTGACCCAAAATGCTCTTTTACATGGAATTTACAAAAGAATGTGTAATAAAAGTCATAAGTGAACCATATATGATATCATAACAATGATTATGATACTGTAATAAGTCAATGACCTTATTTAAATCATTATACAGGAGGTTCGGACACTTACAAAGCAAATCGGACCTAAGGTAAGGGAAATATCACAATCTTAATTTTATCCGAGATTGTTTATACTTTGGAATTTACTGGGGAGTATTTTATCATCCACATCAATGTCTCCTCAATATGTGATATTTATATCCTTCTACAATACTTTATATTCAATTTTACCCTTCGGTGAGCATTTATTAAATGATATGAAAGGAATCTTTTGTCGTTTTTCATACGAGGTACTTTTTGACTTTTCCGACCAAAGTACGAGAAGAATGTTTTTTTAACTTATACGACATTAATGGATTTTTAAAACATTATTTCCAAGAATATTCATTTACAAGTTTTCAAGATTATTTTTAATCAACATCTTTTAGTTTAAAATTGTATGACACGTTAAGAAAGGAAAATTTTTTTGATGTTGAAAGGATATTTTCCTCAAGAATGGAGTTCAAGTGTTTTATCAAAATTATTTTCCATCTAAGATAATATAGTGTTCTGTTTCGATCCCTATTATTAAATTGATTTGAATATGTTTTGATGAAATTATTTTTATGAATACATTTATCTTAAATGAATTGTTTAATGATGTCATGTTGTTTAAGAATCCCATTTTTATTACATGGGTTATGCAATGATGTATGATTTATTGTTTTGTGGAACACATAAGAATGGTATCATTATGAGATGGGTGGGCCCTATATCTACCTCCAATGCATTGGGTAAAGATTTTATATCTCATGAGATAGACATGTCTGGAACGGCAGGTTATTCCGGTTCAGTAAAACAGGACTGAAACGAGAAGTGAACTCGGTTCAGATATGTTCTTTGTCCACTAAGATAGTCTTGGCAATGAGTCTTGACTAATAAGAAATGATTCTATATGATTATGTGTGTATGCCACAAAGTTTCATGTTTTAAGTTATGATTATTGGGATTTCATTTCACTACTATGATTTATCCCATGTTATGAAATTATTCTCTCTTTTGTAGGTTAAGATTTCCAAAATGTTATGTTCTTATGAATATGATGTGATTTATATTTCTTTTGTTTACCCTTACTGAAAATTTGAGCTCACCCTTTTATGTTTTCTTTTCCCCAGGATATAAATTAAGGTTTTAGGTAAATAAAGGAAGATATTTATGGGATATGTTGAAGATCTTTCACCACGATTAGAAGATTATATTCCGAGTTTCCAAAGACACTAAACTATTACTGTCCTTGTGTGTGTGTTTTTGTTATGTATTAAGTATTCCGCTAATGTAATGCAATGTCCATGTATGTCAAGCTTCTTGTCTCTACACTTCTTCTTTAACTTCCACACATTATAATGATTTGATGTAATATTTTCACCATTAGGATGAAATTAAATTTAAAAATGTATGAATATAATAAATAAAGGTATTATAATTTTCATACATGGTTTTTTCAGTATTTAACCACATTAAAAAATCAATCTTGGTCATTTTAGTATAATATTGATATACTACTATTCTTGCATTATCCATTGAATTTTACACTCACTCAAGATCACTATATTTAGTATTTTAGTGATGTTTATTCATATCATTTCCTTTTTAAATTGGAATCTTTTATCTCTCTGGATGATTCATAAATAGAAACCAATCAAATGTCAAATTATCCATACCACTTCTTTATTTCCATTTAGAAATAGTGGAATATTGTCTCACCAATCCAAGGTGATACCAAACATTATAGTTTGACTAAAATATAACTTTCATTGTATAGTAGAGATCTTATTCTATGATTACCCATCGTCATTCAATACAATTATTTCATAGAAATTGTATAAAAACTCCATCTGAAGCATTTTTAAGTTCAAAAGTCATAAAAAATCAAATTGTTTTGAAAATCAGTTGATATCCATTTAGTATAATAAATCCAGCTTCTGTCCATTCGATTATAATAGAAAACCTAATCATCCAATCTAAAATTATAACCATAGTTAAAAAACATTTTAATCAATTTTAATATTAAATTCATCAAAGCATACTAGTAGGTAGAAAAAGAAAATAACATAAATAACATATTCTAGAAGACATGACTACAAATAAAAAACAAAGGTGGTTATCCCTGAAATTTAATAATTCACTATCATGGTCATTATAAAAAATTCTCCTTGTGATGATCAAGAGGTAAAAAAACGAGAATGAAATGAAAAAATAATCATTTTTATATGGTTTCAGGAAATGAAATGAAAATAAATCAAAAGAGTGTTAAAACACAATTCCAGTATCTTCATTGAAGAGTAATAATCATTTGGAAAATGTTTTTTACTAGCCAATACCTATTTTAAAAAACACAATTTAAATGTTTCAATTTAAGATCACATCAAAAAATCCCATTATAACATACTATGTTTTTACTCAAAATAAGATTTTAACGTCCCAAAAAATTTTCATTAGTTTTTTAAAGCTATTCATTACATAAATCAAGGTACATTTTTCAAAAAAGTTCTTTTTAACCCAGAGACTCTAATAGTTTAATTAATAATCCAAAAATTATTTCCTATGAAATATATTCCAAAACTATTTTTGAAATGATATTTTACACGTTAAATAATACTCCCTTCCAATATAAGTTTCAAAATAGTTTGAAAGAACAATATGATTACACTTTCTATTTCATTATTTTAAAAAAATTAAATCCCTATTCAATATATAGATATATAAACCACACCCTAATAATAACGAAGCCTATTATTAGGTTCCACGATATCTAGTAATAAAAACTTATTAAAGCACAAGAACAAAGGTTCCTAGATGTAATCAATGAACAAGAGGATATACATTATATATAAGATACATCCCATAATGTGATCCTAAAATTCATCGAGGTTATATGGATCTGATAAATGGGCTCCAAAAAAATTCTTCTAGTGTGTCTTAGAATAACCCTAGGTTCATAAATGACAATAAATGCCAATATGATTTAGAAGATCACCCAATATCAAGGGACAATTTGTACTCTATGGGATCCCATGGTCCTCGTAAATGTTCCTTGAAAAATAATCCTATACTATGGAATCCACAACCTAATACACCGATCACATTCCCCCATGTCAACAATTAAGTAAGTATAAAGATCATGTATAAACAATTTAAAATGAATCACACCTCACCTATGATATACTCACAAATAATAATCCCCAATTATTTCAAAACAAAAGTAGAATATATAAATTTATCGATAATAAAATTCTTATCATGATATCACAAGAAACAATGGGCGCATCGGATCGAAATGTGGCATAAAAGGGTCTTAGACTTTTTTTAAAAACTTATTCAATATAAAATTCAAATAAATTTGTGACATTAATGAATCATTATTGGAATTACAAGAAAAGTAATCTTTTAGAAATAAATATCAATATAATTTTGAGGATAATTTTACTAAAACAATTTTTCAAACTCAAGGGGAACACAAACATTCATTTACACCACCTTGGAAAACATTCACATCCATTGACGAGTTTCAAAACATGATCCACATGAGAAAAATCACCCGTTGATATCAAATAAACCAATTTTAATACTTCAAAAACATTTAAACATGAAAAAGAAATTTATTTAGAAAGAAACAAATATTGAAAAAAAATACATTCTAATATTGAGCATATGGGTTAACATAGTTCTTTTTAAAATCAAACAACTAATATTAAATACATTAAATACATTCATAACATCTAATCACTACGTTTTGAATCCCTAAAAAAACATTTCACAACCTCAAGATGGTGATCACCACTAAATATTAAATAATAAATCATTCATTAAATTCCATTTAAGAGTTTTACATATAATTTTCATGGAATATAATTACATTCCATGTTTTAAAACAACCTTTAAATTAAATTTTACATTAATTTTGCTGACATATTGAATTAATTTAAAATAAAACATATTTTCCAATGTTTTGTTCAACTAGGGGTTAAATTGAATGGTAAAAAATGACATGAATCTAAGCTATGGATCACATCTGGCATATGAATTTGTTTATATATAAATACAAGAAATACCATCCCACATTGATTCTAATATAAAACATGGCCTAGATGATTCCATGATACACTCAAATACAAAAATCCACCCCCAATATTACATTTATTCTACCATATTTATTTCCATACCTATACCAAAAATAATAAATAGGTTATTGTTCACAACACAATGGGTGATGCATAAAAAATTAAGCAAATACAATTTCCAAAAGAACCATCTCTCGGATGGGGAAACCAATGAGGTACCCAATAAATGACTCGACATGACTACCTCAAGCCAAAAACCCTCTACACTCAATTATTATAAAGCCAACAAATGGGATGTTACCCAAAACAGAACAAAAGACATAAACTAAATTGGAAAATCAAGCCATTGTAATGTAAAAAAATTGAAAAATATTAAAAACTATTCATAAGAAATAAGAGTAGGAATGGAAATCTTACCTCTCAAAATCATGATGATAAAATAGCCAAAAATATATAAATAATCCCATGTGATGGGTGAAATTCGAAAGGGGGTATTCCAAATTCTCTCAAGGAGGGTAGGTGTAGGATAAAAAAATTAGAAGGGGGAGGGGGTGCCAAATCAATTTACATAGGGGTTGGCGAGGATTCCAGAATCACAAAAGGGGAGGGGTATGCACGGACACATAGGAGGAACTAGGTTTCAAATGAGGAGTAGGGGAGGAGCCCAGGTGGGCATCTCTATATAAATATCTATACCAATAGTTTCTAAAAAATATATTTTATAGTCCAAACTATACCAGTGTTTTTTTAAAACCATTGGTATAGGCTTGGAAAGAAAATTAATACCGACGGTTTTTCTAAATCGTGGGTATAGATCTGTTGTTATAGGGTCACTTTCCAGTGGTGTTAATTATTACAATACATGTTAAGGGAAAATGACCTCTGTAAGAAGGATGTTTTTGTAATGAAACATGGATGAGGGAACCATATGTTGATCAAGACCATATTGGGAGTTTTTAGGTATTTATTTTTATTTTTCATTTTAGAGACATGAAACATACATTTTCATGATTCGTTTATTTTTTAGAAGGTTATTATCTTTACAACCTTGTTTAAGATGAGATATTGGGTTTTTTATAGTTATATATTTCTTCTTCTATTATATATTTTTTATATTGGTCTATTACTTTGACCATGTAAGTTATAGTCTTCCAATGAATGGCTTATCAGACCCTTGCTACTTGTTAGAATCCTCTATCATATCAGGATGCACACATGAGGTCATGTGACAGATCGGATCGGGGAACTAACATGTGACACTCGGGTTGGAATGTTACAATATTAAACCTACCAAATTCATTTTGGATATATATATATCAAATATTTTAAAATCATCCAATGTGAACATTAATGATTATGTAATTGAATATAACCTAGTAATAAGTTATAAAAGGAATAATAAACATTAAAAATGGTTCTTATGTATTTGAAAAATTAACTTATGTTTATTATATAGGATGATAAGGAATGTATGAGACAAGTCGAACACAAGGAAAGGGCGTTTCTTTTAAATTCATTTTAATGTTCCTCATTCATATTTTTTAAAAAAGTAAAATGGAATTATTTTTTAACAAATAAAACATCAATGAAATTTTATTTTATAATTATTAACAAATTATTTCAAATTTCATTCTAAATTTTACATATTTTTTGTATAAAAATGGTTTCTTTATTATATGTGCATTTTTTAGATTTTAAAAATGTGTTTTATAAAATAAAAGGGTAGTTTGAAATCCAAAATGTTTTTTCACTGGAATTTAAAAGAGGTTTTTATTGGTTTTTACTTATTATATGGAACATGGATATTTTTTACAAGTTGTTGATCCCCATTATAGCTAATTTTTTTGCGTGTTAAATCGTATACGATGTGTTCACCCAAAGAGTTTCCCAATGAATTTAGTTCTTTAGAGGTGGAATTTGACCGTATGCTTATTCCATATAAAAGAGTGATTCTATGAGTGAAATGGTAATTATGTCCCGTGTCACCTACATGAATTTTCAATTCCTAATTATGATTTTTCATAGAAATATTTGAATTTTAAAATGGTAATATATTTATATTTCTTTTTAAAAAAATATGATTCCCTGTTTGGGTACAAAGTTATGTTTTAAAAAAAATGTATTTCGGGGGTTTTCATGTTTTCGTATAGATTAATGAATAACTTTTCTATGTCCCTTATAGTGCCTTTGTTCTCATCCAATATTTTTTAAAAAAAAATTCCCAATTATTTAGGATTCATAATGGAAAATAAGAATATTAGATTAAAATTGCGAATATATTTTTTAAATGAATGTTATTTAATTTTAAAGGTTCCATATTGTAACAAAAATTGATACTAAGTAGAAGGGTAGAGTTTGTAATTTATTGGATTTTTATATTTTATTTATGACCATATTATATAACACACTAAACATAAATGATCATTATGAAAATAAATCGATTTAATGTTTTAAATCATTACAATATATACAGTTTAAGGTCAGTTCCTTAAATTGTATATTTTTATTACATTAATTTATATCTTTTCCTTGGTATATTATTTCTATAATCTTCTAGTATTATTTAACTTTTAAAATCATCACATGAATTTATTTATCACCAAATGGTATAAAATAAATTCTATAAATATAATATTACATTTCATGGGTGATAAATAAATTAATTGTTAACTGATCATTTTATACACAATTTATTCATATCATATTTCATATCAAAAAAATATTTATTATTTCCAATAAATGGTCATATTCCCCATTCTATAAATACCCCCTTAATAATTATTTTCTTTTCATAACCCAGAATCCATGTATTCATTTTTTTTCATGAAATGATAGTTCCTGTTTTCCTAATACATAATATTCATACAATCAATATCTTTGGAGTAATCATACTCAAGGATGAACCTAATGATGTGAAATATAATTTTTTGTTTTCATGTAAATTTTCTATTATCCCCTTTAGTTTTTAATAATCAATTAAAATTTAAATTTCATGAATACTTATCCTAATGATATGTTTTCATATTAATTTTAGTGTATTTTTTAAATATAATGTAATTCATATTCTTGATGTTTGTAATATTTTTTTATTTTAATAATAGATTTACTCTACATAAATACATTAAATTTATAGTAGGTTACTTTCTATATTTTTAAAGGAATTATTATTTTTCAATTATTTTGTCCTTGATTTTATAACTCACAAAATCCATCATATCCTAACTTTTCATGTATCAATACTAATAATTAATATATTTTAACTAGTTTTTAGTGAATAAAAATCATAATAAATGGTTTTCATCACACCATTAGTGAATCCCATTATTTTCATTTTTACATGACAAATGAAGACAGAAGGTACATGAATTGCACCAGTGTTATAAGGATCCTTCAAATTCCATTGAATCCATTATCCAAAAGAATCATTCATAGTTTGGGTTATATAAATGATAGCTAAAAAAATTTGAAAAGTTTTTTTTTATTATATAATTTCAATAAATTTTATAAATCATGGCTTTTATAAAATAACACGAATGAGTCTATTTTGGAACATTCAATTAATGGTCCTTTTAAAAATACCAAATATATGTCTAAAAAGATTATAAGTTGATAGAAAATATAAATAGATAGCATGAGGGTATGATTATTCTAATGCTATACTAAAATCATTGAATACTTCTAAATGTCATTATATGGTGAAATTTTTTAATAACATTGATTACATCCCCCCTTTTGGGATATGTGATATTGTTTTGAATTTTGGATTAGATATAATATAATCAAAGATCCATGAGGATATACGGATATTGAGGAGGTGTAATATATTTCATACTACCTAATATTAGATATTTATACTTCATAAAAATATTTTAAATTAAAATATATATTTTTTCATTAATGATTATATGAACATTAGTTAGAAGAGAGAGAAGAGTTTTTTTACCATACTCCAACAATATTTAAACAGATTTTCTTAAATATGAAAATGTTATATAAAAAATACTTTACTAAATTAAATATCAAAATAAACATAAAATATCCATAATGAAAATATTCTAATTTTTATTTTTTATTTATACCATTCCTCTAATACAAACTATAATGTGAAAAACATACTGATAAATATTTTTCTAAAATAAGTCACATATTTTATATAAAATAATTACAATAAAATATTGATCATGAAAAAATTTTATGTATAGAGGTTTGATGGATTAAGTACACCTTATTTCATATTATTTCTTTTAGAAATTATAAATAACAATTTGTCTTTACTTGATCATTAACCATAATCAAAACCAAACACCATGATCATATAGTGATCACTAAACCAATGAAAATCATTTAAATATATAGGGAGAGAACAAAATTACCTAGTAAAATGTTTTAAAAATATTGGTAATATACATTTTAATTTTACCCAAAATATGAATTTATAGTCTTCAAAATCTAAAATAAGAAATTTCTTTCAAAACATTTAAAATATTTACATTAAAAATGTAATTCCCATTGAAATATTATATTGATTTATTATATGAAAATATAAAGACATTCCATACAAAAATAATAACACTTTTTCTATTATAATGATTCATGTAAAACATTATAAAATTGATGTGTCCACTAGAAGTATCACTCTTAGGATAATTTCCACTTTAATACAATGGTTTGATCCCCATTCTGTATCAACATATTCGATACCCATGAGCCTATATTTTATTTATTTATTTTTTAGATTTCCTTTGACATTATAAATCTATAAAAACCATTTATATTATTTCATATTTGTAATTTATCAATAAAATTCAATATAATTATATAACTGATATATTGTATTATATGTTAAATATAAGTAAAAATACTTACATTCATAAATAATATAACTATTAATAATAAATACTGTTAATAAGCCATGAAAATTTAAACCAATGAAAATTAATATATGGAATTTAAATTATAAATATAACCCATGGACATACCTACAATCATGAATACAATTTAAAAATTTTAATAACATTTTATGAATAAAATTTTAAAACATTCAAACTAACCTGATATTCATAAATAGAATTATTGAATCATATTTCGCTAGATATTTGGTTTGAAAATAAAATAATTTATTTCTTCCCACCACTATATTTTAAAATAAATAAGTTAAAAAAGATTTCATTTTCATTATAGGATTAAAAATAGGAATAAAATTATTTTTACCATTTTTAGTGATTTTTGAACAACTTTTTCTTAAATAATTTCTCTTTACCATAACAGTTTTTCAATCCTGATAAAAACTATTTTCAAAAATATTTTACCTTAAATTATAATTTTATTATATATAATGAAAATAATAAAATGTTATGTGGTGCTATTGTTCACATATATTATTTATAAACTAATGGTTTTAATAAGTAATTTAAAATATTGGGTAAATAAAAACATTGGGTGTGAGGAATTTTTTGAGGTTTAAAAAGGGATCTCTTTATATAAAATAATGTATCATAGATGATCTATTTAAATATTTTTAAATTGTTCTAATAATACACATAAACTAATACTTATTAGGTATTGGGATTTTTAAATCCGTCTCTAGTATCAAAATTCAGATTTATGTATTCTCAAAAGATTCATTTCATTACCCCCAACATAGTTTGATAATGATCAGATATAAATACTAATTCCAATATTCGTCTGAATTGAAAAAAATTGTTGAATCATGATTTATATATGTTATATATTTATTTATGTATATATATTAATAATGACATCATACAATCATGGTATCTCATAAAATACATAAGAGAACATTGTGAACGTTCATCTTAGTCAAAATAAATGATGAATATATATTTAAATATAAAAATCATTTCTATAACTGGTGTACCCCATGGAGAATAATGATGAACCAAAAAAATTATACTGATCTACAATCTATCATCCATGTTATTTCTCTCAATAAAATTTAGAATTTCTCTGATGCAGAATATACATCCCACAATAGATGATAATGGAAATAAGATTCCATATGCTTTTGTGTATCAACAATAAATTTAATTCAATTGTTGAAAAATTATATATTTATATAATTAATATATTTTATCTTCATTTAGAATCAACATTTACATGAAAACAACATTCAAAAATTTTTATATTGGGATGGTTTATTAATGGATCATGTCTGTAGGGAATAAGACAATTCATGTGTCAAGAGAAAAAGATCTAGAAGGTAACAATGGATCAAATTATAGCACATGGGGAAGATGATGGATGTGTTGAAAATATTGATCTGATGTATTTTATCAAATGATTCATGTTATATGACTACATTTTTAAATAGGTGACCACTACCCCATGTTGAGAATCCCATATCAGAGTAACGATGGTAGAAACACCAAATATATGAACACTCACGCATGATTATACACCAAATGGTTTACACCTTCTTACTTATGCATGGAATCAACCATGAAACACATGAATTATCTTGGTATATCTCTCTAATGTGGTTGAAATTTCTCCCAAAATAGGGTAGATGAGTTGGACATTGAATTGTGGGATTTTCCAATTTTTTTAGAAAAAGTATTAAATTTGAAAATTTTAAATTGAACATTATACTAAAATTTTTGAATATTTCATATATTATAAACTATTATAACATATATTTAAATATTATAATAGTTATATTCATTTTAAAATATAACAAAATTATTTTAAATTTCCATACATTCGATTATATTATTTATCACCCAAATTTCTAAAAAATATTATTGTTTTCACATTACATTACATTGGTGATAAATGAAATTACATTTTAACGAAATATTTTATAAATATATTATTATTTATTATTTATTATTAAGAATGATTTTATTATTATTTAAAATTAATGTTCATATTCACCATTATATAAATATTCCCTTAATATACTGTTTTTGTATAATCCCAAATCTATGTATTCATGTTTTCTCACATGTAAGGATGGTTCTAAGATTCAAGGAACTCAATATTTTTACCATCATCATATATAAAGGATTCTTACTCCAATATTATCCTAAAAACATGGGATTTGATTTTGTGTTATCATGTTTATTTTCAATTTTCACAAATTATTTTTAATGATCATTGAAAATTTAATATTCCCATATCATTAGTTTGAGGATATTTTCTATATCGATTATAGTTTTTTATTTTGAATACATTTTTTACCATGTTTCCACTTTATGTGATTTGTTTATCTTAATAATTTAGTTACAAAAGAAATAAGCTAAATTTCTAGTACATTATACACTACATACATTAATAGAATTATTCACTATTATTTTTTTGACCATGACATCATAAATCAACAAATTATGCATATCAAAACATTTTACATTTAAAAACACATTATGCCTATATTTTAATTATTAATTTTTTAATAAAAATAATATCATAATTTGGTGGTACATATTTTGGGGCATCCAATTTTTTATATTATTTATCTCATCGTGAAGATTGATGTTCAACACATTGAAATAATGTTCTACGGTTCCTTAACAGTCCCTTTATTCTGCTATCTAAAATAATCAAATATAGTTTAGGTTATATTGTTTATTGAAAAACTATAGTTTCAAAAATAATTTTTTATTGACATATAATTTCCATAAAACCTATAATGTATTGTTTTTATAAAATCAATGACCATGTATTCTATGAAACATTCAACTCATGGCCATTCCAAAATACTAATGGTTAGGTATTAAAATTCCATAAGTTGACACAAAATATAAATAGACAGCATGGGGTACCCCTTATATTGAAGTTAAAAAATTCATAATATGATTTAAAATCGCATTGAATGGTGAATATTTTGAAAACCCTATGATCAAACATCCCCTCTATGTATAGGTAAAAAAATTGGGAATTTTGAATTTGATTAAAAAAAATCCATGATCCATACTGATATAGGGGTATAGAGGTGGTGTTTGATATTTCATAAAACCTCTTCTATGAGAGTTTCAAATTGGAAATATTATTGAAATTAAAAGATAATTCCCTATAAATAATGATTTAATGTATGTCATAGGGAGGAGATAGAATATAGGTTTATGGTCAACCTCATCTCATAATGAAATTGATTTTTATCAATATGAAATGGTTATAAAAAATATTTTACTAAAAAAAGTATCCTCAAAAACATAACATATCCTTAATAATAACGTCATAATCTCTAAATTTATTTGAATGTTTCCTTTGATAATAACTAAAAAATATCAAACCCACACTTCTGAATCTGGTGCAAAAAATAATATGTATATTTATTTTATAAATATCTATGTAAACAATATATAAAGTAAGAATTATTTTGGAATTGAGATTTATATGATTATAAAAAACATGTTAAATGTTATATTTTTATAAAATTATACAAAAAACAATATCTATTTAATAGAGAAAGATCCTCAATAATAAAAAACTATGACCAGTTACTCATTATTAAACTGTTGGAAATCATTTTAAAACATTGGTTGGGATAACAATTACCTAGTATGGGGTTCTGAATCCATAGGTGAAGTTATTTAAAAAATTACTGAAAATATTAAAATGATTTTTTGAAAATCCAAAATAGGGCATTCCTATCAAAACATTTAAAATATGTATGTTGAAAATATAATATTCATTGAAAAAGAAATCTATTTAAATTTTTAAACGATACAAAAAATATTTTTTATAAATAATAACCCTTTTATTGGAAAAAATAGTTCATGTAAAAACATTGAAATTAATATGGCTACTCAAAGTATCACTATAAGTAAATTTTCCCCTTTAGATCAGGGTATAAACCTACATTACTCATTATTACATAGGATATACATGTTCTAAAAACATTATAAAAGAATTTTTTTGTAAATTTATATTTCAAATTTAAAAATCCACTAAAAAAATTCAAAAAAATCACTTTTTTAATATATTTACAAATAGAAAATAAATTAAATATCCAAAATACTTTACAAATGTTATCTATATAAAAAATCTTATATTCATAAAAAATCATAACCTTAATAGTCAATACATGTAATAATTCTTGAAAAAATAATCAAACATAAATTCCAATATATAAGGTCAAATCAATACCTATAATAATTAATAACATTTATAATTTTAAATAAAATTTCATATGTAAAATATTGACACATTAAAACTGACATAGGATTGGTATATAAAATACATGAAATATTTTCCCCTAGATAAAGGGTTTGAAAATAGAATAAATATATTTTCTCCCCCTCTATGGTTTTGGAAGACAAAAGTTCAACAAAATCCCATCTATTGAATAAAGAATTTGAAGTTAAAAGGAATAAAATAATTTTCCCTATTATTGTGGGTTTCATGATGAAAATTATAACATTCATATAAGGATATGCCTTATTTATTGAATAAAAAACTATAAATGTTTGAAATTATTTTTTTAAATAATTCATGTATTTAGAAGGAAAAGAGATCATTATGAACTCCATTAAAAAATTAAACATTATTATCATAAGCCCTTTGATTTAAATCCCATATTCAAAGTAATTAGTGTCAAAAAAAGTGATATGATATAATACATGGATGAAATTTATTACATGAAATTTATCACCTCATTGAAAGCTTACATGATAAATGAGTAGTACCATTTCCAATCATCTCCACCACATTGGTGGAATCACATTCAATCAGATGTTTATCCAGACAAATATCTTTACCACATCCACTGGATATATAATTATGAGCATCTCAACATATATATTTATAGTTAAGACACATGGAACAATGATACAACCCATATAATTTTTATTTTGGTCAATAAGAATAGAACCTTATCGATAAGTACTATCATTTACACTATTTTATCTATCTATGTTTCATTTTATTCAGGATGTAAAATGATATTTCTTCATGACATTAAAGGTTCTATAGGGATGATGACAATGAAATAGAAAAGAGCTTATGTATAGTGTGTTAATATATAGTGTTTTTATACAAACAAAATTTGAAATCATATAAATTATTCAAAATAGTAATGATTCCAGAAACAGTATATTGAAGAAAAAATGGCATGTATTCATGTATCTATTTATTTTTAATGTATCATATCACATGTAACGATTCAAATCAAGCTACTATGAAATGGTTACAGTGGTTTTATGATCTAGGATTCTAGAAACAAGTAATAAGATTTTCATAAATAAATTATGTTAAGGGGAATGTGACATCAAATAGATATCTCATAGTAGTCCATGGACTGTCCATTGTAACACTGATGATAAATAAGGGATCAATTTATTCCTTATGTTTACCACATAGGGAACATATCTAGAACATATTAATCCCCATAATAATTATAAAATCATTAGTACAAATTCTGTAATGCATAACTCTCCATGAAATAGTCATTAAGGAAGGTTGAATTATACCACTTTTTAATTGTTTTTCCCAAGTGGAGGTATGCCCCTAAATTATATCCCAATAAAAATCCTCTTAATATAGTCTTACATTGATCGAAGGTTCCCAAAAAATAATATCTTCAGCATTAATGAAATTATAGTTCATAATAATATCCTTAATTTTCATAGGGAATAATATCCAAACAAATCTACATTAGGTCATTAATCATTACATTTTTATCAAAATATATATCATTAGGTATAATGTTATTCATTATTGGAATACAAATCCATTTGTTAGACCAGAAACTGAGAGTTTACATGGTTTAGGGTAACCAATGAGAATTAAAACAATTACTAGAATATGAGTCATTAATAAAATCTATAGAGAATATTCCATGTAATTCATAATTACTGATTTGAGTTTTACCATAAATATGGAATTTAAAATATAAATTTCATTTGATTTCACATTAATGTGTCTCCACATAAAATTATTATATAAATATTGATAGAGATTTGTGAGATTCTTTATACCAATCCAACTATAGTCAATTGGTTGAAAACATTCTTTCTATAGAACAGTGGCACGCATTCTATGCAGAATGCTATCACTCCACACAAAATTTCATATGGAGGAAATCATAATTTTGTTAAGGGAATATGACCATTTATAAACCATTAATTAATAAAAAATTTTGAGACTACAAAAAAATCCATAATATTGATCATACCTTCCATCGAGAGAGAATTACGTTTCAATGAATCAAGTTGATTTATTATATGGTCAAAATGTAGGAGATATTACTAATATATCATTTTATACAAAACATGGAGACAAAAAGATATTTAAAATGGAAAACAAATTCCTTGATACCCATATTTTAAATGATATTCTCTTTTCATACTGCATTAATGTTTTTTACAAAGTACAAGTCAGATTTTTTCAAACTGATAACCTAACCTGAAAAAATTTTAAAATGAAGAAGTGAATTATTCTTGTTCATGATGTTTCTAATGTATCTCTTAGCACCGTTAGTGAATAAAATAGCTTCATTATAATACAAAAATTTGTGGGATAAAAAAGGACTCTTCAATCCCAAATAAGTGTCAATTCATTGGTACTCCCCATTATAAGAATATGTATTCTTAAGTTTTCATTCAAAATAGAGATTAAGATTATTAAAATAGTGGTCACCTTATTTAACACCACATTAATATGTTAATTATCCTTTTGGAGATAAATTTTTAAGAACTGAGATGTGAGAATATCTCAAACAGATTGTAACCCAATTTACAAAAACCTCATCGAATCCATATTTTGTAAAACATTATATTTTAATTCTCAATCAGTAGTTTCAAAAGAATTTTTAACATCGTGATTCATGGAAATATTTCCTCCTATTGAGAAATTATAATTATTTTTAACAAATTTTATTATAGTGATAACATAGTGCCGAAGAATTGTACCTTTATTAAAATCATACTAATTCGAGGTGAAAATTCTTTTTGAAATGGTGGTAATAATGTTTTCAAGAACATTGCCATTAATTTTTTAATTACTGTTTATTGGGGACACTTGTCTTCAAACTTGAATCTCTTTTTCATTATTTACATTAGGAATAAGGGAAAGATATTGATCATTGAAACGTTGTGTAAGAATCCATATTTAACTAATTTTTTAAAAACTATTCAAAAATATTATAGAATGATATCCCAAAATGTTTATCATAAATTTTTTTTCAAATAAACCATATCTAGGAGAAATCATAGTGTTTCATTTGAAAACATCATTTTTGATATCAATGTCAAATGGAACAGTAGAAATATTAATGATAACATCATGGTTAAAAATCATAGGAATAATTTCTTCCATATCATTAATGTATGAGTTGGTAGAACCAAAGAGCTTCATGTAGTGATATACAAAATTTTATATAGAATCCATTTTATTATCATATAATTCTTAATTATAAATGATAATAGCAAGGGGCCTCTTAATTTTACTAACCCTTAGAAGTGACTTGGAAATTTTAGAGTTTTTATCTTCTTATTTAATCAATTTGACATTATATGTTTCCCCCTACAAACATTATTTGTGCTTAGGTAAAAATGTTTAGATTATGGGAAATATGAATTTTCAACTAATGACCATTGTAGAATTCACAACCACAATAACTTCCTAGAATAGACATAAGAAGATAGTCATGATGGAAAATATTTTCATCAATATGACTAAAGGATTATATGCTCCCAGATTTCAACATCTATAATATAATTTTGAGCATCAAAATTAAATCCATGTTATCATATTTTATGTTGAAAGAGTTTCATGTTCCATGGATCAATTTTTTATAATATGGGTGTAGTTTCCATGTATTGTTGAATCTTAAGGGGAAGGATCATTTGAACTCATGAGAAAAAAACCCTACCAAGGCAGGAAGATGATTATAAATAATTCTTTTAAGGGTAAATTTTTTTTACACATAATCATCCAGAGACATTGCATTGAAAAAGGCTCTTTCTATTTTTCTTGCCACTATTGTAGTGATGATCATTATATACCAAGCGTATTTGTAACCAATAATTGAGACCTTAAAATGATTTTTATTTTCAATTCTAGGATTAAACTCTCTGATAGAGGTTGTGGAAATAAATATTCAGAAAATTACATCTAAATTTATAATTTTCATAAATAATAAAATTAGGATACAAGGAAAATATATATATATTCTTATTTCTTCAATACTCTAACATGGATTTTTAATTTACTAGTATCTGTTGAAGTGATATATTTAATAGAATCAATTCTTCACTACTAGATGTTTTTAGTTGAAATAAGCCATATTATTTGTAGAAATTATTGTGAAAATTACATCTATCCTCAAGTGAGAAAAATCCAAAATCTTTTTAACATTACTAGTGGACTGGTTTTAGTTGATGAGTTGGTAACCCAATTTCTTAATAGAATAAAAATTCATAGATAAATCCCATTTTTTTCAAAAATACCTAGAATATCTGAATTCTTATTATTTATAAAAATTATATAATCCATAATTATTTTAGGATATTATAATCCCCAAAAAATTCCATAAAATAATATTCATTAAAACATTCACTTAGAGAAAGGGCATCCTTTTTTCTTTCCAATGGAATTCATTTTCTAGGTAAATTCTCTTGTGGAAATAGAGTTTTTATCATTATTTTCTATACTATTTTAATAGGAAGATGTATTAGGACTTCAAAAGATCATAGATTACCAATGACATGAAGTAGTGTCACAAATAGGACATTATGTTACTAGAGGATGCTCAGTACTATCTTTGGAAATTAAGTTATTCTGGTCACTATGAATAATTGTGATATCATTTTAGTTGGACACTATATCTTCATCTCAACTAATTATAATAAAATACCCATCAACGTAAATTTTTTATCATTTGTTCACATAAAAAAGGACGATGGGTTGGATATCAAATAATTTTTAGGGTCCAGCATTAGGGAGTATTCCATGAAAATTGATGCTTAAGTCACTGCATGTTTCCATCCAGAACCCTCAATAACATCTAAATAAGTACTAATAATCATTTCATTACAATCATTAAAATTCAGATAAGAATTTGAAATGATTTTAGCCTCGTTTTAAGATATATAATAATCACTTTAATATTAATAATCTCTATCATAGTGCTTATATTGTTGTCAAACAATAAGACTTACAACATAATGGGCGATTTCAAGAGAAATATGCTCATCCCCATTAGTTGTAACTTCATTATGTGCACTAAGTCCACCAAAATACAAAAGCATAATTTTTATCATGGATGTCCTAGTTAGTTTAGGATACCCTTCCACTTTTTTAAAATGATATTTCATGGATTTTCCATTTATGTTTTTTATATCATTGGTGCTAGACTGCTTATTCACCCATTTCCTAGGTTCATCTTTTTTTGATAAGTTAATTTTTATTAGACAAAAAACTTTCTTTTATTCCATAAATTATCAAATTTTTACGAACTATTGTCAAAATAATGATTCATGTTATATTTTATAACTCTAAAATTATAAATTTTATTCCCTACAATTCTACAAAAATCATAAAAAGGGGGGACCTAGTCATACTCTAACATTACATCGATATTTTGACCATTTTAGGGAAATTAAAAAAATTTAGTATATTTTTATAAAATTACGAATGAACTAGAATTTTTTAATATAAATAAATTTCTACGTTAATAGTTTGATGATCTATCATTAGAGGAATTCCAATGCAAGCAGAAATATCATTCAAAATTTGTTGATGACAAAACACCCAATTCAATCCATGTAATCGTACAAAGAGAAATGGAATTCCATTGGATTAGGTGATAAAAATTGATACTCAATTTAGATATCATCAAAGATTTAGTAATCAAAGGGTACTTACCCATTTTATGTATAGATTCAATAAATTCTTTGTAACTCTGAAGAATATGAATGAATCCTTTACCAATTGGAAACATCTTCTAATAATATCCTCTATAAAAGTGTGAGATTATAGATTTGATCTCATCATTTGACTATTTTTTCTCACCATGGAGTACATAAGATTCCCAAGAATGGATAATCTATATAATTAAAACCTTTTTTGATGATTTATTGAATGAAATACTATGTAGAAGCTTTCATCATCCAATCATTTGTATAAAAGAGGCATTAGATGACCATTGTTGATGGTATAAAATCCATGATATGCATCCACAATATATATTACTTTTTATTTTGATAAACAAGAATCCCTAGAAAGATCTATGTTACCTTCCATTTTGTTGTTATTTTTATAGGTTTTATATACTGAAAACTTGAAGGAATTATCCCATTATGGGTGAAACCAATCCATAACTTGAATAGCGATCAACATGGGCAATTCTTCACTTAAATATACCAAAAATAATGATCAATTATGTAAGATATTAATCTCCCATTGGAGAACTATCTCATAGAACAACCATTCCTCATAACATTTTGTTTTATAAAAAATATTTTATAAAATAAATTTCCATTAAAATAAGGGATTTTTAATAAAAATCACATAAATTTATTGAAAATAATTTTTTATTTTTTTAATAATTTTATTCTCCATACTGAAACTAAGGAAATCATAGGTAGTGATATTATCCAAATGAATTGTTTATATATTGATGGTTTTAATGGGGAATGAGAAAGATTTGGTAATAAAAATCTATGTGTATGAGTGTTTTTTAGGGGTAAGAAAAGAGGCCTTTATATAGATTAAAGTATCAATGATGACTAATTTTAATATTTCAAAATAGTTATTATTATCCATATAAATAAATATAAATTAGTTACTAGGATCATTAATACCCTGTCTAGTTTGACAATGTTGGGTCAAGTATATTCATGGGATTCAAATTTATAAACCCAAAATGGTATGATATTTATTGGATATAAACACCAAATCCAATCAACATTAAAATTGAACACATATATCAAGTTAATCAAGGATGATATGAATTAGCTAAATATATACATATATTTATTAACATAAAAATTATAGAAACTATGTATCTAAAAAATACATAAGTTATATTCATGAATGTTACTATTGTAATAATTCAATAAAAGATAAATATCTATATATATACATTGTTTTTGTAACTGGTGTTTACCATATAGAAAAGTGATGAATCCAAAAAATCCTAACCAAGCCATCGATGATCTTACATGTCGGTTGTATCAATATCATTTTAATATCCTTTGATGATGGACCTATAGCCCATTGTCAAAGATAAAGGATGAATTTTTCACTTCCATGTTCATATCAACCAAACTATTACATCATTTGTTACTAATATATATTTATATAATTCACTTATATCAACTTTATCAATCATCCTTAAGAAAATGACAATATCCACCAGTAATTTTGACATTATGTTGGGATATCTAAGGTCCATGTGTGAATGGAAACAGACAATTCCTACTTTAAATGAATATGACATTGAATTTGAAGGAGTATCTAGGTCTAGAATGAGTGGAATATGTTGCCTAGGTTGATCATATGGATCATATATGTTTGATCAGATCGTACACATTTTATACATATGTTTTTTCAAAGGTTTAATAGAACCTTATGACATGTGAACCACATAAGAGTGTCGTTTAGTAGAGAACATGTATATATGAATCCATTTTTTATAGTGGATTAATGAATGTATCCCAAGGTATGCTCCTACAGCTACATAATTCCCTACCTCATGCCTCCATGATGAACCCTATGGTTGCACTGGTACCCCTCCATATGCAAGCTCATGGGTGTGAGTGTGCATCTATGTTCCCAACTACCAGCCTACATAGAGGATATCTAATTCTACCCCCCCCCCCCAATCTATCAAGATGACAATCCCAATTGTTTAAACATCCTCCCAAAATATGGTATTTGATATTTCCTTCGTTTTGTTGGGTTTTAAAATTTTTTTCACCACGTATAAAAATTTATAAAAATAACACTAAACTAGAATTCATTATTACCTTATACATTACAAAAATCAATAACATTTATATTAATCATCATTAAGGTATATTAATTCTTACATATTATAAAATTGATTAAAGTTTACATCCATCCTATGATACTATTTATCAAAAAAGTTTAAAATTATTTTATTTTAACATTGCACTAATTGTGTGATAACTAAAATTACTTTTAAGCAAAGGACTTTATAAGAATTTTATTATATTATTAAATTATTTTAAAAAATATTTTATCATCTATTTCATATACATGGTCATATTTCTTATTCTATAAATACCCACTTAATTGATATTTTTAATAACCAAAACACTATGAATTGAAGTTTTGTTTTAACAGGGATGGTTCCCGTTTTACCACTCCATTGTATTTTAACTATTATATTATTTTTTGGATTCTAACTAATGTTATATCCAAACGATGTGTGATATGATTTTGGTGGTGTAATGTTTATTTTCAACTATCCCCATTAATTTTTTATGATTATTAAAAAATTAAAATATTCAACTCCTTAGCGAGGAGGGATCTTCTTTTATCAATTTTCTTACATTGTTCTGAAATAGAATTTTCATCATATTATATATAGTTTTGATGACTTTTCTATTTATTTATTTTATTTACAAGACATACATACATTAAATTTTTGGGATGTTATATCCTCACACATTTTAAATGTCAATACCCTTTTTTGTTTGAAAAAGAGACCTTGATCAATATGAAGGATAAAATATCTATTACCAATATGAGTGTGTATTAGGAAAGTGCATCATCTAGAATATTTTAAAAAAAAATTGTGTTTATATCAACATAAATAAATGTGAAAATATTTATATTTGGTAATGGATATATCCCTTTTAACTATTTTGGTATTCCATTCATTTTTTTAAAACATAAATCTCATTATCTTGAGCTTATTTACTATACGTTAATTAGAAAGATATAAAAATAGAAATGAAAATTTATATATGTCTTAGGGAAGATTTGTTGGGTTGTTTCATTTATATATTCTAATTTTTATTTTAATTTATAAATTGGTTGGCTGTTTGAAAAATAATGATGACCTGTTATTTGTAAATTTTAGATGGGAGGGCTATATGATGGGAGATAAAGTGATTATAGTTTCAGGGAATGTATATATAAATTATATTAGTAAGGGAGTAACATGTGACATAGAAATCTATAATTTTAATGATATATTGATTTATTAATTCACATGGACCATACTTATGAGTGATGATATTGTATTGGACATCCTGAATTCTAGATTTTTATATAAGTTATATAATGGGTTCCCTTGTTATATTTATTACACTATTTGTAATAAATAAAATCATATACAATAAGATATAATTTCATTATCAAGGGGATTTATTTGTAAGGATTTTAATGATAATTTCTAGACAAACCCTTTGATTTATATTCCTCAACAAGACTAGATTTTTGTCCCTATGAACCTCAAAATCAAAAAAATTAGTTTTTTTAAATAATAGAAGTATTATATCAAAAAATATCCAAACAAATTAATTTTCAGAAATTTAGAATTATAGTTTCTCAAATAGGTAAACACTAGTATGTATATTGAGCATCACTGAGGTGATGACCACCATCAAATTGCTTTAGTATTAACGTGGATTTAATATTAATGTTCAATGTTACCTCATAACATTCAAGATGACTTTCATTACTCAATGAAATAAATATCTTATATGGATTAATATATAAGAATATGTTGACTACATATGAACAACTACTAAATTTCGATATTTCACTTGTTACAAGAAACCTTTTTTGATTACTATTTTCTAAATCAGTTGAACATATTTCTATAAAATGTTACTTTGTATAAACCTAATAGAGATATCTTGAAGACATTTTAATGTTAATTTTTATGGGATGCAATTGTATCTCCCTCATGAATTATTTTTGTACGTTTCCATCAGCTAAAAATTTAGTTGTCATATTATTCGTTAAAAAATCATACATCATGGATTTTTCATAGAATAATTGTAATAATATCATTTTCGTCTTGGGTATCTTCCATATTAAATATTGAGTTATTTTTCTTCATGAGGTAATAAAAGATGTCATTAATATAAAAATATATTATATATTCATTAAAATGGTTGATTTTAATATTCTATATGTCCATTGTATAATAGATATGATCAATAATGCAGTTGTAAAAATATTTATCAGGTGTATTCCACCTATCATAATACTATTGAATGCCAATGTCAGAGTATTGACACTAAATTCATTTGGATGTATAGTTTATATAGGGGTATGTTTTACACATGATGTCTTCTAAAAATGATTTATTGTTTCACTTTATGGAATTTTAAAATCTCTAAAGGCCAATATACAAGTTCATATATATGTGGATGACCATTCCTACTAGTTTTTTTGGAATTGGTTCTGGAGTGACTGTCAATCAATGTCGATGACAAATATTTTAATTATAAAATCATTCACCATCACATAGATTATTCCTGAAATGTGGATATGATTTCATTAACTTCTTGATAGGATTCACATTCATTCCGCTCATTTATACAATAATATTAATGAAGTTTTTTACATACTATCAAGGATGTATTTACTTATTTCTAAATCAATTTTTTCATTCACCATTCTATGAATTTATAATTATCTAGTTAAAAATGAAACCATTGGAACAATTTATTCACAAAAATGTAAGTCTAAAATTTTACATCATCTCTTATTTTAGTTATTAAAATTCTTGGACAAATATTTCTTGCGACTTTCACCATTCTAGGTTGTTTGTGTTTTTGTTATTATTCTTCTGAATTAGAATTACATAAAATAGGGTTTAGGATATTCTACATATATTTTTTTATAAACCCACATTAAGAGGTTGAGTTATCTATAATATATATTTTTCATCCCCAGTTGGATGTTATTCAATATCATATCAATGATAAATTTTTTTACTCGTCACTCGTTTCTCTATTTTGCTTCTACATATTCGCTCAATTTTTTCTCTTCTCACCCTTATGATCTTTGGAGGGAATTTTTTTCCCATTTCAAGGGAAAAAAACAAAAAAACATGGGGACTTTGATGTCAATTTATTATGCATAATATATATATTATTAATTTACCATATTATTTTGATAGGAATTAAGGTTTCCCCAATTTAATGTTTTTGATTCTACATCATTCCTTTTTTTGTTAAATCCTTAGGAATATATATATTATAAATTGATCCTTCAATGATATGAATTTTCTTTATATTATATATAATGTATTAAAATTTTTTTTGGATGATTGATCCAAATAAATTATATTTTTAAAGGGTGATTTACTAATTTATTTTTATATTATTCTCAACCATTTTTACACAAATAACTTGTCTCATGAATTACCTGATATTTTTTATTGAGAAATGGATATGATTATTTTTATACAATGTTTTCAATTAATATTAGGAGGATTATATCATGTTGTTGATTTTTTCATAAGATAATGTTGTTTTTATATCACTAAAATATTGTTTATATTATATAATGGGTCATGTGTTTCTATAAATATTTTATCAAAAATATTAATTTTTTAAAGTATTAGTTTTTTGAAATGATTTAATATGTTTTCTAATAAAACTCTCATATTAATTTTATAATAGAAATTTTTTATTAAAATTTAATTTATAAATTTTGAAGTATTTATTAGTTTTATTACCCCTTAAAATACTATCAATGTTTTAATTATAAATTAATTTATTTTATATTAAATTGAATTATTGAATAAATATTTGATATTATTGAAAGGGGTATGTTAACAAATCATTTTTATGTGTTTTGGAGATTTTATTACCTAGAGATATTCATAGAAAAAATCTTGGGTACTAAAATCAGTCACTAGGAAATGTTCCAAGATATTTCAGGAGGAAACACTTCTTAGTTTCTATCCTTCTAGAAATGATTGGACTCGAACTAGAGTGGAATTCCATGATGAAATTCTGACAAATCCATCATGGGATTCCTCTAGTTTAGAAAAATTCATTGATTAATTGGATAATCATAAGTGGATATGGTTATGGATATGATTATGATTATAGTTATGGATATGTTATGTTGGATATCGAGTCTCCCTACCTTAATTTCAAAGGCAGAATCCTTGTGAAGTAGACTTATAGTTTAACTTATAAATTGTACATCAGTTATGTAGTCATTAAAATATTTCTTATTAATTCAAAACATTTAAGAGGCATAATTAAAAAACATATTTTAATATACTTAGAGTGTGTCATTGTATTTTAACTTATGGTCATACCCAAGGAAACTAAGATAAATTGCCTGGTGTCCCCCAAGAGAAAGTTACACCACTATGGAAAGTGGTTAATAGTTTATGATACCGTTTTTAGTTTATTTTTAAAATAATAATTTTAACCAATTTTGATTTAATTCACTGAAAATGTATCTCTCATTATTACCCTAAAATGATAGGAAATAAAATAAAGAATTTTATACATAATTCGTACAAGTTTTTTCCCTATATGGGAACTTATTGCGTGTTGCGATATATTATTCACCCTAAGTCATATATTTCCCGTAATAGACATATATGGTTATAATGGGTATCTTATCAAACCCATAATAATTTTTTTTTATAAAAATAGTGTACCATAATTTTTCCTATTATCCCACTAGATTCACAACCTCCCATGGTATCGATTTGATTTTCAAAAAATGATAATTATCACTTTTGATTCTTGGGTGATTAAAAAAATAGTAATGATGAGCCTCTTATTCCTCCACTTAATATAATAGAAACATTATATAATTACATCATCAAGAAATTTTATTTCTCATTCTATATTTGATACGATGGTTGAGTGGTGTTGCAGAATATTGAATTTTTAATTGTAAATCCTTAATTATTTCTCATCATTATTACTTTTACATTGATATTATTGTGAGAATAAAGTTTACCTAATATTTTTTGAATTTTCATTACCTGAACCAAAATAGGGATTATAATTAAACTACACCAAGGTCACAAAAATAGGCCAAGGCTGAGTGAAAAGCACTGAAATTAATAACTAAAATGGTAAGCCTTTCTTAGAAACATTAATGAATGCAAATATCCATATCTGGGAATAAGAGCATAGAAAAATAAATTAAAAATATTAAAAAACTAAAAATTTTACCATACATGAAAAACCTCTAGGGTATACAGGAGTATGATTGTGAAAATAGAAACATAAAGGGGGAAAATATACCCTCCAACTAGAAAGATGTCTCAACCAGAAAAAACATGAATGTATACTGCTAATAAAACCCAGCTCCTAATCAATATGTTAAGACCATTGTACATGGTCCCAGACACCTAATATCCCTAAGCCCCACTAAATTCACCACTTACCTCTCCATATTTTAAATATTATATGACATGTTTAGGAAAATTTCATGAAGCGTCAGTATATAAATACCCAATAGGACACCCCAAAAGATTAATGAGAAAAGTAAGAGATACAATATGAATATATATATAATAGATAGTAAAGAAGATGAAACTCAACCCCATGAAATAGAAAGAGTAAATTTATCCAAGAATTAGGAGATCAACATGGTGTGTAAATAAAATACATGTCAATTATTTTCCACCCCTATTAAAAGAATAACCTCAACCAACCATGAGAAGCTAATCACATAAATCATGTGACATACCTCATGTGTCATTGAAAACCATGGGATGAGAGTAACAGATTCCAATGGCATGGATACAGATATATATATGTGTGTGTGTGTGTGTGTGTGTGTGTGTGAGTGAGAGTGTGTGTGTGTGTGTGTTTGTGTCTGTGTCTGTGTGTCTCTGTCTGCGTGTTCTAAGAAAAAATTATTTTAAAATTATAGAGTACGGGAATTAGTATCTATCAGACCTACCCATAAAAATCAGATATCAACAGTTCCATAAATTCATCAAGGATGCCTCGAATATCACATGACTTCCCCTTAGTAACCCTATAGAGAACCACGCCTCCCCACTACGTAACATAGATAAAGGATCACAATCCCCATGTAGTTTACCCACACCCTAGTGCATCGGGGTGGTTTCACTCAATAATTATTCATAGCGGACTCGTTCCCTAGTGTCTTAAGGGGTTCCACTTTATTGATTGACGACCCATATCCTACTGAAACAAGGTGTTCCACATCAGTAATTGAGGAACTACACCCGATACAATAGAGAATTCTACTCAGTATTTTGAGTACCAACCCCCAATAAGATGGGGGGGGGTTACACTCTATAAGTCATGGACTCACCCTTGGGGAAATAAGGGCTTCCACTCTAGTGTAATGATGACCCACGCCCGCTCCAATATGGGTACCACATTATAGATAGAGGAACTATGATCTTGACCATTAGGGAGTTTTCACTATTTTTCATAGAGGAAATTCACCCAATATGATAGTGGGTTCCACTTGGTAAATAGAAGAATCATGCCCAAGATGATGAAGGGTTCCACTCTCCTGGTCGAGGACATACACCCAATTGTGATAGGGTTGTTCCACTCTAATATATTGAGGACCTAGTCCATATTAAATAGAGGACCTAGGTAGATATAGGAAATGTTCTAGAATAGCTGAGGGTTTCACTCAATATGTTAGTAGTGATACTATGATTGACCAATGTCGTCATCAGTTGGATCCAAAATAAGAATCACACATAGAACGTCTCAAATAGTATCTCAAAACCATAAAAAAGGTGACACTCATGTACTATATAGAATAATACCCCATATAAGTTATATGTATGCCAGAATATGAGTCTAGGTGAATGAAATCTGAGGGTTTTATGTATCATAAAAAAACTGTGTTGTACAAAGCATGTGGCGGGACCCACACAACGTGTGGTCGTGCTCCATTTTTTGGATATTTATATGGAGGTACACTTCACACCAACCCATTTATAACTACACAATTTCTATGGAGTCTACATGTAATTTCCAAGATATATGGCATCCCTTCCCATGCACCATGGATGTGTCTATGCACTCAAGTGGTGCATGTGTACTTTAGAACATAACGCATCACTTTACATGGGGTTCCACCTATGTCTCTAGTAATTCATGTGTACTCAGTCACATGGAATGTGTATGGATGTGTGATTCTCTCCATGGATCGGCTTTCTTGGGGAGAGGTATATGGCATGTAAGGGGTCTACATATAATGAAATCCTTATAAATTTCTCAAACTGTGGACATCATAGCATAGTAGTTACACGCCATGTTTTCAACATGGTAAATGGCGTGTAGTACTATTTTTCATAGATTCTAATATTTGTTTCTGGGATTCTAGATCCTTACTTTTATGATTTAGATATCTCCTATATGCCTACTAAAATTCAAAGGGAGTCACTTGTTTTATTTTTTTGTCTTTTTTTTCCTATTAATAGAATCTTGATTGATCATGCATGTAACCCCCACACCTCACACATTGTTGGTTCTTTTGTAGTTCAAGATTTGATTTTTTTTATCATGAAAATAATCATCCATGACACTAAATATGATCTAAAACTTGCCTAGTTTGTTGATATATTTCTTGTACATGAATATATTGTGAATCTAAGGTTATAATGGGTCATGGTACTGATTCAAAATGTCGATCGAAGACTACAATATCAAATTGGTGAAGAAACTGAAGCAACTGATGTAACATAGCCACCCTAGTTACCCAGTGTCTGTGAATTATTTCATAACATTGGCATGATCTCAAGAGATCAAGTCTCAAAATAACTATTAGTTTAGTTCCCTTGGAAGTACTAGATACATACATAAATTTTACATTACATCCTGAAATAAATAAAAACAACATTGTGTCCCCTTTTAACACACTCATATCTGTGGCCTAACCCTACAGGTTGAACATAATATACTTCATCACAACCAAGGAAAAGAAAACATAATATAGGGGTGATATCAAATGCTATATAGGGATAACAATATAGAAGGAACTATCATAAATAATCATAATCATTTTAGGCAATGTATAAGAATAAAAAAACAAGTCTTTTATATATAAACTTAAGAATAATATGGAAAAAATAATTCAAATAATTTCATTTACATATTCACATGGATATTCAACAAGTCGTATAATCAAATGAAATATCAATATCCAATTTCATAATGATGGAATTCATAAATCCCGACATCATAACCACATAGCCAAAGCCTCGTGACAAGACAACAAATAAAAATTTGTCAAAGCCTTGTGCCAAGACACTAGTTTGTCTCATGAGACCTACTGATGAATCGAGGAGGTATAGAAAGATCCACCCATCAATTAATAATTCCCATGAATTACTCATATGAATATTTTGAAAAATAATCTAAACATTTGTATTAAAACAGGCATATGAAATGTCAATATTTTAACTGCAACCCATGAATGGTATAAAAATAACACATCCATAGTCAAACATAACTCCTTAAATACAATATGAAATATTTTATTATAATAAATTCACATCAATTAAGAATAATGAAGGATATTTACATAGATGAAAATAATCATAAAATCTATTTGAGAAAAATATCCCCCTTTTTCTTGAAAACATTTAAAAGTCTCACTATTTATCAAGAAGCCATTTAAAATAGATTTTTGAATCAAAGTATCCAATACCACTTTAAATATTTTGGAAGGAATTTTAATTTTAAAACATTAATGTCTCTATAAATATATCCTTAAAACAATTTTTAAATCATTGACATTAATTGGAACGATTTGGAAGAGTAAATTTTTAAAACATTTAAAATGATATTTTAGTTAGAGTTCCTAACAAAATTAGTGATGCTTGAATACAAATAATTGTGGTAATAAAAACATTATAATATCATGATAATAAAGGGATTCATTATATATATTTCAAAGCATTGTATATACACCATATAAAAGGGAATTGGTGCATAAAAACAACGATGTGTTAAAAGAATGTATGTTTAGATGAAATCCCTTATGAAGACCATATCCTTAGGTTAAGGATAAATCAATGAAATAATTATGTGTGAAAAATATAAATACACTTAATATGATGGGATATTTAGTGTAAATCAATAAATGGAAATTCACAGATATTATTTTAAAAAAACACCAATGACTTGGATGTTTATCTCAATGGATGGAAGTTGAGTTAAAATTACTCTTATAATGTTCAAATGAATGACTTGAAAATTTATCAATGGATTGATTATGTGTATAAAATGTTTTTCCAGACAAAGGGTAGTAGAAATTACTTCCCGAAAAAGCGTATCCATAGGCAAAAAAACCCCTGACCATTTATTAGAATAAATGAAAAGTTCAGCAAATAGGTATGACAGACCCAAGACAATGATTACAGATCCTCTCAATCGAACTCGTCACCACATCCATGGTAAAAATCTTCTTCTACAGTCAATGATTCCCACTCTAAACTGTCATAATGCTTCCGAACTTTAGGGTACATCCTTCTATGATTCATCCTCTCCAGTGAGAGAAACTCATTAGTTTTTTTCATACCTTTATTGAGTCCAGAGACCACCCCACCTTCTTTCCTGACAGAGGATCTAGTGGACATTGGCTTTGAAAGATAAGAGTAGTCCATCATCAGCTTTATTCATTGTAAAGCAATTGTATCCTCCCGGTGCACATACAACATCTTATTCCCTCCATGGAAAATGTCACTATATGATGGCATGACCATGTCACCATCATTCTCTTTACAACTATCAGAAACATCGCTCTATTTTATAGTGATCTAAATCAAAAGATTCTTCACTAACCAATTCATCTAAAAGAGTCAATTCATGTCAATAGTATCAAGACAATTATGATGCTCTACCACTTCCAGATTTGCACATAACCCATCTTCCATTACTTTAATCGCTACAACACCCTCCTGCGGCTCATTCTGCATGTTGTCACCACCATGAATGGGAAACTTTTTCTCCACACCCTCATTCCCCATTCCTTGGAACTGATTCCTCGTGGGCACTACGATCATCACCCGACTAACATCGTAAACCTTGCCACTGAACCCATTATCAAAGACATCTAGAGATCCCACAATTATACTAGCCTCAAAAATAGAAAAATCCATCTCCTTCACAAAAAGAGACCGCTTGTTATCCTCGGCTACACCCAATCTAGATGCCTTCCAGCCCTTACTCACATCGCCACTACGGCTCCCCTTCTCTTGATTAGCCACACCATCAACATCCTCTATCAGACTCGTGTCTACGGGAGGAGGAACATGTTGCTCCTGCTATGTAGGGGAATCAAGAACATGTTGAATGCCTGCAACCACTAGTCCACCTAAAAGACATTCTACACCACCACCAGCTGCACCCTTGGCATCAGTTTCCTTTTCCCCACTTCCTCGGTTCATATCTTGTCTAAGATGATCCAACACAATAGAAACCAATGTATTAGTATGAACTCTTATAGGTGTTTTCAAAGCTTTTGTATCCTGATATCACAAACTAGTTTCCATTCCAATCTCATCCACAACTGGCATTTTCACTACTACAAAAACGGTCAAGGGAAGCGCGCCCTTATAACAGCGCTAAGCAAAACCGCTGATAAAGGATACCCTATATCAGCGCTAAAATTACAGCGCTGAAAAAGCTAATGTTTATCTGCGCTTTCTTAGCGCTGATAATAGTAATATTTATCAGCGCTAGAAAAGCGCTGATAAATATGATCTATATCAGCGCTAAAATTTTAGTGCTGATACAGTTGGTCTTTATCAACGCTCAAAAAGCGCTGATAAAGGTTCGCCTATATAAGCGCTAAAAAAGCGCTGATACAGAACACCTCTATCAGCGCTCAAATTTCAGCGCTGATATAGGGTATCCTTTATCAGCGCTCAAAAAGCGCTGATGAAAATTATCTTTATCAGCGCTAAAAAAGCGCTGATAAATCATAATATTATCAGCGCTAGAAAAGCAGTGATAAATCTAGATTTTATCAGCGCTATAATTTTAGCGCTGATAAAGGTATCCTTTATCAGCGCTTTTTTAGCGCTGATAAAACCTTAGTCGACTTTTTTATAAAGTCGGTCGCACAGTACCCTCGTTTTATCGCAGCTAAAGCCCTCGCGGAACCGTAACCCTGCTACTCTTCTCCCGAATACCGCTGCTGTGTTCGCTTCGCCGGAGCTTGCCGCCCTCGGTACACTCGCCGTCCTCCGCCGCCCGCAACACCCTCGGCCGACCTCCACCGCCTGCCGCCCTCGGCTGCCCACAACGCCCTCGGCCGCCGTTCTCTGCCGCCCTCAGCCGCCCTCGGCCGCTCTCCGCCGCCTCCGCTGCCCTCCTCCTCACTCGGCCGCCCTCAGCCGCCCTCCGCGGCCGCCTTCCGCAACCCGCAACGCCCTCGGCCGCCGCCTTAAGGTAACAATCTATGAAGAAGATGTATATGTTTTCATATAGATAGATTGTGTATAGATGATTCTCTCTATGTGTACTCATGATGATGTCCAGATGTTGGGAATGATCGTCATTATTTTGGTATTACACCAATATGTCATCCATAAAACAACTACAATCTGGTCTAGGTACAAGTGAAATATTCAACTCATCAAGAGAATAAATGCCATGGGGAATTCGTCAACACAAATTTTATTATGAAGAATTCATAAAAACTATACATGATTTCAAAATTAGTTTATAGTATATCAGAATTTCTCAACCTCAAATGATGATAAACAAACCATAGATCAATCTTAGAGAACAACATGGAACCCCTCTGCTGGTCAAATAGATCAAAAATACAAAGAAGTGGATATCTGTTCTTAATTTTTATCTGATTCATATTCTATTAATAGAAACACATATGTAATGTTCTGTCATCCTTCTTGGAAAATAAAACATGAGATCCCCAAGGTGACATACTCGAGCAGATGCACCCTTCATAATCTAACTCCTCTCATTGAGTTTTATGTTCCTGAATCTATTCTTGTTTCATTCTGAAAGGCATTATATAAAATGGCTCAACTCCACGCATCAACTCAATCATGAACTCAAAGTCTCTTTTAGGTGGTAGCCCTGATCAATTCTCATGAAACACATCCTAGAACCAGTCTACTACTGGGGGAAATATTTCTTGTTTCAATCCATTATCATCAAGAAAAATATTCGTAAACTGCTCTATGTTCTCACCTAGTTGTGGAAGAACTGTTCCTACATGGTCTACCAAGATATCCCATTATCCATAAAAGACATGGGCTCTACCCTTATGAGGCATGACGGTCACTCATCTACGGTAACAATCAATGTGATATTGATTAAATACCAAAAATTACATCATCACTATCTATTCAATACATATCTTATCAAGCATGTATAAATCCAAAATGAAACAATACTCACAAACCATGAGGGAACACCCCTTACGAAGACAGATGCCTTCTAATCACAACCCCAATGGTGTGTTGACCAACATGATCCCACAAAAGTACTCTAACACAAAACAGAAACCATTTACCAAGAGATAAGATATAAAATAATGAGAGGATCCCCTATTACAAGTCTCCTTTAGGTTCCCCTATTCGGTGCTCTGATAAAGGTATCTCTCATCGATTGGAAATCCTCTATCTCCTGTTATATCCTCCCTATAGAGTGATAGATAATCATCTTTTTAGTGAATCTAATATTCTTTTTTATGAATCTTGATTGTAGGTTAGACTACTTGATCTCCTTCCAAGGAAGTGGTTCCCTTCTACTGTATTTGGAAGTCTTCTTTTGTGTACTTGAACCATAAATACTAATATTTGAGATTCAAGTAGGATGAAGATGAATAAAGATTGGATGGATTCTTATCGTTTAACAATAGAGTACGAGAACATAGTGAAAGAGTTCATCAAGTTTGCAAAGGATCACACAAAGGATACTTCTCAAATCCTTTGTCCGTGTTTACGTTGTTGTTATTCTAGACTACTTACTCTAGAGGAGTTGGAAGAACATTTGATATGTCACGGAATAGATCGGAGTTATAAATGTTGGAATAAACACGGAGAAAAAGCGAATGTAGCTACTGGCTGGGATAAAACTGCGTTTTATGGATCGTCAGATATGAATACAAATATAGATAATGAAGAAGACCGTATGGAGGATGTGATTACAGATGTCAATGATGATGAAGATCGTATTGAGGAAATGACAAAGACAATTCAAGATGAACCCCGTGATTGCCCAAAATTGTTTGAGAAGTTAAAGAGTTCTGCAAAGACGCCATTGTATGATGCTTGCACTAAGTATACAACATTGTCAGCTGTACTGAAGTTGTATAAATTGAAAGCAGGCAATGGATGGAGTGATGTCAGTTTTACGGAACTACTTGCTCTCTTGAATGACATGCTCCCGGAAGATAATGAGCTCCCAAGCCGGACATATGAAGCTAGACAAATGCTACGCTCGATGGGAATGATTTCTGAAAGAATACATGCCTGCCCGAAAGACTGTATATTGTTTCGAAAGGAGAACGAATCACTTACAGAATTCCCAAAGTGTGGTGCTTCTCGATACAAGAAAGATAAATCCAATCCTACGAAAGTTGTATGGTACTTTCCAATCATTCCAAGGTTTAGCGTTTATATGGAAGTGAAGAAACTGCAAGACATTTGTCGTGGCATGCAGATAAAAGAAATAAAGATGGGTTATTACGTCATCCGGCCGACTCTCCTCAATGGAAGAAAATTGATCATGAGTATCCTGAATTTAGAAAAGAGCCGAGAAACCTTCGTCTTGCGTTATCTACAGATGGAGTGAATCCTTTTGGTTTTCAAACCAGCACTCATAGTACATGGCCTGTTATGTTGCTAAATTATAACTTGCCACCCTGGTTATGCATGAAGCGAAAATTCATCATGTTATCTATGCTTATATCAGGACCAAAACAACCAGGTAACGATATTGATGTTTATCTGACTCCTTTGATCGAGGATTTGAAGTTATTGTGGGACTCAGGTGTAATGTTGTATGATGCTTATAAAAGTGAATACTTCACGTTGAGAGCGATGTTGTATGGGACAATAAATGATTTCCCTGCTTATGGAAATTTTTCAGGCTATAGAATTAAAGGAACTCAAGGGTGTCCCGTGTGCAAAGAAGATACAGAATCAATTAGGTTGAAACATTCATCGAAATCTCTGTTTCTAGGACATCGTAGATTTCTACCTCGTTGGCATAAGTACCGATCTTGGACGACATCATTCAATGGAAGTTCAGAAAAACGCACAACTCCGTCTCCACTAACAGGTGATCAGCTGTTTGAGAATGTAAAAGATATGAACACTATTTTTGGTAAACCATTTTCGAAAAACCTTACGAAAATCGGTTGGAAAAAGAGATCAGTTTTTTTTGAATTACCATACTGGAATTGTTTGTACGTCAGACATTTTCTTGATGTGATGCATGTGGAAAAAAATGTATGTGATGGTGTTATTGGAACGTTGCTAAATGCCCCTGGCAAAACAAAAGATGGAATTAAGGCAAGGTTGGACATGGTTGACATGGGAATACGAGAAGAGTTGGCTCCCGTGAAAGGTGAAAATCGAATGTTTCTTCCTCCTGCTGCTTATACTCTTTCTAGGGTAGAGAGATATCAGTTTTGCAACTTCTTTAATGATGTAAAGGTTCCAGAGGGGTACTCATCAAATATCAAGAAGATTGTGTCAATGAATGATTTGAAGTTAAAAGGTTTGAAATCACATGATTGCCATGTTTTGATGCAAGATCTAATTCCTATAGCTTTACGTTGCATTTTACCCAAGAATGTTCGTCATACGTTAACCAAACTTTGTTTCTTTTTCAAAGCTATATGTAGCAAAGTTTTAGACCCGGGGAAATTTCCAGCTATGGAAAAAGAAATTGTCATCATATTATGTGAATTAGAAATGTTCTTCCCGCCAACATTCTTTGATATGATGGTTTATTTGATGATTCACTTGGTGAGAGAGATTCGACTTTGTGGTCCTGTGCACTATAGATGGATGTATCCTATTGAACGGTATATGAAGATTTTGAAAGGATATGTCAAAAATCGAAGTCGGCCAGAGGGTTGTATAGTGGAGCGATATATTGTTGAGGAAGCCATTGAATTTTGTATTGAATACCTATCTGATGTGGAAAGAATTGGTCTCCCGAAATCTCGTCACACTTGACGCATTGAGGGTGGGGGAATTTCTAGAAGAGAAGTTGTAACAATCAGTATTACAGATCGGGAGCAGGCTCATCTTTATGTTTTGCATAACAGTTGGGAGGTTGCTCCATATATTGAAACTCACAATGAAATTATTAGGCAGTTGAATCCATCGAGGGCTGAAAATGGTTAGCAGATACACATAATCACCAGTTTATAGGATGGTTTCAGGACCATATTTTTAAGCAGTTGGATGAAAATCCGAATTCAATTTCAGAACGACTTCGATGGCTAGCCGCTGGACCAAGTGTGTATGTATTATCTTACAGTGGGTATGTAATTAATGGTTATACATTCTATACAGATGAACATGATGAAGAGAGTACCATGCAAAATAGTGGAGTTACACTAGTGGCTGAAGCGATGCATGTTTCTGTTAGTAAGGATAGAAATCCAATTTATGCAAATATGTCATACTTTGGCATTATCAAACTAATATGGGAGTTGAATTATACGACATTTCAATTGCCGATTTTTCAATGAAAATGGATTGATAACAATAGTGGTGTTAAAATAGATGAATGGGGATTTGTGAAAGTTGATTTTAGTAAAGAAGGGTACAAAGACGAATAGTTTATAATGGCATCACATGCGGTACAAGTTTTTTATGTTCCAGATCCCGCAAACCGAAAGTGGTCGATTGTTTGGTTATCGTCCAAAACTATTGAGGGTTCCGATGAAAATTCAGTTGAGGACGATCCTTTTAGTGGTACGTCACAATCAATTCGGAGCGGTCCCAATGCAGATGATGTTTTGTATGTTATAGGAGACCATAATGAAGGGATTTGGATTGTCGATAGAGGTGTCAAATCTCTACAACCTTTGAAAAAAAGAAAGAGAGTTCAGTAAACAGGTTATATTTTGTTTGTAATATAGATCTTGTTATCTCATGTTATTATCTTATCATTACAGAATTTTTGTAATTTGAATAAAATGTTCAACCACTTTTGCAGATAATGGCTTCTGTACATTCTGGTGCTCCTAACCTTGAGACTGAACAAGTCTCTCAAGCAGCTGCTGCTGCGGCTGCTGCTGCTCCTGCTGCTCCTGCAGCTCATGCTGCTGCTACTGTTGCTCCTGATGCGGCTCCTGCTGCTCCTACTACTGTGGCTCCTACTCCTCCTCCTGTTGTGGCTCCTGGTGCTCCTACTGCTCCTGCTGCTGCTCTTACTGCTGCGGCTCCTGGTGCTCCTACTGCTCCTGCTGCTGCTCTTGCTGTTGTGGCTCCTTCTCTTAGTGTTGAGGTCCAACAACCATCAGCACATGCTGTTGATATCATAGTAGATGAACATATAGATGATGTTGATATCGATGAAATGGTCGGGAATGAAGGACCGACGTCGCAGAAATCACAGGTGCGTCGTAGTTTGACAGTGTTGGCCAAAATTCTTAAGGCGAAAAGCAAAGGCATCAAATTTGAAGTCGGATGGAATGCATGAGGCCAACATGTGAATCCCAACAAGGCTATGTTTAGCAGTTACATTGGAGTTGTCACTAGGCAACGCGTGCCGATTGACATAGATTCATGGCACCATGTTGTGTCCGGGTTGAAGGCTGTGATCTGGGAAGAAATTACGGTAACATTATGAATTTATTTCTTTAATTAACTAGCAAATAAAATGATGAAACAGTGTCTTACTCTTCTCAATCTCTTGAAGAGTACATTTATAGTAGACGACTCACACAAGGATTATGTACTAAGGCTTGCAGGAAAGATTCATCGAGGTTTTCGTAATATTTTAACAAGATATCACCTGAAAGATTCTAAAGGTAAAATAAACCTGCACCCACCCATTGTCTATGCGCACCTGATATCCCAAGAAGAATGGGATACATTTATTGGCCGTCGTGGGGATGAGAAGTTTCAGGTACATTGTGAGTGATAATATGTTGTTTGAGGATACCTGTATTCATCACTTTGATTGTCAATATTTCATTTATGAAACAGAAACTCTGTACTGAAAATAAGGAACGTGCATCAAATCCAACATACCCCTATCGTAAAGCAAGGATGGGGTACGCTTCATTAGAAAAGAAAATGGTACGTATTGTAAATTTACAGTAATATTGTTAGGTGACAATAAACAATATCATAATTATCTTTCTATGTTTATATGTAGATTGATGAATCTAAACCCAAATGCACTTCTATCCCACGTCATGTGCTATGGAAGGAGGCACATGTGAACAAAGAAGGGAAGTTAATAGATGAGAACACACAAAAAGTGTGGGAAATATGTGTAAGTATGACACGATGATAAAAAGATTTGTTTAAAATTGCTATTACATAAAAATAATTAGTTTTTTTCCTATATCTGACAGTCACAGGAATCAGCTACTCCTGTAGCTGATACAGACCTATTATCGACGGCTTTGAAGCAGCCAGAAAAATACGGTCGTGTCAGAGGTGCAGGGTTTGGGGTGACACCCCGAGTATATTTTGAGAAGAAGAAAAAAATAGATGATACAGAGAAAAAATTGGAACAAATGAGCGAAAAAATAGCAACCCTTGAAGAACAATTGCAATGGCAGGGAGAGTTGCTAGCAACTTTTATGGGTGGGAAGCAAAGGGAGGACACAACTCAGGAACAACCACTGCATGAACATCCTGCCCCACCCCCCACCAGCTTTGAGGCGATTCATTCCCCTAAAAAAATGTCTTAGCTGTGGTAATCAATATTCTAATAACGGTTCCCATGAAATATGAATCAGAAAAACACTGATAATTTATCTGTACTGATCTTCTACAGGGTGATAATGATTGTGATTAATATCTGTCAACACCCACCTATCACCTTGTAGCGAGGGCTACAGTGTTCAATATCCCAGATGCCACACTGCATAATAGACCACTTTCAAAAGATCATCTGAAAGTGACAATTACTGTAGCTCATGAGCCAAATGCAATGCTACCTATTCCACTTGATGACGATGATATTCATACGGTCGAAAAGGCTATTGGGATATTCATTGCATGGCCGGCACAACTTGTAAGAGTACATGCAGACAAAGAGGTATTTATTTCATTTTATTTTCAAGCTAAACCCTTAACAATTAATGAAAAGAGTGTCTGAATCAATGGTTGTTGTTATAGACGGAGAAAGGAAAGGGGGTGACTAACATCAGCTCGAAACCATCTAAAGGATCGACCAATCGATCCCAAGGAGCGACTGAAAGCACAATAACACCACCTGTTCTCTTTCCACATTTACTAGCATTGAAGACTCATGTGGATACGAAGCTAAAAGATGGTAATAGTCATATAGTGATTTTCGAAGATAATATATACGGAGAAGAATGTCAAGATTTCGTTGCTGCTGAAAATGTAAATGAAATCCTTGAAAACGGTTGGTTAGGCGTCACTGTTGTAAATGTATATATGAGGTATGTTTCCATGAATTGATTTTCTAAAAGCTGATCTAATGTGAAAATTATGACTAAATGTATTTTATATTGTTGACAGACGCATTTATGAAAAACTGTTGAAGGGATTTTCCCATGAGCCAAGATTTGGACTGGTTAGTCCTCATATCACATCAACACACCAAACAAAAATAGAGTCATCAAAAAGGGATGCAATAGTGAAGGACTTGCTGAAAACATTTGAACGCAAGATTACAGATGACAGACTTTTCCTAATACCAACCATGCAGGGGTAATACTCTACGATTAAAGCATATCAATTATATTTTCACTTTTTTTATTACTTATTCCTTTTTATGTTTTTAGGCAACATTGGTTGCTAATTGCGGTGAACTTGGATACTCCGAAGATTTATTTTCTGGATTCAAAGCTAGGATATCCATCAAACCGACCATACATGATGGAGTTTGTGAATCTGTAAGACACTACATCTTACGTTTTAGGTCTAAACATCAATTTATATAATATATATTATCTTTTACTGAGGATTCTGTTATGATAGGGCGGTGTACCAATATCGTCTAAATCATTGTATGAGGACAGGGGCTAAGCATAAGGAGCCGAGCAAGTACTACGTCTGGACAAATATCAGGATATATATAATAAAATTTCACTATCCAAACACACCTCAACACAAGTTATTTATTCTCCTAATGATCAATTTTTTTGCAGTGTCCAAAACAAACAAACGATAATGATTGCGGTTATTATGTTTGTAAATTTATGAAAGAGATCGTTTTTCATCAGCAAACTAGCATCCCTAAAGAGGTATTTTCAAAAACAATTACTAGTTCGTTTAAGTTATTTATTAATTCTTTATTTTTTTATTTTGCAGTACTACTATGACTGCCGAAAAGCCTCATACTCACAATATGATATAGATGTGTTCAGAAACGAGTGGGCCGCATACCTGATGATAGATTGTACACAAAATCACCCTTCGACATATCCTACAATGTCTTCAGACCCCACCCTTTCCCCTCGGCTGTCAAAAAAACCTAAAAGACAATGGCTAGCAATGATCATTCCAAAATGCATTTAAACTGAAACCTTCCAGAAAAAAATAGAGTACAATACCTGCAAGTTGTAACTTAGGTCGCTTTGCACAAGCCGATTTCCACATTGTTTGTAGCAACCACATTTTCTCCAACACTCTAATGATCTTCATTGCTTCATGTCTTTTATACTCTTCCAGAAACCCTTCTCTAAGAAGGTCAACTATCGTTTATGCATGATCACCTTCAAATGTGACGTGTACGAGTCAACCCCGCCTCAATCTGAGGCCTGTTGTGGCTGACACAACTCCAAGTGCCTCTGTTTTGTTCAAAATGGACTTATTTTTAAGTGAGAAATCAACAACTGACATACGGGAAACCGACCAAACGCCTTTGGATTGTGTTGAAACTTTAGGACAACGATTCATGGGTTATATGTGACGTGTACGACTCAACCCCGCCTCAATCCGAGACGCGGTGTGACCGGTATCACTCCAAGTGTATGTATTTAGTTTAAAATGGACAATATTTTACGTACATACGCCAAACTGATCTAACAGCTTCTGATTGCATTGATACTTTTTCACAATGATAAATGACTCATGTGTGACGTGTACGATTCAACACCGCATCAATCCGAGGCCTGGTGTGGCCGACACCACTCACAGTGTCACTGTTTTGTTAAAAATGGACTTAATTTTAAGTGAAATCAACAACTGACATACGGCAAACCGACCAAACACATTGGGATTCTATTGAAACATAAGGACAACTATCCATGGGTCAAATGTGATGTGTAAGATTCAACCCCGCCTCAATCAGAGGCGCGGTGTGACCGGTATCACTCCAAGTGTATGTATTTAGTTTAAAATGGACAATATTTTACCTACATACGCCAAACCGATCTAACGGCTTCTGATTGCGTTGATACTTTTTCTCAACAATCAATGACTCATGTGTGACGTGTACGATTCAACACCGCATCAATCTGAGGCCCGGTGTGGCCGACACCACTCACAGTGTCACTGTTTTGTTAAAAATGGACTTAATTTTAAGTGAAATCAACAACTGACATACGACAAACCGACCAAACGCATTGGGATTCTATTGAAACTTAAGGACAATGATCCATGGGTCAAATATGACGTGTACGAGTCAACCCCGCCTCAATCAGAGGCGCGGTGTGACCGGTATCACTCCAAGTGTATGTATTTAGTTTAAAATGGACAATATTTTATGTACATACGCCAAACCGTTCTAACGGCTCTTGATTGCGTTGATACTTTTTCACAACGATCAATGACTCATGTGTGACGTGTACGATTCAACACCGCATCAATCTGAGGCCCGGTGTGGCCGACACCACTCAAAGTGCCTCTATTTTGTTCAAAATGGATTTATTTTTAAGTGAAATCAACAACTGACATACGGGAAACCGACCAAATTATTTAGGATTGTGTTAACACTTTAGTACAATGATCCATGGGTCATATGTGATGTGTATGAGTCAAACCTGGGGTGGATTACATGGATTTCCTACATGGAATATATCCCACTACGCGTCTTTAATGAGCCAGCTACGCAGTTTATCCCTTGTACAGATACACATGAAGAATCACACGAGATCGACGTCATGTACTAACATAGGGCAAGGGTGCATAAGAGGACACAAGATCAAAGGGTAACACATATATGTTTTTTAACATGCCATGTAATTTCCTATTGATATGACATGTATATTCACACAGGCAGCTGAACATTGGAGTTACCCAGGGTAAAGCGACAAGGCATGTGGCCCTTTAAATGACACATAAATTTATGTACCATGATTGATCTTTTTGAACACTATATCAAGGACATATTTCATTAGGGTTGGCTCCCATGATCCTTCCTAGGATGGTTTTGGTATCTTTTCCGACTTAAGGTAGTACGATCGCTTCAGAAGGACGTCCTAGACATAGTTGGAGTCTCTCTGAAAGTCCTGGAGTGAGATCATATATCTATTTTTGAGGTCCAGGTAGAGTCATGTATCAACGCAACCAATCCTACCAGACATCGATCCTATATATAGAATATTAATCTTGATGTCTCATTACAGTCCCCCAATTTATGATATGTTACCTTTTTGGTATTAATATACATAATTACTAAGGGTGATGGTTGGGAGAGTTAGGATATCTTTTTTATGTATTGAATAATGATTCAAGGATCACGGGCTCTGCACGATTTGTCAAAACCAAGTGGAAATCCAAGGAGAAACAATGCATAGTGTAATTTTCTAGTATTTATCTTTTGAGTTGTGTAGGAATATTTTTTGATACTATGTAATGAGGTAGTTTTGGTTTCTGGGTAGATGGTATATAACTCATGGTAAGAACACTGTTTGGTTGGGTTGTGATCGGTTGATGACATGCTTGTGGTTGATATACTGGTTTTTGTGCAGGTCTGTGGTTGATATACTGGTTTTTGTGCAGGTCTGCTCGGCTGGCTGTACTAGTGCAGGTTTTTTGTTAGCAGCAGGCAGGGATTTAACAGCGCTTTTTTAGCGCTGTTAAAGGTGACATTTAAAAGCGCTAAAAAAGCGTTGTTAAAGGAGATATTTAACAGCGCTAAAAAAGTGCTTTTAAAGGCAACATATAACAGCGCTTTTTTAGCGCTGTTAAAGGTGACATTTAACAGCGCTAAAAAAGCGCTGTTAAAGGACCCCCCCTTATCAGTACTGAGCTTTACAGCGCTTTTCTAGCACTGTTAAAGCCCGATTTTAGCGCTGTTATTGCCCGTTTTTGTAGTAGTGTTTGTCTTTACCTATACATAACCTCTAACCTGGTGGCCTCCTTAACATGGTTTCAGTATGAAATCTCGAACCTAGTTTCCCCAATCTCTTTTAGATTGAGTATTATTTAATCCCGGATTCGTAAACAATAGCTTGATTCCATCTGAATTCTTCACCCACAAAAATCCAAATACTTTATAGTGGTGGTCTCGAGATATACACCTCAACAGAGCACTGATGATTGATCAGATGAATCACAGTAGACATACGCACATCAGAACACAAGAAATGACCTACCAAGTTACCAAGAATTAGAATAATTGCTGGATTTTGAAAGGGTAAGGGTAGATATGAAAAAATTTCCCAAATCATAATGGAAGTGGTGAAACAGGCCATACAGATGTTGATCGTCCCCCAAAGAATAAGAAAAATTGAACTCTTGCATCATTGGGGAGTGCTTGACCACACACAAACCTATTCTTATTCTGAGGAAAATTGGATCAATAGATGGAGATTATCTATAAGGAAGAAAATTGTGCAGTCTTGCAAGTCCCATTTACCAAAGACAAAACTAATCAAAGTCATCAACCGATGGCCTTCGGAAGTTGAATCAAGCCACCGGGTTTTGGTCCATATTATTCATCGCGTCAGAGAACTCCGACCCTGAGATCTAGAGATGAGGATTTGTATGATGAAGATCAGGAACCATGAGGTTTAGAAAAATAGATGGGAACTTTGGGAGATAGTTATGTTTGGTAAAGGGTACAAAGGGGATTTGTGGCCCCAAAGGTGGCAAGCCCAAACCATCCTTCCCCCTTCCACCTCTAGGAAGGGGGGATGTTTTCTTCACACATGTGCTAAAGATACGTCATCACGATCTTCAAGCTGAGAAGGTGGTACCATGAATATTATTTGTAAAATAATCATTGTTTAATTAGTATAAATTACTATATAAGTAAATAAATAGTGATTTCACAAATAATCATGGATTAAAATAAAAAATTATGTTTTTGTAAAACCGAATGAGTCAATATTGAAATTTAAAAATTCCTTACAGATTTGGTAACATACGAAACATACTCCCCATGAAAGAAAGATCATAAAATGATGATGTGAACACCCCTAAATTTAAGTATATTACACAAAAATACGATCATGGGTAGTATACACTCCACAGAATATTTAATAGTGGAAAATATAGCGAATATCTCATGGGAATAAAAGTGAGATTAAACAACATTACCTTGTACTTTTCATCGGTATTGGGTAGGTTAACCTCTTATATAATGGTGAAATAATATTTATTAAATTATTCATCAACTAAATACATATATATGATATCATATATGATATTCCAATATTTCATTGGCAAATATATTTTAGTAATATTATTTTTTTGGCTATTAACTGATTTGTTTTCCGTTATATATTTTGTTATGTATATCATGTTTTTAATGTATAAGATATATTAGTTTCATATAATGATTGATATTATGTTATTAATCATTACTTTTAAATCAAAAAATGAAAATTATTCTTGAATAGTTACGATGGGGAATGAGTTTTATCGCGTTTGTGGCGACGGTAATTTGTACGTATGCATGAGCGACAATATCATTCAATTGATGGTGAAATCATATGAAATTGGATAATATATCATGTATACAAAATAATTAACATGTTTTATTAAATAATTAAATCAATTTTACTATTTATTATATCCATCCAAATAATTATGTGTTGAATAAAAAACTACACCATGATGGGGAGATGGTAAGTCGTACGTATGCACGTATGGTTACTTTGTTATTCATGGGATGGATAGAATAATGAATATGGTTGTACCATATTTATAATAACATCATAGTATATATAAGGTACTCGCTTTATTATTTTGGTATGGAAACAACAAAGAAAGAGGAAGTGGAAGAAAAAAAGATCTTTAAAAGAGGTTGTGAAATTATTACCTTTTATTCTGGTACTTCCTTTTGATTTGATAAAAAGGGCTCCTTAGGTAGGATTTCTGACCAAAGTAAGGCCTAGAAGAAGAATTGAGGCTAGTTGGGAGGATATTTGATCAGTGGTAGGCCGTACCAAAGGGCTTTGGATGTGTGAAATTATGAAATGTAGAAGTACCCTTTTATAAGAGAGGTGTGGGTCACTTTCAGAAATGCCTGAAATCTTATTTTATTATATAATCATTATCCATTTATAATGGTTTTAAATTGATTTATTTTGAGGTTAAGGTGGGGATGGGTCTAAATACCTACATCCAATAGGTTTCGGACAAGTTTAGGTCGCCATATTAACCTTATCTTTTAGAATTAACTCTTCGTTAATTAGTTTATCTTCCACCATATGGTTAATAAAATTACTATAAACTGTCATGTCACCTAAAGTGGTTCATTAATGATATATCTGTCAGTATATAATTCCTTTGGAAGAACCATAGATACTTAAAATATATTATATCGTATAATAATATAATATTTGTTTTAAAATCACATTTATATCAATTTTCACACTATTTAGTATTCGGTTTTGGTGAATGTCATAAAAACATAATTAATTCAAAAAAAATACAATTACTCAACAAAAAAATGTCATATTAATTTATAAAATTCATTGAATGCATCAAATGTACAATTGACATATATTTTGATATTAATAATATCAATTATTTTAATTATTCATTATTAAGGTAGTTATTGCATCATCACTGTGTCATAAATAAATTTAATTATTTAATGTGAAAAAATTATAAATACAATACCATGATGTTGAAACTATTTTTATCTTTATAATTAATTTTTATATTTGAATTTATATTATATATAACCCGATATTAAAAATGGTTTATTTATGAAATTCTGAATTTAACACTTTTAACTCTTCTTTAAATAAAATAATAATAAATGACATATTCTAATACAAGTGGACCAAAGAAGATCATAATTTATTCCTAGGGATTATTTTGGTCAAAAAAAACTTATCCAATAGAATTATGACATGTGTTATGTTTATTATAATATCCTTTTTTTACTTTAATGACCTTATATACTTTTAACCAGGGTATATAAAAGTCAAAAGTTACTATTCAAAAAAAAAATATTTTCATCTTATCAAAACAGATTTTACATACTAATTCCAAACATGTCTCTCTGATTTTTTAAAATCAATTTACAGAATCTGTAAAATTATGTTTTATGCAAATTTGTTAATGTGCATAGAAAGTGGGTAAAACGTTAAAAAATTGTAATAAAATTTTATACTTCTAATTTTATTATCAATTGAATCCAATGAATTACATTGAACAAATATAGGTATTATGTATCTATTTTGACATAAAATTAATTAAAATATTAATTCTAATTTAAATAAAAATTCAGTTTTTAAAAAATAACGCAATGTTTTTCTCTATTCATCGAAAATTGAATGTTTTTTAAAAAATACCAAAAATTCACCTGAAGCTAATTTTGATATTACGAATCCAAAAATGATGTCTATTATACTAAATTCAATAAATATAAGTTTCATTTATTAATTTCAAATTAATTCTCATTGTAAAAAATGGAAACCATAGTCTTTAGAAGTAAAAACTATCAAAACATTGATATGTGTTTATGTCCAATTTAAAAGAGAAATTACATCCATTGACCAACATTGAATTAAAGATAAAAATATAATCTTATTATACTTAAAAACCATTAAAATGTATAATTCAAAACTATAAATTATTTTTAATAAAAATGTTGTTTTCAATTAAAATTTAGTATCTTTCATAATCCATCAAAATATGAATCATAATATAAAAATACCAAAAATTAATCCAAACTAAATTTTTATGTCCCACTTCTAAAGAAAATTTTAATTTCATCAAATTGAATATAAAAAAGTGTAAAATATTGGATTAGATAGGGTTCACTATTAAAAAATGTAAAACTATATATTTTTAAAAATACTTCTTTTATCTGAATAATTTAATTTTTCATTATATTATTTCTAAGTAACACAAAAGATGAATATTAAAATTATCTGGTATATATATAAAATTAAATATTTGGTTATTATTATTCATAACCTTTTTTTTAAAATGGCTAGTTTGATAGTTCGTGGTGTGCTTGAACTCGGGGTTGCGTACATCGCACACTATTGTATTATTCAAAGAGAAGTGTACCATGGAAGCTTCTGGTGTTACATTATTCCCTATATCAATAAATTGTGTCCACACAATTTGAATATTTTCATCAGAAATAAAAGGTAAAAAAATAGAAAATACCATCATAGAAAACCCACCTTGGAAAATGGTTAAATGAATTTTAGACATAATAAGAGGGAAAGGGAAAATAAAAAGTCACCACCAAATTAGGATTTTAAAAAATATAACATTATTAGTAATTATATTTGGAGGAAAATTTAAATATTTATTAGTAGTGATTGAGTTCATCAATCACAAATAAGTGAATGGAAAATTGAGGACCTCAATGCCATAAATCTACAATGAATAACGTAAGGTATTATGATAACACATTTTTGGGTTTAAGAAACGTTCCCTAAAGATAAAGAATTAATATTGTCATAGAATAAAAAATTACATGATAAGTAGAGTTCCTTCCATTACCTAATTTCTACCACAAACTCATCTTTCACTCAAAACTATGACTATTCAAAATGACTTGGCCACACCTGAAGCGCTAGAATCAACTTACAGAGAATCAAATAATCCATAAAGGTTGAAATATATATTTCCCTTGTCTTTAGAGATTATCCAAACCCAACATGGTTAGTAAATGATCTGATGATCCCAAAAAAGGATAATACTTTAGAGAAAGAAATACTAATCATAAATTCTAAAATTCAACTAACAATACCCAATGATCTGTAAATATCATTCAATAAACAATTGTCCTTAAAATCATTCAACATAATCCAATCTATAATTTAATCCCAAAACTCAGAAGAATTTGATTACGTAGTCTTCAACGTTAAATTATATCATTAAATAACATCGAATACTCTTAAAATCACAATCTATAATGCAATTATCCAAATCACATATTCTCTATGATAGTTTAATAATTTCCATAAATAACCTAAATTTCAATAAGTACATAATAAAAATGTAGATAAAAATCCACCATTACTCCTCAAATGAAATCACATAGTATTCTATTTTCATTAGGCATATAGTGTTCCCAACAGAGAGAATGTCTTCCAAAATAACATTTATCACTTAATCACCAAATAATTTTTCTATACTAAAGATATCAATTTTATAAACATAATATCCCAATACTACATATTATTGATCAATGTAATCATTTAACTAAAAATAATTAGTCACACTAACCATGGCCTTCATGAAGTCCAATAGTAGATGATAAATCCCAGCCGCACATTGGTTGTGGGTTCGATTCCCGCAACTTTTTCTGATGCGATGGGTTGTCACACAGTATTCATGTTGTTCTTTTTTAAAAACTATATTTTTTAACATTCCAAAAATGAGTTAAATTTCTCAAAATAACCAAAACATATTTTTAACACAAATTTTATCTCATACCTCGCATTTTCATCCCAAATTTTAATAACTTGTAATTTCATCAAATTGAAGAATCATATAATCCCAATTTGATATTTATAACTATAAACACAATTGAAAATATAATTCTTCCTCAAATATAATTTTCAAATAACAAACTATAGGGTTACACATACAGGAGAAAAGCCTTCCAAATTAATCCCACCAATAAAGATCCCTAATAATTTTAAACATTTCACCATCCATTTATTTGTACATGGGTTCCTCCATGACCAAGAGGTTATTCTATAGAATAGGGAATGTACATTGGTAATGCCCAAGACCCCTACATTTACATAAAATGACTATAAATTAATTCTTGGGATCATTTTTTCATCCATTGTACTCTTCTATTTTTCACGACAATTCTTCACATTTTGTCCTTCTTTCCCACACATAAATCATTTATTTGTTTTATTTAGATACTTTTCTCGGTGTATCCTTCCACATTGCTTTCAATATAGATATTTAGCTTTATTTTCTCCCTATGGTAGCTCTTATCATTCACCGCCATTCTCTCTTTTTTGAGTTCGGGAGTTCGTAAATATATATGTTGTTGATCAAATTTTTGGAAAATAGATTCTTCATGAACATGATATCTTTTATGGCTATCAAAAATCTATTTTTTTCTCATTTACACCATAGTTCCTACCTTGTACATCATGTTCAATGTTACTAGGACTTCCTTGGAATCCATCCATTGACTAAAACCAGAAAGCATTGTGTGAGTAACAATATTCATAAAATCATTTATAGAATATCATGACACCATATTTAAATCTGAAACACCTTAGGATTAACCTTGTTTATTTATTTTCATCATATATTAAAATCCATCAAATTGGATTGTAAAAAAAATGTGAATTTTTTAAAGCATATCTCCTGGGAGTGTCATTACCAAGAGTGCATCAATGCCCATTGTTGTACACTAGTTCCCATTTGAGTCTAGCTCAATGTTGTGTTATTGGGTTTTACCCCTTGTTACATGTGTGCCAGAACCACCTCTACTTACTCGTATCCATACAGGGATGTATTTCATGGAAAACCCACATAATATTTAAATTACTAATAATTTGTTATGTTCTTTTATAATAATCGCAAATGTCTATCTTAGGGTAATGTAACCTAATCAGAATTTTTATAAACCTAGTTTCCAATGTATTTACCAGAATTCCTCTAATACAAACTATAATTCCCTAACCGTAGTTAACTTGAGTTATTTAATTATTACATTACATTGTAATGATCTCAAGAGATCAATTCTCCAAATACCTATTAGTTTAGTAGCCTTGGAAGTACTAGATACATAAATAAATTTTACATTACATCATGAAATAAATAAAAATGAAATTATTCCCCCTTTCAACAAACTAATATTTGTTGTCTTATACATGTTTTTTAAATATATTATACTTCTTCACATCAGGGAAAAAGAAAACATAAGAGTGGGTTGATCTCAGATGCTCAGTTGAGATAAAAATATAGCAGGAACTATCTTTAATAACCATAAACATTTAAGGAAATTTATAAGACTAAAACACATGCCTTTTAAATGAAAACATCAGCATAAATAAGTAAAAGATAAAACGAACTGTAACACCCCATGCTTCGATGGTACGTTTCTCTTTAAATAATACAATAAGGTGTGTAGTATGCAACTTCGAGTTCTAACACACCACAAGAAATCAAACTAGCAGTTATAAATAGTAAGACCCACTTTTTAATAATTTATAAATCTTATCATTTAAAATGGACTTCATTTTTGAATTCAGGATATCAAAATTAGCTGAAGGTTAATTTTTTGTATTTTTTTGAAAACATTCAATTTTTTATTAATAGTAAAAATTACATAGTTATAGTTTAAAACCAAATTTTTATTCAAATGATTATTTATTTAATTTAAATTTATTTTAGGTCAAATAGATACATAATACCTATATCAGTTTATAATAATTTTAGATATATAAAAATTTTATTCAACATTTTATCGTCTTTTACCCACCGTCTTAGAGCATTTTCAAATTTACATAAAACATAATTTTACCTTTTCTGTGAGTTAAATTTAAAAAACTGAGAGATAAAGTTGATATCAGTAGGTAAATTTTGGATTAATAAGATGAAAATAATTTTTTTATGATTTGTAATTTTTTACTTTTATTTACAACATTTAAAAGTAAATTGGGTAATTAAGGGTAAAAATGATATTATTATTACACTAAAACATGTCCTAATTCTATTGGATAAGTGTAATTCATCCCAAAACAACCTTAAGTATAATATATGATCCTTTAGGTACACATTTATTAGATTACGACATTAATTATTATTTAATTCAAATAATAGTTAAAAATGTTAAATTTAACATTTAATAACTAAACCATATTTATTATATGGTTGAACATAAGATAAATTTTACGGTAAATATTAATTATAAAGATAAATATAATTCCTACAGAATAATATTTTATTTATATTTTTTAGACATTAAATAATTTAATTTTTTTATAACTCATTGATGATGCACTAATTAACAAATTAATGAAATAATAAAATAATTGATATTATAAATATCCAATTAAATTTAATTTGATACTTTTTATGAATTCCACTAATTTTATAGGTTAATATGACATGTTAGGGTTATTTAGATGAATTTTTTTCTAAGTAATACTTATTTTATAAATTTTTCCAAAACAAAATACCAAATAGTGTAAAAATTGACATAGAAGAGTTTTTAAAACAAATATTATAATACTAATTTATATTCTATTCCCAAAAATATAAGGTTCAGCCGAAATACATATGTAACGTTTGCTGTATTATTATTGATCTACTTGGGGTTCACATAGAAGTATATAGTATGTTTATTAACCACATAATATAAAAATATAAAGATACATATAAGTGTCAAACCATTTAACTAAGAGTTAAATATATAAGATAAGGTTAATATAGTGACCCAAACCTATCTAGAACATATTGGTTGAGCGGTTTTAGACCCTTACCCACCTTATCTATTAAATAATTCATTTTTGAGCCATTAGAAACCGAAAATTATTTTATTAATAAATAATATTTCTAGCATTTCCTAAGGTTCCCCTAACCCCTCTAATAAAAGGGCACATCTGGTTCTCTATACATCATACCTTCAAACCCATTTAGCTCAGCCAAGACCTTCCCAAGTACCCCCTAAAATGTCCTCCCTTAACCTTAGAGGCCTTCCTTCATCCATAAATCCACCCTAATTAGTCCTTTTGATCAAATCAAAAAAATCAACCTTAAGAAGATTTTAATTATTTCATCAGCTCTTTCATGTTTCTTTCTTCTTCCACTTCCACATTACTTATTGTTTCCATTATAAAATAATAACTTCAGTATATTCTATATAATGTTTTCTATTATAAATATGTTACAACCATATTCATTATTCTATCTATCCTTTGAATGACACGACACCATATGTGTGTGCGTACGGAAAACTGTCTCCACATCATGGTGTAACTGTTATTCAATACCTTATTATTGAGATGGGTATAATAATGATGTGTAATTGATTTAAATAATAAATATAACATGATATTTATTCTTTATATATGATATCACATCCAATTATATATAATTTAAATATCAAAGGAATGATATTGTCACCCGTGCGTACGTACAGACTACCCTCTCCACGAACACGATGAGATTCATTTCCCATAGTATCAATTCAAGACTAATTTTCATTAGATGATTAAAAATACTGTTTAAAGGCTTAATATCCTTATGAATATAAATAAGATACATCCTATACATAATAAACATTACTTACATAACAATGCAAATAAAGGAAAATGAATCAGTTAACACCCGAAACGACGATAATACTAAGATATTATTAGCAAATAAATGTTAAAAGATCATATATGATATCATATTAAAGTATATGAATCTTGTATAATTTAATAAAAATTATTTCACCATTATATAGGATGATAACCTACCCTCAACCAAATAAAATTACAATGTTAGGGTTAATTTTACAATCTCTTCATCATCTGAGGTAATTTATACGTAATTATCTATTGGGACCTCTTTATCTTTTACATACATGCTTTGTAAATATGTATTTCAAATTTTTTTAACTATTTACTATACTATGGTTTAAATTCATTTATAAACTTATTTGACCTTATATGTTTTGAAATAAATCATTTCGTTATTTTCCAAACAAGGTACTTTATGACCTTTTTGACAAAATTAAGTTATGAATGTTCTTTTAACATATACGGAGGGTGTGGCTATTTTCTGTCATTATAACATCATTGAAGATTCCCCTAAAAGATTATAAAAAAAATTTCAAAATAAAGGTTTTCTTAAATTATATCAACATAGAAAGAGAAATTTCTCTAAAAAAGAGTTTTGATTTCATCTATGTCAACATCCATTGATGGCTTTTAAGCTTCATTGAACTTGATGTATTATGATTCAAAACATCCATAATTTATTGAAGGTTTTTTGATATTTTGGATTATGGATGTGTTATTTTTACACCATTTATGGTTTATGGATAATTTATTGACATTTCGTATGGTAGTTTTCGAATGAATGTTTATGTTATATTTAAAGATTTTCGTATGAGGGATGCATTGGACTTAGTAAGTGATGGGTAGAGCCCGCTATAGCTCCTCGATACATCAGTAGGTCTCATGAGAAAAACTAGTGTCTTGTCAGAAGGCCTTGACAAAATATTATTTTTAGTTTTGGAAAAAGGCCTTCACTATGTGGTTATGAATGTATGGCATTATGAACTCAATCATTATGAAAGTTGATATTGATATTGCTTGTGATTATTCACTAGTAAAATATCCATGTGAATAAGTAAATGGAATTATTTGATTTGTATAATTTCCATAATATTCATAAGTTCATTTTTAAAAGGATTTTGTTTTAGTCTCATACATTGCCTTAAATTATTAAGCTTATTTATGAAAGTTTCCTCTATATTTTTATCCTTACCGAGCATCTAAGAGCACTCATTTCTATGTTTTATTTTTCCATGGATGTGAAGAAGTATATTATGACTGACCTATCGAGATAGTCAATGGGATCTCAGTGTTGTCTATGGAAATAATGTTGTTTTAGTTTTCCATTTTATGATGTAATGTAAACCTTATGAATGTATCTAGTACTTACAAGGCTACTAAACTAATCGATATTTCAAGACTTGATCCTTTGTGATTCTTCAAATGATATGTAATAATGCACCGACTCTTGGCTTTTGGGGTCGGGGTGTTATAGTTGTTATCATAAAACGATTAGCTCAAACCTTGGATACTAGATTTAGGTAAACTTAGATTAGAGCACATAACCCTAAGATAGACTTTGAGGATTAGTATGGAAGAACTTCCTAGAATTTTTCTATTGTAGAGACTTTTTTATTTTTCCAAGTAATACATTCCTTTCTAGATACGAGAAGGTAGAGGAGGCCCTTGCACAGATTTACCTAGGGGTAAAACCCAAAAACAACACTATGAGATATACTCGAACGGGAACTGGTGCACAACAATGGGCCTTGCTGTACTCTTTGTTATGACACTCCCGTGGGATTTTCAGAGGATAATTAACATTTTCTTTACAAACCATTATGAAGGTTTTATGAGTATATACATCCTCAATGAATTTTTATTATTATTATGGATTATATCCATTAACTGTTGAGTTTATGTAAATTGTTTTACAAATTTGGAATTATGTATTTTGATTTATAAACTAATATAGTTTATTCCATTGTTTCAAAATGATGCCTGGTGGAAGGAATGGACACTATATCAATGCACATAATCCATATAGGTATTTCCCTCATACTGAAGATATTTATAGTGGAGCTGGTGAAGCAACTGGTGTTGATCAACTTATCACGATACTAGGAAAACTCACTCAAGTTATGAATAATAACCATACCCGTATCGAGAACCCTAATCCACAGTGTGGAGGATCAATGTTTGGTCACTTTATTATGTAACAACCACCAACATTCAATGGGGGTACAAATCCACTAGTATATGAGAAATGGATAAATTCTATAGAGAAAATATTCCACGCCTTAGGGAGTATCGAAAGGGAAAAAGTTGTCATGGCAGTTTACCGCCTCACTATAAATGATGATCAATGGTGGTCCTCGATTCACAATAAAAAAGAAATATGATGAAGTATAAAATATGGAGTGGATGGAGATTAATGAAAATTTCATCGAAAATTGCATTCCTCAAGACCATCGAGCAGATATGGAAATACAATTTTTGAGTCTAAGGCAAATGTAGGATGATAATGTCGCAAAGTATGAATCGAACTTTACAATGTTAGCGAGGAATGCTGCAAATTATATACGTAACAAAAGAAGTAAGATTTTTCATTTCAATGATGAGTTAAAAACATTCCTCAATCGATCATTAGCCTCACCATCCTTCTTTTCCTATGAAGACATTGTCTCATGTGCTATCAAGACAGAAAAGGAATTATCTTAGTCTTATGAAAATAAAGAAAATACAGAGAAGAAGAGATCTACTGAACACTATAGAAATGGAAATAAGGGGAAGAAAGGAATAGTTGAATATCCATCTTGCAGTAGCTATGGGAAGAATCACTTGGGTACTTGAATGTAGGGAATGTGAGTCTGTTACAATTGTGGTGAAAAAGGCCACCAAGCTCATGATTTCAAGTGGAAGAAAGAGGTTGTTGGTGTTGAATGATATAATAGTAGATAAATGGGGAATCATGCGAATGAAATTCCTAAGAGTCAAGGGAACATAACTCAAAAAAGGCCAAGGTATCATGGATAATCTTATGCTATTACTACTGCTAAGGTTGAAGCTTCGAAAGAAGTAGTGTCAGGTAATTTAATCGTTTCCTCAAGTTTAGAAAATGAATTATTCCATTATGGATCATTGTATTATTTCATATCTTTCTAGTTTTCTAAGAAAATTAGATATTTAAAATTTTATTTAATAAGGGAGTTTTCAGTAAAAACTCCTAAGGGTTGTATCCTTGCAACAATGTTTTTTAAATTAGTCCCCATTAGGGAATATAAATGTTCTTTATCTTCTGATCTCATCATCATAAAAATGATTGAATTTGATATAATTTTCGGTATGGAATGACTTTCAAATCATGATTAAAAAATTTATTGTAATAAGAATGAGGTTACTATTATGATGAAGATGTTAAAGAACACTTTATCTTTAGAGAAGAATCGTCACCACCTGATTCTTTATCTAGATCCACCCCCAGTAGCACAACTGAACTCAAATATTAGGGAGGACGAGAATTAAATAACTATGGGTGAGGAATAGAATGTTCAAATATAGAATGTACCTATTGTGGAAGAATATTTTGATGTGTTTCCAGAAGATTTACCTGGACATCCTCTAGAATAATAAATTGAGTTTTCCATTGAATTAATTCCTAGATCAATGACCATATTGAAGACCCCTTATAGAATGTCCACTGTAGAATTAGTGGAACTAATGAAACAACTAGAGGAATTGAGTAATAAAGGATTTATTCTCCCTACTGTTTCTCTATGGGGAGCCCATATTATTTTCGTTAAGAAGAAATATGGACCTATGACGTTGTGCATTGACTACAGGGAGATCAATGCTATAACAATAATGAACAAGTATACCCTACCTCGCATTGATGATTTATTCGACCAACTTCATGGAGCTCAATACTTTTCAATGATTGAACTTTGTTCTGGATATCATCAGTTGTGTGTGAAGAAGGAAGACATTCTGAAGATTGCATTTCAAACTAGGTATGGGCATTACGAGTTTACATTAATGCATTTTGGATTGACTAATTCACCCTTTGTCTTCATGGATATAATGAATAGAGTTTTCACAGAATATCTTTTTGACTTGGTAGTGGTATTTATTGATGATATTTTGGAAAACTCCAAAATCTATGACGATTATGAAAATCACTTGACCATTATCACGAAGACTCCTAGAAGAAATGAATTATATTGGAAGTTTAGAAAGTGTGAATTCTGGCTTCTAGAGATTTCTTTTCATGGATATTTTTTCTCTAAGGATAGAATATATATTCATCTTTCAAAGACCAAGGCAATCCAAAAATGGCTAGCACTGATGAGTATAACTTAGGTACGCAGTTTTATTGGTTTATCAGGTAATTATATGCATTTTGTCCTTAATTTTTACCATTTGGATAACCCAATAATAAAGCTCACACAAAAAGGGGTTAAATTTTATTGGAAAAAATATTGTGAAGAATGTTTTGAAGAAGTGAAGAGAAGATTATTCAATGCTTCTATCATGACTGTACCATCAGGGAATGATGGGTTTTATATTTGCAGTGATTATCCAAAGAAAGTCATTGGTTGTGTCCTTATACAAAATGATAGAGTTATTGATTATCCATCACGCCAGCTCAAAATTAATGAGCAATACTATCCTACTCAGGATCTGGAGTTAGCATCTGTAATATCTGCTTTAAAGATTTGGAGACACTATCTCTATGGTTAAAAAATGTGTGATTTATTCTCATCACAAGAGTTTTTTGTATATTTTTTCATTGAAATAACTCAACATGAGGCAAAGAAGATGGCTTGAACTACTCAAGGATTATTATTTCACTATACACTACAACCTGGGAATGGCATATATGGTGTAAAATGCAATGAGTAGAATGGGTCATTGATTTTTTATCAATATTAGAGTTTAAAAGGATCCTATATATGTGGATCTAGTATTATGGATATGGGAATCAACATGGAAGGTGAAGCATCAATAATTTTTCCAATGGTTTCCAAACTATCTTTACTAGAGAGGATAAAGAGTTCTCAGACCAGTGATGAAGAGTTTCGAAAGAATATTGAAGCTATGAATGATGGGAGATTGAGTGACATTGTGTATGAATATGGAATTTTTAAATTTGTGAAGAGACTTTGTGTTCCCATTATACATGATCTAAAAGGGAATTTTTGGATGATTCTCATAGTTCTAATATCTCTATACACCCTTGGAGCACCAAAATGTATTGATATTTGAAGGAGATTTTTTTTGTTGTACAACATGAAGGGGGAGATTGCTGATTTTTTTTCAAGATGTATGGTTTTTCAATAAGTGAAAGATCGAAGGAAACAACCTGGAGGTGTCATGCATCCTCTTCCCATACCTGAGTGGAAATGGGATAATATTACGATGGACTTTGTTATGGGACTACCAAAGACTCCTAGAAAGAATGATGCAATATGGGTCATTGTTGAAAATATTACCAAGTCACCACATTTTAATTTTATAAGATAAGATTTAACACATAAACATCTAGAAAGTCTATATATTAATGAATTTCTATGACTTCATGGAGTACCCTTATTGATTGTTTCTGATCGTGATCCCTGTTTTACATCCTGATTTTAGAAAAATCTTCAGAAATCCCTGGATACTGAACTTCATTTGAGAACTGCCTACCACCCCCAAACTGATGGACAATTAGAACGGACTATTCAAACCTTAGAGGACATGTTGAGATCATGTTTATAAGACTATCAAGGTATGTTGGGTCAATATTTACCTCTGGTAGAATTTTCCTATAACAATAGCTTCCATTCATGTATTCAGATGGCACCATATGAAGCGTTTTACGGAAAGAGTTGTCGCACACCAACCTGTTGGGTTTATGTTGGTGAAAGAAAACTCATAGGGCTTGAACTTGAGGAGTAAATTATAGAAAAAGTTAAATTAATCCAAACCCACATCAAAGCTGGTAAAAGTAGGTAGAAGAGTTGTGCAGATAACCAAAGTAAGAATTTGGAATTTCATGTACGAGATCATGTTTTCATAAAGGTATCCCCCTGGAAGGGTGATATACATTTTAGTAAGAAGGGAAAATTGTTTCCTGGGTACATTATACCTTTGGAAATTCTACAAAAAAAATTGGGTTGTAACTTACTGATTATCAATGTCACCAAGTCTCTCCAAAGTTCATGATGTGTTCCATATATCAATGTTGAGAAAATACATGCCTGACCCAACACATGTACTCACCTATGAGGAGTTAGAATTGGAACCCAATAGATCTTATTGTGAATAGCATGTCAAGATTCTTGATACAAGAGAAAATGTGCTGAGAAACCGGATGACTCGTTTGGAAAAACATATATGGAGAAACCATAAGATGGAAGAGGCAATGTGGGAACCTAAGGAACTTATGAAAAAGAACCACCAGAGTTTTTTTATGAAGTAATATTCTAGAAATTTTGAGGTTGAAATTATTTTATGGAGAGGATAATGTAACTTCCAAAGCATCCATGGTACGCTTCTCTTTGAATAATAGAATACAGTGTGTAGTACGCAACTTCGAGTTCTAACACACCGCAACCAATAAAACTAGCCGATATGAATAGTAACACACACCTTTTTAAATTTTATAAATTTTATCTTTCAAAATGGACTTCATTTTTGGATTCAGAATATAGAAATTAGCTTTGGGTGAATTTTTGGTATTTTTCTGAAAACATTCAATTTTTAATGAATAGTGATAATACTGAGTTATAGTTTAAAATCGAATTTTTATTTAAATAATTATTTATTTTATTTAAATTTATTTTAGGTTAAAATAGATATATAATACCTATATAAGTTCATTGTAATTCTTTGGATTCATTTTATAATAATTTTAGATATTTAATAATTTTATTGATCATTTTACCGTCTTTTACCCATCTTTGAGGAGAATTTTCAAATTTAATTAAAAAATAATTTTACCACTAATGTGAGTTTAATTTCAAAAATCCTAGATAGAAGATTGATATCAGTAAGTATATTTTGGTTCAATCAGATGAAAATAATTTTGGTCAATAGTAACTTTTTACTTTTATTTAACACGGTTAAAAGTAAATAGGGCAATTAAGGTGTAAAATTATATTATTATTACCCTAAAACTTGTCATAATTCTATTGGATAAGTATAATTTGACTAAAAAAACCTTATGAATAAAATAGGATCCTTGTTTTCCACTTGTATTAGATTAGGACATTTAGTATAATTTAATTCAAAGAAGAGTTAAAAGTGTTAAATTCAATGTTTCATAACTAAACCATTTTTAGTATAGAGATTCATATAAGATAAATTAGACAATAAATATTCATTATAAAGAAAAAACTATTTCCTACATTTTTGTATTTTATTTATATTTTTTAGACATTAAATAATTTAATTTATTTATGACACAATGATTATGCAGTAATTACCCAATTAATGAATTATTAAAATTATAGATACTATAAGTATCCAAATAAATGTAATTTGAGACATTTATGAACTCCATTAAATTTATCGACTAATATTACATGTTAGGGTCGTTTATATGAATTTTTTTTGATGTAATAATTCTGTTATGAATTTAGAAAAAACAAAATACCAAATAGTGTCCAAATTGACATAAAAAGAGTTTTTAAAACAAATATTATATTATTAATTGAGATTCTATTCCTAAAAACCTAAGGATCCACCAATAGTCTTATTTAATGATTTTTGTTTCATTAATTAACCACTTTGGGTTCTCTTGGAAGCATATAGTATGTTTATTAACCATATAATATAAAAATACAAAGAGACATGGTAAATGTCCAACTATTTAACTAAGTGTTAAATCTAAAAGATAAGTTTAATATAGTGACCCAAACCTATCTAAAACCCATTGTATAAGTGGTTTTAGACCCACCCCACCTTATCAATTAAATAAGTTTTTTTACCCATTAGAAACCAAAAAATATTTTATTATAAAATAATATTTCTATCATTTCCTAAGGTTCCCCTCACCCCTCTTATAAAAGGTCACTTCCCCTTCTCTATACTTCACAGCTTCAAAACCATTTGGCTCAGCCAAACCCTACCCAAATACCCTCTCAATTTTCCTCTCTTTATCCTATAGGACTTACCCTAGTCAGAAATCCATCCTAAGGATCCCTTTTGATCAAATCAAAAGGAAGAACCCGAAGAAGAGGTAAATATTTCATCACCCCTTTCAAGTTATTTTCTTCCTCCACTTATTCTTTCTTTTTTGTTTCCATTATAAAATAATATCTCTATTATATTATATATATTGTTATTTTATTATAAATATGGTACAACCATATTCATTATTCTATCCATCCTATGAATTACAAGTCACCATACATGCGTACGTACGGCTTACTGTCTCCACGTCGTGGTGTAATTGTTATTTAATAAATTATTATTTGGATGGGTATAATAATAATGCGTAATTGATGTTAAAAATAAACATAACATGAAAATTATTCTTCATATATGATATTACATCCAATTTTGTATTATTTTAATATCAAAAGAATGATATTGTCGCTCGTGCGTACGTACGGATTACTGCCTCCACAAACGCGATGAGATTCATTCCCCAACATATCCATTAAAGACTAGATTTCATTAGATGATTAAAATTAATGATTAAAGACTTATTATAATTTTGAATATGAATAATATACATCCTATCCATAACAAATATTACTTACCTATCAAATCATATAAAATAAAACGAATTAGTTAACACCTGAAACGATGAAATTACTAAGTTATTATTGACAAAGCAATGTTAAAAGATCATATATGATATAATATTAATGTATATTATTCTTTTATAATTTAATAACAATTATTTCACCCTTATTGAGGATGTTAACCTACCATCGACCAAGGAAAAGTACAAGGTAAGGGTTAATTTCACAATCTCTTCACTATCTGAGGTTGATTATAGGTAATTATCTACTAGGACCTATTTATCATCCTCATCCATGCTTATTAAAATTGTATTTCAGAACATTTTTACTATTTAATATACAATGGGTTGAAGTCATTTATACCCATATTTGACCTTGTATGTTTTTAAAGGAATTTTCCGTCATTTTCTTAACAAGGTACTTTATGACTTTTTCGACAAAATTAATGTAAATTATATGGAGGGTGTGGATATTTTACACATTTATAACATCATAGAATATTCACTTGAAATATTATAGGAATATTTTCAAAATAAATATTTTCATAAATGATATCAAAATTGAAATATATATATCTCAGAAAAAGGGTTTTGATTTCATCTATTTCAACATCCTTTGATGGATTTTAAGCTTATTTGAATTTGATTTATTATGATACAAAACATCCATATTGTATTAAAGGGTTTTTAATACGTTTGACTGTGTATGTGTTATATTTCCACCATTAATGGTTTATAGATAAATTATTGACAATTCATATGCTAGTTTAAATATAAATGTTTATGTTTTGTTTAAACCTTTTCATATGAGGAATGCATTGGACTTAGTAAGTGACGGGTGAAGCCCGCTATAGCTCTTCAATGAATCTGTTGGTCTCATGAGAAAAACTACTGTCTTGGTACAAGACCATGACAAAATCTTATCAGTAGTCTTGGCATAAGGCCTTCACTATGTGGGTATGAATGTCTGGAATTATTCATGCCATAATTATGAATGTGGATATTGATATTGCATTTTTTTTATTCGACATGTAGAATATCCATGTGAATAATTAAATGGAATTATTTTATTTTTATCTTTTTCCTATTATGACGATGTTCATGTTTAAAAGGATTTTTTTAGTCTCATACATTTCCTTAAAGGTTTATTATTATTTATGAATGTTTCAGTTATATTGTTATCCTTACTGATCATCTGAGCTCACCCCTTTCTATGTTTTATTTTTCATAGGATGCAAAGAATTATATTATGACTGAACTAGAGGGATAGTCTATGGGAACTCAATGTTGTCTATGGAAACAATCTTGTTGTAGTTTTCCATTTTATGTTGTAATTTAAAACTTATGAATTATATAGTACTTCCAAGGCTACTAAACTAATCGATCTTTTGAGACTTGATCATTTGTGATCAATCCAATGATACGTAATAATGCACTGACTCTGGGCTTCTGGGGTCGGGGTGTAACACGAATAATTCCATTTACGTATTCACAAGTATATTCAACTAATCAAATAATCTAGAAAAAAATCAACACATAATTTCAAAAGGATGGAATGCTTAATTACGAATATCATTACCACATAGTCAAAGGCCTCATGTAAAGACTAAAAATAAGATTTTTTCAATGCCTTTTTCCAAGACACGAGATTGAATTATGAGACCTACTGATGCATCGTTGAGCAATATAAGGCTTCAACTATCACTTACTATGTCCAATGTATTCTTCATATAAAAATGCTGAAACATAATCTAAACATTTGTAATAAAACTAGCATACAAATTGTCAATATTATTACAACAAACCATGAATGGTATAAAAATAGCTCATCCACAGTCAAATATAACTCATTCAATACAATATAGAATATTGTATTATAATAAATAAATCTCAATCGAGAATAATAAAAGATATTTACATAGAGGAAAATAATCATCAAAACTATTTTAGAGAAATATCCCACTTTTCATGAAAACATTATAAAGTCTCAGTATTTATCAAGAATCCATTTATAATAGATTTTTTAATCAAAGTGTCTGATACCACGTATAACATTTTAAAATGAAATTTAATTTTAAAAAATTAATGTCCATATAAAAAAATTTCTTCCACTTTTTGAAAAAACAATGACTTTAATGGAAATGATTTAGAAGAATAAATTTTTAAAACATTTAAAATGATATTTTAGTAAGAGTTCCAAAAAAAATTGAGATGCTCAAATAAAATAATTGAGGTAAAAAATACAATATAATATCACTAAAATAAAGGGATTCATGATATACTATGTAAAAATATAGTATATAAACCATATAAAAGTAAATTGGTGCATAACAATAAAGAATTCTCAATGGAATGTAAGTTAAGATGAAATCCCTTATAAAGGACGTATCATTAGGTTAAGGATAAATCAATGAAATAATTATGTGTGAAAATTTTAAATATACTCAATATGAATGGATATTCAGGGTAAATAAATCAAGGAACATTTACATATATTCTTGTAAAAACAACACCAATGACTTGGATGTTTACCTCAATGAATAGAAATTGAGTTAAAACTACTCTTATCAAGTTCAAATTGATGAATTGATAATTTATCAATGAAGTTATTATACGTATGAAAAGTATATCCATACTAATGGGAATTTAAATTACTAAAGATGAAAATAAACAGTGATTTCAAACATAATCTTGGAGTAAAATAATCAATTAATTTTCATACAACCGAATGAGTGGAAATTGAAATTATAAATTTCTTTACTGATTTAGTAACTTATGAAACTAAAAACCATGAAAGAATTTTTATACAACGATGATTTAGATAGCCATTAGTTAAATTATATTACACAAAGAAAAAAATCATGTTCAGTAAATACACCACACTAATTTTAATAGTGGAAAATATATCACGAATCTCACTGGAATAAAACTGAGATGAAAACGCCTAACCTGACACTTTTCCATAGTATATTGTAGGTTAACCTCTTGTATATCAGTGTAATCATTTTTATTAAATAATAAAACAATAAAATACCTAAATATGATATCATATATGATATTCTAATATAGTTTTGTTAATGATATTTCAATAGTATCACAGTTTTTCGTATTAACTGATTCATTTTCCTTTATATGTTTTGTTACGTAAGTAATTTTTGTTATGCATAGAATGTATCTGATTCATATCCAGAATTATATTATGTTTTAATTATTTTTTTTAAATCATAAAATAAAAAATATTCTTTAATGGTTACAAAGGGGAATGAATTTGATCATGTTTGTGGATATAGTAATCTGTACGTACCATGAGCAACAATAACATTCTATTGTTGTTAAAATCATATGTAATTGAATGGTATATCATATATAAAGAATTATAATCATGATTTATTTATTATACTCATCAATTTTACTAATTATTATACCCATACAAATAATTATGTTTTGAATAACAAACTACACCACGTTGGGGAGATAGTAGGTCGTACGTAAGCACATATGGTGTCTTTGGCATTCATAAGATGGACAGAATAATGAATATGGTTTTACCATATTTATAATATCATAGTATTTATAAGGTACTGGAGATATTATTTTCATATGGAAACAACAAAGAATGTATAAATGGAAGAATAAAATAACTTTGAAACAGGTGGTGAAATTATTACCTCTTCTTCGGGTGCTTCCTTTTGATTCGATCAAAAGTGATCTGTAGGATTGATTTCTGAAAAAAGAAAGGTGACTAGGATGATGTTAGGCTAGTTAAGAGGATATTTTATTGGGGGTTTGTTGAGCCAAATTTCAATGGAGGTGTGAAATTAAGATAAGGGGAAGTAACCTTTTATAAGAGTCGTGAGGGTCACTTTAGGTTAAGCTTGAAATTTTATTTTATTACATAATCATTTTTGGTTTTTAATGGATCAAAATGGATTTAGTTCAAGGATATGGTGGCTATGGGTCTAAATACCATAAAAAATATGTTTTATCCAAGTTTAGGTCACCATATTAACCTTATCATTCAGATTTAACTCTTAGTTAATTTGTTTAACTTTTTCCATGTCTTCTAGTATTCTTACACTATATAGTTAATAAACATAATATAAACTTCCAAGCTAACATTAAGTGGTTTATTAATTATATATCTCTCATTATATAAGTCCTTTGGAGGCTCTTCTGAACCGTTCGGATGCGCCTTCCTCACCGGTGACGACGCCGGCTCTTATGCCGAACCCTCCCCCCTTGGTGGGGGAGGGGGAATCGTCGTATCAGGGGAGAGCGAGATCCTTCAAGCCGTTCTCCAATCCAGACTTTCTTCCTTCCTTTCTGAAAATTTCTCTTATCCCTAAAGTACCCAATTTCATCGATGGTCTTCCGAATCTGCCTATTTTGTTATCAAAATTTACAGAATCTTCGGCTTTGATGAATCATACCCTGGTGGTGCGGTTCAAGTATAGAAGGCCTTTAGTCGACGAATTTGACCGATTTGTCTTCGGAGCTTGGGACCTTCAGGAACATGCTGTGGTGGGGTTACTGGATAGTAAGCAGTTCATGATTAGGTTTGAATCAGAGGCTGATTTGATTCAAGCCTGGGCGAGGGCTCCGCGAAATTACAACAGATCCTGTTTCATGCTCCTGCGTTGGTCATTCGATCTGAATATGAATCGGGATCCACCTTCCATGGCGGTTTGGGTAAGCTTCGCTAAACATACCTTAAACTTCCAGAACCTGTCAATTATTCATATGTTGTATAATATGGTCAGTAGATACCTCTGCTCCGATAGCCGTACTGAGGCTCTTTGTCACCCTATTAACACTCGGGTGTGTGTTGAGATAGATATATCCCGTGTTCCCTTTGAGTTCATCTGGATCACGGTTGGTGAGGAATACTGCTGAAAACAATGGGTTGTGTATGAGAATTGGACCGAATTCTGTGGTTCTTGCATGAGGTTGGGTCACACAGATGAGTCATGTCATGTAGGATCTCGTGCTCAAGTGACAAGGGTTCATACTAGTGGGATGTCTTCTATCTTGAGAGCTATGGAGGTCTCAGAGAGCAAGTCAATGGATCTCTGTGTGAAAGGGGATCTGGCTCAGACTTCTGAAGGACCTGCTGTTAGAGGGAGAGACTCTTGAATGGATGAAGCAGATGGGGAGGCCTCTGCCCTTGGACATCGGAAGGTCTCCTTTGATGAGGGTGTCTTTGTTGGTTCTTCCTATTCTGGTAGGCCTAGGGAGAAGGAGGTGAATGGAGGGCCTTCAGTTGCGTTGGAACCAAAATAGGTGGGTACTGTATCTGGATCTACTTTTTTGTAGGTTTCTAACATTGACATGGCTAAGGCTGTGAATTGCCTTGATTCTATGGCCAGGCCTTTTGTACCCATAAGTAACAGGTTTGAAGTAATTGATGTGGATCGGCTTTCTGAGGGCCGAGAGGAGGATGTTTGTGCAGGAGTTGATGGGGAGGCAGAGGTCTTGGGAGACCTGTAGACTGTTTTCTTGGGGAAGGAGTGAGGTGCAGGCTATGGGGAAATTCCGAACAGTGGTGCAAGGTCTCTTTGTCTAGTTGAAGGTATCGATCAAAGGATGGGGGAGGGAAGCAGTAGGAATGTCTATGGGCTTTGGGTCAAGCTGTTCAAGTGAAGAATGATATTGATAATGGTAATGTCTTGGAAGATTATTTTTCTGAGGGTAAGGGGATGGACCCAGATTCTATGGATGGGGAAGATGTTATTTCTACTGATCAGGAGCAGAGGCATATTTTGGAGGGCACCGGGTCTCCATTGAGAGATCAGGTCGGGGAAGAAAGGGAGATGTCTGGGCGAGGAAAGGAGAACATGAGTCCTATAAATTTTTCATACAGTGAAATTGTCCAAAAGGGGAGTCAGAAGGTGTCTGGTGGGGGGAAATCAATACCTGCAACGCTGGGAAGGAGGCCACGGATGGATTATTCCTATCTTCCACGGCCGATGCAGACAAGGTGCGCCTCCAAACAGAATGGCGGAGTGGTTCTGGAGGTCATTAAGAGCAGTGGGATTAGGAAGGCACCCCCGGATATGCAGGTTCTTGAGAATCTCAAGAATCGAGTGCAAAGTGCAGGTTTTTGGAGACATTCTGAGTGGGAATCAGCTACAGGGGAAGAAGTTTCCTTCTTGGGAGTCGGGGAAGACTATTGGTAATATGATATGTGACTTCCTGTTTTTTATCTTGTTTTTTCTGCGTGATTGTCTTTTTGAAGTGTTGAAGTGTTTGTGATTTGGTCTCGGGTATGCGGGTTTCATTACCGCCATTGATGATATTGTGAGTTGGTCTCTAGTATGTGGGTTTTTGACCACCACTGATGATGTTGGATCTTGTTTGTATGGTTATAGGTAACCCATAAACCGGCTTTTTAGAAAATGAAAAAAATAGATTTCAGGTCATTATATAAGTCCTTTGGATGAACCTTATATATTTAGGAATATTATATCATTTAATAATATAATATTTGTTTTACAAATTCATTTATGTCAATTATGACACTATTTAGTACTTGGATTTTGTAAAAGTCATAACGAAATTATTACTTAAAAAAATATTCATTTAATCAACCTCAATATGTCATAGTAATATATAAAATTCTTGGAATGAATCAAACATTTTAATTTACATTTATTTTGATATTTATAATATCAATTATTTTAATCATTCATTAATATGGAAATTACAGCATAATCATTGTGTCATAAAAACATTTAATTATTTAATGTCTATAAATTATAAATAAAATAAAATTTTGTATGAAATATTTTTATATTTATATTAAATATTTATAGTCAAATTTATCTTATGAAAATCCCTATATTAAAAATTTTTTACTTATGAAGATTTGAATTTAACACTTTTAACTCTCCTTTAAATAAAATAATAATAAATGTTCTAATCTAATCCAAGTGGACCAAATAGGATCATACATTATTCCTATGGTTTATTTTTGTTGAAAAATTTTTATCCAATATAATTAGGACATGTGTTCTAGTAATTATAACATCATTTTTACCTTTAATTACCCTATTTACTTTTAACTGTGGTAAATAAGTCAAAAGTTACTATTCACTAATAATTATTTTCATCTGATCGAGCCACATTTTAATAACTAAGTTCAAATAGGTGTCTTGGATTTTTTAAATTCAATTCCTAGAATTGGTAAAATTACGTTTTATGCAAATTTGCTAACGTGCCTAGAAGGTGTGTAAAAAACGCTAAAAATTCAATAAAATTTTATATATCTAATTTTATTATAAAATGGCTCAAATTAATTACATTGAACTAATATAGGAATTATTTATCTATTTTTAATTAAAATTAATTTAAATAAAATAAATAATTATTTAAATAAGAAGTCAGTTTTTTAACAATAACGCTGTGTTTTTCACTATTCCTCAAAAATTGAATGCTTTCAGGAAAATAGAAATTAATCACCCTAAGATAATTTTGATATTAAGAATTCAAAAATAATGTTTATTTTACCAAATCCAAAACATATAAGTTGCATTAATTAAATTAATGTTATTTCCTGTTGTCTAAACCAGAAAACATGTTTTTGAGAAGTAAAAACTATAAATAGATTGATATGTGTTTATGTCTAATTTAAAAGAGAAATTACATACCATGACCAACATCGTATTAAATGATAGAAATAAAATATACTTATAATTTTATACCATTAAAATATATAATTTAACACTATAAATAATTTTGATTAAAAAGGTGGGTTTCAATTAAAATATAGTATCTTTCACAATTCATTAGAATATGAAAGTTATCATAAAAACACCAAAAATTTATCCAAACTAAATTATTATGTCCCACTTCTAAATAAAAATTTTATTTCATCAAATTTAAAATCTAAAAGTGTCAAATATTGGATTAGAGAGTGTTCTCTATTAAAAGGCGGAGAAACTGCATTTAAAAAAAATACTTCTTTTATCTGAATAATTGAATTTTTTCTTATATTATGTATGTGAAACACAAAATATGAATGTTAAAATTATATGGGATATATATAAAATTCAAAATGTTATTATTACTTTTCATGGCTGCTTTTGAAATGGCTAGTTTGATATGTCGTGGTGTGCTTGAACTCAGTGTTGCGTACATCACATGCTATTGTATTATTCAAAGAGAAGTGTGTCATGGAATCTTGGGTTGTTATAATTGAGGGAGGGTAAATCAAGAATAATTTTTAGAAAACATTCATATATTTCGTTTACAATGATATATAATTGGGATACCCAGTGTTAGAAATCATTTTAATAATCAAATAATCAAGTACATGTGAGAATGTCAACCTCCATCAATTTTCGTACATAAAATAAGTAGTGATTTTTATAAATAAATTTACTAAAAAATGTACAATATAAAATATGAATATTTTGGAATATATATGGATCATTATTTGTTATATAATAGACACACCAAGGAATGGCAGATGAAATTACATTCACTATGTCCTGATATGAACTGATCTAGAAATTTTTCATTGCTAGATGTGATAAACTAATTGAAGGAGGAATATCACTATGTAATCCGAATGAGGTCTATGGGACTACACTATATGATTACCCTTTTCTATATATTTATCGGAGAAATATTATTGGTAAAAGGAATGAATGGTTTAATTAATTAATTAATTAATCCACTAAATATACTTCTAACAACCCTTTTATCTGAATGTTATGTGCAGACTTATTTTATCTCGTGCCTCGTGTAAGAAATCTATTCTACACTCAACAATGGTATCATTTTTATTATCTGATTTTCTATTAACATTTATCCAATTGTATATAATAAATTGTGTACATTTAGTATAAAATATATTTAATATTTATCCAATCTTAACTCTGGGAACACTAGGCATCGAAATCACACATTATCTCCGCATATTGATCTTTAAATATATAGAGAAATATATCAAATTATAAAAAGTAAAAAATAATGCCTCTATAATATTCTGTCCTTTATTCTTTTCATATTAAAAAAAAGACAACTCAGGATACTGATCCCACATCTGGTTCTCCCTCTTATAAGAGCTCTCATGCATATTCTCATACTGCCACAACATGTGATCCATGGGAATAGTCTATCCTTGTAGGGTCATCTCTAATCAAGCCAATATTTCCACTGGGTGATCCATAAATGTGTATTTTTTCCCAATTTCTAGTTTCCCTTGCTCTATAACATGTTTAGGGTCATACATGTATCTCCTCAGTTGTGACATGTTGAAGACGTTATTCAGATGATCTTGTTGTGGGGGTATAGCGAGGTGGTATGAAACATCACAAACCATATGAATGATCCCAAATAGACTGATTATCATCATGGATAGTTTTCCTCCATGGTAAAACCTCTACCATTCTATTAATGGGAATACTATTATGAAAATTTTATCTCCCAACATGTACTCCAAGTGACTATAACGTTGATCTGTAAAAGATTTATTGTCACTATGGGCTCTCTTCATCCACCCACGGATAACCCAAATCTTCTCTGTCATTGTCTACGCCATCTCTTAACCCCCAAGAGAAATCCCACAAATCTCTTTTTAGAGCAAGGGAAACCTATATGGTCTCCGATACAAGTAATCAAAAGGATTCATGGAAATGGTAGAGTGGTAGATGTAGTTTTATGCAAAGTCTATTAAGGGAATGTGATCTTCCCAACACTGTATGGATTCTAACTTGAAATGCATCAACATATCCTCTAATACAATGATATTATACCTATTATTTCCATATATATGGGGTGAAAGGATATACTAAATCTCATTTACAACCCAAATTACCTCTATAAGCCTCTCCAAAACCATCATGTAAATTGTACTTCATGATAAGATACAATCATTTATGTAACCCAATTTAGGAGAAAAATCTCCCTAGGATACATATGTTCCAAAATCTCCATGGAACTATGTGCCCTAATAGTGAGGAATTTTGTTGGATTAAGGATTTGGTAAATTGTTACAGAGATGGATTCATGGTACGTCACTATCTCTGGAATCCATGTCAAAAAATCCAATGGATATGTCATCCCACATCCACTCTAAGATCTCAAGGGGTAGAAGAAACAATCCATAATTTGGTTCTCAACCTTCACATAAAGACAGGCGAGTTATAAAGAGGCAAACTCAAAAAATCTCCATCACATACTGGACCACCGAAACATCCACTAAATTTCTATGTACATCTTCCACAAGCATATATACATATGTATGTGCGAAATGTATATATCATGAATCACCTCCCCCCACATCATGACTCAGGCTACCATGTGTACTTGGAAAGGGATTATGTGAATCCCTCCTTTATAATATCTATCTACTGAATCCCATGTAGATATCCTGTAATGAAAAATATCACGGTTTATGTATCATAGTAGGGACACTATCACATGATTGAGAAGGATGGTAGTAAAAACCATCAACTGATATAATTTTGTACCCTCTTGATCCACCAATAATAGCTGTAAGGAATCCAATTACTTTGAGGCCTCATAAAGTAAGAGCTCGTTTCACTACCAACTATGGACATATTCTACTATGTTAACCATCACCTTATTATAGACTATCCAAAATTTATAGTCCTTCATGAACTCCACCCAAAAAATCTATCCCATGTTCATGTTTCTATGAATGAAGACGTACCATAGACATTGATGGTCTGAGTGAATATAATGAATAACCGCCAAAATGTAGTTCATCCACATCCTTACGGAAAATTCAAATTCTTCTAGATCTAGTTCATCGGTCACATAGTTCTTCTTGTGGGGCTTCAACTAAATCAACTCATATAAGCTAACCTCCAACCACCCTATCCACGTGTAGCTGAGACATGATCATGATGAATCACAATACACTCTATACTAAATTCCATCCATTGTAATTCTCATCATAGGATCACTTTTCTTCTACAACCACAACTCCTAAATGGACCTGTGGCACTGATAATTCTCAGTAAGGACAACCCTATCCACATCTGGGCAGTCAAAGGGGTTGTAGTCTTAGATAATTATACCATAAACCTCACGTACTACCAAAAAAATCCATGAAAACATCACACATAGTAAACACTATTCGGTGGATCCCAATATAGATCAAAATCAATCTTCGTTGGGTCCATGGCTAATCCATGCTTTAAAATGACATGCCTCAAGAAGAGAATATGATGTATCTTTAAATAGCACATAGATATCATACAATAATTTTAGTGCTCCCAAATAAAGTCTAATGTAAACCACATGTACACTAAATTCTCATCCTCAGACATGAAGTATATGATTATCCCATCAATGAAGAAAACAAAAAATTGGTCAAAGTAATGCTGGAAAACCATGTTAACTAAATTCAAAAACATGGTAGGGGTATTTTCCACAACAAAGGACATCACCAGAAACTCATTATGTCTATAGAATTCTAGGAATTCTAGATTCTTTTTATTATCCTCACAATCCCACAATTGGTGTCAGTCGGACCAGAAATCAATCTTTGAGAAACATCTCATGCCTTGCAACCGAACAAAGAGGTCATAAATCCAAGAAAAGGGATAACTTTTTTAACATGGCATATTTGAGGTCAAGAAAATCCACACAAATCCACAATACCTCTTCTACCTTTTCCATGAACCAAAAAAGAGTTTACCAAGGTTTAACACTATGAATTTTATTTCCCTTCCTACATAGACCCTCACACTGAACCAATAGTTATCACATCCCTGTAGGTTTATCATTCATGCTAGCACAAACATGGGGTTGTCACTTGTTAATGTTCATATAGAGGTGCATCTCATGGTTGCGAGGTTACATAGAACAACACCTTCTCCACCTTCATTAGTGGGGTATAAACTCATAACTCCCACTATTCTAAGGGAAATACTAGAAAACTAGTAACTCGATTGTAACCTCATTTGAATGAGTTCAACCTAATCTATTTGGGGATCACTCCTCGTCACGGAGAAAAAATAAATCCCACAACCTAGAAACACTTTTACCCAATAGAATCAAACATCATAGAATTTATAGTTGAGGACTAGTTCATACTAAGGGAAACATCGTAGGGCCACACTTCCACCGTGGAAAAATTTGGTGTGAAGATCTCTCTCCTTCACTCCTCACAAAGTATGTTCACCCCATTGGTTGAAATGTGTGACCACTTATCCTCTCTACAAGAGCCTACAATATAAGAGACAATAAAAAGGAGCCCCCATAGGTATTACTAGGTCTTGAACAAAATATATGAATAGGTAAATTTGTCTTTTCACTCTGTGCTAAAAACTGTTGCAAGAGCATTAGTGACATATGTCATTTCATGATCAATACTTGAGCCTACTGACCATAATTATCATCTGATGAGAGCTCATCCATTCCCTTTATTGCCAAATCTCGTAAACTGAGGCCTACTTCAGTACTTCATCACACCAACCTTCCTGGTTTAGATTAGTCAAAGGGACTCTTCCACCACATTTTGACATGATCCTATTTAGGAAACACTAAATCACCCTTATAATTTCATATTGTGTTACAAGAACATGTTTCAGTGGGAAAAGGGTCCCTCTCAGCATTATGTATAGATCCATTCCCTAAAAACACTATCACATGGATCTAATGAATCCCAATTACACATTTTAATGGTTTCACTAAAAATACCTCCAACAAATGGGTTTCAATCTAAGTGGGATATCTAAGGCACATGATTTGGACTGACCTCAACTACCATATAATGGATTCTATATCAACATGTTACTAGGGTAATCTCTATTTCCAAATCCGTAAATGACCAGTCAACATGGTTATGTCATATATTTTTACAGTCAGAACCAACTGCAATATGATGAAGAGTGTTGGTTGTGATTGAAATAATCAGATTTCCCAAGATATGCATATGTCTAAGAACATAGATCTCCATCTCTATTCAATCCTCTTCAATATGTGAATTTGTCTCATCAAGGAACCTCAACGGCCTCTATCTCTATAACTCATAAAGTTAACTGAATATGTGAACATCCTCAACCTACTATTCTAGCATGATATGATTCTCGACCATTGGTGGTGGTTCTACCTATCCACATGGATGAAGGATCTCATGGGTGGAACTTGAACTGAGGCCCTTTTATCAATAGATCAGCATCACAATATTGTACATGAATCCTGTAAGGTAGTCATCATAGAGGCATCTTTACAATTTTAAAAATTATCTACCACATTAGGATGAGCATATATATATAAGAATACTTAGATATCTCATTAAGGACAACCAAATTCTCAATCCTACATGATAAATATTCAATTGATCCCTTTAACCAATGTATTTGTATTCTTGAGTCGACAAGAAGGTATTCAAGGTCCTAGTGACTGTATATTTTGGCTATCGGTACCATCACTGGAATCTCTGTGTAAGGATTTTTACTCAAGACATTTTAGTATTGATTCCCAAAATGCCAGCCAAATCATGACAAGGGGACTACCCCAAACATCGTCCCAATGAATTAATTGCTCTGTTAAAAATCTGTCATGAACCGACCCAAACTGTAGATCAAGAAACAAACGCCCGAAGCCAAACTCAATATACTAGGAGTGGTGAAAAGTGATGAAATTCATAACCAAAATACAAGGCATTTTCTTAGAAACCTATATGAACACATACAACCATATCAATATATATGTTCATGGGAGGAATATATAATAAGATGAAATTAAAAATAATGTATACCAAGCATGTAAATATTCTAGGGTGAATAGGAGTACGATAGTGAAAAACTAAAATTTAATGGATAAACATACATGACAAACCAGAAATATTTCCCAACCAAAATAACGTGAATGTAAATTGTTGAGAGATCCCAACACTTGATTTCCATGTTACAACCAAGATACATAGTCCCAAGAACCCAGTATCTCTATTCTCATATAAAGTCACTACCAATGTATCTTAGTCTACATAAGACATATAACGTGTGGGAAATTCCCATATATGGTTGACTATAAACATACCTGGTAGGACCTTTTGAATGATGAAGGGGTAGTAGAAATAGTTACAATAGGAATAGAAAAACAATAAATAATAAATTGGATGCAACTCACCCGAAATCGAGACAAATAGTATCATCATCCCAGAACAAGGATATCAATATAGTTTTTAGATAAACTAAACATATAGTATTTTTCACCCATATTAAGAGTTTATCCTCATCCAACCACGTGATGCTATGAAAAAAAATAACATGGAATAACTCGTGTGTCTTTGAAACCTATGAAATTAGAGTAATTGAATCCAATTGAATGTATACAATATATATATATATATATTCTCATCAAATAGAATCTGAAATGAGCGAGTAAGGGGGTCTTCATCTCATAGTTCACCATAAAAAAAGATTCATCAATAGTTTAAGAAATACTTCAACGATGTTGATCATTTCGCGTGTCTTCCTAGAAGTAACACTGTAGAAGACCATACCTCAACAATATGACACATAGTTGAGGGTTAAACAATTTACATGCAGAGGTCAAGTTTCCTACTATATCAGGGCATGTCATTAAATATGTATTTCTAGAGGACCTACACCCTGATGCATGAGGGGCTTCAACTTTATAGGTTGAGGACATGATCACTGGTGTGATAGGGGGTTACACATTAGTCATCAAGGACCCATATCCAATCTAATAGGAGGATATGCTTAGTAGATATAGGAATCACCGCAAGGATGGTATGGGATTCAATCTATTTTTTTAGGAATCATGCCCTGGTGCAATAGGGGTGTTCCACTATAGTGTCATGATGACCCACACACTATCCGAGAGGGGGATACAACTTGGTTGATAGAGGAATCATGACCCGGTCCATCAAGGGGTTACCGTTATGGACATCAAAGACTTGTTTCCTATCTGATATGTGGGTTCCCATCAATAAACTAAAAACCTTCACCCATGAAAATTAGGGTGATTGGTTCCACTATATTGTGTTGGGAGCCATGACCTTGTGTAATAGGGGGTTACACATTGAAGCCTCGAGGACCTATTCACTATTAGGTAGGGAGTGGGGATTCACTCAGTATATAGAGGAACCGCGTCTAAACTGATGGGATTTTCCACTCTATAAATTACTATTTATCCTCCACTAGACCACAGTTGTTTCCTGCTACATCCTAAAAAGGAATCAGACCCGATAAAACTCACATAATATCAAAAAATAGACAATAAATGGAACCATCATATTCTATATAGAAAACACAAGATATTATACTCATAGGGCAATGTATGAGTCCAAATGAAAGAGGTATGAGGGTTTGATGTTTCCTAAAAAGGAACCAAGGGGTACATGAAATGTGAGGGACCTACAGGATGCATGGTCGTGCTCAATTTCCGGGTCATGTCCCTAGAGGTACACATATCACCAAACCATGTAGCACTACACGATGTGTATGGAGTCCAAAATTTGTTTCTATTCCAGCATTGTTCCCTAACCATGCACATTGTTCATTTTTGTATACTCAAGCCACTATGATGTACTTTTTTACATAAAGTGCAGCTTCAAAAAGGGTGTCACAAGTGTCTTTGTCCATTCCCATGTACTCAGGCACAACTAGTGTGCATGTCCATGTGCTCCTCAACATGGCTTGACCACCTTGAAAATAGGGACATGGTGATTTGGGAGTCAACACGACATTCCATCATAATAAATCTCAAAAACCCAAGTCTCTATAGAATAAGGGATTTTGGTTGAGTTTTGATCATTATACATGATATATTGACATGTTTTTTTGTAGATTCTTAGATCTTTTTATGTGATTCTAGATGAACCCTCCAAGGCTTTGGATCTCGAATCCATGCCTCCCAAAATCAATGACAAAGACTTGGATTCAACATTTCTGCCCATCATATCTATGAAAATTGATTCTTAATTTGTCTTTCATGTAACTCGTACTCCTTTTGTGTTTTCTTCTCTTCCACCATATGGGATTTAATTTTTTATAATAAAAATTATCTTCCATGACCCTAAATATAACAAAAAACATCCTTATTTTTTGAAACAATCCATTCATGTGAATTTTAAATTAATATGGTGGTCCAGTCAGGCACAATACCTCCTATCAATGTCGATCCAAGACCGTGAGATCTAATTATTGAATAATTAAATGAAATTGTGGGATGCAGGAACAAGAACAAAGTCTTAGTGATCATTTACAAGATTTATTTTCCAATTTTTGATAATGGGGATATGTAGGGTAAGAAAAAAATGAATAATACAATAAACCGATACATATGGAAAGTTCAGGGTTCAGCAATTGTAACAGATCAAAAAAGGAATGATTATGATAAATAAATTTAATCAAAAGGATGAAATATATAATTTTACAATTCATGACTATATATTGGATAGTTCATCATCGAATAAAATGAATTCCAATGAATGAAATAATTTTGTGCATTCAATCCATTCTGATCTGCCCTAATTTAATCATTCTTCATCTCCAGATGTGTTATGCCAATTGAATAAGGAATAACACACATGAATCCTCCCAAGATTTATTGAAATAACCCTAGAGGATTCTTCATAGAGATTTATTTGAAGGAAAAATATATTATATATAATTAATGAATGAATTAATTGATTAATAAATCTATATAATGTTCTGTCAATGTCTATTTTTTTTAATTCTCTACATTGAATTATATTAGGTCATACCTTTGGTAAACACCACATAACGGACTCAACAATTATCTCATACGTTTTATCTGAGCCTCCATTTATGTTTTATATCATTTTCCTTAATAATTTTTTGTGTGTAATATAAAATATATTAAATCTTTTTATTGAATTAATTCTTTGAAAACTGAGCCTCAGAATCATACACCATATTATTTCCTAGATCTATAACTACATATAGAAATATATAAAAGTATTAAAATGGATAACTAGGTCTCAACATAAAAACATTATAATAATTTTATAAAATTGAATTATAAATTTTCAAGAGCTCATGATAATTTCCTTATTTTGATCATGATAATAAATTTCATATAATTCAATTCAAATTTCTAATAAATATTATCTCCGGATATTCTCTTATATTATTAAAAAAGTATACAATTATATCATTTATTAACCAACATCCTATTATATGTTTAAAATTGAATCCCATTTATGCATTTTGAAAATTGTGTATCTAAATTCTTCTTGAAAAATCACATTTTAAAAAATATAAAAACTAATATAATATGTATATCATTTAATGTATTACTTTTTAGGAGAAGAAATCATATTTGATATTAAATATGATAATTCAAATTCATTAATATTCTATGAAATGTAGATAATATAATATATATTTCTAACACATGTTACATAGCTCTCCTTTTCCAATTTTCCTCCTCTATATAATAAAATCATCTTAAGCATCCTCCAATAATTCCTACATGTTTGTTCCTTTGTTATTATTTATTCCTCATCTCAACATAACTTCTTATTCTTTCCATTCACTTTTTATGTATCCACATACATTTTAAATTTTTACTATCTCAACCAAGGACATTATTTATATCTCCTATTAAGGTAGATTTCATGTAACCTTCATTACTAGGATCACTCTCAAACCATAAAAATAAACATTAGGATAACTCAATAATATAATGAAACTCTTTAAAACGATTCACATAATTTGTTAACAATAAATAAAATCTTCTTCAAAAATTCCATTCAGTTATCTGATCCCCCCTTAGTATTTTTTTTCAACCTCGACAACTCAATTCAAGAAACATCAAATAAAATAATTTTATAAAAATGATTATATTGACAGAAAAATAAGATATATAATATTTTTTGAGATAAATTTTTTTCTTGTGGTTAAGTATATGTTGTATATGTTATCTTGAAGAGATCCCCTTTAATATGATAACTCATCCAACGTTTTCATAGATTTTTATATTAAAATAATTTTCATTCAAAATGGAAAATATAAAAAGATTTGTACTTATTGTCACATTTTGATAATAAAATCCAATGGTTGGTGGGGATCACTCCAAAAGTCCCTAAAATCGTACGATGGAGATGAACATTGATTCACAAACTTAATGACTCAAATATATCCTTTGGAATTACATTGGTAAAGATATCAAATAATTGTGCTTTCATACATATGAATTATAACTTTATATCTCATTGTCACTATCCTCTTAATAAAATGACACCTTATATCAATATGATTCTACAAAAATGACACACAATTTTCCTTGAGATAATAAATTTGAATCTAGTCATCACATGAAATTTTGAGTGTTTTTGTTTATTTCAACTTTCATGTCTTCATTCATTTATTTTATTCAGGTAATTTGTGTCCAATCACTTTTAGTACCCATATATTTTTATTTTGTGGTGGTCAATGTAATAAAATATATTTATCATAGTCCTAGATAACCTAGATTCTTCCTACAAAAAAGATTCAACATCTCAAGTTATTTCAAAAATAAATAAATTTTAAGTATTATTAACAATTATGTTTTAATTTAATTGATTCTTATTCAATATAATAGTTTTATGTAATTTTTCAATTGAAAAATAAATAAATTCATTTTATCAATATTGCTTTCAATTAATTATATCGGTTTCTTTAAAATTTAAAAAGTATTAATTATATAATTTTAATTGGATAAAATAGACTTCATTTTTTATTTCATAACAAGAAAATTTTTTTGTGGGGATTATTTGGGATTCAAGAATATTATTTGGGGGTGAAGAGTGGGAAATGATAAATTTAAAAATATATTATCTTTTTAAAAATCATCATGAAATATGTTAGACATTAAATTTTATGAAAACATTTTTCATATAAAATATTTATTTATTGAGTAATATAAATGATTTAAATACATTATTTCGTGTTTTGAAAATCATTAATGACTTTTTGGAAGTGAACTAATAATTTATTCTAATTAAAAATTATTTTTGGATCCATGTAATTAATAGTTTTGTTTTAATGATCCATTTACTATTATAATTATATAAATGTCATGTAACTTCAATTATATTTATTATTATCCAATTTAAATCCTTATAATCTATTATAATTATAATTTTGGTATAAAATTAATTTTACTCATGAAATGGGTTTTTTTCTAAAAAAAAAATTCATATGATTTTTGTTCATATTTTAAAATTAATTTCATAAATCTTTAGATATTACATTTTATAAAATAAATATTTTATTTTAAATTATAATTTTAAATTTCAAATGTGTTCTTTTTTATTTTTTGGTCACATAATTAAATTACCAAAGTCCAAAAAGAGAACGCATCTTTGCAAAGGATAAAATTAGTTAACTGTGGTTAAACTAAGTGAGGTGGCTTAAAATATCTCTAAAAAATTATTAAATTTGATTTTTTGAGTTTATTTACATGATTTATAATATTATATTAAATTTTGGGTTTCAGATTTTCCAATATATAGACTTTAAATTACATTAAAATGTTGATTAATTATATGAGTGTAACTGCACTCTCTTATAAAAGGGAACCTTTTATACTTACTTATTCAAAGATATGGAGCACTCTATTATAACCAATATCTCCTAAAATACCATTCCAAATCTCTTTAAAACATACAAGAGGCCATTGTCTTCTCAAAAGACACATCCTAGAAGTATTAAGGTGGAATACAATGTTTTTTATCTATAGAAGAGGTATAGGAACCAAAAAAAAATTCAAGATTATTTCTTTATCTACCTTTTTATAGTATAATATAATCATTATAAAAATATTTCATCTCTTTATTCAACATAATAAAAGATTATTATGATCATCGAACCACATTTTCTTCCAGTTTTCCATCCTATGGGTAATAAAAATTCCACATGTCCATATATATGGATTACTACCTCCATAATGCAATTTGTGTCACTTTACATCACCACCTCAAATGGATAGTTATGATTATTTAATGAATTAATATATAATTTTTTTTCAAATTATTATAATTTTGTATATATAATATGTTTTATAACTTATTATACTTCCATAAAATTGAAAATAATAACATAACACCATCTTAGGTGTGCACTATTACCTCCAAAAAGCAATTTGATTCATTTGGGTATTAAAGAAACACCCAATGTCACCACTATTTAGAAATATATGAGACATGTGGATACAAATATGTGGGTTGTGGATATCTTTCCTAGTTTGATACATGATTTTGTTTATTAACATACATGGAAATTACTAGTTTTTTTATAAATATTTAACATAATACAAAAACACATGCATGAATACTATAATAGAAAACTGTCTTCGTATACTCGATACAAAATCACTTGTCTTAGTGAAAGATATTCAATATATCTCATAAATATCTTCTCATTTAGTACACTTAAAAAACATAACCTAATTAATACCTTTCTTTATTACCTTGGGAAAGGAAACATAAGAAGTGGGGAGAAAAAATTATCAGTATGGGTAAAAAAGGGAGATACATAAGCATAACATGAACATATTGGTATTAGAATAAGATAATAACATTGTAAGATCGTACATAGAATATCAAATAACATAATTTAATTCATGGAATTATTATTGGAATATCATAACAAATTAATCATAAGATAATCAAATAACACAATTCATTATATCATAACATTGTCATAAGTCATGGATTTTAGGAATACTTATATAAATATAAAATAATTCCTTATAATTTAATGCTCATTTACCAAACATAATAGGTCACTTCATGGGGGCTACACCTACTTGATGAGACACACCACCATACCATGTGGTAGCCAATTCGATATTATAGAATAGGATCACTCCCCAAATAATTATAATAGATAATGTACATTACTATACTGGGACTCCTCCCCATTCCATCCATTTATATCTCAGTAGATATATAAATATCTACCCAATTTATTTGAGAGAGATATAGGTCCCACCCATCACACAATTGAAGTATACATATGTGTGGTAAAAAAATAAAAAATATTCAATCTATAATATAGCATAAAATGAAATTGGCGTCATAAACATGACATCATATTATAAGTAGTGTAAATGAGTTAGGTTTCATACTAATTAAATAATTGAATACCCTGTGAAAAGAAGTGGGTTTCATAAGAATTTTATCATGGTAATTCAAGTGGAAGTGAAACGGGCTTCATAAAAAATATTTCACCTAAAACATAAACCATTAAAATAATGAATAAATATGGTTCCCACTGAACATATCCAATTTAAAGTATAAACTATATCTCTTGAGTCAATAAGGTTTTCCTTATGACTTTTCCATTCCTTCTTGTTTTGAAAATCACAAACACCTTATCTTTAAGAAAATTGCTTTTATAAGGAAAATTGCTTTTATAAGGAAAATTGTGTTCTTAAGGAAAATCACTTTTATAAGAAAAATTATCCTTATCATATATTCTTTCATATTTTTCTTAAGTATAAGTTTCAGATTCATTTTCTCAGAATCATTGAAACTTTGATATAAAGCATTCTGTTTTAGGGTTCGGATTCTGGACAAGAACTATAAGGAAGTTTCATTCCGAATTCCGGATATGAACTCTGAATAAGTTCTATTCCAGATTCAGGATACGAATTCTGAAGAAGAATTCTCATTACGAATTCTAATGAAGAAATCTCATTCCGAATTCTCATTATGAATTCAAATGAAGAATTCCCATTACGAATTCTAATGAAGAAATCCCATTCCGAATTCTCATTACGAATTCTGAAGAAGAATTCTCATTACGAATTCTAATGAATAAATCTCATTCCGAATTCTAATTACGAATTCAAATAAAGAATTCTCATTACGAATTCTGATGACGAATTCTCATTACTAATTCTGATGATGAATTCTCATTACGAATTCTGATGACAAATTCTCATTATGAATTCTGATGATGAATTCTCATTACGATTTCTGATGACGAATTCCTATTCCGAAATCTCATTCTGAATTCACCTATTAAACAGAATCTGATTATCATTGTTTTATACACTCTGAATTTATTCACTCCGAACCTTCACTCCAAAGTTTCTATTCCGAACCTTTATGATAGAATTTAAAACGATGTCGTACTTTCTGTTACACTTGTTTTGTTATAAAACGATGTCGTCTGTTTTGTTATAAACTAACCGTTGTCTAAGTGACACGTGTACAGGTCCCTCCGATCTTTAAGGAAAATATGACCGTTAGAGAAGGAGCCGACCTTACCTATAAATAGGAGCTCATTTGAAAGAGCTCGTTGCGGTTGGCTAACGGATGGATGAACAAATTGGACTTTGTGCATACATGCTGTTGAAGTGATTTCTAGAGAGAGAGACTCTTATTAACTCTAAAAGCTTCGTGCGACTCTGAATGTTGGTGATTACATTCGAGGGCTTCTGGGGATAGGAAGACAGAGGTGCCGACTACCTTAAAGATCGAGTTCTTTCTTGCTGAGGAAGACAGAGGTTCCGAATACCTTAATGATCGAGGGCTTTCTTGCTGAGAAAGACAGAGGTTGCCAACTACCTTAAAGTTGAGGGCTTGCGGGGATAGCAAGACAGAGACTCCGATCTTCGTATTGAGGGCTTACCCTGGTGTGGGTAAGACATACTTGCTTGAATGTATAAATCAAGGGACCTTTATCCAAGGTTGTTGGATACCCTTCTCTTTGGGATAAAAGACTATTATCTTGTTACTAGTAGTTTTACTACTTGTTTATATTCTGCTGCAATTTGTATCTTAAGGAAAGTATAACTTTCTTATACTTCCTTATTTACTCTGATTCATTTAGATTCTATACTCTTTAAGGTAGAATCTCATATTGTAACTTTTGTTAAGTTTCAATTTCCGGAACAATATTTCCGGAACCTACTTTTGGAATCTATTTTCAAGTTTAGTTCGGTGTTAAGAGGTGTTGTGAATTTACTTAGTTTAAATTTGTTAAACTTGACCCTTTCCTTTTCTTAAGGAAAACATAGTTATTCTTAACTAACTTTAAAGGTTCCAAAGTAATTTTTAAACTATACAATTCACCCCCCCCCCCCTATTGTATATTGAGCATCTCATATTATATTTCGATCCTACAATTGGTATCAGAGGTTGGAAACCTCTTACTCTATACCAATCTTACATTTGGTATCAGAGCCGGTTACTGAAATACTTGTACTCGCATACAAGTTTTTCTTGCTCACTTTTCCATTCCTAACTTTGTCATTCCGATTTATCCATTCCGAACTTTTCTCATTCCAAACTTTGTGATTACGATTCTTTGCTACTAACAAGTTTGTGTGCAAAGTTATTTCTAGTATGGCAGAAATTAATGTTGGATCTATTGACAATCTAAATCCTACAAGACCACCTATATTTGATGGTAATGATTATGAATACTGGAGAGATCATATGAAGACATTTGTTATCAATACTGGAGTAGACAACATTGTTATGCTTACTGGTGATTATAAAATTCCTGACAAGGAAGTTAGAACCTTTACTAACCAGGAAAAGCAAGAATATCAACTCAACTATAAGGTACACAATACTTTACTATGTTCAATGACCAGAAATATATATAGCCAAATTTCATCTTGTGAAGCAGCTAACTGTATATGGAAGAAGTTAGAGGTTACACACTTTGGGACATATAAGGTGATTGAGACTAGAAGAGCTATTCTTAGAGCTGAATATCATGGCTTCAATTTTCCTTATGGAGAACCTATCTGTAAAGTTCAACAAAGGTTTATGACTATTGTCAACAGTATGCAATCTATGGGAGAAAAAGGTTTAGATGATGAAGCTCTTGTGGACAAGATAATTGACAGTATGCCCAATGAGTGGGAATCCAAGAGAACAACTATAGATGAGAACAGGAAGGTCACTCAAATTACTCTTGATGAATTATTTGGAACTCTTCTACAACATGAAACCAGAATGAAGAGAGATGCTGACAACATCAAGAAGAAGAATGTAAATGGTACTGTTGCTTTTACTACAACTTCAAATCAGATGAAAGCAAAGACTCCTGAGAGAGTAACCAGATCTAAGTCTAAGAAAGTAATTTTCCAATCCGAATCTAGTGAGTGTGAAGTCTCAGAAAATGAATTAGCCAATCTTGCTCGAAGGATGAACAAGATAGCTGGACAGAGAAACTTTCAATCCAAGTATAAGAAGAAGGACAGGAAAGATAAGAAAGATGGAGAAGTAAATTGTTATGAATGTAAGAGAGCTGGACATATTAGACCAGATTGCCCTATTCTCAGAAAGAAAGAAAGAAAGGAAAGGCATTCAGACAGGAACAGAAATAAGTATTATAAAGCCAAAACTAAGAAAGTTCTGAAAGCTAATGACACCTGGAGTGCCAGTGGTGGTGACTCTTCAGATGAATCTTCTGATTATGAATCTTCAGGACAGAAGAATCTTTGTCTTATAGCCAGATTTCCTATTAATAATCATTGTCTTATGGCTAAGGTACGAAATGCTGAATCATTGACCAATGTTTCTTTAAATTCTAATGATAGTAAGTATTATAACACTTCTGATGAAGAATCATCTTCTGATGAGGAAAATACTTTACCTACTTTTGAAGAAGTCTCTAGGTTTGCTGAACTTCTTGAGATTGAGAATTCCAAACTCAGTAAGAAACTTGATAAGGAAAATTCTAGGAATTCTATTCTTACAAAAGAGATATCAGATCTTTCTAAAGATCTTGATAAGAAAAATTCTGATTTTGAAAGTATTTCAAAAAATCTTGAGGAAGTAAGTTCTGAGAAGAATAAAATTTCTAAAGAATTAGAAAAAGTAATTTCTAATAAAAATGGTTTCGAGCCTAACTCTAGTTCTAAAACTAATGATTTTGAGGATAAAAACTTGGTTGTAAAACTCAAGTCCGAAATTTTTTCCTTAAATAAATGCTTATCAAACTTTACCCATGGTAAGGAAAATTTTGATAAGATGTATTCTCAAATACGACCTTTAAGAAATAAATCTGGATTTGGTTATACCCATGCAAAACCAGTTTTCAGTAACAATTATTTTGTTCCTCAAAGTGCCCCATTTTGCACCAAGTGTCAATGTGGTGGTCACTGGGCAAAGAATTGTTCCTTAAACAAAACCCAATCTCTAGGATTTCACAAAGCTTACTTTTCTAAGAAGATGTGGGTTCCTAAAATTTTATTGTCTGGAAATCTCGGATCCAAACACGTTTGGATTCCGAAAGTCTAATTTTCTTCTTGATTTCAGGAAAATAAAGAAAGTTCCAGCAACAATATATGGTACATGGATAGTGGATGTTCCCGGCACATGACTGGTAACAAAATATTTTTTGAAAAGATTATCAAAACGAAAGGAGGAAAGGTAACTTTCGGAGACAATGCTAAGGGAGAGATTGTTGGTATTGGTAATATTGTTCTTTTAGGTAAAACCTTAATTTAAAATGTTCTTTTTTTTAAAGGTCTTAAGCACAACCTCATTAGCATAAGTCAGTTATGTGATGAAGGTTACCTTGTGAATTTTAGGAATGATAAGTGTTTAGTACACAATTCCAAGGAAGAATTTATTCTCTCAGCCAATAGGCAAGAGAATGTTTACACCATAAACTTAGAAGACCTCAGGAGCCAAGATTTACCTTGCCTAAGTGCAATGGAAGATCACTCTTGGTTATGGCATAGAAGACTAGGACATTGTAATATAAGAAACCTATGTAAACTCTCTAAGAAGAAACTTGTTAAGGATCTACCGGAGCTAAGATTTGATTCTTCTAAAGTTTGTGATCCTTGTCAATATGGCAAGCAACATAAATCTAGTTTTAAGTCAATCGGTGAAGTCTCAACAACCGATGCATTACAGTTAGTGCACATGGATCTTTTTGGTCCAACACAAATTGAAAGTATTAGAGGCAAATACTATGTGTTTGTTCTAGTTGTTGATTACACTAGATTTACTTGGGTCTATTTTCTAGCAAACAAATCTGAAGCTTTTTCTTATTTAAAAAGTTTTAGAGCTCAAGTTAAAAATGAGAAAAACCTTCCATTGAAAACTATTCATAGTGATCATGGAGGAGAATTTCAAAATTCTGATTTTGAAACTTTTTGTAGTAAGAAAGGTATTACTCACAATTTTTCAGCACCTAGAACTCCTCAACAGAATGGTGTAGTTGAAAGAAGAAATAGAATTCTTCAAGAGATAACTAGAACCATGTTGAGTGAATATTCTATTGCTAGAAATTTCTGGGCTGAAGCTGTAAGTACTGCTTGTTATACTATAAATCGTGTTTTGATTAGACCTTTTCTTAATAAAACTCTTTATGAGTTATGGAATGGTAGAAAACCAAGACTTTCCTACTTCAAGTTTTTTGGTTGCAAAGTATTCATTTTGAATACTAAAGATAACATACATAAATTCGCACCAAAATTAGATGAAGGGATTTTCTTAGGTTATTCCACAACTTCTAAGGCTTATAGAGTTTTTAATAAAAATACTTGTACTGTTGAAGAAACAGTACATGTAAAATTTAATGAATCTGATCCTTTTGTTTTTAAACCATCTCAACTTACATCTTCGGATGTGTTTTCAAAAACTGATTATCAACCTTTGATAGAAGAAACTTCTGATAAGGAAATTGTTCTAGAAGATACTTCTGAGACATTTACCCTAGAAGACTTTCTACCCTATGTTGATGAACAAGTTTTACAAAACCCAAATCAGGTGTTCCTTAAGAATCATCCCAGTGATAGTATCATTGGTGATGTAAATCAACCTGTAAGGACTAGAAGTTCCTTAAGAAATGAAGTAGAACATCTAGCATTTCTTTCCCAATTAGAACCTAAAAGCACTGATGAAGCTTTAGGTGATGATGATTGGATCAAAGCAATGCAAGATGAACTAAATGAATTCGAAAGGAATATAGTCTGGACCTTGGTTGAAAGACCTAAGGAAACTTCTGTTATTGGAGTAAAATGGGTTTTCAGAAATAAATGTGATGAAAATGGAGTCATTGTTAGAAATAAAGCTAGACTTGTTGCTAAAGGTTATAATCAACAAGAAGGAATAGACTATGAAGAAACCTATGCTCCAGTAGCTAGACTTGAATCTATCCGTATTCTACTTGCTTTTGCAGCATTCTTTAATTTCAAACTTTATCAAATGGATGTGAAATGTGCTTTTCTTAACGGTTATGTTCAAGAGGAAGTCTTTGTTGAACAACCTCCTAGTTTTGAAGATACAAAATATCCAGATCATGTTTTTAGACTTACCAAAGCTTTGTATGGCCTTAAACAAGCCCCACGAGCATGGTATGATAGACTCACTGGATTTTTGCTTCAAAATATCTATGTTAAGGGAAATGCAGATCCAACCCTTTTTATAAAGAAAGATAAGAAAAATGTTTTTATTGTTCAAATTTATGTTGATGACATTATATTTGGTTCAACTCAGCAATCTTTGACTGACTCTTTTGCTAGTCTAATGAAATCTGAGTTTGAAATGAGTATGATGGGTGAGTTAACATTTTTCCTTGGTTTTAAAATTTCTCAAAAACCAGAAGGAACTTACATATCTCAACATAAGTATATTAAAGATCTTCTTAAAAAGTATGGTTATGACAACACTAAGAGTATAAGTACTCCCATTGGTACCTCAAACTCTTTAGATCTTGACGAAGCTGGGAAACCAGTAGATCAAACATCTTTTAGAGGTATGATAGGAAGTCTACTTTACTTAACAGCTAGTCGACCAGACTTAATGTTTTCAGTATGCTTATGTGCAAGATATCAATCCAATCCTAAGGAATCTCACTTAAAGGCAGTAAAAAGAATTTTTCGCTACCTTAAATGAACCATGGATCTAGGATTATTTTATACTTCTGGAAATGATTTTGTTCTAAAAAGCTTTTCTGATGCTGACTTTGGTGGATGTAGAATGGATAGAAAAAGTACATCCGGAACTTGTCATTTCTTAGGGGATTCACTAGTTTCTTGGTCCTGCAAGAAGCAACATTCGGTAGCTCTCTCCACTGCTGAAGCTGAATATGTAGCAGCTGGAAGTTGTTGTGCACAAGTGTTGTGGATGCAACACACACTCACAGACTATGGCTTGAGTTTTACTAAAACTCAAATTTTGTGTGATAACACAAGTCCCATTGCCCTAAGTAAAAACCCTGCACATCACTCCCGTGCAAAACACATAGATTTTAGGCATCACTTTCTTAGGGATCACACACTTAATGGAGATATTATTCTTCAGTTTATCGGAACGCAAGATCAACTTGCTGATATATTCACAAAGTCTTTGGCTTCTGATAGATTTGAATATATTAAACAGAAGTTAGGAATGATAACTGTAAGGTAATCTTCCTTAATTAACTTTCTGTTGAAAAAGTCTCCTTACAGTAATAAACTCCTTTTTATAGGGGGAGTACATTTGATTGTTTGGTTAACAAAGTTTTTCAAAATTTGTTTTCAAACTTTTCGGAATGAAGATTTCTGGAATGGAATTTCCGGAACTACTATTTTCCAGAATGGATATTTTCGCACAGAATACTTCTGGAATGGAAGTATTCGTATTGAAATTTTCTGGAATGGAAAATTTCGAACTGGTATTTTCATAACCAGATTTTTCGTACCTAGTTTTTTTTCTTTTTCGTATTTAATTTTTCGTATTGAGTTTTTCGTATTGAGTTTTTCGTATTTAGTTTTTTTTTCGTATCGAGTTTTTCGTAGTCATCTTTATATTACCCATTACGAATATCTTTCCTAAGCTAATCCGAAAGGTATGACTTCCTTACTCAAGTTTTCGTATTCATATTTTACTTGCTGGCATTTTCTTGTATTATGTTTTCGGGATTATAGTTTTCTTAATTTTTTGTTTTAATAAAACCTCAAAAACATCGGATTCAAGTTTTCAACTGTCAGATCTGATCGCAGCTCATTCCAACCGTTAGATCAACTAGGGAATGTCAACCGTCATCTCGTTGCCTATATAAAGGGGACCTAATTTCTAGTCCCACATCGGTTTCAAGCTCTCGCGTGCTGAAGCTCTGCCCCTCTGATTTAAGGCCATTCCGGATTTCAGTCTTCTCCGTTCCAAACTTCCCAGAGAACTTCTAATCCGAATGTCTGCAGAGTTAGAATCTCAAGAAATGTCTTCAACCAAGCCTATTTATCAGTGGTTAGTTTACAGAGAAAGGTTAGTTCATCCGACTTTTTTCAGCAACTACGATTCTATCATCTCAAAGAATATCAAGTTAAATGGATGGGAGGATGTTGCGGTATCTAAAACCGGGAACCAAGAGGAAGTGTACTCTGATTTGCTTGTCGAATTTTATGAATCCGTTTCTTTCTTTAAGTAAGATGATAGAGAGAAGATTTCTTTCAAATCGTATGGCAAGACATATAAACATACTTACACCAAGGCTGCAAGCTTGGTAGGGTTATGTTATGAAGGTGAAGCTGAGTTTATTTCGCATGTATTTCCAGACTCTTTGGGTAGTTTCAACAAGGAAAAGGCCATAGAAACTCTCGGATTGGCTGATGACAAGGCTCCGAATATTGCAAGTCTATCTACAAACATCCAGATTCTGGAATTATGGGTGCAAGGACTTATCGTACCGAGAAAAGGTGATAAGGATAGCTTGAAGAAGAGTGAGATATATATCTTAGATTTCATGATAAATCTAAGGAAGTTTAACTTGATGAAGCATATTCTTCTTAATATTGAGAATTTGAAGAAGGGGAATCTGAGAGCTCAGATTATTATGTATCCAGCAATCCTCTCCAAGTTGATTGGTCGATGTTTTGAGTCTTTTAAGGAGGCCTGCAAATCTAAGCCGAGAGTTTGCAAGATCATGCTGCTTAGTGATGGAATGCTTAAAAGAATGAATATAGCTTTTGACAAGAAGTCTGGAAAGTTTATTGATCTACCTCCACAAGAAGAAGTAGCTCTGAAATCTGCTGATCCGGAATCATCTAAGCCGGTAAGGAAGAGAAAGCTGAAAGAAGTGGTAGTCGAAGCCCAGGAACCCAAGTCTAAGGAAGTCCACTCCGCACCACCAAAGCCTAAGAAGAAGAAGACCTATCCTGATGAGGTTGTTACAAAGTGGAGAGCTGACAAAGAGAAGAGGAAAGAAGGGGATCCGCAGTTCGGATTGGACCCTGTGGAAGCTAAAGCTTTGAAGGAGAAAGCTGCTGATGAGCTCGAGAAACAAGCAAAGGAGAAGAAGCTTAAGAAGAAGATGTCAGAAGCCGAGGCTGTTCAAGCGTTGTTGAAGTTCAACGAAATGGTTTCAGCAACAATTCCAGTTCCGAGATCTTTCTCCCTGGAATCTCTACCTGAGACTCCAGGAAGAAATCTTGTTGCTCCGGAAGAGGCTGTTGCTACGAATACTGAGGAAATAGACCATGTGGAACAAGTAGAAGAAGCTGCTGAAGGAAGTAGTGAGACAAGAGATGTGCTAAAACAAGTAGATGAGTATAAGGGAACTCCTTCGGAACACTTATCGCTCCGAACATCTGAAGCTGAATCTTCGAAGCTAGTTACTCCAGCAATGGAAGAAGAGAAAGGAGAAGAAGAAGTTGCCTATCATGCAGAAGAAGAAAAACTTTTACATGATATTTCTCAGATGAAAAATGTAGAGGATACTGTTCAGGAAGTTGCTGATGAGGAAGATAATATTGTTCAAGTATCTGATAGTGAGAAGAGAACTCTGGAATAGGATTCTATTCCGAAAAAAGATAAGGGGAAGAAAATTCTTGCTGATACTCCGAGTTCAGAAAAGAGGATGAGAAAGGAAGCTGGTAGTTCTTCTAAGATGAAGTTGGAGCTTATTGAGGAAGAAAACTCTCCGAGCAAGATTTCAGATTCAGAGTCATCTTCGTTGGGGCATGATTTTGTTGTTCAGTCTTTGAATAAGTTGGTGGGAACCATTCCGACCTTCTCAAGTATTGATTCACGATGCTAGATGCTCCAACATGCGTTGAACCTGAAATCAGACTCTGTATCCATGGTTATGGATAAGTGTGTTGAGATTGAAGCTCAGTTCAAAAACTAATTTATTGGTTATGAAGCTCATAAAAGATCTTGAAAAAGGATGACAAGCTGGTCTAAGAAGACTGTGGAAAAGATGAGGCTTTTCGATGAGTTTCAAGATAATGTTAAGGATGCCTTTGAAACCGAGGACAAGAAGTTTAATGAGCTGATTGCATCCTTTGAAGAAAAGCTGACTGAAGAAAAGAACTTCTGGATCCAAGAAGTCAGGGATCTGAATGGGAAGTTGAATTCTGTTTCTCAGAATTGGAAATTTGAAAGGGATCATCGTATCGATTTTGAAGTAAGGATGAAGGCTCAGGAAGAAAAGATCCAAGCTCAGGAAGAAAAACTGAAGGCTCGGGAAGAAAAAAATTAAAACTTAGTCCGCAAGAATAGTCGACTTAGAGAAACAAGCAGAAGAAGATCACAAAGACTTGAAGAAGATCAAGACTATTCTGAAGGGCCTCATGTCTAACGAAAAAGATCCAAAATAACTCAATCCGATCTTTTTGTTGTATTTTTTTTTGTTGTTGTTAAGATTTCAAATTTAATGAAAGTCGTACTTGTTGTTTCTATTATTGTCATTACTAATCTTTCAGGTACTTAGTTTTTTTTCCATTCCCTCCAATTCTTTTTGAAAATCACAAAGGGGGAGAAGGAAAAGATCCTTAAGGAAAAGAGGAACTCTAATAAGAGTTTATCAAAGGGGGCGAAAGGAAAAATACCCAAGGAAAAAGAACTCTAATAAGAGTTTGTTTAAGGGGGAGTTTTTCTTAAAGAAGACCTTCTTATGAAATGTCACTCCGAAAATATGAATAAGATCCTTAGAGTTTCAAAGCCTAAGGGGGAGTTAGTCGTATTCATCTATATCCTTAAAACAAGGGAGATAAGCATTAATATATTTCTTTCTTCTTAGAATCACTGTTTTTCGTAAGGATGTTTGTGCTTTCCAAAAAGGGGGAGATTGTTGAGTCAATAAGGTTTCCTTATGACTTTTCCATTCCTTCTTGTTTTGAAAATCACAAACACCTTATCTTTAAGAAAATTGCTTTTATAAGGAAAATTGCTTTTATAAGGAAATTGCTTTTATAAGGAAAATTGCGTTCTTAAGGAAAATCGCTTTTATAAGAAAAATTATCCTTATCATATATTCTTTCATATTTTTCTTATGTATAAGTTTCGGATTCATTTTCTCGGAATCATTGAATCTTTGATATAAAGCATTCTATTTTAGGGTTCGGATTCTGGACAAGAACTATAAGGAAGTTTCATTCTGAATTTCGGATATGAACTCTGACTAAGTTCTATTATAGATTCAGGATACGAATTCTGAAGAAGAATTCTCATTACGAATTCTAATGAATAAATCTCATTCCGAATTCTCATTACGAATTCAAATGAAGAATTCCCATTACAAATTCTAATGAAGAAATCCCATTCCGAATTCTCATTACGAATTCTGAAGAAGAATTCTCATTACGAATTCTAATGAAGAAATCTCATTCCGAATTCTCATTACGAATTCAAATAAAGAATTCTCATTACGAATTCTGATGACGAATTCTCATTACGAATTCTGATGACGAATTCTCATTACGAATTCTGATGACAAATTCTCATTACGAATTCTGATGATGAATTCTCATTACGATTTCTGATGACGAATTCATATTCCGAAATCTCATTCCGAATTCACCTATTAAACAAAATCTGATTATCATTGTTTTATACACTCTGAATTTATTCACTCCGAACCTTCACTCCGAAGTTTCTATTCCGAACCTTTATGTTAGAATTTAAAACGATGTCGTACTTTCTATTACACTTGTTTCGTTATAAAACGATGTTGTATGTTTTGTTATAAACTAACCGTTGTCTAAGTGACACATGTACAGGTCCCTCCGATCTTTAAGGAAAATATGACCGTTGGAGAAGGATCCGACCTTACCTATAAATAGGAGCTCATTTGAAAGAGCTCGTTGCGGTTGGCTAACGGATGGATGAACAAATTGGACTTTGTGCATACATGCTGTTGAAGTGATTTCTAGAGAGAGAGACTCTTATTAACTCTCAATGCTTCATGCGACTCCGAATGTTGGTGATTACATTTGAGGGATTCCGGGGATAGGAAGACAGAGGTGCCGACTACCTTAAAGATCGAGGACTTTCTTTCTGAGGAAGACAGAGGTGCCGACTAACTTAAAGATCGAGGGCTTTCTTGCTGAGAAAGACAGAGGTTTCCAACTACCTTGAAGTTGAGGGCTTGCGGGGATAGCAAGACAGAGACTCCGATCTTCGTATTGAGGGTTTACCCTGGTGTGGGTAAGACATACTTGCTTGAAAGTATAAATCAAGGGACCTTTATCCAAGGTTGTTGGATACCCTTCTCTTTGGGATAAAAGACTATTATCTTATTACTAGTAGTTTTACTACTTGTTTATATTCCGCTGCAATTTGTATCTTAAGGAAAGTATAACTTTCTTATACTTCCTTACTTACTCTGATTCATTTAGATTCTATACGCTTTAAGGTAGAATCTCATATTGTAACTTTTGTTAAGTTTCGATTTCCGGAACCATATTTCCGGAACCTACTTTTGGAATCTCTTTTCAAGTTTAGTTCGGTGTTAAGAGGTGTTGTGAATTTACTTAGTTTAACTTTGTTAAACTTGGCCCATTCCTTTTCGTAAGGAAAACATAGTTATTCTTAACTAACTTTAAAGGTTCCAAAGGAATTTTTAAAGTATACAATTCACCCCCCCTCTTGTATATTGAGCATCTCATATTATATTTCGATCCTACAATTGGTATCAGAGGTTGGAAACCTCTTACTCTATACCAATCTTACATTATCAAATAATTTCATCTTATATAGAGAAATATTTTTAAATATCTTTTTGAACATTTTTTCTGGAAAATTACCTTTTATTGGAAATATCTTTCATAAAACATCCTCAAAATAACTTCTAAAGATAAAATCCATGAAAATTTATAAATAAATATTTTATGATTAATTTAGATAATTTCATGAGGAAAACATCTTTTCTTATTTGAAAAGTGAATTTTAAAACATACAACATTTTAAACCCCTTTTATTTTAAAATAATGATTAAAACATATAAATAAATCATTGAAAATTATTTAAAACACTTTTAAAAATATTAGTAATTTTTTAAATCCTTTTCCTCGAAAACGACCTGAAAATAAAATTTAAAAACATTTTTGAAAAAAAAATTGAAAACATGTTTTGTAAGAAAACATATTTATGACTATATAGGGAAATAAGATCGAATTATCTTAAAAAGATTTTCATATTTAACATAAGTACAAAATAAGGGGATAATGGTACTAATTAATTAATATATCACTAAAAATCTAGGATAATAAATTTCATTATAATTATTGAGACATATATTTTGGTATTTTAACATTTCCAACTTAATCATAAACCATCTCAATAAACCATGAGATTACAACAAATAATATTTAACATTTTGATAACATAACATCATAATGCACATGAACTATTAACATGAAATGAAACTAAAAATGTCCTGAGGATTAATAAATTATTGATATTACATGTTAAGTGGGATGTATATACACATCCTGAAAGAATATAGATACATAATATAATGTAAATCACAAAGAAAGTAATTTGAGACAAGAAGTCCATTACGGATTTTTTATCATTGGAATTGAAAATTCCCTGAGATAGAGATCGTCAAATGGACATTTAAATGAGTTTTTTATTCATATAATATTAAAATAAATTAATGGAAATTATATACACCAAAAATAAGAAGTGGTGGTGTAGATAGCATGTTTCTCATACAAGTAAAAGAGTGAGATAGAAATCCATTACCTTAAGTCTTGACACACTTCGTACTCATTCAGAAATACAAAATAGAAAATATAATTTTAATAAAAATATAATTTTAATAAAAATATACAAATTAATATTATTCATATATATTATGTAAAATATTATTTACTTATGACTTTATATTACCCTTTTATTAATAATTCCAAGTAAATGTTTTGTTTCAGGTAATAATCTCTTCTTTTAAAATATATGTTTCGACTTATTATTCTTTTTCCTATTAATTAAATCATAATATCATAATATCAAGAATGATAAACATTTAATTTTTTGTGTTAATTCATGTTTCCAAAATCAATAACATTTCCCGTAAAAATTCCTTACATTGGTGACCACAAGTCTGTCACACAAGGAGGATTCAAGCTAAGCTATCAAACTGTCACATTGTTAATTTGTTTTTGTTAATGTAATAATTAGAAATGGGGATTTTAAATGATTTAAAATATTTAAAATAAAATTAAATCATAATGAAAAATTAAATATATGTTGTTAATTATAAATTCTAATAAAACTAGACTGATTAAAACAAACTAAAGAAGGCCATAGTGGGAAAACATCGATCCTCAGACACTCCCTTTTTCATTGTAATAAATTTTTTTCCAATTGAATAATACACTCCATACCTTAATAGTTTAATATATACATTAATTATGTCTATAAACCCCAATTATATCACAATTATGGGGGTTTATCCTCTAATGAATGTGATTTTATTAACAAAATACCTCCAAGCAATCACACCTAATTAAAGTTGTGCTCAATAGGGAGACCTTTACCAAATATGATCAAACAGTAAGTAAATAATTTTTCATTAATAAAATGATAAAAAATTCAGAAAAAAATAGAAGAAATAGAAATCCATATATAATGGAATCTAATTCAATCAAAAAAATATTCCATAACAGTTCAAATAAAAAGATTTTAAAATGAAGAACAGAAATTCTGGAAGGACGAATCCTCAGATCTCTGCTTCCCACCACCGCATTGACATTATCCCCCCCAAACTTGATCACATCATGAATTAATACTATTATATTTAATTTAATTTCTATCATTAAACCCTCCCTCAATACATCAATACTTGAAATGAAAGTGAAATAAGAAATATAAAGGATAAGTGGTGGTGAGGATATTATCCAGATCTATTTCTCAAATGGTTTTATTAATTTTGGGGCTCTTTCCGACCAAATAATGATTTAGTGTGTTAATAATTTTTTTTTATAAATTTATTTATCTTTCACTATACGAAATATTATCTCCATTGGATATGTGCTAAGAAATATGGTTTTTTACTGATGAAACATTTTTCTTCTCAATGTGACTCTTCATCTATCATCTATTTGACTCGAACAGGGGATCCCTTAATGAGAGAATTTTCCCTTAAAACTCATCATTCATGTGATAAATTTTTTCCACTTCCATATATTTTTGTAATAATACTATTTTTACACTTCTATCTCGGTTTATACCTCATTGAATGAGGTGAGGTCCATTCTAATAAATAGAGACACTTCCCTAAACGATTTATTTTTTAGGACTTAGAATGCCAAATTAAGATCCGGTCTCGTAGAAAAATATGTATTCTATTAAACAATGTACCTACATAAATTAGTTTATTTGGATAATTTTTATAAATTATATTCCTGAAATACATAATCTATAAAAACTATTCAAATTACATAATTATGGAATTTTCACTATTTAGATCAAAATTCTTCAGATTATCAAAAATGATGAAATTTTACATAAAATATAAAATTGGTGGGGTATAAATAATTAATATGAAAATAAAATATATTGAAAATTTCAACTCTATAAATTCCCTCAGACATAGAAATTGGAATTTGGGACATGTGATAAAAAAAATTCAATGAAAAATAAAATCATATGTTAATGAAATTCATAGGCTCAAAATCGATGAATGGAACTTATCATGCCTATTAAGTAGCATAAATTCAAAATTATTTAGTGTGTTCATTCATTCCATTACAATTTAATTAATTCCACCCTTTAAGAATATTCCCACATCACTTTTTCTCTTTCTCTCACCATATGATTTTGATTTTGAAAAAAATCTATTCTCATCTAAAAAATGAAAGGGTCACCATATGATTGAAAGATTTCTAAGTATCCACCCAATTTAGTCAATGAATTGTATCCATCATGTTTTTGTAGATTTTTTTCTTATACAGTTTATTATTGTTGTGTTTTTTATATAAAAAGATATGATGTAGAAAGAAAGGATTTGTCTCTTTTTTGAAGTAAAATTGATAATTTCGGTCTCTATTAAAACATGGTATTCTTATCTTTCATTATAAAATAAAATCAGTTCGACAAAAAATTACGAAGATCATTAGTGAATACAAGACAACATTAAAAATTCATAAAAAAATTAATGAAATTATCTCTTCTCATTGTTTCAAATCTCTATATAAGAACAATATTATTTTATTATGAACTTAAAAAAGGAACAACACTCTTTTACATGAATTTTCCATTTGGGAAAAGCATATAGTAATGTAATTTTATCATAAAAAAATTCATTAAAATATTAATCTCCACCCAATGAAACATCAAATTCTCTGTCACACCACAAAGTATCTCCCCCATACTTATGATTTACAAAAATCATGCAATGTACTTGAAGAGCAGGTTGGATGGGGAAACTAGCTTGTAATGTGGCTATCTAATAAGACATATGTTGTTACTATGTTATCAAATGGTAAAAGGTGTAGGGTATTCTATAATATAAATTAAATATCCTGAAAAGAGTGATTTCAATCCCAAACACATTCCCTCAATCATTTTGAACACAACTTCTTAAAAACTAACATGTTTTGACTGCAAAAAGGATTGTTCATATTAAAAAAATAATTATTTAGATCCCTCAAGAAAAGAGTTCAATGTGAAATAGATGAGAAATTGGTTTAGAATCCTCACAAAAATGTTTTTCTTGTTACTGGACATCATTCATGGCATAGAATTCAAAAATCAAGGGTATTTTTATAAATTTCTACAACCTAAGTCTTAAAAAAGAACATTTCAACAATCATTAATGTTCAGTTCCATGAATCAAGTTGTATACTTCCACTAAAAAAATAAATTATTCCCAAAGGATATTACATTTACAGTCACTTGTTTTTTTACAAAAAATAATTTAATAAAAACACCCAAACATTGAAATGAAAATAGAAAAAATGAAAATCTATCTAGCATGATCCTCCCTAAAACTTATTTTTTTAAATGTCCTCATTGTGAATAGTTTATATAATTATTGGAAGTCAAGAAGAAAAGACATGATAAAAGTGTAACAGAAAGATAAAACCTAGTTTTTATTGATAAGTATCAGCCTTGAGTAAGCCTCCTGGATTCTTCAACATGGAAGTCTAAATGAAAAAAACAAAAACCAAAGCAACAATTTATTTTTGAAATCATGGAAATAAAAATAAAACTAAATGGAAGGGAAATATCCTTATTATGATCCCCCATGTGGGTGCTATGATTCCACTACCCCTAGTCACGTAGTTCCAGCTGATCATCCCTAATCTATCAGTGGGTGGAGTTTTTTCCTCATAAACAATAAAAATGAATATTTCAAGTCTTCTTCAGCTCACACAACTATTATAAACTCTCAAAATATAATTACATTAGGTTTATATCTAGGAATTTGATGTTATAATGATTTATTGGAAGGGGAAAAATAAATAAAAACAACCCATGACTTTATACTAAACAAATACTACCAATGGTTGCTAAATCATTATATTTGGATGTAGTTCGTCATTAAATTAAGCTTCAAAACTGATTTCATTATTTAAAAACACCTTGGCATAACCATCATCATGTTAACTAGTGTTCTAAAATGGGAACATTGTTCTTTCTTATGTTTTAACATTGTCATACACATCATCTATAAAATCATTCCACTCAAATGCAACAAGAACTAAATTTACACAGGGATAACCATTTAGAAATTCATTATACAAATTTTCTGGAAGATGAAGATCAAAATTTAATATTGATCCATATGAATTCTTAGGTTCCATCTCTTTCTATGGGTCAAGCATACTGGTATTGAAAGTGGTCAGTAGCAGATGTTTCTCCATATACTCAAGAAAGGTGAATAAATCATGTTTCTCGTCCTCATTATCTAAATATTCATAGAATGGTTTTGTGTTTTCAATTTCAAAATGTATTTCTACACATGCAATTTCATTTTCAATAAATACATTACAATAATTTTCACAATACATTTCATTTCCAAAATACATGCCAATTGGTGAATAAGTAAAAATATCATCCTTCAAAACATGAAAAGGTGATTTCAAATTTGTTATCAACTACTAAAAATGTTTTTTCTAAATGTCAAAAGTTGGAGGTATATGATTAATCATATCATTATAATCTTTTTCCTCTTTTAATTATTTCAATTATTTTAAATTATTGGAAAGAATTTCCATTTGAATTCTTAATTCTTGAATCAAGGATAATCTGTGTTAGCGCTGCAAATCATTTTTATGAGTTTTTAAATCATTTATTTGGAGTTGAAATATTATTAATTCATTATGAATTGGCTCCCAATATTGATGAATGTTATGACAAGAATAAGATTAGTCACTCTAAATACCCATTTTTAAATGACACAAAGTATGTGGATAAAATCAAAAAAAAACTTCATAAATAAAAAAAAGGACATAGGAAACCTCCATGGAAATGTATAAAAATTGGTTCTAGGGTTTTTAGTCATGTTTCCCTAGTCAATAATTATTCTCCTTAAAATGAAGTTTAGTCATAACCACAATATTATCTCATGAGGAGGTTACAAGGTAAGCTTTCAAGCTGTCACTTCGTTAATGTGTTTTTGTTATATTCATAATTATAATAGGTAATGAGAAATGAGTTAAACATTGTTAAATGAAATGTAATCATAATTAAATCTAAAATAAAAAATATATAACTTAAATAAAAATAAAAATTGACTAAATAAAACTAACTAATAAAGAAAGCAGTGGATGAAGATCGACCCCAAAACACTCCCTTTAAAATTTTCAAAAATTTATTTCCAGTTGAATTCTCCAGTGTATATCTCAAGGACCAATGATATAAACCTATTATTTCTATAAACCATAATGAGGACTCAATTATGGAGTTTTTATTCCCATTAATGTGATTTGAATACCTAATGAACATCGAGCAATCAAACCTAATTGAACTTGTTGTGCTCAATGAGGAGACCTCTCCCAAAGATGTCACTTAAACAATAAGTCAATCATTATAAATTAATAAGATGATAATCAATTTAAAAAGTAACATTAAATAAATTGAATCCCAGATGGAAATAAACCTCATTCATTTAAGGGAAAAAGTTATAGGACAATTGAAAGGGAAATAGTTAATAGAAACAACATAAACACAAAAGGGATTAATCTTTGGATCTCTGCTGCCCATCACTGCTTGGATTTTATACCATCATTTCAAGATCACTTCGTGAAATACTCCACTTATACTTAATTTATTCACCTTCATAGTATCCTTCATCAATCCAAACATCCTTTAAATGAATGTGAAGTAAGAAATATAAAGGACAAGGGGTTGCTAGGGGTTACTGTCCAAATTCATTTCCCTAAATATTGCATCTGTTTGTGGAATCTTCATGTCATAATAATAATATGGTGTATCAATAAATGATTATTAAATGTGATTTATATTTCACCGTAAAAAAAAATTTAACTCCATTGAACATGTGGTAAAAAATAGAATTTAATTAATGATGTAACCATTTCGTCTGAAGTGACTCTTCATCATCCCTCTATTTGACTTGAACATAGACTACCTTAGTGAGTCTGTTTCCCCTTTAAAATCTCCATTCTCATGATCCATTGAGTCCTCGCCCATATTCATTTGTAATATTCACATATGGACATATTTATCTCCATTTAAACATCATTCAATGAGGTGGGTTCGATTTTGACGGACAGAAACACATTCCACAATGATTTCTTTTTTGGGCTTATTGAAGGCTTAATCAAGATCTAGTCCAATTGAAAAATATGTTTTCCACAAATAATGTGTTACTAATAAAATAATCATTAAATTATTATAAAATCATAAAATATAAACCCCGAATAAAAAATCTATTTAAAAAAGGTAAAATTCTAGAAACATGGAATATTCAAAATTTAGCTCAAAAATCATCAAAATAAAAAAAATGATCTAATTTCAGATAAAATATTAAATTGGTGGAGTTAAAAAATATGTAAATTAAAATAAAATATATTTCAAATTTAAAATGCATCAATTCCCCTACATTTATCACTTATACTCCTAGACAAGTGAGAACTCAAATTGAATTTCCAATGAAAATTCCAAATATATGTTAATGAAATTCGCAAGATCAATATTGATGTGAAAAACTTTTCAATCCTATTCAAGAACATTAATTATAAATTATTTAATTTTCTCATTAATTCAACTATAATTTCATTCATTCCACAACACACAACTATTCCAACCTCTCTTCTTTTCTTTCATTAAATAGATGATTTTGATTTTGGGTAAATCATTTCTCGTCCAAAAATTGAAATGGTCACCATAGGGATGAAAAAAAATTTAAATCTCCACCCAAATGAGTGAAACAATTGTACCTATAATGAGGAAATATAAAATATTGATATGAGTTTCATGGTTAGTATATTTTGACTATCAAGATGCATGAGATAGAAGCAGAGGGTTTGGATATTTGTTTTCATGAAAATAGCATGATATCATATTATAATCAAGAATGTTTTATCATCTTTATTCATGGAATAAAATTATCATTAAAACAACTTCATATTTCCTATCACGAATATCCCACAAAATAAATCATTTATCACCAATGAATGAATTTGTTTTAATTTTTTAAAAGCATCATATAGACACAAAATTATTTCATTAGGAGCTCTTGAAAGGTATAGATCCCTTTTCTTTGAAAGCTCTAGTTGGGTAAAAAATATTAAAGTACTTTCATCGTCAAAAATATTTCTTAAATTTTTTAACCTCCACCCAAAGTGGAACTAAATGTTGTTTCACACCACAAACCATCTCCCCCACACATAAGAATTACAAAAATCAGGAAATGTACTTTATAGAGGGTTGTATAAGGAAATTGGCTTTCAATGTGGCTATATAACAGAATGTACATGGCTAATAAGGGATCACTATTTTCAAATTTATAGGGTAGTCTATAATATAAAATAAATATCAATATGTTGGTTATTTTAATGATAAACACAATACCTAAATTATTTTGAACACAATTTATATAATGATCATTGGTTTTGAGAGAATAAATGAAAGTTATAGTTAAAAACATCATTAATTGGTTCCCTCTGGATTATAGGTGAAGTTTAAAAAATCATAATATGGTTCATAATCTTCAAGAGAAAGTTATTTTCACTATTTGATAACATTAATGGCATGGAATGTAAAACTCAATGGTCCTTTCATGAATTTTTAAAACATCAATCTAGAAAAAATAACATTTCAAAAATCATTCTGGTTTAGTTCTGTGAATCCAGTTTCTGCCTTACCTAAAAAAATTCAATTCAAAACGAACATTACTTTTATGTAACATGTTTTTTTACAAATAAATTGAATTAAAACATGCCATCATTGAAAATAACACACACAAAATCATAAACTACCAAGAATTATCATCCCCCACATTTATATTGTAAAATGTCTTCATTATGCTATGTTTATATACTGCTTGTAATTCATGAAAATAAGACAAAACACAACAATTAAAAGGGAAATACAAAACCTAGTTTTTATTTAGAACTATCAGCCTTGAACAAGCCTTCTAGATGATGAAAACTAGAATTATAAAAGAAAAAACATCAAAATGTTTTTCAAATTATTAAATTAAAATAATGGAGGGGATGGGAATAGATCTATGATATAAACCCCCATGAGTGTGTTAGGATTTTACATCTTCATGTTAGGAATTTTACACTAATCATCTTCAATTTGATATGTGGTTTAGTTTTTTCCTCATGAACACAAAAAAATGAATTTTCTCTAGTCTTGTTCAAATCACATCACTTATAGAAGCTCCCAATATAAAATTTCATTAGGTTCCCCTCAAGTAATTTGATGATCCAATGATGTATTATAATAGTGAACAAAACGTAATAACAACTTCACAGGACTTGATCCTCAAAAAAATAACATCATTGGTGGTTTAATTTTTATCATAGTATGGGGTTCATAATCTTGTTCATATTCAAAATGGATTTTTTCCATTTAAATACGGCTCGGTATAACCATCCTCAAGTTAACCGGCGTACTCAAATGTGAACACCATTATTTCATCCATATCAACATTGACGTACTTTTCATCTAGAAAATCCCTACACTAAAATAAAATGGGAACCAAATCATTATAGGGACATGAATTTAGAAATTTATTATCAAAATACTCTACAAAAGACCTCAAAATTTGTAACTTCTCCATATTTATTCTCTAGTTACATCTATTATTGTGAGTCAAAAATAGTTGTGTTGAAAGTGGTAATAATATTAAGATCTTCCACGTGTTCTTTAAAAGTGAATGAATCTTGTTTCTATTCCTCATTATATGAATATTCATACAATGTTTCTTAATTCTAAAATACAAAAGGTAGTGCTTCACCTGAAGTTTCATTTTCAATGAAATTGACATAATAATGTTTGAAAGACATTTAATTTCCAAAATACTTGTCAATTATGAATCAATGAGAATTTATTATATAAAATTTTAAAAAGGTGATTGAAAATCATTTTTCATTTCATAAATAAAAATATCCTCAACATAAAAATTTGTTGGGATATGATTTCAATTTCATGAGAATATTTTTGAGCTTTTTTATCATTGAATTATTTGAAATAATTGAAAAATCATCATTTTTTTCTTTTTTGATGAATCATGTATGCTTAATGTTGAAGATCCAAAAAAACATTTTTAAAAATTTTAATATTTTTTGTGGACTTGAAATTGTAAAAATTCATCATGACTTGGATCCCTATATTTTTGATAATCAGTCCAAGCATAGAAGTAGATAATGGGAAAATCTATTTTTTAAAGACTCTGAAATATTGGTAAAATTACTAAAAAGTAAAAAAATAAAATTGTACTTTGGAAAACTCCCTCATAAAATTGATGCTATTGTTTTTAGTCATGTTTCCCCAAGAAAAAATATTTCCCCTTAAAATTTAGTATAGTGGTGACCATAATGTTTTCTCGTGAAGAGGTTGCATGCTAAGATTGCAAACTGTCACATTATTAATTTGGTTTTGATAAAGTCGTAATTAGACATATGGATTCAAAATGAGTTAAAATATGTTAAATGAAAAAAAACATAATGAAACATGAAATCGAGGATATCAATTAGAAATCGGAAGATAAGCTAACTAAACAAAACACACTAAAGAAGGTGGTTGTGGGTAAACATCGATCCTCATATTCTCCCAATATATTTTTTAAAAACCTATTTCTAACTGAATTTTTTATTATATACCTTAATACCTCAATATATACACCTATTGTGTCTATAAACCATAAAGATACTTAAATTATTGGTGTTTATCCACTCATGAATGTGATTCAATTACCCAAATACTTTGAAAAATCATACATAGATGAACATGTTGTGCTCAATCGAGAGACCCCACCCAAATTTGTTTAGACAAGATGTCATTAATTGTTCATTCATAAGATGATAACAATTCTAGAAAAAATAAAATAAATTTATATACAAAAATAATGAAACCTCTTTCATTCATGAAAAAAACATCAAGAAATTTCAAAATAAAATACATTATATTGAAGTACACAAACTCAAAAGAGATTACTCCTATGATCACTACTGCCCAAAAACATACGGATTTTATCATTTAATAAATTGTTAACTTAATTAAATTCTCCTCATGTATATCATGTACTCACTATCCTAACACACTCCTTTAATCCTACTATCCTTTTAATGAAATTCAACTAGAAAATATAATAGAGAAGGTGCTGGTGTACATGAGCTTAATCCCGGTTGGCGAGGACTCTTAATTCATCCATGCAACTCTGGATCAAATCCAGGAGGAGGCACAATTTTCATACTGTAGCAGTATGGTAGTAGTATTGTTTCAAAACTATGTAGTGTCGTAGAAATTACTATAGCAGCTGGGAAATCACCCTTATTTGCTCCTTCGGGCAAAAATTATGGTCTCTGAGTCGTTTAAGGCCTTCGGTCCACCCAATCCTTCTTTCCAGTAAGGCCTTCAGGCCACCTCATGGCCATTAGGCCACTTTAAGTGAACATGAAAACTAGACAACCAACAAGGAACAAGCTCTATAGGAGGATGACCTAGAAGCTTTCACCACAACAGAAGCTTCATGGATTGCAAGAATGACATTGTATGGCACCTGCCTTCGGTACATGCCTATTCTTAGATGAGATAGCCTAGCCTAATAGCCATGTGAAGGTGGAGATTTGATTTCACGATGAAGAGGCTGGGGAGAATAAGTTCCAAGTAGTTAGTCTGGGTTGTATGTAATGTTTGAAGCCTATGGACAATGAATTCCTATAAGGCCAACGAGCCATGTAATACTTACACCTATAGGCCTTGTAAGGGTTCCACCTCACCACTTGAAATCTAGAATAACAATATCAATACAAAAATGAAGGCCTTCAGGCCATTGGATTCAATGGATATGGTGGTGGCCAGGCTATTGTTCATATTAGTTTCACTAAATAATGGATTTATTTGGGGAATATTTCAAGCATAATAATGATTAGGTTTCTTAATAAATTTTTTTCATGTTTTATTTCTCTATCACCGTAAAAATGTTTACCTATATTGGACATGCGATAAAAATATTATTATTTTATTAATGAAGACACCTTTTTCTTATTGAAGGGACTCTTTATCTTTCCTCTATTTTACTCGAACATAAACTTCCTTAATGCGCAACAATTACCTTTAAACTCGTCATTCACATGCCTCATTGAGTCCTCTTACATATCCATTTTAAAACTAGTATTTAGAATTTTTTTAATTCATGTTATACTCTATTCAACGAGTTTTTTTCATTATAATGGACATAATCACTTTCCACAAAATATTTTATTTTTTGGGCCTCTAGAAGGAATAATTATGATTATATCCTGTTGAATAAATATGTAATCCGAAAAAAAAATTCCCTAAAATATGAATAATTCTATTTGAATTAAAATTTAAAAACATATACCTGAAATATATACGCTATTAAAAATAACTAAAATTCCAGAATTAGGGATTTTTCATAATTTAGATCAAAACTCTTCAAAATTCAAAAAATGATATAATTTTACATAAAATTTCCAATTGGTGGGGTTTAAATCAATGAAACTAAATTAAAATATATTTAAAATTCAATATCTATCAATTCCCCTATATATAGCACTTCTAATCCTAAACATGTGAGAACTCAAAATAAATTTTAAATGAAAATTTTTATCTTATCTCATTGAAATTTACATGTTCCAATCTTATGAACCAATCATATCATGCCTCTTAAATGTCTTAAATTCAATATTATACATTTTGTTCATTTAGTTCACTCTGATTTCATTCATTCCCTTATTCATATCTATTCCCACCTCACTTTTTTCATTTTCTCAACACCTAATTTTGATTTTGAGAATGTCCTTTTCTAAAAAAATGAAAGAGTCACCATAGGTTTGAAAAATTTCCATATATTTACCCAATTAATTCAATGAATTTAATCTATCATGACTACATAGAAAGGGATATTCTTGGAGTTATTGGTTGTGGGTTTTTATTGTAAAATATTAATAGGTAGAAGGAGAGCATTTGTCTCTTTATTGATGGGAAATTGCATGATTTCACTTTCTACTCCAGAATGGTCTTATCATATTTCTTCATGGAATAAAATGCCCACTAAAAACATCAAAATTTATTTCACGAATATTCTAAAACATCCCAAAATCAGTATTAATGAATTATTTTTTCCTTTTCTTTTTATGAAATCTCTAGATAGGCACAACGTTATTTCATCATGAGCTCCATAAAGTCAAAACTACATTTTCTTTGAAAGATCCATTTGGAAAAAAAATTATGTAAAGTGATTTCATAATCAAAAAAATATCATAAAAATTTTAATCTCCACGCAATGTTTCCCAAAATTATGTGTCACACCACGAAGTACTTCCACTACAGATAAACATTACTAAAATCATGCAATTTACGTCAAGAGTGGTTTGGATAAGAAAACTTTCTTTTAATTTGTATATATAACTAGTTGTATATGGATACTAAGGGCATACAATGGTCATATATATAAGGTATTCTAGAATAAAAAATCATTATCAATAAAAATAGTGATTTTAGTCACAAACACATTGCATCAATAATTTTGAACACAAATACTTCAATTCTCACATATTTTAATAGAAAAAATGGAATCTTCTAGTTAAAACAAGAATTCATTGGTTATCTCAAGAAAGGAGGAGAATATTAATAAGAAGAAAAAATATTTCATAATCCTCATAAAAAATTTATTTTGAGAATTTAATGGCATTTATGGCATGGAATTAAAAATTCAATGGTCCTTTCATGAATTTCCACAACTTGAATCTAGAAAAAGGCACATTTCAGCAATCACTTATGTTTCTTTCCATGAATCAAGTTGGTTCCTTCCATTTATAAAATTTTTCGATTAATAATGTATATTAAATTAAATCACACCAGTTTTGTTAACAAAAAAGTTAAATAAAACATACAAACATTGAAAAGAAAACAAACAAAATCTAAATCTAACAATCATGTTCCTCCACTGTAATTGTTTTGTAAAATGTCTTCATTGTTCATAGTTTATATAATAATAGCAATTAAAGAAGATATTATATGACAAAAAAAGTGGATAGGAGTGAAACAAACTGGTTTTCATTAAGGAGTAGTAGCCTTGAGTTAGCGTTCTAGATGCTGTAATGTGCAAACTAACATGAAAAGAAAACTAAAAACAAAGAATCAAAATTTTATCGAGAGAATGAAAATAAAAAAAATTAATGGGATGAGAAAAGTCCCTTGTAATGTTCTCTCAAGTGATTTATACAATTTCACTTATCCTAGTTAGGAATTTTCAGTAGATCATCCCCAATTTTAAGGTGGGTGCAATTACTTCCTCATGGACCAGAAAAATGAATTCTATCTAGTTTTCTTTAGCTCAAAAACCATATAGAATCTCACAAAATAAAATTTCTTCAGGTTCCCTTCCTTGAATTTGTTGTTATAGTGATGAAATGAAAGGTGAAAATGTAATAAAAACAACTCATGACTTTACCCTAACAAAATACCTTCACTGGTTGTTCAATTTTTATCAATGTATGTGGTTCATCATCAAGTTCATCTTAAAAAATTATTTATTTATTGAAATAAAACTCCATACAGCCCTCCTCATGTGAACCAGTGTACTTATATAGGCACACCATTATATTAAACATTTCAAACTTGACATCATATACATCTAGAAAATAATTCCACTCAATTGAAATGGAAACTTAATCTACAGAGGGATAAAAATAATGAAATTTGTTATGAAAATATTCTGGAAACAACAGATCAAAATATAAGTTTTCTCTTTGTGGCTTCTTAGGTTCCATCTCTTCATACATGTCTAAAATAGTGTTATTTATTGTGGGAAGTAGCATAGGTTCCTCCATATTGTCTTAAAAATTGAATGAATCTTCTTTATCTTCCTCGTTATCCAAATAGTTATACAATGGTTCTGAATTTTCAATTTCAAAATGTTCTTATTCACATTAAATTTCTTTTTCAATAATGTCAACATAAAAATTTTACAATGAATTTTCATTTCCAAAATAAATTTCAATTGATGAATCATTGACAATTTCATCCTTTAAATATGAAAAAAGTGATTTTAAATTAGTTTTGGTTCATAACAAAAATGTACATGAACATAAAAAGTTGGTGGAATATGATTTTCCATTTCTGGGTAATATTTTAGTGATGTCAGTTTTTTCAATTCATTAAAAGAATTAAGAAAAATCTTTATTATTTGGCATAATTCCTGAATCATAATGGCACGATGTTGAAGTTGCAAATAATATTTTTTGAATATGTAAAGCTTTTTTTGGTTTTGAGTTTTTAAAAATTTATTAGGACTTGGATCCACATATTGTAGACAACCAGACCATAAATAATAGTAGTCACTATGAAAATCCATTTTTTTGTTTTTTTTTTGAAGTATCTAAATTAGTGGTTAAAAAAGAAAAAGGAAATCAAAAACAGCTTAGGAAACCTCTTGGGAAATAGAACGAAATTAATGTTGGGGTTTTTAGTCATGTTTTGAAATTTCATAACATTATCACTTAAAAGGAAATACATTGGTAACCATAAGGTAGTCTCATAACGAGGTAGTAAGCTAAGTAGTCAAACTGTCACTTTGTAAAAAAAATTGAAGTCGTAATTTGAAATAGGTATTTTAAGTGAGTTAACAATTTTTCAATTACATAATATTATAATTCAACATGAAATCTAAATTAATGGTTGTAAATGAATAGAAAAAAACACTGATGAAAACAAACAAAATAAGGCAGTGATGGACAATCATTGATCCTCAAACACTCTCATTATCATTGTAAAAAAATTGATTTCCAATTGATTTATCCATTTTATACCTCAATAACTCAATATATACACATATTATGTCTATAAAAAGTAACGAGACAAAAATTATGATTTCTTATCATCTAATTAATATGATTCTATTAACCAAAGACCTCCATGATATAAAACCTAATTAAAAATGTTTTTATCAATTGGGATACATCACCCAAAGATGTATTAATGAAATGTAAAAAAATTTACATTCCAAAGAAGATAAAAATACAGAAAAACATAGATGAAATTGAAATTACAAAAGAAATTAACCTCCCTCATTCAAGAAAATAAATTCTAGGATAGTTCAAAATAAAAGAGTTTACAATACAGAACACAAATTCAAAGGGGATGAATCGTCAAATATGTACATCCCCCTCCACTTGGAGTTTAATAATTTGTGGTTTGATCACTTCACGAAATAATCCTCTTATAAAAATTTTATTAACCAACACAACATATTCCTTCAATCCAACTGTCCTTGAAATGAATGTGAAATAGAATATATAAAGTATAAGGGGTGGCCAAGTAGCTATCCAGATCTTTTTCTCCAAAAGATTTGTGTGATTTGAGAGAATATCCTTTCAAATCATGATTTTTTATCTTCATAAATGTTCTTTTAGAATGGTTATCATTATCTATAAACATTTTGAGCTCTATTTGATAAAAGTTAAAAAAAATTGATTTAATAAATGAAGGCACATTTTTCTTCTTGAAGTGACTCTCCATCTTCCTGTTATTTGACACGAACATACACTCCATTAATGAGGTAATTTTCCCTTAAAAGTCATCATGAATGTGAGTAACTATGTATTATTCCATACAAATTTTAAACAAATTCAATTTGACACAAATATCTCGAGTTATACATTATTCAATTAAGAGGGTTCTATTCGTCCAGACAAAACAATTTACATAAAAATTTATATTTTTGGGTCTTTAGAAAGCAATATCAAGATCTGAGATAGTTAAAAAAAATGTAGTCCATGAAAAAATGGTTCCAAAAAATAGTCATTGATTTTTCATCAAAATTGTAAAATATATTCTTCAAATATAAAAGCTATATAAATCATTTACTATTCAAAAATTAAGTAATTATCATAATTTAGCACAAAATGATTCAAAATTCAAGAAAATGATGCCATTTGACATAAAACTTCAAATGGTGGGGTTTAAGTCATTGATATTTAAATAAATTTTATTAAAAATTTACAATCTATAAACCATGATATAAATATAATATATTATCATTATATATGTATTTAGAGTAATCCATAAAATTTAATTATATGAAATTAAATACACAGTTCAAAGAGATGGTCGGACATAGGTATACATGATCATTATTACCTTTTTTCTCAACATAATTAAAAAAAATAAACGTTTATGATATATATATATATATATATATAATAGTAAAATTAAAATTTGGATGTTACATATATCACATAATTAAATTAAACCTATCCATAATACATACCATGTAATGCTTGAACGAATCACATCTATTTTGGCGGCAATAGTCCTCTATAAACCCGAATGACATTATCGTACTCACACAAAATAGAAATCCTGAATGTATGTGTTATTTAACAATTAAATATGAATACAAATATAAAAAAATATTGAATATATCATATCTAAATAGTTGTTCTATCATTATTTTTGACCTTGAAATGTTGTATTGGAAAATCAAATGTCATTAATTTATGATTCGGTAGTCTGCCATTCACATAGTTAATGATTTCGTAACCAATTTGACAGAAGAGTTTGATGTTTATGTTATAAAATTAACACTAAAAGAACTTATTATATTTAATATAATTATTTTATAGTATAATATTTGTATAATATAAATTTTATTAGGTGTATAAGGAATTAAAATAACATTTATTTTCTGAAGAACATTACCTCTTCTTCAGGTATCCTCCATAGGATTGTACTAAAACTATGAAAGGTATAATTTATGACAAAAATAATGACTCTAGGATATGGTTAGGGAATTTTAAAATTTATTTTAATATTTTTGGGTTGATCCACTTTTCTTGAGATGTGTGAAGAATCAGAAGGGTGACTTACTTCCCCTTCATAGTTGAAGAGATCTGACAGTCTTGTAAATACTCAATAGAATTCACTATTGGGAGGTATACCTTACCTAATGTGGACCTAAAGTTGAATAATAATGTATGGTAGGATTTATTAGGTCTATAAACACATCCACTATAGAGAAATAAGTGTATATTTAGAATTTTTCAGCCTTAACATTTATATTTCAATAATTTTACTATATTTGTTTATATTATAGAAACTGATTTTTTAACATATTTAATTTATTCATTCGGAGTAAATTATAGTGATCCCTATTGGATAATTTATACACACTAATTCTAAATATTATTTCTCATTTTAAAAAATAAATAATCTCACGTTGGTTTGAAATTAATTTTAACAGAAGTACAAGTAACCTACAAAAACATGAATTTAACCCTAACCACGCTAACAATGTTTTTACTTTTTAGGAGTTAATGTGTTAATTATAAAAGGTAAATATGTCTACAAATGGGCCATATTTTAGCTTTATTAATAATTACTAAAAATGTTGTAGAGGATAGTATTTTTAGTAATATTAAATAATTTAATAAAATATCATTTGTTGCAAAATAACATTATTGTCAAATTTGAAATTATTTATTTAATATAAATTTTAAAAATATCAATACAATGATTATATTTAAATATATAAGTTCACAGCTATATAAAATGATATATTTAAAAAACATATTAATTTAATGCTATAAATCATTCAATTTTCTCCACATTAATATTTTTAGTATAATTTATTTTAGTTATTCATTAACTAAATAATTTTTTCTTTTGTGTTTATTAAGCATTTTAAGAAACTTATTCATCACTAAAAATTAAAGTTAGATTATTATGAGGAAAATAACTCATTTATATTTTAAAATAATATTTATAACCAAACTAATGAAGATTTTAACTATACAAAGTCCTTATAAATATTAAAGGTAAGGAAGGTCCCTTTTGTCATTTTCTATACTTAACATATTATATTTCTCACTTCCATGTAATAGTATCGTTATAACTAATTAAAATTGATAATAATGAGCTTTTGATTGAAATATTTAAATTAAATTGGCATTGGAATAGTTGGTAAGTCATTCTACACAGTATATTCTATGTTCAACCAATGATTAGATTATTTTTTCCCTCATTCATTGTAATATATTTTAACTATGTTGACCAATGAAAATTTTAAAAAAAAATTATGCCAGTCTTATTATAAATTATAAATTATTCTGTTTTCAAAAACGGAATTAATTTTCAAAAATTCAACTCACAAAAATTGAAGAATTAAATTTAAAATATATCTCATAGACCTTATGAGTAAGCGGATTTTTTATAAGAAATTGTTCCAATGTTTGAAGTGTTTTTATATATAAATTCAATTTGAAAATTATGAAAATGAACTAATTTTTCTTAATTAATGTAAAAAAATTTTAATTTTAATTGAAATTCAATTTAAAATTTAATTTACCGTTATAAATATTTTAATTCAAATGGTATATTTCAATTAATATTCATAATTTTCCCCAATTCTTCAAAAATGAGACTTCTTAGAATATGAAAAAATATTTACCCTAATATAATTTTTGTATTCCACATTCAAAAAAATAATGTTAATTTTTTAATATAAATTTTCGAAAAAATAAAAAATTAATTCTGAAATAAGTGTGCCATAAAAGTGTGAAAAAATGCTTGGAAAAATAAAATTTTATGTATAAAATTTTATTTAACTCTAAATCGCTTCTAGAGAACAAATAAGATGAATGGTAAAAAATATATCAAATAAGTAATTTATAAATTTTACAATATAATTCCTTATAAGTGATTTTTTTAATCAGTTGGTGTATGACCCAATTGTGTTCATAAAAATACATTTTTAGAAAAAGATTTCTTTTTTTCAAAAGGGTATTATTTCCATTTATAAGTAGTCTATCCCCAAATAATTAAATATATAAGATTGTGTAAAAAATATTTTTTTAATTTATTTAACTCTATTCAAACCCTTTAATTCAATTGATAGGCGATACCAATAATATAAAAATATTTTGATAGAATTATATATTGTTTTTAAACTCGTTCTTGTGTGCCGCACATGCCATATATCGACTAACAATTGAAATAATTTATTAAAAAGTACGAAAATAAAATATAAAAAAAGTTTTCCAAAAAACATAGATCCCAAAAGTTGATGAGACTAAGGGAATCCACTCGTACAACCAAAGAATAATTAATAGATAGATAATAAAAGTCAGAAAAAAAAATAAACCAATTACTGTTTCATTTAATGATTACTAAACATAGGTTTTCATGTACGGAAAGAAAAAATCATGTTTGTGTATAAGCCTACATATTTATAACATTAAAATTATTTGTAAAATATCACAACAACTCATGGTGTTACTTTCTACCCCCCCCCCCATAAAATGACATTCCCTCTCAAAATTCATCTTAGTCATTAAAGATTTATCATTTTCAAAGTCCTTCATAGAAACTGACAACGTAAAAATGAATAATAAAACTTACATTTATAAATAATATTAGACTCATAAAATTTACCCAATATAACTAAAATATTGGTTTCCAAAAAGGATAACATATGTGAGAAATGATGATTTTGACAAGGAATAAAAACATAAATAATTATAGAGTGTGATATAGATCAGAGATAAAGAGAAAGTGAGTGCTCTAGAGAAGGATAAAAATCACAAAACAATTAGTCGATGATGATCTAAGGGACCATTTGAATAATTAGATACAAAGTTACGTGGATATCATTTTTTTCAATATCATTTTTCTAATGTATAATATCTTTTAGGAAACCATATACTTATTTGATTTCATTCAATATCATAAGCACAATATCACTCATGGGTTGTGCCTTGTTGAATTTAAACTTCATCCCTTACATTATGAAATAAATGTGAACTAGATATTATTGAAGCGCAAATAGATTATAATAACAAATTTTATAATGATAAATAATTCCATATATACTTATATTTTTTAAAACAATGGTTACTATAGGTTATTCAATATGTATAAATCGGCCAATAGTGAAATAATACACACATATCTAAAACTGTATTCAGATTAAAAAACTATTCCTTAAGTGGTTAACCTTTTGAACCTTCTGAAATATAAAAATTCAAACGTTATAAATAATTTCACTAAATCAGTTTAACATTGATCCCCCATATATCATAACATAACTCTTGATTTACACCTATAAAACATGTGAATAACTTTATCAGGTATTCTCTTGGAACATCTTAATAACCAGAATTACCATAAAAAATTATTAAAAACATATGATATTATTTATTCATTACAAAAAACATGAATTATTGAATATATTAATTAAATCCCTAAATTCTATAAACTCTATTAAATTTATCATAAAATACATTGTTAATTAATCATTAATATATTCCGTGTTAATCAGTAATATCCAATTTAAATTTTTCTAATCCAATATCTCTTTATCAAAAATAATAACCGTTCAATATCAGGAACATATGATGGGTTATCCTCTGTTAATAAAAATATTACCTTACAATTAAATAAATTTTTATTCCATAGGTACCATTTAGCATACTCTAGAAACTCATTAATGCATATATAATATGGAATAATTCATTGATATTTTATGATTCTAATCGTCAAAATAACACTTATAAAATAATATTTATTTTAATATCAATATGAATATACATATATCCTTTTTCATTTTTCAAAAACTATTAACATGGCTTCATCATCTTATTCCATAACACATAATTCATTCATATGTCACTTGTATTCTCTTCATCATCAACTATATAACCACTAATCAAATAGCTTTGATAATTTTCTTCATGAGTTTTCCCATTAGGACATTGATTTTAATAAATATATTTCTTATCAAATTTAAATCATTCAACAGTTGATGATATCTTAGGGAAACCAATATTACCATCCATTTCATTAATTATGCTTTCCATTTTCCCTTTACAATTACTTACATTGTATCCTTTTCCGAAGTCAAAAAATGTTCTCATTCCTCAATGATATCCACTTGGGTGTTCATTACCACATTCTCAACAATTAATAAACACAAAAATCATTTATCCAATGTCTCCTATTTCAAACTCTAATAAAAATCATTCCTTCAATTCTTTGGTGATTCTATGAGTAATTTGAGTCATATATTATTAATCATGTTCTATGAAAATTAATTAGTCATTATAACAAAATCCATTAGTCCATTCATCAGCTATGTTGATTGCTCATTTTCGGATATTCCATCCCACTCAAAATTTATATGGTCCCTACCAGTTTCCAGCAATAATTAAAACCATAAATCATAGTTCGAGGAACACTTATAATATCAAGAAACAAAATAATTATAAAAAATCACTTATAAGATTTCTAAATATTTAAACATTATTTTAAATATATGAAACCATAGGCTTATCCAAAGTCATCCATGTAACAGCCTAAGATTTTATGAAAAATATTCTTTTTAATTTCACTAATGTCTTGTGTTGTAGGATACACCAAAATGAGCTTTCACAACACGCATCCTTGACTTGCCTTGCATTACACGCAATCGCAACCTTCCTCGATAGCGTGTGTAGTACGCAATACTGAGTTTCACTAAACAACGATATGCTATTAAAATATTATTAAAACTAGCTGTTATGAATAGTAATAACCACTTTTTTAAATTTTGTAAATTTATTTTTCAAAATGGACTTTATTTTTGGATTCGTAATATCGAAATTATCTTAGGGTGAAATTTTGGTACTTTTCGGATAACTTTCATATTCTGATGAATAGTGAAAATTACTAAATTTTAATTAAAAACAACTTTTTTTAATCAAAATAAATAATAGTGATAAATTATTAATTTGAGTGGTTTTAAAGTATATTTAGAATATATTTTTACAATTAAATACAATTTTGGTCATTGGATGTAATTTCACATTTACACCAGACATAAACAAGTGTTAATCTTTTGATAGTTATTATCTCTTAAAAACACGCTATTTGTTGTGACAGCGGAAATTAATTAATGCAACTTATATGTTGGTAATTTTGTAAAATATAAATCATTTTTGAATTCAGAATATCAATTATAGCTTAGGGTGAAATTTTGGCATTGTTCTGAAAAACATCAATTTTTGATGAATAGTGAAACTACTAAGTGGTAGTTAAAAAAACTGAATTTTTCATAAAACTTAATTTTACCCCTTCTTTGAATGGAATTTCAAAAATCCAAGAGACACCGTTGATGTCAGTAAGTAAAATTTGGTTCAATGAGATGAAAATAATTTTTGGTGAATAGTAACTTTTTACTTTTATTTACCATGGTTAAAATTAAATAGGGTAATTAAGGGTAAGAATGATATTAATATTACCCTAACACATGTCCTAATTCTATTGGACAAGTGTATCTCGACCAAAAACAACCTTAAGTGTAAAATATTATCATTTAGGCCCACTTGGATTAGATTAGGACATTTATTATTATTTAATTCAAAGAAGAGATAAAAGAGTTAAAATCAAAGTTTATTTACTAAAACATTTTTTATATGGGGTTATACATAAGATAAATTCGACTATAAATATTCATTAGAAATAAAAAAAGATTTCATACTGAATGGTATTTTATTTGTAATTTTTAGACTTTAAATAATTTAATTTATATATGACACAACAATGATGAAGTAATTACCTTTTTAAGAAAAATCAACATAATTGATGTTATAAATTCCCAAATAAATGTAATTTGAGACTTTTTATGACTTAAACTAATTTTCTAGGTTAATATGACATGTTATTGTCGATTTAAGTAACTTATATCGAACTTATCATTCTGTTATGAATTTCATAAAAATCATGTACCAAATACTGTCAAAATTGACATAAATTAGTTCTTAAAACAAATATTATATTATCAATTGTTATTTAATTTTTAAAAATCTATGGTTAGGACAAATGACTTAAAAAAGGATATATATATTAATAATAAACATCTTGGGGTTCGTTTGGCTTGTTATGGTATGTTTATTAACCATATAGTGTAAGAAAACAAAAAGACATGGTAAAAGTTAAATTATTTAACTTAGAGTTAAATCTAATTGATAAGGTTAAAATAATTTCCTAAACTTGTCTAAATCCTATTGGATGAGAGGATTTCGACCCATCCCCACCTTATCCTCGAAATAAATCAATTTGGATCTATTTAAAACCGAACATGACTTTATAATAAAATAATATTTTAGTTATTCCAAAGGTGCCCCTCTCCTCCCTTATAAAAGGGCACCTCCTCCATCTCTTCCTCACACAACATTGAGTCTTCAGGATATGCCAAACCCTGCCAAATTCTCTTCTCCACTTCCCTAGAAACATCCTAGAGGTTTTGTTCTTCTTCAGAGACCCATTTTAGTGCCCTAAAAGGAGGTCTCAAAAAAGCACTTCAAAGAAGAGGTAATTTCCGTTACCAATTCTTTCACCTTTATTTCTTCTTCCACTTTTTCTTCTTAGTTTGTTTCATTATGAAATAATAACATCAGTATCACTCATATACTGATATGTTATTAAAATTATGAAACAATCCTATTTCACCATCTATCCATCCTACGGAAAACGAAATCACCGCGCGTGCGTACGTACGGAATACCGTCTCCATGCCGTGGTGAAATCTATTTTCCACCACCACCTTACTTGGATGGGTATAATGGTGTAAATAATAAATATATATTATTATTTTAAAGTTATATTGATTCTGAAATTGTATAAATACACTCCAATACAGTTCCACGATCATGAGAACGATATCATCGCTCGTGCGTACGTACGGACTACCGTCTCCACGACGCGATGAGTTTCATTCTCCACTTTAACCATTCATGAATGGTTATAAAGTATATATAATAAGTAATCATGAAATATATGACATTATAAAGCTACTGGACTTATGTGTATATATATGTATGTCATCTACTTAATTCCACTCAATTCAATAACGAAAAAAAACAGCGTTCATGCGTACGTACGGCCTACCGTCTCCATGAACGGTGTATTTCATTCCATTTATAGATCCATTATATATATGTATATTATGAATTTATATTATATATAAATAATTTTTTATATTCTATAATTAATTAATAATGATCTGAGTAATCATATGTATAATTACAAGTTAAAACACGAACGACAAATGAGACGATTTTACCCAAAACGCTACTTTAACATGAATTTACAAAAGAACGGGTAAGATAAAGTCATAAGTGAACCATATATGATATAATAACAATGAATATGATTCTGTAATAAGTCAATGACGTTATGTAAATCATTATACATGAGGTTCGGACACTTACGAAGCAAATCGGACCTAAGGTAAGGGAAATATCACAATCTCATTTTTATCTGAGATTTCTTATACTTTGGTATTTACTGGGGTGTATTTTATCATCCACATCCATGTTTCCTCAATATGTAATATTATTTCCATCCACGTATAGTTTTTTAAATCCAATTTTACCCTTCGGTGAGTTTTTAGTAAAGGATATGAAAGGAATCTTTTCTCATTTTTGGTACGAGGTACTTTTTTGACTTTTCTGACAAAAGTACGAGAAGAATGTTTTTTTAACTTATATGGAATGAATGGATTTTTAAAACATTATTTCCAAGAAGTTTCCTTTACAAATTTTCAGGTTTATTTTTAATCAACTTCTTTTAGATTAAAGTTGTATGACATGTTAAGAAAGGAAAAATGTTTTTGAAGAAGAAAGGATATTTTCCTCAAGAATGGAGTTCAAGTGTTTTATCAAAATTATTTTCCATCAAAGATAATAAAGGGTTCTGTTTTTTTATCCCTATTATTACATGGATTTGATTATGTTGTGATGGAAATATTTTTATGAATTCCTTTATCTTATATTAATTGTTTTATGATGTCATGTTGTTTAAGAATCCCATTTTTATTACATGGGTTATGCTATGATGTATGGTTTATGATTTTGTGGCACACATAATAATGTTATCATTAAGAGATGGGTGGGACCTATATATCCCTCCAATTAATTGGATAAAGATATTATATCTCATGAGATAGACAGGGCTGGAACGGTAGGTTATACCGGTTCAGTGAAACAGGACTGGAACGAGGGTGACTCGGTTCAGAAAGGGACTTTGTCCACTAAGATAGTCTTGGAAATGAGTCTTGACTAACAAGAAATGATTATCTATGATTATGTGTGTATGAAACAAAGCTTCATGTTTTAAGTTATGATTATTGTGATTACATTTCACTGCCATGAGTTATCACAGGTTATGAAATTATGATCTCTTTTACAGGTTAAGATTTCCAAAAGTTATTTGCTTATGTATATGATGTGATTGATATTTCTTTTGTTTACCCTTACTGAGAATTTGAGCTCACCCTTTTATGTTGCCTTTTCCCCCCAGGATATAAAGAAAGGTTTTAGGTATAAAAAAAGAAGATCTTTATGGGAGATGGTGAAGATCGTTCACCAGGATTAGAAGATTATATTCCGAGTTTCCAAAAACACTAAACTATTACGATCCTTGTGTGTGTGTTTTTGTTATGTACTATGTATTCCGCAAATGTAATGTAATGTCAATGTACGTCAGGCTTCGGGTCTCTACAGTTGGTATCAGAGGAAAGGTTTAGTCAACCTTTGGAAACTAGGCTGAAAAAACGTTAGTGAGATCCCTAGAGATATTTCTAAGGTATGTCTTGGGATGTCCCTAAGGTTAAGTATACGTATAGGTTATAGTACTAGAACTACGCTAATGATCATAGAATTAAACCTAAGATATTAGATTTTGAAGGTACTCCCCCTTTATTATGTTGTTTTCCCTAGCATTATTTTTGCCTCTCACACTATTCTTTCTGGGTTTTAGACGATGGATGGAACCCGAAGGAACCATGTTGATCAATGCAATGGACAATGCAATGATTGTCCTCCTGAACAAACAAATGTTATGGGAGATGGAGTGAAAAATATTATATCTATACTTACACAAGCTATGAGTCATTCTGGACTTCCAAATGAGCAGAGAAGGGAACAATAGTCTATTGAGTCCTTCATGAGGCAACGTCCACCTTCTTTCAGTGGGACTTCTGATCCACTTGTTGCTGAACAATGGATCAGTACCACTTAAAAGATATTATCAGTTCTTCAATGTTCTAAACATGATAAAGTCATCTTAGTAGTGTATCGTTTGGAAAGTGATGCTGATCAATGGTGGAATCTTATCAAGAATACGAGGCCAAGAGATGAAATTGAGTCCATGGAATGGGACGAGTTCAAGAACTTGATTTTCAGTAAGTACTTCCCTTGTATTCTTCGAACAAAGATGGAAAAGGAGTTTCTTGAGCTAAAGCAAAAGGATGATGAATCTGTTGGAATATACGAAGAGAATTTTACAAGACTTGCAAGGTATGCATCTGGCATTATCATCCAACCTGAAAGTAAAGTTGATCGATTTTTCAGTGGCTTAAAACTAAGTATTCGAAGGGAATTAGCTATAAGAGACTTCAGTAGCTATGAAGAAATTGTACGTTGTGCTATCAAGGTAGAAATGGAAGTTGGTGTTACTTATCCATCTCATGGTTTTGATAAGAAACGAAAGATGGAGTTCAAGGAGAAATCTCAAAATAATGGTGAAAAGAAGATGAATGTTTCCTTATGCTCAAAGTTTGGAAAGAATCATGGTGGAGACTGTCTTAAAGGGACTAGAAAATGTTTTAAGTGTGGAAAAGAAGGTCATCGAGCAGCCGAGTGTCGAGGTAATGGAAAAAGGGTTTCTAATGATGTGAATAAAGCAAACACTGCAGAGAATGCACCACCAAATCTTCAATGCTTCAAGTGCAAGGAAATGGGGAATTATGCTAATAAATGCCCTAATCCAAGGGTTAGTGATGATCAACATGATCAACCACGGAAGGCAAAGGACAAAGGGAAGTCACATGCGATCACTATTGGCGATGTTGAATATGACAACGATGTGGTGGAATGATTAAGTGTTTATGTAATGGGATTCCAAAATAATGTGGTATCATAAAGAATTGGCATATTTATGTGTTGGTATAATGTGGTATTCAAAGTGATTGAGATATTTTTGGAAATAATATGATATTCGCATAATGAAGGGAAAATGAGAAAATGAAATGTTTAACAGTATTCATGAGCTCATGATTGATATAAGGACTAACTGATATCATGGTTTGAGTATATAGAATTTTGAGGATTTTGGTATGTGGAAAGAGTTAACATTTAACTGCATTCATGTTTTCACTAAGGTTCAATGGGTATTCAAGAGAATACATGATTAAGGCCTTTGAATGTTTGGAATGTGACCAACAAGACATATCTTATGATATATGGGGATCAACGATGGTATTAAATCTCTGGTAATCATTTTCACTATATTATGAGAGTGGATTGCAGTATTATGGATAAGCCTAAAGATTGGAATGGATTATGTTGGACATAAGTTAGTATTGTTTAAGAATAGAAGATTTTCTTTATTATTGATGGGATGTTATAGTAATGTAGTTTTAGAAAAAGGAAAACCTGCAGGACGGGCGACAGCCCATCATGTCAGGCAAGGATGTGGGAATCAAACCCACAATCGAAGTGTGACTGGCCTTTATCGCCTACCACTTGCCTACAGGAAGTCCCTGGTTAGTAGAAACTAGTTTTATTTTATTAAGCGGTATGATATATGAAGTATAATTTCATTTTTGGATCCATATAGGATTAACCATAAGATGGACTTATAACTTTTTCTAAACTTTTGTTTGAAAGATAGGGAATGACCCGTCATTCTATCACATGATCTGCTAACACTTCACGAATAAAAAATTCAACTTCATTTATTTAAGAGATAAAGTGGATATTGTTTATGGCACGAACAACAGTGAGATTGTACCAAAATAAAGTAAGTGTTTATTCTAATTCAAATTCTTCAACTTTAGGGAAACGATCTTGAAAACCAAAAATGTTGTCCTAGAGCTCTTATATATGGTTAATCCGATGGTACCTTAGATCGTCACAAATTTATGGATTTGTGATTGTTGGCTTTTCCATAGACATGTTCTCTACCACTCTCCATCAGAACATGATGGTTATATTTTTCTTCCATATCCATATTTTCACCTATGTGGAAACCCAGTGATTAGTTTATTTGGGTAACCGTTACGTTTCATAATTTCGTTTTTAAAGATTGGTTTTGGTATTCCTTTTTACGATGTGGGTTTATATTAAACAAACTTTCGAATAGTAAACCATTTATAACCCCGACAAATTTCGAGGGCGAAATTCATTTAAGGGGGGTAGAATGTAACAGCCTAAGATTTTATGAAAAATATTCTTTTTAATTTCACTAATGTCTTTTGTTGTAGGCTACACCAAAGGGAGCTTGCACAACACGCATCCTTTACATTCCTTGCATTACACGCAATCGCAACCTTCCTCGATAGCATGTGTAGTACGCAATACTGAGTTTCACTAAACAACGATATGCTATTAAAATATTATTAAAACTAGCCGTTATGAATAGTAATAACCATCTTTTGAAATTTTGTAAATTTATTTTTCAAAATGGAAATTATTTTTGGATTCGTAATATCGAAATTAGCTTAGGGTGAAATTTTGGTACTTTTCGGATAACTTTCATATTCTGATGAATAGTGAAAATTACTAAATTTTAATTAAAAACAACTTTTTTAATCGAAATAATTAATAGTGATAAATTATTAATTTGAGTGGTTTTAAAGTATATTTAGAATATATTTTTACAATTAAATACAATGTTGGTCATTGGATGTAATTTCACATTTACACCAGACATAAACAAGTGTTAATCTTTTGATAGTTATTATCTCTTAAAAACACGCTATTTGTTGTGACAGCGGAAATTAATTATAAAATTAATTAATGCAACTTATATGTTGGTAATTTTGTAAAATAGAAATCATTTTTGAATTCGGAATATCAATTATAGCTTAGGGTGAAATTTTGGCATTGTTATGAAAAACATCAATTTTTGATGAATAGTGAAATTACTAAGTGGTAGTTAAAAAAACTAAATTTTTCCTAAAACATAATTTTACCGCTTCTGTGAATAGAATTTAAAAAATCATAGAGACACGGTTGATGTCAGTAAGTAAAATTTAGTTCAATGAGATGAAAATAATTTTTGGTGAATAGTAACTTTTTACATTTATTTACCACGGTTAAAAGTAAATAGGGTAATTAAGGGTAAGAATGATATTAATATTACCCTAACACATGTCCTAATTCTATTGGACAAGTTTATCTCGACAAAAAACAACCATAAGTGTAAAATATTATCATTTAGGCCCACTTGGATTAGATTAGGACATTTATTATTATTTAATTCGAAGAAGAGATAAAAGAGTTAAAATCAATGTTTATTTACTAAAACATTTTTAATATGGGGTTATACATAAGATAAATTCGACTATAAATATTCATTATAAATCTAAAAATATTTCCTACATAATGGTATTTTATTTGTAATTTTTAGACTTTATATAATTTAATTTATTTATGACACAACAATGATGCAGTAATTACCTTTTTATGAAAAATTAACATAATTGATGTTATAAATGCCCAAATAAAAGTAATTTGAGACTTTTTATGACTTAAAATAATTTTATAGGTTAATATGACATGTTATTGTTGATTTCAGTAACTTAGTTAGAAATTATCATTCTGTTATGAATTTCATAAAAATCATGTACCAAATAGTGTAAAAATTGACATAAATTAGTTTTTAAAAAAAATATTATATTATCATTTGTTATTTAATTCTTAAAAATCTAAGTTTCTGCCAAATGACTTAGATAAGGATATATATTTTAATAATAAACAACTTGGGGTTCGTTTGTCTTGTTATGGTAAGTTTATTAACAATATAGTGTAAGAAAACAAAAAGACACGGTAAAAGTTAAATTATTTAACTTAGAGTTAAATCTAATTGATAAGGTTATAATAATAACCTAAACATGTCTAATTCCTATTTTATGAGAGGATTTCGACCCATCCCCACATTATCCTATAAATAAATCAATTTGGAGCTATTTAAAACCGAACTTGACTTTATAATAAAATAATATTTTAGTTATTCCAAAGGTGCCCTCTCCTCCCTTATAAAAGGGAACCTCCTCCCTCTCTTCCTCACACAACATTGAGCCTTCAAGCTCGGCCAACCCCTGCCAAATTCTCTTCTACACTTCCCTAGAAACATACTAGAGGTTCTGGACTTCTTCAAAGACCCATTTTAGTTCCCTAAAAGGAGGTCTCAAAGAAGCACTTCAAAGAAGAGGTAATTTCTGTTACCGATTCTTTCACCTTTATTTCTTCTTCCACTTTTTCTTCTTAGGTTATTTCATTATGAAGTAATAACATCAGTATCACTCATATACTGATATGTTATTATAATTATAAAAAAATCCTATTTCACCATCTATCCATCCTACGGAAAACGAAATCACCGTGCGTGTGTACGTACGGAATACCGTCTCCACGCCGTGGTGAAATCTATTTTCCACCACCACCTTACTTTTATGGGTATAATGGTGTAAATAATAAATATATATTATTATTTTAAAGTTATATTGATTCTGAAATAGTATAAATACACTCCAATACAGTCCCACGATCATGAGAATGATATCATCGCTCGTGCGTACGTACGGACTACCGTCTCCACGACGCGATGAGATTCATTCCCCACTTTAACCATTCATGAATGATTATAAAGTATATATAATAAGTAATCATAAAATATATGACATTATAAAGCTACTGGACTTATGTGTATATATATGTATTTCATCTACTTAATTCCACTCAATTCAATAACGAAAAGAAAACAGCGTTCATGCGTACGTACGGCCTACCGTCTCCATGAACGGTGTATTTCTTTCCATTTATCGATCAATTATATATATGTATATTCTGAATATATATTATATATAAATCATATTTTATATTCTATAATTATGTAATAATGATCTAACTAATCATATGAATAATTACAAGTTAAAACACGAACGACAAATGAGACGATTTTACCCAAAACACTACTTTAACATGAATTTACAAAAGAAAGGGTAATATAAAGTCATAAGTGAACCATATATGATATAATAACAATGAATATGATTATGTAATAAGTCAATTACATTATTTAAATCATTATACAGGAGGTTCGGACACTTACGAAGCAAATCGGACCTAAGGTAAGGGAAATATCACAATCTCATTTTTATCCGAGATTGCTTATACTTTAGTATTTACTGGGGTGTATTTTATCATCAAAATCCATGTTTCCTCAATATTTAATATTATTTCCATCCACGTACAATTTTTTAAATCCAATTTTACCATTTGGTGTGTTTTTAGTAAAATATATGAAAGGAATCTTTTGTCGTTTTTTCGTACGAGGTACTTTTTTGACTTTTCTGACAAAAGTACGAGAAGAATGTTTTTTTAACTTATACGGCGTGAATGGATTTTTAAAACATTATTTCCAAGAAGATTCCTTTACAAGTTTTCTGGTTTATTTTTAATCAAATTCTTTTAGTTTAAATTTGTATGACATGTTAAGAAAGGAAAAATGTTTTTGAAGAAGAAAGGATATTTTCCTCAAGAATGGAGTTCAAGTGTTTTATCAAAATTATTTTCCATCTAAGATAATAATGGGTTATGTTTTTTCTATCCCTATTATTATATGGAATTGATTATGTTGTGATGGAAATATTTTTATGAATTCCTTTATCTTATATGAATTGTTTTATGATGTCATGTTGTTTAAGAATCCCATTTTTATTACATGGGTTATGCTATGATGTATGGTTAATGATTTTGTGGCACACATAATAATGGTATCATTAAGAGATGGGTGGGACCTATATCTCCCCCCAATTCATTGGGTAAAGATTTTATATCTCATGAGATAGACAGGGCTGGAACGGTAGGTTATTCCGGTTCAGTGAAACAGGACTAGAACGAGGGTGACTCGGTTCAGAAAGGGACTTTGTCCACTAAGATAGTCTTGGCAATGAGTCTTGACTAACAAGAAATGATTATATATGATTATGTGTGTATGCCACAAAGCTTCATGTTTTAAGTTATGATTATTGTGATTACATTTCACTGCCATGAGTTATCCCAGGTTATGAAATTATGATCTCTTTTACAGGTTAACATTTCCAAAAGTTATGTGCTTATGTATATGATGTGATTGATATTTCTTTTGTTTAACCTTACTGAGCATTTGATCTCACCCTTTTATGTTTTCTTTTCCCTAGGATATAAAGAAAAGTTTTAGGTATAAAAAAAGAAGATCTTTATGGGAGATGTTGAAGATCATTCATCAGGATTAGAAGATTATATTCCGAGTTTCCAAAGACACTAAACTATTACGATCCTTGTGTTTGTGTTTTTGTTATGTACTAAGTATTCCACAAATGTAATGTAATGTCAATGTATGTCCGGCTTCGGGTCTCTACAATCCATGATAATCATATATTTTAATACATCATGATATTTCATAAATATTGTTGATAAATTTCATATCATATACCCCAGGTGTGTCAATCTAGGTGTTTAGCAAGACCCATTTTCATTCACCATTTCCTAATCAATTCTTGATCATCACGGTTTTTAAGGTTTATTAACCCTATCTAAATATTTGATAGAAATACTTCCATGTTTTGTATCTAGACAACTATTTATATCTTGGAAACCACATGCACTTTACTTTACCAAAATTCGAATATATTTTCAAAAACATTGATTCATTTTTAGACTTATTGAAATATACATCCATAGAAATATTATTAGAAATTTTTCTAGGTATCTTATAATTGTTTCTATATACAGATTTTTCAAGGATAAATAAAAATTTAATTTTATACACACTATACTGTCCTAGGGATTATCATACATGGATATTACATCAAGTTTTTTAATTTTCAGCACAATTAATAAACACATGATTGAGGTCCATAATAGTATTGTGTATTTCGAGACTAGTCACACAGTATTAAAACATGGTGTAAGATCTTCAACATATCCCATAATGATCATCCCTCAGAGCACTTTTCAGAAATAATATCCAAATTAAAATATTTCTAAATAACCTAAGTAAATGGAACATAAGAAAGGTTTAGCTAATATTATCAATAAGTTAAAATAATGGATATACGTGTGAATAACATGAATAGAGGGAATGGGTATATGATAATAACATTTTAAGATCATACAACACATATTAAGGATCATAATTTTAATTCATTGTATTAATATTGGTAGATAAATGGACATTAATCATAATATAATCAACAAAAATGATCTATGAGAAAATAATGTAATAAATCATGGATTTCTATCATATAAAAATTTGTATAAAATCATTCCCTAAAATGCGTGGATCATTTCCAAAACATTTCAATGAACATCAAGGGGTTACATCTAATGGGTGTGATATATCACCTTCCAAAACTGCCTTTCCAAATAGTGGAATCGGTTCACTCCCCAAACTATTATAATGGAAAAATTACCTTACTGTAATGGGTTCACTCCACATTCCAACCATGTCTATCTCATGAGATATACAAGTCCTTACACAATAAATTGGAGGTAGATATAGGTCACACCCATCACATGATGAAATCATACATATTTGTGTCAAAATATCATAAACATTCATCATATTATAACCCATTTGATGTAATGGGTATTATAAACATGACATCATATCATAAACTATGTAAAAGAGATAGATTTCATAAACATTTCATTATAGCATAACCTGTAAGAAGAAGTGAATTTCATATGAGTTTTATCATGGTATAACCTATATAAGAAAATAGGATTAATAAAACACATGTCCTCTTAATGAAAAATCATTCAACAAAAGAATAAGAAGGATATCCATGGATCATATCCAAATTAAATTATAAAATATATCAATATATGTAATTTTAATTAGAGAAGGATTTTAAAAGATCCTTTGAAACATTATGTAAAGAAAATAATATTTAATTGAAAATATATTTCCTAAACACATTTAAAAATATTTTTCATAAAAAATAACAATGGAAACATATAAATAAATCTTTGAAAATTCATTTTAAATTTGTATTGATGAAAATATGCTTTTTGATTTGAATAACTCCATTTATAATATAAATCATTTTGAAACTGTTTTTCTTTTATAATAACCTTTGAATATTATATAGAATGATTTTAAAATCATGATTAGATAATTTTAAAATAGAAAAAAATTTCAAAATAATTTTCCTAAAAAATGATAATAAATATTTATTTTAAAAAAATTAAAAAACATTTTTGAAAACATGGTTTTGGAATAAAAAAATATTTTGAATCAAGGAGGGATATATTTTCATATATTATTTAAAAAATATTATTTATATTATGTACTAAAGAGATGACAAATTTTACCATTAGAGGAATATAACATGAATAAAATAATGAGAATAAAATTCATGAGAATTATTGAGAGGTATATCATGATATTTCAATGATTCAGACATAATTAAAAAAATAGAGAAATAGATTCAGTACTACAAAAATGGCCTTTAATAATACAAAAATCATCCATTCTCAGTGCAGAAAAAGAACTACTTACATGAGCATGGTTAGAAGCCACGTGTTTTTATCCACGATAAAAAAATCAGAGTTAAAAGGTTCTTTTAACTGCTTTGGAAAAGTTGATGTTAAATGGAGAATATAATAGTAATAAAATGTGCTAATAAAGAGCCCCTTGATAAAGGGTATAAAAAAATTTCGACACATCACTAGCCCCCCTATCAGAACTACCCCCTTATCTACGCATCACCGACCTCTTTAGTAGAATTTTATATAATTCAACCCTCCCCAACACACCCTTCCTCTATCGAGTTTCGAATATAAGACCTACGACATATAGACCAGTACCTTCTCAACTCCCCAATACTATTTTTTTACATTTTATGATATATCTATATATTTTTATAATTCCTTACATTTATTTATCCATATATTTTTATATATTTTAATATATATTTTTATATTTAAATAAATATATTTTATATGAAAATGTTTTTAATTATTTTCTTATAAAATTAAATTTCTATATATGAATATATAAAAAAATGTATATTATAATATATTTGATTATAAATAATAGTGTATTGTGAAAAAGGATTTAATTTTAAATCCATGATATCAATAAGAATGTAATCTCTAGAAATAAATTTATTGTCCACTAGAAAATGTAAAATAGACCCTCTAAACTAATATAAAAACACTTATAATGTTTAAACATTAGGGCACCCCAACTAAAAACTCTATTTTGGAGCCTTGTGGGACTTTTTGGCCTTGAATATTCAATTGGGTTCCACCTAGTTTGCTATGGTGAAAATCTCATTATGAGATACAAGTTGACTTTTTGTATAGATCAAACAGAAACCTGGATCAAAAGTTATGGCTGTTTAAAGTTCGAGTTATATTTTAAACTTATTTTATATATTTTTTTAATTTTTATTAATTTTTTTAATCTTAAAATTGATATTAAATAACTATTACTAAGTAATAATAAGAAAATTATGAATTAAAAATAGTTTTTTATTATTTTGGAAGCCATTTTCACTAAATATATTATATATTTAGTGTAACTTTCTATTTACATTATATAAAACATATTTTAAAAATATATATTATATTTATATCAATATAAATATATATTAATTAATTGCCTATTTTTAATGAAATATAAATTTTTTTGTTGGAAACATTTGTTAGTGATTGTAAAAAAACACTTATAATGGGGGGACTTTATCAACGCTTCTCAAAAAGTGTTTATATAACCCCCCTATGAGTGCTTGTCTACAAACATTGATAAAATACACCAATTATTTTCACTTGTAAAAAAAGCATTGATAATGGTCCCCTTTAACATCACATTTTAGCCCCTAAAAACCAACCTTTACAATGCTAAAAATCATTATTAAAGACCTCATTTAATAGTTATTTTTACAATTAATTAATAGGTTCTTTAATATATATTTTATGTAGCACTGTAAAATCCATAGCGTTGGATAAACATAGTTTTGTAGTAGGTATTGTAACATAAAATCATTCCAACCTGCATAACATTGATTCCTAAGCCCAATGAAGGATAACAAGAAATGAAAAATCAAATATCATGATGATGAATAAATTATTGATATTAAATTTCAAAGATGAATTATGTACACCTCGTTAGAGGATATATGTACACAACATAATGTATATCTCAATGAAGGAAAACTAAGACCAAAATCTCTTACCGATACGGTAACCATTAAACAACTGACTCATTTTTAGAGAGATACTCTAGTGGATATGTAAATAAAAATAATTATTAGTAAAACAATCATAAAATTATTTCATCTAATGTATTTTTATGAAATAGAATATACATTCGGGGGATATAGCATGTGTCTCACATAAGTAAAAAGTGAGAAAAATCTATTAACTTATATCTTGACTATCTTCAAACTCATTCAGATATCATGTAAAATAAATATAAGTTTATTATAGATCTATTATAGATAAATATTAAAATATAAAATATCATATATAATTATCTTATAATATTAAATTACTCATTTATTAATAATTTCTTGTTAAATTTTTTTTTGGGTAATAACTGCATTATTTTCATACATGTTTTAATATGTTATTCTTGGACCTATTACATAGATCATGATTTCATTATATCAATAATGAGAAGAATGACATAATTATCAAATATATTCCTTATATATGTTTTTAGTGTAGTCTATAAAATTTATTTAATGGAATTTAATTACATAGTTCCTGGAGATGGAAGGTCATTTGAACGCATGAACGTTGTTTCTATTTTCTTGCTATATTGAAATAATAAAAAGTAAAGGAATTCTATAGTGTAATTACATTATAATTATTATATTATATATATCATAGATTTATATTAAACACTTCCTTAATACATTTTAGTTAATGTATCAATGAATCATATAGCTTAGCAAGGTCGTAGTCCATTGTTCACCGGAACGACGTTTTCTTATTTCCAAAAGGATGAAAGTTGGATGGTACATATTATATAATAATTCATATGAAATAATTAAATTACATATATAAAATATATATATATATATATATACATATATAATATATAAATATTATTTCTCTCATTATTCAAAACATTGACTGATGGTAATGGAAAAAAGAATGACATCAATTTGTGAGGCGGTAGTCCTCCGTACAAATGAACGATCATTTTGTAACCCATTTGATGGATGTATGTGAATTTTTATGTGATAAAATTACCATAAAGACAAATAATTATATAGAATATATTGGAGATTTTATATTATCAGTTTATAATATAAATTAAATGAGGAGGATAAGAAAATAATATAAAAACTCTTTTATAAGGACAATATTTCTTCTATGGGTATTTTTCTAAGGATTTTACTAAAATCATAAATGGTTTGATTTATGATAAAATTATTTCTTCTATGATGAGGGGAGGGAATATGGGAAATGGTGTTGGAAGGTTTTTGTATCCAAATTGATTTCTATTTTTCGTGACGTTGGGGGAGTGAGTTTGAATTTATAGTTGAGGTAGTAGGGAATTCTTGTAAATAATCAAAATCACTCACTATTTTTAGGTCCTTGATATCTCACGTGGCTCTAAAAATTCAATAATAATTATTAGGGTGTTTAAATGGTTGATACAAAACTACACCACTCAAAAATAAGTTCATTTTTTTATAGTTTTCTTTTAGCTTCTATTTTTCCCTAGTTTTAACATTTTTTTGTTATGGTAACTAATTTTATAACCATGGTAATTTATTATATAAGACTAAATTAATGTGAAATTATTAAATAATTTATACCCATTGATTATAAATATTATTCTCTATTTATGAATTTAAAATCACTTGTGTGTTAGGAATTAATTTTGACAAAAACGCATGTAACACGCAAAAACACACCTTTAACTCAAACGTCGCAAAAACATTTTCTACTATTCATGGATTAATGTGTTCATTATAAAAGGTCAATTGGTCTATAAATTTAAAATATATTTTATTTGTTAATATTTAAAAATAACTCGAAATATGACATGATTTTTATTATTTTTAAATCTTATAATAAGATATAATTTATTGTAAAATAACATTAAGGACAATTTTGACATTATTTAATTAATTCAAATTACAAAACAAAAAATGATTGAATTTGAAAATATTAATTTAACACCAGAGTAGTGTGATACATTCTTCTAAAAAAATACGTGATAATGTTTCATTCATATACTTCACATTTAATTTTTTTAAAGGTTGGGGTCTAAGAGTCTTTTTTATTATTAAAGAAAATCAAAGACATCTTTAGCTGGATAGAGGGAGAGCCATTACATAGCCCGAAGGCACTGTGGGAATTTATCCCATTACATAGCTTGTGGGCCCAAATTGTTTGCCCATGTCCCAATCTATGAATAGTAATTCTACAGTTCTCGCGCTGCTATAGTGCAGTATAGTACCTGTCGCTGCTACAGTACCCCTACCGGTGCTACAGTGCCACCATTTCAACAGTATCTCTGTTCACATTACTATTTTTTGAATCATTTACTATAGTTAGTAAATAAAAAAAATAATTACTATGTTGGCATTTCATAATCATTTTATGTAACTAATTAATCTATAAAAACTGAGGATAATTTATTATGATAAAAAAAAATATTTTAATTAAATTATATATGTATAAATGAACCAATTTAGTTATTTTATATCCTAAATAATTATAAATATAAATGGTATATAAGGAAATATAGAGGGATCTCTATGGGGATCACTCTCTATGGAGAGCTCTCACTGCCCTTAGGATCTCCTCCCCTGTATGGTTTCCAAGCCCTTTCTCAGATTCTTACCTTCAATCACGACCTCATCCAGAGCTCCTGGATTTTACCTTCAATTCTCAGACTTTTCCTCTCCTCTAGTGCTTTCCATTGTGGGATTTCTCCATTGTTTTTTCTCTCCTGACGAAGTTATGTGTTGTTGATTCCCACAATATTCATACCTTTCTCTGGAAGCACGTTGCATTGTCCCTGTCCTAGTCAATGTTTGGTGGTGTTAACATAGAGGCTTTGGGATTGGCAGTGCGGTGGATAGAGGGTTTATGATGCTATCGGAGTTGGTCCTTTTCATCGTTTTGTTTCACTCCCGGCTACCCAATCAAACTTTGACCTAGGGTTCCACCTCTCCTCTCTTGGTCAGAGTTGGAGCGATAGTTTCTCAGGGGTTTTGGGCCATAGGGTTAGGCGGTCGTGATTCTTCCCTTTAGGGTTCATCCCCAAAGTTCTTCAGGGTTTCATACCTAGTTCTATTTTCCCTTATTTGGTTCTCTTTATTATTAGCAGTTTTCGTTTTAGTAAGCACCTTCACTATCTGGTTTGATCATCCAATTGTGTCGCATCCATTTTTCTACTATTCTAGTTCGATGATGCTTTTATCTGTGGGATTTATGGTGCTAGCTTCATCATGTCTCACTGTGAAGATCATGTCTACTCTCTTGCTACTCTGGTTTCCATGTTCTTTGATCCTTTCCAGGTTATATGGGGGAGATGGATTTAGTGTTGGTTTTGGGATGTGTTTGTGCGAGTGGTTGGGGGTTCCAAGAGGCATGACTGTGGTTGTCTTCTCCCATTTCTGGGTTCATTCGTTGTTGTATGTGGGGACTTCTTTTGATATCGAGGTACATCAAGGGTGATATAGATTCTATCCTAGAGGTACTGATTCCATCCCTCGACCTAGGTGGTGATGAGAGGGGTGCTATTATTTCTTGCAAATTTCAATGTTCTTATTGCTCACAAGGTTTGAGGTTCTGTTTACTGAGGTGGTGCGATGTTATCTATTCGAAATTTTCAATTTGAATTTTGAATCTTCAAGGTGGTTCAAGGCTTTTCTCCTTTATTATCATATATTTGAACTGTGACTTTTGTTTTTGGGATCATTTTCTATGTTTTAATTTGAATGTGAGGTTCCCACTTGTCCTAAAAGTGGTTTATTCATAAAATTAAAAAAGGGGGGTGATAAATTGTAAATAAGTTTCTTTTTTTGTGTTTTTTATTAAATAATATTTTACATAGGTCAATTTCATGGAGTAGTATCAGAAAAGCAAATAAAAATCAAGCCTAGTGTTTTAAGAGTCAAAATAATTCTATAATGTGGGTGTTGGATAAGTTGGTAGGTTATTTTACACGTTATATTCTATGTTTAATCACTAAGTAGACTCGTTTTTTACCATGATCTCTATAATTAATTTTTACTTTTTTCGTAATCTCTTTGGTAAAAAATTAATTTGGCCATATTATGTTTTATAAATTATTATGATTCCAAATATATAATCGATTTTCCATGTTAAACTCACATAAATGTAATAATTTAATTTAAAATTAATCTCACAAACATGGTCATAAAGTGAGTTTTAAATGGGGAAATATTTTATAGTTTTACATATTTATATATCTAAAATCAATATGAAAATGATTATAATGAAAAAAATATTATTAAATTATTTATAATTTTTCTAATTTTTCTTCCAATGATGTTAATGATATATTTTAATGTGAAAAATCATTTAAATTATATCACAGTTTTCTATTAAAATTTGGTATTTTCACAATTTATCCTTATATTAAACTTTTGAGGAAAATATGAAAAATTAACACTAATATAATATTGGTATTACTAATTATGAAATATAGTTTATTTTTTCATATTAATTTTTTATGTTTAAAATTTTATTTTTAAAATTAGTGTGCCCTTACAAGGATATAAAATGGCTTTTTGAATAAAAAAATATAGTTTTATACGTAAAATTTGATTTATTTTTATAAATAACATAGACAAAACATAGGATGATTGTTTACACTTATATTGAATATATAATTTATTATTTTATTAATTTATTTGATATAATTTACTAAGATTTAACTTTCTTAATCTAATGATATAAATAAAAAATGGGCCCATAAAAAATCATAAATGTCTTCCATTTATTTACAAAAGGATTTCATTTTCAGGTATAATAAAATTTTCACCAAATAATTAATTATATAAACACGTTTAAACCATATTTTAATAATTTATTTAATCATATCCATACCCTATAACACCCCAATCTTCCACGTAACACTTCTCTTTGAATAATACAATATCATGTTATGTAGGCAACACCAAGTTCAAGAGCACCCCAACCTACCATACTAGCCACCTAAAAACAAGTGATGAATAGTAATAACCACCTTTTTTATTTTATATATATCCCATATAATTTTAACCATCGTCATTAGTGTTTTGGAGACATAATATATGGATAATTTCAATTATTCCGTTAAAAGAATATTTTTTCAAAATTTCAGTGTTTCGACCTTTTAATGGAGAACCCTATCAAATATAAAATTGAAAATATTATTTATTCAATTTGATATAATTAAATTATTTTTTGAAGCAGGTTATAAAAATTTAGTTTGGATAAATTTTTGGTGATTTTCTGATAACTTTCATATTTTAATGAATAGTGAAAGGAACTAAATTTTAATTGAAAACAACTTTTTAAATAAAATTAATTTATAATGTTAAATTATACATTTGAATTTATTTTTATTATAATTATATTATATTTTTATCATTTAATACTATTTTTTTCATTAGAATAAATTTCACTTTTAAATTGGAAATAAACACATATAAATCTTTTTATAGTTTTTCCTTTTAAAAAACCAGCATTCCAGTTTTTTCAACAGGAATTAATTTTAAATTTATTAATGAAACTTCTATGATTTTAACTTCGTAAAATAGACATCATTTCTGGATTAGAAATATCAAAATTATCTTAGTGTAAATATTTGTTATTTTTCTTGAAACATTCAATTTTTGAGGAACATTGAAAAACATTGCGTTATTTTTTGAAAACTACCTCTTTATTTAAATAATTATTTATTTTATTTAAATTAATTATTCATATAAATATATACATAATACCAATATTAGTTCAATGTAATTAATTGGGGTTGTTTTATAATAAAATTAATTGTATAAATTTTTATTGATTTTTTTATCGTTTTTTATCCACCTTCTTGGCACATTAGATAATTTGCATAAAATGTTATTTTACAGCTTTTGTGAATTGAATTTCCAAAATATGAGGGACACAGTTAACATCAGTATTTAAAATTTGGTTTGATAAGATGAAAATAATTTTTGTTGTATAGTAACTTTTTACTTTTATTTACCACGGTTAAAAGTGAATAGGGTCATTAAAGATAACAATGATATTATTATTTCCCTAACTCATGTTCTAATTATATTGGATAAGTGTTTTTCGACCAAATTAAACAATAGGAATAAAATATTATTTTCTTTTCTCCACTTGTATTTGATTTGGACATCTATTATTAATTTATTTAATGAAATTTTAAAAGTGTTACATTCAAATTTTAATAACTAAAAAATTTTTAATATAGGGTTATACATTTGAAAATTTAGACTATAAATATTCATTAGAAATATAAAATGATTTTATACATCATGGTATTTTATTTATAATATTTAGATATTAAAAAATTAAATTTATTTATGACACAATGAAGTTGCAGTAGTTACCTTATTAATGAAATATTAAAATAATTGATATTATAAATATCAAAATAATTGTAAATTGATACTTTTTATGAATTACAAGAATTTTATATATTAATATAACATTTTAGGGTTTATTAAATGAAATTATTTCTATGTAATCATGCTTTAATGACATTCACAAAAAAAATACAAAATAGTGTCAAAATTGACATAAATGAGCTTTTAAAACAAATATTATATTATTAAATGATATAATATTTCCAAATATCTAATGTTCTTCCAATGGACTTATATAATGATATATCTATCATTAATTAACCACTTTAGGGTCACACGATTTTTTATAGTATGTTTATAAACCATATAGTGTAATAATACAAGAAGACATGGTAAAAGATAAACTAATTAACTAAGAGTTCTATCTAAATGATAAGGTTAATAGGGTAACCTAAACTTGTCTAAAAGCTATTGGTTGAAGGTATTTTGACCCCTACCCTCCCTATCCTTGACATAAATCCAGTTTATTCATTATAAACCTTAAATTATTATATAATATAATAATATTTTATACTTTTTCAAAAGTGACCCTCACATCTCTTATAAAAGGTACTTCCCCTTTTCTTAATTTAACACCTCCAAATCCATTTGGCTCATCCAACCCCATCAAAAATATCCTCCCAACTACACTCATTTCAACCAATATGTCATAATTTGATAATAAATCCAACTTAAGGATCCCTTTTGATCAAATCAAAAGGAAGAACCGGAAGAAGAGGTAAAAATTTCACAACCTCTTTAAAAGTTTTTTCTTCTTCCACTTCCTATTTCATTTTTTTTTTCATACCAAAATAATAAATCCATTACCATATACATATTTTAATGTTACTATAAATATAGTACAACCATATTTTTTATTCTATTCATCCTATGAATTTTAAAGTCAACATACGTGCATACATACGGCTAACCGTCTCCACGTCGTGGTGTTGTTTGTTATACAACACTTAATTATTTGAATGTGAATAATAATTAGTAAAATGAATTTAAATAGAAAATAAAATATGTTAATTATTTTGTATATATGATAAAACATCCAATTACATATGATTTTACCATCAATTGAATGATATTGTCACTCAAGCGTACTTATGGATTACCGTCTCGAAAAACGTGATAAAATCCATTCCCCATTATATCCATTCTAGAGTAATTTTCATTTAATGATTTAAAAATAATTTTTAACAACATAATATCATTCTGGATTTGAATTAAATACATCCTACACATAAAAAAATACTTTCTTACCAAAACATATAAAGGAAAACGACTCAGTCAACACCCAAAACAATGATACTACTGAAATATCATTGACAAAGAAATATTACAATATAATATATGATTTCATATTTATGTATTATCTTATTTTATAAATTAATATCAATTATCTCACCATTATAAAGGAGTATAACCTATTCTATACTTTGTAAAATTACAATGTAAGGGGTTTTCATCTAACTCTTATTCCCGTGAGATTCATTCTATATTTCCCATAGTTACCTTTTATGTACTATTTTTATTTCCCATGATTATATTCTTTGCATAATATTATTTAATTTTTGGGTATTTACATCAGAATTGAATGATTCTTCATTCATGGGTTGTATGTTTCTTATGAAACCAAATCGGTAAGGAAATTTAAATTTTTAATTTGCACTCATTCGGTTTTACACAAACATCATTTAATATATTAATCCAATATTATGAGTGAAATAACTATATATTTACTTATGTAGTAATTTCTACTCCCCATTTTGAGAATATTACTTTGATAAACATAATCAATCCATTTATAATTTCTCAATTCATCAATACGAATTTGATAGGATTACTTTTAACTCAATTTCTATTCATTGAGTTAAACATCAAATTTATTGGTGTTCTTTTTACAAAAATACATCTGAATGTCCTTTTATTGATTTAAACTGAATATCTAATCATTTTTAGTGTATTTTTATTTTTTTCAAATAATTATTTAATTGATATATCCTTAACATAAAGATATGGTCTTTATAAAGGATTTCATCTAAACATACATTCCATTGAGACTTCTTTGCTGTTATATGCCAATTCACTTTTATATGGTGTATATACATTAATTTGACAATGTATATCATGAATCCATTTATTCTTATGATATTATAAATATTTGATTACCTTAATTACTTGTATTCAAGCGTCTCTGTTTTTTCATAACTTTATCTAAAATATCATATTCAATGTTTTAATAATCTAATCTTCTAAATCATTCTCATTAATTTCCATGTTTTAAAAATGTTTTTATGGATTTATTTATATGGAAATTAATGTTTTAAAATTAAAATTACTTTTGAAAGATTCAAATTGGTATGGGACACTTTGATTCAAAAATCTATTTGAAACCGCATTTTGAAAAAGTGTGATACTTTTATATGTTTTCAAGAAAAAAGGGGATATTTCTCTCAAATAGTTTTGATGATTATTTTTATCTATGTTAATATACTTAATTATTCATGATTGTGGTTAATTTATTATAAAACAATCTTCTATATTGTATTTAATGAGTTATGTTTCACTGTGGATGTGCTATTGTTATATCATTCATTGTTTCTGATTAAAATCTTAACATTTTGTATGCTAGTTTTAATACTAATGTTAAAATTATGTTTCAACCATTTAATATAATTAATGAATTGGGCATAGTAAGTGATGAGTAGATATCAATATACATCATCGAATAATTAGTAGGTCTGATGAGACTAACTAGTGACATCGAACAAGGCGTTGAAAAAATATTATTTTTAGTCCTGGCACGAGGCCCTGACTATGTGCTTATAATGTTCAGAATTACACATTCCATCATTATGAAATTGACTATTGATATTGGATGTGATTACTCGACTAATAAAATTTCTATGTGAATATTAAAATGGAAATATTCAATTTATATTTGTCATGCTATGATGAATTTTATGTTTAAAAGGCTTGGGTTTTAGTCTTATACATTGCCTTAAATGTTCATGATTATTTATGATAATACATACTATATAGTTCTTCTCTACTGAGCATCCGATCTCACCACTTTATTATTTTTTTGTTTTCCTTGGATATGATGTTTATTATGGTTATACTATAGGGATAGGGAAATGGATATGAGTGTGTTCAAAGGGGGTAAAATGTTGTTTTTATTTATTTAATAATGTATTGTAAAACGTATGTATGTATCTAGTACTTCATATGCTTCTAAAATAATCAGTATTTCAAAATTTGATCTCCTGAGATCATTCTAATGTTATGTAATAATGTACCGAATCTAGGTAACTGTGGTTGGGGCATTACTATTGGTATCAGATAAAGTCTTGTACCAACCTTGGAAACTAGATTTAGAAAAACTCTGATTAGAGAACATTTCCCTAACATATATTTTAGGTATTAGTAAATAAGAACATCCAAAAAACATGGTAATGTAAACATTTTGTGGGTTTTCCATGAAATACATCCCTATCATGATATGAGCATGTAGAGGCAGCTATGGAACATATGTACCTATGCTTAAAACCCAAAAATACTGCTTTAAGCATGACTTGAACGGGAACTGGTGCATGACAACGGGCCTTGCTTAACTCTTGTTTACAACACTCCTGAGAGATATTATTTGGATAATTCTTATTTTCTTTACAAATAAATATGAAGGATTAAAATATATGAAGAAAATAAATAACCTTCGTTAATCCTAAGGTTTTTTAGTTTGAAAATTTGGTGTCATGATATTATCTAAATGGTTTTATGATTATTGTTACTCCCACAATTCATTTTGGTTTCAGTTAATGGATGTATTCCACGAATGTTAAAGTAACATAGGACATGATGTACAAGGTGGGAAAGGTGGTGGAAATGAGAAACAAAATGTAATGTTGATAGGTGTTAAAGATATAATGTTCATGCTGAATTAGTTATCTGATACTATGTTCTACAACCTATATGTTAGACAACTATTGGACACAAAAAAGAAGAGAAATGAGGTGAATGATAAGGGCTCCAGCACTAGAGACCATGGAGGAATGAATGCTCAATTTCCATCATGCAGTAAATGGGTAAGGAGACACCTAGTAAAGTGTATCCATGGAAAAAATAAATTCATTATGTGTGGGAAAAAATGAGATAAAGTAAATAATTGTAAAATAAAATGAAGAGTACTATGGATGAAAAGAAAAATGATCCCAAGAATCCATTTACAGTCACTTGTCCTAAATGTAGGGGACCTGGGCATTACCCGAGTGAATTCCGGATTCTATAAGATAATCTATTGGTTAAGGAAGAAGATATGTGGAAATAAATGTATCGAGAAATTTTTAAAAGTATTAGTGCCCTATGTTTATGGGATTACATTGGAATACTTTTCTCTTGTATGTGTAACCCTGCAGTTTGTTATGTGAAAATTCTATATGAGGAAGAATTATATTTTCTATTGTGTTAATAGTAGTAAATAACCATTTAAGAATATATAATCATTGAATTTTAGGAAATTAATAGTTATTAAATATTGGGATGAAAATGTGAGGTATGAGATAACATTTTTAGTAAAATAATGTTATAGTTATTTAGAAGAATTTATCTCATTTTTTGGAATTTTACAAAATATAGATTTTGAAAAAGGACAAGACATAGACCATGTGATAACCCATCACGACAAAAAATTATGTGGGAATCGAACCCACAACCAAAGTGCGATTGGGATTTATCACCTACCACTAGACTACGTGAAGTATCTGATTAGTGTGACTAATTATATTTAGTTAAATGATTTTATTGATCAATATTATGTTTATTTGTGATCTTATGTTTATAAAATGGATATCCTTATAATGGGAAAATAATTTTGTGATTAAGTGATAGATATTCTTTTAGAAGAAGTTTGCTCTGTTGGGAACACTATATGACTAACAAGAATAGAATACTAGTGGATTTCATTTGAGGCGTAATCATTTAATTTTATCAATGTTTTTATTGTGGACTTATAATGATTTAGATTATCTAAGGAATTTATTAACAAAACATAGAGAATATGTGATTAGGTTAATTACTTTAAAGTATGTGAATATAAGTGTAGTCAATGTTATGTGATGAGTCAATTTAATGTGGAAGACTACGTAATCAAATGTTTTTAAGTTTTTTGTTCCAATCATCATTTGAATTATATTGAATGGCATTAAGGACAATTGTTTATTAGGTGGTATTTATTGAACTTTTGTAATTTTTGGTCTAATTTTAAAAGTTATGATTAGTATTTTTTTTCTCAAAAGTATTATCATTTTTGTGATCATCTGATATTGTAATATCCATTTTGGTTTTGGGTATTCTCTAAATACAGGGGAAATATATATTTCATCCTTTGTGTATTATGTGATTCATTGTAAGTTGACTCTGGCACATCAGGTGTGACCAAGTCATCATGAATACTCATAATTTGGAGTCAAAGATGAGTCTGTGGAAGAAATTAGTTAAAGAATGGAACTATACTTATTAATTATTTTTTTATTCTATGAAGAAATCAATTCATAAACATTAGGAAAAATGATCTTAAACACAAAAATTTGTTAGCCTAATATCATACGTTATTCCTGAGAGATTTAAGGCTTTGAGGCCCTCAAATTTAAATTCACTTGTTTGTGATAGATGACCTCAATCACTCCTTATAAATAGTTACATTTCTCCACCATTTATAATTTCCCCCAATTTTTTTCCTATTAGAAATTCTAATTTGGTGGTGACTTTTCCATTTCCCTTTCCCTCTTATTAAGACTAAAATTTATTATCCTTATTTCTGATATGGGTTTTCCAGAAAAGGTATCTCTTATTTTTTACCTTTTATTTCTAAAGAACAATTTCAAATTGTGAGGACATAATTAATTAAATAAGGGAAAAATGTAACACCTCAAGCATAAACGATACACTTCTCTTTGAATAATACAAGTGTGTGCAATGTACGCAACCTCGAGTTCAAACACACCACGACCTATAAAAATAGACATTTAAAATGATGTTATGAATAGTAATAACCACATTTTTAAATTCATATATATCTCATTTAATTTTAACATTCATCTTTTGTTTTTCGTATTCATAATATAAGGACATAATAAATTTTCCAGATAAAAGTAGTATTTTTCAAAAAATGCAGTTTTCTGCTTTTCAATTGCGGACCCTATCTAATCCAATATTTGACAATTTTATAAATTAAATTTGATGAAATTAAATTCTTCTCTAGATGCATGACATACAAATTTAGTTTGGATGATGTTTTTTGTGTTTTTTTGATAACCTTCATATTATGATTAATAGTGGAGGGTACTGAATTTTAATTGAAAACAACTTTTTAAATAATAATAATTTAGAATGGTAAATAATACATTTGAATGTTTTTGAAGTATAATTAGTTAATATTTTTATCATTTAATCCAATTTTGGTCATTGGAAGTAATTTCACTTCTAAGATGGACATAAACACATATCAATATTTTGATAGTTTTTACTTCTCAAAAACCCGCTTTCATGTTTTGATAAGAGGAATTAATTTAAAATTAATTAATTAAACTTGTATATTTTTAATTTGGTAAAATAAACATTATTTTTTGATTTGTAATATCAAAATTATCTTCAGGTGAATTTTCAGTATTTTTCTGATAACATTCAATTTTTTATGAATCGTTAAAAACAATGCGTTATTGATTTAAAAATGATTTTTTAAAAAAAAATTATTATATTTATTTAAATTCATTTTAATTCAAAATAGATATATAAAACCTGTATTAGTTAAATGTAATTTATTAATATCATTTTATAATAAATTTAGATGTGTAAAAAAAATTGGATTTTTTTGCGTTTTTTCCCACCTTTTAGGCAGATTGGCAAATTTATATAAAATGTAATTTGATCACTTCTATGAATTGAATTTAAAAAACTTGAGATTAACTGTTGAAATCAGTAATTAATATGTTGTCCTATAAGATGAAAATAATTTTTGTGAATAGTAACTTTTGACTTTTATTTACCACAATTAAAAGTAAATAGGGTAATTAAAGGTAAAAATGATATTATAATTACACTAACAAGAGTACTAGTTCTATTGGATAAATTTTTTTCAACCAAAAGAAAACATAGGTATTAAATATGATCCTCTTTGGTCAACATGGATTAGAATAGGACATTTATTATTATTTTACTTATAGAATAGTTAAAAGTGTAAAATTCAAATTTTCATAAATAAATCATTTTTAATATATGGTTATACATAACATAAATTCAACTATTAATATTCATTAGAAAGATAAATATATTTCCTATATCTTTTTATTGTATTTAACAATTTTAGACCTTAAATAATTAAATTTATTTATGACACAATGATGAAGCAATACTTACATTATTAATTAACGATTAAAATAATTGATATTATAAATATATAAATAAATATAAATTGATATGACTGATGAATTACACGAATTTTAAAGATTAATATGACTTATTAGGGTTGGTATAATAAATATTATTCTATGTAATCATTCTTTTATGACTTTCCCAAAAACTAAATACTATATAGTTTCAAAATTTTTATAAATGAGTTTTTAAAACAAATATTATATTTTTAAATGATATAATATTACAAAATATCTATGGTTCCACAAAATTACATATATAATGCTAGATATATCATTAAAGAATCAATTTAGGTTATCTTGGAAGTTCATATTAAGTTTATTAACCCTATAGTGTAAGAATACAAGAATACATGGTAAAAGATAAACAAATTAACTAAGAGTTAAATATAAAAGATAAGGTTAATATGGTGATCTAAACATGTCTAAAACCTATTGGTTGAATTTATTTCGACTTATCCCCACCTTATCCTAGAAATAAATCTATTTGGAGATATTATAAACAGAAAATTATTATATAATAAAATAATATTTCGAGGTTTTCCTAAAGTTACCCTCACCTCTATTATTACAGGGTACTTCCCTTTATCTTAATTTAACCCCTCCAATGCCATTTGGCTTCGACAAACCCTACTAAAATATACTCCCAACTACCCTAAATTCACCCTAGTGGCCTTACATTGACCATAAATCTATCCTTTGGATCCCTTTTGGTCAAATCAAAAGGAAGAACCTGAAGAAGATGTAATAATTTCACTAACTATTTCAAAGTTATTTTCTAATTCCACTTCCACTTTCTATGTTGTTTCTATTCCAAAATAAAAAATCATGTACCTTATAAATACGGTGATGATATTATAAATATTTTACAACCATATTTATTATTCGATCCATTATATGAAGGACAAAGTCACCATACGTGCGTACATAAGGATTATCGTCTCCTCGTCGTGGTGTGGTTTGTTATTCAACACATAATTATATGGATGTGTATAATAATGATTACAGTTGATAAAAATAAAAATTAAACCTTGTTAAGGATTCTTTATATATCATATACCATCAAATTACATACGATTTTACCATCAATTGAATGATATTGTCTCTCATGTGTACGTATGGATTACCACCTCCATAAAAACAATAAAATTCATTCACCATCATAACCATTCAAGAATAATTTTAATTTGATGATTTCAAAATAATTTTTATGAACATAATATCATAATGGATATGAATCAAATACATCCTATACATAAAAAACATGACTTATGTAACAAAACATATAAAATAAAATGAATCAATTGACACCCAAAACAATGATAATATTGAAATATCTTTGACAAAGAAATATTAGAATATCATATATGATATCATATTTTTTTATTTGGTTCTTGTATAATTTAATAACAATGATTTCACCATTATACAGAAGGTTAACCTATTCTATACTAAATAAAAGTTCAAGGAAAGGTGTTTTCATATAACTTTTATTCCCATGAGATTCTTGCTATATTTTCCACTATTACCTTTTGTGTTCAGTATATACTACCAAATAATATATTCATTGTGTAATATAAATTCATTTATGAATATTTTCATTATAATTATATGATCCTTCTTTTATGGGGTCTATGTTTTTATTGTTACCTAATTAGTATGGAAATTTAAAATTTTAATTTCCACTCATTCGGTTTTACGCAAACATAATGGGTTATTTTACTCCAAGATTATGTGTGAAAACACTATATATTTACTTATGTAGTAATTTCCACTCCCCTTTATGTGGATATACTTTCATAAACATAATCGATCAATTGATAAATTCTCAATTCATTGATATGTACTTCATAAGAGTAATTTTAAATTATTTTCTATTCGTCAACTTAAACAACCAAGTCATTGGTGTTGTTTTTAAATGAATATGTGTAAATTTCCTATGAATGATTTATAATCAATATCCAATCATATTTATTGTATTTATATTTTTCACACATAATTATTTCATTGATTTATCCTTAACCAAAGGATATAGTCTTTATAAGGGATTTCTTCTCTACTTACATTCCATTATGACTTCATTATTGTTATGTTCCAATTCACTTTTATATTGTATATATGTTGTAAATTTACATAGTACATCATGAATCCATTTATTATCATGATATTATAAGGTTTTTATTACTTTATTTATTTTTATTTATGCATCTCTCATTTTTTTTGGAGTCCTAACTAAAATATAATTTTAAATGTTTTAAATATTTATTTTTCTAAGACTTTCTCATTAATGTCCATGTTTTAAAAATGGCTTTAAGGATTTATTTATATGGACATTAATGTTTTAAAATTATAATTCCATTTAAAAGATTCTATGTTGTATGGGACACATTGATTCAAAAATCTATTTTAAATGGATTCTTGAAAAGTAGTGAGACTTTTAAATGTTTTCTAGAAAAATGGGGATATTTCTCTCAAATAGTTTGGATGGTTGTTTTATTCTATGTAAATATCCTTAATTGTTCTTTATTGTGGTTAATTTATTATAATAAAATCTTCTACATTGTATTTAATGAGTTATGTTTGACTATGGAAGTGTTATTTTTATATAATTCATGTTTTCTGGTTAAAATATTTACATTTTGTATGCTAGTTTTAATACAAATGTTTAGATTATGTTTCAACCTTTTATATGAGGAATGCATTGGAATTTTTATGTGACTGGTGGAGGCCGCTATTGATCCTCGATGCATCAGTAGGTCTCATTAGCCAAACTAGTGTCTTGGAATAAATACTTTAGAAAATATTATTTGTAGTCTTGGCGCGAGGCCTTGAATTTGAAGTTATGATGTCTGGTATTATGCATTCCATCATTATGAAATTAGATATTGATATTTAATTTGAATATTCAACTAGTAGAATATCCATGTGAATATGTAAATGGAATTATTTGATTTAACTTTTCAATATTATACTGAAGAGTATGATTAAATATCTTGTGTTTTAGTCTTATACATTTCATTAAATGTTTATTATTATTTATTATAGTTCCCCCTATATTGTTATCCCTACTGAGCATCTGAGCTCACCCCTTTATTATGTTTTCTTTTCCCAGTATGTGAAGAAGTATATTATGTTTAACCTGCAGGGATAGGCCAACAGACATGAGTGTGTTAAAAGGGGGAACAATTTTTATTGTATTTATTTATGATGAAATGTAAGATTTATGTATTTATCTAGTACTTCTAAGTTTACTAAACTAATCAGACATTTAAGACTTGATCTCTTAAGATCATGAGAATTCTATGTAATAACTCATAGATTCTGGGTAACTAGAATCTTGGCATTACATACCCTTCATTACAAAATCAATGTGATAAATATCATGGAAAATATTTTTAATAACATTTCATGTTTCCTTTAAACTCAGTATTATGTGTAGAATTAGAAAAACATAGTGTTGTGTGTAATAGAAAATAAAATCAGTGTTACTTGTTTTCCAATCCAAAATAATTTTTTCGTGTGACACTACATATAAAAAAGAAACAATCAATTTAAGAAATCATAAAATCTTGAGGTGATATAGACCAAATCATATTCAACTCTGATCTCATAATAACCGGATTTTTCAGGTCTCAACACAAAAGACTACTCAAAGGAAAGGTTCCAATGGACATTGGGTAATATTATGTTCGATCCAACATCAAATCTATTAAGCACATTTAAATTAAAATTAGAAGTATTTTTCTCTTTAGTGATGGTTTACATTAATTACAATAAGAAAAAGAAAGCAGTTCGCATCAAGGTACCATGAGAATACAATGTTGACAAATAATGAAATTTAACTCCCAACCAATGATGGACTATGAACTAGACCCCATGAAATTATGATCATTGGTTCCATCATGAGTAATGACAAGAAAGGAAACATCATTTTAGAAAAATTTCTAGTCAAAATGGTAATAAATTATGCAATGAAAAGTCTACTCAAATCTACCAAAATCAATAGTAATCATATCCTTGGGTAAAAAAATATAAAACTAATGAAAACTAATAGATGGATAAATCAACACTTTTATAATTTTTAATTCATAATTTTGGTAAACTGGGTGACTAAAATGTAACTCCTTATGATGGTGCTGATGAGGATCAATTTGGTTGGAAGGTAGACCAAGAACCATTTTTTAAAGGGAGTTAACTAATTTTTTTCAGGAGAATATTTAGAGAGAAAAAGTAGATAAATTAAAGGATATGGTGAATCTCAAACACTAAAAATAAGAAATGTGGGATAATTTTGTTAATGTCAATGTTACAAAATATAATGTTGACAAAATGTATGATAAGACTCTATGAGTTTATCTTGATAATGAGAGAATATATTTTTATTGTAAACTAAGATTTTTTTTTGCATGTAGAATCGATGATGGAAAATAAATTTCTAGAAGTATATTTAGACAATGGAAAAGATGTCCAACAATTTTTAGGACCTCATCAAGGATAATCTAGACATGGAGGTAACATCTATCAATTAATGTTTTCACAAGGTGAAGGATTATACCTCCAAGAATTTTTTCTAAAATGATATTATGGTTTCTTATAAGGTTTGAGTTCGGACCAATTATTTTTTCTATGTTTACTATTATCCCTAAAAAAATTCCCTAGAAATAAAGTTTAACTTTAGGAGTAGAATTTGAACCAAATGACCTCAACACATCTGAAAAATTCATAAGCTATTTTGTAACTAAATTATAAATTATAATAAAAAATGAATAATAATGATTAAATCGATATTAAATAGGTTATTATGAAATTAAATAACATATATAATTTTATTATTGTTGAGTAAAAGAATGTATGTATCTAGGAAGGGATTATGGAAAGGTTTTTTTGAATAAAATTTTGTTTTAGATATTTTAAACTCGTTCTCTTACAAACCAATGTTCATTTAAAATTTTCCAAAATTTTCTTATTTATACATAAAATATTGTTAAAGTTCACATACATCTACTTTTGACCATTTTGATAAATTTTTTAAAAGTAATTATCCATTTTTTTCAACAAAATTCATGTTTGAATTGCTTTATAATAAGTTATAAAGGACTTGTTTTTCAATGTACAAGGGATGAACATATTTTCCAATAATCATATCCATCACTATTTATCAGAAATACTAAATCATTTTATATATTTTTTTAAATAATATATAATCCCCATTTTCTTGTAATTTTTCAATTTTTCAAAAGAGGCGGATATTTCTTCCCATTATTTATAATATAATTGAAAAACAATCATATGGGTTTTAGTGACAAACTATATGGGATTTATGATGGAATTTATATATTTTTTCCTAGGATATTGTTCTTGGATATTTTATATAATGAGGGGTGATCTTGATATAGTTATGATAATGGGAAAGCCCAACATAGATCTTTAATTCATTAGGTAATGTGATAGAGTAAACTTGATGGATGTTTCTCCTCAACAAATTATTATAGTTAACCATGATGGGTATTACGTTGTGATTGTATGTGAGATTTTAAGGATAATTTACCATCATACCAACATGTTATTCCAAGGAAATAATTGGGTTTGAATGTAAGTTATATTATTTCATAAGGTAAAGAAGTTAATGATCTCAAAAATTTGAATGGTTTATTTTTAAAATTATTTTTTTCTTGGGATCAACAGTTTTTCCAATTAACTCTCATAACAATTACTTTTTGCTTTATAATTTCTTTCAAAATGATTAAAGAAACTTTTTATCCTTGATGATATTTCATGATTATATAACTAACTATTATAATCACAAATTTTATTATGTTTAAAGATAAATTAATTATGGTTATTCATTAATTTAAAATGTATTAAAGAGATTCCATTATGTTATATCCCATATTAATAATTTTTTCTTGTCACATTTTTTCAAAGGTTTTAAATAAGATTTAGTAATTATCTAGGATTATAGAATGGTTAATGGTGACATTTCTTGAATGAATGAAAATTTTCAGGAAGGAAATAATACTATAAACAAAAACACTTATTTTGTGGAAACAATTATCATTGTGTGAAAGAAAAAAAAATCTATAAAATATTTCTTAATTATGTAAAAATTTAAACACAAAATATAATTCAAATATAAGGATGTGAAACTGTTATTCTAAATTATGCAATTAAGGTTTTGTATGTTAACGGGCATGATAGCTGTAATTAGTTATAATTTTTAGATAAAATTAGAGGTAATAGTGATATAAAAATACAGTTTAAATAGATTATAATTTATGGTTCTGTAATAATGATATCGTTTCGGTTTACTTCCAAGTTGTTTTATTTAATCTACATCCATTCTAGATTATTTTCCACTAAAATAGGGAATGTAAATTAAGACGGAATATAATAAGATTCTATCATTACAAATAAATAACATATAAAGGTTGGAGTTTTCACAATGAGTTTTGTGTTTATGTTAACACAGTTGATGAAGGCTATTAAGAGTGAAACCCATGAAAGAGAGAGACTAAAATCTCCATAGATTAATAAATCTATTGTTCAACATTTCCTGAAATAGCAGCCTCGAAAACCTGTGGATCACTATACCAAGTGGTAGTTGAAGGACATATAAATGTTTTTTATAATATAATTTATGTTTTGTGATGTTAAGGGAATAAAAGTTTAACTCTTTATATTTATCATTTTCATCGTGATTATAATCAGTAGTGGTTTTGTATTTTTAATACCAATGATAATGAATAGATTTATTGTATAGAGTGAATAAAATTTAAGTATATTTTCCAAGATAATTATTTTACAAACATTATTAATTATATTGTAATATATACTCATAGAATTAAGTAAAAAATTGACTTGGTTACCACCTCTAAAGAATATTTTTCTAGATTTTTCAGGCACACACCAACTTTTATTCTAGATTTTGATAATAAAATTAATATATTATATTTAGTATTTAAACTATATATATCTAAGGTATATGTTACATAAGAGTTTGGATGTTATAAAGACATTTTTCAATGTGAGGAGAAGGTTTGGATACGATTTATTATTTTTAAATCAATTTAGACAATAAGTAATCAATGTGAAAATCAAAGAAAAATAATCAGTTATTTAAATAAAATGTAATAAAATTAAGACTCTGTATTTTGATAAATATGGTAAGGATCTTTTTGCAGAATGTCTAATTATGTTGGGAAATTTTTACTGATGGTTAATTTAGGACATATGTCTCATAAATATATATATATATAATAGAAATAATAATATATAGACAAATTATGATAGTATAATGGTAAATTATTTTAATTGAAATGTGATGTGACATTATGGAAGTGTATTTCTGAAGAAATATTTAAAGGATGGAGATAAAAAATATCATAAGAAGAAGGGTGTTCTAGCGCCCCCAGTTTGAGGTGATTAACCATTATTTTATTTTATTAATGTATATAAAGTGTTAGGGTTATTTTTGGGAAAGTTTAGAGAACATTTAGAGTTTTTTGGGATTTTATAAATTTGAATGGTTTGGGAAACCTTGAAACACCTATAGGAAATTACGCACAAATAGAAAGGGGATAATGGGAATGTGAAAGAGAAACACATAAGCTTCCTAAACTGTGAGTCCACCAATGGGAAAATGTGCAAGGTGTGCTAATGGAAAGGCAGTGAGCTTGGCCATGGATGGTACATAGTTTGACAACTATTTAATCTAACTCATTTAATTATATCCTTGTGGCACTGGATGGAATATAGTTTGAGCACGGGTGGCCTAACCATGTGAATAAATCGTGCGTATTAAAAAACTATATCTTAAAAAGTGGACCAATGTAAATATAATGTTTCAATTCCATTTCCCCCCTAAATTGGCCATACCTTGATATTTCTTCCTTCCAAATTTGTAAGAACCTATCTCCATTGTTCTAGAGGAGATTCGAAGGCTTCTCTGGGTTTTTTGATTCATATTATAGTTGTAAGTCATCATTCTTGGTCCTTGTTTGAGGGTTCTCTTAAATTTACTTCTCTATTTCTCTCATTTTCATGGACTTATGCCCATGGGGTGTAGATATAAGGTTTTGGATTCTACTTATGTTACTTTTATGAATTTTTTATGATATGGAAGAAGATTTAAAATGGGTATTGGATATTCAACCTAGTTTTATTATCGTTTTTCACACCATTTATCATTTTTACCATGTTCTTGAGGTATGTGTCTTCACTCTCAACACATCTATTTAGAAATTGAAGGCATTTTTTATAATTTATTATTTTTATTGGAATTGATTGTGAATTTTTTTGTGTAAAAACTGTTATAATCCTTTTTTATAGATGGTTTTTAATGTTTTTGAAACTGTGAATTTGGTTTAAAAAAGTTCCATAGTTACATTATTTTAAAATTTTATTATAAAATATAGATTTTCTATATTTTTATAAAATGTATGGTTGTAATTTTTTTTCAAAAAAATAATTTTTTATTGAAAATTGTTTAAATGGTTTTTTCGAATTGGTTTTGGAAAACATGGGTTTTTCTGAGTTCATTTTTAAAATGACCCTGAATGAGGTGAAAATACTATTATATAAAAAGGGATGTTACCCTAAATATTTGGTATATTTAATAATGGAACTATTTTATTGGATGACAAACACCTCATGAGTATGGAACATTCAAACAAGTGTGAATGTGTTGGTGTGTTTTGACTCAGGGAATGGGTATACGAAAAATTAATGTTAAATGATTTTATGATTTTTTATCTCTTTCCTTAGAATACATTTTTTTTAAATTGCATGGATTTGATGTATATTGTGAATCTATTTAAATGTTTTTTAAATATTTTTTTCATTTAAATTTTCTAACATGTTCTATCTTAGTGGCATGAGTAGGGAAGTCATTGTAGAAATTATACTGAGTTTCATTACTCACCATAACATAATAATTATTGTTCTTTTGAATATATCCTATTTTGAAATATGGGGAATGATAATTTTTCACACATCTTTAGTATTACTTCTTGATACTTGAGATGTTTTTCTTGATTTGTTTACATGATCTTGTTGGAGCTTTAGAGTTGTGTTCTTGGTCGAGTCTTATGAGTTTTTTCATTTTTCATTACATAGTTTTATATTTTTTTCTTCCACTAGGGTACTATTTAGTTAATTATGATGATATATATGGTGTTTCTTGTGTTATATTTCATTTTTACTATGAATAATGAAGATTTTTATTTGATTATTACTTGTTTGGTTGGGTTATTCATTCATAAAGAAAAAATAATCCACCACTTCTATTGATGACCTTTATCATTCATTTTCATCCTTTAGCATCTTGTGGATGTCACTTATGGCCATTTAATGTCTTCTCATCTTCTCAAGATAATGAAGAGGGTATGGATTTTACTTTTGTGGTGGGATATTTTTCTACTATCTTAGAAATGGTCATACCATGAAATTAAGTGGTGTTTGGTTTATTAATATTTTATTTGGATTATGTAAATGTGGAGTTTTCATTAGGATCTATCAATTAATTTATTATCGGAAATATTCTTCAAAAAATTAATATATCACCTCAAAAAATCAACAAATAAAATTTGGAAAAAACTACTTGTGAAATTTTTAATGAAATATATATTAATATGAACCTTCCTATTATCATATGATTAATTGTTTTTACTAAAATCCTTTTCATTTAACTTTTAGTGTACTTTTATATTGTTTTGGGAATAAATTGGAATTTACCTTATCATGTAATGATAGATTTTGGAGCTAAAGATGTTGAATTCGGTATATATAGAGGATTTAATGTTTTTTATATGAATTATCCCATATTTGTGATACCATATCCAGAAGCTAAAAAATATATTAAATATGTGGGTGAATGTTTTCTTTCACATTCCATTGAGACGAAGGGAATTTATTAGTTTAGTGATGTGATTATGGTATATGAGTTTTTATATGTTTTTAATGACATTATTAGTGTTATTATTGATCAATAAGTTGAATTTGTTGTTCAATTAGTCCCTTATTCTATGATTATTTCAAAAACTCGTTTTTGAATTATTTCAATAGAGCTATTGGAATTAAAAATAATGTTATAACAATTACATGATAAGGTTTTCATCCATAATAGAACTTCCACTTGTGGTTCACTAGTGTTTTTAGTTAAAAATTGAAATTGTTTTATTAGGTTATCATTTATTATAGATAATTCAATAGAATTATTGTTATGATATAGTATATGTTTCCCTATAGTTTATTCGCTGAATTAAATGTATGATGCACTTGTAACCATTATTAATTTAGAACATATTTCTTTAGTATATTATTTAATAAATATTGGATTCTAGAAGATTTTTGTCTTTTGGATGAGGTATTAAAATAATTTTCTATTTTTGAAAGAATTCAGAAATCTCCAACGAAAAAATCATTCTTTCATATAATGTTAGAATTAGTTAAGGAAGGTAAATTTCATGAAATTCATGTGGAAAAAATATCTATCACTAGACATGGAAATTTACTATGTTCATTGAGTAATTTCTAGTTGAAAAATTAATTGTTGTGTGAAGATCACAACTCTCCATTTTCCATCATTCTGGGTTGTACAAAGATGTATAGAGACCTTCCATGAAATTATTGGTTGGAGGGAATGTATAATGATATTTATATTTTTTACATGAAATGTTTTAATTGTCAATATATTAAATCTAACTAATAATTATCATAGGGGATACATCAAGCAATATTAACTCCTATGTTGAAGTAGGTGAATATATCCATAGATTTTATTTGACAATATCAAGTAATTTTATATTTATTTTAAATAATATGACTTTGGATCACCCTAATAGTGTTTATGATAATGAGATATCCTGGTTACATGGAATCCATCCCACTATTGTATCTGATAATGATCCAAGAATTAAATAAAAAATTTGGAAATTATATTAGAATCCCTAGGGTACTGAATTAAATTAATATATTTCTTTTTATCCTCAATTGGATGGTCAATAAAGAACAGAATTTATTCGATATGGTTTGATCTTTCCAACAAAATTTCTAGTGAAGTTGAGATAAATAACTTTCTTTGTTAAAATTTTTCTATAACAATATTTTTTATTTGAGTATACAGATTGTTCCATTTTAGTCATTATATAGAAATTAGGGTTAAATTATAGTTATTTGGGGAGAACTTCATTAATTAATTCTATTAAAACGAGAATTAGTAAAATAATTAGTTGAGAGGGAAAAAATGATTCTCCACTATGTAAGGGAATCATGGATTAGGTAGAAGAGTTATGTAGACGATCAGAGAAAATATATCTGGTTTGAGGTAAGAGATTATGTTTTTCTTAAATTATATCCCTAGAAAAGTGTTATGTATTTTAGTACATTTGTATTACATTTGTAACACTTTACATTGAAATAGACATTATATTATTTTATAACATTTAATAATTACAAGAGTCACTTCCATCACTTATAAATGGGTACCTCCTCTCTTCACTTCATAACATAAATTGAGTACTAAATTTCAACCATGGAATTCAAAAATCACATAACAAATATCATATAAACTTCATATTGGTACTATTTATCTTAAAATTTCCATCCTAAATGGATCATGGTTTTAGCCAACTGACATTATTCAAGGAGGAGGTATAAGCCCTAATTAGACTTTTACATGTTTATTTTTTCTTATTCATTATTATAATGTATTCTAACCCTTATAACATAACATAAATATTGTATTTAATATAAATAAATTTTATTATGATTATCTAATATATTTTTTCCACACCCTTCATAACTTATGCTAAACAAAAACATTTCCAATTTGAACCTAGGGACTACCTCCTCCATGGAGTAATGTTTATCATTTTAAAATACCAACACGCATGGATTGTTAAAAATATTTAATTAATTAATATATATGATATTTATGAAATTATTTTGATTGTTAAAATATAATATATTATCTACCATGTTTATCATTTATCCATTGAGAAATGATAATGTCACTCGTGCGATAGAATAGACTATCTTCTCCATAAAGATATGTGATTAGTTCTTCAATTATTCCTTAAATGGATAGAAATTATGATGGATTTAATTAATAAACAAAATATATATAATATTATTATAAATCTAGAATTTTAATTCATTATCTTGTTTGTTTCTTTTTTATCCTTTAGAAAAATAAAAATGAAATTCATGTGTATGTATCAAATGTCTTCTCCATGAAATAATGTGATCCATTTTACATGGCCACATTAAATTGATGGTTATAAAAGTTTAGACTGTAACACCCCAAAATTTTATGGTATGTCTACTTTTAAATAAATATAATATCTTTTGTGTCTTATATTTCATGGAACATAGAGCTTAAACAAACTCCAAAATATTATTATTTTAACACGACCATTATAGTGTAGCCATGAAATTGGTATGAATTATTAGAATTATCTACATAATGAAATATATTTTTTAAAATAATATTTTATGTATTAATTAATTATTTTTGCATATGAACATAATTGTTGAAGTCATTTTAATATTCAATTTTTGTTTTTCATCAAAAAAATTTATTTTTATTTATTTCATTCAGAAAATATATATAATTAGTTCTTGAAACATTAATTATATGTAATCGAAAAATTAAAAATAATTTTTTGATTTATTTTTTTCAAAATTAATCCTTTTATTTATTTTTGGGAATATTTTGATATGTTTATTTTTTAGTGAATAGTAAAATATACCAATTTTAATAAAACCCCCATTTTCTATTTACTTAAAAGTCATTTTTAGATTTTAAATTTATCTAAAATTAGATATAATAATTTTAGTTACATATAATCTAATTAATTAAATTTAATAAATCTTTATACATTATTTTTGTATAATTATATTTTTGGGATCATAAACACATTCTACCAAAAAAATGTTTTCAATGCATTTTGATGATTTAATTTTAAATATAATTTTGGAACATTCTTAATTTGAATTTTCTAAAAATTGGATTAAATATTTGGAATCAAGAGGTCCAAATTAGGATATAATTTAATTTTCATTTCTATGTATAAAAATATATCAGGGTAAATAAATATTTGGAATGGTATAGTTATAATAATTTAGAGGGTTATTGTAAAAATTTTAATGATTAAAATAACTAAAAATGGAATCAATAAATGTGTAGTTTATGTATTTCTCGACCTTAACTGGCATTTAAAACATTTATTGTAATCCAAATTCATTGGAATTAATTGCTACAAAATATGTTCATCTTTAAATATAAAATAATCATTATTGAATCACTTAAAACCACCCCTCCTTAAGTACAAATTGCACACATAACCTCCCATTTCTCATCACAATCATTGAATCATTTCAAATTTCTCCAAAATCCTATCACACCCACTCTCCCAATTTCAAAGTGTTTTTTATCAAATAAAATGTCCAATTCCATGTTCCTTAAGGGGTCCCTTGAGGAGGTGATATTAAAGAATAGGATAAAGTATAAAAACCTACAAGGAACTGTGAGTTAAGGGTTTCCCATTTCACTTTTACTTCTGTGATATATATGAATTATTCGGCACTAATTTATATTTAGTTTTTCATATAATTATTGTTGATTTATCACATAATGAATCTCATTATCTTTATGATATTAATTTTTTCATTTGATAATTATATCTCTTAGGGTGAACATGATTCAACTTATTATAAAGTCGTAAGTGATTTATAAACAAAATTTATATTAATTGTCATAAAACTGTACTTTTTTATTATTCACAACTAATATTATTTTTATAGTAACTTCGATTATTTTTTACTGGATTTCTAGTTTTATAATTGTGATTATAAATAATACACTTAATTTATCATTTGATTAATTCTCAGTTCAATGATATGATATTTATAAGGGACTTTCTTTTTAATGTTTCTTTTATCACTCCATTATCTTTCATGTAAATGTTTTCTAAAATTCATTCCAATTTTTTGTTAGTAATCTATTAAAATTGTTTAAATTCATTTTTACTCATTTTTTACCTTTTTCAAAAATTATTTAAATGGATTATTTTTGTCATTTTATAAACACTGTTATTTGAGACATTTATTATAAAAATATCGAAGGAATGTATTTTAATGTATACAGTGTTACATGATTTTATCATAATTCTATAATTTTTTCATTAAAATTTTATAATGATATTTTAAAATAAAAAAATTTATTTTGTAATTTTGTAGATATTTTAAAAGAAATGGTTTGAAAATTAAAATTTTTTATTCAACAATTATATCAAGTAATCATTCAAAATTATTTTCCATCTAACAATACATTTTTTGATGATACTAATGATTTACTAAGGATATTTTTTGAGGTTATTATCCTTAGTTTTTATTTTATTTTTATATTTATGAATTACTGATATTTATTAAACCAATTCCATTTCCATGGGATATGCTATGGTGAATTTTTTATGTAACCTAATTCTTTTCATGGGTTCTAATATGATAAAGGATATATGTTCTTATGGTAAACATATGTTTAATTATCATTATGTGATGGTTTGGACTTATATATCCCTCTAATTAATTGGGTAATGATATAAATATCATGATATAATGATGGGAAATAAGACATTGAGCTTGATCCACTATTGGAAATAAGTGTGTCCTGATCCAATATGCAACACAGGTGTATCCTGGGGCACTATATTAATGGTCTTTGTAGTAGACCTTGAAATATTATATTGTTTACTATATTTATGTTGTTTCTAAAAAAATTTACATTAAATTAAGGATCTTGATTTATTTAAAATTATTTCTCACTCTTATAGTCCACATTTTCTAAAATGATAATGTTTATGCCAAGAATCTTGTTTATAATCTATGATAGGTTGTGTATGAACTTTTTAAGTGATGATATTTATCACATTGATAACTTTTCATTATATAAGATAATTTATTGGTATATCATATGTTTATCCTTACTCAATTTTATAGTTTTTGATATCATGTGTATAATTTTGAATTAAAATGATTATGTTTTGTTTTTTTATGCTCATGTAATTATTTCATAATCTTTGATATCTTATATAGTTACCCTTAATGTGAATTTAAGCTCTACATTTATTATATTTCATTTTCCATAGTTTATTAAGTCGGTTTCTAATAATGATATTTCTAGGAACGGGGAATGATTTTATGAAAATTTTGGAGATGATACCATTTTCTATGAACCAATTGCTTATGTTCCCATGTTTCTATATACACAAAATACATACTATTCTAGAGTGGTTTTTTTATTTTACAAAAAGAGTGTTAGTATATTTAGCTATAATATCTAGGCATGAAATGAATGGTTCATTATTATTAGTATAAATGTAAGGTTTAGTTATCCTTCTTAAAATCAGATGGGGAAACCATAAGTAATCTATTTAAGGAGATTTTTAATTATAGGTTAAAATCATTGAATGTTTTTAATGATCTAGAATAAAGTAAGATTAAACATATGGTTTCATAGATTAAAATTTTATAAGAAATTAATCTTTATTGGGTGGTTTCCTACTACTATTATTGTTTCTCATGTTGTGATTTTTAGATTTTAGATTATGGATGGAACCAAGAGGTCTCATGTAAATTATAAATCTGATGGAAAATGGAATGATCTCACTCATGAGGAAAATAAAATAGGAGTTATAAGGTGAAAAAATTTTTATTCCTTATCACCAATTTCACAATATGATGAATACTCTCAACATTGGTGAGTTTCCTGACCAATATAATAAGAGAAATATGGAGTTTTATAGTGACCATAGAGGAAATAATGTTCAATTTCCCTCATGTAAAGCATGTGGGAGGAGGCATCAAGGATATGTTTTCAAAATAAATTTAGGATTATTAGTGTGTGGAAAATATGGAAACAAGGAATGTAATAAAAATGATTATTGAAAGGTTTATTTTACACAATGTAAAATATTAATGGTATTCTGAAGCAATCATTGACAGTTAAATGTTTTATATTTGGAATGTGTGCGCATTATACTAATTGATTCACTATGTGAAAATATCATGAAGAGAATATAAATGGTTTTATGAGTAATGTTTTTATTGATAATGATTAAGTGTATAAGAATGATAAATTATTTGAAATAAGTGTTAAGAAATAAAACAATTATTTCTGGTTAATGATGTAATAATTATGTAGAATGACATATTGTTTATGTATTGGAAATCAAGAATAATATTTTAGAAGTACATTTAGGTTATTATAGAGTAATGATGCATCTATGAATTATTCCACTGTAGGCTTTCCTTATGTATTTGAAATTATATTTTGAATGGTACTGGAAACCATGAAAATTGATTGAAGTGGTAAGGTGATATATTTTCATAACACTTGATTAAGAGAAACATAATGATTAATATGTGTATGATTTCTAGATAATAAAGAGATAAAGTAATAATTAATAGTATTAATAACAGGAAAGGGATTAGTAATATCATGGAAATGTGTATTATGGATGATTTTGTTGACTTTTTTAATCTATGTTATTAGAAAAGAGTTAATTTTGAAATCATTCATGTTTTCACTAAGGTTTTGTGGTATTCAGGTTAATAATATGTTCTAAGAGAGTATATGATACTGATATCCCTGTGTTTGTTGTGTGACAATAAATAGATACATCATGTTTTTTAGTGTATTAATGATAAGTTTATTTTGGAATTTTAGTGACCATAGTTTTAAATTTTTAGAATTTACTATTTTCAAATATTTATAATGGTAACCATTTATGAATTTATTTATATTGAAATTTGTATGTGGTTTTATAGATATAACCTTATAAAGACTTATGAATATTTGATAACTTGTGATAATAATATTTTTATGATAATAACTACCGACAGATGGAATCAACTTTTATCCCATTATAAATCTTCTAATCTACTAGTTCTTTCAGAACTATAATTTAAACTTCATTACATTGATTAAAAAATGAAGTGGAAATTGATAAAGGCATTAAAAAAGAGTAATATTGTACTTATGAGATAAAATCTTGTATGAAATGGCCCATACCCTTCTATGTTTGAGGTGTCCTGGGGACCACCAGTGTCATATTAAGGAGTTTTCCAAAAACTAGGTCCCACAAAAAGGTTCCAATGAAATTGTGGAACTACTTTTGTTGTCTCACTGAATCGGTGGTGTCATTACGGTGGCAACATGTCTCTCACACTTTTCTTTTCATTACAATTTTTTTTTTTTGAGTTTCTTTCTTTTAGCATTTCTTCTGAAATAAAAGTGTTTTAATACCCTTCTTAATGCCATTTAATTCCAATTAATTGTGTTTTAAACCCCAAAGTTTCGGGTGCCCTTTAGTTACCAAAACGTGTTGATTTTTCCTTAGTCTCACACATTTCCTAGTGCCTTCCTACTTCACTCTATTACGTGGTTTTCTCTATTTAATGGATATCTATCAACACACAGCTATTATATCCTCCATCACCAAGGATAATTTTTAAATAACAATTAATAACATCATGTGTAACCGCCCAACTGAATGGTGAAACCACAATCCACATTTTATGTGGTTCGAGATTTTATATCTCTTATCCCCAAGAACATTTTTTTATCACATGGATAATATTTTTCTTTTTCTATTATTCATTACATTTCCTTGGTGCACTTGGATTCCCTCATTCTGAGATGAATCGTGCACCATGTTGGAGCCCTTCCCACTCATCCATGGAGACCTTGGAGTACTTCCTCTATAATTCATACAACCCATGTTCTTTAGGCGAGGAGAAAACTCTAATTTTATCATCCATGTAGGGTTTTCCATCATCTCTCATTACACTGTATCATGTAAGGTGTGTAAAATAATGTTTCCATGGTCTGTGTATGAAACTAAACCTTAATGAAGATAATAAATGTTTAAAAAAATTGAAAGGGTGTATTTGTTTATTATTTCATTATAAAATTTTCACTTTGTTTATATGTTTTTAACATTATGGACCTATTCCCCCTGAAAATATGGGTTTTTGGTTGTCCTTCCTTGTGAACTAATGAACCTCTTTTTTCTTGATAATTATGCGATTGAATGGGTGTAACAAGAAATCTAGTTAGTCACAAAAACCTGATTGATTAAATTGACGTGCAATGAATAATAATCCTTGTGTGATCACCTTGGTTAACTAAAGGGAATGAAGGACCTTATTAAGTGAGGTTGTTAAATTTGAAAACTTCCTTGTTATGTTCAATTAATAATCACGGTTTTTATTCTTAATACTTGATGGGTGATGTGGATAAGGATGGAATCCCCTATTGTTCAATTTTTTTGTGGAACTGAGGCTGTGTGGGGCCAGATATTGGGGGTTGGCTTGGTTCCAGTACATTGAAGGATCTCACAGATCGATTTTGTCAATGTGACATTATAAGAGAACTCATATTGATTGATAAAAATATTGTTTGCCTGTTTTCTTCTTCAGTCTATGTTTGTTTCGACTTGTGTATGTTCCTGCTAGTTTCACTATAGTAGAGAAAAATTTTCTAATGAAATCACTTGATCATGATAAGAAAAATTGGTGGTGCTATATTTGTGTATTTTTTTCATTTGTGCATGTATGAATAGTATTGAGGGTGTTTGTGTATAGGCTGGTTTTGGAACCCTCAGGTTGGGATGAGTTCTTGTTCAAAAATAGATATAAATTTAGTTCATGGGTTTCTTGTTCCCATCCCACCCAAGTTGATATTCCAATCACACCCATTTCAGTGGGGAGGGTGTTATTATGAACATTCACATGAGTGGCCAATTTTTAGGTCCTTTTTTCTCCCTTCCCATGTAAACTAAGACTCTTCGGTTAGGCTGTGATGACCCAAGATCTATTATATCCCAAGATACATCAGACATGGTATGTTGTGGTGGTTAGCATTGGTTTTCATGGGCATGTTTGTCTCCCATGTATCTTCGGTATGAGGCCCAAGTGTCTTCACGCTTGGTGGTGGTTGTCCCGGACTAGGTGTCTACGTGGGTGGTTATATATGGTTGCGGTGGCCTAGATGTCTGTGGGTGTAGTGGTGATTGTTTTATCCCTTGTTTATATGGGAGTGGGTATGAATTTTTTAGTGTCCAAGGTGTCTGTGGGTAGGATGTGTGGTTATTTTGGCACAAAAGGATGTTGTTGGGGTGGTAGTGGGAATACAATGAAAATGGAGGGGGAGGTTTGATGTGTGTGATGTCATCAATAACTAGTGGGAAAGCGGTGCACAGTACCCAAAAATTTATGTGCTATCACTATTACTTTTCCTTACATGAGTTATTTGGGGAGTGTAGATTGGTGAGTTTGGGTGGGTTGTTTTCCTTGCTATGTGTTTTGGGAACCTCTACTTTCTCACTCGACCTTAGAATTCATCCACACTTGTGCATGAGTGATTTTGGTTTTCCCACCTGAGTATAACTGTATACTCACTCTACATATATAAAACAGATTTCAGGTTTTAGGGAGGATGTCGTGGACCATGTGGGACCATATTAGCTTTGATGTTGGGACAATTAATGTTGATGTTTCGTTTTTATTCGATACTTCCCTCTATTGTTTTCCTATACCTTGTAGGACATTTTTTTAAGCATGTATGTGGAAAAGTGGTTTGGTTGTACATTTAGTTTCTATATTTGGATTTATTTGATATTTACAATCTTATCTCCTGCTCTTTTTATATTAAAAGGGTAATGCAATCCATATTACATGTAATTATATACCCTTGGATATAGTTGTAACTCTGGGGCCTATTGAAGTTGGGACTCAGGGATCATTATCTAACCATACACTTGAAGATGGAAGGGTCTAACAGTTCCTTGTCCCTTATATCATCTTGGTGGTGTAAGGTCGTGAAAAAATGGTATCAACAAATTATGGTTGATAGAGGGGATGGATTTCATTTTTAGGAATAGTGAAGATTTCATGGGATGTTAGGACAAAAATATTAGTCAAAATTGGTGCACGAAATTGGCCAGGGAAGATAGGCCAGGACATAGGATTTTAAGGCCCTTCGTTGTCTGACACAAAGACTCTAGACCTATAGAATTACCAAGTGAGGTTATGCTGATTGTATGGTAGAAACCCTAGGAAAGGTGCATGCATTTTAAATAATTGTGTTATTGACTGTTCTAGTTATTTTGGGAATTTGTAATGAATAAAAAGTTTAAGAAAAAATTAAAATAAATCGTCTACACTACTCGAACATAAGAATTATTTGTTTACCTTGTAGCTATGGGACCTGGATGACGTCTATGAGTAGTGTGGATGATCTAGGAACATGAGGCTGATCTGGATGACCAGCGGAGGGATGATTGATAGTATTTTGTTGACTAGTGGTAGAAGATTCTTCAGTCCTTTCAGCAGCAGACCCTCAGGAAGTGCGAGGGAAGCATCTCATGCATAGAGACAGAAAGATGTTTCGTGGAGTTGGTGATAGCTTTTAGCTTCATCCAGGATTCGGCTGAGTACTGGGTTCCCCTAGCTGTGAGCTAGTTGTAGGGAGTGGCTTGTCCGTGGTGGACGCTCTATCTCGAGGGAAGGGGGAAGCTTCGGTTTCATATATTGACATTGAAAAGGAGTTCCATGTGGAATTCCTTTCTACCATGATGATGTTTGAGAATATGAAATATATTCTATCCCTCCAAAAAGAGAGTATAATGGTGAGGGAGTTGGGTATCAAGTTCAAGGATCTCCCCCATTTCACTCTAGACCTCTTCCCGGACAAAGAGTTCTGGGAAAGACTCGTATATGAGGCACTATGACCTTCACATCAGTATGATGTTACTCCCTTCAATCTACCGTTATACAAATAGGATCAGAAGATGGATGAAGTGGTGGAAAAGATGCACCTGATGTGAGGTGTGCCATGGGACGGCATCCAGATGAGCTCGTCGATGTGTAAGGCCATCAGTATGAGGCCTCCAATATTGGGGCCTTCCAGTTTTCATTCGATGTGGAGCATTCCCCATGAGTACCAATTTCAATCTCCTAGTCCTCTCAATTTATCTATGGGCCATGTAATGAGAATATTCATCTTTGGCAGTTGTGGGAACCTTCAGAATCTATGTCTGGACCATGTACAATAGAGTAAAGGTTGGCAGGTTCAACGCCCACCTCAATAGCAGTAGTTTCCAGCAAGGCCTTTTCACGAGCTGAGCTTCCGCTCCTCTGAGAGTAGACATTTCCGGAGGTGGCTGACCACAAGGTGTTGAGATGATATGTCTAATTATGATATACTCTATAATACCAAATGTTGGATTGAATAGTAAAATGAGATAAAAATACAAGAGGGGGTGAATTGTATTCGTTAAGAAAATCCTTTGGAACTTTTACAGATAACAAAATTCACAACACCTCTAAGTTCTAATAACTTTATAGATTTCAGAAAAGGGATTCTAGGAATGAAACATAACAAAAGAGTACAACAAATGATATTCTACCCTAAAGCATATAAAATCTATCTAAAACACAGTATAAGTATGATAAGTATAAGAATGTTATATATTCCCCAACAATACAAATGCAGTGGAAAAACAAAGATGTAGAAATATAGGTAACGAGTACGAACACTTTTAACCCAAAAAGGAGGGTATCCAACAACACTGGATAAGAGGTCCCTTCATTTATTCTTTCAAGAAAGTCTGTCTTACCCAAACCTAGGTAATTCCATAATCCAAATATCGGTATCTGCCCTGCAATCCCCTCAAGCCCTTGAATTGTAAGGAAATCGGCACCTCTGACTTCACAACCTGAAGTCTCTAATTTTAAGGAAATCTAACCTCTACACATAAGAAAATATGCATGAAGAAATGTTTGAATGAGAAGTTCAAAACATTCTACATGAAGCCGAAGAGTTTATAAGAACCTCTCTGTCTAGAAATAACTTCGAAAACATATAGGCACAGTTGTCAAAGTTTAGTGTATGTTTTTTTCCCTTTTCAAATGAGATCCTATTTATAGGAATGGATTCAATGGTCTGATCCATCCTCCAATGGTCATATTTTACCATGAATTTTGGAGGGACCTATACACGTGTCACTCAAACAACGATTAGTTGAAAACTGAAAGAACGACATCATTTTATAACAAAATGAGTGTAAGCGTGACCAAAATCTGATATTTGGAATTTTTGTAAATGAGAGTTAGGAGTCTAAGAAAATATAAATTTGGATTCTATAGTACAAGGATATTTGGATTCGGTTTTCTAGGAATTCAGAACCTAAATTATGTAGAAATCTCGAGTCTGAATTTCCAGGAAATTCAGAGTCTGATTTCACAAGAATTCAGAACCTGAACATACAATGTTCCGAGTCAGAGTTTATGAGAATTCGAAATCATAATTCATAAGAGTTTGGAGTATGCATTCAGATAACTCAGAGTCATAACTTGGACATGTTCATAATCATAATTCGTAATGAGAATTCGGAGTCAGAACTTCGAAGTGTTTGTATTCAGAACTCGTAATCAGAATTCATAACCAGAATTCATAGTCGAACATTACATAAGTTCATAATCAGAATTCGTTGTTGAAATTCATGAATGTTCATATCCATAATTCGGAGTTGATCTTCATGAATATTCGTATCCAGAATTCGGAGTTGAACATCATGAGAGTTCATAATAAGAATTCGGAGTTTTGAACAGAAATCCTCATATCTAAGTATTATATGATTCCGAGGATTTGGTCTCATTCTGATTTTTACACTTAGAAAGAAAATTATATAATCAATGAAAACGAGGAAAGGTAAAATTCTTTTGGGGAGTAAATTTTCCTTAGAGATGTACAACAAGGGGTAAAAAAATTTGCCTTGAAATAAGGTGTTTGTGATTTTCAAAACAAGAAGGAATGGTAATGTCATAAGGAAAACTTAATGACTCAACAATTTACCCCTTGAATGATGGAATGGAAAAGTCATAAGGAAGAAATTATTGAATCAACAATCTCCCCCTTTATGGAATGCACAAAAAACCTTACAAAAAATAATAAAAGGTCTTAGAAAAAAAAATATTGACATTAAAAAAACCAATTATCTCTTTTTACTTAGGAACAATGGTGAATATGACTAACTCCGCCTTGGGATTTGAAACACTAATGATAGAATTCTGTATTTCCAGAATTGAGATTTGTCATTTGAATGTGGAAATCTTCGTAATAGGAACTCTCCCTTAGACAAACTCCCCCTTACATAGGGATATGTCTTCTTTACATTGAAATTATTCCTTCTTCCTTTTATAATTATTTTTCCTTTTCCTGCTTTGTGATTTACAAAAAGAGTCTGAAGGAATGGAAAAAAATATAGTACTTGAAATATTAGTATAGAAATCCAAAAAAATAACCATAATTCCATTTCGATTGAAAGAATTAGTACAAGGAAAAAATACAACAAAAGATCAGAGTGGTCTATTTTGTTTCTTTTTTCCTTGGTCATGTGTTTCTTCACAATGGTCTTCAACTTCATCATCTCTTTGTGATCTTCCAAAGCTTTCTTTTCTAAGGAAATGATCATGTCCTCTTGATCCTTTAGGGCCTCTTCCTTAGCTATCAGCAATTCACCATGCTTCACAAGCTTTTCATCCATTTCAATCTGATGATCTTTTTCAGTTTTCCATCTTTGGAAAAATTAACTCAGCTTCCATTCAGATCATTCACCTCTTGAATCCGAGTATTTTGTTCGAGATTTATCTTTTCGTGAAATTTTTCTGAATGATTTTTGATTTTGGTATCTTCAGTACTGAAGGCTTCCTTGACATCTTCTTGGAACTGATCAAGTTCTTCCATATCTTCAAAAATCATCTTAGACCAATTGGTGATATTCTTTCATGATTTTCTGTGGGCTTCATAGTTGATCAGGAATTTTTGGGGTTTAGCTTCAATATTATCACATATGTACATCACCATGCACACAGAGTCTGTTTTTTAATTCATACTGTACTGGAGCATCTGTCATCTGGATTCAATTGCGGGAAGAATCGGAATGGTATCTACCAGCTTCTTCAGGGACTAAACTACAAAATCATGTCCCAAAGCAGATGACTTTGAATCAGACATTTTTCTTTGACATGGTTCTTCCTCTAGCTCTATCATTTTCCTCTTAGAGGTTCCTCCAGCTTCTTTCTTCCTTAGAATATCTTTTTTTGGAGTATCAACAAGCACTTATTTACCCTTACAAATTTTCAGAATGGTTTCTTCATCAGGTGATTCATGCTCGCTCTCAATTAATTGGACAATCTTATCTTCATCAACTTTCTCTTTTTCAGCACCAGCCTCAACATCATCAGGAATAATGCAGTCATGAATATGACTTTATTCCTCTAACAATTTATTTACTTCTTATTTTTCACCATTCTCATCAGCTACGGGAGTAACATGTTTTGAGGATTCGGATTGAGAAGTCCAGAGTGAAAACTTTTCAGATGTGGTTCTCTTATCATGATAATATTCAACTTGCTTATTTTCATCATTAGAACCTCCACTATTCTCAACTTCATTATCTTCTTTTGTAGCTTTGTCCTCTTTATCATTCTTTTCTTGGGGATTTTATGGAGTCAGAAACCTCTTACTCATAGTCTCAGGTAATGATTCTACCAGAAGAGACTTCAACACAAGAAATATACTCGGATGCAATTTCTAGGGCCTTCAAAAGAGATTAGACCATCTCTTCTTCAGACATCTTCTTCTTCAGCTTCTTCTCTATAGCTTTCTTCTCTAGCTCATCAGCAGCTTTTTCTTTCAAGGCCTTAGCCTCAACAGGATCCAAACCAAACAATAGCTCCCCTGATTTTTTATTCTTCATATCCTCCCTCCACATTGCTACCACCTCATCCGTGTAGGCTTTTTGCTTCATGGTTTTAGGAGGTCTAGAATGGTCTTCCTTGGGTTTGGGGGTTTTGTCTATTTCTTTCACTTCCTTTATCTTTATTTTCTTCCCGGTTTTCATTGAAGGTTCTCCTTCTTCAACATTTTTCATAATGGCTCCTACCTCAACCTCATAAAGATCATAAAACTCACCTTTCTCCTTATAAAAACCTTCTTTCATTCTATTCAGAGTACCATCACTTATCAGCATCACCTTTAAATTCCTCAGCTTTGAGCTGCAGGGGATATTGAAGGATTCTAGACACCGGACTATTAGCATTGAAAGCATGGCAGGATACATAATAATCTGATCTCTCAGATTACCAATATTGAGGTTCTCAATTGTAATAAATATGTGATTCATGAGTTTGAGACACCTTAGGTTTACCAATAATTCCAGTATATACATGTCACTTTTCTTCAGGGTGTCCTTGTCACCCTTCCTCAGTACAATGAGACCTTGAACCCATAATTGTCTAATCTGGTTATTTGTAGATAAATGGGAAATCATTGATGTCTTTACATATTTGAGCCCAAGGCATTACATACACTTTTCCTTAACAAAACTACCTTGAATCTTTGGTAGTTTGTGGGAGAAAAATTCTACCTCCACTTCATATGATAGCCCCACCATGCTCATAGCCTTGGAGTAAGAGAGTGCATAGGTCATCCCATAACTCTAAATGGAAAACATTTCCCTACAATCTTCCTTGAAGAAGCAAACTAATTCATATAATTCTATTAGTAAATCTGGATAAACCACATCCTAAGCTCCTATCTTTGATATAGATATACTTTCCCATCAATTGAGCTTGATGATCTTGGAAATTATAGAGTCATACTTATTAAAGAAGTTATGATTGACTAACCTCTCCTAGTATATTTTCCATTCCGCAATTAGCTTAATAGTAGACAAATTTTAAGAAGGGACTTCTACAGATATTCAGACTCTAGCACATCTGAATAATTCAGAATTGGATTTTGTAAAATTGGGGACCTTCGGAACGCACAAGCTTTGAAAACCGATGTGGGAAATCCATCATGGTCCACTTTATATTGACGATTAATCGGCAGTTGAACTTCCCATTTGAATCTAATGGCTGACAATTCTTTCTATCTGATATGATGGTTGAAATAATAGCCAAAAGTAAAAAATTGGTTGAATCTGATCTTTTGAGGTTTTAAAAAGAAAAAATTCGGATATAAGAAAACTAGAATCAAAGAAATTTTGAAAACAAAAGAAACTAAAAGAAAGTAAATGTAATTACAAAAAAATCATAAGAAAGAATCATGCCTTTCATATTTCTAGGAAGATTATTCAAACTGAAGAATATTCTTCATGGAGAACATTGGATTCCAAGAAAATCTTGAATACGAAAAAAACTTCTCAACGAAAATTTTTAAATACAAGAATTTCCATTACGAAAATTTCAAATCCGAAAATTTCCAATTACGAAAAATTTGATTACAAAAATTTTGAAAACCCAATTACAAAAACATTGATTACAAAAATTTTGAAAGTCCTATTAAAAAAATTTTATTATAAAAATTTTGAAAAATAAATTACGAAAAGTTTTATTTAAAAAATATTAAATAACAAATTATGAAACTTTTTATTATGAAAATTTTGATAAACCAATTACAAAAATTTTGATTATGAATATTTTAAAAAACAATTATGAAAATTTTGATTACGAAACTTTTGGAAAACTAATAACAACAAATGTACTCCCCCTATGAAAAGGAGTATCTTATTTTAAGGAGATTGATTCATCAAGAAGATAAATGAGGTGGATTACCTTACTGTTATCATCCCTTACTTCTATTTAAAGTATTCAAATCTATCGAAGGGTAATGATTTTGTGAAAATTTCAGCAAGTTGATCTTGCATTCTGATGAATTGAAGAATTGTATCTTTTTTTTGAGTGATCTCTAAGAATTTAATGCCTAATATCTATTTACTTTCCATGAGAGTGATGTGCCAGGTTTTTACTAAGGGAAATGGAACTTGTATTATCACACAAAATGTGTGTTTTGGTAAAACTCTTTCCATAATCTGTGAGTGTCTGTTTAAACGAGAATACATGAGCACTACAACTTCCAGCTGCTACATACTCGGATTCAGTAGTGGAAAATGATATTGAGTGTTGCTTCATGAAAGACCAAGAAACTAATGAATCTCTTAAGAAATGATACATTATGGATTTCTCTTTCTATCCATTCTATATCCACCAAAGTCAGAATCCAAAAAACACTTTTAAAAAATCATTTCTAGAAGTATAAAATAGTCCAAAATCTATGGTTCCCTTTAAGTAGTGAAAAATTCCATTCTGTTCCTTTAAATGAGATTCCCTAGGATTGGATTTATATCTTGCACATAAGCATACTGAAAACATTATATCTGGACGGCTGGCTGTTAAGTAAAGTAGACTTCCTATAATACCTCTATAAGATGTTTGATCTACTAGTTTCCCAACTTCATCAATGTCCAGTGTGTTTTATGTACCAATGGGAGTACTTATACTTTTAGTGTTGTCGTATCCATAATTTTTAATAAGATCTTTAATATACATATGTTGGGATATATAGATTTCTTTCTTGTTTTTGGGAGATTTAAAACCAAGGAAAAAAGTTAACTCACCCATTATACTCATTTCAAACACAGATTTCATTAGATCTGTAGAGGAATCCGTTAAATATTGTTTTTTCTGAACCAAATAAAATGTCATCAACATAAATTTGAACAATCCAAAAAAAAATTCTTATCTTTCTTTATAAAAATAGTGGGATCTTCATTTCCCTTAACATAGTTATTTTGATAAAAAAAAACCTCTAAATCTATCATACCAAGCTCGAGGGGATTTTTTAAGACCATAAAAATCTTTGGAACATCTAAAAACATGATTAGGATGTTTTGTATCTTCAAATACATGAGGTTGTTTGACAAAACCTTCTACTTGAATGTAACCGTTAAGAATAGAACATTTCACATCCATTTTAAAAATATTGAAATTGAAGAATGGTGAAAAGATCAGTAAAATACGAATAGATTCATGTCTAGCCACTAGAGCATAGGTTTCTTCATAGTGTATTCATTATTGTTGATTGTTGCCTTTAAAAACTAATCTATCTTTATTTCATACAGTCATTCCATTTTCATCACACTTATTTTTGAGGACCCATTTAACTACAATAACAGAAGTTTCCTTATGTCATTCAACCAAGGTCCAGACTTTATTCATTTATAATTCATTTAGTTCATCTGGCATGGCTTTAATCCGATCATCATCACCTAAATTGTAACACCCCAGGTAAATAAAGAATATGACATTTTCATATTTAACCATATTTGTGAATAAAATATTGATATGACTTTAAAGGGGACTCTATGCTCGATGGCGTACCCAACACACAACAACGAGTTTCTTGGGAATCTTACGTTGCACTCTAATGATAAAATAATATTATTTTAAATGGTAGTTAACATGTAGCCGTTGTAATGGCGGGAATGGATAGAAATAACTAAAATAGGATTATATATGTTTTTAAATGTTTTTACATTTATACAATAAAATATAATGGCTTAAAATACGGAAAGAATTCAATTTTAGGTGTATATGCCCTTGTTTTCCCTAAAGGTTCACTTGTCGCCTTTTGATGTAGAACCGTCATTAAATATAGTTTTGATCACTCTTATACATTATTTTGGACCAAATAAAACTATTATTAAGAATCGGGACATCAAATTTTACTTTGTGTAATTTTTTGGTATTTTTCCGATACAGTTCATTTTTTAAGGAATAGTGTAAAATGTTGTGTTTTAATTCAAAACCTCTTTTTAATCTAATTTATTTATATGATTAGATAATACTTTGAATTGGTTTTAAAGTGAAATTAGAAAATATTTTTTCCATTAAATCCAATAATGTTCGTTGGAATTAATTTCACTTTGAAATCGGACTTAAACTAGTGTCAATCTTTTGATACTTATTGTTTCATAAAAACAAGCTATTTGTCATGACAGCGGGAATTAATTATTAAATTAATTAATGTGACTTATATGTCTTGAATTTTGTAAAACGGACTTCATTTTTTAATTCAAAATATCAAATATAGCTTAGGGTGAATTTTTGGGATTTTTCTAAAAAACTTCAATTTTTGATGAATAGTGAAACCACTAAGTGGTACTTATAAAAACTGATTTTTCCGTTTAAATGGAATTTTTCCATCTTTGTGTTTTGAATTTCTAAAATCCGACATAAATGGTTGTCATTAAGAAGTAAAATGTGGTTCAATGGGATAAAAATAATTTTTTGGTGAATAGTAACTTATTAAGTTTTTAATCGCGATTAGTGGTAATTAGTGTAGTTTATGGTAAAAATGATATTATAAGAATGTGAAAACACCATGACCCTTGTCCTACACCTATTGGGTGAGTCATCGCCGTCCAAGACAAGCCATGGGCCAACTTGGGAACCCATGGAGCCATTTTAGTTGGAAAATGACAATAATATATTTTTATTTAATGTTAAAATTAAATTGACACAAACATGAGTTGTTTTACTAAAACAGTTTTTAAGTAGGGTTACAAAAGTCCAAATTTTTATTATAAATAGACATTGGAAAGATAAAAAGAATTCCTACATCATAGTATTTTTTTATAATTTTTAGACATAAAATAAATTAAATTATTTATGACATAATAATGATGCAGTGATGACATCATTATTTGACGATTTAAATAAAATTGAAAGATAATGTAAAATCTATGAACTACACATGTCCAAATCTTATTGGATGGGTGTATTTCGAACCCGTATCACCTTATACACGAATTATATCAATGTGGGACCTTTTAAAACCGAAACACATTTTCAAATAAAGTAATATTTCTTACTTTCCAAAAGTGCCCCTCCCCTCCTCTTATAAAAGGCCCCCACCTCTACCTCATTTCACACACTCCTCAAGCCTTTGGCCCGGCAAACCCCTGCCCATTTACTCTCTCCACATCCCTCTACTCATCCTAGAGGATTCCCTTTGGGCATTATCCTTTCAAAGAAAGCCTTTAGGCTCAAATCAAAAGGAGTTACACTTTTAAAGGTAATTCATTCTCTCATGTTCATTTGTTTTATTTTTTCTTCTCCAACCCCCAAAACCCCTTTTATTTATTTCTTTTGTAACAACACCAGTATCTTCAATATACTAGGATGTTGTTATAATATTTATTCGAGCTACAATCTCACACAACTACATCAAATGGTTAAAGAACATACGGTTTCTGTGGATGGCGAAATTCTGCCTCCCGAAACGATGATTGTTCAATACTCATCTAACACCTTCAAAGGTGGCCATTATGATGTCACTATTTTTATATATGATATATAATATGTTTATGTTTTCCTTAAGCTTCTGTTTTTTTCATTTTGGGCATACCTTTATGGTTTCCATTATGGGTAAACGCGATATCTTCATTTAAGGAAGTGCGGACTACCGCCCCCTCAAAGTGATTTGATTCGTTAAATACCATATGTCGGACGTATAAAGGACGGAACTATGATATTATATATGATATTATACTGGAATTATAATATACCTTTATATCATTATTATTCCATTCTATAAAATATGAAATAGAAATGAAAGTAGCGTTCATGCGTACGTACGGCTTACCGTCTCCATGAACGATGCATTTCATTTCTTACCTCTAAACGATTATGTAATGTTATAAATGCATGCATGTACTAGATATATATGACATATATTATATCTAAATCATGAATACAATACTGGATATAATAAACATTTGGCCACACGAACAACATGTAATTGTAAGAAGTCCACTTTCGACTTAAGAACCAAATATCGACAAAACAATCATTATTAACTTAATGATTACATAGTGTTTATAACATGGTAATAAGTGATATAAAAGTAATAATTAACTTGAAAAAGGTTCTTAAGGAAGTAGAAATTAAATCAAGTTTATTATTCAGGAGATTAAAGAAAGATCGAGTCAAGTCGTACCCGAGGTAAGGGATCCTACTCTTCTCCTTCTTTTTAAGTACACACTTTTATGTCATTCCTTTTAAAGCTCATCTTTCTTCTTATTGGGATGATATTTTATATTACACTTACTGAAATTTTTATGTTCATGTGATGAGAGACCCTAATTTCTCTCATCAATCCATTTTTGAAGTTTTGAGTGGCGTCGTTAGTCTGCCGAACTTTCGTAAGAGATCTAACCTCTCTCTTTATTTTTAAGTACCCTCCTTTCTGTCACTTCTTTTAAGATCCTCTTTGTAATGTTGGGGGATGTTCTTTTATATTCCACTTTCTTTAAATTTTATTTTAATGTGATTAGATACCCTATTTTATCTCATCAATCCATATTCATATGTTTTATGTGGCACCGTTAGGCTGCCGAGTTTTCGTAAGGGATTCTTCATCTCACTTTTATTCCCGTGAGATTTATGCTACATTTGCCACAAATTCCATTGAGTGGTGTATGTACTGACCATTATTCTACTCTTTGTGTAATATACTTTCGTTTATGAGTATTTACATCAATGATCTATTGTCCATCTTTCATGGGGTGTATGTTTTGAAAGATACCCAAGTCGGTAAGGGAACCTTTAACCCTCCTCTTTTTTAAAAGACTTCTTTTGTTGGGTCTTTTAATTTACATATTGTTATGTTGGGATATGTTCTCATATATCCTTATTGATGTAAATTTTATGTCCACGTTATGAGATACACTTTTTATCTCTCATCAACTCATTTTGATGTGACGCCGTTAGGCTGTCAAGGGAACTTATTAACCCAATTTCGATTTCTTTGGGTTCAACATCTAGTCATTGAATATGTCATCCATTGAATATGTGTGAATGACCTTTTATTGTTTTACACTTAATATCCACCTATATTGGGTGTATTTATATTTTCCACACATAATTTTGAGATTGATTTGTCCTTAATTTAAGGATACCTTCTTTATAAGGGATTTCATCACTTTTGACATTTCTATTGAGGGTTCATTGTTGTTATGCACCAACTCTCTCTTATATGGTGTATATACTATCCTTTGGAGTATTATATCATGAATCCATTTATTCTCATGATATTACAAATTTCTGACTAAATGTTATTCCTCAATTATTGTATTCAAGTGTCTCTAATTTTGGTAAAACCCATTTAACCAAAATATTGTTTTAAATGTTTTAATTATTTGTTCTTATTAATATCCATGTTTTCAAAATGGTTTTAAGGATTTATTTATAAGGATATTAATGGTTTAAAATTTTAAGCTTCAAGGTGGTATGGGACACTTTGATTCAAAAATATCTTTATTAAATGTTTTAAATTGTTTTGGAAATGGTTTCTTTTTGAATGGATTCAATATTTCAATATACTGAAATGTTATATTGTGATTGAAATGTGGAAATGTTATATTTCCTTTATGCATGTTTTATGTGATACATTTATGTTATGGTTCTTGGGCATTATTATGAAGACGGGTGGTTCTGTGATAAACTAAGGGCGGGTGAGCCCAATATAGCTCTCCAATGCATTGGGTAACGCGAAGGAGTGAAACGTTAAGGTTTCTCCGAAGAGATTTAGGGAATATACTGTGATGGGTATTCCAAACGTAACCAAGAGGGTTACTCCCCACGTAAGAATGTTATGAATGCCTCAAGTTACCTTTATGTCTTATGTTTTCTATGATTTATTCATGGTTTGATGAGGTATGTTAAAGTGCCTATGTTTTATGTGTAAAGTATGATTTCATTCTTATGTATATATGAACTCATGTTTCCTTTCCATATTTTTATAACCCTTACTGAGGTTTTTATGCTCATCCCAAGTTTTTGAAATGTTTTTCACAGGTCAAGGGAAAGTTACATGATGTGATGATAGTGTCAAGGATGTGTCAATAAAGAATCTGTGTTATATTTCCGTTGATGGGAAGAATGAATACTGTCTTTTATGTAACCACTTTGTTTAAATGTGGAATGTAATGCAAGTTTCATGATCTAATTCTCTAAAACTCTAAACCTGAAAAGATCCTCAATGTGTAATCTTGTAATAACTCAAGATTAAGTAAGGTTTAAGGATGGTGCCTTATTGTTGGTATCAAAGGTCGGTTTAGATAACTTTAGAGGTTAGGGTATTCTTTAAGCATAAGTGGCATTACCATAATGGTTAGGATTTCAGAAAGAGTCCTAGTTTTAGATAAAGTGAATGAGTAAGTATATCTTAGTGTTTATCTTACTCATTAGTACATGATGGTTTTTTTGATATACTCACGCTGACCTTTTTGGTTTTAGTAAATGGCTGGATCTAGCAGGCACCAAAGTAACAGTGGATGTGAAGGAAACTGTGACAGTTTTTTGAGCAAGCAACTGAATGATATGGGAGATACAATGAGAACTCTTGTGATTATCCTCAACCAACTATCTAGAGTCATGATTGACCACCTAAACCTTGGAGATTTCTCTAAGACGTCCTATATGCAAGAAACAAATCCCTAAGGAAGTACAGGTAATAATCATAAAGGTAAGTGTGTTCAAAAACCTATGTGTCAAAGATGTGGAAAGAAAAACCTAGGAAAATGTTTCAAAGGGGAAAAAATATGCTATAGATGTGGAAATGAAGGCCATAAAGCAAGAACCTTCCATGGAAAAAAGAAGCATCTGGTTGACTCGAGGAAAGGGAAAGAAGTTCTTTCTGAGGGATCAATTGAATTTTTTAAATGTGGTGTGCATGGTCATTATGCAAGCACATGTCCTATGAAGAAGTTTCGTGAACGGGGTCACCAAGAGCGTACCAATATTTGTTTACCAATACCTAATGCCATTCCGATTGAGGATGAAGAAACTGACAATGACCAATCAAAGGTATGTACTATTTCATGACTATTGTTTTCCTATTTTGGAATCTTAGGATATGATTCATGATTTTGTTTGTAGTAAAGAGGTATTTCGGAATAAGTTGGAAAGGAATGGATAATGGATCATGAAGAATGTTGAATGAGTAAGATGTCATCATATAAGGGCTTCAAGAGTTATGGTGAAATTCATAAGAGTATTAAGTCTCTTTTGATGATGGGGTTACATTAGAATACTTTTTATATTATGTGTAACCCTGATGTTTAATATAGGCAAATTTTATGCAAGTAATAGTTATCTTTTCTTTTGTGGACATAGTTATAAAGAACCATTTGGGTTTATATGATCCTTACTTTTGAGGTAATTATGGGTTATTATATGATATGCTGGAAAATGAAAAGCATGAGATAAACTTGAGGTTAAAATATGTTATGATCATTTTTTATGATTTTATCTATTTTGGGGAATTTTTTATGAATTATATAGTTTTGGAAAAAGGAAAACACACAGACCGTGTGACAACCCGTCGCATCGGACAAAGCTGCGGGAATCGAACCCACAACCAAAGTGCGACTGGTATTTATCGCCTACCACTGGACTACGTGAAGTCCCTGGTTAGTTTGACTGATTCTTTTTAGTTATATGATTTTATGAATTAAGAGTAAGTTGATTTTGGGTTATTTATGAAAATGATTAACCTATCATAGAGGATATGTGATTAGGTTAATTACTTTTCAATACGAGACTTTAGGAGAAACTGATGTTGTTTGGAGATAAATGTTACGATTTAACTTGGAAGACTATGTGACTAAATCCTTCAAATATTTGGGTTTCAATCTTAGTTTGGTTTTCTTTGAATAATTTTATGGAAAATTTGATTATAGAATGGTCCTCATTGAACTTTGGGTTTTGTTGGACAAATTTTGGAGGTTAAGAATAGACTTTCTTTTTATAAAGGGTTATCCTTTTCTGGATTATCTGATCATGTACTAACCTTTTGGTTTTGGTTTTGGTTAAAGCCTAAAGAAATGGAAAGTGTATAGTTCTCTTTTGTGGATTAGGTGATTCTCTATAAGTTGATTATAGTACTCTTAATGCGATCAAGTCTCCCTAAATACTCGTCTTTTGGAAAAAATATGAGTTTGATTAAGGAATCTAGTAAAAGTTGAAAGTCAACATGATAAGTGATTATGTTTCCTTATGAATTAATTCTTCAATAAAAATTAATTTAAAACAAAAATGTTGTCTATTAACTTTTCCTACTGGGGAACCCAACACCGTTTAACCCATCACAAGTTTGTGATTTTCTCATTGTTAACTTTCTCCGAAACATGTTTTCTATCACTCTCCATCAGAACATGACCCTATGTTTTCTCCTCCATGTCCATGTTTTCCTACATGGAGTCCTAGTATTGGTTAACTCGGGTGACCTTTGTACTTATCTTCCTTTATTTTAAAGTGGTTGTTTTACCGACTCTTGTTCTGATGTGGGACTTTCAAGGATGTTTCCAAGCGCAATTTTAAAATTGCGAGGACGCAATTCCCAAAAGGGGGGAAGGATGTAAAACCCCAGGTAAATAAAGAATATGACATTTTCATATTTATCCATATTTGTGAATAAAATATTGATATGACTTTAAAGGGGACTCTATGCTCGATGGCGTACCCAACACACAACAACGAGTTTCTTGGGAATCTTACTTTGCACTCTAATGATAAAATAATATTATTTTAAATGGTAGTTAACATGTAGCCGTTGTAATGGCGGGAATGGATAGAAATAACTAAAATATGATTATATATGTTTTTAAATGTTTTTACATTTATACAATAAAAGATAAAGGCTTAAAATACGGAAAGAATTCAATTTTAGGTGTATATGCCCTAGTTTTCCCTAAAGGTTCACTTGTCGCCTTTTGATGGCGAACCGTCATTAAATATAGTTTTGATCACTCTTATACATTATTTTGGACCAAATAATACTCTTATTAAGAATCGGGATATCAAATTTTACTTTGTGTAATTTTTTGGTATTTTTCCGATACAGTTCATTTTTTAATTAATAGTGTAAAATGTTGTGTTTTAATTCAAAACCTCTTTTTAATATAATTTATTTATATGATTAGATAATATTTTGAATTGGTTTTAAAGTGAAATTAGAAAATATTTTTACCATTAAATACAATAGTGGTCGTTGGAATTAATTTCACTTTGAAATCGGACTTAAACTAGTGTCAATCTTTTGATACTTATTGTTTCATAAAAACACGCTATTTGTCATGACAGCGGGAATTAATTATTAAATTAATTAATGTGACTTATATGTTTTTAATTTTGTAAAAAGGACTTCATTTTTGAATTCAGAATATCAAATATAGCTTAGGGTGAATTTTTGGGATTTTTCTAAAAAACTCCAATTTTTGATGAATAGTGAAACCACTAAGTGGTACTTATAAAAACTGATTTTTCCGTTTAAATGGAATTTTTCCATCTTTGTGTTTTGAATTTCAAAAATCCGACATACATGGTTGTCATTAAGAAGTAAAATGTGGTTCAATGGGATAAAAATAATTTTTTGGTGAATAGTAACTTATTATGTTTTTAATCGCGATTAGTGGTAATTAGTGTAGTTTAAGGTAAAAATGATATTATAAGAATGTGAAAACACCATGACACTTGTCCTAAACCTATTGTATGAGTCATGGCCGGCCAAGACAAGCCATGGGCCAACTTGGGGACCCCATGGAGCCACTTTAGTTGGAAAATGACAATAATATATTTTTATTTAATGTTAAAATTAAATTGACACAAACATGAGTTGTTTTACTAAAACAGTTTTTAAGTAGGGTTACACAAGTCCATATTTTAATTATAAATAGTCATTGGAAAGATAAAAATATTTCCTACATCATAGTATTTTTTTTATAATTTTTAGACATTATATAAATTAAATTATTTATGACATAATAATAATGCAGTGATGACATCATTATTTGACGATTTAAATAAAATGGAAAGATAATGTAAAATCTATGAACTAAACATGTCCAAAACTTATTTGATGGGTGGATTTCAAACCCTTATCAACTTATCCACGAATTATATCAATGTGGGACCTTTTAAAACCGAAACACATTTTCAAATAAAGTAATATTTCTTACTTTCCAAAAGTGCCCCTCCCCTCCTCTTATAAAAGGCCCCCAACTCTACCTCATTTCACACACTCCTCAAGACTTTGGCTCGGCCAACCCCTGCCCATTTACTCTCTCCACATCCCTCTACTCATCTTAGAGAATTCACTTTGGGCATAATCCTTTCCAAGAAAGCCTTTAGGCTCAAATCAAAAAGAGTTACACTTTTAAAGGTAATTCATTCTCTCATGTTCATTTGTTTTATTTTTGTTTCTCCAACCCCCTAAACTCTTTTTATTTATTTCTTTTGTAACAACACCAGTATATTAAATATACTAGGATTTTTTTATAATATTTATTCTAGCTACACTCTCACACAACTACATCAAATGGTTAAAGAACATACAGAGTCTGTGGATGGCGAAATTGTGCCTCCCGAAACGATGATTGTTCAATACTCATCTAACACCTTCAAATGTGGCCATTATGCTGTCAATATTTTTATATATGATATATAATATGTTTATGTTTTCCTTAAGCTTCTGTTTCTTTTATTTTGGGCATACCTTTATGGTTTCCATTATGGGTAAACACGATATCTTCATTTAAGGAAGTGCAGACTACCGCTCCCTCAAAGTGATTTGATTCGTTAAATACCATATGTGGGACGTATAAAGGACTGAACTATGATTTTATATATGATATTATACTGGAATTATAATATACCTTTATATAATTATTATTCCATTCTATAAAATACGAAATAGAAATGAAAGTAGCGTTCATGCGTACGTACGGCTTACCGTCTCCATGAACGGTGCATTTCATTTCTTACCTCTAAACGATTATGTAATTTTATAAATGCATGCATGTACTGGATATATATGACATATATTATATCTAAATCATGAATACAATACTGGATATAATAAACATTTGGCCACACGAACAACATGTAATTGTAATAAGTCCACTTTCGACTTAAGAACCAAATATCTACAAAACAATCATTATTAACTTAATGATTACATAATGTTTATAACATGGTAATAAGTGATATAAAAGGAATAGTGAACTTGAAAAAGGTTCTTAAGGAAGTAGAAATTAACTCAAGTTTATTATTCAGGAGATTAAAGAACGATCGAGTCAAGTCGGACCCGAGGTAAGGGATCCTACTCCTCTCTTTCTTTTTAAGTACACACTTTTATGTCATTCCTTTTAAAGCTCATCTTTCTTCTTATTGGGATGATATTTTATATTACACTTACTGTAATTTTTATGTTCATGTGATGAGAGTCCTTAATCTCTTTCATCAATCCATTTTGGAAGTTTTGAGTGGCGCCGTTAGGCTGCCGAACTTTCGTAAGAGATCTAACCTCTCTCTTTATTTTTAAGTACTCTCCTTTCTGTCACTTCTTTTAAGCTCCTCTTTGTAATGTTGGGGGATGTTCTTTTATATTCCTCTTTCTTTAAATTTTTTTTCAATGTGATGAGATACCCTATTTTATCTCATCAATCCATATTCGGATGTTTTATGTGGCACCGTTAGGCTGCCGAGTTTTCGTAAGGGATTCTTCATCTCACTTTTATTCCCGTGAGATTTATGCTACATTTGCCACAAATTCCATTGAGTGGTGTATGTAGTGCCCATTATTCTACTATTTGTGTAATATACTTTCGTTTATGAGTATTTACATCAATGATCTATTGTCCTTCTTTCATGGGGTGTATGTTTTGAAAGATACCCAAGTCGGTAAGGGAACCTTTCACCCTCCTCTTTTTTAAAAGACTTCTTTTGTTGGGTCTTTTAATTTACATATTGTTATGTTGGGATATGTTCTCATATATCATTATTGATGTAAATTTTATGTCCAAGTGATGAGATACACCTTTTATCTCTCATCAACTCATTTTGATGTGACGCTGTTAGGCTGTCAAGGGAACTTATTAACCCAATTTCAATTTCTTTGGGTTCAACATGTATTCATTGAATATGTCATCCATTGAATATGTGTGAATGACCTTTTATTGTTTTACACTTAATATCCACTTATATTGGGTGTATTTATATTTTCCACACATAATTTTGAGATTGATTTGTCCTTAATTTAAGGATACCTTCTTTATAAGGGATTTCATCACTTTTGACATTTCTATTGAGGGTTCATTGTTGTTATGCACCAATTCGCTCTTATATGGTGTATATACTATCCTTTGGAGTATTATATCATGAATCCATTTATTCTCATGATGTTACAAAGTTCTGACTAAATGTTATTCCTCAATTATTGTATTCATGTGTCTCTAATTTTGGTAAAACCCCTTTAACCAAAATATTGTTTTAAATGTTTTAATTATTTGTTCTTATTAATATCCATGTTTTCAAAATGGTTTTAATGATTTATTTATATGGATATTAATGGTTTAAAATTTTAAGCTTCAAGGTGGTATGGGACACTTTGATTCAAAAATATCTTTATTAAATGTTTTAAATGGTTTTGGAAATGGTTTCTTTTTGAATGGATTCAATATTTCAATATACTGAAATGTTATATTGTGATTGAAATGTGGAAATGTTATGTTTCCTTTATGCATGTTTTATGTGATACATTTATGTTATGGTTCTTGGGAATTATTATGAAGACGGGTGGTTCCGTGATAAACTAAGGGCGGGTGAGCCCGATATAGCTCTCCAATGCATTGGGTAACGCGAAGGAGTGAAACTTTAAGGTTTCTCCGAAGAGATTTAGGGAATATATTGTGATGGGTATTCCAAAAGTAACCAAGAGGGTTACTCCCCATGTAAGAATGTTATGAATGCCTCAAGTTACCTTTATGTCTTATGATTTCTATGATTTATTCATGGTTTGATGAGGTATGTTAAAGTGCCTATGTTTTATGGGTAAAGTATGATTTCATTATTATGTATATATGAACACATGTTTCCTTTCCATATTTTTATAACCCTTACTGATCTTTTTATGCTCATCCCACGTTTTTGAAATGTTTTTCACAGGTCAAGGGAAAGGTACATGATGTGATGATAGTGTCAAGGATGTGTCAAGAAAGAATCCGTGTTATATTTCTGTTGATGGGAAGAATGAATACTGTCTTTTATGTAACCACTTTGTTTAAATGTGGAATGTAATGCAAATTTCATGATCTAATTCTCTAAAACTCTAATCCTAAAAAGATCCTCAATGTGTAATCTTGTAATAACTCAAGACTAAGTAAGGTTTAAGGTTGGTGCCTTATATAAATCTACATCAGTTCTTTTTTTGTTCTAATTGGTAATGGAATTATAGATAATGTACTTCATTTCTTAATGGACTTCTAGTTTTTATAGGTTGATTCACATAACCAATGATAATATCGCTAGGATTATTCTTTATAAACGACTGATTTGAGTTTTGTAAAACATGTTCATCAACATAGGGTAGGAAATATTTTGTGGTAAATGTTTTAGAAGTATCTTCTTGAACATCTCCCCTATCAGAAAGACCTTCTATCAAAGGTTGATAATCAGTTTTTGTAAACACATCCAAGGATGTAGGTTGGAGTTGTTTAAACACAAGAGGATATGTTTCATCAAATTTCACATGTACTGTCTCTTCAACAGTGCAAGTGTTTTTGTTGAAAACTCTATAAGCCTTAGAAGTTGTAGAGTAGCCTATTAAAATTCCTTGATCGGATTTTGGTGCAAATTTATGTATATTATATTTATTATTCATAATAAATACCTTTCAACCAAAAACATTAAAGAAGGAATGTCTAGGTTTTCTACCATTCCATAACTCATAAGAAGTTTTATTGAGAAAAGGTTTAATCAAAACACGATTTATAGGATAGAAAGTAGTACATATAGCTTCAGCTAAAAAATGTTTTTCTACAGAATACTCACTCAACATGGTTCTAGTTATCTCATGAAAAAATATATTTCTAATTTAAATAACACCATTTTGTTTAGGTGTTCTGGGTGCTGAAAGATGTGAGTAATTCACATTCTTCAACAAAAAGTTTCAAAATTAGAGTTTTGAAATTCTCCTCTATTATCCCTATGAATAGTTTTCAATATATGATTTTTCTCATTTTTTACATGGGCTCTAAAACTTTTGAATTAAGAAAAACATTCAGATTTCATTGATATAAAATTGACCCACGTAAATCTAGTGTAATCATCAACGAAGAAAAATACATAATACTTTCCCCCAATGCTTCCAGTTTGTGTAGGACCAAAAAGATCTATATACACTAGTTGTAATGCCTCAATATTTGAGACTTCAATGATTGATTTAAAACTTGATTTATGTTTCTTTCCATATTGACATGGGTCACAAACTTTTGATGAATCAAATCTAAGCACTGGTAGATCCTTAACTAGTCCTTTCATATAAATATTACCTATGTTCCTAAGGTTACAGTTTCATAACCTTTTATGCCACAACCAAGGAAGATCTTCCATTGCACTAAGGCAAGGTATGTATTGGCTCATAATGTCTTCTATGTTTAGTGTGTAATCATTCTCTTTCCTATGGTCAGAAAGAATAAACTCTTCCTTAGAATTGTGTACTAAGCATTTTTCATTGCTAAAATTCACAAGGTAACCTTCATCACATAATTGTCTTATGCTAATGAGATTGTGCTTAAGACACTTAACAAATAAAACATTAGAAATCGATGTTTTTTCAAGAAGAACAATGTTTCCTATACCAATAATTTCTCCCTGAGAATTATCTTTCAAAGTAACTTTTCCTCCATTCTTCTTGATAATCTTTTCAAAATAGTTTTTGTTACTATTCATATGCCTGGAACATCCACTATCCATGTACCACGTATTTCTATTGGTACCTTCTCTATTTTCCTGAAAATAAAAAATTGTTAGGTTTTCGGAATCCAAACTCTCTTGGATATGGAATTATTAGACAAAACTTTTTTTGGGTATCCACATTTTTTTTAAAAAATAAGTGGTTTGAAATCCAAGAGATTGAACTTTATTCAAAGAGAAATTTTTCTTCCAATGCACACCACTTTGACATTTAGTGAAAAAAGGGGATTTAGAAGGAACAAATTAGTTGTTTTTGGAAACCGGTTTTTGGTGACTGTAACCTACTCCAGTAGTGTTTCTGTGAGGTTTAATTTAAGATTACATCTTGTCTAAATTTTCCTTCCGAGACGTAAATATTACAAGAAGCTTTTTAAGAGAAAATATATCGAATTTCAATCTGATGACTAAATTCCTATCCTCAAGAATCATTTCCTTAGAGTTAGATTTTCCTCAAAAACATTTATCTTAAAAATAGAATTCTTAAGATCGTTATATTTTCATCCTTGATAGAATTTTCTTTCTCGAGGTCTTTAGAAATATTTACTTAAAAATATTATTTATCTTCAAGTTCTTTAGAAAGATCTAAAATATCTTTTGTAAGAATTTATTCCCTAGTAATTTCCTTGTCTAATATCATAAAAATTTTTAAAAAAAATTCTTCATGTAACTGGGAAAATCTAGAGACTTAATCATATAAAGGTTCTTCATTTTCTGAGGAAGAAGTATCTTCATTACAAGTACTATTTCCAAATTGTAATTCTTATCAAGATATAAATTTGTTAAATCCTCGGTAGAGCATTCCTTGGCCACAAGACATGTATTAGGGAAAGAAGTAGTAGAAATGATTCCCATCTTCTTCTGTACTGATGAATCGTATTCAGAAGATTCACTTTTTGAAGAGTCTCTACACCTAGCACTCTATGTATCATTAGATTTAATACTTTTCTTGTGCTTTGATCGATATAATTTCTTCTTGTTCCTTTCAAAATTCCTTTCCTTATTTTCCTTATTTTTCAACAAAGGACAATCAGTTCTGATATGACATGTTCTTCTACATTCATAACATGTAACTTCTCCATCATTTTTATCTCTATAGTTTTTCTTCTTGTACTTATTTTGATGGTTCTTATGAGGAAAAAGCTTGTTCATTCTCCGAGAAAGTTTGGATAATTCATTCTGTGGATTTTTTGTGTCACTAGATTCTAACTGAATAATAACATTGTTTGTATTTGAAATAGTTACTCTTTCTGGGGTCTGGGCATTCATATGTTTAGAGGTGGTAGTAAAAGAAACTCCTCCATTCCAATTCTTCTTCTTAAAATTTTCATCATCTCTCTTAATTCTAGTTTCATGCTGAAGAAGAGTTCCAAAAAACTCATCTACCGAAATCTGAGTGTCTTTCCTATTTTCTTGAATAGATGTACTCTTGGACTCCTATTCATTCAGAATGATATCAATGATTTTATCTACAAGAGCCTCATCATGAAAACCTTTTTATCCCATATATTTTAAGTTATTTATTATAGTTATAAACCTTTTATTTACTTTACTTATTAGTTCTCCATAAGGAAAATTAACTCCAAGGTATTCATCTCTCAGCATAACTCTTCATGTCTCTATGACATTAGATGTACCAAAATGTGTAACTTCAAGTTTCTTCTAGATACTGTTTGTAGATTTACACGATAATATTTGACTATAGATGTTCATGTTCATGGAACATAACGAATTATTTCTAACTCTAAACTCTTTTTGATATTCTAATTTCTCAAGATTCATAAAGGTTCTCAATTCCTTATCCATAATTTTATAATCACTAGTCAGTATTAGATAGTTATTAACTCCGGTATTGATAACGAAAGTATTCACCCTATCTCTCTTGTACTCATAATCATTTCCTTCGAAAAAAATAGGTCTGGTAGGATTTATATTATCTATCTAACCAACATTTAAACCTTCCATCCTTAAGAAAATCATTGGCACAAAAACTTGTCAGTAGTAAGAGTTTGTAAACAAGGAAAATATCCTAAGAAAAAAAAAATGTATAGCAATAGTATCTCTATGAAAAAATGAATCTGGACTATGTGATTCGGAGAAATAGAATCTGAAAAAGAATGAATCTGGGAAATATGATTTTGAGAAAATCAATTTCGAGAAGTCTCTTCTGAATCTAATCGTGAGATTAATTCAAAGGTAACCAATCCTATGATTCCAATTATTGAGATGGTATGTCTGAGTATGATATAATCTATAATACCAAATGTAAGATAGAATAGTAAAATGAGATACAAATACAAGAGGTGGGTGAATTGTATTCTTCAAAAAAATCCTTTAGAACTTTTACGGATAACTAAATTCACAACACCTCTATGTTCTAATAACTTTCTTGATTCCGGAAAAGTGATTCTAGGAATTAAACTTAAAAAAAGGTTACAGTAAATGAGATTCTACCTTAAAGCGTATAGAATCTTACTAAATTAGAGTACAAGTATGAGTAAGTTTAAGAAAGTTATACACTCCTCAACAATACAAATGTAGTGGAAGAACAAAGTATTAAAACTACAGGTAACAAGTATAAACTCTTTTAACCCAAAGAGGATGGTATCAAACAACCCTAGATAAGAGGTCCCTTGATTTATACATTCAAGAATGTATGTCTTATACAAACCCAGGTAAGCCCTCAATCTGATGATCAGTATCTATCTTGTTATTCTTGGAAGCCCTTGATTTGTTAGGAAATCGGCACATCTGACTTTACAACTTGAAGTCTCTGATTTTAATGAAATAGAACCTCTGCGCATAAGAAAATCTGCACGAAGAAATGTTTGAATTAGGAGTTCTAATCTTTCTACACAAAGCTTGAGAGTTTATAAGAAAGTCTCTCTCTAGAAATCACTTCAACAGCATGTAGGAAAGGTTGTTAAATTTTAGTGTAAGTTTTTTTTTCTTCTTTTAAATGCACTCCTATTTATAGGCATGGATTCAACAATTAGCTCCCCCCTCCAATGGTCATATTTTTCCTTGAATTTTAGAGGGACCTGTAGACATGTCACTCAAACAACGATTAGTTAACAAATGAAAGAACGTCATTTTTTTTAATAAAATGAGTGTAAGAGTAACAAAAATCGGGTATTCGAAATGTAAGTAAATGAGAGTCTGGGGTCTAAGAAAAAAGAATTTCGGAATCTATAGTATAAGGATATTCGGATTCTGTTTTCTAGGAATTTGGAACCTGAATTCTGTAGAAATCTGGATTCTGAATTTCAAGGAAATACGGAGTCTGATTTCACAAGAATTCAGAACCTGAACTAACAATTTTCGGAGTCAGAGATCAGGATAATTCGGATTCCTAACTCATAAGAGGACCGAGTCTGCATTTTGAGAACTCTGAGTAAGAACTTGCACAAGTTCGTAATTATAATTCATAATTAGAATTTTAAGTCAGAACTCAGAAGAGTTTTTATTTATAACTCTTAATCATAATTCATAATCATAATTCATAGTATAACATTACATAAGTTTGTAATAAAAATTCGTAGTAGAAATTCATGAAGGTTTGTATCCATAATTCAGAGTTGAACTTCATTAATATACATATCCATAATTTGGAGTTGAACTTCATGAGTGTTAGTAACCAGAATTCAGAGTTTTAAATAGAATACCTAGTATCTATGAATTATATGATTCCGAGGTTTTGGTCTCAATCCGAATTTTACACATAGAAGTAAAATGATATAATCAATGAAAAAAAGGTAAGTTAAATTTCCTTGGGGAAGGATGTTTTTCTTAGAGATGTAAAACAAGGGGTAAAAAATGTTTTGCATTGAAATAAGGAGTTTGTGATTTTCAAAATAAGAAGGAATGGTAAAGTCATAAGGAAACCTTAATGACTTAAAAATTTCCCCATTGAATGAAGTAACAGAAAAGTCATAAGGAAAACCTTATTGACTCAACACTGTTCACTCCTTAGCGACCTTAATCAGGGAATGGTTTGGGAGGTGGCCGATAGCCAAAGGGTAGAGGAGCTGGGTGTAGGAATTTTTATGTTGTAGAGGCAGCAGTCCCAGTAAGGGAAGAGATCATTCGATATAAGATCAGCTTGTTTATTACACTAGCATGTTCCTTGTATGATTAAGGAGATTCTCACTCCTTTCTTCATTTGTTCTATCTCATGATCTAGGTCTATATTTAGATAGACTTCACATGACCCTGGTATTGATTATGCCATTCAGAGGTCAGACATGCTTGTCCTATGTTTTTTAAAAATGAAGACTGATGTTGGGGCCACATCTGTCTAGTGGGGACTTACTTTTTCTATAAGTACAACCATATGATGTCATTTAAGGCATAGACTAGATATTCTCTATGTTTTCTGTTATCATATGATTCCTTTGAAGGGTCATGTTTTTAGATGTAGACGTCTGACAAAAAGTTTTCATTGGAAATTAGGGTTTCCAAGAAGGAAGCTGATGAGTGGATCCCCTTCTTTTCTTTTTAGCTGAACTAATTGTGGATTCTTTATTTAAAAAGATGGTGGAACTCTTGGGGATCTCTAGTGAGTTCTTGGACGTCTTCCCTAGAGAGGCGGTGACTCTACCCACTCGACATGATGTTGTGTTCCGGATAGACTTCCAACCTGGTGACCGTCCGATTTTGATGGATTCCTATCAGATAGTGACTTCTGAGTAGAATGTGTTGCGGATCTAGGCTGATGACCAGATAAAGAAGGGTTTTATCTGACTAATCACGTTACCCTTGGGTGCTCTATTATTGTTCGTAAAGAAGGAACACAATAGTCTCATATTGTCTATAGATTATCGAAGGATGAATCAGGTGACGATTAAGAACCATTATCCTCTACCGAGGGTCGAATACCTTTTTGATCAGTTCAAGGGAGTAGGTTTTTTCTATATAATTAACCTGCAGTCAAGATATTTCCAATTGTGGTTTAAGGCAGTGACATCTCAAAGGCTACATTCAGGTGCAGATATGGGCACTATGAGTTCATATTTATTATGTTTAGTGTTATGAATGTACTATCAATGTTCATGGGGCACATGAACTCCATCTTCCAAGAATATCTATATGGGTTTGTACTCGTGTTTATCGACAACATCCTAATCTACTGAGGATCTGAGGAGGATCACGCCGATAATCTGGGGATGGTTTTAAAAGTCCTTTTATAGCACCGGCTCTACAGGATGTTTCCCAAGTGAAAGTATGAGACATGATAGGTGCAGTTCCATAGACACATGGTGTCCCATAAGGGAATAGTAGTGGACCCATCGATGGTCAAGGTGGTTGTTTCTTGGGTAGAAACCCAGAACGTGGTAGTGGATCATAGTTTCCTTGGTTTAGTAGGTTACTACCATAGGTTTGTTCCAAAATTATCTCAAGTTATAGCATCTTTTAATACCTTGACCAAGAAAGGCTAGGCTTTTGTATAGAGTGAGAAGTTCCATGAAGCCATCATTTATTCGAATGGGAAACTCGTCAGTTCCCCCAGTACTAAGGTTTCCAAAGCAAGGGGTAATGTTTGAAATGTTCAATGATTCATTAAGACTAGGCTTTGGGTGTGTTATGATGTTGTATCAGTGAGTGATCTCTTATTGGTATAGGTAGTTATGTCCCCAATTGCGTAAATATGCAACACATGACCTATATCTTGCAGCAGTTGTGTTTGTGATGATGTTTTGGGGGCATTAACTCAATGTGGAATGCTATATGCTCACCATAGATCACAAGATCTTGAGGTATGTCTTCTATCAGTGAGACCTGAAAATGGGATGTTGTTGGTGGATGGAGTTACATCAAGACTATGACTTTAAGATCTACTACACCTCAGGAATGGGGAATGCGGTGGTTTATGTGTTGATACTGAAGTCACAGAAGGATGCGGTATGGTAATTCACATATTCATGGAAGGCGATGGAAGAGTTGGATGCCTTATACCTTTATGTAGGGGTGGATGGTGATAGAGGATATCTATTTCAGATTATGGTGCAGTCTTCCATCGAACAGTAGGTGGTGGAGTCTTTCTGGAGCGACTTAGTGGCTGAAGTGATGCATGATCATTTTAGCTTGGATAATGCTTCAGAAAGATGGTCGGAGGATGGTCAGAATCATATGTTGTTTAATGTAAAGCTGTTTTCCCTGGTGGAAATGAGTGAGAGTGTTCTTGTTGACTTCCAAAACTCACCAATAGTGGTACACAAAGGATCTTCCAAGATGCACCGGGACATGAGGGATCAGTTTTGGTGGCACATGGTAAAGTGGGAAGTGGCAGAGTTTGTGGCAAAGTGCCTCATGTGTCAGTATTTGGATGCTGAACACCACATCCATGGAGGTCTGTTGCATCCTATAGATGTCCCCTAGTTGAAGTGGGAAGAAATCTTGATGGACATCATCATGAGAGTACTCAGGGTTCAGGGAGGCTTTGGTGCTATCTAGGTAGTAGTGGACCAGATGATGAACTCACCTCACTTCCTGGAAGTCAAGGAGTCAAGTGCAGTTGATGCCTTAACACAGAGGTATGTAGATGAGGTGGTGTGGATGTGAGGAGTTCTGATGTCCATAGTCTCGTATTGGGATACACGTCTTTCCTAACATGTCTAGAAATGATTGAGTCATTCTTTTGGCCCCCATCTATGCCTCATCAATCCTTTCCACCCTCAAGAAAGATGGGCAGCTTTAGAAGACCATCCAAATGATGGAATATATGCTATAGGAATTTGTTTTGGACTTCGGGGGATCGTGGGTATGAAAATTTTCACTGGGAGAGTTTTCCTACAACAATAGTTATCACTCTATCATTGGCATGGCTCTATTTGAAGCCTTGTATAGAAGACTGCGTCATTCACCCTTGTGATAGAAAGTGGTTGGGAAAGCAGGTGTTCAAGGCTCGGAGGTGGTACAAAGCACAGCAGAGAAGGTTTAGCTTATACGGTAATGGAAGAAGTCATCTCAAGACAGACCGGAGACTCATACTGGCCATAGGAGGATACCATTGTATTTTGAGGTAGGGGACCATGTGTTCTTAAAGATCTCCCCTATTCACGGGTAACGAAGGTTCGGAAGGGGGAGTAAGCTTTATCCCTGGTTTTTTGGACCCTTTGAGGTGTTCTGATGGGTCAGTGAAGAGGCTCATCAGCTGGTGCTACCACAACCGATACTGAGGTTCCACGGCATCTTCAATGTATCTCATCTCAGTTGGTATCTACATGATGAATCACATATCTTCGACTGCGGGAGATTACATATTAAGGATGATGCGACAATTGGGGAGTGACCAGTGAGGAATGATGATCATGAGGATAACATGCTTTGTGGATAAACCATTCCCTTGGTTCATGTGTTGTTGAGGTATGGTCGCCTCAAGAAGAGTACATAGGAACAGTAGGCACAGATGCGTACCCACTACCCAGATTTGTTTTGAGTTATGTTTTTGTTGTTTTATTCTTGACTTTTATTGTATGTTTGACATTGTTAAGTGTGAGTTGGGTAGTTTCCCATGATCTATGAATGGGTGTAAAGAGTCCTGAATGTGTGGAGGGGATAATCTAATCCCTAATCAAGACACATTAATGTGGATGTGACTAAACATGTGTGGGTGAGTGTGTGTCGCCAAAGTGGAGAGTATCTTGACATTGAATAAGGAACATCCTAATCAATCTATTGGGTGGTTTTTGTTATCTGTTTTCTAGTTTTTTAGTTTTTCTATAGTTGATTAGGAGATAAGTGAAAGATATACTTCTTGATGTCAATGTTTGTCCCTACATTCTGGCAACTCTTGGGTGATTTTGTCTGTGAGATATATATTATGAGGTGGTTTTTCATAACCAATTTTTTCTTCTCATTTAATCTTGGATTCTCAAGGACGATATTAGTTTGAGAGGTATCTAATGTAGTGGTATGGACCCTCCTAGTCCATTACTTTTCCAAATTCCTGGTGTATGAGGTATCCTGGGGAACACCGGTGACTAATTAATATGATTTCCAATAACACATTACCCCCAAAACAGTTCCACTGAAATAGTGGCACCAGTCACGATGGCATTGTCATGGTCATACCCATCACGGTTTCACACCAAAACAGTGGCACTTTGTACAGTGTCTCACTGAACCGGTGGCACCATGTCTCCCACCCTTTGTTTTTTTTATAGTTTCCCAGTCATTCAGTTTCTTCTCCCATAACGTATATATTGTTGTAAATGTTTTTTAATGCCTCTTTTAATTCCATTTAATGCTATTAAAAGATGTTTTAGACCCCTAAGAGTCGGGTGACCCATCAGTTTCCAAAATTTGGGCATTTTTCCTCAGTGACACACATTTCCCTATGCCTTGCAGCTTTTCCCTATTACTTGGTTTTCTCTGTTTAAAGGTCATCTATCAATACATAGTTTTCATCTCCACTATCCTTGAGGATAATTATTAAATAAAAATTAACAACATCATGTGTAACCACCCAACAACATGGTAGAACCATAATCCGCCTTTTACGAATTTTGATATTTTATATCTTGTAACTCTAGGATCAGGATTTTTATCACACATAGATTCTTTTACTTCTTCCTTGATTCATATCATTTCCTTGATGGGTTTGGATTCCAACATTCAGAGATGAATCGTGCGCCATGATAGAGCCCTTCCCTCTCATCCATGCAGACCTCGGTTTTCTTCCTCTATAAGTTGTGTGACCCCAGTTCATTGGGTGAGTATAAGACATCGATTGTTGGTCATCAATGTAGGGTTTTATTTCATCTCCCTTTACTATGTATCATGTGGTGTGGTTATGATTATGTTTCCTTGAGGCATGGATGAAACAAAACATTAACGGAATAATAATAAAAAACTATGAATGAAGTTGTGTGTTTTTTGATGATGTCATTTTACTCTTTTATCTTTGATTATATATTGTGAACTGTATGGGGTTATGCCCCTAAAAATTGTAGTCATTGGTGGTCCTTTTAGGTTCACTAGTGAACCTAAATTTTCAGGATAATATTGTGATTGAATGGTTGTAAAATGTCCACTGGTTAATCACGTAAATCTGGTTGATTAAATGAATTTGAGTTGAAAAGTAATAATTGTGTGATAACCATGGTTAACCAAATGAAAAAATTTAACCTGTTAAATGGTGTGGTTAAATCTGAAAAATCCCTTGCTATGTTATACTAATAAGCATGGATAATCTGATTAATACATGTCGGGTGACCTGGACGGGGATGGGATCCACTATTATTCAGTTGTTGTTTGGTGAATCTCAGGTTGTCTTGGGATATATATTTGTTCTTAATTTGGTTCTAGTACATTGAGGGATTTCTCATATCCCTTTTGATGTTGAGTATCAACAAAAGAACTGGGTGTGAATGCTTAAATTTTTCATCAGCAGTTTTCTTCATTAGTCCAGAGTTGTTTAAAATTTTTCACGTTCCTGTTAGTTGTCCGGTTGTGGAGAATTATTTTCTAATAAAATAACTTGAACATGATAATAAAAATTGGTTGTTCTCTAGTTGTGGATGTTATGCATTTGTGCATGTATGAATAGTAACAACGGTGTTTTGGTAAAGGTTGGTTTTAGAACCCTCAGGTTGGGATTAGTACTTTTTCAACTATACATATTATTTTTGTTCTTGTGTTTCTTATTATCACCCCCCCCCCAGTTTATTACTTCATTCCAAAATCCCAAATTTCCATGGGGAGGGTGGTTTTTCTAAAATTATTATGAGTGACTGTTTATTATCCCTATTATGGTCCCTCTCCTAGGTATCCCATGACTCTTTGGATAGGTAGGGACCTCGTAAGGTCAATTATTGGCCATGATTATTCAGGCAGGGTACGTTGTGCAGGTTGGCCAAGGTGTATGTAGGCAGGTTTGATTCCCATGAATCTTCGGGATGAGGCCCATGTGTCTGCGGGCATGGCGGTGGTCGTCTTGGAATAAGTGTTTCTGGGAGTGGTTATGTTTGGTTATGGTGGCCCAGGTGTCTAAAGGCGTAGAATTGGTTGTTCTGGCCCTGTTTTTTGTGGGCGTGGTTACGAATGGTTGTGGTGGCCCAGGTGTCTTTGGTCAGGATGTGTGGTTGTGGTGGCCCAAAGGGTTGTTGATGGAGTGGTAGTGTAACTTTAGTGAGAATGGTGATGAATGTATGGCACATAGGACGTCTTCAAAACCAGTGGGAAACTTGTTCAGGGATCCAAAATATTGATGTGATATTACTATTACATTACCTGAATTACATTAATTGGGGAGTGTTACATGGTGACGTTGGGTGGGTAGGTTTCCTTTCTAGATGTTTTGGCTACCTCTACTTTCTCACTGTGTATTAGAATGCATCCCCACTTGTTTAGGAGAGATTTTTGTTTTCTCTAATAGGTATACCTCTATACTCACCCTATCTAAATAAAACTTTGTTTAGGTTTCTAGGAGGACTTCACGGACCGTACGATACCATATTAGCTTGGACATTGGGATAGTTTATTTTTTTTCTTTTCTTTCGGTACATACCTCTAGAGTTTTCTTGTATCATGTATCACATTATTTTGAGAATGCATGGGGAAAATGGGGTTTGGTTTTACTTTTACTTTCTGCATTTGGAGTTGTTTATGATTTACCATATTACCTATCTATATTTTTTAAAAAAAATTGTAATTCCTTCCGTATTACGTGTGATTTTATACCCTTGGCATTAGTTTCCACTCTATGTCCTATTTATGGTTGGAAATGCGGTTCATTATCTCTCCTTCAACTTGATGAAGGATGGGTCTGGCAGTTTCACATCCCTACCCTCATCTTGGTGAAGGCAGGTCAGGAAAATGTATGCATATCTAATTAAAAGATTTTGAAAAAAAACCTATTATCGCCATTTATAATTATATCATTGAAATTTTGTAGACCTATTTGTTATATGATTTTGTGGTCATTATCCATATCTGAACCATGTTCTCTACAACTCATTGTTAGTTATTTGGCATTTGTGTTCCCTTCCAAAAAAAATATTTTAATTATCAATCAATGTTATCTCTATGTAGAAAACTAGTTAGTGAATACTTTTGGTAACAATTTTGGTTCCAACTTTCCCTTTTTAAGATAATTTTAATTAATCATTTTTGAGATTTGGGTTTCTATAAAATAATTATAAAACGATAAACCTTTGATGACTGTGTGTTGAATTCTGATAGAGAAATTAATTTCCACGGGGAATAATGAAACACCCAAATATTTTATGGCGTGTCTTTTTTAAAATAAATTTATCTTTTTTAAAGATTACATTTCACATAACAATATGCTTTAGAAAACATCAAAATATTATAATTATTTTTACACAACCATTATAATATAGACATTAAATTGGATGGAATGAATAGTATTAACCAAAACATTAAATATATAATTTTCCTACAAATTTTTAATGTGTAAATTAATTCTTTGTCAATATGCACATAATTTTTAGTAAATTCATTTTATTCATCAATTATATTCTTCAATAAAATGTTGTTTTTTTTATATGAGAAATGATATATAATTAATTTTTGAAACATTCAAAAAATGTATTTAAAAAATTGTGAAATTTATTTGGATTCATCATGTCAAAGTTATCTTATGTTTATTTTCATGAATTTTGAAAAATGTTAAATTTTCCTATGAATACTAATAATATTGTCTTTTATGAAACACTCATTTTAATTATATTTAAAAGTAATTTTTGGATTTTAAATTGATCTAAAAGAAAAATAAGTAATTTTTAGTTAGATATAATCAAACTAATTAAATTCAAAAAACCATATACCTCAATTTTGTATAAGTCAAATTTTCTGCTAAAAACAAAATTTCAAAAAGAATTTATTTTTCATTTCATTTTGATGTTTTAACTTTAAATATAATTTTCATGATCTGTCTTTTGAATTTTTAAAAAATGGCTCTAATATTTTAAATCTTGTTGTCCAAATTTGGTTTTAATTTCATCTACATTTTTAGGAATTAAAAAGTAAATGGGAAAAACAATTAATATATTATTGGTAAAATGATGTATCATATTACTTTTAGAAGGTAAAATATTGAAAACCCAAAAAAATTAAAATACTAAATACATGGTTGATGTGTTTATCGATGTTAAATATCCTTTAATAGATTAATTATAAACAAAATTAATAGAAATTAATTCCACCCAAATGTATTTAACTTTAAATATATTGTAATCATTATTTAATCACATAAAACTACCCTTCCTTGGCGATAAATACTACTCCCCACCACCCCCTTTATCATCAAAAGACTTGAGGATTTATAAATCTCTTCGAAACCATCTCCTCACCACTTTATCTTTGTCCATGTGCTGCATGTATCACCTGAAGACAACTTCCATGTTCTGCAAGGGGTTTTTCAAGGAGGTGATATTCAAAAGAATATAAAAGTATGAAAAACTAAATAGTAGAATAATGTAAGGGCTTCTCATTACAATTTTTCTTCTCTGAGATACATACCTTATTTACCACTTATTTCTTTTCTGTTGATTATATACATACCTTTTATATATCATATCGTTAATCTCACTATATTCATGGTATTAAAGGTTTCAAATAGTAATTATTATTTCTATAGGGTACATCATTCGACTGATTACAATGTAGTGTGGGATTTAATAACTCAATATCCATTCATTGGGATAATCTTATACTTAATTTATTATTCCATATTATGATTACTTGTGAGATGAATTTTGATTATCTTATTTTTTATTTCATCTTTTTTTGAATATTTACATCTTATACACATAATAAATTAATTCTATTAATTCTCACTTCAATGATCAGAAATTTATAGGGGATGTTCTTTAAAAAATTAACATTATCATGTTTCCGTAAAAACTAACTTTTTCGTTAATATCTATTTTTTCAAAAAAAATAAAATATTTTTTTACTATTCTTTTTTGATTATATAATGTTATTTTTATTCACATTTTACATTTTAAAAAATTAATTGAAAGGGTTTTTTAGTTTTATAAATTTTCCAATCTTTGTCTTTTCAAACAAAAATACAAATCCTATGTTTTTTAACTTATATGACAAGAGTGGATTTTTCTTCCATCATGATATCTTAATGATTTTATGTTTTATTTAAAATCATAAAAGGTTATTTTCAATGAAAATGTTTTCTTCTATAATTTCTTTTCTCTTTTCAAAGAAATGACTTGAAAGTGGAAAAGTATTGTTTTCAAGAATTATTTCATGTTATCTTGGAAAATTATTTCGCATCTAAGATAACATTATTTAATGTTACTTATTCATTAATGGGGATATTATTTAAGTATAATATTCTAATTATAATTATTTTTTGTTTATATTTTTTACTTAATGATATTTATGAAACACATTTAATTTCCCTTGGATATGTAGTGATGAAATATTTATGAAATCTATTTATTTTCAAGGGTTATGATATGATGAATGATTTATGTTCTGTGGAACACATATGAATAGTTATAATTATGTGATGGGTGGGACCTATATATCCATAAATTCACTGTTAAAACCACTATATATCATGATATAATAATGTGAAACAATTTTATAGGCTTTTTCCACTATGTGAAATAGGTTCACCATGATCAACTACTTGAAATAGGAGTGTCTTGATCCACTATGTTGAAGGTCTTAGTAATTAACCATGACATTTGAAATAGTTTACTCTATTTATGATTAGGACGCACTCTTTTGACATGATATTATTGATAATTATTGTTTTATATTGTTTTATAACTCTTATGGTCCATGTTTTTTGAAATGATAATATGTATTCCATGAATCATGTTTATTGTCTATGATTAGTTGCATATAGACCTTGTAAGTTATTATAATGATCACATTATTATCTTATACATACATATGATGATGAATTAATACCACTTATATTTATATTTTCTAAATATTATGATTTTTAATATGTTGGGTATTATTTTCAATTGATAAGTTTTTTCAATACCATTATTCTCATGTTATGCTTTTTAATCAATGATATTTCTTATGGGTATACCAACTAATCATATGATCTAAACCATTCATTTATTTCCTTTCCCCTAGGATATGAAGAATGTTTTAAGTTTGATATGTATTATAATGTTGATATATATGAATAAATTTATGGAGATGATATATATTTCTATGAACCAGTTCCTTATGTTCCCATGTTTCCAAAGACACTAAACCCATACGATTCTAACCATTTTTTCATATGTTATATGTTGAATATTAATCTTTTTATATGTAATATGTATGTTTGGAAATTATGACATGTTATATATATATTTTATACAATATGATAATTATATCATTATTAATATTCTTGAGATCATAGAACCATATCCAATTTGACTATATTTAATTATATAATGTTTTTGGATATTATAAATCAGAAGACCTCAAAATTTATGACATAAGTTTAATGAATTTAGTAAATAAATAAAATATGATAATAAATTAAATAAAGTGACCAATTATATTCTAAAGAACATGAAAAAAGTATTAATCAAGTAAATAACTATTATAATTTTATTATTGAGGAATTATAGAATGTACAATGTTTGACAGGACATAAGTTACAGGACTTTTCATTAAAAAAAATTAATTTATTTAAATTATTCCTCTCCCTAGTATATGTTGTGTAAATATTTCTATAACATTATCATTTATATGGAAATTATTTTTAGTGATAAAGTTTTACTAGTTTTTACTTTATTTATAAATATATTAAAATAAATCATTTTAACATTTTTATAAAATTCTTTTGGGACATTCAATACCCAGAGTGAGAAAAAAAATTTAATGATTATAGTATAAAAAATAATCATTTAATAATATTATTTAATAATTTTTATTAATATTCTAAATGTATGAATTTTATTTTAAATAATATCTATGGTTACCCATACATGAACTCCCAGGGCTGATGCTAAAAACATAATCCTTAAACATTGGATTTGATAAAAAGTTAGATGAAAAAATATTTATTTCACATAATAAATGTATGTTAATCATTAAATCTAATACTCAAAATACTATAAAAGTAATAAATTTTCTATTATATTTGAAAGTCATCTACGTAATTAATATATTTTTAAATTGTAGTGAATGTTTCTCCATAATCAAACCACAAAAGAATCCCTTCTAGACTCCATATAATTTATAACCACTTATTTAAATTGGGAGTGGAAAAAAAATAAATTGTTCATCCAAAATTATATTTAGAAAAACAAATTTCAATATTTTTTTATTTTTGAGATAAAATTTTTATAAGAAAACATGAACAAGTTGGAAAATGTTGTCAAAATAACATGGAATAGTAAGTGTTATTGATAAGACATGATATTGGGGAATAAAATATCAAATGAAAAAATATATACTGCGGAATAATAATGTGATAAAATTACATGATCAATTTAGAACAAACAAAGGTATATAAAAATATGACATGTCATGTAAAGGAGAATAATAAGGAAATATGTTATAAAACAAAATCACTTTGAATAATCCTATTTTGGGAATAATCAATAGGCTTTCCATTAATGTTTTGATTGTAATATTAGAAGGTTCACCCATTATGTTCTGTGAGTACTCCAATAAGTATCACCCTTTATATTGATAGTTTAATCCAACAAGGATCACCCATTATGTTTTCAGAGTAATCCAGGAAGTTTTACCCAGTAAGCTGTGAGAATAATACAAAAAGGCTAACCCGTTATGTTTGTAACAAATCAACGTATGTCTACACATCATTATCACATTAGATTTAAAACCCCAAAATATCATATTATTATCTCAAACATATGTGTACCATTAAAAAATGAATGCATTCCTACGTCAAACAGTACTTAATTAACACTTTTAAAGGAAACGTTTTTCCTGAAAAAAATTCCATTGAACTTTCCACAATCCCTATAGAGAAATAATATTTATGTTGGTATAAAAGTATACCCAGTATAACATAAAGATCATTTAAGGATATTATATTAAATGAATATAAATTAATATCATTCCATAAATCTGTTTAATAATTGACAGGAAATAATACTTCTTAAAATGCTTTAAAACACCTAAAAAATGTTTTCCATAAAATGAGATACTTTGAGATTAATAAATATTATCCTATTAAACCCAAAACAAAAGACTTTATAAAAAAATTATTGTTTTCAAAAACATTATTTATAAAGATATAAGGAAATTGAAATATTATTTTTCAAAAATAGATGCCTAAAAATTTTCTCATTAAATTTAAAATTCAATTTAAAAATAAGACTTTAAATTTAAACAAATATGAGAATATTTTAATTTATTTTAATATTAATCAAGAGTTAAAATAATTTTAAAAATAATTTTAAAAATAGGAATGAAATATTTATAAATAAAGATTATCATATATTGAAGGAAATTGTAATATAGTTTAACTAAAAAAATCCCATGCTCATTAAATAAAATTTGATGGGTCAAATTCATTAATAATATTCAAAAAGGTTTCTAATTTTTTTTTGGAAATAATTGCTTTTAAATTTTAACATTGATAATATATTATTGAAATGTATATGAAGGGTTTTTATAAGAAATCTGGGAGTTGAAGATAAAACATATAAACACAAGAGGGGAAAAATTAATACTTTAAAATAAATTAGAAAATAAAAATTCCTTTTGAAAACAGAAAAACATAAATTTATAGGTAACATGAGATAACACATAATTTTGTTTCCATATATAAAAGTAAACATTCGTGGGAAAATATTTTAAAAGGTTAATTTATACATTTAAGGGGAATGGGAATTGTTCTTAACATTGATGAATATTTGAATAAAATGTAAAATTTTCCCGTAATGAGAGATAAAGAAAAATATAAAATAGTAGTGTGGAAAAAACAAAGAATAGAACTATGAAGTTTATTATGAGACATTATAAATAAAATAATGAGAGGTTTAAATAACAAAGCCCTTAAATCCTCATTATATTTTGGATTTAAAATCCATGAAAGAATGAACATTGGGTGAATTTTTAAATCTCTTGGATTTTATGGAAGAATGTTATAAAATAAACCCATTACCAATATATACACACAAAAGTAAATGATTGGTGAATATGCATCATATATCATTGAAGAAAAATTGAGATTAAAAATCCATTACCTTAAATCTTTTTTATCCAAATTCTATCTAACCTCGTTTCTAACAAAAATAATTAACCCAATTGGCTATTTCTGAACATTATTCCTACTTATAATCTTTTATAAATTTAATTATTTAATCATATTTTTATTTTAATAAAAATATTTTATGAGATTCAATAATAAATTTCATAATTAAAGGTTTTATTCATGCAATTCCACAGTTTTTGGGAGCAATTAGTTTTTTCTATAATTATAGAAAACATTTTTCTATTCATTCAATAGAATAAATAGATGATTAGGGAAGGGGTCATACAATATATGAAAAAATCTAATGAAAAATTATTCAATTATAATGTAACAAAATAATGAAGGTACAGGAAACCATGTATCATATACAATGTATTACTACACAAATTGAATCATTAATATTAGAAAAATTCGATAAAAATTAAGGGAATAATAAATTGAAAAGAATAAAATTTGTAAACCATAATCTATCCAAGACCACCATCACTTTTCAAAATAACCATTACTATAACAAAAACTATAGTGAGAAATAATTCCATGAAAGGACAAATCATGCTGTGAGATATAAAATGAATGTTATGGAAATGATAAGTGTTACATAAGAAGTGAAAATAAAATGAATGATTTTAGTAAGCCTATAGAATGAAATAGAGTCTAACCGTTCAAAATGTGGTCGTTATAAAATTGGGCATATTAAATATGGTCATTAAAGAAATGGTTTTAAGATATATATGTGTCAAATCGGAATACTATAGTTTTATATTAGTGTTAATGTGTTTAAATAATATATCATAGAAATAATATTAATAAAATAAAAAATGACAATTTTTAATTAAAATACCTTATTCTAATACACTAAATTATTATTACTGATATAATTATGTAATAAAATTAAAATGTATATTTTATATCAATGGATTTTGAAAATTATATGATTATGATATAAATAATTCAGTATAACAATAATCAGGTTATGATTATTTTATTCCTAAAATTATTCTTTTCTAAAAATTATCTTTTTCATCTACAACTTATTATTCATAATAAACTAAATATTTTAGGGTAAAATTATTATAAAGTCTATTATTTTTATATATTAATAATACTTTGGTTATTAATTTATCTGAAATAAGTTTAAGAACATGTAATGTATAAAAACACATTTTTTCTATATAAATAGCTTTATTATTTTTATTACAATGAAAATAAATTTTATATATTTTTGGATTTTAATTTGATTAAATAATAATATTTTTTATTTCAAAGAACAAAATTATCATATAATTAATTTTTTTGACTTATCCTGAATAAATTTGTTGGCTGAATAGTAAAAAATTAATTGTTTTACTACAAATGTGACATTTATAAATTTATCAGTTTATAAGTGAGGGTTTTAATTATATCAAATATTTTAATTGATAAAATATGTATTTAATTAATATATATTTCCTTATAAATATTTTTTTTGTTATGGAATCTATTTTTAACCCTATAAAAATATTTAATATTTAAATTCTAATTAAAAACTATATTCAACATTCAATTTTATTAAAAATTATTTTCATAAAATCACATTTTGGATTGATTTTAAGGAAACATAGTATTTATTTTTTTTATAATAAACTAACTTATGTATTAAAAATAAATGTAAAATTACAATTATATCTCATGAATAGCTTTCATGATTAAAATGATCTTTTTCTAATAAAATTATTTTTACATGTTATGATGGACAATACTAAAATTAATTTGAATAAATATTAATAGAATACAATTATTTATATATTTTAAATAAACATGTTCTAATAAATAAATATTTTTTATTTTTTATTTTTTTTCCATTAAAATTAGTTTCCAAAGTTGAATGTTGATTTATCATGGATTTGTTAAATTTGGGTAAAATTGGTTTAATGTTGTGAAAGAGGTTAAAAAATGTGAACTACATAATTCATATTGGGTGGTGGAATGAGGATAGTCCTTATATATTTACCCATGCCATTTATTCCATTATTTCCATTATCATTTAATAACAGGATGAAATTATTTAAATGTAAATAGATTTTACACACGTGACACTCTCTTTACTTATAAATAGACCTAGCCTCCTCCATAATTCTACACCCATTACAAAGCTTTGGATCAACAAAAACACTATCCTAGCATCTCATTAACACACTCCCAAAATCCTTGAATCCTTATTCTCCATAAATTTACATGTTAAGGATCCTTAAGTAGATTCCTAAGGTAGAACATCCAACAAATATGTAATACTCTCATCCAATCTTTTCATTTATTATTCTTCTTCTATACCCCTCAAATTCCATCTATCAATGATAGAATTATAAAAAATAATTTTTAATATTCTGATGTTTTATTATAATAATGGAATATACTTTTTATACCTTCATCTATAACAATTATGAAAAATCATAATGTCATCTTGTTTATGTGTAGACTACCTCCTCCTTGAATGAAATTATAAAGTTTTCATTTGTACATTAAATGAAATGTTTTAAAAGGATATTTAAGTGATTAATATTATATTTATAACATTATTATCATTATATAATTATAATTAATTATTTTTTTCTCCTTCCATTCCATGGTAAAAAAAAGTTTCATCATTGAATACGTGCAAACTACTGCATCAACAATGCAACATGTTTTGTTTTCCAATACCACGAAACATCAATAATTTTAAAAATATATTTTTTATAATAAAATTATATTATTAAAAATATTAATATTAAATAAGAATAATATTGAGAATAATATATGTTTGAGTAACGTAAAGCCTTTATAGTAACTTGACTACCTTACATGGAGTTATCAAGTCACCTTTTAAATATTAGTATATTTTGGGATTACTATTGAAACTATATAAGATTTGATTTAATTGAACAAAAAAGTATATAATATTTCATAATTATTGAGATAATGAAATTAGTTTTTAACACCTTTGACCATGGTTAAAAATCAGAAGTATTATAGATAAATTTACCAAACAACCCTAAGTATCCATAATAAAAAAAAATATTTAAACAATAAATAACAAACGATAATAAAAGGACCTTAGGGAATTAAATAAAAATGAATATTGGTATTTTTTAGTTTTTTAATGAACATACTTTTATTTTTTATTTAATTAATCTTATGTGTTGAGTTAATTTGGAAGCAACGTAATAGACTCTCATACCACTCTTGTTACATGTCGATTACACATTCTATTTATTTTTCTCACTTTTACACAATATTATTATCTTGAAATTATTCAATTTTTATATATATTTTCCTTAAATATATATATTTAAATATAATTCTTATTTATGGGGTTATAAATGTTTTTATTTTCCTTTATAATTCCTTCTTTTAAGTTAACCATATTTAAGATAACATTCATATTTCTAGTATTATATCAAGAATCACCCCACAAAATATTTTTAAACAAATATTATATTATGAAAAATCATTATTTTATAGAGATATATCTTGGTTCTATATCGTTGTAAAAAGACTCTATTGGTTCAATTTAGGTTTTATTTATCATTTCAAGGCCTTCCCTTATTTAAAATTTATTTTATTTCAATTGTAAGGCTCCACCCCTATGGTCTATTTTTATTCTTTATTCTCCATATACTTAGTATAAATTTTATCTATTATAATTACATGTCCAATATATATGTCCATTTTCAATTATAAAATTCCAAAAACAATTTAATTCCTTCTTCTTTTTGGGAACCCTTCCAATTTATCCTTATTCTATGCCTTGAATAAGAATAATGTATCCAACTACATTTTCATGGGTATCTTAATGCTTATGATTTTTTTAAAGATTATATTACAAAAGTGGAACACATATATAATATATTATTTATGTTATAGGTGGCCCTAGAATTATAAATTGACTAAATTAAATAGTTAAATCATTATATCTCCAGATATGTTATGTAAGGGGTTAGGGGTGAACCTAATCCACCATGGTACTTTTTCAAAATTATGATAACGAACTTGGGAGTGACACTTTAATTTTGTTTATGATGTCATTTACTATGGTGTGTCAATATATTTGATGACTCCAGGATTTGATTATTTCTTTTTTTATATCTCATGTTTTCATTATTACGATCATTCTCTTTATGATATCATATTATTTCCCCTATCCCTCATATTACATCTTATTACCATGTTTATTCCCTAACTGTGATTTTTAGCTCCATCATTTTCTTATGTATTTTCAGAGGGGTATCCTATGCCGTTTTAAAAGGTCTATACGAATTCATATCACTATGCGTAATATAAATTTCTGGTGATGTTTTTAATATTTATATGTTGTATTAATGATTCTAATCACCAAAATATAGTATCCCCATAGATATATAGTTTACTATTTTTGTAATTATATTTTAAAAAATATAAAATAAAATATTTTCAGGTTAGGGTCACTATATATAGTATCGTATAAAGGTCATTTTATTTTTTCGGGTCAGTATTAGAGTACTTTAGTGAAATACCTAGAAGTATTTTGAGTGATTTGAAAATATCTTGAGGTATTTTCTATTTGACTAGGATACTATTTTCTAATAAATGGAACCCTTGTATCGATACTAAAGTAGATAATTACTCTGGGAAAACATTCCGTAGGGTAATAACCATGAGAATGTTTGGTTGATTATTAAATCATTCATCACTCTGAGCATGAAAAATAAGTCTTATTATATGTTAGGATTGAAAGTCTAATGGGATATGATTTTTTTAATCATCTTCCCATCAAGAACTAATATGAAGGGTATATGTTTTGGATCGTAAGAGTTTATGGTGGATACAAAATTATGTGAATTAATGATTCCAAAATTAAAACAAATTAAAACCCAAACATCATTATTATATTTATCAGAGAGAGTCTTTGTATGATAACCAGATTAATATGTTTTAGAAATAGAATATTTATGACAAAATCAAATTAAATAAAATTTTATCGAAATAATATTTCATAAAAAATTGAATGGATGAAAAATTAAAGATCTAAAAACAAGTAAAATTAAATCATAAAATAAATTTCTCAATAAAATACTAAATCATTATAAAATTAATTTATAATATTTAACATTCAGATTTATGGAATTTAATAAAAATTTAATTTTGGTATCGATATTTTCATCCAAACAATCATGACTATTTTTCTTCAGTACGAATCCCCTGATCACAATGACTAGAATTAGGTATCTATTCTGATCCTTGGAATCCCTTGATTATCCTAATCAGATCCTTCCATCTTCCTATCCGTATAATACCTTGATTTTAACGTCAATCAGACAATGAATAAAAATTCAAAAAATATTCTATGGATTTTATAGTTCATCACACATAATCCTTATAACTAAAACTCTCTAAAAACATTAAAAATTTAAATTAATGATTGGTTATATTATAGGGAAATATTATACAGTTTGATTTGAGAAATTCATCTGTACCTGAATCCATTAATAAACTCTTATTTCATTGAAATTTTCTTATGGTCATATCTTCATGAGCCTTGAAGTTGTTTTTAATGGCCTTGGATGTTCTACACATGATAGCTCACCCAATTATATCTTCATCCAATATCATTCAAATAGCCCCATTACAATATTATTAAAATTTATTCTGACTAGATGTAATATTTATAACCCTAGTTATCAACATGTTATTCTAACGGATAGAACATGTCAATTTGATTAACTAAAACCTATCACACATAAAGAATATATATATTCATACAAATAGAATTAATTTTTTCACACTGATAGGATAGATTTTGTCCCACCAATAGACTATATTTAGTAACACCGATAGACTAGATTTTTTTAATTTTAATTAACTGAAATTATATCAATATCATCGACTAGAATTTGGTCAATATAATGTATTAGACTTTTTTAAATTTGATGGTTTGGACTTCAATCATTCTAATGGATCATAATTATGTCAGTTTGAGGCATTAGATATATTTGGGATGATTATATTCATTTTGTTAAGATATATTTATAAATCTTTTATAAAAATTGGTTTTCAAAAAAATCTCGAAAAAATTAGAAATATAAAGTTAATAAAAACATATTTTTAAAAATGTGTTTTGATTTTTAAAATCAACTTATAGAATGGATAAAAATTAAACATTCGACTCAAAATTATTTCCATTTTATTTTATGTGATTTGATTAATAAGTATGAGAGAACGTAATGTAATGTAACCTAGGTTTAATCTAGAATTTTATAAATCAATCTAAGAGTGAGATATTTAGAACTAAAATAATTGTATTCAAATGTGATAGTATCATAAAGTTTTCCATCATTTTGTTAAATTTTTCTGAAAATATTTTTAAACTAATATTTTAATTTATATTTCTCATCACTCAAAATAACACCATTTATTTTTATTAATTGATGTAACTAGAAATAAAAATGTTTATAAGGGTCAATGAAATTAATATCTCAACAGACCCACCATTAAAATGGGATTTTGAATAAAAACCCTCTTAATTATATAAAACGAGCTATCAAAGAATATTATTGACAACCTATACATAGTTGAAATCCAAAACCCCTAGAAGATCAAGATGGAGTCTCATGGATGTTTTGGAAATAAAAATGATCATTCAAAGAAAGTTTAGCATCCTTTGTTTAAAAAATGTGGGAAGAGAATCCCATGGTAATGTCTCAAATAAACTAGAAAATGTTTGATATATGGAAAATGTTGGAATAAATCAATATGTTACAAAATAAATGAGAATAGTTTAGATAAAATGATGGGGAAAATAATATTCCTTGTTAGTATCTACTAGAAAATTGATGTTTCAGATTTTAGGATCTTAGGAACTATACAAATCATTACACTAATTTTATGGATTAAGATGATATTTAACACCAAAAACATCCTAGACCATGGGAATAAGGAAAATAACATTAAACAAATATTATTTTAGTGGATAGTAATATTTATGTTGTTCTATACACACTTAATTATAACTTTAGATTTTTGGATGTCTTATTTCATGTATGTTTTCACGGATAATAACTTATTTAAATACAAAACCTAGGGTATACATTATTTTATCTAAGGTACGCGAATACTATACAAGTTTTATAGGATTATTATTATTCAGAACCCCCTCCATCTAATGTTACCCCTCCAAGATCAACAATCGGGAAATATAGATATGACTCACAGAGCCTACCTCCTTTTGTACATTGGTTTGAGATATATTTTGAGGGTAAATAATCACATATATTCGAGGAATTACCATCGTAAATATTTAAAAAATAATATATAACACGATAATATAAAATTATTATTGTTAATAAATAATAAATAAATCTCAATATATTAATTGAAGATTAGTAATTGAAGCAACTAAATAAAAAACAGTGCCCAATAGTGACTACAATTCTCCTAAAACTAAAAAACTACCCCTAAAACTATTAATTTCCTGCTTGATCACATACCTACTCAAGTATACTTGGAAAAAAATTATATACACATAGGGTGTGGATAACATGTGTACTTTTTAATAAAAACTATGGAACCTATCTTGATATAAGAGAATGTATCATAATAAATCCTAGTGAATAAGTACATGAACATAACTCATCTATAAAATAGGTTTACTATTATTTTCTCATCATCATTATTTTACACTCACCAAGTATCACGTATAATTAATAATAAAATAACTTATCATTATATAAAATGAAGGAACCCTACAACAAATTTCATATTGGTTTTTTATTCTTCCCAAACAACAAACATTCTAATCCATCTCTCCTTAAACGTATGTAGCCCAAAGAAACCTTGTCTAAAGAAATATACCATGCACCCTATACATTGCATCATCACAAAAAAAGTGTATTATTAATTACATCATCTCATCATCCCAGAATATACATTAATATAGTAACCATGTAGTTTCTAGGATCCCCCACAGGTCATAGGTTGAGTATTATAACTAAATACATCATACGTTGTCCACAATAAACCTATAATAATCCATATGATACTATATTCAGAGATAAATGTCTTCAAAATATCCATAAGGAATTATAGACCTCCAAAAAAATATATGTAAATGATAACCACTATACATTCTGTAACATAATACTACCACGGGAAGAGTGTCTGGCCAGAGTTGGTAGTCATCCATCTGTTCCTCGCCAACTAGGATGTTGGGTAAAACACACTCTCAAGGTCCACTAGGTGTCAATAACCCTATCCATATGTGTTGGGTAGTGTATGAAATAAAAAAAATTAAAGGATATATATAGGTCATAATCATACTATGGGGATATACCAATCCATAGGCTCGTCAACCTCTAATTTCACAGGGGACTCTCAGCTTCCATTATTAAGGAAAAGGTATAATATAAGCATATAAGAAACAATATTTATTTAATTAAATAATTCATTATCCATTAATTAATTATAACCACTATCATTTCTAATATTATCATTTTAATCTTATAAACTATGATTTAATATAACTATTAAATATTTTACTGTATTCTAAATAATTTCATCATCATTATAAACAACTAAGAACCAAACTAATTTTTTCAATAGATCGGTGTCATTTTAGAAAAAATCTGGTACTCTAGGACTCCAAATAAGATAAAAATTAAAATATTCAGTCATATTTAATATCATTAAACAAGTTCCATGGTTGGAAACTGATAATATAAATAACATTTGGCTATCAATATATCAAGTATATGTTAATCTATAAGTAAGCATTGACGTGAAAGCCCCCGTTATGACCTCATCCAAACCATCCCGGTGTAATCCACAACACCAATGAACATAATATCACATCCAACATCCTTTTAAAATTCCATTTTTGTACCCAGTACCTTGTTCCACCATCATCATTATATATGGTTCCTCATGCCACTATCAGTATCATAATTGGAAACCCATTCCACCCTTACAACCATGAGAATCCCTACCCATTATTTTTTAAATATTCTAAACTTGCAAGGTTTACATTTGATCATATTAATACCCTAAATACATATATATCAAATACATATTAAATGTATTATAAATACATTATTTTAAATCCATATCTAGATAATTGAAATGATTAATTCAACAATTTATTAAACAAAACTAGGACCATTTATCCCAAAACAGATTATTTAAGATGTGATTAAATTCTCACTACAATATTTAATTAACCAATTAATAAATATAAATAAATTCAACCATAAATTTCCAAGTTATAATATTCTTTAATTAATTTATTGTTCCTCCATAATCTTCACTTTCATATATCAAAAAACATAATAAAATTGCAACATTACCATTTTATTATAAAAAGGAATCTCTATAATAATGTTTTTATTTAATATCCACACATATAAACTATGATTAATAACTATTATAATAGATAGTACACTATATAGTTAAACTAAGTATTGATATAAGAAAATTCTAAAATTAATATGATCACACCTTTCAAATATTTTAAACATGAATAATATTATTTCTCCATGGAAAAATATTTCTGTTTTATTAATATGTTATAATCATTTGATAATAATTTCCATGCTTTCAAGAAGTCATTGGAATGAAATAATATTATTTTTAGAAAAATAATTACATGATTATAATATTTGACAATATCTATATCAAATTTTCTAATAAATATAATTATACATTAATTATAATCAACACAGTTTATATAGTTTAACATCATGGAATGTTAGAATTGGGTCTTTATGAAATAGTAAATATAAAATTTCATGAAATTAACTATTTATCTCAATTGGATAATTTTATGAATAATTATCATTATTCTTGAATATGTATTATTTATTTTCTTTTCTTTTGATAATCAAATAAATTTCCATGTTAAGACATAGTATAAGATAATAATTCATCTATGAAACCCAATTATAATCTCAACATGTGGTCATAAATATAGAAGAGAATAATTCTTGCAAAACATGTTCTAATATTTTCAAAATAATTATTAATATTCAACTCAAAATATACATTTATCTTGCATAAATAGTTTAGGGTTATTTAATAATGAGATAATTTTTTATTTTCTTAGTAATTATATGATAATATTTTAACAATATTTACTTTAATTCATTTCACCTTCAAACTTTGGTATTTCTATATTACCAAGAAATTATCCATTTTGTGACTATTTTAAAAAAATTATATAATTACTGTTAATCACATTCATCTAAACAGAGAAGTCTGAATCATGTCAATTTCATACTTTCACATTATAAATTAAGGAGAAGATTTATACCCCTTACATAGATAATTAATTTGAATGTTTATTCACCCAAAATGATAAAAGAGAGAGAGAGTTATACCAATACATTGAAATTTAAGGAGAATTCAATAATATTTTGAAGAAACACATAAACACTCTGATATTAGGGTTTTGTATAACTAAAACTAGTGAGAAACTAGGAGAGACTCAAAAGAGAGATAGAAACTATTTTATAATATTCACTAACATATCCCCATAGATATTACAGAAACATTATCAAACATTCCATTTAATTCAAATTTAACGTAAACACTGATTTCTATACAATTAATTCCTTTATAAGTATTATATAAAATTTTAAATCAGTAAATATAATCTAACTTCATGATGTTTTCCAGTCTTAATTGAAAAAAAATACATTATAGGCTAGTTATATGAATATAAAATGAAAAATAGAGTAAAAAAATCTTTTCCCTCAAAAAGGTACTATGTATGAGTAACATGATTTTACAATTATTCAGATCCTATTTGTTATGTTAGAGTGAGATTCTTATACATACATATACTTTTAAAATAAGTTATTAACCTTCTATAGTGTATAGAACTTCTTCTTTCCCTTACACAATTGTATTTTACTCATATATGGCCCTTAAAATATCAATTTTACCCTTATGAATTTATTAAAAACATGTACATACCATTACAGAATGTAAAACATATCATTACCCATGGTTTAAAACCCATTTCATATCCTTAAATAGCAATTATAAATGTCCCTTTTTTTATGTAAGAGGTTAAAAGGATCTATTACCTTCACATATGCCTTTAAAAAATACATTACTATTATGTTTAAGAATAGACATGGGTATGGGTAAAAGTAACTTTCGAATTATTACATGTTCACTTATTGAAACATAAAAATAATTAATATAAGGATTAATCATCACTTATAAAACTCCTATTTTAACATCCAAATAAGTTTTAAAACATTTAAATATCCTCTATATTTTTTCAAAACATTTTAAACCATATCATTTATTTAGAAAATCACTTTCAAACACTTCTATATTTTATTAAACCTCCCTCTAACCACAGGACACCTAGAATAAAAAATGGGAGGGCTCTAAAAAATATAGACCCTAACATGATTCATGTGTGTCTTATTATACATCATTTAGATATATTAAATGTGATTCTATGAATTTAATTTTATATCTATATAGATGAAAATTTATTTTTTTTAATAAGGAAATAACATTTCATAAAAACCTCTGATAGCATATCGATGCAAGGATTATTAAAAATAAAATCTTATCTCAAATGGTTTTAGAATAACCCAATATTAAATATAATCCAATTCCAAGGAAAAAATAGGCTCTCTTAGTTTGTAAGGTTGAGATTTCCCTATAAATTATAACTTGATTCATTACTATATTATAGATACAATTATTTGTTTTAATTACTATATTGTAATTAATATTATAAGGTAAATATTTATCTAAGGTGGGGAGAATGAAATTACCCATGTTTTATGATCCATTAATTGTTTTTTAAATTTTTAATAAATTTGTTTATATTTTTTAAGAATTATTAATACTTGATCATAGATTAGTTATGAAAAGATATGAAAAAAGATAAAGACATGTTATTAATTTTTTAATGTAACAGTACAAAAAAGTTATAAGGAACTATGTATTTCATATAACGGATAATTACATGTCATGGATAATTACATCATTTAAAATTGATAAATTTAATGTGTGTAATAATTTGAAAAGAAAAATATCGTTAGAACTAAAAACTCCCATGAAACACATTTTTCTAAAAGAATAACCATTAGTATAAATTAACTCTATGGAAATTGAATACCAAAAAATGGGTAGTCATGATGTGAAATCTAAAATAAATTTTATGGAAATGTGATGTGTGGCATCATAATTGAGAATAAAATGAATGATTTTAGTAAAATTATAAATAAATATATAATTTTACCATTGAAAATATGTGCATTGATAATATTTTTATTATATAAATGTTCATTGGATATATATGTTTCAAATACGTACACCATAGATAACAACAATTTTAAGAAATATATTTCTGAAATAATAATAACAAAACACCAATAAAATATATAATTGAAATAATTTATTTATATGTGCTACAATATTATTATTAAAATAATTGTTTGATAAAATTCAATGAAATATTTTAATATTAAAATATTGATATAATTAAATGATTAGGATGAAAAATATTAATTAATATAATATTTAGGTTAAGATGATTTTATATTTAAGAGCATATTTATCGAAACATTAGATTTTCATCTGTAATGTATCTTGGTAACAGATTGATTTTATTACAGTGAAAAATAAAACTATTTCATTATTGATATATATTAGAAGTAGTTTGATTATTAATATATTTGAATTATGCTTTAAAAAATCATAATGTCAAATACCACTTGTTTTTCTATATTATTAATTTTCTTTTTTTATATCTTAATTGAAAACATAAATTTCTAAATTTTAGGATTTTATTTCATAAAAATTAGCATCAGTTTTTATTTAAAAACTTGAAAATTATCATATGATTAATTTTTTGGATTTTCTGAAAAATATATTTTTTAGATAAATAGTTAAAAATACATATTTTTACAAATTAATGACTATTATTACATTATTTAAATATAAACAAGACTTGAAATTTTATAAAACATTTTCAATCATAATATTTTTATTTAATTATTAAATTTATTCATTTTAAATATATTTTTTATTATTTTTATAAAATATTTTTAACCATATAAAAATAGTAGTATTTTAATTCTAATAAATCCCATTTTTGGAAATTCCATTTAATTAAAAATTATTTTTGGTGAAATTTAGTTTTTTTTTTGAAAACCACATGATATTTATTTGTTTTATAATAAACCAATTTATTTCTTCAAAATAGAAATGATTTAGAATTACATACACCACAAAAACATTATGCATAATGTGGACTATTTCTAAGAAATAGCTTTTTCATGTTGTCATAGATAATAATGAAACTATTTTGTACAAATCATAAACAAATTTCAAAAAATATTTTAAATATTCTAAATTAGGAAATTCAAATTATAAAATAATTTTAATTTTAATTTTTTACATTAGCATTAGTTACTGATGGTAAAAGTGGAGTAACTATGGTAAGGGTAAATTTATTACAATTTGATTAACAATGTTTACAAGATTAAAACATGTGAAAAAACATATATGGTATTTTATCATTTAGGGACGTTATAATCACTTTCCCCACAACATTATTTAAACTTTTCTAGGATTTTTTATTTAATAATGGAATGAAAATATTGAAAAGTATATATATTTTACAAAAATACAACTCACATTACCTATAAAGGGGTCTCATCTCCTCACAATTTCTCTACCCATTACTAATATTTATTTCTACAAAAAATATTTCCTAGTCACTCCTGAACTCCTTCCTCAGGACCATTAATCCATGGTCTCATTAAAATACCTAGATAAAGAGCCTTAAATGAATCAATATATTTGGAAAGGAAGATAAAAAACTCTAAAAGAGCCCAATGTCTACCACCCCCAATCACTTGAGGATTTATTGTATTACCCCCTTGGATATGTTGGTAATAATTATAACAAAACTATCCATTCATTTTTTTGTTATAGAATGAAAATATATACAATAGACACTACTGATTTATCAAAAAAGATATAAACCTCAATAGATTAGTATCCTCCCTTTTGATGGAAATGACAAGAAAATCAATTTTTATAACATTAATAGTAGATACAATTATTTTTGAATAAAGGGTAATTTGAGAGGATTGAAAAGAATCAATCAAGTTTTTAGTACATTCTAAATTCACTTAATGAATATGGATAAAACTAACATAATATGACAGTATATATTGTTATTAAAATGTTATATAATTTAGGCACACACTATTGAAGGAGGGAGATGAATAAAAAAAGGTTACATTAGATAGAAAATTAGTGTGTTGGTGTTAGAGGGGTTCTTATTCCAACGTATAGATTACCAAGTCCTATACAAGTCTCTATTAATAGCCCAAAAACGATTAATTAAAGATCGATAATCGATTTTTATTATTTAATCTAAATACATCCATGTTTGATGTATTTTTACAATAATTTAATCAATTTTGTTGATCCATTTAAATAAAATTATGTTAACATAACCAAGAAAATAATTATGAAATCAAAATTCTAAATAGTAAAAATGATTTTCAAAAAATTTCAAGGAGAGAGATATTGAAAAAAATATTAATAAATTAAAACTATTTTAATAATTTAAATTCATTTTAAATATTGTTTTTGAACGTTAAATACAATTCAAAAATAAATAGTCTATGAAATCCAAGAATCGCTCAAGGTTTCATTTTGTAACATTCAATAAATTTATTACAAAAATATTTCCACATTTAAAAATGTGATAATTTCAAACTATAAATATATTACATTAAAACCCATTAAAGAATTTTTAATATATCTTTCATAATTATATATGAATTTAGAAAAAATAAAAAAACAAATTTACTAAAAATAATAAATTTGAAAACTTGAACTATTTACTATATATTAATATGTAAATGAAGAAAAATATAAAAATAAAATAAATGTTTTTAAAATAATTGAAAACACTTCACATAGATTCTATATCATAATCAATAAATTATAGAATCATTTAATAAATTTAATATTTTGAAATAAACATGCATCAAATCAATATAATCAATATTTCTTAAAAATATAGTAAACTAGATTTTCAATATTTTCAAAAATATATAACGGTTGTTTTACATGCATGTGTAAAGGAAAACTATGAATTCAAAATAGTTTGTAAAGGTAAATATAATTTTTCATGGTTTTCATATGTGCAAGACGTTTTGAATATATATTGTGTTATATTATATAAAATATGTAATCTATTTTGTAACTTTAAGACATTATTAGTGTAAGGGTGGACATGAATTTTTTGTACTACATAATGGTATAGAATGGGTTTTCTAAAGGTAAAGTGAATACTTGCATAAAGATAGAAAACATGTCCTATGTAATGGTGGACAACATGTTTCATAAATGTAACACCCAACACCCAAGTGATACATAAGTGTACATCAATTCATGCCTAAGGGTAAACTAAGCATTCATGTGTAGCATAAGGGTTATCTAACAATTAAACAGTCTACATAAGGGAACAATCGTAAATTCATAATTGAAAAATATATTTATGTAAGTGTAAATATATTTATATATACGCTGTGTAAGGTTATAAAAAACTAAAATAAGGGTAAATTATGTTGCTTAATAGTAAAAAAAATAATTTAACATCGTTTGAATGTGTAATATAAAACATATGTAAAGGTGAATACTAAGAACAAAAAAGGGTGAATATTTTTAAACACTTCATTAGTGTAAACTAATGTTGCATAAATGTAAGCTTCAGGTTTTACATTTTACCTAATGGTAATAATTAAAACCTTAAGCTTGTGAAAGTGTGGAAATAATTATATATATATGTAATAAATGTAAATAAAAATAACACAGGATTTTAAAGGGTAAATATAAACGTTGAAAAATTAATTTGTTATATGATTTAACAAAATTTAATACTAATAACAATAAGAATAATTTATGAATAAATAATAACCAATTAAATTTAAAAAATTAATATTATTTGAAAAAAATAGTAGTTATAATTATCCAAATAATAAATAAATGAATAGGTTTAAGGAACCACATTAACAACCTACTTCTTTTTGAAAATTTTATAATAAAATCCCAATTTAAAATAAAAATTTCTAATTATTGGGATTGAAAAAAAAATATTAAAAAAAATAAAACAAATTCTCCCATATTGAAACCAATATTGAAAAATATTAAAATCAAAATCAAAATTTCTTTCCAAAATAGAAAATTTGAAAAAAAAAATATATCGTTGCTAAATTCAATACATATATAAATAAATCAATAACACCCTCTAAATTAATTATTCTAAAAACAAAAACTTAAAAGGAACCGTGAAAGTAAATAATATGAACAAAAATATCATTTATGATTATTTCATTATTAATAATATTATATCACCGTCAATTAATGTAGCAGAGGAGTTTAATAGGATCATATACATTAAACAAGACTAAAATAAATAAATTATTTAGAAAATATATATTTTATAAAATAATCCCTTTGTTCTGGTTGATAAACTTTTTTTTAATACATCCTAGAAAATAGCTTTTGTTTGTCAAACCAATTGTACATTATGACCCACTAATTGTTTCCAAGATGGAGGAATAGTTAAAACCCTAATTAAGTATTTTCAGGATAAACCCTAACAACATATACAACATAACAACATTTTCTTGTTTTTATCTAGATATGAATGTTTTTATTTGAGTATCAAAACCAATTTCCTTTTCAAAAATTATGAATAAAAAATCAAATAAAAAATCAATTTAAGATAGATTTTGGAGAACCATTTAAAAAAATGGTAAAAAAACATCTCCATCATGACAATATATTAACATAATTTTAAAAATATTAAAATAGATGATCTAGAAAGAAATCATAAAATATTTTGGGAAACAAATTAGAGGTGTCGGGATAAATTTGGAAACATTTAGAACTGATAACATAAAAAATTGAAGAAATACATTCACATGAAGTTCAAGGTTGATGTCCAAAAGCTTCTCTATGATGGAAAGTGGTAGGATACCACATACATGGAGAATGACCATTAAGATCAAGGTATATAATATTCATTCAATCTATTTAAGTGGTGACACCCACATTTATTTTGAATCCACTATACGATATATAAATTATTCCTAATGAAAAATAGCAATAATAAATCATTCAAAGGGGCCTTTTTTACCCTTTAGGATTTGAAAATGTCAAAACAAGATGATTTGGGCACGATAACAAATTTATGTCCAAAAATGATGGTAAGTTAAAATTTTGGGACCCAAACATGTTTATATGTTTTAAATGGATTAGATGAAAGATGGAATGATTCATACATTTGAGTTATAGAATTATTTTCAGTCACACTAACATATATGATGATAAAATTCATGAATGTACTTGCAAAATTTATTTTTGGAAATACCTTTTAAAAGGAATTTTTTTTTAAATGTTTTGTTATGTTTTAAAAATTCAAAACCATGATTATTTCATTTATTTAATTATGAAAAATTAATCATTTTATGAATTTTTTTCTTAAGTTGAATTTTGAAAGAGAACATTTTAGTTACTTGATTTGATTTTTTAAAACATCAACACAGGGATGATTTTTTAATTTCAAAATTTACCAATCATTTCATTTAAAAGATGTTCATTTTAAATAAATGATGAATTTTTTGAATAACACTACATTTATATTTCTATGTTAAATTTTCATATTTTGAAACACATTTTTTATAAAAAATTCCGATTTTATTTTCAGAAGTATATGAGAGAATATAATTAATGAGAGGAAAAAGATTGTTGAGAAGGATAAGGGGAACTAAACTCTTCACCTACCTTGATATGATATGTGGGGAATTTAGGTGTTCAATTTCTAGTTCTATAAGATGAAATTAAATATTTTATATTATTCCATGTTGATACTTTTATGACCTTATTACCATGCATCATGTATTTGGTTTTTTTCAAGGGAAAATATAGCTTTATGTGGTTATAGTTTATTCTAACCAAAGAATATTCATTCCATAACATCATCTGATAATTATATTAATCTCATTGGAAGGAATTATTCTTTTATCATGTTTACATTTTTTTATACTTATCATCAATCATTAAATTTCACTTTCATTATCAGAGTCACTTTTAGAGTAATTGTCATTCTTTCTTTAAAAGTATTATTTCTATTAGTTTTATTGACCTTATTCTCCCCCTTTATATATTTTATCATCATTGATATCTAATATATCCTAAAATATCCTCTTTACTACTCGACTGCCATATTTTAAATATCTATATATTATTTAATTTTGTTGACTTTTGGTTCTCAAATTCTTGGTAAAACAAAAAATAATTTCTTCACTAATACATATATTGAGATAAAGTCACCTATAGCTCTTCAAAAATTTAATGTATCATGAAATATTAAAAAAAAATAGTTATAGACTCTATATGGTGTATTGAGAAACATTAAAAGTCATTTATACACATACGTAAATGGGTATCTTTGAGTATATTACATTATTCATGAGTTATATATTAAATATTCCAAATTTCATTAGCAGTTTTTCATGTAACAATATAATTAAATAAATTTTTATCTAAACCATAATGTAATTCATTCATAGATATACCATATAATTCAAAATCCAAAATATAATATGGGGTCTATTTTCTTCTTTTTCATTAGTAAGAATAACTATACTTAAAACAATATTATAAATATGATTTTTAATAGATGCGTTGAATGTAGTCTTATGAGTTTTCCAAAAAAATATAATTACATCCATTAAAAACATGGCAAGAGTGATTAATTTTACTTTCGGACCACCATAGGTGTTCGAAAATTCCATTTTAAAAATATATATTTATTTGTAAAATCAGTAAATGATTTTGAAAATAGAAACATTTAATTATTTCAAAAATAATTCAATTTAAAAATAAAATTATAAACCCTATAATACTAAATGTAGGCCGAATATTTCTAAAACGGGATGAGGGGGAGAATTTCCATTTTCAAAACAAAAAAAAACAATAAAATTTAAACAAACTCTTTATAAAAGAATGAATGAATTATATCCTTTTGAATAAAATTATTATATTTCAAAAGCACAAAAATATAATTAACATTAATAAAAAAATTGGTGGAAGAATGAAACATAGTGTGATTAAATTATATAATTGGAAAAAGAATGACTATAAATTCAAATTTAAAAATGATGAAGTAATTAAGAACTACTTGATGGATTAATAAAAATTAAGGAATGATATAAATTGATAAATAATTAAAAATATATAAATTAAATGATACAAGATATTAGTATGGATGTTCTAAAATTGATCAAAAAGATTTCATATATCTACCACTCTAACCACATTAGCATATAATGTACTAGTATCGTAGCATTATTGGTATCCAATATACTAAAAACATATATAAATTTTTGTTCTATAGTATGAAACTAAATACAATAATCATTAGACCTTTAAAATAAAATCTATAACCTGAAAAAGATGGCCCCTTTCCTTTTTAATGGAAATGAAAAGAAATCCAAAATCCTTCACTGTAAAAGTAGTGAGATCTGATATAATAGGAAAAAGGAAGAGTAGGGGATTCCTAAAAATTAATAAATTCGTAGTAAAGTGTCAATTATATAAAATAATATGACGAATACTAGGATAAAATGACAATAACTAAAATATGAGAAAAGATATAATATTTTGACAAACACTCTTGAAGGAGATAGATTAATTAGAAAAATATATTTGAGATAAATTGACAAAATTTTAATTCAAGAGGTTCTTGTTTCAAATTATTGACTTCAAATTCCTACAATGGTATTAATCTATATTATTCAAAAAAATAAGGTAATGTTTTGGAATACAACGAGAGTCTTTAAGCTCAACAATCCATGTTTTATTTATTGTGACCATCTTTTGTTCAGTACTTCTTGATCACTTTAAATAGAATTAATGCAATAAAGTAAAAAAATCATTAGGAAATTTAAATTAAAAATAGTAATAATAATATTATAGAATAATCGGGTAAATATTTACAGATAAATGTAATTTCAATAAATTGAAAATATTTTATCAATTAAAACTCATTAGAAATCATTCTTTATAATGTTCAAAACACATCTGAAATAGTAGGTCAAAGATATCTATAAATCTCACACTACATCATTTAATAATATTAGAATTGATAATTTATAATTTAATTCGATATTTTATCATGTGATAATATCAAACTATAATGATATTCTTCAAAAAACAATAAATAATAAATAATTGCATTATATTTTAACCTGGATTTAGAAATAATAAAAATAATTAAATAAATTCCAAATTTCATTTCAAAATATTTGAATATCTTATGGACCTTTCTTGTTTAAATGAATAAAAATTTTAATATTCATATAAATTTTTTTAAAATATTTTAAAACACATCATATTAGTTCTATATCAATAATAAGAATTTATATAATAATAAAATCAATTTCTTAACATGAAAAAAATAAGAAGAAAATCAATATATCAATATAATCATTAAAATATAGTAAAATGTATTTTATAAATTTTTAATACTACATAAGCATAGTTTTACATGAATGCATAAAGGTAAAATATAAATTATAAATTGTTTATGGAGGTATAGAAAATTTTTCATAAGTATCATATGGGTAATTATTTTTCTATATATACAATTTAGGGGTATGTAAAATATTTTATATGTTGTGTAAAGGTAAATCATATGATTTATAATGATAGATAGGAATCTTATGCACTGTGTAAGGGTAAGGAAGGATTTTTGTAATGGTACATTAAATAGTTTTGTAAAGGTAGTTAATGAGTTCTATGATAGGGTAGAAAATATACTATATAAGGGTGGAACCAAATTTTTCATGCCCTATGTATGGGTACATACAAGAATTAGTAATGTTAAACAATACTTTCATGTACTATGTAAGGATTAGATAAAAATTAAACAGGATGTGCAATGGAATTTTCTTTCTTTCATAAAGTTGAAAGACAGTTTCGTTAGGGTACCTACCATTTTTTATAAGCTGCATAAGGGTATACAAAAAGATAATCATGGCTAAAATAAGTTTAATCAAAGTAAATATATAATTACACTTGTTGTATAAGGGAAATAAAAATTCTATGTAAATGTAAATATCATGCTCATGTAATGTTAAAATAAATCTTGTAAACACTATATAAGGGAAAACTAAAGTTATGTAATGGTAATATTCAAGCTATATAGTTTATGTAAGAGTATTAAGAAATACATAATCATTCAAAATGGAAGAAAAAATTTACCTATATTATGTAAGGATAAATAAAAATTAATAGAAGATACTTAAGATTAAATAAAAACATTGAAAATTTATTTGTCACAATATTTTACAAAAAAGTTAATATATAGAATAAAAAAAGTAATTTATTAATAATTAATAAGAATTTAAATTCAACATAAGTATTATTATAAATAAAAACATTCATATTCATAATTAATAAAAAAATAAATAAATAAAGTGGGTTTCATAACCATTCTAACAGCATAAGGAGTTGCCGAAGGGGGAACATATTTGGTGGAGATAATACTATCATCCAAACATTTCTATTTAATTTCATCTTTCATACCTCTCATGTCCCAAATACCCATGAAGGTATGATAAAAAATCATTTTTAATATGTTGAAAAGTTATTATACTAAAGGAATATCAATTTTATACATTATTCAAAAAAAATTTACCGAAATTAAAATTTCATCTTGTGTATGTGTAGACTACTGCCTATAAAAATTACGTGTTCAATTTTGAATGACCACCTTTAATTATAGGTTTGAAAACTATATTTATTTAACTAATAACAGTGGGATGTCTAGTACTATGATTAAAGGTCAATAGGTTTGCTGTAATCCTCGAAACCATGGATTGAAACTCAATACATATGGATCTTATAAAAAGGGTTACATGAGGGAGGTATAAGTGGTATGGGACTCTCAAGGAATAGTTTTTTGTCCTTCACCACATATTATGGGGATAAAGACTATATAATATAGGAGGAAAAGGCCTTTCTCAGCAGCCTCGAATTATGCAAAGCCCTAACTGTCTTTTTTCCTTGGTGGAGATAGACACCAAAATTATCTGGAAATCCCTTAATGGAAACTTTTCTATCCCCTAGCCAAACTTTTACCTAGTTCTTATGTGTAAAGACATCATTTAAAATGAAATTAAATTTACCCACCCATAGTGGGAGGGTAATCAGCTGGAAATTGTTTTTCTATCCATTGATATATGAGAGAGTTATTCTAAGGTGTTTTCCTTTTTAGAATCCCACCTTCTAAGAGTAGTTGATATATAAATTAGTGGCTTTCTTGGTCTCCATTAATAGATCACCTTGATGTTTTTCTCCTCTTTCCCTTCCCATGTCACATTCCCCAATTTTAAATAAAAGAAATATATATTTTCATAATTAACTAATATGATATTTATAAAATCATTATAATTCTTAAAGAATAATTATTTCTTTTTACACCCCCCCCCTCTCATTCCCTGGTAAATTTATATGTCATATGTACATTTGTTTGGACATCCACCTCAATGAAACGATATTTTCCCCATCAACTCCTAAATTAGATGACTTTAAAAATGTAATCAGTATATAAAAATGATATATTTGACATAATTAATATTATGGAAGAATAATATTTTCTATTATATATGTGTCATTAACAAGAAATTTCATTAGTAAATTTAACAACCTTAAATTGTATAATCCGGTTACTTTTATTAATTTGGGTCATTTTTTCATAACCAGAAAGAATATATAATAATTTTTTACGTGAATAATAAAGTAAACCAACATAAAAAATTATGGAGATCATGAAGTTATTTAACAACACATTGACTATTGTTAAAAAATTTGATGTGTTAGGGGGAAATTAACCGAACAACCCTGAGTAACCATCATAATAAGAAAATATATTAATAATAAATAAAAAATATAATAATAACCATTATAAAATTAAATATTTGTCAATAGGGTTCATTGGTATGTATTTAATTTTATTAATTTAATTTTTTGAGAAGTGAATCACATGTGCGGAGAAAATTCGTACATGAGGTAAGGGATCTTCCATACCACCCTTAACACTTATTGATTTGATGTTCACTTTTGGTTTCCCTCTTTTGAGATATTCTTCTCAAGAACTTCTTTTATTGTTTTTTTATATTTCACTTACATATTTACCTAGTTTAATATCCATTTCATTTAGTATGTTATACATTTATTTAGATCCCATAAAAATACAAACTTTTAAGTAAACTCTATTTGATGGAACATTCTGATTTATTATCTCATGTAAAGAATCTTCCCTATAAAATATATTAATACCATGAATATGTTTTATTATATTATTATTTAATTGATAATCCTTTTTTTATTATAATTTTTAGAAAATATTATAGTATTTATTTCGTTATAATTTCCTTTATTTATTTCATAAAGCTTCACCCAAGTGGGTTAATTTTATTCATTCTTCTTTAGATCCTTATAATTAATTTTTAACGTTGGAATTAAATATTAATGAATTATATACTATTTCTTATTATGAAATTTGAAAAAACAAAATCCTTCTTCTTTTGTAAATCATTGTGATTTATACCCTCGTTATTACTTTTATCAAAATTAGTAAACAAACAACTTTTTCATGGGTTTGATCATGGTTGTGATTAATTTATGGATTCTTTTCCTTATGTGGAATGCATATTTATGATTTTATGTATGTGAAATGTGTACCATGTTTTATATATCCATAAATTTCATTAGGTAAATATTTTTATTACATGATATTCTATGTACAGTATAAGAAAATGAACATAACCAACCAAGGTTCTTTATATACTTTATGATGATGGTATTGAGAGTAACTTTTTATTAGTGTTTCTATTGTCTTATCTTATGTTTTTTTTCTTATATTCCCTGATTACTTGATCTTTTAATTTTATTTAATTATTCCATTTTCTCATTATTATGATCATTATATTTATGAAATCATTTTCTGCCTCTTGAACCTCATGTTTTTCTATAATTCCATGTTTATTCACTTAATTGGCTTTCAATATTACCCATTCCCTTATGTATTTTTCCAATGGAATCCTATTTAGATTTAGAAGATATATGGGGTTTAATAGAAATACATGGATTTTTAAATAATGGTTTTGATTTTAAATTTAATATAATTCATTTATGTGTCTAATCTTTCAAATACACTAGACTTTTATATCCTTGTTTTTCATATTTCATAAAATATATGAGTAAAATAATTAAATAACGTGTCATTAATGATTTTTTCCCTATAATAATTATTTATAGATTAAATTTTCATCATTATAAGATCATCCTATGAAATGGAATATATATTTTTATTATAATATATCATGATTTAATTTCATTTAATTAGTATTTTAATTATTATTCATGATGGCAAAGTAGATAACAAGCTTGTTTTAGTAATTATCATGAACAGGGTAGTATAATAACAATATGTTAGAGACTATAATGACCACACCATAAAAAAATTAAATAATTTTTGAGTTTTATTTTACAATATCACCAATATTTAAATTTCTTTAGTAACATATGATAAAAAATTTATTTAAATTTTCAGGTTAGGGGCTACAATGACCAAAATAATAAAAAATTATAATCTTTGGGTGATTATGCTAACTTAAATGATTCATTTGTAGAAAAACTATTTTATAAAAATGATGACATTATTTATATTTTTTTGAGACATTAATAATTTTTTAATATATTGTTTTAGAGAATAAAAAAATATTTATCAAAAAACTTTGTCTCTTTTATGGGGGAACTTATTTACACATAAACATGGGTGACATGTTGATTTTCCACACACCAGAAGGAATAAATAAAATGTTTAGAATTTTAGAAACTTAATAATGTTCAAATTTTCATATTATTCCTTTAAATAGTTTTTTAGAATGATTAATTTTGTAGTTGATGAAAATGAATCATTTAATTCATGGATGAGGTAGTACATACGTATGTGTGATAAGATGTTAATTTTTCAAATGGCTTTGGGGGAAGGTAGTAAATGTATGTTACAGTAGTATAATAACATTATGTAATATTATTAATATTTATGTTATCGTAGTTTCATAGATAGAGTATTTTTTTAGGTGGTATAATGAAAATATAATTATAGAGCTCAATTGAGAAGATCAATAAGGAACCAATATTATAAAATAAATAATCATGATTTTTGTATAAAAATCATTCTATTTTATATGAGGATCTTTATGGATAATAGTTTTTTTAAATTGGGGAACCCCCCCCCCCATTAAAATTTATTATCATATAAAAAGTCGAAACGTTCACCTAGTATCCATTTTTCCCACACAATAAACATTTATCGAATAACATGTTTTCTTTTCAAAAAATATCTATAAAATTTTCAACTTTACATCTCCCCCATCCCTTTTAGTACATAAAACATTATAAGATACATTTAAAAATTACGAATTAGAACCCAAATCTCAATAATAGACCTTTAAAAATAAATAAACTGCTTTTTCAATGAATATATATAAAGATTTTCATTTTAAAAAATAATAATTATCCATAAAAAATACATATTCTTACTATAGATATCAATTTATCTACCAAATTCTTTTCATAAAACATACCTTATTAATTATAAGGGAAAAAATAAAACTCAAAAATATATCTATCAAAAGATGATAAATTCATGATAACTTCTTCAAAAGGTTATACTTATAACCCTTAATATGTAACATATAGATTCCTTTTAAAAATAATCTCATTAACTATAATATTGAAATCATATGTTTTTTTAATATGTAATATCCAGAGTGGATAAATCATATAGGTAACTTGAGGCATCATTTTTATATCACTATTTCAATCAATTATACAAATGAAATAAATGTAATGGTTAAAAATAAAAAAACAATTATAGTTTAAAATTAAATATCCTTCATTGTAACAAATGGAATAACATTTAAGGTAAATTCTAAAAATATATTAGGAGAAACCTAATCAGTTAACTCTGTCCCATTACCTAATGATTTAGAGTGATATATCAGTCTAATACGTTCTAAATTTTTAATATAACCACTCATACTTGGATAAAAATAAAAACCAATCATCATCATAAAAAATTTAGAAGATCCATAAAATAATCGCATTTCCTGATATATTGTATAAAAATATTCACTACACTCATAAGGAAAAAATTTTATGGATATCAAATTATTTATTTCATTAAAGACAATTTTCATTGAATTATTATAATAAAGAGAAGATGGTATTTTATTGGAATAAAAAATTAATTATTTTAATGGAATCTATTTATAATATATCATTTATGGAAGTGGGAAAACACATTGATGTTGTATATAATTATTTAGAACATGCCTTTGATCTTTTGTAAAGAAAGTCAAAATGTTTTTTACAAATATTACTTTTGAAATCCTTTTAATGAATTTTAAAAAATAGACATAAAATATATTTTATAATTAATTTATATCCATATAAATATATCAATAAAATAATTTTATGAATATATAAATGGTTCAAATATAGATAGATAATTGGCCTTTAAAATTTTTTAAAATGATATTTTATTGTAATGTGTCTATAAACCTAAGTATGATTTATCATACATATTATTTATATTCCTAAATAATAAGATAATGTGTTTTATTAATTTATTAATATTATTTTTAAAGGTTATTATTTTATTTATTTTATTTATTACCATGTTATATTCTATTACCTGATCAATTAGTTTTCTACCATAATTTCTAATGATATTCAACTCATATGACTAAAATGAAATTGGTAGGTCAACTATGGTCAAAGAGGCCATTATTACACAATATATAGAAGTATAATACTTAAATAATTTTAGTTTTATATATCAATTATACTTAAAAAACTAGCCATGAATTATTTTTTTGAAAAATAAACTATTTTACAATCATGGAGACGGTATGTTGTACGTATGCATGAATAATATTTTCATTTTTCAATATTCATTATGGTAAGAATTTAAATGTTATTTTATATTTACTAATTTATTATTATGACATAAATATCATATTATTTAACTAAATAAAATTTTATATATAATCCATTTTATGTTGTGATGGAAAACAATAACATCTCTTTAAAGAGGTGGTAGTCCACATATACGCACGAACGTAATTGTCATTTTTCAATGAATGGAATGATAAGATATTAGATGATATATAACAATTCTATAATGAAAAATATTTCCCTAATATTATATATATATACATTGAATCCATCGTTATATCTATCTAGGATGGAAGATGAATTACATAAGTTCTCAATGTGGTGGTCCTTCATATACACAAACAATTGTTTCATTTATCATTTGATTGAAGAAAGATAATGATTTAGATTATTCCATTAACAAAATATAATTTTAGTATATGATAGATATGGATTATTCATATCATAATGTTTGAATATTATTTGAAATATGAGAAAAAAATAAATCTAAATCATTTTGTTAAAAGTTATATTCTTTTTCATAAAATCTCCTTCACATTACACCTTGAGCCCTCTACATTTTTATTATTGATAATTAAATACCTCTAAAATAACAGGAGGTATTATATTAAAGTATTTTTTTGTGAATGGAAAAATGATTTTTATTTATAGAAAAAATATGAGAGAATGTTCCCTTTAATAATAAGTGTAGGGGTACTCTTTGAATTACATAAATTGATAAATTATTATAAATTATTTTTCTTGAAAAAATGGCTCAAAATGATATATTTATAATATAGTATGATTATTGGTGAAAATAATCTCAACCGATAAAATTTTTACAAGTTTATAGTATGTTTTTATACATATATGTTTCTATTAACCTCCTTGTTATCTTTTTTACATAATTCCATTAATACTAATATTCTTTACTCATTAAGAGCCAAGATACTCAGTGTTAAATGAAAATTTCACCATAAATGAACCATGGTTTGAATTTAAAACCATATCCCAATTAATGTTTTGAATATATTTTTTTTAATAATTTTATATCATTGGATAAATTAGTATTTATTATAAAATACCATTATTGTCATTTTTTGAACTATTCATTAAATTTTACTTTGAAAACAAAATAAAAGAAAGATAATTCAAATATAATTATTTCACACAATCCTTAAAATCTATATTTATATAAAACATTCATGTAACACCAAAATTAATTAATATTCTGTCACTTTTAATATTTTTTAATTAATTGAATAAATATTTTTTACTTGTTGTGTAAGGATTTAAGATATGTTTCTCACTACTAAAATTTAAAAAAATTCCTTTCTGAAAGAAAAATTATTTAATTTTAAAATTACAATTTAGAGCATAGAATAAGTTTTTTATCCAGATATAAATATAATATAAATATTAAAAGCAATAAAGTGACATTTATTACATAATCATTTAATTGAATATTTTAATGTTCCAAATCTAAAAACATTTGCACCACGTTGCAATATTTTCAAAAAATGGGATCTAAATTATTGAACCCCACTAATAAAATAAGATAAATTCAAGTTTTTTGGTCAAATTTTTGTAATTATCACATAATTTTTGAAATTAATTACCCTATTTACTCTTACTATGGTGATAATAATATACTATTTTTACTATTCATAATAGCAAAAAATTAAAGACCAATATTTAAAAAATTGAGAATTCCCTATTCCAAATTTTTAATCCGCTTTCAGTATTAAATTTATATTAATAGAATAATTTATTTTTAGATTTATGTGAAAAAAAGAGAAAAAATTATATTTTCTGGAGAAATTCCCTTTAATTGTAATAATAATTTATTGAAAATTAAAACATAAAATTGATTGCAATGAATGTAATTTTATTACTAATAATATAATATAAGAAATTTTTCATTGAAATTATTTTTAAAAAATTGGATCTTCCTAAATTCTTGGATCAAAATGCAGTTATCAATAAAAATCAGTATTTTTCACTACTCCCTGGAAAAATAATTTTTTTGTAAACTTCGAAAAACTAATTATTACAAAATATTTACTTTTTGATTTAAAAAATGATGTACCTTTGATAATTTTCATTCAAAATTTTAAAAAATTATTTATAATATTTTCTCTTGAAACTGATGATAACAACTTATGAATAGAATGTATTTCTGAAGTCTAAAATGAATTTTGAAAATTCAGATTTTATTTAATAATATATAATCATTACATATTTATTGATGGGGAATAGTATCTATATTTCATAATAAGGTTAATACTATTCATAACGACCAATTCAATTGCTAGGTTATAACAATCATATTTAAAGTATATTATTTTTTGGTTCTTTTATGTGTAGTGTTTAGTATCATGTATGCTATCAAATTTTTATATTATTTTAAATTCTATGATCATTACATTCTCTCTTCCACTCATATTTAATAAATATTTACATTAAAATTTGAAGATGAGCTTCATAATCAATGAGATGAAATTTAAAAACTCCTTTATTGAAACGACACATTATAAAAAGGGTTAATAAAACATTTACATGAAAAATAGCTATATTGAACTAAAGAGGTAATATAGAATGACACATACATGGTTTCTAAATTGTAAAACATTAGTGGGAAGTGAAAATATGGAAATAGAGATAAAATTAAAGGACATATATTGATTGATAGTGACAAAGATCATTAATCACGATAATATGAACGACAATGTGAATTTTAATATCCCTTTTTCAAAGTTGAGGATTTCTTTTACCATCCATACTTATAGCATAATGAAATATACTCACCTGACAAGTATAATTTCATCATTTAATAAATTTCTACCACAATATCATCATTTTCTCCCAACTATGGTTTTTAAATATTATATTTCTCAGGCCTTGGGAATTAAAATCAATTTCTAATATATCACATAGTTTCACAAATGGATACAAGATGTTAATCTTGGATTTACACATTAACCAAAACAAAAATTATTATCACATGTTAAGATAATTTACAAAATGAATAATCCTTCATACAAATAGATTATATGTTAATGTTGAAAATTTGATAGTAATACCCAACGTTAAAACAAAATCATTCTGTAAATAAATATATATACATTCATTAAACTATTCATGACTATGATTTAAAGCCAAATATCAAAATTATTTTATAATACATTCATGGAAGATAAATTTTACGTTTATCTCCAAATAACATAAATCACTTTTAATTTATCATACGAAAAATTTACATTAAATTGTAATAAAATCACTAAGATATGATAATAATTACCCTAAATAATCTAGGACATAATAAAGATGCACTAAAATGATATATTCATTCAATATATAATTCAAACAATAATCTCAAAATAAAATAAAATAATTTTCAACTTTCCTTAATCATATAATTTTCAGCAATATTATAGTGATCTTCTTCTGAAGTAAAATTAATCACTAAATCACATAATTACATTCCAGTCTTATGGTTACCTATATAATAAACCATATATTCAAAACATGAAAATAATATGTTTTTTTGTAGTTTTTTACATAATTCAATTCTAACATGGACATCATATATCCTTGTTGTAGGTGTTTCACCCTTGACACCCGTTGCTTTTCGGTTCTAGACCTACGGATTATTCATATATAATGAGATATAATTTTACTAAATTATATTAATATAATTTATATACTATTCCTTAAAATATGATGAATAACATAAAAATATAATTAATCCTAATATTACTTTCTTAACCTCTTTGTTTTTCTATAAAGATTACTTTTATACAAACTAAATTAATATTAATTGACTATTAGTTTATTAACATCATGCATATATTAACTAGAAGGGGTATTTATCCCTTTTTCATTTGTACTTAAATTAATATCTCCAAAAATTATCACTATTTCTCTAAAACTCTTTTGAAATAACTCAATTTCAACAAACATAAGTCTCTAAATTTTAAAATAAATCTACTATGGAATATCCCTTTAGTGATTCATGATTTAGAATATATAAAAATTTCTTTAATAAACACATCATTAATTAAATTTCATTATTAAACTTTAAACTATGATTTATATTCTCATTTATTAATACTTAATTTATATAAATCAATGAAATGAAATATTTCATTATGATTATTCACTATCAACTCAATATTTTTTAATTCATATAACAAAATAAAACAAATCAATACCTTAAATCAAGACATATGGGTATTTGTTATAATGTTGATGTCCCATTTATCTAGCATCATGAAGTCCATATATATAGAAACAATATCATTATGTCCATGGTGTTATTTCCCATCCCGAATAAGATGCATGAGTTTAAATTTTGAAACATAATAAAAGAGATACCATGAACCATAGAACATTTAGATAAATAAAAACATATAGGATAGTTCAAAAAGTTTCTTATTGGTGACTTGGATGTTAAAAAGGATTTCAAAATCATTGGATCAATATTTTACCATTATAATGAAGACTAAATAATCAAGGGGGGATAATTTTGTCGTGTGATATCCTTTTTCTTTTATATTTATAAATTATCATTTATTTGTAGAAAAGAACACCATTAAAACTTGAAATTAGTTATTTTATATTTTTATAAAAATGGTCCTGGTAATTAATATTTTGATAGAAATTATATATTACCTTAACCTTAAAATCCTTTATACCTGGGTTGATTATACTTCGAAATTTAATTTCAAAAAATATCAATATTTCACAATAACATATTATCCCTAAAGTTTATCAGAGACTACTAACATATGGTTTCAAACCATCATAGTAAAAAAAACTCCTAGGAACCATATCAAGTTTGGAATTTTGATTTAATAATTTCATCATCCATCACCTTCAACTGATGGAACACAGATATCAAGGCAATCATTAAATATTGATCTTCTTTGAGCTGATAAAACAAGTCATCGATGTGAGGTAGTGGATAATAATTATTAATATTCATGCTATTAAAATATCTATAATAAATTTTAAATGTCATGGAACCATCTTTATTTTTAAAAAGAAAAACTAGGGCACCCCATGGTGATGTTCAAAGATGAATGAAGCCTCTATCGAGGAACTCCTGAAACTAATATTACAATTCAAGAAGTTCTAATTGAACCATTAGATAATATGGTATTGAAATTTTTTAACATCATCTACTATGTAAATGATTAATTCAACTATCTGATTAGATATAAAACCAGTAAAATCATTCATAAAAACATTCAAGTATTTATTTACCACCGGAACATCATTAATTTGAAAATTCGCCTTTTTCAACAAAATGAGCAAGATAAAATTAATTTTCAACTTTTAATAGTTTCTCATATTCATGACATGTTATCAACAGTATGGTTTTTTAAAGTATACAAACAATAACTCTTTCTATAAAATAACATCATTAGCTATATAATCAATCTTATCCCGATAAATATAAATTCAATCCATTCCCATAATAACAAAAAACTCTAACACGGAAAATTTGGTTTAGATGTGTTATATTTCCACAAAAAACAAGAGGAATATTCATTCAATTCCCTTTTACTTTTATATTTCCCATAGTGTTTTAACAATTTTGATTTGATATCTTGAGGTGAAATTTCCATATTACAAGAAAATTTTACAGAAATAAATGAATGTGTAGACCTGGTATCAAACAAGAAATTAGAAGAAGATGAGTAAACAAACAATGTACCTGATACCACTTCATTGGATGGCCCAACATCTACTGACATAATCCCCAAGGATTTCAGAGCTCCATTATAATCAATATGGATTCCATCATTCAGATATTTCTTTGGGTAGGTATTTTTGAAATTACCCATCTCACAACATTTGAAACACTTTATAGTTTTCTTAAAATAATTAAATGTAAAAAAATTTAATTGAAATATCATACCATATTTCAAAACTAATAACATCATGAACACTTCCCAGATTTGTTAATGCATTCCCAATAGTGTTTCTTACCACACATTCCACAAACAATAAACTGGATTTTCTTACCTTCATATTTATTTGATTGATTTATACACATTAATTTCCATATAGAGATTTTATTTTTCATATTGTAAAAGTAAAAATGATCATTAAAACACTATTTCTACCCTATAACCACATTATACATGTTTTTCATAACTTTTTAATTCAAAAGTGGCATATGTCCTTAAGTATATTGGATTTAATCTTGAGTAAAAATTATTGATTATACTATCAAAATCTAGAATAAGATTTGGAGCTTGCCTTACCAATCGAGTGATGTTTTATTTATATATAGCCACTGGTTCTTCCTTTTTTAGTTTAAATTCTAGGAATTTATTTTCCATCCAATATATAAGAACTATAGGATAATATTTTTTAAAGAATAGAATCTTATATTCATCCCATTCCAGGGAATCAAACTCCCCTCTATCCCTGATACTCATTAAAATTGACCACCACTGGTTGACTCCACCATCAAAATAATAAATATAATGAATATCCTTTTGATTATATGAACACACCCTAAAAAATTAACATTTCAATAGATTTAATCCAGCATTCATCCACCACTACATTAGAGGATCCACTGAAAGAGGGTTAGTGATGCCTAATAGATTCTTCCATTGACATTGTGTTTCTCTTTTATAGATATACTTATTCTATTTAATGGATTCCACCTTATTTTATAGCCTTAATAAACATGGAACATACTATCAATATATACTTATTTCCAATTCCCACCATTCAAGGTTTCTAATTTATAATGATATCATCCTCCGGGTGTCTTCTCACTTCAAATTCACTATTTCTTCTACCAAAAATCATTCAGAACAAAAATATATTAGATGAATAAACATGGAAATCATTAAATTATATATCATGTTATATTAAAAATACCATAAAATATAATTTATGGTATTACATTAATATCATCCTAACCCCTAAATTTATCTAAATTGTCATATGATACCAACTATAAGTACATGGCCTTAAAAATTACATAATCTAGTAAATTATTTTAGAATTCACTTTTATATATTCCCAAATATATTTTTAGTTTATCTCTTTATATAATTAAAAATTAAGTCATACATATTATCCCAAAATCATAAAAAGCGGTTACTACTAAATTATTACCAATTTTTTCCATACTACAATATTTTTAACAAAATAAAAAAAAAATTGACGAAAAATATTCACAACATTCAACTTGTATTACTGTAATATATTACCCATACTTATACAACATGAAATACTTTTTAAAACATGATTTGAGCCAAAAAATATCAGTAATGTACATAAAAATATGGACTCAAATTGTTAGACTAGGAATAGTTATAAACATATGAATTCATTTTCACAAAGACACACTTTTCAGCTATAAAATATCATATAATTTTTTAAAATAAGGTATTTCCATAAAATATAAAAAACAAAAAATTAAATAATAAATTTAAGAAGGGGAAATTCTTATATAAAATTGCAACCATTGGGGCTACTATATTATTTGTAAACATGAAAACTACCATACAATATAACCCTCATGGCTACTTTATTATGTTACCCTCACGACTATCTTATAGTGTAACCATTGTAGTTACACCTAGAGTAAATATTACGGTCATCTTTCAACATAAACATACCCAAGGAATTATATAGATATATAGGCCACACCCTATATCATAAAAAAAATTCCTAAGAACTAGGATAAAATCATAAAACATGTACAATTTCATCATAAATAAATTTTTTGAGAACATCAATTATTTTAAAATAATATTATGAAAATAAAAATGAAATCCATTTCGTTATAAATATACATGTAATATTGTAATGAAATCATCAAAAAAATAAGAATTCATGTGACTGTGATAATTTTCTAATTTAGTATAAGTAGAGAAGAAACATTCTTCTGGAATTTTGTAAAAGAAAAATTAAAGAGGATTTTAAAAGGAAATTTCCATACCTTGGGTTTGAATACCATAAAATTTAATGCATCAACCCTACAATCTCAGAGACAGTGTATTATATTAATACATTAGAATGATTAAAAGGAATGAAATCTTAAAGGACTAAACAATTTAGTAGTCTTAAATAAACTAGATACATACATGGAACCCATTTTATATTTTGAAAGAAAACAAAATATGAAACATAATAAAAGTTTTTAAACTACATGCTGTAAAACTCAATAAATGGCCTATTCCTCATAACTCGGGGATGTAAAAACAAATGAAAGGGGTGAGCTCAAGCACATAGTTAAGGTAATAAATGCAGTAGAAGATGTCATAAACATAAAAAATATGCCTGTTGAAAAATTTAAGACACATGCCTCTACAAATAATAAACTTGAACACATTAAGTAAGGAATATTAGCTGAGTAAATAACTCCATAATAAAACATAACCATGGGTATTCTACTAGTCGAATAACCAAATGAACTTTAAATTACTAGATTCGTAATGAGGGAAATAAATATGTTGTACATTCTAAAACATAACATCAAGGACTCATCCAATACATCTAAAAATGATTAAGATCATGCCTAAAACAATAAATATTCATTTTGTCAAGGCCTCAGGAAAAGACCATAGTTAGTCTCATGAGATATACTGATGTATCGAGGGGCTATAACGGGCCGCACATGATACATACTATGTCCAATTCATTCCTCATATATATGGGGATAAATATATACAATATAAACATTCATATTAAAAATAACTTGTGAAATGTAAATAACATTCCCCTAGCATTAATCATAAACACTAACCATTCAGAGTAAATTGTTGAATGGTTTTAAGATACCACACCCATAGTCAAACTAAAAATAAAACATCAAATAAAATTTTATAGATGATAAAATAGGATATAAATATCAAGAATGTACAAGATTCTATATGGGATTTTTTTCTTATATGAATAAACATTTAAATGAGACCATTGAGAAATTCCTAAGGAAATAATCGTTAATCATTCCAAAGTGTCTCATACCACATTGAAAAATTAAAATAATAATCCAATAGAATATCATGGAAATGTTGAGACTCTTGATATGTTATAAAAAAAGGATTTACAAACACCACATGTGTGGAATAAGTGGGAAACAAGGCATATACTTCATAAAAGATAACTTGAGGCAAGAAAAATACTTTTAAATTTTGAAAGAAGATTTCATTTGGAAAATCACTTTTATTTTCAAGGAAATAAGATTATAAACATTTATATCATTAAAAATAAAATTTATGTCCATTGAAATTAAAGTATATGGAGAAATGATGTCCTGTTGAAGTTATATCCTACAAAAATAGTTCATAAAATCTTCATAAATATAACATTACATAGTATTTTAAAAAAATATTCAAGAGTATTTAAAAGTGGAAAGGCATGTCTGTTTTCATCAAACCATAATTGAATCAAGATTCTGATTCAAGATAAAATGAGTGATTTTATAAAAATAATGTTGGCTTAAAATATATTCTAGAGTGCTCTTGGAAACGAGAAAATTTTCATAAGATCCCTTGAATCAGGTTTGATTATGGCGATGAAATTTTGAATGATTTTGTTAAAGCATATAACTCCCCAAAAAAATAATGATTATTATTGGTACACATATATATATAATTATCATAGAATATATTAGGAATATATAAGAATAAATAAGAATTTCATTATGGGGAATAGATAGTAAGAGCAACCCGAATAAAAATGGATGTTCGAGTAAAATATATTTACACCTTTGTAATCGATTGAATCGTAATCGCCAAAATTAAAAATATTAACTTGTTACATTGAATAAAATGAAAATAAATATATTCATTATATTATATATCAATTTTAAGTATACATACACCAAAAAAATGTAAAATTATTAAATAATGATTGTCTCACAAAAATGGAAGTGAGATGAGGAAACCCTTACCTTAAGTCTGATAGTGTTCTTCATTAGGTATTAGTAACTTGTATAAAAAAATTAAATTAATTCATTAAGATTTTAAGAACCTATTAAGAATTTAATTTATTAATTATAACCCTATTAATTTCATTCATGGACTTTTTTATTGGTTAAGAGGATCAATTTCATTGTTCGGGTCTGTTTGTTTCATGATCGGTATACTTATATACATGAATGGAGAATCTTGTAAAATGAGGATTTTTGTCCAGAATTAAAGATATATTTTATTAGTGAACATGAATATTTTTACATGGTTGTACATTTCATTTGGTTACTTGGAGTGAAGATGAAAGATTATTTAAATCAATTAATGATAACTGTTTGGGTTAATTTTCAGTTTTTGAACACAATAAACTATTTTTTCATTATTAATCAAAACCATGTGTACAAAAATATTATAGAACCATAGATAAAAAATAAAACATATATTATTTTCTTTTTAAATAATTATAATGGTTTCATGACCCTAATTGAAAATGTTAATATAAATTGAAAATGCATCATCTTTGAATGTTGTAGAATAGCACATCTCGGATGGTCTTTTTGTTTTTAGTATAAATGAATGGTAAAGGATAAATGATGAAAAATTATTACATTATTTGGGAAGAATTACAGAACATGTAACTTACTAGATTAATCACAACGTTTTGATTAATGGAGGAGAGTAAAGAAAAAGAAAGGAACTCAAAATAAAAGAATAGTTGAGAAATCCCTTACGAAAATATGGTATCCTAACGGCATCACTTAATAATTCAAAACATATATTGATGATAGAAAAAGGGAGTCACGTCATTATTATATAATATATATAGTAAGGGGAATATTTAATTAATTATCCCAACACAATACAATTGAAATTAAATGATAATAACATAATAAGAGTTCTTGATCAATAGAGATATTTTCATAGGAGAATTCTACAACATAATGGCTATGCAACGTGGTTTCAGAAAACATTAAAAAGATAGTTGAAAAGGGTCACCCATTCATATAAGACTCATAAAATAGTTGGGGTATAGAATAAAATTAAAATAAGAACATGGTATGAAAACATGAAATACATACCACATAAAAGAGAACATGAAATAAAATAAATGAAAAGTGGAATTTACCTCTTGAATCCACCTCCTTGAAAATCCTCTTCAACGGAAAGGATTTTAGTCATTTGTAAAGACCAAGATCTTCTTGGACGTGGGGAGGGACTAGGGGAGGGAATTTGGGAATATAATTGTGGATCATCAAGGCTTAGAGGAGTGCGGAAAAGAAGGAGTGGGGGTTATAGTGGAGGAGAGGACTGAATTGGAAATATTTTATTAATTGTTTTATTATTTCCCTACAAGAAACCAATAGTATTGTTTCATGTTACCCCTAATAGTTATAAGTTCATGTGATTTCTAACCATGTGGCCATACATCACTCATAATATAATAAATATTGTATTTAACTAATAATTTGTTTATACAATATTTTACCATATTTCACTATTCATAAAAAATTCAAGTATTTCAGAAAAATCCCAAAAATTCACCCTAACCATTATTTGATGTGTAGATTTAAAGACTGAACTCAATTATTTGAGAATAATTTTATAAATATTTTGAGTTTATTTTTTAATTAAAATCATATTGTATTTGCAAAAAAAATTAAAACTATTACTTTTTTTATAACTCTTTGAGATAATAATCAACGTAACATATCATTATCTTAAAATTATAAGATAATAAAGTAAAAAAATTATTACATTTTAATAAAATATATTTCCAATTTAATTTTTAAATTATTCAGAAAAATTTAATATAAATATTTATGTTATACGAAAGAATCAATACTTATACTATGATCAAATTTCATTTATTAATGTGTCTAATATGTATTTATACATTCACGGATGATGTTTCTATTTTTTATGATTTAATATTCATTATTATACATTACTATTCATAAGGGTTTGTCATTATTCATAATGGTTTGTTAATATTCACCAAAAGTTAATTTTGTCTTATCCGACTCTAAATATCTTACTGAACGCAACCATGTATGTCAGTTTTTTAAAATTCTAATAAAAAGGTTGGAAATTTTATGTTTACATGACTAGGTTATTACAATGTTGTGTTTTGTAGAGACTTGTGTTTCATGTATTCTTTATTAAATCTATTTTTAAATTCTTTGGGTGTTACATTATCTCCCCCATACAAAAATATTTTCCTCAAAATTTTAAATTGAACTCGAAAGTTAATAGTTGGTGCTTCAAATTTCTCTTTTTTGAAGACCACATCAAGAATGTAGAAAAAATATTCTATTAATAATAGTGAATGTAAATGCATTGTTTTCTACAAAACAACGCATTCTAAATGGAAAACATGGTCATTGAAAAATAATCAAACTATCATGTAGTGAAATTAAAATCTAAAACCTCATATAATGATCATCTTAAATGATTTCGTAAATGGTTAAAAATTCGAAAATATAATGATTCAACACATTATTATTATGCTCTAAAAATTTCCAAGATGAACATATTATTAACCCTTAATCAACAAGTATTAGCTTGAAAATTCACATTCTAATCATGTTAATTACATCATCATGTAACCTCTTGAAATATGGTAATAACTTGAATTACCATCGAACGCTTATAGAAACATAAATTTTTCCATATTCCTTAAGTAAGTTACATTTTATTGGATATATTCCATAAATCCAAATGTGTTGTAAAATCTATCGATGATAGCATAGAAAACCTCTGAAAAAGTCAATAATTAGTTCAATGGTAATCAGTACTTATCTAAATCAATCATTTCTTCATCATTATCGCAACATCAGATATATGTTAATGGTTGATTTTCCCTAAATCGTGTTTTTTCTAAAAAAATTAATTATATATTGAATCACTTTTCCTTAATACCATTCATCATACAACATCAAATCCTTAATGAATTAGTACTTTATTACTATAATTATATATCTCGTAATTCATACAACCAGTATGTTACTGAAAAATATTCAAATGACATGATTCTTTACTAGACATAATAATTAGTCTACTTTATATATGGTAGAATCATAATTTCATCATTATCCAAAATTATTATTTGGGGTATATTCCTTTAACTCTTGGTACATTGATTCATATAGTGACACATATCTTTACTGTTGAAGCATCGAATATAGGAAAATTATATCCTAGTATTTAAATTATGATCATAGTGGCATTTTTCTCCACACATGAAGCAAACTAATTTTCCACTCAATCATATACCAAGGTTTTTACTCCCACAATTATCATATATGGGAAAATACATTTTTCCTTTATTTTATTTTTCCATGTTTTTCCCTATCATCCTCTTATGATTTTTCTTCCCATCAAAGCCACTGGACTCAAAGAAGTCTTTAAATTCATTTTCAACACATGATACTATTTCCTTATATGATGAGGATACATGGGAGACAACCTTCCATTAAAATTAGGGTTTGAGACTATTAGATAAATGATCTTTCTTACTCTTCACATCATATGCATTAGTAAAGTTCCCATTCCATCTACAAGGTACCATTTCTATTCAATTCCATATTATATATTATCTGGTAACATTATTTACTCTCTATGAATCTAAACATGATATATCACATAGCATAAACATACACATCGTAAATTCTAGAACCATATACTTTGGATACATTAGGGGCATAAATCCTTCATAGTGGTGGGTAAATAAAATGTGAATTATCCTAAGAATATCCCTTAAGAGTTTCAACCCCAGTGCACAGTAAGGCCCTTGTCGTGTACCAGGATACCCCAGGTGAAGCCAAAAACTATTTTTCTATGTTTTCACTCCTAGTTATATTTGTTCTAGAGCCACATCCACTTGTAGTATCCAAACATTTATTTATTTTCCGGTAAGATCCACAAAATCTATTCGTTAACAAGATTCTAAGATGTTCTTGTATGATTATAAACATAGACTATATTAGGGTCTTGTTACCGAATCTATGTTTTCTAAATCTATTTTCCATGTTTTCTACTAAACTTCCTTTGACACCAACTGTAATGCCCTGACCCCAAAATATATCGGTCGGTGATTTATTTTAATACATTTTCATGATTACTAGTATTAAAATCATGAAGTACCGATCATTTTAGTAGTATTGAATAAACTACATATATTCATGGAACCCATTTTACATTTTGAAAAGAAAGAAATATGACACGTAACAAATGCTAATAAACTGCATCCTTGAAAACTCAATAAATGATATCTACTTAATAACCAGGTGATGGAAAAAATGAAATTGGTGAGTTCAAACACGTTGTAAGGAAAAGAAATACAGTAAAATATATCATAAATATCAACAATAAGCATGGTGAATAATTTAATTCACATTCCTCTAAAAATAATAAACATGAACACATTAAGGAAGGAATAATAGCTAAGTAAATAATTCCATAACAAAACATAACCATGGGTATTCTACTAGTTGAATAACCACATGAACTTTAAATTACAAGCTTCATGATAAGGGAGATTCATATTCCAAACATTCTAAAATATACCATCAGGGCCTCGGCCAAGACATCTAAAGATGATTAATTCCTCAGACAAAACCATAAATATTCATTGTTTCAATGAATCGTGCCAAGACCATTGTTTGTATCATTACACCTACCGATGCACCAAGGGGATATAGTAGGCCCCACCTGAGACATACTATGTCCAATGATTTCCTCAGATGTTCAGGGATAAATTTAAACAATATAAACATTAATATTTAAACTAAAATATTAAATTTAATTGACTTTCTATGAACATTAATCTTAAACACTAATCATTCAAAGTAAATTGGTAAAAGGGATTAAGATAGAACATCCGAAGTCAAAATAATAATAATCCTTTCTACTAAATATGTTAGATGATATCTTATGAGATAAATCTCAATGAAGAACAAGATTCAATAAGTGGTTTTGCCTTAAATTAATATACTTTTAAATGAGACCAAAGAAAAATTCCTAAGGGAATAATCTCTATACATATCAAAGTGTCTCATACCACCTTGGAACATTCAAATCATAATCCCTTAAAATATCATCAGACTGGGGATAATACTGATATGATATAAAAAATGGAAGTACATACACATCATTCATAAAATATGTGGGGAACAAGTAATATACTTCAAAAATGTTAATGTGAGACAAGAAAAATACTTTCACTTTTCAAAGAAGATTTGTTTTGGAAAATAATTTTCCTTTTCCCTAAAATCAGATTGTAATGATTTATATCCCTAAAAATAAAAGATAATGAAAATTAAATTATTTTTTATTAATTAATTATGTCCTATTGAAGAAAAATCATATAAGAAGAGTTCTTAAGAATCATTATAAATAGAACATTTTAGAGCATTTTGAAGAGAAAATTAAAGATAGTTTTAATAAGGAAAGGGATGTTTGTTTTCATAAAACCATAAATTAATGATTATAATATTTTTTTATTAAATTATGGATTTTATAAAAGAAATGTTTTCTTAAAAAAGATTCTGGGTTGCACATAAATGGTTAAGAATTTGAGAAGTTCCCTTGAATCGGGTTTGTTTATCGGGATGAGATTTTGAAATATTATTTTAAAACAAGTAACTTTCCCCAAAAAATAATTAATGATTATGATTGGTACACATATATATATCATTCAAATATAATTTATTAGGAGTACATAATATTAAATAATAATTTCATTGAGGTGAATAGAGATTAAGAGCAACCTGAATAAGAATCAAGGTTCAGGTAGAAAATACTTACAAATTTGTAATCAATTGAATCATAAGCCCCAAAAATAATAATATTAAAATGTTATATTTAATACCATGAAAATAAATATACTAATTATATTATACATCAATTAGAAGTATATATACACCAAACACATGTAAAATTGGTGAATAAGAATTATCTCACAAAAATGGATGTGATGTGAGAAAAATCTTACCTTAAGTCTGATATTGTTTTTTCACTTGGTCTTCGTGTATGTAATAGACAAATTAAAATAATTAATTTTGATTTAAATAACCTTTTCTACATGTAATTGGTTTATTATAACATTATTAATTTCATTAATGTCCTTTTTTATGGGATAAGATGTTAAATTTCATTGTTTAGGTCTATTTGTTTCATGATCGGTATACTAATATACATGACTGGAGAATCGTGTAAATTGAGGATTTTTATTTATAATTTATGTTATATTTTATTAGTGAACATCCAAAATGGTACTTGGTTTTAAATTTCATTTTGTTACTTGGGTTGAATATGAATCATTTTTTAAATCATTTAATGAAATTGTTTAGGTTAATTTGTGGTTTTTGAATACAACGAACTCATTTTGATTTATAAATCAAAACCATGTGTAAAAAATATTCCAGAACCATATATGAGACATAATAAATATATTATAGTCTATACCAACCATAATAATTGTTTCAGGATGATAATTAAATACGGTAATAGAAATTGAAAATGTGTCGTCCTTGATTGTGGTAGAATAGAACATCTCTAGTGGTGTTTTCATTTTCAGTATAAAATAAGGCAAAATGAGTGTAAGGCCTCGACCAAAGTTACCCAGATTCATGGAAATATTACATAACATTGGAATGATCGCAAGAAAGATCAATTCTCGAAAGACCTATTAGTTTAGTATCCTTGGAATAACTAGATACATTCATAAAGTTTACATTACGTCATAGAATGAAAACTACAACAACATAGTATCCAAATTACACACTCTTATCCCCTCATACTATCCCTAGAGGTCATTCAAAAAATACTTCTTCACATCCTGGAAAAAATAAATCATAGAAAGGGGTGAGCTCAAATACCCAGTAAGGATAACAATATAGTGGAAACTTTAATAAATAATCATACAAATTTAAGGAAATGTATAACTAAAACAAAAGGATTTTAAAACATGAACTTCAGAATAATTTGGTAGAAATAAAATGAAATAATTCAATATAATTATTCACATGGATATTCTACTTGTCAAATAATCCCATTGAATATCAAAAACCACTTTCATAATGATGGAATGAATAATGACAGACTATCATAACCACATAATCAAGGCCTCATGCCAAGAATACAAATAATATTTTGTCAAGGCCTTGTGCCAAGACACTAGTTTTTCTCATAAGACCTTCCGATGCATCAAGGATCTATAGTGGGCTCCACCCATCACATATTAATTCCAACTCATTCCTCATATGAACAGGTTTAAACATAACATAAATATTCGTATTAAAACTCACATATGAAATGACAATACTTTCTCCATAAACCATGAATGGTATAAAAATAACACATCCACAGTCAAACATATCAAAAAACCTTCAATACAATATGGAAGTTTTGTATCATAATAAATCAACTTCAAATAATCATAAAATTCATCAAAGGATGTTGACATAGATGAAATCAAAACTATTTTAGAGAAATGTCTCTTTTTTGGAAATCATTTGAAAGTCACATAATTATAAAATAAAACATTTTCTTTGAAAATTCTCTTATAAGCTTGTAAGAGAAGCTTTGAAGATTTTATAATGGCAGAAAATAGCCTCACCTGTCGTATAAGTTAAAAAAGACATTCTTCCCTTAATTCTATCAAGAAAGATAAAAAGGACCTAGTTTGGAAAACGACGGAAAGATTCATTTATAAACCACTTATAAAAAGTCAAAAAAGGGTATAAATGATTTTAACCCATATTCAAGTAAATAATAAAAATGTTTTTAAATACATTTTTTAGAAACATGGATGTGGATGATAAAGAAGTCCCAGTATATTATTACGTATAAACAACCTAAGATAATGAATATATTGCGAAATAAACCCTTACCTTGTACTTTTCTTTGGTTATGTGTAGGTTTACCTCCGGTATAATGGTGAAATAATTATTATTAAATTATAAAAGAATCATATACATTAATATGATATCATATATGATCTTTTAACATTTCTTTGTTAATAATATCTTAGTATTACCGTTGTTTCGGGTGTTAACATACTCGTATATGGTTTGTTACATAATCCATGTTTGTTATGGATAGGTTGTATCTTATTCATATCCAGAATGATATCAAGTCCTGAAACATTATTTTTAATCATCAAATGATAATTATACTTGAATGGACATTATGGAGAATGAATCTCATCGCGTTCGTGGAGATGGTAGTCCGTATGTACGCACGAGCGACAATATCATTCTTTTGATATTAAAATAATATAAAATTTCATGGTATATAATATATAAAGAATCATTATCCTATTATATTTTTTATTTACATTAATTTAACATCAATATTATACCCATCCAAATAATAATTTATTGAATAAAAATTACACCACGATGTGGAGACGGTAAGCCGTACGTATGCACGTATGGTGACATGTCATTCATAGGATGGATAGAATACTGAATATGGTTGTACCATATTAATAATAACATCAAAGTATATATAAGACACTGGATTTATTATTTTATAATGGTAATAAAAAGAAAGAAGAAGTTGAAGAAAAAAGGATCTTGAAATAGGGTGCTGAAAACATTACCTCTTCTTCAGGTTCTTCCTTTTGATTTGATCAAAAGGTCTCCCTAGGCTGGATTTATGATCAAACTAAGGCATCTAGGTTTAAGTGAGAGAATTTGAGAGAGTATTTGGGCAGGGTTTGGCCAATCCAAAAGGCTTTTACTGTGTGAATTTGTGAGAAGGTTGAGTGCCCTTTTATAAGAGGGGTGAGGGGAACCTTTGGAAAAGCTAGAAATATTATTTTATAATAAATTTATATTCTGTTTCTAATGGATAAAAAGTTGATTATTTAAACTTTAAGGTGGGTATAGGTTGAAAACCACTCAAAAATAGGTTTTATATAGGTTTGGGTCACAATAATAACCTTATCTTTTTGTTTTAACTCATGTTAATAAGTTTAACATTTACCATGTCACTTTGTATTTTTATATTATACAGTTAGTTAACATAATATATACAACCAATAGACCCCCAATTAGTCCATTAATGATAAAACTATCATTATATAAGTCTCTTGGACGATCCTTAGATATTTTAGGAATTTAATATCAACTAATAATATAATATTTGTTTTAAAAACACACTTTTATGTGAATTTTGACACTATTCAATAATTGATTTTTGTTAAAGTCTTAAAAACATTATTAATTAGAAACAAAATTCATTTAAGCAATCCTATAATGTCATATTAAGTAATAAAATTCTTTTATGTAATAAAAACTTTCAAATTATATAAATTTTAACATTTATAATACAAATTATTTGATTCTTTCATTAATAAGGAAAATATTGCATCATTATTGTGTCATAAATAATAGTAATAAAAGATATATGCTTATGTCATTTTTGTATTTATTTTAACTTAATTAATATAAAGCGTAATTATCACATAAAAGTGGCTCAATGGGGTCCAAAAATCGACCCAAATATGCGCATGGTCGGAAACGTATCTACCAATAAGGTTAGGACATGTTTTAGGGTAAATTATTGTTATTATAATACTATTTGTTTACCCTTATTTACCGAATTTACCCGTTAACCATGGTAAATAAAATATTTACCGAAGTAATTATTCAAAATGTCTCAAAATAAAAGTTACTTATTTACACAATATGGATATCCTAATTCCAAATATGGAATCCATTTTTCCAAATTTGGAACGCAGAAGTGGAAGAAATTAATTTAAAATTAATTCCCATTTTTAAAACAAAAAAGCACATTTTTAAAAGATAATAACTATCAAAAGATTGACATTTGTTCATGTTCGGTTTAATTGTCAAATAATTTCCAATGACCAAAATTGAATTAAATGGAAAAAAAAATATTCTAAATATACTTCAAAACCACTCAAATTCATAATTTATCACTATTAATTATTTCAATTAAATAATTTTTTTTTATTAAAATTTAGTAATTTTTACTATTCATCAAAATATAAATGTTATCCGAAAAGTTCTAAAATTTTACCCGAGGCTAATTTTGATATTCCAATTCCAAAATATAAGTAAATTTTGAGAGGTAAAGTTTATTAAATTTCAAAAAGTGAGTATTACTTTTCATAATGGCTAGTTTGATTGGTTGTGGTGTGCGTTAGAACTCGAAGTTGCATACAACACACGCTACTGTATTATTCAAAGAGAAGCATACCGTAGAATCTTGGGGTGTTACATTCTCCCCTCCTTCAAATAAGTTCATCCTCAAAATTTCAAGAATATTATTTCCTAAAAAGACACGGGTGGTTCTTCATCATAAGTTCCTCAGGTTCCCAGGTTGCCTCCTCCATCTTATGGTTTCTCCATAGAACTTTAACCAGACGAGTCATCTGGTTTCTCAGCACATGTTCTCTTGTATCAAGAATCCTGATGTGCTCTTCGAAATAAGACAGATCGGGTTCCAGTTCTAATTCCTCATATATGAGTACATGTGATGGTTCAGGAATGAATTTTCTCAACAGTGATACATGGAACACATAGTGAACTTTGGAGAGATTTGGCGGCATTGCCAAATGGTAAGCTACACCCCAATTCGTTCTAGAATTTCGAAAGGACCGATGTACCTTGGACTTAATTTACCTTTCTTTCCAAACAGTATAACTCCCTTCCATGCAGATACCTTCAAGAAAACAGGATCTCCCACCTGAAATTCCAAATCCTTTTTTTGGTTGTCAGCATAGCTCTTCTGCCTTCATTGAGCTTCGTTAATGTGGTTTTGGGTTGACTTCACCTTTTCCATCATTTCCTTTACCAGTTCTGGGCCTACAAGTTTTCTTTTGCCAACGTCATCCCAACAGGTTGGTGTATGACATCTCTTTCCGTATAATGCTTTATATGGTGCCATCTGAATACTTGAATGGAAGATATTGTTATAGGAAAATTCTACCAGAGGTAAATATTGATCCCACATACCATGAAAGTCATGTGACCAAGATCTCAACATGTCTTCTAAGTTTTGAATAGTCTATTCTGATTTTCCATCTGTTTGAGGGTGGTAAGTAGTGCTCAAATAAAGTTCAGCATCCAAGGCCTTCTGAAGACTCTTCCAGAATCTCGAAGTAAAACGGGGATCTTGATCTGAAATAATCGATAGGGGTACTACATGAAGTCTCACAAATTCATTAATATATAGTCTTTCTAGACGTTCAAGTGGTAAATCGTCCCTTATAGCAAGAAAATTTTCTAATTTGGTAAGACAATCAACAACATCCAATATTGCATCGTTCCTTCTAGGAGTTTTTGGAAGTCCCATGACAAATTCCATAGTGATATTATCCCATTTACACTCTGGTACGGGAAGAGGTTGCATGACTCCTCCAGGCTATTGCCTTCCATCTTTCACTTGTTGACAAACCATACATCTTTACACAAAATCAGCAATCCCCATCTTCATGTTGTCCCACCTAAATTATTCCTTTAAATCACTATAAATTTTGGTTCTCCCAGAGTGTATAGAGAAATTGGAACTATTAGCATAGTCTAAAAATTATTTTTTTAAATTATGTATTTAGAGAACACAATGTCTCTTCCTGAATTTCAAAATTCCTTCTTCATACACAAAGTCTCTCAATCTCCCATCATTCACAGCTTTAATCTTCTATTGAAATTCTTCATCATTGGTCTGAGAACTCATAATCCTTTCTAGTAAAGATGGTATGGAAACCATTTGAAAAAGCACTGATGTTTCACCTTCCATGGTTTTTCCCATGTCCATCTTCACTGGATCCATGAAAATTGGATCCCTTTCAATTCTCATATTGTTCAAAACTCCATGATCTTTTCTCCTCAAAGCATCTGCCACCTTATTTTCCTTCCCCAGGTGGTATTGTATCATACAATCATAATATATGAGTACTTAAAGTGATCCCCTTTGCCTCATGTTGAGTTCTTTTTGTGAGAAAATATACTTCAAAATCTTGTGATCAGTATAAATCTCACATTTTTCACCATAGAGGTAGTGTCTCTATATCATCAAAGAAAAGATAATACCTGCTAACTAGAGATAATGAGTAGGATAGTTTTGCTCATGAATTTTTAACTATCATGATGTGTAGGCAATAACCCTATCATTCTGCATAAGGACACAGCCAAGTCCTTTCAATGATGCATCACTATAAATAATGAACCCATCATTCCCCTATGGTAGAGTCAATATAGGAGCATTGACTAATCTTCTCTTCAGTTCTTCAAAAAATTCTGCACACTCTTTTTTCAAAACAAATTTAACCCCCTTATCTGTGACCTTTGTTAATGGGTTAGCCAATCGGGAAAAATTCTGGATGAAACGTTGATAATAACCTACAAAACCAATAATACCGCATACCTCAGTTATACTCGTAGGTGCTAGCCATTCTTGGATTCCCTTAGTCTTAGAAAGATCAACATGGATTCTATATTTAGAGACAATATGTCCAAGAAAAGAAATCTCCTAAAGCCAGAATTCACATTTTCTAAACTTCCCATATAATTCATGTCTTCTCAGAGTCTTCAGGTTAATGCGCAAGTGATTTTCATGATCTTGGTAGATTTTGGAGTATACCAAGATATCATCAATAAATACCACCACAAAATCATCGAGATATTCCTTGAAAACTCTATTCATTAGATCCATGAATACATAGGGTGCATTGGTCATCCCAAAAGGCATTACTGTAAACTCGTATTGCCTGTACCTTGTTCGAAATGTTGTCTTTGGAATATCTTCCTTCTTCACACAAAACTGATGGTATCCAGATCGAAGGTCAATCTTTGAAAATTATTGAGCCTGATGTAGTTTGTCAAATAAATCATCAATTCGAGTTAGGGGATACTTTTTCTTTATTGTTATAGCATTGATCTCCCTGTAGTTGACACATATCCTCATAGATCCATATTCTTTTTTAACAAAAAGAACAGGGGCTCCCCATGGAGAAACACTAGGGAGAATAAACCCCTTATTACTCAATTCCATTAGTTGTTTTTTTAGTTCAACTAATTCTACAGTGGCCATTCTACAAGGGGACTTCGATATAGGCCTTCATCCAGGAATTAAATCAATGGAAAAATCAACTTCTCATTCTGGAGGATGTCCAGGTAAATATTTTGGAAACACATCTACATATTATTTCATAATAGGTACATCCTCTATTTGAACATTTCTTTCCTCACCCATTGTCATTTCATTCTCTTCCTCCCCAATAATTGAATTTAGTTGAGCTACTGGGGGTGGATCTAGATAAGAATTAGGTGCTGACGATTCTTCTCTAAAGATAAGGTGTTCCTTATCATCATCATCAAAAATTGTAACATCTATCTTCTTACAATAAATCATTGCATCATGGTCCGAAATCCAATCCATACCGAGGATTATATCAAACTCAATCATAGGTATGATGATGATATCAGCAGATAATGAACATTTATGTGATTTAATGGGGACTGATTCAAAAAAAATTGTTGCAATTATACTTCCCTTAAGAGTTTTAACTGACAAATCCTTTGTTAAAACAAATTAAAAATATCTAATTTTCCTAGAAAACTGGAAATATATGAAAAAATTCAATGAACTAGAATCAAATTAATGCATTTTCTAAACTTGAGGAAACCATTAAATTACCTGCCACTACGTCTTTTGGAGCATCTACCTCAGCAGTAGTGATAGAATAAGCTTGGCCTTGATCCCTTGGCCTTTTTTGAGGGAATTTCCCCTGACGCTTCGGACATTCATTTGCATAATGTCCCATATCCTTGCAATTGTAGCATTGGACATCAGTAGCTTCCTTCTTCCCCTTACAATCACGAGCTTGGTGGCCTTTTTCACCCCACTCGTAACAGAATCCCATTCCTTTTAAGCAAGTACTAGGGTGTTTCTTCCCACATTTACTATATGATAGATATTCAACTTGTCCCTTCTTCCCCTTATTTCCATTCCCAAATTGATTATAAGACCTCTTCTTTTCTTAGTTTTCCTTAAAGTCATAAGACTTAGAGAATTCCTTTTCTGTCTTGATAACACATTCGACAATGTCTTCGTATGATGAGAAGGATTGTGAGACTAATGCTCGACGTAGAAATGGTTCTAACCCATCAATGAAATGATCAATATTACTTCTGGGTTTACGTATATAGTATTCCACATACCTTTCTATCCTTGTAAAGTTAGCCTCATACTTTGTGACATTCTCATCCTCCTTTTTCCTCCGAATCAGAAATTGTCTATCCAAAGCTGCTCGATGGTCATGAGGAAAGTATTTTTCTAAAAACAGATCTTTGAACTCCCTCCATTCCATATTTGATACTTCATCATCTTCCTTCATGTTTTGAATAAATGACCACCATTGAATTATATTCCATAGAAAATTTATCCATTTCTCATATACTAAGGTATTTGTATTCAAATTGAATGTTGGTGTTTGTGGACTCTTTAAACGATATAACCTTGATCCTCCACACTGTGTATCAGGGTGCTCCATACGGGTAAGGTTATTATTCATAACCTGAGTGAGTTTTCCCAGTATGGTGATTAGCTGATCAGCACCAGTTATATCACCAGCTCCACTATAATTATCTTGAGCATGAGAGAAATCCCTACATGGAGTGCGTGCATTGATACGGATTCCATTTCTTCCACTAGGAGCCATTTCTAAACAATGGCATAAACTAGATCCATTTATGAATCAAAATACAAAATTCTATACTTATAAAACAACATAAATTGAACTATTTATGGATATAATCCATAATCATAAAAAAATCATTGAGGAAGTATAAACTCATAAACCCTTCATAATGATTTGTAAAGAAAGAGGCAGTTATCCTATGCATATCCCATGGGAGTGTCGTAACCAGGAGTGTAGCAAGGCTCGTTGTCATGAACCAGTTCTCGTTCGAGTCTATATCAAAGCGGTGTTTTCGGGTTTTACCCCAAGGTACATCTATTCCAGAGCTACCTCTACCTACTCATATCCAGACAGGGATGTATTGTGTGGAAAACTCACAAAATCTCTACAATACAAAAATTATAGGAAGTTCTTCTATACTAATCCTCAAAGTCCATCTTAGGTCTCTGTGCTCTAATCAGAGTTTATCTAAATCCAGCTTCCAAGGTTTTTAATAACCTTATTTTGAGACCAACTGTAACGCCCCAACCCCAGTTACCCAGAGTCGGTGCATTATTACATAACATTGGCATGATCACGAGAAAGATCATGTCTCGAAATACCGATTAGTTTAGTAGCCTTGGAATAACTAGATACATTAATAATGTTTATATTAATTCATAAAATGACAACTACGAAAATATAGTCACCATAGGCCACACTCTTATCCCCTCATACTATCCTTGCAGGTCATTCCTAAAATACTTATTCACATACTATGAAAAATAAAACATAGAAATGGGTGAGCATAAATGCCCAGTAAGGATAACAATATAGCAGAAACTTTAATAAATATTCATAAAAATTTAAGGCAATGTATAACTAAAACAAATGCCTTTTAAAAAATTAACTTCAAAATAATATAGCAAAAAAAAATGAAATAATTCCATATACTTATTCACATGGATATTCTACTATTTGAATAATCACATGCAATATCAATAACCACATTCATAATGATAGAATGCATAACTCCAGACTATCATAACCACATAGTCAAGGCCTCGTGCCAAGACTACAAAAATGATTTTCTCAACCCCTTATGCCAAGACACTATTTTTTCTCATGAGACATATCGATGCATCGAAGAGCTATAGCGGTCTCCACCCATCACTTATTAAGTCCAATGCATTCCTCATATGAACAGGTTTAAACATGACATAAATATTCGTATTAAAACTAGCATATGAAATGTAAATACTTTCTTCATAAAGCATGAATGTTATAAAAAGAACACATCCATAGTCCAAAATATCACAAAACCTTCAATACAATATGGAAGTTTTGTATCACAATAAATCAACTTCAAATAAGCTTAAAATTCATCAAAGGATATTGACATAGATGAAATCAAAACTATTTGAGAGAAATATCTCTTTTTTTGAAATCATTTGAAAGTAAAATAATTATAAAGTAAAACATTTACTTTTAAATTTTTCTTATTTTATTTTAAGGGAAGCTTCGAAGATTTTATAACGGTGTAAAATAGCCACACCCGCCGTATAACTTAAAAAAGACATTCTTACCTTAATTCTGCCGAAAAGGTTAAAAAGGACCTCGTTTGGAAAATGATTGAAAGATTAATTTATAAACCTCTTATAAAAATTAAAACAAGGGTATAAATAACTTTAACTCATATTCTAGTAAATATTAAAAATGTTTTGAAATATATTTTTAAGAAACATGGATATGGATGATAATGATGTCCCAGTACATTATTACGTATAAACAACCTCGGATAATGAAGAGACTGTGAAATAAACCCTTACCTTTTACTCTTCCATGGTTGGGGGTAGGTTAACATCTTGTATAATGGTGAAATAATTGTTATTAAATTATTTAAGAATCATATACATTAATATGATATCATATATGAACTTTTAATATTGCTTTGTTAATAATATCTTAGTATTATCATCGTTTCGAGTGTCAACTTACTCGTATATGTTTTGTTACATAAGCCGTGGTTGTCATGGATAGGTTGTATCTTATTCATATCCAGAATTATATCAAGTCCTGAAACACTAATTTTAATCATCGAATGATAATTATACTTGAATGGACACGATGGAGAATGAATCTCATTGCGTTCGTGGAGACGGTAGTCCGTACATACGCACGAGCGACAATATAATTCTATTGATATTAAAATAATATATAATTTGATGGTATATCATATATACAGAATAATTATCATGTTATATTTATTATTTACATGAATTAGACATCATTATTATACCCATCTAAATAATAATTTATTGAATAACAATTACACCACTATGTGGAGACAGTATGTCGTACGTACGGACGTATGGTGACATGTCATTCAAAGGATAGATAGAATATTGAATATGGTTGTACCATATTAATAATAAAATAAAATTATATATAAGATACGGGAGTTATTATTTTATAATGGGAATAAAACAGAATGAAGAAATTGAAGAAGAAAGGAACTTGAATTAGGGTGGTGAAAACATTACCTCTTCTCTGGGTTCTTCCTTTTGATTTGATCAAAAGGGCTCCATAGGTTGGCTTTCTGATAAAACTAAGGCCTCTAGGTTGATTTGAGGGAAGTTTAGATAGTATTTGGGCAGGGTTTGACTGAGAAAAAAGGCTTTGAATGTGTGAATTAGTGAGAAGGGGAAGATCCCTTTTAGAAGAGGCGTGAGGGGCACCTTTGGAAAAGATAGAAATATTATTTTATAATAAATTTATATTTGGTTCTTAATAGCTCCAAAGTGGATTATTTAATGATTAAGGTGGGGATAGGTGGAAACCACTCATTTAATAGGTTTTAGATAGGTTTTGGTCACTATAATAACCTTATCTTTTAGTTTTAACTCTTAGTTAATTAGTTTAACATTTACCATGTCACTTAATATTTTTATATTATATAGTTAATAAATATACTATATACATCCAAGAGACCCCCAAGTGGTCCATTAAAGATACACCTATCATGATATATGTCTCTCGGACAAACCTAATATTTTTATGAATTTAATATCAATTAATAATATAATATTTGTTTTAAAAAAACTCTTTTACGTGATTTTTGACACTATTCAATAATTGATTTTTCTTAAAGTCTTAAAAACTATATTAATTCGAATAAAATTCATTTAAGCAATACTATAATGTCATATTAAGCAATAAAATTCATGGATGTCATCAAAACATTCAAATTATATTAATTTTAACATTTATAATACCAAATATTTGATACGTTCATTAATAAGGAAAATACTGCATCATTATTGTTTCATAAATAATATTAATTATTAAATGTCAAATAATTATAAATAAAATAACATTATGTAGGAAATATTTTTATATTTCTAATGAATATTTATATTCAAAATACAACATATATAACCCTATGTAAATTTTTTTTTTTAAAGATATATGTTTATGTCATTTTTGTATTTATTTTAACTTAATTAATATGAAGTGTCATTATCACTTAAAAGTGGCTCCATGGGGTCCCAAAATTGACCCAAAGATTCCCCTAGTAGGAAATGTATCTACCAATAATGTTAGGACATGTTTTAGGGTAATTTATTATTATTATAATATTATTTTTATACACTTATTTACCTGATTTACACTTAAACCATGTTAAATAAAATATTTACCGAAGTAGTTATTCAAAATGTATAAAAATAAAACTTTCCAATTTACACAATTTGGAGATCCTGATTCCAAATATGGAATAAATTTTTCCAAATTCAAAACACAGAAGTGGTATATATTAATTTAAAATTAATTCATGTTGTTAAAACAAAAAAGCGTGTTTTTAAGAGATAATAACTGTCAAAAGATTGACCCTTGTTTATGTCCAGTTTAATTGTCAAATTATGTCCAATGACGAACATTGTATTAAATTGTAAAAATATATTCTAAATATACTTTAAAACCTCTCAAATTAAAAAATTATTACTATTAATTATTTCAATTAAAAATGTTGTTTTTAATTAAAATTTAGTAATTTTCATGATTCATCAAAATATAAATGTTATCCGAAAAGATCAAAAAATTTACCCTAGGATAATTTCAATATTCCGAATCCAAAAATGATGTCAATTTTGAGAGATAAAATTTATAAAATTTCAAAAAGTGGGTATTACTATTCATAATGGCTACTTTGATTGGTTGTGGTGTGTGTTAGAACTCGAAGTTGCGTACAACACACGATCTTGTATTATTCAAAGAGAAGCAGATCGTGGAAGATTGGGGTGTTACAAGGATAGATGATGAAAATTTATTCCTTTATCAGGAAAAAAATCCAGTAAATTTAAGATAATGTATTAATCACATATTTTTGATGAAAGGATGATAAGAAAGAAAAATAAAGTGACTCAAAATAAATTAAAAGTTGTGAAATCCCTTATGAAAATTCGGCAACCTAACGATATTACATAAAAATTTATAAAATATATTGATGATAGAAATGTGGTATATCTTAATTATTACATAATATATATAGTAATGGAGATATTTAATTAAATATAAAAACATAATTAAAATAAAATTAAAATATAATAACATAATAAAAGTTCTTGAAAAAAATAGAGTCTGAGATGAAAATATTGTAGCATAACGGCTATGCAATATGGTTTATAAAAACATTAAATAGATAGTGGAAAGGGGTCACCAATTTGTAGAAGACTCATAAAATCATAGAGGAATAGAATAAAATGGAAATAAGAACGTTTTATGAAAACTTTAAATACATACCACATAAAAAAGAACTTGAAATAAATGAAAAGAAAAGAGGAATTTACCTCTTGAATCCACATCCTTGAAAATATATTCAAGGTAAGGGGTTTTATTCTTTTTTAAAGAACAAGAGCTTCTTGGAAGTAGGGAGTGACTAGGGCAGGGTATTTGGGTAGAACATTGAAGAGAATCAAGTCTTAGAGGAGTGAGGTGAAGAGGGAGTTAGGGGGGTTTATATAGTATTTTACAGAATTTCACTATTCATCAAAAATTCAAGTATTTCAAAAAAACCCAAAAATTTCACCCTAACCCTTTTTCAAAATGTAGAATTATAAAATGAACTCCATTTTATGAAAAAAAAATTAAATATTTTTAATTAAATTTTAAATAAAATCATAATGTATTCCAATAAAACATTAAAACTATAACTCATTTTATAACACAATGAAAATTAATCATAGTCCCATTAAATTATCTTATAATAATAAGTATATTATGGAACAATTATTTATTAAATTTTATTTAAAAAAATTTCCATTTGAAATTATTAAATTAATCAGAAAATTTTAATTTAAATATTTATGTCATACAAAATACCAAAACATATACAATGATTGTTTTCCCACTTTTAAGATGTCTAAATTGTATTTATACATTCATGTGTGATGTGTCAATTTTATTATATGATTTACTATTAATTAATATTGATATGGGTTTGTAGCTATTCATAAGGGTATGTCAATATTAACCAAAAATTATGATTGTCTTGATAAACTCTAAATATCATATTAAATGCAACGGCATGTGTGAGTTTTTTAAAATTAAAATCATAGAGGTGGAAAATCTTGTTTAATTGACTAGGTTATAATAATGTGATGTTTTGTAGAGACTCAGTGTTTCATGCATTCTATAATAAATCTATTTGTAAACTCATGGGGTATTATATAAAACGTGTTTAAAAATCATGTATAATGGTTTAATGGGTGTTATTAATTAATTAAATAACAATATTACTATTTTTAAAACAGTATATGATATTTTTATTACATATTTCTACCCATTCATTGATAATTTTTTTTTTTTTTTTGGTTGTGTTTTTTTCTTGGTTTCCATAGTTTGTTCCATATAGATTTTCATTCCAAATGGAAGAAAAACAAAAGGAGTGGAAGTAAATGGTATTAAAATCTTTTCATTATTTTAAATGATACCATATATCATTTTTTCTGATATGGGGATGATTAATTAGATAAAACATTAATGGAAATGATTTATTTATTTATTGGTGGGTTTTCCTAAAATCACAATCTTATATTATTTTAGTTAAAAAATGTTTATATATTCATTACAGAACATTATATAAATTATAATATTTGTCAAGAAATCTTATATAACCACAATATTGTTTTTATGATCAACCTTTACTGCAGTAATAGGAAATTAAAACATATCGTCCACAATGATGTAAAATCAACACATCACGAACAATGTTTTAATTTTTTAGAATACGGGAAGAAGAGAAGAGTTTTGAAGATTGAATTTTCATTCACACAATAACATAATAATATATGTAGGATGATATATTTACCATGTCACATTTTTTAGCATATGTGAATATAGAATAAGAAAATAAAAAAAATTAAACTAAATTTAAAAGAAAACAAAAGGGGATATTAACTTTTGAACTTCTTCTCCTTCCGAACCTCCTTTATGAATTGTTTTTGAACTTTTATAGATATAATAAGATCATAGATGTGGAGAATAGTCTTGGTAATGTAATTTGGTAGAAATTAAACAAGATAAAAGGATTTGGAGGTTTGGGGAGAAGAGGGTGTGATGGGTGGTATTTATAGTAAAGGAGAGAGGTTTTTTATTATTATATTCATTAGTTTATTATATTCTCTCAAGACTACGAATAGATTTAGATTTTTAATTAAATATATTAAAATAAAAAATTATATTTTATGATTTTGGGCTCATGTTATCCATAAATATTCTATAAATCAATAATTCATGAATTAATTAAATACTGTAAATTATCATATTTCACTATTCACGAAAAGTTCAACTATTTCATAAAAATCCCAAAAATTCAACCTCAAAATTTTATGATGTGTAGAATTCAAAAATTAACTCCATTTTATGAAATTATTTTTTAAAATATTATAAATTCAATTTTTTATTAAAATCATCATTTGTTTAAAAGGTACTAATTTTAGAATTATAATATATTTTGTGACTCTTTGAAAAATTATATAAGGTCCCATAAAATTTTCTTATAATCATAAGAATAAAATAAGTTAATTTATGAATCTATTTTAGGATTATGTATTTTCTTATAAATTATTATGCTAATTAAGAAATTCACTATATATATGTGTGTGTCATAAATATAAAAATAGTCAATTTATTATTTTCAAATCATTTATTTACTTATTCATTGATATGAATATATTATATTTTTACTCATAATATAACTAAATTTTAATTATAATTTTCTAGGTGAGTTTACAATAATATTTTTTAATTCTCAATAGTTTTTCTAAACACCACTTTTTAATTATACATTTATAATGAATTTATCAATTTAATTCCAGAATAAAAAAATTATAAGTACCTAGGATGTCAGAATTATGCTCCAAATGTCTAGGGATTATAATTTCTGATAAAATATGTCATAAATATCTTTAAAAAAAATAATTTCACATATTGGGGTGGAAATCCAACCGATATCTCATTATTTCATGCCCTATATAAAACTGGTTAAACATTAATTGAGGTAACAAGATTTTACTAGTTTTATTATGATCGTGGAAAAAATATCATATTTATCATATTATAATATAATAATTTTAATTATCCAAAAGTGTATCCATTTAATATATAAATGTTCCATAATTGGAGGGTTTTAATTCTAATTAAGCGTAGAAACTACAATGAAAATCCATTTTGAAAATTGAATTTGTAAGTGTAAACAAAAATTTGGTTTCATCCCATGCCTTCTTTAAACATTATAAATTATTTTTAAAATATAATATTGAATATTTAAAAAATTAAATTCATTAAATATTAATCAATAGATATTAACTTATGTTATTAAATTAAAACACGACATGCGTAAAAATATCTTTTTTTAAAAAAAAATAAGATCAAACATTATCGTAAACCAAAATAATAAAATGATGATGATTAGTATATAATTAAATTTATTATTTATAATTAAAGATTTATTTGGTTTATTTATTTAAAAATTATCTACATAATCCAAAAGTTAATATAAAACAAATTAATTTTATTACAAAAATCAGTATTTTCTAATATTCACTAAAAAATAAATATTTTTCAAAAAAATATAAAAATTTCCATAAAAAATATTAACAGGTTGATTTTAATAAGTATATAAATTTATCATGTAAAATTTCTAAAAAAATTCAAATTTAATATAAACATAACATGTGAAATGATAATAAAACCATTTTTCTATAGAACAAATTTTTGAAGTGTAAAATGAGTTTACTAAAAAGTTAGTACTTATTTATTATTCTTTAATCAATACATCATAAATAATAATAGCCATAATAAATATTTTCAAAACTTGTTTATTTCTACTCATACCTAAAAATTTAATAACTATGATATAATGGTTTACTGTATCTCTATTCTTATAGACTCAGAGCAACATGTAAGACAATATTTCAAATACACATTGTTTTCTTTCAACGTTAAAACATTTCAAATATTGGTTTGTTACACTATCATTATCTAATTTTGTTTTTTAACTAAAAAATCACATTGTTGATCATAATTCTTGATAGCTAGTTTGGAATAATCACAATAATTTTCACCCCCAACTCTTATCACATTATGTTTCTCATTGTAAAAATATATATAATGTCTATGAAATCCATTGATTACATGGTTCTTTCAGGTTTCATCCATTAATAAAACCAAAATGGTTTAACTTGAGTGGCTAATAATTAACATGATAAGAGAGATATCACAAATAATCTTATGAAAAACACAACCATGAAATGTCTTTCTATTTAAAATAATATCATTTTCTTTTATTCCAACCTATCTCACTCTTAGTTAATAATATTTTCTTTAGGATGGGTTCTCTCAAACTCCGGAACCTAATTCCATAACATAAAAGATCATTCATAATAGATTTTAAAGAGAATGTTATTAACCAAATAATATCCATATAGAATATTTAGGTATGTATGTACTCTTATGCTCATTTATCAAGAAATAATAGAAAATTGGGTTGGTACTCAAGCATCTTTTTAGGGTGATTTCCAAATAGATCATACGTACAATAGCCGAATCCATTTTCCATTATTTATATAGGGATATAATTTCCCATGAAAAAAATATCTACTTTACAAAAATATTGTGACTGTATCCTACACATAGACTTATCCCAAGGGTATTCTCATTTGTCCTCTAATCATGATCCCCAAATAGAACAAAACAATTTCCCAAAAATAATTAAAATTTTCCCTAGTTCTAACTGAGGTATCTCAAACCCACACCTTTGGGTTCAGTTCTAAAAACACTTTCATAACATTGGATTTGATATAATTCGAGATAAACTATCACAAACATGATCTGGTCCCAATCAAAATCAAGACCTAGCCCAGTTTGTGGAATGGATATAAGGCCATTCCCTATCCCCATGGGCTGGAAAATGTTCATAGGTATCATAAACAATTGTTTTGGGAACAATTTACCCAAGTTTAGAAACATAAAACAACAAATATGGATGAATAAACCAAATCTAAAAATTTACACCAAACAAGTATTAACAAAAATTAAGAGTTGAAATACATTTCTTTATAAAAGTCACAATGACTACTACAATGGAATGAAGCCAAAAATTAATTCCTAATAACCACCTCATGGAAAGGGGAAATTCCATCAAGCCATATGCACAAAACTGCATCACGAAGGATCACTGGAAACCTGGAACACCAGTTCTAAGAACTTTACCGAAACCTGAAACAAACATTACCATGTATACTGACACCCAACAGTTTTAGTAGGGTGTAAGCTTAAGACCAGTAGTATTGCACCAAAAATTATTACATTTGGAAAACATTCGACCTTAAAAATCGTTCAATTTTTCATAACAAAAATAAATGGTAGAAACAATTTTCTAAATGATGGAACATTAAATGATAACAGTTTTCAAGGTGTCTATTTTACAAAAAGAACACATTTAAATAAAATGAACAAGTTATTGTAATTTTTAATTAAACACATCATGTACTGACGATGAGTATCATAGAGTTAATGAGCACTAGTCATAGGAACACCCCTATGGACTAGCTAGGTGTGGGCCCCATGTACCTCGTATCTCGATGATAAGTAAATATAACAAATATCCCTATCATGAAAAATCCATTAGTAGAGAACATAAACAAACTCTATTTGTCCCTAATATTATCACTATAGTGTAGTGAGCATTTTTTCGTCAATATTTCCACGTCAAACGAGGATGAAACCACTTCAGATCACTGGAATACTAGTACACGTCCTCCCACCTCAATACGCAAGTTTCCCTCATTGTTCTCAATCATGTTTTAGATTTTATAAAATTAAATTTTCACATGAAAATTTCATTTCAAAATAATAAAAAACCCTAATTTATTTTTAACATCATACTCAAACAAAACATCCCACAAACATGACTCACACCTTTCTAACAAATTAATAGAATTTTTCAGTAATTTTAGAAATTCTCTACAAATTTTCGACATGAAAAATCTCCACTACCTTTTTCAAAAACCCCATTTTAAGACCATACACCTACCAAAACAGTACCTCAACATCCTTTTCAAACTATATATAACTCAATTAAACTTTTGAGATTTTAATAAATCAACTTCAAGGAGTATTACAATGTTTTGTGCATAAAACACATTAAACCCCACTCTTTAAAGGCCTAAATCACACCAAAAACCTTTTATCCAAGTTTTTTCAGCCCAATCCACTTTTGATAAACTGTTTGAATATTTTAAAAAATAACCCCAAATGATAACAGGAGAGATCAAAAAGAAAAACACACCATGTCAAGAAAAAATGAAACTTTAAAATTAAATTCATAACTAATTGTATGAAAAAAAATTCACACCACACAAAACATAATAGGAACATGATATGTATGTAAATCTATAATTATAACTCAGAAAATATTTCTTACACGTGGAATCACCAACCATAAGTGTCAAAACCCCAAAATCGTTTTTTGAAAATTCAACTGCACAAATGTCGCCCCACAAGGGAATGAAAAAAAAATCCCTAATCAACAATACATCACCAAAAAGGAACATAATAAAACCCTAGGTACAAAACCCAGCATATGAACATTTTATAACTTCAGTAAGTAAAAAGAAACCCCAAAGAAGAAGGAATAAAACAAAGAGGGAATCACTTAATTGCATGATTTTAAAGTTTCCCCACCAAAAACCCCATAAATATGGTTTCTTAAGGATCTTGGGGAGCTTGGGATCCTTTGATTGATGTGAGGCACGTAATGAGGAAGAATTGGGTTCAATGGGGTTTATTTTGGAAGGTAAAAAATTGGAATTAAAAAATATATTTAATGTGTTGGACACCTTGCGTGGTTTTGCTGCATGGTTTAGTAAATCAGGGGGCCCATTATGTCCCCCAAAATACATTACATTTTTCACCAATTTCAATCAGGACATAGGGGTGATTCAAGTGTGAGAGATTGTCCAAATATAGGGAGAAGTAATTCCCAAAATAAAACCCCATTTTCACCCCAAGACTCATCTAACTCAATGCTTTAGACCACCCCAACATGATAACCAACATAAGGTGCCACTAAGAGTGTCAAAAATCCTATTCCAAGACACATCATCCTCATACCATTCCTATAACAAAAGAAAACTCTAAATACTATCCAGTATATCCAAAACAAAAGATTTAGACCAAGGACATCTGATACGATATATTTAAACCCAGAACACCCGAAAACCAAGAGAAAACTAACAACCAAAACAATATTCAAGAAAAACATGGAATTGAAAATCAAGATAGGATGTGAACATATATTTATTTTACAATATTATACTGTGTATAACATTATATCTCAGAATAAAAAAAATAAGAATATAAGTTATAGTGCCTTTGAGGGACAACAATATTATAAGTCACACCCTCTATGTTGTCAGTGTAATCCCGGAATTCTCACCCTTTATTTTGTTTTTGAAATCTATGATTGATAACCCTTTATATTATGATTGTAATCTAATAAGGTGACACATAACATTGTGAGTGTAATCCGTATAGGATAACCCTTTATGTTGTCAGTGTAATCTATTATAGAACACACATTATATTTTTGACAAATCCATATATTGTATACTTCATTATCTCATGAGATATAAAACATTAACCATTAAATAAAATGGTGATATAATACCCTGATCATTTACAATAATAACCCATATATATGAGTTCCATTAGAGCACCAAAAAACCTTCAGATATCTAACATTAATTAATCGCCCTATGGAAAATTAATGGGTTTCAATAAAAATATTTCCTATAACATTTCATAATAAATATATATATAATATTTAGGTGGTGGAATAAAAAATATCCCACATATACTGAAAGGATACTTTAATTATGTTAAAATTTATAAACAAACGTTTTATTATAATGTATGGGGTCTAGTTTAAAACATAAAACTAAATCTTTTTAAATAATTATGGTTATATAGTGAAAGAAACCGTAAAAAAATTTTAGATAACATATTTCCCATACTCATTAAATATTAAATTGTGGTGAACATTCAAAATTTTTTCCAAAAATATTAAATGAATTTTTCTAAAAACATTTACTCTTAAAAGTAATATTCAATAATAGAGTCTTGAAAATTATATATAGGTTTTAATTAATAATATTTTATTGAAAATAAAACTTATAATAATGACAAAAAAATATTCATTATACATTAAATTTTTTTTTTGAAAACACACATCACTAAAACGTATAATAAAACTTCCTTTATAAAATAAGAAAATGGAAAATTGGGCATGGAACAAAAATCATCATTTAATGATAATTTAATTATTCTAAACAATGTCTGATTTTTATGTGGAAGAAATTCATTGAGGAATGCGATTTGAATAAAAAGTTTAATTTTATATATAGGTAAATATGTTGTATAATATAAAATCATAGGATGTAAAAAATAAAGCATAAAACTAAGTGTTTTTTGAAGAGGCCTTATAAATTAAAGAAATAGAGTTTTATTCAACAAAACACTTATATCTTTAATACCTTTCTAAATGAAAAAACAAGAAAGATAAAATATAATATGGATTAACAAATCCATTATAGTAAAATAAAACTTATGATAAAATAAATATCATCTTAATATATAAAACATAAAAAAAGAAATAAGTGATTAATTTGCAACATATCTCTGGGAAGAAAAATTGATATATAGAAATACTATTAGCATAATTTTTTAGCCTAAAATTATATAAACAAATGTATAATAAATATATATATATATATTAACAACTTATTTAATAACCTTATTCATACCCATAATATTTTATAAACTAAATTTCTTATAAGTTATTAGAAATATATTAACTAGTTATATTTTCATTTCTTCAATAGATGTTATTATATTTGATTACTTATTTTCTAATGGTGAAGTATATTATTTTTTATACATTAAAATTTCAACATTATAATATCTTTATATATACTATAATGTATTCATTAAAATTATTGTTCATGTTCTAATTTTATTTCATAATTATTTTAGATATGATTCTCAATGATGAAATCATTGATGACCTTGTTTTCGTAATTTTCACAAATCAGTTATGTTATCTTAATTACATGTTAGATATTACCGTTACCACTCCAGAAAACAATGGTGTTATTTATTTATTATTATACTTAATCACCAATGTTTATTTTTCTATTGATACACATGATATAAATTTATAGATTGTTTCATATAGGTGGTTAAACAGTACAAAATAAGAGAAATCTATAATATATGGGTTATTTTGGTTAAGAGAGTGTTTCATATTAAATATTATTATTATTTAAGAAGCATAAGTTTATTATTTATATGTTTATAATTTTGTTAATTATGTTATAATAGATTTGGATTCATAATGAAGTAATAGTGAAAAAATAAAATGTGTCAGTTTCATTGAGGTTGTAGTATGCATGTATGCATGGATGATTCATTCATTTTCCATATATTTAGAGGATGATATAAAATGGTTAAAAATTTAAGAAGATTAATAATGTTATAAATATATTTTTAATCCTTTTAATATTATTCTATAAACATTTTTTTAAGTAGGTGGTGAAAAATTGTTCTCAACCTTCATAGAGGTCGTGGTTTGTACATATGCACCATGACGTCTTCATCTTTGAAATGGTTTTGGAGGAAGGTATAAAATGATTATTACATCAGTATAATCAAATTTTATTATATTAATAATACTAATTTAATCATAATTTTATTAATATGGTATTTTTTAGGCACTGTAATATGAAAATAATTAGGAGAGAATAATTGATAACATTATATCTCACTTTGGATATTCTCCCTTAGGTAACACAAAAGGCAATGTAGCTTGGACTTTTAGTAATAATAATAATTATATGATATTATTATAGATTTTACAAAATATTAGGGATAATTCTTTGTCTGTAAAATTCTTTAGAATGGGTAGATAAATGTGGTGTATGTGATATCCATTTAAAAGTAAAGAAAATAACATTTTTATTTATCCATTAACATTTCATTGATGTAATGACACTATTAATGTGTAAGCGTCTCTAAATGTGGGAAATAATGATGTCTGGGTGATATAAGTTCTATAAAACCTCTAAATTGCATTTTAATTCATGTTTTAAACATTTTCATGTCTTTTTCCACATGTTTTTTATATTTTACCTTTTTTTTATCATAGTAACTATTTTCTACAAATAGAAATTTATATTTTATTAAAAATATAAGTTAACCCCTATTAACAATTTTTTGTGATATAAACCTAAATATAATATCAAGATAATCTAATTAAAATTTAAAATAATATAAAATTATGTTTTAAATATAAATATTTAATATATTGAAAAAAATTGTTGTTAAAAAATATTGTTTTCACCATTAATTGTTCTTTATCTTATATAACATTAATTACCAATCAAATCAATGATATTATATATATGTATATTTTTATATCTCTGTGTGTGTTTTATTTTTGTTTTTTTATGTTTAAAATTTAATTTAACTTTCATAACATAAAATAATAAATTATAAGTATTCATATAAAATTACACAACATTAATAAAACAATTCCTTGAAGTTATCCCTTTCATAATAATCATGATCACTAACTATATTCTTAGGAACCATATTTTTATGAAAAAGATATTTAAAATATATAATAATATAAACATCTGGATAAAAAAAATTAAACCAATTTTTCTAATTTAATTTCTACAAATGATGAATTTTTTTAAATATAAGTGAATATAGAGAGGTTTTAAAGTAATATATTACTAATGTTTAAAAACTATTAATCATGGGTTTTATAAATTAAGAATATTATTTATAAATGGATTATTTTACATTATAAATATCTATTTTTATATAAATATTGGTTACATAAACATTTAAATCATTCTTCTAATATGAAAATGTCCAATATATGAATGTATTAGAAAAATTGGTATCCTTCCATATTCATCAAAAATTAAATTAATTTAGAAAAATATATAAAATTTACCCTAAGATAATTTTTAAATTATAAATTAATAAAATAATTCCAATATGTAAAATTAAAATTATAAATTATATATATATATATATATCTTTTAATTGAATAAACAATATACCAAGAAACCCCACTTTTATTGTAAAATTCTATTTTAGAACATTAAATATTCTTATTCCTATTTTTATGCTTTTATAATTTATTAAAAAACATTATTTTCTAGTGGTTTTATTATTCATAATTTTTCATAATAATATTGATTTAATGAGTCAAAATTCAATCAAGTTCACTTTTATGTGTGCAGAAAGATATCAAACATAATATTTATATGGAGAAAATAATTCTGAAATCACAAGGTGTTACAATATCTTATTATCATTTTTCATGGAATTTTTAAATTTTTTCGAAATAAAATGATTTTTCTTATATTGTTTATGAAATTATTGAAAGTGGGTTTTTATGGTCTCTCATAACATATTTTATGTGTTTGATAATGCAATTTAATGTTTTTATGTGTTTTTATTAGGACTTGGTTTAAGGGGTGTTTTTTATGATAAAAGATGTAACTGATATAAAAATAATGATCGTTGAGTGTGATGTATAACTCCAATTAATTGGATAATTTTATTTATTTACCTTCATGTTTGTTACTCCAAATAATATATTGGAATTAAACAAGATGGTTATTCCTTCGTAAGTGTGATTATAAGGATAATTTATAAAGATACCTATACTATTTTCGAATGCTTGTTGTGATTTTTAAATAATGTTTTTATTTCATATGTTAATAACTTTTTGATCTCTTAATATTGATTGTGCTATTTTTCCAGTAAAATCATTGATGAGTTCTCATGTTTACTGAAAGTAACTATCATGGACCATATTTATCCTTTTATATTTTCTTAAAAAATTATTTCTGAAAATGTGTAAATTATAAGTTAATTTGAGGAGTACTAAATTTATTATTTTGATGAAATATATATAATGTGAAAAACAGATGCATCATTATGGATTTATAGTAATTTAAAATGTATTAATGAGTTTTCTTTCATTTAAATCCCTCATGGATCAATGTTTTGGTCATCTAGAATTTTCTATTGTTTTTCACAGGGCATGAGGATGTGCATTGATTATAGGAAGGTCAATAGAAACATGTATTGAATAAATAAAATGTTTCATGAATAATATAAAAAGTTAAACAAATGAATTTGTTTTTTGGAAACTCTGTATATTATGTGGATGCGTCCTCTTTATTAGGTAATGGTTTTCATAATTATCTAAAAAAAATATCCTAGAAATATAATAAATTTTATCCATTATTATCAATCATATAAATATTTGTTTATTTAGTTTTGGGGAATAATCATTGGTATTTTGGTAAATATTTAGTCATCTTTAGAGGTTCTGGTGATGTTAAAAGACATATTATAGAGATTCCAATTTATTCTTATATTATCACTAGATAGGTTTTTAGATTAACATGTTGCATTATGTAATCCATTTTTTTAGATTATTTTTACATAGAGGAAACATGTAAAATGAAGTAGTATTTTAAAAATATGTTGATATCCTTGTGAATCAGTAATATTGAAAAGTTGAAGTTGAAACATAATAGTTTGTGGCTATTTTCACTCAATTTGTATAGGTTATTATTGGTTTAAAACATGTAAGAGAGTGACCAAATTCACTAAAGAGGAACATATCTATTGTGTAAATTTTTATAAAATTGAACCCTATATATTTTGGTATATATTTAGACCTATTGTTATATAATTAATGGATGCATGATTTGAAGATGGTATTATAATATTATTGTTGTTCAGGGAATCATATGCTAAATTATGTTTTTTTTATCATTTTTGAAGTTGAAGTCAATAAGTGGTTCTCTATGATTATGATTACCAAGGTGGAAGATAACATTAATCTATGAATTTTACATCATTTAATGTTTTTTACTAAATAAATATTTTCCTAATAATGTTCACCTTATAATGGAAATGTATCATTATATAATTAAAAAATAAAGGGGTGGAATGAGTTCCCACCAATGAAGTAAATATTATTGGATTGTCCAAGAATGAAATAATTTGTTTTGGAACATGATAATAAAATAGAAATATTTTACTCTTGATTAAAATCATGGTGGTGAAGGGATTTTGTTACTTATTAGTCTTATATTTATGAGGATATTTATTGATGTGCTTAAAATGTGGAGATATAGTTTTTAATTCTTATATCATAAAGGAGAAGAAGCAATCTTGGTGGCATTAAATAGTGAAGAATCTATCAAATAAATATGAATGTAAAAAAATATTATTATTCCATGTTCTTATAAATATGCTAATAAGTATTCTATAGAATGTCCAATCAAGTATGAAATGTGTAATTAATGTATGTACTAGAAGATAGCACATGTTTTCCAATAAATGATTTATAGTAATGGTCAAACAAATTATGATAAGACAAATTTAAATTAAATTAATTATAATGATATTGAATCATGTGAAATTTCTTTTTCAAATAAAAATATAAAGGATGGAGATTAATAAATCCACAAGAATAAGGGTTTTGAAATATTTTTTCCCACTATCCCGAAAAATGATGGACTCTTAAATAAATTGGTTTTAGGTACATAACTTCTTTATTTAGATTATTCCAATTTCTTGGTTAATTTCTAATTTCATTACCGCCTCCCTCTAGATATACCCCTCTATTCCTAGAAATTAAAGAAGATAGATAATGATCCACGATCCATACATCTAGAATGCCCTAGGTTGGGTGAAATTAACCACTCACATATGGGAGATATTGAACTCTATGATAATAAATACTGGGAGATAGGATAAAAAGAAACCTAATAACTCCATCTTGTAATATAAAAAATAAACCCAATACCATCCCACAATGCATTAAAAATTTCAACATATATAAGTTAAATCCTCCAATTAAAATACCAAAAGACAATTCTTATAGTAGTGACTCAACAACTTCTCTCTCCAAAACAAAAAATGTCTACATTAGTCCGTAATATCCTACTATAAACATTAAAATAGATTTTATACATAGGGTGAGAATATGTAACATTCCGGACCTGGATACCAATAAATAATGCTACGAACCCAGTTAGCCACATGGACTCAAGAGGATCTCTCCAAATGCCATTGGATATAAATAAGTATTGAGGGCCAAGGTGAGTCCTTGGAGATACTGTGACCACATTACCGTATTATATCATAGTATAAGTCAATCATATTCAATAGAGGAAGCATATAAACATGTGGAAAACTATAAAGTACTTAAGATAGAAATATATAATAAATCCTGAACAGTCACATATTAAATGATGAAGATGATATATGTATCCAAAAAATATCCAAAATACCAATATGGAAACATAGTATAGTGTGATTCTATAAAAATACAAAATAGTACAAATGTGTCCCAGTAGCATCGCAAGCCTCTACTTGGTCCAATTCTCTCCTACTCCAAGGCAAAATCAAGAACTTGTCTTAGGGTATTTTCTTCTATCAACACCTACAACTATATAATCTTTTTCCCCAAGGAGGCCTAAACAAGATGTGAGATAACATCCAAGTAGTTAACCACATAGAAGTCCATAAATATCTAGCCCACATAACAGAATACTCAAAATATGTGTAGGTATACTTCAATGCAAGTGGGAATTCCCAAGGCATATAACTATTACAAAAACTAATACCAAATAGCCTTTTAGGGATCCTGGAAACATGTTACAACTACAAACAAGGTATCTAAAAGAAATATATGCAACATGTCCTCTCCATACATCCATCCATATCTTATCCACACATCCTAGCCATATAATGAAACCATATCCAAATTCCATTGCCTTTCTGTACATCCTTAGTGTCATATATCTCATAGCCATCCCATATAGTGAAGTTTATACAATGAAGGGACATATCCAAGGAGTCAAAAACCAAGTACTTCACATCAAGTCATTGGAGAATATTGAGGTATACTCGGTATAGGCAATAGTTGGAGTCCTAAAATCATGTGTATGAACATGTACAATAAAAATCCAATTAATCTGGATCCAATAATTATAAAGGCTTTAGTCATCCCACAGAATAAATGTAATAACCCGAAAAATCCATGTAAAATTTTTTTCCAAAATATATGGGAATTTTACGAGTCCGTGAAATCTGACGGTGCGCGATTCCGAGGCCCGGAGTTCCCAAAATGATCAGTCGACATTTTTTTAAGCATATGTTAACGTGCATAAGCAGTTTTCTTGAAAAGTAAAATAACACTTAAATGGTTACTCAGATCAAAAATCCGAGGGCACCATTGCGCTCAGGATGGCAGGTATACCCTAGGTGCAACTTATTATTAGTCGGTGCGGACCTCCTGTGAGAGAACCCAAAAATTGCATAATCGTAAATAAAATAATTAAATACATTATTTTATTTTAAAAATTCTTAAAACTCACAAATGTTAACATGGATTAGGAAACTGAGAACACCCTTGAACTCGTGAGGGTATGGTTTCTTTAAGAAGATACTAAGAGTGGCCAGTGCAGGCCACCCAAGAATGTTAGTTTTTTGCTACAAATAAAATACTTAAGTGACCATTATTTTATTGTAAAATTTATAACTACTAAACGGTAACATGGATTGAAAATCAGATAGTACCATTGGGTTATTTGAGGTGTTTTTCACCATGTAAGTGCCTAACATCAACCGGTGTAGGTCGAGGGTGACTGATAATAATTTTTCCGAACTTCTTTTCGAGTATGTTCAGAAAATGCGCTAGCAGTGTTTTATAAGTTTTGAACTGGTGTTTGGAATTAAAATTTGAGGGCACCATTGAAATCGCAGCACCATTTTTCTCTTAAGGAGACTTTCACCTTGACGGTAGTTGGCCAAGTGTGAAATATAGTTTATGAGTTTTTCGAGGAATTTATAAAATAAAATAAACTTCTTTTTATTTTATTTTAAGCTTCAATATGGAAATTTTAGGTGGGTTCCACCAGAACTAAACCTCCAGGTGGAATTTGGAAGTGGGGAACACCAGTCCATGACCTATCATGAGAGGTTAAGGTGGTGGGGATCACCCGAACCATAACCTCCCTTGAGAGGTAATGGTGGTGGGGACCACCCAGGATAAAACCAACCTTTAATTGGGAGAAACACTCAACTTCGACAATTAATGAGGGGTAGCCTCTTGACCTCCTCCAACATAATTGTTCCAACATATATACCATTAATCTTTCCAACAAACCACATCGTTGTGCCAGAGTAAATTAATTGGCCTTCCCCTTTTAAAATTAATTAATAGCATCATTGGAACTTAGGAAGGTTCTTAATAAATGAATTGTCATAAATTCCAACAATCATTGCCTACCTCTCCCACTCTCCTATATATATAGATCATGGGAGGAGGATTTGGGATAGCTTCACCAAACGACAAAGCACTGGTAAAGGGACGTGACACCCAACACTTGGAAGATTACGCACTCGAATGATGACTGTGTTCTCCTGAAGAAGAACGCTCTCCTGAAAAATAACACCCCCAACTTTGGCCATCTTCATCAGGACTTCCTACCAACGTGGAGCATCTTCCACGAGCCGACGCAACTCGAGATTGGAACTGTGTGTGGAGGGCGTGATGAACGATGATTCTCCTTCGTCTTCTTCCCGCGACCTCACCGACAACATCCAACAAATAAAGTTTGGCATTTAAATTTTATCTAAGTTAAATCCTTCCCATGTTCTACATATATCTCTAAAAACAAAGAACAAGGGTTTTTGTACTTCATACTTGCAAGCCACTTGATACCACCCTAATCACAGAGGTTGCGGGCCAAACCAACATGGCCCGACCCATCCGCCGATCTTGTTTATGGTAATCGTTGGCATTTCGCAGAAGAATTGTGGCGAAAAAGGTAGCGGAAGGCAAAGGCCGCGCTACACGGGACTCTCTGAACAGTGTCGCCCCCGCGGTGCACCGGTGCTCCTGACCGAACTGGTCGAGCTGCGCCGGCCTCTCGAGCCAGCCTGCGGCCTCCTTTGTGACGTCACTGGCCGAACCAGCCCTAGCCTTCAGGCTGAGCCACCTATGTGGGGACCAATAGACCGAACTACCACCACAGTCCACTGGGTCGGGCCCAATGGACCAGGCCAAACCTAGCAGGCTGATCCACCCAATGGGCCGGGTCAGACCCAGTGGGTCTGACAAGGTCGACCCAGAATGGGTCAGCCCAGACTGGTTGAGGACGAGTCGGTCCGACCGGGTCGGACCGGACCTGGGCCCAATACCGACCGATGTACATTCTTTTTCCATATCATTTTCTACTCACATTTGTTTAAATAACTGTCAGCAGCACTAGTATTCTTGGAGCACGATGGTCCCTTTGAGTATACCCCACCAGAGTTCGGGGATAAGTTGAGATATGATCAGGTTGGATCGTGCACGATTCCAACCGGACCCCAAGGACTAAAATTCTAATATCTCACAGACTGGGGCATCTAATTGATACGCCTTCAGTTGCGTTGAGACCACTATAATGTGGCGGACCTTTGAGTTTCTTCATTGTGGGGCTTCGTGGATATTGGAGCATCAACCAGTAGCTAGTGGAGAGGATCTACTCGGAATGAGTGAGCATTTGTGCGGGAACCTAGTAGCTGGCTGAGACCTAACGAAAGCTGACCATTTTACATTGAGTGATTTTACTAGCCCAGTAGGGAGCGTCATGTTGTCATGATAGACCCACATTGGAGAGTGCCATGGTGTTGCGTCAGACCCACGGAACTCGACAGTAGGAGTACCTCAGCTGGCTACGAGGGGAAGCACCTCTGTGTGAGTGCGGCAGACCCACAGTAGGGAGCACATCTGTGTGAGCATGGAAGACACACGGTTCTCGATATGAGGAGTACCTCAATAGTCCAAGGTTAGTGGGAAGCGCCTCTGTCTGAGCGCAGCAGGTCAACTGTATGTGATAGAGGAGGAGTTCTCTAGTAGCCGAGGCTTCAGATTGATACCATCCCTAGATAAAAATCCTGGGTGAGCTGAGTGAGTAACATTTTAATTTACCTCATGATTGGGACAGATTAGTTGATAACTTAGGTGCATGTATGAGAATATACCTAATTGTGGTTATCTGTTGATTTCTTATTTTTTGGTTTATCCTTGTTACATTTTGTGAGACCTTGAGGGTTTCGGGGTCCCTATTGAGTATCGTTATACTCACCCCTGCACGGGCTATGCCTGCACCTTGTTGTGTTGGTTGTAGACGATGGACAACGCTAACTGAGGCTGAGAGGACTAGGACTGGATGGTACCGGACGTGGACCACACAGTGTGACCATACATGGAGGAGATGGACAGACATGGGGTTTTGTGGAGGCTTTCTATACCTACACTTAGGTAGGATCTGTGGAAAGCGATCCAGGAGCTTCATTACACCATTTAGCTATTTTGTCCCTTTTTAGTTGTACTTGTACATTAATGTTGGGTTTCTATTTCCAGCCCCTATACTTTTCACCACTCCTTTTGTATATCATTTTACTTAGTGTTTTGCTTCTAGCTATACTCTGTTGTGTGTGTTTATATTTTTTAAGGCAATGCCTTCCCATTTTTAGGGATTTACGCCTTTGGTGCAAGTTTACAGCCTCGAGCCTATGGAAGAAGGGCTTGGGGTCGTCTCGGCACGGGCCCCGAGGGATGGGTTGTGACAAATTGGTATCAGAGAAATAAGTTCTACCGCAGAACATAGAACTCTGAACTTTCTTTTCTGTGAAGCAATAGTGTTAAGTGTACTGAGTGTGGTTCTCAGTTTAGGGAGTCTGGTGTTGGTGCGGCGGCCGACATATCCATACACCAGGACCCTGACTACATAATTTCAACTCAGGGCACGAAAACGCTGATTTTGTGTGTGTTTTAAACAGTTTTCATTATGTCTGCTCAACCAGGTCAGCTCACCAGGTATAACTTTTTACAGTGTCACATCTGTTTAGGGTGCCTCCGCGTAGACTGCCAGTTAGAGTTTCGAGAGAGTACTCGATGATGGCCCACCGAGCGAAGACGCTCCGGTGCAGGGCCCCCTTACAATATTGGCATCTTCGGGTGTTGTACCAGCAGCACCACTACCCATTGGGTAGTAGATTCCACCAGCCGCACTCGCTAACGGTGCATGCTGACTGAGAGAATTGCAAGAGTTCCAGCAGCAGAGGCCTCTGAGGATACAAGGTGAGAATAATTTCTAGGAAGTATAGGACTAGCCTGAGGAGGTGGCTGAGAGTTCTCTAGATCTTATACAGCTTCTTCAGGAAGACATGTGGGTATCTGAGAATTCATCGAGGTGTACCGATCGTTCCCAGTACTCAATGAATATGTTACGATCAGTTCATTGGGGCTCAAACTACCGAGCGAGGTGTGTTTTAGGACATATGATCTGGTATCTTTTCTCTAGATTCTAGAGATAACTTTTGTGGATTTAATGTTCATTGGTTGAGCGGATAAAACCAGTGAATGTTAGTAGTGGGATAGAATGAAATTGATGCTAGTTTCAGAGACTTGAGTGTGTAAAATGATTCAAGAAGATGAAGAGTTAAGGAAAGATGAATCTGCAAGGTAGTAGATGTGGAAGCAGAGCTAGGAGAGTAGAATTAGGTGGTGTACATTTCAACATGTTACAATCACCCTCCTTTGTAGTCCCCACATGGCTCAGGGAGATAGAGGGAAGGGGAAGTGAGTAGCTACATGCGGTCAAGGAGTGTGACCCAAGGGCTCTAGGAATGATTTGAGGTACGGACTGTGTCTACTATTAGCTGTTATATCAATAGACATAAGTACCCATCATTGCTTCCTTCCACAAATCTTGTCCCAGACCTAGAGTTTCTGGTTAAACCATTGACTTGACCCTCACATTTGGAGATACTGTTTGGAGGATACTCGATAATCACACTTATGCTGATGGTGTGATCTTACCCTTGAGGTGAGAGTTTCCGTTGGAACCTCTTTGTGGAAGCGTCGAGGCCTTATGAGGTTAGTTTGGGTATAGACTAGGAAACCACAGTTCATAAAAGAATGATTGTATTAGGAAAAAAGGTTGTGGTTTATCTACAACATTGGTATGAGGTTTTCCTTAGTCGGTGAAAAAGGGAATCGAGGCAGCATAGATTAAACTCATTCATAGGAGGGTGAAACCAATCACTCTTGAGTTGGCCAACCTTACCCTCGTGGGAGTAGGAGTATTGAGTTTTTAGTTCCAAACAGGAGTGACAGAACATGGGGACATCTTTTCAAAATATGTTTCAAGGATTAACTCACCAAAGGGGGAGGGATGTCTTCTTTGGCTGGATACTACCAGAGTTTTTTTCTAGACATCACCAGAGTTGTAGCTCCACTGTTAGGCTTGAAAAAGAAGGAGAAACCCTTCATGTGGTTGGAGAGATGCCTGCAGAACTTTTTGGAGCTGAGGTAGAGGCTGAATAATTCCCCCATCTTGAGGGTTCTAGAGGAATGTTTAGGGTATGTAGTCTACTATGATTCATTAGGGACTAGACTCGGGTGTGTCCTAATGCAGGGGAGATCTATGAACACATATGGTTCTCGACAGCTGAGAAATCACTAGTAGAACTACGCTACCCATGACCCGAAGTTAGTAGTAGTGTTCTTCGCCTTGAAGATGTGGCGACACTGTCTTATGGGAAAACGTTTTACTATGTACTCTAATCACAATATTCTAAGGAATATCTTATTTAAGAAGGACCTGAACCTGACGCAAAGATGATGGCTGGAGTTCCTCTAGATTTATGACTTCAAGATAGTCTATACTCCTGATAAGGGGAACGTTGTTGCAGATACACTCAGTAGGAGGTCTAGTATACAACTACTAGGAGAGTCGATAGAGCAGATGGATGTCTTACAGATATCTTTTGTGGATTGAAATGGAGTTGCATTTCTATAGTCTCTTATAGTCACTCCACCACTTCTTCAGTGAGTCCGGGAGGCGCAGCGTGGAGACGTTGACTGCAAGACTCGACGTGCCCAGATATCCACAGGGTAGGCACTTGATTGATTTTATGAAGGTGGGTAGCATGTCATCCTCTTCAGAGGATGTACTATGGTTCCAGTGTCACTTCAGGAGTATGATTGGAGGGAGTTCCACAAATATCCTTTATAGGTTCATCCAACAATGGGAAAGATGTATCAGGACCTCAAACGATAGCACAGGTGGCCAGGTATGAAGAAGGTAGTATCGGAGTTTGTCTCTTGATGACTCACTTGATAGAAATTGAAGGTAGAGCACTAGGTACTGGTAGGCTTGGTACAACCATTAGAGGTCCCAGAGTGGAAGTGGGATGCAATATCCATGTACTTCGTGACAGGTCTTCCACGTACATCTAGGGGACACGACTCGATTTGGGTGATCATTGACAGACTCACCACGTTGGCCCACTTCCTACCTATTAGAGATAAGGGTTAAGTAGAGAGCATGGTATGCCTTTACATGCAAGATATTGTGTGGCTACATGGAGTACCTTCTTCTATTTTCTCTAATTGTGATACACGGTTTACTTCCCGTCTATGGAAGTGGTTGCAGGAGGCTTTTGGGATGCAACTTCATCTGAGCACTACCTTCCATCCTCAGACAAATTGTCAAACTGAGCAAACCATTCACACTCTTGAGGACATGCTCTTTGCATGTTTCCTCAAATTCAGTCGCACCTGGGAGAATCACTTTCTATTGGTGGGGTTTTCCTACAATGAAAACTATCACTCTACCATAGGGATGGAACCTTTAGAGGTGTTGTACGATTGACCTTGTAGATCACCCTTGTGCGGGACAAACCTATGGGAGTCCACACTAGTGGGACCAGGGATGGTACGAGCTACCATGGAGAAGGTGTTGATCATCCAGGAGCAGATGAAGACTGCACTAAGTTGGCAGAAGTCTTATGCTGACAGGAGATGGATACCTCTGGAGTTCGAGGATGGTGACCATGTCTTTCTATGGGTCTCACCCTGATGAGGTCTACAAAGATTCTTCTAGGGAGAAAAGTTATCTTTGAGGTTTGTCGGACCATTCCAGGTCCTTAGTAGTGTAGGCAAGGTGGCTTATCGCCTAGCTCTTCCACCTCATTTATATCAGGCGCATGACGTCCTCCACGTATCTTAGCTGAGGGGATATGTGCACGACCCTTCTCTCATCATCGACCATGGAGAGATGTACGTCGATGATGGAGTGACTTTCATAGAGGTTCCAGTGGAGATTGAGGATCGACAAGAGCAGGTCCAATGTGGACGGTCGATACCTCTGGTGCGGGTATGCTGGTAGCACGAGAACATCTAGGAGAGCACATGGGAGTGAGAGGCTCAGATGCGTTCTCAGTACCCCCACTTTTTCCCTAAGTTATGTGTTGCAGCTTAGGTGAACGTAAAGCCCTGAGGTGGGGATAATGTAAAAACCTGAAATTTCCATGTGATTTTTTTTAAATATATGGGAATTTTATGAGTCTGTGAAATATGATGGCGCGTGATTTTGAGGCCCGGAGTACCCAGAATGATCCGTCGATGTTTTCATAAGCTTAAGTTAATTTGTGTAAGCACCTTTCCTATAAAAGTAAAATAACTCTTAAATGGTTACTCAGATCAAAAATATGAGGGCATTGTTGTGCTCTGGATGGTGGGCTTACCCTAGGCACGGTATTTTATTAGTCGGCGCGGACCTCCTATGAGAGAACCCAAAAATGGAATAATCGTAAATAAAATAATAAAATAAATTAATATATTTTTTAAATGATTATAACTCACAAATGGTAACTCGAATTACAAATATAAGACCACCACTAAACTCGTGAAGGTGTGCTTTCTTTAAGAAGATACTAACTTTGGCCAGCATGGGCCAACAGAGGAAGTTAGTTTTTGGCCGCAAATAAAATAATTAAGTGACAATTATTTTATTGTAAAATTCATAACTTCTAAATGGTAACTCAGATTGAAAATCCGAGAGTACCGTTGCATTTTTTGGTGTGTGCTTCACCTACTCAAATCCTTAACCTAGAATTTCACGGGTAGAGGCTTACTGATAATAATCTTTCCGAAATTTTTTGGGTACATTCATTAAACGTGTGAGTGGTGTTTTATAACTTTTGAACTGATGATCGGAATTGAAACTCCAGGGCACCATTGAACTCGCAGTGCCAGTTTTCGCTTAAGGAGACTTTCACCTCAACCACATTTGGTCAAGGGGGAAAGTTAGTTTTTTGGATTTTTGTGGAATTTATAATATAAAATAATCATCTTTATGTTTTTCCTTAAGCTTCCATGTGGAAATTTCAGTTGGCTTCCACCAGAACTAAACCTCCAGGTGGAATTTGGAAGTGGGGAAAACCAAACCTTAACATCCCCTAAGAGGTAAAGGTGGTGGGGATCACCCGAACCATAACCTCCCATAAGAGGTTATGGTGGTGGTGTCCACCCGATATGAAACCCCCATTTAATTGGGAGAAACCCTTAACTCCCACAATTAATAAGTGGGATCCTCTTAACCTCCTCCACCGTAATTGTGCCAACACACATACCATTAATCTTTCCAATGCACCTAATCATTGTGACAGTGTAAATTAATTGGATTTCCCTTTTTTAAATTAATTAACTGCATTGTTGGAATTGAGCACTACAACAAAACGGTTGTTTAGCGGAGGTTGTTTACCAGCGGTTCTAGGAACCTCCTCCAAACCTTTTGTAAAAAATGTTTCGCGGCAGTTTATAATAAACCTCCATGAAACATTGGTTTTTTAACACCCAACCCTCCTTCCCCCGTGACCCCGGCCCCCTACTTCCCCCGCGACCCCGGACCCCCGCTTCCCCTGACGACCCCACGACCCCAACCCTGGTGACCCCGCACGACCCCGGTGACCCCTGCAACCCCGCAACCTCGTGAACCCCGACCCCCCACAACCCCATAAGCTACACCGACTTCCCCTCTAGGTAGGATTTTCTTTATCCTTTAGGTTTTTTCGGTTTTACAGTAGGTAGGTTTTTAGTATATAGTTTAATATGGGATTCATATGCATGCGTATCCTAGAATCCTTTCTTATTATGGATTGATTTATCCATATCTGCCTCAATATCATGTATTTTAGATAGGTTAATATCTAAAGGAGTGTGAGATTAGAGCACCTTCAATTTTATTTCAATGATAAAACACTTTTTATTAGGTTGATAAAATTTGGAATCTCTCAACATTTAATGTTTTCATGCCACATGGGGAATATCCTCCTGTATCAGGGTCATCGACCATCCGGCTCTCTTGATTCACATCATCATATTCATTTTATTTGTCAACAAATATCTCAAATGTTGAGTATTTAACATGTTTTGGTCTCTTTAAACCATAGGTAGTTTCAAAAATAATGGGGTAATATCTAAGGTAGTATGTCTCAAGTGAGAGATATGGAAAGTTGGAATAAATTGTTCTGTTCACCCAAACCCAAGAAATGGTCTAGTTGTTCAACAATAAAGGTGTTGATCATGATCCCTCAGAACCATGTCTAAGGAATATCTGCATGTCCCATATTAGTAATCCCAACCCTCATTGTTGTATCGTGGAACTACATCATGGATGCATGGAATGTACTATCACCCTCTTTATTTTTAGAATAGAACATAATTTTGTAATGTCCCCTACATACCAAACCGTTCTAAGAAAATTGTCCCATAGGCTTGAAGAAGATTCCATGAATTCTATTTTTCACTATGAGAAAGACATCTATGAAGACCAAGAAAGTACCAAGAAGGGGCATTCTAATGGTGAATAGAGGTGGCAATGTGGTTTGAAAAGAATGATTAGAATATATAATTAATGTATTCATTTAAAATAAGTAAAGGGACACCAGAGTAGCCATTGAAATGGATATGGAAGAACCCATGAAAGTTATCTATGTTCCCAATAAAAATCATGTACTTCAATTCGAATATAGATTCAGACTACAAAACAATATCATGGTGGCTTGAAGTGAAACTATTCTAGATAATTTGAACTGATTCTATGTTTCCAAGACCATGATAGTTATACTATAAGGATTTCATTATGATTGGTGGGGGTGGTTAATGAGAGCCTCCACAATTATAATTTAATGAATGGTTCCATCCTCTACCACATTCCACCTTTTGGATGGCCTCTCATTAACCAATAGATACTCCATACACTATTTTGAACCATTTCATTGTGTTGAGTTTTGTTCACACCCTATAGCCCCTCTCACTCTCCCTTCCACATCTTTTATTATAAATTGCACTTAAATGATTATTTTACTGGTTTTTTTCATTATAGAGCGGTATTTAAAGGTGTAATGAGGCCATGAGGGATAGCCCTATATAGTGGGTCTGTAGGGATCTTCTAAAAATTGGTTGTGGATGTTGATTTATTTGGAGCTATCCTATTAGGATTTGATACTAAATATCACACCTTTCCTCGAAGCATATAATGTTATCTCTATGGGAGATTTCAGTCATGGAAGATAGTTCCACCTAAACCACATAATCAATCAATGTACTGATTGAGAAAATATCCAACCTACTATCAAAAGATTCTATTGAATGAGAATGGTATTAGTATTCCACTATTTTTAATGGTCATTCTTCACCAATTGGTCTCTATTTCTTATTGACTCAGGAATTCATAATGTATGTTTTAAACATTCCAAAATCATTCTATTATATGTGATTGTTGTACCCTGAAGTTTAAACATTTGAGAATCATTTTAACAATTAAATAAATTATGAAATTATATTTTTCTGCACCTTCCAATTTGGGTATGAATCTCTTTTGGATACCCCAAATACATAACATTAGATTCTCCTTTTGTATTGTCTTATCAAAACCATGGTCATTTTCATAGGATATTAAACTTTGTGACACAATGGTATAAACATCATGACCATAAAATTAATTTCCCCCTCCAAGGTATTATATGATACTAATAATCCTTAATTCACATCAGGTTCTATTTTGGAATATCTATGAAGACTAACCAATCATTAGTTCTATGTTTTTATATATAAAAATGTTATCAGCTAGAGGTCTAAGAACCAGGACCATAAAATATCTGAGTCAACCCTATGGATATATGCATTTGTGTGTCAAGATCTACATCCATATCATATTTTTATTCCTCTCTTATAACGCTATATATATCACAAACTTTTTTTCAAGGATACATTCTATTAAACTCTATACATAGATTGGTCTATGAACAATGAAATTAAACATAGTGTGAATATCCATGAGATTGTTTATATGATCATTGGACTATGAACAATGAAATTAAACATAGTGTGAATAGTCACTAGGCCACTCAAACATGGATAGTGTTAGATCACAAATTTTATACTCATGAACAACCCAAGGGTACTGTTTCATCATTGCATGGGAAAATTTTCTTAATATATAGTAAATTCTGCATGACCTCAATCTGGTTATTGTATAATAACTTTATTAGCTATAAATATGTTCATGAGAGTCAGATATATAAAATATCTCAATATAAACATGTTCCCCTACCCATGAATCCATGGTATGTTAATGATGTCCCCTATCATACATAGGATATATTTCTACATGATATATTTCACCAGAGGCTTATTCATCAATGTACTTATATTTATATTCAGTCCATATATTTAAAATTCAGTCCATTAACTTCATGAATGTATGAATTGGAATCTCATCATGATTGAATTTTTTAATGGTTATTTCCTAAGGGAATGAATGTTGAGAAATAGACAGAGCTCATGTGACTTTTTATTGGTGAGAGATCAGTATGGGAGTATGTCAATAACCTTTCAAGGTTTTTTATATATTCTCCAAAGATATGGGTCATAAATTATGAGAAATATCATTTCATTGGTGATGTTCTTCGCCCAGACCTTGGTACATCTCTAATTTCTTTGGGAATAACATCCATTTTAGGGGTTGTCACCAGGGACATGTGAATGGAAGCTAAGTATTCTTGTAAATCGATGGTTGTTAAATCCTTAGTTTTATCAGGTATGAAACAAATTAATAGTGGGAATGAAGAGAATCCAATGTTCAAGGAGTAGAGGCAAGATGATCCATAACATGATGACAAGGCCCATTCTTATAGAAATAGTTCGTCCATTTTGTGCTTCTAGTTTAGGGACTTTGAGGAATTTTGAGAACCATTTCTTGATATATCATTGAATTTTTCTCTATTAGGGAAATTTTGTTCATCATTATTTGTTTTTGATGATGGGTTAATAGAATATGTCTCATTTTTGATTCATTGTATTTTGTGTAGGCTCATTGTGATATACATGGATAAAAGCTGGATCACATTACCGAGGAACACACCTTAGTATGTTAACGGTTTGAATGAGTTTTTAGATTTTTCAATTTATAATCTATCCTTTGAAAGGAGAATAAAATTTCCATGTCATAAATGTAAATTTAGAACATGGTTGAAGAGAGATGAGGTTTATGAACATTTAATACTAAAGCAATTCCCTGCTCAATATTTGTATTGGATGTGGCATGGAGAATCGAACGTTACAGAAAGATTGAGCACTGATGTTAATCCGTATAATGAGGTCCCAAGTTCTTCGAAAATGTAAAATGAAATGAAAAACATAATAAATGATGCATTCGTCACTACAAGACACCACTATCAGCATCGAAACATATCAGAACAACCAGAAGACGATGCTACAAATTCCAATGTGACAAGTGATGTTTTTGAGATTGTAACACAGGCAGATCAAGATTGTAACATATCATTGGATCCTCCTCTTGATTCTGTGGAGCCAAATGTAAGAGAAAACTTCACTGAGGAAAATGTGTTTCATGATTTAGTTGATGATGGAAATCAAGAGTTGTATAGTGGGTGTTTGAAATATTCAAAGCTTTCATTTTTACTGAAGTTGTACCATATCAAATGTCTATGTGGAATTACAAATAAGGAAATGTCCATGATATTGTAATTGATTCGTGATGCATTTCCTGAAGCAAAAATATCAGAATCTTTTTATGATATGAAAAATGTTGTTCACAAGCATGGTCTGAATTATACAAAAATAAATGTGTGTCCCAATGATTGTATGCTTTATTGGGGAGATGATTCAAGTAGAAAGAATTGCAAGAAATGTTCTTCTTCTAGATGGTAGGAAAAGGGTGATTTTGGAAGTATGAATGAATATAATTTCATGGAGAAGAAGAAAAGGAGAACACCTACTATGGTTTTGTGTTACTTCCCTTTGAAGCCTCGATTGCATAGATTATTCATGTCATTGAAAACCGCCGAACACATGAAGTGGAATTCTATAGATAATAACAATGATGGGTTAATAAGACATCCACGAGATTCCCAATCGTGGAAGACATTTGATTCATTACATCTCGATTTCTCAGCTGATCCTAGAAATGTTCTATTTGGATTGGTTGCCGATGGATTCAACCCATTTGGGACTATGAGTACCAATTATAGCATTTGGCCAGTTGTTTTGATCCTTTATAATCTGCCTTCGTGGATGTTTATGCAACAAACATCATTTACCCTTTCGATGATTATTCTTAGAAAACAAATTCCTAGAGATGATATTGATGTATACTTGCAGCCTTTGATTGAAGAATTGCAGGAGTTATGAAGCAACGGTGTTGGGACATTTGATGCTTCTTCTAAAACAATGTTCAAAATGCATGCTGCTTTAATATAGACCATTAGTTAATTCCCTGGGCTTGGGAATTTATCTGGTTGTAACACTTACACAGGTTTGTCTTGTCCCATTTGTAACATTGATTTTGAGCCCAAACGGCTACCTCATAGTAGAAAATGGTTCTTCTTGTGTCATAGAAGATTTCTTGATGCATCTCATAGATTTCGCCTGAACATAACAAAATTTAATGGTTCAATTGATCATAGACCACCTCCAAATTTGTTAAATGGTTTTGAAATATTGGCACACCTTGAAAATGTTGAAACAGAATTTGGGAAGGTTCATCATTTGAATGATAGAGGAAAACAGCTCCAACGTCTATCGTTAAGAGAAACCAGAACGCAACAATGGAAGAAAAAAAGTATATTCTTCAAACTTACGTATTGGGAATTTAATTTTTTGTGGCATAATCTTGATGTGATGCATATTGAGAAGAATTTATGTGAAAATTTGATTTTCACATTGCTTAATGCGCATGCAAAGTCGAAGGATCATCTCAATGCTCGCAAATACTTATAAGCAATGAACATAAAACGCGATCTCTGGCCAGATGAGAATGGAAAGTATCCTCCGAAAGTTTTTGCAATGAAAAATAGGTATAAAGATATATTCATTAGAATGTTAGAGAATGTTAAGGTATCTTATGGGTATTCAAGTAACATCTCAAGGTTTGTTGACTTGAAGAATCGTAAGTTACATGGATTGAAAAGCCACAATTTGCATATTTTGTTACAAAAGTTACTACCATTGGCATTGAATACATCATAAGAGGAAATAATTACTGGTATTGTACTACAGTTCTACACATTTTTCAGAAAACTATGTGAGAAATCTCTACATCCATTTCAGCTTGACAACCTTTAGGAGATGTTTTTATTGACCCTTTGCGCAATAGAGATGATCTTTCCTCCATCCTTTTTTACTGTGATGATGCATTTAACTGTGAATTTGGTTGAGGAAGCTAAATTTGGAGGCCTCGTTCATTATCGATAGATGTATCCAATTGAGAGGTACTTTATTTATATGTTTTCCAGTTAAGTAAACAATTTTTGGTACTTAATTAAATGCAAAATTATGTTTATTTTATTTCACACATATCTTGAGAATTTGAAATCATACGTGAGAAATAAAGCTAAACCAGAAGGCTCAATTACTGAAGGCTATGTGGCTGAAGAGTGTCTTACCTTTTTTTCTCAATACTTGGATGATATTGAGACAATATTTAATCGAGTTGGACGTTTTGACGACACATCGACTCAATTTCAAATACATCAGAAATCCAAAATATTTCCTGTTATTGGCCGATCAGTTGGGAGGAACTCAAATGTGACACTGACTGAATTGGAATTATTATTGGCACATAGATATCTACTGTTGAATTGTGAAATTGTAGATCCATTTATTGAAGAGTTGAGGATACAAACAAAGAGACGAATTAGAGGACAAAAATGAAATGAGAAAATATAACGAAAGTTGTTAACAAAGAGCTTGTATAATGGTTTGCACAACGTGTAAGTTCATAAATATTTCAATAAATATGAATATTAGATTGAAAAATACATTTTGTAAATCTAATAAAGTATATTTCTTTTTTTTAGATCAAGAATACTGATACTCGGGCAGTGGTATCCAAATATTTGATGTTTCTTGCAAGAGGTCCTCTAAAAGAAGTTATAAAGTTCGACGCTTATAATGTGAATGGCATTAGATTTCGTACAGTCGATCGAGATGTGGGTTTGAGAACACAGAATAGTGTTATATTTACATTTGATGAAGTGGAATACTATGGAAAGATACATGATATTATTGAATTAAACTACCACATAAATTTTTTGGTTGTTTTATTCAAATGAAAATGGATCGATATTATCCGAGGCGTTAAAAGAGATTCCGTTCAATTTAATTTTGTGAACTTATCTCTCTTGATGGATGTTGGTGATCGTGAACTGCATGATCCATATATCTTAGCATCACAAGCAAAAATGGGATATTATGTGAATGAAGTTTCCGATGAAGGGTGGAGTGTAGTTTCTCACGTAATACAAGAGATTTGTATGATATGGGTGATGAAGTGGAAAATTTGACCTCTGAAATTGAATTTAATTAGCAACAGGAAGAAGAATTATTTATCCATCATGATATTGAAAATATTATTCTAACGAGGATGAATGAAATGGATGAAGTAATGGAACAGAAAACTGACATGATTGAAGGGAGAAATGATTGTATGTACAATTATTTATTTATTCAGCAACCACTTGTTTCATTTCTACAATCATTCATTATCATTGTTATATATATTTTATCTGTTAGTACTCCATCTGTTATCAATTTTAGTTTTTTTTCTACATAATTTTTTTAAAATATATATTCTGAACTTAATTTTATTTTATTAAATGATAGGAATGCCAAGGAAGAAGCGTTACATTATTTCATCCAGTTCTGTGTCATATGACTATCCATCTGGATCCCTCCCCACGACTTCTGATGTACCAGCTGCAGACACCCCTACACCATCTCCCCCTGCACCATCTCTCACACCATCTTTGGATGTCCCAGTAGAGGATGAGTCGTCGACTCCCCCTTCAGGAGCATCAAAAGTGGGGCAGTGATGCACCCCTTCCAGTTCATCCCATACATACTGGAGTGTCACTATCATAGGTACAAATTTTAATTAAATAAATTTATTGCATTTTGTTTATACTAATTGTTTTCCAATTGAAGATGAATAAAATGCAACCGTGGAGAAAAGAATAAAAAGATCAGATGTTTGGAATCTGAATGGCCAGAATATTGTTGTGCCATTTGATTCTTATGGGGTCCCTACGGATGATGCCGCGGGGTTTCTTTGCCAGATTCTAGGCCAACTGGCAGCGAAGCCCATTTCCCTTCCCATTTCATATGACTATTGGAGACATATGCCTCCAAGGTGGAAAAATGAAGTGTTTGATTCTCAAATCAAGGTAAATTTATTACATTATGTTTTAATTTAATGTCATGTTACTAATATGTTCAAAATGAATTTCTGTATATAGATGTTCATAAACTTTACCATTGCTGATGTGATAGCACAGAAGTGGACGTTGAAAAATCTAGGTAATTAGTGGAAAGATTTTTAATGGAGATTGTGGTGTGATGTCAACGATGCTTCATTAACCATGCTGCAAATGTATGAGAAGCTACCCAGTGGGGCACCAAAAGAGTAGTGGAAAGTGTTTGTTGACAGGAATCAGGATCAGAAGCGGATGGTATTGAAATATATATATTATTATATTATCCTCATTTTACATTTATACATGTATATGAAAAGGACATGACATTCAATACATCAGTATTAAATTTAATTTTATTTATTTTAGTATCTATCAAGATAGAATGCGTCAAACCGAGCGAAGCAAGTCATCCCGCACACTGCGGGCTAAATTTTTTTCTACAAATCAAAGATCATTGGTAATCATATAATTAGTTTATATATATATAAGACAATATTATCTGTTTAATATATTGAATTGTTGATTTATATTTGATTAATGTAGTCACATAGTTTAGGCCATGAAGCATCAAGAACTGAACTGTGGTTGGATGTTCACAAGAAATCAGATGGATGTTTTGTTAATGAGCCTGCTAAAGAAGTTGGGGTATGAAGTCAATTTTTTATCATAATAAATTCTTATCAATTTTTACTGTGTTAATATATATTGATATTTGATTTATAGGTCAAAATTAAAGAAATATGGGATGCCAATCCTACGCATTCCTACTCTGTCTCCCATGATGACCCGGTTGCTAAAGTCCTTGGGAAGGAACATCCTGGGAGAGTTCACGGTGGGTTTGGGACCCGTTCCATCTGAGGTTTTTAGCAGGCCACTAGGGATATCTTCTATATCTACTCCTAACTTTAGTCAACCAGGAGATTCTAAAAAAGAGATTGTTTCTTTACGAAACACTGTTCACCAGCAATGGGATCAGATATCTGCATTGCAGAAAGAGTTGACAGAACTACGTCAGTAGATGAGTAGATATGTCCCCGGTGGGAGTGCATCGATTGGTGGTATGCAGGTAAATCACAGAAAATTAGAATCATTTAGTTTTCTAACTTCCATTTGTTTTATGTTTTAATATAAATATGTAACCGTATTTAATTTTCAATATAATGTTCTTACAGGTGACAACACAAAGTGGAAATGAAGGTGGAGAGGGTGATGATGCATCATCAGACCCTGAGTAGTTGTACTATTGATGTGTTGAACAAAAATGAAAACAGTTGGTTTGTATATGTAACATTTGTGGCACATAGTTTCCACCACACATTTTCATGTCCTACAATTTCCTTGATTTCTCACGTTTCTTTTTATGTATTTTATTGATTTCTGATGTTTATTTTTAAGTCTTCATTTCTCTAGTTTGGTATACATCATTCCATTTAGGTTTGTGTTTGAATTGGTAGTCGAGAATTTGGATGACTATGAGTTAAACCCATTGTTGATGTGTTGAACCAATTGGGTCATTTCATAGTGATCAAGGCGATAGTGTTGTGGAAACTTTAGAGAGCCCATTGTTGAAAATGTCTGATTTAAGAGTCAAAAGTATCTAAACATGCTCTATCTCTTCTAAAATGTCATGAGAATGTTCTAAATCAAGGGTGGTTCACTAAGATATAGGTGTGATTGAGGGGGGATAAATTAGCATAAGTCCATGAATATAGGAAAGAATACTTTATAAATTAAAATATAATCTCGAAGACGGATTTCGACTTGACGCACAATTGGTATGTTTTATAAAAACTTGAATTTTAAGAAAAGAACTTCTACCAAATACATCAATATTTGGATGGTTACAATGGACCATTTCCAACCATAACTGTTTTGATCACTGAACTGTTACCGCATGACATGAACTGCATTCCAAACACAATTTCCACTTAATCATGGTCATTCTGGTAATTAATACCTATCATTATATACCTGAATTATTTATATTATGATTCTTAAATCCATTTTTCGATTCATTACAAGCTATCCTATCATGAAACGTAAATTACTGGAATTCCAGAACTTCCATCTTTACTATTCATGACTATTCTTTCTACAGCCACTCTCCCAAAGGTTACATTTTCCATGACCTATGTGATTCTCCCCACCATAGGATTTTAATATTCATCATTTTAATAAAAATATGAATCTATTCCCCCTGAAAAACACTCTGTTCACCACTAAACATGGTTTCTGGATGTGAGTCATCATAATTATACCATGTTCCATCACGACAATCCATCCTTGGCATACGCTGAAGCCTCATATGGAACTCATATTCCATCTTTGAACAACATGTGGTTCACTTCCTACCACATAGATTTACATCATCCACTTAATAATAAATATAAATGGTATATTCATAATCACATGTATTATTCAATCATCATTCCATGCGCACACATTCAATCAACATCAATAACTACATCTTGAACATTAACCCAGATTGATGATGTTATAAAACTCGATCCTCTTACATAGTCATCCATAGGACTAGGATAACTTATCTTTTCTACTACAAAATTTGGTCTACATCACTCACCACAATGTAGTTAATACCTAACCTATATTCCAACGTAAAAAGATGTCAACTAAGACTCACTGGAAATATCCACATTCCTATAAAATCTATATCCCAATGTAACTCTAAAACTATTCCCACAATAGGATTTTTTATAACAATATATTTCTAATGTGTTATTTAAGCTATTTCATCGGTTCAAATTTATTATAAGTATTAAGGATGGTTTCTAGGCCACAAAACCAAAAAAAATACATTATATAAATGGGTTGGTACTAATATAACTACTAAGTCATCAATTATCAATTTTTATAAGTAGAGTGGAATTGATATGGATGATCTATCCTAAGAAAGTGAAGTTATAAGATATAGTGGAATCCAGTTTGGGATGTTAAACTGTTGTATCAATGGAGTTTTATCTTCCTAGTATTTACTATTTAGGATATTGTATAGATCAGTATGATGAATGTGTTGCAACCTTTGATTGTTTTTTCTGGTTTTATTTGTTTTTTTGGGCAGTGGTGCAGCAGAATCCATGAATGATTTTTTTTATTTTGGGCAGCTTTTCTCTGCGGTTTTAACCACCAAGAAATGTATACTGGAGGGAGTTTAAACTTCCGCTAAAAGAAAAATAAAATTTGCATTTAGCGGAGGTTATAACCGCTGCTAAATATAAGCATTGTGGCTACCTCATTCAGCGGTGGTTTACCTTAATTTTGTGGCGGTTTTACTGCCACTGGAAATGGAGTTTATTCACGGAGGTTATAACCTCCGCGAATAAAGTGATATACAGGGCTCGAAAAAACACTGCTAAATTTAGGAAAACCGCCACGAAATGAGGCACCTACGACGCTTTCCTAAAACCGCCACTAAATGTTAAAAACTGCCACTAATATATTGCTGACACCCTATTAGGCGGCGGTTTTTGTAAACTGCCACTAAATGGCGATTCTGTTGTAGTGGAGGAAGGATCCTAATAAATGAACCATCATAAATTCCAACGATCGCTGCCTGCCTCTCCCCCTCTCTTATATATATGGATCTTGGGAGGTGGATTTGGGGCGGCTTCACCAAGTGAAGAAGCGCTAAAAAAGTGATGTGATGCCCAAAACAAGGAATATTACACTCTCTACCAAAGAATGTGTTCTCATGATGAAGAACGCTCTCCCGAAGAAGAACAACCTCAACTTCGACCTTTTTCCTTACGACTTCCTACAAAAGTGGAGCATCTTCCATGAGTTGAAGCAACCCAGGAAAGGAAGTGTGCATGTTGGACGCGACAAACGACGATTCTCATTCGTATTCTTCCCACGACTTCACTAACAATGATTGACGATTAAAGGTAGGGGTTTAATTTTTATCTAAGTGTGATCTTTCCCATTTTCTTCATATCTCTCAAAACAAAGAACAGGGGTTGTTGTGCTTCATACTTGTGAGCCGATTGATACCACCCTAATCGCGGAGAGTGCTGGCCATACCAACATGGCCATTCCCCTCTAATGATCTGATTTATTGTAATCTTTGGCATGGAGACGAAGAAACGAGGTGACGAAGGCGGCGGAAGATAAAGGCCACGCTACCCATGACCTCCATGAACTACGCCTTCCCCTGTGGTGCATCGGTACTCCCGGCCGAACCGGCCAAGTCGCGCCGGCCTCCTGATCCGGCCCACGGTGTCCTTTACAGCATCGCTGGCCGAACCATCTTGGTGTTCCGGGCTATGTCACCCAAGTCGCACCCCTCGCAGTGCGGGCTGAACCGGCCGCGGCCTCCAGGCCGAGCCACCTTGTAACGCCCCGACCCGAGCTACCCAGAGTCGGTGCATTACTTCGTAACATTGGAATGATCACAAAAGATCAAGTCTCGAAAGACCGATTAGTTTAGTAGCCTTAGAAACACTAGATACATTAATAAATGTACATTACATCATAAGGTGAAAAACTACAACATCCTCTCTTCATATCCCTTTATATTATCCCTACAAGTCATTCATAATATACTTCTTCACATCCTGGAAAAATTAAAACATTGAAAGGGGTGAGCTCAGATGCTCAGGAAGGATAACAACATAGCGGAAGCTTCCATAAGTAAACATTAACATTTAAGTCAATGTATAACTAAAACAAAAGCTTTTTAAACTTGAACTTTAGCATAATATGGAAAAAGTAAAATGAAATAATTCCATTTACTTACTGACTTGGATATTCTACTAGTCGATTAATCACATGAAATATCATTAACCACTTTCATAATGATGGAATGCATAATTCCAGACTATCATAACCGCGTAGCCAAGGCCTCGTGCCAAGGCCACAAATAAGATTTTTTCAAGGCCTCGTGCCAAGACACTAGTTTGTCTCATGAGACCTTCCGATGCATCGAGGAGCTATAGCGGGCTCCACCCGTCACTTATTAAGTCCAATGCATTCCTCATATGAATAGGTTTAAACATATCATAAACCATAACATAATCATATCACATAAAACATGCATAAATGAAACATAACATTTCCAAATTTCAATCACAAGATATTAATATAACACATTGATATAATAAAAACACTTTAAAAACCATTTTCAATACCAAAATAAAATAAAAGTAAAACATGGTATTTATTTTTCTTTTAAAAAAAGGTATGGCTTGTAGAGGAAGTCGACACTCAAATAATGGTCACGGCGGCAGAGAAGTCGTTGTCGCTACATACGTATGACAAAAACATCCCCTTTTTTCATTTAGTAAACGCTTCGTATAAAAATATTCCTTTTGAATAAACGTAAAAGTAAAATGGGTTTATACACCGTATAAAAGAATGTTGTGTATAAAACCAAATATGCCTCAATGAAAGGAGATTGAGATGAAGTCCTTAAAAAGAACATTTTTAAAATAAAATAGATATATTATGTGTATTCACTATAGGTACACATAAAGAAAGTAAAAATACAAAATAGGACATAATAATATCATGATATAATTTGAAAGTAGGAGATTAACCCAAAGAATGGAAAATTGGGTGAGGAAGTTCCCTTACCTTGCGTCCTGTCCTGACTTGACCATTCTTTAACCTCCTGAATAATAAACTAGAGTTAATTCATATTTACTTAAGAACATTTTTCATGTTCATTATTCCTTTTATATCCCTTATTACCATGTTATGAACATTATGTAATTTTTTAAGTTTGTAAAGGTCATTTTGTCGATCTTATGTACTTGAGTCAAAAATAAAATTCTTATAATTACAAGTTGTTCATGTGGTGATATATCCATTATATCCAGAATTATATTCATGATATATATCATATATCTCATATATTTCCAGTATATAAATGCATTTATAATATTCCATAACGTTTAGAGATAAGAAATGAAATGCACCGTTCATGGAGACGGTAAGCTGTACGTACGCATGAACGCTAATTTCATTTCTATTTCGTATTTAATGAAATCATAATGATATAAAGATATATTATAATTCCAGTATATCATCATATATAATATCATTTACTCCATCCTTTATACATCCCACATATGTCATTAACGATTCAAATCATTTTGAGGGGGCGGTAGTCCGCACTTCCTAAAATGAAAATATCGTGTTTACCCATGATGGAAACAATAAAGGTATGCCATAAATGAAAAATAAAGAACCTTAAGTAAAACATAAACATAATATATATCATTTATAAATAGAGTGACATCTTAATGGCCACCTTTGAAGGTGTTTTATGAGTGTTGAACAATCATCGTTTCGTGAGGCAGAAATTCGCCATCCACAGAAACCGTTTGTTTTTTAGCCATTAGATGTAGGTGTGTGTAACTGTATCTAGAATACTCATTATAAAAACATCCTAGTATATTGAGGATACTGGTTTTGTTACAAAAGAAAGGAATAAAAAGAGTTATGGTTTTGGATAAGCAAAATAAAACAAAATAACATAAGAGAAGATATTACCTTAAAATTGGGTAACTCTTTTGATTTGAGCCAAAAGCTTCCTTGGGAAGAATTATACCCAAAGTGAGGCTTCTAGGAGTAAGGGAGGGATGTTGGGAGAGTATTTGGGCAGAGTTTGGCCGAGCCAAAAGGATTTGAAAGGGTGATTAAGGTGGTAGTGGTGGGGGCCTTTTATAAGTGGAGAGGAGGGGCACTCTTGGAAAGTAATGAAATATTACTTTATTATACAATGATTTTCAGATTCTAAAGGTCCCACACTTCTATAATTTGAGGATAAGGTGATAAGGGTTCTAAATCTACCCATCCAATAGTATTTGGACAAGTGTAAGCCTTGGATTTTACATTATCTTTTCATTTTATTTAAATTGTTAATTAATGTGGAAATCGCTGCATCATCATGGTGTCATAAATAATTTAATTTATTTAATGTCTAAAAATTATAAAAAAATTATGATGATGTAGGAAATATTTTTATCTCTCTAATTAATATTTATAGTCAAAAATATGACTTGTATAACCCCATTTAAAAATTGTTTTAGTAAAACATTTCATGTTTGTGTCATTTTTTTACTTTAACATTAAATAAAAGGTGTTCATGTCATTTTCCAACTAAAGTGGCTCCATGGGGTCCCCAAGTTGACCCATGGATTTTATTGGTCGGCCATGGCACATCCAATGAGGGTAGGACATGTGTGAAGCTCATCTCGTATTATTAAAATATTATTTTTACCTTAAACTACACTAATTACCTCTAATCGTGATTAAGAACTAAAAAGTTACTATTCACCAAAAAATTATTTTAATCTCATTGAACCACATTTTACATCCTAATGACAACCATGTATGTCAGATTTTTGAAAATCAAATCATAGAAGTGGTAATGTTTCATTTAAACGAAAAATCAGTTTTTTAACTACCACTTAGTGGTTTCACTATTCATCAAAAATTGAAGTTTTTCAGAAAAATCCCAAAAATTTACCATAAGCTATATTTGATATTCCGATTTAAAAAATGATGTCTATTTTACAAAATTCAAAACATATAAGTTGCATTAATTAATTTTATAATTAATTCCCGCTGTCACAACAAATAGCGTGTTTTTAAGGAACACTTTATATCAAAAGAATGATAATTGTTCATGCCCAATTTCAATGTTAAATTAATTATAATGAACACCATTGGATAAAATGGTAAAAATATATTCTAAAAATACTTTAAAACCACTCAATAGTATAACTTATCACTATAAATTATTTTGATTAAAAAATTTGTTTTAAGTATTTTTCACTATTCATAAAAAAATTGGAAGTCCTCAGAAAATTACAAAAAAATCGACTTCGAATAATTTCGATATTACGAATACAAAAATGAAGTCCATTTTGAAATATAAAATTTCTCTAATTTTAAAAAGTGGTTATTACTATTCATAACGGCTACTTTGATTAGTCGTAGTGTGTTAGAACTCGAAGTTGCGTAAAATGCAAGCTATTGCATTATTAAATGAGAAGTGTATCATGGAAGCTCGGGGTGTTACATTCTCCCCTCCTTCAATAAATTGCATCCTCGCAATTTGAAATTTTTCTTTGAAAATAAAATTTTGAAAATAGAAAGTACCTTTGGGGAAAACCCACATAAAAAATAAGGTTAATAAAAATATAACATTAAAAGAACGAAAGATATGTACAAAGGTCACCCGAGATAGACCATACAAGGATTATATGAAAATATGGATATGGAGGAGAAAAAAACCATCAAGGTCTATTGGAGAGTTGTAGAAAAAAGGATTCGGAGAAAGTTTAACTACAAGAAATTCACAAACTTGTGATTGGTTAAACGATCATTGATTTCCCAGTAGGAAAATTTAACCGAAAATGTTTTTGATTTAAGTTACCTTTTATAAAGTTGAGGAATTTATTTAAGAGATTTACTAAGAACGTAAGGGAATATACATACTTGTTATGTATACTTTCATTCTTTAATAAATGTTTACCACAAACCCATCTTTTACTTCAAAATGTAATAGAACTCAAAAATATTCTATTTATCCTAATTGTATAAGGTTCCAAATATCAACACATACCATTTAGATTAGTAAAACTATTTTGTAATAACCAGAGACTTCCTATAGGCTAGTGGTAGGTAATAAAGGATTGTCGCACTATGGTTGTGGGTTTGATTCCTACATCTTTGTCCGACGCGACGGGTTATGCCCCACACTGCAGGTTGTCTTTTTCATAAAACTATAGTTTTATAATATTCCAAAAATAATCTTCAGAAATGTTTTAACCTTAAACAATACTATCCAAAGTTCAACTTAATCCATTCTAACCTTTATAGTTATCCAAAATACCTCTGTCCAGACTTTCTCTAAAAGGTCTCTAAATTCCAAAATCAATTGTATCAGATTCCCCAAACAAAGTAAAGTTTCTCTTATTGTCACATACTAAGAATATGATTACCCTCATCATATTAAAACCTTACTGAAACAACAAGTACTGCAGTACATTCCTTATATATATATCACATTATTCTAATAACCAGAATATAATCCATGAGTCCAAAAGCACCAATACATTAATTATTCCGCTTCAACTATAGTAACAGCATAAGACTGTCTTTGATCCCTTGGCCTTTTCTAAGGTAAGTTTCCCTGATGATTAGGACATTCATTTTCATAATGCCCCATTTCTCTACAATTGTAGCATTGAACATTGATTGCCTCTTTCTTTCCCTTGCAATCACGCGCCTATTGACCTTTTTCTCCACATTTATAACAAACTCCTATTCCGTTTAGGAAAGTACCAGGGTGATTCTTCCCACAATTATCACATAATGGAAAATCCTTATTTCCATTTTGCCCTTTATCTGTCTCTTGTTCCACTGTTCTCTTCTTCTCTTGCTTTACTTTGTTGTCATAAGACTTAGAGAATTTCTTTTCTGTCTTGATAGCACACGAGACAATATCATTGTATGATGAGAAGGATTGTGATACTAAAGCTCAACGGAGAAATGGTTTTATCCCATCAAAGAAATGATCAATCTTACTCTTTGGGTTATGTATATAATCGGTAGCATGCCTTGGTAACCTTTTAAAGTTAGCCTCATACTTTGCGACATTCTCATCCTCCTTTTGTCTCAGACTCAGAAATTGCCTTTCCATATCTGCTCGATGGTCGTGCAGAAAGTATTTTTCTACGAAAATCTCTTTGAACTCCCTCCATTCCATATTCGATACTTCATCATCTTCCTTTGTGTTTTGAATCAGCGACCACTACTGATCGGCATCTCCAGTGAGGCGGTAGACTGCCATGACAACCTTCTCCCTTTCACTACTCCCCAAGGCGTGGAATATTTTCTCTAAAGATTTTATCCATTGCTCAGCTACTAATGGATTTGTACCCCCATTAAATTTTGGTGGTTGTTGCCTCATGAAGCGGTCTAACATTGATCCTCCACGTTGTGGATCAGGGTGATCCATACAAGTAAGGTTATTATTCATAACCTGAGTGAGTTGTCCCAGTATGGTAATAAGTTGATCAGCACCAGTTGTATCTCCAGATCCACAATAATTATCTTGAGCAGGAGGGAAATACATACACGGAGTGCGTGCATTGATACGGTTTCCATTCCTTCCACTAGGCGCCATTTCTAAACAATGGAATAAACTAGATTAGTTTATGAATTAAAATACATAATTCCATATTTGTAAAACACTTTACATAAATTGAACTATTTATGGATATAATCCATAATCATAAAAAAGAAATGTTTTCTTTGAGGAAGTATATACTAATAACCCTTCATAGTGGTTTGTAACGAAAATGAGAATTATCCTAAGCATATACCCCGGGAGTGTCGTAACCAAGAGTGCAGCAACCCCTGTTGTCGTGCACTAGTTCCCGTTCGAGTCTAGCTCAAAGCGGTGTTTTCGGGTTTTACCCCTAGGTACATCTGTGCCAGAGCCGCCTCTACCTGCTCGTATCCAGACAGGGATGTATTGCTTGGAAAAACTCACAAAATCTCTACAACAACAAAATTCTAGGAAGTTCTTCTATACTAATCCTCAAAGTCTATCTTTGGGCTATGTTCTCTAATCAGATTTTATCTAAATCTAGCTTCCAAGGTTAGTACTAACCTCTCTCGGATACTAACTGTAATGCCCCGACCCCAACTACCCAGAGTCGGTGCATTAATTCGTAACATTGGCATGATCACAAAAGATCAAGTCTCGAAAGACCGATTAGTTTAGTAGCCTTGGAAACACTAGGTATATTCATAAATGTACATTACCTCATAAGGTTAAAAACTGCAACATCTTCTCTTCATATCCCTTTATATTATCCCTGCAGGTTATTCATCATATACTTCTTCACATCCTGGGAAAATTAAAACATTGAAAGGGGTGAGCTCAGATGCTCAGTAAGGATAACAACATAGCGGAAGCTTTCATAAATAAAAATTAACATTTAAGGAAATGTATAACTAAAACAAAAGCCTTTTAAACTTGAACATTAGCATAACATGGCAAAAGTAAAATGAAATAATGCCATTTACTTACTCACATGGATATTCTACTAGTCGAATAATCACATGAAATATCATTAACCACTTTCATAATGATGGAATGCATAATGTCAGACTATCATAACCACGTAGCCAAGGCCTCGTGCCAAGACAACAAATAAGATTTTGTCAAGGCCTCGTGCCAAGACACTAGTTTGTCTCATGAGACCTTCCGATGCATCAAGGAGATATAGTGAGCTCCACCCGTCACTTATTAAGTCCAATGCATTCCTCATATGAATAGGTTTAAACATATCATAAACCATAACATAATCATATCACATAAAACATGCATAAATGAAACATAACATTTCCAAATTTCAATCACAAGATATAAATACAACACATTGATATAATAAAAACACTTTCAAAACCATTTTCAATACCAAAATAAAAGAAAAGTAAAACATGGTATTTATTTTTCTTTAAAAAAAGGTATGGCTTGTAGAGGAAGACAAAACTCAAATAATGGTCACGGCGGCGGAGAAGTCATTGTCGCTGCATACGTACGACAAAAACATCCCCTTTTGTCGATTATTAAATGCTTCGTATAAAAATATTCCTTTTGAATAAACGTAAAAGTCAAAGGGGTTTATACACCGTATAAAAGAAAGTTGTGTATAAAACCAAATATGCCTCAATGAAAGGAGATTGAGACGAAGTCCTTAAAAAGAACATTTTTAAAATAAAATAGATCTATTTTGTGTATTCACTATAGGTATACATAAAGAAAGTAAAAATACAAAATAGGACATAATAATATCATGACATAATTTGAAAGTAGGAGATTAACCCAAAGAATGGAAAATTGGGTTAAGAAGTTCCCTTACCTTGCGTCCTGTCCTGACTCGACCGTTCTTTAACCTCCTGAATAATAAACTAGAGTTAATTACTATTTAATTAAGAACCATTTTCATGTTCATTATTCCTTTTATATCCCTTATTACCATGTTATGAACATTATGTAATTATTTAAGTTTATAACGGTCATTTTGTCGATCTTAGGTACTTGAGTCAAAAATAAAATTCTTATAATTACAAGTTGTTCATGTGGTGATATATCCATTATATCCAGAATTATATTAATTATATGGATATCATATATATCATATATATCCAGTATATACATGCATTTATAATATTCCATATCGTTTAGAGGTAAGAAATGAAATGCACCGTTCATGGAGACGGTAAGCCGTACGTACGCATTAACGCTACTTTCATTTCTATTTAGTATTTAATGAAATAATAATGATATAAAGGTATATTATAATTCCAGTATAACATCATATATAATATCATTTACTCCATCCTTTATACATCCCATATATGTCATTAACGATTCAAATCACTTTGAGGGGGCGGTAGTCCGCACTTCCTAAAATGAAAATATCGCGTTTACCCATAATGGAAACAATAAAGGTATGCCATAAATGGAAAATACAGAACCTTAAGTAAAACATAAACATATTATATATCATTTATAAATAGAGTTACATCTTAATGGCCACCTTTGAAGGTGTTTTATGAGTTTTGAACAATCATCGTTTCGTGAGGCCGAAATTCGTCATCCATAGAAACCGTATGTTCTTTAACCATTAGATGTAGGTGTGTGTAAGTGTAGCTAGAATACTCATTATAACAACATACTAGTATATTGAGGATACTGGTTTTGTTACAAAATAAATGAATAAGAAGAGTTTAGGGGTTTGGATAAGCAAAATAAAACAAAATAACATAAGAGAAGACATTACCTTAAAATTGGGTAACTCTTTTGATTTGAGCCAAAGGCTTCCTTGGGAAGAATTCTGCCCAATGTTAGGCTTCTAGGAGTAAGGGAGATAAGTTGGGAGAGTATTTAGGAAGAGGTTGGCCGAGACAAAAGGCTTTGAAAGGGTGAGTAAGGTGGTAGTGGTGGGGGCCTTTTATAAGTGGAGAGAAGGGGCACTCTTGGAAAGTAATGAAATATTACTTTATTATACAATGCTATTCGGATTCTAAAGGTCCGATACTTCTATAATTCGAGGATAAGGTGATAAGGGTTCGAAATATACCCATCCAATAGGCTTTGGAAAAGTGTAAGCCTTGGATTTTACATTATCTTTTCATTTTATTTAAATCGTTAATTAATGAGGTAATCGCTGCGTCATCATGGTGTCATAAATAATTTAATTTATTTAATGTCTAAAAATTATATAAAAATTATGATGATGTAGGAAATATTTTTATATTTCTAATGAATATTTATAGTCAAAATTATGACTTTTATAACCCCATGTAAAAATTGTTTTAGTAAAACATTTCATGTTTGTGTCATTTTTTACTTTAACATTAAATAAAAGGTGTTTATGTCATTTTCCAACTAAAGTGGCTCCATGGGGTCCCCAAGTTGACCCATGGATTTTATTGGTCGGCCATGGCACATCCAATTAGGGTATGACATCTTTCAAGCTCATCTCATATTATTAAAATATTATTTTTACCTTAAACTACACTAATTACCTCTAATCGTGATTAAGAACTTAAAAGTTACTATTCACCAAAAAATTATTTGAATCTCATTGAACCACATTTTACTTCCTAATGACAACCATGTATGTTGGAATTTTGAAAATCAAAACACAGAAGTGGTAATGTTTCATTTAAACGAAAAATCAGTTTTTTAACTACCACTTAGTGGTTTCACTATTCATCAAAAATTGAAGTTTTTCAGAAAAATCCCAAAAATTCACCCTAAGCTATATTTGATATTCCGATTTCAAAAATGATATCTATTTTAAAAAATTCCAAACATATATGTTTCATTAATTAGTTTTATAATTAATTCCAGCTGTCACAACAAATAGCGTGTTTTTAAGAAACAATTTATATCAAAATATTGACAATTGTTCATGCCCAATTTCAATGTTAAATTAATTATAATGAACACCATTGGATAAAATGGTAAAAATATATTCTAATTATACTTTAAACCACTCAATAGTATAACTTATCACTATAAATTATTTTTATTAAAAAATTTGTTTTAAGTATTTTTCACTATTCATAAAAAATTGGAAGTTCTCATAAAATTACAAAAAATTCAACTTCGGATAATTTCGATATTACGAATACAGAAATGAAGTCTATTTTGAAATATAAAATTTCTATAATTTTAAAAGGTGGTTATTACTATTCACAACGGCTACTTTTATTAGTCGTAGTGTATTAGAACTCAAAGTTGCGTATAATGCAAGCTATTGCATTATTAAATGAGAAGCGTATCATGGAAGCTCGGGGTGTTACACGCCTACGTGGCGACCACTGGACCGAACTGACCCCACAGTCTACTGAGCCAGACCAGTAGAAGGGGAAAAACCTAGCGGGCTGAATTTCCCAATGGTCTAGTTCAAACCCAGTGGGCTTGACCATGTCATCCTAGACTGGTTGAAGCCGAGTCTGTCTGACCGGGTCGGACCGGACTCGGTCCCACTACCGACCCATGTACTTTCTTTGGCCATATCATAGGCATCGAACGGCTGTTTAACAAACTGTAAGTGGTGCTAGTATTCTTATAGCAAGTCGGTACCTTTTAGTATACCCCACTAGAGTTTGGGGTTACGTTGAGTTATGATTAGGTTGGATCGTGCACGAATCCAACAGGGCCCCCGGGACTAAACAACAAATATCTCACAGACCAGGCGTCTGATTGACGCACCGTTAGTTGCGTTGAGACCTCTATGACGTGGCGGACCATTGAGTTACATATTTTTGGGACTTCATGGAATTTTGAGAACCGATCATTCACTTTTGGATAAGATCTACCAGGAACGAGCGAGCATTTTTGCGGGAACCTAGAAGTTGGCTGAGACTTGACAACTGATGATCGTTTCACTCGGAGTGATTCTACTAGCCCAATGGGGAGCACCATGGTGTCGTAGAAGAACCATAGTGGGGAGCACCTAGGTATCGCGGCAGACCCATGGTACTCGAAATGAGCAGTACCTCAGTAGGATACAAGGGGGATCTACTCTGTGTGAGCGTGGAAGACCCATGGTGCGGAGCACCTCTCTGTGAGCACGGTAGACCCTATGTACTGAATAGGAGGAGTACCTCAGCAGTCCAAGGTTAGTGGGAAGCAATGCTGTATGAGCATAGTAGTCCCACTATAGTAGATAGAGGAGGAGTTCTCCAGAAGCCAAGGGTTTATATTTATACCAACCCTAGAATAAAATCCTGGTTGTGTTGAGTCTGTAACTTTTGAGTTTACCTCATGATTGAGACGAATTACTTGATAACTTAGGTATAAGTATAGGAATATACCAAAGTGTGGTTATATGTTGATTTCATACTTTTTGGTTTGTCCTTGTTAGATTTTGTGAGCCATTGAGGGTCTTGGTGTCCCTACTAAGTATCATTAAACTCACCCCTGCACAGGCTATGCCCACACTTCATTATGTTGGCTCCAGACGACTGACAGCACTGACTGAGGTTGAGTAGACTAGGACTGGATGGTACCGGAGGTGGACCACATGGTGTGATGGTACACGGAGGAGACAGACGGACTTGGAGTGTTGTGGAGGACTTTTATACCTACTATTCAGGTTGGATCCATGGCGGTTGATCCAGGAGCTGTTTTACATCATTAAACTATTTTTGTCCCTTTTTAGTTGTACTTGTACTTTACAGTTGGGCTTGTATTTCCAGCCCCTTAACTTCTCAGCACTTCTTTTGTCTACACTTTTTCTTCGTTTTTTTCTATCCTTTTTACTCTGTTGTGTGTGTTTATATTTTATTATGGAAATGCATTCCCAGTTTTAGGGATTTACACCTTTGGTGCTAGTCGCTAGCCCCTGGCCTATGGAAGGCGGGCATGGATAGTCACTGCATGTGCCCCGGGGGACGGGTCGTGACAATCAATATCCTTAGAGAATACACTATCCATGGAATCCACTACCACATTCCAGATCCATGGAGATTCATCCATGGAATCCATAAAAAACATGAAATCAATCATTACATTTTACAATTCAATTCCCTATGAGTCTACCCACTCATATAATCCATTCCACTCAATGGAATATAATGAAGATACTCACTCATTTAATACATTTCATAAAAAACAATATATGAGTGTACCCACTCATGTGTTCCACTTCTATTTAATCAAGTAACATGTGTATACCCACCCATTTATCATTAATTTACACTCTCCATGTCACATGGGTATACCAACTCAATTATCACCATGCACAGTTTAACCTATCTCATTTTTATACCCACCCAATAAATTATATCTATTTAATTAATTTTTCAAATCCTGTTTATCATTACTAATTTGATTAATCAAATAATTAAAAAATTAGAGTTCAATATGACAAATCAATGTAATAGATAAAAACATCACTTAATATACCCATTCAAACCATATCAATTGTAATTTTCTTCCTATAATAAGGAAAACCCTAAACACACACCTTGGGTGGTTTAACATGGAATAAAAATGTAATTTTCATAAGGATTATCAAATTGGAGACATTGCATTGGTAAATTGGTACCAACACATCATAACATATCCTATGGGCATCCCTAATAGGTCCAATTATATCTCTTACAAGTAACGCATTCAGAATTGGGGTCACACTGGGATGTATGGTGGGCATCAAAAAGTCTAATAAGACTAAAAAGCACCAAATGTCGAAAGAAAATTATTGGCCAACTTCCTTAGCATGGTTTTGGATTTCTTATCTTATATGAAGCCCTGATTTCACTCGGTTTAGGATAAATATAAAGAAATTATGAAAAATGATAAATTAGGTTACATGATCCTAAAACCAAATAGTCAAATCGATATCAATAACAATCGAGAAAGGTTGAAAACTAATTTATATCTTAATATTTTGGATCTTATGAGACAATCCATGCTCGAATCAAAGATCAGAGGGAGAATTTGGATCAATTCTTATGTTATTCACCTTGATAGTTCAAAAACTGGCTCTTTTGCTCTATTTTGAAAGAATTTCACATAATTTTTAAAATACAATTTTTAATTTAATTAAAATTTATAAAATCCAAAATATATAGTGGTTTCATAGTATAGGTTCTTAGTTTTTAAAATCATGCGCTGATAGTGAAGTGTTCTTGAAGGCCAAGTCATGCCCACATGGTTTACAAATCATGCAGAAACCATGTGCTAAGACTCTTTCATAGTCTAAAAAAAATTAACTCATGGCTGCAAATCCATGTGGCTCCTCTCACATGGTTTACTCAAAATATAGGGCCTATACACCCCTCGTTTCCATCCTTCCATAGTTTAGTAAAACCAAACGGCATGCCCTGTATGGTTTTCACTAACTGTGTTCTAGGCTAAAAACACCCCAAAACCTAGCTAAAAGCTCTGAAAAAGCCCTGAACTTTTTTAAACACTTATGATCATGTTTGGAACTCATATAAATCCATATTTATTTATTTAAAAAATAAGTGATCTCTACCTCATACAAAAACCGTGGTTCTTACAATCTCCACCTTTATAGCAATTTGTCCCCAAATGTTTCTCTATAGGGTGGTAAGGATTCATTTGAAAAAAATCTTGCTGCTGAGCATGTATGTCAGCCTCCTGCTCACCAGTCTCGTCATATAAATGGTTGTGCTTCCATACCACCCATACTAGAAGAACTGATTGGACTTAGAGAACCTTTGTGCTTCTATAAATTATATGAATCAGATTCTCCTCAAATAATGCATCTACCTGAAGCTCATCCTCCTTTGGATAAAAATAATGATTTATGCCAAAATGATAATGTCCCAGTAGAGATACATGGAATATGTTGTGAATATATCAGTACCTCTAAGGTAAATACTATAAATAGGATAATGATATAGTTCTGAAATGAATTTTTAATGTCATAACATATTGTGGTGAAAGATTACATTGTCTCCCAATCTATCTATGTCCCAGCCACGTTGAAACATGTATGAAGACATTATACCTGGCCTCAAACTCTAGAGGTCGCATGTAGTGTTTGGCGTAGGGTTTATATCGGGACTATGTAGAAGACATCTCAATCAATAGGACAAACTTTGAATTCACCTACACAAGAACTGGTCATTGTAATTTTTTCTCACTTACCTCTAACTAGCGTAGGAGAGATCGGCATGGCCTACCGTATAATTCCTCATAAGGTTCCATCTATATAGTTTCCAAATAACTATTCTTGTAGGTGAACTAAATAATATAAATTTTCCTTTCTAATGAGTCCCCAAGATCCAGAGCACATGTTCATTTCATATCTTCTTACACTTGTTCTGTATGCTCTAATTGGCCATTAGTCTTAGGGTGGAATGTGGTGCATAGAAGAACCTACAATCCCAGTTCCCTCTAAATAATATACAAGAAAAAAAGATATATATTAGTCATCCCTATTTGATAAAATAGTGAGAGGGACCCTATGAAGTCTTAATAACTCATAGATGTAAAATATTCCATGAACATCCACACTGAAGGTCTCATTGATCAGTAATAAATAAACTACATGCGAGATCCTATCAACAAAAATACACACATCATAATTACCTCAAGGTGACCTCTGTAAACCTGTCATAAAATCCATCACGACATCATCCTATTTCCCCACATGAATAGTTAACTGTTGTAAATTCCTTGCATGTTTTGATGTTCCACCTACACCTCCTAAGAGGTGTTACACCTCATAACAGAACCATATACCTAGTTTTTCATAATCGGTCACGATTACTGATGGAACAAGTAGTAGTACATATTAGGGACTCCCAGATTCACTACCCTTGCTGAGGAATGAAATTCTTGTGTCATCTATTTACATATGTCTACTAGAACCCAAAGGCATCCATGGATACACAAGATCTATTCCTCGCCTACAGTTCAACTAGGAGGTCGATCCTCACTAGCCTCACTCTCACATATGACTAGAACCTCTTAATCCAAAAGATTCATCATCCTCACAATGTCTACTAGGGAATTGGTCACACCTAAGAAAGATATATTAGTCCCCCCTTGACTTTTGTGAACCACTAAGTGCATGTTAGAAAACAAATCCAAAATCTACCACTCACTACTATCTTGCAACACTACCTATATCTTAGTCCTCCTACTCAATGCATCATCCACTGCATTGAATTCACTAGGCATGTAGGCAAGCTCTAATTCAAGAAACTGTAATTAATCCCCCTCCAACGCTACCTAAAATACAAATCATGAAATTGAAAAATATACTTGAGGATTTTTTGGTTGTGTACACCATAAAACTCTCTACCAATAAGTTTTTCTTCTAAAAGTTTAAAGTATGAACAATTATAGTTAACAATATATCATGTGTTGGGTATTTCCTCTATTGTGGCATCATCTATCAAGATTGGTACACCACATCTCTATCTCCCTGCATCGGAAATAACCCTACCTAAAACCTGATGTATCACAAAAAACAATATTTATTTTTCCCTTTTTTGGATGTATTATGACTGGTTATAATGTCGACATCCCTTTAAGATCCTAAAATGATATATCACATGAATCTGAACAAAAAAGGTTCAAACCCTTCTTATTCAATCCCTTCAATAGAACTAATAGTCATGAGAATCCCTATAAAAAATTTATGTACTAACCAGAAGGACCCAAGAATATCTGTATTTCAAAAATATTTTTGGGATATTCCCATGAAACTACACCTCTTGCTTTCTTTCAGTACACTGGTACTCTTATCTCTAAGATGATGTGATCGAAGAAGTGAATCTAGTCAATCCAAAAGTTGAACTTTGGGATCTTACTATATATCTAATTTTATCTCACTGTATTAAAAATAATCTTAAAATAGTTGCAATAGTCTTGTAGACTTTAATAATACGAAAATACATCATCTATGAAACCCATCAAAAAAGAATATGGGAAAGGATGGAATGCTTCGTTATTCAGTTCCATAAAAACCACTAGTGCATTTGTGGGACCGAACGACATAAGAAGATAATTATATATACAATAACAACATAAAAAATTTGTATAAGTTATGTATGTCTATTGAACACGTACCTAGTGATAACCTAAGATCAAATAATTTTTCAATAACAATCAGGCTCTTTGAAGCTGATCAAACTGGTCATCAATCTATGTCATGGGATATTATTTGTAATAACCTAACTCTTCTTTGAGGTATAGATCTCTTTTTTCTATCTATTAATAATTAAAATTATTAAATATGTCAAAGAATAAATTCTTGTTGGGGTTATGTAAGTTTTGGGGGTGTCTGAGGCTTCTTCAGTGATCATAACCTAATTTCGGGGTGTGTTTGTCCTAGTGTGCGATTAGAAAAAACAACCTACAGGGTAGGCTGTATGGTTTGACTAAACCATATTAGGCTATAAATAATGTTTTTATAGGCCACACGATTTGAAAAAACCCAGTGAGAGGAGTCCCACTGTCGGGCGATAGGTCGTAAATTTTTTGTATATTTTTCTAGTGGGATATAACATGGTTTGAACACGGTTTATAAACCGTGTGTGGTAACCATGTGCTATGTCTCAAGGATATGGTATGTCATGCATGGTTTCTTCTTGGTTTTACAAACATTGCTGGTAAACCATTAAATACTTCTTGGGTTGAATTATTAATAATTTTTAATTACAATAAAAACCTTATATTAAACCTATTTGGGTTTTCATTAATTAGACATCATCCTTCCACCCTTGGAAGGCACTTACCATCGACTAACATTGGATTTAATATCAACTCTCTATTTGGAAACAGATTTGAACATGATTTATCCCCTTGGATTCATAATGGTTTGTCCTTAATTCCATTTTAACCATTCTTGGTTCTTCGTGGAATTGGGTGTGCTATTTGGGTTTAGGATCATATGTCCAAACTTCTCCTTAATCATTCATTATTCATATTTATTCCAAACCATAATGATTAGAGATTAATATTGGGTGAACTATTAATCATAAGGCTAAGGTAGGTGGTCTCATGACTTTCTATGAAAGTTGAAATGTTTATATAATCCAGGGTGTTGTCCGCCCAATTTTCAGGTGTTTCTTTAATTAAAATCAAACCCTTCTATTTACTTTTGTATTTTAAGTACTTTAATAGGCCTATTTTAGAATGATATAGGTTTTATACATTTAATTAGAAGCACCCCTTCGGTGAGTTTCCATGGATGGCCATTTGTGGCATTATTCAATGGGCACCCACCTGAGCTGTGCCTTTATCCCTTTCATTGGTTGTTAAAAATGGAATCATTTATTAATGGAATTTTGGTGTTGTTAGGTTGGTATTTAATTCAATTAAGGTTATGGGATGGATGACTTTCCACTTGGCCCTTGTATACGTTTATTATTAATATCATATTCTCCTTACCCATGTGAGTAATGTAGTGGCAACGACTTGAATTGATGCAATTGGATCGAATTGCTCAAATTATTATTTTTCCATGTGAGATATATGATAACTAATTACTTTAGTATATTATTTTTATTTCTAGGATTTCTATACTAAAAACACCCATCAGTGTATTTGAAGGCATGTCCCATGATCTTGTCCTTGTTTTGAAATTTTCTAAAAAGGAATGACTTTTACCTATTATAGATTTTTCCTATGAGTTATATGATACCCAAGCCATGTACTAGATCATTATGCCGTTGAAACCTATTATACAAATTATTTCCATGTTATAAATTGAAATTCCATGACATTGGAGGTCGGAAAAGGCTTCATACGCTTTCAGAGTTGAGCTTGTTAGAGGATTCTCTTGGTTTTGACCTTATCATGTAAAATTTATTCCTAAATGGAATGGAATTAGTTAAACAATAAATACCCTTGACTGATACATGGAGTCAAATAATAATCCCAGGGATGGTATCATGTAACTATTAACCTTTATCCCTTGACTGAAACATGGATTCACTATAGAATTCTAGGGATAGACTCAATGGTTAATTTGATTAACCTGTGGGTGATACAATGATCCAAGTAAAGGATGCCATGGAATGACTTTTTTAGGCTATAATTTTATGTTGAGTGATGTATGTATTATTATTATAACGACATGGATAGAATCATATGGATTTTGATTATTATACCAAGGGGATATATAGGAATCTGTTGAGAAGTGTTGAAGATAGACTCAATTGGTTGGGACGTTATACCTCAACTAGAGCGATAACAGGTTCCTGAGAGGTTCACTAGGGAAGGGGTTATAGGGTGTTGGTTCGTATTAAACATTTAGTGATACTTGAGTTACAACCTAGGAATATCAAGGAATGTACGAGGTTTTTAATTTTATTATAATTGAAATGACTTATGATGTTTTTTCTAATTCAAAGAAAAATATTGGGTTCGGTCTTGACTTGTATAGATTAGCTAAATTTATAAGTAATCATTTGTGAAAACAGTTACATGGGGGATGTCCGGAATGAGTAAAATCTCAATACTAATTAATTTCATTTTAATTGAAATGTTAAATGGATAATAAATGAAAACCAGTGCACGTAAGTTGTATACTTTTGAGTTATTTCCTTCTTACTACTTTTCTTATTGCACACTACCTGCTATATATACTCACTAATTGAATGGAATAGACATTCGGTGGCTTTCAACTGGGATTTAGTCCCACACCCTATTTAGGCCATGTTTCGGAACCAAAAATGATTATATTTTTGTAGGTGTTTGTAAGGGAATGTTCCCTCCAACATGTACTTGGTATGCTTCTTATGAGTATGGGAGCATGGGAAAAAGATGAGGCATACATTGCTATTGAGATTATTGTTGACTTTTTTAGATTTTTTCATATGGATTGTATGTTGGTTAGGTTTTATTGTTTTGGATATATAATTAGAAACATGTGACATTTATCATATTTCTTCATATGATATGAATTGTGGCATGTTTATATTATTATTTATCCATTGATATATTGTATTATATGGTGTACTACTTCTGATACCTATATATATTATTATTGTCTATTTGGAGACATCTGATAAAATTGGAATGATACAAAGAAGATTAGAATGGCCCCTGTGCAAGGATAGCATGCACAAATCAAGAAATGGTCATGTATCTATTATTGATATCAATTGTGCTATACTTTGGTAATGAAGGAAAAGTCTCCCCATATACACACCAAGTCCCTCGCTGTTATTTGGAATCCTCTTTCATATGGGGAGATGCACTTAAGACCATGTGACCCACTGGGCTCGAGGAACCATTCAGTGGAATCTGGTTCTGGGGCGTTAAAATGCGGTTTAAGAGGGATTTATTTCCTAGTTGACATACTATTTGGAGCCAATAGAATGGGATTTCAAGGGAAAAAATTTTTTTAATATGTTTTTATCGGGAGTAGCTACCCCACATATAGGAGAAAATCAAAATTCCCTTGAATTAGATTGCTATTTTATGGATTTGGTATTTTACGGTTGAATTGATTCCATCAATGGGAGATGCACATGATTTTTGATATTATTTTTTATATGATTATGAGTTATGTTGGGTTTCAACCCAATTATATGAGGTAATTCCCTCTCATGAACATATAGGAACCTAGTATATTTCATATTACATACATTATTCCCTATCATTTTGGATGCATTACTAATTTCATGATGTTGTGATAGGTGTTGTGGTATATATGTCTACTTTTGTTGTAGGTATATTATTATATATTATTATTTGGAATATATGGAAGCCAAAATTTTATCCTTGAGGTGTATGTGCCTTATTGTATTGGAATTTGTAAAATCATGGTTCATCTTTATTTTAAAAAGTGTTGTGATGTGCCATAGGTGGAAGACTAGCATTGATCCCTGGGGATTATGGGCCCCCAAAGATCTGGATTCAGTGTACCATTGGTTTACCCTTCCAAAAGGGATATGATAAACATAAAATGAGTAAAAATTCAATGATTGTGAATGTGATGTCTATTTGAAATTAAATAAATATGATGCTAAGTGAAGCTAAAATGTCTTATAGAAAATAACATGACCTTAGTAGTGAGATTTTCCTAGTGTATCGCTTTACCATTAGTCATTTGACACATATACATGACCCATGGGGTAGGAATATGGGTGTAATATCACATGATGTATTGTAACTATCCTATCTTTATATTCGCGATTATGAGTTGTGAACTCTTTAATGATGTTAAATTGACGCGTGTATTTGGAATTATAGTGCCATGCCTCCATGAAGAACTAATGTTGTATGCAAGGAGGTGGTGATTATGACACTTTGGAGGTGGTGGGACATGGGATTCTAGTGGATCCTGATGTTATTCTATATGAGGCACTAGTTTTTGTAACTGACACAGGTGTTGATGCACAGCTCTGTGAAAACATTATGTTTATTATGCATACCCTTCAGGGGGCACCATGACCTACACCGACTATGGAAGAGATGACATGTGAGTTTCAGCATCAACATCTGCCCACGTTTTTGGGGGATGTAGGGATACATGATATGGATTCATGTCTATATTCCATGTTGTCTATCTTTTATATCATGGAAAACCATCCTGAGTGGATGTTAAATTTCTTTATTTACATGTTGCGTGATTCCTCCAAGAGACGGTTGGATGTTATCAACCATACTGATCATTATCCGGAGATATCTTGGAGAGTGTTTCATAGGTCCCTCTATGATTATTTCTATCTAGATATTCTTATAACCGATAGATATTGAGAGTTCTTACATCTGTAGAAAGTTATTCTACGAGTCATTGACAATTCAGCCCATTTTACTGAGCTCCAACACATTGGATCTATTCTGATGGGTGATGAGTTATTGAAATACATGTTATTTAATCATGATATTAGATACCACATATTATTTATGGTTAATGTCTTCATGTTCATTACTATATATGGGATAGTGAATCATATTTTAATCACATATTTTTACCTATGGGAATCTGGAGCAGTGAGCCAGGGTGGCTTGACACTGAGATCTAGAACTACACCGACCAGTAGTAGGAAGAATCAATTATATATTCCATATAGTGATACTAGTAGTAAATATATATATTTAGGTAGATAAATGAGGTGACACCTGTGTGGTTGGGTGGGACATACAAGGCCACATTGCATGTGGGACCTGGTTGATTTTAATTCTTACGGCATGATGGGCCAACTATGGTGTTTTAGTAGAATGTTTACAGTAGATTCTAGTGAGAGAGGGTTGCACTGACTCCACATTCAGAAGCAGGTTTAGTTTCATCTCACCAGATATGGAAATGGTATACATCAAGTGGATTAGTCTATAGTGGTGGTTGTGGTCATTGTAGCCATACACCATGTTCACAGCGATAGAAAGGTGAATCAGCTCATGGTAGCCATGAATTATTACTAGGTCATGGTATAGGTTGGGCCTATGTAGTGTGGAATACCCATTAAGAGGTGGATTCCAAACCTTCTACTATCTGAGGTACTATTTTAGTAGCCTCTATTTTTTCTTCATCACTCTTTCATTCAGATTATTCACATAGAATTATATTCATGCATATAGTGGACAACATTGGGATCAGTTTTTAATCTTATGATGGAACAATGATTATATACATTCTATTATGGATGAGGATGGAAGGTGTATGTCTGTGCAGGTAGTTCCCCATTGAGGTTGGTGGGCATCACTTTATATCATACATTTATGTCCTTGAGATGATAGGATTTAAGATCATTCTTTGGATGGATAGGTTTTTTCCTTTTCATGGTTTTTTAGATTTCTATCACTAAAAGTTGGGATTTACATCACCCGAGGGTGGGTATTTTATTCACAAGGGTGAATGGAATTTTAAAGCAAGCCAAGGTGGACCTGAGAAATGTGGGTTAAGTGGGATAATTTCCCAAATAGATATTATATATTTGGATGATAAGGGGACACGTCCAGATGTTTTTTAACGACCCAATGTTTTTTAATGGAAATTTCCTTCTTATATTTATGTCATAAAATCACATGAAAACACAACATAATGAACTAATATGTGATAAGTGACCTTTAAACATAAGTTTGTCACTTATGTGTTTGGAATTTTGAAAATCCAACACATACGGTTGTGTTCAAGATGTTTTTTGGAGTCTAATAAAACAAAAATAATTTTGGTGAATAGTAACCTACCCTAATGAATAGTAACATACCCTAATGAATAGTGATATAGCCTAATGAATATTAACCTCACCTATGAAAGTATAAAAATTATATTCAAATGGGAAGTACAATATACCTATGTTTTAGAATGAGTTAATGCATGTTTTAAATACGGTTTTTGATAATAAATTATGATTTTAATTAACTAGTAAATTATCATATCTAGAAAATTATTTTTAAAAAATGGACTTCATTATAGGATTCTACTCATTGAATAATTTTTAGGGTGATGTTTTGGGATTTTTCTGAAATACTTGAAATTTTGATGAATAGTAGAATCTGATAATTCACAATAAATGCTAAATAATGGATTAATTGAGTCATCGATGATGTTCTGCTGATGTAAGCCCACTTAGTTCGAATTAACATGACCCATTTACTATTATTTGTCATGGAATACTTACTATTACTTGTATTGGGGTGAAATAATAAATTAATGATTATAATATCATGAAATCCCTCCGCTCCTCCACTATAAAACCACCCTTCACTCCCTCTTCTCTCCACTCCTCCCCAACTCCAAGACATCTCTAATTTCTTCCCAAATCTCTCCCAAAGGTCCCCCCCCCCACGTCCAAAATCTCTCATCTTCCCCAAAATACCAAAACCTCTCTCTATAAGAGGTTCTCAAAGGGGGAAGTCTCAAGAGGAAAATTCCTCTTCCCAAATTTCTTCTTTTCATTTAAATTCTTTTCTTTTTTATTTTCTTTCCTCACCTCCCTTAACCATAATAGTATGATAAATCTAGTAACATACATGTATTGGAATGTCTTCATGCTAGTGGTTTATTTCATTATATTATCCACTTTCTCCACCGTTTTTTTTTTGAAATAAATGACAGCACCGTTTGAGATGTGCTAATTTAGCACATTCAAGGACAACAGTTTATCAATTTCTATTATTATCATTAATTATGGTAATGAAACCATTTGTGTTATGGTTGAACCATATTATTATATATATTATATATCCTATTTTTGGTTCTGTAATCCTTTGGTACAAATGGAATTAAGTTATAAATCAAAACACATTCTTTCTAATCAAATCCACTGGTATACAAAAATGGTTATCACTATGCTTATATATATATAATAATTCTACATCACTCTAAGTAACCTAATTAAAAATAAAACTATGTAATCTCCTGTATATGAACTAAATAATATAACTTTAATTCTGTACAACCACTTTTATCTTACATGTAATCTAAACTTGAATATAATTGAACCAATCTTTTAAAGCCAAGTAAACAAACGAGATGAACAATGAAATTGAACCTTATAACTAATCAAAAAGGCTTTGAATGAACTAAAAATTATCATAATAAATAAATAAAATATAGAATAAGTTGTGGAATTATTAATTAATAAAACTAATTTGTTTATTTAGGTCATTAATGACAAGTGGAGAACACCACCGATTTTAAGGTAAGGGGTCCTCTACATTTTCTCTCTTAATCAAGATTGTCCTCTATACTATGCCTTTTAATGTGTTATATAAAATGATGGGGTATGTTTAAGAACCTCCCCCATACTTCCCTCTATATTTATAAGTGATTATGAACCCCATTTCTCTCTCATCAATCCCTCTGGTTACACCCGACACCATGCCGATAAAATTGTAACGAATTCTACCCTAACCTTCTTTGTTCTTTCGAGTTGCCTTATCTTTCTTTCAAAATGGTGTTATATTATCTATTTATGTGACTCTTATAAATTCTGGTTAGTTGTGCATGATTCTTATGTCAAGACCCATTCTTCACATTCTTTCGGGGATATACATTATTTTGAACGATTCCCTCCTTAGAACTTTCTGATAAGAAAACCTGTTTTAAGGGGACTTCCCAAATTTTTACCCAAATTTCACGTGAACTATATCCTATGTTTTAAAATGAAATCGTATTTATAAAATCATTATTTTTATTATGAAATCCTTCTTGGATAAATTCTAGTTTTAAATAAAATAATGTCCTTTTTTCTATTTGAAAATCTCCAGAGTGTTTTCCTTAAAACCGCACAAAAATGCTTTAATGCTAACATTTCTCAAATACATTTTTAATATGTTTTCACTTATATTTGACACCACTTACCATTTAATATTCCTATTTTACCCTATAAATGTCCATGTATGTTCTAATCCTTTCCTTTCGTGGACACTTTCTTGATAAGCCCATTGGATATGTTTTATGTCTTGATTGTGGTACCCAATTCTTTCCATGGGTACCCTTATGTTTTTGTATGGTTGATTATGTATGATTATTTATGTGTAAATAGTTTTTATTTGGCAATAATATTCATGAATATGTTGTTATTGGTGCACCCAGATAGCACTCTAATGCATTGGGTAAGGTTATGTCTCATGAGATGCGATGTGAAATGGGATTCGTGGTTAGACTTGACCATTACTGAAATGGGAAACGGGATTGGAGGTTAGCCTTGACCCATACTAAAGATATGATTTATGATTCTTCCACAATTATATGATTCCATGTTTATGTGATCCCATGCTTATATTAAATGATTTTATATGTTTCAGGCATTGGATATATTTATGTCATGGTTCCTAACTCATGTGTTTTAGATGTATCCTTATGTTCATTCCCTTAATAGTAATTTTTAGCCCCTATCTTTGTTCATGTGTTCCCCAGGGTACCCTATGCAGATGTAAGAGCTCAAAGGAAGTTATAAGCTCTTTATAGAGATTAAATAATGAAGTTTTTTTAGCCCCATGTTTTATGTTATATGTACCTTGTCTTCCAAGACACTAGACTTAACGATCCTTGGCATGTACTCTGATGATTAATTATGCTAGAAATAATGAAATGTTATATGTAAAAGTCTTGGGTCTCTATAGTTGGTATCAGAGGATGGTCTAGTTAATTTTGGATATTAGGAATAAATCACCTTAGTGAGAACCATAAGGATGAGACTAAGTATAAGAAAATAGTCCTAAATTTTGGTTATTATAGAGTAAGTGGTTTATCAAGAAAATACATCCCTGTCTGGATAAGAGACGGTATAGGCGGCTCTGGCACATATGTATCTAGGGGGGAAACCTGAAAACACCTCTTTGATCTAGACTCGAACGGGAACTGGTGCACGATAATGGGCCTTGCTTCACTCTTGGTTACTACACTCCCATGGGATATGCTTCGGTAGATTCACAAGCTTAGTACAAACCATTATTAAGGGAAAAAATCCTATAAGAATGTAAGTTATGAAATAGATCCAGCATAACCTATATATAAATCTAAGGAATCACAAGTTAGGATGTACTTCGTCATTATAAGTTTATCCTTTATTGTTCAATGTTTCCTTTTTATTCTCAATATCTAAGTATTCAAGACCTCTAATAATACAATTTTTTCATAGTTAATGGCGGGAAATAGAAGAACATGTTCCAATAACCAATGTGATAAGAAAAGTGATGATTGTCCTAATGACAGGCCTGATGTGATGGAAGGAGGTTCTCAATAAATCATGGCAGTACTTTCTCAACTGGCTCGAGTTATGAATAATATCTTGAATCAGGTGGAACGTCCCCCTCCTCCATGCAAAGAGAAAGTTGTCGTAGAATCATTCATGTGGCAAAGTCCTCCCATGTTTATCAGGTCATCTAATCCCCTCCTCGTAGAACAATGGATTAACTCCATTGAAAAGATTTTATCTATCCTCTGCTGCTCGAAAGAAGAGAGAGTTGTACTGGAATTCTATCGTTTTGATGGGGAAGATGACCAGTGGTGGACACTGATCAAGAATACAAAGTCCCAAGAGGAAATTGATTCCATAGATTGGGAGGAATTCAAGAGGATTTATTTCAACAAATATTTCCCTCGAACCATCTGTCTCAAGATGGAAAGAGAGTTCCTTGGACTCAAGCAGAAGGAAGATGAGTCCATCGGGGCGTATGAAGCGAACTTTACATGGCTTTCAAGGTGCGCCTTTGGCATTGTCATGAACACCGAATGCAATGTGGGTCACTTCATTAGCGGCCTAAATCCGAGTCTATGAAAATTGTTGGAAATTAGAGACTTTGACATATATGAGGATATTTTCCATTATGGCCTCAATGTTGAAATGGATATGGGAGACTCTCAGTAGTATCATGGGCTCAGTGACAAGAAGTAGAAAATGGAGAACAACATGGGTGGTTCATCAAATAAATCCCATGAAAAAATGAATCCTCACTTTCCCCTTTGCAAGAATTTTGGGAAGAAGCATCTTGGTGACTGTCTCAAGGGAACCCGGAATTGCTTCAAATGCAAAATGTTTAGTCATCTGGCCATGAACTGCCAAAGGGATACAAAAAAATTACGCTAATTTTGAAGAAGAATGGAAGGTTCAGATCAACACTCAGCCTATAGTGCAGTGTTTTAACTGCAAGGATGTTGGGCATTATGCGAAGAATTTCCCTAAGCCGAGGGTTGTCTGAGGCAATCAACAACAACCTCCAAGGAAACAAGGAAGGGCTTATGCTATCACTACTGCTATGGTGGAGCTAGAAAATGATGTGGTGATAGGTACACATGTTATTAATTTAGTAATAGTGAACATACTATTTGATTCTAGTTATACGCATTCTTTCATATCTCTCAAGTTTAGTAGATCTATTCAAAAACCACCTCAGAATTTGGAGCAAATGTTATATGTGAAAACAGAAAATGGGGTGATCACTGCATCCACGGTTTATAACTCCTCCCTAGTTATAGTTTGTGGAATGTACCACCCAAAAAAATCTCGTTATACTTCATTTAGTGGAGTTTGACGCAATCTTGGTCATGGATTGTCTATCTTTGTACAAAGACAACATCAGATGCCAGGAAAGGGAAATCACTTTCCACATCCCGAAGCATCCTCCGATTCTTTACAAGTGCAAGGAGGATGATGAGTCTCCATTATAATCTTCGTCTCAAGTTTGGATATTTCTTCCTTATGAGAATCCATATCTAGCTCAAATGACTGAGACAAAGGAGAGAATCTTTCTTGGATACATGCCCATCGTGAGGGATTACACTGATGTATTCCCTGAAGAGTTGACTGGTCTTCCCCCTAACCGAGAGGTTGAGTTCTCAATTGAACTTATCCATGGATCTCTGCCAATCTCAAATACACCTTAAATAATTTCCACCATAGAGCTAGAAGAGCTGAAGAAGAAGTTACAGGAGAATATTGAGAAGAGTTTTATACGCCTGACTGCTTCACCGTGGGGTGCTCCAGTCCTCTTTGTCAAGAAGAAGGATGGATCAATGCACCTATGCGTTGATTATTGTGAGCCCAATAAAATCACTATAAAGAAAATATATCCCCTTCCACGAATACATGACTTATTCAATCAGCTTCATGGGGCCAGTTATTTCTCTAAGGTGGACCTTAGGTCTGGATATCACTAACAAAAGGCGAGGAAGGATGATATTCCCAATAATTCCTTTCGAACGAGGTATGGACACTATGTGTTCATAGTGATGCCCTTAAAACTCACTAATACTCCAGAAATTTTCATGGATTTAATTAATAGAATCTTTAGAGATTACCTCGACAAATTTTCGGTGGTCTTTATTGATCATATTCTGATATACTCTAAGAGTAAGGAGGAACATGAGGAGCATTTGGAAACTGTGTTAAAGACTTTACGAAGGGAGAAGTTGTACGCAAAGTATAGTAAATGTGAGTTCTAGATGGAGGAAGTATCATTCTTTGGGAATGTTGTCACCATGAAAGGGATATCGGTGGACCCTTCCAAGACGAAGGCAATTGAAGACTGGCTGAGGCCAACTTCTGTAACGAAGATCCGCATATTTTTAGGTCTAGGTGGGTATTATCGACAATTTTTGAATAATTTTTCATGATTTTCAAACCCAATGACCAAGCTGAAACACAATGGAGTAAAGTTATTCTAGACACATGAATTGGAATATTGTTTCCAGGAGTTGAAAAAGAGGCTTATCATTGCCCCGATACACACACTCCCTTCAAGTGGAGAACTCTTAATGGTGTATAGTGATTTTTCTAAGAAAGGATTAGGCTGTGTGCTAATGCAAAATGAAAAATTGATAGCCTATGCCTCAATGCAGCTGAAAATAAATGAGGATAACTATCCCACTCCTGATCTAGATTTGGTGGTTGTGATCTTTGCATTGAAAATCTGGTGGCATTATCCTTATGGGAAAAATGTGAGATATATACTGACCACAACAGTCTCAAATATATATTCACATAGAAATAGCTTAATATGTGCCAATGATGATGCATAGAGCTCATCAAGGATTATGACTTCCCAATCCACTACAATCCCGGTAAGGAAAACAAGGTGCTAGATTCTCTAAGTAGAAAGGATCATGCATCTTTATCAATGATGAGAATTGAAAAGGATCTCATCTTCTTGGATTTTCAAAGGATGGACATGGGAATCATTAAGAGAGGAACATCATCAATCCTTTCTCAAATGATTTCTCAACCATCCTGCATGGAGAAAATAAAGGTTTCTCGAAGAAAGGATTTGGAAATTCAGAAAATGGTGGAAGCTGTTAAAAATGGGAAATCCTCCGATTTCAAAATTGAAGAGGAATGAGTTGTAAGATTTGGGACATTATTTTGTGTACCATCTGATCTAGATATAATGACGGATCTATTGAATGATGCACATAGTTCGACCTTCTCTATCCATCCTGGGAGTACCAAAATGTATTGTGATCTTCCAGAACACATCTGGTGGGATAACATGAAGAAGGAGATTGTGGAATATATATCAAGGTTCTTGGTATGTCAGCAAGTTAAAGCTGAGAGAAAAAAGATCAAATATATGATGCATTCATTGCCTATTCCCATGTGGAAATGGGAGAAGGTTATTATGGACTTTGTCGTGGGTCTCCCGAAGACATCTAAGGGAAATTATGCGATATGGGTTGTGGTTGACCGACTCACCAGGACATCCCATTTCATCGATATTCAAGAAGATCTCTCACTTGAACAACTTGTAATGATATATGTGAAGGATGTAGTGAGACTGTATGGTGTTACACACTCAATTGTCTCTGACTGTGATCCAAGGTTCACATCTAAATTATGGAGGAGCCTTCAACATTCTTTTATTACAGAATTAAATTTTAGCATGGCCTACCACCCCCAAACTGATGGGCAGCTTGAAAGAACTATTCAGATGCTTGAAGATATTCCTAGAGCCTTCTCATTAGAATTCAAATGTGGATGGGATCAGCATCTCCCATTGGTTGAGTTCCCATACATTAATATCTTTCACTCGAGTATTCAGATGGCTCCATATGAAGCTCTTTATGGAAAAGCGATGTTGAACTCCAACTTGTTGGGATGAAGTTGGAGGAAAAAATCTACTTGGAACTGATCTTGTTCAAGAGATGAAAGAGATGGTTCAAGTCATCCAGAAACACATCAAAGCTGTTCAATGTTGGAAAAAGAGCTATTCTAACAACTATTTAAGAGACTTGGAGTTCGACATTGGAGATAAAGTCTTCCTTTGAATATCTCCATGGAAGAGAGTCATGTGATTCAGGAAGAAAGGGAAGCTAAGCCCAAGGTATATTGTCCCCTTTGAGATCCTTGACCACATAAGAGCCTTAGCCTATTGGCTTGCACTTCAACCAAATATGGCTCTAGTTAATGATGATTTTCACATATCAATCTTGAAAAAAAATACATACTTGATCCCTCACATATACTAAACTCAGAGGTGGTGCAGCTGAAGATGATCTCTCTTATGAGGAGCAGCCAGTAATGATTCTGGATCGGAGAGAAAAGGTTTTACGCAACAAGAAAACCCATCTTTTTAATGTTCTGTGGAGGAACCATAAGTTTGAGGAAGCAACATGGGAATTAGATGAATCAATGAAGGAATTGTACCCGCACCTATTTTTGGCTCAGTATGTAAAACAAAATTTCAAGGGAGAAATTTCAAAAGTGGGGAAGAATGTAACGACACAATGTTTTTCAATGGAAATTCCCTTCTTATATTTATGTCATAAAATCACATTAAAACACAAAAAAATGAACTACTATGTGATATGTGACCTTTAAACATATGTTTGTCACTTATGGGTTTGGAATTTTGAAAATCTGGCATACACGGTTGTGGTCAAGATGTTTTTTGGAGTCTAATAAAACAAAAATAATTTTTGGTGAATAGTAACCTACCCTAATGAATAGTAACATATCCTAATGAATAGTGATATACCCTAATGAATAATAACCTCAACTATGATAGTATAAAAATAATATTCAAATTGAAGTACAATATACATATGTTTTAGAATGAGTTAACGCATGTTTTAAATATGGGTTTTAATAATAAATTATGATTTCACTTAAATATTAAAATAATCATATTTAGAAAATAATTTTTGAGAAATGGACTTCATTTTTGGATCCAACAAGTCGAAAAATGGTTAGGGTGAATTTTTGGGATTTTTCTGAAATACTTGAAATTTTGATGAATAATAGAATCCGATAATTCACAATAAATGCTAAATAATGGATTAATTGAGTTATTGAAGATGTTCTGCTGATGTAATGCCACGTGGTTTGAATTCACATGACCCTTTACTATTCGTGTTCATGGAATACTTACTATTCATTTCCTTGGGAAGAAATAATAAATTAATTTTTATAATATCTTGAAATCCCACCTCTCCTCCACTATAAAAACCCCCCATCACTCCCTCTTCTCTCCACTCCTCTCAAGCTCCAAAACTTCTTTAATTTCTGCCCAAATCTATCCCCAAGGTTCTCCCCCACATCCAAAATATCTCATCCTCCTCAAAATACCAAAACCTCTCCCCTTAAGAGGTTCTCAAAGGAGAATGCCTCAAGAGGTAAAATCCTCTTCCCAAATTTCTTCTTTTCTTTTATGTTCTTCTCTTTGTTATTTTCTTTCCTCACCTCCCTTCACCATAATAGTATGAAAAATCCAGTAACATACATGTACTGGAATGTCTTCATTCTATTGGTATATTTTAAATTCTTCTCCACTTTCCCCACCATTTTTTTGAATGAATTGAAAGCACTGTTTGAGATGTGCTAATTTAGCACATTCAAGGACAATAGTTTATCAATTTCTATTATTATCATTATTTATGGCCATGAAACCATTTGTGTTATGGTTGAACCAGATTATTATATATTTAATATATCCTTTTTTTTCTTTAATCATTTCGTAAAAATGGAATTAAGTTATAAATCAAAACACATTCGTTGCAATCAAATCCACCGATCTACAAAATGTTTATCACTATGGTTATATATATATATATATATATATATATATATATATATATATATAATAATTCGACTTCACTATAAGTAACAAAATTAAAAATAAAACCATTTAATCTCTTGGATATGAACTAAAGAATATAAATTTAATTCAGGACAACTACTTTCATCTTGAATATAATCCAAACATGAATATAAGTGAACTGATCTTTTAAAGACAAGTAAACTAACGAGATGAACAATGAAATTGAACCTTATAACTAATAAAAAAGCCATTGAATGAACTGAAAAGGGTAATAATAAATAAATTAAATATAAAAGAGGTTCTGGAATTATTAATTAATAACCCTAATTTTTTTATTCAGGTCATTAATAACTAGTGGACAACACCACCGGTTTTAAGGTAAGGGATCCTTTAAATTTTCTCTCTTAATCAAGATAGTCCTCTATACTATGCCTTTTTATGTGTGCTAGAAAATGATGGGGTACGTTTAAGAACAACCTACATACTTCCCTCTGGATTTATAAGAGATTATAAGCCCCATTTCTCTCTTATTAATCCCTCTTGGTTACACCCGACACCATGCTGATAAAATTGTAACGAATTCTACCCGAACCTTCATTTTTCTTTCAGGTTGCCTTCTCATTCTTTAAAAATGGTGTTATCTTATCTATTTTTGTGAGTATTATGAATTCTAGTTAGTTGTACAAGATCCATATATTGAGACCCTTTCATCATATTATTTCGGGGATATACATGATTTTGAAAGATTCCCTCCTTAGAACATTCTGATAAGGAAACATGTTTTAAGGGGACTTCACAAATTTTTACCCAAATTTCAAGTGCACTATATCCTATATTTTAAAACAACATTGTATTTATAAAATAATTATTTTTATTATGAAAACATTGTTGGTTCAATTATGGTTTTATATAAAATAATGTCCTCTTTTCTATTTGAAAAGATCTAGAGTGTTTTCCTTAAAACCACACACAAATGTTTTAATGCTAATGTTTCTAAAATACATTTTTAATATATTTCCACTTATATTTGACACCAATTAACATGTTATTTTCCTATTTTACCCTATTAATGTCCATGTATGTTCTAATACTTTCCTTTCATGGACACATTCGTGATACGGCCACTGGATATGTTTTATGTCACGATTGTGGTACCCAATTCATTCCACGGGTACCCTTATGTTTATGTATGGTTGATTATGTATGATTATTTATGTGGAATGAATATTCATGAATATATTTATATTGGTGCGCCCAGAGAGAACTCCAATTCATTGGGTATGGTTATGTCTCATGATATGGGATGTGAAACGGGATTGGTGGTTAGCCTTGACTCGTACTGAAATGGGAAACGGGATTCGCGGTAATCCTTGACTCGTACTAAAGATATGATTTATGATTCTGCCACATTTATATGATTCCATGTTTATGTGATCCCATTCTTATATTAAATTATTTTATATGTTTCATGATTTGGATATCTTTATGTCATTCCTCCTAAGTCATGTGCTTGAGATGTATCCTTATGTTCATTCCCTTATTAGGCATTTTTAGCTCATCCCTTTGTTCATGTGTTCCCTAGGGTACCCTATGCAGATGTAAGAGCTCAAAGGAAGTTAGAATCCCTTTATGGATATTAAATAAAGACATTTTTTAGCCCCATGTTTTATGTTATATGTACCTATTCATCCAAGACAATAGACTTAAAAATCCATGACATGTACCCTGATGATTAATTATTCTCGAAATAATGGAATTTTATATGTAAAAGGATCAGGTCTCTATATGTTTCCCCTCCAGTGCTCGATCATTTCGAAGACATGTTCCAAGAAGAATTATCAGGTTTAAATATACTAATATAAGTATATTTCACCATATATCTAGTTCTAGGATCTGTATTGGTATTAATTCCTCCTTACAGGATGTCTAAGATGGAATTTCAAGAGCTCAAGAGGTAGCTAGAGAATTTAAAGGGAAATGGTTTTATCTGAACCAGTTCATCATTTTGGGGTTCACTAGTCCTTTTTTTGAAAAAAATTAGATGATACCGTTTGTCTATTTGTGGATTATAAAAAATTGATCATTTTTTGGTTAAGAACCGGAATATTATGCCATGAATAGATAACTTCTTATTCTAGCTCTTGGAGCTCCGTTCTTCTCAAAGATTGATTTGTGACCTGGCTACGACCATGATCATGTAATAATGTCATACATACCTCACAAAATTTTCAAGAGTATTTATGATCTATATGAGTATTTGGTTTTTTCTATTCGGTCTCACAAATGTGCCAGTAGCCTTCATGGCACTAATGAACCGTGTGTTCCCACCATATCTTTATTTTTTTGTTGTGGTTTTCATGGATGATTTCTTGGAGTATTCTAAACATATACACAACCATTCAAAAACATATTGAGATTGTTTTTAATACACTGAGAGAGGATCTGTTATATGTTATGCCGACAAAGTTCCACTTCTAGATGGCCGAGATTCAGTTCTTATGTCACGACATCTTAGATTTAATAGTATTAGTGGACCCAAATTTGGTGAGAGTAGTAGTAACTTGGGATAATCACAAGAATTTTTTTAAGGTATTGAGTTTCTTAATGATTTCTAAACATTTTTGGTGTTTATTATAGGACTTCTTACACTTAGAAATGTCATTGATGGGATTGAATATGAATTGTGTGATGTATGTATGGTCATATTCTTGCAAGATGGACTTTTAGGAGTTAAACGGGAGATTTCATTCAGTGTTTATACTGATTTTTTCATAGATAAGTATGAGTTTTATTGTGTATTGTGATGCATCAAGTATCAGTTTGGGAGTAGTTCTTATGCAGGGGGTGTTTGAGTCATTGTGTACAGGTCTTGGTAGTTGCGACCACCTGAGAAGAACTACAAAAAACACAATCTCTAGTTAGATGCATTTGTTCATGCGTTGTGTTGTTGGTTACATTATATTCTAGGAGAGAGTTTAGTGTTTTACATAGACTATAATGTCCTAATTTATATATTTTCATGGGATGATTTTTACCTATGTATGAAAAAGTGGTTGAGTATCTATAGACTTTTGAATTCGATCTTTCCTACACACCTGGTAAAATAAATGCAGTATTCGGTGCACAAAGCAGGATGAATCAAATGAATGTAGGGCATTAGGAAAGTAGTGTGTGGGAGCTTATGGATTTGTTCTCTGATATGCACATGGATGTGTATGATAGTCAGGGTCGATCTTTCATTCGTCCTTAGTTGTTACCACTACCCTATTGGATATAATGAGTATGTGGCAGCTCATTGAATCGAACTTCCTAGTACTATAGGAGAGTGTGGATGGTGAGGACCCTCCTCATAGTTTGATCATTGTTGGGGATGAGATACTATGAGTACATGGCCATGTATGGGTCTCTTCAGGCATGCTTGAGGAGTTGATGTCAGATTTTTATTCCTCTGTATGTGCAGTGCATCCTGGAGTCACCTAGATGTTTTGAGATTTTCATCAATAGTATTGGTGTCCACATATGAAAAGAGATGAAGCTATTTGTGTCATGAGGTGCTCCACCTATTATCAGGTTAAGGATGAACACCAGTGACTAGTTGGTAATTTCCAGTAGTTACCCTTTCATGAGTGGAAATTGAATGACATCATGATAGATTTGATGATATTTTAACATAGGTATCATTAAGGTCATGATGTTGTATGGGTTTTTTTAAGGGACATGATGGTCACTCATTTCCTACGGATCAAGGAAACCTTTAGTGTTTATGATCTCAGGAGGTTGTACATTTATTAGATTGTATGACTGCATGGGGTCCCACATTATATCATTTCAGATAGGGATGTCTGGATTACCTCTTGATTTTTTGAGTAGGATTCAACGGACATTGGGTACACATGTGCTTCTAAGCACAACTTACCTCCCCTATATTGATGTCCAGTCAGAGAGCACACTTCAGGTTATTGAAGACATGTTACAGGAACGCAACCTAGATATCAGACGATTTTGGGAGAGTCATATACACCTGGTTGTGTAGACCTACCACAATATCATATAGTTTGTTATATATATGGTGATATATGAGGATTTATATGGTAGGCCATGTGGATCACCCCTGTGTTGGATAGAGGTAGGAGAGATAAGTATGATGGGACCTTGTTTTGTCTAAAAGACCATATAGAAGGGGAAGTTCATTCAGAAGTGGATAGCTATTGTGGAGTCTCATCAGAAATCTTTTTCCAATCATCACAGAAGGCCTATAGAGTTCGAGGATAGATATTAGGTTTTTCTATGTGTTACACCAAGGCTGGGATACAATAGTATTTGGATATAGGCAAGCATTCGCCGAGATATTTTTGGTTGTTCGACATTCTAGAAAGAACTAGGCTGATAGCCGATCTATTGTAGTTTCACCAAAGGTAACAGCTATTGTAGGACATCATCCATGTTTCTCAGTTGTGAATATACTATTCGGACCCATATCATGATTTTTATTCCAAGGAGGTTGAGTTATAGTTAGATGTATCCTTTGAGGATCGTCCTATACGAATTGTGGATCATAGCTCGAAGGTTCTTTGAGGCCTGTCAGTTTTTTTAGTATAGGAGGTATCGTAGCATAATCGAGTAGAGGATAAGACTTAAGAGAGGGTGGTAGATGTATGATCATAGTGGTCGGAGATTTTCTCAGTTCATGATTCACCTCCCTTCAATGGGAAATTATAGGATGAATTACTTGAAAATGTGAAGTTTGTAAGAAAATGGTTCTTAATTGAGGTATGGATCTATTTTTTTGTCTATTCTAAGTATAAATGATTAAATATATCCTATAATGAATTCCCATTGGGTTAATAGTGGTTTCAACGGTATCTGGGGCTTGTTTTGAACCCAGACCCAATTGTGGGGTGTTTTTGGCATTGATCGTGGTTAGTGAAAACCATGGGGGGTAGGTCAAACAGTTTGAATAAACCATTAGAGGTTTTAAAGAAGTAGTGTGTAAGACACACAGTATGAGGAAACTATGTGAGACGATCCACAAGGGTGTATAGAATGTCTATAGATTTTTTATGTTTGTTATAGCACAGTGTGCACATGGTTTATAGACTATGGGGGTAACTATGCGCTATGCCCCAGGGTTATAGAAACATATGCACGATTTCTACATGATTTACAAAACCATATGATACCTATTGTGTTTAATTTTTAATTAAAATAAAAAAACATATATTAAACATATTTGGGTTTTCCAAAAATGAACAACAACCTTCTCCCTTTGGTAATCTATCACCACCAACTAAAAATGGATTCTAGATTTACACTCTCATTGTACTCTAATTTGAATGCGGTTTGTCTCCTTAGGTCCATAATAGTAAGACCTTAATTCCTTTTTAGTTATCCATATTTAAAATAGGAATCAGCTGATCTATTTATATTTTGGATCATATGTTCTAATTTCTCATTCTTCATTTCTCTTCAAATTTATTCCAATCTAGGAAGAATCAGTGATTTGATACTGGATGAGCATTCAAACATAAACGTAAGGCAGGTGGTCTTGTTCCTTTCACTAAAATGTTAGCCATTTATATATATTGGGGAGTCATGATCCCATTTTTTGAGTGTCAACATAGTTGAAATTGAACCTTGTTATTGCCTGTAATTTTTTTCTAATTGAATAGGCATGTTTATCCCTGATGTTGGTGGTATACCATGAATAATGACTACCCCAAGGGTGAGTTCTCTTGAATGGACCTTTATGGATTTACGCCTTGGATACTACCTTGAGGTGTGCCTTTTTCCCTTTCATGAGTGGTTAAAAATGAAATCTATTATAAATTGAATTACAATATTGTTATATTGTAATAGAATTGATTTAAGGGTATGGGATCGATGAATTTACCCATGACCCATGTATGCCATTTTTTTAATAAAGTTTTAATTCTCCTTGTGAGTAATGTTGTGTATGTTTCCTGAATTGATGTAATTGGATCTAATTACTAAAAAAATTACCAAAAAAGATATTTTATGATAGAAAACATTGGTAGCTTGTTTGGATTGTTAGTATTGGTATGCTAAAAATATAAATTCAAGTATTTGAAGAAAATCCATTTGATCTTAGCCTTGTTTTTCAATTTTTTAAAATGAAACAAATTACAACTTTTATTGCTTCTCCCATGTGATTTATCAGATAACCAAGACATATAGTATCCCATTATGTCATTAAACCCTGTTATAAAAAATATTTATAAATTAGAAATTGACCAGACTAGGCCTTTGAGGTTGGACAAGGATTGATACTCCTTTTGATGTAAGATTGCAAGATAATTACCTTGGTTTTGACCATGGAATGTAAAATGTAGTCTTAAATGGAATAGAATAGGTTAAATTATATTTAGCCTAGAGTGATACATGGATTCAAAATTGAATTCTATCAATAGACTCATGTTAATATTTACCTTTATCACTTTAGTGATACATGGATTCCGCATATAATTCCATGGACAGACTCAATGGTTAATGTGATTAAACCATGGGTGATACATGGATCCATGTAAGGGATTCCATTAACATAATATATATGGAAAGACTTTTAAAAAATGATACATGGATTCTTATGAGAATTCAAGGGATAAACTAAATAGGGAATTTTACTATTTTGACAAGGGAGATACATGGGCCTACATTAAAAAGCACTAGGGACGGACTCAATTGGATGGGATGTGATACCTCACTAGGAGTGATACTGGGTATCAAATAGGTTTTCTAGGGATAGGTTTATAGTGTGTTGATTTTTATTAAACCGAGACTGATACTTGAATTCCAAATTAGGAATTTTAGGTATGGGATCAGGTTCTAAATTGAATTATAAATGAAATGTATTATGGAAAGTCTTCCATGAAAAAGGATAAGATTAGATTAAGTCATGACTTTTATTGTTTAGATGACCTTCTTAGGATTCTATTGTGCTACCATTTATCAGGGTGTTGTCGGGAATGAGCTAAATCTCAAGACATATAAATTTAAATTTAATTTAAAGGTTAAATGGATAATAACTGAAAATCATTGCATGTTGGATGTATTGTTTTGAGTTCTTCTAGGACTACTAATTTTCATATTGGACACTACAAGTTATATGTACTGACTGACTGATTAGAACAAACAATGGTTGGTTTCCTTCTAGGCTTTACCTCACACACTATTTGGGTCATGTTTTGGACCCAAATAGATTATATGATTATATGTATCAGTAAGGTTTAGCGCCCTCTCATAGGTACTTCATATGGTTCTTAGTAGAAGGGTAGTAGGGGAGCATGTGACTAAGATGAGGCTAGTGATGCTATTAAGATTCTCTTGGAATTTTTTTCTTTTTCCATATGGATTGTACATCTTCCTTTTATTCATGTTTTGGATGTTTAATCATATACATGTGACATGTATCATCATGCTTCATATCATATGACTTTTGGCTTCTTTATACTATCAGTTTTCTACTGTTAAATTCTATTATATGGTTTCCATCTTCTAATACATGTACATGTTATTGATATTTATTGTGCTACACATTGGTAATAAGGTTTTAGTCTCCCCATATACCCACATAGTCCTTTGCCTCTAGTTATTAGCCTCTATCATTTCTGAATAAGCACTTGAGGCCATGTGACCTACTAGGCTCAAGGAACTGTTCAATATCATCGGATTCCAGGATGTTTACATCAGTTGTTAACTGTCTTCAAGTTCAATTTTTGATAATCTAAGCATAGACTAATATTTTTCATCCTCTTTCTTCTCAAAAAGGACTGATGAACCCCACAGATAAGTACTAGGTCGAATAAACCCCATTTCTGTCAAATCATATAGCTTCCAATTAATCTCATATAACTCCCCCATAGCCATCCTATAAAAGGGAATGGATACATCTATATCAATTACTACTATCTATATAGAAAAATCCACCTCCCTCTTAGGAGGTGAACCAAAAAAGTCATTAGGATTGACATCCCAGAATCACTCATCTAGTAGAGTAAAGTCATCCTAACTTACCCATTGATCATCAGGATACCAACTAGAAATTGTGGTTTTCATTCCACCCCGCCCAAGATTCTATAGTCCCTCTCCTCTCACCTAGACATCCCATTCATCCTTGTAAGTATACACTGGACATTTTTGAGATATAAAATTTACCCTCCAGTAATAGAAGTCATCATAAGATTGATAATTTATAATCTAGTCCATCCTGATAAGGATGTCAAACCCTATCATCTCGAGGACCTACAAACTCTATATGAAGTGATTCCCATGAACATCTGGGGGAAACTCCCTACAATAGAACACACTCTCAGTTCTGATTCCCAACATCATTTCTAGCATAAAAAATCCACCAGAATATAAAAAACCAAGCCCAACGTTTTTCACCATAGGTGAAGATATAATACTATGAGATTCACATATATAAAAAGATAATATTCTATAATATAGTCTACTAGAATTTTACCTCCCACCATAGACCATATGACACCATTCTCCTCAAGGGTAGACTATATAGAATAAAATTGTCCTATACCATGGCCCGATGGCAACCCATCATGGACTGTAGTAGCCCCACACTAATGTCTCAGTGTAACTTGTGTTTGGATGCCCCTTTCACAACCAACACTCCTCAACATTATAAGCCAGCACTACCTTATCTCCCTTCCTCATGTGGAGTTGTGGAACCTTCTCCTGAACCTAGTTTTGTAGCTCATCCCCTATCACTCACATCTGGAGGGAAGGAATTGCTAAAATGATGCACGTGGTCTATCCTTCCCCAACTGGACACTTGAATGGTTTATGTTCACATTGACTCATCATATGGCCTCACCTTCCAAACAAGTGACACGACATTAAGATTATAGTACTCGTATCTAGATTGGAACTTATCTCATGGGAAGCCTCGAAATGGAATTTTCTGTTTGAAAACATAGAACTACTGGGTCGAGAAAAAACACTTCCATATTATGTGACCCTAGCATCTCTCAGGTTAGTCTATATAATCAAAACATGATTTAAAATATCTATAATAGAGATCATGTTGAACTTGTTGGCGTAATATTTGATAGAATGATAGAGACATTTCTTTATGTATCACTCTCTAGATAGCTAATTAGTAAGGTACATTGGTGAAAATCACTGTAAATATGTAATGCGTGCGAAGTACTCCATAAATTTCATCACGCCTTTCTGTATATTCATAAAATCACAACCCTAAAGTTATTGTAGAGTCTCATGATTAAATTAGTCATAGAAGAAACTCTATAAATCCTTATGACCCATATCTCACAGCTTGTCATCCTGGTTTCCCACCAGCGGTTTGCTACCCCGCGTAGCATATATGTGATGACCTTTACCTCCCACCTAGGTGTATTATCATGATGATTGAAGATAGATAATGTGATAACAAGCAAAAACTCTACAACCTATGGACCACAAACTCCCAAAAATGAGGGTGGATGCTACTATTGGAACACCCGTGTCAGATCATCCACAGACAATGTAGGATATGGTTATCCCTGAAAATTATGGATATTGAGAAATAAACCCTCCCAAAATTATTCTGTGGAACCTATTTATTGACCAGAAACAAGTTTCAAAGCTGTAACTAATGTAGGATCAACTAGTATCACATTTCCCACCACCTCTGGAGAGTGGTCCTCACCTACCTTGCGGCATACAACATTAGTTCAGCATGGTGGAATCTCTCTACAATTCCAAACACATTCCTTAGAAAGGAATTTTAAAATATTCACTGCTCAAAAGTGTATTAAGGGTCAAAAACCTCCTATATAAAGACATACATCCCAACTTTCTCCAAAATATTTGACTTTAAAAATAACAGCCACCGAAAATCCACTAGAAATTGTGCCCCATTACCAATAAAAATATGAGTCAAGGTCATGTCTCTATTTTAAATTCCATTTCATTTTATTTCAATATTCTTTTCCTCAAAATATTTCATCGATAGTTCCCTATATTCAAATCCATGAGGTCCTGTAACACTTAATGAATCAAAATTTGATGCCTATTTATTTTATACCATATGTCATTTAGTTCACTTTAAAAAAAAGATTCAATGGGTGAATCATTTCATAGTCTGTAAGGAATCATACACCTCATCAATTAAAGATGATGTCACTTCTCTATCCACTACACACGGTCTATCATAATAGAATATTACCTATCAAATCACTTATCACAATAGTGTGCAATGATTAATGCATCCTATATGGCATGAAATAATGCATTAAATGTAATTTTTAACAAGTACCTATATGATGCATGAGATGGAATACCCTCATCTCATTGAGTTTCAATAGAAATAAAACCCATAATTACTGGAGTAGTATTAGCATAAATCATGTACGTCACCAAATGGTGAAATCAAATCAATTTTATTAGTGAAAATCCTAAGAATAAAACTTTCATTCAATGAAAATTTGTATTCCCTTGTACGTGGGGTATCTAATCTGGGGAAAATCTTTTTTTCTAAATTAAATTCCCCTATTATCCCTATTTATTGTTTCCAAATAGTAATTCAAACCAGAAAATAATCATATGATACCACTTTTTAATGTCTCAGACATGGATTCCACTTATTAATTCCATGATCCTAGTTTTCCACATGGACCCAAGTACGTCTCCCTAAATACCATAGGCTACCAATTAGCAATGAGGGCCTAGGTGAGTCCTTGGGGAGACTATTCCCTCACTACAATAGTATATCACAATGAAGATCAAACACATTCAATAGTAGAAGAAGATAAATAAGAAGACAATTAAAAAGTTTGAATGACAGGAATATATAACAAATCATGAACTGTCACATATTCAATGATGTAGATGACACATTTACCATGATAACAAACAAAAAAAGTACATCGAAACACATGAAATTAAATATTTTAAAAAAAGTGTCTTAAAAGTTTCATAGTAGCATAACAATCCCCATATTTTGTCCCATGATATTATAATCCAAAACCACAATCAACAAAATGTGTTAGGGAGTTTTCCCCTATCAAAAACTACAACCATATAACTTTTATTAGTCCCTAAGAAGGCCAAAATAAGTTTTGAGATAACATCCATTTAGGTAACCAACCAGAATTATATACTATTCAATGCACGACAATAAAATATTCTAAAAATGATTAAGTAAGAAGCAATGAAAGTGTGAATTACCAAGTCATATAAATACTAAAAAAATAATATCATATGGACTATGATGGATCCCTAAAATATGTGTCTGCTCCTAATAATGTATCTACAAGAAATGTAAAAAAGAAACATGGCCTCATTGTTCGTCCATCCACCTCATGCCCACACGATCTACCCAAATAATGAAACTATATCCTAATCCCATGGCCACTATATACAACCAAATAATCATATATCACATGGTTGTTCTATATAGTAATGTGAATATCATGAAAGACTGGATCCAAGGGGTTGAATACAAAGTCATCCTCATCGAGTCCCAAGATATTCTCGATGGAAACTCGGCATAGGCATTGGTTAGAGTCCTAGGAGCATGTTTACCAACATGTCATATTCATGTACAAGAAATCTAGATCCAAGGGGTAGCAAGGCCCAAGGTATCCAATATAATCAAAACCCTTGGATCATAAAATTTCCACTGCATCCACTAGCGCATTCCAGATAAAAGGAGAGACATCCATGGAATCTATAAAAAACATGAAGTCATTCAAATCATTTAAAAATTCAATTCCATATGAGTCTACCCCCTCATATAATCAACTTAATTAAATTATATATAATTAGTATTTCATTTATACATGTCATACCAAAAAACATCTCATGAGTATAGCCACTCATGTATTATATTTCCATTTAATAAATTAAAATGGGTATACCTACCCATTTATCATCAATTTCCCCTAGAAATGCCACATGGTTATACCCACCCATTTATCACCATTCACAGTTTATCATATCCCATGGGTATACCCACCCATTCAATTATGTCTATTTAATCCATTTAAGTCATTACATTTAACATAACTCATTTGATCAATTCAAAAATTAAAAAATTCAAGTGAAATATAATAAATCAATGTTAATGAGGTATACCATCTCCTAATCATCTCATTCAACCCATTCAATTTATAATTTGCTTTATTAAATAAGGAAAAACCTATACACACTCCTTGGGTGGTTTTACATGGAATAAAAAGTTGTTTTCATAAGGTTCACCACATGCGAGACATTAGTTAAGGTAATGTGTACCAACACATAACAACATATCCTATAGGAATCCCTAGTATGTCTGGTTAGATTTATTACAGGTAACTCAATCATAATCTGGGCTTTGTTGAGAAGTCCGGTGGGCGGTGTAAAGGCTGATAGTTCTAAAAAGCATCAAATATCAATAGAAAATTATGGACCACCTATCATAGATCATTAATGGGGTGGTCATCCAGTATCAAGTCCAGATTCAACTAGATTTTGTAGATATATTAAGGACAAACAAAGAATGATAAATTTGGGGATATCATTATAAATAAAAATAGTGTAATAAATATCTAGAATAATTGAAAATGGCTAAAAATAAATGTAGATCTTATCGATGTGGATATAATCATTCAAATAAAGCTCAAACCAGAGATCAGATGAAGAATACGACACAAATCCCAGGTTTGTAACCTTGAGAACTCAAACATGGGCTCCTCTACTATGCATTGAAATAATATAACATAGGATTTAAAAGAAATTTTTAAATTTAATTAAAAATTATTAGATCCAAAAAATATAGGGGTTGTACGATTTAGGTCCACAGTTCTTGTTGGACAAGGGGCACCCACACAGTTTACATAAATTTTTTAAAAAACATGCAGAAACGTTGTGAAAAGCCTCTGTCAATGTTTGAAAAAACTGCAGACAGGCATGCATAGTGGTGGGGATCTTATCACATAGTTTCCTAAAATTATGATTCATGTTCACCCCTCTTGTCCAGCCTCCCACTGTTTAGTAAAAATGTGTGTCCTACCCCACAAGGTTTCCACTAACCGTAATCCAAGCTATCAACACCCAAAAACCTGGTTTTGGAATTTGAACAAGACATAATAACCTCAAAAACACATTTGATCATGTTGGGAATTCATATAAATATTTAAGAAATAAAAAAAATGAAGGGATATGTACCTCATATGAAAAACTACATTTTTTAAAGAATACATGATTACTCAATAGGATTATACCCAAAATATAAATTGCACATGTGGAATGAGAAATCCAATACAACAGTGAACATATAGAAATCCAACAAGAACCTAAACAGGTCAACTAAGAAACCCCATCCAAACCAGGTAGACTCACTAAACCATGCATCAAACATAATAATATAGCATCGATGTCATAATAAAGTAAGGAACCCCCATAACTTCCGCATTGATTTTATCCTCTCACATACTAATTCTGAACATATTGTTCTCTCATCTCTTCCATAGACATCACATCACATATTTCCTGAATAAACATGGACCATCACATCACATCTCACCCATAGACACCTAGGTCATCATAAATTATATCATCATATAACCAAGGGTAGTAGGGAATCATGAACATGAACGGAATAGGCCCTATTCCCTCCTCCTACCATGCATGACCCCCAACAAATATTACATCACATCACACCTTTCTTGAATACACATGGACCATCACACCATATATTTTCTGAATACAACTGGTAAATCAGAACACATGTCTCCTAAATATATTGAATGCATAAATTATAAATGAATCACTACCATATCAGATGTTGGAGGAAGAAACATGTACCCAAAACCTCTAATGATTGGTAAGGTTATCCAAATTGTGCCGGTCTAAGATAAAGATTACATAAAAATACATGACATAATGGTAGAACACAATACCCAACATTTGGTTCCCTGATAACTATAATAGAACATATCAAAACTCAACCACCACACCACACATTGACCATCACAGCTATTTTCTTTACTATATAAAATACATCGTATTACTACCATGAAAATACACAAGATTTCACATTCAATTATATGTTCCATTACTTTTATTCCATAGTATATTCAATTTTAAACAGCACGAACCATTCATTTATTTAGTTCATTTATCATCAAAATTTATCCCATTTATAACCAAGAAGATAACAAAACAACATCACACCACAACCCGACCAATATATGTCATTCGTCTCTGTAACATAATGTCAACCATTATCATCCACATGCATTATCGTCCATGAAAACTCTTAGATATAACCACACATCACTGTAAAATATTTTTTCCATTGTGCACAATAACCATCGCACTTCAATACCTCACATAAAAACCATTTTCCACAAAATTACAAAACATACCAAATCAAGTAATTAGTTAAAACACAACATGAAAATGAACACAAAACAGTGACACATCCTGACTTCCATAATTTTTTTTGAGGTCTTTTATCCCAATACTTATTTAATTAGCATTTGTATTATTAGGATAAACAAATTCCCATTGGAACCCAATTCATTATGCACATATACATTGTTAATCTTTTTATTTATGGTTTTATCAAAAAAAACACCATTAGTGTCTCATAATATATCATCTACAACACAAGTAATGCTCCCAAAAGCCATTATTTTTAGTATTGGAAACAATCATGAACCACATCATTAATAATATCTATCAAAATAGTAAATCATGTGATATCTCACCCATTCCCAATAATTTCAATTATTCTAATTTATTATATTAATAAAGAAATTCTTACCATCTACCCGAATAAATGAAAACCCATGAAACCCCCTTACATGACATGTCAAGGTGGATTAAATGGGGAACCCCTACCTAAAAGAATATTTTGTGATCTCATTTCACTTCATTAGGAAAATAATAAACCACTTGGAATATAAAATTTCACTATTGAACCATGTATTAACAAAGATAACACAAAGGGATCATCAAAACACTTCCCAAATATCCCCCAAACCAAAGAAACAATACCATAGAAGATCATTGTTGTATGAATGAGGTAAATAGTGGAAAATATGATAAGGGGTTATTATAGAACACACCAACACTTCCAAAAAAAACCTAAAGATCAAAATTATATAAGATGGGGTGGAAGGGCACCCAAAACCACTACAGTATTTCCAAGGAATGAGAGGAATGGATGAGTGGAAGGAAATAATTAGCCAAGCCCTTTCTTTTTATACCAGGTGTAATTCACACAGAGTAAATTTTATGAGACCCATATTTTTGATGTTGTAAAACAATTTTAAGACATTAATACTTCAAAACCTCAACAATCACGAAAAATCCCCGTGCCTTGACTAGAATTGACTTACATAATAAGTCCAAATTTGATGATATAATCATATTTCTTTCCCAATCCCTTACGAAAAATTATACCTAATCATTCTAGACATATAAGATATAAAGATATATTTCACATTGTAATCCATATTTTACAACATCAAAGACCTGATGCAGTTTGGTTGTACTTCCAACCTCTACATAACCTCTTCTAGACTCCATAAAAAACTTTCCAACAAAAAAACATTAAAAGTAACATGATATAAATGCATGAACCATAAAATAAAATACCTCTCAAACAATTATTTTCCTTGAGAATCCAAACCAAACCTGATGAAAATGAAGGTGTCCCAAAATCTGAAATTTCAGATACCACTCAGGGTTCTTATAACACAACAACATTACCACTAGCCAAACATACCAAACCAAGATATCCACAAGTACACCTCAAAGTCACATCATAACCTATCACTAGGAACAACACCGTACTATGAAACACTAGCTATTAACCACCTCCTTTACAAGAAACCATCCACATAAACATCACAATTCCCAAATAGTACAAACTAACTACTTCCACCACCAACACATGACACATACCATATCATATAAGTTAATTAATTCCATCTCACATGTGAAGTTATTATTAGGTTTGGGTGGAAATGACACATGTACAAAGTTTTAATCATTTCACAGTATAACACACCTTGATTAGGAATCATGTTTTCTGATATTAATATGCTAAAAGATTTATAACACATAAAAATTTCAAGGAAACATCACATATCATAAAATAGAAAGATCCGAACATCATATAAGGAATAATATATTAAATATAGGTCAAGAAAACTCTTTTTATTGTTCATGAATCAGCATATCTCACTCCCATGTACTCTTCTCCAGGCCACCATGTCTTTAAAACACATGAATGAAGGGGATTTTAATTCAAACAACACTATCTCATAGTTATCATGGATATATAGTGGTATTCCATGAACATGATGTAATCCTTTATATCAAACTCTCCCCAATTGATTAGGTGTGAGTAATTGTCAAGATACTAAAAAAGCTAGGACAAATGGATGACATTGTGGATTATCTTTATCCATGGTAGAAATGCCAACTTTTTATCCACCTCACCAATATACACAAACATGTTCAAGGGCCCAAAAAATACTAGGAGAAAGCTTAATCCCCTACAAAACCTCCCCTCCCCTATATAGGGGAGACTCTAAATAATATATTTTCTCTAACCTAACACTCAAGGGGCCTCCTCTAATTATTGAATTATGAATTATGATGGTTATATTGCTAATTAAACCACTTTAAAAATAATAATATAATCCATGCCACACTCTATATCACATTTTACCATGAACTACTATGTCCCCAACCTCCTTCTATCACATTAGATAATGAAATTTCCTCCCATAAAAATCCTCCAAAAAAGTCATGCTAATTGACAAGTGATATATGTTGTTGCCTGAAAACTCATCTAGAGAAATGTGACATTCCCAAGATCTATTAATTTAAATAATGGAATATTTCATGATATTATCTAGTATCTAGATGGTAAACTCAATAATCCCATCATTATGAGGGTGGAAAGAAATGCTATGGTAAAACTAGGAGCCAAAAACACACTGCAATCCCCTATAGAATAATGAGTTAAAATGTGAATCATAATCAGATATGATGGTCCTAGGTAATCCATGAATCCTTACCACATCATCTATATACTACCTCACTAAAACCTCCATTATAACCAACTCATAGTTTGCTAAACAATTAGCTGACTTCCTCAGTCGATCCAGTATTACCAAAACAATTTCATAACATCATTAAGACTAGGTTATCCTGATGAAAAAATGCATCAATACATCCTCTCATTTCAACACTTTAACATCCAATGGCTATAAAAAAACTAGGAATGTGTTTATTTACTTTCATATATAGAAAAACCAAACACCATTCCACTTAGTTTTCAACTCATCATCTCAACGCCATCTAGAAAAGATGTATCCTCAAGCCATGATACATCTTGGTCATTTAAGGATGCACTGATAAAAGAGATTTTTGAAATTCAAAGATAAATTCATCATGCACTACCAATGAGAAAAAACCATCCCTAAATCAAAACCCAATTCAAAAAATCCTATGTGTATCCCTCTAAACCAGTACCATGTCTTATACTATCATTCATCACCTCTACATATATGTCTCTCCATTGAGACACTTATACCTATTGAATCAAGTATGAATCCATAGTATTTGGGAAAAGAAAACTATGGAAACTTCTCTCTCTATCATCAATATGAACTATTTCATGATCCTATATCCCTTTCCCAATAATCACTAAATCACAAACCACATATCCTTCAAACTTATGACTCATCTCATGAGTAATAACATTTCCATTTATATTGATGTTAAGGTTATCAAAATCATTATCTTGGAGAATATCCATCCACCTCAACCAGCATAGATTAAAATATCATTGATAAAATATATGTTTTAGGATCCTGTGGTCCTTGAAAATGATACGTTCTCACTCATATGGTTATGTCACAGAAAAATAAATGAAAACACAACTATTATATGCTCTTGTTCATGGGTGGAATGGATATGATTGTGGTAAAAATTTAGGAAAACCATAAGATATCACAACTCTCTAATCCATCCACATGAATCCTATGAACGGATATGATGCATCATAAAAAATAGAAAATGGGACACCCTACTAAAAGAATAAATAAACTCGAGCACTAACCAGATTCCCTTTGAAATAACTGGATAATTCCTGGAACTAGGAAGTCCACAAAAAATACTTCTCTATAGTAGTAAAATCTATTCATAGGGCTACAAATCAAGATAAATCATACATAAAACTTTGATAATAACTAGACATATAATAAAATTTATGAATCCCATCAACATTATTTAGTACCACCCAATAAATAATTGTCTGAACCTTAGTGGGTCCACTTATTTACACTACTGAGACACCACATGGACACATAAATCCACCTCTCACTTCTAAAACATACATATGTAGAACATTACATATAGATGGTGGTGTTAGAGGTCATGATAAATAACATAGAGATGCTCTATATGATCCTCCTTCAACATCAATTAGATCAAGGTATCATTAATTAATATGATGATGAACTAATCTAGTAAATAATGAGACACATAGATCATGAGCACCATGAACATGGATGGTCTGTTAGTAACACTGAATGAAATGTACAAGAAATAAAATTTCCCATACCTATATCTGGAGGTATATTTTAGGATATCGTCATCATTCACCCTCAACCAATGATATCTGGATAGATGATCAATCTTTCAAAACAAACTAGTCTCTCTAAACTAGTCGAATATATCATCAATGCTCAAGAGATTGTATTGGGTTTTAACTATCACCTGATTCAACAGTTTATAGTCTATATAAAACCACAAAATACCATTTTATATCATGGAAAAAAACTAAATAACACCATAGTGACACACTCATTTGAATAAAACCTCCTATATTATATCATCCACTAGAAAAATCATCTCTCATAAATCCATAGGTGCCATTTGATAGCGATAAATGAAAATCATCGACACACCTGAATACAGCTCTATCCTGAAGCCATTATCATGTAATTGGTTTAAAAGTAAATTCTCTTATTGAAAAAATTTGGAATATTTTACATGGATCTAGGAATATCTTCCACCTTATCATTCAATAATAAATCTATAAACTGAGCCAAAAGAGGCTCTTTTTGCTACCACCCATTTGATAACATTGCTCAGTAGAAAATCAACTTACTTGCCCTCCACATCTAAAAATTAAACAATACTATAGAAATAATAAACGGTTTAATGTATGGAATATAGAAAATTAAACCCATGGATAACATTTTATGGATATATCTATAATAAGAGGAAATATATCATGTAGAGGTGTGTTTTCATCAACAAACTACACAACTGACACACATCAAACAATGATGCATAAACTTTAACCAGCATTGAAAATGTAAGAGGAACTAAAATATTATGTACACCAAGTCCCAATGTAGGATTAAAAAAGTAGCATGAGTATCCTAAGATAAAAAATATACAGGAAATGATAAACAATAATATAATAGTACCTAATAAAACTGATTGGAGTGGTGGAACTACTGCCTCTAATGTGTACATCTGAAAATTTCTAACTCATCTTACCCTCAACTAATGACCAATATAAACATGATTTAGACTGGGAATATACGGAAAGATACTATCATGAGGATTACCTCTTCCAACAACACCTTTTCTTAGCTTCTAAATAAGAACCAGTGGTCTTTTCTACTGAAACGACCATAGTAGAAACTGTTACTACTACTAAAAAGAGGTTTAAATTCCCATATAAAACTATCCTGATTGAGTAGTTTATCCCTAATCATAATTGTGTTTCACTCCCCATACTAAAAATTAATGGAAAACTAAAACTGTTGTTTGGTTTTTAGAAACCAACTACCAATAAGGATGAAAGGATATTAGTCGTGGTCGGTTCCGCACTGGTCAGAACCATAACTGTAAGAATACCTGAAGCCCTACTCCTCAAGACACCCCTCTCGTTGCCCCCATAAGGATCAACTCCCATGTAAAGTATCCACTCAATATCCATTACTTTAGTCTATAGATATTGAAATCTAGGGATCATATATAGTGTGAATTCATACCATATCATTGGGAAAAATACCTCCTCTAGACAACATGCTCTAAACTCCACATCTAAAAAAATCATAGAAAAAGTGTAAGAGGTCTTTGAACATAAATTCAAGCTCCTTGAACCTTAGGATCCCCTATTTAATAGAGAGAAACTAATGATTCTTCACTTCCTTTTATTATCGATTAAATGAATTCTTAATGAAACCCTTTTTAAAATTTTGGTGAAAAAAACATACACGACCATTTAGTCATAAAGATATAGAATCAACCACTGATGTGATTATCTCTATAATTTATTATTATACAATGGTACCGAGAACTCATCTAGTTCTTGGATGACAAAAAAATTGATCTTGAGTTCCTCTAACAAATGACCTGTCTTGACATATCAGATGGTTCCCTCAAACATTCCAAAAAATTTCCATAAAATAGAAAAAAATCCCTTCTATCATGCCTCATCCTCCGCTATCTAGTCAATCCTACATTTATCATTCGAATATATATGTTGTGCCTTGTTTGTTTAAACCCCTTATGGATGATGACCAGGATCCAATTATAAAAATAAAGGAGAACATCCTATGACTAGTAGAAAGGAATTTATTATAGGTTTATTTAATTAATTGTACAATTCAATTAACTTTCCATAATTACCCAATTCAAACATGAATATATTCAATTATTATTCTAATACCTCTCATAGGTGTCTACCCTATAAATAGGTCCACCTCACTTATTCGTTCAATAACCTCAGAGTCTGTTCACTAGATCACAGTGGGGGGCTAGAATTTCGCGTCCTAACCAGCCTCCCTAACTCATGTCACAGACCAAGGTCAACTGAAACTATTTCCCTACTAACCCTTGAAATAGTAATTGTTCCAAAAAAAATATAAACCTTTCTATAAACCATCCCCTCTAATACAAATCTTCTATGACCCCCTCCCTACATAAATTCCCCTAAAGGGATAATAATGAAGGAAAAGAGATAATAACCCCCAAGTCCAACCAATTTGTCTATAAGATGTGATGGTATAAAATATCATAAATTGGATAAATTAATCTCTATAATAATACAAGATCATGATATAGGATAAAAACCACCAAATACCACCAACCTGTAATGTTAAAAAAACCCAACACCATCCCATAATGCATGAAAAATTTCAATAGATAAAGTAAAATTTCCCAAGTAAAATACCAAAAGACAAGTCCAATAGCAGTGACTCAAAAATATCTCCTACTAAAGATAGAAATGTATAAATGTTTCACCAAATTCCTCAGGGAATCCTGAAAATTGTTTATATGTGTAGGGTGAGTATACAAGTATAATAAGTATGATCATACCCATGTTCTTAAGTGAACATGTTAAATTAGAATGTTATTGTGCCAGTGAAAAAAACATAACCAACCAGCACTAGAATAGGTCAACTAACCAATCATATCCTCACCATGGTTCACTCACCAAATCAGGCATCAAATAAAGTATGATAACATTATGATCATAACATAGAATGGAATCCCACTACTTCTTCCCCACTAATTTTCCACTCTCATTCCCTTGCCTCAAATTTCTTGTGATATAATCCCTCACATAAACATAACATCATATAACATCCTATCTTCCCTGAATACACTATATCTAGTAAATTAAATCTCATGATAAGACACATGGGCCATCACATAACATAAATTGGGAAGTATAGTACCATGAACATGAAGGACATCATCCTCATTCCCTACTCCTACCACATATGACCCCCCCCCCCCCCCCACATATCACATCACACCACAACTGCATCACCCCAAATCACTCACTAACACAACGGGGACATCAATCCACATCTCAACTGAACACACATGGTCCATTACACCACATCTCTCACAAATACACATGGTTCATCACTACTAAGGGGGTAAAAGGAAAAAGTGTGTGGGAAACCATTTGTATCACCACTAGCTTGGATGTTAGAGAGAACAACCGGAACCTAGAACCATTAATAATTGGTAAGGTTATCTAACACAAGTGAGGAACAAATAAAAATAAAATAAATAATACCAGATATATATGTTGAAGATGATACCCAAATATGGTTTCAGGAATGTTTCACTAGCACATACCACAAGACCACAACACACCACACATGGACCATCACAACTGTTGCAACTACTATATGTAACAAACCACAATCTCGCCAAGAAAATCCATACATTTCTAATTTCAATTACAGGATCCACCACTTTTATTCATTATTCAATTTTGTTTCTCACTATTCAACCAATTAATTTATTAATTTCAATTAGAATTATAATTTATCCTATTGTAAACTAAGAAATTAACACAACCACGTTACACCACAACTGGACCAACTCACATAAGCCATCTCTAGAACTCCACTTATACTATTATCATGATCACACCACAATGCCCAATAAATATCACTATAACAACCACACATCTTATCAATAATGCACCAAAACAATGACATGTTGTAACCATACATCTCAACTATTGAACACTATGTCGAACAACTTCCCACATCACATCCATGCCAACTAACGACTACATCATAGCCTTACAAATCATATTGCCTCATCCAGTCATCTTCTATTACCACAAAACTACCCAAACCATGAAGGGAAACTAAATAAGAAAAAACACACACAATAACAACACATCCCAATTTCGATAATTTTTTAAGGGGACAATATCACATTACATATTTAATTAGCATGGTTATTACCACACATAACATATTTCCATGGGAAAATAATTAATTATCCATATATACATTATTTATCCATTTATCCATGGTTTGATAAACATAAAGGCATATAATGGGTCTCATAACACATCATATACTATGCTTACAAGGCTCCCAATAGACATTATTTCTAGTATTTAAAACCAAAATGCACAATATCATCCAAAACATATATCAAAATAGTAAATAATGTGATATTTACCTCATACCCATAAATTTCATGTATGAAAATTTCTAATATTATTAGGATTAACCATAATATCCACAAAATAATAATTAAAACCTTTCAATACCCACACATATCATTTAAAAATGAAGATAATGAGGATCTATTACCTAAAATAAGCTTTTCCAATCTCGCTACCCAACATGGGGAGATGAAAGAATAGAGCATAAATCCGAATTTCACGAAGACCCCATGGATAAAATAGGATCACACAAAAGAATACTAAAAACCTAGACAATAATCCCCCAAACAAAAAATAACATTGTAATATAGTATCATTGACAATAGAACAGTGGAAACAATCAATAAATGGAGAAGGTATTTCCACATAATGCCAAAACACCACCACTAGAACCCACATATCAACATAAGACAAGACAGGATAGAAGGGCCCCCAAAATATCTTGGGATTAACCATAGTGAGAGATGAAGTGATAGTTAAATCGATGGAATTGTCCATGTACTAGAAATTTATACATCATTAAGATCACCCGATTTACATTTTAAATTTCATATTTAAAACTAAAATAACATGGGACCCATATTTTACAAAAATTAAACTTATTTTTGGTTGTAAATCCATCAAAATAAATTCCCACTAAATATAGAGGTTCCTTTACTACAATTTACTTACATAATAACATTTGGTTTTATAACATAAAATTCCTTCACACATTATCCCTTGCTGCAAACATACCCTAAATTGACCATCATTACAAGATGTAAACTACCAAATCAACTTGAAAATCCATATTTCATGATGTGAAAGACCTATTACTATTATTTGGCAGCTCTAACCATCACATAACCTCTACTAGAATCCTATAAACACTCCCCATCCATAAAACCATCAAAGCTACAGGTTGGAAATCTATGGACTATTATATAGAATCTATGATTTATTTTATAATATTTTATTTTTTCTAGTAAAATGAATGTATCTCCTAAACAAATAGATACATTTTTTCAGAAAAAAAGCCTCATATAAGTATTAGAGAAACATATATTTAAAGGAACATTCCAATCATTATATATGAAATGGTTTTTCTCCAAACAATGTTTTCTTACCTTTAGTAGACTTTGATGTTATTTGTGGTATAGATTTCCATTCAGATTATCATGACAATATATATTAGAATGATAAAATTGAATCATTTAATCGTTAAAGTGTGTTTCAATTTTTTTATAAGAACAATTTCTTATATTTGATAACATGTCCATAAACTATGAAATTGATTAAATATTGTATGAACATTATATTTCATATATCACTTAGGATAATAAAATTATTCTTATTGGTGATGTGTTTGTGGTAAATAAATGTTTTGATGTATTTCCTGATGTTATACATGGTTTTTTTCTAATTAGTAGGATGGATTTACTATTGACTTTGTTCTTAATGTTATATTGATTCTGAAACATCCATACATAATTGATCTAATGGATTTATGAGAATTGAAAAAGATGTTACCATAATTAATTGATAAATTATATATCCACCCTAAAATTTCACCTTGGGGTTATACCATTTTTTTTAAAGAAATATTGATCTATGAGGATTTTCATTGATTTTATATAACTCAATTACATTACTATTAAATCAAGTATTATTTGTATCATATTGATGACATGTTTGATTAGCTATTGGGTGCTCATTATTTTTTCCAATATTGACCTCAAATATGAATACCATTAGTTGAATGTGAAGGAGGATGACAGTGCAAGGAAAACATTTTATACTAGGTATATCCCTTATGAGTTTGTGGGTATGAATTTTATTTTCGAGAATGAAACTTCTATATTTATGGATATTATAAATTGGGTTTTTGTAGCGTATTTTTATAAATTTTTTGTGGGTTTCATTAATGAGATTACATTATATTTTAAAATATATTATGTTAATAAGAAAAATCTGAGAGTTATATTTCAACCATTAAAATTAAACATTTTTCTTCAAAATATAACAAATGTAAATTTTAGTTGTATATAGATTCATTCCTAAGGAATATTTTCAAAAAATATAGAATAATTATTGATCGTGATAAAACAAATATGATGTAATAGTTGACAAGAGTTATAAATTTCACTAAGATTCAATGTTTTATTTGATTAATTGGATAGTACCAATATTTTCCTAAAAAATACTAGGATATCTAGTATACTAATATTGTTATCTCGAAATGGGGTTTAATTCATCTAGATAAATAAATGTAATGAATTTTTTTATTAATTGAAAAGAGTATTGGTAATGATTCAATCTTATCATTTCTAGAAATAAATGCATTATATTTTATATATAGTGATGTGTTAATAAGGGGCCTTGTTTGGGTTTTCATAAAAGATAATCATGTAATTGCATAAAATTCACACCTATTGAAACATTGTGATCAGAATTATCCAATACATGATTATAGTCTTACTATAATAGTTTTTTCTTTAGAATAATGGATGCATCATCTCTATGAGGATAAAATTTATTAATATACTTAGATTATAAATTTTTTAAATATATATTTACTCAAAAGTTGTTAAACATATACAAAAACATATGTCTAGAACTAGTGAATGGTTTTGATTGCACAATTTACTATCATCTAGGTTAGGAAAATATGTTACTGGATTCCTTGAGCTGAAAATATAATGAATAATTAAACATGATTCATTTTAAATATTTTCTATTAGTATATTATTTAATGAATCGATAATCGGTAGTTTCTTATGCATGAAAATTCTCCCTTTTGGCTTTGGTGTCCACACAATCATCTCTTTATAAAATAATTTACAAGGCTCATAAGAAATATAATGGTTTTTAAAGAAATTATTTATTTCTTTAAGAAGGTAATGTTTTTGACATTCATATTTATAAATAAATTTTTATTATTCCTGGAAAACGGTTATGTGTTTATAGTTATTTTTTCTTCAAAATTGATTTATTGAGTAAACTGCACAACTCTCTAATTTTTCATCAACCTAGTAGTAAAAATCAACATCGATTACATTATATATATTATTTGGGGTGATGAATAAAAAATATTACTTATTTTACTATGAAATTTTTGAATTTTCAATAGGTTAAATATGAGTGAAAATTAACATTGGTGATGATTCAGTTATTTTTAGTTCTATAGTGGAAATTATGGAATATATGCAAGGATTTTAGGTTGGGATCACCGATAAAATATTTCAAGAATATTTCAATTTGGGTTATTGTTGTTATTTGGTATAAATATGGTCATATTATAGAAATATAGGATACTATTAATATGAATAATTTGTATACACTTTATATCAAAGAGATAGTTAGCTTACAGTGTCAAATCTATATCATATATGGTCTTGATTCAGGATTTACATCAATTTTTTGGAAAGGAATTCATTATTCATTAAGTAAATAATTAAATTTTATTATAGAATAAAATCCCCAATATGATGGGAAGTTATAGTCAATAATTCTTATTTAATATGATATGATTTAGTATTTCTCAATAGATTTCTAGGGAATTTAGGATCATCATATTTCATTACAATAATTTTCTAATAATAACATTTCCCACTCCAGAATATATATGGGACATTTTGAGGAATTGAATAGGAATTGGTTTCAAACTCCAAAATTTTGGGATGAAGTTATATGGTTGGGAGGGTAAAAATGGATTATTAACATATGAGGTTGGATTAGAGTATACAAAAGAGTTATGAAGATGATAAAAGGAAATATCTTTCATTTGAGGAATGATATGATTTTATTATTAAAGTATCTCCTTGGAAAAGGGCTGTGTTTTTAGAAGAAAATGGATGTTATTTCCTAGCTAAATTGGTCCATTTAATGTTTATGAAAAATTGGGATCATTTTGATTCCACGATGACTTAATTATGATTTTATCTCAAAAATATGATTGATTTCATGTCCCATTTTTATGATAAATAAAAACATAATGAATCAAATGTTTTTTGACCAGAAGTAGTTCAATTAGAAAAGAATATTTCATATATTGAAAATATTGATATAATTATAGATTATAGAAAAAAAATATTCATTAATAATGAAAATAAAATGGTTAATGTTTTTTGTATAACTATCTAATGGTAGAATGAACATGGGCATCATAAAAATATATGGGGAAAAATCTCCTCACTTGTTTAATTATTGTATAAAAGTGTGAGGAATAAATTTATTAAAGATAATATGAATATGAAAAAAAAATTAAATGTTAATAAATAATAAGTATCATGTAATATTAATATTCATCAGTGGAATTAATGAATTTAAATTCAAAATAATAATTTAAATTAATTATTCAATCAAAAAATAAATAGTATTATTCAAACTAAATTATCTTCTATAGATTATATGGTTTAATTTAAAAGTTAAAATTTCATAATTTTATAATTTTCATTTTATAAAATATAATTTATTTTTTATATTATCATATCGTAATTATATTTGGTTGATTTTTTGGTTTTAATAAAAAAATATAGGATTTTTTGTGAATAGTGAAAAGTATCATTTTTACTAATATCGTAAATTTTATGAAAATATCATTACATAATTATTAATTATTAATTATTAAAACTATTTTCATAATATAATATGTGTTTAATAAGTGCAATAAATCATTAAAAATATTATTTTTAATTTGGAAACCCACGGTTTAATTTTTTGGAACTTATGTTGTATTTTATTCTAATTAATAACTATTGTTGGATCCTTGCATTTAAATGTGTGGTTGGATGCATAAATTCTGTTTTACAATGATAATTTTTTTTATAAATTCACTTTTTTTAATAATAACCCATATAAAGTAATTTTAATAAAATATATAAATAACTTTAGTTTAATGTCCTTTTTTCACTTAAAACAAGTGTTCCTTTAAATACTATTTTCCTTTGATTTTCAGTCAATATTTGAAATAAATATCTGATTATATTAAATACTGAATATAAACAAAAGGCATTCAATATTTTTAATCAAAATTTCCAAACATATTAATAATTTATTTATTGTTTATACAAATAAATTGCCTAGGTAAAAGTTTTTGTTATCTTTGTAATGTATAAAATAAGTCAAAAGGGTTAAACTAAGAGATGAGACCTAAAATATCTATAAAACATGTTAAAATATGATTTTATAGTGTAATTTGATCATTTCAACATTAAATATTTTATATTATGTTTCATTTGTGCCACTTTTCCATTTAATAGACGTAATATTATTTTAGAGCTTTGAATAATTACTAAAGTGACACTCTACTCACATATAAAAGTGCACCTCCTCTCTTAACTTATTAACACACATAGAACACTCTAGATAAACCAATATCTACCTAAATACATTATAATGTATCATAAAAACTATAAAAATTCCTTTTTATTCGGAAAATACTCATAAAAGAAGGCTTAAGGTGTAACCCAATGTATAATATCAATAGAGGAGGTATAAGCTCTAACCAAAATCTTTCGCTTTTATTTCCACTTCGTCCTACTTCTAATATGTTCTAACCATTATAACATAATTTCATAAATATTTTCACTATAATTAATTTTTTTAGTATATTTAACAACCTTTTTTCACCTTACTTCATACTATTTGAAATTAAAACATCTCTCGTCTGTTTGTTTGAACTACAACCTCCATGATGTGATATGTTCTGTTTTTAATCGCCACATAACATATATGGTAATAAAGATGTAATTAATGAATATATATGATATTTTTTAAATTATTATTCATTTTTAAATATATTATATTACATAACTTCTTACCATATCTTATATTGGAAGATTATAGCATCTATTAAGCATATAAGTGAAATACCACCACCGTGAAGCGATGGGATTCATTTTTTATTTAAGTATTGCATGGATGTCCATAATAATATATTTAATGTGTAAATATTATATTTATAATATTTCTATAATACTATAAAGGTAAACCATTGTCTACTTTTATTTCTTATAGATCCTTTGGAAAATTGAAAATGGAATCGTTGCATGTGTATAGACTGTTATCTCCATGGAACGATATACTTCATTTTTCATGAATACCATACATATATAGCTCTAAAAGTTAATTTAATATATAAAAATTATAATTATAAAATGATTAAAATTATTTGTATTATATAAAAAAATACCCATATGACAATGGTTAACACTCCAAATTCACATTGGAGAATATAATCCAAATGACTTCAAAACATTTGACATTAGCTTTACAAATTAATAAAAAATAGAAATAAAAAAAATGAATAATTATATTTTTAATGAACATGAACGATGTTATCATCATGTAAATAACTATTATAATTTTATAATTGGGGATTTAAGGAATTAATGATTCAATACCTAACTTAAGGTATGGAATTTTTCATAAAAAATATATTTTAAATATTTTAAATGTTCTCGCATCCATTTCCATGTTCTTTTAAATTTTTCAATAAATGATCTTATTTATTCATAAAATATTGTCAGATTTCATTTTAAAATAATTTTTACCTTATTTAAAATATTTTTAATTTATTTTAAACATTTTTTATACAACTAATTTTTTTTCATTCTTTACAAAAATTATGAAAATAATGTTTTTATATTATAATATAAGAATATATTTTATAATATTCATAGCCATTATTTATTATCAATATTACTCTCTATGTTTATTTTGTTTTTCAATGATGATCGTATTCCATTTATTCAATGAATTTATAACTATTTTCTAAATAATATGACATTTCCTATAATTTGAATGAGATAAATAAAAGTGGATTGTTACTTCAACCCGATAGAGGTTTCATCGGCCCTTCAATGATTAATGAAGATCCTTCAATTCTGGATCATGTTACCTTGGATGCAGCTCGAGACAATACTAAGGTACCCTTTTCTCACTCTAAAAAAGTCCCATATATTTTCGGGCATGATTCTTTGAAGAAACCATCAATTATGTGGGTCGATGCATCTATTAGGGAAAGGTTTTTTCCAGGTCATTGGAGTGAATCTGTGGTGGCCATCTATCTTATTTATTGAAATTTCTTTATTATGTTCATTAATATAAACCCTAGTTTCATTGAGGAGTGGATGTAATAATATATGAATTCTGTTATTTTTCAGATTACCTCTCATATGATTAATGATGGAAGGAAACTCAATGATCTTAGGAATCGACACCAATAAGTATGGGGTTTTAGTAATTTCCATATAGTGTCACTTGGATAGGGGTTTTATCACAAAAATTTTCCCACTAAAGATATGAAACTGAAGGCATGGAGTAGTGGATTTTTCAACATGAATCTAGGGGTCCTCTGTTTTTTAGGATTGGGACCCATGGTTCGATCCTTATCATGCCAAGAACAAGGTTTCACAATCTTATCGTCAAATAAAGGGATTAAATTTATTTTTCTAGCATTAAAAAATTATGTGGGAAATTTATTTAGAAGTTGGATCCCCAATAATTTTTGATAACGAGATATAAGTCTAAAGGTATAGTCATTATTCCCTCATTTTAAATGAATTTGATCTTAGTGCACTGCTTGTGGAGATAGTGTATCTAAGTGGTGGGGGATTTAAATTGGTACTTGACATTAAGTTTTAATTTGTTCCTGAATTTTGTTTCCAAATCTTGTGTATTGGTCATGTGATAGATAATTGATGTAAGGGTGTTACATGATCAAAGTGAATGACATTTTTTCATCTTGTTGATAGATGTTATTTCAAATTGCTAGCTAACACAGCTACTAATGTGGGGAAGCGTGATGATTCACAAGTAGTGCATGACATGGGTTTTAATCATCATATTCTTGAAAATTATGCTTATTGTTTTCGGGTTGGGAGTGAAAAAACCATAGCCTTTTCCACTAAATCCATTTCTCATATTGTGGCTAGATTAAAGGGAATTTTCACTAAAATCATTTCTTTAGATCATAATGGGTTTACTTATACATATAATGGTATGGGAGTTAACATTGATACCCTTGATGGGATCATCAATGGATATACAGAATTTTTGGCTTTTAAAATACCAAATTATAAACCTCATATTGATGTGTAGTGTGTTAATAATCTTGAGGGATCCATTGACATATCCATTGATGATGACATGGTTGATTTGAGTGATTTTTTGAAAGGTTGTTGGAAGGGGAAGTGTGTATACATTGATTAGCAGATGTTTTAGGTGAAATCATCTGTAGGAAAACTGAAATATATGGTTTTTGTTGGTGGAATGGGGGTTCCAACCATTATTGTAAGGTCTAGAATATCTGTAATGGCTATTTGGGAAAATGATGATTCCTCTTCTTCTATTGTTGTACAGGATGGTGGTAATTTGGTTCTACATTCTAGTGGGGCATTGGATAGATATGCAATTCCAATGCAGGCTATATCATCTTAGGATGTTGGTAGTGTTTCAGCATAAAAAGTGGATCTAACCTTGAATATTGATGGGGCATAAGGGTCCCAAAATCCGAATGGCCAAATCAGATGATCCTTGGGTGATACACCAATTTTTTTATATGTTGGAGTCAATTAAACCCCACAATTTGATGCTTTTTATATTCAGAGTCTTGAGAAGAAAGGCATAACAAATAAATATTAGAAAATGGATGGTTCAAATCCTCTTTCATTTTTTGATGATAACGATTCACCCTCTATCATTGTGAAATTAGAGATTATGGATCCCCATGTGTTCAACTATAGGGATCCATTTCATGGTGATCCATCCACTCAGGACTCACATGGGAATATCAAGGACCACGTAGATATTAGAGAGAATAAATATGCCAATGGATGTCCAGCTAAAAAACCTAATATTGAGAATGATGTCTCATTGGATATTGAAGATCAGATTGGTGCATGGAAAATTTCAAATCAGTGGTTGAGTGGTAGGTGTCTAAGAGGTTGAGGTGGTGTTTGAGGGAGGGGTGGAAGGCCAAAAAAGGATGAGGTAGAGTGTTGTGTTTTGGTTGTGTTAGTGTCATTGTTTCACTATTATCTCAATTTTACATATTCTTTATGTACGTATACTTTTTTATAAATAAATATCCAAGGGCTATGGGTTTCAACCCATAGTCTATACTTTAAATCAATGTGGTTTTTTGTGGTATCTAATGGAAAATTTTATGGATTTCATATTGGAGTTAAAATATTTTATGTGTATAAATCATGATATGGTCCTGGTAAATTTTATATGATGATGTGTGAAATTAATATTGTTCTGATTAATTGTGATCTTGATATATCAATTCAATACATTGGGTAATGTGATCGAGTAAACTAGATGGACGTTAATTCTAATATATAGGTTTTAATTAATTATGATTTTGATTCATAGTTTGATTATGTTTATGATTTTAAGAATATGACCCCGAGATCCCACAATGGGTTTCCAAATATTTCTCTGAGTTTTAAGAGATACTTTTTATATCATATGGTATATAATTTTATGATATCAAAAAGGTGAATGTATTTTTTTAAGGAAAAATTATCAAGTTTTCTCGTGTTTTTTCATGTATCGCCCGTGACTATAATTTTACCATTATGTTTCCTTATAAAATGTTTTATGAAATATTTTATTATTTCAAGATTATTTCATGAGTAAGAAAATGATTATTTTGATCTAAAATTTTATTATCTAAAAAGGTTAAATTACGCATGGGTTTTCAAAAACCATAAATGTAATAATATGTTTTATTTATTTTTTATCCCTTACTAAGATTTTTTATTATCATCCCAAGATTTAATGTTTTTCAAGGGGCCTAAGGATGTTTAGGTATTATATCAAAGTCAATGGTAACACATATTTGAATAATATAAAATCTCATGGATTAAATATGAGTGTAAACATAAGAACCTATTTTTTTGGGAAGATATATGTTGCAGGTAACCATCCACTTTTTTTTGCAATGGTTTTCCTAATTCTCTAATACTCTAAACCAAAACAGTCATATAAATTCATTGAAGTGAAAAATTTATTATAAATCATGTCAATAAAGGTTTTTAAATTATAGGGAACAATAAAATATACAACCTGAAGTACACTTTTTTTTAATCACAATATCCCACCTAGTAAGCAAAAATAATTCTAGACCGATTATGATGCACACCTATTATATACATTAGAAAAAAATTCAAGGATTTCTTGATATACTTCAAAACTCTTTTTTAAAACTCAAATAAAAATCATTTATTTAACATTTGTACCTTTCACAAAAACTCATTTCATAGAAATTATGATTTATTTTGGAAGTAAGATATATTAAACTCCCAATCATACATCTAAAATAATTTTAATTAATGTTTTCTCCATTAAAAAACTTGTTAAGCATCATCTGAATAAATATAGGGGTGGACACTTGCGTTTAGTATTCCATTTTCAAATTCTCAAAAATTATATTTCAAAATTTTATTGGAAAATGAAAATTGATTATTTCTTTTGTAACATTTTCAATCTCAAAAATTACCAAAATAATATCATCATGGACAACCCAATATGAGTCTTCATTTACCTAGTAATTTCTTTTCATGAAATCTATTAATCACAATTAAATATAATATAATTAATATATAAAATTAAAATTTTAGTAACTACCTATTTTTCTTTTATAAAAGGATTTTTGTCTATTTTATCCTTATTGAGAATCAATTATATCATGTAGTCATCATGAATTTATTATTGACCTCTTGGTTCATGTCTTATATCATATATATAATTATCTAGCATAAAAACTCTTGTTCTATCATTATATATAACACATATTTTTGGATTCTCTATAAAAACTTATACTTCTTATTAATCATTTAATAAGGATTATATTATATCTATTTGGAAAATATTATAATCCAATTGAGCAGGAATAGGTAGTATAATTTTTATTTCATCAATCCTTACAATATGAGAAATATATTATTCCTAATTAATCGGTTCTTCCTATGACTAGAGTTTTCATAGTAATCAAGACTTACTTCTTGTAAATTACCTATTAACATTTAGCTTATTCTTGAATACCTTTTTGTTTCCAATCACATGTTTCCTATTTGGTATAGGGAAAATATCCTAAGTGGAATCATTATCAATCTCATCTAATTTATCATTCATACCATCAATCCATTATTTTTGATTAATAGACTTAGCCATGGGATGATGCTCAATTGAAGAGATAATATCTATTTTATTTTTAAGACCTAATATTATCTTATTCTAAAATAGTGACCAATGACTTCCAATAAAAAAATTATCTGTATATGCTTCTTTTGATCATAATATTTTAGTTTTTCATGCTCACCTACCCATTCTTCATCACTGATATGGATAGTGTAAATATCTAGAACATATAGTTCATTTTTTAATTTCTCTTCAAAGAATTTAATATAAAAAAACTCATTCTATTTTCCTAATATATTCTAGGTTTGAATGTTATATTTTTTGAAAGTATATTCATTTTCAACATATGACTTGCATTGGCTCACAATAATCATTACATCAAAACAATCAACCCGTTTTTAAAGCCTCTTATTCAAGAATCTGTTTCCTCATTCCTTTTATAAGTATCCATGGGATATTTATTAATTTATTTTCACTATAAAAATTCCTAGATTAGTTTTCTTTATGCTCAGGTAAAAAGTACTCCCAAAGAATCTAAAATACTTTACTGTTGTCCATCTCTTAAACCATATTTAATATGGTGTCAAATGTGTGTTGAGAGTCTGAAAACAATTATTCTATATGTTCATAGTGAATTAAACTACCAAATATATAATATACTTAATATTTAGTGTCAAGACAAAATTATTCTACATATCTAAACTATATAACACTACAAAAGTATATAAAACCACTATATTTGATTGTGTATCCAATATGAAAAACTGATTTTAAATGAACCATGGTATAATATTTAAATAACATTATATATATATGACTTATTTATCCTGCCCATTAAAATTTTGGATAAGAATATTACAAAATAATTTATGATTAATATATACAATTCATAAAAAAATATTGATAATTTCTTAATAAACACTCATCTTTTTAAAGTGGTATTTTATTTTGTAAAAATTATGATTCCTTAAAAAATAATTTTTTCTTGATAAAATATTTTAATAAATTATTGTAAATTATAGATGTTTTATTTTATAAAATATATATAATTTTTAAAATCATCATATAGAAATTTACGTGGTGTTAAAGATTCATATATTTTCAAAAAATAATTGTTTTTCACAGAATAAAAAAATAATGATTTTTTAAAAAAAAATATTAAATTGTTTAATTTAGAAGACCAATTAAAATTAAAATTTTATTTATTTTAACTTAATTATAATTCATTAGAATTTCATTTAATTAGTTACTTTTCAAATACCTTTATACTGGATTTTGTTATAAGTTTATTCTTAGTCATTAAAATACATATTTTAAACTCTTTTAAAGTGTATGATGTTTCTCTATTTTAAATAATTAAAATAACAAATAATTATGAACGATTTAAAATAAATTTTTATATTATTAATAAATACATATATATATATATATATATATATTATTTTAATTAATATTTTCTTCCATACAGATAATTTAAGTCATCTTATTCTTGAAAATTTTATTTCTTGAATAACCATTCTTCGACACGTTTGTGGGTTTAATTTTAAAATAAATTATGTCACTCATTTTAATTGAATTTTATAATATGTATTAAATATTTTCAATTTTTCTAACTAATATTATTTAATAAGTTCAACTTCATTTTTTTCATACTGAATAGTAAAAATATTACATATATGTTATTACGGTTGATATTAAGACCAATTTTTTGAGGGTTCAACTAAAGAGTTAAAAAAAATAACAAGCTTACATAATTTTTAATATGGATTTTAGAGGTTTTTATCGACATTATATCTTATACACTCTTTCTTTTTCAGTTTTGGTGCAACATGAATTGAGGGGGACATTCCATTATTGAATAGTTTTGGATATTTAAATGAATGCCACCCCTCCCTTATAAAAGGGAACCCACTCCAATTTCCGTTCCACATAACAAAACCTAATTGTTTTAGATAATAAATTTCCAGATTTATTCCTTAATTTATAAAAACATTTCCTAGAAGGCATTTTTTTCAAAAATCTAATCTATTGAGGCTTTAGGTATAATCTAAAAGAGGTGGCCAGAAGAAGAGGTATCGTTCTTAACCGAACATCCTTATTTTATGTGTTCTTACACATCCATAAAATATTACTCATTCATGCTAATAAAATAATATTATTATCTCACATATATTAATATTTTATTATGTTAATGGAATTACCTTAATCCATCTCCACTTCCATAAAATGGGAAAGAAAAATACGGTTCATGTGTATGGAGGACTACTACCACTCAAACCAATGTAATTTTCTTTCCTTCGTCAATTATCACAATAATTCATAGTGAGTGAATAAATATTTATATGTTATAATTTTTAAATATTAACCATTATAGAAAAGTGATTTATAATATACATTCTTAACTTACCATCCATATAAAGAATGAAAACTCATTTGTGTGAGGAGGACTACTATCCTAAAGAGCGATGTGATACGTTCTTTATTACCAAATAACATTGATGATATATATAATTTTTTTTAAATAAATAATATGATATTAATCATATAATTATCATTACTTAAATATAAAATAAAACTTACCTTTTATCCATTCTGATCTTTATAAAAAGGAAACATTACACATGCATATGCATAGCCTACCGTTAGTATAATTATAACAGAATTATTTTTCCTAACCATAATTTATGGTTATTTTTAAAATTATTATTTATGTATAAAAATTATTATTAAATAATTATTATTATCCTTGAGATTATGGAATAATGATCTATTTTCCAATGGTCAAAAGATCGATGTCATTTTAAATTATGAAATAGGAATCCTCAAAACACCCAATGTGGACATATCAAATTATGTAATTTTATATTAAATTAATATAAATAAAGTAAATGGTTTAATTATAAGATATTAATCTTATAAATTTTTATTTAAAAAATAATTGTTTTAATTTTATTATACATGTGTCAAAATACACACATGAAATTTTCTAGACATGAGGTAATGGTTTCAACTCAAAACTTTTATCTTTAACACACATGATATTTTAAGCTCTTAATTTATTATAAATGGAATATTTAATAAATATTTAGATATTATATCATTTATTATTCAAAATTTATTTTATTTTACTTTAAAATTATTTTACATAATAAATCAGAGTTATGATTCAAAATTACCCACAGTGGTAAAGGTTTATGTTTCAATCTCATTTCGATCGGGGTTGTTTATGATTTAATTTTTGATTTAGGAAATTAATTTTATATTTACTAATAATTACCTTTAATTTTATTCTACACTATTAATTTAGGATCACATCAATTAATAGTACCATTTTCCTCTATTTTTAATTAAAATAATTTATATAATGTTTTTATGGAAAATCCAATATAATTTTATTTTCAATTGAAAACCCATTCACTTACATATCCATTGTTTATGTAAAATGTTTTCAAAATTGGTTTTAAATTATTATATGATTTAAGTAATTTTTACCCATTTTTACATTTTAAAAATGGATTAAAATGAATCTTCCGGTCTTTTCCTCAATGTAGATTTTTTTACCGTTTTTACAATAGTGTAAAAGAAATATTTCAACTAACTTATACTAAATGAAGGGAATTACCCACCATCATAAACACTCAAATCCTTTATGAATAATCCATAAGTTTCCTTGGAAATTTTTATTGAAAATATTTTAGCTTATATTTAGAAAAAAAATTAAATTTCAAAAAAATTATTTTAACATGGAATGTATATTTTTCTTAGAAAAAAACATTTCATGTAATATTTTAAATACATTTTCCTAAACTACTAAAACATTTAATTTTATAGATTTATTATAATTTATATTTAAATATATCTCTCACATATATATATATATATATATTATTCACTCTTACATTGAGGGGCTAATATGTACCTTATGTTCATCTCTCAAATGAATTATTAAATTTCCATTGATTATGATATGACACAACATTATTCAAAAAATTTATTTACATGGGAAATTTATAGGTTTATACCTTATGATTTATTTTCATTCTTTAGAACACATTTATCATGAATGTGTTATGATGGGTGAAATTTAATATCACTCCAATGAATTCGGTAATGTGTTAGTCCATGTGTTACATTTGTTATTAATGATGTGTGAATATGTGTTTGGTGAGATGTCCATGGAGTAGTGATTCTTATAAAAATTTTATAGATTCATATAATTTCATTAGATGTAAGTCATGGAAAATTATACTTGGAAAGCATTGAAGATTATGCATGCTAATATTAAATGATGAAATAAATGTGCAATTAAGATTAATAATTTTTACCACAAGATTATAATGGTTGTGCAAAAAGAATTTCATATTACATGAATAAAAATAGGAATTGAATTTTCTCTAAAAAAATAAATTAGTAATCCATGAGGAAAAATAAGGAGATTTTTGAGATGTGGGTTGGAATTTTGGTATTGATTATTCTATACGTAAACAATATTTTGTATTGATGTTTAATAAAAATATTAGGGTAACTGCACAATATCCTATTTGATAACCCCCAATGACTAATAGGGGCCCAACGGGTTAACCCTAATGAGAGATCCTACCCAAGGATAAATTATGGTATCCAATGCCTTGTATAATCCCCAATGAGAATATATCCCATTGTGTGTGGGAGAGAACATGTGTATGGTCTGTAGAGTGTGTAAACTCATAGGTGTGTATAGTATAGGCAAGAAGCCATATGTGCCAAGGGCTGGTTGTGGGTGTTTATAGGTAGAACATATATTGAACCCCATTATTGGCTCGACAAAACAATGGTCACAACTTTTCTATTATACAAGATCTTATTTTGTGGTAATTTTTTATGTAAGATGAAAATCTCCATGTACTATTCCGAAATGATTAATAATGGGAATATAATGAGGTCTTTCGATTCATCCAATCTCCATCATTCATTTTTTCAACATTTGGTTGTTTTAAATTTTACTACATCTCCAATCTTATGATGAATCATCACTCTCATTAATGAAGAAACTATACAAAATGAGTGATCAATCTAAGACAGTGATAATGTGTTTGGTTTATCAATATAAGCACATGCATGAAATTCTTATCTTGAATGCATAAATTCGAAGATCGAAGACATCAAAAAATGATATTGGATGAACGAGCATTTCTATATGAGTACATCACATGAATCCATTACATGAAAATAATTTTATCACATGATTGAATGAATATAATCAACATAGGACACACAATGTCACATGATGGCATATAGATAATCACTAAAGAATTCTCTTAAAGATCAATGATCATGAGAGACTTCGTATTTTATAGTTAATATTTTTATGTCATATTTAGGATTTTTCAAATATATATATATATATATATCAAGGAATATCATGATGAATAATGTGATTATGAAAAGTAGAATAAGAATTCATGTAGTTTGTGTGATCACATGGGCACTGTAGGAAGAAGCTGAGGCTTTCATCCATTCGAAATTAATGTGATCTTGAGACACATAGGAGCATTTTAATAGGTCCATTGTATGGAGTGGAAATTAGAGGATTTATTTTCTATAAAATCTGTGGAATGGTTGAAAGAAATAGTTGCTGAAACATTGAGATAACAAGAGGGGGATATATCATGGAAACAGAAAAGCATAATGATTCATTCAACTGAAGGAGAGGAGTTTGTGTTATCCTCTCACATGAAAGAGACACTTTACATAGTCATATTTTCTTGTGAAGGTACTCATTGACATCATGTGTGTAACTTAAAGGGAAAAATGTTTTGGGTAACACCCTTGCATAATGTCCTTGATATATTTCCAAAACTGATTATGCAAAGGATTGATATTTAGTTATGGACATATCCTGCGGTGCATGGAAGAAACCCTCATGACACAGGTCTAGAAAAGTGTTTGGGTGAACAGGTGGACACAACGTATGACATGAATACTATTTCTGAATTACTTGAGGAGACACTTGTGAGACATTCGGGTCTTATAAAGCCATTAATACAATAACCAATAGATAGTGTTTAAGATCATGTAATGCATCTATTTTATTATGTGAAGACATTTGGTGAGGCAAACATGGATCACATGATGATGGTGAATAGATAACATAACATTGGTTATATCATTCACTTAGCATGTTATAGTGAAAAATAGAGAAAGAAGAAGTTTTCATGAGACCCATTCTACACATTTAATCCATGCAAACGTACTTGGGATAGCCAAAACAAGAATTTAAATAACACATAACACTATAGAACATATAGCCCTATGTATTAATGTATTGGAAAAATAAATCCTATGAATGAGGTGTACTTGATTGAATAGAGATGTTAACTCAAGATGCAGAAGATTGAGAGTGTGAAAGTAATCACTTGTTTAAAATATTAAAAAGTATTATGTGAACATGTTAAACACATTTTATTGAGGTCATAACATTATGTGGAAGGAATAATATCACAAGAATTCATAGCCTCTACCACCAGTATGGTATTTCTATTTCGGAGGTTGAAACAGACTCAAAAATTCTTCATGATGTCTTACATAGCCTTTTCCCCACACCTTGGTCTATTAACTATGTCATTAAAAAATGTAGAGGTATGATCCCCAACAACACCAAAGTGTTGCCCTTCTAGAGAGAGGGAAACTAAGGTGTGTACCACCTTGTTTCATTGAAGGTTATTCGTCCTAACCTAGTCTGTTTAGATAAGTCTCTAACTCTCAAGCCCAAAGGCGTTAACATTATTAGCGAGGGATGCCCTTAGCCCTTACCATTTCAGACTGCCTTATCCCCCTTTATTGTGATGTTGTGGGGTTTTGGGGTTGAGGGTTTAGTTTTTTTATTCCTTTTCATTAATAATGATTCTAATGATGATGATAAGAAGCAGAATGAGTCTCTTTAATGAAGATAGAGTAGATGTCTTTCAGTTTTATCTATAAGAAAATAGTGTACCTTGGTGGGAGCTAGATAATTTTAATAATTTGTTTGATAGTGAAAAATCCATTTTGGGGGGTTACAACATGGAAATGAGTAGTAATTTTTAACAAACCTTATAAATAATTGGTGTTTCTCTCTCTATTACTACCACTACATACAAAGATAGAGTGAGGGATAATGTCGAGTGGATGAAGAACTATAACAAGTTCAAGAGGATTAATTTGAAAGAAAATGAATTCAAACAAATAATCCCCTGATTCACCCCTCCCATATCAATGTTATATCCATCACATTTCTCTATAAGTGGTATCACAACATTTGGTTTCCTCTAAAGATCCAAAGGCATTCTGAAATATAGATAATCTCAATTATATTAAAATTCGAGGTGTTTTATCATTTTATGGGAATAATTATCACAGTTACAGAAATATGATCCTAACATTTCTCATATCCCTCATCCTAGAAATTATAGATGATGTAATAGTGGGTTTTCCACCTACTATGGATTATTTTTTCGGACACATGCTAATATGATCAACATTGATTTCTATGAAAATGATCAAAATTCATCCTTAATGTCTCTAGTAGAAAAGGTATACACAATTTTCATGGGTCTCTAACAACCAAGGAGAATGGGGATAAACATATAAACAACTATGAAGTAAATGTAATAGTCAGTGAATCCAAAATACATATTTTGAGGAGTAAATTTTAGGACATCAAAATGAATGATAAAGAAGATAGAATATAACATGAGTAAAAGATGAATGAAAAGTTAATATTTTCTTTGGAACATATCAAATATAATAAGGAATAAATTATTAATATAGAGAAAGAAAACAAGAACATAACTTCTGAGAAAAATAAGGAAGAAATATTCCCTATTGATGAATTAAAGAAGGATCTAACCTTAGAAAAAGAATCTTTTTCAGTGAGATCAAGATGAAAAAATTAAAAATTATTGAATAATATAAATTTATATGTTATCTTGAAGAAAAATTGATTTCTATATAAGAAGGGTTGTTTGAGACACAATCTATATGTTTCACAGTTCAACAATAGATTAATAATTCCTAGAAATATATGCTTATTGAGTTTAATGGATAAACCTATCAATCCAGATATAATAATTGTAAAAGTTAACCTAATCATTTTTAGGGATATGTTACCTATAATAATGTTGGTGTGAATTTTATATATAATAATATGAGGGCTAAGGATAATTATATGAAATATTTCACAAATGATTATGATAATTTTTCTCCAAATACCCATGCCCCCCACCCCCCCACATGGAAATACAACAAGAACATAGATCTGGATTTATCTAGAAACAATCTTGGAGAATAATGTTTCAAGGATTTTACTGAATTTTTAGTAATAATGTTCACAATTTATAATATTTCTGGTTCGAATGTATTTATAAGTAATAAGGAAAAAAATTAAATGCTGATTTAATGAGAATTCGGGTAAAAATATCATAGACATTAACCTGTGAACAAATCGACACCAAAACTATCTAAACAAAAGAAATTTCATAATCTCAAATAAGTTTGTGGTAGATGTAGTTTATAAGGTCTGAAAAATGAGGTCTTCCAGAAATTTTTGGAAAAATAATTTACCTATGTTGTGAACGGGTAATTGTTCAAAAATAAAACTAACGACAACTCATGTAGAGATTAATAGGGGACTAATAATTTCAAATAAGATTGACTAATTTTTTGGACACATAAATTGACACTGGATAAGAAATTAGTGAAAATATTCTAAATAAAAATGAATGAAAGTAGTGTCATAAAATTAGGTGTGATTTTATGAGAATTTATCCACATAAGGAAACATAAAAATCCAAAGGATTGTGGTTGAAAAAATTATTCAACACAAACATGATGGGAATAAACAAGATAATCAAATCATTCAGTCTCAAAAATAAAAATAGAGTTCAATGGAATCCTCACATGGTGATATGAGTAGAAGATAATTTTTCGGAATATGAGGAAACCCCCAGTATGAATGTTATTTCAGAGAAACAAAGAGGTATCTCCTTATTCCTTATTATTTTATTTTATTTTTAAATAGAAAAATTTGATAATTGAAGGACATTTTTGAGTGTGTCGCCCCAATAGAGCATTATGAGATTCTAATTCATGGAGTCTTTTGAATTCCATCGAATGGAATAAAATTGTACATCCCTTAAGATAGATTTAAATTGGGAATAATATGAGAACCTTTTCATAAATTCTTCATTAAATCTAATGATATGATAATGACACTATCACCATTTTTATTGATTGTATAATCTTATAAATTAATAGGGTGTGTTTAGTAGATAAAAATATAAGACAATGGGGGGGATTTAGATTTTTCACCAAAATATTATGATCATTTTTTGAAGTATGTATAGGATTAAGTATTTCATTGATAAATATTATTGTTTACAGACCCTTGAATTATAATTGAGATTTTTTTATCATTATTTCCCATGAATGGTGATTTCATATTTCATCAATATCCATGGTTTCATCTCTCCTATTTTTGACACTGGGATATCCCACATAGAATTATTGTTGATTAACTAAATTATATTTTCTATAATAACCATGTAAAATCATTCCTCTTTTAGAATATATCATTAAATTTTCATCTAAATGTGATTATTACATTTTTAGAATAAAAATATGATTAGATAAATTCACCATTATTCTTTGTATGTAAATATCAAATTATGATATAATCTTGAACAAAAATATTGAATTTCTAAATTGATATTGATAAAAAAAATAAGAAGGAGAATATTTTTGGACCCAGTGATCTATTTTTATCAAGGATGTGTAAATATTAATTTTGTTATATTTGGGTAAAGTAGTGATTCTTAGAGAATTATTTTGGACTCATGTAATGGAATTAGATGTCATTCATGGAAAATTATCTTTGGAAAACTCCAGAAATTGTGTGTGCTGATCATTAATGAATAGAGACATATGTTATTGTGATTTCATATTGTTTACCACAAGAATTGTGAAGGAAATTAAAAATAAATTTTAGATTTCATGATATAAAATAAGAACTTATGTTCCATGAAAAAAGGAATTATTAATGCACAAATAGAATAAATAGATAGTCAATATGTGAGTTGTAATATTATCCTTGATTACTCTACAGTTATATTATAATTTTTATGGTTGTTTAATAAAAATATTGGGGAAACCACACAATACCCAATGGGACTTCAACCACTCTTAGGGGGGCCCAAGGGGTCAATCCCCATTGGACAGTCTATACAGGGAGCCAGCATGGCAGCCAGGTGGTGTATAATCACTAAGAAGTATAAAGAATATTTTTGTGGATGATGACATGTGTATGGCCAATGGAGTGCACTCAACTATTTGTTCGTGTAATGTAGGAAATAATTCCATCGGGCTGAGGCCCTGTGGTTGGTGGGTGTAGGTGGAATGTGTATCGAACCATATAGTTTCATCACCCAAATAGTTCTCACATCTTTTATATTATGTTTGAGTGGAGTTTGGAGGACATTTTATGTTAGATGAGGAGTTGAGGGTACTATTATCCAATGTTCAAAATGTGGTTATAACCGAGGCTGTCTGATTTAGAAAATCATCAATATTTTTTATTATCGAGAACCTTTTTTTTAATTGCTCATTGTCTCCTACCTATTGATGAATCTCATGCCTACATGTAAAAAGACACCGTCCACTATGAGTGATCAAGCCAAGATAGTGAGATTGACTCTAGTTGATCAATCTAAAAAGATGCATGTAATCATTATCTAACATTCATACATTTAACGATAAAATATAATGCATGAGGTTGTCGCAAGAATGAGCATTAATTAATGAGTATACCACATTAATCTATCACATGATAAAATTTTCAACTCACAATTAAATGAAAAATAATAATTTGGATGTTTAACTTCACATGATGGCATGCATACAATCATTGAAGTGGACACATTAAGATCAATTATCGCTATAGGCTCTATATTTTGTAGTTATTGTCTGTTGAAGTATTAGGAATTATATAAAGGTTGTCCATCAAGGAATCACATGATCAATGAATTGATCATGGGAAGAAGAATACACACTCAAATGGTTTAAGTGACCACTCTATCACAACTTACTGAATCCGAGGTCTTCATCCATTTGAGATGAATGATATCTTGAGATACGTAATGGAATTTTAAATGGACCTTGGAATGGCATTAGAATAGTGGGAATTATCCTCTATAAAAATTTAGGCATGGTCGATGGAAATATTTTATAAAACACAAATATAATTATAGAGGTAAATTTCATGAAAATAGTTCAACAAAGTGATCTATTCACATGATGGTTAAGAGTTTGTGTGATCTTATCAAAGGAAGGAGACACCTCTAATGGTCATTTTGTATCACAAATTTACTCATAGACATCACCTGTGTCACATGAATGGAGGAAGATTTTAGGTAATTATCATTCATGAATACCTTGAGATGTTTCCTAAACTCAATATGTGAAGGCTAGATAGACATATGTGGATACAACCTAATTCATGTAGAAGAAACCTAGAAGACACATGTATTGAGAATTTTGTTAGGAGAATCGATGGACATAACCTATCAAGTAAATAATATACAAAAAGCACTTAGGGAGACACCCACAATACACCTAGGAATTATGATGAAATAGAGGAAACAACCAGTGGATAATGTTTTAGATTATATAATGATTCTATTTTCTTATGTAAATACATTTGGTGAGGCACATTTATTTCATGTGAATATGGTGAATAGATAACATAACCTTAGTTAGATCATGAGATTCACATGATATAATAAAAAAGATAATGAGAAAATGTTTTCAGGAAACCCATGCAATCCATGCAAGCATAGTTTAGATACCATAAAATAAAAATAAAATAACACATAATGTATTAGAAAATATAAACATGCTTCTCCACCTTTTTGATCCCATGCATCCCTTGCATTAAGTGTAAATGATTGAATTGATATGATATTCCATGAAGAATTAGATTGAGATGGTGCATGTTTTATCTTGCATAAAATATTTAAGAACAGTGGGTTTACCTCTTATAGACATTTGATCAAGGTTAGAACATCAGATAGAAGGAAGCATATCTTGGGTACTATTACACTAAAGAGACTATTGTATATCGAGCCTTTATCCATGGTGAAGTCTTTAAATTTGTGATGGGTGTAGTTGAAGTCTTCTTGTTGGAACCTGGAGATGAAGGAGTATCGTTATTGGAGGCGAAGTAGAATACCTTCTGTTGGAGCTACAATAAAAAAGAGTCTCTCAGTTGAAGATGGAATATTTCCATCCATTATTTGATAGTGAAGAATACCTCTTGGGGAAATATGTAAAGGATAAGGTTTTTACTGAACCTTAAAAATAATTCATTCATCGCACTATGTTACTACAAATGTACACAAAGTGATATTGATAGATAATATTTAGTGGGTCAAGAACCTTAACATGTGATATTATGTAGACAGTTTTCCCCCACCCCTATTTGTAGTCAATTAATCTAGGGGTGGTAATTAATGATTTATTCTCATGATATATCATTTATGGGGTTAGGTAGTATACCTAATCAGTTATTTTACATTTACACCACGATATTTTCTCTAAAACATTTTCCTTGACTCATGTTTAGGTTTTGTTAAATGTTTCTTACACATTTACTATATTACCATGTTCTTTATGTTACGATCCAAACTGATTACTCAATTGCTTTATATTTTATGATATCATGTTAAAATTTTTACTCACAAGTTATTCTCCCTTGTCATGTTTATTCCCTTGGTGGGATTTGTATCACACCCTTTTTTCTTATGTATTGCATAGGATATCCCATGCATTTATAGGATCTTGGATCTAATTATGGAAAATAAAGAGAAAAAATTTTACTTTAGTTTTACATTGATATATATTTAACCTAGTCTACCAAATAGACTAGGACTCACGAAATTTTGATTTTAATTAATGTATAATTATATAAAAAATCATGTAATAATATGTGTATAGTTATTCTGTATCTATAGTTATTATTAAGAAAAAGTCTTGTTTTTTGGGATTTAGTCTATAATAATTATATTTATAACCTTAGAAATAAGTATATGGATAAGGATAAGTATATAAAAATATCCTAGAATTTTGATGACGTATATAGTGAGTGGGTTCCAAGAAATTAAATCCATGTTTGGATACTACAAGTATATATGGATCTAGCACAGTTTTACATAATAGTAATAACTCCCAAAAAAGTTCATCGATCTCAACTCAATATTCACCAATTTTATGACAATGGGCCTTTCAACACATTTGGTTTGACACTCTTAAGGGATATATTTTGGATATTCACAGAACACTTTCCAAACCATAATGAATAATTTTAAGAGATTATGAAAATTAATGTATTGGATAATCTTATGGTTTCATAGACTGCAAAAATGGTGTCTTGATTTCGACATACTATAAATGATTTTTCATTATTTTGTGGTCTCCCACTATGATTATTATTTATCATGAAATTATTTTTTGTTTTAGTTATTGTTTATAACCATGAGGAATAATGTAAACAATGAATGTGATGTAAAATTCGGTTGTCATGATAAACTAAATTGGATTATCACTGGGCATAAATATATTATCATCGGTCTTAAAATATTTTCAAAATACATGATTAATAATGTAAAATTATGTAAGATTACTAATGTGTAAAACAAGTATGAATGGCCCGAATGCCTTATTTTTTTTAATTTTTTTAGGGATAATCCCCATTTTATGGGTTTAAGGGGAACCCGTACATGACCCGTAGGCCCAAGGCACAAGGCCCAAAAAAACCGAAATACATGACCTAAAGGCCCAAAGGCATACCATGCCCAATACATAATCTGTATGCCCAGCCCACTTGATCTGCCCCTCCCCAGATTTCGGCATCATTGATTACCTAGCTCCCCACCTTGCATTGTTGATCGGCTAGAATTGTCTCGTACAAAGATGCACGGTGCCTGGTCCCGATGGCGGCTACCATACCCTTTCATTATTCTAATCTGGTTAGCTCTGCATTTGGTGGTTTCTACTTATTTTGCACTGATCCACTTCTAGGTCATGTTCTGTCTGGACTGGGCTACACATTAAGAAGGTGGGAAGAACCACCTTGAAGAATATATCAAATGGGGGTGGGAAGATTCTTTCTATGTCTAAATAGTGGTTTTATAGCAATGAATTTCCATGGAATTTAATTTCATATATGTGGGTAACTAGGGAATTATCCGAGTCAATTCCTCAAAAAAGGTTTTTCCCATGGAATAAGTAAGGACCTATTTTATACTAAATCATGGATTTAAATGTGTTGAAGTGTTTATTTATTATGATTTAATAATAATTCTACAAAATTATTTTTACCAATGGTATTTTGGTTATAAAAATCATGAAACACTAAGGATTAGGTTAATTGATGAAGTATATATTTCTTCATGTAATACTATATTATGTGTTATGGGTATCACCATGGGTTTATAAGTTTAAGATTGATCAAGGCTAAAAGTACTAGACAACCCTTTTTAGGTTATAATTGAGGGGATTGAAATGTGATTGATTATATTTTTGGTATATTTTTATTCTTTTATAATATATATATAACCATTAAGTTTAACATAAAATATTATTTTAGAAGATTGTTATTATGTTTCTGGAGATGTATGTTGAAGTGAATGAGATAATATTTAAGAATAAAACCATATTTAATATTTAGGTCATTGAGGTTATATGGCGTATAGGGTTATTTATTTGTGGAATGATCTATGTAAAAACTTTGTTTTTATTGTTGAATTATTGATATTATTATATTCATATTCTTTTTGGGAATTATCATACTTTGGGATAATAATTTTTTTAAATTATGAAATGATTAATATCTTGTTACTTTTATTTGGATAATATGATCCATAAAAAGTAAATTTTAGTTCTTCAAGCATAAAAAATTATCTTGGATAATTATTCATTATAATATGAGTTGAAGTGGAAAGTGATTGAAGCATAACCAAAGGATGAAATTTTATTTGGTAAATGAAAGGATATCATGTATGTATATTTTATGGTGTTTTTTATCTTAATATAAATATATTACCATAGATATATGAGAATTCTATTAAAATTTTTTTTTTCATACTACATTTACATATGATGAATAAATCTTATTTTAACTCATTAAAGATTTATGGTTTTTTGTAGTTAACATTGTCTTAATCATTTAATTTCTCTTCATCAAAGATATTTGTAACTCTCCATAATTATAAACTCTATTATTCCATTTCTATATTTTTACAGGCCATAAATTTTTCACTACTTTTATTCTTAGTTATTTTTAACACTAGTTACCCTTTATATCTCCCCTTCCCACATTTAAGATAAAATTTTATTATCCCTTTTTTCGATGTGGGTTTTCCACAAATGATTTTTTTTAATATTAAACCATTGAGTACTGAGAAAAAGTTCAAATTTTTAGGACATAATTTCTTTATGTGGGAATAATTTAACACATATATATATTAAAATAACACTACATTCGATAGCGTATTCAATATGAAACACTGAGTGTAAATAAACTGTGATATAATACTAAAATGTTATTATAAAGACATGAAAAATTGAACATATATGTCAAATTTGTGGGTATAAATATTATTAAATGATTTCTGTAATATATATATATATAATTCTTATATAAATTTATTTAAAAATTCTTAATAATAATTCCAGTTTTAATAAATATGTTTTCTATTCTACAAAAAATATGTTTCCTTTGCAAATGATTTTAAATTGTTTGTGTGAGAAAATAATATAATTAATTTAAAAAAATTAAATTTTATTTAATAAAACATAAATTATTTTTTAAATATTCATATAAAAATTTACATAGGGATAGATTTTGGTTTTTTTCCCAAAATATTAGTTTTTTTTCAATAGTGAAAATATCGATTTTTGTAAAACTACATTTTCTGTTAATTAATTATGTAATATAAAAGTATCATTATTAATTTAATTATATTTCAATTTAGAATAGGTATTATTTAGATGTATTTATTCAATTTAGTTACATTTGAATATTATTTATATAATTTATTTGTATAAGTTTTCTTTAGGCTTTAAAACATGTTTTTTTAAAATGTATAAAAGTGCATAATCTATCTCAATTTTATCAAATTAAAATTTCTTTAAATGAGTAATTATTAAATTAAACATTAATATATATATATATATTAATTATCATTCATTTTATTAAGATTAATTTTCATATATTTATTATAAGATCATATTATGCTTAGAAAATACATTTCTTAAAAAAATGTTGTGTCGACAAATCTCCTGTTTCATTTAAATTTTTTAATAACTATTATTTTTATTTAATTTGATAATATGGATTCCATATTAATAATCATAATATTTAAATTTATAAAATATTCTCTACTTCTTTTTTACATATTATGTTTTAAAAATAGTAAAAATCTGATATTGTGATTAATGTTAAAACCTTTTTTACCAGGGGTAAACTAGAGAGGTATATGGAATAACATTTTTTAAAAAATTATTTTTGATTTTATAGATATTTCTAAGACTTATAGTACCTACAATACATTATATTTTTTTATTTTACAGGCACTTTTCTTTAGAGTTACTTTTCATTATTTAATAGTTATGGGTGTTTACAAGAATGTCACGCCACAAATCTTAGAAAAGGGAACCCCCTCTCCTTCCCCCACTTAAAAAAATTGGTTCAGAAAATATATACCAAATGACCTAATTTAATTCCATAAAAATTTCGTATAATAATTGTTTTACTATTGAAACAATCTACGAAACCCTTATGTATAATCCTAAAGAGGTGGCCCAAAGATGAGGTATCATTCTCAACTGATAATTTATTTTATTCTTAAAAATACATCAAATGTTACTTAATAAGGATGATATAATAAAATAATTATATTCAATACACTGATATTTTAATATATTTTTTTAATAAACTAAATCCTTATCAACTTCCATTAAAAAGAAAATGAAACCATTATTCATGTGTATGGTAGACTACAACCTCAGAGACTAAGGTAATTCAACGTCTATCATCATCTCTATAAGGTATTCAGGATGATGTTTTTAATTTTTCTAAAAGAAAATAATGAAATATTAAAAATTATTTAAAATTAATATATATTTTTTTCTTACCTTACTATACATGGACTAAATGATATTGTCGCTCACGTGTATGGTGGACTACCACCTCACAAAGCACTGTAATTCATTTTTTATTCCCAAATCTCTTGGATGGTATATGTAAGTTAATTTAAAAAAATATATTTTATTATATATTTTATTATCATTATGTGAAGATAAAATAAATATTTCCATCTATCAATCAATATAATTGAAAAATGGAAATTTTTCACATGTGTACGTACAGCCTACAAACTCCAGGATTGTAACAGAATTAATTTTTCATAACCAGAATTCATTGTTATTTTTAAAAGAATAATTTTTTTATAAAATTATAATTATTTTATTATTATTATTCTAGATATTATTGAATAATTAAACCTTTAACAACAGTCAACATAAGGATTCTGTTTTGAAGTTATGAACTGAGGATCCTCAAAACACCCTATGTGGATATAACTGATTAAGTAAATAAATACTATCATTAAATTAAATTAATTAAATGGTTTAATTTAAGGTATTAAAACTATAAAATTTTCTTAATAAAACAATTATAAGATATAATTTTATTTTATAATTAATAAATAACATATATGATAATGTCTAGATTATAGTTAAGGGGTTCATCTCAAAACTCCCTTCTTTTATACACATGTTATTTTATAAACATAATTTATTTTAAATGGTGTATATACTAACCATTTACATATTATATAATGAATTATTAATAATTTATTCTATTTTATGTTAATGTCATTCTACTTTATTCATGGGAGTTATGATTCAAACGTTAATAAAGAGGTAAGGGTTTAGGTTTCAGTCTTATTTCAATCAGGATTGTTTAGGCTTGGACTTGTGATAAAATAAATCATTAGAAAATTTATTATATAAAACTTTTTATTTCATTTTCCTATATTTATTCATTAATGTTTCAATTAATAGTACCATTTTATTCACCTTGTTTCATAAAATAATTGAGTAATTATTTTTAATGAAAATCGGCTTTATTCCTCACATTGGTCGAATATCCTTTCTCTTACTTGTTGATGTTTTCTTAAAAAAATTCAAAAAATGTATATAATTATTATATAATTGATTAATGTAATGTTTACTTATTTTTACTTTTTTTATGGTTTACATGAAATCTTATTCACATTTTCCAAATTTGAACCATTTTTAACATTTTTTAAATAGTGTAAAATGAATGTTTCTTTGAACATCTGCATGTTTGGAATTACCCATTTTCATGACCACCCAATTCTTTAAATATTAAATTATACATTTACATAGTTTCTTTTAAATATATGTTTTCTAAAAAAATTGGAACTACTTTGTATATTTTTAGGAATCAATTTTAAAGTGAGTAGTTTATTTTTATAAAAAAATCTATGTGATCAATTAAATGAATTTTCATTAATAAAAAAATAATTGATATTATGTATTTTTTATAAATTATTTATATATGTCTCCCGCATATATATCTAGATTATTCTCCCTTTTTTTTATAGGGAAACACATTCCTTGTGCTCATCTCTCAAATCGCTCCATTACATAATTTATTTTGATTATGATAAGATACAATATTATAAAACTCATTTATTTCCAATAGAAATTTTTATATTGATTCTTTTTTATTGATTTATTTTTTGTGGAATACATAAATCCTGGACATATTTTAGAGTTAAACACAAATAGTGCTCCAATTCAATATGTATTGTTTTAGTATAATGATACATGATTTATGTGGCTCGGGAGAATAACTAATCTATTATGGGGCTTTTCCCACCTTGGGATATTATCGTGCCAGTTAGCATTGACACATGTTTATGTCCTGTTATATATTTATCCCACATTTTCTATGTTTCCATGATCTTAGGATTCCATGATCTTTAATGTTATGATCCCATTTGATTACTATTGAGATTTCTCTTTTATGATATCATTTTATACTTTTGTCACAAATGTTATTCTTCATTATTGTGTTTACCCCCTTACTAAAATTTTTAGATCACCACTTTTTTCTATGTATTCCCTAATATATACCATAATATTTTAGGTTTTTTATAGTTCATTATGAAGAATAAAATAATGAATTTTTATTTTTGTCCTAATAAAATTTATTGTGTACAAAGTATTCCAATGACACATGGCCTCTAGATTATGATATTGTAATTAATGGATTTTTATGTTAAAATCATGTAATAATATGTGTAAAAGGGTTATGACACTATAAAATAGACTAAAGTTCATCCTTTCTCTTACAAAATTTTGTTTATGAGGGTATGGTGTACCATATTGAATCTTATTTCAATTATTTTCATGAATTATTTCAAAAAAATCATAGGTGTACTATTTTATATTATGTAATCTCAATTTCATTATATAGACTCCTAGTTTTTTCTCAACCACTCTTCTAAATATTCTGAACATATTTCTAGCATCAAATTATACTTAATAAAATCTCATCAGTCATATAAGTGTAATTGGTAATGAATTTAATGAAATACAAATTACCATTGCTGTAATTTTTTCTCATAGGTTCAAACAATTCAGTATTAATACTCCCATGTGGTCTACTATATATAATATTCACTCATTTATGATTCCATAAACCATTTACCCCTTCTTTTAAGTTTAAAAAATATCTTCGCTCACACACCCCAGTTGGAGAAGTTCTATCATGGTATCATCCTTCAAAATTTCAATCAAACTATTTATCCATGATAACTAAGTATTCTATCACAAAATTGTTTCCATCTTTGGAACTCAAATAATAATAATAAGTGGGATCACCACATTAAAATAGATTACCACTTCTTATTTTTCATTGAGTGATGATCATTTCATAATTCATACATTTAAAATTAAATGATTATTTTAGTAAAATAAACTCATTTCTATCATTATAGATTTGAATAATAGTCAGCCAATCATTAATTAGTCCATTAAGAAATAGTACGTCTTTAAACGTTAGATTTTGTGCCTCTATTTTATAAGATCCCACTCCTATGACTTTTAGAGTGTAATCATTTCTAAAAGACATATTCCATCCATAATATTTTCTAATATTATTTTTTACCACTGTATCAAAATTCATTTTTTAGGGAAAATCAACCATGAATCCATGAAATTATTCAATTATAATCCTTCCATGTATCTTCTGTATGAAAATTATTTTATTTTGTTATTTCTAAATTCTTATTCTTTTATCACCATAGGAAAATATTTCCATAATTTTATTCCCGAATTCCATATCATATTTCCCCTAATAATCACATCAGTAATTTATTTATTCAAGGAAAAAATGTTTTTTATTAGAGGAAATAATGGATTTTTTTATCATAAATTAACACATTTGAGAATCCCCAGTTCCTATATAAAAAATTATACTCATTAATTAATGAATATTTATTGGTATAAAAAATTAATCCATCATGATTAATATTTATTCCCAAACAATCCACATCACACATAGTATCCTCTAAACCATGGTAACATATATTGATAAAACTTTAATCTAGAATATTTTAGATTCTGACTAGCCAAAAATTATGATTGTTTTTTCAGTGGAGGTATTATTTACTTGAGATATTATTCTATTATTTTTATTTGAAATATGTTTTATCCTTAGCCTTTATACCCAAATAATAAGTATATTTTATTTTTAACTATAATTATTATTAGAAATAGTTTTATTTTAAGATTTAATAGGAGGAGAATTAATACGATTTAGCTTTAAATTATACTTCTTTACCAATGGATTTTTTTATATTTTTCCCACATTATTAGCTTAAATAAAAAAATTTATGTCTTAAAAAAGTATTCCTCTCTAAAAGTAATTTTTTTTCAAGACATTTCACCATCCTCCCTTTCATAGAAAAAACCAACTTGGATTATTTGGTTTCATCAATGTAAAATAATTTCCATTTGATATATTCTACCTTCCCTTTAGTCTTATTATCTTTTTGTTTCTTCAACATCATGTTCTCCTTCATTGTATTTTTATTCAATTCAATTCAAGACTCAATTTTATCCTTTAACATGTTCTATATATATGTTTATTCACCTCCTTCATTCATTTATTTAGGTTTCCTTACATTTTTTAGTATGTAACATGATGTTTGTGAAGATTCCAATAGATTCTTCCTCCTCTAGAATTCATGATGAAAATTAATATTCTTATTCAATAATTAAACTTATTTTTTGACTTTTTTAAAACTTATTGTATATATAATTAGATTTATTATCTTATTGTGATCATTTAGACTATTTATTTTCCTAATTTTTCTCATCTTGTGCACCTACATCATACTCACCATAATTTTTCATTGGGTAATTTCCAGTAAAATGTCCAATTCTATCACATATATAAAACATTAATGGTAGTTTCAATTTATAATTTTCATTCCCCATTATTTATTTATTTGATAGAATATCAATAATTCTCATCAATACTTCATCTGCATCCAGCTTTTTAGATTATATAAAATATAAATCTTCATTATCCTTTATTTTGAGCATTCATATGGGATCAAAATAAATTTCCTCCTTAAATTTATTTTTTAAGGATAGAATATTTCTCATTTCAGAATAATTGATAATGTTTTTTATATTTTCAAGGACATAATCTTTTCTATATTTTAATAATGAAATCTAATGATCAACCCTATCGGGAAAATTTTCCAACAACATCATAGTTATTTTGGATTTAACTGATTTTTCTACATACCCTTGGATATTTCTAACAATTTCATTATTTATTGAAATGTATTAATCAATGTTTTCTTCATAACATATATTCTCATCATCAAATCCATTTATTTATATCATCTACTTTGTCTTTCCAATTTCACATCTCCTTCATAATTCCTCCATTGTTTGTCCTATATTCATTTGTTATTTTAATCCCTTAAATATTTTGAAAAATTATATAATAGTGACATGACAATGGGATTTTTACTGATTCCATAATATTCTAAATTCCTATTAATAGAAAACATCATTTGATCATTTTTCTGAATTGGAGGAAGTCGCATAGTTTTTAAATATTTGATTTCCAAGACAAGTTATAGTAGATAGGGAATTATCTTATTCTTCCATAAATGATAGTTATTTCCATAAAAATTAAGGACATCATTATTATTTATAGAATTTAAATTATACATTTCCAAAAACATAGGGATCTTAAACATGGAATCTTTGAATTCTCTAATACTAGTTGAAATGTACAAGTAATGAGTTATACCATTGAGAAGGTGGGTTGAATTAGTGATGATATATTTTAAAATTTATTTTTAAATCAAACACTAAAACCTATTAGGATCTATTACACTCATATTAAATCACTCTATATTAAAAAAATGATATGAAATAAAAAAAAATATGGAACACACAATTTTCTTAAGGATGGATCCTATTATGTTTACCTTATCTTTGTTATGATCATTTATTCTAGAATACCTATAAATTTTCTCTCTAAACAGGACTATTAATGTATATCTTATTGATTCCATAATTCATGTCATAGAAACATAATATCCTATTGTGCTTCCCAATATCCCACTAGATTCATATCTCATTTCATACCACAAGTAATTCATAACATGTTGAGAAAGATCTTGTATGACTCCATTTTTCTCTAGAAACTAAAGATGATGGTATTCATATTCAAAAATTAAAGATAATAAGAATAAATAATGATTACTTATTTAACAACAATATATTTTTTTATGAAAATAATTTTTAATGATAAATTGGGAAACAATTCAAGTATACAATCAAAAAATCAACCATCACCATATGAAATAAATAAATTTTTGAATATTGTTTAAGCCTTTTAAAAACCTTTTCTCTATAGATAATCCACTGTAGAGTGGTGGCCTTTTCATCAAAATTATCTTGAAAAAGTTCTTTAATATTAAATACCATATTATCCCATGTTTGGATGAGTTATTCCATAGTAATATTCTTTTTATTGTATCCATGTGCCAATATGACTAATTGATCTTGGATCCAGTAAGCTTTCTCCTTGTAAAAGTATACCTGAACAAGCCTCCAGACTAACCTATGAAACACCTATTAAATTGAATTTACTACTAGATCCTTCCCTAAAAATTATTTATATAATTTGATTATGGGTTCACAATCATCACACTCCATCATTTCATTTCCACTTGGAGGGATATTATATTCAAAAACATCATTTTCTACATTTTCTAGATCATTGATAAGTGATTCCCCTACTTTCTTCTAGATATCTTGTGGTATATACCTCCACATGTAAGAAGGAGCCTTTATAAATTCTATTGGGGTTGTTTTCTTCAATATTTGAAACATTTTGATGGAGTTTTCATTTACTTTAGGACCTAGTAATAGAAGGACGGCGTAAATTAGAATAGTATTTTTTTCATTCACGGCCTCTGAGTGTTATTATAAATACATCCAAATCTATTCCAGTGTTATTTCTCTTCCTTGATGAGGATCTAAGATAGTCTTATGTAATTTTGAATTCCTTGTAACCAGTAGAGGAGTATGAAGTAGCATCCATATCCTCTTGAGATACCTCCATCCACATATGGGGGGTTAACTTCATTGGTAGACTCCACTCCATTTTCTTCCCCAAAATCATGATTGTCTTCTTCTCCTAGCACTGAAAACTGATTTTTAGAATTATTACCAATGAGTTTGTCATTATGAATATTAGGTAGAGGAGTGACCGTTCTAATATCTCCAGAAATCTCCCTGATCTGAATGCCCAGCCCATCCCTCCGATTCATAACAGCCTTAAAATGGATAATTTGGTAACCAATTTTACAATCTTAGTAATGGAGGAGGGATACCTAGAGAATCTCACAACATATTCCTCTTAATCATCTCCCTAATGATCATTCTTGACACCCAAATCAATTATTAATCTATCTAAATCCTCTGAAACCTTTGGTTCAATGTCTCTCATATTCATGTCTTTCTGTAGAACTGAATGAAGAACCCCATCTCTATTGCCCAATTGTTCCCAAATATCTAGAGGAATCATAGGAAGGACACCCCAATAGTTCACTAAGATACCTCGGTGGAATCCGTTAGCCTCCAGAACCAAATGAATGTAACTCGATAAGTACAGAACCCATGATTCATAGTATACATGTTGGTGCCACTTATATTCTCCTTCAACCTTAATAAATATGGACATCAGTGGAACCTTTAACACATCCACATCAATATAAATCGTCAGAGTATTAGGATGAAAAATATTAGGGCTATGGGAATGTGATCAAAGAAAACTATCGACCATATTACTAGTTTTTAAAAAAAATCATTGGGTTCTATAAAGGTAATGGAAGACCAAGAAGATTAATCCATATCTTTGTGGTCAGACAACCCCATTGTAGATGAATCTTAAAATTCCATTTAAAAAGAGAATATAGATGGCCTTCCATAGAAAAAAATAGTATGAGCCCAAGTGTAAATCAAGTCTATGTTACTCATAATACAGATCAGGAAGTGACATGAGTCCAACATCGCTACAAACACCCATTATTTATTCTTCCACATTAAGAAAACATACTTTTATAAGGCATTGACATAGGGATGATTCGTTAGAAATAGATCATCCAAGGTGAGATCCAAGAGTGATGAGGCCCTAGGGAACTCTAAAGAAGATATCAGAACCAAAAGTATACTATTCAACTGAGAAGAGACTTTATTTTAGATATCATTCTCGGGAAATCTAGGTAAGAAGGATGGGTCATTGATGGGGGTAAAGGAGAGATGAGATGACTAATGTAGAAAATGAGGGAACCCCACCCCCCCCCCCATAATCGAGGATCAGGGAGGCATGGTGACATCACAACTATAGTCTATGCCCTTAAAATATATTAAATATACTATTTTAAAATGTTTAAAATTGTACTCACTTATTCACGATCTTCAACTTATCCTTTTATATTTAATATAGTTGTTCAACATGTTCACACAGTATTTGCATCTAAAAACTAAATCCTAGACGATTTCTCACCTTTCTTCATTTTCTTATTTTTATAATTGTGGAATTATGTGAATAATTTATCAACCCACATAATTTCATATTTAATTTTATTAATTTTATTAGATTTTATAATTTAATTTAAATTAATTTTGAAAAAAATGGTTTTCATATAGTAATAATGCTGAATCTATAATTTCACTGATAACAGACATATATTAATAGTTTGACATGGATTAAATAATTTTTTATTTAATTGGAAATTCATTTATTGATATTCTTTTCAAAAAACAAATGAATGACATTTTTTGTTTTTTGTTTTTTTATATCAATTACAATTAAATAGAACAATAAAATATTTAGTTGATAATTTTCATGGATTATAGGTATTAGCCTAATATTTATAAAGGGGTTAAGTATGTGTATGACTATGGTGTGTGTGTTATAAATTATAGACTCTCTTTAAAACTTTGATAAATTGTGTATGAATCTCTTTCTATATGTGAGATTCTTTACATATCCCAAAATTTTCAAAGGGGAAGTGGTTAAGATTTCCTAGTGACGGAGTAAGACATTTCCCAATAATTATTTAAGAAATTTGGAGTTTTATAATACATTAAACTCTTTATAAGTCATTGGACTCAGAAAAATGTGTCAAATAGTGGGAGAATAAGATTTTTTTGGATTTATAAGAATTTTATCAACCTTAGAAGACTTCAGTAGACATATAGGACTTGGAATACAACATAATACATTATATTTATGAATTTCAAATCACAAAAAGCATCAGTGGATTGTTAGGAATTTATTCTCTATTGTGTAATACTTTTCTAACATGTAAAACATTATACATTTCTACTATTAGACCATGGGGAGTTTAAAATTGAATCTATAAAAATAAATAAGGATCAACCTAAAATTAATTTTCCTACAAATTTTTTCCCTATTAGATAAAGAATATTTTAAATCATCTATGTAATTATTATCTATAATATTTTAGAATAATAAAAATAAAAGGATAGTTGTAATATATTCTAATGGTATAATATTCAAGATAATCCCATCTATAGAATTTCAACCCTCATCTAAAACACATTAAATCCATCAAAGGATATGGGTGCTTGGCATTGAAACATAGGAGGTTCCTGAAGGAATATTGGGATCACTACACTTGATCAAGGAATAGGATAAATATTTTTCCAACCATGTCGGAGTAAAAGATTATCGAAGCATGTGAGTATCATCTTAGTCAAGGTGAATCTATTCTAGAATTTACATCCTCTCTTATATAAGGATACAAATCTCACAATATAATAGATTTATTGTGGTTCAGTAGATTGTTATATAGTTAATACTATTGAATATTTTTTTCGTTCATTATTTTATAATCCCTCTCATAGGAGAGAACACTATACTCTTACTGGCCAATCGATGCAGATTCTCTCTACCCCTAAAATTGAATTTTGTGATTAATTGTTAATTATATCTTTTATTTAATTTCCCCAAAAGTTTTTTTATTTCCGAGTTAATATGATGTTTCCATTTATCATTAAATTTGAATACTTGTTATGTTATTATCATTTTTCACACACAAATCAACTGAATCTTCTTCACTTCCTATATGATGAATGGTGGAGGTAATTGATTCCAGAGTTATTAAATATCTTTGATCACTAATATTATAGCCCTGATATGCACTCCATGATCGAATGCTAAAATAAAATCTTTATATTTCAATATTTTAAACCTATGGATGTGAAAAAATCTTATCCATACAAAACATACACCATTATATAAAAATATTCAATCACTTATATCCCCAATGAGAATTTTGGTTCACAGTTATATATAATTAAGAAAAAGTATTATATAATAATTCCCATGTCTTAAGGTGGGAATTTATACTAATATACTGATATTTTTTCACATTAATTCTTTATCATCACCCACATGAAACTATTTTAAACATATATTACATATAAAATTTCTTGGTAACCGAGGTAAAATATATATAACAAGGGTGATCACAATTTCTCCAGAAGGGAAAACATAATTACTAATAATTTATTATATTTGGTGAGAACAAGATGATAATATGTTTATGATAATATATTAAAATTTTTTGGAATAAGATATCTGAATTTATACCCATAAGAACATGGATAATTAAAAATATAACTTGTAATGAAGATTTATCAATGGAAGAGTCTTAAAAATAAATAATCATGAGTTATGTGATGTCAATATTGATCAAAGGAATCATTAATAACTCATAGAAATAATAGATAAAATGTGTTGGTGTGTTGGAACATTATCTCCATCACTCATGTTCACTCATGTCTTAACTAACTAGATACCAATGAAATACATTACAGAAACTTCCTCAATTAACTCCCATTTATTTCCTTTAATGAAATGGAATATTTCCCAATTCATTTGAGAGCTATGTTGGGATCACTCAATTTATAAGCTGTATTACAAACATCCATGATCACGATCTATATTGATCTCACCCATCATAATAAATAATGTTCATGCACCATAAATAATTATAACACACACATCCCTTCATTTTCATTATAAAACATTGAAAAATAACTTTCATTCTTTTATAGTTAGGAATATTTATGGAAACGAAATGGGTTTCATGGTAATGTCATTAAAATAGTCTTTATGAGTTATCAATAGAATCAATATAGATGTTATAATTATATTATATTCTCTAAAAACTAGTTTAATATTAAAATGATATTGACATAGATGAAAATGCCATTAAAAGAACATATAAATTGTTTCTTTGAAAACAATTGAAAGACATTTCCTTTTAGTACATTTAAAAATTAAAAATTAATAAAATATTAAAAGGTGTATTTTCTTTGAAAAATACATAGAAATATGTAATTAAATATTCAATGAAAATAATGGTTATGATGTTGTAAAAATTCATTAATGTTGTATATTTCTAAAAAAATGATTTTTTCACTTCATCTCAAAAATATGCACCTTTCAAAAGAAGGGGTCCTTTAATCTCTAATCATATTGGACTTGTAAAGGTTCCACCTAATCCCATGAAATGGGGGTTATCAAAAATCAATAAAAAGAAGTCATTCGACACATTTGGTCCTCTTTTGGAAAACAGAAAGAATATTCAATTTAAAACATTTTATCAAAATTAAAACATGGGTAAAAATCACTGTAATCAGTCATTAAACAATATTAAAAAAATTCTTGAAATATTTTAAAGGATATATGGACTTGGATGAAAATAATTTCTTACCAAATATAAAAAAAATTCCTTTAAAACATTCATTCAGTATTTTGAGAACCTAGAGAGTGGAAAATGAAAGAAAAAAATTTAATTTTTAGAAATTACCAGATGAGAAGAGAATAAATGGGTTATAAGATAAGAAGATAATACAATTCACCGATAAAAACATAAATATAATAAATCCCCATTAAATATTAGATTATGAGATAAAACCTTAAAACATCGATACCTTCTGAATCCTTACCTGAATGAGAGAAATAACCTCATGTGAAACTCTACAAGCAATGAAGAAAATTTTATTTATGCTATATCATGCCAAAGGGGTATTATATATACTATATGAAGGAACTAAGTGGTTAATATGACATTTTTCTCACAGAAAAAAAAAGAGATGAGAATCCCTTATAATATCTCAACATTGAAGTGATTATTACTCAATTAATGGATTATATGTTCAATGTTTTTTGGCATAGAAGAAGCATTAGTGGGGCTTTCTTAATAATTATTTTTGACTTAGTTGACAAATAATCTTAGAATTACATCATCTAAAAATGTTGTGAACAAAAAAATCGATTCAAATATTAATTGATATGAGAATGATATAACAAAAAATACGATCATTTCATAATAACATTATAATTATTTTTAGTAATTAATCAATTAAAATGAAAATAATTATTTATTTTGGGATGAATATACTAATGTATTTGTGTCATAATATCATTTTTTCATTGGAATAAACTACAAATTCACTCCATCAGTGATCCATGTCTGAACCATGTACCTTCAAGTATCATCATAGAAATCCCTAACTACAAGAATGGTGGATCATAAATCTTGTATCATTCAACCTTGATCTCCATGAGAATCACATACATGAATGATTCCCCTTGATCTATCTGTAATTAAGTGGAGTGGTGAAGGAGGATCTCTCCCCTTACATGAGATTATTCTTGGTGATGTTATCTCTAGCGCTGGAGAGGATTCCCTAAATTCATTGTGCACATAGAACAAAAATGGATAGCATTAGGGTTGTAGATAATATCATTGGGTTTAAATTGAGTTAGGGTTATGAAATAACAATCTCAAATGTAACCTTATTATTTTCTTAATCCTATTATAACCCCATGTCTATAATAATAATAACATTATAATTCTTATTTCTTTTCATGTGTAAAATAAGATAATTAAATTAATATAATTTCTTGAATAGTTTTTACAAAAAAAAATTAAAATAATATTTAATATATGTTATTTCTCACCAAAATATGAAACCTAGTATGTTGTTCCTCCACAATAATTATCAAGCCTTCACTAATAAAAAAAATTTATAAAGGAATAGAACTCCATTATTTTCCAATAAATAAATAATTTTTACATTCCCTATATAGAAAATAAATATTTTTTAAATATTCTTTTAAAAATAATCTCTAGAATAACTAATTATGGAATACATACGATCAACCAATCATGAATAATCATTAAACCTTAAACTGGAATAATATTTATTTGAAATGTTAAAGAATAAATAATATTATTATTTAACTATTGTTCTCTATACACTTAGTGTGTGACTCTCTAGGCCTCCTTCTTAGTAGCATTAGATACATTAGATAGAGCCAGCCAATGTCTAATGTAATTATATAGAAACTCAAAAATTCACTAATATATAAATAAATTATTTCCATAAAGATATAAAATCTCATATGAATGCATATTACCTAATATAGTCATTTTATTAGGATAACTCTAATCAGGAAGGTTTCTTTCCAGTGTCATCAAGCTATGTAATATATGACTCTTTATTTTAGCATCCCAAAATAAACCCACTTATAAACACCATAGACATTTATTTATGTATGTTTTTTTGTTTTCGTTAAAGGGACTGATATATTAAATTATATTAAATAACATAAGGGAAAAATCATTTATCACATTATTCACTAATAAAAAATTATTCAGGATGCACCCAACATATCATATCTCATCTTTAATATATACAATTATGGTTTTCATCAATACATCAAATTACATGACTAATAATATTGTTTAATAATAAGATTCATGTATAAGAATGAATACACATGTCTGAAGATAATAACACCTAATAATATATATAAATATATATATATATACATATGTATTTTCTACTTGGAGGTCGTATTCCAATAATCACATTAACTAAAATTTAATAAGGTTTTACACCAAGAGAAAGTGCCTCATAGTACCATGGGACTCCCCCTATGATACCATATATTAATTTTATTCCATAAAATGATATCATCAATCTATAGAACATGTATTTAATAATACTTTTTTGACGCTTAAGGGATATTATCATAGGAGTGTACTGTTAAGGACTTTTAGTGTGACAGTTACTCTTAGAACATTATCACAGACTATACCATAAAGAAGGAAACCCATTATTTTATATAATGTATAATAATATTCAAAACAGTGAATATATTTTATCCTAAAGTAGAAAAAATTTATTTCTAGGACACTAAATATAATAGACTGTGACTTTTACATGAGCCAGTTACAAAAAATTATGTATTGGTATAATCTCACATGATACTCATTCTATAATTTATATAATGATTAATTTAAGGGTTCCACTATATTATCTTCCATATAAACTCTTCTTACATTAACTTCTCCCCTCTAAGAAAAATAATTCTAAAGTTTTTGATTTATTCATTGGTGTGATCTTGAATCTTTTGTGAGAGTCATTACCACAATATTATCACTATATAATGTGATAGGGTCAATACTTATTAGAAAAAGATCGAGGTATCTGACAAAATTTCGTATCCAAATAGTTTTTTTCACTAAACTAGAAAAAATAATATAATTATACGGACAATAAAAATAAAACACTACAAGATTATTTGAACTCTTATAACTCATATATCCTCTATTTCAAAAAATATATATATCTTGAATATGACTTTAGGTTATTATTATTTTTTTGAAAAATATAATTTATTTAACCCCAGATGACTATCTCTTTATACCCTCTATACACTAGGAACATATCAATATTTATTCTCAGATATATACGAATTCCTTTTATAGAATACAAATATTTTTCACTTGGTTCAGATTGATAAATTTCTATCATACTAAATACATTGGTAACATTTTTCATTGTATATAATATGGAATATATAATTTATTTTATCATAGAATCATATGAGATCCTACCCATTCTCTCTCTCCCCATGTGTACGATGAATTATTTTTTAAAAAATATGTATACCATGTGACCCTTGAACAAATCCCCTCTTGTATTTTCCTATAATAAGCATATTTATTTCATTTTCAATGTATTTAACATGAATTATTCCATAAAACCACTTGGATATATCACAAATGATCTTTAAACATAGAATAGAGGCTACTTCACCTATGTCCCTCAAAGTGAAGTACTTGTTTATCAAATCCTTAACAAACTATATGTCTATTAATTCATTTCCAATAAGTAATATGTCATACAAATATTCACTATTAGGATAATGACAAAACTCCCACTAAACCACTTATAAACACATTTATATGGTTTATTCTTAATGAAATGAAATTATTTTATATGATCATCAAATCAAATGTTTCCTCACATATTCTATAAGGACTTGTTCTTATATATTACCTATTATAGTGAATTTAGATTATAATTCACTTTCTTTCATTCCCAAATATATTATAGAATTATAGTACTATAGAATTTGGACAATATCTTACAAATTAAACCCAAAGATTACATGTGGAACTTTTAAAAGATTAACCATTTTTCATAAAACAAAATTACTTTAAAAAAATTATTTCTTTTCTATGATAAATCTTTAAAAAAACATCCCTTGATCCCATCCTTGTCCCTAATATCCCTTAAAAACAATAAAAATATTTTAAATCTTGGTATGAGAACAAAAGAATAAATAAGTGACATAAAAAATAAATCATTAAATCATTAATATATACAAAATATATAAATTTTCCGTTTTAGAAATAAACATTGAGCCCAAAATAAGTATTTTCTTACCCAATAAATCACCATTTTGCACAAAGAATTAAATAAAACATTTCAGAATAAATATTAAAGGAAAAATGGAATCCATATACAGTTACTTGAAAATAATATGAACTCCTGAAATCATTTTCACAATGTTATAATTTTCACCCTTAAAAAGTAACATATACTTTCCTAAGAACATGATCCCAAAAACAAACCTTGTAAAAGCATGAGATTTTTGTTAAAACATTGAATACATAAATCAAATCATACATAAAATTTGAGTAATCGTTTTATTATCCTAATTACTTATGATGTATCCTTAAAATCTACCATGTGATTTTTATCCCTCATGGTTGTGATAAACTAACCCTCAGGGTTATACTTGTATGTAACCATCATAGTTGCACTTTGAATAGCCATCATGGTCAACTTCCAACATACCAAATACATTGTAATGATAACATAGACCCATAGATATTTGGTTTATAATGGAACCATCCATCATTATTAAAAATGTATAATAATCATAACATAATTATAACACCTAAAATCATTCATCATAAAAACATTGTTTGAAGAAAATCCCTTATTTTCCAAGAAAGTTTCTCACTCACAAAAAACAATATATGATAGTTACAATGAAATAATTTAGAGGAAGATTAAATACAATAAAGAATAATTAAATTAGAAAAATAAACTCATTCTCTATAAGTTAAAAAATTATTTTTTATTTTTTAAAAAAGATACATTAAAGAGGTTTTTTGATGGAATGTTCATTACCTGAATCCTTAAAAAGATTCCTATTTGAAAATTTTTGAAATAAATTTAAAAATTTTATTTTTAAAAAAATTCCTTTCAATATATATACATTAAAAAAATTTGAGACATTAAAATCCTTGATAAATAGTTGTAAAATAAATATTTAAAACATTTAAAATTAGGTTTTCTAGTTAAATATTATCTTACCTTATGTCTAAATGTATTCTTCACATTCACTTAACATCATAGAAAATAAAATTATATTAATTAGTTACATAAATATGAACCTATCTCACTTATATATTATTTATTATGATTTTATTAAGTTCATTTGAGGACATTTTTATGAGTACAAGGTTCAATTTTATTATTTCAGGAGTGTTCATTTTATGGGTTCTGGGTAGATTCACTTGTGTATAATTATGGAATTTCTTACCAAACTGAAAAAAAACAAGAATTCAAATTATATAATATTAATTAATATCCATTATTATATATTTTCATATATATTACATTTCATACTAATATGAGGATGATTCATTTGATAAAACATAAATGATTTTTGTTTAGTATATTTTGACGTTTTTTTAATCCATCACAAACTTGGCTTGTTGTAATTTATATTATATAAATATTTGTAAAAAAGCCTTATATGAGAAATAATATACTTATTAAATTATTATTTAACCGTAATAATAGTTTTATAACTATGCATGAGGACGATAATAGAAAATTAAAACTCATTATCCATGGAGATGGTAAATCGTCATAATTTAGACAATAGTATCATTTCTTGAATTAGTGGGGAAATGAAAATGAATAAATATAATATATCACATTTGAAATATAAAATTAATGAATCTATATGATAATGGATTTATTATTCATTCATGTATGAAGTAGGTGAGAAGAATATAAAATAAGAAAAGAAACTAACAGAGGTGGATTAATAAATTTACCTCTTGAATATCACCTTCGTAAAGGACCCCTTAAGGATCTTGAAATTGGTATTTTGGTCATATTAGCACCACTATAATGTTTATATTGAATTTTAGAAGAGAATTTGGTATATTACAAACAATATAGAAGGATCATGCTGATGAAATTATGTGAAGGAAGGGGTTCACTTTTATAATTGAGTTGAAGGGCATTTTATGAATTTAAGAAAATATTAAAATATAATAATGCTATATTAGGGCCATAGACATCCAAATATCCATTAAATGCACAATGGATTAAATTTTGACCAATCATATTCCCATTGGCCAAATTTTATTTTTTTTATTTAGAAATAATTTAATAAATTTTTATGTTCATGAAATATCATTATTGTATTATTGAAAACCAGTCCTTAGTATGACATTAAAAACATCCTAAAAAATAAAATAATTAGAAAAAAACAATAATATTATACCCCATACATGTCATAGATGTATAGATAATTCATTTTTCTGCATAATTATCCCAAATTATATTTATTTTAATATTTTTATTATCATTTATATCATTTTTGAAATAATTTAATAATTATTACATCATCGTTGTTAATGAATTTCATGTATTATTTCCGTCTCTGATAATTAAAAATAAATTACCATGTATTGGAAATATATTTTAGATTTAAATACACAAATTATAGTTAAAACTCTCTTATATAAAATTATATTTAAAATTGTTATACTAATTAGAAAACATAGTGGGAATAGTTTTACTTTATTTTAAATAAAATACTATAAAGGACTCATGTTAAACCATGTGAATCTGAAAGGTATAAAATTTGAAAAGAAAAAGAATATTTATGATAAAAATTTAATCATAAATTATTTTTTATACAATTTTTTGTATCATTTGAAGGTTCATTAAATTTTAATTAGAATTATTTATTGATTTTCCATTCTCTTTTAAAATCATTGCGTCAATGTTTCATAAGCATTAAAGTTAATTATTTCATATAGGAAAATTAAAAATAAATTTTTATCATAGAAATAAATTAATTAGTTTCAATATATTATCTGATATTAGTTAATTATGTTTATTTTCTCACATTCATATCAAGATAATTTATTTTAATTTTTAATTTTTAATTTTACTTTTCTTTTCTTGCGTTGGAAGTACAAAGGTATTTGGACAAGATTCCTTTTATACGACTCAAAAATTTGAAAATATTAGAAAATATTTTAAATAATAGATAACATTACATAAAAAATTAATACAGAGGCTTCTTTATAACTCATTTTTTGTCTACAATGCCTCAAATTTTTCTTTTTCAACGCTACATTGGGACTGCATCGGCACTGAAAATAATATATATATATATCCTGAAATAAATTTTAATTTACACTTTTTGAGTTATTTATATACATTTTTATATTATAATATAATTATTTATTAACTTCATTATTTTAATAAATTTCTTATCATAATTATGTTTTGAAGATATCATAAAAAACACAGTATTTTATAAAAATAATAACATTTTTTTTATTCACCCAAAAATTTACTTTTTTAGAAATTTATCAAAATTTGGACATAGATTAATTTTTATATTATGATTTCAAAAATTAAATTAATTTTATCAAATAAATTTCTTAAAAATTATATAAATTTTTTTATTTTAATAAAAATAAATAATATTCAATTTAAAGAAAATGTATTTCTGACGATTAAAATGACTTTAATAAAATTAATGTTATTATTTTATGATAATGTATAAATATATTTAAATTGATAATGATGTAGGTTTTTATTTTATAAATCATTAATTAGTATTCATACTCTTTAATTTTACAGTTATGTTATTATAGTAACATTTTAAACAATAATATTTGTTTGTTTGATTTACTCTTGGTGTTGCACATCTTATATGCTGCCGGACATCTTTTTAAAATGGGATTTTACATTCTCCCCAGTTTAATAAATTATTCCCCTATAATTTTAAAGAGGGTTTGATAACAAGGGAATGAATTTCCAAAACACATTATTTGGAATTTAACATCATATAAAAGATTATTAAAAATTCCACATGATAAGTACCTAAGGTAACACATATTAAGTTTCTATTTAGGAAAACATGGAAATAGAAGAGAAATATGACTCTGAATTATAGATATAGAATGATATTGAACATTATCATGAGAAATTAATCCCTCAAAAATATCAAAAATATTTTATAGGTTATGAAGACATAGATTTCTCGTTAAGAAAGATAAATAGAAATCATTTTTATTCAAAGATCATTTACCTCCTATAGAGAAATTTATTTACTATCTATAATAATATCATAATAAAGTATACTTACTTGAAAATTATATTTTTTGTTTAATTAATCTCCACCATATACTCATATTTTTCACTAAATAATGAGTATAAATGTTTCACGCATAGAGAAATACAATCAAACTATTCAGATTAAAACATCTAGAAAATAATAACTATACATTCCTCATTTCTATAGAAATTAACCAAATAAAAAGTGGACCATACATGATATTATAGCTCCGCAAAAATAATAAACATGAATTTGATGAAAAACTACTTTAATCTCTAAAATTCAATAGTAATTTCCAAAGATAAAAATATGTCATTTGAAAACTATGTCCGGGATAGAATCTCCATTTACCAACCCTTTACTTTCTTCTAAAGACTATGGTGATCAGAGGAGGCACAAAGTAATTATCGAAGTGTTAGGTTTCTTAAAGTTGGAAATAATTAGAATTTCATGTCATGTTTGAATTAAACAACATGAAAGTCAAGTTCACAACGTGTAAGTTTTCAGGGTTTAAAAATATAATAGCTGACATGTTTTTTGTTGGAAACCAGACCCTGAGGATTACACTAAGTGGCATTGGATTAAATTTATCACAAATCCAAAATTTTTTACATTCTATAATATTTTCATATGCTCTGGTCTGCCAAACCTTATAATTAAATCACCAATCTCCCAATTCCAGGTGACCTGAAGATCCCCACAATGATTTTTTTGAGGTTTCATTTGTCAAGATAGATCCCTATATTCCCTCCCATTATAAATATTCAATTAAAGTTATGTTCTACCTTCATTATTTCAATTTCATAGATCTATTTTCTTTCTTTACTCATTTAAATGTGATATAAGTTGATCTCCGGGTTTCTAAAGGAGTTTTTTTGGGTGTGCATTGGTGAAATTGTCAAACCACATCCTTCAGTTGATGTAATTCTTATGGGAGAGGTGATCGAGATCCAAAAAAAATTTCTAATCTTTTGAATATAATTTTAAAACTCTTTTAAGGTAGTGTATTCATTGCTTCTTTAATTATTTCTGTTAATACTTTTAGCAATAATGATATAGCCCCTTGGATCACAATGAATTTAACCTAATAATTAATCGAAGCAGATTTAAAAAATTGGTATTGATAGAATGGAAATGTTGTTGTTTTGTACTGTGATAACGGGTTTCCTCTTGATTCAACTAATAATGTGATATCTATCTTGTTCTTTATTATACTTCGTTTGGAAATTTAAATTGTTAAAGAACCTAATTCCTAAATTAATTAATAATTATTGGAGATAATACAAAAGAGTCATGTTTTATTTATTTGGTTATCTTTTTAATTTGATGATAATAAATTGAAGCAAGTATGCATATTTAATTGAATTGTTTAATGAACATGAATCACGGTAATTTTGGTTGATAAAAAAAATTAAAGGCATGCTAAATTAATCATCTAATTAACTTGTGATATCTTGTGATGGCTTTCTACATACATTTCTTGCATTTCGAACCTATAAATAATAAATCATTTAATTCAGTATGGAATAAGAATCAGATGTGTGATAAAATCTATTTCCTTTATGGGCCTCAGTTTTCTACTTACTTTTAGAAATTGAGTTCCTTGTACCATGTTGTTTTGAGAGAAATTGGGTCTAAAGGTTATAATCCATGATTTAGGTCCAAGGACCAGGTTGATATGTTTGTTTCTTGCTACTCGTGATATGATTTGAACCTAGAGGGTTGTTGTGGTTTATATATTGGGAGGAAAAAAGGTGATGTCAGGTTGGGAAGGGAGAGCCTGGAGGGATGTTATGGTATGTGGAGTAGGGAGGACTGGTTGTTGTGGTAGTATTTGATTCTTATGATGGAGAGATGCATCGAGAAATGCATTTGGTTTCGGGGATGAAATAACTAGATGAACTATTTCATTCCCATTGATATGAAAGATGGATGCTTGTTTGAATCTATTTTTTAGTCGATTGCGAGGTTGTTTTTTTATCTACTTACTTTAACCCAATTCTTAAAGCATTTGTATGTGTTTGGTTTTTTACTTTGTTTGGTATACTATAATGTTTTACTAGAGTCCTAGTAATATGGAAATAAATGGTATTAATAAATGAATAAATTTTTAACCCATGTGGTTGGATCTTTCTAGGTAACAATTCTGAGGTTATAATTCTAAGAATTCACGGACTCAGTTTCATTTTTCCTAAAGGCAATGGAACATTGTTGTAATGCTAATGTAATATAATATGGGAAATTCAAATGGTTAATTAATGGTTAATGAATAAATTAAAATAAATTGAAATTGCTGATAAGAAATTAAATAACTTAATGTAGCTCTTTAAATAGTTGTGTTCTAAAATGATATCCGTTCATAGTAGTTGTTTTTAGGAATTTGACAAAAATTAACTATAGTTGAGTCCAATACTAGGTTATTCCAATAGTGGGGTTGTTCTATATGTTAAATCTTGTCCATTTTTTATATTCTACTCCACCCTTTCGGCTAGCAAAACTAACACCCTGGGGATTATAAGCCGTGGGGGAGGTTTTCCCCAGCATCTCAGTTGGAGGACGGATGTGTAATTAACCCCTTTTACCCTACTCTCTTCTATTGGTAGTTACACATGTAGGTATTCACGGAGGTTTTTTTCCCCATATATGTGTGTAGATGACTATATTGGATTGTGGTTATTTTCGCACACCTGTATTTGGGATATATTTTCCTAAGGACTACTATAGGTATAATGTTTGTAGTTTGTGATGGTTGGAGGTTCCTTACTCGGTGTATGGGCAGTGATGGATTGATTTATAATACCAGATGTAAGATACACATTATGTGGGATGTGGTGGCTCCCAGAAACAACCTGGATACTTTTGGTTATGTTAATGTGGTGGTGTGATGAACGAGGTACATGTTATGGTACTTCACCAAAGTGGCTACAGACTATCCATTTTGTAGAGATATGATCAGGATGTGCGACATTGGGGTAGAGAAAAATGCTAGTGTGGAAGTGGTATCTGAGTACACTTGATAATAATACTTATATTATGTACTCTTTTATGTGATACTTTGTGAGAGTACCCATGGTGTTGTTGGGAACTTTGTATACCTATTTATGTCATGAGTTAGTTTTTCTTGTTGTTCTCTAGTATCTATCATGCTTTCTTATTTTTTGAAATAGAGGCTCTAGGGACGATCCATTTGAGTATACTATCATACTAACCCTGTGTATATATAGTGTTTTTAGTTCTGTTGGAGTAGGTTTTAGATAAAATTGGTAACTACAAGCTTTAGGTTTTTCTAGATCAAGTTGGGATTTTTTGTCTCTTTCAACATTACATTATTTTGGTTCTTGATTTCCAATTCATTTTTAGATGTTCTTGCATGTAATTACATATGTTCACTTTGGTTTTCTTTTATATTAATTTATGGGTAGGTATAGTATGGTGTCTGTCTTATATCTCTATTTTGCACGTGTTCCCTTAGATGGTAATGCCTTTCATTTATTTGTTTATCAAACTCTCAGAGCTACACCCCATCCCGAAGCCTACCAAATGTGGGGATCAGGTGTCACTATCACTTTTCTCTTATTTTTATCCCAATACGCATACACATTGTGGAGATGGGTCGTGAAAGTGTGGTATGAGAGATCTGTTTGGGGGATAATATGGAGTTTTGAGTTAGGAATTTGCAATTTTTTGTGCATTGGTATGTAAAATGGTATCAACTAAGTTTAATAGATGTTTTAAACATGGGATACTAATTTAGACATGGGTATTTACGTACCCTTTTGATCTGATGAACAAACATTTAATCTTGGAGTGGATACTAAATTAGTTGATGCTAGTTGTAGAGCAGAGACCTAGGAAAGGATCATGCATCATTCATCTTCTCACATGTGTTTAAATGGATATAAATTGGGATTAGTTAAACTAAAATGAATAAAATTTAACAATTAATTAATGTTAATGTCTTCCATATTTTATGTTTAGGCACTCTAAATTTTTTAGGCATGGATTCAAGTCGATGTCTTCATTTGGTTCGTGTAGAATATGTTTATTAGGTTTTACCAATAGATCAATATATAGTAGATGTTGATGATGATGGAACTTAGAGGAGGACACTCTAAGAGTTTCAGTGAACATTCTACAGAGGTATGAGGGATATGTTTTGGATGTTGTCCTAGAATACTAGTGGGAGGAGGTTGAGATAACCTTCAGTCCAATCCATGCTCAGAATGAGGACTAGGTATTGATGGTTGTTATGATGATGTGAGGTCCAATGATGTAGTGGTGGTTCTTATTTCTTATAGATTTTTAGGAATCAGTATTCTTATGGGAGCAGTTCTAATACTAGTTTCGAGTTGATTTTATTTCTTTGACCATGAATCCAGCCATTCTCTAGGTGATTCTTACCCTTTGGTAGGGGATATCTAGTGTGAAAGAGTTTTTGATCCCTTTTAGGAACCTTCTTTGATATAATTTGGACTTTTCTCCAGATGAGGAGGCTAGGTTATGGAATTTTGATAATGCTTTGTGTCCAAAGATCATGTTCTATGTTACCATGTTTATGCTGATGAAATATCTCAAGGAACTGGAAAGATTAGTGTTCATCAAGAGGGAATTATATAGAACCAAATCATTATGACAGGGGATTAATTAGGATTCTACATGAATAAGATCTTTTCTCATGGATTCCTAGTTATCTGGACAGAATATATTTGATTATTCGTGGGAAGGTCCCAACCCTCATTGTCTCATTTCTTCATGGGTGGTAACTCATAGGCCAAATCCAAAATATCATATGTATGTTTTTTATGGAGGATAAGGTCATTGTTAGAGGGAGTTTTTGACCCTTCTTAGAATTTAGTGTGTTCTACTTGTTCCACTTTAGGAACCTTTGTATATGTAGTTCAACCCAATACAGTAACGAAATGTTTCTCTTGTTTATGATCATTAGAGAGTGGATGGGGTAGGATGATGAAGGTATTGATATTTTCCCCATCCCAAGAGAGTAGTCATGACCATGGAGATTATTTTAAGCATGGTTGGAGAGGCTGTAGAGTATTTTGTGGTTAGCTTCATGCTTTAGTGTTTCCAGCAATAAGCGATTGAAACCTCATTCGAGGTACCCTTGCTTGTTTATTACCAGGCTATGCACCTTGCTTGATCCAAAAGTGAAACACTCCTTCATATAAACTTCCCTTTATAATTCTTTGGGACATAAGGTAGAGAAACATCTAATACCCTTTACGTCGACTACTCCAGTGGGAGGTCGAGCTAAATTATTTGATGTATTTTGAGACTGTGAGCTAGTTATTGAAAATCACCACTCATGGGGAGATTTATGATGTTTATAGATATATCCATATGAAATCAACCTATAAATGGATTGGATTTATTTGGTTCAATATATTGTGGATTTATTGAGGAGGCAGGTTATGTTCTTTGATGCTGATAGAGATCTAGCAGTGTTTGTTGGTGAGTGGGACCCTTAAATGGGTCCAAGGCATGTTCCATTCTTGTCATTCATGATGGATGGGATGATGTTGATTTCGTAAAATGATCAAAACATGGATTTTACTATGGTCATATAAGAGTACACCAATGTATTTCTAGAGGAAATTCTAGCATTACCCCATTGATGAGAGGTAGATTTTGGGATCAAAAAACATCCATGAGTGTCTCTTATATCGCTATATATATATAGGATAGAGCCTTATGAGTTTTTAGAGCTACATACATAGCTCTATGGTCTATTGTGGAGTGGTTTTGTTTATCCATGTGTGCTACCACGGGGTGCACCAATTTTGTTCATAAAGAGAAGGATGGAAAATGTTTTCATTTTTTTGTTGATTATCATCTCTTTAACCAAGTGACAGTAATGAATCGCTATCATATTCCATGGATTCATTATTTATTTGATCAATTTAAGAGTGAAATATGGTTCTCACATATCAATTTGTGGTTAGGATATCATCATATGCATATGATGGATGAGGATATTCTAATGACTTATTTTCATTATTGTCATGGGCATTATGAGCTTTTTGTAATGTCATTTGATGTGATGAATGCTCCATCTATTTTCATTGGGTTAATGAAAGTTGTGTTTTATGATTTCATGGACATGTTTTTGGTGGTTTTCATCGATGAAATTCTTGAATACTTCACTTCTAAGGTGGATCATGTAGAGATTCTTCATGCCATTTTTAGAGTTCATCATTGTGAGAAGTTATTTGGGATGTTTCTAAGGAGGGAGTTTTGAGATCAAGAAATCTTTTTTCCCAGGAATGTTGTATCCCAGTAGGGAGTAGAAGTGGACCAATCGAAAATTAAATATGTTATTTCTTGGTAATCCCATAAGATAGTGGAGGAGGTGTGATGTTTCCATAGTCTTGAAAGTTGTTACAGGAGGTTCATATCCAATTTCTATCATGTTTAAAATCCTATAACAGTGTTGATCATAAAGTATTAGGAGATCATGTGGACTGATTCATACCCAGTGGCTTTCATATATCTAAAGGATAAATTGTTTAGTACTCTAGTTTTTTTTTTGACAGTCAAAGTAGTTCATTTTGATATTTTCTATGATCATTCACATCTTTTTTTGGGATTTCTTCGGATGTAGTAGATATCAATCATTTCTTACTAGCCTCAGTAGTAATACCCCCATGAGTGTATCTATTCCACTGATGATCATGTGTTGTTGGTGGTGGTGTTTTCCCAGATCTTGTGGATACATTACCTCATCGATTAGTATTTTTTGGTCTTCATTGATCATAATATCAAGAGGTATATTTTCTCCCAATGTTAATTGAACTTATTCTATCATCAGTGGATAGAGTTTGTACAAGATTACGACTTTGGGATTTTTTATACACATGGAAAGGGTAATTTTTAGTTGATTCACAGAGAAGAAAGTTACGTAGGGATGTGGTGTGTGAATCAAGTGATTCTTAGAGGGTGATGGAAGAAATTTCCGCATTTCATCTAGATATAGGATAAGTCTTTGGCTGAGGATTTATTTTTTATATGATGGTGAAGTCATCTAGGGTGTATTATGTGAGGAATACAATTTTTTGGATGTTTAGGTGGATGTCTGGAGAGAGCAATTTGTTTATGGTGATGCCCATAATGGTTGTTCTAAGGATGAAAAACATTGAGTATTGTTTTAGGGAAATATTTTCATTCCTTTGGTGATAAATGAGATTTTTCTTAAAGAGTTACATAGTTCACCATCAAGGGAACATCCTAGAAAAAATTATATGTAGCATAATTTTTTGGGTCAGTTTTGGTGGACTTGGTTGAAGCATGCAGTTTAGGGATTGTGTTTTGATGTTTCGCCTACTAGAAGGTGTAGGCCAAGAACTGTGTGCCCAATGTTTTTCTCTAGTCGTTAGATATTCCTCCTTGGAATTTGGACAAAATATATATGGACTTTTATTGTTTTACCTTTGGATCAGGGATGTTATGATAATATATTGGTGGTAGAAGACCGTTTGATGAAATATTCTCACTTTATAGTGATCAAGGATTTGAGCTCAGTCGATTTTTTTTCAATACAATATCTGGAGGTTGTGGTGAGAATCCATGTGGTCCCTAGGATCATAATTTTTGATCGATATCATCATTTTACCTATTGGGTGTATAAAATTCTCCACCATGATTCTCATCTATTTTCAATAACTTCTTTTTATTCACATACTGATAGTCAGATAGAGTAGAACATCTAGACTCTAGAATACATGTCATGATCTTATGTCCTAGATTTTGTAGGATTGTATATGAGGAACATTCCCTTACTAAAGGTAACATTAAATAATATTTCTCACTCCACCATTGGAATAGATTCATTGGAATTCTAATATGGAAAAACATTATGTTCTCTATTTTTATATACTAGGGTCAGGGATGTTGGAATAATCAAGCCAAAATAGGCACAGAATATGAAAAAGATGGTTTGTGTGATTTGAGAAAGGATGAAGGTAATTCATGATCATCATAAATCTTATGTCAAACATAGGAGGAGACCTATGGAATTTTATGTTAGGGATTATGTGTTCCTGAAGGTGACTTCCCATTATGGGGAATGGAGGTTTGGTAATGGTAGTAAGCATTATACCAGGTTTATTGGGCCTTTCAAGGTGTTGGATCATGTTAGAGTCATGGCATATCTGATAGTTCTTCCCCCATATATGAGATGGATCAACAATTATTTTCATGTGTTTTAGCTCTATCATTATATTCATGATGACTATCGTGTAATCTATTAGGGCTAGATCGATGTTGATGATGATGAGATCTTTGAGGAGTGGCCTATAAGGATCCAGAAACGTCCAAGAAAGATTTTTTTAGGCATGCTATCTTATTGGTTCGTGTCTTATAGAGACAGAGTGGTGTGGAGAATATTTCCAGGGAATATAAGTCATAGATACGTGCTCAATACCCCTTTTTTTTTGATGTTAATATATTCACTTGTAACACTATTCATTTTGTGGTTGTATACCTTTTCTGGTTTCTGAATTTGATTTATCTTGTTTCTTACTTTGGATTACACTATTTCGTGGGAGGAGAAGATATGAAGGGTATTCCACATGATTTCTATGTTTATATTCATGTGGTTGGATGATTCTACTATCCTACTATAGGTGGAGAAGACTTGATGGTTCATTTATCTACTCACTATTTCAATCCCATTGTTCTTGGACAAGGTGGTTGAGATCATGTGGTGCAAGAGACATAAGCGGTATCTCGAGGTGTGGCTATTCGAAGGACCTATTTCTATGTACTCTCTATGTTGGTTTTAGATTCTCAAGGATGAGAATGATTTTCATAGGTATCTAATCAAAGGTCCCAGATCTACACTGACCAACCTTTTATGTGTTTCCAAAGACTGAGCTACATAGATGAATCCTAGAGAGGTTAGGCTGCTAAAAGCTATAAATTGGAATAATTACACATCATGTGAGAATCACATGTAATGTAATTCAGGTTTATGATGTGTATGTTTTTTAGGTTTAAAAATAAAAAGGCAACCTATTTTTTAGAAGAAATCATTCCCTAAGGATAACATGATGTGAAAGGATATTACACATCATGTAAATCCATGATGTTGTATGTTTTATAATGTTTTCAGATGCTAGGGTTTGTCAAACCCTATGACAGAATAACCTCCCTCTTAACTCCAAGCATCCCAGAGGCCCCATATTAAAATTTTTGTGGATTCCATTGTCAAGGATTGATCTCTATCTTTCCTAATTAAATCCCTCCACAATCTAAGGTATATTATACCTATATTCTTGTGGTTTCATCAATATGTTTCCTCATATTCCTATTTTCCATGTGATGGTTCTTGATCTCTAGTTTTCAAAAGAATTTTGGTTAGTTATTTGTTAGAATGGCTATGACACAACATCCTCATGTGAATACAGTTCTTACGGGAGAGGTGATTGATATCCGAAGTGTTGGTCTATTATCATGAAATGACAGTTGAAACCCTTTTTATGTTTATGATTCATTTCTTCTCTAGTTATTCACATTCATTATTATAGATATCATGATGTATCCCCTTGTATCACAATGAAATTAACATAATAATTACATGAACTGGGTAAAAGATTTGGTATTGATCACTTGAAAATGATATTTTTATGTACCATGATAATGGGTTGCCTCTCGATTTTCTAGATTGTGTTGTATCTATGATGTACTATTTATTCATGGTTCCTCATGTGAAATTGGTAATGAAAAAAAGGTTGTAATTAATTGATAATTAATTGGATAAAGGATTAAATAATCATGTTTAATGCCTCTAATTGTCATTGTAATTTAATGATAATCAATTTATGATGGTATGAATGTTTAATTTAATTGGTTAATGAACCTAAATCATGACAATTCATGTGGATAAAATAATTAAATGAATATTTAATTAATTTTTTTATTAATTTGTGACATCTTGTGATATAATTATTCATAGGTTTCTGAGAGTAAGAACCTGTAAATAATGATTCAGTTAATTCAATATGGGATAAGAAATGTTCTTGTGATAATATATAATACCTTTGTAGTGAATAATTCACCCTATTTCTTGACAAGGATGAGTTTTTTAATATTTAGAGTCATGAGAACATGATTCATGTGTAGGATGGATACCTTACTTTAGGGCCACAGGCCTTGTTTCTATATTTTTTCTTACTTATTGTTATATGACATGATCAGGGATGGATATTGTGGGTTTTGGGACATGGATGCCTGGATGTGATGTGAGCCTATAATGGTTGAGCATGGACGTTTTTTGTATGTAGGTTAGAGAGGCCGGGTTGTTATGGAATAAGTGAACACTTTTGATGGTGAGATACTTAGATATATGTATGTAGGTGTCTGGGAGGACAATAGAGATGATGGAATAGGTTGAATCTCTTCTTATCCATTGTAATGAAAGTTGGATTCTTGTTGTATTCTCTTGTTTGGACAATAACAAGGTTGTTGGTTTACCTTATTTTCATTCCCTTACAACTTGAGGCATATGGATGTGCTTAGTTTTTTACATTTCTTAGTATCCTATGTTGTTTTCCTAGAGTACCTTGTAATATATAAAGTAATGTTATTAATAAATGAATAAATTTTTAACCCATGTGCTCTTAGCTTGCAAGGATGCAATGCATAGGTTGTAATTTTGAAAAGTTGTGGAATCGATTTTCTTATTCCTGGAGGAAATGGAACCTTATTGTAATGCAAATGTAATGTAATGTGGTAAATGTAAATGGTTAAATAATAGTAAATGGATTAATTAATTTAAATCGAAATTGACTAAATTTAATTAAAAAAGTTACTGTATCTCTTTAAAAGGTTGTGTTTTTATAGTATATTTGGTCTTAATAGTGGCATCTAGGAGACCAAGTGACATTAGCTGCAGTTGAGTCAGAGATTAGGTTATGAAAATGGTGATCTTGTTAGATATGGTATATCATGCACTTTTTTGTATTAATACACTACATTTCCCTATTTGTTATATAAACTAACTCCCTGGGGATTCTTAGCCCTAGGGGTGTTTTCCCCAACATCTCGATGGGAGGACAAATGTCTGACTATCCCCTTTAACCTCGCTTTCTTCTCTTAGTAGTTACTTGTGATGGTGTGAACCGAATTTAGTTTTCCTTGTATTTGTGAATAGGTGGTTGTAATATATTTTTGTTATATTCACACACATGTTTTCTAAATATAGTTTCTTAAGGGATATTATAGGTATAATGTGTGTAGGTTGTGGTGGATTAATAATCCTTGCTTTGTGTATGGGATGTGATGGCTTTAGATATAATACCCAGTGTATGATACAGGTTATGTGTGTCATGGTGGATCGTGTAAACTACCTGGTTACTTATGGTCATGTGGACATGGTGGTGTGATGCATGAGTTCAATGTTGTGGTTCATCACCCATGTGTCTGCAGGCTATCCTTTTTGCAAAGAGAGTCTCAGGAAATGAAACATTAGAGTAGAGCTAAAAACCAGTGGGGCAATGGTAGTGGGGTACCTGTGATATTATTTATATTATTATGTACTCTTGTATGTGATACTTAATAATAATAGCCATGCAGAGTTTTGGAACATAGTATACCTATTTAAGTGATGAGTTAGTTTCACTTTTTTCACTATTATTTATCATTCCTTCTTAAACTATTGAATAAGAGGGCTTGTGAAAGCTACTAATGGTTAACTACTATACTCACCAAACATATATATATATATATATATATATATATATTTAGGTCTCTAGGAGGATTTTGGAGATTGGGTTGGTTACTACTAGCATAGGGTTTTTCCATATCTGTTTCAGCTTTTTAGTCAATATATTTTACTCTTATTTGGTACTTACATTTTTTCTTTCATTTGTAGTAGTTCTTGTGTGTAATTACGTATGTGAACATAGGTTTTCTTTAATATTGTTGTATGATCATGAGTTGGTTGGTGTATGCATTATCTCTCTCTTTTACATGTGTTCTCATAGAGGGAATTCCTCACATTTGTGTGTTTGTTGTTCCCTCAGTGCTAGTTGTTAACTCGGGGCCTACTAAGGGCAAGACTCAGGTGTCACTATCTCTCTTCACCCAATTTCGGTCCAAGAGGGGTACACTTTGTGGGGATGGGGTCGTTAAAAATAACTATCCTTTAAATTACTCAAAAAATATTCAAGACTAAGATTAAAACCCATAAATCATAAGGATATAATTATAATATAATATTCAGATTAATAACCAAATAAAATTAATAACTCTGAAAATCTCATAACAAAATGTAATTTCACTAGTCATAGAATATCCAAGATATGATAAAAATTTCAATAAATAACCTTATTTACCATAATTCCACAATCAAATTTAAATAATCTTATAGATTATAAATCAGCCATTATTTATAAAATAAAATCCCATAGTATTATGTTTACCATAATCAAATAGGATTCCCAAATTAATTTTCATCTTTTAAAATAAAATTAATCACTCAATCACAAAATAATTTTCAAATCTTGTAGTTATCTATTCGTTAAAATATATGTTACCAAAATAAATGTTACCATTACCCATTATTTATTTTAAATAAAAACTATTTCATACTAACCAGGAAATCATGTATCCTATTGGTAGTTATTTCACCTTTATCTCCCTTCGGTTGAGGGTTCAAACATCGCGGTCTTTCCAGAACCGATGGGTTGTTTTCCGAACTGTGGGTTTTTCCTTTTTTATAAAACAATAATTCTTATAACATTCACAGTGATGTGATAAAAATCCGCAAAAATAACTATAATATTTTTAATAATAAATAAATTATTTAAACACTAATTTTATCTCATACCTTTTATTTCTCAACCCAAATTATAATAAGCTATATTTACCTCAAATATATATGTGTCCAAAAATATCATTTGTTGCCTTAATATTTCATAACCTAAAGTCTCAAAAAGGGTTCCCAATATATTATTATTATTATTAACCTTGTAATTATAAACCCTGGTTAATATCAACAAACCTCAGTAATACCTCACATGAAAAATCCTAATATTTATAATTATCTAAACCTTTCTTTGATACAAACTCTAAGGACCCAAAATTATATATTACATATTCTAGTGAATTTAGACTAGAATTAACATTATTTGATTCCAAAAGATCTTTTAGGTTTATAGTTTTAGATAATTAGTAAAATATATTATAGGGTAAACCTATACATTACATGTGGAGGCTTCTAAACAGAATTAATTTTATCTATAAAACAATATCCTTTCAAAAAAATAATATTTCTTTTTCAGATAAATAATTACATATATTATCTCATTCCCATACTTCTCTTTAATCTTACTTAAACCTTGAAAAAAATTTAAAAAAAATGATTATAAAAATATCATTAAGGGGAAAAAACATAATAATTAAATCATTAATCCATAAATATTTATGTAAATTTTCCTTTTTCAAATTAAACATTGAGCTCAAAATAACCATTTTATTTACCAATAAATCATCTTTTCTACCCAAATAATTCCCTAAAACATTACAATTAAAAATTAATAGAAAAATAAAATACATATTTATTTAGTTGAAAATATGATAAACTCATGAAAACATTTTCGCATTGTTATACTTTTCACCCATAAAAAGTAACATATACTTTTATTTGAACATAATCCCAATGACTTACCTTGTAAAAGAATGAGATTTCTGTAAAAACGTGTTAGGATTAAAATAAATCATATAGGTAAACTATGGAATAATTTTATTATCACAATTACTTATTATGTAACCCTTGCAACTACTATATGATTTGTAACCCTCTCTACTACAATGAAAATGTCATCATTGTTATAATTGAATCTAACCATTTCAATTACACTTGGAATAACCATCATGGTCAAATTAAAATATAAAAAATGAATTAGAGGGATATCATGAACCAACTCATATTTGGTTTATAATATAACCACCATGAATTGTCAATAGATCCAAAAAACCATATCATAATCATAAAACATAAAATCTAGAATCATAAAAACAAAATATTAAGGAAATACTTTATTTTGAAATAAATTTTCACACACACACACAGTAAAATATTTTATTTAAAAATATCCAGGTAACCTATTAAAGTAATATTTAATATAATAAGTGTCATAAGACTGGTAATATAATCTCATGTCTTATAAGTTAAAAAATTATTCTTTTTTAATTTTTTCAAAAGAGACATTAAATAGGGTTTTTAATGGAATTTCCCTTAAATGAAACCATAAAAATATAAATTTTTCAAAACACTGGAGAGAAATTAGAAAATTAAATTTTAAAAAAAAATAATTTACATATAGATAAATTCATTAAAATAATTTTAAAAACATTTACATGAGAGATAAATACTTTGAAAAAAAAATTATTAATTTAAAATGAGAATTTTTTTGGTTAAAGGGTCTCTTAATATATGTATGAATGCATTAAAAACATGCAAATGACATATAGAATAATCAAATTAGATTCATAATTGTTTAATTTAGAACAAATTCCATATATATTTCTTATTATAATTTTTTTAGTTCATTTATGTCCACTTTTAATAGATACAGGGATCAAATGTTTTGTTCTAAGAGTATTTGTTTCATGGTTTGCATGTCGGTTTATGTGGTTATAATTATAGAATTTCTCGTAAAATTGATCTAAAACTACCGAAGATATCTTATTTTAAATTTATGAACCTCTTAAATTTTATATAGTCCCTCATATAATTTTTAATTCCAACATAATGATGATTATTTTGATAACACTTCAATGATAATCTTTTAGTTTATTTTGACGGTTTTTCCATCGATCATTATCCAGTTTCGCGTTACATTATATTATGTAAATATATGAGTTTAATACCCTAAAATAAGTTATAATATATTTATTAAAATATTATTTAACCATAATAAAATTTTTATGAAAATCCATGAAGGTGGTAACCAAAAACAAAAAATCATTATCCAAATAGAGAGTAAATCGCTACAATTTTAATAACAGTCTCATTTCTTGAATAAGAGGGAGTGACAAAAAGAATGATTATAAGATATTACATTATAAATATAAAATTATTCTATATAAATGATACTAGATTTATTATTACTTGATGGATGAAGGATGTGAGGAGATTATAGGCGAAGAAAAGAAATTAAGAGAGGTGGTTTGAGAAAATTTACTCTTGAATATCACCTCCTTGATATACCCCTTAAGGAATGTGGAATTTGTCTTTTGATGAGACCAGCACCACTTTACATAGTCTAGAGAAGTGGTGAAGAGAATTTCTAAAAGTCTATTTGTTCTAGATGGATCTTAGTTATGATGTTAAGTGAAGGAATGGGTTCCCTTGTATAATTGAGTTGTGGTCATTTTATGAAATTCATAAAATATTAAAACATAATATGGCTATCTTTGGTCCAAAGACATCAAAATATCCTTTAAATGCATAGGGGGGTTAAGTTTTTAACCATATATTATCCCATTTGGCCTTATTTTATATATTTTTAGATAATTCAATATAATATTATATTCATGAAATATCATGATTGAAAAATTTTATACTATTCATTATAATGATATTAAAAAAAATCTGAATTTCTAAAAAACCATTAAATTATATTTTATACATGTCATAGTTATAGATATAATTTTTGGATCCGATTAATTATCACAAATTATATTTATTTTTAAAAAATATTTAACAATTATTTGAATATTCCATTTATTTAATAATTATTGCATCATCATTGTGAAAGTATTTGAGGTATTTATATCATACCTAAAAATTAAAACAAAATACATGAAGAATATAAATAATTTATATTTAAAAAAAATATTAATGTTCAAACATATCTTCTATAAAACTATAATTAAATGTGTTTTTATAATTATAAAACATATTCTGAACAATTTGACATTTTTAAATAAAATACATATGGGACTCAATTTTAACCAAGTGGATCCAAATGGTCCCAAATTCAACCCAAGGATGATCATGGTTGATAGTTTCTCATAAAATAATATTTATGTAAATTATTGGTCCATTTAATTATTCTTATAATTTTAATTGAAATTTTTGTATTGATTTTTCTTCCTCTTACACAAGCATTGTGTCAACCTTGCATAAGCATTAAAGTTAATTATTTTATAAAAAAATTTAAAAAAATTACAATCATAAAAAAATTAATGAAGTTCAAGATAATATTTTATTTTCATTCATTATGAATATTTTATCATATCCATATCAAGACAACCTATTTTAATTTGTTAATTTGACTTTTTTCTTTACACAATCATTTCACATGAATTTAGATAAGAACCTTGTTATATAACTCCAAAATAATAATATATTAGAAAAATCAACATAAATACATAATATTTATTAAAAAATTCATTAAATTAGTTCTTATCACTCAATTATTATCTATAAGGAATCGAATTTTACTTTTCCTATTATGCACAGACGATGTGTCGTCACTAAAAGTACTTTTTATATTTATCATCAAATAATTTATAATTTACATTTTCTGAATTATATTTGTAAAATATTTATATAATAATATAAAAAAATTATTCCATCCATATGTTTAATATATTTTACATCATAATTATGTTTTGATGACATAACAAAAGATACCATATTTTATAAATAACTATATTTTTTAATATTCACTAAAAATTTAAAATTTTCAGAAAATTTTCAATATTTCCCCATGGATTAATTTTTATATGATTATTACAAAAATTAAATTCATTTTATCAACTAAATTATAATACATCCAAAAATTAATTATTATATTCATAAAAAGTAATAAATATCATTTTTGAAGAAAATATATTTATGAAGATTAAAATGAAAATACTAAAAAAAATATTATTTTATGAAAATTTACTAATACATTTATCTTTTGAATGATATAATTTTATTTAATAATTAATTAATTAATACTCATGTCCTCCAATTTAAAGGTTAGGTTCTAACAGCCACATTTTAAATAATAATATTTTTTTCTTAATTTTACGCTTAGTGTTTTATATCTTATGAACTATCGAACATATAATTTTTTTAAAAAAACATAGGATGTTACATAAATTCCTTATTTAATCCATAAATGGATCTTTGTAAATTACATATATTTTTGGCATTGATTGGAGTCGTAAACCCTTCTAGTTGTAACATATATACATGTTCATAAATGTTACCATTAAGGAAATATGTCTTGTCATCCATCTACCAAATTTCATAGCTGTGTTAAGTTGTAATAGAATGTATAATTTTAATAAATTTAAAAATAGAAATTAGATTAAAAAATAATAATCATTTAATTGATGTTATTTAATCCCTTTGTCTACTATTTTTGCCTTATGGGTATTTATTTTAAACACCATATCAAGTTTTAACTTGAATATATTTTTAAAACCAATTGGATTTACAACGACTGATATATTGAAAATAACATCCTTCAAATATGTGGAATCCAACTTAAAATTCAAGGATTCATTGAATCCAATAGCTTCCGAGCTCACTACTACCAATTTTTAGGACAGAGGTATGTTATTGTCAGTCAACAATGGGTCGCTATATTTGATAACAAAAAAACTATATCTTTCTATTTATCTTACCTCGATAGTTATTTTACATAGTACTTTTGTTTAGAAATAATTTCTTCCATGAGTACCTATGTAATCTATTATTATACCAACTATTTAATATCATGAGCATTAAATTCATAAAAATCTATCCAATTCACATAGTCAATGTTTAATATATTCTCCCTCTCAAGGAATGTGGGTTTTATTAGGATAGCCACTTTATTGTTTGAGGGGTTTTATAGATATTATCTCTGTGATTCCATGGGATACCCAATAAATATAAACTTCGTGGCTGAGGGTGATAGTTTGATTCCTTATATGTCGAGGAATAACACCTCACATCCCCAATCACGAGTGTGTGATGACACAGATTTCTTTCCACACATTAACCCATATGGTATTCTATTTACCATATTAGTTTGTAATATATTAAGAATGTGAATTTTATCATATAATTAATTTCCCCATAATAATAATGGATTATCTATATGACTCATCATTGACCCTACCATGTCATCAAAGGTATAGTTCCTCAATTGACAAACACCATTCCCCTAAAATATAGAATGTATATTGAGTTAATATAAAACCCCATACTCTATTAGAATTTTGATAAACTCATGGTTAATATATTCACCCCATAAATTGGATAAAGTATTAATTATCTTTTTACAAATTTGATTCTCTACTTCATTCATGAATTCTCCAAATTTCTCAAGGTTCTTAGACTTAGACCTCATCAAGTAGACATGGTCATGTCTACTCAAGTAATTAGTAAAAATAAGGAAGTCAGAATATAAAACACTTACATATATAGGAAAATGTCAACATGCATCAATGTGTAACAATACAATAAGATTTTTTTCCTTTCGCCTTGTCCACTGAAGGTTGGTTTGGTCATTTTTTCTTGCAAAGAAGTTTAAAATATTGCAAGTGGTATTTTCATAAAGGAGTATTCATAAGAAAATTGATATTGACTTATCTAATGATTATCATTTATATGACCATGTATATAGTGCCAAATCATTATGTTGTTTGAGTCATGTCAATGACAATAATTATTTATTGATAATACATGATATTCATAATTTAATACATAAATACCAGTATTTAGTTATTCTATTTAGTAATCAATATTTTTATATAAATGTTGCATTATTTATTTACAAATTTTAAAATAAAATCATCCATTTCAAAGAATAAAATAGGGAAGATTTTAATTATAAAACATTCTACAAAATAATATTTCATTAAATCTAAAATCATTTTCGTTTGAAATAGAAGGTGATAGTATTCTATATGCAAGGTATTGAATCATAATTTGTTGTCCACAAAAATATCCTCCTATCCTCTCAAAATATTTTTAAATCGACATGGTCCTTGTCTTTAGATACATATGTGGGAATCAAATCTTGTATTTAATTAACAATTTTTAGATATAGAAACATTACACTCGATGAATAACTCACCTTTAGCTACCCCTTGCTTCTAGGTTTTCTTTTTCTTCTATTGCTCAAGTAATCCCTAGGAAAAACATAATGATTACTTTTAATTTTCCTTAATTTAAATATTATTTATCATTTATGGATGGTGCTCGATATCATTACAATATTATGGAGTGTTGGGTCTCTTTTACTTGTAATTCCCCTTCTTATTCACTATAAGGATTGTGGGTTTGTCATGAAACGTGTCTTTTTTAACTCATTAAAAGAGAGTAATATATTATAAATATTCTTCTAACAATTTATCTGGTTTTAATTAAAAATGTTACTATATAATGATTCAGGTAGTGAGTAAAGGATGGGATATGTGCAAAATTTATCATTTAGTTGTATTCCAAATATTTATAAGAAATCTATGTAGCCAACCATCATGAAAATTGGAGGCCCAACTGGAACCAAATCTCTATACTTGCTCATAAAAAGTGAATTGACAATATAATATCTCACTTAACATACCTCATATTAATATAGAACCCAATGTAAAGACATCATGTTGTGCACATACATATCCTCATGTTTCTTTTAAAGCTCATTGGTAATGGATTGTGGTTTGAAACATCATACATTTGTGGCATCATCCAAATTTTTACTATATAGAGATAATTATACCTCATAATCCTCTTTTATAGGATCTTTAGTTTATGGGTTTTACTACATTTTCAATTCCCTCTCATGGAGTATAAAAACACACAATCACCTTTTCCATTCTTGGGAATTAGTTCTAGTGAGAATGTTATCCTTCTCAAGAATATATCATAGTGATATTTTTTAAGCCATCTGTATTTCTATTTCTACAATTAATAAGAAAAAAATTAGTATATTTTCCAATCTCCTTTTATTTTATTGAAAACTAACATCCCTCACCGTTAGTTTAAAAATGTCTTATTTTGTGAATATTTTATATGTAATGATCCATACTACCCTTCTTATAACCCAGACCAAGTACTGTCAAGCTACTAAAAGGTATTTATGTTTACGCAACTTTCCAACTACATAAATCATAGCTCTTTGATCTAATTATTGGAATCCACAATCCTAAAATACAAAAAATAGATTTCTTTTACCCTTAGCTATACTATGTCTTGTGGATGATATTAACTCTTAAAGTGAAATAGGTTATGTTGACCCAAAACTAAATATATAAATTCTCCAAAAATTGAAATCATTCCATTGGATCTTTGTCAATCACATTGAACTACAGTTTGATTCCAACCAAAATAGTGGAAGTCTATACCAACTTAATATATATATAATGGGTTTTAATACTTTATGTGAAAATATCCCATTTTAATCTTTATAATATGCTTTTTAGGTGGATTTTCTTATGTTTTTAACCATGTATTAGGTAAAGATTACACATAATATAAATTATTTTATTTATATCATAAATTTATGTTAATCCACTAATTCATGTGATCATGAAAAACATCGATAATAAAATTATCCATTAAACTTGATAGAAATAAAAAAATAGTTTTAAGATCTAGATATTTTACAAATGGTTATTTTATCTAGGGTATGATAAACTAATTGTTGACATAGTAGTGAAAGTCTTTAAAACATGACTTTATTTGTGTTAAATATTTCCATATAGCCACACATGTATCCCTAGGATTAATTTCATGTTATCTCCAAACATGAACTACCTCCACTCTCCAGGGATCTCAATAAATTATATAATCATTTACTCACACATATGTGAGGGGAACCAAATTATTTTTTATAGTGTTTACATATAAAGATATCAGGTGAATAACAACCATTTCCTAATGAGAAGAGAGATAACAAATAGGTTATAAATTTAATTTAATAATAAATTAAAAGGAAACCAATCACATACAGAGGTATGTTATATTCTCAAGATCATCCACATTCCTAAAATAAATTATATATTTAATAAACATCATTCATTACCAATCATTCCTATTTTAGATAAATCAAACTCAAATTAATTATTATTCTTCTAAAATTAATCGATTATTTTATCTTAATTCTCATCCAATCAATCTTAATATTCTCATCAATAACAATTTTAATCAAAATAAAAACTTATTTTAAATTAACTATGTACAAAACTTGTACCTTAGAAGAAACATGGTGAGTATCTATATAAACTCCCCAGTAATTATTATATTTTTAAATTATTTAATCAAGAATCATATACATCTTTTCATGTAATTTCATGGAATATATTTTCAAATAAATTACACATAGAACACATGTTATTTTCATAACTTGTTATACTTTATGCCCAAAGGGTAATTGTTGTATTATGACCTATAGATAAAATTTATTTTGAAATATTACACGTATATTAATAAACTATTTAATATATATATATTCAACCCATCACATGTATTGTATGAATAAAATAAATAACACAATAAACATATTTTTATATTATTTAATTATTATAATAATTTTTTTAAATAATTTATTTACTAATAATATACACAACAGGAACTTGATAACTACACATATTTTATAATTATTCATCTTTTATATATGTCACATGCTTAGGGACTGGAAATATTTTTTTACCATAGACATTAATAGAGTAAATGTTGTGTTTCTAGCCTATAGGTTGTGTGGTCTCTAATTTACACGGTTACCAGTAACACGTGTAGAGTGAAAACACATTGATCCTCTTTTCTTAATGGACAACACATTATGTAAAATTGTTGTATGCTACATGGAATAAATGAACATAATTTGTATTACGTTGTGAGATTTCTTGGTGCATTGAACATGTGTACATGACTGGTACTTATGGGATACAAATCGTTTACTCCAGTGTTTTTTTGAAATAATCCTTAGTACCTCTGAAAGAGTACTTTGAGTGTTATTCATTCATAATTAACCAATTAAATATTATATTTTGGATAATTAATAAGAATTAGGTAATATATCCCAATTCAGATTAGTTGTCTATTAAACTATATTTGAAAACTAATTATAAATGAATTTAAAATATAAAAATTATAATAAATTATTATGTACCCACTCTAATACCAATTAATGGATCTGTACAAAAATAATGCACATATAGTATTTTCCAAATTTAGATTTGGGTCATAATTTATAATTAATCAAAGATTTACATAGATGTAGAGCATTGTGATGGACATAATTGAAAAAAAAATATTAATTTACATGATAACACTAGAATGAAAAACATGATCTTCACATAATAATTTGATAATTAATTTTAGAAATTATAGAATTACCATGTAATGATTTATATCTTCATTGATAAATATGAAAACTTATCTATGTCCTACCATAATTTAATCTTATAAATCTTATGTTTTATCCCTCTAGAATTGATATTCATGTGTACCATGAATAATAAATTACATAATAGGAATATATTAGTTCCATTTTGGTAGATCCTAACACATTATTCATTCATCCTTTATTTCTATGAGATTATCTTCCATGAAGGATTATCTTGAGTTCTCTATAATAGAGAAGAGTGGTGGAGGTGGATCTCTCTCTATTCATAATAGAATTCATGGAGAGGTGATCTCTAGTTCTTGAGAGGATTCACTGAAGACGTTGTAAACACCCAACACAAATGGCTAGCATTAGGATTGGAAATAATAAAATTGGGTTTAAATAGTATAAGTGTTAAAATTTATAATTTCACAAGAACCCTTACTATTTTTTTAATCCTTGGGGAAACGGATGTCTATAATAATAATAATATTATTGTTATTTCTTGACATGAAAAAAAACATCAAATTTGTTAAATATAATTTTATGGAAAAATTATTTTAAATTTATTCGCATATAATATAATATATATTATTTCACACTAAACCCTTAAACTGTATTTTTCCATAATCTGTAATATTTATATAGCCTTGAGAACTTACTATTTATTTAATAAATAAATGACTTAGCATTATTCACCCATTAATAAATAAATATTATATCCACAAAATAAAAAATAAATATTTATTATATATCTTTATCACAATATATTCTCATTAATAACTAGTTACTGAATATATGAAATCGAGAAAACAAGAATAATTATTACAACGTGTATGGGAAAAATATGTATTTATCATGTTCAAAACCAAATAATTTTATTTTTAATAAAATTTATATATACACTTAATGTGTGAACCTCTAGGAACTTTCTCACTAGAATTAGGCAGATCCACCAAATGTCCTGGTTCATCATCTAAAAACACGACAAAGAATCTGTATAGAAATAATTTTTCATCACAATGACATAATTTTTTAAAAAAACTCTTACCCTATAATATAATCTCTTTTTTAGGATATCTTCAATCAGGTAAGATCCATGATGGTGTCATCAACCTATATACTCTATATCTCTTTCGTTGATATTTTAAATGAAATTTCACATAGAACTTCAAGGACATGGATTTATTTAGGATTTTTCTTTCCCATAAAATGGTATATTATATAAAATTTCATAAATTATTAAAAGGGAGAAATATATTATTTCATGATTCATTAATTCAATCACACTCATAATACACCCAATATATCCTACCTCACTATAAATACATTTCATCCTAGTTTTCATTAATAAATCATATTATGCAACAAATAATTTCAAATGATAATATTCTTATTGCCTAAGGATCAACACACATGTCCATAGATAAGAAAACCCAGTGAAACATATAAATGTGGATTTTATATTGGTGGTTCATGCCCTAAAAATATCATGAATTGTAAATTATCAATTTAATTGACCATGAGAACGTGAATTAAATTCTTATGAGCCTCTACCATTGATAAACTTTATCATTTGTGTCTTGTCAAATGATACTTGCTGTCTATACAACATATATTTAAGAATAATGTGATAAAACATAGGGGTTCTCATAATAGGGGAGAACTGATATGGCATTTTACTGTAACTATTTCTATTAGGACATTATCAGGTACTATGTCATGTATAATAACAATCACTATGTGGTAAGAAGATTATTACCATTCAAAACAATGATTATAGGTCATCATAAAATACATAAAAGTTTGTTATAGGGTGCCAACTCCAATTTCTGTAAAACATTTAAATCCATATAAAAATTTGGAAATAAAACATTAAATAGTCATCATTCATTACTCTCATAATAATTTCATAACATAGATAATGAATGAGTAATATAACCCAATGAAAATAAATTGGGTTTTGATACCCATTACCTCGAGTCTAGAATTTCTATAAACATATTTTTAGTTAATATATAATAAAATTATATAAATTATATATTTATTTAAAAACATTTTACATTTTTAATCTCTTATTATTAAACCACTTATTTTATTTATTTTGACTACATATTAATTAAATAATTGGTTAACTTCATATAATTTTTTTTGGGGATGTTCAGTTCATAATTGTAAAATGAATTTGTTAGGTTGACCATGGGGTCATTTTTCCACTATATCTAGAATAATCATTATGAAATTAGTATCATTTATATACCTTAAATAAAATTTTATAAAAATCCATGAAATTTTAATGTGAAAAATGAATCACAACACTTCATGGATGTGGTAGTCCATAAATATGTTTGAGCGACATATCATTTTCCAATAGATGGAAAGGTAATATGGTAAGTAACATATTATATTTCCATAATCATAATTTTGTCAATAATATCATATATATTTTTTAAATAAATCTTGATAATCATCCTTGTGAGGTGGATATTAAAATGATACTCATCTCTTCAGGGAGGTGGTAGTTCACACGTATACATAAATAATGTTTTCATTCCATATAGGATGGAAAAATATATGGATAAGGATATGAAATTTATATAATACCATATAATTATATAAAATATACTAATTTAATTATATTTTAATGTTTAGGATATAATTTATGGATGTATAAGAATAATTTTACTGAAAATGCACGGTAAAGATGATTATCTACTAATTAAATAACCCAATTTCTGTTACACATTAAGACTTCTAGGATTGTATTTTTTTCCAAGACATGTAGTATGTGATTAAATAAGTTCTTAGTTTTTTTAGGCATATAATGGTCAATATACAAGGCTAAATATTTTTTATTAAAAGAGTATGTGTGGGTTCCTTTTATATATGATGGGACGACACCCTTGGAATTAATTAATGTATAAAATTTGTATAAAATAATCTTCATGTTCAAGTGGAAAGAATTGATATATTTAAAATATAGGATTAATTTGAGTGAAAAAGCCTCACATAAAATTATATTTATACACATTTAGGGGATTTATTGACACTTATCTCTTCGTTTTAACCCCCATTAACCCTTTTGATGATTATCAAGATAGAAATATTTTTTACTTTTAAATGGAAATGAATGTAACAATAAAATTAAAGGTGAAAATTAAGTGGAAAATGGATGATATTATTGACCTTATCCCACTTAATATAGATATTATAGGATTTTTATTAAATTTTAATATTTTTATAAATTATTAATTAACATACGATGCAATTAAATTCATTTTTGAGACTAATCCTATTGTTTGACTTTAGAGACATAATGATTGTCTTATAATTTGAATATATACATCAAAAACATCACTAATATATTATATATTTCTAAACAATTATATGGATATAATAATTCCAAAAAATTATTTACTTTCAATGTTTTTATAATAATTTAATTGTTTTTTATTTTACTTAAACAAGAAATATGTTGGCGTTGTGTAAGGATTTAAGGTAAATTTTCGACCACTAAAAATCAAAAAATAAATTTACATGACAATAAAATTTGATAAAATTTATAATAAACATTTACAACAAAACAGAATCTATTTTCAACATAATTCAAAATATCATTGATGATAAAACAAATAGATTGAGATTTTGTATTAATTATTTACATAAAATAATATTATTATTATTATCAAAGGAAAGTAGCAGTAAATTTCCAGATTTTGAAATTTTGGATTATTATGGTAAAATACCACTCATACATTTAAAAAACTTCATGTTTTTTGGTGATTTTAAAATATTATCCCATAGTTTTAATATTGTTTTAACCATTTTAATCTTACCATGGAGAAAATATTTTTACTATGTTTTCTATTAATAGTGACAAAAAATAAACAACATGTATTTAAAAAATATAAAACCAATGATTCAAAATAAGAAATCCATTTGATGAAATTCAATTATAATAATCCGTATAAATTTCATTTAAAATATACTCACAATACGTGACGAGAAATGGTTTTATAGAAAAACTATTTTAAGTAAAAAAATGTTTTTATATCAAAATTAAGCATGTGGTTGAATTCAATATCCTTAATTGGATTATTTTTAATAAAAATTAATTCATGAAATTTTAAAACTAATTCAAAAAATTGGACATGGTAAAATGATTAAAATACATTAATGTTTTCTATAAAATAGGTATTTTTCAAAATACATTAAAAAATAATCCTTTTTCGAAAAAACAAAATGTTCACCCAATGATAATTCTGATTTGATTCTTTAAAATATTGTATCATTATCTCAAATAAAATTTCATAAATTGGAAGAAATATATTATAACATTGGCTAAATAATTAATAAAAAAAAGTTCTGAATAATAAGTTTTTCTAATGCATAAAATGGATTTACTAAAACTTGAGTGTTAATTTCCAAAGAATTAATAAATAATTTTCTATTGAGTTGGAACTTTATGTTTATATATTAAATAATTTAGTTACTTCATATTTAAAATAATATTTCTTTTGGTTTGTTTATGCTTAGTGGTGTGTCTTATATATGTTATCTAACATACTCTTCTTTTAAAATATTAGTACATTACATTCTCTCTCCCCCACCCCCACCTAAATAAATTTCTTATTCAAATTTTTATCTCAATTAAAGGGATTAATATTTCAAAATCCTTTTGTTAAAATTCCACATTGTAAAAAAGGTAAATAAAAATTCATTTTGAATAAATATGAATAGGGAAATATTAAGTTCTTTTAGAATAACACATAACTAGGTTTAAAAATAGGATAATATTAGTGTCAAGTGGTGATATGAACATGGAGGAGAAATATAATTTCCAATGAATGATGGGGAGTGAGATTTAATTTTATTACATTAAAGTATATAAAAAATCAAGAATTTATAAGATTGAAAGAAGGCCTTCGATTTATCAGAAAAAATTGTAAAATACAACATTTTTAATTTACAAAGAATTGTTTTATTATCCTAAATAACACAATTTATAATATACTTACATGATTTTCTTCAAATACATAAATGAAATTTCTTCCTTTGGTTGTGTGTTTTAACAAGTTTCTCTCTCTATTTCATCCTTTATTCCTGTTGAGTCAAAAGTATCTTGTTAAAATTTCTATTCCATTTTAATTTGGTAATAAAAAACTCATTCTTAAGAATAAAATAATCAAATACTCTTTATCCAAATTATTTTTACAATTATTTTCTAGAAAACATATTCTTTTACCATACTTAAAATAATTTTTAATTTTTCACGAATTCACATTACAATTATTGTAATGATCATGAATCTAATTATAATCAGATTCACCTTATCAGATCATTTTATACGTATTTATATATTTTGGTGTACTGAAAATTGTTCTAAATGGATTTTACATTAGAATTGATAGCATTGGATTCACACTCATTAAAAATTTGTAATAACTTGTAAATCCATCACATTAAGAATCCATCAGATTAAAAAACCATCATATTGAAAAATACACCAGATTAACCTTCATTTTACATATGAATATGGAATAGTATTTTATTATTTTGGAATATATTTCAATAGGTATACAAATGATTTTGTGTTTTCAGTTACAAGATGAACAATGATTTGTAAGATGTCCAGGACCCTATGATAAATCTTTATAAAATTTGATCGTTAGAGATCAATATGACCCTTCGGATGAAATCTGGTAAATACTAAGTCAGTTTATGGACACAGGGAGAGTTGATTGACACTGTATGAGAACTCTGCCAAATTTTCTATGTGTGCAATCTATTAATATTACAAGTTGTGAACTACTTGTTCTATACACTTATAAATTTCTATATTTTGTTTTATTTGTGAAATTTCGGTCATTGTGATCAGGATTGAGGGATTCTAGGGATATGAAGGCCGAGGATGCAATCCCTTTCATGATCATGGGATGTTGAGGATATGTAGACAGACCATAACTGATCACCATTTTGAGGCCTTACCATGGTGTTAGTAAGGAATTATTTATTGAAATTATAAATTTAGTGACCCTTATCCAATTTTTTTGGATAACCTTATCTATGGGTTAAAATAATTCAATTAAATTTTATTAATTGTTAATAAAAACTCATTAATATTCTACTGCAATTTGTAATAAAAGTTAGATTATTTTGTTTATTAATATTTTATTCAATTTATTATAATTTCTCAAATTATGATACATTCTATATTACACTGTGAATATGATTTCACTTATTACTATTCTCACTTACTATGATTATTATTATATATGCTATAAGGTAGAATAATATATTTGGTGACTCAAGACATTACAATAATATCATAATCAACCGATTATAATATCCTTATAAAAAGAACTAAGGGATAGTCTGATTAATATTTAAAAACATAATATGTTTTGTGAATTAAATTATATATAACTATTTAAAGAAAAAATTAATGTTTTTAAACATACAATTCAACCCCCACCCTCTTGTATTTTTTCATCTTCATATAAATTTTCATCCAACAGTTGGTATTATAGTCAAGTCTATGTAATACTGATACTCACATTTCGTATCAAAGGTGGTTTCCACTACTCATGTACATGCTGAATTTTTTATCTATGTAACATAGATTTATTTCATGTTTTACACTTTATGTTTATAAATATTTTTCATAGTAACATGTATTGTGTAAAATATTTTTTTTATATTTTTTAAATGATGGAAGGGAAATATATTAGTTCTATAAACAATCTTAATCCTACTAGACCACCTATTTTTTATGGTAATGATTCTAAATATTGGAGGGAAAGAGTGAACACTTTTGTGATCAATATAGGACTTGATAATTTTGTTACAAAAACTAGTGAATAAAAAATTCATGCCAAAGTGATAAAAACTTTTACAAATCCAGAAAAACTATAATATCAGCTAAATTACAAGGAATGCAAAACATTATCATATCCAATGATAACAAACATATATATATTGATTTTTTCATGTTATGTAGCTAAAAATATTATGGAAAATCTATATATCACCCATTTTGGAACATTAAATTTTTTTTAGACTATAAAAGAAATTTTAAGAGTTGATTACCATGATTTGGAATTTCTTAATGGTGAACCTATTATTAAGGTACAATAATGGTTTATAAAAATTGATAATGGTTTACAAGATATGGTTGAAAAATTATTGGATGATGAAATTATTATTGAAAATATCATTGATATTATGCCAAATGAATGAAAATCAAATAGAAGAGAAGTTGATGAATCCAAGAATATTACAAATCATAAGCATGATGATTTATTTCCAATAGTATTACATTATGAGGGGAGGCTACAAATAGATATTGATAAAGTTATAACGAATAATGGTGGATTTTATTTTAATTCTACTTTAAATCCAAAGAAAGCTCAGACTCTTGTTATGATTTTAAAATCAAAAACCAAAAAGGTTATTACTCAATCATTCTCAAGTTATTTAGAACATTCTGAGAATGAGTTGTCCACTATTTCTAGAAGAATGAACATGAATATTGGAAAAAATGATATTTAGTATTGGTACAAGAAATTTAACAAGGAATGGAATTAAAATAGAGATTCTAAAGTTACATGTTATGAATGTAAATGATATAGACATGTAAGACCTGACTATCCCAAACTAAAAATAAAAGATATAAAGAAAATATATTATGATAAAAATAAAAAAAAATTATTACAATCCAAAAGTAAAGAACATATTGAAAGGTAATGACTCATGGAGTTCTATTGGAGGAGATGCTTCTGATGATTCTCCAAACAAGGAAAATTCTGGAAAGAGGAATATTAATCATTATGCCAGAATACCTTTTGAAAATAAACATTTTATGGATAGGTAAAAACTTATGATTCTTTGAAAACTATGTCTTTAAATGAAATCTATCCTTATGATAATGGTAATATTTCATCTGATGATGAAAATTCCTCAGTATAATAAAATAATTTTCCTTCATATGAATTAGTCTCTTGATTTTATAAATTTCATGAAAATGAAAATTGTAAAGTTAGAAGAAACAAGATAAAGAAAATACTAGAATAAATTTGTTAACCAAAAAAGTATCATATTTTTCAAAATACCTTGATAAGAAAACTTTTTAATTTGATTTTACTTATAAATACATTGAGAAAAATAGTTTTAAAATGATAACTGTATAAAGATTTAAAAATTTTCATTTTTAAAAAAAGAATTAAGAAACAAAACATACATATGAAACTAAAACTAATGCAGATAATAATTTAGTTAAAAAACTAATGTTTTAAATACTTTATTTAAATATACATTAAACAAACATTACCACTATTAAAGAAGGATTTGATAAAATATATAAAAAAATTGTCCACAAGGTAATAATTTTGGAATGGGATATTCTCATTCTAATTAATTTTTAGTAACAATAATTTTTTTCATATAAAATAATCCATTTTCACTAAATTAAAAATTATATATCATTGAAATAAAAAATTTTCTTTAAATAAAATGAATTAATTAGTGTTCTAGAAAGACAATTTTTTGAAAAAAATGCGGATTCCCAAAATCTTGTTTACTGACATTTCTAAACCCATAAAAGTTTGTGTTCTCAAAACGCAATTATTTTGTTTTCATGTAAATAAAGGACGTACCAATAATAGGAATATATCATACATAAATGTGGGTTGTTCCTAGCATATCACTAGTAAAAAAACTTCTTTGAAGATATTACCAGAATGAAATGTGGAAGAGTTACCTTCAAGGATAATGCTCAAAGAAATATTATTAGTATTGGTAACATTGTTCTTCTTCGAAAAGAATTAATTTCATATGTATTATTTGTAAAAGTTCTTAAGCTCAGATTTATAAACATAATTCAATTATGTGATGAAGGTTACCCTATGAATTTTAGAAATTATATATGTTTAATAAACAATTCCAATTGTGAATTCATTCTTTCTACCCATCATCATAAGAATTTTTATACACTTAACTTAGAAGACATTTGGAGTCAACACATACCTTTCCATTGTGTAATGGAAGATCAATATTGGAAAATGAATATAATTTTAGGACATTGTAAACAATGGAACATATGTAAATTAACTAAGAAAAGACTGGTTAATTTCTATACTAGAAAATATATTTGATTCTTCAAATATTTGTGACCCTTTTCAATATGGTAAGAAAAATAACTCCATATTTAAATAAATTAGTGAAGTCTCAACTACTAATTCTTTACCGTTAGTACCCATGGATTTATTCAATCGCACACAAGCTAGATATATCAGACGAAAGTATTATGTATTTTTTTTATTTGATAAATACACAAGATATACATTGTTTTATTTTGTAGAAAGTAAATATGAAGACTTTTATTAATTTAATATTTTTGTATATAATGTAAAAAATTAAGAAAATCCTTCCATTGATAACTATTCATAGTGATTGTGGGGGAGAATTTAAAAATTGTAATTTTAAATCATTTCCTTATAAGAAAGAAATTACTCATAACTTTTCAACACCTAGAACTCGAATGAAAAATAGTGTTGTTGATAGAAGAAATTTTATTCTTCATGAAAAAACATGAACCATGTTAATTCTATCTTCTTTTAAAAGTGAATTCCCATGTGTGGAATTTTCGAACCCTCCACTAATGGTAACCCCCTCCCCCACAAAGAGGTCATTGCCCTGAGGTAGAGCCTCGGTCAGGGAAGGAATTGTTGCTAGCCAAGATGGGAGACCATTCCAGTGGGTAATGGCCTCATAGAGAATAGTTCTTCAATAAAATCCCTTAGTATAGTGGGCCACGCCTCATTTTTTTCCACCCAGATGAGACCAGGCAACCTGGGAAGATGGGTGGATCCCGAGGGAGAGGTTTACCCTAAAAGTGGACTCCTATGATTCGAACATTTAAACTCTCAAAGAATTTCATTGTTGTACCACTCACCATCACCACCACTCCACCACCTATGTAGTACAAGAACCATGTTACATGAATACTCAATTTTTAAACATTTTTGAGCTAAATATATAAGTAATTGTTTTTGTACTACTAATAAATTTTTAATTAATCCCTTCTATTAGTAAAACTCTTTATAAATTATGTAAAAGATTAAATCCAAACGTTTAATCTATCAGAGTATTCAGATTATTCATCTTGAATAAAAAATATTATTTACACAAATTTACACCCAAATCTGATGTAGGTATATTCTTAAGCTATTTCACTACTTCTAAGTCGTATATAGTTTTAAGTATAAATTATTGCACTATTGAGGAAAGTATACATGTCAAATTTGATGAAACTAGAAATTTTGTTTTTAAATAGTCCCAACCTACATCCTCTTTTGTTTTTTTTTTCAAAACCTATTATCAACTTATAATAGAAGACTCCCCCGCCCCCATGGCCTGAAGGCCTTATTTTTTATAATTATGGATAATCCCCCTTTTAAGGGTTGAAGTGGAACCTCTACATGACCCGTACGCCCAAGGCACAAGGACCGACATGACCTGAAATACATGACCTGAAGGCCCAGAGGCATACCATGTCCAATATATGAGTTGTAGGCATAACCCAATAGAACTTCCCCTCCCCAGATTCTGCATCATTAAACATTTATCTCCCAATATTGCATTTCGGATCGGCTAGCATTGCCTTCTACAAATATTCACAGTGCTTGGTCTCAATGGCAATTGTCATGCCCTCTCATTCTTCCAATCTAGTAATCTCTGCTTCTGGTGACTGCTACTCCTGTTGATTTGATCCTCTTCTAGGGCTTACTCTATGTGAACTAGGCTACTCCATGGACTATGCATCCGGAAAGCCTTGTGGCCCGAATTTCTTGGATGGCCTAAAGTCCCTTGAGACCCATAAGCCCAAACCGGTGGCCCGAAGGCCCAAATCGGGTGAATATTTATGGCTGAAACAGTTCAGAATAGTACCTGATATAGTGCTACTATAGTGCCCGGCCATTTTCCTATGCTCAGTTTTGAACTTTTATCTCTTAAATTCTAAGCAAGAGGCATTCCCACTTGGGTACGGGCTCATTGGAAATAGAAGACTCGTTTAATAAAGAAAATACATAGAAAATGTTTTTGAACTATTCACTCTAGGAGACATCCATCCTTTTCTTGACAAACATATTTTACATAACCCAAGTTATATGTTTCTTAGGAATCATCCACATGATAGTATCATTGGTGATGTGAGTCAACCTATAAGGTCTTAGAGTTATTTAAGAAATTAAATAGAACATTTTTGCATACTTTATCAATTTGAAATAAAATTCACAGTGAGGCATTATGTTATAAAGTTGTATTAACTTTATAAAAGTTGAAATTAATGAATTTGAAAGGAAAAAAAATTAGACCTTGGTGAAAAGACATAAAGAAACATCTATAATCAGAGTAAAATAGTTTTTAAACAAATGTGATGAAAATTGATTAATAATAATATATAAAGAAAGACCTATTTCTAAAATTTATAATCCACAAGAGAGAATAACTTATAAATATTCATATAATTTGGTAACTAGACTTGAATCTATTCAAATTCTTTTATCCTTTGCTACATTCATAAATTTCAAACTATTTCAAATGGATTTAAAATGTGATTTCTTTAGTAGATATATTTAAGAGGAATTGTTTTTCAACATCATTCTGGTTTTGAAGATACAAAACATCATGAATATTATTTTAAACATAAAAAGATTTATATGGCCTTAACAAAGCCCCTAAATCCTAGTATGATATATTAATAGTATTTTTGTTACAAAATAATTATGTTAAATGAATTGTTGATCTAACTATTTTCATGAATAAATAAAACAAAGATGTTTTCACTATTCAAAATTATGTTGTTGACATTATAATTGGAAAAAATTGACAATCTTTAACAAATTCTCTTTATAATCTTTTCAAATTGTGGTTTGGAATGAGTATGATGGTTCAGTTAACATTCTTTATTTGTTTTAAAATTTCTCACAAACCAAAAATAACTTATATGTCTCAACATTAGTATATTAAATATATACATAAAAATTATAGATATGAAAAGAACAAATGTATTAGTATTGTAATTGGTACCTAAAAAATAGTTGATCTTAATGAAGCCGGGAAACCATTTGTTCAAACAACTTTTTGAGTATGATATGAAGTCCACTATACTTAATATATTCTCATCCAGACTTAATTTTTTCAGAATTCCTATGTTCAATAAATAATGAAAGTCCAATACACTCCAATTAAAATGTTTTAAAAAGAATATTTCACAATTTAAAGGGAACTATAGATTTAGGACAATTACACTCTTCAAGAAAATATTTTGTTTGGAAATGATTTTTGGTTGCTGACTTTGGTCGTGTTAGAATATATAGGAAAAGTACATATGGAGAATTTTATTTTATAGTATATTCATTAGTTTCATGGTCTTGTAAGAATCAAAACATTATATAAATTTACACTACTGAAGGTAAATATGTAGCAGTAAGAAGTTGTTTTGATCAACTATTCTGGGTGAAACACACTTGCTAATTATAGAATGATTTTTTCTAAAACTCAAATACTATGTGATAACACGCATCTCATAGATAGTAGGAATATCTTTCTTATGGATCCAACACTTAAAGTATATATCATCTTATAATTAAATGGAATGCCAGAACAACCTACTGATATGTTTTCAAAACCCTTACCTTCAGAATGATTTGAATACATTAAATAGAAGCTAGGAATGATCACTACAATGTTTTCATTAGTATCTACTTCTTTTTTTAAACCATTTCCTTATATTAATAATATATTTTTTTCTTAGGGGGTACCTATTATTGTTTTTTTTAATCACCATAAATGTTTTTAGAATTATATTTGAAATTTTTATAGAAATAAAACATTCAGTATGATTTATAAACACAATCAGATTTGTATTTATAATCAAATTCTGAAAAAAAAAATAAGATTTATATCTCTAATCATATTCATAAAAACAATTATATTCATATTTCAAATTGTATTTAGAAAAATAATGAATTGGTAATATTCATCATATTTGAGTATTCTTTAATCAGAATCAAAAAAGTTTTTGTATTAATATTTTAAAACTTATCATAGGATTTAAAAAAAAATTAAATCAAATAAAAAGTATTTATGATGTCAATGTTTTTACTCCAGAAGGAATTACTCTTTATTTTAATACTTAACATTATTTCTTTAGTTTCTTTCTTAAATGTTTCTATACTCAGTGCAATTATTTAAAAATTATTTAAATTCTCTAATCGTATTCACCCAAATATGATAAAAATATTTTTCTAATCCTCATGGGGTTATATTTAAAAAAAATACTTCAGTTTTAATCTGAACTATTCAACCATAAAGATTGAATTACATTATTTAGATGAAGATTATAAGTTCAAACATCACTCAAATTTTCTTATACATAGGGGACCACCTTCTATCCCACATCAGTTATCCATAGGATTTTATCTACAAAAAACTACCAACAATAAAAATAAAACTCTGATTTCTTTATGTTTTCCTATTCTATTTGATGCCCTAATATGATGGATCCAATTCAAGATTACAATAAATATTTTGTATTCAATTAAATATTACTCTCAAGGTCCTTCTACCAAAAATATGATTCATCTTTAAAAAGAATGATTCAATTCCAAAAATGGGGATAACTTTACATTGAATAGTTAGATCTAAACATCATGTTGTTTTATTTAGATACTGTGTATTATTTTTGTGAAACTTTTGAGTTTTGTATGAAAAATGGAAAATAAATGATTTTATTCTAGAATTATGATAATTATTGTTAGATGAATCTGAAATCCTCTGTTGTTTTTCATGATGTATCATATGAAATAGATAGACTCTTCCATTTTCATATGTTACTAGATTCAAAGGGTTCCATTGTAAAATAAAGAGACGAATTTTTGTTGTTCCAAAAAAATATGAACCGAAGAAACTCACACATCTAGTCCATTATCATAGACTTCATGAAACATAGATGAGATAGTTTCTTGTACTAAATAGATTGGATAGAGATACACTTAATGTCTCGATATTTTTTGTTTTAGAATATCTTGTTAATATGATAATGATAAAAATAACTGGAATTATTCCATTTATTTTCAATAACATCACGAAGAAGTCAATTAAATCTAAAATAATCTTGTTTCATGGTATGATAAAAAAATGATTGAAAATAGTCTCACGAAATTCCACATTTCTAAAAAATATTATCTGATCATAGAAGAGATTAATTTTATCAGTGAGGATACTAACATTAAGATGAAACATCTTTATGATTCAAATTCAAAATTTTTTGTGAGGAATAATCAGGTATCTATATTGGAGGTAAACCATCCTCAACCAAGAAAGCTAAGAAATATGAGAAGAATAAAAATAAAATCCTACTCCCTTCCTACTAAGAAAGAAAAAAAAATAAGTATTCAAAATATTTCATGGATGAATAGAAGAAAAGAAAAGAAAAAATAAAGGATTGAGACCCTCATATCGGTCTTGACCCAACATAATCATTTTCAGTAAGACACCATGGTGAAAAGTTCTTGGATAAATAAGAAAAACAAATGAAACAAATCAATAATATTTTAGAACCACAAATTTGTGAAAAGTTATTAAAGGGGATAGAATTGGATTTAGCCAAAGTTTTTTTACCTAACACAGATGTCTGTATTTTTTTAAAGAAAATATCCATAGGCATTTTAAATTCTCCCTCTAACAAAGATAAAGGGAAAAAATCATTGATTCTTAAGAATCTATTCCAATGGGAAATTCTAATGTGAGGTCAAAACCCCAAATTTGTGAAATTTTGGAGAAATATTTAGAAGAAATAAAATATTAGAATAATGTATTAAAATAGATATATGAATATAAATTTTAATAATAAGAAAATAAAATAAGAAGAATATTGTGGTGGTAGTCAATAAAATCCAATCATTAAAGAAAATAAGGTAAATAACGGTTCTAATAAACTTTAAATAATAACATATATAGATTTCTACAATAGATAATCTATTTTAGAAAATCTTTTTGAGAAGACGAAATTCTAAGAGAAAAAAAGATATCCTCTGGTTCAAGAACTTCTTTCCTTATCTAAGAAGGGTGATGATAATTGAAAGTATGGATGTAGTTAGAAGAATTAAGCTGATGAAATCTAAATCTATAATGAAAATAATGGCAAATAAAAATTATAGATATTGATCAAAGGAAAAATAAAATAATGATAGTAAAATAATAAATCAGAACAATCATATGAATATTATTTTCAAAATCTGATTCTCAGAATACAATCTATGCACAAGGATTTTATTATATTTCCATACTTTTACCAAAATGTATAATATTTTTACTTTCCTTACTATAATTTAAACATAAGTTTACTTGGTGGTAGAAAATAGTATAACTACTTAAATTCAGTAAAATCTATCATATAAAGGCTTATTAGAGTGGAAACTGATTTCTTATCATTGAAAAAAATTATGAAGACCATAAAAAGAGTTTCAATTGAATGCTAAAATAGTCCTGAGGAGTTGATGAAGACTATATGATCAATGATGGGAATATTTGAAAAATAAAGAAATCATTGGAAGAGAATGAAAATTATTTCAATAGTTTGATAAGTGATACTTCCAAATGGGTAAAGTTTCTAGATACACTAAAAAATTAATTTTAGAAGCAGAATAATGATATTGAAAACATACAAAAAAACATCAACTTGCTTAATCAAATATATTTCTCAAATCTTTGTCTGACAAGTTAAATTATTTTTCTTATTGAATTTCTATAAAATTTTCCCACAAATAATCAAATAACAACAATCACATATTATTTTTTGAAATAGAAAATTTTGTTATGTAAAGAAGAAAAGAAAGAACAAAATAAAATATTTTAGATTCAAGAGTAAAGGATAAAGGATCTAGAAAACAAAAACAAGTCTCAAGGGGGTATTTTCATAGAATTGGAAGAATATAGAAAGGATTTCAAGAAACTAAGATCAATTGTTGAATATTTCATGACACCAAATAAATAGATACCCTCTAAAAAAATCTTGATGTATTTTACTTATTTTTAGAAAATTCTAATGAAACACTTTTTTAACCATAATTATTTCTAATTGAATTTCTTAAAATCATTCCTGGTTTAATTTTATTTTAATTACTTTTGGATGATTAAGTTCTTTAAAATGTTTCATATAGATTATTTCTCTTACTATTTTAAGGTGCATTAATGACTATTCCCATTCCTTTTTGAAAATAAAAAATAGGGATAAGGTTTTTGACAAACACGATAATTCCATATGAGGAGAATGCTATAGACAGGGGATGATTTTCATCAAATCCCAAAGTAAGGGATAATAACTTACAAAAGAGTATAATATGATCCTTAGAGAATCTTTTATCTCATGGTGAAATTTGTCGAAATCAATATTATTTTCATAAGAGTTATAAACTTTAGGTGATCTATGTAAATATCCACTTCTATGACAGTTCTGAAAATGTTATTTGGACAAAATTGTTTCAAAAAAATAATTTAAGTCATGTGGATTGTTCATTCCAACAAGGGGTTGATTGTTGAGTGAAAATTGTCTTTTTAACATTTTGACTCCATTTATTTTTGAAAACACAAACTCATTATTAAAAATATATTATCCAAATACTTTTTTATCCAATGTATTTTTACTCTTCTTTTATAGAAAACATATAACTTTACCTCAAATGAAATAGATGTTATGATTTCATGAAATCACATTAAAATTATCATAATGATCATGAATCAGATTATTATCAGATTCACCATATCAAATCATTTTAAAAAAAATTTATTTTTTTTATTGAAAAAATATTTAATTGGATTTGATATTATAATTGATACCATTAGATTCACACTCATGAATAAAATTATAATAACTTTTAATTTTATTGGATTAATGATCCACTAGATTAAAAAATTAATCGAATTGACAAATCCATCAGACTGACCTCAATTTTACTTATGAATAAAAAAACTATTTTATTGTAATGGAATAAATTTCAATATTTATGAAACAAAATGATATCGTGACTTCAGTTACAAAATAACCATTGAAGTGATATGTGTCCCAGCCCCTCCGAATAATTTATAGAAAATATGACCATTATAGATCAATATGACTATTTGGATGAACACCTATAAATACCAGGTCATTTGATGGATATAGGGAGGGTTGATCAACACTGTCTGTGGGCTCTACTCAATTTACAACATGTGAAAGTTCTAAAGCTTACATGTTGTGAAATGCTCATTACATACACTTGTTACTTTCTAGAGCTTTTTCTTTTGTGGGATGCTGATCATTGTTATTATCATTGAGTTATTCCAAGGATAGTAAGACAGAGGATATGATCACCTTTTTGATCGAGGAATGTTGGGGACCTGAGGACAGACCAAATCCCATCATCATATCGAGGTATTACCTTTGTGTGGGTAATACAAACATTCATGAAATTATAAATCAAGAGGCATTTTCAAAGGATTTTGGATAACCTTCTCTTTATGTTAAAATATTTCAATTAAATTGTATTACTTTTTACAAACAATTTCTTTATATTCCACTAAAATTTGTAATAGATGGTGAATTATTTTGTATATTCATTTTTTCTATTTAGTTTATTTTAATTACACCAATTATGATACTTTTTTTATTAAAATATGAATAAAATTTCAGTTATTATGATTATCACTTACTCTAATTACGATTCTATAAACTATATTGTAGAATCATGTATTTGGTGACCTATGACTTTAAAATAATATCATAATTAACCTAATTATGACATCATTATAATTAGAACCAAGGGCCAGTCTAGTTACAATATAAAAACAGAAGAGGTTTTGGGAATTAAACTAGTTTAAACTCTATTATACTAAAAAAAATTTAAACATACAACTCACCCCACCCCCACTTTTATTTTTTCATCTATATATACATTTTGACCCAACATTTATAAGAGGTGAGTAACCATGATGAATCATTTTGATGCTTAAGGAATAAAATTTTAATAGATGATTGGATCTACAAAAAGATAAAAAATATAATACTCATTTATTTATTAATCCCAAATTTTTATCTAAAGGTAAGATAATACCCAAAATGAATAATCATTCATATGATGAAATAATACATTTAACTCCATATTTTTTATGATAACACTAAAGTTTCAACTTAGGCCATTCCATAAACAAAATACCATATATCCCAATAAAACTTTGTATCCTATTCATTATTATTTAACCTAAAAATTTAGGTGACACATTTTATTTGGATATCCAAAAATGTAATTGCATTCTCCATTAAGTAATCATTCACATTAAACATAAGGTTTATATATACCTCAAACCTATAAAATTTCTACCAAAATATGTTTAATTAACCTAAGATCATTTCATTTAAAATATAAAAACAGATTCCTATGACTATGATCTTATGATTAACCACAAATATATAAATCCTTTATGTTATACCTCACTCTAAATATAACCTTACAAGAAAACATCCTAATATCAAAAGTTATCTGAACTCTTCTATGATACCAATTATAAAAACATTGACACTACACTCCTATATATAGTGCTAAAACCATAATATTTACATTAATGTATTTTATATATATATAAATGACCTGAATATAAATATCTAAATAATAAAACATAAATTAAAAATATTGGATTACTTAAATCCCCAAGGACCTTTTAATTTTATATTTTTTGATAATAAGTACTAACTTTTACATAACAATACCCATTTCATTATGTGATTTTTCACACTATACCAAAATTTTCTTTTTCCAAACTATGTCTTTATCATCAAAATCTTAAATCCCTTCTATAAGTATTTTACATAGAATTTTTTTGTACAACCTATAAAAAAGAAAAATATAAATGATGAGATCAAATTCGTAGTAAGGGTAAGAATTGGCATTGAAAATTAAATATTTTCAGTTAGAACAAGGAGAGAATAATTGTATGATAGTATATTCAAAGTGAATAAGTATAACATATGAGAATTGAAACCCAATATAACCTGGTTAATTAAATATGTTCCATGGAATATATATTTAATAATAGAAAGAGAAAGAAGAATAAAAAATTATAAACCATGTGATGTCAATCGTAAGCTAAGGAACCGTTAAAAACTAATAGAAATAATAGATAATTTTTTTATTATCATGGAAAACTATAACAATCACATGTGTTCGCTCATGCTGGAAATAAATAGATCCCAATCAAATATCTTTGATAAACCACTTTATTAACTCTCCCCTTTATTCCATTAAATACGTGGAATATTACCAAATGCATTGGAGAACTATATAGGGCTCACCCGTTGTATAATCTGTATTAGTCTCACCATTCATCATGAGATATATTAGGCTCTCCCATAATTATCAATAATATAAAAGTACCATACAAGAATATAACACATTTAATTTTTTATTTTCATTATGTAACATTTAAAAACCACCTACATTCCTTTATAGCTTTATATACCTATAAAAAAGAAATATGTTTAATGATAATCTAATAAAAACAATAATTTCAATCCATGAAGAGAAATAATATGGGTTTTATCATAGGATAATATTATAACTAATGTAGAGTAATCATAAAAGTAAGATGAAATAGATGAAAATATCTTTATAACAACATTTAAAACATTTATTTGAAAATAGATGAAAAATCTTTTCCTTCGGTGCCTTTAAAACTAAATATTGAAAAAAATTAAAAAATAATTTTTTATTAAAAAAACATTTAAATGAATTAAAAAATTGATAAATAATTATTAAGGTGGAAGAATTATTTTTTGTAGTATATTCTAAATCAAATATTTTGTTTATACATTTGGTAAAAAGTACGTCGTTGAAAAAATGAAAAAAAAGGTTCCTTTAAAACACTTTTATTGAAGTAAAACATAGGTAAAAATGACATTATTCACTCATTAGAGAATATTTGAAACTCTATTGAAAAATTTCTAAGTAAAATATTGACATGGAATAAAAATTCATGATTGAATAAATAAAAAAATTATATTTTTCCTTAAAAACATTCTTATAGACATTAGATTATATAAAGAGAGGAAAAATCAAGAAAACTTTTAATTTATATGAATAAAATAGTAAATTAGAATATATAGGATTCATGATAAAAATATCATTTAATTTTCCCATTGTAAATTTATTCATATATAATACTAAATATGTATGAGATTTTAAAATAAGCATTTACCACTTTTCTAACTTATAAATCATAACCACAATGAAATAAGTAACATAAAATGAAACATTAAATACCATTAATTTAATTTGATTCAAGATATATCTTATAAAATTTGTATTATATACACCACATGAATGAAGAGGTGAATATTACATATACCACATGGAAACAAAGTTGAAATGAGAAACTGTTACAAATATCATAACATTAAAATTATAATTAGTCAATGATGTGATTATATATATATAAAGTAAATCTTCATAAATCAAGTGTAAATAAAACATAAAATAACCATAGGTTATTGCACACATAATATTGGAATACCTAAGACAATTAATACATAATATAACCTAACATAATGAAATTGAGCCCTGCGACCCCTAACCATGAGACCATATTTTCTATTTAAATACCATAATTTCCAATATAATAAAAAAATATTAAGTATTCAATTATTTAAGAACCTATTTTAGTATTATTAAATTATAATTAACTCATTTATTTTATATATTTAATTTATTTCAATTTTATGTTAAATTACATAATCTGTTAAGATTAGATAAGTTCTGTTGAGGATGTCTAGTGAATAACTGAAAAATGTATTCGGTAGGTTGATTGTGGTCAAAGGGGTCATTATTTTAACATATAAAATTAATAATCATAAAATAATTATCATTTTATACCTTAAATACTATACTAAAATACTTTATGAATTGTGGACATGAAAAACAAATTGCATCGCTTTAGAGAGGTGGTAGTCCACACTTATGCACGAGCGATATATCATTTTCCAACTAATTGAAAGGTAATAATGTATGAAAGATATTATATTTAAAGAATCATAATTCTATCATTAATATACTATATATTTATAAAATTCATCATAATAATCATCCTTTTGAGGTGGGGATGAAAAGAGAAACGTATCACTTCAAGGAATTGGTAGTCCACATGTATACAGGAATGATGTTTCTTTTTTCCATATGATTTGAAAAAGGATAAATAATATTATTACATTAACATAAATACATATCATTATATGGTAGATAAAAATTTTATTATATTGTAATGGTATGTAAAAAAATTGATATATGTAGAAGAATATGAAAAATGAAAATGCTCGATTAAGAGAATAATCTCCTCTTTGAAGAACCCCATTTTAAATACACCATAAAAAATATATATATGTATTTTGGTGAGACTAGAAAATATATATTGTGGGGAGGTATTTTTAGAATTTATTTGAGTAGATAAATTTCCATTTAAATGGATCAATATTTCTGATCGTGAGAGGATAGGTAGTGTCCATTTATAATTGAGGGGAGGTGCACCTTTGTAATTACATAATGTATTGAATTAATATAAATTAATTTTCATGTAAATGTGGGAATAATTTGATATATTTATAATATATGTTCAAAATGAGTCTTGAAAAAAAATTGACAATTTTATATGATGTTTTAACCCTTATCTTATAGTTTTATCCCCCAGTTAACCCTTTTGATGATTATCACAGTATCAATTTCTTTACACCTTTGGGGTCAAGAAACTTATTATCAAATGAAATGTGTACCATAATTGGATAATGGTTTATATTATAGACAATATCCCATTAATATTTCCATGGATCTTATTTATATAAATTGTAAATAATTTAGTAAAATATTATTAAACATAAGATACCATAAAATTCATTTTCAAAACTATTCACTTAGTTTGACTTTAATAGAATCAGAATTGAAATGTAATTTAAATATAAAATTATATCACATAATTAATATTTTATATTTAACTAAAAAAATATGGAACATAATAATTAATCAAAATCATAGAACTTTTAATTTTTTTAAATAATTTAAATTTTTTTCTTTTACTTGAATAATTATTATGTCTCCATTGCATAACCATTTGAAGTAAATATTACATCACTAAAAAAATACACGAAAAAATAAATTCATTTATATTTAAAATAAAAATTTATAACAGAAGATAAAATATTTTATTCCTAATAAACAATGTTAGATGTATTGAAACAAAGAGAGTGATGATTTATATTTATTCTTTAATTAAAATAATATTATGGTCTTTATCCAAGGAAAGTGGTAATAAATTACCATATTGTCTAATTTTTTGTGATTATGGTTGAAATAAATCATTTAATAAAATAATTAAAAGTTTCTTTATGATTTTTATGTCTTCTCCCACAGTTTTAATTTTTTCCCACTTCACCCTTACAATAGTGACAACATATTTACCAAGGAAACTATTCATAATGAAAAAAAATTAACCAAAATTATTCGCAAAATTTTAAAATAATGATTCTAAATATGGAATAAATTTTATCGAATTAAATTTTTATTAGTGGAATAAGTTTACATTAAAATAAACCCACAATAATGGATCAAAAATATTTTCTTTATAAATATGTATTTTATGTGTAAATTTTTTTTTCTAGCAACGTTATTAATAATTTCCATTTCAAAAAAATTAATTTATTTATTTTTAATAAAAATTAATTAATAAAATTTTAGAATAAACTCATAAAAAATAGGACATTCTAAATACCTGAAAAAAAAAATAAAGTTTTCTATAAAATCATAATTTTTAACTATTCATTGAAAAAATAAACCTTTTCAGAGAAATCTCAAAATTTTATCCTAAGATAATTTTGATATGATAATATAAAAAATAATATCTTTTTTATAAAATAAGTTGTTTAAAATTTCTACATATTAATTATAAAATTCGCTCATAAATAATTAAAAATTGTTTTTACTGAAAATATATTTTTTATTCCTAAAATGACCTCATTAAAACATAATTTCTTATTTTATAAGAATTAATCAATAAAATTTTGTTTAGTGGGAACTTTATATATATTTAATAAAATGGTTACACTTATTCCAATATTCCAATTGAACTGTTATGTTATAACACCCATATTTAAAATTATATTATTTTTTGTTCATTTAACCTCAGTGTTGTGTATCATATATTTTATAGAACGTAGTATTATTTGAAAATATTTCAGAATTAAAACTGGGATAGGAAACCAAAATAAATTTATTGCTTATTTAAATTCTCTATCCAAGTTATAATTAACAAGTGAGGGAAATTAGAAGAGATTTTAACTTATTACAGAGAGATAGAGATATTATGATACTTAGATTGAATCAAGATTTAATAGGTGATTAATGGAAATTTATGATGTGAGAGATTTATTTTAAAACTATTTTTTACAACCATTTGATTTTTATCCTCAAAACACACATATTCAAACCATCTAAAAAATAATTTAAATGGATTAAAATATACCTCCTCTATAGACACAACCTAATAACCATTATTCACTACATTTCTCATGGGTTTAATTTTTTTGTGAGGCTTATGGTCACCAACACATTAACCTTGTTTAATTAATGAGAAGGTAGGACAATGTTTCTTTATGTTTTTTTATTATATTTTTTTAGACGTGATGTGATTTATCATTAATTACCTCTTTGGTTTTGATGTAGTTGTTTAAATGACTTTACTAAATATAGATGAAATTTTAAAAAACACTGAACAAGTTTCGAGGGAATATTTCACTATCCCATTTGTAGACTCTACATTCTATTATACTTCTACTATAGATAATTTAGGAAGATAAAATGTGAAAGGAAGGATAGATCAATTGAATAAAATACTCAGTGAATTTTGTGAACCTAATTCTCCTAATAAAAATCAGTTGTTACAAAAAATAATCAACATGTATTTAAACTCAAAAATTGAGTGTCCAATTGTTTATCAAATTTTATGTTATGGAAAGAGAGGACCCCAAAAGAATTCTTAAATAATTCTTTAATGTTTACAATAGTTTCAAGACTATATTAATCTTTTGAGCTTAAATAATTGCGAATGTAATTTTATTCTACCAAAACGGATCAACCAAAGGGTGGGTGTAAAATTATTATCTTGTAGAAGCCATACCCTCAGATGAACACAATAACATATTAGTATATAAATTTATTCCTCATTAAATATTTACCAGTTTGGGAATGTAAGTTTATGGAATCATACTCGAAATTGGAATGACTCTATATATCTTTTGAGAAATATTGAAGAGGATAAAATCATCCAACCCACATAAACAAGTTTAAGACTAATATTCCAAATTATTTTTTTACCAAGTAGTATTTTATAGTGAAAATAAAATATTATATACTTATTCTATATGATCTTATATAAATAAATCACTATATAGATCTCGGAAACTAATAGAAGGGATCTCAAAGAACTGTCAACAATTCAGTACATGGTTACTACTAGAGTAGTATATAGGGAAAATAGTTCCAAATATACTTTAATAGAAATTAACATGTAAAAACTAACTTCTATTAAGATATAGTTAGAATTAAACACATTTTATGAAGGATAAACATCTATACCCTCAAATATATTTCATTATTATCCAATTTTTTGGTCTTTTTTATCGATTGTTTTCTTCAAGATTGAGAGACTAAAAATATGGATCCACGTACCAATGGTAGTACAGACTACATAAACCAAGAAACCAAGGATTCAAATATTTTTTAGAGGAAAAAAAATATGTATCCATGTATGAACGGAAGTATAGACTAGAAACACCAAGAAACCAAGGATTCAAATATTACTCAACCATTCAGTATGGAGGTTGATATCATGGGAAAATAAGGCAACAAATTAAATAGAATTTCCAATGGTCTTACTATCCACCAATATTCTATAGAAACAACTCTTAGACCTATATATTCTACCAAACTCAATGAAAGAACAAATAATACTCAATTAAAGACATAATGAGATAGATAGTGTAGTCCCAAAATAATAAAAAATCCACTGTCATAGCACATGGTTCAGAAAAAAAATGAGTTGAAAGGGTAGTTTTCAAAAATCATTTCTACTTTGAATAATGATGTAAATAAATGCTCTAGTAATCTTCTTTGTAAGATCACATTACCAACTTTTATGTAATTTTATCTATTATTTTTTAGTGTATCCATGTGTTGGTAATGTATTTATGGTCTTTGATAACCTGTGGAAGGTCAAATGAATGCATTTGGTAACTTTATTCAAAAATATTTTTCATCACTCCATAACACTCAAGAAAATGTTGTAGTAGAGATAAATTCTCCATAGAGTTGGTGGTTTCTTCATATTATTACAATGGTGGTTGAGGATATGTTGTATAGATAAATTAATCACCTAATATACCCTCTATGCAATATCCATCTATGTGGAAGGAAGGGTGGTTTTGTGTTGTCTTGGACTACACCACAAATCCATGTTTCATGTTAGTTTTAGACATTTTCATCTATTTGGTCTTTGAGAGTTACAAACTTTTATGATACAATTTTTTTTGATTTGAGGATCCTATATTTCAGTATTTTTTTAAATTATGAGGGGTTTCCAATTCTCATCAAACCCTAATAAATACTTTATCTCCCCCCATAATTATGTGTTCATTCCAAAGTTTCAAATAACTACTACATTGACAACTCCATGACACAACCGACCCTTAGAACTGTATGATCCATGTTCTTGTGTTTTTATGGTATTTATACCCTATTTTTCACTTTGGAGGGACATACTATGCTACACCTGAACACCCTATGTTGTAGTAGTCTTTACTAGTACATTGTTACACAATGGTGTCCCACCATGTGTCATGGTATGTGATTCTACACAAATGATCCTTTACTGAGCTATGGAGCTTGCCAAATTTTCTGATACTTCACTTGTTCAACCTTGAAAATCATTCACTATTTTCATGTGGTATTATTAGCCAGTTATGTGATTCTATTCATTTAATCCATCTTGGGATTCATTATTTTCTGGGAATTTATAGACATGTATTCCTTCTCTTTAATAAATATTCCATCTATGTTGACATTGAATTTAAATAACATCTTAATGGGAAATAATATCTATGATTTAAACATGAAATGGAAAATTTGGACTTTACCTCTAACTATATAATAAATTTTTGAATTCCATTTATTTATCATTCCTTTTTGAAGATATTTTGAAAAAAAATTATCAAATTGGGTTCTTAGGCCTGGGTTTTGATTTCTAAAGTGAAAATCATTTTTTTAATCAAATAAGGTGATTTATTAAATTATTTAAAAAGGTTTTAAAATGATTGAATTAGTTAAATAACCAATATCCTTCTCAGTATGATTTACCCCTTTCATTTAGATTTATATTCGTAAATAATTTGGAATGAGTTACTTGATCACATTAAAAGAGGGTGTAAACCAACATTTCAGAATGACTTGAAGAAATATTAAATTGAGAAAGTTAGTTTTAATTACATAGGGGTTTTTTAAGAATTGTTTTATTTAAGGGACCATTTTAAATTTGGATTATGATTTATGAAATGAAGTGGGTATAGTATCCATAAAGAATTTTGAATTAAATACAATGTTTTCAAATAAATTTTATGATACATGATGACCCAGTTGTCACTTTATGAAGATCCTCTCTTGAGATAATTTCTTCATTCTGCTTACAGGGTTTTTATTATTTCAATTTATGGCTATTTAAAAGTGTATTATTCACTTGAGGCAGTTCTAGGGTGATATTCAGGTGTGAAGGAGGGAATGATCCCATTATTGAAGTGATGAGAGCATGACCTCATGACTGATATTGATAAGAATCCCATTTTTGATCCTCATAACATGATTATCTCACTCACATATTTTGACTATACATGGGAACATAAAAAAGGATTATTGTATGATCTATAATTATTATTTTCTTGAAGAGTCTCATCCAATCAAGTGGATCCATACAGAACATGATAGGTTCAGACATTGGACATGTGGCAAGGGTAGTAGGTTTATGTAAAACTAGTAAAATTGTGACTTGTGATACAATAGGTATGTTGATGATCATTCATGATGATTTTTTTATTATCTTTAATATGGAGGAGTCTCTATCGTATCTAAGTTATATCCATGACACCATTATAAATAATACTCATTAAATGAAAATTTTCATTTTCACTACTTTCCACTAGGATTTCATTTATTGATTGATTATATTTCTTGATAATATTCATATTGGTATTGTTAAACATGATTCTATTATCAAAATTTGTTTAGTTTGTTGATATCTAGAACATGATCTTACCCTTTCTTAGAAAATCTAACTTTATCTTGTGAAATAATCTTTAATACATTCCAAGAAAAGGTTTGGTTTTTCAAATTATGAAATGAAATGTTTTAAACATTGGTTTCTTAAATGATATTTAAATGTTTAATGATTTATTTTTAAAACCAATTATTTCAATAATATGATATTTATGGATTTAGTTTCATGTAATAAAATTTAAATCCTTTTAATCCCTTATTTTACTCTCCTGTTATCATGTTTTTAATTACCTTATAAAGTAAATTCATAGACTCTTTGGTGAAATTCTATATGGATTTGTATATTGTACCCTACATAAACTATTTGGTGTTTGTATAATTTATGTTCTTTTATTAGGTTATCATGTTTTCATCCCCCTCATTTTGGGATTTTTTCTTGGTTAATGGAGGTAAGGAGTCATGATTCATGGTTAGTGGTCTTGGACCACCATGTGATGGGTTTTGTTAGATTTTTTACCTTTATTTTTTATATCATATCATTGTTATAGATGTGGTTATTTTTTATTTACATACATAATTTTGTCTCCACAAAATTCATTTATTTTTTTTATCTCATGTGGGTGAAATAATTTTCATAGTTTATTTTTGGATTCCCAAGTTCTTGTTGTTGGCTCGTAGAGATGTGAAATACTCTCTTAGTAAGTGAAAATCAGTTTGGAGGCCTATTTATATTTAACTATAAGTTTTGTTCATTACAAATGGTTTTAGAGTATGGATTTCATTAAAATAAATAAATTTTTATTTGAAATAAGTTATCTTATTTTGGGTTAGTTGAGGTAGAATAAAAAAAATGTGTCAGAATAAATGTTGTAGATCGTGAGAGATTATTTAATCACTACCTATTCATGATGATACAGAAGTTACCATAGAATATGGGGACTTAATTATTTATTTTGATTTACCAATTTCTGTATTATAACTAATATTTATATTCTCAGTGAGACCATCTTGTAATTTTATAATTTCCTGTGATATTTGGGTTAGAAAGGAAATATGACAAGAGAAAAACTATTCCTTCTTGGTCTAGTAAAATATAAAGAATTGGTGATATTGATTTTTCATTCAATCCTTTTACTATTTTGTGGTTTTATTGTGAGTTACCAACCCATGTGAATAATCCCAACCTAGTTCAACTAAAACCTAAACCTTTTGGAAGGTCCATTTGTTTCCAAAATGACGTCTTTCATTTAAGGGTAGTTTACAAGATTTTTATGTGGTATGTTTCATTCTATTGTTTGGTGTTTTCAACATTAATATCTTTATTTATGATTTTAAATGCTTTTAAAAAATAAAATTTGGGCTTAAAATGTTTTTTTGAGTTCAATGAGAATTTTTTTAAACTACTAGAAAGTGATTTGTATGAAATGTTTGGTTTTTAAGACTAATTTCTAACACCCTATGGTGATGTGATAAAGATATTTTTTAAGAGGAATGTTTGGTTTATAATGGGTTTGAAATGGAAATGGTTTCGAAAATTGTTAAAAATGAGATTAAGGATTCTGAAACCAGGGATGGATTTCCATGATTTTTTAAATTACTTTTGAAATGATGGTGGATTTATACAATGATATCATGTATTCATGAAATGTGAAATGTTTTATAAATAACTATGTCATGCATTCTTTGAATACAATGAAGAATTAATAAAAGATTGTTGCATAAGTTTTATAAAGATTATCATTTTATTTCATGGTTGATTTGATGAGAAAGAGTTTTTTATGTCTAGAAATGTCTCCTAGAATATTTTCCATGAATTATAGAAGGTACATTAACAAAATGGTATTTTTTGTATCCTTCATATTCTCTAAAAGTGGAATATCAAATTAACAACTCTACCTATACTTTGAATATATTGGTGGAGTCTGAGACATTCCAACCATTTAACCCCACTCGGGTCTTCTTGGATTGTCATCCACCTTCTCACTGAAGTAAATGTGGTTCCCCTAAAGCAATGAACTGCATTAAAAAATTAAATATATTTTTTTCCTCTCAAGACATTCTACGCTCTAATGTTCATGTCAATCAATTCATTTTTAGAGGGACATATCCAAGAGGGGTGGGATGTTCTAGTTCAAATATATAGACATGAAATATTTTCTTATTAATTCCATAACATTGTCTTCATTTATTGAAAATGTCCTAATAGAATTGAGAAAAAAAATAACTCTTTGGTTTTAGTCAAGGTGACTATCAGTTGGGGAGTATGAAAATAAATTATAATGTTTGGTATGTTCCTCTCATATATTATTGGTGTTAACTCTCTTATTTCTCATTGTTTTAGAAAATTTCTCACCCAGAACCTAGAAACGTTTTCTAATTGGGAAATTTGATATCTTTTCAAAGGTTATTGAAATGAACATAGCATCTAAGATGGAGCTAGCCTATAAACAGAAAGTGGAGAGTTTTTTATTCAGGGTTGGATTATGTGGTGTATAAGGACCCAGCATTAAATCATTACATAATCTTTAATTTAATGAATAATTCACATTTAGGATCTTTTTAAGTTTAATGTTTTTGAGAATTAGGCCACAACTATTACATCTCAAAAGATTACAAAGGTGACACTTCTACTCAGTTTCCATTTTTTTCATAAAATAAAAAACCCTTAAAAAGAAACATATCTAGTTCCATAATTTAGATAGCATGTCTTTCCTTGACCCCATCCTTGACCACATTCCTCTTTAATTCCAGTGGAAAACATTTCAAAAACGTTGGATGAGCATTAAAAGCTTAGTAAGGGTTATAAACATACCAAAAGAAAACATTAGTCCATGTATACATATGAATCAATGAAATCATACTTTACTCATAAAACATAAGAACATTAACATACCTCATGAAATCATTAGATTTTTGAATATCTCATAGAAATCATAAGAAATATAGGTAACTTACAGTATTCATAACATTCTTGTGTAGGGATTAACCCTCATGGTTACGTTTGGAATACCAATAACAGTATATTCCCTAAATCTTTTTGAAGAAACCCTAGCATGTATCTCCATCACATTACCCAGTGCGTTGGAGAGCTATCTCGGGCTCACCTTCCCTTATTTTATCATGTAACCACACAACTTCATAAACAATGCCCAAGAACCATAACATAATCGAATCACATAAAACATGCATAAAGGAAATATAAAATTTCCTGATATCAATAAAGTTATATCAATATAGCACATTGATATAATAAAAATATTATCCAAACCATTTTCAATGCCAAAATAAAATAAAAGTAAAACATGGTATTTATTTTTCATTTAATAACATTATGGCTTGTAGAGGAAGATGAAACTCAAATAATGGTAACGATGGCGGAGAAGTCGTCGTCGCCGCATATATAAGACAAAAACATTCCTTTTGTCATTTAGTAAACTGATTCTTGAAAAAAGATTCATTTTTAATGAAATTAAAATTTAAAATGGTTTTATAGACCGTATAAAATAAAGTCGTGTAGAAATCAAAAGATTCCTCAATGAATGGAGACTGAGATGATGTCCCGTAGAAAGACGGTATCATTAGATTAAGGATAAATCAATCACATAATTATGCGTGATAATTATAAATACCCTAAATATAATAGATATTAAGTTTAAAAAAATCAGAGGTCATCCAAAAATATTCATATCACGACATAATCAAGAAGTATAGGTTTAACCCAAAATATTGAACTTAGGTTAAGAAGTTCCCTTACAGTAATTTGAAAGCCTAACGACATCACTTTATAATTCAGAAAATGAGTTGATGAGAGATAAAAAGGGTATCTCATCACATGGACATAAAATTTATAGCAATAAGGATGTATAAGAAGACATCCCAACATAAGAATATGTAAATTAAAAGACCTAACAAAATGAAGTCTTAAAAAGAAGAGGGTGAAAGGTTCCCTTACCGATTTGGGTAACTTTCGTAACGTACACCCCATGAAAGAAGGGTTATAAAATGTAGATGTAAATATACATAAATTTAATTATATTACAAAAATAATACAATCATGGGCAGTAAATACACCACACGAATGAAAATAATGTCAAATGTAGCATGAAACTCATGGGAAAAAAGTGAGATAAAAACCCCTTACCTCGTTGTAATCAATCGAGTCGTATGACAAAAAGACAATAAACACAAAATGAATCATATAATACCATGAATATAAATAGAATCATGATAATATATATGATATTCTAGTACACAATAAACCACATGAAAAAATAAGTCTCGAACAATGGAAATCTCACGTAATTAAAATTGAGGTAAGAAATCTCATGACCTCGTGTCCGAATTGACTCGCTTGTTTCTTCCTTGTTCTTCCTGAATGAAAAAATTAAATTAATTTATACTTGCTTAAGAATATTTTTCATGTTTATTATTCCTTTTATATCACTTATTACCTTTCTATAGAAATTATTTAATTTTTGAGTTCATAATGGATATTTTGTCGATGTTTGGAACTTTAGTAAAAAAATAAACTTCTTACAATTATATGATGTTCTTGTGGCCCAAAGTACATTAAATCCATAATGATATTCATCATCTATATGTAATATATATCATATATATCATTTATATATATTTTCATATAATAGTACATAAAATTTGGAGATAAGAAATGAAATGCACCCGTTCAGGGAGATGGTAAGACGTACGTACGCATGAACACTACTTTCATTTCTATTTACTACTTTAATGGAATGAAAACATAATGATACATAAGTATATTATAATTAAATTATAACATATATGTTATATATTTTTTATAAGTTCATAAATTACATTCTTTATAAATTCCATGTTTGGCATGAATGAGTCACATCACTTGTGGGGGCGGTTGTCCACATTTCCTCATATGAAATTATCGCATTTGCACAACATGTAAAGCCTAAAGGTATGTTTTAAATATAAAATACAGAAGCATAGAGAGGAAATAAATATAATATATATCATATATAAATATAGTTCCATCATAATGGCCACCATGAGATGTGGTAGGAGAAGATTGAACAATCATCATTTTGTGAGGCAGTAATTCTCCATCCACAGAAACAGTATGTTTTTTAACCATTAGACGGAGGTGTGTGTAATTTTTGGTATAATAATTATAATAAAAACATCCTAGTATATTTAGGATAGTGTTTTTATTATCATATCAAATAATAATAAGATATCGGTGAGTGAAGAAGGAAAATAAAAGAAAGAAACTCGAGAGAAGACATTACCTTTAAATTGGGTAACTCTTTTTGATTTGTGCCAAAGGCTTAGTTGGAAGGCCTTATGCCCAATTTGAGGCTTCTAGGAGTGATAAATGGTTGTGGGTAGACAATATGAGCAGTGGTTGGATGATCCAAGTGCGTGAGAGGTGTGGGTAAGCGGGTAGAGGTGGGGGCCTCTTATAAGAGGGAGGAGGGTCATTTTGGGAAAGTCTTGAAATGTAACTTTATTATAAAATGATTTTCGGATTTTAAAGGTCCCACAATGATATATTTTGACTATAAGATGATAAGGGTTAGAAATCCACCAATAAAAAAGTTTTTCAACATGTTTAGTTCATATATTTAACCTTCTTATTTCATTTTATTTTATCCGTTCATTAATGAGGTAATCACTGCATCATCATGGTGTCATAAATAAATTTATATATTTAATGTCTAAAAATTATAAAAAAAATACCATGATGTAAAAAATATATTTATCTTTCCAATGATAATTTATAGTCTAATAGATCATTTATGTAAACAAAATTAAAAAAAATTACATAAGATATACAAACCTTTGTTATATTTCTCTTCTTTTTAAAAAAATAATGTCATAAATGTCACTATCACACCCATGTGACTCCATGGGCCCTCAAGTTTGGTATAAAGTTTCCCATGGTCGGCGATGACTCAAAAAAAAAGTATTTTCACACATTTTGGGGTCATTTTATATTATTATATTATTATTTTATTACCCTTAACTACCCAATTACTAATTAATCACGATAATTAAAGATAATTGTCGTCTTTACTATTCATAATGTCCAAAAACAAAAGATTCTTAATTACATAATTTCGAAATTATGATTCCAAATATGGAATCCATTTTACCAAATTCCTAACATAGAAATTGTAGTAATTAATTTAAAAATAATTTTCATTGTCAAAACAAAAGATGGGTTTTTAAGATGTAAAATCTGTCAAAAGATTGATTTGATTTTACATACAATTTAAAAGTGAAATTACATCCAATGACCAAGATTGTATTAAATGATAAAATAAATAATTAAATTACCCATTAAAACAAATTAAAATTAAAATATATCTATATAAATAAATTGGATGAAAAGGCAATTTTGAATTAAAATGTTATATTATTCACTATTCATTATAAAATGAACATTATCAAGAAAAATACCAAAAATTCACCCAAGGATATATTTGATATTAAAAATTCATAAATTATTTCCATTTTACCAAATTCAAAACATATAGGTTTCATTAATAAATTATATAGTTAATTCCCGCTATAAAAACAAATAGCGTGTTTTTAAGAAACAATATCTATCAAAAGATTGATACTTGTTTATGTCCATTTTCAAAGTGAAATTAATTCTAATGACCACCATTGGATTAAATGGAAAAAATGTATTCAAATTAAACTATAAAACCGATGAAAAATATAATCTAGCCATAGAAATAAATTATATTAAAAAGGAGGCTTTGAATTAAAATACAACATTTTTCACTATTCATTAAAAAATGAACTTTATTGGAAAAATACCAAAAATATACAAAAAGTAAATTTTGCTGTCTTGATTCTAAAGAAGGATTTTATTTTGTCAAATATTATATATAAAAGCAACATGAATTAAATTTAAAATGATTTTCCCCCAAAAAGAAGTTAATCGAACTTTTAAAGAATATTAGAATATTTATGCTTAAAATAGGATTCATTTGCATTTTAAGCCTCTATAATTTATTGAGTAATTGTTAAAATATTTAACAAACATATATAATCATTTTTTAGTTAGTTCTATTCATTCTCGCTATTTCAATAGCTAGGCATTCACTCCAATTTAAAATAATATTATTATATTATTAGTGTGCAGTTTAAGATTTCAAAGAAATTTGTTGTTGCATATTGGGTATGCCATCGAACATAGAATTACCTTTAAAGTAATATTAAAATTTTATTCAAAAATATTAAAAAATATGAAAATGTCATATTCTTTATTTACCTGGGATGTTACATCCTTCCCCCCATTTGGGAATTGAATCCTCACAATTTTAAAATTGGGTTCAGAAACTACATTGAAAGCCCCACATCAAAAAAGGAGTTAATAAAACTATCAGTTTAAAATAAAGATAGAGAAGTACAATGGTCACCCGAGAAAACAGATACTAGGATTACATGAAAATATGGATATAGAGGAGAAACAAACCATCAATGCCTGGCGAAGAGTGATAGAAAACATGATTTAGGAGAAAGTTAATCACCAGAAAATCACAATCGTGTGATGGGTTAAACGGTATTCGATTCCCAAGTATGAAAAATAAACAGAAAACATTTCATTAAGATACTTTTCATTGAAGAATATATTTATGAGCTTAACTAAAAAATAAGTGAACATACTTACTTGTCATGTAGACTTTCATATTTTACTAGATTTCTAACACAAACTCATATTTTCTCCAAACGATGAGTATTCAGGATGACTTGTTCACATTATGAGTGCTATAATCAACTTCGATAGAATCGCATAATCCACAAAAGATGAACTATATATTTCCCATGTTTTTATGCCTTAACCAAAAGAAAAATTGTTAGTACAGGATCTGATAACCCCCAAAAGGATAATCTTTCACAAAAAGAAAAACTACTCTTAATCTCTAAAATTCAAAAAAAATAACCCAAGGTTCAAGAAAGACTATTATATAAATAGTTATCCATGGAGTTCTTAAAAGTAATCCAAACTAAGATTAAAACCCAAATCTCTGAAGGATTTAATCACATAGTCTTCCAAGGTAAATCTTACCATTTATCTCCAAATAACATCAGTTACTCTTATAGTATCATATTTAAAAGTAATAAACCTAATCATGTATCCTCCATGATAGGTCAATAATTTCCATAGATAACCCAAAATCAACTTATTCTTGATTCATAAAATCATCTAACTAAAAATAATTTGTCATAATAACCAGGGAATTCATGTAGTCCAGTGGTAGGTGATAAATACCAGTTGTACTTTGGTTGTGTGTTCGATTCCCACATCTTCATCCAACGCGACATGTTGTCACATGGTCTACGTGTTGTCCTTTTTTAAAAATAATATAATTTTACAACATTCCCAAAAATAGATAAATTCATCAAAAATAACCATAACATATTTTAACCACAAAGTTTATCTAATAACTTTCATTTTGCATCCCAAAATGTATTAATAGGTAATTTCCTCAAATTCAAGGATCATATAAACCCAAATGGTTCTTTATAACTATATCCATGAAAGAAAAGATAATTATTCCTTGAATAAAAGTTTCATATATCAAACATCAGGGTTACACATACTATAAAAAGTCTTCTAATGTAATCCCATCATCCAAAGAGCCTAAATACTTTTTAGAATTTCACCATCCTAAAATCTACCATAACTATTGAATCCCTTATTTGTTGACTTCTTACTCATTCAAAATTCTTCATGATCCATTAACCATTCCATTCCAACTTATTCTGAAATAATTCTTTCATACAAAAAAATAATGAATCATATCCTAAGATTTCAATAATAGGAAAACATATGTTAAGAAATAATCCATACCATTTATTGGTCATTGTCAGTTTTTTTCATCCTCAATCAGAATGGCATTAGGTATTGGTATACAAATATCTGTATGATCCTATTGATCCCATTCCTGAAACTTCTTCATAGAACATGTGTTTTCATAATGACCATGCACACCACATTTAAAACATTCAATTGATCCTTCAGAAAGAACTTCTTTCCTTTCCTAGATTCAACAAGATGCTTCCTTTTTCCATGTCAGGTTATTGCTTTATGACCTTCATTTCTACATCTATAGTATCTTCATGTCCCTTTGAATCATTTTCATATGTGTTTCTTTCCACATCATTGACACATAGGTTTTTTAACATACTTTCCTTTATGATTATTACCTGAACTTACATAGGGATTTATTTCTCGCATACATGATTTTTTATAAAAATCACTATGGTTCGGGTGGTTAATCATGACTCCAGAAATTTTGTTGAGAATAACCAAAAAAGTTCTCATTGCAGCTCCCATATCATTCAGTTGCTCATTCAGAAAACCATCACAGTTTTCTTTACATCCATTGTTACTTTGTTGCTTGCTAGATCCAGCCATTTAGTAAAAGAAAAAATGTTCAATGTGATTATATCAATAAAATCATCATATAATATCTTATGAGGAGGGTAAAAACTAAGATATACTTATTCATGTTATCTTAAACTCAATCACTTTATAAAAATAACTTTGACTCTTTCTAAAATCATATCAGTTATGGTAATGTCACTTGTGCTTAAAGAATACCCTAACCTATAAAGTTATCTAAACCGACCTTTGATACCAACTATAAGGACCCAACCGTAAAACATTAGATAATCTTGAATTAAATGAATAAATCACATTGAGGATCTTTTTAATTTTATAGTTTTAGATAATTATTCCATAACTGTTACATCTCAAAAGATTACAAAGTAGAACCTTCTACTCAGTTTCCATATTTTCATAAAATAAATAAACCTTTAAAAGAAACATGTCTAGTTCCATGTTTTAGATAGCATGCCTTTCCTTGATCCCATCCTTGACCCTTTTCATCTTTAAGTCCTGTGGAAAAAATTTCAAAAACATGGGATGAGCATAAAAAGCTCAGTAAGGGATAAAAAAATACATAACGAAAACAATAGTCCATGTATACATAAGAATCAATGAAATCATACTTTACTCATAAGACATAAGCACTTTAACATAACACATGAAATCATAATATTTATGAATAACTCATAGAAATCATAAGACATAAAGGTAAATTGACGCATTAATAACATTCTTATATAGGTAGTAACCCTCATGGTTACGTTTGGAATACTCCTCACAATATATTCCCTAAATATCTTCAAAGAAACTTTAGCATTTAACTCTTATGCATTACCTAATGCATTGGAGAGCTATCTCCGGCTCACCTGCCCGTATTTTATCATAGAACCACCCAAATTCATAAACAATTCCCAAGAACTATAACATAATCATATCACATAAAACATGCATAAAGGAAACATAAAATCTCTATATTTATATCACAAGATATCAATACAACACATTCATATAATCAAAACATTATCAAAATCATTTTCAACACCGAAATAAAATAAAAGTAAAACATGGTTGTTATTTTTCTTTTGAAAACATTATGTCTTGTAGAGGAAGCTGAAACTCAAATAATGGTCACAGTGGCGGAGAAGTCATTGTCGCTGCATACGTAAGACAAAAACATTACTTTTGTTGTTTAGTAAAATGATTCTTATAAAAAGATTCATTTTTAATGAAATTAAAAGTCAAAAGGGTTTCATACAACGTATAAAATAATTTCACGTAGAACTGAAAATATACCTCAATGAAAGAAGATGGAGATGAAGTCTCGTACAACGATAGTATCCTTAGTCTAAGGATAAATAAATTACATAATTATGTGTGACAATTATTAATACACTCAATATAAGTGCATATTAAGTGTAAAATAATCATAGTTCATCCACACATATTAATAGAACAATATAATAAAGAAGTATAGGTTTAACCTAAAGAATTGAAATTGGGTTAAGAAGTTCCCTTACAGAAATTCGACAGCCTAACAGTGTCACTTTAAAATTTAGAAAATGAGTTGATGAGAGATAAAAATGGTATCTCGTCACCTGGAAATATATTTTTTATCAATAAGGATACATAAGAACATATTTCAACATAATAAGATGCAAATTAAAAGACATAACAATAAAAAGTCTTTAAAAAGAGGAGGGTGAAAGGTTCCCTAACCGATTTGGGTAAATTTCAAAACATACACCCCATGAAAGAAGGTTTATACAATAAAGAATTAAATAAAAATAAATTAAATATTATTACACAAATAATACAATCATGGGCAGTACATACACCACACAAAAATAAATAGTGGCAAATTTAGCATGAATCTTACAGGAATAAAAAGTGAGATAAACCCCCTTACCTCGTTGTAATCAATTGAGCCGTATGACCAAAAGATAATAAACACCAAATTAATCACATAATACCATGAATATAAATAGAATAATGATATTATATATGAAATTTAAGTACAGAATACACCACATGAACAAATAATTGGCAAACAATGGAAATCTCACAGAATTGAAAGTGAGATAAGAAATCCCCTAACCTCGTGTCTGACTTGACTCGCTTGTATGTTCCTTGTTCATCATGAATGATTAACTTAAATTAATTTATAATTTATTAAGAATGTTTTTCAATTTTATTATTCCTTTTCCATCACTTATTACCTTTCTATAACAATTATTTAATTATTTGATTTCATAATTGACATTTTGTCGTTGTTCGGAACTTGAGTCAAAAAATGGACTTCTTACAATTACATGATGTTCATATGGTCCAAAGTTCATTAAATCCAGAATTATATTCATCATTTATATGTAATATATATCATATATGTCCATTATATATATGTACATATAATAGTACATAAAATTTTGAGATAAGAAATGAAATGCACCATTCATGGAGACGGTAAGCTGTGCGTACGCATGAAAGCTATTTTCATTTATATTTCATATTTTAATGGAATGAAAGCATAATTATACATAGGTATATTATAATTATAGTATAATATATATGTTATATATGTTACATAAGTTCATAAATTAAATTCTTTATAAATTCCATGTTTGGAATGAATGAGTCACATCACTTGAGGGGGAAGTTATCAACACTTCCTCATATAAAATTATCGAATTTTCACAACATGCAAAGCATATAGGTATGTTTTAAATATAAAATACATAATCATATAGAGGACATAAATATAATATATATCATATATAAATATACTTCCAATATAATTTCCACCATGAGAGGTCGTAGGAGAAGACTGAACAATCATTGTTTCGTGAGGCAGTAATTCGCCATCCACGGAAACAGTATGTTCTTTAACCATTAGACGGAGGTGTGTGTAAGTGTAGGTAGAATACTTATCATAAAAAATTCATAGTATATTGAGGGAACTATTTTTATTATGGGATCAAATAATAATAAGATAGTGGTGAGTGAATAAGGAAAATAAAAGAAATAAACTCAAGAGAAGACATTACCTCTAAATCGGGTAACTCTTTTTCATTTGAGTCAAAGGCTTCCTTAGAAATAATTATGCCCAAATTGAGGCCTCTAGTAGTGATATAGAGATGTTTGGAGATAATATGATAATATTTTGGATGATCAAAGGGCTTTAGAGGTGTGGGTAAGGGGGTATAGGTGGGGGCCTTTTATAAGAGGGAGGAGGGTCACTTTTGGAAAGTCTTTAAATGTTACTTTATTATAAAATGATTTTCGGATTTTAAAGGTCCCAAAATTAGATATTTAGAGGATAATGTGATAAGGGTTCTAAATACACCCATCCAATAGGTTTTAGAAAAGTTTAAGTCTAAGATTTTACATTATCTTTTCCTTTTATTTAAATAGTTCATTAATGAGGTAATCACTGCATCATCATGGTGTCATAAATAAATGTATTTATTTAATGTATAAAAATTATAAAAAAATACCATGATGTAGGAAATATTTTTATCATTATAATGAATATTTATATTCTAAGAGATCATATATGTGAACAAAATTAAAAAATTTTACTTAGGATATACAAACCATTATTATATTTCTCTTCTTTTTTAAAAAATAATGTCATAAATGTCCCTATCACGCCCCTATGACTCCATGGGCCCTAAGGTTTGGTAGAAATCATCCCTTGGTCGGACATGACTCAAAAAATAGGATTTTGACACATTTTGGGGGTCATTTTATATTATTATGATAATATTTTATCACCCTTAACTACCCGATTACTAATTAATCACGATAATTAAAGATAATTGTCGTCATTACTATTCATAATGTACAAAAAATAGTATTAATTACATAATTTGGACCTTATGATTAAAAATATGGAATCCATTTTAAAAAATTCCAAACACATGATATTTCAGTAAATAATTGAAAAATAATTCCCGTTGTCAAAACTAAAGACGGGTTTTTAAGATGTAAAATATATCAAAGGATTGATTTGTATTTACATCCAATTTAAAAGTGAAATTACATCCAATGAACAATATTGTATTAAATGATAAAATAATAATTAAATTACACCTTAAAACTAATTAAAATTACAATCTAACTATATAAATAAATTGGATGAAAAGACAATTTTGAATTAAAATGTTGTATTTTTCACTATTCATTAAAAAATGAACATTATCAGAAAAATAAAAAAAAATCAGCCTAAGATATACTTGATATTCCAAATTAAAAAATTATTTCCATTTTACCAAATTCAAAGCATATAAGTCTCATTAATAAATTATATAGTTAATTCCTGTTGTTAGAACAAATATCACCTTTTTAAGAAACAATATCTATAAAAAGATTGATACTTGTTTATGTCCATTCTCAAAGTGAAATTAATTCTAATGAACACTATTGGATTAAATGGTAAAAATATATTCTAATTACACTTTAAAAAAATTAAAAAGAAAATCTACCCATATAAATAATTTATATTAAAAAGGAGTCTTTGAAATAAAATACTGCATTTTTCACTATTCATTAAAAATGAACTTTATCGGAAAAATACAAAAAATTTACAAAAACTAAATTTTGATGTCATTATTATAAATAAGGATTATATTTTGACAAATATAAAATATAAAGGTGAAAAAAATTAAATTTAAAAAGGGTTTCCATCAAAAGGCGGTTAATCGACCTTTTAAAAAATATTAGAATATTTATGCTTAAAATAAGATTCATTCACATTTTAAGCCTCTATAATTTATTGGGTAATTGTTAAAATAATTAACCAACATATATAATCATTTTTTAGTTAATTATATTCATTCCCTCCATCACAACGGTTAGGCATCTACTACCATTTAAAATAATATTATTATATTATTAGTGTGCAACGTAAGATTTCAAAGAAACTCGTTGCGTACAGGGTACTACATCGAACATAGCATTCCCTTTAAAGTAATATTAACATTTTATTCAAAAATATTAATAAATATGAAAATGTCATATTCTTTATTTACTAGGGATGTTACATGGTGATACCCCATATAATGGTTTTTATAATTCAGTTGAGCATTAAAAGTATTCTCAATAAATGAAGAGGAATTTCATGTGATTCTAATGTGGAGGACCTGGCCATTCAAAGAAGTCATGTTCAAAATATCCATGAATTGGTAAGCAATGTGTCTACTTGGTTCACCTTAATAGGTTCTATAAGTTTATATTCTTAAAGTGTATGTTTCTTTTGAGGATAATTAACTACATATTCTAGGCTAGTATTTTCTTCCAGATAATAGGGCTTCGTCCATAGGCATTTTAGTGAATCATTTCACATAGTATAATAGTTTCCACTTTTTCTGGATATTGACCAAACATGATTTATCTAATTTTAGACAGTATGTTTTTTGTGTTTTTTATATTGTAGCATATCTATTTTTATAAAAAAGAAAAAAAAATAGATTTATTGGTTTCTTATTTCGGGATCTTTATGGATGATCTGTTTTCGACCTTGGTGATGATCATGATGATGTATTTATTTTCATGAAATTTATATGGTAGTGCCTTTTGGATGTTAGCTATAGAATTGTTATCCTTGTTCTTAAATTATTTTAGTTTCTTAATGTTTTGAATCCACCATGTAATGGAGTGGAGTCTTTCATTGAGATCCTTTATATATTTATATTTTTTATTATCAAAATACCTCCAATTTATTCCCTTCAAGGTTGTATTTACATGTTCGGTGTTGGATATCATTGTTTTAGTTGTTATTCCTTGGAATCCTCTTGATTATTCCTTGATTGGTAGAGCTCAATATTGATGTGATATATGATCTACCTTTTCTATGTGTAATTCCCTATTTTTGCAAAAACCTAGTTATTCTGAGCGTTTTTTGGTTAGTCTTAGATAGACTTGGTGGTAGTACTCATCTAAGTAAGAAGATGTAAATTATAATGGACCAAAAACTAAAATGTGTTGGTGAATGTTTGGATTAGAACATCAAGGGGTGAGGCTCAGTGTTGGAAATCCTAGGTTACCATTGATTACTCACCTGAGGTGTGAATCCTTATTAGTTCCATGAATTATTTAATTTATTTTTAGGATTTATGGATCGTTGTACTACAAAAACCTATGTTATCCTTAATTTGATTCATTACTTTATTCCATAGAGCATTTCTTTTTTGGTTCTTAGATGTTTCTCCTTGGTGAGTGTATGAATTATATTATTTTGGGTTGAACGTTTTTTTTCTCAAGTTACAAAAAAAATTGAATCAGTAAATGGAATGAATACCTATAATGGGTCTTAATCTCAGCCTCATTTCATTTAAGTTCCTCTCGATGTTTTTTAGGTTTCGCATTAGATGTTTTGATCTGGAATTTATTCTAGATTATAACTTCTTCGGCATGTATTTCTCTGGGTTCATGGACTTTCCACCACACAATATTAGTGAGGGAGACCATTTTGTCTATTATTTTTCTATCATTATTACTGGAAGAATTCTAGAGATAGAAATTGAAAAGTTTGGGAGATTTGAAAATCCATTTACCATTTTTATGGTAATTTTTAACCCTTTTTTCTAGTGGATTTATGTTTGGTTAAAGTAGTATGGTACTCAATATATTTTCAAAGATTAAATTGTTAACTTTGAAACTATTCTACCGAAACTGGTGGAATTACACTACAGAGCTTAGAACCACACCAAAGATGAGATGGTTACACAATGATGTTGGTGGTTTCACCATTATGATACTATAGTGGTTAATAACAAACTATAGATATAATGGTTTTCCTATTTATACCCTCTTGAACCATAAAATTCATCTTGGAATGAAGGAATAATTCATGCTCTCTTAGACCACACTATAGTGTTGTTTTCCATGTTGGGTTTAGACGTTTTTAGAAACTTGACCTTCAGGTGTTACAGAATTGGATGATAGATTTTGGTTTTAATTTGGGGGGAAACAATTTATATTTTTGAGGGATTTTTAGGGGTTTTATATTTCACATAAAACCCTTATAAATACCCCATCATCTCCTTATCTTGGTGTTCATTCTCAGTTTTTTAGGAATAACTGTAGAGATGATTCCCCACCATAGTATGCCCTATGCAATATAAGGGACGTGTTATGGTATTTTCCAAATTGTATAACCCACTCTTCCCTTGTGGAGGTCGATCCTATTAGTATTAAAATGACCAAACCCTTGGAGGTATTTTATAGTTCACAACTATTAATTAGCATTCCAAACATTGTCATGGTGTTTAATTATATACCACAACTCCTTTCTGGAATCGTGGAGCCCCCCATATTTTTACAGGAATCTTATGTTCCTCCTTGTGAATCATACATCAAGGATTTGTGGTATTATTATTTAGGTAGGTGTTCCTGTGTTCAAATTCATCTTTTGATTCATTTTTTATTGATAATTCATTGATATATGTTACTTATTCTTAATATTTGCTCCATGTATGTTGGTTGTGAATTTTCATTAAAGCTTCTTTGAACCACATCTCTATGATTTAACAATGGCATTGATAAAATGGATTTTCCCTCTCATTGTATTGTAAATTGATTAACTCTTTGTTTGTTCTGATTCCATTTCGAATATATTTTGAAGAATATTTTTTTTAAATGGGGTTTTAGGACCAAGTTTTTATTTCTAAACTAAAATGATTTTTTAATGAAATGGTTTGGTATATGAAATTATTTATAAAGTTTTTGTAATACATTAATTTATAAAATGACTAAGATCCCTCTTTGTATGATTTACCCTTTATTTTAAATGGGAATTATTTGATTATTTGAAATTAATAAATTGATCTTGTGTAGAGAGGGTGTAAACCCATGTTTTGAAATAAATTCAAGCCTTTTAAATTGATCAAATTCATTTAAATTACATAGGTCTATTTTGAAATAAATTATATGTCTAAATAATATAATAAATTTTAAGTGTGATTTTTGAAATGAAGTTGTTATTTTTACCCATTAAAAATTTCAATTGAAGAAATTTTTTTGATTGAAATTAAAGATGGTTGGCGGCTTGGTTCGCACTTTATGATGATACTCTCCTGAGATAATACCTTGACATAGCATACATGATTATTATGATTACCATTTATGGGCATTGAAAATGGATTATTTTCCTGAAAGAGTTTTATGGTGAGATTGAGATGTTAACTGTGGGCTCGATCCCATTATTGAAATGATGAGGGAATGAGACCGTGATTGTTATTGATAAGGATCTCTTGTGTGATCCCCACAACCTTATTATCTCACTAAACTCTATTTAATAGTTATAGGAACCTATATATTTTGATGGGATAACATAGATTTATACTTTTCTAGTGGACTCACACCCCATTTATTGGATCCGTATGGAACTTGATAGGCTTAGTCTAAAACATGCGGCCAAGGTAGTTGGTGTTCATTGACCTGGTTAGCTTGTTCCCCATGAGACAAGATGTAATATCAGTGATCATTCATGATGATTTTTTGATTATATAGACTATTTTGGACTCACTATCATATCTAGGTTGTACCCATGTCACCATTATACTTGATACTCGATACATGATAGTGTTCCTTCTCACTACTTGGCATTAGAATTTTCTTTCTTGATTGATTACTAGTCTTGATTCTGTTGTTATTGATATTATACACAATGATTATATTTTTATCATATTTACATCTTGTTAATATATAATAGAATTTTGTAACAATTCTTATCTTTTTTAGCTTTATATTATGAAATTGTTTCAAGGATTTTTAATAGAATATTTGTTTTTCAAATAATGAAATGACATGTTTTGAACATTTGTTTCAAAAATGATCCTAAAATATTTGTAGTTCTATTTATAAAATATTATATAGTTTGCTTTAGTTTCCTATCCTAAAATCTATATCCATCCACTCCCTTGTTTTAAAATTTATTTATCATGTCTTCAATTTCCTTATAAGGTAACTACATAGACTCTTTAGTGAAATCCTAATAGGTTATGTAGCTCATATCCTTCTTATACCATTTGGTGATTGAAACTATTATGTTCTTATAGAAGGTGATCATGTTCTTGTCACCCACCTTTTAGGATTCATTCTTGGATGACCTAGGGCATGTTTTTTGATTTAGGTGGGTTATTTTGGACCACAATGAGTTAGGTTTTGGTATTTTTTTCATTCTGTTTTTGTATCATATAATTGTTTTTAGATATGGTTGTTTTGTATTTATTTACATAATATTGTATCCATAGTTTACATCAATTATTGTTATCTCATTTTGTTGAAATCATTCTCAAATATTATTTATGGATTCCTCATTGCTTTTCACTAGACCCTAGAGATTAACAATTTTTTTATGTTAGTGGAGAATCAGTTTGGAGGTCAGTTTAGATAGTACTCATAGTCGTTTTGTTACATTATTACCAAATCAATTCTTATCCCTGAAAGAAATTTGAGTTTTATCTCATTAAAAAGTATTTGAGAAATTAATATTAGTGATGTAACATTAGTGAAAGATAAATATAAGAATCTAAATCCAATGGAAAGAGAGTTATAATGTAAACCTATAAAGGAAAAAAGAGCTGAATGTACGCTTAAATGCACAATTGGTGAATAAAGATGAAGGGAAAAAATATAATATGGAATGTGTACCATAATCTCAAACTTCATTATATTTAATAATTATATCACACAAGAAAACATGTGAATGTTCCATATGATAAGATATGTTTGACACTATCAAGAAAGTGGAAGTTAATATCTTGTTTCTATATGAAATCAATTAAATCCAAAGGTATAAAACTTTTCTGAAGGATATTTCTACAGAGAAAAAAACACTAAGAATATGAATATTAATGTCTAGAAAGATGTGATTATTCTTTAATATCTCGACAATATCTTATAAAAATTAAATACCCTGGTAAATTTATTATCCCTTGCATTATATGAGAGCTTACTTTTTATAAATAATTATGTGAAATAAGCTCATTAATTATTGTTATGAATTAAAAAGTTTATACCTCCTTAAATATATTAAAACTCAAGATAACCATAATTTTGATACAAAAGTAAAACTATGCTACTACCTACCTAGTAAGAGTCTTGGATTTTGTATTATAAAAAGTGAGTGGAATATTATTACCTATTGACTTTTAAATCCATAACATCGAACATGAACTAGGTATATTTCATTCCCTAATCATCACAAGTATACAATTTTTTAAAACATAATAATGTTATAAATATTTTCATGAATGTGAACATTTAATTTTTTGTGAAGAAATGTTTAATTTAAATATTCTATATTCAATGAAACACCATTAAGAATAATTATTATTTTAATATTTTTTCATTCTTAAATTCAAGTATAATATAAAGAATAAATTGAAATATAGGATGACATAATTAAATTAGAATCATGAATAGATTCTCCAAATCAATCTACTATTTTTTGGGAAAATGTATTAAATCAGGGATTTTATTTGTGTAGTGATCAGTTTGAGGATCTAGATAAATAATAGATTATTTATTAGACCTAATTTATTAATTAAACTTATAACTTTTATATATAGATTTATATTATAGGAAACACTGTATAGAAACCATCACTAGACCACCCTCCAAAATAGAAACATAAGATGTTTCATTCTAAATTAAAATATGCTTTTTATATGGAACATGATAAAATATTTATGATAATATCATATGATTTGGAACCTGATCATGTGAATCATTTATTAAACATTATAAAACAAAATATCAGGGTCATAGTTTGGATACTAGGATATAGACATTGGATTATACCTTCAATATTTACACACAAAATCCTTCATGAAAATGAATCAAAACATATGTTAAATCCCCAAACAAGGAAAACCCCAACCACAATAGAAGTTGTGAGAACATATATTCAATGATTTTTAAGAATTGGTATCATAAAATCCATTTATGAATCCTAGTGGGTAATCCTCATTCATATTATTCCTAAAAACTAGGATAACAATTAAAAAACTGATAATAATGTACTAATAACCCCAATGAATAAAAATAATTGGAGGGTTTACATTTAGTATATAAAATTAAACCATGTGAATCAAAAATACCACTACTCAGTCCCCTTTGTAAATAAAATATAGAAATACTGTATGGAAATTTTCATTATTTATTTCACTATAGGTTTTACGGTTATTTTTAGGTTCCCGTAAAATAGGAATACCTATCCCTGTAGTATGTTTTCACATAGAAGGATACAATTTGGATTATGCAACACATTAAGTACCTTCCAACACTAAGGGGTAAGAATATTTCATATCTAACTGAAATATACATTGATAAATATACTGATGAATTTATAGTCTATATAACATTCTTTTAAATATATCTTGAAAATATTGATAGAGTTCTAAATATATTCATTGAAAAAAACATAGTTATATACTTTTAAAAATTTAGTCACATTATGTAAAAAGTAAATTACATAGGATATATCATTTACACAGAAGTAATTTATTTCAAAAAGTCCATGGTTGTTATTATTTCTACACTACCTTACTATGAAACACATTCGATAATTTCTAAGACATGTGGGATTTTACAAAATTTTATTGAAGTGATTATAAAAATCGTTTTTTTCTAAACAATCTTCTCAAGAAGAAAAATAAATTTCAATTTAATAATCATATATGACACTTTTTAGTTGTTTCAAGGATATCCTAACTATAACCCCTATAATTAGTGTAACAATAATAGATCTTCTATTTAACATGCTATTTAGTTCTTCTCACTATGTAATGGGAGCAGTGTTTTACCAAAAGGTTAATCAACACTCCCATGTGATAGATTATTATTTAAAAACATTTGAAACATCACAAATACACTATACAACAATATAAAAGGAATTTTTAACTATTTTTTTAAATAGATAAAGAAAATTTATATTTTCTATCAAGAAAAATAAAAATTTCCTCCATCCATGCATCATTCAGGAATTTGATGATGTAAATACCAGATCGGTAATGTATATTTTGATGATAAAATAATTAAAATTGAATATAAAATATAAGAAAACCTATTAGAACCTAGTTTAAGACCCCATGATCATATTTATGTAAATATTTTAGGTATATTCAACTACATAGATAGCCCTAAATGATTCTCTCCTTGGTGAACAGTTGTGTAAACTCAAAAAAAATATCTTTTTATACAAACATGATGAACTATATTGTTCACATAAAAGAAAAAATCCTTCTTATCTATTTATAATTTTCATAAACTAAAATATAATTCAAAAATAAAATGTTTGGGAGTATCCATACTAGTGTAAAAGTTTTAGTGATCATGGGATCATGAGATGTGTATTGGAAGAATATGTAATCTATTTGCTTATATTTTTTTCATATCCTTTCATGTGGGGGACATTTTCCCCTCAAATAAAATATATAAAAGTATTATAGGTTGGGTTTTTTGTTGAATAATTTCGCATATATATATAATTTTTTCAAATCATGTAAAAAATTCCATTTTACTATAGGAATTTCTAAAAGACATGAAACACCCCAATAAAATCTTATTTAAATAAAATATTTGATGTATGGGATATATATATCATTATCCCAATTACTATTTCATATAGATTTACGTATATACTATTAGTATTATATTATTTTTCTAAATGGATTTTATCATATACAAATAAAATTGATGATTCAAGATTGGTTATTGAGTTATTAATATGACATATTTTTCTAGGATTAGAATACCTTAAGAACTAAATTTCCATTAAGGCGCACATGTTTTTAATTGGGGCATTGAAGAACAAATGAATATATATGGATTATTAAAGAAAACTAACATTATATATCACCCATAAAAAATGGGTTGGAATTGGTATTAAATATATAACTAAAGAGATTTATGGAAAGAACTATGACACCCCAGGACTTTAAAATATTTTCCTTGTAGATTAAATATAATTTTTTTATTGGCATGATTTATACACTATGTTAATCTTATGCTACATATGACACTAAATTAGCTTATATTACATGAAAGATTTTGTTTTTATACCTTTTAATGTAGAACTTAATTTAAAACCAAATGTTGAAACTTTTAAGAAAATTATTTTTAAAAATAAACATCAGTTTGTAATTCATAATTTAAAAATTAGTTTAGGGTGAATTTTTGATATTTTTCAGGGAAAATCCGTTTTATGAATAGTTAAATTGTTGCAATTTAGTTAAAAATAGCCATTTCATTTAAATGATGATTAATGATAAGTTATATTTTATATTTTTTTTAGATTCACATTTGATCAATAATACATATATTAAAATAATTACGATCTTTATAATCAATTTTACTTTGAAATTTAATATAAAAACATAACAATATTTTGAATGTTTCAATTCTTTAAAACACGTTATTTAGCCTCGTCTTAATGATTAAAGTTAATCATAATTTTTCCACATTTAGGATTTGAATTTTTAAAACATGACAAACACATATGTAATTAGTATGATATTTTTGGTCTAATAAGATAAACATAATTTTTTAGAAAAATGATTTGTGAATGTTATTAAATTTAATTAAGGTGATTAAGAAATGATTAAGCTTAATAACGGACTAAACCATAATAATAAGGACAAAAATAAATTGGAAAAATGACCAAAATACATTTAATACCAATAATTTGACCATTTCCCCACATAGTTCTAAATATATTTTGTTATTAAGATATTGTTAAATATGAGTTCACTATATAAATGTTTTTTTAAGGAAAAAGGAAAAAGGAGAACTTTCTTTACCTTTATTGTAAATAAAATTTTGATATTTGTAAAAAAATCCTATTTTCTGTTATAAATATAATTGTTTAAGATATATGGTTTATTTTTATCATAATAACTTACCAGTTATTTTTAGATATTTTTTAGTTACTTAAATTCCTTAAAGAACATCAAGGTATTGAATTTTTAGTTAATAATTGATAGAACTAAATGAAACTATAAATATTAAAACTAACATTAATTAATTGAATTTTTATTTATTTATTTTAGATTAATTTATAATTTTACATAAAATTAAACCAACTATATTTTAATTCAAATATAATATTGATATTTTAAAATCAACATTAAATAAATAATATCAAAATTGACATTACTGTTATTTTAATATAAATGAATTAAAATTAATAAAAAATCTATATTTTAACTAATGATTTTAGGTGTTAATAATTATTGAATATGTTCTATAAATGGAATAATTAATCTTTTATAACTTATATATCTACTCATATACCATAAAAACTTGTTAACACGGTCTGGGTTTAATCAGCATTTTAGCGCACCACATGAACTTATTTTAAAATTAATTTCAAAAAGAAATGGGATTTTAATTTTATAAATTATATATCATGTTATAATTTTATTATTTATATATTATCTAATAAATCACACTTTATTTTATTATTAATGTTTAATTTAAATTGATTTGAAAACTAGATGCTTTAAGAAAAACCAAAATGATAAAATTGAGGATTCCTATAAGTTAAAGAACCAAATTATTAAAATGAACATATTTTTATGTGGATAATGTTTTTATCTGCCATGATTATCCTTTAATCCATTATTTTTCCATTTTAGGGGAACTTTAGGATTGTTAGAACACCCATTATTGAATATCATTTGGTATTTATAAAAATGCCACTCCCCCTCCGATATAAAGAGGAAATCACTCTACCTATTCCTCACACCTCTCATGGAACATTAGCTTATATAAACTCTATCCAAAGAGTCTCCCAACATACCTACCCTCAACCTAGAAGACTCTTATAGGGAATAAAACCATATAAGGAAGATTTTGGTACAAAATAAAAGAGGTTACCTGATTAACATGTAACACCTTTTCTTATGCTTTCTAGTTTGATTACCATTCTCTACTCCCTATAATATACTTATTATATGATTACATAAAAACAATATTATACCATATATATTGGGATTATTTATTCTAAGGTTTTGATATACTCTTACACACACCAACATCTAATTGGAAACTTACATATTGTTTCTGTGTATGCTGAACTACTGCCTCCCAAAACAATAATTGTTCAATTTTCCCCTACCACCTCTCATGGTGGCCATTATAATGGAAGATATATTTATATATGATATATATTTTTCATAAAATTTATTTTTTATCTATATTTTTTATTTTTAACATACCTTTTGGATTTAGAAGTTGATTGAATATGATAATTTAGTTTGAGAAAGTGTGGACTACAGCCCCCTGAAAAGCGATATGAATCGTTCAATCCATACATAGAACATATACACGATGGTTTTAATAAAACTATTTAAAATATATATATAACTTATATATGATATTGTAATTATAATATATATATATATATATATGTATAATTTAGATTTCATTATTTTAATACGACAATGAAATGAAACTAGCATTCATTTGTACGTACGGCCTGCCATCTGCATTAATGATGCACTTAATTTCTAATATCAAAATGTTATTGATTATTATAAACACATATATACTGAATATATATGATAATTAAATCATGTTTCAAATTATATATATTATTAAACCATGATATAATTAATAGTATCAACAAACTACAAGTCAAAAGCATACTAGAGAAAACTAGGAAATTAACTACCAAAATAGTGAAATTAATAAAAGTTTGTTAACAAACAAGTAATGAAACATTATAAGAAGTTAATATATAGTATTATAAACAGTATTATGGTAACATTATAATTTATTAACACATTTTAATCCAATATACATGAGTATGAATACCACACATCAAAAAGAAGGTTAAGGTAAGGGATTTTTATCTAACATTTTAAATCTGTGAGATTAATATGTTATTCACTACATACTTCTTTTGTGTGCCATAATTACTTCCCATTTTATATATTATATCATAAATCCTATTATAATCATGGTATTATATGATTAATTTAATTTCATACCTTTTGGTGACTATGATTTAAATGTTTCATTGTGGTATGGGACACTTTGGAATGTTTAAAGCTTATTCTCTTCAAATGTTCTTAATCTCACATCATTTTATGACTGTTAAATTACCATGAAGAAATAAAATTATTGTAATCATTTGGCATTGGAAATTTAATTTAATATCCATATTATCATACAATTGATATTACTATTTTTTATACCATATACCATTTTCATATGGTGATTACATTGACAATTATTAGAATATTTTCAAATTATTGATAGAGTTGTATTTATCATTAAATATGGATATTTGATAATCCATATTAGTTATTTTTATTATTAAATATGTGGAATTATTTTTAGAGTAAATTATGGGGGCATGGAATTTATATATCTCCTCTATGCATCAACTTGTTCTCAAGAGGCAATTAATTTAGAAATATCAAACCAGTTTCTATCTGGGTTTTAAACCATCTTGTGAAATGTATTTATGGTAATAGGTTTTCATGTGCCTAAGACATGACATTCTAAAAGAATTTAATTTCCCTCATTTAATATTATTTAGTTTTTTTCATGAGATTTTTAATCATCATATTTATGGATTTAGATCATTTTTAGTTTATTGATTTATGCCATGTGTTTCAGTTTCACACTTGCCACATTATTTATGACTTATCTAGCTATTTTTATTGAATTTTTTCTCAGTTATTAATAATTCCATATATATTGATTTAATATTTCTTCTATTTCACTTACCCTTATTAATCATTTTATCTCACCCTTATTATGTTTCTTTCCTTTAGATATGAATAAAATAACTTTGAATATGCTTTCACAGATGGATTTTATCTCAATTTATTGTGTATCGTGTTTTATCCTGTTTTCTTAATGTATTATGGGTATTTTGTATATAATATATATTTCCAAGAATTCCAAACGAAATTTTTCTTTGGAATGTTCTTCCACGTAATAATGCCAATGTAATGTAATAATGCACCAATTCCAAGCTTATGGAGTTGGGGAGTAAGAGTTGGTATCCAAGGAAGTTTAGCAACAACCTTGGAAACTATATTTAGAAAACATAGATTATAGAGCACAACCCCAAATAGAAATTGAGTAAAAGTATATAAGAACATCCTATAATTTTGTTAAAGTATATATTTTTGGGGAATTCCTAGAAACACGTCCACATCTGGATACTACAAGTGGATGCGGTTTTGGAAGATAAGTACTTAGGAGTAACAACTCTGATAAGGTATTTCGAGCCTAATTCAGGGTAACCTGGTACATGAAAATGAGCCTTACTACAAACCTTATTTGACAATGTAGGAGATATTCATAGGATAATTCACATTTTATTTACCTTCCATTATGAAGGATTTGTAAGTATTGATTTCTCAAATTATCCAATATTTATGATTTATGATTTTTCAATGCATAAATTTTATGTTATGTTCTCAACCATATTTAGAGTTTTATAAAGTTCATTACATTATAAGTTAATCTAGTATATGTAATTGTTTAAAAATGTTTCCTAGTAGAAGGAATGTGAACATTACAGATGCACGTGATCGAAAGAGTAAGAAATAAAAATAATTTCATGGTCTTAAGACAATATTTCAAAGGTAAATAGTCTCCTAAACTTTCTCATTGTGTGAGAAAATTGTATCATGTGACAATGATATGTTAAAGAATTATCCATGTCCTATGTCTTTGAAGGAAACCAAGAAAATAAGAGTCTATATGAGCACCATGGAAAAGGAAATGAGTCAGTGAAGATAAATTAAATGATTGATTTTCTAACATGTGATAATTGTGGTAAGAAATATGTCAGTACATTCTTGAATAGAATAAGAGTTCTTTCATAAGTGTGTGGGAAAGTGACACGATGTTCGTGATTACAAGGTTAATTAAAAGTTTTCCAATATAAAATGCTTTAACAGCAAGGATATGGGACACTATTCAAAAAAATTTCCCAAGCATCAAAAGAATTTACTTCAAATGATGCTATTGGAAAATGATGAAGTTATGCTACTACCTCAAATGAAGAGGAATGATTAATGTGTCTACTCAAAAATTATTTCATTTGAATATTTTATCATCAATTTACTTTTAATAATAATTGAAATATAAATAATGATTATACTACAGTTCTTTTTCGTTAAGGATTTGAGATCACATACTAAATGGTACTAAGAAAATTTATTCAGAATAAAGTTATAATTTTTGGAAAACACATGATTGAGGGAAATAATACCCTGAATATGTTCTTGATATTAAGATAATGATGAAAAAATGATTTATTGGATGAGTTCCAACTACCTTTGAACTGATTAATAACTTGTCTACTTGTGGAATATGATATCATTTCTAGATTATACAACACTTTTAGATTTACGACATATATCCAATAACATGTGTTTTACTTAAGGAATAAGGAATAATGGATGTTTCTAATAAGGTTTTATGGTAATTTGAGTTATTAACAATTTAAAGAGGATATATAATAAAGTTATTCAAATATTTTGAATGTTAAATTTTATGGTTGCTTCAGGTTGACTAAATGATAATGAAAATATCATTCTAGAAATTAATTGACCTTTATTTGGAAGTGATTTGATCATAATTAGCTAGAAAATATAACCATTTATGAATGGTTTACTATTTTCATTTGATGATATGTTTGAATTTATTGTATTAATTTACTATATTAATCATATTGTGTGAAGATATAATGTGGAAGTAAATCAATTTACAACCAAAGGATACTATTGTTTTTATATAATAGAAATTTATATTTACGTATATTCTTATATTGTGAAGGAATCACATAACTCTTGAAAAATTGGTGTGAAATAAAAATTCCATCTTATTATCATTTTTTTAATGATAAAAATAACCTTTATTCACACTTATTTTATGGTTTTGTGGTCAACAACTTTCATTGGACCATGTTCTCTTGTACTCTCCATCATAACTTGATGGTTATATTTTTCTTCCATATCAATTTTTCCATTTTCCACCTATATTATAATACTAGGGAAACTAGTCATCTATCCATTGTGATTTTATTTCTATCTTATAAAGAAGATGTGATATTAATTATTTTTAAGAGGTGAGTCTTCCAACAACAGTTTATTCTCAATCTCTAAATTACTGAAGTCATGTTTAAATTGTAAGGACACAATTTAATTAAGGTTCGAAGAATTTGACACCCCAACAAATTAAAATCATTTACTTTTAGAATAAATATAATTTTGTTCTTTTCATGCTTTATACATAATGTTTAACTTATGCTACAAGTGACACAAAATTAGCTTATGTTACATGAAAGACTGTGTTTTACCGCGTTTTAATGGAGAAACTGTTCTAAAGTTAAATTATGATACATTTTTTAATTTTATTTTTAAAGATAAATAATAATTTTCGAATTCAAAATGTTGAAATTATATTATGATAATTTTTTTTTTTTGGATTTTTATGAGAAATTTTATGTTTTGATGAATAATGAAAATTACTAGAATTTAGTTAAAAACACCCTTTTCATTTAAATAATTATTAATGCTAAACAATATTTTAGATTTTTTTTAGAGTCACGGTGGATCAATTATAAGTATATTTAAACAATTAATTTCATTGAAATGGAATTTACATTGAAATTGAATATGAAAACTTAATAAACTTTTGATGGTTTTTCTACTTTAAAAGCACATTATTTCGACCCGCAAGTAGTATTAGTGTTAATCTTAATTTTGTACTTCTGTTATTTGAATTTTGAAAATCAATCAAGAATGGATGTAATTAGTATGATATTTATGGAAAAATAAGATCAACTAAATTTTTTACAAAAAGGATTAGTGAATGTTATTAAGTTTAATTAAGGGTATTAAGGTATGATTAAGCTTAGAAATGGACTAAACATTAATACTAAGAACCAATATGATTTGGGAACATATCCAAAATCCATTGCATTCAAATAATTTAACAATATCCCCCCTTGGTTCCAAATATATGGTTTATTGGAATATTATTAAATAGAAGTGCCCTATATAGAATTTTAAGTAAGGAAAAGACAAAAAGGGAAATTTCCATACCATAAAAATTTTAAAATTTTGAGATATTTAAAAAACATCATATTTTATGTTTTAGATATCCTTTTGTAATATATATATGTGTTTTTATTATCAAAATGATTTATAAATAATTTTAAATATGGTTCAGTTAATTAAGATTCTTAAGAAACATCAATGTAGTGATTATTTTGTTAATTATTATCTAAAATAAATGATAGTTTAAATGTTAATATTGATGTTAATTAATAAAATTATTGTATTTATTTATTTTTAAAATTAATTTATCATGATAAATACCTATAAAAATATTATATTTGAATTCAAATATAAGATTTATATTTTAAAATCAATATTAAATAAATAATGTCAGTATTGAAATTATTGTCATTTTACAATAAATGAATCTTATTAAATGAATTAGAATTAATAAAAATACTATATTAGTCCAACCGATTTTTAAGTGTTAATAATTATTAAATATGGTCTATTAATGTACCAATTAATCTATTATAATTGACATATCAACCCATATACCATAAAAAAGTTGTTAACATAGTCCGGATTTAAGTAGCGTTTTAGTGTGTCACATGCACTTGTTTTAAAATTAATTTCCTAAAAAAGGTTTTTAATTCTACATATTATATATAATTTAATAATCCATTGGATCTATATTACCTAATAAATCCCAAATTTTTATTATTAATGATTAAATTATTTAAATTATAAAACTATACACTTTAATAAATACTAAAATGATAAAATCAAAAATCTTAGAAGTTAAGCAACCAAATTATTAAAATATGCCTTTTTTCTAGATGTGGTTATTATATACCAATATTCTCAATTAATCCATTATTTTTACATTTTTTTGTTAGTTTAGGTGTGTTATATAGTCCATTATTGAGTACCTTTTTGTTTTTACAAATGTGCCACCCCCCCCCCCCAATACAAAAAGGCATGCATTCTACCCCTTCCTCAAAACTCTCAATCCATGTTGGATCATCAAAAATCTATCCAAATAGTATCAAATAAATCCATCCACTCAAAAAAAATCCTCCAATTGGTCCGAAAACTATCCAAGTAATATTTTGGCACAAACTTAAAGTTTTTACCTAGTTAATTTGTAACACCTTCTCTCATGCTTTCTAATTTCATTTCTATTTTACACACTATATAATCTTCTTATTCTATGATTACAAAACAAAAATATTATCCTAAATATAATATGATGTTTTTATTCTAGTATTTATTACTACACTTACACACACCTCCGTCTAATTTTCAATAAACATATTGTTTCTCTTTATGGTGAACTACTGCATCACGAAACAAGGATTGTTCGATTTCCTCCTACCAACTCTCATGGTGGACATTATGGTAGAAAATATATTTATATATGATACCCATGTTATTTAAAATTTATTATTCATATGAAATATTTATTTATGACATACCTTTATGCTTTCCATGTTGAGTAAATATGATAATTTCTTTTGAGGAAGTGTGGACTACCGCCCCCTCAAAGTGATATGAATCATTCATTCCATACATGGAATATATAAAGGATGGTGTTAATATATATATATATAATATATAACATATATATGATAATTTAATTATAATATATGTATATATATCATTTAGTTTTAATTATTCTAATACAACAATGAAATGAATGTAACATTAATCCGTACTTACGTCCTACCGTCTCCATGAATGGTGCACATCATTTCAAATCTCAAAATATTATTGATTATTATACATACATATGTACTGAATATATATGATAAATATGTCACATTTTAGATTCTATATATTATTAGATAATGATATAATAATATTATCAACAAATTATAAGTCAAAACCCTACTCGAGAAAACTATGAAATTAACCCCAAAAAAAGTAAAATGAAATAATGTTTGTCAACAGCTGGGTAATGAAATATTATAATAATTTAATATCTAATAATATAAAAATTATTATGGATATGGTATAAATTATTAACAAATTTTAAACCAATATATAGGATGATAAATTCCACACATCAAAAGGATGGTTAAGATAAGGGATTTTCATCTCACTTTTTAAACATGTCAAATTAATGCAATATTCACTACATACTTATTTTGGGTTCCATAAATACTTCTAATTTTGATATATTATATCATTAATCCTATTATTATTATCATATTATAATATCTATTTAATTCCATACCTTTCGGTTGATTATGATTTAAATGTTTCAATGTGGTATGGGACACTTTAGAATGTTTAACTATTATTATCCTCAAATGTTCTTAATCTCACATCATTTTTTTATTGTTAACTTACCATGAATAAATCACTTTATTTTAATCATTTCTCATTATAAATTTAATTGAATATATATTTTCTCATAAACTTATATTAGTATTTTTTAAATCGTATACCATTTTCTTACGGTGATTGCTTTGACAATTATTTGATTATTGAGGAATTATTAATAGATCCATATTTCTCATTCTATAATTATATTTGATAAGGAATATAATTTATTTTTATTATTCAATTATAGGAATTTTTTTAATGGAAATGACACGCAGATCCTAGAATTTTTATAGCCCCTCAATGCATCGATAGGTTCTAATTAGACAGATAATTATGCCATATTAAAAATATTTCAATCAATGTTTTGTACCATTCTATAAAAATTCTTGATGGTAATAGGTATTCATGTGCCTCATATATTACATATTATAAGAAATAAATTTTTATTATTAGTATCAATTATTTTTTATTTAATATATTCTGTTTCAACATATCTATGAACATAGTCAATTCTCAGTTTATTGATTTATGGTATGTGTTTCAGTTTCATACTTTCCACATTATTTATGCATTATCTAGTTATTTTAATGGAAAGTATACTAATTTATTTAACATTCCATATATATTGATTCATTATTGCTTCTATTATACTTACCCTTACTAAGAATTTGATTTCACCCTTGTTTTGTTTTTGACCCAAGGTTATGAAGAAGAGAACATTGAATAAGATTTGAAGGATGGATATTCTTTCAGTTTATTGGGAAGTGTGTTTTATTCTATTTTATCATTATATTATGGGTATTATGTTTTTATTATGGATTTTTAAAACTGATAAATTGAATGTTCCTTCAAATTTTTTTCCTATTTATAATTCCAATTTAATGTTATATTTCACTGACTCTAGGCTTATAGGGTAGGGGAATTAAAAGTACAATGTATAATAACTAAAATAATTTGAACTAGAATATAAAGGATGAATTTTTTCCTTATAGGACACCCCTCAAAACAACCAAGGTATCTCCCCTTAGAAAATATTTTATTTGAAATGTTTTCAATTTTCTTTTGAACTATATCCTAAAACCAACTGGGGTGTGGAGAAATTGAATCTAGAATATAATAATCTTGGTGAGTATAGAAATCTAAAAATACTATAATTAATGTATCTAAGTATGGAAAATTTTGAAAACTCATGGGTATATAAACAAATAAAAAATTATAGTTATTATGGACTCATTCAAACGAAATATTTTCAAATTAGTAATAAAATTTTTATTTCTCTCATTTAGAATAGAAATAATTCCATGTAATTTTCACTCCAAATAGGTTATACCATTTACTGTGAAAAATAAATTTCCATTTCGTGTAGTTGAGATCAAATGATCAGAATCAAAAAAACAATATAAATTTAATGGACAAAAACTAAAGTAGATTCTTGATTATTTTTGTATGTAATAAATGGAAGAATACAATCTTGATTTTGTTTGATATGAATTAGTCATGTTAGGTAAACCTTTTCTAGAACACTATTATAAACACTCTCTTTTTATGTTTTTTATTTCAAACCTATTTAATACTATAATATATTTTAAATTATTCTTAATATTAGAGTAGGTTAGAGGAAAATTTTGATTAAAATATAAAAAATATATTTTATCTTTCTTTTGATTTTGTGTGTTTATGTTCTAAACAATAACATTAACATCATAATCCATTTCTGAAATTCATTACCCCCACTTAAAGGATTAAATATCCATGTTTCAATAGGAACCATAGATACTTTTACCTTAAAAGTTGATAATGGAGTTTGATATATATAAAAAAATTTGATTCAAAATGATAACTTTCTGAAACTAAAATTTTAAACCTCAACTTTTTTAACTTATCTATTATGATTTATTAGACTATATGAGAGCCTCCCAAAGTAAAATTTTAATTTCTCATATTAACTGGAGTAAAATAAAATTATATGGGAACTGATCGATAATCATTTATAAGTCAGCAAAGGATATAATTATGTTATTTATACCTTTCATAAGAGTTGAAGAAACCTGAAAGTGAGATACCAAAGTGTTACTTGTATTACATGACTATTTCAATTAGTATCAAGGGATACCTACATTATTTTGATGGTTTAATTTTAGGTTTATCTACACTCATCTAATAAGTTCATTACACAAAAAGTTCTGTGAAAAATCCAATAATTACTAATTGAGGAAGGGAGTGAAAATATTTTGCGAATTCTAAACATTTATTAAGAATGGGAATATGATATTTCAAAATATTATATAAGAAGTAGCAAGGAAGTTTGAAAAATAAAATTGGAATAGGAATATTATTGGAGAGAATGTTAGGATGCTTCCACTTGTTAAAATCATAATTCTAATAAGTTTTATTTTATTTAAAATCCTAAAACCAGAAAGTTTCTTAGAGAGGATGTGGAAACCTTTCTAAATATGAGGAAAGGTTATTATTTTAGTTTGGGGGAGGGACTATGTGAAACATTTTAAGAATATATTTATGTAATTTTCTAATATTTCCAATTTGGATAGACATTAATTTATAATAAATTTTTTAAATAAAGTAATAAAGTTAAATCATTAATTATACTTAAATAAATTTTATATTTATTGTTTTTCAAGTATTAAAAAATTTGGATATTAATTTTAAATACATACATTGATTTTTTGTTTAAAATATTAACATTATTTTAATTATGACTTTTCAATGCTTTAAATCAATTATATATTAACTTGAATCGGCTTATACTAGGTGGATGTTTTACTTGGATTGAAGGTCTATCGATGAAAATGAAAAATGGGTGAAGTGCATGTAATATTTTAGTGATCATGTTAAACATTACAACTACCCCATAATACTTTGATAAATCATGTATAACACTATATTTATGTGTGAGACTCTTTAGTTAGAAGAACATTTTTATATGTGTAGTGAATAATATATTTTAGGGATAAATAGTACTTGTTCATAAACATTTTGTAAAACATTTTGAGATGAAAACTAATTTAATCTCTTTCCATGAAAATATACATAACCAAAATTACTCAAAGGGAAAAATTATAATACTTTTCAGGGGCCCTGTAAGTCTTATGAAAACATAATACTTTGATAGATAACTTCAGACTTTAATGAGAACATAATATTCTTGTTACTACATAAAACATTTTATGTAGTAATTCCAATGTGTATTAGATTTTAATGGATTATTAATAACTTACACTATATATAATAAGACATTCCTAGAGTATAAGACATTATATTTTGTCACTTTTTGACCATTATGTGTTTAAAAATCAAAATTTTCAAGAATAAAGAGGGATCAAACAATAATGCATTTCCATTCCTCTAGTCCACCAATATTTGTTAACAAACTATAAAATATTCCACGTGGAAATCAACCAAAAAATAAATGAATAATATGGGGACTATGGTAAGAGATTTTGGAGATGGAATAATTGTGAAGAATATATCTAGATAATCTCAACTTGTATGTCCTTATAATTTATCCAAGTATATATTGATTTATGTTTCTGTTAGGTCCTTTTAACATTTATAAATTTTCCCTTAAACCAATTATATTAGTATTATGGAGGTCTTGAGGGCTCATAGGTGGTGAATAGGTGAAGGATAGTAATTGAATGCATCAAAAGAAATTCTCATGTGCAACTACCTATCATGTAGAGTCTAATAAATATCCTATGGATGGGTTAGTAGATTAGTACGGATATAAGAATCACATGCACCAGTTAGTGGTATATAGGTAGTGTTTGATTCCTACAATAATACCATCATCTAGTTAGATGGGTTCCTTGAGGTGCATTCCCTCTACCAAGAACTACCTATTAGCCACTTTTAACAGTGGTTATCCCATGGCTCCGAATGATGTTAGATTAGTGAGGGGGAAATTTTTAGATTTTTCAACCCAAAACCACCATTTAATTACTCAAACCACCTCATTTTACCCTAATTCTATATTTTTTAATTTTGAGGGACCTCATGATCTTAATAAACTTCTCTCGTGACTTATCAGGTTCATTGATACTTGGTTTGATATGAACATCTTTAATTAGTAAATATTTCTTTTTATTAGTGAATTCCTCTCATTTTCCTCTTGAAACGCCTTCTTATAGCCTAAACGGGGTAATATTTTCACTATCCAAATGAAATATTGGTGTTTTTCATTAATCTGGAAGTTTGAACATTTGTTTCTTCTTCATTTTATTGAGGTAGGTGGTTTGAAACATCTTCTTAAGGTATAATTTAGTTTCATTGTATGTGGAACATGTGATATCTTGGAGGAACACATTACCCATAGCCCATTTTAATTTTAATTCCATTTTATATTAGAAATCCTCATACTTATACTTTTACAGATCCCATTGTCTTAATTAGTGACTAAGAACTTGTACTTTTAGCCACCTGAGATGTGTGCATATCCTCGACCCTAGGTTGTGATCTGAATATGTGAACATAATGTCCTTGTAATTTAATTATGGAATTTTGGGAAGATATCTAGGTCGAACCTAGTGATCCTTATTACCCTATGGGTTTAAATTAGAAATTTTTACTTGTATTGAAATGATAAATGGTTATTGGGAATAAATGAAATGTTAATTTTAATTGTTATAATTACCATTTGACTTGGTAACTTGATATGGAATTATTAATTATATTGTTATTGGAATATTGTAAGGAATCAGGTAGTTGTAATTTGAGCATAATTGACCTATAAATTGGTGTCTTGGAATAATGTTATAAATATAATGATAATTAGAAATTAGAATGAGTTTACTATGATGGAATATAGTTAACATTTTTTGAATATTTTGCTGATTTTTAATACATTTGATCCTTATTTCTTTATATTTATTGAATGAGAAATCATCCCTATCATGGGAATTCAAAATGGTTTTTAGGTCTACTAAGTATATAAGCAATCCTATCATGGGAATTCGCAATGGGTCTAATGGTACTTGAAATAGATAATTATCACTTGGCATGGTAATCCACATTAAGATAGCTATAAACCAAATGTGTGATTGGACCATGGAATGGATATCTTCCAAGAATTAGTAGTGAGTATGAACAGACACATTTGACATCATGTAGTAGCATGTTTGGCTAACCTTGACTATTAGAATGGAGCTTAAGGGATGGAAAGTATATTTTCATCTTCAACATTTGATATTAATTAATATATTTGTATATCATACTCTTTAATTATGTGCTTCAAATACTAAAAATTGTTTACATCGTTATAAGTTGAAAAATACGTTTTACTCACACCCTATTTGGGCTTCAATTTGGTACACTAGAAGACATTATGGATGAAGATTAGGAGAAGGGAGAGGGTTCTTTCTCTTTGTTTTTTTTTATTTTCTATCTCAGAATAGAGCTTATAGATGGAACTAAGAATGGGATTCAAACTATTTTTTGGATTATTTATTTTCAATTCCATCAATATGTTAGCTGATTTTATAGAATTTATTACCATATTCAGTATAACAAATAATGGTTTATTATGTGGGTTTAGTTTTTGTTTTTTCTCTTTTCTACTGGATTTGATTTATTTTTGATTTTTTTTATCATGTTTCTATTGTTATTTTTATTCATTACCAGATTTTATAGTCTCCCACTATATTTATTAAACATTAACTACAAGTTGGAAGCCATTGGAGTTTTGGGAGGTGTGCTTCAGGTATTTTGGAAACATAACTCGGTTATGTGAGGGATAATACGGCTAGGGACATTGCAATGTGTTATCATATGATGTTTTTTATTTCTTTGTTTTTTGGGGAAGGTAAAAATTAAAATATGACATTTCAATTCCTCGTAATCAGATCATGCATGTTATTAGATAAACCATGTTCTAGGGAAAACACATGGTTCCATCGATGGGATTTTTGTTCAAGAGGATCACTTGTTATAGCTGTGATATTATTTCACCTTGTGTTATACACCTGTTATGATATTTTTTTAATTAAGATATGTCAATAATGGTTTGGAATGGAATGAGGTGTGCACATAGTCATAAGAGTGAGAATTTAGAAAAGTATGTCAACATTAAATATTCATGATAGGATTTGTTATTACACATGAAATTTCCTATCTAATTTTTTCATGAATTTCTGGACCAGATTGAAAAAATATATAATTAATCTTTTATATCATTTTAATTGACTTATTAATCCCATAAATGAAGTGAAAATGTTTGTATGGTTATCTAATGTATTCATGTTCTACTAATTTTATAATGTTATAAAGAATGTGATTTCAGTAATGTGTTTACCCTTTTATATAAATTCCTTTGTGTCATCCTCTAATTTAATTCTAGGAGAGTGTTAATTATAATACACCTCATGTAGTGGAGCTAAAACTTCCAAAAGCACAAAATAATCAAATATAAAATCAAATAATTGATACTTTTCCATGGGTTACATGATCCATGGAGTGGGATATATATCATATTGTTCTATCAATGAAAAATCTTAGGAGGGGGATCAAGTTGTAGATCCCACCCATATTTGATGTGGAGGGAGGCCCTATGAAAAGAGAGTTCTGCATCGATCATATCCATATGATATTTTTTCATTTGGGGATACATATGGATAGTATAATGATGATTTCAACCTACCTATATTCTATGAGGACTAGCCAGTTGCTAGTGGGAAAAAATTAAGATGGAATGAATAAAGAGCATACCTGGAAAGGATTTGAGGAGAAGTTTCTATGTCACTTCTATATAGAGATGCTGATTGATGAGAGGGATCAAGAGCTTATGCACCCAACACAGGGTAGTATGTCTGCAATAGACTAAGTTAGTCATTTTACTAATTTATAATTTTTCTCTTCATCAGTATAAGTAAATGGGATTACTAGGGTATATCACCTCTAGGATGGGATCCAGTTTTAAATCATGTCAGAAGTGAATTTTTTTAACATGAATAATTTCTTTGATGTAATGAATCAAGATCTCTTCATTTAATAGAACTTGAATTAGGACTCAAATGGTGGGAAGGTAGTCTTAATTGGATAATACAGGAGTTCCTCTTTAGGAAACCAGAAATGTTTTTATGATAATCTTCACTAAAATATAGGTTGGAAGAGTATCCAATGGAGTGGGAATCTATCTGAGGACTGCATCTAGGAGAAATTCTATCAGTGTTCCAAGGTTATAAAAAATAAAATTCATTATTCTTTACATATAATAGAGTACTAATATTGTGGTAAGATGATTCTCTTATAGAGGATATGTATGATAACTCAATAATCATGTTTTAGTTATGGATCATGTTAGAAATTATATTCTCAAACGGACTCGACTACCCCTCATCACCTAGGTAGCTGGAGATCCATCGGTTTCTCTAGCTGGGGTAGGTGAATAGCACCCTAATGAAAGGGTGGTAATATCAATAGGAATAATAATCTTAGGGGATTCAATTTAGATCCAAGGTAATATGATAGATTTGTAATCATTCTATGCAATCTACTCATAATGTGTTATATTCTGAACATTTCATTGTTATAGGTAAGGTTTTTATAACATATACTCTTTCATGATTTTTGTTTGATATAGGAGAAAAAATCCATTATTTTTGTTAAATTTTTCAATGGTGTAGGCTGGTATGTGAAAATAATGGATGGATTTATGGCCATCAAAACACTATAATGGGTGTGAACAGAGGGTGTCAATTATTTTAAGGAGTTTTCCCTAGATTTTTGTGGTTATCATTCCCTATAGGATCTTTTTATACTAAAAATGGATGGTTTTATTTTTATTATTGTCAAAGAGTGTATAGTTTTTTACTAGGCTCATATTTACTATTATTAAAGGAGGGTGGACATTCTATCACCATATAGGGAAACTATATCTAGCATGGTTAATAGGATCCTTATTCTACTTATACAAGACCAATTCATCATAGATTGGATTTCCTCTTGACACAAGTAGAAAATCTTATTTTGTATGATTTTGTGTACTCGCATAATACCATTATTTTAGAGGTGGATCACTTTAATGATAAATTTCTTTAATATTTCACCAATTTACCACTAGAATGGGAGGTCGATTTCACTATGAAGATGGTGTCAAGAGAAGAATATGTTTATAATCTACCAAACCAGATATAACCAATGGATATTCAGGAGAACATATAATTTAAGTATATAAAATTTTAGGTATTCATATGTCCCAGAACATCACTATTGGGTAACCCTATTTTATTTTCTAATAAGGTAGATGGAACATTAAATTTATGCATTGATTTCCAGAGCCTGAAACAAATGAAATTCAAGAATCATTATTCCCTTCTCCCTATAAATTATCTTTTTGATCATATAAGAGTTTATCAGATATTATCCATCATTTAATTGAGGTTAGGATATTATAATTTCATGGTGATACCATCTAATATACCCCCATAAAATGTGTTGTAACATTTATCGCTTGTATTAGTTCATAATAATTTTTTTTAATCTATCAAATGACCATAGGTATTAATATAATTCACTAATATGGTCATAAATCTATATCATGATCGGTTTTTTGTGGTTTTAGTTGATAACATATTGGTGTACTCTGAGTCTTGATATTATCATGTCCAACATATTGACATCATCTTGAGTACACTGATAGAGAATTATCTATATGAAAGGATATCTAAATTTCCTTTATGGATTGATAGATTGAACTTCTTGGTCCACATTATCTCTATGTATAGAGTTTTAATGTACTTAGAGAAGGTGATAGCTATGGAATCGTAGGATAAATCCAACAACTCCTTTGATATTTGGATATTTTTGGGTTCGACATGCTATTATCGATTATTCATCCCTGATTTTTCACATCTAGAAGTTCCAATATATGATCCAACCAAGAAAGGGTTGGTTGAAATAATCATCAATCTTTACATTCTCTATATCGAGTAAAGATCATACTGTTTATTGTGAGGCATCAGGAGTTGGGCTCAGAGTATTTCTAAAGTAGTAATATCAAGTTGTTAATTATAACTCTATGAATTTTTTGTTTCATTTCTGTAATCATCCCACTCATGTCCTAGATTTAGGTGTGGTGAAACTTACTTAGATATGATGGTGGTTTTATCGGCTGGGTGAGAGATTCATGGTCTTTGTAGATTATAAGATCCCAAAGTACTCTTTTTCACTGTGGGGCTTAAAACATCAATATATATGGTTGGTCTAGTATAATTATTTTTTAGGCGCTGAGTTAATATATAGTCCTGGAAATGTAAATTTTATTAGTGATGAATTTATTATAAAGATAAATACTCTGGAAATATTGGAATCAAGTTATGAGATGTAGATGATTTCCATTTTTATAGATATACATCTAGATGTTTAGGAATCTCATTGTTGAAAAACATTGACCACGAACGTTTCTATTCCCTCACTTCTAAATCTGGTCTAGAGGAGTTTTCTATCTGATTTTTATAGTTTACCTCAATATGACAGCATATATGGTTGGGTTCCACTATTTTTTTGTTTCCATGAATGCTATGAGGTTCTTCATGTACATTGACATATATGAGTTCCTACAGTCATGCATGAGGTACTGATAAAATAATTCTATTTTCTAAAATGATCGATACATCCTAGATTGATAAATATTTATAATGATCACTATATGAAATACAAGTGGCTATGGACTATGAAAATGAATGTGGGATTTAATATTTAAAATAAGTTTCTTATGATGTTCTTTAATATCTCTCAATAATATGTGGAAACAGAACATTCGTATAAGCTATTATATTATGTGGAGGTTGTAAGACCCATAATTTTATCCCAGTACTTCTCTCATTAAGTTTCTTTAAAGTGACTTTAATTTATATAAAAACTCATTTTTGCAGGTTAAATTGATATTATATAGGTCATTAGGGTCTTAGTGTGCATTAATAGGATAAATCTAGTTCTGTCATGTAGCAATGAAAATTTTTCAGTGCCACTTTCTAGATGGTGGATAAGGTAATTACTTTATAATACTACTAAAAGTCCACCAACTAGCCGGTGAGACCAACCAGTCAGCTGGTGGAATCATGGAATTGTGGTATTTTGACAAAAAAACCCATCGACCATATGGTGGTGTTACTAGATGTTATTATTCAATACTATGCACCATAGACTAGTCGATGGCAGCAAACGACTAGCTAATTGTAGCCAGCAGCAAGCTGGTGGCACTAAACTAGGCCAAAATTGTGAGGGGGTATAATTGTATTTTTCAATATAAACTCCAATTTAACTCCTTAAACCCCAAATTTTTACCCTAAATTAGATTAAAAATATTGAGGTCTCTTTTGTGCTTCCTCAACATCTCTAACATCTTATCTTATTTCCTTGATCCTTGGTTTGATCTGAATGTCCAGAATCAGTACGTCTTGTTTGGAATTGGAGAATTCCTCTAGTTTACCTCCGACATATTCTTCTTATATACATAATGGGATTATTATATTATTGTAAATAAATAATCATGGTTTTTATTTTTGATTTATGTTTTTGGTCATTGGATCATTCTTCATTGTCTTGATGTATGTGGTTGGAAAGATCTTCTTAAGGTCTTCTTTGGTTTCATAATATGTGAAACTTGTGTGATCCGATTATAACACCATGTGCAAGATATATTATAATTATAATTCAATATATTTCTTGAATCCAAATGATTATAACTATATGGATCTCATAATGTCTATTGGTGACTAAGACCCTTGACATTCTGTCACCTTATAGGTATGCTTATCCTCGACCCTGGGTACAAATCTGAATATGTAGTCTTAGTGTTCTTATAATAGAATATTAGAATTGTGGTTTGATCTCCAAATAGGACCTCGTAACCCTAGGGTCTGAAATTGTAAATATATAATTGGATTAATATATGAAATGATTTTTGGGAAAAATGGAATGCCAATTATAATTGTTACAGTTGTTATGTGACTTGGTAACATGATACAAAAATGGAAATTGAATTTTCATTATCATATTAGCATGAAATTTTTAATTGTATTTGAGTAAAATTATCTTATAAATGGGTAACTTAGTCTAATGAAATATATTTCATGATAATTATAAATTGGAACAAGTTAACCAATTTGGAATATAGTTAACATGTTTGGATTTCTATGGAAATTTGGTATGCATTGGCTCATTCTTTCGTTGGATTTATTGAATGAGAAATCATCCCTTTAATGGGATTTTTCAATTGGTATGATGTCCATTGACCAAGTAAGATTACCTACCGTGGGAATTATCAATGGGTATATTGATGCAGGGAATATGTAATTCACCCATGGTGTGTGAATACATCATGGGTCAGTTATGAATACAATTAATGATTGGTCCTTGTCATTGAAATTTGCCTCCACTCAATAATGATTATGTATATAGATATTTGTAATAATTTCATAATAGGATTTTTTAACCCCATGTTTCAATAGGGATCATAATGTTTATTGGGTTTATTTATATGTTCTATATGTAATGTTATTTAATTTTTTTGTATATCATACTTTTGCATACATTATTAATCATACTATATTTTTCTTAACACCATTGGTGGCGGTATACTATGTTTTAATCACATCATATTGAGGATTCAGTTTGGGACACGATAAGACTTCATGGATGGAGGTCTGGATAAGGGAAAGTGTCCCTACATTTGATTGTTTCATTTTTTACTTGGGACTAAATCTTAGATACAAGACCGAGAAAGGGGTTCATAAGGGTTTTAGGAGTCATTATTTCGGATACATTCTTTCTATTGGTTTATATTATGATAGTTAGTCTATTATAAATTATGAAATGTAATAGTTGATTATATTTGTTTGGTCTGGATTTTTATTATTATCTAATCTAGTGGTATTATATTTATTTAATTATCATGTTTTTTCTATGATTTTTAATTAGTACATGAGGGTATTGTCTTCCCACTATATTTTTTCGACCTTCACTTCTAGTTATTGGCCTCTAGTGTCTTGACATGTGTGTTTGAGGTATTATAGTAACCTGACTCAGTCACATGAAAGAGAGATGTTCCAAGGAAATTTAAATATAGAAGTTGAGAAATGTTGAATCCATCAGAGAATATAAAATATTGATGCTGAAATATAGGAGGGTTATAAAGGCATCAAGGAACACTCTACTTGGTTATGGAAAATAGGAATATCATGGAACCCATATGGTAGAGGAAGCTTAATAAATAATCTGGTCATCATCTAGTTTAGGGTAATATATTTTGGAATTTTCATCCTCCCTTATAAAGAAAGATAAGTCTCAATATGATAGACATGTATTATTTTTCAGTTTATTTAACATTTGCTACTTTTGTTTGAGATTTTCTCCATTAATTATTTATAATAATTTTCTAATTATGGAACACTGGAATTAGAGTGGTAAAATCAAAGATATTCAACCCACCCATATTAATGAATTATTTAGTTAATTGTTAACTTTACATAGTTTATTTCTCTATAAATGTTTGATTCCATATCCAATATGATTTTTCCATTAAACCTTTCATTTTAATACCACCTATCTTAGCCTTGAATTTCTCACATAGGCTACTTAAACAATATTCTATTCTGATGTGATGGTGGGTAGTGGGAATTTATTTGGGGGTGATTAAAGAACTTTAATCACTATTATGTGAATGATTAAGAAATTCATTGATTAAATAACTTCTCTTTACAAGTCATAGTTATCAATTGTGGGAGATTAGTTGAGATGTTAATGGATTAAATAGATATATATAGAGAGATATAGAGTTGATGAGATAAATTTAATCATGGTTTAATAGGTGAATGAGGGTAATTTCTATGGTGAGACCACAAATTTAAATCTAAATTCATACAACCTTTTATATTTCATTCTAAAAAACGCACAATAAAACTTTGTAAAAAAATGTAAATACATCAAAAAACACCCTCCTCTGTAGAGACAACTAGACTCCCATGGTTCACTACTTTTTACAGGGGTTAAAAACAATTTGGGAGGCCCATGATAATTTTTTTATAAATAATTATTCTATGATATTTTATATAAAAACTCCATTTATTGTTGATAATTGAATTAGCACTGGTTAAGATCTCTATATAATTTCTCTAGTTTTAAATTGGTCTTAAATATGAAATATTTAAATTTGAAATTCATTCAAATTTTGGCCAATTATATTATATTTGAATATTCCAAAATTATTATATTGAATCAAATCATGAGCAACATCCTATGATATTTTTAACATTGAAGTATAACTATGAATCATCAGTCTTATGTTTCCAAATTTATCTCAAATACTCACATTTTTTAAAGCATAAGAACTCATGTAATATGTATAACATCTTGCATATCATTTTTTGTGAGACACAATATTTTCAAATATTACATAAGTTGTTAAACATTTCATAATTTTCTAGAACTCTCTAGAAAATATTATATATGATCAACACATGTTATATATTTATTCCTTTTCTAATTTTCCACCATATCCTTAACATACCATCTTACACATCTTGTATCACATATTACATATCAGTTACTTTTCGAATTTTTCTTCCTCATCTCATAGGGGAATCTTATGGATTACTTTCATTTCTTATGTGTCTAATTCATTTATTAATTGTCACTATCTCGACCAAACACATAGCATGTATCCCCTAATTAGGTAGATTTCAAAAAACCTACAATACCAGAATTCAAAAATTAAATTCCAATAGTCTCAAACCATCTAAATAAATTTCAATCCTACTCAATTATTAATAATCCTCCTTCAAAATCTTCACACTCATGTTTGAAAACAAATTATACCGTCAATAACTATTCCATTGGGATATTTACACCCACAATTCATTAATTTCACTAATAATTATATTTTTATATTTTTTGAAATATGTTTTAAAAAAAGATATTTAGTGGTCATTTATTGGTTTTAAATTTTTTAATAAAATTAAAACAAAAAAGGAAAATAAAATCACATGCACAAAGAGTTAGCAAGAAGTGTGAATAGTAATTATATAAATTATAATGTCTTTCATCATCATTTCAACTTATTTTAAATCATACCTCAATAAGTTCATTGAATATGATTCATTTACTCACATATGACTATTTCTAATTTAAGGACATATAAGTTTACTCAAGCATACTTCAATACACTTTTCCCAAATTTATCTTCCATAGAGAGTGGGTAATAATACTCCTTGACTTTGAGAGTGAACTCACAAGAAATCCAAGATCCAATGATGTAATTACATTTAACTTTTCAACTCAATCACCTACCTAGGTACAGTGAGTTAACCAATTATTAGGATAATTTAGTGTTCAAAATTGTGACAAATCAATGAAATGTTGATGGGAAGTGGAATAATGATCACCTCCACCTCTTATTACCAACTCATTACTACAATAATTGGGATAAATTTATAAATTATAGACATGCACCGTGACTCCCCATTAAATCGCCCATAAATGGTTATAACTTCACTATCTTGAAGGTTGGGATCACTTGAACATTAAAGTGAGGATGATAAAAAAAGAATGTAGAGAATGAAGAACAGAATAATATTATAAAATTATAAATAGTTTAAAATATAATTTTATTTCAATGTACATAAAAAGAATGAAATATTGATCAAAAATAAAATAATCCTCAAGAACCCCTAATAGTGGGATTAAAAAAGGACTAAAAATAATCTCCTCCAACTCATTTTTAAAATAATATACCCAAAACAATTTCTAAAAAACCTAAATATTTGAAAGAAATAAACATATATACCGGATTTCATTAATGAATTCTGTTTAACCTATCAGTACCTTAACATCATATTCTTTCCGATCGAAAAATATCTAATCTTCTCTATTAGACCATGAATTATTACTTTGAAAGTAGTGGAATTAAATTTCTTGGTATGTGGAATTTTTATTGCATATATGTTTCATCAATTTTTTATATTAGTAATTAGTATTATTTATCTCTACAAGGGCTACAAAATATGTTTATTAACCTAAATCAATGTATTTTATGAAGGTTATATTTTGGATTTTGGGTGAAATGAGTCTGTTAGGATTTGGCCAAAACATTACCTCAAGATATTCATTAAGATTATTTCTAGAAGTTGAGGGATGATTTTTGTAATGATGAAAATTATTATATTGTAATCCAGGGCAGTGAGTAATTGAATATACTTGAAATGAAATATATATATTTACATATTAATATTTTGTTAATTTTGGAAAGGCTCCATGTATTAGTTTCATTATGTGAATTTTTCCATGGTTGGAGATAAAAGTGATAGTGTTTAAATTGGTTCCAATATTTTCCTGATATTGATGATGTTGGTTATAGGTTACATATAAACTGGATAAATTTGTATAGAGGAGTTCAATCTTATATATTATCTTCTAAGCTTCATATATGGGAATTATAATATGAAGGACACTGGTGAATATGGTCAGTGTGGTGATGTTAGTACTAAGAGTTTAGGTCTTCAATGAAAGTAGATTAGGTGAAAAGGGGATCTACCGGTTTGGGTGGGCGAAAATATTGATCGGTCGAAAGAGTGTTGGGCTAGTTTGAAGGGATTAAACTAGGATGATTGGGATTAAATTTTAGATAGGTGGTATTAATTATTTTAAATCATTCTTCATAATAAAAAAATTTATACAAGTGGAGTTTTAACTTTACTCAAAAAAAAAATACATTTCACATCAATAAAAAAACATCAATATATTTTTTTACACTAAAATAAACTGAAATAATACATTTTTAAAATTTATTCTGAAAAAATAATAATGACACGTAAAATTTCCAATTTCTTATAATAATAGGGGGATATGATCAATAAATTTAGAAATATAAATTATTAATTTTAGTGATTAATCACATGTATTCTTTTTTTACTTATTTATGTGCCTTCTCTTGAAGGGAATTTTAAAATGTAACATCATGTTACTTGAGTATATTACTTTTTGTTTTCATTTTAGACTACTATTTTTATTTTTTTAAATAAGTATAATTTTTATATTACCTGATGGAATCTAATTGGGATTTAGTTCACACACTATATACACACCTTCATGTGTGTGTGTCCCTATATTCACCTAGTTTATTTTTTAGGTATGAATGTTGATCATGTTTTCTATGGGTAGACCATGGATTGTGCTCAAGACTATTAAAGTGGTTACATATTGAGGAAATTCTGTTGTATATAGAAATTTTTATACTTTTATTTTCTTTTAGTTGTGTCGGATTATGTATAGAATTCATTTTATAGGATATTTATTCAATGAATTTTTATATATGAAACCATGAATATATCGTAAAATGTTATAGTTGGTTTATCTCGGTAATTATTTATATAAATGTAAATGGTATATCATTTATATTCGCAACATGATATGCTTGATACTTATTTTCAACCCATGGAAATCATGAATTCACTTTGGGGATGATGTAATTTTTGTTCAGGTATTATGGCCACATATCTAGGCTTGTATATTACAAAATTGAATTTTGGAAGGGGTTTTTAATTGGTATACTGGTAGAATAATCATAACATTGCAATTAATCAATTAACGTAGTGGATCAACCTATTTATAGTGGAAACTCAAGTTACCATCAGATTTTTAGGACAATCTTGTGTCTTTCAACCCTTAAACATGTTTCCTCTTCACTTATTTTCTTATGGTAAGGTTTCTTATTATTTATTTTTCAATAAAAGTTATTATTCTGTTTAGTTTTATAAATTATCTAATGTTTCAAATTAATTAGATAGATTTTATACACATTTATTATACACTCTAAATAGTTATTAGTAGTGATTTAATTAAATGTAGCATCATTTACTATCTTTTTATATACCAATATATTTAATTATTTGATATTGTTGAATGATTTCTAGATTCATTTATTGATTAGTTGATGCATGTACTTAGTAATATATTTTTTTTTTTAATTTTTTTTGGTATTATAAAATTTTAAATTTTTTATTTCTCATGAAAATGTAGTCTTTAGTAATATAATTAAAATGGTTTTCATAATTATAATAAAAGATTTTTATCTAGGTTTAAAAAGTAAATAAGGTCCATAAATGTTGTTTTTTGAAACTTTCATGGTATGTAGATCATGATTTCTTCCTTACTATAATGTTTTTGAAATGGGCCTAGAGTTTTGAATAGGTTTCAAATAAAAATTTTATATGAAATTGATTTCAAATTGAAATCAATTATAAGGATTTGAATTGGTATTGTGAATTCAACATGGAGACATATGAATTATTCAATTATTGTTCATTCAAATTTACAAAAAGTAAAAAATTTCATTATACATTGTGACCTAAAGAAATTATTTTATCTTTTGTCTTATATTATTTTAAATTTATGATATTATTTTTATCATAATTCATAGATATATATTTTTTGGAATGTGATTATTTATGATTATTTGGTTCCTTTTTTTAAGAAGATATAAAATGGGATGGGGTTTACATAAATTTAAGGGTCACTAAATATGTTTCATAGGAAATTTAAAAGTTTATTTCAGTCACAATCTAATTAGAAGTGGGTTATTAGTTAACATTGTAAATTTTTTTGTTTTATTATTAATAGTTGGGAATGTATATAATTTACCTTAGTATATTTTTTTTCAATGTATCTATGGTTGATTAGAAATAGGGGTGTGTTTCAATTATGAGGTAAATTCATTAAAGTTTTTTTTCTTGAAATAATTCATCTTAGCTAGGTTTCTTTATATATATTATTGTTTTAAAAAAATATTGTGTAAAAAAATATTAAAGTTATTTACTTTTATAACTAACTAGAAGTTTAAAAGATTAATGGTTTTTTAAAACTATCTTATATAATATTTTTCTAAAACTGAAGGGGGTATCTGAATTAAATATATGGTATTTTCAAATGATTGGTGGTTTTCTATTCAGGTAAATTCTAAAACCATTTAGTGCATAATTCGGGGTGTGTAAAGTTCATTGAATTTTTATTTTTTTCCTTTCGATATTATATTTAAAACTTTCTCTTTTTTGGGAGGTTTTTTAGAATGGATATTTTAATTTTTATGTTTAATATTGATTGTAATGTGAATTATTAAGTTATTTATAACGTTCTAATTTATATGTAATCCTAAAAAATCATTTCCTTGGTGTGTATCTATGTTTTCTGTTGAGTACGCGTTGTGTGTGTATATACATACATATATATATTTTTTTTATTTTTCTAGGTTCTTTTGAGGATTTAATTCTTCAAATATAATGGAGACTTAAATTTATTACATTAATGTTTCTTAACGTATAAATTTATGTTCTTGATAAGTGTTTTGAGTTGTTTATTCATTGTTATATTTTATTCAAATCTTGTCTATTATAAAATAAGAATAAAAATATAAAATAATGTCTATTTTAAATATTCTAATTTGGATTAATTTCTTGTAAATGTAAAAAATATTATGACTTTTAAAATGAAACATGAAATTTTATGGATAGAAACTTATAGTTTGAATTATTTATTGGTTTTTTTAGTAGAACTATAGTAAGAATAAAATATTTAAAGGGTTTTTTCAAACTTCTGTTTATGGTTTCTTTTGAATTCTTTATAAATAGATACACATTTAATTTAGTTGTGTGAAATGTGTTTGGAAGGTCATTGGATTAAATTCATAAGGCCTTCATTGGTTGTGTTTCAATCCTTCTTATTATTCTATGTTGGTTTTATTTTATATTTTAGCGACCCCAACCCTAGAAGCCTGATGTTATTTCCTACTAACATTATACTAGAATAATAATCATTGAAACATGTCCTAAAGGACTGATTTGTTTTCTATATTTGGTAAACTATATACATACATGATAATTACAGTAAATTTGAATGCACAAATTACAATATAATTTTTTTCTTTTGAGAATAAATTTATTTCATTTAGCATATCCATACTTATTATTCATAGAAAACATCATGGAATTATGGGGAAAATAAAATAAAATAATGGTGATATTAAATGATCAGTAGTGGATAAGTATAGAATAATTATTTATAAATATATAATTATAGTCAACATGGAAAGGTAAATAACTTAACACACGTGAAATTTACTCAATAAAATGTGATGTAAGTACATAAATAATATGGAATGATAAATAAATAAATACACATTCCATTTAAATAACATAAATATAATGATAAGATAATGAAGAATAAATATGGAAATATATGTAACCAAAAACATATTCCATTAAATTAGTAAACTATCAATCAAATGCATCCATATATTTTTTTCGTCATAAAAATTTTAGGGATAATAATAACTGAATTATGAATTCATGAAATTCTTAATTATGGAATGTCATATTTCATAATAAAATGATACCTTTACCAAAAATATCTATACTCAAGATATTTCAAAATTTATTGGGTATAAACCAATTATGTTTGGAAAACCCTATCACTACTATAATGATTTATCCTTAAGAAAGTATAGAACACGCTGGTGACAAACATGAAAGGTTTGTCCAACTGATTTTAACTCATGATACTACTGATGTATCGATGGGATTACTATAAATGGTCCCCAATCCATTTAATAACAATTTATATTATTCCTCATATATATAATAATCAATTTAACTCATAAACAATGTTTTTTATCATTATTTATCCATATTGAGTAAAGGATACATATTTATCAATATTTCTACAGTTAATCAAATAACTTTCATGGTAATAACCGTATAAAAAAGATATTTGGATAAGTTAATAGTAATATAAATTGAACAAGAATATCTATATATTTTAGGAATTTAATTTTTTATGAAAAATAAATTCAAAAAATATTATTTTAATAGAAGCTAACAATCACAAATGAATGATAGATTGCACAATAACTTTTACTATTTGGTAATTTTCAAGTCAAAAATCCTATGACGAAATAAATCAAATTGAAACTTAAAATACAATGAATAATGAATTATTCATGATATTAATTTTCACTATTTTATTATATACACCACATAATATTGAATTGGTTCATAATAATAATTCAGTCTCAAAGGAATATAAATTGAGATGAAATCCCTTACCTTATGATTCATTTTCATTGAACGTTTATTAAACATATATTTAATGGTTTTGATAATTTTATTAACTTATAAAATACCCATATTAATATTTATTATAACATATATAATCCCTTAATAACATATTATTACCCATTCATTAATAATCATTCATTATTTTCAATGTCTTGAGTAATAACTGGTTTCTTTTTCGAGTACGTTTTGATTGTAATTTTTTATTCTTCTTACTTATATTATTATTTAATCATCTATAGAATGTAAAAAATTATTTATATTTCATATATATTCATTATATATGTATTTTTATTAATTTATGAAATATTTTGATATGAAATTCTATACACCCTTCATGGAGACGGTAAGTTGTATGTACGAATCAAAGTTGTTTCCATTTTCTTCTCATTTTAAAATAAATAAAGGTAAATGATATGTATATATTTTATAATTATTGTATAATTTCTATTTCATATATGTAAAATATTTTTACTAACACGATCCTTAATAAATTCCATATATATCTTTAATGAATCACATCATTTTTCGAGGTAGTAGTCTGCCACACACGCGAACAACGTTTTCATATTCCAAAAAAATAAATAATGAAGGTATTTGTGTTATATAATAATAATATAAACCTATATACATCATAAATATCATATTAATTATTTATAAAAATTATTTTTATCATTATTACCTGCCCTAATAGGTGGTAATACCAAAACAAATGACATTGGTTCACGATGCGATAGTCTGTCGTACACATAAACGTTGATTTTGTTACCCATCTGATGGAAGTGTGTGAAGTTATAGGTAAAAACATTAACATAAAACAAATAATTATATTTAATATAATGATTTTAATTTATAATCGTAACATAAAAATAATTTATGTAGGTGGATAATTAAATAAAATACAAACACTTTTAGAAGAACATTACCCCTTCATCAGGTGTCCTCTTTAGGTTTACACTAAAAACATGAATTGTTTGATTTAATTACAAAATAAGTATTCTAGGATGATTTTATGGATGTTGGGAAGTTATTTGGGGAAAACATGTTCGATTCAAATGGCATCATATGAGTGAATAAGTGGGGGGATCAAGGAACTTTTATAGTTTCGGAAGAGTGGAAATCTTGTAAATACTCAAAAGTATTCACTATTGGGAGGTCTCCCTTACCTCATGTTCCTATAGACTTGAAAAAAATAATGGATGTTAGGGAAATTATTATCAATAAAAACCTCCAATAAATAAAAATAAACACATTTTTATCATTTTGTTCCTAAACATTGATGTTTCCCTAATTGTGCAATTTTGGTTTTTATTAAGGTAACTAATTTTCTAACCAAGGTAATTTATCCATGAAGAATAATTTAAATTTATTTTTATTAGATAATTTTGGCCCAATAATTATATATATTATACCTAATTTATAAAATAAAAAACCCATGTGAGTTGGAAATTTATTTTAGTAGAAACGCATGTAATGTGTAAAAACATATATTTAACCCTAAGTGTGCTAACAATGTTTTTACTATTTAGGCGAAAACAAGTTCATTAGAAAATATATATTGGTACATTAATGGGTAATATTTTATATTTATTAACATTTAAAATTCACTTGTTATAGGATAGTATTTTTATTAATTATAAATCAAATAATAAAATTAAATTAATTTTAAATTTAAATTATTGTCAATTTTAACATTATTTATTTAATTTACATTGAAAAATATCAAGACAATAATATAATATGAATATATAAAGTTAAAAAAATTAACATGATGTATTCATATAAATAATTAATTTAAGTCAAAAATTCGTTCAATTCAATTCACTTTTAATGTATTTAATAACATTTATTTTAGTAAATTATTATCAAAATAATTACCACATTTGAATTTTTTAAGCATTTTCAGTGACCAATTCATATTTAAAAATTAATGAAAATTTATCATGATTAATTGACTAGTTTATCATTCCAAATGATATATATATTTATCCTAAAATAGTTTATTTTTCACCTATCACAAATCTTTATAAAATTTAAAATAATTGAATGAATATTTCTGTCTTTTTTTACGTAACTAATTATATCAGTCACTTTCACAAATAAGTATCCAAAGAATCATATATTTAACTCCAAAATTCCTAATACATTAAATATGTCCATAAATTCTATTTTGGACATTTTTTGGTTATTTTAAACCTTATATACTATATTTAACCACTAAGTAAGTTTGTTTTCTCTTTAAACATTGTAATTAATTCAAACTATTTTCACTAATAATTTAGGTAAAAATTTTGTTGACCTCATTAGAAATTATAAATTATTATGATTCCTAATAAATAATCTATTTTTCCCAATTCAACTCACATAAATGGAAGAATGTAATTTAAAATTAATCTCATAGAGGTTATGAGAATGAAGGTTTTTAAAGAGAAAATTTTCAAAAAAAATAATTTTTTTTATATCTAAATTTGATATAAAAATAATTTCAAAAACCCAAATTAGATTAATAGATATAAAATTTATCCAAATTTACTTTAAAAGGAATAATTAGTTTCATTTATCATAAATATTTGATTGATCAATTTAAAGTTAAGAGGCCCAAAACTATAAATATGTGGTGGTCAAAAAGGTAATTAGTTCATCAGAAATGAATGTATTGGGATAAATTTTTTGTTTCAATACCCTTCCCTTAAAGATGAGGAATTATTTTAATATTTCATAATATATGGAAATTTACTTTTATAATAAGAATGATTTCATTTTTTGGTTATGATTCGATCAATTTTCATTTCATCCCTTACTTAGAGGAATGAATATACAAATATTAATTTCGATATATGAAGCAATAAATTTACCCTTTAACAAATCATATGATCTATAAAATTGTAACATTATATTACTCCCATATTTACTAGATCAAAAATGGTTAGAAAAGGTTATATAATAACAACTGATATTCAAATTAATCCATTCCATAAATAGTTGTCCTCAAAACACAACAAAAATATTTATGAACAAATTTATAAAGAAGTTTAATATATAAATTTTATTTTCTATACAAAATAATGTGGTTCTCAATCATCACATACCAAACATGTGAATACCTTCATTATTTATTCTCTTAACACATGATAATATCTTGAATCACTACAAAACCATATTGAAGAAATTAATTCATTTTTATTACTTATGTAAAACATAGGTTATTAGATATATTCCTTAAATCCAAAAATGTTGAAGACTCGATAAATGATAGAATAACCACTTTTCAGTAAATCATTAATTAGTTCCAAGTTAGTCAGAAATATCCAATTTACATAATCTATATCAATCATCTATTTATCCCAATATCAATACCTCAATATCATGAACTTGTTAATGGTTATGATTTCATTAATCATGTGTTTCCCAAGAAGTTCAACTTTTCATTGAATAATTTTTTGCATGGTCATCAATACTATTCAACATACATTTTCAAATACTTTGTGAAAAATTACTTTAGTTTAATCATTATATATTTTATAATTCATATAACCAATATATAATTAAGACCAAAATTACATTATTCTTGAATCCAAACACATGCATATCAATCATTACTCTTAATCTATGGTAATAGCATAATCTTGGAAATGATCCATTAGCTTATTCTAATGTATATTATCTATATTCTTAGGGAATTCATTTTTATAGTACCTTATATCTCTATAGTTGAATCATTTCACTTTAAAACCCATTTTCATTCCCTTGAAATTAGAAACATGGTTTCCACTCTCTTCACACACATTCCAAAGACCTAATACATATAAGCAAGTAAAAATGTGTTTCTTTCCATAATTATCACATGTTGAAATAATACTTCTTTCCATTATTACCTTTATCCATAGTTTTACTATTTTTCCTCTTCTTCTCATGATTCCCTCTAAATCCATAATAATTATATAACTTTATCAATATATTATTATAAAATGACACTCTGTCCTAAAATAATAAAAACATTTGGGATACTATTTCACATCAAAATATTATATCAATATAATAAAATACATTATCATTATTCCTTTTTTGTTCACATGAATTGTAAGGTTCTCATTCGTTCATCAAGGTGACATTTCTAAAGGAATACACAAACTATATTAGTTAATATCATTATGAAACATAATGTATAATCCCAAAACAAGTGAAATACTTAACATAAATTGAATAAATTTACACATAGCTGATCTCATGATCATAAATAGGGATCCTTTTGGAAATTATTCTACACATATACTCAAATTATTTGTTAGGTTTGTGTTTCCTAATCAATGTTTTTTTAAATATAGTTCCCATGGTTTATATTAAACATCCTCTAATACTTATTATCACAACACCACACACAAAAGCTCATATCTTGTTCTTACTACCATTACTATAGCATAAGGTACAAGGAAATGTATCCTGAAAGACCAATCAGTTTAGTAGCCTTGGCTAACTAGACAAAAACATGAACTGACACTAAATTTTAATAAAAAACACAAAATAATTTTTTCCTTCTGAGAATAAATTTATTCTATTTTGTATATCGCTACATATCAGTCATAGTAAACTTCACGGAATATTGGGGAAATGAATGAAAATAAGGGAGATAAAAAATGATCTATATGGGTTAATTATAGTATAATAAATCATTAAACAATAAGAATAATCATTAAGGAAAGGTATATAACTGACCATGTATGCCATGTAATCAATAAACTGACAAGGAACTGCATAAATAATATGGAATGGAAAATACCTAAAAACACATTTCATTTAAATAAAATAAATATCTTGATAATATAAGGAAGAATCAACATATATAGTTAAGTAACTGAAAACACATTCCATTAAATGAATAAAGTGAGAATGAAATTCATTAATATACTTTTTCGCAGTGAAAATCATATGTATAATAATAATAGAATTATAACTGTAGGCAATGATTAATTATTGGATGTATTATTTCCCCAAAACATGAAACATTTACCATAAAGACCTATCCTTGACGCATTTTAAAAAAAAACAGGTATAAAAAAATTCAATTTGGACAAATATATCTCTATAATCAAGATATATCTTCAAGATAGTTTATAAGAAACTAGTTACAAACTTTTAGGGTTTGTCCAACTAATTTTGTCACATGAGACTATATATGCATTAAATTAAGTACTTTAAATTGTCTCCAAAACATGTCATACCTCTCTAAATAATTCCTGATATATCTAATAATTATTTTAACTCATAAACAATGTTCCTTATCATATAGTATTCATATTGAGTAAAGGATACAAATTTATCAATGATTCCCCAATTAATCAAGCAACATTGAATGTAAAAACCTTATATAAGAAATTTATACTATTGAGTCAATAATCATATTTATTTCACAATAAATATTATATTTAAGTCCAATGTATTTCCAAATGAAAAATTATTACAATAAAGTGATTGTATTAAGATGAAGTTAAAAATCATAAAAGAAACTGAGATTACACAATAACTTCTTCCATTTGGTAATTTTCAATTAAAAACCCCTTGGTTGAAATAATTCAAATTGAATAATAAGATAGCATTAATAATTAATTATTTAATATATTACATTTCAATTTTGAATTATATAAACCACATAAAATTTTATTGGTTCCTAATAACAATTTAGTATCATTTGAAGGTAAATTGAGACGAAATCCCTTGCCTTACACTTCTATTTGATTTTATTCTCTGTAAAATAATTTATAATGTTTATAATCATGTTATTAAATTATATTCTAAACATATTAATATTTATGATATCTCATATGACCCTTTTATAACATATTACTTCTCGTTCATTGATAATTTTTCTTTATTATCAACATTTGGGTTAATAACTCCTTTTTTAGAATGTTTTGAGTTGTTATTTTTTATTCCCATTAATTAAATTATTATTTCATCATCTATATAATTTAATCAAAAAATTATTTTCATATATATTCATTATATAGTTTTTTAGAGTAATCCATAATAGATTGTGATAAGAAAGGAAATACACCAATCATATAGATAGTAGGGAGTACGTACGCAAGAATGTTGTTTCCATTTTCATATCACTTTGAATGAAGGAAACATAAATGAAATATATATATATATATATATGAATACAAGTATCATTTATATTTAATATATATCACATATTAATATCAAACCCTAAATAAATTACATGTAAAGTGTCAATAAATCACATCACATCGCAAGGCAACAATCCATCGTTCACCCGAATGACGTTATCATATTCTAAAAAAATTAAAATAATAAAGGAATATCTTTTTTATAATAATTATATATTAATAAATACATCATAAATATAATAAATATAATAAATAAATGGTATTTCCATCATTATTCATGTCCTTGATATAAGGTAATGGAAAAACTAACAACAGTAGTTCGTGAGGTGGGAGTCTGTCGTACACAAAAATGATGATTTCGTAGCTCATATAAAGAACCGGAACTTCCATGGAAAATAATTTCTTAAATACATGGGAATGTTATGAGTCCATGAAATTTGACGATGCATGATTCTGAGGCCCGGTGAGCCCGGAATCAATTTCGGAAGTTTTGTTCAGGTACGTTCAATAAATGTACAAGTGGGTTTTTTATAACTTTTGAACTGGTGCTCGGAATTGAAATCTGAGGGCATCGTCGAACTAGCAGCACCATTATTCTCTTATGAAGAATTTCACCTCGATGGTAGTTGGTCGAGAATAAAAGATTTTTTATGGGTTTTTAGAGAAATATTTTAATAAGAATAATGTTTGAGGATTTATTTTAATTTGTTGGTTAAAATACCCACATGAAAGTTGGAGATGGTACCACCACACCTTAACCTCCCATAATAGGTTATGGTGATGGGGCCCACCCAAACCTAACCTCTTATGAAAGGTTACGATGTGAAGACCAAACGGGACTAAACCTTCCTATTAATGAGGGAGAGGAAAACCTCTCAACTCCCCTCATTAATGAGGGAGTGTCTCTCCACACTCCCCACCTTTATTGTTTCCAACTCCCATAACTCAATTTTTTCAAAATCCTCCACATTAATTTAGGGGATCCAAGTTAATTAATTCACCCATTTTGGATTTTGTGCCAAAAAATTAAGTAATAGATTAACATAATCAATTATTTGTCTTGGCATATTCATTTTGCTGGAAACTTTGGAGAAGAGAGAGCTTGGGGAGAAAAAGCTCTCGTCAACAAAGAACGAAGAAAGCGTTCTTCCAACGAAGAATGCCGGCAACAAACTCCTTCGACCTTCATAATCGGATCCTACTGACGTGGAACATCTTCAACTAGACTTCCCTCCGAATTGTCATCAACAATCTGACACACGAGCTTGGGATTTGTAGTGTGCAGCGGACGTGACAAACGACGATGACCTTCATCTTCTACCCATATCTTCATCGATGATCAACGAACAAAGGTAGGGGGTTTATTTGTGTAATATTACATTCCTTATTTTTTTCTTCAATTGAAAAGAATCTTTACGGTGGTTGTAAAAAAATTGAAGTTCATCTGTCTTCTTACTTGATGAGCCAGATGTTACCACCCAAAACGTGGAGGGTGCGAGCCAAACCAACGTGGCCCGACCCCTCTATCGTTCTTGTTTATGGTGATCTTCGGCATGGTGACAAAGCAATGAGGCGACGAAGGTATTAAAGACAAAGGTCACGCTACTCGTGGCCTCTATGATCTGCACCGCCTCTGTGGCGTCCCGCACCGCCACCGGCCGAAACTACCCTGCCCGGCCACCCACCTTCCGGCTTGCCCTGCTGCCGGCCCACCTAGCTGCGACCAGCTCGGCCCACCTTTCAGCCTCACCACGCCCTGCCTGATCGCCCACCGGCTAGCCTCTCTATTCCTTGCTCATCTACCCGTCAGCCCGCCTACCGGCCTAGCCGCGCCCTAACTGGTCACCTACCAGCCTGCATGCCTGCCTTCTGTGCGCTCGGTCGAACCTTGCCGGCCCGCACCCCCCGTGCACCCAATGCCGCCCAAGCTGCACCCCTCGTGGAACTGGCTGAATCAATCTCGGTCATCCATTCGAGAGGCCATGTCGCGCCCCATGCGCGTCTGGCCGAGATGGCCTTTTGTGCCCCTCGTGGCGCCTCCGGGCCAAACCACCCTTACACCGACGCATGGCTGCTCTGCGCCCTCGCGACCAGTTCACGCCCCTGCACTACTAGCGGCCTTTGTATCCTACTGGGATGGGCCCAACAGGCTGGGTCGAACCCAATGGGTCATCCCAGACTATGTTGGGCCGGGTCAGACCAGACCCAGGCCCGCTGTGACCCCCCCTTTACATTCTTTTGGCCATATCTTTGGCACTGGACGTCTGTTTGACGAACCGTCAGCAGCACTGGTAATCTTGGAGTTGGACTCTACCTTTGAGTATATGCAATTAAATTTTGGGGTATAGTTGAGTTACGGTTTGGTTGGATCCTTAATGAATCCAATTGGGCCACCTGATACTAAAACGCTGATAACTAAAAGACCGAAATTTTGATTGACGTGTCTTCTATTGCATTAAGACCCCTATAACATGGCGGACCTTTGGGATACTTCCTCGTTGTATTTCATGGAATTTGATGTATAGAAACTTTTCTTGAAGCGGATCCTCCCGAAATCAAGAAAGCTTTGTGCAGAACCCTGAGGCTGGCTGTTCTATCACGGTTGTTCTTGGATCATGTGTGGGTTCGATAGCACCGATGACAGTTCCTAGATATTGTGTGGGTTTGATAGCTCTTACTACTGTTCTTGGATCCTGTGTTGGTTTGATAGCACTGACAACTGTTCTTGGATCCTATGTGGGTTCGACTGCTCTGTTTACTATTCTTAGATCATGTGTGGGTTCGACAGTTCTGATTTCTGTTCCTAGATCCTGTGTGGGTTTGATAGAATAGTTGATTTAGTGGCTACATCTAATCACCTCTAACACTCTACGTGATTTGTATACTAGTATGAGCTGAGTCAGTAACTTTTGGGTTTACCTCATGATTGAGATGGGTTACTTGATAACATTGGTATATATATGGGCATATACCAAAGTAATGGTTATTCAATGATTTCATACTATGTGGTTTATACATGGTGGATTTTAAGAGACCACGAGGTTCTTGGGTTCCCTAATGAGTTTCGTTATACTCATGCCTACAAGGGCTATGCCCGAACCTCATTGTATTAGATGTAGCTGATAGACAGTGCTGACTGAGGCTGAGAGTACTAGGACTGGATGGTACACAGAGGTGGACCATACGATGTGTCGGTACATGGAGGAGACTGACAAACATGGATTACAGAGAAGGATATCTGTACCTACCCTTTAGGTAGGATCTATGGTGGACAATCCAGGAGCTATTTATCACCTTTCATTTATTTTTTCATTTTCAGTTGTAATTGTACTTTACATTTGGGCTTGTATTTCCGGACACTTAACTTTTCAGCTCTCTTTTGTTATATAGTTTACCTAGTGTTTTGTATCTAGTTGTGTGCATTTTTGTGTTTTTTATTATATATAAAGGCAATTCCCTCCATGTTTTTGGGAATTACACCATTGGTGCTAGTCACCATCCCCTGGTTTATGGAAGGCGAGCTTGGGGTAGTCATGACACGGGCCCCGGGGGATGGGTCCTGACAAATTTGTATTAGAGAAGTCAGTTCTATCAAAGAACTTAGGACTCTGATATTTTCTGTGAAGAAATGGTTCTTATGGTACTGAGTGTGGTTTTCAATTTACGGAGTCCAGTTTTGCTATCGCGGACGACGTATCCATACACTTGGACCCTGACTTCTAACTTCCGACTCAGTGCCTGAAAACACTGATTGTGTGTGTGTTTTGAAGAGGTTTATTTGTGATCTATTTTTTTCATCTCACCAAGTATAACTTTTTGACCATGGTGCACCTATTTATTTTCAAGATTCCTCCACGTAGTGAGCCAATCAGGGTTCTGATATTTGTACGAGATGGTAGCCCACCGAGCAACGAGGCCTCGGTGAAGGTCCCTTTTATAGCAGAGGCACTAGTGGTACCATTGCCCGTTGGGCCACCAATGACACCATCCCCAGCAGCAGATGATGCATGCTTCTTGAGCGTGTTGCACGATTTCCAGTGCGAGAGGCCACCCAGGTTTAGGGGTGAGATAGACCCGTAGGAAACTGAGGATTGGATGGAGGTTGTAGTGAGAGTCTTCAGACTGGTAGAGACACCAGCAGACCTTATGGTGATCCTTGCCGTGAGTCTCCTTTGGGAATCAGCATGAAGATGGTGGAGCCTGATGCTCCAGGGGCATGAAGAGGCCACACTTCTCTGGGAAGACTTTGAGAGCCTCTTTCGGCAGAGTTTTTCCCAACCAACCTATGTGCAATGCGGATACAGGAGCTACTGCATCTATAGAAGGGTAGCATGATGGTGACATAGTACTCAGTGAGGTTCACCATCCTCTCATGCTACTCCACAGATATGGTGCGGGACCAATTATTTAGGTCTTGGACCTTCAACCAGGGGATCAGGCGAGAGATATTGGCTTCAATGATCTCCCTCAGCATCCCGATGTAGGTGGGGTGTTGGAGAAAACCCTCCTAGTTGAGAGTTTCCTTGCTGAGCAGTCACCAGTAGCGAGACGCGCCACCGGGCATCACGTAGCGAACTATTCTATAGCTGGTATTAGACAGATGTCATAGAGGTCCAAGCGGACCATACCATCCAGTGGACGGCCTCAGGACTCAGGTTCGGTTGTGAGAGGCACACGATACAAATCCAATAATTCAAGGAATATGCAATGTTTCACATGCGGTGGGTAGGGTCACATGGCTCGTGACTATCTGACCCGCTGTTTGGATGATCAGCAGATAGTTGAGGGACCTCCCCGGCAGAGGTAGAGGTTCAATTGAGGTGGTCTTCAGGGAGAAGGTGGATGTGGCAGAGGATCTGGCCATGCAACTAGTGGTAGACAATGTTTTGAGATGTTACCACCACCAACACAAGGAGGTCCACCCCGACCACATGGAGCAAGTGGACAGGTGAGACCTCAGGTCAAGGTAGCTGAGTCTTATGATCACAGGGTTTCGGTGATGATTCGAGTTACGATTTATGTCTACTCCACTATAACTGTAGTTCTTATAGACACAGGTGTTAGTCACTCTTTCATTGCTACTACCCTCTTTCAGATCTCAGAGATTTCGATGGAGCCGTTGGCTCGATCCTTACTGCTAGAAACTCCTAAGGGAGTAGATTCGACGATTATGCACTCGTGCGGGCAGGGTGAGATTACTCTATGGGGTGAGAGATTCGGCTGGGATCTCCAAGTAGCGGCGTCTAGGCCTTACAACATTATCTTGGGTATGGACTAGTTATCAACAGTCCATGCTCATATCTGCTGTATTCGGAAAAAATTGAGGTGTCTCCGCATGGATGGGACTAGATTTACCTTCACCGGTGATAAGGGAGCCTTTGCAGCGTAGGATCGACTTGCCCAGAGGAGAGTACAGTCAATCACTCATCATTTGGCATTCCATACCCTCAATGCAGTTGATGTGGAGAGTCTGACCTATTCTATAGTGGTGGACTAGTATATGGATACATTCCCTAATGATGTGCTAGTTATACCTCCACACAGAGAGGTGGAGTTCTTTATTGACTTATACCCTACGATTGTACTGATATATTCACTAGCATATCGGATGGCTCCCGCGGAGCTTCGTGAACTGTGGGTACAACTAGAGTACTTGTAGGAGATGGGATTCATCCGGCCCAGTGTTTCTCCTTGGGCAGCCTTGATTTTGTTTTCCAAGAAGGTATATAAGAGATTGAGGGTTTTTGTTGACTATCTTCACCTGAACCAGGTGACAGTGAAGAATAATTACCCACTCCCGATGATTGACGACCTCTTTGATCATCTGAAAGGAGCACGGTGGTTCTCAAAGATAGACCTCAGGTTAGGATATCACAAGCTCAGAGTTTGAGATGAGGATGTGTAGATGATGGCCTAAAGATGTCGGTACGGCCACTATGAGTTCTTGTTTATGCCATTCGGCATAACCAATGCTCCAGGAGTGTTCATGGGACTCATGAATAGGATCTTCCAGCCATACCTCGATTGCTTTTTTATAATCTTCATCGACGACATTATGATCTACTTGACTACTGAGGAGGAGCATGCCTACCATTTTTCAGGTAGTACTGGACACACTATGAGAGAACCATATTTATAGTAATCTCTTGAAGTGCTAGTTCTAGATTTGATAGGTTCACTTTCTAGGACAGGTCATCTCGGAGCCTGGAGTTGCAGTGGATCCAGTGAAGATTGAGGTGGTACTTTCTTGGGAGCCACCTAGGATTTTGATGGAGGTACGAAGTTTCCTGGGTTTGGGTAGTTACTATTGGAGATTCGTTCCAGAATTCTCCAGATTTGTAGCAGCACTGTCAGCCTTGAAGAAGAAGGGGAAACCCTTCGTGTGGTCTGAGAGATGCCAACAGAGCTTTCATGAGCTGAGGCAGAGGCTGACTAGTGCCCCCATCTTGAGGCTTCCAAAGGAAGGCATAGGGTACATAGTCTACTATGATGCATCTGGGACTGGACTCGGGTGTGTCCTGATGTAGGAGTGAGTAGTGATCACATATGGTTCTCGGTAGCTGAGACAGCATGAATCGAAATACGCTACCCATGACTAGGAGTTAGTAGCAATGGTCTTCTCCTTGAAGATGCGGTGAAACTATCTGATGGGAAAGTGTATTCCATGTACTCTAATCCTAAGAGTCTCAGGTATATCTTCTCTTAGAAGTACCTAAACCTGGGATAGAGATGTTAGTTTGAGTTCCTCGAGCACTATGACTCTGAGATAGTTTATACTCTTGGGAAGGGGAACTTTAATGCAGATGCACTCAACATGAGGTCTGGTATACAACTGTTAGGCGAAGCGACAGAGCAGCTAGCTGTATTGCAGATATCCTTTGTATATAGAGATGGAGCAGCATTTCTACAGTCTCTCAAAGTCACACCTCCACTCCTTCAATGATTCAGGGAGGCGCAGCATGGGGACGCTGACTGCGAGACACAACGTGCTCAGATATCCATAGGGCATGCACATGATGGATTTTCTGAAGGTGAGGATCATGTCATCCTATTTAGAGGACTTACCATGGTTCCAGTGTCACTTCAAGAGGAAGTTTTGAGATTTTTCCACAAATCCCCTCCAGCTGTACATCCAATAGTGGAGAAGATGTACTAGGATCTCCAGCGACAGTGCTGGTGGCCGGGGATAAAGAAGGCAGTTGCAGAGTTTGTCTCTCGATGCCTCACTTATCTGTCAGTGAAGGCATAGTAACAGGTACCAGAAGGCATGGTTTAGCTTTTAGAGCGTCTAGAGTGGAAGTGGGATGGGATGTCCATGGACATCGTGACAGGACTTCCACGTACTTCCAGGGGGCACGACTCGATTTGGGTGATCGTCGACCGACTCACCAAGTCATCCCACTTCCTACCGATCAGAGAGAAGGGTTCAGTAGAGATCTTGGGATGCCTCTACATGTATGAGATTGTGCGGCTACATGGAGTACCTACTTCTACTATATTCGATCGTGACTCATAGTTTACTTCTGGGCTATGGAAGTGGTTATAGGTGGGTTTCGAGACACTACTTCGTCTGAGCACCGCCTTCCATCCTCAGATAGATGGTCAAACTGAGCAAACCATTCAGAACCTCAAGGACATGTTGCATTCTTCTGTCCTCGACATCAGTCGCAGCTAGGAGGATCGATACCTTTTGTGAATTTTGTATACAAAAATAGCTATAACACCACCATTGGGATTTCATCTTTTGAGGCATTATACGGGCGACCTTACAAATCACCCTTTTGTTGGACTGGCCCTGATCAATCAGCACTATTGGGACCAGAGATGGTACGAGCTACCACGAAGAAGTTACAAATCATCCAAGAGCATATGATGACTGCACGGAGAAGACAGAAGTCATATGCTGATAGGAGAGGGAGAACTCTATAGTTCTAGGATGGAGACTACGTCTTTATACGGGTCTCACCCTGATGAGGTTTACAGAGATTTGGCCATGGTGGAAAGTTATCTCCGCATTTCATCGGACCTTTTCAGGTCCTCAACAGAGTTGGTGGGGTGGAATACCGCATAGCTCTTCCACCTCAGTTACACCGGGTGCATGATGTCTTCCACGTATCCCATCTGAGGAGATATGTGCATGACCCTTCTCACATAAATGACCATGGAGAGATGGACATCGATGAGGGGGACATTTATGGAGGCTCCTATGGATATTGAGTATCGACAGAAGTGGGTCCTTCATGGATGGTTGATACCTCTGGTGCGCATTCGTTGGTAGCAAGGGAATCTCTAGGAGAGCACATAGGAGCGGGAGGCTCAGATGCATGCTCAGTACCCCTATTCGTTTCCTTAGTTCGGGTTGTAGCTTATAGGTATGTAAAGCCCTGAGGTGTGGAGAATTTAATGACCTATAATTTCCATGGAAAATGTTTTCTTATATACATGGTAATTTTACGAGTCCACGAAATTTGACGGCACATGATTCCGAGGCCCGGTGTGCCCGAAATCAATTTCTGAAGATTTGTTCAGGTACGTTCAATAAACATACAAGAGGGTTTTTTAACTTTTAAACCATTTCTCAGAATTGAAATCGGAGGGCACCGTTGAACTCGCAGTGCTGGTATTCGCTTAAGAAGACTTTCACCTCGACGGAATTTGGTCGAGAATAAAATATTTTTTTTGGGTTTTTTGAGAATGATTTAAGTAAAAATAAAGTATGTGGCTTTATTTTTATTTGTTGGTTAAAACCTCCACATGGAAGTTGGTGGTGAGACCACCACACCTTAACCACCCATGAGAGATTATGGTGGTGGGGCCCACCCAAACCTAACCTTCTGTGAGAGGTTACAATGTGGGGACCACACGGGACTAAACCCCCCTATTAATGAGTGCGAGGAAAACCTCTCCACTCTCATCATTAATGAGGAAGAGTCTCTCCACAGTCCCCTGCTTTTTTGGTGCCAACTCCCCTAACATAATTTTTTCCAAATCCTCCACATTAATTAAAGAGATCCAAGTTAATTAATTCACCCCTTTTGAATTTTGTTCCAAAAAATTGAATAATAGATTAACATAATATATTATTTGTCTTGGAAAATTAATTTCCGAGGAAACTTTGGAGAATAGAGAGCTTAGGGAGAAAAATCTCTCTCCAACTAAGAACAAAGAATGCATTCTTCCAACGAATAATTCCAGCAATGAACTCCTTCGACCTTCATACGTGGATCCTACCGATGGGGAACGTATTCAACTGAACTTCCCTCCACATCATTGTCAACGAGCCGATGCACGAGCTTGGGATTTGTAGTGTGCGGCGGACGCAACGAATGAAAATCACCTTCGTCTTCTTCCCATGACTTCATCGATGATCAACGAACATAGGTAGAAGGTTTATTTGTGTAATATTACTTTTTTCATTTTTATTCTTCATTTGAAAAGAAATCGTAGTAGTGGTTGTAAAAAATTGATGTTCATATTTCTTCTTACTTAATGAGCCAAATGTTACAAGCCTAAACGAGGAGGGTACGGGCTAAACTAACATGGCCTGACACCTCTTTCATTTTTTTTCATGATGATCTTTAACCTGGTGATGAAGAAATGAGGCGAAGAAGGTGGTGAAGACAAAGGTCGTTATACCCGCGGCCTCTATGATCTATGTCGCCCATGTGGCCTCTCGCACTGCCACCGGCCGAACAGGCCCTGCCTGGCCGCCCACCGGCCCACCTACCGGCCTAGTTGTACCCTACCTGGTCGCACGCCAAACCGCCTGGTAGCCTGCTGGCCTGCCATGCCCCGCCCGACCGCCTCTCGGCTTGCCCGGCCGCCTCCCGTGTGCCCGGCCAAACTACGCCGGCCCACACAGCCTGAGATCCTGGTGCGTTGTATGCCACCCGAGCTGCACCACTCGTGGTGCTGGCCGAACCAGTCTTGGCAATCTAAACTGAGATGTCAAGTTGTGCCCCACGCACGCCTGGCTGAACCGGCCTTCCCCACCCCTCGCGGCAACTCCAGGCCAAACCACCCTTACACCGACATGCAGCCAATCCACGCCCTCGCGACCAATCTACGCCCCTGCAAAACTCTTGGCCTTTGCGGTCTGCTGGGCCAACCTAATGGGTCATCCCAGACTAAGTCGGGCCGGGTCGGTCCGACTTGGTTGGACTTAACCCAGGCCCACTGCAAACCCCACTTTACTTTCTTTTGGACATATCTTTTGCACCGGACGTCCGTTTGACGAACCGTCATTGGCACTGGTAATCATGGAGTGTGACGCTCCCTTTGAGTATACCCCACTAGAGTTTGGGGTATAGTTGACTTATGGTCAGGTTGGATCATGCACGAATCCAATCAGGCCCCCGGGACTAAAAGGATAATAACTCACAGAATGGGCGTCCGATTGACGTTCCGTATAAGGCGTTGAGGTCTCTATGACATGGCAGACCTTTGGGATGCCTCTTTGTGGTACATCTTGGAAGTTTACGTATCGACACTTTGCTTTAGGATTGGACCCTCCCAGAATCCAGCATGCTTTGTGCAGAACCCTGAGAGTGGCTACGCTCTAACGACTATTCTTAGATCCTATGTGGGTTCGAAAGCACTGAAGACTGTTCCTGGATATTGTGTGGGTTCGACATCTCTGACTACTATTCCAGGATCCTTTGTGGTTTTGATAGCACTGAAGACTGTTCCTGTTTCATGTGTGGGTTCGACATATCGGTTTACTATTCCTGGATCCTGTGTGGGTTCGATAGGTTTAATTTCTATTCCTGGATCTTGTGTGGGTTCGATAGAATAGATGATTTAGTGGCCACATCTCTATCATCTCTAACACACTACGTGATTTTTATACCTGTGTGCGTTGAATCTGTAACTTTTGTGTTTACCTCATGATTGAGATGGGTTACATGATAACATAGGTATATATATGGGATATACTTATGTAATAGTTATTTGTTGATTTCATACTCTTTGGTTTATCCTTGGTGGATTTGGAGAGACCATGAGGGTCTTGGGGTCCCTAATGAGTATTGTTATAGTCACCCCTGCCAGGGCTCTGTCGGCACCTCGTTGTGTTGGATGCAGATGACAGACAGCGGTGACTGAGGCTGAGAGTACCAGGACTGGACGGTACCTGAAGGTGGACCATACAATGTGTCGGTACACAGAGGAGACTAACAGATGTGGAGTGTTGAGGAGGCTATCTGTACCTACCCTTCAAGTAGGATCCATGGTGGATGATCTAGGAGATTCTTATCACCTTTCAGTAGTTTTTTCCTTTTTAGTTGTACTTGTATTTTATAGTTGGTCTTATATTTTCAGCCCCTTTACTTTTCAGAACTCTTTTTTAATATATTTACCTAGTTTTTTTATCCATTTGTGTGATTTGTTGTGTTGTTTACAGTTTATAAAGGCAATGCCTTACCAGTTTTATGGAATTACACCTTTGGTGCTAGTCACAATCCCCTAGCCTATGGAAGGCGGGCTTGTGGTAGTCACAGCATGGGCCCCGGGGGACAGGTCGTGACAAATCATTTGGTAGAAGTGTGGAAAATTGTAGGTTATAACATTAAAAAAATTATAATTATTTTTAGGATATGGATGTTATTGTATAATCATTATATAAATATAATTGAATTAGGTGGATAATGAATGAAAATTAAAAAAGCTTTAGAATAAGATTACTCGTCCATCGGATTTTCCCCATATAATTGCACTAAAACCTTGAAATGATTGACTTATACCAAAAATAAGGATTCAGTGATGAGGTATGAAAAGTTAGGGAGTTATTTGGGAATAACATGGTCGATAAAAATGGATTCATAGGTGTAAATAATTGGGTTAGTGATTGTCTTTTTATAATTATAGAAGAGTGGCATTCTTATAAATACCAAAAAGTATTCACTATTGGGAGGTCTCACTTACCACATGTGCCTAAAAAAATGAAAAATTGTGGATTATAGGGGATTTATGGCTGAGAAACACTTCCACAACATAAAAGTGAAATCTTTTTTACCATTTTTTACTTTATCTTCAAATTTTCCCTAATTTTACCATTTTGGTTTTCATTAAGGTAAAAAATTATATGACCATGGTAATTTTTCCATTAAGAATAAATTAAAGTGAAACTTTTTAGGTAATTTATAATAATAAATAATAAATATTATATCTAATTTTTAAAATAAAAATAACATGTATGTTTGAAATTAATTTTAACAGAAGCACAAGTAATGTGAAAAAATACTTCTTTAACCCTAATAATGATAACAATGTTTTCATTATTTTGGTGTCAATATGTACATTGTAAAAGATGATTTTGTGCATTAATGGATAATATTTTATATTTTTAATGTTTAAAATCACATTGAAGATGATAAGATTTGTAGTAATTTTAAATCATTTAATAAAATATCATTGATTAAAAAATAATATTAATGTCAATTTTTATATTAATTGATTAATTTAGATTTAAAGACATCATGAAAATAATAGAATTTGAATTTATTATGTTAAAACATGTTTACATGATATATTCATCTAAAAAATTTTATTTAATCAAATAGTTCAATCAACTTATTTAACATTTATGGTTTTTAGTATCAATTATTTTAGTTAATTATTATCCAAATAATTACTCCATTGGTGTTTCTTATGCATTTCAAATAACTGATTCATCTAGAAAAATGATAAATTATCATGATAAAAAATATAATTTATTTTTCAAAATTATATATATAACCTGACATTGGTTATTTTTTCCAATCCCAAAGAATTATAAAAATTAAAAGTAATGAAATAATATTTTTAAATTTTTCATTACATAACTTATTTTATGCGTCACTTTCCTAAAAAAGTTTCCTAAAGACTAATAATTATATATATTAAAGGCATAAGAGTCTGTAATTAATTTTAAATGTTTTTACTAATAATTTTGGTAAAAAAATAATTTTACCACATCATACATTATAAATTATTTTGATTAAAAATATGTAAGCTATTTTCACATATTAAAATTAAATAAATGGAATAATTTAATTTAAAATTAATCTCATAGAGGCGAAGAGAATGTGGGCTTTTAAAAGAAAAATGTTCAAAAGATTAAAATTTATTTATATAAAAATTTATTATAAAAATGATTATAACGAACCACATTGCATTAATATATGTATCAGTTTTTTTAATTTTACTTTAAATGCAATTTAAAATTAAATTTAACATCATAAATTATTTAGATGAAAATTTGGTTTTAAATTAAATTTCAGTATTTTTCGTTATTCATCAAAAAAAGAAACTTCTTAGAAAAATACCAAATATTAACCCTAATACAATTCTTATATTACTATTTCAAAATTAAATTTTATTTTTTCAAATAAAATTAATAAATATATCATCATTTACATTCAAAAAAAATTGTTCATTTTAAAAGTGTCAAAACCGCCTCTAGAAACAATAAAAAATATTATGCATAAAATTTGATTTGTTCTTATATTATTCCTTTTTAATATATTAAATGAATAAAAAATATTTAATATATAATATAAAAAAATTATTAATATCATCCTATAATATTAATTAATTTAATATTTTAAAGATAAAATACCCTTGATGCATAAAAATCATTTTTAAATAAACAATTCCTTTATATTCAATTGGTTTGTATGTTCATTTATAATTAATTGGTAACCAATGAATTCAAATGTATATTTTCATAAGTTAATTAATCCTATTTGTAACTGCTAATTTAATGTCTAGCAGATAATTTTTATTTTAAATAAATATATTAATAGTATTCGGTAAACCCTGGTCATGCGTGTAATGCAAGGTATTGAAGAAACTCATTGTTGCATGTGTATAAGATAATTCTATATTTTGTGAATTGAAAGTTATAGAATAGATTGAATTTATTTAAAATAGTAAATATTTCATAAATTCTAAAGATGTTATATTCCATTTTATGCATGGTGTTGTGTGTCAAACATGATAACGAATAAAATATATTCTTTTATAATTTTTAGGGAGTTTCATAGTTTATTTGATTTCAAACCCTCTAATTGGGGTTAAATCTTTTTTTATGACTGGTTTGGTTAGGGTGTGTGTTAATAAATCATTTATTTTTTATTTCTATTAGAATATTTTTATTAAATTGATTTATTTCATTTGAAATGAATGTTATTTTGAATTATAATCTTTCAATGGATTACATTCATTATAAAAATGTTTAAGTAATAGAATAATTAAACACATTACCCTGTTTTGGATTTGAATATATTTTTGATTGATTAATAATAAATAATAATAATATATTTATTTAATATTATGATATTATATGGTTAAATTATGGTTTAGAGTTCATATTTATTTCTATTTCATAATTCAATATGGGATCATATATAAAATTATCAATCACTAATTTACCCTTAGTTGTCAAAGTCATCATGGTTTTTCCAATTCCATATTGGTGATTATATTACTTTTTTTTATTTAATAAATACGTATGTTCTCAATATTTCAAAATTTATCTTATACATATAAAATTTTTTATATTGTAAATGTTATGGATATATAAATTGTTATAATGATTGTATTCATAATTTTATTATATTTTTTAAGGGGGTTTCTATAGATTTGAATCTAAAATTTCACTCACCTATTTTTATATAGATAAGAAGTTTGATAAAATACAAAAGACTTTTTCCATGGTAAATGGATAATATTATTTTTATATAAAGGTTTATAAGTTTATAAAAGGGTAAATATCAATATTTTTTCATATGATAAAGGTATTTTTCCTCTTTACAACCCAGATCATCTTATAGAAAATGATTATTTGTTTCTTAACCCTTTTAGTGTCAAACATACAAATATTTTGATAGAAATGTTTTATGAAATGATTCTATATGATTTATAAAGACTTATCATGATATTATTTATGAATATATTTCTTGAATAAAGATTCATTTAGATAGTTTGGAAGTTATTTTTATTTGGATCACATAACCCCCTTATGTATATTCTTATTTTAAATTAATTTCTTCTGTATTTCATTTATTTGTTGAATTATTATTTTGATTGATTAAATATGTAATTTCACATATCATGTTTAAGTGTTTTGAGCCTTTGATGACTTGGATAGTTAGTTTATAAGACCATTGGTACTAAAGAGAGTCGACGAGACATGTTAAAAGATAGGATATAAGGAATCCTTCTCAATCATGCGTCCTTTCATTCATGATCAGACTCTAACTAGTGTGGATAGTAATGATGAAACAATGACTAGTCCATTATGGGATTCCACTAGTTCAATATGATTCTCTACCTAGATGTATATGCAACTAAATATGTGGATGTGGATATGATTATTTTTATAGAGATGGATATTTTTTACATCGGGATCATAGGTATCCCTACTTTTGTTTGATGAGTATTATCCCCCATTATGCATGATCATAGTTTTCCTTATAATTTTTTCCTAACTTATGTTTTCATTAAACTATTTCTAGTGTTATTTTTATTAATTATTTAATTTTTCTCCCATGAAATTAATTATAAAATGGAACTTCAAGTTATTTTATTTTATAAGAGAAAAAAATATGGTACTTGTAATGATCCAGATTTCCCCGGGCCATTCCTTTGTGAAAATCCAGTGCTTCTGGTGTTCTTGGGGTCATAGTGTCTTATTTCAAGAGTATGCAAAAAATATGGTCACACCAAAATAGTTTCATAGTAATGGTCGCATGAAAATGGTGGCACACTTAAATGGTGGAACTGTAATGGTGGCATCAAAACGATTGCACACCGAAACGGTGGCACTATAATGATCGAACACCAAAATCATGGCATCATATTGGTGGCACTATAATGGTGACAATTTAATGGTGGAACCATAATAGTGGAACCATTATGGTCGCACACCAAAATGGTGGAACTATAATGGTGGCACAATAATGGTGTCACACCGAAATGGTGTCTCACCCTTTTCTTCCAAATTTTCCTATTTCTCGAGTTTTTTCGCTTTCGCCCCTCTTACATCATATGTGATGTAAATCGAAGTTAAAGAATTTTTTAGTGTTTTTAAAGGATCTTCAGAGTCTTTTAAGTATTTCATTAATTGTATAATTCTTTGGGGATATTAAAATATTCAAACCGCATGATCTTGGCCATGATCTCAAGTTAATGGCTTCTGAAACCATTTTTCCTCTAATATAAGACCTGGATCTTTAAAGCCTGGATCTTCTCTTCTTGGTGAGTTTTCCATTCCCTATTGGTACTCCTAGATCCTTCCTCTCTATATGATTTTTTCACCTATTCTATATCCCCCTCCTACTTAGTTTTCTTGATGTTTCCTTTTTCTTGTGTGGTCCCCTATTCTGGGTGCAAAGATATGTTTTGGTGGCATGTTGTTTCATGTAGGGATTCTTCTACCTCTTTTTTATTTTTCTATCACATGGGGTGGGTGTATATATTTTTATTCATAAAGAATGATTGAATACTTTTCTTAAAATTTAATAATTTAGGGGAATTGTAATATGATCAAAAGATAATAGGGGTCAATGAAATAATAGGTTGAGAGTATTTTGATGTTGGTTTGGGTTTTATTTTGTTATCTCTGTTTCCCTTATGGTTTTTTGTGGATGTATTCATTCTAAAAATAATGGTCATTTATTTTCTTTTCTTGTGCACTGATGATATTCTATTTTATTTATTCTCTATTAAATGGTCAAAACATGAGAACTGCTTAATCACGTATACCTGGTTAAATAAATGGATTCCCCCGGATCAAACCTATTATGTGATCACTCCTTTTAATTTAAGGGGAATTAAAGAACCCCTCTTGAAAAATATAAACATTCTTGGTTTAATGATGTGGTTGTGTGCTATGTTTGGTTGGGATTTGAACTTCATAGTGGTGTGAAGTTTCTATTGGTAACCTTGTTATCAGTATATGGGTGTATAGAGGGGATGGTCTAGTTTTAGGGGTGTGTGTACATAGCAGGGAAACTATTTTAATAGTGATCATTGTGTTTTTGTATATTGGTTAGTATAGTAGGTGTGATGGAATATTGGTTTTAGAGATTGATTGATTGTGGAACAGATAAACATGTAGGTAGTGGTACTACCTTTGGTTTATATTGTGGTCATAAAACTTTTTATGCAGTAGGGCTATCAAGGTTGGTTGCGGGGGCATGATTGTGTTGTATAACATTGAGTAATAATAATTGGATATGGTTGGAAGGGTGTTTAAGAAAAAGGGGTTGTGCATTGGGACTGCAGGTTGGTTATTCTCTTTTATTTTTATAAATGGGTGTTAAAATGGAGATTTTTTACATTGGTGCCTCATTCCTTTTTCAATATTGGTAGTACTAAAGAATGAAGGGGGTTTGTTATTGTGTGTTTAATTCATTAGGATATTTTCCTTCTTACAATGGTTATATATGTTTTTGTTGGTACCATACCTTAGTAGTGCTGGAATAAATTAAATTGAAACCCGTAATTAATGAATAGAAAGTTGTTAAATGAAAAAGGTATAGGTTTATGATGGGAAGTGGCTATTTTTGTTGTTTTTCATATTGGGGTAGCATCAAAAGTGTTTCTGGTGGGATGTTTGTTTGTTTTGGAACTCTTATGTTCGGCTGAGTGTTTCTTTACTTATATATATAAATTTTAGTTCCTTTTGTTTTCTATATTCAACCCACCCTTGTTGATTACCATGTTCTGAACACCCCCATTTCATTGGGGAGTGTGTATTTCGCAAAATTCCAGTGGGAGAATGGTTAGTTGGTTACTGACTTTCTTCCTCACACCCTCTTCTGGGATTTCACCACTTGAGCATATCTGGGCAGGGTATAATGGATTGAGGATTACCATCATTCAAGATTCTTTGGGAAGGTTTATTGTGGATGAGAGGATTAGGTGTTTGTGGGTCTATTTTTTTCCCATGTGTCTTTGGGATGAGGCCCAAGTGTCTTCATGAGAGAGGATTGGTTGTTGGTTCCTAAGTGCCTATAGGTGAGATGTGCGGTGTGGTTGTTTCCTAGGTGTCTATTGGTGGGTTTTTGGTGTATCTTGAGGCCTAGATGTTTGTGGGTAGGCTGGGGCAGTGGAACTTCATTTTGGAAGAGTTGCATCATCAAGAATTTAGCCTTAGGAATGAGTATATAACCAATGGGAAAGTGGGGTGGGGTACCCAAATGATGATTTTCTTATACTACTACATTACTTGACTTGAGTTATTTGTTTATTGTTCTTTATTGAGGCTGGTCTACTTAGTACTCCTTGTTAGGTTCATTTAGGTCCTATTGTTCTCTGACATGGGTATTAGTATGTTCCCCAACTTGTGCAAAGGTGGCTTTAATTTTCTTACAATGTACGCTTGTATTCTCACCATACGTATTTCAAACGGTTTTCTGGTTTCCATGAAGTCTTTGAGGACCATGTGGGAATTTACTAGCTTGAGTGTCGAGATAGTTGTTGTGATACTACTTTGTTTTGTTCTTTTATTACTTTCTTTAGAACATTGGTTGTGTTTTTTTATAATTTTTCATTTAAATCATGGATGGGATGGATCTCAGTTCCCTTTATATAAATGTTTGGGGTTGTTTGGTATTTTTTCCATATTTTTTCTAGATCCTGTTTTCATTAAAAAAGGGTAATGTCTTCAATTTTTTGTGAGATTATGTAGCCTTGGGGCTAGTCTCCACTCTCGGGCCTATTGAAGGCAGGACTCGGGGGTCGTTATCTCTCATTATCTTGAACAGGGAAGGGAGTGTAACTTTTTTCCCATTCCCTCATCTTGAGGAAGGCGAGCCATGACATAATGGTATTAAATAGAGGTTTTAGGGATAGGATGTAACGCCCTGACCCCAGTTACCCAGAGTCGGTACATTATTACAAAACATTAGAATGATAAAAAAAAGATCAAGTCTCGAAAGACCTATTAGTTTAGTAGCCTTAGAAACACTAGATATATTCAAAAGTCTTACATTACATGATAAAATAGAAAACTACTACAACATAGTCTCCATAGTATACACTCATATCCCCTCAGACTATCCCTGCAGGTTAGTCATAAAATAATTCTTCACATCCTCGGAAAAAATAAAACATTGAAAGGGGTGAGATTAGATGCTCAATAAGGATAACAATATAGTGGAAACTTTCATAAATAAGCATAAACATTTAAGGCAATTTATATCTAAAACAAAATCCATTTAAACTTGAACTTCTGCACAAAATGGAAAAAATAAAATGAAATAATGTCATTTACTTATTAACATGGAAATTCTACTAGTCGAATAATAACATGCAATATCAATAACCATTTTCATAATGATGGAATGCATAATTCCAGACTATCATAACCACATATTCCAGGCCTTGTGCCAAGACTACAAATAAGATTTTCTCAAGGCCTTGTGCCAGGAGACTATTTTGTCTCATGAGACCTACCGATGCATCGAGGATTTATAGCAGGCTCCACCTGTCACTTACTAAGTCCAATTAATTCCTCATATGAACTGGTTTAAACATAAAAAAACATTCGTAATGAAACTGGCATACGAAATTTCAATAATTTATCCATAAACCATGAATGGTATAAAAATAACACATCCACAGTCAAACATATCACAAAACCTGCAATACAATATGAATGTTTTGTATCATAATAAATTAACTTCAAATAATCTTAAAATTCATCAAAGGATGTTGACATAGATGAAATCAAAACTATTTGAGAGAAATATATCTTTTTTGAAATTATATAAAAGTTAGATAATTATAAAATAAAACATTTACTTTTAAAATATTATTATAAGATTTTAAGGGAAGCTTTGATGATTTTATAATGGCAGAAAATAGCCTCACCTGCAGTATATGTTTAAAAAAAAGGCATTCTTACCTTAATTTTGTCGAAAAGGTTAGAGAAGGACCTTGTTTGGAAAGTGATGGAAATATTCCTTTATAAACATCTAATAAAAAGTCAAACAAGGGTATAAATGACTTTAACCTGTAGTCTATAAAATAGTAAGAATGTTTTGAAAAATATTTTTAAGAAACATGGATGTGGATAATAATGAGGTCCCAGTAGATACTTGCATAAAAACAACGTCGGATAATAAAGAGATTGTGAAATTAACCCTTAACTTGTACTTTTCCTTGGTCGATCGTAGATTAACCTCCTGTATAATGGTAAAATAATTATTATTAAATTATAAACGAATCATATACATTAATATGATATCATATATGATCTTTTGACAATGCTTTGTTAATAATATCTTAGTATTATCATCATTTTGGGTGTTAAAGGATTCATTTTCATTTATATTATTTATTATGTGAGTCATATTTGTTATGGATGGGATGTATATTATTCATATCCAAAATTATATCATATATTTAAACAATATTTTTAGTCATCAAATGAAAATTAGTCTTGAATGGATACAACAGGGAATGAATCTCATCGCGTTCGTGGAGACGGTAATCCGTACGTACGCACGAGCGAAAATATCATTCTTTTGATATTAAAATAATATATAATTGGATTTTATATCATATATAATGAATAATTATCATGTTTTCTTAATTATATACATCAATTATACATCATTATTATACCCATCCAAATAATAATGTATTGAATAACAATTACACCATGACGTGGAGATGATAAGTCGTACGTACGCACGTATGGTGACATGCCATTCAAAGGATGGATAGAATAATTAATTTGTTTATACCATATTTATAGTAAATTAACAGTATATCAATTATACTGGAGTTATTATTTTATAACAGAAACAAAAAAGAGAAAGGAAGTGGAAGAAGAAAGGAACTCGAAAGTGGTGGTGAGATATTTACCTCTTCTTCGGGTTCTTTCTTTTGATTTGATCAAAAGGGCTCCTTAGGATGGATTTTTGACAAAAGGAATACCTCTAATATGAAGGGATGATATTTGATATGGAATTTTGGTATTGTTTGTATGATCCAAAAGGCTTTTATTGTGTGAATTAGAGGGAAGGGTGGTGCCCTTTTATAATAAGGGTGAGGGGCACCTTAGGAAAAGCTAGAAATATTATTTTATAATAAAATTCTTTTTGGTTTATAATGGCTCCAAAATGATTAATTTAAAGTATTAGGTGTAAATGCATCTAAACCAACTCAAAAAATAGTTTTTAGACATGTTTGGGTCACTATATTAACCTTAACGTTTATATTTAACTCTAAGTTAAATAGTTTGACATTTACCATGTCTCTTTGTATTTTTATATTATATAGTTAATAAACATACTATATACTTCTAAGAGAACCCCAAGCGGTTCATTAATGATGCACCTATCATTATATAAGTAATTTGGCAGAACCATAGATTTTTAGGAATAGAATATCAATTAATAATATATTATTTTTTTAAAAACTCTTTTAGGTCAATTTTGACATTATTTAATAATTGATTTTTTCTAAAGTCATAAATACATTATTACTTCAAAATAAATACATTTAATAAAACCTAACATGTCATTGTCACCTATAAAAATATTTTATGGCATCAAAACTTGAAAATTATACGTATTTTAGTATTTATAATATAATTTATTTGATTCTTTCATTAATAAGGAAAATATTGCATCATCATTGTGTCACAAATAAATTTAAATATTAAATGTCTAAAAATTATAAATAAAGTATAATTATTTATTAAATAGTTGTATATTTATAATGAATATTTATAGTGAAAGATATAACATATATAACCCTACGTAAAAAAATTTTTACTAAAAGATATATGCTTATGTCATTTTTGTGTTTACTTTAACTTAGTTAATATAAAGTGTCATTATCACATACAAGTGGCTCCATGGGGTCCCAAAATCGACCCAATGATTCCCATGGTCGTACATGTATCATCCAATAGGGTTAGGACATGTGTTAGGGTAATTTAATCTTATTAATATATTATTTATTAACCTTATTTACCAGATTTACCCTTTAACCATGGTTAATAAAATATTTACCGAAGTAATTATTAAAAATGTCTAAAAATTAAAGATTTCTATTTACACAATTTGGACCCTATTATTACAAATATGGAATCCACTTTTCTAAATTCAGAACACAGAAGTGTCAGAAATTAATTTAAAATTAATTCTCATTGTCAAAACAAAAAAGCGTGTTTTTATGAAATAATAACTACCAAAAGATTGACACATATTTATGTCATATTTAAATGTGAAATTACTTATAATTACCAAAATTGTAATAATGATAAAAATATAATCTAATTATACATCAAAACAATTCAAATTCATAATTTCTCACTATTAAATATTTTGATTTAAAAAGTTGTTTTTAATTAAAATTTAGTAATTTTCACTATTCATAAATATATGAAAGTTATCAGAAAAGTAGAAAAAACTCACCCTAAGATAATTTTGATATTCTGAATCCAAAAATTAAGACCATTTTGATTGATAAAATGTATAAAATTTCAAAAATTGGGTATTACGTTTTATAACGGCTAGTTTGATTGGTTGTCGTGTGTGTTAGAACTAGAAGTTGCGTACAACACACGCTACTGTATTATTCAAAGAGAAGCGTACCATGGATGTTTAGGGTGTTACATAGGATGGAGTTTAGAGTTAATACTAGTGAGGATTACATGGGATGGAAGGTCAATAGTGTTAGGAAATCTTGGTGAGTGAAATAGATTAGGGAATATTGTCTAGGAAACGAGATTTTTTCCCCAGTGATATGACGAAAGGGCTCTGAGCCAACCGAACTGCCATGTGAGTCTACACTGATTGTATAATAGAGACCCTAGTAAATGTAAATGAATCAAAATTAATTTTTTTCTTGTGCGTCTTTGGTGTTTTGGGAATTTAATTTAAATACAGAGTTAAAATAAATCTTAAATGGAAATTTCCATACTACCCAGGCTTAAGAGTTCCTTGTTTACCTTTCTAGAAATGGCACAGAATGTTGCCCACGTGTGGTAATTAATGTTGAGGCCTAGCAGGATTACTTTTTTAATCAACAGAGGGATGATCGAGATGAGTAATGTGACTTGTGGCAAAACACCCTTCGTGCTTTCCAATGGCAGACCTTGTGAAAGTATATAGGTAGCATTTCAGACCTAGAGACTGAGGTCATTCTTGAAGATATGACAACCTCCTTCACCTTGATCCATGTTATGAGGTATTATTTGGGTCCTCTAGTAGTTATCTTTATGAGATGAGTGTGCATTATTGGTGTACACTTTACCTTAGGGAGAGGAAGGAGATCGATGTCTCATTGGTTGGATTTGAGAAGGAGTTTTTGGCAGATTTTCTTTACATGATGATGAAGGCCAAGAAGATGTAGGAGATTCTCTCTCTCTAGTAAGGGAGTATTTTATTGAGGGAACTGGGGATTTGGTTCAATTATATCCCACTTTTATCTCCATATCTCTTTTAATATTAGGAGTTATGGGAGAAACACTTGGAGGAGGAACTATGACCTTCTCTTCATTATGCCGTCACTCCCTTTACCCTACCGACATAATTAGAAGTTCAAAATAAGGATTAAGTAGTAAAGAGGATGTACTCATAGGGAGGTGTACCAAAATATGGGAGCTATCTGAGTTCATATATAGGTAAGGCATTCAATATTAGGTCTTGGGTATTAGGGCCTTTCGGGTTTCAGCGAGCGGGAAGTAGGCATCGGCAATTCTAGTTTCGATCTCCTGGTACTCTCCCTTTCTCCATGGTTGTGGGACCAAGGTGATTTGTTTGTGAATTTCATGGAAATATTCAAAACTAGAGCCCGTTTTGAGCTCTTTATGGTGGGGGTGGGAAGGTTTAGTGCCCACCTGAGCAGCAAAATTTCCCAAAAAGACAATTCCATTAACAGGGGCAGTGGGCTCCCGCTCCACTGAGGGTAAACGATGTTGTAGGAGACCAAACTCAGGGTTCTCCCTAGGGACCTTGGACAAGGATAGGTAAGGCAAGAAATTGATAGTTGATTGGTAGAGGAGCTGTTCATGGGTAGTTTCATGTCACCGAGGCAGTAGTTCTATTAGGGCATGAGGTTGTTCGATAAATTATCAGTCTGTTTAATACCCTTGTGTATGTTTTGTTTGATTATGGAGACTCGAACTACTTTATTGCACCCATTCTAGATCATGTCTTGGGAATAAATTTAGAGATACTTCTTGTTCCCCTCATTTTTATCATTCCATTTAAAATTCAGATCATTCGGTTTGATGTTTTCTAGGGATGTAGACTGTTATTGGGGCCAGGTTAGTCGAGTGGGGATATTCTCCTCCTACATACGCATCTATACAATGTCATCCATGGAATAGATTGGTTTTTATCTATGTATTCTATTATCGACTGATTATAGAGGAGAGACATGTTTTTATATATGGATTGCTAGCTTGTAGTTTTTGATGGTGAGCGGATCTATCAGGCGGGCAGTCAGTGTGTGAAGACTATTCTCTCCTTGTCAGCTGAGGTATCGATGGGATCAGCAGACACAAACATAGTAGAGGTTCTGAGAGCTACCAAGGAGTTCCTAGATGTCTTCCTAGATGAGGATATGGATCTACCCCCTCGACCTGACATTGAGATCAGAATATACATGCTACCTGGTGCCTATTTGATTTCGATGACTCCCTATCGGATGGTGCCTTATGAGTAGCGGGAGTTGAAGATTTAAGTTGATGACCTAATGAAAAATGGTTTATCTAGATGATTCTGTCACTAAGGGGTACTCTAGTATTATTCACGAAGAAGTAATATGGTGTCATGAGGCTGTGCATAGACTACTGAAGATTAAACCATGTAATGGTCAAGAACCATTACCCCCTTCTTAGGATAGACGATCTTTTCAACTAGCTAAGGGGATCAATTTGGTTCTCTATGATCGATCTATGGTCAATATATCACCAGTTCAGAGTGAAGGAGGGTGAAAACTCAAATACTACTTTCAGTTGTAGGTATGGGTACTCCGAGTTCATGGACATGACCTTTGGTGTTACGAATACACCATCCATATTCATGGGGATCATGAACTATATTTTCAAATAATTTTTGGACCGATTTTACATCTTATTCATTTACGACATCCTGGTCTACTCAAGGTGAGATGAGCTGAATTCCGAAAATCTGAGGAAAACCTTTTATTTCTTCTGGAAACACTAGTTCTATTGGAAGTTGTCATGGTGAATGCTCTGGATGTGATAGGTTCACATCCTTAGACATGTCGTGTCTCAGCTAGGGATAGCAGAATACTCATCAAAGGGCAAGGAATTTGTTTCTTGGGAAGCACACAAGAACATGGAAGACGTTTAAAGATTATTTGGTCTAGAGGGATATTACCAGAGGTTCATACCCTACTTCTCTCGAGTTATGTATTTGTTGATGGCTTTGTCAAGAAAAGGACAATTCTTTGTATGGAGTGAGAAATGTCAGGTATATGTCAGCTACCTGAAGGGGAAGTTGGTTAGTGCTCCACTGCATAGGTTGCCAAAGTAAGAGGTGATGTTCAAAGTGTTATCTGACGCATCCGTTCTAGGATTGGGATGAGTGATGATGCAATAGTATGGAGTGATCTCTTATGGGTCTTGGAAGTTACATACCCAAGAATATATTTATTCCACCCATTACCTGGAGAATATAGCGGTTGTGTTTGTGTGAAATTTATGGCTTCTTTACCTCATCAAGGATCACTTTGTGGTCTTCAAGGATTACACTAGATTTAGATATAAATTATCCCAGTGAGACCTGAACATGCGGCAATGGAGGTGGATGGATTTTTTCTAGGATTAAGACATTGATATCTCTTACACATAATTAAATGGGAATGTGGTGGATGATACCTTGAGAAACAAGTCATAGAATGAGGTAGATCGGGAATCCATAGATTCCTAGAAGGCAATGGAGGAGTTTTATGCTTTGCGTTTGGATGCAAGAGTGCATGGGGGTATAATATTCTATTTCAGATGAAAGTGTAGTCTTCCTTGGTGTGGTAGGTGGAGGAGTCTTAGTGGGGAGACATAGAGACTAAGGTGGTGCATTATTGTACTGTCTAGGGTGATGCTCTAGAAGGATAGTCGGAGGATAGTCAAAATCGGACGTTGTTCTGTGGGAACCTGTTAGTCTCAGTGGAAATGCATGAGGGATTTATCCATGAGTTCTATATCTCGCCCCTAGTGGTATATCTGGGAGTTTTGAAAATGTTCCAAGGATCGAGAGAATATATTTAGTGGCCCGGGGTGAAGTGGGCAGTGGTAGAGTTTGTAGCAAGGTTCTTAGTGTGTTAGTAGTTAAAGGCTAGTCACTATGTTCCTAGTGGTCTATAGCAACCCTTAGACATTCTTGTGAGGAACTGGGATGACATCTCGATGGATTTTTCCACAAGATTACCCATGATATTGGGAGGTTTGGATCCCTTTTGGTAGTAGTGGATGGGTTGATGAAATCAGGTCACTTCTTAGAAATCATGGAGTCGAGCAGAGTGGGTGCCTTGGTATAGTGTTATGTGGATGAGGTGGTTCTAATTTATGGGGTTCCAAGATCCATTGTCTCATATCAGGATACATGTTTTACATCACAATTCTAAAAGGGATTGAATTATTCATTTAGCACCCAGTTATGCCTCAGCACAACTTTCCACCCTTGGACAGATGGAAAGAAGGAGAGGACCATCAATACATTGGAGTATATGTCACAGGCAGGTTTCCTAGACTTTAGTGGGTGTTGGGTGTGACATTTTCTCTTGGTAGAGTTTGATTACAATAATATCTATCACTCTACCATTGGTACGGATCTGTTTGAAGCTCTATAGGGGAGGTTGTGTTGTTATGTATTGTGCTGGATGGAAGTTGGGGAGGCAACCATCCTTAGACCAGACATGGTTCAAATCATAATAGAGAAGGTTCAAATAATTCATGAGAGGGTGAATGTATCTCAATACCCAAAAAATTCATATGTCAAACATAGTAGGAGGCCTTTGGATTTTGAGTTTGGGGACCATGTATTCTTGAATATTTTCCCTCAACTTGGGAAGTGGAGGTTTGGAATAGGAAGTATGTTTTATCCAAGGTTCATTAAACCATTCAATGTGTTGGGAAGAGTTGGTGAGTTAGCATACCAGCTGGTGTTTCCACAGTAGTTTAAGAGGATCCACGACATCTTATATGTCTCTAAACTCTGTCGATATATACACGATGACTCCAACATCTTTGATTGAGAATAGTTGGATATCAAGGACGACGAGATGTTCATGGAGCGGTCAATAAGAATCGAGGATCATGAGTAGAAGGTGATTTTTGTACTGACCATTACTTTTGTTCATGTGTTATAGAGGCATGGTGGACTCAAGGATAGTACTTGGGAGTAGGAGGCACAGATGCATTCCCAGTACCTGATGTTTTTCTGAGTTTCTATCTTTTGTTTTACTTTGTTCTTTGCTTCTATTGTAATTCTTGACATTTTTTGTTGTAAGATGAGTTGTTTTACTATTATCTAAATGTGTGTGGAAGGCCCCGACATGTGGGGATGGGAGAAATTAATCCCTAATAAAGATTCATTAATGTGGATGTGATTAAACCCATACAGGTGATTCATTTCCACCCAAAGAAGATAGTATCTTGACATAGAGGAAGGATCTCCCTAATCCATATATCTAGATAGTGTGAACTTTGGTATTTTTGGGGTTATTTGGGGAATTGGGGACTTATTTTTTGTAAATTTTTTCAGGAGATAGATGTTAACTATATATTCTAGGTTTTCACATTTTTCATTTCAATTTTTGAACAACATAGTCTGCTTTTTCCCTAAGAGGTATCTTATGGGGTGGTTGTTCGGACCCCCCCCCCTTCTGATTTTGTTTTTAAATTCACATAGAAGATTATAGTTTGAGGGGTATCTAATGTAATTACCCAGCTTTCCTTGAGCCATTTCCTTTTAAAAATCCAATGCTTGTGGTGTTCTTGGGGATCACAGTGGCTTGTTTTGGGAGTTTTTCAAAAATCTGATAGCATTGAAACGGCGGCACACCGAAATGCTGGCACTGTAATGACTGCACACCAAAATGGTGGAACCACAATGGTTTCCCACTGAAATGGTGGCACTATAATGGTGGAACCATAATTATTGCACACTGAAATGGTGTCACTATAATAGGGGCACCATGATGTTGTCACACCGAGACGGTGTCTCACCCTTTTTCTAAAGATTCATGTTTCTTGAGTTTTTCCAGTTTCTCTCCTCTTACATCTTATTTGATGTAAACTGAGTTTAAATTCTTTTTTAGGAATTTTTAAGGGAATTAAAAAGGATATTAATTATATATTTAATATCATAATTCTCTTGGGACTTGTAGATACTCAAACACTTATATCTTGACCATGATACAACATTAATTAATTTTAAAATTGTTCTTCCATTAATATATGATCTTGCTTTTCAAATCCAAGTTCATTCTTTCCTATTGCAGTTTACATTCCCTCTTGGTAAGACTAGATCCTTCCCCCCCTATATGAGTCATGAGACTATGATAGAGCCCCCTTCTACTCTGTTTTTATGAAGATTCCTACTGGTTGCGCAATCCCTTGTTCATGGTGCAAATAGTAGTTTTGGTCGCATGTTGTTTCATGTAGAGATTATTCTACCTTTTCTTATTTGTGTATCATGTGGGTGGGTGTAGTAATGTGTCCTTATGAAAAACAACTGAATCCCTTTCTTAACAAGTAATAAATGAGGGTAAGTCAATATGATCAAAATATAACATGGGTCAATGAAATAATAATCTGGGAGTTGTTTGATGTTGTTCACCTATTTTATTTATTTTTTTTTGTTTCAATTGTAGTTTATTGTGGTTGTATAACTTCTAAAAATCATGGTCATTTGTGGTCTTTGCTTGCGCACTTCTGATATTTTGTTTTTTTTATTTTATGTTAAATGGTTGTAATTTGAAAACTACTTAATCCCATATTCTTGGTAAAATAAATGGATTCCCCAAGATCAAAGCTATTCTATGATCACCCCTATTATTTAAAGGTGAATTAAAGAACCCCTCATGATTAATCTGAATATGCTTGGATTAATTATTTGGTTGTGTGTTGTGTTTGGTTAGGTTTTTTACTTAGTGGGGGTGTGAAGTTGTTTTTGGTAACCTTGGTATGGGTACGTTGGTGAATAGAGGGGATGTTCTAGTGTTAGGGGCATAGTTTTATTGTGCATTAGGGCTACTATTTTAATGGTTCTCATTTTTTTTATATGGGGTGGTACAGGAGAAGTGAAGGAATCTCAGATCAAGATATTCTTTGATTTTGGAATGGATAGACTTGTAGTCAGTGGGCCTGCATTTGGTTTATGTTGCGGTCATAGAAATCGTTGTGTAGCGGGGCTGCAAGGGTTGGTTTCTTGGGAATGATTGTGTGGTATAACTTTGAAGAATGGCGGTTGGTAGTGGTTTAATGGGTGCCTAGGAATAAGGGGGTGTTTAGTGGGACTTCAGGTTGGTTGTTATTTGTTTTTTTTATGAATGGGTGTTAAAATAGAAGTGTTTTACCTTGGTCCCTCTTTCCTTGTTCAATATTGGTATTACCAAAGAACGAAGTGGGTTTGTTTATGTGTGTTTAAGTAATCAGGATTTTTTCCTTTTAAGAACAGTTGTAGATGTTGTGTTTGGTAGCTACCTTCGGTAGTTCTGGAACAAATTAAAGTTAACCCTTTAATTAATAAATATAATTTGGATAAATGAAAATGGGGTTGGGTTTATTTTTTGTTGTGGTGTTTTGTGTGGTAATGCATATAGGGGTAGCAGAATAAGTGGTTCAAGTGGCCTGGTTGTTTTTTTTTTGAGACCCAGAGGTTTGGATGAGTGTTTTATTACATATATATATAAATTTTAGTTCCTTGTGTTTTCTATAAGCACCCCACCCTTGTTGAGAACCATGTGCTGAACACCCCCATTTCATGGGGGAGGGTGTCTCTCACAACATCCTAGTGGGATGATGGATGGTTGGTCACTGGTATTCTTGCTCACACACTCTTTCTGGTTCTTACCGCTCGATCATATCAGGGAAGTCTATAATGGCATGATTCATACCATAGTCCAAGATCCTTTGGGAAGGGTTGATGTGGACGAGGGTAAGGGTGTTTTTAGGCCATGTTTGTTTCTTAGGTTTCCTTTGGATGAGGTTTAGGTGTCTTCAAGATAGAGGAGTGGTTATTGTGGCCCATGTGTCTGCGGGCAATATGTGTGGTGTGGTGGTCGCCCAGGGATCTGCATTTGGGTTTTGTGTGTAGCTTGAGGCCCATGTCTGTGCGGTCAGGTTTTTTTAGTGGGACTGCATTTTTGGAAGACCAGTAGTGTCAAGACTGTATCCAATATGAATGAGAAGATAACCACTGGGAAAGTTGTGTGGGGTACCCAAATCTCAATGTTCTTATACTACTATTTTATATGACTTGTGTTATTTGGTGAGTGTGCCTTCGTGAGGTTGGGTGCGTTATTAATCCTTGGTGTGTTATTTGATGTTCTATTTTCCTTTAATTGTGGCATTAGTATGTTCCCCAACTTTTACATGTTTGGATTCACTTTTTCTACTAGGTATACTTGTATACTCACCATATGTTTGTAAAACTATTTTCAGGTTTTTAGTAGGACTTTGAGGACCATGATAGACCTTACTAGCTCAAGCATTGGGATATTTGGTGTGTTTTGACATATTTTTTTCTTTTGGTACTTTCTTTTGTACTTTGGTTGTGTGTGTTTTATTTTTTATAGTTTATGTTTAAATCATACATGGGTGGGATCTTAGATTCATTTATATAAATGATTGGTGTTGTTTTGGATTTTGAACATCTTATCTCCCAATTAAGTTTTCATTTAAAAGGTAATTCCTTTTATTTTGTGTGAGATTCTATACCCTTGGTTCTAGTTTCCACTTTGGGTCCTATTAAAGTCAAGACTTGGGGTCATTATCTCTCGTTCATGTTGAAGAAGGAAAGGTCATGAACATGGATATCCCTTCCCTCATCTTGAGGAAGGAGTTTCATGATAGTATATTTATATTAATATGTCATACAATCATTTTTGAATAATATATTAAATGAAATATATATTATATTTGGTGGAATATTACTCATCTTTCTCTCACACACTATATACATGTCTTAGTGTGTATGCAACCATGTTCCCTCTTTATCTTTCTTGAAGTTATGAATATTGATACATTTTTCTAGGTATGGACCTAGGTTTGGGTTTGAGGTTAATGAGGCGGGGACATACCTAGGATTTCATACATCATATAGATATTTTTATACGTTTATTTTCATTTAGTTGTGTCATATTATGTATAAAATTAATTTTATTTGATATTTGTTCAATTAATTATTATTTATGAAATCCAACATATATTGTATAATTTCGTTTTTGGTCTAGTTTATTTATTATTTATGGAAAGGTAATGGGTAAATACTTCATATTCTCCATATGATACCATTGGAATTAGTTTTCAGCTCATGGAAATTAGGAATATGATTTGGGATTTATGGAATGCCAATTTGGTTATTATGGCCACATATCTTGGATAATATGTAATATATACTATCTTTTGAGGTTGTATGTTAGATTAAATGAGTAACTCTATGAAATTCCATTTTAATGAACATTATTAGTTTCATTGTATAAAAGGAAATAAAATATTTTTTACACAATCTACAACTAAAGAAGATTATGATGTGGTGAGGAATTATTGTTATCATGTTTTACAGATGAATCACATGTTAAAATATTTTGGTTTTAATTTTTATCGTGTTTCAATTAATTTGATTACAACATTGCTATTTACATTTCAAAAATTTCTATAATCTATTATTGAACTTAGAATATAGTATCTTGATTTATTTTTTTAAGGATAAGACACAAAAACATGATTTACCTCTTGAGTTCATTCATGTTTCAATTAATGTGATAACAACATTTCTACTACCATTTTTTGAAATTATATAATCTATGATTGAACTAAGAATAGGGTATCATGTATCGTTTTTTAAGGATAACAAAAAAGCTGATTTACTTCTTGATTTAATTGATGTTAAACCATGGTTGTTTGAAAGTTTTACAAAAACTCTTACTTTGGGTTATTTTTATTTTATTAGGAACGAGTTTGGATTGTTTAATTTTAATGTGAATATATGTTTTTTATTAATTTACATAAGTTTTTTGAAGTTATTTTTTAAATATATATTTATTTATGACTTATTTTTTCAATATTAAATATATAGTTATATTTTTTATTTTTATTTATACTGATATTTCAAATTAATGTTTATTTATTTATATATTTTTTTAACCCTTACACATCCTATGGAAAATTAATTTATCTTCATGAAAATTGTTGCTTGAAAATTAATTTTACTAGTATATGTGAGTGAGTTTTTTTTAAAGGTTGGGTAATATTTAATCTTTTGTTATTTACTATATGTTTCTTTAGACTTTTTAAAGAATTGTATGATGGTAAATCTATTTCTTATGTTTTTATCTAATTTATTTAATTTTTATTTAATGCATCACATTATGTGTGTTTTTTAATTTTATTTCTTCCATTTAAGTGTATATAATTTATTTTAAAATCATTTCCTATTTCAAAACATTTGGGAATAAAATCTAATTTTGAATCCCAATCATTCTTGTTCTTATTTTTTATTACCTTATACCGTTAAACCAGAACCTTCATATTAATGTTCAATATGATTATGGGAAAAAGAACTAATTCATCATATTTTACTTTATCTATAAAACCATGTTTTTAAATGGGAACTCTAATTCAAGGGGAATTTCAGTAATGGATTATTAGATAGGAAGTGTTTTCAATTGCGGTTTGGAAAGGAATTCCAAAGGCCTGGAAATTTAACATAATTTTCAGGGGTATGGTTTGAGGCCTGAGATGTGCCTTGGGAACTAAGGTGAGTCTCAAAAATTTTAGGTTTTTTATCAAATGTTTAAATAATTTTGTCCAAGTATCAATATTTTATGCTCACAGTTTATGGGAAACTATGAAGAACCTTTATGCTCAATGAGTTTTTCATTCAAATTATTAAGTGTAGGGTTTTCTATCATAATTAAAGCACAGATAGAGAGATACCATGATAATCTATTATTAAAATAGTCATATTTCATGGGTAAGGGTCTTTCAACATGGTTTTTACATGGTTGTAGACAAACCGTGCTGGTTGTATTAGATAGTTCTATGGTTTTTGTGAATGGTTGGAGCATTATTTGGTGAACGATGTGGCTAAACCATGCAGGGAGGCCTTGTATAGACAATTCCATGCACATGGTTGGGGTGTGGTTTAAAAATTGTGTTTCCAAACTATGTGACTACAGAGAATTTCATTAAAAGTTATAAATGACTAAAATACCCCATAATTACTTGTCCATTCCCCTCCCCTCCTTCTCTTTTGGGCATGTGAAGAATAGGGGTTTCCCATTCTTTTCCTCCTCCTATAACCCCTTCATTTAGAGTGTGTTTTCTTGTGATCCTTTGGAGTTTTGAGGTCAGTATAACCCCATAGAAACCTATTATACTCTATTCATTCCATCCCTCTAATTTTTGAGTTCTTAGAAAGGTTTTTTGGGTGATTCCCTAGAGAATAAGGTAATCTCCCAATTTTTTTGTGATTTTTTGTTGACTTACATATTGGGGATCCTAAGATGCCTTTATCATGTCATTTTTTGTAATTTTGATTGATGTATTTCACACACCAATTTTATTAAGGTTTTTCTATAAATTTTATTATTTAATTGGTGTTTATTTTTGTGTTGATGTTTTGGTATTTAGATCGAATTATAATCATAGGAACGTTGAGGGACTTTAGTTGTTGGTTTATTGGGGTCATGATGTTGTGAGAGCTTTTAGTAGGTCTTTCATTTCGTATTCTAGATTAGAATAAGGTTTTTAATTAATTATAATTTTTTACAATTTAATTTTTTAGTGTTCATGGCTTCAAATAGGTACTCAGCTGATTATGTGAGTCTCAACAGGCCTTGTCTAGTTATTGAACCATATTGTTAATCTGTGAATGCATCAAATAAGGTAGGAAGACACTAAATTTTCACTTATTTTTGTTTTAATTTTCTATGTTCATGGGTTGGCGGTTGCAATAGGTTTTCAGGTGATGATCATAGGTTATAATATAAGGTTTTAAAATTGAATATTATCCATATTGAACACACCTTTCCATGATTTGAGAATCATGAAAAGGAGTTTTTTAGTAGAATACCTTGATCATGTGTTGACCCCTAGAATCAGATAATTCAATGGTATTTAAAATTGAAATTTTGATTCTGGGAAATTTATTTTTCAAATGTAAATTAAAAATAGTTCATGAATGGTATTTTTAAATTAGTAATTTTTATTGTTATCTTGAAATGAACATGGAAGTTGTGTTTTGAAAATTGGATTGGGAAGAATAATGGGTTTCAGGCTGGGAATAGTTAATTTGATGGATTTTGGTATGAAATCTATAATGTTTTGATGGCGGGTGTTTTTTCTTTTTTAAAAAAATTTATTTTGAAATGTGAAATGTAATAATATTTCTGGAAACAAGTTAGATAGGTTTTTTTCTAGTAATTTTAAATGGTTTTTAAAAGTGTTTTGGATAATGGAAATTGGATATGTTATTATAATGGTATCATGTGTGATCCTTATACATTGTTTGTTTATTTTCTGATATGGACTAATGCTTGTATTTTTGTTACATTCTGGTTTTGGTTAACCCAATGTGAATTCTATCCCAGGGGGGGGATAATTATATTTATGGTTATAATGGGGTGAAAGATTCCCTTGGGGTGATTGAATTAATGGTTAACAGAAGGTGAATGCTATCCTCAGACGACAGAGATATTAATGGATATCCTAGGGTGTACTTTACCCCTATAGGATGGCGGTATTTATGGTTAACCTAGGGAGAACACTTCCATCGAGGTGCATTGGTATTTACTGTTAACCTGGGGTGAATGATATCCATAGGGGACATTGGTATTAATGGTTAACCCGAGGTAAACACTACACCTAGGGGATGCTAGTATTACATTTTCTCAAAGACATTAATGGAATCAAATAGAAAAGTTACATAAATTTAAAAAAAATAATTATAAGAACGTGTTTAAAATAAATTTTTGGTTGAGAGTGTTTTTATTTGTGGGTTTTGAGGGATAATTCATGATATTATAATTTTGGTTAATGGTTTATTAAATAATTTTTGTTAGTGGAATGAATCATTAAAATTTTATAAAAATATAGACATTTCAAAATATTATAAATTATTATGCTTCACATATATATATAAAAAAATTGGGTTTTTAGAAAATTTATTTTATAAATATTACCATTTATTAAATAAAAAATATAAAATTGATAAAAAAGTTGTTTATTATTAACCAATATATTATTATGCTTGTAAAAATTACCTAAAACTTGGAATAAATTTAAATTTTTCATTTAATATTTTATAATAAATTTTTTAAAAATAATTATCAATGATTAAGAATTTTTTTATTAAATTTGAAGACCAATTGAATTAAATATATATATATCTCTCATTAAAACATGATATATTTCAAAATATATATATACTTAACATAAGATTTAGTTCCTATTTATAAAATATAAATTTATGTTTACATAAAAAAATTAATTTTTATATTCCCATAATTCATACAAAAAAAATTATCATTTTTTATATTTATTTCCTCTAAAAATTGTTCATTCCAAAGAATAAACTATTTTTCATAATACCCAATTTTCAAAGAGTATTATACCTATCCAGAATAAATGTTCCATGGGATGTGAAAACCCCAATTCTAAAGGACCCACTTATAATGGATGATATTTGTGAATTCAATCCATATTTCCAATGTAGGATTCCCAAATATTTTCCACCTCATCAATCTAAACCATTATATGGGTCCCACAAAAAAACATTTATTAATTTTATAAAAAAAATTTATAAAAAACCCCCACTTTTACTCAAAAAATAATTCTCTAGATCACATGTGAATTATTATACATAATAAAGTTTCCTTTGGATTAAAACATTTACTATGTTTTAATATCTCAAATTATTATCAGATTTACAAGTTTACAAAACATTAAACTTGTTGATATTTATGTTAAATTATAAATATCATACATGGAATGCTATTTTCCTCCAAAATCTCATTTTGTACACTTTTGTTTCCATTTACTTTTATCCTTTTTATGAACTCTCTATGTAGTAAACCCATTAAATATAGTAAAAAAGAGGTAGAAATTCTAAGTTCACATAGGAAAATTTTTATCATGTGATTCCATTATTAGAACACATAACTCATTGAGTCTTAATATTTTTTTATGATTTTATAACTCAAACTCCACTCATAACAGAAGATATTGACTTCATATATTTGGGGTTATAATTTTAAATATCAACAATCATCCTTATAACTTTTTTTAACTATTAAATGCACTAATTAATATATAACTAAAGAAATTGTTGTGTTTAAATTAAATAAATTTTTTATTTTAGGGGTTTCAACCCCATATCTTTATTAGTTACATGAATGATATCTCTCAGTATTGATTTTTTAAATCAGTCCACATGGTTTTTGAAGAATCTCACATCGACATATTTTATGGTACCATCTTGTAGTAATTTTCTCACATAATCATGTCTCAAGTCTATATGTATACACATTTAATTATAAAAGGACCTATATGAAACTGTAAATATTATTTCACAATCACAACTAACAGAGATTGGAGGAATCATTTTACGCCACATTCTATTATCCAAAAACTGATTCCTAATCCCTTTAGCTTCCATTCCGTATGATGTTATGGTGAAATACTCTGACTCCATAATCAAATGAAAAATTCATTGTTTTTTTCTTTATCCCCAATGAAATATAACAACCTATAATAGTAAAAAACCATCTTTATGTAGATTTTTATCACTAATACTCATAATCCAACTTACAATGGTGTATCATTCTAAAATAGTCATATAATCATTATAGTATAAACTTAAATATTTGGTCTTTCTTAAGTATATAAATATTCTCATTATACATCTCCAATAATCCAAAATAAGATTAATATTTTTTCTATACATTTTATATATCAAAAAATAAATATCAGGTCTAGTACAATGCGATGAATACATTAACAAACCAAATTCACTAGAATACTCATTTTGTTCTACAACTCTAACCATATTCATAAATAGATTAACACTACAATCCAAAAGAGTATTATCATCCTTAAAAAATAAGAATTAATTTATTTAGTAATATACCTATGTAATTATACAGATTTAAATAATAATCCCAAATATTTTTCTAAATATAATATCTAGAATATTATCAATTATTACATGATCCTTCATTTTAAACGTAGTGGATAACTAATTTTTTGTCTCATTTACAGTAATCATATTGGTTTCAAAAATTAACATATCATCCACATATATACTCACAATAACTCCATATTATATTCTAAACAATACATAAACACATTTATCTATACTTGTATGAGTAAATTCGTTAGATAAAATAATAAAATCAAATTTCTCATGTCATTTCTTTGAAGCCTATTTAAGGACATAAAGATATTTACCTTGTTTACATACCTTCTTTTAATTACCTTGAAAAAAAATATTCAAGTTGTTCAATTTAAATCTCTTCATTTAAGTCTCCATTTAAAAATATAGTTATAACATCCATTTTATAGACATGAAAATGATTAATTTAAGATAATGAAAACAAATTCCTTATTAACGTAATCTGAGCAATAGAAGCTTACATATCAAAATAATAAATCCCTTATTTTTTGTTTGAAATTTTGAAAACCAGTATAGATTGAAAATATTCAATTTTACCATTAAATCATACTTCTTTCTGAAAACACATTTACAATCTATAGGTTTTGAACCTCTTAGTAAATCTTTAGTGACCAAAGTATTATTACCCATAATGGAATCTATTTCATCATTAATTTATTCCTTCCATAAATCAAAATATCTGGAAGTCAAACTTATTTTTATGTATTTTTGGTATCTTCTATAGTAAATACCATTATATAATTATTTTTTTGATTATTATTTTGATCTCCCATAAAAAATAAAACTATAGAATTAGGAGAAATAATATCCAGATTTAGATATTTCTTCTTCATAAGACTTGAACTCAATTTTGGTTCAACTCGAGAATCATTTTTATACACTACTATAGTATTTGAACTAGAGGGAGTAAAATATATAGGGGATTGAGGAATAACCTTCCCTCAACAATAACTGAAATATTTATTTTTCAAAAAACTCTACATCCCTTGATTTAATAATTACCTTATCTCCCAAATCCATAATTTTATATGATTTTATATTGTCTTTATATCCAACTAAAACACATTTAATTTATCTAGCACCAATTTTAGTTATTTTTTGGATCAAGAAACCTAGAGTAATATTAAAACTCCCAGAGTTTAAAATATTAAATATTAGGTCTTCTACCTTTCCAATTTTCATATATGGATAACAAAGTTTTCCAATAAGAAATTCTATTATAAAAATGGAACATGACCAGTAAATATTATCCTTATAAAATTATTGGTATATTGGGTTTATTTATCATTAAATTTTCCATTTATATGAAAATATTATTGTTTTCTTCTAATATATTTAATTTGACTAAGGTGTGTAAGAATACAATTTTCTTCATCGAACTCATTCACAAAGTATCAACCATTCCTATCTGAGTGTAATAATTTAATATTTTTGTTTAATTGGTTTTCAACATTATCTTTATACTTATTTAAAATTCTAAAGGGTTCATACCTTGTTTAAATATGATATATATGTAAATATCTACTACAGTTATCAAAAAATTAATAAAAATCCTTTTTCTTCCATGATTTAATAATCTATTTAATTTAAAAACGTTACAATTTATTGATTATAATATATTGTAATTTTGTTCAACACTTTGAAAATGTTTCTTAACTATTTTATATTGTACACATGTTTCACATCTATTAAAATAATTTCCAAGTTAATTAAGTTTAATTTCTTCATTAATTTTAATGAATTATAATTATCATGGTCTAATAAATCATTCAAGAAATGAGGGGAATAAATAATGTAACCAGAAGATTCAATCATATTATAAGTTCGATGTTAATACATTCAATAATTTGATCACCCCTTCTACATAATAATATGTCCCTTCAACAAAATAAAATTTTTGTATTTCAATGAAACTTTAAATCCATTCTTACAATGAATATCAAAAGAATGTAAATTTTTTTAGGTTTTGGGAATAAAGAACACATTTAGAAGAGTAAAAAACTTCCCCGAAGTAAAGTCCATTTCCACACATCCTTGTATAGGGATGTTTATGTATGAATTATTTCCGAGATTTAATTCCTTCATGATAGTGAAATTGTTAAATATTTTGAACATAAAACAATCCATGCACACATGAATCATTTTACCCAAATCATGTCACTATCCCATATCTATCAAATCATATTTACTTTGAATATCATTGAAAGTATTTTACATATATTTATTATATTTATATAGGGTTTTTAAAATTTATTTTTATAGATATATTCACATGAAATATTAACTAATTTTCTATAGAAAAATAATTCACCTTTCTTCTTGGAAGGATTTACTTTCTTCTTGAATTGTTGATTTTTATTCTTGACATACAAGGAATAGGACATCTATTTTTTGCCTCAATGATATTAATATAGCTATCAAATTGTGAATCTATACCCACATCTCTCAACATTGATTTTTATTCAATGTGAATAATTTTTTTTAATAGTCCCATGAAAATAACCCAAATATTTTTAATGAGTGATTTAACAAATTCTTTCAATATAGGTCGAAATTTAATAATATTTACACCAACATGAAATTTTTTAGGTATGTTAATCTTAAGGGTAGTAAGTTTTTTATCAATAATATAAAGCTCATGAACTTACGTTAACATTGTATTTTTATCAATCTTCATTAAATTTAGATACTTTACAAAAGTATATTGATTGGTACCTTCTTCCTTGGATTTGTACTTGAATTCATGTGCATCCCATATATCTCAAACATACTTTATTTAGATAAATTATTAATAAATATGATTTGATAATGTGTTCAAAATATTTTCTGAACACAAAAAATCAACATCTTTACATTTATTCTTCATTTACCAAATTTTATCAACTTCAATTAAGTTAATGAGTGTTAAATTAGGACTTAAAAGAGGATATTTGAGAATGAGATGAGGATTCAGTTATAAGATTAAAAAAATATCCAACACTGTAAAAATATAAGTGATATTATCCTTCTATCATGAGATGGTTTTGTCATCAAAACGTTCTTGTTTTTCAAGTCTTGGTTCATTGCTTTAACTAATTTAAAATCCATTTTATAGGTTATTCCTTTTCTTAAATCTTTTTGATAGTTGAGAAAATAAGTAAGAAGAGGGAAAAGAAAGATCGAATATTGATGTGTGAATTTAATTCATTACCCAAAGGGGTTTTATCAAAACCCACTTATTGTTGTAGGGTTATCAGTGAAAATTTTCTTAATGGATTTCTCCAAGATTTAAGGAAATATGATCCCCAACTTCCAACAACCCTGCACAACAATATTGGGAAAATTATCGTGTGATTTTTTTATTAATTAAGATTTAATTAATAAATGATATATTTATCACATATTTATATGTCAAAAATTGATGTGAATCAGAGAAATTTGATCTCACTGTTTAGATCAAAAGATACCATTGTTTGATCAAAGTGAGACTACTATTTTTAGGGGGCACCCATGTTAATTTCAAAAATTCTAAATCCAACCATTTTGAAGGATCACATTATTAATAATTTTTATAAAATAATTTTTTTTATTTTTTTTATTTATATATATATATACATTTTACTAAATATATAAATTTTAAAACACTTTAAAATGATTTTTGAAAATATATTTTTAAATGAAAAACATAATTACCAAATCCCCTTTTATAAGGAATGAGCTATGGGAATTTTACCCACATTTCTAATGTGGGATTCCCAAAGGTTTTTCCACCACATCAATTCAAATCACCAAATGGGTCACAAAAAATGACTTATTTATTTTATGAAAAATATTATAACATTCATTGGGAATCATTTATATCCTTTTTTATTGTTTTTTAATCTAGTATATTCATCCAACATTTCTTTCATTCACTCTTACGTTCTTATCATAATGGATGATTCTGTGGGTGTAGGGTCGAGTTGGGTCTTGTTTTATTTTTTCACATGCAGAATAAAATCTAACTTTTTACAATTTTTGGGAATGACATTTTTATAGGGTTTTCATTAATTTAATAATGTTGGATATATACACTTAAACCATATTAATTAGGTTCATATATAATTCCATATGGTTTTATCAATACTAAATTGTTTAAATGGATTCCATATTAATTTTAATATGATTAAGTGAATAAATTTAAATGAAAATAAATGCATATTGATGAAGTAAATATGATCGAATTATTTCATTAAGTGAAATGTGTAATTAATGACTATATTAAAATATATAATTTCTCAATTATTTACAAAGACTTCTTGAAAACCTCCAAATGTTGTCTTCTTCACCAAAATCATTCATCTTAATCATATAAGGTGATAACACACATTAGAGAGATTTGTATATGCTCGAATAGAGATTAGGAACAAGGGATGGTGTAATACATTAGAGGAAGATTGCATATGTTTCTTTCTTTGGTGACCATTATCAAGTCTACTATATAAGGGATTAAATATTTAAGATACTATATCGACAATCTTGGTATGCATATTTTATGTTATTCATTTATATTACACATTGACTCTATTGTGGATAGATCATATATATGAGTTCTTATTACTCCTTCAGGGTTAATATAAATAACCCCTAAAACCCACCTGCAATATCATCGGAAGGATTATTTTAAAAATCAAGGTGTTTATCTTATTATTAAGTCAATATTGTGTTTTATAAATTATAATATAGAATATTTCAAGATAGGTTTTTATATATGAAAAATTTATATTAATATATCATGATAAATAATGTTTTTATTGATGTGATACAATATTATTTTGTAAATTTATCGATGGTTTGAATTTTTTTTCAACATTGGTTTAGAGTCAATAAAGGTATCTCAGATATGTTCAATGTTTTTTTGTATGTTGTTTTTTTAAGTTTATGGAGAAGGAAATTAATTAATTTGGTGTATAAATGCATCCTCATAAACATCACGCAGTTGGTGCTCTATAAACATGAGGTTTTAATACGTAAACATCATACAAGATCTATATAAGCATCATACACTCCCACTTAAACATGAGTCTATAACTGTGTAAAAAATCATACAAGGTAAGTGTTAGAATTAATTATACCAATGAAAACATCATGTTCATATAATTAAGCATCATATTTATAGTGGATCAAGCTATAGAACCCTGAATTAAATCACCAAGTATAATTCAAAATTCCATATGACCTCAAGTGAAACTCCTATTATGATAGAGGCTACTAAGTAGCAAAAAGGGACTAAAGTGGATTGTGGGGATATATCATTAGGTGAAGATCCTCTGTATATATTTTTCTTACTATTTTTTATATGGGGTCAACATGGTGGGCGACCATTTTATAAAACATCATCTATAACCATTTAGTTCTATTATTTCCCCATTCATTTATTATAAATGGTATTTTTATTATTTCCACCTACTCAGGTTGTATATTTTTACATGTTTGGTTATTTATCCATTATTTAGCACTCTGATTGGGGGTATTGTTTTAGTTTGATCCACTTTAGGCCGTTGCTTCTAGTCAACTGCATTTGGTGTTTAGGTAAGTTTGCCTTACATCATGTCAAGCTTTAGCTCGGAGAAAATTATTTAGTTCAGGTGTTAGAAAAATGGTATTAGAATTTCCTTTATTTACATATTAAGGGAGTTGGTAAATATGTGAAAATGTAATGTGTTGAATCTTGTAATGGAAATCAGTCTATTAATTCATTAATACCTTTCTCGAAGGAATCCCGGGTTACTATGGCAAGGGATGATGTTCTTTGTTTTCATTATTATGATTATATGATTGTCACCTAATTTGATTCACATAGATTTTGAGGTCTTTGATTTTATATGTAATTGAATATTTTTTTAATTTTCAAGATTTATCACATGCATCATATTCATTAAATGTTAATCATATAAAAAATATATTTCATGTGTGTGATTGTACTATTAATGGATAGATAATTTTCTTTTTTATAAACAACTCATTTTTTTATATATGTGTTCTCAATGAAATTTTATTTGGATGAACTCCTATGTTAATCTATTTTTTTATAACAGTTTATGTGAGATAATGGCATGGTCCACTAGGGAGAAAATAAAAAATGATATGATGATGATAGTAATGACGTATTCCATCTATGCATAGATGGTGTTGTGTTCCTTTATAGTTCATTGTTATGTATTTTTTTCACGAGTAATAATAGTGTGAAATTGTATATTAGAAAGTTTAGGTTAATTAATGTTCTAACTATAACCTATATGGATTTATCAATATAGTACCCAGTGAAATTATAATTAACTAAAACTTGAATCTATCACCCCTAGATGTGGTTAGTATAAGGGTAGGTCATCATATAAAGTCTGTAAACATGGCCTTAGATGGTGTAACATTATTTTTGACCCCATTGAGATATTATTGTAGATTATGTGAAATAACTGTTGTCCTTAGAAATATTACTCTTATTACTATTGATCTAGTGTATCATTTTATTTGAATCTAACCTATTGCAATGCCCCATGTCATTTTTATAACATGTCTTAACCCGCAAACCTAGGTCTGTTTCTAAAAACATATCCTTCTCATTTTAGGATTTTATGCTGATAAACATCGGACACTTTTTTCTATAAAAACATACAACATCATATTAAAATATTGGATTACTTATACATATAAGGAAATTTTAGGTTTAGTGTTTTAAAGAATTAAGACAAAATCTTACATAACTATACCCATGTATCTATGTGAGAATTTTTTTCTATATTCCCATATTTTCATATTCCACATTATGTGTTCAGAATCTCCCATAATATTCTTCACACGTGAAACCATTCTTCATATATATTATTTTACATCATTATTAATAATATGGGAAAATGGAAACCAAAAGATGGTTGAGGTCAAATGCTCGATGAGGGTAAATATAATAATTAATAATTTAATGTCATCAATGATAATAACAATATCATAAGGGTATTATGACCTAATTAAAGTGTATAATCACAAAATAAGATAATTCATACCCATCAAAACATGGATCAAAAATCATAAGACATGGAATAAATCATCAACATAAGACTAGAGTTATATAATTCAATAATCATGAGACATGTCAAAAAAATATTTCTTGAGAAAGGAATGTATTAAAAATCAAAAAATTATTTAAAAACTTTTTTGGTATCTTGGAACATTATCTTTATAGAACCTATATAAGAACCCCTACAAATGGAATAATTTACTCAGTTAATTCAAATATAATTATTTAGAGAACTAATCATTTCCCAACACATTTCATATTTATATTTAAATCAACCAAAATAAAAATCAACATATAAGAAGAATAACCTTAATAAATAATATATATTTCATTTCTTCAAAAAAACTCATATAAATAAACATTATTCCTTTGATATCTTGATCAACTCGTCTAAAAGAAACTAGTCCCATGAAAATATCTTTAAAATATTCATAAGTCCTCCAAAGAAATAATATTAATTTAATAATTGTAAAACATATTCATTGGAGGATAATAAAATATTTAAGTATACTTTCATAGATGACAAATACATTTAAAAGAATAATTAAATAATTTATTTGAATATGGGAGTAAATATCATATTATTTTGATGATATTTTATAAAATTTAAAAAATATTTTGAAAAATATTTTCTCTGAAAGTAAACATGGAAACATATAAAGGATGTATCAATGAAACCTGTTTTCATGCTGTAATTAAAATCCATTCAGGTTATAAATGTTAAAAATTAACATTTTTTTCAAATATTTTTAAAGAGATTTAAAAGTGACCTATATTGAAAATGTTTAGAAATTTATTTTTAAAACATTTTATGAGAAGGTTATAGATAATGGAAAATAAATTTTTTAAATAATTTATTTTTTTAAAATATCATTATTTAAATAATATTAATAACATTGAGGAATCATTTCGTTAAATTTTTTTAAAAACATTAAAACGACTTTTTTAATGAAACACCATTTTTTAACCTTTTCAAACCTAAAACCATTTGAAAGAAAGAATATAATAAGGAACATAAAAGACCATGAATATAAAATGTTCCATGATACTATATGTCAAGAGTTACTTAATACACATTATAAATTAATATAGGTGAATAAATCAAAACATAACTAAAGGAATGATGTTTGAGACGAGAAACCCTTGAATCTTGGGTAAAATCTTGAATCAAAAATCCATTTAATGATGGAAAATGACATGATTATGAAAAAACTATTTTTACATGAAATAATATCTAAAAAAATCATAGGTTAGTAATTAAACTATTTAATATTAAACATGAAGAATAATATAAATTATTTCTCCACGAATTGATTTGAAACCATGAAAACTCATGCAAATTTTATAACTTTTGAATTAATATCTCATCCAAGATAAAATTTTAAAGTAACTTTAAATATAATTATTAAAGGTTAATTACTGATAGAATGTCTCAATAGGTGTCATATATCCTTTTTAAAAGTAATTAGTTTCATATTACATGGCATGTCTCAAATTAAAAATATTAATATGAATAATCCTAAAAAAGACAGTATCCTTAAAGATAGAATTAATCAATGAAGTGATTTTGTGTAAAAATCGTAAAACCAATAAAAAAGTGGAGATATAACACAATAAAATCAGAGTTTATTTATAAAATATTATTGTGATAATATTGTAAAAAAATTATAATTTTTTCCCAACGAATGAAAGTGGAGTTAAAAACGCATTACCTCAAGTCCCATATTGATATGTATTTCCATTAAATTCATTATAATAAAATTATATGAATTATTTAATTTTTTAAAAAAAAATTATGTTTTATTAATTTATCAATAAACTATTTATTTCATTTATTTCAATGACATGTTTAATTAAATAATTGTATAAGTCCACATTAGGTGTTCTGAGGATGTTCACATCATAATTGAAAAATGGATTCAGTATATTGGCCATACTCAAAAAAATTATTATTCCATCATATCTATAATAATAATAATGGAATAATTATCATTTTTATATATTATTTATTATTTTATAACCAACTACATATTAAGGTTAAAAAAATTAATCTTGTTACAAAATAGAGATGGTTGTCTATACAAATTCATGAGTAACATTTTAATTTTTAAAAAACATGAGGGGAAGAAATCATGTATCATTTTTTCCATATATAATTAATATTATGTCATAAATATCACATTATATCTTCAAATAAACTTATATATACCATCCATGAGTTATGATTACTAAAAACGGATCACAATTCATTTTGGATGTAGTAATCCACACACACGTATAGGCTATATAGTCGGTTTTTAATGGATAAAATGGTATAAAAATATATTATATATATAACAACCTCACTTGAACTCAAAAAATTATATTTTAATGTTTATAAACACTACTGGAAAACTAACCTATACCAACGGTTTGGAACCGTTGGTATAGGCCTCCAAACCATTGGTATAGGTATGACATTGCCCAACGGTTTGGCCAAACCATTGGGAAAGGTGTCCACAAAGTGGACTTTTCCCAACGGTTTTGGAAAACCATTGGGAAAGGTGATACCTATCCCAACGGTTTGGCCAAACCGTTGGGAAAGGTGGCCACAAAGTGTAAATTTCCGAACGGTTTGGCCAAACCATTGGGAAAGCCATACCCTTTCCCAACGGTTTTCCAAAACCGTTGGGAAAGGTGGCCTCAAAGTGGGCTTTCCCAATGGTTTGGCCAAACCATTGTGAAAGGGGACCTATACCAACGGTTTTTAAAAACTGTTCGTATAGAAGCGTTGGGAAAATTCATATTTCCAGTAGTGAAATTTTATCATTCCTCTCTTATTTTTTATCTAACATTAATTTTAAGGAAGTAATTTTTTTTTATCTAGGGCTCTAGAACTGATGGCTGTAGTGGGGGTTTGAGGATTAGCCTTGGGGTGACTGGAAAATAGCGACCAACTCATTAGTGAACCCACTAGCTCACTGGTGAGTCCCAATGGGCTGTATGTGTAACCTTTTTTGGTGAAACTAATAACCCTTGTGGGTTTTAATTTTATATCTTTTTCTTTTTTTTAATAGTTAAATATGGCCCTGAGTCTAATTCAAATTAGTGTGATTATCTGTGGGATCTATGCTCCTTCCATCCATCTCCCCATGGTCCATCAACGATTGATTAATCTGGTGTCCATTGACCAGTGATTTATACATATATATAATATAATTTCTTTTCTTATTTTTGGGGTAATCATTGGTTTATTTTTTGTCTATGTTTTCTTTGATTATTTGACGATGAATTCCTACCTTCTTTAAAGATCAATGGAGAATCTAGCATGTTGACATCATTCCTGGTCAAAATAATCACTACTTTTGATTATGATTTTTCAATTTCTAAGTATTGATGAATCATATTCTTTGACATCTTCTTGATGTTAGATCGATGAAAGAACATTAATATATTGATGACTTCATGGTTGATTAGTGGTTATCTAGACATGATAAGGATGAAATATCTTGACCAAATATATAATTCTTAAGAAAGGAGGATTGTTTTGGGTAGGTTAGATATATTGATAATCTTAGGATCCTATTATTCTTACTTTTCATTTGAATATATTTTTTAATAATGATTTAGTGATGGATTTATTATCATTATCTAGACTTGAGGCCCTCTTTAAGACTTCGTGAGGAATTATTGATTCATTCTAGAATAAACAATGAATCTCGTAAATTGAAATTCCTTCCTTCAATATACCTTATAATTTATTATTTATATGGACTAATTAAGGTATATTATTCTAGAACAACCTTCTTTACTTTTAATTTTTTTGATAATTTATTATAAATATATTTCCCGACAACCAACACCTGAGTTATGAAAACTTGATTTGTGAGATAATTTTCCATGGTTTGAGACATGGATCAGTCATGAATTACTTGAGAAATGTTGAATTATTCATCAAACAAATTTATTTAGGAACATCTATACCATGAAGAGTATGGCATCCCACCTTTTTATTACAGAATGTTTCATTGCATTTTACAAATAGAGGATCATTAAAGTCTAGTATCTTGGAAATCGGGAATAATAAAACATGAAAACATAAAACACTCTTTTAAATCCCCTTGACAATATTATTTTAAATTTCATCCTATGTAAAATTACTACATCTCAAGACCTAGAGACATACATCAAAGGAAAGGGTGAGCAGAAGGCCCTGTAAGGAAAGTAAGGGAATCAGTTTAATTATGATATTAATAAGAACATGATGATAAACATAAAGACAATAGAATGGAAGTAGAGGAATTACATAATGAAAATAACTTTAACCATAACTGGAATATTTGGATACAACATTTTATTTATACATTCATGAACAAATCACCAAGGTTCATTGCTAAGGTGTCATAAAAGTTACCAGGGTTATTCACCAAGGTATCATGAAACTTGTCATATCTAGAGATTAAATTCTTTACCCAATGCATTGGAAAAATATCAAGGAACACCCTTAATATGTAATTATTTTAATTTGAGACACATATATCATAATCAAAAATTACATAAATAGCCCATAGAGAATAAAATAAATGGGTTTCACTTTCAAAATTGTGACGTTTTAAAAGTTCTATAAAATAAGATCATTATTTCATTTATAACCCATGGAAATGGAGTGAGGGTTATATGTTTGTCAATTCCAGAATCAAATATATAATTTTTTTGTTTTTATGAACAGCCATATAAACTAAATAGGTCTGGGTATTCACATGAATAAAACAATAGAATTTCTTGAGAGAAATAGAGAGAAATTTTGAGATGAAATTTCTGCATCAAAATGGTTATATAACATAGTTTTAGAAAATATTAAAGAGGGGATAAGGGTATCCCATCAATAAATTAATAATTTTACAGTATAGGTACTGAATAAAAATAAATAAGATCATGGTGTGGACATTCAAATGACATACCATATGAAAAGGAAACTTGAAAGAAAAGAGAAAATAAATTTCTTTTATTAAAATTCGGTAGCCTTACGACATCACATAAAAATTAAAAAAAAATAAATTGATGAGAGAATAAAGGGTCAATTATCATGTGGAAATAAAATGGATAATAATAAGAATATATAAGAACATACCCCAATATAATAAAATGGAAACTAAAATACATAACATTAAGGAAGTCATGACTTAAAATAGGAGGGTGAGAGGTTCCCTTACATTGAAGAGTAACTTCGAAAGATTGGGGGTTGGGAAATTGGGGTCTTGAGGTCACCATGGGAGGAATCCTTGGGAAGAATACATGGGAGGTAAAAATAATATAACTTCATTGAGAGTGATTTTGGAATGAAATGAATGAATGAACGGCTTGGTGTTTATAGGAAAAGTGAAGGAATATTTAATTAATTTCAAAGGGACACCTCATCAATGGTATTTACAAAAAAATGGGCATGCCCATTGTTTTGGCCACTTGGGAAACCTCATAGAATATCTTATTATTCAAAATTATACCAGAATGATTACATCATTAATGATGTCATTAATCACACTAAAACTCAAAACTGTATTTATACTATTCATCAAAAATTCAACAAGTTCATAAAAATCCCAAAAATTTACCTGATCCTAATATTAATGATCTGAATTCAAAAGTTAACAAAATTTTATGAAAATAATTTTCTAAATAATTTTAATTTAAATTTTAAATATAATCATTATTTATTTCAAATAAACAACTTTAAAACTACAACTCATTTTGTAACACCTTGAAAATTTATTTGAGGTCCCATAAAATTATCATATAACCATAAGACAATAAAGTTACAAATCATGATTACATTTTCTGAAGATAAATTTCAATTTTATGTTTTTAAATTAATTAAAAAAAAATTAAATAAAATATTTATGACATACAAAAATACCAAAATGTATACTATGATCATTTTTTCTCTTTTAATATGTCTAAATCGTATTTATATAATAATGGGTTAATTTATATTTTTTGGAAGATTTACTATTAATTGTTATTCGTATGGTTATATTACTCTTTATACTTTACTATTCCATAAAAAAATAAGTTGATCTTATTAGACACTAAATTTCATACTAAAAACAACTATAGAAGACCATTTTTCTAAAATCATTTCGCATTATTTATTATTTAAAGTTTACAAGAATATTTTAAAATATCCTTTTTACAAAATTCATAAATAATATTCATCCAATATTTATCCAAACATTTGAAAATCATAAATTATAATATAATAAAATATAACAATTTTATTTATACCAAGGGATTACAAAAAGTATCTAAGGCCTCATTACATAGCCCATTATAACCCCTGCATAGGACCTAAGTGTAAGTTGTGCTATGGTGATATAATCTTGGAGCAGATCAAACAACATCACATGGGTGGTGATTTCTATCAGCATGAACTTCTCCCTTAGGAGATTCCATTCAAGCTTCAGATGTTGAAGCTTAGCTTGGGCTTAGTCCAGTGAAAATCCCAGAGATGTTATTTCCTTCCCGAGCTCTAATAGATGGGCTTTGAATGTCTCAAGTATACTGGATGAGGACATCGTCTCTTCTTTCGGTATTAATTAACCAAGATCACTTATATTTATACGCAATAATTGTAACGTTAAGAGTTCATCTTCCAATTTTTATATTGAGCAACGGTCATATTGATCAATGGTCATATAATAGTCGGAACCCAATGGTATCACTCACTACTACAAACACAGCCTTTATTAGCGCTAAAAATGGCCTTTATCAGCGCTAGAAAAGCACTGATAAAGCTAGCGTAGATAAAGGGGGGTCCCCTTTATCAGCACTTCCTTTATCAGTGCTTTCATTTTAGCACTGATAAAGGACCCTTTTATCAGCTCTTTTAAAAAAGCGCTGATAAAAGTTAGAAAAATTTAAAAAAAATTAAAAAATACTGCCAATCGGGGGGGATTTTATAGCGCTTGAACCCCCCCCCCCCCCTTTCATAGCGCTTTTCGGCCCCTATACAACACCCCACGCACCCCCCTCCACCCTTTAATAGCGTTTGCTCCAATATTCCCCATGCGCGCACACCCCTGCCTTCACCAGGATTTGAACTCGAGCCCTCCCCCTGCGCGCCTAAGCCCTTACCACTACTCTATTTTGATTTGCTTTCCAATTCATGATATCTATCTATATATATATATTTATATATTTAGTTATATTTATTCGTATAGTAATATATATTTATATTAATATATATATATATATAGTTATATTATAATATATATATATATTTATATTATAATATATATCGTAATATTAATATATATATATAGTGGTATTAATATATATCTATATCTATATATATATATATTTAGTTATATTTATTTGTATAGTAATATATATTTATATTAATATATATATATAGTTATATTAACATATATATAGTTATATTAACATATATATAGTTATATTGACATATATATGGTTATATTAACATATATATAGTTATATGAATATATATTTATATAGTTATACTAATATATATAGTGATATTAATATATATATTTCTGGTGATAATATATATATATATATATATATAGTAATTCTAATATATATATATATATGTAGTTATATTAATATATATATAGTTATTAGATTAATATATATATAGTTAGATTAATATATATATATAGTTAGATTAATATATATATATACAGTTAGATTAATATATATATATATAGTTAGATTAATATATAGGTATATAAATATTCATATATTGGTATTTTAAATAAAATGGATATTAGTTATTATTTAGATAAAGCTAATATATTTTATATGTAAATATGTTTAATTATTTATTTAAAAAATTTAATTTTTAGATGCGATTATATAAAAAATATGTACATATAGTTATATATTTGATTATAAATAGTAGTTCATTATAAAAAAGGATGAAATTTCAAAGACATAATATCAATATGAATGTAATACCTTGGAATAAATTCAGTCCCCGCCAAGAAAAGCCAATAATACCCCCTTAAACGAGTTTGAAAATCCACAAAATGTTAAAAACTCTGGGTATCCCGACAAAAAACTCAGTTTTGGAGGCCTTCTAGGCCTCTTTTGGCCTTGAAAAACGTTTGACCGAGGTCCCCTCGGGTCTCAACGATGTCGAGCTCATCACAGGCTTCGATTTGATATGTGGTAGAGCTCAAACGGACAACCGGATCAAATGTTATGGCTGTTTGAAGTTTGAGTTGCATTTTCAACATATTTTGGATCTTTTTTTCATTTTTTCTAATTTTTTTAGTCCTCAAATTGTTATTAAATGACTATTACTCCATAATGATTATCAAATTATTAATTAAAAATATTTTTTATAAATTTTTAAGAAGTCATTTTCACTAAATATCTTATATATTAAGTATAATAAGTGTAAATGTAAATTTATACTTATCTAAAATATATTTAAAAATTATATATTATATTTATATAACAATATAACTATATTTATATATTAATATATTAATATATTTTTAATTTTTTTTTTGAAGCCGACCCTTTATCAGCGCCAAAAAAAAGCGTTGATAAAGGCCCCCCTTTATCAGCGCTACGAAACAAGCGCTGATAAAGGGGGGCCCTTTATCAGTGCTAAAAAAAGCGCTGATAAAGGGGGCGCTACGAAAAACTGTTTTTGTGGTAGTGACTTCATTAATTAAAAGATATTGTTTTGTGGGATATAATATGAAATAACTCACAAATTTAAGAAACAAATATTATTTAAAAGTTCAGGTCATTAAATTCTTCCCCCATTAAGAAATTTCCCCCCCAAAATTTTAAATCGTAACCTATGAATAGAAAAGGTGTGGGTACATCTGCCTCACAGACTCCTCTGTTTCCCACGTGGCTTCTTCACATTTTTGGTTCCTCCACAACAACTTAACAAGTTGGGTAGTCTTGTTGCATAGAACCTTGTATCTAGGATCCAAGATATCAACCAGCTTCTCCTCATAAGAGAGGTCATGTTCTGGTTGTACAACCTTTTGATTTATTACAAGTGAAGGGTCAGGTATGTACTTCCTCAAGAGGGATACGTGGAAGACATCATGAACTTGTGCTAGATTTGGAGGAAGTGAAAGTCTATAGGCCACTGCTCCTATGTGATCAAGGATTTCATAGAGGCCAATGTACCATGGGATGATCTTCTATTTTTTCCCAAACCTCGTGAATCACTTCCAAGGTAAAATTCAAAGAAAGACTTTATCACCTATATCAAACTACAAGTCTCTTCAATGGTTGTCAGCAGAGATCATTTTCTAACTCTGAGTAGCCTTAATGAGTTGTTGGATGGCATAGACTTTTCCTGTCATCTATTGCTCTAGATCTGGACCAAGAAACATTCTCTCACAAGATTCATCCCAAAAAGTAGGAGTTATGCATCTCTTACCATTTAGAGATTCATAGGGTACCATTTGAATGATCGAGTGGAATTTGTTGTTGTAAGAGAACTCAACTAATGAGAGATGTTAATCCCATACACCTTTAAATTCCATTGAGCATGTTCCTGGCATATCCTCAAGTGTTTGAATAGTATTTTTAGATTAGCCATCAGTTTGGGTGTGATAGGATGTAATAAAATCCAATTTAATGCCTATAGCATGTTGAATACTTCTCCAAAATTTTGATGTGAACCTTGGATCATGATCAGATGTGATATAAAGTGGAACTCCATGCAGCCATACCACTTCCTTCATGTAATCATGGAAATTTGATCAAGATATAAATCTTCCTGAATGGAGATAAAATGGGTAGTCTTGGTGAGATGGTCCATAATAACCCATATCGCATTGTATCCTTTGGATGTTCTTGGGAGACTAGTGACAATGTCCATAGTGATATTGTTCTACTTCCATGCTACTATGGGTAGTGGTTGCAATACCACTTTAAGATGTTTTCACTCTGCCTTCACTTGCTGACATACCAGGCACCTTCAAGTGTAGTCAGTAATCTACCTTTTCATATTATCCTCCATTAATAACCACAAAGGTCCCTATACATTTTTTTGCATCAAGTATTTATAGAGAAAGTAGAGCTATGAGCTTCATCCATCAGCGCCTTCTTTTTTTCCATAATAGATGGAAGAAATAGTCTTGTAAAAAAATTTAGTACACCTTCTTGATCAATATTGAAATCAGGAAACTTCCCTTCCCTCACAGCCTCAAACTTCTTCTGTAATAAAGTATCTTCTTTATAAGAATTATTGATCTTCTCTAGTAATGACGGTTGGAAAATCATTTGGGTTAGGGTTGATGATGTCCCTTACCTTATAATTCCCATGTACAACTTTACTAGGTCATTGATCAAAGGATATCTTTGAATCCTCATCATGGAAAGAACAATTGGGTCTTTCCTGCTTAATGCAACAGCGACATTGTTTTCTCTTCCGAGATGATAATGAATTGAACAATCATAGTCTTTGAGAAGTTCCAACCATCTCCTATGTCTCATGTTCAATTCATTTTGTGTGAAAATATACTTCAAACTTTGATGGTCTGTGTATATATCACATTTATCCCCATAATGATAGTGCCTCTATAACTTCATAGCAAAACGACCACAACTAGCTCCAAATCATACGTAGGATTTTTCTTATTATGAGTCTTCAACTTCCGATATGCATAAGTAGTGACTTTTTCATTTTTCATGAGGACTCACCCATGCACTTTTAGAGATTCATCGGTAAAAATAACAAATCCTTCTCCACTTTAGGGCAGAGTTAACACGGGTGTAGTAACCAATATCTTCCTCACCTCTTGGAAACGTTCCTCGCACATCTTTGTCTAGATTAACTTTACCCCTTTTTAAGTTAAATTTTTTAATGGGTTATAAATTCATGAAATTTTTTTCACAAACCTCCTATAATATCCTTCTAGTCAAAGGAAACTACGCATCTTATTTATTGTTTTAGGTTGAAGACACTCCTCTCCACCTTTTATCTTTTTAGGGTAAAATTTGATTCCTTCATTGGTAACATTGTGCCCCAAGAAAGCACCTTGTTGTAACAAGAATTCACATTTACTGAACATCACAAAAAACCTCTCCTTCTGTATAGTTTACAAAATAACCCTTAGATGATCCTCATGCTCCTCGCAACTTTTGGAATATATTAGAATATCATCAATAAAAACTGCCAAAAAGTTTATCAAGGTAGTCCTTAAATACATTGTTCATCAAATCCATAAAAATATCTGGTGTATTACTCATTTCAAAGGGCATAACAACAAACTCATAATGATCATATCTTGATCAGTGGGTAGTTTTTGGAATATCTTCTTTCATCACCCTCAATTGATGATAATCAGATCGAAGATGAATCATAGGGAAGAATTGATCCCATGAAGTTAGTAAAATAAGTCATAAATTCTTGGAAGAGGGTATTTGTTCTTTAATGTGATCCAATTCAGTTTTCTATAATCAATTCATAACTGCATTGATCCATCCTTCTTCTTTAAAAATAGAATTGGTGCTCCCCACGGAGACACACTCGGTCTGATAAACCCCTTCTTTGAATGATCTTGGATTTGTTTCTTTAATTCCTATAGCTCCACATTTTCCATTCTATAAGGGTTCTTTTATGTCGGATGAGATCCAGGTATGAGTTCAATGGATAAATCTACCTCTCTTTCAGGGGGGGAGGTCCGACTAACTCCTTGTAAAATACATCATCGTATTCCTGGATGATGGGGACATTTTCTATCCTCAAATTCTCATTTCCTCCTTCTTCTTCATCGAACAACTCCATAAAAAATGATAAAGGATGTTATTATAGACAAAGATCAGGTTGAGATATCTCTCCTTGGAAGATTAGTGTAGGTTTTCCATTCAAGAATACTAATATTTCCTTTCTTCTACATTTGATCTTAGCATTATACTTTGAGAGCTAGTCCATCCCCTATATAATGTCAAATTTTAGCATGGGAATGAAAACTAAATTTTTTATAAGATTGTTCCTACTAAAGTAAATACTAGTGTTTCTAAACCCTGACAATGCTTGGCTAATCTCACCAAGAGTCTTGACTGATAACTCTACTTTTATAAAATTGGGGGTTGATTCTAAATTTATTTCAAACATGGTGGAAATAAAGGAATGTGTATGACCAGAATCAAACAAAGTACATGATAGCTTTAAGAAAACAACAAGATTACCTACCACTACATCATTTGGCACATCAACTATGGTCACAGTGATTGAAAAAGTATGACCTTATTCCCTTAGACATTTCTGAGGATGATAGTGATTCCCCTCCGCTGCCCTCAGATTTGGATAGTTATTAGCAATGTGCCCACGTTTTCTACACTTATTGCATTGGACATCAGGTAGGTCTTGTTCTATCTTCCCCTTGTTGTTAGTGTTTGGATGTTGTGGCTTTACCTCACTATGAAAATTCCACATAATGTGTACATCGCTACCACACTTGTAGAACTTCCCTCCCCCGAGAAGGCAGTTCCCTGAATGCTTCTTCCCACATTTATTACACGTGCGACGTTGTACTTACATTCCTCGTCTTCCCTGATCTAAGCTCCTACCTAATCCTGGATCCATAAATCTTTTCTTATCATTGGATTTATGAAACCATTATATCTCACCAAACTCCATTTCAACTTTCATCTTACTTCGCATGATCTCTTCATATCAATCATAATATCGGTTGGCTAGATTCTTCCACAGATGAGGTCTCAGTCCACCAAATATTCTATCAACCTTACCATTTGGATCCATGACAAAACTAGGGGTGTAACGTGAAAGCCTTTTGTAGATTCCCATAGATTCATTCTCCTTCTACTTCAGCTCGAGAAACCTTGTCTCTATTCTTGTACTCAACAATTGAGGGAAATACTTATTCAATGATATCCTTCTGAACTATTCCCACTCCATATATTTAACCTCCACTCTTGGCCTCTTGTTTTTTATCAGTTCCCACCACTGATTAGATTCTTCCTCTAAGCGATAGTCTACCAGGGTGACCTTATCTTGCTCCGAAAAGCGGAGAACAGAAAATATATTCTCGATAGAGCTGATCCACTATTCTTCAATCAATGGGTCAGTAGATCCACTGAAGGTCGGTGGTCGTTGATGCATAAAGTATTCAATATAAAGTTGTTCCCTTCATTTTGAGATTGGTCTCTCATATTGATTGAAGTTATTTCCCAGAACATGATTCAGTTGGTTCATCATTCATATGAAAGTTTACATTTCCGATTCCATCGGAGGGTCGTCATCACATTGTCCATTGCAATCACCTTTTGCAGGGTTCCTCCTATTTCCCACCATTTTATAATATAATAAAACCTTAGTTAGAATCTTATTTTACTTATGAATATTTTAACTATAAAGGATTTTATCTATTAAAACTTCATGCTTTAAACAATTACATTTCTCTATAAATCCATCATAATGATTCATAAAAAGCTTATGATTAAACAAACATATCCCCTGGGAGTGTCGTATCCAAGAGTACAACAAGGCCCATTGTGGTTTACTAGGATACCCCAGGTCAAGCCCAAAATTCCTTATCAGATTTTTCAGTCCTAGGTATACCTGTGCCAGAGCCACCTCAACCTTCTAGTATCCATAGAGGGATGTATTTGCATGATAAACCACTTACTCAATAATCACTAAAAAAACCAGGAAGTATTCTTGTATTTAACTTTTCTATAGAGTTCTTAATAAAGTTTTCATATCCTAATTTCCATAAATAACTAAACTATACATTGATACCAACTATGGAATCCCGCCTATTTATTACATAACTTTTCATTACATTTTACAAATAGAGGATCTTTGAGGTCTAGTGTCTTGGAAATGAAGAACAATAATACATGAAAATATAAAACAATCTTTTAAATACCCTTTACAAGCTTCTTGAAAAGATCATCCTATGTAAAATTACTACATCCCATAACCTGGAGACATAAATCAAATGAAATGTTGAGAAGAAGGCCCAGTAAGGAAACAAAGGGAATTAGTTTACTTGTGATATCAAAAAGAACTTGATGAAATAAATAATGTACTAAGAAATGAAAGTAGAGAAATAAAATAATGAAAAGAACATGAAACATAACATGAATATGTGGCATCAACATTTAATTTAGAAATTCATGAACATATCACCATGGTTTATCACCAAATTGTCATAAACATTACCAAGGTATTGTGACACTTTCCATCTCTAGAGATTAAATTATTTACCTAATGGTTTGGAGCGCTATCAAGACCCACCCTTAATATGTATTTATTTTCATTTTATCCCCGGAGATCATAATCAAACAATTCATAAATAACCCATATAGAATAAATGATTTGGGATACACTTTCAAAATTGTGATGTTTTAAATGTTCTTAAAAATAAGATCATTATGTCATTTATAACCCATGGAAAGGGAGTGAGGGTTATAAGTATGTCAATTCCAGAATCAATTATATCATTTTTGTGAATTTATGAACACCCATATAAATGAAATATGTATGTGTATTCACATGAATAAAACAGGATAATTTCTTGAGATAATGGGAGATAAATTGTGAGACGAAATTTCTACATATTAACGGCTATATAACAAAGTTCTACAAAATATTAAAAAGAGAGGGGATAAGGGTATCATATCAATAAATGAATCATTTTATAGTATAGGTATAGAATAAATATAAATAAATCATGGTGTCGACATTCAAATAACATACCACATGAAAAGGAAACTTGAAAGGAAAGATAAAATGTGATTTGTTTTACGAAAATTCATCAGCCTAACAGTGTCACTTAATAATTCTGAAAATAAATTGATGAGTGAAGAAAGAGTATATCATCATTTTAAAATGGAATGTATTATAATAAGAATATATAATAACTTACCCTTACATAATAAAATGGAAACTAGAAGTCATAACGTAAAATAATTCATGACATAAAAGAGGAGGGTGAAAGGTTCCCTTACCTTGAAGAGTAAATTCAAAATCTTGAAGGTTTGGACCTTGGGGGATTGAGGTCACCTTGGGAGGACTCCTAGGGAGGTAAAAAGGATCTAACTTCATTGATATGTATTTTTTAATTAAATTATTGATGTAATGGATTTGTATTTATAAGAAAAGTGAGGGAATATTTAATTAATTTCCAAGGGACACCTCATCAGTGGTATTTACAAAACCATGGGCTTTACCATGGTATTGGACACTTGGGACACCGCATAGCATATCGTGTTATTCAAAAGTCGGCCAAAATGATTGAATCATTAATGAATTCATTAATCACACAGAAACTCAAAATTGTATTTTTACTATTCATCGAAATTCAACTGTTTTAGAAAAATCCCAAAATTTACCCTAACCTAATATCGATGATCTGAATTCAAAAATGAACTCCGTTTTATAAAAATGTTTTATAAATATTTTTAATTTAATTTTTAAATATAATCATTATTTATTCCAAATAAACAACTTTTAATTTATAACTCGTTTTGTAGCACCATGAAAAAGTAATCAAGGTCCCATAAAATTATCGTATAACCATAAGACAATAAACTAGAAATTTATGATTACATTTTTTTGAAAATAAATTTTAATTTTAAATTATTAAATTAATTTAAAAAATTTAAATAAAATATTTATGACATACAAAAATACCAAAACTTATACTATGATAATTTTTTCACTTTTAAGATGTCTGAATTGTATTTATACACTTATGGGTGAAGTTTTGAATTTTTTGGCCGGGTTAATATTCATTACTATTAATAATGGTATATTACTATTCATACTATACTATTCACTAAAAAATAAGTTAATATTATTAGACTCAAAATTCTTAAGTGGTCACAATTATAAAAGACCATTTTTTGAAAATCATTTCACATTATTAATTATTTAATGTTTACATGAATATTTTAAAATACCATTTTAAAAAATTAATCAATAATATCCATCCTATATTTATCCGGACATTTGAAAATCGCAAATTTTACTATAATAAGAAATGACAATTTTATTTATACTATGGAATTACAAAAGGTAACTAAGGCCTCATTACATAGACCCTTATAATACCTGCATAGGACCTAAGTGTAAGGTGATCTATGGTGATATAATCTTGGGGAGTCTTAGACTACATTTCCTGGGTAGTGATTTTTATCAGCTTAAACTTTTATCTTAGGAAATTCCATTGAAGCTTCACATGTTGAAGCTCAGCTTGGGCTTGGTCTAGAGGAAATACCAATGATGTTTTATCCTTCCCAAGATCTGAGATATGGGCTTTGTATGGACCGAGTCTACTGGATGAGGCCATAGACTCTTCTTTCTATATTAATAATCTAAGATCACTTGTATTTATAAGCAATAATTGTAATGTTAAGAGTTTAGTTTTCAATGGTCATATTGAACAATGGTCATATAAAAGTTGAAACCCAATTGTATCACTTAATTAATTAAAAGATATAGTTTTGTGGAGTATAAAATGAAATAACACACAAAATTAGGAAACAAATATTATTCAAAGTTTTGGGTCATTACAAAGGGGCTTGTATATGACATTATTAGGACATGTTTTTTATTCTTTATAACCCATTATTATTACGTGTTACATGTGGTTGGGTGAGTTTCCTTCAGACTTTTCATGTATATGATCTTATGATTATGTTTTTATCTTGGATTTTATTTTTGGTTTATATTTTCATTCCATGTTATGATATGTATTTATGGTGGTTTTAAAAATCCCATGGAACTTATATTTATGTATGAGGATGAAGAGGATTCTTATTTTTAGTAAGATTCCCATTATAGGGCGATTGGGATGGATATATAATATGGATCATTTGATAGTATGGGTTATATCCTGGATATGTATTTTGACATGGGAGTATACCACTCATGGGAAATATATAATCTATCCGATACTAGATGGTGTGAGAGAATTTCATATAGTAGTGATGTGATCTCTAATTATGTTAAACATTTCATGTGGGACTTACCTTAATCCAAGGATAATGACCACAATCAGGGTTGGCCAAGTATTGTTCTTGGTAACTAAAACTATTAGGGTGGGGAATTTGGCCTTTCCTTGAAGGCATAACTTGAACTAATATCCATTGAAATCCATACATGAATTGTGGAAAAGAATGTGGTGTCGGGGTTTAATGTAAAAACCTGATATTTTATGAGAATTATTCTTTTTAATTTCATTAATGTCTTGTGTTGTACACTACTCCAAAGGGAGCTTTCACAACATGCATCCCTGACTTGGCTTGCATTACACACAATCACGACATTCCTCGATAGCGTGTGTAGTACGTAATACCGGGTTTCACTAAACAATAATATGTTATTAAAATATTATATAAACTAGCAATAATGAATAGTAATACCCACTTTTTAAAATTTTTTAAATTTTATCTTTCAAAATGGACTTCATTTTAGGATTTGGAATATTGAAATTATCCTAGGGTTAATTTTATGTATTTTTCTGAAAAATTTCAATTTTTGATGAATAGTGAAAAACACTAAGTTATAGTTTAAAACTGAATTTTTATAATTATTTATTTTATTTAAATTTATTTTATGTCAAAATTGATACATAATACCTATATAAGTTCAATAAAATTCATTTGAGTCATTTTATAGTAATTTTAGATATCTAAAAAATTTATTGATCTTTTCACCGTCTTGTAGCCACCTTCTAGGAGGATTTTCAAATTTAGATAAAAATTAATTTTACCACTTCTGTGAGTGGAATTTCAAAAATCCGAGAGACACGGTAAATATCAAGGAGTAAAATTTGGGTCAATAAGATAAAAATATTTTTTTGGTGAATAGTAAGTTTTTAATTTTATTTACAATGGTTAAAAGTAAATAGGGTAATTAAGGGTAAAAATGATATTATTGTTACCCTAAAACATGTACTAATTATATTGGATAAGTGTAATTCGACTAAAAACAACCTTAGGAATAAAATAATACCCTTTATGTCCACTTGGATTAAATTAGAACACTTATTATTATTTTATTTAAAGGAGAGTTAAAAGAGTTAAAATCAATGTTTAATAACTAAAACATATATAATATAGGGTTATACATAAGATAAATTAGACCATAAATATTCATTAAAAAGAAAAAAATATTTCCTACATAATATTATTTTATTTTTAATTTTTAGACCTTATATAATTTAATTTATTTATGACACAATTGGGATCCAGTAATTACCTAATTAAGGAAATATTAAAATAATTGATATTATAAATACCCGAATAAATGTAATTTGAGACTTTTTATTACATACACTAATTTTTTAGGTTAATAAGACATGTTAGTATTGATTTAATTAATTTTTTTCGAATTAATCTTGCTGTTATGATTTTCACAAAAATCAATTACCAAATAGTTTCAAAATTGACATAAAGTAGTTTTTAAAACTAATATTATATTATTAATTGTTATTGTATTCATAAAAATATAAGGTTCGGTAAAATGAAATATATAAGTTTATATATATTAATAATGAACCACTTGGGTTTCGTTTGTCTTTTTATAGTATGTTTATTAACCATATAGTGTAAGAAAACAAGAAGACGCTATAAAAGTTAAATTATTTAACTTAGAGTTAAATTTAAATGATAAAGTTAAAATAGTAACCTAAACTTTTTTAAAACCTATTGGTTGATATTATTTCGACCAATACCCACCCTAACCTCAAAATAAGTCACTTTTTATCCTTTATAAAATGAATATAAATTTATTATAAAATAATATTTTATGTTTTTCCTAAGGTGCACCTCACGCCTCTTATAAAAGGGAACCTCCTCCCTCTCCTATTAACAACACCTTGAGCCTTCAAGCTCAGCCAAACACTGCCCATTTCTCTTCTCCACTTCCCTAGAAACATTTTGTAGGTTCTGGTATTCTCAAAAGACCCACTCTAGTCCCTTAAGAGGAAGCTTAAAAGAGGTGCGTCTAAGAATAGGTAATATCTTCTACCGATTCATTCAAGATTTCGTTCTTCTTAAACTTCTTCTTATTTTGTTGTTTCATTACGAATTAATAAAATAATTATCTTTAATATAATGATATGTTATTATAAATATGAAACAACCCCATTTCACCTTTTATCCATCCTACGGAAAACGAAATTACCGCGTGTGCGTACGTACGGAATAATGTATCCACATCATGGTGTAATATGTTTTTGCACCACGACCTTACTTGGATGGGTATAATGGTGTAAATAATAACTATATATAGTCATTATAACATCATAATGATTATGAGATATTATATCATCCCCTCCAATTCAATTCAATAATTATGGGAACGATATCATCGCTTGTGCGTACGTACGGAATACGGTCTCCACGAACGTGATGATATTAATTTTCCATGATTAACCATTGAAGTATGATTATAAAGTATATATATAATAAATAATCCTGAAAGATATTACATGATAATAATACTGTATTTATGTACATATATGTTTCATTTACTTAATTCCATTCAATTCAATAATGAAAAGAAAATAGCGTTCATGCGTACGGACGGCCTAGCGTCTCCCTGAACGATGTATTTTATTCCATTTATCGATCTATCATATATATTTATATACTGAATATATATTATATATAAATCATTTTTTACATTCTGTAATTAATTAAATTAGGATATGAGTAATAATATCAAGAACAACAAATCTAAACACGTACGATAATTGAAACGATTTTACCCAAAACGCTGCTTTAACATTGAATTTACAAAATAACGGGTAATATAAAGTCATAAGTGAACCATATATGATATCGTAACAATGAATATGATTTTTTAAAAATTCAATGAAATTATTTAAATCATTATACAGGAGGTTCGGATATATATGAAGCATATTGGACATAAGGTAAGGGATAATTGTTCAATCTCATTTTTATCTGGGATTTCTTATATATAAGTATTTACTAGGGTTTTATTTTTCATCCATGTCCAAGAAAAATGTTTTTTATAAACTGTTTAAAATTATTCCATGTATTTTTAAAATAATTTTTACCCCTCTTTTACTTTTACATTGTGTTATGGAAGGAATCTTTCTTTTGTTTACTATATGAAGAACTTTTTAACATTTCCTGTAATAGTATAAGGAGAATCTTTTTAACTTATACGGAATGAACGGATTTTTACGGTTTCATAATGCATTATTTTCATGAAGTTTACTCTAAAATATTTCAAGGTTATTTTCAATAAAATCATTTTCTTTTAAAATTACATGTCATTTTGTGAAAATAAAATTATGTTTAAGGAGAAAGGATATTTTCCTCAATAATTCTTCTCAAGTGTTTTATCAAAACCATTTCCATATAAGATGACATTATTTCATATGTGTATGTTTCAAGTATAATATCTCTATTATTTACATTGTTTCACTTTTCTTATGATGAAATGATATCCATTTGTTGTATATGTAATATGTTATGATGGGATGATGTTTATTAAACCCATTTTTATTCTTTGGGTTATGATGAATGAATTATGTTTATGTTGTGGTGCAAATAAGAATGGTTACATTATGAGATGGGTGGGACCTATATATCCCTCAAATTTATTAGGTAAAGATTTATATCTCATGATATAGACATGGCTATAATGGCAAGTTAATCTAGTTCAATGATATAGGACTGGAACGAGGAGTGAACGCGATTCAGTAAGGGACTTTGTCCACTAAGATGGTCTTGGCAGCAATGCCTTGGCTACTATGGAAATAATTTCAAGTGCTTAATGGTTTTCCACAATTACATGTTTTATTAACATGCTATTTTATCATGATTGATGTTCCATTATGATCTATGCCTTACTTACTACCATGTTTTGTTTCATTGCTCAAGATTTTGATGTTTAGACATTATGTTCATGTTTTTATGTTCAAATTTATATGGTTGGTTTTATTTTCTCCATGCTTACCCTTAATGAGCATTTGAGCTCACCCTTTTTAGGTTTTATTTTCCCTAGGATATAAAGAAAGGTTTTAGGTAAGAAAAAAAAAGGGGAAGATCTTTATGGGAGATGTTGAAAACCTTTCACCATGATTAGAAGATTATGTTCTGAGTTTCCAAAGACACTAAACTATTACGGTCCTTGAGTGTTGGTTTTTGTTATGTATTAAGTATTCCAAAAAAGTAATGTAATGTCTATTTACGTCAAGTTTGGGGTCTCTACAGTTGGTATCAGAGGAAAGGTTTTTTCAACCTTTGGAATCTAGGATGTGATAACTTTAGTGATATCCCTAGAGATATTTCTAAGGTATGTCTAGGGATGTCCCTAAGGTTAAGTATAAGTATAGTTTGTAGTCTTAGAATTATGGAAATGAACAAATAATTAAACAGAATATGTTATATATTGAAGGTACTCCCCAATTATTATGTTGTTTTCCTAGCATGATTTTTTCCTCTTACACTATTCTTTTTGGGTTTTAGATGATGGATGGAACCCGAATGAACCATGTTGATCAATTTAATGGGAAATTCAATGATTTTCCTCCAGAACAAGCCAATGTTATGGGAGATGGAGTGAAAAATATTATTGCTATAATTACACAAGCTATGAATCATTCTGGACTTCCAAATGTGCATAGAAGGGAACAATATTCTATTGAGTCCTTAAAGAGGCAACGCCCACCATCTTTTAGTGGATCATCTGATCCACTTATTTCTGAACAAGGGATCAGTACCATTGAAAATATATTTTCCATACTTCAATGTTCGAAACATGAAAAACCCATTCTGGTTGTTTACCGTTTAAGAAGGTGAAGCATACCAATGGTGGACTCTAATTAAGAATACAAGTCCCCAAGGTGAAATTTAATCCATGGAATGGGATGAGTTCAAGAACTTATTTTTCAATAAGTACTTCCCTCATATTATTCAAACAAATATGGAAAAGGAGTTCCTTGAGCTTAAGCAAAAGGATGATCAATCTGTTGGTATATATGAGGAAAATTTTACAAGGCATGCAAGGTATGAATCTGGCTTTTTCTTCCAACATAAATGTAAAGTTGATCAATTATTTGGTGTCTTAAAACCATGTCTTCGAAGGGAATTAGCTATAAGAGAGTTCTATAGCTATGAAGAAATTGTGCATTGTTCTTTCAAGGTATAACTGGAAGTTGGTGTTACATATCCATCTCATGGTTTTTACAAAAAATGAATGATGGAGTTCAAGTAAAAATCTCAGAAAAATGGTTAAAAGAAGGTTAATGTTTCTTTATGCTCAATGTTTGGAATGAAGAATAGTGGAGATTGTCTAAAAGGTACTAGAAAATGTTTCATGTGTAGTAAATAAGTTCATTGAGAAGCTGAGTGCCAAAGTAATGGGAAAAAGGTTTCTAATGATGTGAATAGAGAAAAGACTACAGAGAACACTCCCCTAACACTTAAATGCTTCAATTTGAAGGAAATGGGGAATTATGCTAATCAATGTCATAATCCAAGGGTTAATGATGATCGATGTGAGAAACCACTTAAGGAAAAGGATAAAGGGAAGTCACATGCAATCACAATTTGTGATTTTGAGAATGACAATGATGTTGTGTAATGATTATTTGTTTCTGTAATGGGATTTCAAAATAGTATCATGGAATATCATTTATCGTATCGTGGAGTTTTGGAATAACCCTGTATTGGTTTTTAATAATTATATGGTACTAATAACCATGAAAAGTGATTGAAATATTTTTGGAAAGTGGATGATATGCGCATAATGAAGGGATAAGGAGAAAATGAAATTGTTGATGGTATTCATGAGCTCATGAATGATATAAGGACAAAGTGATATCATGGTTTGAGTATATAGAAATTTTGGGTTTTTGGTATGTGGAAAGAGTTAAATTTTGAAAGCATTCATGTTTTCACTATGTTTTAGTGGGTATTCATTTTTTTCAAGAGAATACATGATTAAGGTATTCACATGTTTGGAATGTGACCAACAAGATATATCATATAATATACGGGGAAAAATGATGGTATTCACATGCTCGGTAGATGACATTTCTAGTAATTGTTTTCTTTATACTATGAGCTTGGACAGAAGTATTTTAGATAAGCCTAGAGATTGGAATGGATTATGTTGAACATAATTTAGTATTGTTTAAGGATATAACTTTTTCAATATTATTGACGGTATGTTATAATAATGTAGTTTTAGAAAAAGGACAACCTGCAGGACGGGCGACTACCTTTCGCGTAGGACAAGGCTGTAGGAATCGAACCCACAACTGAAGTGCAACAGGCGTTTATCACCTACCTCTGGCCTATTGGAAGTCCCTGGTTAGTAGATTCTAGTTTTATTTTATTAATTGGTATGATAGATGAAGTATAAGTCAATTTCTGGAATCATATAAGATTAACCTCACCGTAGATGGACTTATGTATATTTGATAACTTTTTTTAACCTTTTGTTTAAGACAGATGGAATGACCCATCATTATATCACATGATCTACTGACACTTCAAGAATAAAAAATTCAACTTCATTTCTTTAAGGTTTGAAGTTTAAATTTTTCATGGCATGAACAAAGGTAAGATTGTACCCAAATAAAGTAAGTATCTCTTTTAATTCAAAGTCTTCAACTTTAGGGAAATGATCTTGAATACCAAAAATGTTTTCCTAGTGTCTTCATATCCGATGAATCAGATGGAACCATAGATCATCATAGATTTATGGATTTGTGATTGTTGTATTTTTCATCTTCATGTTCTCTACCACTCTCCATCAGAACATTATGGTTAGGTTTCTCTTCCATATCCATATTTTCACCTATGTTCTCTTATGTGGAAACCTAGTGATTAGTTAATTTGGGTAACTGATATGTTTCATACTTCACTTTTTAAAATTAAGTTTTAGTATTCCTTTTTACGATGTGGGTTTCTTGTGAAAAAAACTTTCATGTAGTAAAGCATTTATAACCCCGACACATTTCGAGGGTGAAATTCATTTTAATGGGGGTAGAATGTAACAACCCGAGATTTTATGAGAATTGTTATTTTTAATTTCATTGAAGTTTTTTGTTTTATGATACACCAAAAGAAGCTTGCACTACATGCATCCTTGACTTTGCTTGCATTACACGCAATCGAGGCCTTCCTTGATAGCATGTGTAGTACGCAATACCGGGTTTTACTAAACAATGATATGTTATTAAAATATTTTATAAACTAGACTTTATGAATAGTAATACCAACTTTTTGAAATTTTATAAATTTTATCTTTCAAAATGGACTTCATTTTTGGTTTCAGAATTTCAAAATTAGCTTAGGTTTAATTTTTGGTATTTTTTTAAAAACTTTAAATTATTGATGAATAGTGAAAAACATTGAGTTATAGTTTAAAACCAAATTTTTATAATTATTTATTTTAGTTAACAATTAATACATAATACCTATATAAGTTCAATGTAATTCATTTGAGACATTTTATAGTAATTTTAGATATATAAAAATTTTATTTAACTTTTCACAGTCTTTTACCCACCTCCTAGAAGAATTTTCAAATTTACATAAAACTTAATTTTACTGCTTCTATGATTGGAATTTCAAAAATCCAAGAGACACGGTTAATATCAAGGAGTAAAATCTGGTTCAATAAGATAAACATATTTTTTTGGTGAATAGTAACTTTTTAATTTTATTTACCACGGTTAAAAGTAAATAGGGTAATTAAGGGTAAAAATGATATTATTTTTACCCTAACACATGACCTAATTCTATTGGATAAGTGTAATTCGACCAAAAACAACTTTAGGGAAAAAATATGACCCTTTAGGTCCACTTGGATTAGATTAGAACACTTATTATTATTTTATTTAAAGGAGTGTTAAAAGAGTTAAAACCAAAGTTTAATAACTAAAACATTTTTAAAATAGCATTATAAATAAGATAATTTACACTATAAATATTCATTATAATCCTAAACATATTTCCTACATAATTGTATTTTATTTATAATTTTTAGACATTATGTAATTTAATTTAATTATGACAGAATGGTGATGCAGTAATTACCTAATTAATGAAATATTAAAATAATTGATATTATAAATATCCAAATAAATGTAATTTAAGACTTTTTATGAATTACACTAATAGTTTAGGTTAATATGACATGTTATTATTGATTTAATTAATATTTTCGTACTAATCATGTTGTTATGATTTTCACAAAAATCAATTACCAAATAGTGTGAAAATTTACATAAAATAGTTTTTAAAACAAATATTCTATTATTAATTACTATTATATTCCTAAAAATATAAGGATTGGAAAAATGAAATATATAAGGTTATATATATTAATAATGAACCACTTGGGGTTCGTTTGTCTTGTTATAATATTTTTATTAACCATATAGAGTAAGAAAACAATAAGACATGGTAAAAGTTAAATTATTTAACTTAGAGTTAAATCTAAATGATAAGGTTAAAATAGTAATCTAAACATTAATAAAACCTATTTAATGATATTATTTCTACCCATCCCCACCCTAGCCTCAAAATAAGTCACTTTGGATCCTTTATAAATCGAATATGAATTTATTTAAAATAATATTTTAAGTCTTTCCAAAGGTGCCCCTCACACCTCTTAAAAAAGAGAACCTCCTACCTCTCATCTTCACAACACCTTGATCCTTCAAGCTTGAAAAAACCCTTACTATTTCTCTTCTCCACATCCCTACAAACATTCTTGAGATTCTTGTATTCTCAAAATACTAACTCTAGTCCCATAAGAGGAATCTTAAAAGTGGTATGTCGAAGAAGAGGTAATTCCTTCTACTGTTTCTTTAAAGTTTTCATTCTTCATCAACTTCTTCTTCATTAGTTTTTTAATTATAAAGTAGTAACATAATTATCACTAATATACTTATATGTTATTATAAATATGAAACAACCACATTTCACCTTCTATCCATCCTATAGAAAATGAAATCATTGCGCGTGCGTACGGACAGAATAACGTCTCCACGTCGTGGTGTAATCTGTTTTTGCACCACCACCTTACGTGGATGGGTATAATGGTGTAAATAATAACTATATATAATTATTAGAACATCATACTTATTCTAAGATATTATATCATCCACTCCAGTTCAATTTCATAATTATGGGAACGATATCATCGCTCGTGCATACGTACGGATTACGGTCTCCACGAACGCGATGAGATTCATTTTCCATGATTAACTATTCAAGTATGATTATAAAGTATATATATAATAAAAAATAATGAAATATATTACATAATAATAATATTGTATTTATGTACCTATATTTTTTATTTACTTAATTCCATTCAATTCAATAAGGAAAAGAAAATAGCATTCATGCATATGTACGGCCTAGCATCTCCCTGAACGGTGTATTTTATTCCATTTATCGATCTATAATATATATTTATATACTGAATATATATTATATATAAATCATTTTTTACATTCTGTAATTAATTAAATCAGGATATGGGTAATAATATCAAGAACAACAAATCGAAACACGTACGATAAATGAAACGATTTTACCCAAAATGCTGCTATAACATTGAATTTACAAAAGAACGGGTAATATAATTTCATAAGTGAACCATATATGATATCATAAAAATGAATATCATTCTGTAATAATTCAATGAATTTATTTAAATCATTATACAGTGGGTTCAGATACATACGAAGCATATTGGACATAAGGTAAGGGATAATTGTTCAATCTCATTTTTATCTGAGATTTCTTATATGTAAGTATTTAGTGGGGTTATATTTTTCATCCATGTCCAAAAAAAATGTTTTTCATAAAGTGTTTAATATTATTCCATGTAGTTTTAAAGTCATTTTTACCCCTCTATTACTTTTATATTGTGTTATGGAAGGAATCATTCTTTTGTTTACCATATGAGGAACGTTTTGACTTTTTCAGCTAAAGTATGAGGACAATGTTTTTTAACTTATACGGAATGAAGGGATATTTACATTTTCATATCCCCTTATTTTCATGATGTTTTCTCTATAATAATTCATGGTTATTTTAAATAAAATCTTTTTCTTTTAAAATTGCGTGTCATTTTGTGAAAATAAAATGATTTTTAAGAAGAAAGGATATTTTCCTCAATAATTATTTTCAAATGTTTTATCAAAACCATTTCCATCTAAGATGAAATTATTTAATATGTGTATGTTTCAAGTAGAATATCTATATGATTTACATGGTTTCAGTTTTCTTATGATGAAATGATATCCATTTGTTTTATAGGGAATATGTTATGATGGGATGATGTTTATGAAACCCATTTTTATTCTTTGAGTTATGGTTAATGATTTATGTTTATGTTGTGGCACAAGTATGAATGATTTAATTATGAGATGGGTGGGACCTATATATCCCTCCAATGCATTGGGTAAAGATTTATATCTCATGAGATATGCATGGCTAGAAGGTCAAGTTAATCTGGTTCAGTGATACAGGACTGGAATGAGGAGTGAACTCGATTCAATAAGGGACTTTGTCTACTAAGATGGTCTTGGTAGAAATGCCTTGGCTACTATGGAAATCATTTCATGTTCTTAATGGTTTGCCACAATTACATGTTTTATTACCATGCTATTTTATCATGATTTATGTTCCATTATGATCTATTCCTTACATACTACTATGTATTTTTTCATTGCTCAAGATTTTGATGTTTAAACATTATGTTCATGTTTTTAAGATCAAATGTATATGGTTTGTTTTATTTTCTCCATTATTACCCTTACTAAGAATTTGAGCTCACCCTTTATATGTTTTCTTTTCCCCAAGGTATAAAGAAAGGTTTTAGGTAAGAAAACAAAAGGGGAAGATCTTTATGGGATATGTTGAAGATCTTTCACCCTGATTAGAATATTATGTTCTGAGTTTCCAAAGACACTGAACTATTACGGTCCTTGAGTGTTGGTTTTTTTTATGTATTAAGTATTTCGAAAAAGTAATGTAATGTCCATGTACGTCATGTTTTGGGTCTCTACATTTAATGATTCTTAGTTAGTTCATGATAACCTAGTACTTGTTTGATTATATTAATATTTGAGAATTTATTTGTATCAATTCATACGATGTTATATATTATGGGAAATTATGTTAAGGACTCATCGGTGGTGTCCTACTAGGTTTATTACCAACATCTTGCATCGTTATATCAGTGTATGTGAAGATTTAATAACCAGGGATCTATTTAAGGGAATGGGACATATTGAAAGGAGTTTACAAGATGGGGGATTGGATTTAGAGGCAATGTTATGACATAGATTGGAATAATTCTAAAACATTTATTTTCTTCAATACTTTACAAACAGTGGTTTTTTTAGCACAAAAGGAAGCCATTTATTTATTTTGTGTGTGGAATGTATTCCTTTTTAAATTATTTTTCATCTATGCTTTTACTAAACTTTATTATATTTTATTTATTAATATTTTTCATGGATATGATAATAAGGGTGTTGTCTCACTATTGATGGACTTTGGACCCTTGATGTTAATCAGTTTCCTCTTAGATACCGGGAGGTTCACATGAGTCCTAGTCGATCTCAGGCTCAAACTCAGTGGTTCAAGTCATGTTTTTTTAAAATAGTATGATAGTTTTGTTCTTATTCCTTTCTCTTTTGATTATCCTATGATATGGTAGAAGTGATATAGTTCTATGGGAATCAAATAGGGTAGTTTCCATGTGCATATCCAATGCATGTGAAACAGACCTCTAAGTTATTGTTTACCATATTTCTATTAATATTTTATGTTATTTAAATTGAATTCATGCATTATAACTAGAAGCATGGGATCACATTCCATATATAAACAAGTTTTTTATGGCATACTAGTTCTTTAATTTAATTCCTTGATATGATCTATTTGTTCAGGAAAAACATGTATACTTAATTGATTGATATATTTTTTTATATATTGTTGTAATGAATCTATACAAGTATTAATTGTTTGAACATTAGTATGTTGTTATATTTTGATTATATATTTTATTGTGACTAATGTGTAGGGATGAGACCTCCATTAGTGCTAGGAGGGATAACCTTGGGTTATGGTAAACCCCCTAGGATAACCTTGTGTGACCCCATCAACTGATTATGATTTATCCTAATATTTTTAATTTTTTTAAAATTTTACTTTGTGTCTATGAAATTTTTTCATGGAGACATTTCAAGGCAGTGTGATTTAAGGATACTCAAGAAAAAAAAATTCCACCACCATTGGCATAGGAGTATATACCCCAATATGATCTTATACCGAGACTAGTTATTTATGTTGTGTAGCCAATCCATCTATAAATATATCATATTGTTCCCAATCAAATGATAAATATCCATAATACCATGACTAATCATAAGTGGTATTTCTAGATCCAACATATTCTGAATTATAAGTATAATTTTATCCAATATGATGAATATTACTGTCCTTAGATTATCAACATCAATTTCAAGCTGGTCCAAAAACCTAAAGAAGGACGAGTGATCATGATGACTGTAGCATCCCTGGTTTGAAGTAAGTAACCCTTTATTTATTCTTTTTATGTATGTAAATTATATCGGTGATAGTGGATTGTCTCACAAAGTCGAATCAATTCAGTCCAATTCATGTAACTCATACGGTGGAGGGTTTTTAAAAATATATATCTAATAAGTGGTAATGAGTCATGGCATAGCACTATTGATCATGTCAAACAGAGATCCTAGTTTTTTTCATGTTTCTAGAAATGCTTATATAAATCCCTTAAGACTCAATTGAAAATGAAAATGGGGTCTCATCCTAAAACAGACGGAAAATTTGAACTGATGATACAAATGATGGAATACATGGTGTAGTCTTGTGTATTAGATATTGGTGGATCCTAGGAATAGAATGTTCCATTAGTGGATTTCTAATATAACAAATATTATCAAACATCGATACAAATATATATGGTTGAATAATTATATGGGAATCCCTATCATTATCCACTTTGTTGGGTGGAAATAGGTGAGACTTCACTGGTTTCTTCGAGCCTTATCCCTGAAATAAAGAATAAGATTCAGTTGATCAAGAAACAGGTAAATATTGAAAAGTTTCATAAAAAATCCTATGTGAATCATCATTTATGGAAAGTGTCATTCACTATATGAAATAATGTATTCTTGATGATCCCTCCAAGGCTTGGAAATTTTGGTTTTGACATGTAGGGTATGTTATCTCCTCAATACATAATCATTTTGAGATACTAGAATGGGTTGGTAAGGTGGAATATAGGTAGGAATTTCCACAACAGTTCGGTGCCTTGCATAATATTTTTCATGCATCTCAGATGAAAATGTATCAACCTGATCCTTACTATGTGATTTGATGGGATCATGTTCAACTTGATCCAAGTACTTCGTTGGTACATATCACAATGTGAATTTTGGATTGAAAGAGAAATTCTTGTATAAAAAAAAGTTGTCTAAACTTTGTTTTTTGTAAACATAGTTATATTCAAGAAGAGACTTGTTAACAAGGGAATGAAATGAAAGAGAAATGGTCATAACTATTTCATTAAGATGATGGTTTTCTACTTTCCCAGGGCAGGAAGACCAATGGAAAGGATAATATAGCACCCCTAGTTTTAAGTAAGTAACCTTTTATTGGTTCTTTTTAAGTATGTAAATACATGGGTGATGTTTGGGATAATTTGGTGAACATTTAAAGGGTTTGGGGACTTTTTTACAGTTGTACAGTTTGGAAAAACCATACAACACCTCGAGGAAACTGTGTGCATTGAGACAAGGGATAACGGGAAGGCATACCAGAGGCACACTATTTTTCTAAATCATGTGGAAACTAAGTAGAAACTATGCACATGAGATAGTTTTATTTTTTTTAATTTTATCCCATTATTTGGAAATCGTGCAATATATCCATGTGAAGTTCCTTATTGGGATTGAAGTTAGCGCACAGTTAGTGCACGATTTTTCTAACTGTGTGACTAACCATGCATGGTTTAAAAATAGATCCACAAAAATTAGATCTATATAGGATTAATGTTTTAATTCACATCCCCCCAAACCACTCTAACTCGTTAATTTTCGCTCTCAATGGTTGGATAACCTCTCCCCATCAAACTAGAAGCGATACAGAGGTGTTTCTTAGTTCGTTGAAGCTCAGTTCCCATAAAAATTCATCGTTCTTGGTAGTTCTTGATGGGTTTTGTTAAATCTAATTATTTATCCCTATCATTTTCTTTTATTAATGTCCACTTTGGAAAGATATAAGATATCTTATTCCAAATATGAATATATTTGGTATATTTCATGAAAGAGGAATATATATGAGTTATATTCAACGAGATATAACCTAGTTTCTTGGGTTTTTTCGTGTCATTCATCATTTTCATCATTAAATACAAGGTAGGTGGTTATACTCTTGACTCCTCTATTTACAACTTGAAGTATTAGTTTCAAATAGATTAAATTTAATGAAATTTATTGTGAAATTTGTGTGAAAGTCATGTAAGAAACATTCTTTAGTAATGTTTTGTTAATTTTGTGGAGTTATGAGTTGTTATAGAAGATGCTTTATAAAATGGTTTTAAAATTTTAACCATAAAAATGGTTGTTTGGTATTGATTTCTTGAGAATGGTTTTTAATAAAAGGATGGCTTTACAAAAATGTTTTGTTGGAATGTTTTTTCAACAAATATATTGTTATATTGTAATGGTTTTGGAATTGAGGTATATTTCGCATAAAAATTGTTTTGGGAATACTTGGTCGTGTGTATTCGTATTGAATTGTGCATCTTGTTTGAAATATGACCTTGTTCTTAGTTAGAAATTTTTAATGGTATGTGGTATTTAATTACCTTGTGATGACTTGGTAGATCAATGAGAAATTTCTCATGAGTGTGTAACTTTCATAATGAAGCCTACATGTGTAGATTTGTGTAAAATGTAGCTATGTGGATTGGAACGAGATACGCCAAAATGGGAATTGGAAGTTGTTTAATATCATTGTTTGGTTTTTTTCCTTGTAACTATTATTATTTTCAGAGAAACAATTACAATGGAACATTTTTATATTTAGTTATAAATTTTTTTTATAAATTTATATATAAATACTATATTATATAAATGTACAATCATGTTTCTCCCTAGTGGTGTGAGTAGGAAAGTCATTGGAGAAAACCTATGGAGTTTCTGTACTCACCCCTGATTTGGAACATTGGTGCTTTTATAGATGTTGATAATTTAAGACATGGGAAAAGGTAAAGTATCACAAATATTTAGCACATCCACATGATACTTGGTCTATTTTGTGAAGTTTGATCATGGATGTTATTGTAAATTTAGAGTTCTAGTTTTCTCAAAGTCTTACAGGTTTTATAGTCCTCTTTTGTGTACATTGATTTTGTATTCCTCCTCTATGGAACTTATTTTTTGTTTTTTTGGGTAAAAATAAAATGTTTAATTTTTTTAATTGTTTTAATGCATCATATAGTGTTTATTTGGCTATGGTAAGTTGGGTTTGTTGTTTTATTATTAATGGGTAAATAAATCCACATCTTTATTAAAGCCCTTTGGTATTTATTGTCTGCCTTTGGAACATTAGGGATGTCACATAATTACAAGTATCAATTCTACCTCAACATAAGCCAATGAGAAGGGGTAAGATGTTTCAATGACATTCTTGTTTGATGGATTGACCAATATATAGTAGAATACCATAAATAAATTGGGTAGAGGAGAGGGTCTTACTTAGGATACCTTTAAAGAGTTTTTTCTCAAGAAATTCATTCCTAACATAAATAATATATACTTTGACCAAGATATAGTAGACTACTATGAAGATTTGTTGGGTAGTAAGTAGTCGGGTCAAAGAAGTAAATCTGTAGTATCCTCTATGGTAGATTATTATAGAAGGTGATTTAGTTGTAATAAAATCATCTGTTACAACAATTCATTTAGGAAGCCACCGATGGAGTCCTATTATTATAGAAAGGATGGTCACCATTTATGTTTTCACTTGTTGGATTCTTGAAGAAATTTTGGGTGATTAGGGAAAGCTTGTAGTGTAGGACCTTAGAGGATGTATACTTCCCAAACAATGGTGACTCAGGGGCCCATTCATGGGGCTATGATAAGAAATCTTACACAGTGGATCGGACTTCACCCAATACTGGTGAGAGGCCATCTACTATATGAGGTGTGGTCTTGATCACATCTACATTATCTACTATATTGTTTGATATTACTACATCTCATTCCTTCATATATTCTCAATTTATTTTTTTACATGGCCTATCGATCAAGTTATCTTTTGAGTTACTATTCATTGACATACAATTGGGCATTAAAGTGTAATCTCGTTAGTGATTCTCATAGTTTCATATAATCATTACTAGTTATGGAAAAATGCGGGGATACATGGTTCTAGAGATGAAGAGGTTAATTGTAATTCCTGGTATGGATTAGATGACTAGATTTTGAGAACACATTGATTTTTATCAGATACAAGTGTCATTTACATCACCAAAGGGATTGAAGTTTGTAATGACCAGAGAATAGTAACTACGTTCAGGTAGAGTTGGTCTGAACATAATTCATCTTGGGATGATCACAGAATTGATAGAAGTCTTGTAAATTTTAGTATTATGAGCGGTATCCCTCTTGTCTTTTCGACTTTTCATGAATCTCTATCAGGATTTTTTCTATAAGACATAATAGGACATCCCTGAATATAATAATTAACTTTGACATAGAGATTGTGTTGGGTGTGTATACTTTTTCAATACCCTTTATCATATAGAACCACCTGAATTGAAGAACATCAAGGTGAACATATAGGACTTAGAGAATAAGGTCTTTATTATTACAAGTGCCTCACCATGGGGATAACCTATTTTGTTCACCAAGAAGTTTGATGGTAGTATTCAACTTTGTGTTGTTTACCAGTATCTGAATCAAGTGGTGGTGAAGAATATATATCCCTTTTCCATGATTTATTATCTATTCAATCAATTAAGGGGATCTCATATGGGCTTTAATATTAATCTTTGATCTTTTTATCACCATCTATGGGTTAGAGAGGAGGAAATACTAAGGACAATGTTTAAATTAGTTATATTCTATATGTGTAGTTGGAGATTTTTTTAAAATGATAGATGTGCAGGAAGTGTTCATAGATATTTTTAATAAGATCCTCCACCCGTATCTGGACTCATTCATCATGGTGATCATTAATGAAATCCTCTTCTTCTCATTAGCCACATAGCAGTATTCTAAAAATCTTAATCTAGTCATATGTATGATTTAAGAACATTAACTATATATCATTCTATCGATATGTATCTTTTGGATTTAAGATGTGGAATTAATTTGGTATCTATTATCTAATATATGTATATCTTCAGATGTGGAGATAGTGGAGGCAGTGATTTCCTATACATGGCCTCTGAACATGTTTGATATAATGATATTTTTTGGATTAATAGGATATTACAAGAACATTATCCTATAAATAACTCATCTATTAGAACCCATGATTATGATGATGAAGAAGGTATTAAAGATCAATTTTGAATATTAGGTTAAATAGGTGTTTCCTCAGATTAATAAGAGGTTTAATTTAGCTGTAGTGTTGATACATCCATAACCATGGATCAGTTTGTTGTATAATGTGGTTCATCATGAGTTGTTTTTGTAATATTATTGGTTGAAAGGGAGAAGATATTATATTATGGTTTATTTCGGTTGAAACCCCTTTATTAGAACTATACTACCCATGAAAAAAACATGGGATTTGTAATCTGTACTTTGATGTGTTGGTTGCACTACCTCTTTGTTAAGGGGTTTATTGTCTATACTGAACAAAAGATTAATTATTATATCTTCACACAAAAAGTACCTAAACATGAGATAGATGGACTGAATAGAGTATCTACATATGTTTTACATTTACATGGTGTATGATCTTTGTAAGGATAATTTCATTGCATATTCTCTAGGTTGTAAGATATGGGTAGCTTAAGATATTTTTGAATGACCCTTAGAGGAAAAATGGATCTTTATAAGCTTGTTGGCAGATTGGAGGATGAATTTTTATGTGGGTTAGTGGTTGATGAAAGGTGATTCATTAGTCGTCACATATTATGTAGTAGGCCAGGTAAAGGATAGATATAAGTCTAACCCAGAGTGTGGTGTGATGTGGTAACATATAGATAAATCGGACACGATACATGGGTGGTCATTGAAAATAGACAATGTGATCCATGTACATGGGAGAGTCAAAATACGAGATTCCATTAGGGAGGAGCTGATGATGTACTTTGATACCCCTATGTGGGTGTTACGTCTTAGTGTAAAATATTTGTCTCATTACTTTATGTGATCATTTTGGTGGTCAGGAATGAAGAGGGACATTGCTGGATTTGTTTCCCAATGCCTTACCTACCATAGGTTAAAGGCCAAACACCATTATCCTTGTGGTTTGATCCATCCACTTAATATTTCCATGTGTAAGTGGTAGTGTTTCATGAAATAGTTTGTTATGGGGTTACATAGGACCCCAAGGAGTCAATATTCTATCTGGTTTATTATCAATTGTCCACAAAATGATTCTCATTTCTTACCAATTTTTAAGACTCCCTCTATAGAAGTGTTAGGAAAAATATTTGTCTATTATACTATACACTTGTATGGAGTTCCATTGATAATATTTTCTCATATAGAAACTCATTTTATGTGATATTTCTGGTAGGTTTTTCAAAATTCGTTGGAGACATAGCTATGATTGAGAACAATATACCATCCTCATATAGAAATATAGTCTAAGTGATTGATTCGTACACTGTAGGATATGCTTCGGGTTTGTTCCCCTGTCTTCATAGTATCATGATAATATCACATATACTTTGTTTATTTAATATATAAAAATGGTTACTAGTATTCAACTCATATAGAACCTTATATAGATATTTATAGTTGTCCATTTTATACACCACTCTATTTGTATAATTTTGGTGAGGTAGCGGTTGTGGGGAATATTTTGGTATAGGATACCTTTGAGAGATTCCAACTAATTTTGAATATTTTTATCATCACAAAGATTATATATATTCATTATTCCAACTAGAATACAAGACCTTTGGAGTTTTTTGTAGGAAATCAGTTCTTTTATAAAGTGAATCCTCAGTTATGCCAACACATTTGAGAAAGTAAGGTAACCTTGCATTGTGATATGTTTGACCCTTCAAGATCATTGGGTTGGATGATATAGTGGTGTATAATTTTAATTTATCTTCATTCTACCATTTTATTCATGACATGTTTCGTGTTTTATAACTCCTGTGGTACATTACTGATCCTACACATTTCATTGATTGTGACGATATTGATTTGGCGTCTGATGCATCCCATGAGAAGTTCCTAGTGAAAATAATATACCAAAAGAGAAAGTGCTTAAAGTAATATCAGTAGCACATGTTTAGATTATATGGATTCATGGTTGGATCTGGGAGGATACCTTCAATTTATAGGTTGTTGTTTATGCTCAATGACTATAGTTTTTTATTATAACATTTTAAGGTACTTATCATGAATGATAAGTCTTTAGTGGGGGAGAATTATAAAATCCCCACCTAAATTCGATGTATGACGTGTTAATGTTTTTTAAATTTCCTATTAATCCTTCATTTTTCTCTAATATGGGTTGTATGTAGGTTGTTTTTTAGTAACAGGGTCTCGATAACCAAATTTTATAATGGGGGATTGAGTATTGTCAATAGGGTGGCTAGAAAACATTTATTACATGGACGAAGGAACCCATCATCCATCCAGTGTGGTTTTAGTATGTTTTGAGATATAGAATACCTTCCCCCTTCTAGATAGTGATAAATTAATAATGCATGGAATTATTCTAAGACCACTATCTCACTGGTACACCCAGACTGGGGGAGTAATTAATGAACACCACTAGTTTTAATTAAAAACTTTTTTTACCTTGTTTAATATCCAAATCCAATCCCCTAATACTTTTTATAATTACATACATTATCTCTTGGATCTTGAATCCTCTCATGCATCTCCCCTTGTTTCATAAAACTTCGACCTATCCAATGTTATTTGACTTATTATTAATTTTTAGAACAATTCCAATTTCTTATTTTTTGTGTTATGAGTATATATATAAGTGGGATTTACTTTTACCGTGATGATTTGATTATGAATTTATATTTTCTAGATAGGTCAATGGATTATCTGGAGTTTTGAAATCATTATTTCTAAAACTAATATCTACCTTTGATAATGATCATTTAATGGGTAAGTGTGGATGAATCATCTTTATAATCCTCTTCTAGATATACGATCGATGATAGAACCATAATAGGTTGGTGAATTATTGATTGATTTGTGGTGAACCCGATGTTTTAATGATGAACTATCTTATTTGGATATATAATTCTCTATAACGATGGGTATGTTAGGGTAAGTTCCATAAATCAGTCATCTTCATATCCTCATCTTGTTGATTCTCATCTTGAATCACTTTTCCAATGATGATTTGGTAATGGATCTATGATATTTGGCTTTACATGAGACCCTATTATAGGTTTATTGAGGAAAAAATGATTCTTTCATGAATCAACAATGAATATATTGTATTGGAATTCCATCTGTCTAAATACCTCAGATGTGGTTCTATTGATGGACATCATAAAGTATGAAATTTTATAATGACCTTCCTGACATGGAATTCTCATAAAACTCTAATCTAAACTAATTTATTGATAATTGAATCCTGAGTTAGGAACCCTTGACATGTTGTCTCTTTCTTCATGGTGTTTGATGTTGTTTGGTACTTGATTCCTTGAAAACATCGGGGTTCTTCATAAACAACCATGATGTAGGAATATCCTTAATGATAAGTTCATTTTATATAACATTATCATGACATATTTTTTTATTCTTGATAAGTAATATTTGTAATGTTTTGTATGTGGGTGTGTGAGTGGACATGATAACTTAATTGTATTTCATTATATTATTGTGTACATCCCATGAGTATTCTTATTGATCTGACTTATGGTTCCAAGATATGATATGTATTGTGTGTTTTATTTCCCATACCATGGAACTTTTCATCAGGTATCATAATGAAAATTATAATCATTTTCTATTAGATTTCCACTTGGAGGGGGTCATGATGGATACAATCTATGGTTTATTTGATTATATGGGTCAGATCAGTGACATTTTATTATGTGGGATCCATCCATGGATGGGATGATAGAATCTTTTGTTTAATGGACAAAGTGGGAGAATTTTCTATGAGGATGATGTGTCATCCAATTATATCAAACATGTAAGGTTGGAATTTATATCATAAGAGGGTAATGAACACCATCAAGTTAGGGGTGATCTATTCATGACAATGTTCATTTTTTTGTTGGGGAATGTATTCTTTCTTTAAATGAGTAACATGGAATAACAATCATTGGTTTACTTACCAGAATCATGCCAAAGCAGGTTTGGTCGTGGTTCATGGTGGAATGTTAAGTACATAATAAGATAGTACTTCTATAATTGAAGTTATATTTGGTCATTTACTTATCTAATTTCATAAACTATTACATATTATACAAAATTATGTTAAGAATTCATTTTTGGGGTCGTACATGGTTTATTACTCACACCCAACACCAGTATCTTAGTTCACATGTAGATTTACCGATTGAAGATCTCATGAAGGGAAAAGGCCATATGATATGGAGATAAGGACATGGAGGCTTATATTTGGAGGATATATAGAAAGGTACATTGTAACATTTCTTCTATATTTATTTTGTTCTATAACTTACATAAATTGTTTTGGATTTCCACAAAGGGAGACCATTATTTTATTTATTATATGAAATGTATGCATTGGAAATTATTTTTATTCTACATTGTTACTATGAGGTATTATATTTCATTTATTATTATTTGTGAAATGATATTATATTGGGTGTATATTATCTCCATTTATGGTCTACAGAACCTTACTTTTAGTCTGTATCCCATTGCGTACAAGGAAGCATGCATGAGGTCTTATGGATCTCAGGCTTAAACTCGGTGGTTTTGGTTGGTGTGTTACAATATAGAATTTTTTAATAATAATAATTATTTCATAAATATCATATATATATATATATATATTAAATTAATTATTATAACAATCCTTGAGAGGTGGGGATAGAAAATGAATTACATTGGTTTGTTGGGATGTAGTCTTCCATACACCAGAATGATAGTTTTATTTTTCATTCGATGGAAGAAGAGATGGATAAATGTTATGAAATCAATGTAATAACATCTTATTATATGGAATATAATTATTTTATTATCTTCTAAATGTTAATATAGTTTTCAAATTGATAAAATAATAAATAAAATAAAAATAATTAGTTAATTATTTACCTTATATTTATAAGACCACCTTAAGTTTACACCTTTGGACTTTTATGGTTCATATTTTGATATAACTATGGCCTCTTGGACATACGGTTGGTTGTTAAGAAGATATTTAGGTAGGGATTTTCTAATATAAGGGTCTCTTGAAGTGTGTTGAAAAGAGGATAGTGGGTTACATTTTTTATGTGAGGGAGATGTCACACTAGGAATTTTACAAAGAATTTAAATATTATTAAGTCATTTTATATAAAATTATCCCATGAACAAGTAAATTTAGAGAAAAATGTGGTAATTTTAGAAATAAATTCATTCAAGAAATATTAAGATGAAATTTGGAGACCTTTTTACTTATTTATTACTATGATTAATCAAATTTACCTATTTAATTTTATGACACGTTTTTTAAAGAAGTTACAGTCCATAGTGACCAAAAATGAAATTACAAACATTTATAAATTTGGCCATTATGATTCAAAATATGGAATCCATTTTAGTAAATTAAATTTTTATAAGATTCGGAAATTAAATATAAATAAGTGTGGAAAAAAATTAAAACGTCTTTTATAAAAAATGCATTTTAAGCATAAAACTTATTTACTTTCATTATTTACCTAGTTAAAAAAATGAAATGAATATTAATTTTTTTGAATATATTAATTAAAATATTTATTAAGAAATTAATCAGTAGATAATAATCTAATTTTTCGATACAAAAACAGATTTTATGAATAAAAACAACTTTTAGAAAAAATGTTCTTTAAGCCCAAAAATGATTTTATGCCAAAAAAAATGTGTACTAAATTTTCTTATGTAATTAAATAGAATAATTAAATGAATTTTTTACAAAAATATGTATTTTCACTATACACTAAAAAATCAACCTTTTCCAAAAAAACCCAAATTTTCATTGTATGGAAAATTTGATAAGTTGGTTTCAAAAATGAAATTGAATTACTAAAATGAAATTCTTAAAAATGGTATAAATTAATAATAATATTTTCTCTCAAATAAAATAAATCCCATTTATGAAGAAAAAATATTTTGTAGCATAAAAAGACATCACTAAAAATATAGTTCTTATTTTCTAAGAATTAATCAAAAAAATTATTGAGTAGGAACATTATAAATATATTTCATAATTATTTTACTGATATTCATACCCATAAATTCAATTATAAGTTTATGTAGATCACATTTAGATAATAACTCTTTTTATAGTATACCACAATTTGCTTAAATCTTGGTGCCGTGGGTTAAGAAAGATATCAAGTATATTGTTATTTTAAAATAAATTTTTAATGTGTTACATTATACCACTTAATAAAATTACAAACATTAAATTTTATATTTTCATTGATAAAATTGGTTTAAATCATTTAAAAAATAACAAAATGGAGTGGAAGATAAAACATACAATCATGAAAGGAAATTATCTTTTTAATATTTCAAAAAAATCACTATTTGAAAAAACATTGTGAAAAGGGATAATAAGAAATAATTTTCCATATAGAATGGGAAATATAAATTTAACCTAGAATAACACATAATATGTTTCCCAGATAATGAGAATACTAGTGGGAAGTGAATATATGGATATGGAGGAGGGAAAATATCACCCATGGAAAAATAGATACTGATATAGAACATAGTCATGATAAAGTCAATGAAAACAAACAAAAATCAATAGGGAATAAATAAGAACCCAAATTAATCAAAAATTAATGTAATAGGATAACATTTTTACTTCAATATCCTTTTCATAGTGTTGGGGAATTATTTTACTATCAATATAGAGATCATGGGAAAATATTATTACTTCATAAGTTTCTATTTGATAAACCCAATATCATTCTTTGTTTATGATTAAATCAATATAAAATTCTATTACATCTCTTATTCCTTGATATTAGTACTCAAGATGAATTTTTCCTGTTAAAATTACTAAAATAAATATATAAGTTATTATATAATCTAAAAATGGATAATAAGTTATTCCTCTTATCTTCTGATATTAACCAAAAATGAAATGGTTTCCACAAGCTAACATATTATTCACAATATATAAGCCTTCATATGAATAAATAATACATTTGACCCCATATTTTCCACAATAACACCAAAGTTTCAACATAGATCATTCTATAAATTAAAAACATCACATCCTAAATAACCATAATAATGTAAAAAGTAAATAATGTTTAAAACTCAAAGGTTATCTCATTCCCTAAAGTTTACATCACCAAAAATTTAATATAATTTTTCCCAAATAATACTTCATGTTAAACCTAAGGGTTACATATACCTCAACCCAATAAAACATCTCCCATAATATCATTAATCACCTTAAAATCCCGTCACTTAAATCCTGAAAAGAGTTTATTTGAATTTGAACTTATGATAATCCTTCAACATATAAACCCACGATCGTATCCATAACTATTAATTTAATACCATGATAAAAAATCATAATACCCAAAGTTATTTAAACCCTACTCCAATACCAATTATGACATCTTGGAACCCACACACCCAGATCTAGTTCTAAGAACATAATATTTTCTTTTATGTCTTTGATACCGATAAACATGAACCAATATTATCTATAAAAAATAAAACATCAAAAGAAATTATTGGGACACTTGCACATCCATGGGACTTTTAGTTTTATAGTTTTTCTTAATGAAGGAAAATATTCACATAAGATTAACCATCTCTTTAAGTGAGAATTTTTTCCACTATTCCCATATTTTATTATTCCAAATAAAGTCTTCAAAAACTCCCATAAAACTCTTCAAACATGTAACATTTCTATACATTAATCATTTGAAATAATTATTAGTAACCTAGATAATTATAAAATATAATAAGTGTCAGCTCAAATCTGCATTAAGTGTAAAAATAATAATTAAAAATTTAATTCCATAAAAATAAGGGTATGATGGCATAATAAATGTGCATGAGAATAAAAGAAGATATTTTATACCCATATAAATTTTAAAAATAAGTCATGAGACATGGAATAATGCCTTAATATAATTCTAGATTCATATAAGTTAATCATCATGAGAAATTTTAAAATAATCCGTGAGCAAGGGATACAATAAAACTTATAGAAATCATGAAAATATATATAGGTATCTTAGCACATTATCTTCATAGAGGCAATAAAATAACCCATATAAATGGAATAGACTAATCTGTTAATTCCAATATGATTATCTGGAGAAAATAACTGTTATCTAGTACATTGGAGAGATATAGCATACTCACCGTCCATTATAAACCACTTCCAATAACAATAACAAGAAAAAATTACTTAGTGATTAAATTTAATTATAAAAATCATATAAATAACAATTATTCATTTTTATAATACCCTCAAATCCTCACTCTTAGATATAGTGCTAAAAACATGAACGTTACATTTCCAGAGTTGATTCTGATAAAGGTGGCCCAATTTTCACCATTCAAAATATACAACATAAAAAGGAAAATATTATATCAATTACATACTCAATGACCTTTTAGTTTAATAGTTTTAAAGAATTTGGAAAAATCATACTTAAACAATACACATGTCTTTAAATGAGTGTCTCCCCCACTTAACTGGCTTTTATTTCTCTCATAGTAGGTCATCATCATCATCCATATAAAACCCTTATAGAAAAATTCATTTAAAATAATTCTTGATAATCTAGGGGAAAGGAAAAGAGAATAAGGGTGAGCTCAAATTCTCATCAAGGGTAAATATGACCATTAATAATTAAAAGTCATTAGTAATAATAAGATGAGTTTAACGGTATAATGATATAATAAAATTAAATGATCATAACACAATAAAACTAATAATAATCATTAATTGGATTATCAAACATGAAAACAAGTAATAATACATTCATAAAGTAAAGTTTCATCAAAATAAATAATCATTATCCATGTGATATCAATATTTATCAAAGAAACTCATATCAATCATAATATAAACATGTGCGTATTTTGGGAAATCATCATAAAATAACCCTTTCAAAACCCTTAAAAATTGTAACAACCATATGAACAACTTCAAATATAATTATCTATAAAATATATTCAATAACCAATATATTAGAGTGGAATATAGGTGAACACATTGTATAATAAATATTGGTCTCAACTGGTGCTATATGGGCATACTCATCATATAAGCTATAAATGGATAACATGGAACTATCTAGGAACACCCAGGATTATCAATAATTTTTAAGTAAAATTAATGATTAATGTTTATATAGAATTAATTTCATCATAAAATCATAGAAAAAACATTATTCTATTCATAACATGATAAACTCATGGAAAAGAAATGGGTTCCATTAAAATATATTTGGAACACGATTGACATATTAAAGAGGAATGGGTTCCATAAAATATCTTTAAATCGGGATTAACCCATATGAAAAGAAAATTGTTTCGCAATAATCTCTTTGAAAACTGATTAACCCGTGGAAAAGAAATCGGTTCCATAACAATATCTTTGAATCACGATTAACCCATGGGATTGGAATAGGTTTAAAAAAAATCTTTGAAACATGGTTAACATTTGGAAAAGGAATGGGTTCCATAATAATATCTTTGAAACATGATTAACCCATTGAAAAGAAACTTATTCCATAACATTATCGAAAAATATAATAATAGAACTAGAGAGGGAATGAAGACGGTATCATTTTAAAATATCCCCACTAGAGTATAAGTAAAAACTCTGTTTTTTATATCGGTGAATTGAAATACCATAAAAATATCACTAAAATGATTTTGAGAAAATTTAAATTTAAATTTTTAGAATAATGTTTAAAAACTAATAAATAAATAAAATGTTTTGAAAATTATTTCCATTGAAAACAATCATCAAACCATATAATGGGAACTTCAAGGAAAATAAATGAGAGGATGGTGGGAAAATTTCTTCATATTATAAGTGTTAAAAATAAACATTCTTTTCGATACATTTTGAAAAAGTAAGTAAAAAATGACCCATTTAGAAAACATTAGGAAATTTTCTTTTAAACCATTTTAAAATAAATAAAAATATAAGGTAAAAATAATTTATGAAATAATTTATTTTTAGAAAATAATATTTTTTAAATAAATTTAGTGAACATGGATATGGAAGAGAATGATACTTAATCTAAAAGTAAATACAAGATAAATATCACTTACAAATTAATTTCTTGATTTTTATGTTATATATAATGGATTAAATGAAAAAATGTTAAAAAATCATAACTAGTGGATAAAAATAGATTTGGTTCAAGAAGATAATATCATATGATTTCTTATAAGGTAGACTTGAACAAAAACAATCTCACAAAAAAGGTGATTGTAACATAGTGCCTTTTCCACATTAGAAATTTTTTCAATGATAATCCAAATGAAATAATAACATCAAATTAAACATTAAATAAATTTAAAGTAGTTAGTTTCATCATATAAAATTTCAAAGGTATAGTAGATACACCTCATAAAAGAAGATATGTGTGTAATATTATAATATTCCTCAATAAAAGGAAATTTAGACGAAGTCCCTTATGGATTTGGTAATCTCAAGATAAAACCCCATGAAAAATAGAGAAAATCATATATATTTTTAAATATATATAAATTTCAGGAAAATGATAAAAAATATATTCATGGGGAATATATAAACCACACCATAAATATAAGTTTTTAATATGGTATATGACTCACAGGAGAAAAATCAAGATGAGAAAACACCATCCTTGAGTTATAACATTCCATGTGTGTCCTTTAACTCTTATATAACAATCTTATATCAATTATTTTATTTTTAAAAACGATTTTTTGTTTTAATACCTTATACATAAATAATTTTATTTTTAATGACATATTCAAATATAAAATCATTTATGTCTATGTCAGGTGTGTTACAGATGTTTGGTTCATTGTTTCAAAAAATTTCTGTTATTTTGAACATAGTAAAAGAGATAGTTATTTCGAAATCCCACGAATAATAAAAATGAAATATTATAAATAAATTATACGTTTAAAAAACCATCATGCATTATGGTTGTGAAAAATTAATTATGTTACAATCACGGCGACCATAAGTCATACATACGCATGAGTAACATTTCCATTTTTCAGTAATCATTGTGAAAAGAGGGTTAGTGATTTTATATGTTTAAATAAGGATCACCATATAATAAATACCATATTATTTAATTAAATATACTTATATATATTATCCATGTTTTTTGGTGATGAAAAAAAGAATCACATAGCTTCATATAGGTGGTATTTCACATGTACGCACGAATTATGTGATCATTTTATAGTTTAACAAATAAAATGATATATTATCTATTAAGAATGATAATTATATAATTAATGTATTAATTATTTCATATATATCACATATATTAATTTTATTTATCTTTATTATATTACATGAAAATCGTTAGTGACAAATAATCACATCACATCATGAGTTGATAGTCCTCCAGACACATGATTGATATTATCATATCCCCCATAGAATGAGATGAAAAAAGGTACATGTGATATAATATTTATAGAAGTATAAATATTTTACAGAAATTATATATATACTTATAATTCATCATTACATTATTTCATGATAGGTGATTATAGAAAATGAATGATATTGGTTCGTGAGGCGTTAATTAATTGTTCAAACAAATCGTGATGTCATATCCTATATGATAGAAGAGGAGAAGGATTTAGGTTATGAAATTAACCCAATAACATATGAGTATATGGTATATATTATTTAATTATATTATTATAATTGAAAAATATTTTAAGGGTATGGAATAATAAATAACATAAATGCACTCTGTTAAGCATGATACCACTTCTTCGGACAACATTTTTAGGTAAGAACTAAAAGATTCTTAAGATGAATTTATGATCGAAATATGGGATATAGGATTTAGTTATATAATTAATTATTTAATATTGGTAGGTATTATCATATAAAAATGGATTTTAATGTGTTAATAAGAGTAGAGAGGTTATGGCCTTTTGTAAGTGAGGTGAGTAGCATACTAATAATTTTTTCAAAGAAAATATTATTCCCACATTTTTTCATGCCAAAAATCTCAGAAATGGACCCTTATTGAAAATTATAAATTATAAGGTTTAAATATGTCCAAAAATAGTATTCATAAAAGTTTTTAGGTCACTTTATCCATTATAATTTTAGTTTACCCTACAGTAAAAACTGTTTTCCCTTAACTGCGATAATTAGTTTTTACTATTTTCAATATTCATTATGGTGAAAAATAAGTTGAGATTATTAGATAATATAAATTATTGTTATTATGAATATTTAATCAATTTTATAAAATTAAATTCATATAAGTAGTAAATTTTTAATTTTTAATTAAACCTACAGACACGGTGAAAACATAGGTTTTCAAGAAATGTATTTTCCAAGAATAAGATGATTTTATATTAACTATAAACAATAATGATCAATTTATGAATATAAATAAATATTTAATGATATATCATATCTAAATTTAGTTTAAATTATTTCTCATTATGGTTTTTTTAATTAATTAAAATGGATTAAAATTATGTACCTTAAAAAAGGATTTGAAAAAATCCTATTTTTGACCAAAAAATAAACATATATTAAAATAAAATATAAATATGATTAAAATTTAATTAGGTGGATTAAATATAAAGAAAAACTAATTATTTCACATTAAATCATATAAAAACATAATCTAAATTTTATGTTTATTTAATTTATTGAAATTAAATCTAATTTTTTTTTTAAAAATTATTTTTCAGTATTCACTGAAAAAAATTACGAGAAAAAAAATTTTAATCCAAACTATTGATTAAAATTATTTTTTAATAATTTAATTTAATTTTATAAAATAAATTTTCTAAAATTTCAAGTAAAACTATAATATTTTTTCACTAAATGAAATAAATATCATTTATGAAGAAAAAGATATTTTTTATTAATAAACTTACTATACTAAAAATTCATTGATTATTTACTAAAAAATTATAAATAATATATATTTATTAGGATATTTATATATGTATTTCATAAATTAGTTAATAATATTCATACCATCCAATTTAATGGATGGGTTATTATAGTTACAAATTTTGTTGGTCATTTGTGCTCAGTGATTCATGTTGAATGTGTTAATGAATGTAGTTTTGTTTTCTAAAATATATGGGTGTTTAAACCTCCCAAATTTTATAAATTTCATTCTAAAAATTTTTCAATTTATCATTTTATTCAAATGTTTTACATTTTCAAAAACATTTTTTGGAAACCCGCCTCGTAAAAATTTTTCATAAAACAACATCTTTATAAGAGAGAAAAAAACATAAAAAGGTCAACTAGAATAACACAAACTAGGTTTCCAAATATAAGAACATAAGTGGGAAGTGAATATTTGTTTATGGAATAAAATATTAGTGCCCAAATAATTATATAGAGTGATATATATCATTCGTCACAAGAAAGTGAATGATCATGAAAATGATAACAACCATAAAACAAGAAAACCAAGAGGTGTGAAAAAAGGTCATTGATATCATTGAAAATGGTGGTAATAGGAAAACAATTGTTTCAATATCCTTTTCCTATAATATTTGAATTAATTTTACATCTATAATAATATAATAATATAATATAATTACTTTATGGGTAAAATTTCATCCTTTTGTTAATATCAACCACAATCTCATTTTTTTCTCCAAACGATGAGTATTCAAGATGATTTTCTCATTGCTAAATACTAAAAAAATTAAATACTACATAAAAATAAAATGAATAAAAATATATTCCTATTTTCATTAGTTATTAATAAAAAATAGTTAGCACATGGTAAAATAATTATCAAAGGGGATAAACTTTTATATCATTAATCACTAAAATTCTATAGTAATACCCAATGTTCAAACTAAATAATTGCGTAAATAAATAACTCCATATCTCAAATAACCTCAATAACCACAAAATTAAAGTGTTTTTTAACCTCAAAGTTTATCTTGTAGATTTTAGATTACAGGAACAAAAATATGGTGATCCCCTTTTGAAATTACATTAATCGCTTAGTCATATAATCATATTTCAATCCCCTGGTTATCTATATGATAAAAATTGTGTTCCCATAATTACCTCAATATGCAAGATTATATAAACCATACATTCTGACAATACAATAAAACTTTTTCCAAAAATATGTAACTCAATAATTTATAATAAACTGTAGCTTTATATATATATATATATTAACTAAAAATGTATCATAATTAGTCATTAATCACTTTAAGATCTCAACACTTAAAACCACTAAAGGGGTTTATAATAATTTTAACTTATGGTCAACTGTAATCTTATAGAACTTTTATGTATTATAGAACTCTTAAGATAACCAAAAATGAAAACATTATTATCTACAATGACATTTATCCAATACTTTAAGACCAATTATAACATCCAGGAGCCACACTCCCAGATCTAGCTCTAAAAACATGAAATTACATTTCCAAAGTTGATACTAATAAAGGTGACTGAATCTTCCCAATAAAAACACACAAAATAAAAAGGGAAATATTATAACATTTATATTCTCAAGGTCGTTTTAGGGTTATAGTTTTAGAGAATTAGTAGAAACCCTTACATAAAAAATACACATATCTTTAATTGAACATTAATCTAAAATAAACCAACTTTTCTTTCTTTCAAATTAATTTTTCATCATCATCCATATGAAAAACTCATATAAATAATTCAATTAACATTATTCTTTATAACCTGGTGAAAACATAAGAAATGTGAGCTCAAATTATTATTAATGTTAAACATAAACATTAACAGTTTAATTTCATTGGTGAGAATATAATTAGTATAAGGGTGTGTTGATATAATTAAAGTGATTTATCATAACACATGAAAACTCATACCCATAATTAACTGGATCATAAAACATGAAAACATGGCATGAGCCTTTAAATAATTCAATAGTCATAATAATCAACAATCATAGCCAATGTGACATTAATCTTGATCAAAGGAAACGTTTATAACCCATAGAAAGAATTAAAAAAAAATTGGTATCTTGGTACATCATCTTAATATAACCCTTATATAACCCTTAGTAATTGGAATAAAAATATATTAGACTTCCAATATAAAAATTTGTAGAACATATTATTTACCCATGTAATTAGAGCATTATCTAGAAACACTCATTTGATAAGCTATATTAGGCTCACCTGATGTTATTTGGGTGCAAAAATCATATAATATATGGTGGGATCACCCATAACTATCATATCTCACCCATGATCATCAATAATTTCCATGTATAATTCATGATTAATATACATATAACATTCATTTATAAATAAAATCATTGAAACAAATATTATACTTTTCAAAACATGATTAAACTAAGGAAAAGAAATGGGTTCCATTACAACCAATTGAAAATATTATTAACCCATGTAAAGGAAACACATTCCATAAAAATCTATTTTAAACATGGTTAAACCATGGAAAACAAATGTGATCTATAAAAATAATTTTGAAACATGATTAACTCGTTGAAAAGAAAAGTGTTCTAGGTAAATATTCTTGAATCATGAAAATACCATGGGAAAGAAATGGGTTATATAAAAATATCTTATAAATATTAATAAAACATTATAATGAAATTGGTTCTATAAAAATATTTTTTAATCATGATTAACCTCTGGGAGAGAAAAGTGTTCAATAACAATCTATTTGAAACACGATTAACAAATGATAAAGAAATTTCTTCCATAACAATTTCTTTAAAATAATATTAATCCATCCAGATAAATAATGAGGATGGTATCATTACAAAATATCATCATTACAACATAAGTAAAAATAAGGGTTGTTGAAGTTTTTTAATGGAAATAATATTAAAAATTATAAAGAAATGAGGAAAATAACCTTTTATTTTTGAAAATCACCTATAAAAAATAAAAACTCAAAACATATTGTGAAAATCCTTTTCTATTAAAAACAACATAAAAACATATAAATTAAACGTAAAGGACAATAATGGAAATTATGAGGGTAAAATTCCTTCATGTCATAAATGTTAAAAATAAATATTCATTTTAAAGTGTTTTGAAAACAGGTGTAAAAATGACCCATTTAGAAAACATTAACAATATTTAATTTTAAAAAACATTAAAATAAGGATAAATTTCATGTAAAATTTATTTAGAAAATCATCAATTTTTTTGAAAATAATATTTTTAAAATCATTGTAGAAAGCATTAATATGAAGGAGAAAGATACCCAATTAAAAAGAAAATTCAAGATCAGTATCACTTACAAATGGGCTTCTTGATGTTTCATTAACCCATAAAAATATAAATGGAAATAAAAACTATTGAATACATTAATAACCCTTGTATAAGTAAGATGTGTGGTTCCAAAAAATAATAAAATATAATTTCCTCTAAAGTAACCTAGAACATAATCAATCCTGAAACAAAGCATATTGTAACATGAAGTCTTCTCCACTTCTCTAATCTTCTCAATCATAAGAGAATGAAAGAATTAATTAAAATGAAAATTTAAATAACATGAACCTAAGTATTTTAATGATATAAAATTTAATTTTATAAGTATAAATACCTCATAAAATATGACAGCTGTGTCACATTAAAATATGCTTCAATGAATGGAAATTGGGAGGAAGTCTCAAATAGATTTGGTAATATCTAGATCAAAACCCCATAAAAAGAAATAACCTCATATATATTTTTAAAATAAAATAATTTTCATGAAAATGATTATAAAATAAATGTTTGGGAAGTATATATACCACACAATAAAACAAAGTGGTGAATATGGAATATGTCTCATATAAGTAAAAGTGGGACGAGAAAACCCTTACCTTGAGTCCAAACATTCCATGTGTCTCATTTATATCCTATATAATAATATTATATCAATTATTTGTTTTATTAAGAAAATTTATAAGTTTAATACTATATAATAAAATCAATTATTTTATTTCTTTTTCAATTACATATTCATATACTTAAAAAGTTAAGTCCATGTCGGGTGTTTTGACAACGTTATATTCATTGTTTTGAAATAGATTTGATGTGTTAAACATGGGAAAAGACTTAATTATTTCAGTATATCATAATAATACTCATGAAATATTTATCATATTTATAAATAAATTAAAATACTAAAACTAATAATGAAATATGGTTGTGAAAAATGAATTATGTTACAATCATGGAGATTATAGGTTGTACTTACCCATGAGTAACATATCCATCATTCAACGATCATTATTAAAATTATGTAAGAAATATTATTTCATTAAAAGTGATAAATATATCATAAATAAAATATTATTTCATTGAAAATTCTTATATATATCATGAATGTGTTATGGTGATGAAAAAAATCACATCTCTTCGTGGAGGTGGTAGTCCACACATACACACGAACGATGTTTTCATTTTTCAGTATAAGAAATAAAAGAATATATTATATATTAAAAATAATAAATATTTAATTAATATAATAATTACTTAGTATTTATCACATATATTCATTATATTAATCCCTATTACCTTTCATGAAAACATTAGTGAAAAACAAATCACATCGCATCACGAGGTTGTAATTTATCGTACACACGAGTAACATTGTCATAACCATAAGGCCCAGGAATGAATCATAGATCCATCCCTACCAAAATTTTAGTAAAAAATAAAGTACAAAGTCAGATAATCAAATGGAAGGTTTACAAAGATGAGAAAATAACTTGCCACAGGCATCAGCCTCAACAAATTGCACACAACAATCAAGGGTGACAAAAGACCATTCTGATCTTGACTCCTCAATAGCCTTCTTTGATAGGGCATCAGCATCCTGATTGGCCTCCCTATAAGCATGAGTCACATAAATGAAAATAGAATTAAGGATATGAAGACATTCAATACAAAAGGCAGCAAAACCCAAGGAACATTCCTGGATCGGTTTTTAAGAAGATCCATAGCCACCATAGAATCTGATTCCAACCAAAGAAATTGCCATCCAAAATTAAAAGCATAATTAATAGCTTTCATCATGGACCACAATTTAGCTTCATTAGTAGAACCCTGCCCAATTTAATGATGGAAGTAGCATTTGACAAAGCCCCGATAGGAGCGGAAAATTCCACCACAACCCGAAGGCCTAGGTGAACCAGCAGCCGCACCAACAACATTGACTTTCATCCAAGAAGGGATAGGGGGAATCCATCTGATGGATTTCAAAATCCAAGGATTCCTGGGTCTACCACTCACACAAAAATTCCTTAAAACAATAAATTCATTCAGCCCATTGTGCATACACCCAGTTTGAATATTAGAAGTAGTGAAAACAGCCCTATGAATAGCCCTTACACCAGAATGAAAAGTGGGTGTGATGTCCTCAAAAAGTTGAGCATTACGTGATCTCCAAATGAACCAAATGGAAGAAGAAACAGCAACCATAATGATATTCCTGACCTAATCACTGCATCAGGTAGAAGTAGTAGGCTGAAGAAGATTATCCATAGAGATGACATCCAAACATCACCCAGTCATGTCTTGGATGTACTTCCAGAGACTAGAAATCATAGAACAAGAGAGAAAAATATGATCAATAGGTTCAATAGCCACATGGAAAATAGGGTAGGATGAAGCATGTTGGAATCCATCCCTTTAAATAATATAGTGAATAGGTAGACGTCTTTTCCATATTTTCAATAAGATCAGAAAAAATGGAAGGTGGAATGAAGGAATTCGTATAGGAAAGCAGCCATCGAGGTGAAGGAGTCTACCTAGTACAGAGAAAACTATACATGTGGCGAGCAGTAAGAAGGCCAGTGCTGCTAGGTTCCCAGATGAGAGTGTCAATATCCATGAACCGGTAGTTCAAATTTTTATATTTCAAATCAGAGGTAATAAGCTCCAATAGTCCCGTACAGTCAGCCTTCAAGAAGGAAATCTTGGAATTTAACAGCTGAGGAGGAATGACAACAACATGTTGAAGAGATCTGGATAACCAAATAGTGCTCCATATATTCATGGAAGAATCCCTGCTCACCAACCATTTTGAGGAAGTCAGAAACACATTAAAAGAAGACCTCAAAGCATGCCAAATAGAAGAAAAGATATAATGAGGATATGATGTCCACAATCTTAAAGAAAACCAGGCTGAAATGAAATCCAAAGAAGCATCAGAAGAGGTAATGATATTCCAAGTAAACTTTCTAATCAGGGACTCATTAAAAAGAACCAGATCCTTAATTCCAAGGCCCCCCATCTCAATGGGCTTTATGCAATCTTTCTAGGCCACAACAACCAGATTCTTCTCAAACATAGAGCCAGTCCATATGAAGTTATTGATAAGCCTTTGAAGCTCCTTAATAAGATTCATGGACCATCTGTAAATAGAAAAATCATAAACAAAAATAGATATGATCACCGAGTTGACAAGGTAGATTCTTCCAGCCTGATTCATAGCTTTCCCTTTCCAATGATCCATTTGAGCAGTGATGCGGGAAAAGATAAATTCAAAATGACATCTTTTCACCCTTCCCCAAAAAATGGGAACACCAGGATAAGTGAAAGGTAAAGAACCCCTTTTAACACTAATAGATCTCGAGATTTTGACCTACTTTCTAATGCTCATACCCTTCCCAAAAACCACAAAGGACTTTTGAAAGCTAATGGCCTGCCAAGCCACATCTTCATAATGACGAAAGATGGATTTAATGGAGTTAACAGTTTTAAAATTGGACCTTCCAAAAAGCAGGATGTCATCAGCATAAAAAAGGTAAGAAGGAGTATATAGGTCCCTTTCAACTGGAATCAGATTATTCAAACCACCTTGAACCAAATTATTAATATAGTGACTAAGATAGTCCTCAACAAGAGCAAATAAAATACAAGATAGAGGATCCCCTTGGCTAAACCCCTAATGAATTTAAAGAAACCCCTGGGAGATCCATTCACCAAGACAGATAACTGGGCACTCCTAAGAATAGAATGAATCAGGTTAATGAACTTAGTGGAGAAACCATGCATCCTGAGAATGGATAGAAGAATACTGCATTTCATAGTATCAAAAGCTTTAGAGATGTCCACTTTTATGGAAAAATTCCCTTGCTTAATCTTCCTTCTCATAGCATTGATACACTCATTGGTAGTAAAGATACAGGTTTGGATACTTCTTCTAGGAATAAACCCAAATTGATTATAGGTTATAACACCTTTATCCACTTGACACATCCTATTAGAAATGATTTTTCTGATGATCATAGGGATGGTGTTCCTAATAGCCACCGGTCTGAAATCCTTAATGTCAATTGCATTCTCCTTATTGGGAATCAAGGCAATGAAGTTGGAGTTATCACCATAATTCATAGAGGCAGAGATGATAAACTGCCTCACAGTATTCACAACTTCCTCATGGACAATATCCTAGTAAAACATAAAGAACTTATTAGAGAACCCATCTGTCCCTGTAACACTATCAATATTTAGGGAAAATAATGCATCCCTAACCTCCTTCCCCCCCGGAGTCTTAACCAGATCCAGATTAGTCTAATCATCAATGGTTGGTATGATATTCTGGGAAATAATATGAGAATTATCATTCCCATTTTCTGAATATAACTCTGAGAAATATCTCACAACCGCATTAGAAATTTCAGATTCATCATCGAAGGTTCTTCCATTAATGTAAAGAGCAGTCACCCCCTTCTAAATTTTCTTTCCTTATGGATACGATGAAAGAAATTGGAGTTCATATCCCCATATTTAAGCCATTTGATATTGTATAGGGATCTGGCCAGATTCTCCTTTGTGTTGAGAAAGTCATCCAGCCTAGAAATAGCCTGAGTTTCATCACTTGATGGCATAGAAATCAAATGGTTAGCATTCTGAAAGTTAAGGAGATGAGTCTCAGCATCCCGAATATCAGCATCCATCTTTGAAAATGTAAACTTACTCCATTCCCTAATACACTTCTTAGTAGATTTAAGCTAGATGATAAGATCTGAGAGGCAGATCCCATACTCCCAGAATTCCATGAGTCAATGAAAATCTCCCAACAACCATGTATCACAAGCCATGAATTATTGAATTTAAAGGGGATGGGGGCAATACGCATCCCACCAAAAGAAATATCCACAACCAAAGGATTATGGATAGAGTGTAATTTGGGAAGAATAATCCCAGATGCACTGATAATACCATTATTATAATCAATTTGAATGAAGCAGCTATCCAACTTACTGGCTTGCCTCCCATTAAGAGTATATCTACCCCATGTAAAATCAGCACCAACCATAGAGACCTCAATGAGGTTACAATAATCAATGCAATGTGAAAAATTAGTTGCAGCAATTCTGTGAAAGCATGATCCAGTTTTTTCATCTGGTCTCAAAACAGTATTGAAATCACCTATAATGATCCAGTTGGGAGGAAAAGAAGATGATAAATCAGACAAGTCACCCCATAGCTCTCTCTTTTCCAAATAAGAATTGGAAGTATACAAACATGAAACAAAGTAAGATTGCCCATTCAAACAAAAATAAATAGAAACAATCTACTTCCCTTGAGTATAAGAATTTAAACTGATAGAGTCATGCTTGAACACCCATAAACTCTCCACATTTTGGTCATTCAAATTGTGCTTAACAAATGAGTAACCAAGTGATTCCAATTTTAAAGATTTCCAACTACAAGACCTCATCCTTGGATTAGCAATACCAATGATGAGGGGCTTATTGGTCATAACAAAATTCCTAAGGTCCTTGACTGTGGGAGAATTACCAAGCCCTTGACAATTCCAGAAAAGTAGCTTCATCAATGCAAGGCAGACATGGCCCTTGTTTGGATCCTACCCATAGAAATCTCTCGGTTGACCTTTCCCATACCTTTATCATTGGTATCTTTATGAATAACCTCAGAGTCAGATACAACAACATCATTGGTTTCATCCTCATGGGCATCCACATCCCCATCCCTAACACAATCTGACCAAAAAACCATAGAGAGAGGACTGAACATATTATTGTAGGTATTAATTCCTTTTGGTAACTCTATATCAATCTTCCTCTTTGCAATTTTATTGAAAGGGACTTGAGTAAAGACCTCCCCAGTAGAAGTTTTAGGATTATGAACTTTCAAAGAAGGACCTTCAGAATTAATAGCAGGGAGCAGATCGGAAGACTTATCTAAAATCAGAGGAGAAGTCTCTTTAATAGGAGCAGTTATAGAGTCAGAGACAGTAGATGATCCCTTATTCTGATAAGTATCCCCTGCAATAACAGTAGCATGAATCATAGGGGAAGAAACCTGATCGAGTGACACAGCAGGTTGTACTTCATGATCCCCTGCAATCATAGTAGCATGATTCATAGGAGAATCACCCTGATCCAGTGACACAGTAGGATGATCTTCAGAATCAATCTGGACATTGATAGGAGGAGCCACACATATTTTCTTTTTCTGAACAGTGGTAATTGTAAGATTCAAATCAGAAGCAAGAACCTATTTTGCAACCTGTTCAAGATCAATAATACACAAAAGGGATAAAAGATCATCTGATAATACCTCTTTCATAGGTATTGAAGTGTGAACATTAGAAGAGGAAGATTTATGCCTCATATCAGCTTCTTTCCTGCATCCAGCCTCATCATGCCCCTTAATCTTGTAGAAGGCACAGATGCTGGTCCTCCTACTTTCCTCAAAGAGATGGCCAAAGACCTTATAGTCTTTATAGAACTTTGGTTTCCTTTCATAAAAAATGCCCAAGGTGATACTATCATCCCTGGTATTAAGGATGACTTCCTCCACCAACGTGTTATCCATATCAATCTCAATCAAAACACGGGAAAAGTTGAAAAATCTTGGATTATCAGTTTTCCTATCCATTCATATTGGGTTACCCACAGATGATGCTATACCCCAAAGAATATGGGGGTGCCAATAGAGCCAATTGAGCTTATAGATGCGAACCCATACCTGATCATGTGTGTTGGATACATTGAAGGGATCAAAATTGCAATCCCATTTCTGTATTCGAAGAATTGCGGGCGTAAGGGAAATAGAGCCAATACTCCATGATCCTCTCTTGAATTCATCATTCGGGAAGACTATATGGAAGAATCCCCTTCCCATAGTTGTCATCTTCCAATCATCAAATCCCCAAGCTGAGGCAATTTTAGTGATCAATTCCTGAAACCACCACATCCTTTCCCCTTTCGGTGTAATAACTCTAGCGATTATAGAAAACATGCAGAGGCTAACTCGTTCCTCAACAGCAATCTGGTTGGCCAAAACATGCACAACTCTCCCTTTTTTAATCACCCTACCGAGGGAGGGGGATACAAAATCATAGAAAGAGGGGTGCCTAGAGGATTTTACGACTTCCGCAAAATTCTTATGCGAACTATATGGGACCAAATTCAAAACTCGATTCAAGGGTTCAGGAAGTATAGGAGTGCATCGAGAGAAGAGGTCATTATGACCTATATGATCTTGAGGAAGAACCTGGATTGAATCCTTGTAAACTGGATCCTTCAAGTAATCCTTCTCACCAATGTCAGAACCACGACAAACCCTCCCTTCTTCAGCCATATACTGTAACATAAGAGGAAGCTACCGCATGTCATATCCCCTAAGGAATTGAATGTAAAAAAGGTAAATATGATATAATACTTAAATAAGTATAAATATGTTACAAAAATTATATATATACTTTTAATCCATCATTATATCAATCTGTGAGAGGTGATGAATAAAACATGGCATTAGTTCGTGAGGAAGAAGTCATCCATACACAAGAATGATGATTTCATATCTAATTTGATTTATGAGGATATGTATTTAGGTTATTTTAGTAAAATAATAACATATAATTTTATTTTATATTCTTTAATTGTTATATAAAAATAATTTAAAAATATTTTAAGGATATGAAAGAATAAATAAAATAATCATGCTCAGTTAAGCATAAAACCTCTTCTTCAAACAACCTCCTTAAGTAAGCACCAAAAAGAATATTAGGATGGATTTTTTATCAAAATAAGGGATATAAGATGTGGTTAGGGACGTAATGAATACATTGGGGTAGGATTTGGATGATAATAAATTGATTTAATGGAATTAACAATATTTTATATAGGGTGTCCTTTTATAAGTGAAGTGAGTGGAACACTTATAATGTTTTCAAAATAAAGTTATACCCTGGTTTTTCTCATGAAAAAATGATCAAAAATAGACAATTATATATAATTTTATATTATAAGTTCTAAATATATTCATAAAATATATGTTTTATAATTTTTTTGTTCTTCTATAACCCTTATATTTTTAGTATAACCCCCCATGGTAAAAAATGTTTTCCCTTAACCGTGACAATTAATTTTACTATTTTCACAATTCAATATGGTCATACATTAAGTTGGAATTATTAGATAATATAAATTATTATGATAATAAATATAGAATCTATTTTACTAAATTAAATTCACATAATAAAAAAATTAATTTAAAAGTAAACCTGTAAACCCAACCAAAAAGCGGGTTTTCAAGAAGTGTAAATTTCAAGAAAAATATGATTTTATATTAACTATATAACCAATAGAATAATTGTAGGAATATCAATTAATATTTATTCTTATATAATATATATATTTAATTGAAATAATTCTTCACTATTGTTTTTAATTAATTAAATCGGATAAACATTACTCACTTTAAAACAGTTTTCAGAAAACTATCGATTTTAGACACAAAAATAAAATGATACTAAAATAGAATATAAATATGATTGAAATTAAATTAATTATAATAAAAATAAATAAATAATAAATATGTTAATTTTAATCATATTCAAAACATAATGGTACTTTTAAATTTAATTAACTTGTTGAAATGGAATGACATTTTCACAAAAAAATTGGTTTTTTTTCATTATTCACTGAAAAATCAATATTTTCTGAAAAATAAAAAACTTTCAAAAATGTAAATTTTTATATTAGGATTTCAAATATTAAATTAATTTTATCAAATAAATTTTATAAAATTTAAAAAAATTAATTATAATTGTTTTTCATGAATAAGAAATGAAATTCATTTTTTAAGAAAACATATTTTTGAAGAATAAAATTACTTTACTAAAAAATGATTGATCATTTGCTAAAAATTTATCCCTAATTTCTATTGAGTAGGAAATTAATATACATATATTTAATAAATAAGGTAATAATATTCATATTATACAATTTATTAGATAGGTTATAATGGTTATCTATTTCAGAGGTCATTTATGCCCAATGTTTCATTCCGAATAAGCTATTGAGCATAGTTTTGTTTTATGAAATCCCAGGGTGCTACATTTTCATAACATGATTAACCGATATAAATGAAATAAATTCCATGATAATATCTTTAAAATAACTATAATCCATCCAAATATTGAATAAGTATGGTATCATTCTAACATGTCCCCATTGGATCTTAAGAAAATATTAAAGGATATTTTTGTAGATGGAAAATACATTTAAAATAAAATTTATTACGTTTTATTAAAAATGGTGGAAAATAAATTTTTTTAAGATATTTTTTAAAAAATTAATAATCTTGGGGAAAAATTTTTATTTTAAAATAACCTTGAAAACTACTAAAGTATTAATCAATGTATAGAATATTCATGTTTGTGGGAAAGTCCATTCATTTTGTAAATGTTAAAAATAAACATTATTTTTAGAATTTTGTAAATATAATTAAAAGTGAACCATAAAGAAAAGCATAAGAAAATTAATTTTAAAACCATTTAAAATACAGTAAAATATCATGGAAAATAAATTTAGGAAATTTTTTAGGTTTATAAAAAGAACACTCTTAAAATTAGTTTAATAACATTGATGAAAATTTGGTTAAAATTATTTAAAAACATTTAAACAACATTTTTTAATAAAGGCCACCTTAAATAAAGAACATGAGACAGAACATAAAATACCATGATTATAAAAAGATCCTTGATATTATATGTCAATATTTTTTTATACACCATCTGAATGAGTATAAGTGCATCAATAAAAACGAATCTTGAAGAAAACTATTTGAGATGAGAAACCCTTTCAACTTGGGTAATACATGAATCAAAAATCCATTGAATTAGAAAACATAAAATGATTCTATAAAACCATTAATTTACATGAATTAATATTTAAAACAACATTATTAGGGAGTTAAGTACACCATATAAAGTAAAAAATGGTGCATAACATGAATTAAGCCTCAAAGAATTGATATAAAGAATTTTAAAACCCTTGAAACTTTCATAATTTATTAATCTATTTCTCATATAATTAATAACTTTAAAAGAAAATTAAATATCATTATCAAAAATTTATTCATGATATAAGATCTCAATAGGTATTATAGACACCTTATGAACGGATTTGTTTTATATTTCAAGACATGTCTCCAAGTCAAAATATGAAGACCATTAATTCTTACAAAGATTGTATAATTGATGTTTGAATTAATCAATGAAGTGATTATTTGTAACAATTTTTTAAAATTGAAACAAATAGATATAAAAAATAATAATAAAATCATATTTTATTTCACACATAATATCAGCATAATGTAGTCAATAAAGTAAAAGTATAACCTAATGAATGGAAATTGAGTTAAGAAACCCCTTACCTTGAGTCTCAACTTGCTATGTTTGTCCTTTAATTTCTATATAAAAAACGTATATTAATTATTAAATTCACTAATAAATGATTCTATGTTTATTAATTTATCATTAAATAATTTATTTCATTTATTTCAATAAAATATTTAATTACATAATTTTTTAATTCCACGTTAAGTGTTTTGATTTTATTTGGTTCATAATTGATAAACGAATTTGATATGTTAACAATAGAAAAGGTTGTATTTATTTCATTATCTAAAAAATAATAATCATAAAACAATTATAATTTTTAAACAATAATAATTCATTAATAAACAAATATGTATGGTTTTTTTTAAATGAAATTTGTTGCGATATGGTTATGGTAGTCTATATATACATTTGAGTAATATTTCAATTTTTCAATGAATATGAGGGAAAGAAGGTAAGTATAAATTAGTCATTAAATAATAAATATTATATCATAAATATAAAATTATATCCTTAAATGCTATTATTTATACCAACGTTGTGATTCGGTGAAAAAAAATGAATCACATCATTTTATGGAGGTGGTAATCCATACATACACATTATTTAAACTATCATTCTTTAATGGAAAAAAATTAATAATTTAATTTATTTATTATATTTATAGAATTATAATTATGTAATTAATAATATATATATATATATATATATTTATCCATTATTATATCTATCCATGATAGGCTGTGAAAAAAATGAACTACATCAGTTGGGGAGGAGTTAGTTCACCATACATGTGAATGATGGTTTCATTTCCCATTTTATGGAAGGGGAAATGGACAATGTAATGCCTTAGGATTTTGTGAAATTATTTTTTAAAATAAAATTAATATTTTTAAAATTTTTTGACATTAAACATATATTTTATCTTCTATTACACATAACATTGAGTGTAACTTTTGACACACACAGCATCGGATTCAAACAAAAAGTAACATACTATTAAAATATTGTCATTTAATATGATTTTTGTCAATTAACATTTGTAATGGTGGGACCAATGGGATTAAATAAATTATGAAATAATATGGTCTAAAATTTTTTATAAAATTAATTCTTTGTTTAAAAATTAATTCTAAATAAAAATAGAAAATATTTGGAAATACTGGGAATCTTTTTCTGAAAAACTATTTCAATGTAAAGAACAACTTTTAAATAAAAAATTAAATTAATCACATTTAGAGAATTATTTTAAATAAATTTAAATATTATATATTCAATAAAAAAATTTATTTTCATCATATGTGTTTTTTATATAGGATATAAGAACATATCTAATTCTATGACTAAAACTGTATTTTCAAAAAATCAGTTTTACCACCATTAAAAAATTATTTTAAAACTAATTTTTATTAATTTTGAAAAAATTTAAAAATGAAATTCATTTTTTTCATTTCTAATATAATATTTATCTTTTTGTAAATTTTTGGGATTTTTTTGGGATTTTTATTTTTTTGATGAATCATTAAAAATACTAAATTTGAATTGAAAACTATCATTTTTATATTTTAAGATGTTTATAAAGTAAATTTGGATCAATAATATATCTATTAATACAATTTATTTTATTGTAATTATTTACATGTTGAATTTTGATATAAAATCATTATAAACCTTTGAACATTTTCCCTTTGAAAACTCGTTCTCTTGTCGCGTCTAAGGGATTAATTTTAAATTAAAATTTTCAACATATTTTATTGTATTTTTAAAATAATTAATTCCCCATTTTGAATAATAATTCATTATATTATATAATGAGATAAAATCAATTTTTTACCAAAATAAATATTACAATCATTTATTTACCACAGTTAGGGTAGAAACTGGTTTATTGGGGGTTGAACTAAAAAGATAATGCTGAAAAATGAAAAAAAAAATATCCCTCACTCATTTTCTATCCATTTTTCAAAATTATATCTTATATTTATTATAATTTCCTTTTTTTATCCTTTTGGTATATGAAAAATGCATTTGTTCCTTTTTCTACCAAAAAATTACCAGTGTATAACTCTTCTTACTTATAAAAGGTCACCCCATCTCCTCTCTTCTTCAAACCTTCAAAAACCATTAGATCAGCCAATACATGATCACATAACATACCAAATTTTTTAATATCATGTTATAATAATTATTTTTTTCCAAAATCCTACTAAGGATTTTGGTGAAAACCTAAGGAGGATACTCGAAGAATATGTATCCTTTTCAATAAGAGTTTTTATTCTAGTTCTTTTTCCACCTCCATAAATTCTTAATATAAAATGATGATGTAATAAAATTGGTATATTATATATAATTATAAGTTATTATGTTATGTTAATTACCTACAACCATCTCTTATCCCATAAAATTTTCTAGGATGTCATTTTACATGTGTATGGAGGACTACCACCTCACGGAGCGATTCCATTAAATTTTTAATTACGAAATCTCATGGTTGGGTATGATGTTGGATTTAAAGTATATATATTATGTTTATAACATTATTATTATTATGGAGTCATTAAATCATTTATACCATTTTATGTTCCATTCTATATGGGATACAATAACATCGCTCGTATGTATGGCGGATTATCGTCTCATGAAGCAAGGTGAATCATTTTTCAAAAACCCTTTACATGGTATATAATATGGTTAAATATATGTTATTTACATGAAATAATTCAGGTTTTAATGAAATATATATCATTAATAAATTATAATATATAAATTTTTTTCTTATGTTTTCACTCACTAAGAGAAGATAGTATCGTTCATGTACGTTTAGACTACCACCTTCACAAAGCGATGTGACTCTATCTTTTCATCACGACACCACATGGCTGACATGAAAAAGTATATTTGAAGGAATAATATTTTATTTATCATATTATTAACCTTATTTGAATATAAAATATTACTATCATTTTCCCATAAAGTCCATTGAAAAATGGAAATATTACCCAAGCGTACGTACGTCCTACCGTCTCCATGATCGTAACAAACATCATTTCTCAAAACCATACTTCATGATTGGTGTTGAAATTATAATTGATGTATAAATATGATAATTATTTCAGTATAATTATTCTATATATAATTTAACCATGATTAAAATAAGATTTCCCAAAATAACAAATCCAATCATATATGAAAAACAAAGGGTTATTACATGGAACATGACATTAATATGGAATTGTTAATAAAGGATTAATAAAGTAAATAGGTAAATAATATAATACATGATATATATAATAATTACTATTTAATATATGTATACTAAACTTATATTTATTATGCATGATTTTTTAATTTGTATGAAGGATGTCAAGACTTAAGGTCATGGATTTCCATCTCACTTATTACGTATGTGAGACACATGACATTTTAACCACATATTTCTTTTATGTAGTGTATATAATGACAATTAAATTTTATTATATTTAATTTATATAAATTTATTGGGTTTTACATATCCATCTGAGTTTCTCTATTTCATGGGGTTTATGGTTCAAAATTTAACAAATCCGTAAGGGATTTGAGTGTCAATTTTCATTTTTTAGATATATGTTATGTTATACACCTATATTATTTTATAATAAGTATACATAGACCATTTGATAACTAATTTCTTAAATTTATTTATCATCATCATAGTTTATGTTTCATTTTATTTTATTCCATAATGGGGTTTATGATTCAATGTTACTATAGTCATAATGATTTTGTGTTACAATATCATTGTTTATTAGGATTGTTTATGATTATGGTTATGATGATAAAATATTATTATCAATCCCTTAAGAAATAAATAAATTATATTCTCAACTAGTTATTTAGGGTATTTTCAAATAATATTACCATTATTTCCCCATTGAGAAAATATTTTTAAGAAAATTCTATGTTATTTGTCTCTTCGGTCAAGAAATATGTTTTCTTCTATAACATCCCAGCCCATGTGCCACACCCCAGTGCCCTGATATAGTTTGTTATGTGACCTGGGATGCGTTTCCCCATATTCTAGAAGCTTCCAACTAGCCTTGAGGGTCTAATTTCAAACATCGAGATATTATACCCTCTTAATCAAATTAATATCACAGTATAAATAAATAAGAAACAACCAAATAATGTATAACCAAATCCAAAACAATACATGTATCACAAGATGACCTAAAATAGAAATACAATATCAAAACTAATAGTAGATATTCCATGCTATAATACATGCCATGTGTCAAAATTAAAACCCAAAATCAAAGTCCCTGGAAAATCCCAAGAAGGTCGTGAACCATGTCCAGTTACCTCATCCCATATCCCTCCCAAATCATCCAACTAATATATGGAATTTCCCCTTATCATGTCTTGTAAATAAGAAATTTATTTGGGTAATGATCAGGTAGCCCGAGTTAAGTTTGAGTGCCACTCAGCAGGCCACCACTAATAATGTCAAAAATAATATCTTGTCAATAAAAAGTGTATATATTTGTATAAATAATACATAAAATTAATAAATTAAACATTTTGCACTTACTCAATTACTCTTTGTTTAACCACATAACATTTAGGTTTTTGAGGATACCCAAACTCTCAATACCTACTTCGTCCCATGCCATAGTTTGAACTATACTCAAGGGATATTGTATCTCAAAATTCCATTGTTACCATTATTCATCTCAATTCATAAATTAATTCCTTTGTTACCATTAATTATTTCAATTTAAAGTATTGGATATTAATGCATCAGACCATGTCCCACACACAATTATCACATGTTAATTCCATTTTTACCATTCATCATTTCTTATCATGCTATGGGCTTTTGATGTAGTAGACCATGTCCCACACACAATTATCACATGTGAATTCCACTGTTACCATTCATAATTTTTTATCACACAATGGGGATTCGATGTGGCTAATCAAGTCCCACACACAATTATCACATTAATTAATTCACCAATTAATTAATCAAATTCAACAATTTTATATAACCAACATTCCATTAATCATTTCAAAATTTAATTATCCATATCAATTCTATTAATTAATTCAAAAATTAATTAATCAATTCACACTCTCAACATCCAATAATTAGTTAAACAATTAATTATTTGTATATCACAATATCCATATCACATAATTAATTAAACAATTAATCATTCATATATCACAATTCAATATTTTGATAATTAACCCAATAATTAGTTTCCCCAAAATCCCAATTCAATGTTCTAATAATTTACTCAATAATTAATTGTTACCAATTCTTAAAATTTCAATAATCCACCATTTAACATAACTATTTATTATCCCCAATTAAAAAATTAGTATTCTGATAATTAACTCAATAATTAATTATCCCCAATTCCCCAATCCCTTAATTAATTAATTAACCAAATTAATTAATTAAATTAGGAAATTCAATTTATAAGAAAAAATATAGAAGTTGTACAATTACATTCACATAATTGAATTCATGGATATTGAATTCGATTAATATACCACCAACCATGATTTGTTGAAAACTATCTCAAATGGAAGAATCACCAATTTAAAGTGGATTAATCAAGAACACGATGAGGAACACAATCTATGTCTAAATACTAAATCCAAAATTAAATGGATCATGATCTAAAAACCTAGATATAGATCTAAAACCAATAGTGGTTAAACATCCCTCTTTTATCTAGAAAAGGATAGGGGAGAGAGATATCTAAATGGAAAGAAATAACATAATCATGGAGGTTCAAATATTTAATACTCCCATCGATTCACCAAGAACGGAGGTTGGGAAGGCTTGGAATCTTTCATAGAGCCTCTAAAACCATTAAATAGAGTTTAGGGTTGAATGGGGATCTATTAAGGGTTAAAATGGTGGGTTCAAGAATTCTATTGTTACCATTCTTCATCTCAATTCATACATGAATTCCATTATTATCATTCATCATGTTAATTTACACTATGGGATTTTGATGCAGCAGACCATGTCCAACACACAATTATCACATGTGAATTCCATTGTGATCATTCATCATTTCTTAAAACACTATAGGATTTTGATGTAGTATACCATGTCCCACACACAATTGTCCTATTTGAATTGCATTATTACCTTTCATAATTTCCTATCACATTATGGAATTTTCATGAAGAAGTCCATTTCCCACACACAATTATCACATTAATATATTCTCTAATTAATAAATAAAATTCAATAATTTCATATAATAATCACTCCATTAATTAATTCAAAAAGTAATTAATCAAATCAATTCCATTCCATTCATTAATACAATAATTGATTATTCAATTTTCAATCAAAACTTCCAATAATTAATTCAATAATTAATCATTCTATGTCACAATATCAATATCCCATAATTAATTCAATAGTTAACTATTCATATATCACAATTCAATATTCTAAAAATAAACTAAACAATTAATTATCCCCAAATCATAATTCAATTTTCTAATAATTAACAAAATAATTAATTATACCAAATTCCCACAATTTCAATAATGTGATGATTAAATTAACTGTTAATTATAACCAATAGACAATTAAATATTTTGATAATTAACTCAACAAGTAATTATTCTTAATTACAAAATCCCTTGATTAATTAAGTTACCAAATTAATTAATTCAATTATGAAATTAAATTTCTAAATAAACTCTAAAAAAACTAAAATTACATACATGTAATTTAAAACAGTACTATTGGGATTTTAATCCCCAATTTAAAGTAGATTAATCAAGAATGTGATAAAGGACACAATGTATATATATATCCTAAACCCATAATTTAAAAGAAAAAGATATAGCAATACTCTATCTAGATCTAGAAACAATAGTAGATAAATATCCCTCTTTTATCTAGAAAGAGAAGTAGGAGAGAGAAAGAGATATCTAAATGGAAAGAAATCAATACCTGTGGAGGTGAAGATCTTCAATTCACCCTTATATTCTCTAAAAACAGAGATTGATAAAGCATTGAATCTATCAAGAAACCTATAAAATTTTTTAAGATAGGTTATGGTTAAATGTGGGTCTAATCAAGGTTAAAATGGGGGGGTTTAGGAATTTTAAAACTAATTTTCGAGTAAATTTAAATCCTACATATAGTTTGTTAGGAAGGGGCGCATAGTTTCCTCTAACATTGAAACTTAATTGTGAACATCTTCTTAGGGGTGTATAGTCTCTCCTAATAGGGTGAAATGTTTTTCAAACTATGCGCTATCCATGTGAATCCACTCTATATGGATTTTCATGATTTGTTGGGATGGGCAGCATGGTTTGGTAAAACTGTGCATCAACCGTGTACATGCCCCCTTCCTTCAAAAATTTTTAAATTTTAACCCAAACACACCCTAAGGTAAAACCTAAAAAAATTACTCAAAAAAAGGAAAAAGAGTACCTATAAACAAGCTTGAGACGTCTCTAGAAAAAATCAGGGTTTTACAATATCTCCACCTTATAATAGTTTATCCTCAAATTTTACTCCCTAGAATCTATAATATTCTGAGTAAAAAATATCAGGACATTGAACTTGCATATCCACTTATCTATCCTATGTTTCCTCCTGAACATTACCACTTTTTCACAATACACAAACTATCAGAATGGTCTTTCCCAAAAACATTTTCTCCTTGTGATCCAACACATGTATCAGAGGCTCCTCAAAGGATGCATCTATATCTATCTCAATATCATCCATATATATCACCTGAGAAGGGTCATAGTGATACAATATAGTTTTGACACATTAAAAAATCATGCATAGCACTGTATCTCAATGGAGGAGCCAATCGGTATGTCATTGGCCAGATTCTCTTGACAACTTCAAATGGTTCAACGAAATTGGTTTCCAGCATTACCTATCTATATATCCTATGGGAACCAAATCTAGGAGACACCCAAATAAAAACATGATCACCCACTATAAACTCTTGGGGTCATCGATGTCTATCTACATATGACTTTTATCTACTCTGATCCATAGCCATTTGTTTCTGAATGATTTTAAACTACTCTAATGACTTATACATGAGACTTGGTCCCAACAACGTTTACTCACCTTCCTGCATCCATCATAAAGGTGATCTTCATAGCCTACCGTAATTATAATTGTATGGTTCCATCTGCATAGTTTATTAAAAGATATTGTTATAAGAAAACTCCACAAGTTCTAGGTGTTTCACCCAATACCCACAAAAGTATAAAACACACAATAAAATCATATCCTTAAGCACATGTGTACTACACTTCGACTTCCCATCTATTTATGGATGGATTGACGTACTCAATAAAACCTATGTACCAAGAACCTTATGTAAACCCTTCCATAGTCATGATGTAAATCATGAGTCATGATCAAAAATATTATTCCGTCAAACCAAATTCAGATGATTTTTTTCAAGAACATAAAAATCTCTCATTTACTCAAATGAGAAATTATCTCATATAGGCAAGAAATGTGCTACCTTAATCAGTCTATTAGAATAACCAAAATTTCATCATTCTTCCAAGGAATCCTCAAGATACCTACCAAAAGATCCATAATAATTTCATCCCACTTCCATTCTGTAATGTAAAATGGATGTCAAAAACCTATTGGTTGTCAACTATCATCCTTCACCTGTTAGCAGGCATTACATTGTGTCATGAACCTTGTTATATCCTTTTTCATTCCCAGCCACCAAAACTATCAACATAGGTTATGATAAATTTTCGTCATAGCTAGATGTACCACCAACATCAAGACATGAAATTCACTCATCAAATCCTCCCACATACTCATAAAAATAAGAACCTGATTCCTAACATAGATGATCTCACTCTCATCTATGCTCTAATTAGAAGTTGACTCTCCATCTTCAAGGATTTCCCTCAAGGTCAAGCACTCCAGATCTTCTTAATTTCTATCTCTAATATAGATCAAAGGTGTAGAATCTATTGAAACTGATACAAGGGTCATTATATCTTAACTCTCCTTAATTATAATATTTATCTCAGTCAGAAAAGTCTTTATCTTTCACTCAGTACTAGACTCTTGAACAACATGATTCTAAGTTTTCTTTCTTAAAGTTTCATTAACACTATTTCCCTTCCTAGGTATATATTATATATCAATATCAAATAAATACTTATAATCAACCCATATTTACATATAGAGATTCAAATAACATTGGATGAATATATAATTTAATATTTTTTAATCCATATACTCCATAAACTTTTTTCCCGATAGATAATTCCCCCAACACATTAAATTATAAACCAAATTTGTCAAATCTAGGTCATGTTTAGGTTAGTTCATCTCATGAGGCCTCAATTGTAATAAAAATTACATCACAACTCAATCCCCTTCCATAAACACTACTCCAAGTCTGATCCATGAAGCATCACATAATAGAGTATACTCTGCACCTATGTTCAGTAGGATTAAAATTTGTGTTGCTTTCAACCACTTCTTCAACTCCTGTAATGAATTTTCATATGCTTCTAACTATTCAAACATTACCCCCTTCTTATTCAATCCCAAAATAGGTGCTTCAAAATGGAAAACTTCTTGAATGAAACTCAAATAATGTCCATCCAATCCTATAAAACTATGGATATCAAAAACATTCTTGGGATGATCCCTAGAAACCACTACATTCCCCTTCTCTAGGTAAAATCACATGACTTCCTCTCATATGATGTGACTTAAGAAGTGTACCTGATCAATTAAAAACTGAAACAAAGATATCTTGGTGTATAGTCGATCTTATCTTAGTGTATTCTGGATGATGCCATGATATATGGAATGATCTTCATGAGTTTTAAATTACACAAAGATATCATCCACAAAAACAACCACAAACTGATGAAGGTATGGGTGGAGGATTCTTTTCTTTGGGGACATAAATATTGTTGGTTCATTCCTCAGCCCAAACAGCATTATGACAAAATCATATATTCCATACATACTTATGAAATTAGTCCTCGGTATATCTGAAGGATGAACTCACAACTAATGACACTCTAATCTCAAGTAAATCATGTAAAATATTCAATATCCCCTCAACGGGTCCAAGAGATCATTAGTATAAGGAAGAGGATACCGGTTCTTCACAATAATCTGGTTAAACTTCTAGTAATCTACACATAATCTTAGATTCCTACTAGCCTTATTATATAACAACACTAGAGAAACCCATGGTAGCATACCCGGATGGAGAAACCCCAAGTCCTCTAACTCCTACAGTCGAGTCTTATGCTCTTTAATCTCTATCTTTTCTATTCTATATGGTGGAATATAAAATATATAAACCCATGGCATGATCTCAATTGTAAATTAATAATTTCTCTCATGTGTCAGACCTGATAAATCTTCAAGAAATACTTCCAAAATCATGTCTACTATGGGTGGGAATATATCCCACTTTACACCTCCATCATCCATTAACAAACTAGAAACTTGGTCGGTAATCTCCCTTGGTTTCTGGTGAGATGTCCCTAGACGGACGACCTTGATATCCCACTCTCAATGGTGAATATAACTATAACCCTTGGAATATGTTTAAATCACACTCTTTTGATAATATTCTTTATGGTCTCAAAATTCTACTAAATTATCTATACCCATAATTTGGTAGAAGCCTGTCATGTCAAGGATGTAAATAATTCATAGAAAAAGATACTCCCCAACCTCGAGAGAACATCCCTTTCATAGAAAGATGTATCAATACTATATTCTCATAGGTGTGTTTATTGTCAAAACCCCACTCAAAAACTCCACTACTAGGGTCAAACCATTCACAAGTAGTTCACAAATAAAATAAGTAGAGGCACCAGTATCAATTAAAGCACTAGCTATTTTAGAATCTATAAGAGTAATACCCACACTACCGATGGTCCAGCCTTTTTATCCACAAGTGTAGTTTGAATGACATGTAACAATATTTCCCCTCTTCCTTGTGATATAGTTTGAGTCCCCAATGCTACCCCACACTACTGATATGGCTTCTCTTTCTAAGAATTACCATTTCCACTCCCTCTACAACCCCAACCATTAGAACCATAGCTAGGAGAGAAATACATTGCAGAAGATCCCCTTCATACACTCTAGTTTTGTCTAGCTCCTTCATCACTACTTGTATTCTGTGGGTTTCTAAAGAACCTATATAGATGTCCCATCATTCCAAAATATCATAACTAAAGTATTGGCTAGAGTAACTATATTTGTAAGTGTCTTGACCTACCATATTGGTGACATAACACTCAAGTATGATCTAGAGCAGTTTATACCACTGTTTGGGTACCCTACATCCCACTACCATAGCTGACATTATCATAGAGATGGTTCCTTCACTCAGAATTCATACTTCGTATTCATCTATTAGTGACCATATTAAGTTCACTAGAAGTCTCCCTCATGTTCCCCTAATCTATGAGAGCCTAATACACCACCTTAGAAAACTTTTTTAACCTAAAGTGGATAACTTGGGACTTAATCTCATATTTAAGTTCTTCTTAGAAATTTATCCTCATAGTTGTCTCATATCATGCCCCTGCTAGAGAAAAGTTCTACCACTCTATAAAGTGTCCATTATATCTCATCACAGAAATACTCCCCTAAGTCAACCTCCTAAATTCAAATGTTCTCTCTTTCCTCAACATCTATGGATAGAAGTGCTATAATAATTTCTCCAAGAAGTCCTTCCATAAAATACCATCAGTCTGTCTAGTCTGATCATGAACATAACACCAGAGAATCACTAATCCTTATAGCTTGTAAGTATCCAACTTGACCCTCTTCTCAATAGGAGTCTCCAAATAGTCAAGTATCATCTGGATAGACTCACTCCATAACTCGGCTACCTCATTTCGACCCTCTATAGTTAAATTCAGAGGGTTCTAAAATATAAACTCCCTTATTAAGGCATACATTCACTTCTAAACCATCTTTAGGTTTCTTTAAATTAATTTTATGTAGTGAGAAAATTTTTCTAGTAACTTCTCTCCTACTTCTTCACCCGACACTACCTGTGCCTTAGGTTCCACTACAAGTAGATCATCTCTAGACATATTCTCGTTTCGTCCTCTCAAAAAGCATTATCATTGATGCATATCTCTAAAATCATAAACACACATATAAGGGAACATAAAACCACTTTATCACATTTACATAAGAGGAAATAAAAACAAGGAACAACATGTATTTCTTCCCCAAACCCTCTCCACACTATCAAAACCAAGGTGTAATAACTACCCTTATGCATCATACATCTAGTCCGTGGTTAACAAAGGGTAAAATCAATTTCAATAATATAGTTCCTCATTTATACACCCATTTATTCACATTTTTCATCATTTTAACACTTTCAATTTCATATTAATCTCCATTTTCAATTCAATTTCACAAGAAAGGAAAAACATATCATGTTGAACAACTCACTCAAAATTTGTTTTCCTATACATGCCTAAAATGATGTATATCACAAATAATTGTGAGTGCATAAAATGATTCATGCTTACTCAACTCTCATAAAATATTATTACATTAGTCAAATCTCATAAAAACTTAGAAAAAATTTTCATATCACACAACAAGTGCATCACCCAAGGTGAAATAGAATCTAACTATAACAACACACATCAATAAAAGTAATCTCACCTGAAGTACTTGGGTTTTCCCTCGTACATGAGTTTGAAGATCCCATTAATGATATCATGACTAAGGCCTAAATCTTCATTGTGAAACACCCCAAACTTTCACGGTATGCTTCTCTTTGAATAATACAATAGCGTGCGATGTACGTAACACCGAGGTCAAGCGCACCACGACCTATCAAACTAGCAATTTAAAAAGTTTTTATGAATAGTAATAACCACATTTTGAATTTTATATATATCTCATATAATTTTGACATTCATCTTTTGTGTTTCTTAGTCATAATATAACTACAAATTCAATTATTCAAATAAAAGAAGTATTTTTCAAAAAATGTAGTTTTCCCTCCTTCCCTCCTTTTAATGGTGAACCCTATCTAATCCAATATTTGAAACTTTTATATATTAAATTTTATTAAATTAAATTCTTTTTTATAATTGGGATAGAAAAAATTATTTTGGATAAATTTTTGGTGTTTTTCTGATAACTTTCATTTTTTGATGAATAGTGAAAGATACTAAATTTTAATCGAAATTAAATTTTTTAATCAAAATAATTTATGGCATTAAATTATACATTTGAATGGTTTTGAAGTATAATTAGATTATAGTTTTATCATTTCATCTATTTTTGATCATTCAAAGTAATTTCACCTTTAAATTTGATATAAACACATATCAATCTTTTGATAGTTTTTACATCTCAAAAACCCGCTTTCGAGTTTTGACAACAGGAATAAATTTTAAATAAATTAACACAAATTCTATGTTTTTAATTTCTTAAAATAGACATGATTTTTTGGATTTGGCATATCAAAATGAGCTTAGGTTTATTTTTTGGTATTTTTCTAAAAACTTTCATTTTTTTGATGAATAGTGAAAAACACTACGTTATTTTTTTTAAACTGACTTTTTATTTAAATAATAATTTATTTTATTTAAATAATAATTTATTTTATTGAAATAATAATTAATTTTATTTAAATTAATTTTAATTAAATATAGATACATAATACCAATATTAGTTCAATGTAATTCATAGGAGTTGTTTTATAAAAAAATTAGATGGATCAAATTTTATTGAATTTATTTTACATTTTTTACCCACATTCTAGGCATGTTAGAAAATTTTCATAAAATATAATTTCACCGTTTCTATGAATTGAATTTCGAAAATCAAAGAGAAATGGTTGAAAATAGTAAGTAAAATTTGGTATGATAAGATGAAAATAATTTTTGGTGAATAGTACCTTTTGACTTTTATTTACCACGGTTAAAAGTAAATAGGGTAATTAAAGGAAAATGATATTATAATTACACTAACACATGTCATAATTCTATTGGATAAGTTTTCTTCGACCAAAATAAGCCTTAGTAATAAAATATGATCCTCTTTAGTCCACATGGATTAGATTAGGACATTTATTATTATTTTATATAAAGAAAAGTTAAAAGTGTTCAAATTTTCATAAATAAAACATTTATAATATAGGGTTATACATAATATAAATTCAAATAAAAATATTCATTATAAAGATAAAAAATATTTCCTGCATCATGTTATTTTATTTGTAATTTTTAGACATTAAATAATTAAATTTATTTATGACACAATGATGATGCAGTAATTACCTTATTAATGAATGATTAAAATAATTGATATTATAAATTTAAAAATAAATTTAAATTGATACTTTTGATGAGTTCAAAAAAAATTAGACTAACATGACTTGTTTGGGTTGATTCAGTGAATTTTTTTCAAATTATTCATGTTGTTATGACTTTCACAAAAACTAAATACTAAATAGTGTCAAAATTGACATAAATGAGTTATTAAAAAAATATTATATTATTAAATGATATAATATTCCTAATTATTTAAGTTTTTGTAAAATGACTTATATAATGATATATATCTCATTAATTAACCACTTGAGGTTCGATTGGAAGTTTATACAAAGTTTATTAACCATATAGTGTAAGAATACAAGAAGACATGGTAAAAGTTAAATTAATTAAGTAAGATTTATATATAAAAAATAAGTTTAATATGGTGAACTAAACTTTTACAAAACCTATTGGTTGAAGTTATCTTGACACAAACCCACCTTATACTCTAAATAAAACCATTTGAAGCCATTATATTCTGAAAATTATTATATAATAAAATAATATCTCAAGATTTTCCTAAAGTGACCCTCACCTCTCTTATAAAAGGGTATTTACCCTTATCTTAATTTCACACCTCCAAATCCATTTGGCTCTGCCAACCCCTACTCAAATATCCTCCAAAATACCCTCACTTAAACCTAGAGGCCTTAATTCGATCATAAAGCCAACCTAAGGATCCCTTTTGATCAAATCAAAAGGAAGCACCCGAAAAAGAGGTAATAATTTCACCACCTCTTTCAATGTTATTTCCTTATTCCACTTACTATTTCTTTGTTGTTTCCATAAAAAAAATAATTAAAGTACCTTATACATACTGTGATTTTATTATAAATATGGTACAACAAAATTCATTATTCTATCCATCCTATTAATGACAAAGTCACCATACGTGCGTATGTACGGCTTATCGTCTCCCCATCATGGTGTTATTTGTTATTCAACACTTAATTATTTGGATGGGTATAATAATGAGTAAAATTTATGTAAATAATAAATATAACATGTTAATTATTATTTTAATATGATATACCATCCAATTACATACGATTTTACCATCAATTGAATGATATTGTCGCTCAAGCGTATGTACGGAATACCGTCTCCACAAACGCGATAAAATTCATTCCCCATCGTAACCATTCAAGAATAATTTTCATTTTATGATTTAAAAATAATTTCTATGAATATAAAATTATTCTAGATATGAATCAAATATATCCTATACATAAAAAACATGGCTTACATAACAAGACATATAAAGTAAAACGAATCAGTTAACACTCAGAACAATGATGCTACTAAAATATCATTGACAAAGAAATATTAGAATGTCATATATTGTATCATATTTATTTATTCGGTTCTTTTATAATTTAATAACAATTTGTTCACCATTATACAGGAGGATAACCAACCCCTTACTAATAAAAAGAACAAGGTAAGGGGTTTTCATCTCACTTATATTCCCGTTAGATTCATGCAATATTTTCCACTCTTACCTTTTGTGTTGTGTATATACTACCCATGATTGTATTATTTGTGTAATATATTTTAATTTATTGGTATTTATATAATCATGGTATGATCCCTTTTTAATGGGGTGTATGTTTCTTATGTTACCAAATTAGTAAGGAAATTTAAAATTTAAATTTCCACTCATTCAGTTTTACGCAACATCGTTGATTATTTTACTCCAAGATTATGTGTGAAATCACAATTTATTTAATTATATATTAATTTACATTGCCTTTTGTGTGGATATACTTTTTATACACATAATAACTCCATTGATAAATTCTCAATTCATCGATATGAACTTGATAAGAGTATTTTTAAAGCGATTTTTATTCATTGAGTTAAACATCCATGTCATTGGTGTTGTTTTTACAAGAATATGTGTGTATATAATCTAATTGATTTACACTGAATATCCAATAATATTGTTTGTATTTATATTTTTCACACATAATTATTTCATTGATTTATCCTTAACCTAAGGATACAGTCTTTATAAGGTATTTTATCCCAGCATACATTCCATTGATACTTCTTTTTTGTTATACGCCAATTCAATTTTATATGGTGTATATACTGTACTTTGAAATTGTATATCATGAATCCCTATATTCTCATGATATTATAAACTTTTTATTACCTCTATTATATTTATTCAAGCATCTCTCATTTGGTTAGGAATTATAATTAAAATATCATTTTAAATGTTTTAAAAATTTATTCTTCTAAATAATTTTCATTAATGTCCATGTTTTAAAAGTGGTTTTAAGATTTATTTTTATGGAAATTATTGTATTAAAATTAAAATTACTTTTAAATGTTTCAAAGTGGTATGGGACACTTTTATTCAAAAATCGATTTTAAATGGCTTTTTGATAAATAGTGGGACTTTTAAGTGTTTTCAAGAAAAAGGGAGATATTTCTCTCAAATAGTTCTTATTATTATTTTCATCTATGTAAATATCCTTCATTATTCTCGATTAAGTTTAATTTTTTATAATACAATCTTTCATATTGAATTGAATGAGTTATGCTTTATTGTGGATGTGTTATTTTTAAACCATTAATGGTTTTTTGATGAAATATTGACATTTCTTATACTAGTTTTCATATGAATTTTTTTATTATGTTTCAACCTTATTATATGAGGAATGTATTGGATGTAGTAATTGATGGGTGGAGACCACTATATCTCCTCAATTCTTCAGTAGGTCTCATGAGACAAACTAGTGTCTTGGACCAAGGCCTTGAAAAAATATTATTTTTTGTCTTGGCATGAGGCATTGACTATGTGGTTATGATGTTTAGAATTTTGAATTACATCCTTATGAAATTGAAAATTGATATTGTATGTGATTATTCAACTAGTGGAATATCTATGTGAATAAGTAAATGGAATTATTCGATTTATCTTTTCCATATTATGCTGAATTTTATGTTTAAAAGGCTTGTGTTTTATTCTAATATATTTCCTTAAATGTTTATGATTATTTATGATAGTTCCCTCTATACTGTTATCCCAAATGAACATCTGAGATCACCCCTTTCTTATGTTTTCTATTCCTAGGATGTGAAAACATATATTATGTTTAACATGTAGGGATAGGACAATAGATATGAGTGTGTTCAATTGGAGCACAATGTTTTTTTTATTTATTTCATAATGTAATGTAATATTTATGTATTTATCTAGCACTTCCAAGGCTACTAAACTAATCATTCTTTCGATACATGACCTCTTGAGATCATTACAATGCTATGTAATAATTCACTAACTCTAGGTAACTAGGGTCGGGGTGTTACAGTTGGTATCAGTGGAAGTTTAGTATAAACCGTGGTAACTAGATTTAGAAAAACTCTGATTAGAGGACGTAATTATATGATAGACATTGGGTATTAGTATATAAGAACATCCAAAAAAATTTAATGTAAATATTATGTAGGATTTCCAAGAAATACATACATGTCTAGATATAAGTAGGTAGAGGTAGCTCTAGCATAGATATACCTATGGGTAAAACCCGAAAACACCACATTGAGCTAGACTCGAACGAGAACTGGTGTATGACAATGGGCCTTTCTGCACTCTTGGATACAACACTCTCGAGGGATATACTTAGGATAATTCACATTTTCTTTACAAACCAATTTTAAGGATTTTAATATAAGATGAGAATATATAATCTTGGTTAATCTTAAGGTGTTTTTGATTGAAAACAAGGTGTCATGATATTTTCTAAATGATTTTATGACTATTTCTACTCACACAATGCTTTCTGGTTTTAGACAATAGATAGATTCCATGGAAGTAATAGTAACATTGAAATTGATTTACTAGGTGGGAATAGTGGTGGAAATGAGTAATGAAATGGAATGTTAATACGCTTAAAATATTACTTGTTCTTTCCGAATCAGTTTTCCAAAAATATGATCAATAACGTATATATTAACCAACTCCCAGACTCAACAAAGAAAAGAAAGGTGGTGAATGATAAGTGCTCCAGTAGTGGACCCCATGGAGAAAAGAAATCTCAATTTCCATCATGTAGGAAATGTGGAAGGAGGCACCTTGAAAAGTGTCTTAATGGAAAAAATAAATGATTTATGTGTGGGAAATAAGGACATAAAGTAAAAAATTGGTGTGGAAAAATAAATATTACTATGGAAAAAAAGAAAAAAGATCCCAAGAATCCATTTACAGTCATTTTCTGTAAATATAGCATACCTAGGCATTACTTGTGTTAATTATATATTCTATATGATAACCTCTTGGTCAAGGAAGAACCTATTTGGAAATAAATGGATGGAGAAATGTTTAAAAGTATTAGTGCTCTTTATTAATGGGATTACTTTGGAAGACTTTTCTCTTGTATGTATAACCATACAGTTTTTCATATGAAAATGTTATTTGAGGAAGAATTATATTTTCTATTTTTTTATAGTTATAAATAATCATTCAAGTTTATATGATCCTTGAATTTGAGGTAATTACAAGTTATTAAATTTTGGGATGAAAATGCGAAGTATGAGATAAAATTTGTAGTAAAATTATGTTTTGGTTATTTTAAGGAATTTATCTCATTTTGGGAGTGTTATAAAATATAGTTTTTGAAAAAGGACAACATGCAGACTATGTGAAAACACGTTGCATGGGACAAAACTGCAAGAATCGAACCCCCAAACAAAGTGTGACTGGGAATTATCACCTACCACTGGACTACGTGAAGCCTCTGGTTTGTGTTACTAATTGTTTTTAGTTAAATTATTTTATTGATCAATAATAATTTTTTTGGGATCATATTTTTATCAAATGGATATCCTTAGTATATGAAAATGATATGTTGATTAAGTGATTAATGTTATTTTGGAAGAAGTTCTCTCTGTTGGTAACACTATATGCCTGACAAAAATAAAATACTATTGTATTTCGTTTAAGAAGTGATGGTGGATTTTTATCTAGGTTTTTATTATGGACTTATAGAGATTTAGGTTATTTATAGAAACTATTAACCTATCATAGAGAATATGTTATTAGGTTAATTACATTTAAGTATATAAATTTAATAGTAGTCGGTGTTATTTGTAGAAACAATTTAATGTGGAATACTACGTAATCAAATTCTTCTGAGTTTGGGGTCTCAATTTTAGTTTGGATTAAATTGAAATATTTTAAGGACAATTGATTATTGAATCGAATTTTTTAAACTTTGGGTATTGTTGGTTTAATTTTAGAAAAATAAGATTAGTATTTCATTCTATAAAGGATTATTCTTTTTTGGGATCATTTGATCTTGTACTAAACATTTTGGTTTCGGTTAATCTCTAAAGACAAGGGAATATATAGTTCATCCTTTATAGATTATGTGATTCTCTGTAAGTTGATTATAGTGCTTCAGGTGTGACCAAGTCATCTTGAATACTCGTCATTTTGATTGAAAGATTAGTTTGTGGTAAAAATTAGATAAAGTATGGAACTCTACTTATCAATTATTTTGTTATTCTATGGAGAAATTAATTATTAAACTTTAGGGAAAGGATCTTAAACCCACAAATGTTTTATCCTAATACCTTTCATTATTCATGATAGATTTATGGATTTGAGGCCCTAAATTTTACATTCACTTGTTTGTGATGGATTACCTCAATCACTCCTTATAAATATTAATGTTTTTCCTCCAATTATAATTTCCAACAATGTTCTCTTATTCAAAATACAACTTTTTTGGTGACTTTTTAATTTCTGTTTGCCTCTTATAAAGACTAAAATTTATTAACCCCATTTTCAATGTGGGTTTTCCACAAAGGTATTTTATATTTTTTTTACCATTTATATTAGATAAAACTATTTCAAATTATGAGGATTCAATTTATTTAAGGAGGGAAGAATGTAACACCCCAAGAATTCATAGTGTGCTTCTCTTTGAATAATAAAATAGCATGTGATGTACGCAACACCGAGTTCAAGAGCACCATGACCTATCAAACTAGCCATTTAAAATTCAATTATGAATATTAATAACCACATTTTTAATTTTATATATATCCCTTATAATTTTATCATTCATCTTTTGTGTTTCTTAGACATAATATAAGGACAAATTCAATTATTCAGGTAAAAGAAGTATTTTTCCAAAAATGTTGTTTTTCAGCCTTTTAATGGAGCAACCTATCTAATTCATTATTTAAAACTTTTATGTATTCAATTTAATGAAATTAAATTATTATTTAAAAATAGGACATAAAATTTTAGTTTGGATAAATTTTTGGTGTTTTTTGATAACTTTCATATTTTGATGAATAGTGAAAGATAATAAAATTTAATTGAAAAAAAATTTAATCAAAATAATTTATGGTGTTAAATTATAAATTTAAATGGTTTTTAATTATAATTAAATTATATTTTTATCCTTTAATCCAATGTTTTTCATTGGAAGTAATTTCACTTTTAAATTGGACATAAACACTTATCAATCTTTTGATAGTTTTTACTTCTCAAAAACCCGCTTTCAAGTACTAACAATGGGAATTAATTTTAAATTAATTAATGAAACTTCTATTTTTTTTAATTTGGTAAAATATACATATTTTTTTATTTTTAATATAAATATTATCTTAGGGTGAGTTTTTGTTATTTTTCTAAAAACATTCAATTTAGGATGAACAGTGAAAACACTATGTTATTGTTTGATAGCCGAAGTTTTATTTAAATAATTATTTATTTTATTAAAAATTAATTTTAAGTCAAAATATATTAATAACACCTATATTGGTTAAATTTAATTCATTGGAGTAATTTTATAATAAAATTATATATATATATATAATTTTATTGAATTTTATTAAAAAAAATTACCCAACTTCCAGGAATGTTAGAAAATTTGCATAAAACATAATTTTACTGCTTTTGGGAATTGAATATAAACAAATTTAGAGACAGGTTTAAATTAGTAGGAAAAATGTGGTCCGATAAGATGAAAATAATTTTTTGTAAATAGTAATTATTGACATTTATTTAACACGGTTCAAAGTAAATATGGTAATTGAAGGCAAAAATGATATTATTATTAACCTGACACATGTCCTAATTCTATTTTATATGTTTTTTTTTTACCAAAATCAACCTTAGGAATAAAATTTTATCCTCTTTCATCCACTTGAATTAGATTAGGACATTTATTATTATTTCGATTAAAGAAGAGTTAAAAGGGTTAAATTCAAATTTTCATAACTAAAACATTTTTAATATAGGGTTATATATAAGTTAAATTAGACTGTAAATATAAATTAGAAATATAAATATATTTCCTACATCCTGGTATTTTATTTATAATTTTTATACATTAAATGAATAATTTTATTTATGACAAAATGATGATGTCTTAATTACTTTATTAATGAAATATTAAAATAATTGATGTTACAAATACCAAAATAAATGTTAATTGATACTTTTGATGAATTACACGAATTTTATATATTAATATGATTTTTTATGGTTAATTCAATGAATTTTATTCGAAGTAATCATGAATTTATGACTTTCAGAAAAACTAAATACTAAATAGTGTCAAAATTGAAAAATTTGAATTTTTAAAACAAATATCAAATTATTAAATGATATAATATTTCTAAATATCTAAGGTTTAGCCAAAGGACTTATATAATGATTTATATATCATTAATGAACCACTTGAGTTTCTCATTCTATTTTATTGTATGTTTATTAACCATATAGTATAAGGATACAAGAAGACAGAGTAAAAGTTAAATATTTAACTAAGAGTTAAATCTAAAAGATAAGGTTAATATGGTGACCTAAACTAGTCTAAAACCTATTGGATGAAGGTAGTTCTACCAATACCTACATTATCCTCCAAATAAATTTATTTTGTGCCATTATAAATTGAAAATAATTATATAATAAAATAATATTTCCAACTTTTCCTAAAGTGACCCTCACCTCTCTTATAAAAGGGTACTTATTCTTATCTAAATTTCAAACCTCCAAAGCCATTTGGCTTGGACAACCCCAGATCAAATATCCTTCCAACTACCCTCACTTCAACCTATAGGCCTTATGTTGGTCATAAATCTGTCCAAAGGATCCCTTTTGATCAAATCAAAAGAAAGAACCCGAATAAGAGGTAATAATTTCACCACCGCTTTCAAAGTTATTTTCTTCTTCCACTTCCCCTTTATTTGTTATTTCCATAAAAAAATAATAACTCCAGTACCTTCTACATACTTTGGTATTTGTATAAATATTTTACAACCATATTCATTATCATATCCATACTATGAATGAAAAAGTCACCAAACCTGTGTACGTACGGCTTACCGTCTCCCTGTCGTGGTGTAGTTTGTTATTCAACACTTAATTATTTGGATGGGAATAATAATGAAAAAAATTGATGTAAATAATAAATAAAAAATGTTAATTATTATGTATATATGGTTTACCATCCAATTACATAAGATTTTACCATCAATTTTATGATATTGTCGCTCGTACGTATTTACAGATTTCCGTCTCTACAAACGTGATAAAATTCATTCCCCATCGTAACCATTCAAGAATAATTTTCATATTATGATTAAAAAATAATTTTTAAGAACATAATATCATTCTAGATATGAATTAAATACATCCTGTACATAAAAAACTTGACTTATGTAATAAAATATATAAAGGAAAACAAATCAGTTAACACCCAAAACAATGATACTACTAAAATATCATAGACAAACCAATATTAGAATATCATATATGATGTCATATTTTTGTATTTGGTTATTTTATAATTTAATAACTATTATTTCACCATTATACATTAGGTTAACCTATCATATACTAAGGAAAAGTACAAGCTAATGGGTTTTCATCTCACTTTTATTCTCATGAGATTCATGCTATATTTACCACTATTACCTTTTTTGTGGTGTATGTACTACCCATGATTGTATTAATTGTGTATTATACATTAATTTATTCATATTTACATCATCATTGTATGATCCTTCATTCATGGGAGGTATTTTTTGTATATTCCCAAATTGGTAAGGAAATTTAAAATTTCAATTTCCACTCATTCGGTTTTACGCAAAATTCATGGATTATTTTACCCCAAGATTATGTGTGAAATCACTATTTATTTACTTATGTAGTAACTTCCACTTCCCTTTTTTTTGGATATAGTTTTGATACACATAATAACTCAATTGATAAATTCTCAAGTCATTGATATGAACTTGATAAGAGTAATTTTAACTCAATTTCTATTCATTTAGTTAAACATCTAAGTAATTGGTGTTATTTTTACAAGAATATGTGTGAATGTCCTCTGATTAATTTACACTGAATATCCAATCATATTGAGTTTATTTATATTTTCCACACCTAGTTATTTCATTAATTTATCCTTAACCTAAAGATACAATCTTTATAAAGGATTTCATCTCAACTTTCATTCCATTGAGACTTCTTTGTTGTTATGAGCCAATTCACTTTTATATGGTATATATAGTATAATATGACATAGTATATAATGAATCTCTTTATTCTCAGTATATTATAATATTTTTATTAACATAATTATTTGTATTCATTAGTCTCTCATTTGGTTAGGAACTCTAACTAAAATATCATTTAAATGTTTTAAAGTTTTATTCTTCTAAATCTTTCTAATTAATGTCCATGTTTTAAAAATGATTTTGAGGATTTATTAATATGGAAATTAATTTTTTGAAATTAAAATTCATTTTAAAAGTTTTAAAGTGTTATGGGACACATTGATTCAAAAATTAATTTTAAACGAACTCTAGAAAAATAGTGATACTTTTAAATGTTTTAAAGAAAAAGGGGGATATTTCACTCAAATAGTTTTGATGATTATTTTCATCTATGTCAATATTCTTCATTATTATCAATTGAGGTTAATTTATTATAATAAAACATTCCATATTGTATTAAATGAGTTATTTTTTATTTTGGATGTGCTATTTTTATACCATTCATGGGTTGTGGTTAAAATATTGAAATTTCATATGCTAGTTTTAATATGAATGTTTAGATTATGTTTAAACATTTTCATATGAAGAATGCATTAGACTGAGTAAGTGATTAGTGGAGCCCACTATAGCTCCTCGATGCTTTGGTAGGTCTCATGAGACAAACTAGTGTTTTGGCACAACGCCGTGACAAAATCTTATATGTAGTCTTATCACGAGGCCTTAACTATGTGGTTAAGATGTCCAAAATTATACATTCCATCATTATGAAATTGGATATTGATATTTCATGTGATTATTTGACTATTAGAATATCCATGTGAATTATTAAATGGCATTATTCTATTTATCATTTCAATATTTTGATGAATTTTAAAAAAAAAGGATTTTGATTTAGTCTTATACATTTCCTTAGATGTTTATGATTATTTATGATAGTTACCACTATATTGTTATTCCTACTGAGAATCTGATCTCACCCCTTTCTTATGTTTTATTTTCCCTAGATGTGAAGAAGTATATTATATTTAACCTACAGAGATAGGCCAATGGATATGATTGTATTCAAAGGGGGCACAATTTTTTTATTTATTTCATGATGTAATGTAAAATTTGTGTATGTATCTAATACATCCAAGGCTACTAAACGAATTAGTCTTTCAATAAATGATCTCATGAGATCATTCCAATGTTATGTAATAATGCACCAACTATAGGAAACTAGGGTTGGGGCATTACACCTAGTCTCCTACCCAACTTTCCCAAATAGTAAGGAAAAAATAATGAAAATAACACTTTCATTGATACCACTTGGTAACATCTCAGCCTAGGTTCCCCACACCGGTGCCCAAAGGTGGTCGGTTACATAACCTCAGGCATTCCACCCCATATACCAGAGGATACCAACTAGAAGCTGGGGTCTAATTTTTATCATAGTGATACTATACCCTCTTTATCAGAGTAACACAATAGCAGAAATAAATAATAAATAACCAAATGTCATAACCATAACCAGAACAATACCAATATCCCAAGATGACTAAAAATGGAAATACAATATCAAAACTGACAATAGATATTCCATGCTAGAATACATTCCAATATTCAAAATGAAATCCCAAAAGTAAAGGCATTGAAAACTCCCAAGAGGGTCCCAAACCACGTCTCATTACCTGATCCCATCTCCATCCCATATCATCAATCTAACATAGGCCATTCACTATTATCCTCTCCTACAAACATGAAATCTCTTCAAGTACTGATCAGGTAGCCCGACTAGGGTTTTAGTGCCACTCAGTAGGACACCACCAGTGGCATTTGAAATAATATCCAATAAATAACAAGTGTATGTAGTTATATAAATAAAACATAAAATAAAAAAATTAAACAACATACACTGATTAAATTAGTCTTTATTTAACCCCATAACACATGGGTTTATAGGGATACCCATACTCTCAATACCTACTTCATCCCATTCTGGAGTTTTAATTATCCCCAATGGATATTATATCTTAGAATTATATTATTACCATTATTCATCCCAATTCAAATACAAATTCCATTGTTATCATTCATCAATTTTACTTACACTATGGGATTTTGATATAGCAAATCATGTCCCACACACAATTATCACGTGTTAATTTCATTTTAAATGTTAATCATTTCTTACCAAACTATAGTATTTTGATGCAGTAGACCATGTCCAACACTCAATTATGACATGTGAATTCCATTATTATCATTCATTGTTTCTTATCACACTATGGGACTTTCATGCATCAGAACATGTCCCACACATGACAATCACATTAATTAATTCTCTAATTAAATAATCAAATTCAATAATTTCATATAACTATCATTCCATTAATTAATTCAATAACTAATTAATCACATCATTTTAATTAACTAATTCAACAATTAATTAGTCAATTCACAATATCTGCTGTTTATTGTGTGGATTTTTGTGGTCATTCTAGTGTTTGGCATGATATCTTGGTTGATTCAAGAAGTTTGTGATTCTATTTAAGCATCGAGATTTGATTTTTGTGGTGGTGATTTCCTTGTATCCCCATAGTCCGAGGTTTTTTGGTCGCTACAAGTTCTCTTTCATATTTTTCTCTAGATGGGGTACATAGTAGAGGTTTTTATCCTAGTCCTTGTTATCTAGAATGGGATGTTCGAGGGGGTATGTCTTTTCCATCAGTTACAAGCCCATGCATTCATGCACGGGACATCATGCTGAGTTTCGAGGAATTCGAAGAAGCTGATCTGAATGTTTTTTATGCTAGGTAAGAGCAATTATCTATAGGATTGAATGGGTTTTTTTAATAATCTTTTGTTCCATGGTGATGTAAATTTGTTTAGTCATTGATTTCCTTGGTTTCTCACTTTTCCCTCAATAGTGATTGAATAATAAAAATTTAATTTCCAATTCACAATCTCAACATCAAATAATTAACTCATCAACTAATTATCATATATCAAAATCTGAGTATCATATAATTAGTTCAATAATTAATTATTCATATATCACAATTCAATATTCTGATAATTAACTAAATAATTAAGTATGCCCAAATTACAATTCAATGTCCCAATAATTAACTAAATAATTAATTTTCCCAATTTCCCACAATTTCAATAAACTGATAATTAACTCAACTTTTAATTATCCCCAATTTCCAATTAAATATTCTAATAATTAACTCAATAATTAACTATCCAAAATTCCACGATCCCTTAATTAATTAATTTACAAAATTAGTTAATTCAATTTTCTAAATAAACACTAGAAATTCTATTATTACATACACGTAATTAAAAACATGACTATAGGATTTTAATAATAGACCACCTACCTCAATCTTTTGATAATGCTTGATAATAGAGGAGTCCCCAATTTATAGCAAATTCATCATGAACATGATGAATGACACAATATAGATATAAATCTATAATCCATAATTAAATGGATCAAGATCTGAAAAATCTAGATCTAGATATATAGTCAATAGTGGATAAACTTACCTCTTTTATTAAGACAAATAGTGGGAGATATGGATAGAGATACATATCTAAATGGGAAGAAATAAATACCCATTGAAGTGTAGAACTTTAATCCACCCTTTGATTCACCATGAATGGAGGTCATGAAAGCATGGAATCTATCATGGTGCCCCTAAAATCATGAAATATAGGTTAAGGTCTAATTAGGGTCTAATAGGGTTTAACATAGGGTGTTCAGGAATTTTAAAACTATTTTTGGAGTAAATTTAAATTTTTTGCATGTTTTCTGGGTAGGGGCACACAGTTTCCCCTAATTGTGCGCCTTAACTATGTGACTCTTCATGGGGGTGCACAGTCTCTCCTAAGTGGGAACATAGTTTGAAAAAATATGCACTAGCCATGTGAAACCCTTCTATTTTGGTTCGCACATTTTTTTGGGTTGGGAAGCATGGTTTGGGGAAACTGTATGTCGACCATGTACATCTCTCCTTACAAAATTCTCAACTTTTCGCCCAAACACACCACATGGTAAAACCAAAATGAGAAGTTTTCAAGACAAGGGAAAATAGTACCTATAAACTCTCTCAAGACATCTCTAGAAATTCTCTGGGTTTTACATATTCCAAAACCATGTTTTAAAAAAATGTTTTCAAAAAAATATTAATTTATAAATGGTTTATTAATGAAATTTTTACCCATGTTTGAATTTTTATAACCTTTTTTTAAAGGATTATTTATTTTATTTTTATAAAAATGACAATTTTTATTTTACAAAAAATATATTTTTTTAAAATGAATGTTAGGAAAATTATTTCTCATTTTAATGACCATGAAAAGATTTCAATATTTCCTTACAATTTTTCAAATTTATTTTCAAATAAATTGTTTTCATTAATATTTGGAAAATATTTTGATTTCAAATAAATTATTTCAATGTAAAAAATGGATTTTTAAAATGTTTTTTAATGTTTTTTTTCAAAGTGTAAAAGTTATTTTCCTCAATAAATTTTGACAATGATTTTAAGGATTCATTTAGAATTTTAAAATTATATTTTCAAATTATAGCATCTTCAAAAAAAATTAGGAATTTTTAGTTATAAATATAAATATTAAATGAAAATTTATCTTCCACAATAAATATTCCTAGTTGTTTATCTTTAAAAATCATTCTATTTCTATGATGACATACATGGATATAACTTATGACTTTCTAGTGATATGAACCAATGATATCATTCGTATTATTTGTTTGAATGGTTTAATTTTATGATGAAATGACGTTTATGAAACCTGGTTCTCTTCTATATAGTATACCATTATAAAATTTTTATGAACACCACTTCTTTTCATTGGTTATACAATAATGAAATTCTGAAATAATTATGAAACCAATTACTCTTCCACAGATTATGATATGATAAAATATTTATGAAGCCCGTTTAATTTCATGGGTTTCAATATGATGAGTGTTTTAGGATATTATGGCACACATATGTATTATTTTCATTATGTGAAAGTGTTTATGTAATAACCACTTACAATGGTCATGTTATAACCAAAGATCAATGGGACTTAATTCTCCTTCTCATTAATTGGATAAGGATTTATATCTCATGAGATAGATAGGATGGTAATGGCGAGTGAACCTAGTTCAATATGGGAATATTTCCTCTATAATATTATTGGTAGTAATCTTTTACTAATATATTTTTTTAGGGATTAAATCCATTCCACTATGAAGAATTGGATTCCATAGGTGATGGTGGTGTGTCCCACCTTGGAGGTGTAGTCTCCCATGGAGTTCCTTGATATGTCTTGGTAATGAACTTTGAAAATTAATAAAAGGATTTCAACTCTTATATTTATGCCACAATTTTAGGTAGTATTCCAATTTTATCCTCTAATGAATCATTTTCTTTGATTTTCAAATGATTAATGTCTTATGAAATACCAATATTTATTTCATCACACCAGAATTTGATCATTGATAAGTAGGTTATGGTTTTCATATGTTATTCTCTCATTATGTTTATGTATTTCATTTTTTACCCTTACTAAAATTCTGATATAACCCTTTCTTATTTTTCATTTCTCCATGTTATGAATAAAGGGTTTATGTAGGTAATTTATATGAAGATTACTAAATTATAAGATGTTTGTGCTAAATGTTGAATATATTTCACCGGATTGGAAGGTGGTGTTCCATGTTTCCAAATGCACTAAATTAGTCCTCAGGTGTGTTTTTTTAACGTGATTAATATTCATCTAAAAATATATAACATCCATGTATGATAATCCTAGGTAACTATATTTGGAATCATAGATAATGGAAGGAATCTAATCCTTGGGAACTCTCACATGTCAGCATTCAACGAAGCATGGATCTCTACCCAAGGGATTATGAAGAAAGGGATTACACTAGGGATGGTGGTCTGTCTCTCCAAGGAGGTATAACCTCCCATTGAGTTCCCTAATAGGTAACAATTATAGTCTACTAGAAATCATTCCAAACCTCTATAGTTGGTATTATAGTAATTTCTTAGTTAACCATTGGATTCTAGGATGGGAAAACATTATAGAATTCACTAGAATTTTCTATTTTGATATTACTAAGGATATTTCTAAGGATAAGACAAAGTATAAAAAAATGTATTGTAATTTTTGTAAAGGATATACCAAGTGGTTTATAAATAACTACATCCCTATATAGATACTAATTTTTGATATGGATCTAGAACAGTGGTACCTTGGGTTAATGTAATGACCCTGACCCTCAATAACCTCAAGTTGATATCTTACTTTCTTATATTTTCATAAATATAATGAATAAAATCATAAAGGGTCGATCAGTTTAGTTGTTTTTAACAAGTAGATACATACATGGTACCCATTTTACATTGGGAATAGAAAATAGAACAAAATATATAACAAAAGTAGAGAAACTACGTCCTAGAAAACTCAATAAAATATGACTTCTTCATATCCTGGGGAAGGAAAAAAATATAGTTGGGATAAAATACATAGAAATTTTTATCATTAAAAAACTAGTGGTAAGCATAAGCTTATTATCAGTTGTTCAAATAACCTTCATAAAATAAATTTTATTAAAAAATTTATAATATAACGGTGTTTTAATAAAATCACCTCTATATTTTTTTGATTTTGACAATTAGTAGTGGTATTATATAAACTGTTAATACTTGTTTTTAAAAAACTCCAATTTCATCCCCCTTCCTCTTTTATCTTAATACACCCCACCCCCTATCGATACACTATATGACCCTCAACCTCAAACCCCTACCCCCCACAACCACCCTCTCCCCTCAGTGGTGATCCCCCACCACTCTCTCCCCTAAATGGTGACCCCAACCCCCCCCCCCCCCCCACACCACAACCATAATCTTCCCTCAGTGATGACCCCCCACATCTCTCTCTCCCCTCAACGGTGACACCCCCCCACCTCCCACTCCCCTCAATGGTTGTTGTAACCCCAACCCCCTATCGACAATTACACTAACCCTGACCCCCTATCAGTGAATGTACTAACCCCGACCCCCCTTCCAGTGACCAATATCACCCCAACCCCTTATAGTGACTTCAATCACCCCAACCCCACTATTGGATACATCTATGACCTTGAACCCCCTGTCGGAGATCACTGTGACCGCAAATACCTCTCTTGGAAACTATCATGACCTAGATTCTCTATGTCATCTACTATTGTGACCTTGACTCCATTGTCGGTGACCTCCATAACCCCAACCTCCTTGTTGGCTTCCATCATGACCCTAATCCCCCTATCAAGAAACTGTTATTATCTCAACCCACCCTATCGGCGACCATCATGACCCTAACTCCCCATGCTGCTTGACAGTGACCCCAATGTATTTTCTTCCCATTTTTCTAGTGACTGCATCCACTGAAATCATTGAAGATTCAATTGATTAATTTATTCTAGTAGTTTTAATTAAATTATATAAATTTCTATGTAATTGATTTGATTGTGTTTTTAATGTTGTATTGAATCATCTTGTTGTTGAATTTTTTTATGTCAAATCAAGACCATACCATAGTCAATGATGAATTTATTTGATGTTTATTTTTTATTGTACCTATTTGATAAAACATTTATATATTAATATTTTAATGTATATAGGGAATATAATCCAATAACTATGTAAAAATTCGGAATAATTTACCTCAAAAGACACCTCAGTTTTCCAAGGGTTTTGAAGACTTTTTAGATTATGTAATTTAAACATGACCATGGGAAGGTAGAATAAATGTTTTGTGTCTTGACTATAAATTCAAGTGATGTATGAATAGAAATGAAGTATATAAGCTTTTGATAGTGATAAAATTTCCTAATCGATATGTATGTTGTATTTTTCATGGTGGGTCTAATGTTATGGAATGTAAAAATAATGACAATACAATAAAAAACACTAAGTAACACTCTATATGAGAATTCAATTTGGAATTTGTTAAATGACATGTTCCTTTTTGAATAATACAATGTATAACATTTTTTTAGATCAACAGAACCATTATTTGATCCTGATCGAGTTAATATTTCTCAGAACATTAGTGAAAAAAAATGAACATGATGAATTAGTTGAATATGGATAGTAAGAAGTGTATGAAGGGTGTTCAAATTATTCGAAGTTGTATTCTCTACTTAATATGTATTATATCAAGTTTCTCTTTGGAATTACTGAAAAATAAATTTCTATGATTTTATATTTTATTCAAGATGCATTTAGTTAAGCTATGATCTCTATATCATTCTAGGATATAAAGAAAGTCTTAAACAAATTTGGACTTGATTATATGAAGATATATGCATGCTCTAAGGATTTCAAGATTTACTGGGGAGAAGTGTCCAATAAATAATATTTCATAATATTTCATATAATCATATGGAAATTAATGAACAAAAATGATAATATAAATCCATGCACCCCCCAGAATAAATAGAAGAATAAAACTCTTTCATAGGTATTATGTTACTTTTCCCTGAAATCATGCTTGAAAATATTATTTGTGTCATCTAAGACTGCATACGACCGGAAGTGGCATGCTCAGGATAGTAATGATTGGTTGATGAGACATAAAATAGATTTCACATCATGGAATGTATTTGATTATTTATATCCATATTTTTCTTTAGATCCTAGGAATGTACATTTGGGATTCGATCCTGACGGTTATAAACCTTTTAGAACTTTTAGTACTAATTATAGAATTCGGCCAAAAAAATTTATCCCCTATAATCTACCTCTAAGGATGTGTATGAAGAATAATTATTTCATTGTTTTGATGATTATTCATTGAAAGAAAATTCCTAGGAATGGCATTAATGTATACCTTCTACCACTAATCAAATAATTGTGATAATTTTGGGAAGATGGAATATAATCATATGATGCATAAACCAGACAACTATTTAAAATTCATGCTGAATTAATGTGGATAATTAGTGAATTTTCTAGACTAATAAATTTATCTTGTTGGAACACTTATACTGGTTTTTATTTTCTAGTTTATAATTTTGATTTTGAACCTCAAAGATTCCCGCATAGAAGGAAATGATTTTTTAAGTGTCATCATCGAATTCCTGATGCTTCTCATAAATTTAGGTTTAACTAGACATGTTTCAATGGAGTTTTTGAATTAAGGAGACCAAATAAGGTGTTATATGGTTTATAAATCTTGATAAAATTAATGAATGTCAATAATGAATTTGGAAAATGACATTATCTTAAAGAAGGGGTGAAAAGGGTACACAGTACAATATCTGATGCATCTAAAACACAACAATGGAAGAAAAGGAGAATATTTTTTAAACGTCTTTATTTGGATTTTAATTTGATGTGTTATAATATTCAGATATTTCATATTGAGAAGAGAATCTTTGAAAATTTCATTTATACATTGCTTAATGATCAGGGTAAATCGAAGGATTGTTACAATGCTCGTAAGGATTTGGAGTCAATGAATATAAAGCATTGTTTGTGGGGAAATGATATTGATAAGTGTACATGAATTATTTTTACAATGACAAATCTTGAGAAATATGTATTCATTTGAACTTGAAATAATGTAAAATTTCTATATGGATATTCATGTAACATGTAAAGTTTTGTTCACTTGAAACATAAAATGTTACATGGATTTAAAGTCATTAATCACATATTCTTATGCATTAGTTGTTGCCATTAGAATTGCATAATATGTTACCTAAAAAAGTATCTATGGTTATATTTGAGTTTTCTACCTTTTTCATATATCTTTGTGGGAAAACTCTAAATCCAATTGATCTTGATAAAGTTTCAGAAAAAAAATTGACACTTTTTCATTTGGAGTTTCTATTTCTGCCTTCATTCTTCACATTCATGATTTATTTGACTTTTCATTTGGTTGAAGATGCTAAACTTGGTGGACTAGTACAATATCAATGGATGTACCCAACTGGGAGGTATGTTTATATTTTTTTCATTGGTGATTTCAATTTTCTCAAATATTTGCACACAATTTTCTAAAATGTTTCTTATCTTTTTTTTATCAGGTACTTAAGTCATTTGAAATCATATGTGACAAATAAATTTCAACCTGAAGGCTCCATTGCTAGAGTTTACATAGTTGAAGAGTGCATGAACTTTTATTCTGGATATTTTTCTGGGATTGATACTAGATTGAATTATGCAAGTCCGGTAGATGATATGTCAACTAATTCTCATTTTGAAAACTAGTCATCTATACTTCCTACTATTGGATAACCCACCAGAAAGGGGTCAAATTTTACACTAAATGAATTAGATTTTCTACAAGAACATTGAAATGTGCTACTCAATATTACTAATATAGGTTAATTTTTTGTTGAATTGTGATCACAAATAAAGAGGAGACTAAGGGCACTACTAGAAAAGGGGGCAGTGAAGCCCCCCAGACTCGGGCGACCGCCAATGGCAGTCGCTAACCTACATAAAAAAACGGGGGGCTTCTGCCCCCCCCCCCCCCCCCCGCGCGCCCCCTCGACCCCGATCTCCTGATCGCCGCCCTAACCGCCTCCCTCCCTCGCCGCCCTCCCTCGCTGCCCTCCCCTCCCCCGCCGCCCGCCCTCCCCCGCCGCCCGCCCTCCCCCGCCGCCCGCCCTCCCCCGCCGCCCGCCCTCCCACGCCGCCTGCCCTCCGGCCGCCGCCCTCCGCCCTCAGGCCTCCGGCCACCGCCCCCCTCCGGCCTCTAGGCCCTCCCCCCCCCCCCCCACCCCGGACGGCACCCGCACCCCGGACAGCCCCCGCCGCGCACTTCGGACCGCCCCCCGCACCCCGGACGCCTCCCCGCACCCCGGATGCCTCCCCGCACCCCGGACAGCCCCCCCCCCTGCACTCGGACACCCCCCTCCGAACCCGGACAGCCCCCCCCCCCCCCCCGCACCCCAGACAGCCCCCCCCCCCCTCCCCGCACTCGGACACCCCCCCTCCAAACCCGGACAGCCCCCCCCCCCCCCCCCCCGCACCTCGGACAGGCCCCCCGCACCCCGGACACCCCACCCCGCACCCCCGACAGCCCCCCTGCACCCCAGACAGCCCCCCCCCCTCCCCCCCCCCCCCCCCCCCCCCGCACCCCGGACACCCCCGCACCCCGAACACCCCTGCCCGCACCCCTGACAGGCCCCCGACACCCCGGACACCCCTCCCCGCACCTCGGACACCCCCCCCCCACGACCCCGGACACCCCCCCCCCCCCCTCGTTGCCCGTCCCCCGTCCCCTCACTGCCTCCTCTCCTCCAGCTCCCCGCCGCCGCCGCCCGTCCCCTCCCTTGCCACACCGCCTTTGGCTCCGACTCCCCTTCGCTGCCTCCTCTCCCTCGCAGCACCGCCTTCGGCTCCCCTCCCTTTCAGGTTTGTAGCTCAATCAGGTAACATGAGATTTCAGTTACATTATTATTTTATCAATGGTTCATAAACAAATGGTTAATATTTATTTTGAATATAGTTGATTTGAAAAATGTAAATGTAATAAGTATTGTGTAAATGTTTGTTATACAGATATTATTATGGATAAGAGTTGGATTGATCTTCCAAATCGAATGTCTAGAGAATATTTCAATGGCATTATGCAGTTTATTGACTTCACGAGAGGATTTGAAAGTGACTATATTAGTTGTCCATGAAGAAAATGTGCTAACAGATATCAATTCACACGAGATACTGTGAGGGAGGACCTTTTCTTTAATGGATTTCTAAAAAATTATAAGAGTTGGACTCGTCATGGAGAAGAATATGTTCGTTGTCAAAATACAGATGCAGCTCAGATGGATGTTGATGCAAGGATGACTGATCCAATGCATGAAATGCTTACTGAAATGGTACGTGGGTTTGATCCTGAAGGCATTGACATCCAGAATCTTGAGACCGGTGAGATAAATCTTCGCTCTGGTGCAGATCGTGATTCGAGGAGGTTTTATGAAGTACTTGATGATGCGAAAACAGAATTATATCCTGGATGTACTTCTTACAATAAACTGTCGTTTATCGTGGAGTTGTTGCATTTGAAGACTTTGAATAATTGGTCAGACACATCATTCGACATGCTTTTGGTTTTATTGAAAAAAGTTCTTTCTTTCGACGCTAAGATTCCTGAGTCGTATTACTATGCTCGTAAGTTGACAGAGAACTTAGGTTTTACATATGAGACTATAGATTCATGTGCAAACAACTGTATGTTGTTTAGAAATGAAACTGCTCATTTGGATATTTGTACGGTTTGTGGCGCTTCCAGGTGGTAAGAGAACAGGGGAAATAAGACTCATCAAAGTCAGATTGCGATACAGGGGAAACCGATTGCCGTAAAGCAAATGTGTTACTTTCCCCTTAAACCGAGGTTGAAAAGATTGTTTATGTCATCTAAAGTTTCTAATTTAATGAGATGGCATGCAGAAAGAGTTCATGAAAGTGACATGTTAACCCACCCGGCAGACTCTCATGCATGGAAGGATTTTGATAAGAGACATCCCGACTTTGCTAAAGATGTTCGTAATGTCCGATTGGGATCGGCAGCAGATGGTTTCAATCCATTCAAGTCTATGGTTGGTGCAACTCATAGCACATGGACCGTGGGGTTGGTTCCATATAATCTTCCTCTGTGGCTTTGTATGAAGCAAAAATTTATATTACTTTCCACTCTTATTGATGGACCTAAAAGTCCAGGGGATAAGATTGATGTTTACCTTCAGCCATTGATTGATGAGTTGAATGAATTTTGGGGCGATGGTGTGATGACTTATGACTACGAAACGAATGAAATGTTCAAACTGCATGCTGCTTTATTGTGGACAATCAATGACTTCCCAGCTTATGCAAATTTATCAGGCTGGAGTACGAAAGGGGAATTTGCTTTCCCTTGTTGCAATAAAAGTAAAAAATCTGTATGGCTTAAACATTCCAAAAAATGGGCATACATGGGTCACAGGCATTTTCTACCTCCCTAGAACAGGTTCAGAAAGGACAGAGTGGCATTTGATGGTTCTAGAGAGTTCAGCCCAACACCAAAGATCATGACAGGAGTCGAAATGTTATCGCAGATTGAGGAAGAAAACATCTGCACGGTATATGAAATTCAGGATTTGGTGGCTCCTCCAGTACGTAATATTCGTGCTGCGGGTAGGCAGCGCAGTCACAATTGGAAAAAGAAAAGTATTTTTTATATTCTTCCGTATTGGAAAACTAACATGTTGAGGCATAATTTGGATGTCATGCACATTGAAAAAAATGTTTGTGATAACATATTGTGGACCATTTTAGGTGTCAGTGGAAAGTTAAAGGACCATGTTAATGCACGCCGTGATTTGGAAGAAATGGGTTTAAGGAAACAGTTGCATTTACAGTTAGCTGAGGGAAACAAGGCATATATGCCTGCTGCACAGTATTCGATGACTACAGAGGAGAAAGAGACATTTCTTTCCATTTTGAAGATGGTCAATGTGCCTGATGGTTACTCTTCTAATATTTCAAAGTGTGTGAATCTGACGAGCAAGACATTGCAAGGGTTGAAAAGTCATGACAATAACATATTACTTCATCAGTTGATTCCAATCGCAATTTGTGATTGTTTATCCCCCAATGTTGTTCATCCCTTGATTGAGATGAGTAATTTTTTTAGACATATTTGTTTAAGAAATCAATGAATGAGTGATTTAAAAAGTTTGCAGGACCGAATTGTACTTACGCTTTGTCACTTTGAGAAACTATCCCCCCCCCTCATTTTTCGATGTTATAGTCCACTTGACAGTGCACCTAATTGATGAAGTAATGGCTATTGGTCCAGTGCAATTCAGGTGGATGTATCCTATTGAACGGTATTTGAGTACATTGAAAAGATTTGTACGCAACAGAGCTCGTCCAGAGGCATCAATACCCAATGGTTATTTGATGGATGAGTGTACTACCTTTTGTGCAGAATCTTATAGATGTTGAAACAAAATTATATAAGCCCTCTCGGATTCATGATGGTCCAGTTGGAGAAGGAACCACATTTGATATGGACAACATCGAGTGGATACAATCACATCGATATATCTTGTTCAATACTCCATCAGTTGCACCATTAATGCAGTAAGTATCTTATCAATGTGCTTGTATAACTTTTACATGTTTTGTTTGCATAAGTTGATCTTTTAAACATCGTGTAATCATTTTCAGGAAACTCGTTAATGAGATAAAAGAAGAGATGCATCGTGCGATTGAGTTGCAAATTCAACAATCTCATTATGTGGCATTTCATGATTGGTTCAAGGATTATGTATGTATAAATTGATTTTCATTATGAGTGAAGTATTAAACTAATTCTTTCTGCATATATCAGTATTGATTTTTATAAATTATGTAGGTTCATAAGCTGAGGGAGTTAGGGGACCCCATGCTACCTGAAGTATTTATCCAACTGGCTGAGGGTCCATCTATAACGGCTCGTCGTTATAAAGCTATTGATGCTAATGGTTTTCGATTTCGCATTAAAGATGTTGACGACAAATGAGCAACACAAAACAGTGGCATCGGTTGTCCCTTTGTCGATTCTGGTTATTACTATGGTGAATTGATAGACATCATTGAAGTTGTATACACACACGGTTTGAAGTACATATTGTTAAAGTGTAATTGGGTTGATCCAGTGCGTGGATGTAAAGTCAATCAATATCAGTTTTCATTGGTGAATTTTAACTATATGTTATACAGAAATAATGAACGGGTCGAGAATGAACCTTTCATTTTGACATCACAAGTGGAACAAGTATTCTTCGTTACTTTGCCTTCAGATCCAAGTTGGCAAGTTGTTGTCAAAATGTCTCGGCGAGGAGTGTTTTTATTTAAAGAAGATGAACCTGAGACTGTTCCGTTTGTTTACCAACAACATGATCAACATATCGTAGTTCAACATGAAGAAGATATTTATTGGGTCAGAGCGGCTGTTGAAGGAGAAACGGTCGATTTGCATGCTTAATGAAAGGTATAATTGTTTTCCCGCTATTCAGTAGAATGTCCTAGGATATCATAAATTATCTAATCATTTTATAAATCCTTATAAGTTTTAATCCTCACTTTTGTAAGTTAATTCAGTCATAAATATTTAGGTTGATTAACTTTCTGATTTTTTAAAATTCATTCACAACTAATTATTCAATCCATTTTTTGTTTGATTAATAGTTGTCCAAGTTTGATTTATTAAGAACAATCCAATTTATCTTTTAAAAACTTTGGACTCATTACTGATATTTTCTATGACTGCAGACATGTCAGGGGAAGAGGCAGAAGATCCACATCATCCATCTGAGGCATCTACGTCTCAGGGTCGAGGTATGTTTGAATGTCATTGTCTATATTTTTTATGTAATTGACATATATATATATATATATAACATTTGTCAATTTATATATAAAATTGTTTTCAACAGGATCAGACTCGGCTGCTTCTTCCTCTCGCAGGAGAGGACCTGGTCGTGGTATATTATCATGGAATTCCGACACGACGATAGATGTTTCATTTGATGAGGTATTTCATCCCGTGGGACCGAATGCCCCGGCATTTATTCGTCAGCTGGGTCATATCATTTGTGACCCACATCGATTTCCATTGACCACGCGTGATTGGGCTTCTATCCCTCAGGACACATTAGATCGTCTATGGAGGGAGGTTCAGGTAAGAAAATAATTTTACTTTATTTTCTATTTATAAAGAATACTAATATGTTTGATTATTTTCTTTATAGAAAAATTTGAAAGTATGCCCTGAAGAGTTTCGGCCCGTGTGTATGAGCAAATGCCGTAAGATGTGGAAAGATTATAAAGGCAAAGTGAAGAGGGACCACTGGGTACCAAATGTGGGTGCCCTTGACATTTTGGAAAAAGTCCCGAGAGGTGTCCTCCCGGCTCAGTGGCGTGACTTGGTTGCATATTGGACTACTGAGGGTGTTGCGGTTTGTATATTAATTATTTTTCTGTATATATATTTTCAAGAATATGTGATTTGTTTGAAATTTGAATGAATTGAATGTAGGAGGTGTCAACACACCATTCGGAGAATCGAGCGTTGCAGGGACCAGCTCACAGGCTCGGGACTCGTCACGTGTCTCAGATCCGACATGAGGTATATATTATTCATTTTTTTAATTTATTAATTAATATGGTTTTGTGTTTATATTCTTTTAATATACAGTTGCGAGGGCAAGGTGCAGCAACTGATAAAATGTCAGTGTGGATAAGGACTCGTGATCGCAATGATCCAGAGGTTGCAGCATTGATAGTAAGTGTCTGTACTTACCAATAATTACATAAATCTATATATTAACATATATATATTTATGTATATTTAAATATTTCACAGGCTCAATTTGAAGCTGAGTTAGAACATCTGCCAGAGGATCAGCGACAGCTTCCCATGCGACGGGATGAGATCTTTCATCGCATTATTGGTCGGGACGGGCATGGCTATAGTTTGACCTATGGAGCAGGGATTCCTCATTCTGTAGTGTCACGCGCTGCGGTTTTCGGTCCTGCTGTTGCTCATATGACACAGCAGATGTCAGATTTTGAGACACGGCTGCGCGCTTCCGAGGAGACAAATGCGCAATTGACAGCTGAGGTTAGAGCATTGCGGGAATATGTGCGTCGAGCTGATGGTACAGGGGATCATACGACGCAGGTATATACTGTATTTATTTATTTATTTTAAATTATTTTTGTTATTAAAATATTTATAATGTTTATTTGTTGTAGGCACCTGGCCCACCAGAAGGAGGTAGCAGTGATGACAACGCGTGACGCACCATATATTCACGAGATATGTTTTTTGTTTTTACTGGTAGGGTTGACATTGATGTACTATATTTATTCATTTAAGTAATGCATTATTACCATCCATGGTGGTCTTTTAAATATTTTATAAACATATTGAGTTTTTGATCAGATAATCTTGAATGATTATACATTTGAAAAAGTCGAACTAATTCCAACAGATCAATAAATCTGATATTATAGATTATGTATTATCCAATATATTTTTTATAAATTTCTGTATGGTATCGATAAAAGAAATATGTATTAATTAGATGTTATCACTTTTATTTTTCACTTTTGTAATCAATGGGATGGCCTTTTCACCCCCGGAGAGCCCCCCGCACCCCCGTACTGCCCCCCGCACCCCCGTACTGCCCCCCGCCACCCCCGTACAGCCCCCCGCACCCCCGTACAGCCCCCCGCACCTCCGCACCCCCGTACTGCCCCCCGCACCCCCGTACTGCCCCCCGCACCCCCGTACTGCCCCTCGCACCCCCGTACTGCCCCCCGCCACCCCCGTACAGCCACCCGCACCCCCGAACAGCCCCCCCCCCCCCCCCCCCCCCGCACCCCCGTACAACCCCCCGCACCCCTGTACTGCCCCCCGCCACCCCCGTACAGCCCCCCGCACCCCCGTACAGCCCCCCGCCACGCCCGTACAGCCCCCCGCCACCCCCGTACAGCACCCCGCACCCCCGTACAGCCCCCCCGCACCCCCGTACAACCCCCCGCACCCCCGTACTGCCCCCCGCACCCCCGTACTGCCCCCGCCACCCCCGTACAGCCCCCCGCACCCCCGTACAACCCCCCCCCCCCCCCCCGCACCCCCGTACAGCCCCCCGCACCCCCGTACAGCCCCCTGCACCCCCTTACAGCCCCCCTCCACCCCCGTACAGCCCCCCGCGCCCCCGCATGTCCGATTGTGTCCTTTTCAGCAGCGCGGCGCGCGCTGAAATGGCGCGTTGGGGGGTCAAAACCACCCGAACGGCCTCCGAATGCCACGAAACCGTACGACAACATCCGGGTGTGAATTGTGAAATGGTCGGCCAGACGGCACCTCATTCGGAGGTTCCGTGTGACCGTGACGGCCGGAAACGGGTTTTCGGTGCCATAAAACACCAAAACGGCGTGCGGCGGTCCAATTCGGAGCAAACGTGCTCCGAACGACCTGAAACCGCACGGGAACGATAGAAATATTATTCCTGAGATGCAGGAGGAGGCCGCACGTCCATCGGACGTGCGGTGCGCGCGGCACGTCCGATTGTGTCCTTTTCAGCAGCGCGTCGCGCGCTGAAATGCCGCGTTGGGGGGTCAAAACCACCCGAACGACCTCCGAATGCCACGAAAAGGTACGACAACATCCGGGGCGTGAATTGTGAAATGGTCGGCCAGACGGAATCTTATTCGGAGGTGTCGTGCGACCGCGGCGGCCGGAAACGCATTTCCGGCGCCATAAAACACCAAAACGGCGTGCGGCGGTCCCATTCAGAGCAAACGTGCTTTGAAAGACCTGAAACCACACGGGAACGATAGAAATATTATTTTTGAGATGCAGGAGGAGGCCACACGTCCATCGGACGTGCGGTGCGCGTGGCACGTCCGATTGTGTCCTTTTCAGCAGCGCGGCGCGCGCAGAAATGGCGCGTTGGGGGGTCAAAACCACCCGAACGACCTCCGAATTCCACGAAACCGTACGACAACATCCGGGGCGTGAATTGTGAAATGGTCGGCCAGACGGCACCTCATTTGGAGGTGCCGTTTGACCGCGGCGACCGGAAACGCGTTTCCGGCGCCATAAAACACCAAAACGGCGTGCGGCGGTCCCATTCGGAGCAAACGTGCTCCGAACGACCTGAAACCGCACGACAACGATAGAAATATTATTCCCGAGATGAAGGAGGAGGCCGCACGTCCATCGGATGTGCGGTACGCGCGGCACGTCTGATTGTGTCCTTTTCAGCAGCGCGGCGCACGCTGAAATGGCGCGTTGGGGGGTCAAAACCACCCAAACGACCTCTGAATGCCACGAAACCGTACGACAACATCCGGGGCGTGAATTGTGAAATGTTCGGCCAGACGGCACCTCATTCGTAGGTGACGTGCGACCGCGGAGGCCGGAAACGCGTTTCCGGCGCCATTAAACACCAAAACGGCGTGCGGCGGTCCAATTCGGAGAAAACGTGCTCCGGACGACCTGAAACCGCACAGAAACGATAAAAATATTATTTCTGAGATACAGGAGGAGGCCTCACGTCCATCGGGCTTGCGGTGCGCGCGTCACGTCTGATTGTGTCCTTTTCAGCAGCGCGGCGCGCGCTGAAATGACGCGTTGGGGGGTCAAAACCACCTGAACGACCTCCGAATGCCACGAAACCGTACGACAACATCCGGGGCATGAATTGTGAAATGTTTGGCCAGAAGGCACCTCATTTGGAGGTTCCGTTTGAACGCGACGGCCGAAAACGCGTTTCCAGCGCCATAAAACACCAAAACGGCGTGCGGCGGTCCCATTCGGAGCAAACGTGCTCCGAACGACCTGAAACCGCACGAGAACGATAGAAATATTATTCCTGAGATGCACGAGGAGGCCGCACATCCATCGGACGTGTGGTGCGCACGGCACGTCCGATTGTGTCCTTTTCAGCAGCGCGGCGCGCGCTGAAATGGCGCGTTGGGGGGTCAAAACCACCCGAATGACCTCTGAATGCCACGAAACCGTACGACAACATCCGGGGCGTGAATTTTGAAATGGTCGGTCAGACGGCACCTCATTCGGAGGTGCCGTGCGACCGCGGCGGCCGGAAACGCGTTTCCGGTGCCATTAAACACCAAAACGGCGTGCGGCGGTCCAATTCGGAGCAAACGTGCTCCGAACGACCTGAAACTGCACCAAAACGATTGAAATATTATTTCTGAGATGCAGGAGGAGGCCGCACGTCCATCGGACGTGCGGTGCGCGCGGCACGTCCGATTGTGTCCTTTTCAGCAGCGCGGCGCGCGCTGAAATGGCGTGTTGGGGGGTCAAAACCACCCGAACGACCTCCGAATGCCACGAAACCGTACGAAAATATCCGGGGCGTGAATTGTGAAATGGTCGGACAGACGGAACCTCATTCGGAGGTGCCGTGTGACCGCGGCGGCCGGAAACGCGTTTCTGGCGCCATAAAACACCAAAACGGCGTGCGGCGGTCCAATTCGGAGCAAACGTGCTCCGAACGACCTGAAACCGCACGGGGAAGATAGAAATATTATTCCTGAGATGAAGGAGGAGGTCTCACGTCCATCGGACGTGCGGTGCGCGCGACACGTCTGATTGTGTCCTTTTCAGCAGCGCGGCGCGCGCTGAAATGGCGCCTTGGGGGGTCAAAACCACCCGAACGACCTCCGAATGCCACGAAACCGTACGACAACATCCGGGGCGTGAATTGTGAAATGTTCGGCTAGACGGCATCTCATTCGGAGGTGCCGTGTGACCGCGGCGGCCGGAAACGTGTTTCCGGCGCCATTAAACACCAAAACGGCGTGCGGCGGTCCTATTCGGAGAAAACGTGCTTCGAAAGACCTGAAACCGCACGGGAATGATAGAAATATAATTCCTGAGATGAAGGAGGAGGCAGCACATCTAGCGGATGTGCGGTGCGCACGGCACGTCCGATTGTGTCCTTTTCAGCAGCACGGCGCGCGCTGAAATGGCGCGTTGGGGGGTGAAAACCACCCGAACGACCTCCGAATTCCACGAAACCGTACGACAACATCCGGGGCGTGAATTTTGAAATGTTCTTTCAGACGGCACCTCATTCGGAGGTGCCTTGTGACCGCGGCGGCCGGAAACGCGTTTCTGGCGCCATAAAACACCAAAACGGCGTGCGGCGGTCCAATTCGGAGCAAACGTGCTCCGAACGATGTGAAACCGCACGGAAACGATAGAAATATTATTCCTGAGATGCAGGAGTGGGCGGCACGTCCATCGGACGTGCGGTGCGCGCGGCACGTCCGATTGTGTCCTTTTTAGCAGCGCGGCGCGCGCTGAAATGGCGCGTTGGGGGGTCAAAACCACCCGAATGACCTTCGAATGCCACGAAACCGTACGACAACATCCGGGGCGTGAATTTTGAAATGGTCAGCCAGACGGCACCTCATTTGGAGGTGCCGTTTGACCGCGGCGGTCGGAAACGCGTTTCCGGCGCCATAAAACACCAAAACGGCGTGTGGCGGTCCCATTCGGAAAAAACGTGCTCCGAACGACCTGAAACCGCACGGGAACGATAGAAATATTATTCTTGAGATGCAGGAGGAGGCCTCATATCCATCGGACGTGCGGTGCGCGCGGCACGTCCGATTGTGTCCTTTTCAGCAGCGCGGCGCGCGCTGAAATGACGCGTTGGGGGGTCAAAACCACCCGAACGACCTCCGAATGCCACGAAACCGTACGACAACATCCGGAGCGTGAATTGTGAAATGGTTGGCAAGACGAAACCATATTCGGAGGTGCTGTGCGACCGCGGCGGCCGGAAACGCGTTTCCGGCGCGATTAAACACCAAAACGGCGTGCGGCGGTCCAATTCGGAGCAAACGTGCTCCGAACGACCTGAAACCGCACGGAAACGATAGAAATATTATTCTTGAGATGCAGGATGAGGCCGCACGTCCATAGGACGTGCGGTGCACGCGGTACGTCCGATTGTGTCCTTTTCAGCAGCGCGGCGCGCGCTAAAATGGCGCATTGGGGGGTCAAAACCACTGGAACGACCTCCGAATGCCACGAAACCGTACGAAAATATCCGGGGCGTGAATTGTGAAATGGTCGGCCAGACGGCACCTCATTCGGAGGTGCCGTGTGACCGCGGCGGCCGGAAACGCGTTTCCGGCGCCACAAAACACCAAAACGGCATGCGGCGGTCCAATTCGGAGAAAACGTGCTCCAAACGACCTGAAACCGCACGGGAATGATAGAAATATTATTCTTGAGATGCAGGAGGAGGACGCACGTCCATGGGACGTGCGGTGCGCGCGGCACGTCCGATTGTGTCCTTTTCAGCAGCGCGGCGCGCGCTGAAATGGCGCGTTGGGGGGTCAAAACCACCCGAACGACCTCCGAATGCCACGAAACCGTACGACAACATCCGGGGCGTGAATTGCGAAATGGTCGGTTAGACGGCACCTCATTCGGAGGTGCCGTTTGACTGCGGCGGCCGGAAACGCGTTTCGGGCGCCATTAAACACCAAAACGGCGTGCGGCGGTCCCATTCGGAGAAAACGTGCTCTGAAAGACCTGAAACCGCACGAGAACGATAGAAATATTATTCCTGAGATTCAGGAGGAGGCAGCACGTCCAGCGGACATGCGGTGCACGTGGCACGTCCGATTGTGTCCTTTTCAGCAGTGCGATGTGCGCTGAAATGGCGCGTTGGGGGGTCAAAACCACCCGAACGACCTCCGAATTCCACGAAACCGTACGAAAACATCCGGGGCCTGAATTTTGAAATGGTAGGCCAGACGAAACCTTATTCGGAGGTGCCGTTTGACCGCGGAGGCCATAAACGCGTTTCTGGCGCCCTAAAACACCAAAACGGCGTGCGGTGGTCCAATTCGGAGCAAACGTGCTCCGAACGACCTGAAACCGCACGAGAATGATAGAAATATTATTCCTGAGATGCAGGAGGAGGCCGCACGTCCATCGGACATGCGGTGCGCGCGGCACGTCCGATTTTGTCCTTTTCAGCAGCGCGGCGCGCGCTGAAATGGCCCGTTGGGGGGTCAAAACCACCCGAACGACCTCCGAATGCCACGAAACCGTACGACAACATCCGGGGCATGTATTTTGAAATAGTCGGCCAGACGGAACCTCATTCTAAGGTTCCGTTTGACCGCGGCGGCCGGAAACGCGTTTTCGGCGCCATAAAACACCAAAACGGCGTGTGACGGTCCCATTCGGAGCAAACGTGCTCCGAAAGACCTGAAATGAGATTATTTCTTGAATCGAAGTTTTTAAATTATTATAGTACAATGATTTGATATTATATATATATTATATATATATTAAAACATTTAAAATATATTATATATATATATATTTAAAATATTGTATTTAATAGTATATATATGAATATTTATATATATATATATATATATTCAATTCAATAAAAAAAATTAAAATTTTTTTTTTTCAGAACTAGCGACCGCCATAGGCGGTCGCTATAGGGTGCCCGGCAGAGGGGCTGCAGCGACCACTTGGCGGTCGCTGAAGGCCGATCTGCCGGCCTTCTATAGCGACCGCTATTGGCGGTCGCTGAAAGCCTCTAGCGACGAGGCAACAGCGACCGCCAATGGCGGTCGCTGAGCGGCCGCTAAAGGCAGGATTTTCAGTAGTGGGGGTTAAGATCATAATGATATGGAATTAACTAAACATGTTAGTAAGGATATTGTTTAATGGTTCGACCATCATGCAAGTATATACTAATATTCATATTATTGATTAGTAGTTTTTTCCTATGTTAAAAGTAACACCCTATATATTTTTTCTATATAATGAATGTTGAGAATCAAACTGAAATATCTAATGATTTGATGTTTTTGGATCGAGTTCCTCTCAGATAGTCTAATTGATTCAATACCTATAATATTTATGGCATTGGGTTTCATATAATTTATAATGACAAATATTTGAAAACTCAAAATTGTGGTGTATTTTCACATGTAGAGGTCGGATACTAGGAAAGATGAATGATATAATTCAATTAAACTATCAAGGTTAGTTTTCAGTTATCTAATTCAAATATAAGTTGTTCAACATTGATAACTGTGTAATGAAATATTATTTCCATTATAATTATGTCATCTTCTATCACTTAATCCATACTAGTGATCATGGAGAGAATGATCCATTTATCCTCGCTTCACAAGAAAATATTTTTTATTATTTGGATGATAAAATACATGAATGTTGGAGTTTTTATATACACTTAAAGAAGAAAGAATTATATGATATGGGTTATGAAGATAAATTATTACTTTGTGATAGTTAACCTCGTCAACCAAAAAACATTAAACAACTTTTTCCAAAAAAAATATTGAAATATTAGAACATGAAAAAGAGGGTGAAAACTGTGGACTCATCACAAATAAGGTTGATAACAATGAAGACAATGAAGATGAATATAATTTAATGTATAAATTGGTAATGAAAATATATTACAGTTTCTAATTGATTATTGTTTTGTACATGTATAAATTGTGTTATTTTTTCTATTTTTTTTGTAAATATATATTATTAGTTTATTTTTTATAAATTTATGATACCTGATCCATTTTAATTCCAATATAACAAAGAAAAAAATAATATCTTAGCTTATTAGCATCTTGGAGCATGCCACCCCTATCGTTAGCTTACATGGATCTGATTGATTACTTTATACTTGAGACTACAAGTGAATCATCTGTTTCCCCATATTTCATTGGTATCTCACCACCTGATTCACCTCTAATGACGGATCAGTTTTTCACCCCTCAATCTTAGGGATATTGGCGAGTTACCATTACTGGTATTTGTGTCAATTTAAAAAAACTATATATTTTATTGATTACATAATGAATTTTTCAATAAGATAAATACAACCATGAAAGGGATAAAAATATGAACATAACAGATATATAGTACAAGAAGTAATTTAGGATTATCATTCCATTTGATGAGTTCATAGTTCCTACTAATTATGCTACTAGAATCTATGGGAATATTCTTAGGTAGATTTCTTGGAAGCTTGTGAGATTTCACATTAATTATAAATATTGGAGTCATTTTCCTATATCAAGGAAAAATTAGGTCTTGGATACTCAAGTAAAGGTAGTATTAATGGAATATTCATTGATAACAAATTTAAAATACATGAGTAATTTTTTTTAATATACTTATAAAGTGTTATGTTTTTCATTTCATGATATTTTTTCATTTTTATTTCCTTGAATTTGTTTCAAGCCCATGGACTTGTAAAATTTTAGGAAATAAATTGAGATATTTTAAATTGATATTATGGAACGAGTTTAATGAAAAATCATTGAGATCACAACATATGTATGACAAAGTGCCTGAAGGAATTTATTTTGAGTAATAAAGCAATTTTTCGATGTCAACAAAAATACATCTCATCATGTAGTTTCCTATTTATAATATATTAATAACATAAACACAATTAAATTATAATTTTCATTAATGTTACTATTTTTTTGGAATTAAATAAAAAATACTATGAATCGTGAGAACTGAATCATTCCTCATATTGCTGGGAATTAGTGTTTTTTGAGAAGAATAAAATTTTTGTTTTTTTCTTTGTCCCTTATTAATTATATAATTTTATTATAAGACAAAGGTTTTATAATTGGTTTATATTTTTTTAACTCTAATGAATTAGTTCACTATTTTGGATAAACAGATATGTGGTTTAATGTGCATAGGAAACCTAATGGTAGTTTTATAAATGACCCTACCAAAGATGTTGGAGTAAGTACTTTTCATTACCATTTCATGTTATTTCATAACTATTAAAACATAATAGTGAAAAATATATTATAACAATTAACAAGTTATAAACCTAATTAAATGGGTCCATCTACATGGATCAAACAATGTCAATTAGTCATCTTTTGATAAATCTAGTCAGCCCCATCTAATTGGGTTTAAGATTGCTTTCTTGTTATAATTTTTTTTCAAAATTATGTTTTTATAGTAATGTAATAAAAATAAATATTAATGTAAAATTTATTAATTAGATAATATTATGAATTTTAGATATTTTAAAAAAACATTGTTAATGTTTTGTAATAAGAGGTTATGATTCAAGATTTATGGGATGTGAACCCTTCACAATCATCATTGGTTTCCCAAAATAATGCAGTTGAATTTTTTTTTGGAAGTAGCCTTTCAGATGTGTATGGGGGAAGGGTTCTATGCCTACACCATTGGCTTTATTTGGTAGCGAATAATCATTTGGTACTGCTACACCTGGTGGGGGTTCTCTTAGTTCTAAAGATCAGGAATCACAAATATAAATTGCAAGATTGAAAGAAAAAGTTGAAGAACAATACTCTAATAGGTAAACATAGGATCGGTGATGTTCAAAAATGAAATATTCTTTAATTTATTTATTTTATTTGATGGCTAGCATGATCCCAAAGGAAATTTCCATCCTTATAAACACATCTTGATGAAGTAAATTCTAAATTCCATAGATAATTCACACACTTTTAAACCATACATAAAATTCGATAAATTTAACTGAAATTACAATTCTATATAGAAAACATGAACTTTGATCCACACTAACTACATCTTGTGATATATTTAAGTGCATTGAATTCTATTATGTCAGAAATGAATTGTACATCATTATCAAAAAGTTTAAAAATAATATGAGCTCATTTTCTCGGTTTGGACCCAAAAAACATTTATAATGGTAAAAAATCCTTTAAAAACATGTGTCACAGGGTTAAAACCTAGAAAACGATGTTATATATCCCTAAAATTTAATTTTAAGGACTATATATTAAATTTTGAAATTTATAAACCAACAAAATATCATTATGAGTTATGGATTTCTTGAGATAGCCATAAATGAGTTTTTAGTATTTTAAAACACTAAAATATTAATGTAATTTTCAAATCCCTAGAGTGATACCTCATATTAACTTGAAATCACAATATTTTGTTTTATGATGTGTATGCGGATACTACACATCAATACAACATATTTTTTGGTCATAATGACTTGGTAAGGACTTCTAAAAGGTACCAAAACCTTTAGAATCTTGTATTGGGGGTTTAAAACTAGAAAAAAGACATTTAGATTTCTCTAAAATCATGGTAATTGACTGTAGATTTATTTATGATATGTTGGAATATATGGTACAACAATTTGAGTTAGGATTTTATTGTGATGGTTATTAATTCATGTCATAACTCATCCCTGGGGGCCCGTGCTGAGACTACCCCAAGCTCTCCTCTTAAAGGATAGGAGCTAGCGACTAGTTCTGATGGCATTAACATATAAGTGGTAGGAATTTTTTGAGTACTTGTACACTCGCACACTCACACTCACTACCTTAACCCATAATGATGAAGAGGAAAACATTTATTCCAATAGGACAACCACAGATAGTATAGGTACAATTTATAAGTAAAATGGGCCAGAATACAAACCCAATAAAAGATAACTGTAAACAAGTGAGTACAATGTCTCTGATAATCCTTCTGTAGAAAATACTACCTGAAGGGTAGGTGTATAGTAGCTACTATAATATATAGGTGTATGCCTCACCTATCCTATCTCACTAGGCACTGCCAGGTCTTGGACCACCAAGATCTCTGTCAAATCATTGATCATCTACAAAAGACACAACACGTATGGGTGAAGCCCAAGCAGGGGTGAGTAACACAATTCTCAATAGACACCCCAAACAATAAAGAAAAGACTATAATGGAAAGCACACATGAAGTAATGGAAATATCACATAGGTATAACCAAAAATATATAAATCTAGGTTATTAGTCATAAAGCTGAATCATCTTGTATAGTTGAGGGACCCATCCCTGATAAGTCACTAAGGTCTTCTCGTCTGTCGGGCCACTGAGTTTCACTTGGCCACAGCGCATCTACCGATCCAATGAGGTTCTCTTGGATACTTCTTGACAGTTCGGACACTGGGGTTTACTCAGCTATCGAGCACTAATATTCACTCCTCTACTGCTCATCTTCTAGGCCACTAAGGTCTGCTTGGCTACCAGGCCACTGAGCTATGTTTGTCTGTCCGGTCATTGAAGTCTTCTTGTCTAATGCTCATCTGTCAGGCCACTAAGGTTTTCTTGGCTACTTCTCATCTATCAGACAACTGTTTTTTTCTTTTCTATCAACCATTGTGGTCCGCTCATCACTTCCTTCATGTCACAGATAGCCGTAATATTCTAGCTCATGGTATGCTTGATTCCAATAAAATCTACTCCTCAAGCCATATATTTTATCCCAACTTCCATGAAACTCTCTTGGAGTATGTCAAAAGGGTTATCTCATCACGAGGGTCCCGACGCTACAAATTTCCCATCAATCAGACACATGATTTGGAAGTTATGGATGTTTTAGTAAAAAGGGGCATGTTGGGTTTGGGACCAGTCTGGCCTGGTTGGACCGACCCAACCTAGGCCCAATGGGCCCACTGACCCAACCAGAGCCCGAACCGACCTATATTTGACTTGACCTAGATCCAACATGATCCCTTGGTCACATCCCTCCTTCTCCAACTCGACCTGATGTGAGCGGGCAGACTTAGCTCGCCCAGACGCTGCAACGGTCACCGTGTCTGCTCCCGGCAATGTTGAGGGTTCACTATGTGACTACCCCATGTGTTACTATGTTACTGGCCCACAGGTCACCATGGGGCCCTTGTGCCATAGTCTCATAGGCCTATGGACCTCTGGCCATGTGATGTGGATCAATGTTTTGTCAATCAGAGACCATGTTGCCAGTTGTTTTTAGCGGCCCTCATCATCCACCTCGCAACCGATGTCATGGGGACCTCCACCACAGCAACATACTACTGATGTGAACCACCTCCCAAATGTGTTTGTTTTCGTGTTCCATTGCTCATTCCTTTCGTGGGCCACCATACTTTCTATAGTGGTCCATTCCCAGATCCATAAGCGCTTTCAATATCCACAGGTCAATGTTGTCCCTACTACGGTTTCAAAGTGGCCTTCTCATCAATCTGAGGGTTCATTCATAAATAACACAAGAATTCCCACAATATAGGGATTCATCCTTATTCGTTTCATCATAATTCCTCCATGTTAGAATAAATAGGGAGATTATTAACAATAATATTTTATCCCTTTGAGAATGAGATAAACAAATCCACCCCACAATAAAAAACGACCTGCGAATTAACCCGTTTATGGGTTGATCCACATTTATTGTTTAGAAAGGAAGAACGGGGAAAATAATTTCCTCAATAAAAAACCCTACCTCAAAGTTGGATCATTAGTCGGTGAGGATCTCACCAATATATATGTCACTCCATAATCTGTCATTGGTGGTCTTTAGTCTTTCGTTGCTCATAAACTCAATTCCACCAAAGCATTGGAGTGGTCCTAGATCATGCTAATGATCCATCCTTATCCAATCCATTAAAGGTATAAAAGGAATTTCAGTGTTTCCATTATGCTGTGTTGCAGCATTGTTAAGTTGTTTTATTTATGAAACAACATTTCTATTAAGCTGCAACAAAATTAAACATTTAAATAAAATAAACTAAAAGTTTATTTTATTTTTCCTTGAGAAATTTTCTTTATTAAATTTTCTTAAATGACTGAAATTTTACTTTTTTTCCTTGACCTGTTCCAATAAAGGTTAAATCTATTATTAGGTAATGTTGTTGTTCCGGATACTATGGTGCCCTCATATTTATAATCATAAAAATCCTTTAGAAGTTTCCAAAACCTCTCATGCATGTTATTTCAAATAAACATAAGAATATTTAAAACACTTATTCCGGACTCACGAGGCCTTGGAATCAAGTGTAGTCTAAGGTCTTGGTCTCTAAATAATCCCATATGATTAAAAAAATTACAAGGAATATCTGGGATATTCCATTACCCCCACATTTATGGATTTATATTATTGTAATCCAAAACAAGGGATAAACCAAAAAATGGGTGTACTATGCTTAGATCTAAGCCTCCTCCTCTCATGTTCTCTCATATAGATTCTCGTGCTGTAACTAAATTTGAAATAGAGGAATGAAATATCCAAAAAGTACCTTCTCTTATCAATCTTCAATCTCTACTAGGAACTCCACAAATGTCAACCAATCATCAATATAAAACTCTCCCTAGTTGATGACGTGTGATGGATCATGCACGTACCTCCTTGGAAATGATACATGAAAAATATTATGCACTTGGTGCATCTGAGGGGGGACATATATGTGGTATTCCACCTCACCCACTCTTCTAAGAATCTAAAAAGGTCTGATGAACCTCGAAGATAGCTTTTCTCCCCATCCAAACTTCTGAAATCTCCATTGAGCTTAGACCCAAAAGAACACATTGTCTCCGCCATAGAACTCCAATAGCCTTATTCTCTTGTTAGTATAATATTTCTGTCTTCTTTTTGTATTCCTCATCTACTCTTGGTTGACCTGCGCCTTCTCAGTGGTAGCCCCTACCAACTCTGGACCCATGAGTGCTGACTCACCTGGGACTGTCCAGCATAACGATGATCTGCATGGTCTCCCATACAGCACCATGAATGTTGGAATACCAATGGTGGAGTGGTAAATGTTCTTATATGTGAACTCTGCTTGTGGTAGGTGATCCTCCCAACTGGGTCCAAAATCCAAGATTCAAGCATGATGCATGTCCTCTAAAACCTGGATAGTTCTCTCCTTTTGACTATCTTTCTTAGGGTGGAAAGTTGTGTTCAAGAAAAGGTGGGTCCCGAAAGCCTCCTGCAATCCCTTCCAAAATCGGGATGTAAAGTGTATGTATTTTTCTAAGACTATAATCGATGGAACCCCATGGAGTTGAACTATCTCATGCACATAGTGGAGTCCCAAGATCATTACTAGACCCTACTCCTGTATGGGTAGGAAGTGGGCAAACTTGGTGAGTCAGTCAACAATCACCCAGATGGTATCGTGCCCCTAGATGTGTGGGGTAAACCTTTCATGAATTCCATTGAAATATCATCCCACTTCTACTACATCACTTCAAGAGGCTGCGTCAAGACTTCTGGAACCTGATGCACTACCTTCACTTGCTGGAATGTGAGGCACCATGAAACAAACTCCACTACTTCCTTCTGCATCCTCGACCACCAGTATCGTCATCATAGATCTCGGTACATCCTTTTCAAATATAGATGTACTGCTGAAGGGGAGATGTGTAACTCCCTATGAACCTCCTCACACAAATCCATTGGTAAAATGGTGTACCATATAAAAAGGACGGAGGGATCCTTGCCTATAGAAAATCCACCAGGAACTTCTCCTGAGGATAACTAAACATGTTGGGCCTTATAGTCAACATCCAGAAGTTGTGCCTCCCTAACTCATAGGAAGATTGAGGGAGTGACATCCATTGATTAGAGATAATCTTATCTATCATTATTCATGAAGGGTATCTATATCATGGATAACTACTCTGACACCTCACTCAGTAACTGCAAACTGGATCTCATGCTGAGCACGCCAGCTACCATGTTCCCCTTCCTTGGAGTATAAACTATCTAAAAGTTATAGTCCAAGAGGAACCCTCTCCATCGCCACTACATCAGTTTTAGTTCCTTTTGGGGGAAGATATACATGATACTTTTTTGATTTGAGTAGATGATAAACCACTCACAAATCAAGTAGTGCCACCACATCTTCAAGGAAAATTCAACTTCCACTAGCATTTGGTCATTGGTTGTATAGTTTAATTCATGCAACCTCAACTGTCATTAACTGTATGTGATTACTTCTTTCCCCAGTATCATGACACAACCCAGTTTGGTCCCTAATTTGTTTTAGAACACTACATACCCAACTCCGTCCTTTGGTAGTCTCAATATGGGTCCACTCGTCAATATCGTCCTCATCTCCTAAAAACTCTTCTGGAATCTGTCCGACCACAAGAAGTGATGTCCCTTCCATGAAAAAACTGATAAGGGTGTTTCTACCCTAGAAAATTCAAGCATGAAAATCTAGTATTATCTAGCCAAACCCAAGAAACTCTTCACCTTAGTCATGCTAATGGGTGGATCCCAAGAAATCACTACATCTATCATTGCTGGATTTACATCAAATCCCGCCTATTAAATGATGTTCCCCAGAAAGTTTACTTCCCAAATCTGTAACTGACACTTTGATAACTTCCCATAAATCTGGAGCTCTCAGAGTCTATCCAGGACTGTCAACAGGTGTGTAGCATCCTCCGCATCAAACATCGAGTACACCAAGATGTCATCAATGAAGACCACGATCAAACGGTCAAGGTAAGGCTATAATATCCTTTTTATGAGTACCATGAACACTACTAGGGAATTGGTTATGTTGAAAGGAATTTATAATAACTGATATTGTGCATACCGACATCTGAATTATTTCTTTGTCACATGATCATATTATACACGAAGATAATGATAGCCTGATCTGAGGTCTATCTTTGAGAACCCTCTTGCTCCTTTCAGCTGATCAAAGAGGTCATTAATCCTCAGTAGGGGAAACCTGTTCTTCATGATCACCTGATTTAGGCTCTGTAAGTCCACACAGAACCTTAATCTCTCGTCTAACTTCTTATCAAACAATAATAGGTCTATCCATGGTGAAACGCTGGGTCTCATAAAGCCCCTCTTCTGAAAATCCTCCATTTTTACTCTAAACTCACATAGCTCTATTGGATCCATACGATATGCTGGTGTTGATATCAGTGTTATCCTGAGGTATATATTGATGTATATGTTAACCTCCATGTGAGGGGGTAATCCTAGAATATCCTCAGGAAATATGTCTTTGTACTCATCCACTAGTATAGGAAAGTGAGGATTTTTATTGTTCAATGCACTGAGGGTGAGGCTAGCCAACTAGTGAGTTATCGGCTACACCCTCCTTCAAAAAAGTTCATCATGAACTGAAAGTGCTTCCTTCTTACCAGTGAACAAAACTCGGGTCTCGTCTTCATGGACACATGACACTCTGAGTCTAAGGTAGTTGATCTGAGCATGAACTATGGATAACGATTCCATACCCAAGATGATGTCGTAATGCCTAGACACCACTACTATGGGATCCCAACCAAAACTGTCACCGCCTAGAGTAAGCTCACACTGCTAGAACTAGTGTTTGATCATTAAATCACCTCTTATAAGAGTCTCTAATCAAATTGATTTAGCTAATGGCTCCACCAAAATCTTCGAGCTTCGAACTAGTTCTGTTTTAATAAAAGAGTGACTGAACCCTATGTCTATAATAACTTCAGATAATGTATAGAATTAATAGATCATACCTCTAATCATATCTGAAGAACTGTGGTCATAGGTTTCAATCTCCTCTAACTGGCCTCACCCCTATCCATCAGATCTCGGAACCCGTGGTGGACCACCTTGGGGTAGTGGTGGTAGCACATCGAACCTCCACCCACCACCTACTATTCTTCTATCTCCCCTACCATGTTCTCCACCCTAGGGACCACCCCACTTGAACCTCTTCCTTTTCCTCTAATGTCCCTTGACCGTCTGTTGGTCGTTTGCGCGGCAAGTTAATAAATCACAAGCCATGTGACCCTGACCACCACATGAGTAGAACAACCCACCCATCTAATGAATCCCTCCTCTCTTGGGGTCTTGTACCATTGATCTGGTATCTTGGGGTCATCCCTCGAATGTCTTAGCCTACTTGGGCCCCCTTGTCTGCTTCTTGGTACCCACAGATGGAAACTCTGCAACCTAGGGTCAACTAGTAGCTCATGCTACTAGTACTTATTCCGCCAGGAAGCTCTCCATGAGTAGGTATTTCTCAAGTACCCCAGCCTAATTAGGTATTCTAAATGATACCAAGAATTCCCTAATCTTCTGGTGTAGTCCCTGTTCAAAATATTGATCCTTTAAGAATGGTTCTCGCACCATGTCTATGGAGTAGTGATAATACGTAGTAAATCTTGTTGATTACTCTATTACGGTCATGCCACCATATTGTAGGTACAGTTTCTCCTGTATGCGCTTTGAGTGAAATGCCGCTGGAAAAAACTCTTATCTAAAGAGGTGATCAATGTTTGTCTTGGTGAGGGTCTCCTCATCATGTTTCTGGATCAACATTCTCAATTATCTCCCCGTCAAGCCCTGAATATGGATCCCGGTTAAGATATCCATCAAGTCGAGTTGTTTCCTCACCATATAGAAGACTCGAGTAATGAACTTGAGCTAATACTCCGACACCTGTGGGTCAGTCTCACCCCTGAACCTAGGAGGTCTCTGCCTCTTGAACTCGTGTAAGGCAATGAGCCTACCTGCACCCTCTACTGGTAGCACCATTAGAAACTAATGACCAACAGATGGTGGAAATGATGGCGCACCTCCCAGTGGGTCCATCTCTAATATCGGTCCCCATACTGAAGCCTCATAATTGGGTGTACCATCGTCATGGTCATGCAATGGAATTATCGCTAGCTATCTGGTGGTGGTTTCCGAAAATAGATCTCGATGAACCATCATCAATAGGTTATATCGGGTGAGTAGAGTGTGACTCAAGAATAACATGGGGAAACACTCAATTACTATATGATTCATGGAACCAGTGGTTTCATGTACTTAGTTGAGAAGCATAATTCAGGGTCCTGGTGAATGGATACATTGGTTTTGGCACCAACACTGGACTCCCCGAGCATGAAATCCGAACTTGAAACATTCTACAATGTTGCCCCAAAATGAAACCACAGAATCTCATTCTTTAATGTAGTATTGATCACCTCTAATTCCTATTTTTTGTGACCCATCCCATGGGGCCCATGCCACAACTACCCCAATCCCACCTCTTAAAGGCTAGGATCTTGAAACTAGCGCCGAAGGCATTAACCTGCAAGTGGGAGTCATTTTCCGAGTACTGGTACACACACACACTCGCAACCCTATCCCACAAAGCTGAAAAGGAAAACATGTATTCCACTAAGACAACCACTTAGAGTATAGGTACTAGATGTATATAAAATGGTCCAAAATAAAAACCCAACAAAATACAAATATAAAAAAAGTGAGTAAAAGGTCTTTGATAATATCTCTATAGAAAATTCTACTTGAAGGGTAGGTGTAGAGTAGCTGCAAGAAGTTGTAGGAGTACACCTCACCTATCAGATCCTACTGGGCACCTCATGGTACTGAACCACCAAGGTCATTGTCAAAGCATCAGTTTTCTGCAAAAGACATGAAATGTGTGGGTAAAGCCCATGTAGGGGTGAGTAACACAATATATAGTAGGGAAACCAAACCACAAATAAATGACTAAAAAGTAAATCACATATGACGTAATTGGCCAATCACATAGGTATAACCTAATGTACAAAAATCGAGGTTATTAGTCATAAAGATGAAACTTCTTATAGTGCTGAGGGATGCATCCTTGATGAGTCACTATGGTCTTCTTGTCTACTGGGCCACTAAGGTCCGCTTGGTCACTGCTCGTATGTCAGGCCACTATGGTATTCTCAACTACTGCTTGTCTATCGGTCCACTGTGGCCCGATCAACTACTGAGATATTGAGGTCCACCCTTCTACTACTCATTTGCTGGGCCACTGAAGTTCACTTATCTAATTCTTATTAGCGATTCTACTAAGGTCCACTCATCTATCAGCCACTGAGACCTGCTTGTCACTTCCTTCACATCTTTATTTGTCATAGGATTACCGCTCATAGAATGATTGATTCCAGGAATATATAATTCTCAATCCATTGTATGTGTCCCAAATTCTAGGAAAATAACATGGAGTATGTCAAAAGGTTAATCTATCCACCATGGTCCCAACACTGCAGACAAGTCATCAATCAGATGAATAGTTTGGATATTAAATACATTTTATTAAAAAGGGCAGGTTGGGTCCAAGTCTAGTCCAACCTAACCTAACTCGGCCTGCTGGGCCCACCAACCCGACCTGAATCATAATGGACCTAAGCCCCACCCGACCCAGGTCTAACCCATTCCCATGGCCCCATCTTGGCCCACCTTCTCTCACCAGGCCAACTGTGAGCCAGCCAGTTTGCCTCTATTGGAACTGACGGTGATCGTTGCGTCCGATCCCAGTCAACGTGGTGGATTCATTATGTGACCACTTTATGGGTCTCCGTGAGGCCCTACTTTCATGGTCCAGCTGGACTGTAGCCCTCTGGATACATGATGCGGCTCAATACCACATCCGTCAGAGACCTTTCCGCCAACTATTTCTAGTGTCCCTCATTCGCTGCCCTATGGCTGATGCCCCAGGGACCCTCCCCGCCGCAGCGCACCATCGGGTCATTTTTTGGGCCACCAAACTTTCTATAGTGTCTGTTCTCCAATATGTGAGCACTTTTGGGGTACTCATTTCATCGTTGTCTTCTATGGTTTCAAATTAGCCTTGTCTTGGATCTGAGTGTTCTGTCACAAGGAACACAAGAACTCCCACAACAAAGGGATCTAGACTTGTTCGTGTCAGCCTGATTCATCCATGTTAGAATAAATAGAGATATGATTAAAACTAATATTCTATCCCTTCAAGGCCAATATTAAAAAATACACCCAAAAGAAAAAATAACATATGGATTAACCTATTAGTGGGTTGATCCATGTTTGTTGTTTAGAAAGGAAGAACGGGGAAAATAATTTCATCATGAAAAAACCCATACCTCGAAGTCAGATCATTTGTTGGTGAGGATCACATTGTTGCGTTTCCCACTCCACAATCTGTCAATGGTGGACATTAGATGTTTGTCGCTCATCAACGTAATTCCACCAAAGGTTTGGAGTGGTCCTGGATCGTTCCAAAGATCTGTCCTTAGTCAATACATTAAAGGTAGAAAATACATTTCAGTATTTTTGTTACATTGCATTGTAGCATCGTTACACTATTTCATTTATGAAACAACATTTCTATTATGCTTCAACTAAATTCTATATTTAAATAAAATAAACAAAAATTTTATTTTATTTCTCAGTAAGAAAATATCCTTTATTAAATATTCTTAAATGTCTAAAAATTAACTTTCTCCCTCAACCCACATTGATCGAGGTTAATTTCATTCATAGGTGATGACTTTGTTCAAGATGCAACTATACCCATGGATTTTTAATCCGAGCACCCATTTAGATGTTTCCAAAACCACTCACACACACTATTTTAAATAAACATAAAAAACCTCAAACACTTATTTCGGGCTCATCGGGCCTCGGAATCATGTGTCATCAAAATTCCTGGTCTCCAAATAATCCCATATAATTAAAAAAAATACGTTGAATTTTTGGGATATTACAATGAATTTTTAGTGTTTTAAAACACTAAAGTGTACATGTAATGGTTAAAACTATTGAAAAATACCTCATATTGATGTGAAATCATGGGGAAACTACTGTTGTGTTATTTTTGATGTATATTCATGTAAAACCCATCAATTCAACACATGGTGTATTTAGAATGACTTGGTAAACACTTTTTAAAATGTAAAAAAGCCTTTAAAAACATGGTTCAGAAGGTCAAAACCAAGAAAACCACATCAGATTGACCTAAAATTATAATATAATGACTATAGATTGAATTTTGAAATGTATGAACTAACAGTAGGTCATTCCATCTTATAGTTTTCTTGGGTTTGTTGTAAACCTTTTTTAGTGTTTTAAAACACTAAAATGTTCATATAATGTTCAAAACCATAGAAAAATACATCATATTAATGTGAAATCAAGGAACCACAACCATTGATTTATTTTTGATGTATACTCAAAGAATACATGTTAATCGGACGTGAGGTGTGGTTAGAATCAAAATATAAACACTTAAATCTTTAAAACATGTGTTGGGGTCAAATCCTAGAAAAAGATATCAGATTACCCTAAAATCATAGTAAATTGACCATAGATTTATTTTTAAAATTTAGGAATTGATTTTATGTCATTCTGAGATATGGTTTTCCCATGATGGCAGTAAATGTGTTTAGTATTTTAAAACACTAAAACATTCATGTAACATTAAAAACCAAAGAAAAAACATTAGATAGATGTGAAATCATGGTACAACCAACTTTGTGTATGTTTTTATGTGTATATATTGACAACACGTCAATTAGTCATTCAATGTGGTTATAATTACACGGTAAACACTTTTTAAAGGGATAATAGCCTTTAAAAACATGATTCTAGGGGTTAAAACTAAGAAAACGGTGTAGTATTAGCATCAAATCATATTAAAATGACTGTAGAATGATTTTTAAAGTATTGGAATTGATGGAATGTCATTCTGAGTTATGGCCTTCCTGATATGGTCATAAATGGGTTTTTAGTGTTTTAAACACTAAAACATGTGTGTAATGGTTAACACCGTATAAAAAACCTTATATTGATATGAAATCATAGTTCAACCTCCTTTGTGTTTTTTTAATGTGTACACATAGAAAAAAATTCAATATGATGTGCAGTGTGGTTAGAATGACAAGGTAAACACTTTTTAAAGATACAAAAGCCTTTAAAAACTAGTGTAGGTGGACCATGACCAACAAAAGACATCAGATTACCTTGAAATTAGATAAAAACGACAATATCTTTAATTTTTAAATGTTGGAACCAATAACATTTCCTTTTGAGTTGTAGTTTTTCATTGATGGTTGTAAAAGTGTTCTTAGTGTTTTAAAACACTAAAATGCTCATGTAAGAGTCAAAACCATAGAAACAGCCTCATATTGACATGAAATCATGGTAAAATAAAAAATTTGTTGTTTTTTATGTGTACAAGAATACTACATGTCAATTTGATGTGTGGTGTGTTTGGAATTACATGGTAAACATTTTTCAAAGGTACTGATCCCTTTAAAAACAAGTGGGAGGGGGTCAAAACTAGGGAAAACATCAGATTACCCAGAAATCAGAGGAAAATGAACAGAGTTAGATTTTTGAAATTTAAGAACCAATAGCATATAATTCCACATTATATTTTTTCTAGGATCAATGATAGTCCATTTTAAGTGATTTGAAATACTAAAACATTCATGTAATAGTCCAAACCATACCAAAAATCCTCATATTAAAATGAAGACATGGGAAAACCACTATTGTGTAATTTATGATGTGAATTCATATACTATATGTCAATATGAAAATTGGTGTGGTCAAAATGACTTCTTAAACACTTTTTAAAGGTGTAAAGGCCTTTCAAAACAAGTGTCGGGGGTAAAAAAATAGGAAAATAAGGTAGGATTTCCCTTAAATCAAAGGAAAATAACTATAGATTGAATTAGAAAATATAAGAAGTGATGACATGTCATCTTGAGTTATAGTTTTACTGGGATGGTTGTAAACACATTTTTAGTGTTTTAAAACACAAAAACATGCATATAATGGTCAAAACCATAGAAAAAGACTTCATATTGACATGAAATCAAATAAAAACTACAATTTCATTGTTTTTTATGTGTATGTGCATAGTACATGTCAATTGGACATGTCATGTGGCCGGAATGACATGATAAACATTTTTTAAATGTATCAAATCCTTTATAAACATGTGTCAGGGTCAAAATTAGAACAATAGTGATATTTTTCTCTGAAATCATAGGAAAATGATTGTATATTGATTTTTGAAATATATTAACTAACGACATGCCATTACGATTAATTGTTTTCATAAACTTTCTTTAAACATGTTTTCAATGTTTTATAACACTAAAACATTCATGTAATGGTCAACCCCATTAAAAACAACCTCAAATTGACGTGAAATCATGGGATAACCACTATTGTGTTATTTTTTAGGTTTAAGCACATAATACACATCAATCTAATGTGATATGTAGTCAAAATGAATATTCCAAAACTTTTAAATGTACCAAAGACATTAAAAAAAATTTATGGGGTCAATACTAGGAAAATAATGTCATATTTCCCTAAAATAAGAGTAAAAAGGCCATAAATTGATTTTTGAAATGTTGGAACTGATATCAAGTTATTCTAAGTTACCATTTTTTAGGATGGACTTAAATGATTCTTAGTGTTTTAAAACACTAAAATGTGGGTGGAATGGTAAAAACCAAAGAAAACTATATCATATTTATGTAAAATCATAATAAAACCAATGTTGTGTTATTTTTGATGTTTACGTGTAGACAACACATGAATCTAATGTAATGTGTTGTTAGAATGACTTATTAAATACTTTTTAAAGGTAACAAATCCTTTGAGAACATGTTTTAGGGGTTAAAATCAGAAAATAATGTGCGATTTTCCTAAAATTAGTGGAAAAAAATCATAGATTTTTTTTTAATTATTGGAACTCGAGGCATTTCATTTAGAGTTTTGGATTTCCTAGGTTGGTTTTTAATGTGATTTGAGTGTTTTAAAACAATAAAACGCACATGGAGAAATCAAATCCATAGAAAATGACCTCATATTGATGTGAAATCATGGGACAATAACCATTGTGTTTTTTATATGTGTACACATAAACTTCTTGTGAATTCCATGTGTAGTGTGGTTGGAATGGCTTAGTAAATTTTTTTAAAGATATCAATGCCAAAAAAACATGTTTATGGGTGGTAAAAACTAGAAAAAATATTTCGAATTTCCCTAAAATCTTAGGATAATGACTATAGATTGATTTATGAATTTTCGGTAACAACAACACATAATTCTGAGATACAATTTTCTCAGGATGGCTATAAATTCTTTTTAGTGTTTTAATAAACTAAAACATTCGTGTAACAGTCAAAACAATAGAAAATGACCTCATATTGACATAAAATCTTTGGAAAACCACCATTGTTTTATTTTTTAATTATATGAAATGATTTGATATAAAATTATTTCAAAAATTTTTATTATGAAAATTTCAATCACAACACATGTCGATTTAAGAATTAATTAGAATATTTAATTATCAATTTTCACTTTCAAGTGTTCAATTGTATCTTAAATAGGTAGCTTTTCGTTTTCAATGTGTTTTACATGATACAATATTTGTTTTATGTTAAAATTTATTATTATTTTACTAAAATAAAAAAAATATGTAAAACATAATGAATATATTTGGTGTCCTTTATATTTTGCATTTAATTTCTTTATTATTTTTGTTTTCATTATAGGTGAAATATGTCAGTAGTATATAAGAGTTTTAACATTTTAATCCATGGTATTCTTCATAAGGAAGACATTATGGTTCTTATTTTTTGTGGTATGCCTAAATTTTATCAATTATTTTACTGTAATTTTTATTTATTGTGTTTAGTTTTAATTTTTATATTCTTTTTTGTTATAGTTGATTAGATAATGTGCTAGATTTCATTTGATGAGATAATTTGGAGGTAGAAGGATGCATTATAGGTTTTGGTGTTGATGTATATTAGGCATGGGTTGTTGTCGGAAAAAATTTTTATGTATATATTGATGACTCAGGTATGGGTTGACATATGTATGGGTTGATTGTGGAATATATTAACTGAGTTTATGCTGACTACTGATGTTTGTATATATTATTGTGGATTATGATGTATGTATTATGGTTTTTCATACAATTACATTTTAGTTTATTCTATGTAATTTTATTATATTTATAATTTTTATTAAATATTTTGAAAAAATAAATAAATTTTAATTTTAATATTTAACGTTGTTTTTTACTAATCACCTGATTAGCCACTAAAATAGGATTATATTCATTTTTAATATTTATAACATTCATGATATTACTTATTCATAAACACCATTTTAGTTCATTTTACGCTTTGAACATTATTTCACATTATGATTGTAATTCTTTGTTAAAGTGAACTATCAATTGGTACATTTTTGAACACATCCTTAAATAAAAAATGATCTTGATTTTATTTTCATATTTTACTTTCATGTCTCCCATGTAGCACCAAAATATTTCATAGTACATTATTTATTTAAAGTAACTCAATAACTTGTGTTACACACAACAACGAGTTCGAGCGCACCACGACTTACCAAACTAGTCATTCAAAAAGTAGTTAGGAATAGTATTAACTAAATTCTGAATTTTATATACTCCATATAATTTTATAATCCATTTTATGTGTTTTTAGGCATAATATAAGAACAAATTCATTTTTTTCAGATAAAAGAAGTATTTTTCAAAAAATGCAATTTTACTTCTTTTTAATGGAGAACCTTTTTTTCAAACCAATATTTGAAACTTTTAAATATTAAATTTAATGAAATTTAATTATTATTTAGAATTAGGACATGAAAATTTATTTTGGATAAATTTTTGGTACTTTTCTGATAACTTTCATATTTTGATGAATAGTGAAAAATACTAAATTTTAATTAAAAATAACTTTTTTAATAGAAATAATTTATAGTGTTAAATTATACATTTTAGTGGTTTAAAATATTCATTATATTATATTTTTATCATTTAATATAATTTAGGTCTTAGGATGTAATTTCACATTTAAACTAGACATAAACAAGTGTCAATCTTCTGATAGTTAATATTTCTTAAAAACACGCTTTTTATTTTGACAACAGGGAATTAGTTTTAAATTTATTTCTGCTACTGATGTATTTTTAATTTGAAAAAATGGATTCCATATTTGGAATCAGGAGGTTGAAATTTTCTAAAATAGGTTACTTTTGTTTTTAGAAATTATGAGTATTTACTTCAGTAAATATTTAATTTACCATGGTCAAAGGGTAAATCTGGTAAATAAGGGTAAATAAATATTATTATAATAATATTAAATTACCATAACATGTGTATTATTCCTATTGGTTGATACATTTCTGTTCATGGGCATCCTTGGGTCGATTTTGGGACCCCATGGAGCCACTTCAGAGTAATAATAACACATTTTATCAATTAATTTAAAGTAAACACAAAAATGACATAAACATGTATCCTTTAGTAAAAAAATTAGAAGGGGTTACATAAGTTATCTTTTCGAATATAAATATTAATTTGAAATTTTAAACTATTTCCTATATCATGGTAGTATTTTATAATGTTTAGTCATTAAATAATTAAATTTATTTTTGACACAATGATGATGCAGTATTTACCTTATTAATGAAAGAATCAAATAAATGGTATTTTAAATGTTTAGATAAATATAATTTCAAAGTTTTTATGAAATCTGAAAATTTTATAGGTGAATATGACATTTTTGGTTTGATTAAATTTATTTGGTTCTAAGTAATAAATTTCTTATGACTTTCACAAAAACCAAATACTAAATAATGTCACAATTGACATAATTGAGTTTTTAAAAATATACTTTATTATTAATTGAGATAATATTCCTAAAAATATAATTATCAGACAAAGGCCTTATATACGATTATATATATCAATAATTAACCACTTTTGGTTCACTTTTCTTGTTATAGTATGTTTATTAACCATATAATATAAAAATACAAAGAGACATGGTAATGTCAAACTATTTAACTAAAAGTTAAATCTTTAAGATAAGGTTAATATATTTACCTAAACCTATCTAAAAACTATTGGTTGAGAGTTTTTAGACTCATCCCCACCATAACCTCAAAATAAATATTTTTTAAGCAATTATAAACCAAAAATGATTTTATTATAAAATAATATTTCAAGCTTTTCCTAAAGTGACCCTCACCTCTCTTATAAAAGGGTACTTCCTATTCTCTCAAAATCACACCTCCAAAGCCATTTGGATCAGCCAAACCGTCCCCAAATATCCTCCCAAATTCCCACACATATAATTTTAGTACTTACTGTATTCAAAAAAACAACCTAAGGAACCCTTTTCATCATCTCAAATGGAAACACCCGAAGAAGAGGTAACAATTTCACCACTATCTTTCAGGTTCTTTTCTTCTTCCACTGCCACTTTATTTTTTTTCCATACCAAAATAATAACTCCAGTACCTCCTAAATAATGTAATGTTTTTATAAATATGGTACAACCATATTAATTATTTTATCCATCCTATAAATGACAAAGTCACAATACGTGCATACGCACGTCTTACCATCTCTACGTCGTGGTGTAATTTGTTATTCAAACACTTAATTATTTGGATGGGTATAATAATGAGTATAACTGATGTAAATAATAAATATAACATTTTAATGATTTTGTATATATTATATACCATCCAATTACATATGATTTAACCATTTATATAATTATATTGTCTCTCGTGCGTATGTACGGATTAGCGTCTCCAGGACACGATGAGATTCATTTTCACGTTCACCATTCAAAGATGATTATAAAAATATATATTATTAATAAGTATGTAATATATGACATAATAATTCTACTTAATTGATATATATATATATATGTATGTATATATGTATGTATGTATGCATGTATGTATGTATGCATGTATGTATGGATGTATGTATGCATGTATGTATGGATGTATGTATGTATGTATGGATGTATGTATGTATGTATGTATGTATGTATGTATGTATGTATGTATGTATGTATGTATGTATGTATGTATGTATGTATGTATGTATGTATGTATGTATGTATGTATGTATGTATGTATGTATGTATGTATGTATGTATGTATGTATGTATGTATGTATGCATGTATGTATGTATGTATGTATGTATGTATGTATGCATGTATGTATGTATGCATGTATGTAGGGATGTATGCATGTATGCATGTATGGATGTATGTATGTATGCATGTATGGATGTATGTATGTATGTATGGATGTATGTATGTATGTATGTATGTATGTAGGTATGTATGTATGTATGTATGTATGTATGGATGTATGTATGCATGGATGTATGGATGGATGTATGTATGTATGTATGTATGTATGTATGTATGTATGTATGTATGTATGTATGTATGTATGTATGTATGTATGTATGTATGTATGTATGTATGTATGTATGTATGTATGTATGTATGTATGTATGTATGTATGTATGCATGTATGTATGTTTGTATGCATGTATATATGGAAGCATGTATGTATGTATGTATGTATGTATGTATGTATGTATGTATGTATGTATGTATGCATGTATGTATGCATGTATGTATGTATGTATGCATGTATCTATGGATGCATGTATGTATGTATGTATGTATGTATGTATGTATGTATGTATGTATGTATGTATGTATGTATGTATGTATGTATGTATGTATGTAGGTAAGTATGTTTGTACGTAGGTACGTATGTACGTAGGTACGTACGTACGTAGGTACGTATGTACGTACGTACGTAAGTACGTAGGTACGTAGGTACGTACGTACGTATGTACGTACGTACGTAGGTATGTATGTTTGTATGTACGTACGTACGTACGTAGGTATGTATGTAGGTATGTATGTATGTATGTATGTATGTATGTATGTATGTATGTATGTATGTATGTATGTATGTATGTATGTATGTATGTATGTATGTATGTATGTATGTATGTATGTATGTATGTATGTATGTATGTATGTATGTATGTATGTATGTATGTATGTATGTATGTATGTATGTATGTATGTATGTATGTATGTATGTATGTATGTATGTATGTATGTATGTATGTATGTATGTATGTATGTATGTATGTATGTATGTATGTATGTATGTATGTATGTATGTATGTATGTATGTATGTATGTATGTATGTATGTATGTATGTATGTATGTATGTATGTATGTATGTATGTATGTATTTACATATATCTTATTCGCTTACTTCCATTCAATACAATTTGAAAATGGAAACAACGTTTATGCGTACGTACAGCCTACCGTATCCATAAACAGTGTTTTCCATTTTATATATCTATCTATCATACATTTTTATATTCTAAATATATATGATATATAATTCATGTGTTATATTCTTCAATTATATAAATCATGATCTAAATGATACGATCAAGAATACCAAGTTAAAACTCTTACGAGAAAGAAAGTGATTATTACCCGAAATGTTATTCTAACATGGAAGTCATTATTAAATGGGTAGTATAATGTCATAAATGAATCATGTATGATATAATAAATATGAATATGGTTCTGTTATAATTTAATAACATACTGTGGTCATTATACAGAAGGCTAAATGTACCCTCGACCAAAGGAAAGTGCAAGGTAAGGGTTATTTCCTTAATCTCATTATTTTCTGAGATTGTTTATATATAAGTATTTACTGGGACATATTTATCATCGATACCCATGTTTCATATAATAATTTTAAAATGGAATCTTTTAAGGGTTTGTGGGAGGTTCTATTTAACTAGATCATCATTTTAAATGTTTTAAAGATTTATCTTTCTAAATCCTTTTAACTAATGTCCATGTTTTCAAAATGATTTTAAGGATTTATTTATATGGAAATGAATGTTTTTAAATGATAATTATTTACAAATTTTTAAAAGTGGTATGGGACGCTTTGATTCAAAAAATATATTTTAAATTACTTCCTTTATAAATGTGTGACTTTTAAAAGTTTTCATGAAAAAGGGATATTTATCTTAAAGAGTTTTATAAATAATTTTCATCTATGTCAACATCCTTTGAAGGGTTTTAAACTTGTTTGAAGTTGATTTACTATGATATAAATCTTTAATATTTTATTGAATGTTTTTTGATATATTTGATTTTGGATGTATTATTTTTATACCATTCATGGTTTATGGTTAAAGTATTGAAATTTCATATGCTATTTTTAATAAGAATGTGTATGTTATGTTTTAACCTTTTCATATGAGGAATGTATTGGAATTAGTGGCAGGTGAATCCCGCTATAGATCCTCGGTCCATCGGTAGGTCTCATAAGAATATTACATGTGGAATTGGACGAGTCCTTTCCCAAATTTGATATATGGTTTTTCCCGAGTCCTTAATCATTTTTAGACATCTTGGTCGAGGCCTTGACAAAATGTTTCAAAATGTATGGAATTATACATTTCCTCATTATGAAAATATTATTGATGGTTCATGTGGTTATTCAACTAGTAGAAAACCCATTTCTATGTTTTATTATGGAATTATTTACTTATCTAATATTCCTACCATAAAGTGTTGATTTTTATTATTTTTAAAGGCATGTGTTTTAAATTATTTACTATGTCTAATGTTTATGTTATCTTCCGTTGTATTTCTTACCCTTACTGAGCATTTGAGCTCACCCCATTCTTATTTTTTATTTTCCCAGGATTCAAATAAGTGTATTATGATTTATAATTAGGGTTAAGGTAGGAAATTAATGTAATAATCAAAGGATCATTTATGTTGTGTCTTATTTTCTAATGTGTAATGTAACATTCATGTATGTAATCTATTTTCCAAAACTGTTAAACTATCAGTCTTTTGGGATGTGGTTCCTTATAATCATGTAAATGTATTAAAATAATTCACTGACTCTGGGATTAGGTGTTCGGGGTGTTACATCCCATGCTATAAGAAATAATTCATGTTTTTTTAGCATTAGAAGATCACCAAACTTGGCCTTGAACCAACAACATTCTTGGCAAAGTAAACTAGACAACAGCCCAAAAAAGAAACTATAGAGGACAAGATAAAAGCCCAATGATTATAAAAAATTATTGTAAGATAGAGGAAATAATGGAGAACATTTAATCCAACATTTCAAAGAGCTAATTTGGATGTTTTAATAGAGTTACCGGCGGCCCAATTTGGAGATGAAATTATTGGACAGATTCGGTGGCCCAGAAAAACATCCCAACATTTCGATAATATATCAAAAAAAAATCCATTTGGTCTAAAAAATTACAAAAGGTTAGGAGACATCTGGAGATCCATTTTATTCTTCTATATACCACTCTAATTCATCCATCTTGAATGATTTTGTTATGATTCTTTTCGATGGAAGCAAGATTCCTTCCACTTCGGGTCAATTGTAGAAGGGTATAAATTCCACAAGCTTCCCACCACCCAAATCCTACAATACTGAAGTGGGATGACTTTAACTGTTGGAGGATTTATCAAAATCTCCTAAAATTCCTATTTAAGGTAGTGGTGTTGGAGGATTTATTCATCTAGGATGATATTTTTCCCTTGTAATGTTATGCTGCAATTTTGTTGTCTCAAGTTTGTCTTTAACGTGAAAGTTATTCTAATTCATATTAGTTTCTTAATAAAAGTTCTTATTCTCCTATTATTTTGTTTTTATTCATATCAGGTTGATACCATTGGATCAAGGTGTTAATTTATTCACACAAAACCTCCTGAAATTATCACACAACGGTGGAGTGACCGTTATTTCTTTGTTTTCTTTTTTACTTCTCAATTTCCTCCCTCATGAGTCTACTTCTTGATTCCATTAAAACCATAGCATCAATGGAGGGTTAACCCTATTATGGGTTGATCCAAGGGAGTATAAAGGAGATGGATTGGATGTTATTTATCACCCCATTAATTTCTAATCACTTCATTTAATTGAGATTTTTATTTTATGATTTTAAAAATTCTTCATCCTTGTTGAGTTTTAAGGCCACATACTTCAAGTGATAATATGAACCTTTACTTTAGAGTGATTGTGAATTTGATCCACCAAGTGTATATGTGATTAGTATTATGGTGTTTTGGTATTAAACCAGTATGTTATGAATTTGTTTGATCATCTTGAATAAACACATCTCCAATATAAGAAATTCAAATCGTTAAAAAAGAATTCCATCCAATCCAACCCAAGTGATAACCTAGGATCAAATAATTCTTTTAAATTGAATTAACATAAGACACTTAGTGTTAACTTAAAACCATATAAAATAAACCCAAATTTTTTAACTTTATAGCCAAAAAAACTATAGAATTTACATATCTATAGGTTTCTTCTTAGGTCTCTGAGGATTTGACAACCTAAGATAAACTACAAGAGACTGCTTAACCCTAAAATCTTGATTAAATTTGGGCAAGACCAAATGTTCGCTCCATTTCTGAGGACCCAAGTAATTCATCTAAACACCCATTCTATTCTCCCATATTTATTATATTCTCATCCAAATTCTCTTATCTTTTCTCTTTCTGGTATTTTCTCTTTTGGCACATGTCTGCCTACACTCATGACCAATCAAACCGTCTAGTTAGGGTAGATAGTCGTAGGGTTGGTGAGTCAAGTACACCAAGGGGAATCTTTCAATTTGATCGTAAGCATAATAATACTCTAGAGTCAAAAGTTGAGCCCATTTCAATGGATTTTCTTCAAAGAAACCAACTCATAAACCCAGGTGGGAACAAAAATGGAAATCCAAATGAGGCAACCCAAAACATGGAGAATGTAGTCGATCAAACTATGAATTAGTAACTCACAACTGCCTAGACCAATGCACCATATTACATTAGGCATCCTTCCCTAGGATAATCCACTATGTTTTCAAACCACATGTCCTGAATCACCTTCCAACCTTCCTTGGGATGGAGTCATAATTTCCATACCTTCATATCAAAGAGTTCAATGACATTGTTGAAACCATGTGCCCACCAAATCAACTTGAGTCAGCTAAGTTTAGGCTCATTAATTTCTCAATAAATGATCAAGAAAATCATTGGTAAAAAAATCTAAGACCTACATCAATCCACTCCTAAGACCAATTGCAAAGAGAATTTTACAAAAAATACATCCCCATCACAAAACAATTTCACTTAAAAAAAGAATACAAAACTTTTTTGAAAAAGAAGGGGTGTCATTTTATGAAACATGGGAAAGGTTAAAAGAAACACTCAATATGGCACCTCACCATGGATTTTCAATCCTATAACAAGTTTAAATTTTCAATGAAGGGTCGGGCCTGGGAAACAAACAATTCATCAACATGATGTGGAATGGGACCATAAAAAACAAAGCCCCAAATGATGCTTATGAGTATCTAGAATGACTGGGTGAACAAAACTAAACATGGGTAACCTCACCTTACTATGAGAAGCCACCAAAATCTAGTGTAATTCACACACTTATGGAGAAGTAAATCCTTAGGTCAAAACTTTGTAAACTCACTAGTAAGGTCTTGGAGATCGATCTTATGAAGGTCCATGAAATTCAAACTGTTGAGCATGTTTTCACGATTTGTGACAAACATGAACACATGACTGAAAAATTCCCATCCATCCCTTCCATTAATGAAGTTCATATAGGAGGACCACTAGTAGAGGTCAATTCTCTGAACATTTCGAAGTCACCGTACCAAAAACACTTTCAAACCAAGGTACATGGACCATCCAGGATTTCGTTGGAAAGGTAACCAACAACCCAGCAAACAACCTAGCCAGCTACAAAGACAAAACTCCTACCCTCCACAAAATTTTCAAAACCATAACCAGTTCCAACCACAAACATTATAATACCAACACCCTCCTATAAAATACCAACAACCCATCCAGTAACCCATACAACAACCAAATTATCCTCCTGGTATAAACTAACCAGCACAAACCCCTACTCATTCATTCCCTCTTCCAATCCTTAAGCAGTTGTGCAAAAAATATTAATAAAATTAACTCATAAGTCTCATCCCTTAAACATGAATTAAAAACCATTGAAACTGGGAAGTCACTAATGCTTACTCGGGTGGCACCATCCTCCAATTTAAGGGGATAATCCAGTTACACACAAACCTCTCATGAACAACTCAAATAAATAACTGTTTTAAGAAGTGGGAAATCCATTGAGAAACCTAAACCAACCATCCCAAAACAATTAAAAGATTGAATATCATATGATTTGGAAAACCCCAATGATAATGTGAATGAACTGCAACCACACCAAACACTCAAACAACCTACTCCCTTCCCTCAACGCATGAGAGGAAAATATAAACCAGGAGTGAATGAAAATTTGAGGGAAATATTCTCTTAGGTTAAGTCGAAAATCCCTATTCTTGATGTAATCCAAAACATTCCATCCTAATAAATGTACCTTAAGGACTTGTGTAGTTTTGAAAGGAAATTTTCACAAAAAAACAAGTCCTTTTGGTTCTATTGTGATTAACACCATTCAAGGGACCATTCCCCCAAAGTTGAAAGATCTAGGATGTCCATACATCTATGTCAAGATAGGAGAGAAAAAAGTTATCAAATCCCTTTGTGATCTATGAGAAAGTGTGAACCTCATTCCTTATGCCATGTATTGTCAGTTAGGGCTCGAAGAACTCCATCCCACATCCATCACTCTTCAACTTGTGGATTGTAGTGTCCAAGTTCCTAAGGGAATCTTAAAGGATGTTTTTGTGAAAGTTGAAAATTTCATTTACCCATCTGACATCATTTCCATTGATAATCATCCAAGCTCCGGTCCTAGGGAGAAAACCCCAATCATCCTTGGTCGTCCCTTCCTTGCGACAATCAACCCTATTATTTGAGTCCAAAATGGGAACATTACAATTTCCTTCGGGAACATGAGTCTATAATTTAACATCTATAATGAAAACTCTAAAATTAGGGATGATGAAGATATCCATGAGGTTAATTGGATTGGTAGTGTTGATAGTGAACTTGATTAACATCAAGGAATTACTTAAGGATGTTTAAGTCAAAAAGGGATTGATTTTATTTGTTTGAATGAGGAAAATGTTTCTCCTGGGCTTGAATATCTTTCAGATATCTCTTTTTATTATTTTATAGAATCACCAATCAAAAATACCATGGGTGAAATAAATAACATTGAGTCCATTCCCATTCATTACACTACTCTGGAAAATTTAGTGGATGAAAATTATATTCACAAGGTACCAATTCTGTCAATAAATCTGAACAAAGAAACTGATTTCAATGAAAAGTCTCATCCTTTATTGGAAATTTATAACCAGTTTGATCTCGAATTTAAGGTCTTACCTTCATCTCTCAAGTATGTGTTCTTTGGGGAAAACTGATCCTTTCTTATTTTCATTTATTCCTCTCTTGAATCCAATCAAGAGATGATGCTTTTGGATGTCCTAAAAACCATAAGAAAGAAACTGGATGGACCCTTTCTGATATTCCTAGTATTATCCCACTCATTAGAACTCATATGTTTATTCTTGAATCTGAATCCAAACCATGTCGTCAACCTTAGCGGAGAACCAATACTAATCTTATGGATGTGGTAAAGAAATAACTTTTTATGTTATTGAAAGCGGTTATGATCTACCCCATAGCTGAGAGTGAGTGGGTGAGACCAATTCAAGTTGTCCCAAAGAATGCTGGAATTACTGGGATCTCCAATGAGTATGGTGACCTTCTCCCTACAAGGATTCGTAGTGGATGGAGAGTCTGTATTGACTATAGTAAGATCTACTCTTGTACTATGAAATACCATTTCCCCTTTCCCTTCATTGATCAAGTCCTCGAGCGAGTGGTGAGTCATAAATTCTATTACTTCATTGATGGTTTCTCATGGTATAACCAAATCGAGGTCTCCTTAGAGAATTAGGTAAAAACAACCTTCCCTTGTTCATTTTCCACTTTTTCCTTCAAATGAATACCCTTTGGGTTATGTAATTCCCCTAGTACATTCCAACGATGCATTATGGGAATCTTCTCTGACATGGTGGGGGATTGTTTAGAGGCCTTCACAGATGAATTCTCTATCTTTGGGGGTACTTTTGAGGGATGATTTATAAATGTTGAAAGGGTTTTGTCAATATATAGGGATAAGAATCTCATCCTAAATTGGAAAAAATGACATTTCATGGTAAAGGACTTGTTCTAGGACATCTGGTATCTGGTAGAGGGATTGAAGTTGATAAATCTAAGTTCGACATCATTCGTCACTTTCTCTCTCCTAAAACTGTTAAGGAACTTCTGTCCTTTTAGGACATGCAAGATTCTATGGAAGGTTCATTAGGAATTTTCGCTCAATTTCTCAACTAATTTGTGATATTTTAGTGAAAGATGATCCATTTTTATGGATAGAAAGCTGTGAGAAATCATTATCTACACTCAAGTAATCTCTTATCTCTCCAACTATCATGCAATCTGAAAATTAGAAACTTTTTTTAAAATCATGTGTGATGTGAGTGACTTCGTTGTAGGAGCATTATTAGGAGAATAGTGTGAGAAAAATACATGTGACATTGAATATGTAAGAAAAAAAATTAAATGATGCACAAATAAACAACACCACCACTGAGAAAGAGTTTCTTGCTATTGATTATGAATTAGAGAAATTCAGGCCCTATCTCTTAGGATCACCTATCATTATCTTCACTGACCATTCATTACTGAAATACCTTTTCCAAAAATAGGATACCAAGGCTAGATTGATCAGGTGGGTCATTCTTCTTCAAGAGTTTGATTTTACCATTAGGGATAAAAAGGGTGTTGAAAATGTTGTAGTTGATCACCTCTCTAGGATGGAATTCAAAGACAACTCACATCAACTTTCTGTGTCTAATTCATTTCCTGATGGGAACCTCCATTATATAAAATATTTCCCATCATATGCTAACATAGAAAACCACTTGGTTATGGGTGACATTCCAAAATTTATCAGGACTCAAGATAGATGGAAATTACTCTCTAATTTCATGAAATATGTGTTTGATGATCTATACCTCTATAATTTATACCCTAACCAAGTCATTAAGAGTTGTGTCTTAGAATCTGATCAAGAGTCCATTCTTAAATTTTGTCATGAAGAGGCATGTGGAGGCCACTTTTCCAAAAATAAAACCACTAAAAAGGTCCTCCAAATTGGTTTCTACTAGCCTAACCTCACTAAGTATTCCTTCTAATTTTGAAAAAGATTCCCTCTGTGTCAACAATTACGATCCACTACCAAAAGGAATCAGATGTCCCTCACTCTCATTCTGGTCATTGAAATCTTTTATTGTTGGGGAATTGATTTTCAAAGACCCTTCCCAAACTCTAGGAGATACCGCTACATTATCTTAGCTATTTATTATGTCTTAAAATGGGTTGAGGTCATTCCCACCATGTCCAACAACCATCATATTGGGATCCAATTTCTGAAAGAGCACATATTTTCTCGATTTGAAATTCCTAGGGATATAATAAGTGATCGAGGAACCCATTTTCGCAACCTCCCATTCTCATAACTCATGGAAAAGTATGAAATTTCTTACAAAGTGTCCACTGTATACCACCCATAGACCAATGGTTAAGCTGAGTTAGCCAATCAAGAAATCAAACAAATTCTTGAGAAAATGGTTAATCTATCTAGGAATGATTGGTTGAGCAAACTCTTATATTATCTTTGGGAATATAGAATTGCATATAAAATCATTTTAAGAATGTCCCCATATAGGTTGGTTTATGTAAAAGCATTCCATTTGCTAGTGGAGATTGAACATAAGGATTTTTTGGAAAATTAAGAAAATGAATTATGACCTCTCATTGGCCGGAACAAGAAGGAAATTATATCTTAATGAACTTGAGGAACTTAGGATGGAGGCTTATAAAAATTCAAGGATAAATAAAGCTAGAGTTCAAGCCTACCAATCCAGGAATATCAATGTCAAACATTTTGAACCGTGAAAATTTGTGCTCTTGTATAGTTCAAAACATCATTTACACCAAGGAATGTTATGTTCTATATGGTCAGGTCCTTTCATAGTTCATCATGTGTACCCCAATGGTGTAGTAGAGATTCAGGATCCCACAAGTGGTCATATTTTCCAGTTCATTGGTCATAGGTTAAAACCATTCATTGAATCATTCAATAAACGGGTAATAGAGATTGAGTTAACTAAGACAAACTATGAACCAAGGAAAAAATGATAGATTTAGGATCTATGTTGGGCTAATGACGTTAAACAAAATCATTTCATTGGAGGCAACCTATGGTTTTCATGTTTCAAATATTTTTTAATCATACTTATTTTTCAAATATGATTACTAAATCATTTTGATATTTAAAAAAATATAAAAAATAGATTATTGACCTGTTCTTTTATTATGAGTATGGATGGATATGAAAGAGGAGCGCCATATTCATCTATGCTATGTGGTGAGATACTTGAGTAGTACCTTGCCATGAAATTTAAAAATAAGACAATATATCATTAGTTCTTTTTATTTTTATGTGTTTGAAGGTTAAAATAAGAATAAAAAAAATATTTAAAAAAATTAAAGGACACATCATAGGTCATGGGGAAAACCCCATCACAATCGGTGAAGCCATGGGGACTCGAACCTGGGACCGAAAGGAGACTGAGGAATGCACTTTGCACTGACCTACACTTTATAGTGCTCCCTTATTCTATAGTTTTTTATATACTTATATTTAAATTTTTTTATTACATAAATATATATATATATATATATATTTGTTTTCTTTGTTTGATTTTTTTTTCCTTTTTCCATTATAGAACTCTATATGTGACATGGATATCAAAGGACTAAACTGGAGCAGCACAAAACTCAACTTCAACCCATAGGTGACTTTGTTCCTTGTTTATTATTTCAAGTTCCTTTTGGAACTCCTCTCCTCTACCACTAACCCCTTCTAAATTGTATTTTCTTTAAAATTGGGGATAGTTTTATTCTAATTTGGGGTGTGAAAAGAAAAAAATTAATTCATTTTGTGTGAATAAAAAAGTGTGGAAGGAAATATTTCTTTAACCTTGAACATGATAATACATATTGCATGATTTGAAACTGAATATCAAATAATTTACCACGCCCTGATTCTGATTTTAATCCATGTATAATTTCATGAGCATATATTTTTGAAATTGTGGTTGTCTAATGTTAAATTTCATTGTTAATATTTTCATCCAATTAAAAAAAGACCACAACGGACGTACTTTGGATAGTGGGGTATTAGTTTGAGTTCATGGGGTCCCATAAATAAATATCATAGGTTTAGTGATTATTTTAGTTTAAATGTCTGTATTCAATAAAATAATAATAATAAATAATACAATAAATTGTGCGTAGAGCAATGAAATTACATAATGTGTAGCTTTCGGAACTTGGGGATCGTGACTCCGTAGTTTTCTAGCCTGGAGTGAGTAATTTCATCTCTATTTGTAGTAATTTGACTTTGTTTTTGAATGAGTTAACTTGAGATGATTCCCTAGTATGTGGGATTTACTTTGTACCCTAAGGTCATTGAGCCTGGGAGTCATCGGCAATGTCTCGCTACATGGGTTAACTCTATTGAGTGAAATTTCAATTACCATGGAAAAATTGAAAAAAAAACAAATACTCATCTTAATATTGAAATGTGATTCCACCTAATGCTTCTATCATTTCCCTATTGAATTAATATGAACCCCCGTGTCTATTGTCATACACAACACATCCTCATGCTTAATTGATAATGGATGAAATATGGCAATTAATTTGAACAAAGAAATGGGATTGAGATTGGGATCTACTTATGAAACTATGTTGTATTAAAATATTTTTATGGGTTTCATAGTTGTTTGGTATAAGGGTTTTTGGTCATCATTGTGTATTAAAATGTTTTTGTAAAAGGCAATTTGAATTACATATTTTTGAGATACATTTTTCTTGGGACTAGAAAAACTCAAGTTGGGGGGTGTGATTAGAAACTAAAATAGGATAATATTCATTGTCAATATTTATATTATTAATGAGATTAATTATTCATAAACACCATTTTAGTGAATTTTAAACATTGAACATTATTTCACATTATGATTGTAATTCTCTGTTAAAGTTCACTATTAGTTGGTACATATTTAAAAACATCCTAAAATAGAAAATGGTATTGATTTTATTTTCATATTTTATTTTCAGGTATACCATGCTATAAGAAAAAATTCATGTTTTTGGAGCACTAGAATATTCACATTAGAAGACCACCAAAGTTGTTCTAATTCATCTTATTTTCTTTATAAAATATTTTCTTCTACTCTTTTTATGTTGTTATTCATATCATGTTGATACCATTGGCTAATTGGGATAATTTATTCACACCAAACCTTGTGAAATTATCACACAACAGTGGAGTGATCATTATTTCATTGTTTTATTTTTACTTTTCCATTTCCTCCCTCATTAGTCTACTTCCCGCTTCCATTGAAAACATGGAATCAATGGAGGGATAAATCTTTTATGGGTTGATCCAATGGAGTAGCAAGGGGATGTATTGGATGTCATTTATCTCCCCATTAATGTCTAATCACTTCTTTTAAATGATATTTTTTTCTGATTTTAAAACATCTTCGTCCTTGTTGAATTTTAAGGCCACATAATTCAAGTGCTAATACGAACCTTTACCTTGGAGTGCTTATTAATTTGATCCTCCAAGTGTATATGTGATTAGTATTATGGTTTTTTGGTATTAAACTAGTAAGTGGTGAAGTTGTTTGATCTTCTTTAATAAACACATGTCAAATATAAGAAATTGAAACCTTTAAAAAATAATTGCATCCAATCCACCCCAAGGGATAACCTAGGATCAACTAATTCTATTAAATAGATTTCACTTAAGACTCTTAAGGTTCAATTATACCCATATAAAATGAATAGAAATTTGGCCACTTTTTTTCCAAAAATAGTCCATAGAATGTACGTGTCTATAGGTTTTTTCTATGGTCTCTTAGGATTCGACAACCCAAGCTGAACTACAAGCGACCGCTTAACCCTAAAATCTTGGTTAAATTTTGGTGAGACCATCACCTCTAAGTAAATTAATTAAAATTATGTTTAGTGAAAATTACCCTTAACAATCACTAAAAATAACCTCCCCTAATATATTTATTGGTGGTTAGTTTCATGTAATCTATTTTTTTAGATTTGTTTTGAAGAACTGCATCTAAATAAAACCAAAACCACTAATAAATCCTCCAAAATGACACATACCAAAACCACAGTGAAATTAAATGAACTGACTCTAAATGAATAGAAAACATGGAATGAGAAATTGTTTTTATAATAAGAAATATATTATTATGTAGTGGTTTAAACTATCACATGTTCAAGAAAAAAACTAATGTTAATACCCGATTGTTTTTTAGTGTATGTGCATCAAAAGAAATAATGAATCAATAATCACAATAAGCATGGAAAGTTAAATAACTGAACACACGTCACATTTAAATAAATTGAATATAATGTTAATATAAGGAATAATCAATATGAATGGGTAAATAACTGAAAACATGTGAAATTTAATCAATAAACTAGGAATGAAATGCATCCATAGATAATATCATATCAAAAATATCTAGATAATAATAATAACATAACTTTCAATGAAGGAAATTCTATATTATTGGATGTAAACTGTTAAGAACATGATACATATATCATCAAGACCATTTATGATATGGTTTAAAACTTTTTTGAACAAAATAATCTAGTTTTCCCTTCTATACTTCTATGGTCAAGACCATCCACAAGATATTTTAAAAATATTGGGTACAACCTCATTGGGTTTGGAAAAATTATTTGTCTCATGAGACCCATTGATCAATTGAGGAGATATCTATAACTAGGCCCCATCCATTTCTAAATATCCAAATCATTATTCATATATCTAATAATCAATTTAATTTATGAACATTATATATTATCTTCAAATATCAATATTAATTAATGGATACATTTTTATCAATATTTCCCAAATTAATCAAATAACATTAAAAGTAAACAATATATGTATAAATGGTATATGGTTTAGGAAATAATCATATCCATCATAATATAATATGGATATTTATCAAAAATTTAATTTACAATGAAAAATTATTACATGGAAGTGATTATTTAAATAGAAAGTTACCAATCACAAAATAAAGTGATATTGTGCAATAACTTTTAAAACTTGCTAGTTTTCATGTAAAATTAACTTGGATGAAATGATTTAAAGTGAAGATTAAAATTCCTGAAAGTATGAACAAATCTTGATATTACATGTCAAATTGGAAATATATACATACCATAAAATTGAATTGGTTAATAAGAACAAATGTGTCTCCACAAAATGTAAATTGACAAAAAAATTCTTACCTCACACTTCATTTTTATTGAACATTCTTTAACCTCCTCTTCTTCGAGTAACCTTTTTAGTTTTCATCAAAGGCCTTACAAGGATGGATTTCTTCCTAAAATAATTCTTATAGGATAAGAGGATGTAATTTTGTAAGGTATTATAGGCATGTTTTTCTTGATCTAAATGCCTTGAGAAGTGTAAATAAGTTTGGGGAGTTAGTTTCATTTTATAATTGAGGAAGAGTGGAATTTTTTTAAATACCCAAAAGTAATCAATAATGGTACATCAATATCATGTAATTTTGCTAAAAAATTAATAAATAATATTTTGGAGGTATGATATTGTCGTTAAACACCTCTAACACAAGAAAGAAACACACTTTTAAACATTTCCTTCCTTAGCCTTTAAATTTACTCACTTTTTACTACATTAATTTCCACTACATTAAACCTAGGAAACTAAATCTTTAACACTAAAATAAATTGTGTATTATTATATAACTTAGAAAAAATGATTATAAATTTGAAATCTATTTTATATAATAAAAATACTATTTGTTTCAAAAATTAATTTTACCACAAACACATGTAATATGAAAATACATCATTTAACCTTTACTATGTTAATATAATTTTTACTTTTTAGGGTTCAATATAGTCATTATAAAAAAACATGGTCCATAAATGAAAAATAGTTCATATTTATTAAAATTTAAAAATAACTTGGATGAATATAAGTTTTTTTTAATTTTAAATCATTTAATAAAAAATTATTTTTTATAAAATGATGTTAATGTAAATTTTAAACTTTTTCATTTAATTTTATTTCAAAAAATATAAATATAGTGAAAGAATTAGAATATATTATTTTAAAACCTTTATAATATGATATTTTTATCTAAAATTAATGGAGCATAATAATTCATTTAATTTTATTTACATTAGATATTTTTATTTTCATATATTTTATTTTCCTATTAAGTAAATAATTATTGAATTAGTGTTTCTTAAGCATTTAAGGTAATTATTTCATTTATAAATGATAAAAAATAAAAAATCATAATAGAAAACTCATTTATATTTAAAACTAATATTTATAACAAAAAATATGTTGTTTTTTACCATCCCTAAAGCTTTATATAGATTAAAAGCAAGGAATTTTCTTTTTCTTTGTATTTTTCATAACTTAACTTATTATATAGTTCACTTTCATAGAAAATTCTCCCAAAAAACTCATAAAAATATATAATAAGGTTATTATAGCCTAAATATATCTATAAAATGTGTTTTCATACAAATTTATAGGTTATTTTAACTCTTATCTTCTAGGTTTAACCCCCTAGTAAAGCCATTTTACCTTAATCACAGTAATTAATTTTTACTATTTTCACTATTCATTTTAATAGAAAAAAAGTGTACAATATTAGACATTATAAATAACGATTATTGAACATATTTAATCCATTTTTTCAAATTAAATTCACATAAGTGTAAAATTATACTTTAAAATTAATCTCACCGATAAGATGAGAAATATTATTTTTAAAGATGAAATATTCAAAAGTTTATAAAATATTTATATCAAAAATCAGAAAGAAATTTACTAAAATTACCTAAATTAGATTAATATATAACAAAATTATCTAATTTTACTTTTAAAATAACTAAAAATATAATTTAACATTATGAATAATTTAAACTAAAAGCCAATTTTCAATTGAAATTTAGTATTTTCCACTATTCATCAAAAAATGAAACATTTCATAAAAAACCCAAACATTAACCTTATGATAATTTTTATATTATGGTTTAAGAAATTAATATTATTTTTTAGAATAAAATATCCTAAATTTTTAAATTTTTAATTTTAAGTTATGTGTATGAAGTACGACTAAACCAACTTTTTGAAAATATTGGTTTTCAAGTAAATTTAGTTTACTTTCAAATGATTATTATTTTATTTATAATAAATATATAATCATAATATTGTTATTTTAGTTAGTATTATTCATACATATCATCTTAACAACTATTTTATAATGGTCATGTCTAAATAATATTTTAATAGAGTATTTTCATTTAAACCCGGTGTTATGTGAATCATAAGTTGTCAAGAAAATTAAATTCATTCTAAAAGAAATATATTGTAAAGTGTAGGCATAAAATTTTATTCTAATCTTGCTGTTTCATATCATACATGAAATCAAATACAATGTTATTATTTTATAATTCTAGGGTATTACATTCTCCCCACCTTAAATAAATTGTTCCCTCACAATTTAAAATTTTTCTCAGTAATCGAGGGTTTAGAAATTGGAAATACCATTGTTGAAAAATCCAAATAACAAAAAGAATTTAAAATATCCTATTAATAAGAGATAAGTGGAAGTAAAAAATTTTATATGGAATAAAAGGTACTAGTATTAAAAATAGTAGAACAAATGTGGGAAGTGAAAACATGTACATATAACATAAAACCAACACCCAAGTAGTGATGGTGAGTGATAAAGAACATGGTTATGAGGAAGTTAATAAACATAAAGACATATACTGGAGGTTTTAAAAGGTCATTAATATTATTAAAAATGATCATAATAGGACATCATTTTTATTCAAAAATCCATTTTACTAAAGTTGAATAATTTATTCACTCTCTATGAATATGAGGAAATATACTAACTTGATATATTTTTACTTAATATGAATAATTTCAATATTTTTTTGGGCTTAAATCAATATACACTCCTTCACATACTATAAGAAATGAATATCATGAAACTATGTTTTCATGAATGAACTAATAAAATTCACTTTTAATGGATTATATGATCTATAATAGAATGATAAGTCGTTTATTTGATCTCTGGTTATTGTTATAAAACATGGTTTGTACAAGTTATCTAATATGCATAAATATTCATATGGTGAAGTGTTGCATTAATATATAAAATCTCATCATAAGTTCTACTTAAAAAGTTTCATAAATGGTTAACCTTATGACCCTTATGAAATATTATGATCCACAATTTTAGGAATAAGGTCACTAAATTTACAAAATGAAATTATCATTAATTCCCTAAACAATATGAAGTAGCTCCTAATCTTCACATACCAAACATCTGAATACCTTCATCAGGTATTCTCTTAAAACATAGTAATAACCTAAATTATAATAAAACATTATTTAAAACATGAATGCTTCCTTATTCCTTAAATAAAATAGATATTTTTTTATATATTCATTGAATCAAAAAATTTTGTCAAATCCATCAATTAGAGAATAAAACAATTTTTAAAAAAAACATTAAATAGTTCCATGGTAATTAGAACTGTCCAATTTACTTTATCCAAATAAATCATCTCATTATCCTAATATCATTGTATCAACATTAGTAACATTTTAAAGGTTATCTTTCCCTCAATCAAGTGGTTTCCAAAAATTTCAACATTCCACTTACTCACATTTCTTGGTAATATTCAACACAAGATCTTAAATCCTTTGTGAATGAGAAATACTATACAGTAATTATAAATTTTATAATTCTTATAACTATAATATCCTCAATAAAATATATTTAAAACATATTTTCATGATCCATATACTCAATTACATTAATCATTCCACTTCATTTGTATCAATAGAATATTCTTGACCTTGATCCCTTCATTTATTCGAAGGTATATTCCCTTGATGCCTAGGAAATTAATTTTTATTATTCCCCATCTCCTTATATTTAATGCATTAAACATTGTAAAATTATTTCTTTCCCTTACAACATGATCATGGTGTCCTTTATCTCCTTCATTATAGAGAACTCCCATTCCCTTCAAGCAAGTACAAAGGTATTTCTTTCAACACTTATCACATTTAGGAAAATCATGTTTTCCCTTCTTCCTATTACCTATTTTTTTCTATTTTGTCCTCTTCTTATATTTATTCCCCTTGAAAACATATTTCTTGGATAATAATTTATCCATATTGATATCACATAAAATCATTTCATCGTATAAAGAAATAAATTTAGACACTAGTTCCCTTCATAGACATGGATTAAGATCATCAAATTTATGGTCAATCTCGCACACCATGATGAATATGTAATTTTTAGCATACATAGATAACCTTGTAAAGGTAACTTCATACTTCAAAAAACATTATTATTCATTTTCATTTAAGTTAAATAACATTATCTTTGTCATAATTTGTTTCCCATGATAGAAATATTTATCATAGAATACATCCTTAAAAGCTTTCCATTTCATGATTTCTATTTCCTCTACTCCCTTGTATTATGGATCAACAACCACCAGTAATATGCCCCATGTTTTAAACAATACCAACAAGGTTAAAATTTTCCTTTTAACCACATACTAATTCCATTAATATCTTTTCTAGATAATAAATACATTTTATAGCTACCATTGGATTTGTAGTCCCACAAAATGATGCGGGGTTCTGTCACATAAAATGATCCAACATTCGATAATCTCATTGTGGAATAGTTTTATCTATTCGAGAAAGGTTATTTTTTATAACTTTATTAAGATTATATAATATATTCATAATTTTCACAACTTAATACCTTCTGTATTGACTTCTTAGTAGAGAAATCTCTATATTACCCATAATTATTAATATCATTCATCCTCTAAGGTGTCATTTATAAACAATGTAATATACTAGATTATCCCGTAAAATTATGAATTTTAAATCATAATATATAATTCAGAATATGTTGTAACACTTAGAATAAATTAAAATTTATGTAATATTAATATTATAATCATAAACATGATTTCTTTAAGGATATCTTTATTTTAAAATAATTTATAATGGTTTGTAAATAAAATTTGAATTTTCCTAAGCATATCACCATGTAATTTCAAACAAGGTGCGATGTAAAGACTATTGTTGGTACCTTTGTAATGATCGGGTCAAGCACAATGTTCCCTTTTCATAGTTATTACCTCTAGGTATATTGGTGCCTGAACCAAATCCACTTATTGTATCAAAACATGGATTTATTTATAAGGAAAACACATAATCTCTTCCATATCAAAAATTTTGGATGTTCTTCTATAATTATCCTCAAATTATATCATAGGGTTATGTTCCCTAATTAGTATTCTCCTTAAACATGTTCATAAGGTTTCTAATAAACTTCCACTAATACCAATTTTAACAATAATGACCCTAGTAACCCAAATCCAATGCCTTTATTTATTACATTTTCATAGATATAAGGAATAAAATCCTAAAAGAATGATCTGTTTATCAGTTTTGATGAACCAGATACATAAATCATACCCATTTTAAATAGTTAATAGAAAATAAAACATAATATATAAAAAAAGAAAATTAATTGCATAATTCAAAACTATTTAAAATATTTATTCGTTATATAATGGGGAAATTAAACAAGTAAGGGTGAGATCAATTGACCAGTAAGGGTTAAGTATGGAGAAAGATAGCATAAACCAATAAACATAATTAAAATGGAAAAGTAAATAAATTAACATTAATTTCATTTAAATAACATGACTATCATAGTAAGATAAAGAAAAATAAATATGGAAAGATAAATAACAAAAACCCTTAACATTTAATCCAGAAACCGGTAATTAAATATTATCTATTGATAATATGATAGAGAAAATATCATGTATAATAATAATAATTGAATTTTAAATGAAAGAAATGCTTAATTATTGGGCGTCTTGTCTCCAGAATATTGTACATCTACCTTCTAGACCTTTCACAATATATTTCAAAACCATTGGGTAAAAAACGATCTGGTTTGTCCAACTATACATCTATTATCAAGAAATTTCATAAGACAATTTTAAACTACCAGGTACAATCTTATAGGACTTGGTCCACTGATTTTCCAATGAGACATGTAGATGCATTGAGGGTCTATCGATAACTAGGGACCACCTATGTTGACATGTCCAAATCATTCCTCATATATCAAATAATTTATTTAATTTATAAACAATATTCCTTATCATCAAATATCTCTACAGAGTAAAGGATACAGATTTATCAATATATCTCGAGTAGATCAAATAACTTTCAAAGTAAACACCATATGTAAAAATGGTGTATGATTTAGGAAATAATTGTATACATCATGATAGAATTTATAAATTTAAGATAAATGTAATGTAAAATGAAAAATTATTAAAATAAATTGATTTTTATAGAGTTAATAATCACAAAATAAAGTGAGATTGTACAATAACTTTTATTTCTTGACTATTTTTAGTCAAATTCCTTTAGATGAAATAATTCAAATTAAAACATAAATTAACATGATGTATAAATGAATCATGACTTTACATGTCAAATGGTATGTATACAAACTATATAAAATTTAATTGGTTTATAATAAAATAAAAATCTCAATGGAATTTAAATTGAAACAAAATCTCATACCTCATGCTTTCTTTGGATTGAACATTCTTTAACCACCACTTCTTTGAGTAAACTCCTTAGGTTTGCACCAAAATCCTTCCTATATTGGATTTACTCCCAAAATAAGTCTACTTGGATTAAGGTAGGTAATTTTGGAAGGGATTTAAATAGATTTTGTTCAATCCAAATGGGATTAAATTTTTGAATAAGTGAGGGGAGTGAGTTCCATTTTATTATTGACGAGTGGAATTTTTTGTAAATACATAAAAAGTATTCAAAAATGGGAGGTCAATATCACCTAATGTGGATCAAAAATTGATAAATAATAGATTTTATGGATGATAAGTTCAAGAAATAACTCTAATACTAATAAAAACACATGATTTTAACATGTCATTCCTTATCCTCTATGTTTACTCCCTTTTGACCACTTCAGTTCCCACCATGGTAAACTTAGGTAATTAATTATTTAAACCTAAAATAAAATACTTATTATTATATAATTTGTAAATACATATTATAAATATTAAATCCAATTTATATAATAAAAATCAAGTGTGTTTTTTAAAATTAATATTTACACAAGTGCATGTAACGAGCAAAAAAACTACTTTAACCTTAACTGCGCTAAATGATTTTTTACTATTTAGGGGTAAATATAGTCATTATAAAATAAAAATTGGAACATTAATGGACCCTATTTTATACTAATTAATTTTTAAAAATAACTTTGAATAATATCGTATTTCATGTAATTTTAAATCATTTAATAAAATATCATTTATTATAAAATAGGATTCATGTCATTTTAATATTATTCATTTAATATGAATTTAAAAAATACCAATACAATAAAAACATTAGAATATATTATGTTCAAACTTGTTTAACTTTATAATTTTATATAAAAAATAACATAACATAGTAATTCATTCAATTTAATTTACTTTTAATATTTTTAGTATCGTTTATTTTGTTTTTATATTTACTAAATAATTACTAAGTTAGTAATTCTTAAGTATTTAATGTAATTATTTCATCTTTAAAAAAATTAAAATAAATTTTCAAGATTAAATAAATAATTTTATTTATAAATAATATTTATAACTAAATATTGGTTGTTTCTCTCCTTATCCCAAAGCTTTATATATATTAAAATCAAGAAATATTCCTTTTTTGACTTTTTCTTTTCTATATTATTATATAGTTCACTTTTATGGAAAAGTTCCCCAAAAAACTCATAAATATTTATCCTAAGGTGATAATGTTAAAATAATGGACATCTAAAGCGTTTTTGACAAATTTATAGGACATTTTAACACTTATCATTAGGGTTTAACCCCATAGTAACTCCATTTTTACTTTAACTGTGGTAATTAATTTTTATTGTTTTCACTATCAATTTTGGTCAACGATTCAGATAAAATTATTATAAATTATATATTATGATTATTCCGAATATTTAATACATTTTTATAAATTTAATTCACATAATTTGAAAATTTTAATTTCAAATTAATCTCACAGATGCGATGAGAAAGCGGGTTTTTAAAGAGAAAATGTCCAAATGTTTATAATGTAATTATATCAAAACTAAAAATGAAAAATATTCCAATGAAATAAAATGGTTTAATTGATAAAATATTTATTTAATTTTACTTTAAATATAATAAAAAAATTAATTCAACATTATAAATAATTTAATTGGAAATTCATTTTTCAATTAAAATTTGGAATTTTTCACTATTCATCAAAAATTGAATCATTTTAGAAAAATACAAAAAAATCACCCAAATATAATTTTGATACTCTTATTTAGAAAATAAAGTTTATTTTTTTAAAAAAAATTCTAAAATTGGTAAACATTAATTTATTTATGTGTGTAAAGTGTGACTAAACAACTTTTTAGAAAAATACTATTTTTTTAAAAAAAAAAATCTTATACTTTAAAATGATTATTATTTTATATATAGTGAAAATATAAACATAATATTAATATTTTAGTTATTACTATAAATATTCTCCCAATAATAAAATATTCTATAATGTTAAATTTTAAATAATATTTTAATATAGTATTTTCCTTTAAACCAAATCTTATGAGCATCGCAATCTATCAACAAATTTTATTTTATTCTAAAAGACATATATTATAAAGTCTTAGGGTGTTAAATTTTAATATAATATTTTTTTTCATGTTATACACACTATCAAATAAAATTTTCTTATTTTATAATTTTGGGGTATTATAGGTAATAACTCTGATAGAAGGAACATTGAGCTAGACTTGATAGTCACCTAGTGCAGGACAATGGGTTTTACTATACACATTGTTTGACACTCTTAGAGGATATACTTTGGAAATACACATAATCTTCATAAACCATCATGAATATTTTAAATAGATTATGATATTTTATAACCTAGTTTAAGCCTAAGGTTTCATAGATTTAAAAGTAGGTTTCTTGATTTAGACATCCTATAAGTGACATTTCATGATTATGTGCTTTTCCACTATAATTAGTGTTTCTCACACTATTATTTTTGGTTTTAGTCAATGGAGGTAACCCGAAGTAACTAGGTTAACATTGAATATGATGTAAATTTCTCTGATGAGTAGCTAAATGGAATGATGACTTGAGTTAGGGATGTTTTGATTATGCTTAATCAACTATCACAAAACATGATTAATAAAATTCGCCTTAATGAACTATCATACTCACCAAACAATATAATGATAGAGTTCCCTAAGAATTTGGGTATTGGATAATGTGGAGAAAATAATATTCACTTTCCTATATGTGATGAATGTGGGAGGAGTCACTCTAGGTAAAGTCTTAAAGAAATAAGAATATGTTTTATGTGTTGAGAATAAGGGAATAAAGTATGGAATTGATGAGGTAAAATTAAGTGGTTATTTAATGTAATGTATGGGAATATATTTATACTTAATGTATTATAAATGGATCAATAATTTAAATTTGTAAAGTATGGGCATTATGAAAAATGATTTTCTAAGGGGAAATCTCATAAAGAGAATCAGCATGGATTTATGAGTAATGGTTTTTTCATTAACAATCAAGAGACTGTGAATGACATATAAAAGGAAGAAGTGTACATGAATAATATGATGAAGACTAATTAATGGTTTAAGATTTAATTATTATTATTTAATATTTTCAGTATTATAATTCAAGAATTATAAAATATGTAATAATTCTTCTGTATAAATTGTTTTGTTAATGATTTTTCTAAATATGTTTAATGGTGATGATGACCTAGAAATGTGATTTAATGGTAAGGTTATATTCATGGAAAACAAATGATTAAGGTAAATATAACCCTTAATATGATCTTAATTTAGATATAATTATTTTTTGATAATGATATTATTTATATGGATATTAAAATTTGGATAGTATTGATTACCTCATAACCGATAAAGGATTTGTTGACATAGCAGTTTATTTATCATTAGTGGATTTTACAACATTATTATATCTATATAATATGTTCAATAATATATGTTTTTATTAGAGTAATTAGGATGAATGCATGCTTTAATTGAGTTTTTATGGAGGTTCCAGTTATTACTATGATTTTGGAGAATATATGACCAAGGTATTGAAATATTTGGCATGTGAAAATTCAGAAATGGTTAATGATATTTGGAATATTAATGTGGATTTTGGGAAATTTTGTGAAAATATTAGATTAATTTTGAATTTTGGAAGCGTTATAAGGTTACCCATTTTTTTAATGGTTTAATTTGAACATTAGATTATGTTTTATAGATTAACATATTACTCAACCATTTGAATATTTAAAAATATTGGACAACGAGTGCTACCCTTTTTTTAAACTAGAGGTATAAATAATGAGTTGTCATTATATTATGGATCTTGTGATTCATTAGTTCTTCATGCATAAAAAAATTTCTATCTTCATTTTCTTGAGTAAGACATAAATTGAAAATTGATATAAGAAAAAACAAAGGATATAATTTTTCTTTTGGTAAAAAGGAAATATTAGCCCTAGGTATATCGGTCCATTAAAAATTATTCATCATATCGGGATGGTAGCCTATAAATTGAAGCATCCATCGAACCTCTCTCAATTTAAAGATGTGTTCTATGTATCTCTAATAAGAAATTAAATATCTAATACATCACATGTACAGGACTCAATGGTTATACCACTGGAGAATTATAATCTTAATGAGGAACAACAGGAAGAGATTTTAGATCTAATAGAGAAGGTTATATGAACCAAAGACCGCTTATCCAAACTACGTTTTTTGGGAAGTACAATATTAAGAAAGATACAAGATAAATTGAGGATTTAATGACGTAGATGTATTCTCATTTTTTGGTATTAAAGTGATGAATTTGTCTGGGAAAATTCATTTTAATGGGAGAAGATTGTGACACACCTAGATTTTGGGAAATATTTTGTTTCAAATAAATTTAACATTTTTTGATATTTTGTGTTACATTAAATAATGAGTTTTTATTGGGTTACACACAACACTGAGTGTAACTTTTGATAAATGTTATGTCAAGTTTAAAAAAAATATAAAATACTATTAAAATATTATAATTTAACATGATTGTTATCACCTCGCCATTGGAATGGTAGAGATAAATTATATTAACTAAATTATGAAAATATGTTCTCTACAAATGTATAGAAAATGAACATTTTGGTGACCCATTAATTCTAAATAAAAACAAAACCTATCTAAAATTGAAGGAATTCATTTTTTTTAAAAACTATTTTTACGCAAAAAAAACATGTTAACTTAATAAATTTAATGAATCACATTTTGTAAAATATTTTTATAAAATTTATATATTATAAAATCAATAAAATTTTTTATATTCAAATTTTTTTTAGGAAATAGAAAATAATAAATCCAATTTTACACATAATCTTGTATTTTCTAAATAATAGTGTTGTGGATTTTGGTGAAAATATTTAAAAAATAAATATTACCAATTTTAGAAAAAAAATCAAAAAAATAATATTAATTTTTTAAATTGGAATATAAAAATTATCTTATGGTAATTTTATTTGATTTTCCTGAAAACTTGAATTTTTGAGGAATATTTAATAATACAGAATTTTCATTAAAAGTTTTTTTTTGTTTAAAAATATTAATAAAGATAGATGGTTTTTTAAATAATTTTTAAAGTAAAATTAGATAAGTTATATATATATTAATTTAATGTAGTTTATTTGATTCGTTTTTATATTGATTTTTTATATAAAAACATTAAACTCTTTCGAACATTTTCACTTTGATTACCCGCTTTATCATCGCGTCTGCAGGATTGATTTAATATTTAATTTTTACACATATGGGAATGGAATTTTAAACAATGGATTTTATATTTATATTTTTAATAATTTATATTATCAAATTATTTCAAATTATTTTTTCAAAAAATATAATAGTTAAAAAATTAATAATTATTTAGTGTGGTTAAGGTAAAAACAAATTTACCAGGGGGTTAAACTAAAATGATAAGGCTAAAAATTACCAAAAAAACATTTTAAAGCACCCATTTTTTCAAAATATTTAGATATTATCTCTTCTGTATTCTATAATGTCCCTTTTTGTATCCTTTTGGTATGTGAAAAATGTGGGTACCCATTTTCTTTCATAAAATCACAAGTGTGTCACTCACCTCAGTTATAAAAGGCCACCCACCCTCCTCTTTTATTTACACCTTAAACAATTCTTCCAATACCTGCCAAAATAACTTAATAACATCACTCATATAATCTTATAATACATAATTTGGGCACAAATACAACCTTGGAAGGATTTTGGTGCAAATCTAAGTAGGATACCTGAAGAATAGAGAACGTTCTTTAACTGGTGTTTTTATTTTATTTCTTCCACAACATCCTTAAATTATTTTTAAATTATTTTGAAATAAAAACATAAGTATTTAAAATATATTATGATGTTTTTTTGTTATGTTAATTTCATATAACCATATCTTATTCCATAAAATGGGTTATGAAATCATCATTTGTGTGTATAAAAGACTACCGCCTCATGAACTAATGTCATCCTTTTTTTCATTACTACCTCTCATAGCTTGGTATGATGATGCATATAAAGTATATATGTGATATTTATAACATTATTATACCTACTGAGTGATTATATCATATATAACCTTTTAATTTCCATTCCCTAGGGGATATGATAACCTCACTCATGTGTAAGGAGGACTACCTCCCCACGAAGTGATGTGAATTGTTTTTTCACTGGCGCTTTACATGGAATATAAAAAGGATAAATAAAAGTTTTTTAAATGAAATAATTATTATATTAATTATCTATTTATATTTCTTAAAATTTTATATATAATTTAATTCTTTCTTTTCACTCGCTGAAAGAAGATAACATAATTTGTGTTTGTGTGGACTACCACCTTCACAAAGCACTGTGACTATCTCTTTTCATCACCACACCACATGAATGATATGTATAAGTATATTTATAATAATAATATTTTATTTATAATATTTATAACATTATTTAAAAATAAAATAATACCCACCTACTTTCCATAATGATCGCAGGAAAATGGAAATGGTACTCATGTGTATGTAAGACGTACCATCTCCATGATCATAACATACTTCATTTCTCATAATCCATATTCATGATTGGTATTAATAGTATGATTAATGTATAAATACGATAATTATATGATGATTATTATTATGGATATTATGGAACCATGATCAAGGTAATAGGATTGAAAATAACAAATCAAAACATATACAAAAAAACAAAGCGATTACTACTTAAAATGGGACATTGACATGGAATTGTTAACAAAAAAAGTAATAAAATGATATAAGTAAATAATACATGGTATTATATATATAATTTTTATTATTTAATAGAAATATCAGAAAATTATATTTATTATACAATAGCATTGAATGTGTACGAAGGAAGTCAAGACTTAAGGTAAGGTATTTCTGTCTCACTTTTTACTTTTGTGAGACTCGTGCCATATTTACCAATTTTTTATTTTATGTGATGTATATATTTACCATGAATGAATCATATAATGATTATCCTGAAAATTATTTTTGTTTAGATATCCATTTTAGGATCTCTCTTTCATGGGGTTTACGGTTCAAAAATCAACAAAATCGATAAGGGATTTTTGTCTCGATTTTCCTTGTTTGAGAAATATGTTATGTTATGAACCTATATTCTATTCTAAAGAGTATATACAGCCCTTTTTATAGTAAATAAAATGAATTAATTTATTATCATGATATTTTAAATTTTATTTTATGTTAATACATCACGAGGCTTATGATTAACAGTTACCAATGTGTTAAAAATTTTATGTCACAATCTTATTGTTTATCAGGATTCACTACCAAAAAAAGTTTTTTATAATGCTAAAAAAATCCATTATCAGTGCTAGAAATTCACTAATAATAGAGCCTCTACTAAATGGTTTCCCCTTTATCAGTATCCTTCAGAGTGCTGATAAATTCCCCATTTATTTGTGCTTCAATTAACGCTGATAAAGGGGGGCCTTCATCAGTGCTATTTGAAGCACTGATAAAGGCTTCCCTTCTTGGATGTTCTATTTACTTAACCGCACTCCTAGAAACTTGAAAAAAATAAAAAACACCCAAAAAGTGAACCAAAATAACCAAACCAACAAAATTAACCTACAAAAACTAGTAAGAACCTATTCAAAAATAACCACCCATAGTATATACAAAAGAACCACAAACACAATGAAAATAACGAAAAAACAAGAAGTGTACACAAAGGTCTAGAAAACATATATAAATTTAATTTACATCAAGAATAAAAAAATATCCACTCAAATAATATTCCAAAAAAACACTTCTACATACATTTTGAACAATTTTTTATAAAATGACATTTACAACTATCCAAAAAAAGTTAAAAACATTAATGCCCTCTAATAAATTTCCTTCGATGGTAATAGTTTCCAAAAATCATCCCAAATCATGAAAAAGGTTCCACCTATATAATAAAACAAATATTACATTGGTAATAATATAAATAAATAAATTAAACATAAATATGATGAATACATTAAAAAAAATGTCAATATTTAATAAAAATGACACATTTAGAGTTATATCAGTCACAATGTGCATTGTATTGAGGTGGGGTTTATTCTTATATGTCATAAATGGATAAGGGATAATTTTCCTAAACTATCAAAAGAATATGGATGTGTTTTATCAGTTTTTTGTATGTCAGTTTTACTTTTTTACAAAAATATCATTTCAAACTGAAAACACGCAATTTGAGTCATAAAGGTCTCATTGTGCATCAGTTTGATAAGATATTTCTTCATACTTTTCAAAAAGGACATAAAAATTGTTGAACTTAATTTTAAAGACAATCAGAGTGTTTTTGTTGGTTTTCAGTGAGTGGCACGTTATGAGCTAAAATGTCAATTTTATACTGATAGCGGACATTTTTAGTCATACTGGTCACACTGTTCATCAGATTAAGGTGGGGTTGATTATTAAACATCACAACTGACTCCTGGATATTTCTCCAAAAGTATCAAAATAATCTGAATGCATTTGCTCAGTTTTCAATATGTCTGTTGTGTTTTTTAACATGAATTAATTTCAATTTTAAATAAAAAGACACATTTTGAGTCATATCAGTGACACCGTGAGTCATATTGAGGTTAAATTGATTCCTAAACATCAAAAATGACTAATATATTGATGTCCTAAAGTATTAAAAAAATTGGAATTAATTTCCACAATTTTTAGTATGTCACTTATGTCTTTTTATTAAAATGCCATTTCAAACTGAAAACAAGCAATTTGAGTCATAATGATCGCATCATTCATCGGTAAGATGTGAGACTACTTCACACGTGTCACATATAACATAATAATCATTTTCCATATGATTGAAGGTAATCAGAGTTCATTTTCTTGGTTTTCAGTGACTGACACATTTTGAGGTAAAATGAAGACTTTAAACTAATAGTAGACATTTTTAGTCATACTGGTCACCCCATTCATTGGATTGAGGTGGGGTTGATTCCTACAAATCACAACTGACTCATGGATCTTTTTTCTAAAGTATAAAACCAATTTGAATGTGTTTTATTAGTTTTCAGAATGTCAGTTGTGTTTTTTTACTTGAATTGATGTCAATTTTATATAACCAGATGCATTAGGAGTCCTATCGGTGACACAATGGGTTAGATTGAGGTTAATTTGATTCATAAATATCAAAAATTACTATTATATTGTTTTCTTGAAGTTTCAAAACAATAGGAATACATTTCCTCAGTTTTTTGTATGTTAGTTGTTTTTTTACTTAAATGATATTTTAAATAGAAAGCATGAAATGTGGGTCATATTGTTCACATCATGCTTTAGTTTGATGTGAAACTACATCACACATGTCTTAAAGGACTTATTAATTGTTTTCCTTAATTTTTAATATAATCAGAGTGAATTTGTTTGGTTTTCAGTGAATGGAATCTTTTGAGCTAAAATGCCAATTTTAAACTGATAGAGGACACTTTTAGTCATATCAGTCACACCATTTATCGGATTGAGGTGGGGTTGATTCCTACACAACACAAGTTACTCATGAATAATTTTACTAATTTATAAAAACAATCTAAATGTGTTTTCATGTTTTTTGTGTATGTCAGTTGTGTTTTTTTACTTGAATTAATGTCAATTTTAAATAACAAGACATATTTGGAGTCATATTTTTGATATTGTGCATCAGATTCAGATGAAATTGATTTATACACATCACAAATGACTAATATGTTGTCTTCGTAAATTATCAAAAAAAATCAGAATAAATTTCCATGTTTTTTAGTATGTTATTTTTTTCACTAAAATGTCATTTCAAACTAAAAACATGAAATTTTAGTCATATTGGTCGCATCATACATCGGTTTGATGTGATACTACTTCGTACATGTCACAAAGGACTTCTGAATAATTTTCATTAATTAAAAGGAAAACTAGATCATTTTTTCTTGTTTTTCAATGGGTGATATATTTTAAGCTAAATTGTCAATTTTAAAGTGATAACGAACACATTTAGTCATACCGGTCACACTGTTCATTAGATTGAGGTGGGGTTCACTCCTAAAAATCATACTAACTCATGGATCAATTTCTTAAATTATAAAAACAATCTAAATGTCTTTTCTTAGTTATAAGTATGTCATTTTTGTTTTTTTACTTTAATTAATGTCAATTTGTAAAAAAGAGACACATTTGGAGTCATACTTGTGACACCGTGCATCGAATTGAGGGGTAGTTGATTCCTAAATGTCAAAAATTACTGATATATAATTTTCCTAAAGTATCAAAACTATCCGAATTCATTTCCTTGGTTTTCAGAATGTTAGTTTTGTTTTTTTAATAAAATGTAATTTCAAACTAAAAACATGCAATTTGAGTCATAGCGGTCGCATCATGCATCAGTTTGATGTGATACTACTTTATTCACATCACAAAGGACATACCAATATATATCCTTAATTTGGAAGACAATCGGAGTGTTTGTTATTAGTTTTTAGTAAGTTATATGTTTTGATCTAAAATGATTATTTTAAACTCCTAACAGACACTTTTTGTAATACTGATCACACAGTGAGTCGGATTGAGGTGTGGTTGATTCCTTCATATCAAAACTTACTCATGGATTGTTTTCCAAAAGTATCAAAGCAAAACAAATGTTTTTTTATCAGTTTTTAGTATGTTAGTTGTGTTTTTTAACTTAAATTAACATCAATTTTAAATAATAAGACACATATGGAGTCACAAGGGTGACATTGTGCATCATATTGAGGTTTTATTGATTCCTACACATTACAAATGACTAATAGATCATTTCCTAAAGTATCAAAATAATTGGAATTCATTTCATTGGTTTTCAATATGTTAGTTGTGTTTTTTACATGAATTAATGTTAATTTTAAATAAAGACACACGTGTACTCTTACCAGTGACATTGTGCATCAGATTGAGGTGCATTTGATTCCTATATGTCACAAATGACTCATAGATCATTATCTTAATGTATCAAAACAAATTTTAACTGCCTTAAAGTCAATTCACCCTAACCTCTAAAACCTTAAAAAGATACATGAGCTTCTCGATATGCTCAATCTATCCAATTTAGAAGGATTATGGAAAAAAAATTATCCATGTATGCTTGACCTGAAATAACATCCTCCTTCTATAGCATAGCTTTAGTCTACCTAGTGATGAACTAGATTTTATATATTCAAGACCTTCGAATGAATATATGATAGTTGGTTCTTCACTAGGTTGACTAAAGAGGGGAACTACCAATATTGGAGATTGGATTTATGTTTTTTGGGGAAAACCCTTCTCGTTGTTGAAAATGAGAATAGTGGAGTAAGATCATATACTCATTATGTCTCAAGATGTCACAAAAAACTCAAGTGCTTGTGAAACCCATTTTGGATACTCGTTATCTTTTGTGTTCTATCAACAAAACACATACCCTATAAATGAGGGCCACCAATTTCTTTTCAAAAACCAAACAACATGCAATTCATTGTGTACTCAAACAACAACCACCAATAGCCTTGATTTTCAGCAGGACATTTAGACCATACAAATAACAACATTACCATCAGATAGTGAGAAATATAAGTCAAAAAATATTATTAAAATCAAAATTATTTGAGAATTTTACCATCTTAATGCTATTTTTGTACATTCTTCCATCAGGTATGTTTGCCATTCATTTCTAATCATATCTATATCATTTTGTAAATATTACTATTTTTATCTGTCATGGTGGTACTGAAAAAATGTAAATACACAATGGATTGATAAATATTTTAAATTAAATTTCAATTATCTTTGTAAATACTTCTTTAGGGATACTAGTTTGTTCATAGAATATGATCTCTCTCAAAAATTTATAAACATAATAACCACAATCTTTTTCATTTTCTTTTTTGGACACAGTAGAAACATTAAATAAAATAAGTAATTTTTTTATATGTGTTTAGTAGTAAAATATTATTATATATACATTGATACTTATCCATTCATAGTTCTTGTGAGGTTTCTTTTCATTTTCCCCTGGCCTCATCCTATGATGTAAATGATATTAATGCACCATCCTATTATAATAAAATCCTCATTAAATGATAATATAAATTATATAACTAGATGTTTAGTTCTAAAATGTTGGATGTATTTTACTAAAAATTGAATAATTTCAACATGTTTCATTAGTTTTTTGAATATCCATTCATTGAATCTAGAAAATAAATCTTTGGAGTATCCAAATAGACCACAATGAGCTTCCAATGTCACCTAAAAACACAAAAAGGAATAAGTAATGAATGAAATTAAAATATATTTGATATGATTAAATTTTATATTTTTATCTCATCATCGTTGGTATTTTGAAAATTCACTCATACGTAAATTTTTTGTAAAATAATTTAAGCAGTCTGACCACTATTTCACACACTTTCTTAGAAGTTATATCTTTTTGTTTTTAGAGGTTTTATGAGGACTAACGAGTGGAAATTTATGTTCATGGGGAAATACCATCAATTATTTTTCATATATAAGATATTGAAAAATATGAAATATATTTATTCATAATTTACACATTATATTGTCTTTTGGAAAATAAAATCATGAAAACATACCTCATGTATACATTTACAACTGAGTCACCTAAACATTCATAGTGAAGAATTTCAGTTTGACTCTCCACACCAATGATGTCTATATATTCCCCTCATTATATATTTGATTCAAAATAAATTATTTGAGTACCACCATCTTTATATTTTGTATCCATATGAGAATTTAATTCTAATAATTGAGGATATATAATGGGGGTTAAGGTGCTTTGGGTCAATCATTTTGATCAGTTGGTTGATCCTTGAGATGGTTTTGAGCCTATTTTTCATTTCACCCCTTCCATTTTTTCATATGTAATAACATGAATAATTGTAGACCTTATTTCATTAACTTTTTAACTTTTATCTTGAAAATTAAATTGCAAATGAATACCTCATTGTCGGCATGTTTTTTAAAAGATGTGACAGCCATGCAATGAATGTTCCAAGAGCTTGTTTAGTCGTGTGAATATCTACATCAACAATTGGAATAGGTATATCAGTACTCAACTCTAGGGATACAGTAATTTACACTCTGACATGACCTGCTGGAATTGGTTTGTTGTGTAGCATATTGTTTTAGATATTGAACATTATATCCCTCACTACAAGGAAATGAGTGGGTGTTTATAGATATAAATCGCAGTCATTTTCAGCCAGTAGAATATCGATACAGGAAAGGTATTAGTGTCTAGTGTCTATCAGATTCAAATTTCACAGAAAAAATTATTATAAAATTGACCACCACAGTTAGGAATTGTTTTTTAGGGGAATTGTTCACCTCAAAACTGGTGGGGGTGGGATAGGATCTTCATGCACATGTTTTTCTTAAGTTGTTTATTCTCTTTACCCCCCCCCCATCAAACTTGATATCATATCTCTCTACCATTGTAATTCTTCTTCAAATATAACTAATTTGCCTCTCATTTTTTTCATTTCCTCAGTTTAATCCTTCACATATTTTTTTCTCAAAATTTGTTCGGGGTGTCACCCTAAAACCTGCACCTCTGACATGGCTATACTTTTCTAGCTGCTTCAAGGCCACTAAATGTATGTATACATCTGGTGTGGGTTTTGTTGGGTCTTATGACTATTTCAAATAGAAAATATATCAGAAAATAAGTAAACATTGTTATGTAACAACGATTTCAAGGAAAAAATTTTATTATGTCATACTCACACATGTTTCCCACACTTTTTATGTGTTTTAATCTATAAGTTTCCCATTTTTAGTTATACACACCTCCTTCCATAGCACATGTTCTGGGATGGAATTGACTTCTTATTTGGACTCCTCAAGTTTCATATTAACAAAAGAACATAGTTGTTGTGTTTTTTTATGCCAAATAATATAATTATGATTTATTTAAAATACATACCAAATTTTTTTCTAGTGATGCGTGCCCCATCCTTGTTTTATGCTATGGGTACACTGGTTTTGATGCCCGTTGCTTATTTTTAGCACTCAGTGTCTATTTCATAAATAGAAAATTCCCAATAAAAGTGATGAATACACATATCGTCAAACAAGATATTCCAAAACATAAAGTACCTGAAAAGACTACTTCACATGACGACTAATAAACGCATCCCAAGATTCATGGGTTATTAGGTGTGCATAAATAAGAGGCAGGTGCGGTTTTATTTTCCCTTCAACATCTTTAAGATTATATTTCATTAAAAGTGTGTGAAAACCCCTATGAATACTTCCAGAAACCCTTTAGACATAGCCTTTGTGTGATTCATTTACTATAAATGCACTCTGCAAGAGATGATGAAGTGTAAGACAATGCTTCATTTTTTAATTTTTATTAAATTAAAAAAAATGTTATCATAATGTTACCATAATATCTCCCAAAACTAGTGTCTTAATCTCAGCCACAACATAGTACCATGATGTTACATCAATCATCACATGTTTCTGAGTGATGATTCTAATGTAACTGCTGAACATGGCCTTTTGGGGTTAACATGTTGGTCATGCTTATTCCATCCAATCTCATATTTGATTCCTTTCTCTTTAGCCTTGATGATTTTTGCTAATACTGTCAAACTATGATGCTCCTGTTTTTTCTGCATTATCAGTGTTTCATCACCTTTCATTTCCTTGGATCAACCGTCATCAATATGTTCGTATGGCTATAGAAGACTATCATTGGGATTTGAAGATGTTGGTTATGCCTCTGCACAGGGAGTAGCAACAGGTTTAGAAACTAGTTGTTTGTCTACACTACAAGAAAAAATAGGTTGAGAAACTTGTGCTGCCTAGGTGTTGGGAGCATCATCACATGCAGAAGTCATTATATACAAAGTTGGTTTACAATTTAATTTTGTTAACATAAAAGAAGTAGCAAAGAGATATTAACATACAGTAACAGGTAGATAAACCTATTTTTCATCTACAAAATGAGCAGTATCAGGTTGAGAAACATGATGTGTCTTGGGATTGGGAGCATCATCACGTGCATAAGTCATTATCTAAAAAATTGGTTTAACATTTAATTTAGATATCATAAAAATAAAAAGGAACAAATATTAACATAATGTAAAATGATGTATATTATAAAAATATATATATCCTGATTATTGAAATATCTTTTTTTAAAGGTTGAAGGGATTTGACACCTCTATCAACTATCCAAATCCCTTAATTGTGGTATTTTATGACATACAAAACATCATCTACACTGGGATCGTTGTGAAATGATTACTATGTCCCAATGAAAGGGTTATCCTCTATTGAATTTTCATACCACTCTTCATTGGTTTTGTTTGATAATAGTACAATTGACCAGTTTTTGTTTGTGGGATCTGGAACATAAAATACTTATACAACATGTGATTCCATTATAAAAAATTCTTTTTTATACCCTTCCTTACTGAAATCAACTTTCACAAATACCAACTCATCTATTTTAAAAAAACTTTTTTTATAAACCCACTTACATTAAAAAATAAGCACTCAGAATGTCATATAATCTATCTCCCATATCTTTTTTATGATGCCAAAGTATGAAATATTCGTGTAAATTGGATTTATGTCCTTAACACAAGAAACATGCATCGCATCATCCACAACTGTAACTCCTTTATTTTTTATGGTACTGTCTTAATCATGTTAATTAGTATAGAATATATAACCATTAATTACATAAGCATAGTAAGATAATAAGTACACATTTGGTCCTCTGGTTATCCATCGATGTCGTTCTAAAATTAAGTAAGGATTTTCATCTGACTCATTAAAAATATGGTCCTAAAACCATCCTATAAACTATTTATTATGTTTATTTAATATCCATTTCTCATCACTTAATAGATTTGAATGCCTACGAAGTTATTTTTGGGATTCAAAATATAGTTCAACATCAAAACTATTATGCAAAACATAAATGTGGGATTACACCTAATCTATAATATTGATTGTGACAACCTCCTTTCTATAGATTCCATCATCCACAATCCGGCTAGTGTGAAGAGAATTTGAGAGACTAATTTTTTGCACGCCATACAATTATTCGGAACATAATTCAACAGCTACCTCTAGAATATATCGCTCCACAATACAACCCTCCATCCAACTTCAATTTTGGTATAAACTTTCAAAATATTCATATACCGTTCAATGGGGTAAACCATCAATAGTGTACAGGACCACATAGTCGAATATCTCTCACTAAGTGGACCATTAAATTAACCATCATATTAATGAATATCGGTGGGAAAAACATTTCTGATTCACATAATATGATGTTGATTTCCAGTTACCTGGTCGTCAATTTCATCAGGTCTACAACTTTTCTGCATATAGCTTTGAAGAATAAATAGAGCTTCCTTAATGTATAACAGACATTCTTGGTAAAAATGCAACGTAAAGCAATAGGAATTAGATATTTCATCAAAACATGGCATTCATGTGATTTCAAACATTTTAAATTTTAATTATGCATTGAAACGATGTTATTAATATTCGATAAATACCCCTCTATAACCATTATTTCATTCAAGAAGTTGAAAAACTAATATCTCTCCTACCAGGAAAGAGTGTAAGAAACAAGAGGTATAAATTTTCATTTTTCCCCCATCATTAGTGCCAACTATTCTCGTATTCTCATATCAACCATGTCCATCCTAGCATAGATTCCATCCTTTATTTTTTCAAGTGCATTTATTAATGTACTGATGACACTCTCACATAAATTTATTTCAACATGCATAACATCAATAAAATTTCTAGCGTATAGACAATTACAGTATGATAATTAAAAAACTGATTTCTTTTTCCAACAGCTTTTCGTAAGGTTTTTCAAGAATGGTTTACCAAAAGCATTGTCCACATATTTAACTTTCTCAAATAGTTTATCACCTATTAGTGGATATGGTGTTGTACATTATTATGAACATCCATCGAATGATGTCGTCCAAGATTGATACTTATGTCATCAGAGTTGAAATATGTGATATCCTAGAAAGACATTTTTTTATAAATGTTTCAGCATAATTGATTATGTATCATGTTCACAGATGGGAAACCAAAGAGTTCCTTTAATTCTATATTCTAAAAAATTTCCATAAGTAGGAAAGTCATTTATCGGCCCATAAAACATTGATCTCAACCTAAAATCTTCATTTCGGTAAGCATCATACATTATAACAAATGAATCCCACAGTAATTTCAAATCCTCGACCAATGGATCCAAATAAACATTAATATCATTACCTGATTGATTTACTCCTAATATAAGCAAAGATAACATGATATGTTTTTGTTTCATGCATAACCATAGTGGAAAGTTATAATTTACCAACATAACCAGCCATGTACTGTGAGTGTTGCTCTGAAAACCAATAGGAATCACTCCATATGTAGGTAACATAAGATGACGGTTTCTCAGCTTATTTCGAAATTTAGGATACTCATGATCAATTATCTTCCACTTAGGAGAGTTTGTCGAGTGTCATAGTTTTCTATATTTATTTCTTCTATCTATGTGCCACGTCAATTTCCCTATAGTCTCCTCACTTCCATATAGGTTCTTAAATGTTGTAATGATTGTAAATTACCGTTAAACTTTCATAGGAACATATTCAAGTTTCTTGTATCACGAAACACCACACTTTGGGAATTTTCTAAATGATTTTTGGTCCTTCATGAATAGTATAAAATCATTCGGGTAGGCATGTATTATTTTAGAGATCATACCCATTGAGTGTAGAATTCATTTGTAGTCGTATGTTTGGATCAAAAGATCATTATCTTCCAGGATCATGACATTAAAGAGAGAAAGTAATTCCATAAAACTGGAATCACTCCATTTTTTTCCTACATTAAAATTATAGAACTTTAGTATGGCTGAAAATACTATATGTTTAGTGAAACCATCATACAATTACATCTTTGAACAACTCTATAACTGCTCAAACAATTTTGGGGAATCACAAATTTCATCTTCACTTGTCTTTGTCATTTACTAATTATGATCATCATCATAATGCACATATGTAATTACGTCCTTGATATGGTCTTCTTTATTATCCATACTTCTAATCATATCAGATGATCCATATAACATAGTGTTATCCCAAGCACTAGGTATTTTCACTTTTTCCCATGTTTATTCCAACATTTATAACTTCGGTCAATTCTATGATAGATCAAGTGTTCTTATAACTCTTCTAGACTGACTTGTCTTGAATAATAATAGCGTAAATAGGGAAAAAGAATTTGAGAAAGATCATATGCATGATATTTTGCAAAATTAATGAACTCTTTCAATCCATCTTTGTACTCTTTTTTCAAGAAATTGTAATTCATTATTCATATCCATCCTAATTCATTAGGTGATATTAATATTTAACAAAATAAATACACAAAATATTGATATAAAAATTAACCAAGCCTAAAATAACACACCCTTTTTAAATCAATTTATAAAATAGAAAAGAGATAATTTAGACAAACCATTTACATAGTTGAGATCCCATTAAAACAATTTATAAAAAAGCACACTCTTTGAAAATAATAGTTAAAATATCTTTGTAAAATCATAGTTCAAATCCCATTAAAAACCAACCATTTACACATATTCCTCTTTAAAATAACATATTCTTTTAAAAATAAAACAATCAGTTCATAACATCCTTTCTCTAAACCCCAATTCCTATTTTTAAATCATTTTAAATCTCATTGAAACCAAAAAAATGTATGCTGAACCGATATAATTTTTTAAGAAACATTTCAAAAATATTGAATAATTTTAAAAGAGCACCATAGGCATTTTTCCAAACACATAAATCCCAATAGAGACACATTATACATTATGGTAAACTATAAAAACATCATTCCTAACTACACAACCACACTTGATACGTTATGTTAAATCCCCATTTATTGGGTTCCCTCCCCATTCTTTACACTCTCACAATGATCCTCTATAGAGGTTGAACCCTCACTCATACTAACATGCCACATGATGTTCCCAATTCATGATGGAGTAATTTTTTCACTCTCCTTTATTGTACTAGTATTAAAATCCCCTTGTCCTAACCCCCTCATGTAACTATACATACCAGTAAATTGAGTAATTCTTGTAGGGTCGTTCCCTAACCATCCTCATAATTTTTTGGCATTCCTCTATTAGCCAATATTTCATTCCAACCCCAACACATTTTATCCTTTTTTCACACTTTTATAACCTAGGTAATGTTCATATAATACCTATTTCCCACAATGATCATGGATAATGTGTGCTTAAATTTCATTAGTGGATTATTTTTCAACATAATTGAGGTATTCCATATTTATGAGAGGGTTACTTCTACAGCTCCTTATAATCCATATGTAGACCCTAGGTACCCTTTCAAAACTACAATCAAAAACTTACACATCATTTGTTTATTCATGTGTAACCCATATGAACTATTAATAATTAGAGTATACTCGTATGTAGTTCCTACCGTATCCTTATGTAGTAAATATAACCTTGGGTCACAAAATTGAAGGAAAGGGGCAATCTAGGACATCACATTGTGAGAGTACCATCTCATGGTGAACCCTAGAAGATCAAAAACAATGATCAATTAAACACTAAATATTATTAACAACCTTTATAAACAAACCCTCACATAAGAGGAACCAAAAAAACAAAAAGGAATAACTTAACCACTTCACAACCTTAGGAGGCCTATAATCACCATATAAGGAAGGATGAAAATTTAACAAACCTTAAAGAGAAGGATGATCTAGATTCACCACCCCATATAAAGTTTGGTTAAATCCAACAACCATAATAGATATACCTATTCATGAAAATAGTTCACCTTAAGTGATGTTTCTTCACATCTTCTCAGGACGTTTCTTAGAGGATCAAATACCATATAGAAAATATGAATTTATCCAATTCATGTTTCACAAGTTAAAATAAATAATCTCAATGAACATCATGTAAATAAACAATATACAAAAACTTTATTGAGCCCAAAATATACAAAAAAAGTATTTAAATATGTTCAATCTTTTTTAAAAAGCATCGCTTAAATAAAATTTCCATGTTAATTATTTTTAAAGATAGACAGACTTTGAAAACAACCTAACCCCTTGTAAAAATGCTTCACTAAAATTTAAACACTCACAAAAAAAACAATTTCCTTAAGATTTCCATATTTAAAAGGAGACTAAAGAATAGTTTCACCAAAATCTCACACTTGATTTGAAAATATTTCATTTTACATAAAAATAAAAACCCACTTTAACTTTTAATTATTTTCATATATTTAAATAATTTCAAAAACATTTCTATCAGTTGTAATTGAATTTTAAATTTACATAATTAAATCAAACACTTTTTAATAAAGTTAATATAATAAAAATTTCTCTTACAAATAAATAATTATTTTTACTCTTAAAAACTAAGACACATTTAATAAATTCTATTCAAACAAATCTACTAATTAAAAATGAAGCGGAAGACTACCATTTCAAAATAATTTATGAACACCAAAATCAACTTTTTCATCCAAAAAATAAAATTTTCTATAACATAAGACCAACTTTTCAAAACACAAGACCACACAAAAAGGCCCAAAAAATTAATTTAAACATCACCCAATAATGAAAAACCACCATAAAACTCCCTTAATCTACCACACACCAATGGTAAGAACTGTGGAGATTAATGAAAAATGCAAGCGATCTAAAACTAAAAATCTAGGTGGAAGAATAATTGGGCATGGTTTGACCACATGGGTTATATAACCATGCACTAACCATGAAAAACCCATCTCAATGGGTATAGACCCAACTGCATGGGGTCAACATAGTTTTCTAGACTATGCAAGTTAACCCTGAAACTTTGGATCTTTTCCTATTTTCTCCCCAAAAGATCAAAGATCCCCAAAAATCACCTATAAAATCAATATGGATCAAAATACCACAATATAATATCACAAAACATTGATAATAAATATGAAAAAAAATTCTCAAACAACCAAACCAAGAGAAAAATCTAATATTGGTGAATATTATTTTTTCAAGAAGAAGAAGAAGAAATAATGTTACTCTAGAAGGGAGAGTACCCTTACATGCAGTTGCAGCAGCAGAAGTGGTGGTGGATTCATCAATAAAGGTGGAGATGGAGGCAGAAGTGGAATAGGAGGAGAAAGAGGTGGTAGGGAAGCAAAGGAGGATTGGGAGGTGGCAACGGCAATGGAGGAGTAGGAAGAGGCATTCATAGTAGTGGTGACAGAGGATGAGAAGGAGGAGGAGTCTGCAAAGGAGGCAGAGGAGGAGGATGAGTCGATGACCATGGTGAAAGATGAGGAGGAGGAGGAGGAGTAATTTGTAGAAAAGAAGTAGGATTGAGAGACATAGGGTTTAGGTTTCCGCAAGAGCTTGAGGGTGTGGAAGGAAGGGGACGTAGTTATGGTTAATTTATAAAATTAGGAGAAACATTAACAGTGCTAGTAAAAAGTGATGGTAAGTATATGTTTTATCATCACTAAATTGAAAAGACCTGACAAAACATACATTTATCATTGATTTTTTAGCACTAATAAATATGGTCCTTTATTAACACTAAAAAAGTTTTGATAAATTTCCTCTTTATCAGCGCTAAATGTTTAGGACTGGTAAATGTACGTTTTATCAGGGCTTTTAAATTACCACTGATAAAACTTACCATTAGTTCATAATTATAAAATTATAACCAATATATTTATTACATTTATAATTTTATAAATATATATAATAATTGTATTTATTAAAATTTACTAATTATTTAAATATATCATTATTAATTATATAATTTTTTTATATATTCATGATAAATTTAAATAAATATAAATTTATATTTAAATAATTTTACAATTATCATAAATATATTTATAATAAATATATTTATTATAATTTTATAATTTAAATTATAATCAAATATAAATATACATATATTTATTAATTTATATACTACTAAAACTACATTAAACTGATATATTAATTTTAATTTTAATTTCATAAATATTTAAAAATGTGTTTGTGTGTGTGTGTTTATTCTCATTAAATACATATATTTATAAATAAATATATTCAAAAGGTAATCATAAATATATATTTATTAGTTAAAAAAATATTTTGTAATTTTATAATAATTTAAACATATTTGTATATAATTAGTTATATAGAATTATAATTATATACTATATATTTAAAAAGTATATAATTATATATAACTAAATATTTATATTTTTAAATATAATAACTACATTTAATATTTATTTAAATATATTTATCATGATTTTAAGTATTTATGAGAACATAAAGCTTCATATATATAGGAAATGAATGAATACACTAAGTGTAGTACTATAATATATATGTCCAACATTAGGGTAAACAACGGACATATTAATCATATGAATATGAACATCCATTATGAATCAATTGAAACATTCATTTAGAAACATAAATTTATTTAAATATATATATATTAAGTATTTATATATATATATATATTAAAAAGTATTTATACATAATATTATAAACATATAGTATAATAAATATATAATAAAGATATAACTAAAACTAATAAACATAATAAAAATAAATATAACATAAACATAATAAACATGTGTTTTTTATTTAATGTATACATATAATCATTATTTTTTAATATAATTATTATATTTTTATATAAATTTATAATATTCACTATTAAAAACTTTCATCATTTATATTATTAGAATTGATAAAGTATCATTTTTATCATTTCTTTTTCTAATCACTAATAAAGGGTCAATTTATCATCTCTTTTTTTCTAGCACTGGTAAAAGCCCTCCTTTTATTAGCACATTTTGATTAGAGCTTATAAAACCCGAGTGCTTCTCTTTCCTGCATTTGTGGTAGAGATTGTTTATGATTGTGTCTCTGATGATAAAATCATTTGATAAATCTCTCATGAAACCCAAACTTTTATTCTTATCTAGCTATTCATGATATTTTCAATTAATATTATAATGTTTCCACTCTCTATTACATATAATAATTTAGAAAACGTTTTTAAGAAAATTCGACTTTATTTATCGCTTCGGTCAAAAATCCATTTTCCCCAAAACATTGTTTTATAAAAATGTTTTATTAAATTTTTAAATATTATTCCAAATTTTTATTAAATAAATTTTTACCCATGTTGGACTTGTTATAAAAAAATTTAAAGGAATCTTCAGGTCATTTTTCAAATAAGGCCCATTTTTCTTTTACTAAAAATATCTTTTTTTACATGAAATACACGAAAAATAATTCTTGTTGTCATGAATATAAAAATATTTCAAGATTCTATTACAAGTTTTAGAATATCTTTTCAAATAAATTTTTTTTTAAATATTTAGGAATTTTTTATATTTTAAATAAATGATTTCAAAGTAAAAAAGATATTTTGAAAATGTTTTAAAGCATATGTTTTTAAATTCTAAAGGTTGTTTTCCTTATGAAATTTTTAAATGGTTTTTAAAGAATACATTATGTGTTTTAAACTTTATTTTACAAGAAAATGAATTTTAAAATTTTATGGATTTTTCAGTTTTAAAAAGTCATATTCAATGAAAATTAATCTACTTCAAAAAAATTTCCATGTTATTTATCTATAAAAATCATTATTTATCTAATATGACATCATTTGATGTAACTTATTCTTTACTGGAAACACAAACCAATGATACCATTATTATTATTTCTCTGAATGGTTTATTTTTATGATAACAAGATGTTTATGAAACCCACTTATCTTCCTTGGGTTATACCATGATAAAATGTCCATGAATTCTAATTTTCCATGGGTTATAATATGATTAAATAAGGAAATGATTATGAATCCTATATCTTTTCTATAGGCTATTATTTGATTAAATGTTTATAAATACCTTTCCATTTCATCGGTTATGAAATGGTGAATCTTTTATGATCTTGTGGTATACATATGTATGATTTTCAAAATGTGATTGTGGTTATGTGATAAATAGGGATAGTGGTTACATTATAACCAAAGTCGGGTGGGAAATATATCTCCTTCCAATGCATTTGGGAGATATTTATATCTATTCATATAGATAGGACTAGAATTGGGATTGAACCTAGTTTAGTAAGGGAATTTTTCTATTATGGTGGTTTTTGGAGTGAACCTTTACTACAATGATGGTTTGGGGAGTGAGCCCATTCCACTATGTGGAAAGGGTTTCCACTGAGGATGGCAGTGTGTCGCACCCAGGAGGTATATCCTTCCATGGAGTGCCTTAATAAGTATTGGAAATTAGCCTTGATAAATAAGGAAATAATTTTCTATGATTAGTTGTATTCTATAATTCTATGTCTTTTTCTAATGTTATTCTCTCATGAATCAAGTACATTGATTTCCTTATGATTCTTGTCTTATGACTCTTGTCTTATGAACATACAATATTTATTTTATGGATCAGTATTTTTATCTTTGATATGCAGGGTATGGTTTTCATATGTTATTATCATGTTATCAAATCCTTTTAATCATGTTATGTTTATATATTTAACTTGTTTGCCCTTACAGAGCATCATAGCTCACCCTTTATTATATTTCCTTTCACTAGGTTATGAAAAAAGGATTTATGTAGTGTATATATATAAAGAGTACTAAATTGGAAGATCTATTTTGGAAAACATTGAATATATTCCTTTACATATTACACAACACCTGTGTTTGAGACCAGATTCGAATTATTGAGGTTTGTTTCTAAGGAACCAATAGAACGCACTCACTCATTTCTCACAAGTCTCAAAGGAACTAAAACAAATGAATTGGGATAGTTAAATTAGACCTCAATAAGTTGTATATGCGAAAGATATTTGGTTTAACACTCAAATAACTTTCCTTATTTTGGATAAGAGTGACCAAACATGGACCAAAATCACCCTTATGGTTCTCTGATAGACCAATAAAGGACTCTATAATATTCATTTTTTGGATCATTTACATTATATTCCCAATGGAAATCATTTTGGACTAATAAAAATTTTGAAGGGAGGTGTCCCATATGCTTATAAGATATACATAAATCCTTCCAGGTTTAAAAAAATACTACCTGTTTGAAATGAAACTCTTCCTTGGATGTAATCCAGACCCACTCCACCAATGTCTATGATACATCCAACTCAACAGATATACGGGGGAAAATTATTGGTAGACCACATCCATTCTACTATCTGAGAACCAATACCGGCCAATCAAGATTTCTAGAAAACGTATAATAGAATTATTTTGAAAAGGTAATGGGAGTTTTGGAAAACATACGGATACCATTGTGGTAACAGATTCCCTCTTCTTGTGAAACTCATAATACCACCGAAAAAGATGAAATGGATAACATTATAGTGACACAACATACTGGACAAAATAAGAATCAAATCCTCTGTTATGAAATTTGAATCATAACATGATGTTTATCTAGAAAACTGATGATCAAGATTTCCCATAAACCCCAAGGGTTAAAGAAAAATCTATAAAAGGAACTAACATAAGGTTATCGAGACTTGAATCATGCAAAAAAATCAAATACAGAAGACCTGAGGCATCCATGAACTCATAGATTCAAATCAAGAGTTGAGGAAACTATCTAGAAGATTTGGAACCTTCAAACTAATTGGTATCATCAGAAAATATATAATAAAATCTAGGAGTGAGAAAGGAATAAAGTTATATTGTCTAACCTCCCTAGAAGACATAGGGATATCTCCCCCTCTTCTAATGGGGTGGGGGTTGAGAATTCATGCATTAAACCAATGGCATAACCAAGACAAAGTGGAGTGTGAACAGTGGGCTCGATCAACTAGATGAGTGAGTGGATTCAGATATCATGGGATTACCATACCTCAATCCAGGGTTATAGGTGGAATAAAGGGGTCATATTGGGGTTGGGTGGAGTTTCTAATGAACTGACCTAATTTTTTAGGGATGGAGTTCTTATAAAACTATGTTTCATTGAGATCCATTAGACTAGAATAATCAGTTGTGGCATCTATCAATTTGATGAGATATTGAGTTTCCAATTAAAAAAATTATAGGTCCAAGGAACATAGATTGTGGAGAATATTTTTTTAGGGATTTAGTATCCATTTCTAGTTGTCACAAAGGACCTGTAAGCACACTCATCCTCTTAGTCTTCTTTTTATGCTCTGTGGATTTATTTTCTTGAATTTTTTTAACTTCAAAATGTTCTAAAGTATGGAATTATTCTATGTTTTGAATCATGTTTCTTATGAGATCTCATGAAGTAATATGATTTTTTCAATAAGAGAACCACCACTTTCAGCATAATTGAGAGTTCTCTCTATAGACAATAATCACTCATATAAGTATTGTACAATAGTTGGTTAGGGATTTGGTAGTGTGGGAAAGATTATTAAATATTTTTGAACCTCTCTTGGTACTCTTTGAGTGATTAATTGGTGAATTGATGTATAACACTTATTTTTATTCAGATCGAAGCAGTTCAAGAAGCAGGGAATAATTTCTCTAAGAATATTCACTTTATGTTATCCCATGTGATTATGGAACTAGGATGGAGGTAATAGATCCATGGTATGGAAGAGTCATCTAAGGAGAAATGGAGCTCTTTAAGTTTTATTTTTTTCTGTATAAACCCCTATAGGCTTCATGGTAGATCAAACCACTTGTAACTCATTGTGGTGAAGATGTGGATCCTCACTGAATAGCCTGTGGAAAAAAATATAAGATGAATCAAACCCGATTTGAGTTCAAAATCAGCCTAAATATTTGGATATTGAATACAAAGGGGTTCTTAATTCATATTTGGGGTACTGATTATCTTGAGGTTTATTCCCTATTATTATCATTATCTATAACAATTATATGGATAATGAATGGTTCTAGAGTGATTTTATTATCCCTACTATTCCTCTTAATTCATCAAAAAGTTCACAAGATTTACAAGTCAAAAAAATATTATGGATTATTTGGGATTGTTTGGGTAATTCATATAAATTTTTAAGGATGAGGAAGGTGGGTTTTTCATTATTGTTTTATGATTTTTATAGCATACGTCTGGTTTTCCTTTGTTTATTTTTGCAATTTTTTTATTTATTTTTTGTTAATTTATTTTTGTTTTTTATTCAAAAAACTATTGAATACTAGTTGAACCATCCCTAAAAACAGTTCCATATGAATCAACATTTATTCTATCCTATCGATGGTTCAAATGTACTGTGTTGTGATACAGTGTATAGTGGCACTCGGGTCAAATCCTATACGATGGTAATTTTTTATAGTTGATTGTTTTTATGTTTTTATTTTGAATGGGGTGCTTATTTGAAGAGATTAATTAAATTGATTAATGGATGAAATTTTATTTAAAATATGATAATGATTGTGGTGAGTTCAGTATTTGGTATTTAAGAATATTATATCCTTGATCTTTGTATGATATTGCATTAAATTAACACCCACTCCATAAGATGATTTTGATCAGAATTCCCAAGTCTTGAGGCCTTAATATAAGACTTAACTTAAAAAGGATTCTAATATCAATAAATATTTTTTTATGATTGTGTATTTATGGTTACAATAATTCCAGTAATCCAGACATTAAACATAACATTTCATTAATCTATGACATTTTAAATTTATCATGAACAATGTTGACCTAAATAATATTTAACAAGAAAAATATCTCAATCACTTGACATCACGAAATTATGATTCACCCTAATAGATGATTTAATAATCCATCTATATTTTTATTAATATGTTTTACAATTATTATGTTAATGACTTATAAAGAGAATAAAAATAATGATTCAATAAAATAGTTGTGTTCTGAACACACACCCAAATGATAAAGAGAGTTAAAAACACACTTTTGATGGAATAAGAAAGAAAAATTATGGAATGGTTTTCACCATGATTTAAATAATTTTAAGAAAATTACTATTAAAAAACCTAGGATGGATGATTATTAGTGTATATTAATTTGAAACATTCATTAAAATTCAAATCAAATTTAAACCAACTTATCTTATTACAATTGAAAAGAATAAAATTTCAAGAAAATAAAGCTGGGAGGAAATGTCCCTCCACTCAAAACTTGAGTTTTCAAGGTCTTATCATAACTTATAATTTTTTTTTGTCATTCCAATGTATCCACCTATGTTTTGAAGTTCTAACACCTTTCAAGGAGAAGAGGGAGATGGATTTACAACAACTATTGGTGGACAATTTGCATTCCAAAACTACCCTCCAATTGGACTTGACCATTTATCCATTTAGATAGAAAAATATAGAGAAATATTCTTAAAAAATGTTTTTTATATGGATGTTTAAATTTAACCTTGAAAATTTGGATTATATTAGTCTTTTTATCAATAGTTATCTCTATTTTCCAAAACAATGTGTTGTTGTCCTTTTTTATCCAGACTTTTTCAAAGGCCACAATGTGAATGGGTTTTTTCCCAAGAATATGCAGTTAAATCCAAACCCTTTATTCTAAAATATTGGAAAACTTTGTCCTTAAATTTTGAACAGAAAATATCAGATCAGTTGGATCATTGAATTAGGGTGGAATTCAAGAATTGTGGATTTTTTTCACAATCTGGAAAGAATTGTGGGAAGGGCTTTCTTGCATCAATTAGGACCCCTATTGATTGAGTTGGGTCATGAAATTTTAATCAATGTTGTAAATAATGTCCCTATAATTATTGTGCATAATGAAAGAATTTTCAATATTTGATTAATCCTGGAAAATATAATATCACAGCTGGTCTAGTTTCAATGATAGATTCATTGGGCCTTCTTGTATGTTCCATATGACCTTTTAGATAACCGAATTAACCAACTCTCCAATTTAATGACATATATTACATTGAATTAGGAACCCTAAAAAACATGAATCACACAATTTTGATAATTAAGGTGATATTTCTAATTAAAAGAGTAAAATGAATCAAATTTGGATTAATTCAAACAAGGCTAAAAAATATATATTTAATATTAAGAAATTGGAATTTCACACCAATTCTAAAATTTACCATGAAAATGTGTAAAAAATTATACAAAATGTTTTGAATAAGTGAATAAAATCATATGGAATACCATGTTATATATAAATAATGTTTATAAATAGAAATCAAAAGGGAATGTTATAAAGGGTTTATAAACTGAAAAATAAGGCCAAAAATATAAAAAAAATTATATTTCAATTACTAAATGGTCATAATTATTAATTTTCAATTGTTAAAATATAAAAGGGACCTTACATGGGAAATTATTCAAACAAAATCAATATAGTGTTTATATTTGATATGACCAGGTTTCAAATAATGGTTAATTATGTAATGTATATATTTTGTAAAATTTTTACATAGTACAAGTTGGACTATAAATTATTTATAATTCATAATATGGAAAGCCATAAAATGTATAATTTGAAAATTGTATATTATAGAATGAGTGTGGAGTTTTTAATTTATAATTTCATTATAAATTACTATTATACATTATAAAATCTGTTTTACAAGCCTATATGAAATGTGAAATTGTTGATGTTTGTTAAGTAGGTTTTATTTTTTTTAATCGTGTATTAAATTATATTTTTTATATTGGTTTATGAATATTAAAACTTATTTTGGGAATTTTTACGATATTTATAAAAGAAATTTTATAAATTTGTTAACTATAAAATATTTTTCACTAATGGATTAAATATTTTTGAAACATTTATTACAAACATTATTTAAATAATAAAGAGTCAATATTAAGAATACCTTTTTCAAATTAATATTATTTTTTAAATTCTTATAAAACATTTTTAAAAGGTATTGACATCCTATCAAATCATATGTAATTTTGGTAATATTTAAATTAAAAAGTTTATTTAGAAATTATAATCATAATTTATAAAGATATTATAAATTACCAAAATAAGGCTTAAATATGAAGGTGTTTATATTTATAATTATGAAATGTTCATAATTAATTTATTTTTAATTATTCATATTCAATTAATTTTATATTTTTTTAAATTAAAATGAAGTTGGTATTTAATTATATTATTTATACCACATCAAAAATGTTTTGATGATTAATATGATAAAAGTTTTAATTAATATAAATCATATGATATATAAAATATATAAAAGGGTTTAAATAATAAAAAATGAATTATAAATTAATTCATGAAATTTAATATTTAAATTTAATAACCATAATGTTTAGATTAATTATAAAAATTTTATAATAATATTTTATTTATGAAATGTTTTATAAATTTTCTACTTGTTCAAATATTTGAAATATTGATTTATTTAAAATATATTCCTTTATTTCTTCATATATATATATATATTTATTTATATTGTGAATAATGTTTATAATTTACTTTTGTGATAAGTTTCTTCTGGGAGATAGAGCCTTATTTTCATGCTAGGAAAGATTCTATAAATTTATTTTTCATCTTCCTTGACCTAAGTTTCTAACTGAAGTTATTAACTTGAATTTAGAATTTAGGAATAGTTTTTTAAAATTATATATTAGATATGTCATTAATTTAATTATCTCTTCGTTAAATTATCCTTGTGTAAGGGTACTTGATCACAGACCACCTACTTGCCTCAAGGAATATGCCTTGTTTTATAAAGGCAAAAGGTGTTGGATATCAATCACTCCAATATTAATAATGTAGTGATTTTAAATTCTATATAACTCTATTCCTTTACATGAATAGTTTATGTACCTTCTTTATATGATTCTTTCAAATATTTTTGGATTTTATTTTTGGTTGACTAAAACATATTGTGGGTTGTGTAAGGAGTTACACATTAATGTGGGGTAAAAACATTAGTTTAGTGGTTGGAATAAGGATTATAAAAACTAAATCCTTAGAATCATGCATACAAAAAAATAAAACCTTAGAATATAAAACCTAAGAACATAAATAAAATATTCAACCTAATGAGATAAATATTACAAAAGATGTAATAGTTATTAATTTAATATGAATATGATGTACCTTAAATTTGGTGAGACATTAAAATGTTAAACCTCTCAAAGTACTAAATGTTTCATTCCTTCCAAAGGTAAATTTATGATGACCTTGATCATATAACTAGGTACTTTCATGTCAAATAAAGGTTCCACTTGATTATATTATGTAACATAAGCAAGTAATAAGTGATTCTGGATTGTGTGTTAGATAATTTCATGCCAAAGATGGGTTACCCTAGATTAATTTTGTATTATCTTTTTTTTTAATATTATTTGGGTTTTAAAATATTGGGAATCAGAATAATTTAGACACCTAAGGAATAGATTTGAGTCGATCTATTGTGATAGAGTTGGATAAAAGGTCATCTTCTCGACTATCGAATGATCATAAATGTTATGATGGGGATCACAACCTTCCCAAATAACTTAATAATTAGATGAACACTAAAGAAGACTTATTTATTTGTGAAATATGGATCTCGTCTTAATAAAAGGATATGATGCACAGGGTCATAAATTTTATTGGGGAAACATTCATTAATAATAAATGAGGAAAATATATATTATATGATATTTAATTGATTAAAAATTTTATGGTAGATAATATAATTATTGTCAGCAAAATTTTATAATTAATCCTTGAAAATGAAAATCATAATGTAAGAAAATCTTAATACTAGTAACTTAAGAAAATTACTTAAGTGGAGTAAATTGAATGTGTTAGAGAAAAACCTTCCTAAGTAACCAAGTGTTTATATTGTTCAAAAATTGAATCTAGATTATCATTGATTATAAAATTATTACATTAATAATTCAAATTAATTATATGCTAAATAACCGAAGTCACTTTATTTTTTTATCATTTAATAAATATGAATAATAAGTATTATAATGTCATAGAGAGACTATATTTTTATTTATTGATTGTTTTGGTCGAATAGTTTGTTTAGTTTTTTATCTATAGAAAAGTTTCTGAAAAGAGAGATAAATTTAATATAAATTTATCTGAAATTTTCAAACTACTGAGAATAAATGAACTAGGAATATCATGGTTAGATTATTATTTTTTTCGGAAGTATAAATGGTTCAAATTATGAACTAGAAGATGAACGTTATTTTTACAAGTTCAATAATGTTTCTTAAAAAAGATATAAAATATCAATAAAACCTATGGATTTCAATAATGAGGAGTAATAATTTAAAATTATGGGATCTTATAAAATAAATAAATTATTTGTGGGGCATATGTGTGTGTTCTTTAATGTTTTTCATGATCTACTATTTTATACATATTTTCTATTTGTGGGATGTGATTCTAAGTCATGGGAATCAAGCTTAGGTCCTCTCTTGTTAACCTTGTATTTATTTCTACTTGGTAGATCCCATTATGTTAATGTATGACCTATGTTTGAGGAAATTGGTTCCATATATATCCTATATTTAATTAACTATATTTCTTTCGTATATAAATTATATTATAAATGAATTTCTATTATTGATTTGTGTATGTGAAGATGATTTTTTGAGAAAATTTGCTTTTTCCCTTTTTTTTTAAAATTAAAGGTACTTTAAAAGAATTCTGAAATTGATTTATGAGATGGTTTTCAAATAATTTTTTAATGAAATGGTTTAGAAGCTGGAGTTATTGGAAGCCTTGGGTACTTAGGTGGAAGTTGTAGTAATATGCGTCATCCATTTGTTGAGGGTTCACTCATTGGGTGTTCCTCTTCTCCTTAGTCTTGTTGATCAAGGAACTTGATAGTACTATTAAGGGTTCACATTTTGAGGTGTAACTCTACTCTCTATAATTGATTAATTTATTTAGAGACTTTATATACATGATTTTCTATGTTTAGGTATGAGTTCCCTAGCTAGCTTGACCTGTAGTGATCCTTGGTGTGATATTACATGTTCTTTGGATTTCACTATTTTATATTTTACTAGCATGGACTTTATATGAAATTTGATACGTGGTTTAATTTGATTCCACTGCATTGATATAAGTGATATTCTTTGATACTGTTTTACTTGGATTATTTTGGAATGTGGAAAAGGTGGAAATTAATTTTTTTTCTCATGCTTTTGTTATAAAGACTATTTTACTAATTATCAAGCCTTGTTTTTATTATGATAAATCATGTTGAGATTATTTTACATATACTTGATATGGAAAACCTAGGTGGTATCCAACTAAGCCTATTATATCACATCATTCACATAACTATGGTAGTGCTTGGACCATTGTATATCATTTGATACAGGGAAATTCATATCACCGCATCGATGAGGTGAGGTTTTTATCATTTTAATCTTGGTAGCTAGTGGTGATATGGTAGAAGTTTTCCCATGCTATCACATGGAGTAGCTTTTTTTGTTTCTATTTCCATTTTATGTTTTAATTGACTCTTATATATTTTTTATCTACTTTTGAGTTGCATCACTTCTTCTATTTCTATTTTTTTATGACACATATACTTATTTCATATTACTCTATTTATTATTATCTTGTGTTTATATATATATATGTGACATATTTTCGACCTTAGGTTGGTAAAAATCATCCCTCTAGTTTTTTTATTGATTCTCGAGTGCTTTTCGTTAGCCCATGGGGAATGGGAACACCCTTCAGGTATATGGAAATCTTGGTTGGGTGATGGTATGAGAAGGCATATGGGTCTGGTTATTTACATGTTAAGGATAGATTGAATATATTATTATACTCATTATAAGGGTTTTTATATGAGATATTAATAATATATTCAGGAGGTAATAATTAGAGACTTATTAGTTAGACTGGCTTGCTAAAGTATATCTCATGCAATTCCATACGGTCATCAATATACTTAAGGGTGTATGTATATTATCAATAATTCTTACATGAGGATTGTGTGATACCTAGTATGAGAACCTTCATACATTGTTATCCTGCATATTTAAGTAAAATTATGAACATAGCTAATATGGGGGTATTTGGGTATGTTTTTGATCATGTCATCAATTAGAGTGAAAGCAAGATGGGATTTTTTCAACTTGTATGATGGGTTGATACATCTAAACATTGATTAAATTAGACTAATAAAATTTATGTACATGATTTTTTGAGACACATATGATATGTTCAATTACTTATAATAGTTTCATGTGATTTTCTCATCAATGATATGAATTACATGTGATCTATTCATTGACTTTTTTAGTCATTTTCAGAGAATCAAGAAAAGACGAGATGACATATACTAGATTTATGTGTCCCATGTATAGTGGTCATTTTACGTCATGGAAATAGATATTATATAGTAATGAAAATAATGTAGATGATATATCTAATGGTGGGAATGTTAATATATAGATATGAGTATGTTTTATGGAGATCACACGAGACCCCTTAGTATCTTGAGTAACAATAATGATTTTATAGATCCCTCTCTTTTATTACATCAATGAAATATGAATTATATATGTTTTCCCTGGTGCTACTAAGGTGTATAGGGTAACACAATTAGGCCCTTGGATAAGGACTAATTTTTGGAGAAAAGAGTTTGTTAAAAAATGGTGAAACTTTGATGAAACTATATCTAAAAAAGTTTAAGACTGATTAATAAAGGGTTTTAAAGTTTGGAACAAAATCCTTATGGGTTTTAGTGTATGTGGTACATTGTTTGATGTGTACACTAAAACAATATTAATTAGGTGAATGAATCTTTCCACATAGTTTTATAAATTTTGATTGGATTAAATGGGTTTCATATTCATTTTAATATTATTAAATGAATAAATTCCAATGTTAATAATTGTATACAGATACATTGAATATGTTCATTAGATTTCATTATATAAAATGCTTGAGGAATACATATAAAAAGGGATATGATCTCTCATTTTGTATACAATTATTTATTTCAAACCTATTAATTCTTTATACTTCTCACCCCTCTTCTGTATCTTTTATCTAATGCACTATAACTACTTCAATAGATTTGGGTATCCTCTGATAGTGATTATGATCCAAATCTAGTATAATTCCTTAGAGTTAGGAATCATTTGTTTGATGATTTGGTGATCATCATCGAGCATACCCCATCATGGATTAAATATTGAGGAGGATACATCATCAATCTAGGTATGCATATATTATGTTATTCATTTATATAACACAATAATTCTAATAAAGATGGATCATATTGTTAGAACTTGGTTCTTATTCTTGAGGTACAGGTTTCTTCTTTTCCTGTTTCATTAAGTTTTTTTGAGAAATCAAGGGAAATGTGTGGGAAATCCCAAATTTTTGGGTACACGCCGTGTACTTTTGTATACATGTCGTGTACTTTGGCTATGTGGGATGAGAATACAGGGCATGTAGGCTTGGGTGTAAAAACTAACTACATGCCATGTACATTTATATACACGTTGTGTACTTTGTCCATGTGGGATGAGAATACAGGGTGTGTGGGCTTGTCAGTGATTAAGGGTGTAAAAACTAACTACATACCATGTACGTAGTAATACATTCCATGTAATTAGTTGTAAAAATTAACAGTGAGGCGGTGCAAAGTAGCATCCAAAGGAACAGTTAAAAATAATACATGTCGTGTACTTGAAAGTACATGCCGTGTAGTTGTTTTTTTTTGTTAAAAATATGCAGTAGCCTCCTTATTTGGTAGAGGAGGCAGAGAACTCACCAGGATCCAGGGGAGAGGATTCTGGGACTTGGAAGAGATCTCGATCACACACCAGGACACTGATTCTTCCATCATAGATCTCGTTTGAATCATGCGGGTAAGGTCTTCCTTCTATTCGAATTTTTCATTCTAATTATTTCCCTAAGGGAAGTTATTTATGTTTGAATGGTTAATCGTTCATCTTAGATATATGTCGTTATTGATTGTTTCAGGAGGCGTCTTTCACATATATCGATCAGAGGAGATCAAGGTAGGTGGTTTTGTGTTTAATTCCAACTATTGAGTTGATTTTTGTACCATTGTGTTGCGCGCCCATGTTCGGGGTGTCATTTGGTTGAGGACTCGGCTGTTTAGATACCTACAATTGCATAGGCAAAATTATGATTATTTATAACTAATGTTGGGATCGTTTCCTTCATCCAAGGCCACCCCAAGGGTGGGTTTCCCTTTTTTATCCATTTGGCTAGGATACCCAGGGGTTTTCGATGATGATAACATGTTTTGAGTTTTCTTGAGAGGAAACATATATGAATTGCTTGCTTATGCTTTGGGATTGGCCCAGTTACTTTATTTTGTTCAGTTTTTCCTGAGGGCAAGGTTCTGTTTGCCTGAGGGAAAGGATCTATTTATCCTGAGGGCAAGGTTCTGTTTAGCCTATGGGAAAGGTTCTGTTTAGCCTGAGGGAAAGGTTTTGTTTAGCCTGAGGGAAACGTTTCTTATGCCTGAGGGTAGTGTTTGTCTATCCCAAGAGAAAGGTTTTGTTTAGCCTAAGGGAAACAGTTCTTACGCCTGAGGGAAATATTCATTATGCTTGAGGGCAGTCAGCTGAGGGTTTTGTTTTTGTTTTCCCAAGGGTAAGGATTTTCATGTTTGAGGACAATGTTTACATTGAATATTCATTGTGGACATTTCTTACATTGTACCTAACAAGATAAAGCACAGACTTGGAATTGTTAAATAATTATTAAAATGGAAATGTAACTAGTAGGAATAGTTACTTTTGAGTACTTTCAAGTTTACTGCATTTCATTATTTCACACTGTTGTTGCACATTTTCACTAACAGTTGGGCACAGTCCTTTGGTGGTTGCCTACTAGGATTTATTTCTGACATATTGTTTGGGTCAGGTCTTGGGCCCAAACAGATTATATTTCTGTAGGTTTCGATAATGGAAAGAGTCCCTATACAAGTACATGATTTTTGCAGAGGAGTAGGAGAGCATGGGACCGATCTTAGGCTTGTGATGCTACTGCATTCCTGTTGCACTACTTTTTTTTTGTTTGGATGTACTTAGTACATTGTGTTATATTGTATCTGATTGCACTGTATCCTATTTTGGCTGCTTTATTATAATTAGTGACATGTTTCATCATTATATATATGACTGTTGGTCATCTTTTACTTTAGTTACATTGTCCATTTCAGGTTTATATTGTTTTCTGCTTCTGCTTTGTGTTTTTTATATTTATTCCACTATGCTACACATTGACAAATGAGGGCATAGTTTCCCCACTATCAGTCCTAAGGCCTCACTGCTAGTCAGCATCCTCTGGTGTTTGGGAAAATGCGCTTGAGGTCATGTGACAAACCGGGTTCGGGGCACCCATTATGTCGCACCCAGATCCGGGATGTTACAAAGTGGTATCAGAGGAATTTTTTTATTGACCTACTGTTTGGATCCTTTATCCAAGGATAGGATGGAATTTGTACTTGGTAATAAGTTATTCCTAGGAGTATCTTACTCGTGTCCAGGAAAAATCCAATCTACCTCATTTAATTTCAATTTTTATGGTTTTTCAATTTTACAGTTGATTTGACTTTCACCGTTGAGTGATGCACTAGTGGTGTGCTATTTATATTTTCTACTTAGGTTCTATTTAGTTTCAACATGATTATATGAGGGTATTCCAACACATGCATTATTTAGGCACATGTTATAATTACATGTCATGCATAGTTTCCATGCCATGTAGGTGCATTAGAAATTTCATATAGTTGTGATAGATGTTGTTCTAGAAAATGAATGTTGTTTTGATAGATTCCTTGATAAAATACCTGCTATTTGATAGGGTATTGTTATGTAAGGTTTTTTGAATGAACTCCAAACTTTAGTTATTGAAGAATATGGGCCCTCATCAACCAAAATATGGTGGATCATCGACTTGGTTACCTTGTTATAACATGTATAAGATGCCAAGTTTTGGTTCACAGGGAGTATGGTCCCTCAAAGATTGTAATTTGTCACTTTGGTGTTCATTTCATAGTTTTTCTAGACTCCGGAGTAGTTTCTGAGGCTTACTGTCTGGAAAAACCAAAAATACACGCCGTGTAGTTTTGACTACACACCATGTGTTCTTCTGTTCGGGAAGAAACTGTTTTTCTTACGTACACACTGTGTACCTTATGTACACACTCTGTAGTCTCTAACCGTGTCATAGGCCATGTGAGTAGAGACACATGATAGGGAAGTTATTGTGGAAACACATCGTTTACCAGTTGTACACACCGTGTAGGGTTGACCCTGTGTCCGCCCGTGTAACTAACAACACGGACAGGTAAACCTTAAGATATACACGTTGTGTCAAGATTGAACACGTCGTGTAGTCTAACCCAGGTAGCTGACCATGTAGCCAACAACACGGGTCGGTTGGGGCTACTTAGAACATGCCGTGTTCGTTTGGAACATGTTGTGTAGTGAAACCTAGGTACATAGGCCATTTCACTAACAACACGGGCCGGTAATGCTTGTCTAGTACATGCCTTGTCTACCTTGAACATGCCATATAGTCTTGTCTTATGAGAGTCGTGTCGGTTAACTGTGTATAAGAACTCGGGAAGGTAAATAAGATTCAAGTGCACATCATGTGTTAAGAGAACATGTCGTGTGTTTGGGGTGTTACACGACCCATTCTGGCAGGAGTACATGGCCATGAGAAAGACTTAAGGGCACACACTTTGTAGTTATTATACATGTCATGTGGTCTTTCTTTGTAAAAACTTGAATGTTTTCTTCTCCTGTTCCCTTCTTACATTTCCAGTTCTTATTCTTTGATGATCATAATCTAAGGCATGTGTTTGACCTTGTAGATTCATGTCACTGAGACAACCTCAATTTGTTTTCCAAGAGAGTGGTGATGATTATACTCCAGAGATGGTAGGCCATGGGCTACCGATGGATCCTTCAGCAGTGCCAGATGTGGTGACAGGCATTATACCTGATGTAGGCATGCTTGCGCAGTTCTGTGAAGGCTCCATGCGGTTCATGCAAACCTTTTAGGGGACACTACAGGTTTCCCTATCTATGGAAGAGCTGATGCATATATTCCAATAGCAACATCTACCTATGTTTTCAGGGGATGGCGGACCACAGGTTGTGGATTCATGGTTGTATTCTATGCAAATGATCTCCGAGCATCTAGAGACACCTCTTGGGAGGAGGGTCTAGCTCACTACTTACATGCTGCGTGATTACTCCAAGAGATGGTGAGATGTTACCACCCAGACTGGTCATCACCGAGACATGGCATGGGAATATTTTTAGGTAGTATTCTATGAATTTTTCTTTCTAGAGGTGCTAAGGGCATATCAAACTCAAGATTTCCTGAATCTTCAGTAGAGATCCATGTTGTGATGGACTATTCTGCCCTCTTCACTGAGCTACAACGTTTTGCACCTGTTCTTGTGGGTGATGAGACATTGAGTGTTTGATGCTTTGAGGATGGTCTTCGATATGACATTCGAGTGCTGGTAAATGTTTTCAGGTTGCCTACAGTACATGCTAGTTTGAACTAGGAATTGATTATAAAGAAGAACCTGTGGGAAGCTAGTGGCATGGACCAGGGTGGTTCGACACTAGTCTCTGGTACTATTTCTACCGGCAAGAGGAAAAGGTAGATGGATTTCTCTCACGGTGGAAGTACTAGAAAAAAGGATTCTTCAGGTGGCCAGATGATGTGCTACCAGTGTAGTAAATAAAGGCATAAGAGACCACAGTGTCCACGTGATCCATTAGAGTGTCGAGATTATGGAAAGATGGGTCATCTTTAGCATTTTTGCAGGGTTTGTTTCCACTAGTGACTAGTGAGAGGGGTTCTGTGCAAACTCTGCATGCAGGAGAAGGACCATCAGCTTCTTACCAGTAAAGGAATTGGAATATTTTAGGACATTAAGGCTGAGGTGGTGATCATGGTCACGGTAGCTAGACACCTGGATCTCAAAGGTAGCAGTATGGGTTAGCTCAGGATAGCCAGGTTAAGTCGTAGGGCCACAGCACTGGGCAGACATATGTAGTGCAACAGACCCAATAGGAGTAGGATCTCAGACCTTCCACTATCAGAGGTACTATTCTTGTTGCTTCTATTTTATCTTATGCACTTTTTGATACTAGTTCTACACTTAGATTTATATTAGTTCCCGTTGTGGAGTGCCTTGGGCTCTATTTTTCTTCTTCTTATGATGTCATGATGCTAGACACTCTATTGGGAATGAGAACGGAAGGTGTGAATTAGTGGAAGGAGTTCCCCCTACAGGTTGGTGGGTGTCACTTCCTATGGGACCTCTATGTCTTAGATATGATGGGATATGATGTCATTCTCAGAATGGACTAGTTTGTACTCTTTTGAGCCTCTATATATTGCAATAATTACAGGGTGAGTTTCAAGTCACTAGAGGGTAAAGAGTTTCTATACAAGGGAGAATGGGATGTCCAGGCGAGCCGAGCTGGACCCAAGCATCGTGGGTGAGGTGGAGTGACAGTCCAGATTGGGTGTTTATATCTGGATGATCGGGAAACTTTTCAGAAGGATTTCTCTCCAGAGGTCAATCGTTTCATGGATGTCTTCCCGAATGACTTTTCAGGTCTGTCTCTAGAGCGAGATGTGTAATTCACTATTTAGCTTGTTCCAGGAGTGGCACCGGTATCCATTCCTCCTTATAGGATCGATACACCAGAATTACAGGAGCTCAAGAGGTAGTTAAAGGAGTTACAAACAAATGGTTTCATCCGAACCAGTACTTCTCCTTGTAGTTCACCTGTCTTATTTGTGAAGAAGGTATATGGTATCCTCATAATTTTTGTGGATTATCGAAAGCTGAACCATTTGATGGGTAAGAACCGATATCCCTTTCCGAGGATTGATGATTTTTTTGATCAACTTCGAGGAGCACAAGTGTTCTCAAATATTGACTTGAGATCCGGATATCATCAGTTGCGCGTTAGACAATCGGACATACCACTTACAGCCTTTTGGAGAAGATACGGTCTATATGAGTATTTGTTCATGTCGTTTGGACTCATAAACGTTTTGGAATTTTTCATGGATTTCATGAATAGTGTATTCCACCCATATCTGGATTCCTTTGTGGTAGTCTTCGTGGATGATATCTTGGTGTACTCTCACACTCAACAAAACCATGACACCTGTCTTGAGATCATACTGAGTACACTGAGAGAGAATCAATTATATTCTAAGATCTTAAAGTTCCACTTTTGGATGGACCATATTCACTTCCTGGGTCATATTATCTTAGAGGTAGGAGTTGCGGTAGACCTAGAGAAAGTGAGATTAGTAATTTCCTAGGAGGATCCCATAAACGTGTTTGAAATATGGAGTTTATTGGGGATAGTTGGTTACTACAGATGCTTTATATAGTAATTCACCTGCTTATGATTGCCATTGATAGGTTTGACTATGAACGGTATGATGTTCGTTTGGTCAGAAGCTTGGGAGATAGCCTTTCAGGAGCGAAAGGGAAGGTTGACATCAGCACCAGTCCTGATACTTCTAAAAAAAGGGAAGAGCTATACAGTTTACTATGATGCACCAGGTATTGGTCCGGGAGCAGTTTTGATGTAGGGAAATCGAGTAGTTGCGTACGGGTCTTGGAAATTGAGGCCACATGAGATGAATTACCCGATGCATGATCTCGAGTTGGCTGTAGTGGTTCATGTGTTACGTTTTTGAAGACATTATCTCTTGGGAGAACATTTTTTGGTTTTTAAGGACCACAAAAGTCTTAAATACATATTTACCCAGCATGACTTCAATTAGAGACAGCGAAGGTGGTTGGAATACCTTCAATCCTTCGACTTTGAGCTTGCCTATACACCTGGTAAAGGTAATGGAGTAGCTGATGCACTGAGTAAGAGGACTCATATATAGGTAGTGTAGGAGGCCAATGGTGAGTGAGAGCTTATGGATTTGTTCTCCAAGATGCATTTACAGGTGTATAATAGTCAGGGGTGAACCTATCTTTTATCCTTAGCTGTGACTTCTACCCTCCTGGATAAAGTGAGGATGAGACAGCTATCAGATTCAAAAGGCCTAGTTCTACGGGAGTCGGTGGCAAGTGGGGACCCTCCTCCTAGTTGGATGATAAGTGATGATGAGGTACTTCATATCCATGGATGATTGTGGGTTCCATAGGATATACACGTGGAGTTGATATGGGAACTTCATGCTTCATCTTGGGTTGGGCATCCTGGAGTTACCAAAATGTGTCGTGACTTGAGACATCATTATTGGTGGATGGGTATTAAAAGAGAGGTAGTTGGTTTTGTTACGAGATGTTCCACATGTCAGCAAGTGAATTCAGAGCATCAGAGGCCAGCCGGACTATTAAAACAGTTACCCATTACGGAATGGAAATGGAATGATGTCGCGATGGAATTCATGACCGGGTTGTCGAGGTCACCTCAAGGTAATGATGTCGTATGGGTTGGTGTGGGTAGACTTATAATCGTAACTCACTTTTTTCTAATCAAGGATACCTTCATTGTTGACGATCTTAGGAAGTTGTATATCCGAGAGGTAGTACGTCTTCAGTGGGTCCCTCGTTCTATCATTTCAGATTGGGATGCCCCTTTTATGTCTTGTTTCTGGAAGATTTTTTAGAGGGCACTGGGTACACTGGTGCTTCTGAGCACAGCTTACCACCCTCAGACCGATGGCCAGTCAGAGCGTACGATACATGTGCTGGATGACATACTGTTTTCATGCATCATATACTTTGGGGGCTCTTGAGATGATCAAAAACCCCTGTTTGATTTTTCCTATAATAATAGTTTTCAGGCAACTATTGAGATGGAACCTTAGGAGGCTTTATATGGTAGGTCATGCTGATCACCCTTGTACTGGCTGGAAGCAGGTGAGGCAGATTTACTGGGACCACATCTCATGATGGATACATCAGAGCTGGTGTAGTTGATTCAGAAGTGGATGGTTACTACACAGTCTCATCAGAAATCTTATGCAGATCTTTGCAGACGACCCTTGGAGTTCGTGGTTAGGGATCAAGTTTTCTTATGTGTTTCATCATGGTTGGGATATAGAAGGATTAGGGGATAAGGTAAACTTTTACCGAGGAATGTAGGGCCATTTGAGATTTTGGAAAGAGTCGGTCTGGTTTCCTATCGGTTGTAGTTACCACAGAGGTAATGGGCCATGAATGATGTCTTCCATATATCTCAGCTATGCCATTATCATTCAGACTCATCTCACATTTTTCAGCCAGAGGAGGTTGAACTTCAGGTTGATGCATCCTTTGAGGAGCATCTGATTTGTATTATTGATAGGAGTATGAAGGTTCTCTGAGGCTGGTCAGTTCCCCTCATACGAGTTCTATGGAAACATGGTCGAGTGTAGGATGAAACCTATGAGTGGGAGACCGACGTACGTGCTTAATGGCCATAATTGTTCCCAACTTTATCTTCACCACCCTTGGAAGTAAAAAAATAGTGGATGAATTACTTTATGGGGGAATGTTTGTAAGAACCCAGTTCTTATTCTTGAGGTATGAGTTTCTTATTTTCCTTTTTCCTTAATTGTTTTTTAGAAAACAAGGGAAATGTGGGAAAATCCCAAATTTTTTGGTACACGCCATGTACTTTTTATACACATCGTTTACTTTGGTTGCGTGGGATGTAAATATAGGGTTTATAGGCTTGGGTGTAAAAACTAACTACACGCCATGTACTTTTATATACACACCTTGTACTTTGGCCGTATGGGATGAGAATACAGGGTGTGTGGTCTTGTTAGTGATTAAGGGTGTAAAAACTAACTACGTATTTTGTACATAGTAATACACGCTTTGTAATCAGTTGGATGATTTACAGTGAGGTGGTGCAAAGTAGCTGCTAGAGGAATAGTTAAAAATAGTTCACTCTATGTAGTTGAAAGTACATGCTGTGTAGTTATGTTTTTTCATTAAAAACAGATAGTAGCCTCCTCATTTGGATGAGGAGGAAAAGAACTCACCAGGAGACACAGGAGAGGATTCCATGACTTGGAGGAGCTTCTGATCGCACACCGGGACTTAGAATCTTCCATTTTCGATCTCATTTGAATCGTACGGGTAAGGTCTTCCTTATCCTTGAGTCTTTCCTTCCAATTTTTTCCCAAAGTGAAGTTATTAATGTTTTAACAAGTAATCGTTCATCTCAGATCTATCTTTTTCTTGATCATTTCGAGAGGCATCTCTCACATATATCAATCAGAGGAGATCAAGGTAGGTGGTCTTATGTTTAATTCCAACTGTTGAGTTGATTATTGTACCATTGTGCCACGCACCCATGTTTGGGTTATCGTGTGGTTGAGGCCTTGACTATTTAGATACCTATAATTGCATAAATAATCTTATGATTATGTATAAGTTCTGTTGGGATCGTTTCCTTGATCTAGTGCCACCCCGAGGGTGCGTTTACCTTGTTTGGCTATTTGGGAAGGATACCTGTGGGTATGTCATGATGATAACATGTTTTGAGTTTTCTTGAGAGGAAAAATATATTAATTTCTTGATTACACTTTGGGATAAGCCTGGTTACTTGATTTTGTTCAGTTTAGCCTGAGGGCAAGGTTCTGTTAGCCTGAGGGCAAGGTTCTGTTTAGCCTGAGAGCAAGGTTCTGTTTAGCCTCAGGGAAAGGTTCTGTTTATCCTGAGGGAAAGGTTTGGTTTAACCTAATGGAAACGTTTCTTATTCTTGAGGGTTGTGTTTTTTTATCCTGAGGGAAAGGTTTTGTTTAGCCTGAGGACAATGGTTCTTACGCCTGAGGGAAATATTCATTATGCATAAGTTCAGTCACCTGAGGGTTTTGTTTTTATTTTACTAAGGGTAAGGATTTACATGTCTGAGGACAATGTTTACATTAAATATTTACAATGGTGATTTCTTACGTTGTACCTGCTAAGCTAAAGCACAGGCATGGAATTTTTAAATAATTATTAAAATGGCAATGTAACTAGTAGGAATAGTTACTTTTGAGTACTTCCTAGTTTAATACATTTCATTATTGCACATTTTTGTTGAACATTTTCACTGACAGTTGTGCACGGGCCTTTGGTAGTTTCCTACTGGGATTTATTTCTCACATCATGTTTTGGTCATGTCTTGGGACCAAACAAGTTATATTGTTGCAGGTGTCTATAAGGGAAAGAGTCCCTTTATAGGTACATGATTGTTGTAGAGGAGTAGGAGAGCATGGGACCGATCTTAGGCTTGTGATGCTGCTGCATTTATGTTGCACTAATTTGGTTTTGTTTGGTTGTACATAGTACATTATGTTGTATTGTGTCTAATTGTAGTGTATCATATTTTGGCTACATTCTTAGAATTAGTGACATGTTTCATCATCATATATATGACTGTTGGTCATATTTTACTTCAGTTTAGTTTTCCATTTCAGGTTTATATTGTTTACTGCTTCCGCTTTGTATTTTTTATATTTATTATATTGTGCTACACTTTGAAAAATGAGGTCATAGTTTCCCCATTATCAGTCTTAGGCCCTCGCTGCTAGTCGGCAGCCTCTGGCATTTTTGGAAATGCACTTGAGGTCATGTTACCAACCGAGTTCGGGGCACCCATTGTGTGGCACCTAGATCCGGGACTTTAAACATATATATGTTTTTGAATTTCTTTTCCATGGTTCATATGATGAACCCCAAAAACCTAACATATATATATATTTGATGTATGTATTATTAAATGATAATCCAATAAATATTACAAGAAATATATGAATATTAATGAATAATATAGCGTTGAATATAAAATATTGGTTTTTCCCATCTGTAATAATTAATATTTTTGTTTTAAAGAAACAATCACCTTTAAAATGGGAATATTATGAGAATTATTTCCATAAGAACTATTTCTAGTTAGTGTTTTGTGAAAAATTACGTATAACTTGAATAGAAATTTAAATAATACTACTTATATAGATTATATAATTATGTGATAATAAACTCTTGAGGTTTCATCTATTAAACATCATGTACATTCTATACATATTAAGGTTGAGAGTTGGGATAGAGTTTCTAGATAACCTCAAGTTAAAGATACAGATGTCAGATTCAATAGTAATAGTATAGATCAAATATATTATGTATATGATGATGCAAGTGATATTATTAGTTTTTTTTAAATATTTAAAGAAACTAAAGTCATTGAAACTGATTTCAGTTGGTATATTAATGTTATTGTTAAAAAATAAGTTGTGGTTAGAATTGTAAGCAGATGAACATAAATGTGTTGTTGTTGTTGAATTTGTAGATATAAATACTATTGAGTTAAGGAGTCAAATAGTTAAATTTTGGTATGAAATTATTTATAAACTTGATAAAATATAATTTAGTACAAATTATAAAAATAAAAAATACATTTTTTGAGGGGTTTTGCGGAAACATGAGTAGTTTTGGAATTAATGGTTATTGAGGTTTCTTTAGAAAATGATTCTCAATAAACTCATGTTCATCTTGATATTAATTATGAGAATCTATATAAATCAGTAGAGAAATATTATTAGACATAATTTTAGAGTAAATTTTTATATATTTAATTATTTATAGTTAATATCTTGAAATATGTAAAAGATTGTAAAAATCAGTTAAATAGGTCTCAATAAAAAATTACTTCTTTAAAATGAAAAATAATAAATAAAACATATTTTCATAATTTGAAATCTCAAATTTTTTTAACTAATATGTTGAGAGGTTGATAAATTTTATTAAATGATAGAATATTTTTCTTTTTTAATTATTTCTAGTAGATAAATTATTATTTCACAATAGTTATACATCAAAAGAAGATTTTTTATAGTTAAAATTTGATGTTAATATTTTTTCCATGGGTGCTCAAGATGATTTTATTTAGATTTATAATACCATAAAACCCAAGATTTATTTACAAGATCTATGGAAATAGATGGTTCCAATGATATATTTGTGTATCTATATATATATATGTCTTCAGTGAATAAAAATGTATCATAGAATACAAACTTTTAATGTTTTATAACTTTCTTGAGGTAAATATATGAATTCAATGTGTCTAATACAGATATTTTGAGTTATTTTTCTTTGATTAATTTTCTTTTGAAATTTCACACACATATAAGGTTGAAATAAACCTTTTTCTTAAAGACAAACTTTATTATTTAGAAATTTTTATGAATAATTTACACATTATAATGTTAGGTATTGTTAACAATATAAAGTACTAGTTTTATACTCTATACATTTATATTATAAAATAATTAAATGATTTTTTTTGAAATATTTATATTTATACAAGAGTTTACTTACTCAATGTATAAAGACCTAAATGAATTTAGTAACAATATGATCATTCTTAAAAAAAATTGAAATTTTGTGATCTTATAGAAATGATAATTACAAAATAATATGGAGGATTCAATACAAAGTAATAATGAAAATTGGAATTATTATTTGATGCATGTTTTCAATATTGTTCCCAAAAATAATTGGTGAAAAAATTATCCAATAATTTTTATTTATATATCCAATATAGATATAAATAAATTCTTTAATTTTATCCAAACTATTTTGTGAAAAACATATTTTTGTATAGAAAATATTTATATGAAATAAATGTTAAGGTGAACTTAAATTCCATAAAGTTATTATCATTCATCCATGATGTTGGATATATAATTGGGAAGATAGAGGAATATTACAAAAAACTCTAGGTTTAATATTTTTTTTAAAAATCATCAAAGAAATTGTCAACACACTCTTATTTTTATTTGTGCCATGAAATATGGTATCTAATACCTCAATCATAATGGAAATCATGTTTGAGTATTCTTAATAAAACTGTTTCCATAGAACCTAGTCCATAGATGTAAAAAGTAAAATATTCTTCAAAAAATTCATAATATCCTTCTCTATCCTAAACAAAATTTGTTATTTTTGATATTACACTTATGAAATCTCTACATCAATTGTTTTAATATTACAAAACCATGATAAATGTGGAGTTAATTTCATGAAGATCATTTCTCACCCCTCTCTATGGACAAAATTTTATCTTCCAAAAAAACATCTCACATAGAGGAAAAATCATTGAGTGTAAACTTGTATAGAAATTTAATGTATATATTTAATCATAATCATAAGTCAAAAATTAAGAGTTATAATTAAATGAAAAAAATAAATATGAATCATGTCTTATGAAATTAAATATGACTTGAGGAAAATATCAAACAATATCAAAAATTGTTTTTTAATCTCACACAAGTATATTTCTAAACTATTTTAGTATCATACATGTATACATTTAACACCAAAGTTATATTTATATTGTGTAATTGAATTAATTTAAGATACAACTCAAAAATAAGGTTATTTTTATTCAGTATTTAAATTTTTACTTCATTTTTATTTTTAATAATGTTAGGAATGTTGTTTTTATATTATAAGATAATTTTGAATCTTTAAAATGATTGACTATAATGAGTTTTTATTATATATAATATTTATTAAAATATATAGAAGTATATAAAAATATTTGGAATTGTATAAAATATGAGAAATATGAACTTCAGGTATTGTATATGATTCTATTATGCCTATTAATTATCAATTTGATAAATTATTATTTTTATATAAATAAAAAAATAGACTAAAACTTTTAAATTTTGTCTTAGATCTGATCAAATTTCTTTTAATTTTGTTATTTATATAATTTGGATTTTATTTTTTAATTTCATTTTAATTTCAATAAAAAGTTAATACTACATGTACTTTATTTGTGGTAAAGGTAATTGGAATATATTTTTGGTAAAGTTCCATTGAAATTTTCTTGTATTTTATGTTTTAGATTGTTTGTTACTCGTTCATAGATGTAAAGATCCCTAGTTGGATTGATCTTGTAATTAAAATAATTAATCCCTCACAGGTACTTGTGGGGAGTAGTAGATTATTATCTTTAGTGACATCAAACCTCTAAAAAAAGTCTCATGTCAATTAGTTGATTAATTTATAATTATTTATACTTTGTATAAAATTAGACATGACATAGGATTTCCAAAAAAAGAGAAATTTTTAATTTATAAAAGAATTAAAACTTGAATTGAAAAATTTAATCCCCTTTTAATTTATTTGATTTCTTTTAGTGAAAAAAATATATCATTCTTATAAATCCATTTATATGTCACATAGTCAAATAATACCCCCTAAAATATAAAAAAAAATTGAATATGTTACATCACTAATATCATCTGTATCTTGAATAAAATCTTTAATCTTATCATGAGCTATGAATAGTTTATACTACTTTAAAATTCTTTACTCAAACATGACTCTCTAAAAATGAATTCACACCATTTAGAGAATATTAAAACTACCTTGATTATTGATTAAAATTATTTTATTAGTTATAATATTTTTTGAAAATATCATATATATATATATTCTATAAAATTTATAGTTTATTATAGGTGTGAAATAAGATAAAGGTTGAATTAAACTCAAACCATGTCATGGTAGGATCTATGGTTTGATGGGATGGACATATTGAGAATAATTTTTCAGAATTATAAGGAATTTTGTATAGGTATTTAGATAAAATAATAAGTATATACATTATAAGAATAAATGAGGCCTATTTTATTACTAAAAATATGTAGTGATTAATATATCAAATAATATCAGGTTTCCCATTTTCTTTGAAAATAGATGAAAATAAAATAAATGTGTGGTTTTCATTGGGTATTTTTAGGATACTAATAATATTCTTATTATATTATATAAACTGGTGAATAAAATAACACCATTTTACTTTTCAAAAAACAAAATAATTAGATCATGATGATATAATATATATTTTCAAACACTAAAGCTGATTTTTTGTGAAGGATTATAAGATCTAGAAAATTTGGAATGAATTTTTCCTTGAAGAACATAATATGATCCTCACTCAGATGACATGTGTAAAGTTGGAGTTGAAAGAGTTTATCAATATATAAAGAATTAACAAATCGGATCTCTATGTACACCATGATTTCTCACACACTGAGAAATGGAGATTTTTTAAAAATATTTCCAAATCCAATGACATGGTGGTGAGAAACGTCTATCAAGAGTAGGTCATGAATTTCAACTATAAACTAAAGATATAAATATTAAGACCATAATGATCTATTTTTTCCAATGAATTATCAATCTTTGGGTTAACCTAATAGTAAGGGTTGTACTTCATTCTAAGTTTTGATTTGACCTCTATTAGAGATAAAACAAACTCAAGGATGAAATTTTTTTCAATTTAAAGTTGAATTATAATATTATTATTTTTTATAAAATAAAATAACCAACCCTCCATTACAATCCTTGAACTTACCATTATAACCCCCTTTAACTATGGGTATCAGGCCCTCCTGGGTCATGCTATACAGTCTTTATATGGAATGGATAAAATGATCATATAAAAATGACCTCATATATAACTAGTGTATTTAAAATTTTCAGTGTATAATTATGATCCTAATATAAAACAATCTAAACACACAATAAGATGAAATCTGATTTCACACATAACTTAAGCATTACTATGTTCCTAGATAAAAGCATAGCATACACTCAAATTGATATTGAATGCATTCTAAGGTCATGGTTGGGTGACCAAAGAACCTCTTCATATAAATAGTTCCAACAAATTCCCTATTACAAAAATGATAATCAGGTAATGAATATTTGGTTAATGAGTTATGACTCAAAGGAGGGATAATTCCCATGTGTAATACCCTGATATTTTTTAATATGTTTTTTCTAAATTAATACTATTTTTGATAGTTTTCTCTGCATGTAACACTAAACTAAAATGACATGTGAAATATTTATTATTAAGAAACTATATAAATAATAAAACCTCTAGTAAATAAAATTATTTTAATAATTTATAAATTCAAAAAAACATTATTAAGAACACATAATGTTTTAAAAATTGTGTTTTTTAACAAAATTACATTTCCTTCATGAGATGTATTTTTATTTAAAAAGATAAATTTAAAAATTTTATAATGTGAGTTTTAAAAAATGAACTAAATTTTAATTCCACATATCAAAATTATCCTAAGGTAATTTTTTAGATTTTTCTAAAATAACTGATTTCTATGTGAATAGTAAAAAAATACATATTTGACTAATACTGTCACTTTAATGACATTATTATAATATAAGAATAAGTTAAAATTCACTAAACTTATATATATATATAGTAAAATAAATCATTTAAATTCTCTATTTTTAATTTATAAAACCCATTTTTAACATTTTATAAATTTAAGTAATATTTTACTTTAAAAATTGCTTTTAGTCACTTATATTTAAAATTAGTTTCATCACTTGTAGAAACTAAATAAAAAATTGGATATCATATTTTAGATCTGATTTTTCATATTATTTAATAATTTCATTTTCATTATCATCTTAAAATTATGATCACTAAAAACAAAGTTAATAACCCTAATAATAGTAAAAGGGCTATTTCTCAAGAATTATTTTATTAAAGTTAAGTATTTTTTATCAAATAAATTAAAATGATCTATTTTATAGAAATTATCTTATATGATGTTTTCACATGTTAAAAATATCTTATCAATAGTTTAATTGTTAATTAATGTTATATAATATTGAGAACACTTAATGGTAAAAACAACATTTTTCTACAAAACAATTATTCTATTAATTAAATGATTTGATTTAAAATTTAAATTTCTCTTATTTATAAATTTAATAACAATATATGGGATCTAAAAATAATTTTATAAAACCCAAATTTTTTAATAATTGTTACCATATAAAATTTGATGAAATATAAATGATAAGGGTAAAAATGAGTTTCCAAGATAAAAAACAAAAATTATAAAATGTAAATATCAATAGTAAAATCCTCGAAACATGTTTAAATCATGTAGTAAAATTAGTGGTGGAGTATTTATATACCTTATCTCACCAAAAACTACATTATTTATCACTTTTGGATCCATTGAACCTTGAATAATGTAATTCTATTATTTAAAAATAATGGGTGTTAATAAAAGTTCCCTTTTATTCACTTATAAAAGGGGAACACATTAAACCCTTTTTGAAACACGTATTAATTTAAATTTAAACCTAATAATATTCCAATTTTTATGTAATATAATCCTCTTTAATATTCATAAGACTTTGGTCCCAATTAGTTATCTTAATACCTTCATTTTTAATGATACTTTCAAGATAAAATTTATGTTTCCAACATTAGTAATACTTAATTATTAACTTTTTATTATTAATTTTTAAATTATAAAAATATAATAAACATAGTGATATAATTAAATTAATATAATTATTATACTAAATTTATATTATATTAATTAAAGAACCATTATTTATTCATTCACATCCACTTAGAAAAATGAAAAACGTTAATCATGCATACGACGAACTACCACCCCCATGAAATGATGTCTTCCGTTTTTCTCCGCCATCATTCATGGTTAGAAAAAATCATGAATTTTATTAATTAATATGATTAATATTTCAAAATTATAATTCTAAAATTATAATTTGTCATATACCTCTATTATATCACATTCATTGAGAAATGAAATCATTTATCGTGTGTGAAATGGACTACTACCTCCACGAATGATGAATTTATTTTATCATCACCACCCATCATGGATGTTTTCAAGAATTAATTTAATATATATATATATATATTATACTTATTAAATTATTAGTATTATTTAAAATTTATATTAATAATATATAATAACATTTATTTTCACATAAAATCATTGTAATGCGCCCCCATTTGGGTTTGTTTTACCACCTATGAGAATGATGTTATAATATTTATGTTATGAATGATTAAGGAATATTATATAATTACAATATCATGTAACAATAACTTATTAAATATATATTTATTATTAAATAATGTAATTATTAATATTTAATATATTTATTAATATATCAATTTTCTATCATTAAACACACTGAAACTATTTCTTCATAATTTCCTTTTTAACAAACCATACATTTATCATTATCCAAATGAAAATGTGATATGATTTATTAGTTAAATTATATAATTATAATATCATGTATATTCTTGTAATGATGAAATTTGAAATAATAAGTTATAATTGGTCGTTCCACCATGGTACTTGTAGGAAAAAAACTATCAAAATTTCATAGTACCAAATTATTAAAATAAACAATAACTGAGTAATGAATTTATGATAGATAGTTATAAAGAATGTTTACAAAAGTTCATAGATATTAAAAAGGTTCAAAATTATTTTATTAAGATAATTATGTTTATTATACATAATTTTAAATTTTGTTCAAGTAAATGATAATACACAGTAATGGTGTTTCATCTTAGTTTCATTTTTGACACGTGTTTTATATAAACAAAAAATTTAATAAAAATGATTTTCTTACTTCATATTGGATATATCATATCATTAATTATATTTTATTCATGTAATTTTAAAATCAATTTCAATCTTTCTCTTTTAATGGTTAATTATTATAAAACTCCTTAATTTTAAAGGATATTGATAACTCAAAACTTCTTTCTCTTAGTAAAAATGTTTCATCATCAACTCCTTTATTCTATGATGGGTTTCTTCCATACTAAGATTTTATATTATAATTTGTTCTTTTATATTGGTAAAATGAAAATTTTTATTGAAATATTCCTCCATGATGAATTTATTCCCAATAAAATTAAGACATTGTTAAGAATAATTATCTTTTTCTTTAACAATGATTTTTCTTCTATGTGCATATTTTCCTTTACCACTAATGATATCCAATATATTTTGAAACAAAATTATGTGTTATATAATGTGACTTTAATCTTTCCATTCATCTATTTTCAATAGTAATTTTTATAAACCATTTTGATGATTTGGGTTTTCAATAAATGTATTATAAAATATTCAAAAGGTATTTAATCCTTTCAAAATATAATTTATTATCTTCCAATAAAAATCCTATTTAGAAATAATAGTTATTTCTCAAATATATATTATTGAAAATTATTTTTAAATTACTTTTTTTATAAAAAATTTCACTTTACCTTTTCAAAAATGACTTCTCAAATTGATTGTAACTTCTTATTTTATATGAAAGATAAAATCATTTTTTATTACAATTTGACTTATCATATGAGAATTATTTATTACAAATATTCATTTAAATGTTTTCAAATTGTTTTCTAATCTATTTTAACTCTTCATGATTTTTGAAAAGTAATGGAAATATTAGTATTTTTTCTAAAGTGAATTACTTTTAAAAGGAAATTTTAATTTCAAAATGGGTTTCAAAGGATTGTGTTCTAGGAAGGTATTTTTCATGTATTTTTATATCTTCTCAATGAAATTTTTTTAAATGATATCTATCATATAGAAATTATGGAAACCCTATTTTCATTTTAAATGAGTATTTTTCAATGTTTTATCTACCTCAAGTATTTTATTTTAAAGAAACCATTTTTAAGGAGTTTTCAAGCCTTTCAAAAAGGAGTATCCCCTCTTATTTTTCAGGTTATTGATCTAAATGTCATAAAATTTTATTGTCATATATGAAAATAAATTTAATTATACTAATGTTAAACTGTAAATATTTTTAATACACCATCCATATTCATTATCTATATGTCTTATCTAAAATTTCTTGGAAAGTGTTATCATGAAAATAATCTCTTTTCTAATGGATAATTAAGTTATATTTTAAGTATGAATGTTTTCATTTTATAATGGCATAAATATGTGTGATTATTATTATTATTATTATGGTTGTTGTCTAATATTTCCCATCAAAGTATTGGTGTGGTTTATATCTCATGATCTTAAAAGGATTCACAGAATGATTTATCCCAAGCTAAAGGGTACACATGAGTCTTTATCCCAAGTGAAAGGGTATAAGAGAGGATTTATAAAAATCCAACGGGTATACATGAGGATTAAACTCAAGGAAGTGGGAGGACAATAGGATTTAACCCAATCTAAAGAGTCCACAATAGTATTTATTCCTAGACAAAGGGTAAAATATTGGATTTCACCTAAGTAAAAGTTTATACTGGAGAATTTATCCCAAGATAATGGGTAAACATAAGGATTTATCCCAAGATAAAGGGTACATGGGAGGATTTATCTTAGGAAATATGTATAAGGGAGGATTATACCAATCTGAATGGTACATGGGAGGATTATCACAAGCCCATGATGGTACATGGGCGATTATCCCAAGCCTACCATGTGATGAATGTCTTGGTGGGTAGACTATACATATGATTTATATGATTATTTATATTCTATACTCTTATTTAATAAACTTACACCTATGATTATGATATTTTAATCTTGTTTAATGTCTCGGAGTTATATACTCTTTTTTATGGTATATGTTTGTTCATTTAAGATAACTTGTCATTTTATCCTAGATTATAGAGAACTCATATATTTTCATGTTCCTTTTAATATGATAATTCTCCCATTATCATTTTTTCTCATTATATTATGATATAACCCTAATTAAAATTTTGATGAGTTTTTCCCTAATTATGTTTTTGATCTCACCCATTTCTTATGTTTTCTATCCCTGGGTTATAAAGATGTGTATAACCTCCGAGATGTCTAAAAGTGTACCTAGTGTGGTTCAAATATAGAGAAATGTTTACAATAATTTTAAAATAATTTTATTATTTATCTGATCCTTAAAGACACTAAAACCTACACTCTTAGGATTGTGAGATGATTTATGAGTTGAAATTTTTATCTTGTGGTTATGTTTTAAAATAAATATAGGCCCATCAAATTTTGTATCAAAGGAATTTTTTAAAGAAATTATTTTAGCACGAGACCCAGGAGTGAAGGTATAGAGTGATTTAATTGGTACTAGATATGTTTTTAGTTATTATGTACAATTATTTTATTCATATTAGGAATTAGTATTATAGAACAGTAATTAAAAATCTAAGGATAAATCTAAGTAATTAAGGTTAGTATAGGATAACATCCCAATGTTTTGGTAAATTAGATATTGTGTGGTTATCCTAGAAATAACATCCCTGTCAAGATACTGTAAATTTGATGTAATTTTGGCACATATGAACCTAGGGGTAATCACCATGAATAAGGATAGTTGATCATTGAATCGATCTTTTCTCTGGTGTGAAATGAGTGGGCCAAATATTACACACCTAGTGAGGCACTCCTAGGGGATATGCTTTGGTTAATCACATTCTATATGAGAATAAATATAAATGATTTAAATATATTTTAATTTTATGATGAGATTGGATAAATAACCAAATTTTAAAATGATTTTATACAAACTAGTTCAAATTGAAGGAGTGATATATAGGTCCAATTATATTAGAGATGAATTGAAAGTATAATCTATTGAAATGCGGGTTTAATTAGAGAATACATATTTTGATTAAGTTTTAATATTCTAATGATAATTTAATTTAATTTAATTAGAAATTATCATAACCATTTTGGTTTTAGTATTTGGTTTGAAATAGGATTATGAAAATGAACCTATGAAAGGCATATCCATAAGAACTCTTAAAGAAGCATATTTGGGAAAAATATATTCCTAAAATTACTAATTATAGTGAAGTTTAAATATTAGTATAAGATATATATTCAATTTATTAAATATCCATTAACTTCTACCTTTAATGATTGGAAATTAAAATTATGAGGATTCAATTTATTTAAAGGAAGATATTGTAATTCCCTGATATTTTGGAATGCATTGTTTCTAAATTGATAGTATGTTGGATAGAAATCTGTATATGTAACATCGTACTAAAATTACCCATGAAATATTTATTATTATGAAAATTTAATAATAATAAAACCAATAGTACATAAAATGATTTCAATCATTTATAAATTCATAAAAAATATGATTAAGAGTAGTTAAACTTTTTAAAAGGGGATTTTTTAAAATGTAATAATGGCATAATTTTCATTATGAAATTTTCTAATATATATATATATATATATATATATTTAAATAAATAATTTTAATAAACTTATTTTTATTTAAAAAATCCATTTTTAACATTTTTGAAACATAGGTAATTTTTTTCTTTAAAAACTATTTTTACTTACTTATATTAAAAATTATTTTTAATCACTTGTAGAAACAAAATATAACAAAATATATTTAATTTTTTAGATCAACATGTTCATATTATGTAATAACTTCAATTTAGTTTTAATAATAAAATTTTGATTACTATGATTAAAGTTAATTACCAAGATAATTGTGAGAGTTATTTTCAAAGATTTGTTTTATTAAACTTCATTAATTATCAAATAATAAATTAAAATTATCTATTCAATATAAATAATCTTATATTATGTGTTCATATTTATAAAAAATGTTATAATTTATTTAGTTGGTAGTTAGTGTTATATAATATTAAGAACACTTAATGGTGAAAACAAATTTTTCTATCAAACTATTTTTCTATTATTAAATGTTTTAATTTATTAGTTGATTTATCATTATAAATTTTATTCTATAATACAGGGCTAAATTTAGGTTCAAAACACTCAAATATGGTAATATGTGTTACATTAATTTTTTTAATAAAATATGAACTACTAGGATAAAAACAAGTTACGAAGGTAAAAACCCAAAATGGTTAAATGTAAAAATAAATAGTAAAAAGATTGAAAAATGTTTAGAAAGTGTGGTAAAATGAGTGGTGTAATATTTATTGGACTTATATGACCAAAATATATATTATTTATAACTTTAATACCATTTACATTTTAGTAGTTTCATTCTATTATTGAAAAATAATGGGTGTTCACAAAAGTTCTTTTTTGTTCACTTTTAAAATGGAAACATGTCCACCCCTTCATTCCACACCTATTCCTTAAACTTTTATCTAGAAAATATGAAATTTGTATCCTTATGGAAACATATCTTTATTTAATATGCCTTTTTTCATAATTAGCTAGAATAGCCCTTTTATTTCTATGGATACTTTCAAGATAAAATTCATAGTCCCAATGTGAGTATTACTTATTTCATAACTTTTTATTCTTAATTTTACAAATAAAAAACTATCGTAAGAATTTTAATATAATATAAATGGTATATTATTATGATAATGTGTTATTATATTAATATAACAACCATTATCTATTCATTATCATATATTTAGAAAAATAAAGGAACATTAATTGGGTGCATGATAGACTATTGCCACCATGAAATGAAATATTATACTTTTCATCACCACAATTCATGGTCAGTAAAAGGTATATATTTGATGAATTAATATTATAAATATTTAAAAATCATAATTCATAAATTATAATTTATAATATACCATCATTTTATCACACTCATTGAGAAATGTAATTGTTAATCATGTGAACTATGGACTACCCCCGCCATAAAGTGTGAATTTATATTATCATAAACACCCTTAATGGATGGTTATAATAATAAATATTATTAATATATATAATATTTATGACATATATAAGATTATTTCTATGTTATATTATCACTATTTAAAAATAGTTCTTTACTCGTTAAATTATAACACACCATTTTTCAGTTGTTTTACCACCTATGAGACCAATGTTATAAAATTTATTTAATGGATGAATATGAAATATTATGTAATGAATATATAATGGAATAAAAATTTATATAATATGTTTTAGTTTTTTTTTGGAAATGTTTTATTTAAATTTAGTAAATTTATTAATATATCATTTTTTGATCAATAAACACACTAAAACTACTTCATCAAAGATTCCTTTTTCAAAAACCATATATTTATCATTTATCAAATGAAAATTATATATTATTAATCGTTAAAACATTATTATTTTATCTTTTATTATCTAAGAATGATTAAATTTGAACCAATAAGTAAGAATTAACCCCGTCACTGTGATACTGGTATGAAAAAAGAAATCAAATTTTTCTAAGATTCGTTGATGGAAATAAACTACTAATAAGAAATATATTTTAAATATATGTTTATACAAGAAGATTATAAAATATTATAGATATAAAAAAAATTATAAAATAGGTGATCAAATTTTTTTTACTATATATGAGGTTAAAGTGTGTTTGAGTAAGCAGGAATACATGGTAAGGGTGTTTAATCTCGATTTCTTTTAATTGAGACAAATTTTTTATGCACCTAATTTCATTTAAATAGTTTTTATAATGCCTATTACATATATAATTTTATTAATAATATTTTAATCATCGTATTTGAAGTTAAATTTCAAATTCTCTCTTTCAATGTGTTTTTTTAAAACATTTCTTAAGTTGTTAAGGATATTGATAACTAAAAACTTCTTTCTTTAAATTATATTATTTCAAATTGAAATTATTTATTTTATTATTGATTTATTCCACCCCGTGAATTTATATTTCAATTTATCCTCTTATTTGGGTAAGATTAAAATTTTATTCAAATATTTTACAACAATGAGATTCTTCCACAAAAAAGTATGGCATTGTTAATAATAATTCTCATTCTCTTTAAGGATTATTTTTCTTTTATGTCCATATTTTTCCTTCCCTCCAATTATATACATTATATTTTAAACCTAGTTATGTTTTATATCATTTCAAATTTATCTTTGACTTCTCCAATTTAAAAATTATGTTTTATTAACCCTTTTCAATGAAGTTCATTTTCAACTAAGGTCTTTTAAAATATGCAAAATATTTTTCATCCTATAAAAATAAAATGATTAATCTTCCACTCTAAATTATCATTATAAATATATTATGTATTTTCAAATATATATTATTAAAGATTCATATTAAACTAAATTTGAAAAAAAAATTAACTTTTTTAAAATGAATTTTCTATGTGAATGTAACTTCTTATTTTATGCCAATGATAAAGCAATTTTTAACAATTTTATAATTTTTATCACCTTATGAGAATTACTATTTAAAAATCTTCTTTTCCTTTTTTTGAATGGTTTTCAAAAAAATAACTCTGTATGGTTCTTTTAAAGTAAATTAAATAGTATTTTATTTTTTATAGTAAATAATTTATTTTAAAATTGATTATTGATTATAAAAGGGGTTTTAAAGGACTGTGTTTTATGAAAGAATTCTTCAAGTATTTTTATATCTTCTGAAAGATTATTTTTAAAATAATATTCTATAATAAAAATAGTTTTCTAAAAACCCTCTTTTTGTTTTAAAAGATAATTTTTTCATTTTTTATGAATATTATATATTCATTTTAAGGAAATAATTTTTTGGGTGTTTTTATATCTATCAAAAATGGTTATAGCCTATCATTTTTCAAGTTATTTATCCAAATATCTTAAAAATTATTTTTTATCTATGAAAACATCCTTAATGATCCATATAATACACTTGGGATATTTTTAACCCACCATCCATATTCGTTCACATGATGTATAATGTAATGTTCTAGAAAAGTATTTTCTTGAAATATGTCTCTTTCTATAGAATATTCAAGTGATATTTTAAGTATAAATGTTTTAATGTTCAAATAGAACACTTATAAATTATTATTATTAATATTTTTTTCCTATATCACTCTTCAATGAAATGGTAAATTTTATATATCATGATCTCAAAAGGGTACACGAGAGGACTTATCCCAAGAAAAATGGTACATTGGGGGGATTTATCCTGCGCCAAAGGGTATATAGAAGAAGATATCCCAAGATAAAGGGTATATTAGAGGATTTATCCCAAGAAAATGGGTATACAAGAATATTTTACCCAAGAAAAAGGGTACATGGGGGGGGGTTTCCCAAGTTATAGTGTACACATTAGGATTTATCACAAGCCAAAGTTTATACAAGGGGATTTATCACAAGCCAATGGGTACACTGAGGGATTTATCCCAAGTCAAAGGGTACTTGGGATGATTTCTCCCAAGACAAAGTGTGGAGTGGAGGATTCATCCAATGATAAATAGTATACAATAGTATTATCCTATGACCAATGGTATTTGGGAGGATTATCCCAAACCCAAGATTGTACATGGGTTGTTATCCCACGATTACTATGTGATGAATGTCTTGTTGGTTATACTTGACATAGTATTTCTATAATTATGTTTATTCTACATTCGTATACCAATATATCATGCAAGTGATTATGTTTGTTGAATAAATTTTAATGTTTTAGGATTCCACTCACTTTTACATTGTATATGTTTGTTCATTTGAGATTACATGGCATTATATCATGACTTGGGAAAACTCTTATTATTATGTGTTATTTGTTAATAATATATTTTTCCCCTCCCCATTTTTTCTCATATTTTTACGATATAACCCCTTATGACATTTTGATGATTTGTCCCTTAATGAGAATTTGATCTCACCACATTATTATGTTTTCTACAACCAAGTTATAAATATGAGTTTAACCTAAAATATGTTTAAAAGTGGATCTAGTGTGGTTTGAATTAGAGAAATATAGACAAGTATTGTAAAATATGTTTCTTATATAGTTGATACTCAAAGACACTAAACCATTAATTCTTAAGATTACGAGATGATTTATGAGTTTTAATTTTTATCATATATTAACGTTTTAAAATAAAGATAGGTTCATATAATTATGTATAAAATCTACTATTTAAATATAGTGTTTTAAAAATGGACCCAGGAGTGGGTTTGGGGCACTTCACCATGCTTAACTTGTCTCACCGTATAAACTCTTAAATATAATTTTCAATCAAACACTATAGGAAAAGATAATAGATAGGTGGATTTTTATTATCTAAAGGTTCTATATATGATATATTTATAAAATATTTCTTCTCTATGATCTTGAATCTTGGCTAGGGTGAAGGCCTCCCTTCAAGGAAGATTTTGAAGAAATCTAAGAAAAGGGTATCAATGTCATGACCCTTTTTATTAAAGAAATTTTTTCTAAGATATCATTATTTACCAAGGGATTAGTCTTTTCAAAGGTCATATACCTTAGTGTAGCCCTCCCATATAACCTAAATTTCCTTATTGATATTAATGGATAAATTTTACCAAGGTACATTACCCAAGAGGGTAACTTCACCGAGATCATTTTCTCTTTTACTACTCTTCAATGATTGTGACATTTTAAATATATTTATATCATATATAATCATGTCCCAATTTTATAATGGGAATCCCATGTTCTATAATATTTCTCCTCATGGATTTCCTCCTCATATCCTGGGTCCTCAATCTGAGGTTAATCATTTACCCCATGATAATAAGGTTCCATTAAAATTGATTATCAAATTGTAAACCTCTTTTAATTATATTCCTGAATGAATATTAAGGTAAATATATTCATTCTTGGGATTATTTCACAGTATAATCCCCATATTATTTCATAGATCCTACTCTAACATCTATTGTGACTGTATAATTTTAGTAACATGTCTTGATAGAACTCCTAATATTGTCAAGTTATCCATTTTCAATTTCCCTACCCATGGAAATTTATGTGTAACTCCCACACTCATGAAAAATCTAGGAATATTTTTTATTTAGGTCCTCATATTATAACCTTATATTTTAATATAATTATTTCTTATCGAATGAATCTAAAAGGCACAAAATTATTCCCTATCACACAGCCTAAAAATTCTCAAAACATGGGTATTCATCACATAACCTTTAAATAAATTACTTAATATCCCCTCTATATGATGTAAAAATGCATAAATAGACCTTTAATATAGATCTAAACTTCATGATATTCCTTATTTTTAATCCTAAAATTATAATCCTCTTTGTCAATGATGGGTGGTGTGTTCTATCAAATTTATTTAAACTATAAAATTGAACTATGTGGGTTTCTATTCCCTCAACTAGGGATATATATTGGGCTCAATCTTAACAATATAATAACGGCTTCCTCTTCTTAACTCTCACACATTTTCAAATGGTTCTAAACTCTATAGTTCTGTTTATATGGATTTAATCTATAGTATAGAAAATATTTGTTTAGTACATGTATTGAATGTAAAATAATCTAATTATTTTTATTTTTTTCTTTTAAATGTATCTTTGTTTATCAATAACTTTGATTAAATAGTAACAATTTTTTTGGGGAAGTATTTCATAAATACACTTAAATATATAAGATAATATTTTTCTAGATAATAATTACCTTTTTATGATGAATTCACGTCACGTCCTCTTGATGTAAAAAAATGTGTAACTATAACTATAATGAATTGACTAAAATATCCCAAACAATACCCTAGATGGAGCACCCCAAAACCACAGATGTTCCTCCCCTTATTCCAATGGGTTTTGACTAGTAGCTCAGGTCAATAAATGACATGGGATAGTAAAAAAATTCTACCATCATATACAATAAGAATTTAATAACAATAATATCATAAAAATTAGAGTAAATGAACAAAATTAAAACTAAAAGACAACCATCAATAACAGAAAATATCAACATGTTATATTAATAATGAAAATCATGCTCAATGTATACACATACAATAAGGAGAAACTATTGAGACTACTAATACAAAAATAAATATAAATTAATATGGTATACATAATTTTATAACCTATAGTCCCTCCTCATACCACTATTCAAACATCCATCTAGTTACTTCAGTCATATTCCCTTTTCTACCTACAACATAGAAATGAAACATGGGGCTAGCACACACATCATGGTACTCATGTATGAAGTGATAATACAAAATAGAAGAGTCTCGCAAAATGATCCTCATATATATCATCATATATACTGTATGCATATATAGGAATATAAAATAGGTTTTAGTATACCATACAAGAAATCATGTCATGTTATTGTGTTCTAACTAATCTACCACAATTTTTGAACTCACCTAATTCAGAAATTACTGATGAAGAATTCATATTATGATACAAACCCAATTTTAAACCTTATATATTAGGGTAGTTTCAAACAACTTATTCTCAATATATACCATATCACTCAATGTAGGGTCCCATTACAAGTCCTAATATTTTATTTATTCATATACCACTAACCACTCACTCACAGTGATGCCTAGTACCACATCCTAACTATTACCTTCTGACTTAGAGTGGGGTCTTGTATCACATCCTAAAAATTCCTCTCTCACTGAAAGTAAGGTCCTATATCACTTCCTATCCACAAATTTATCACTCCAGGTAAGGTCCTATATCTTATCTTAACCATTAGCCTCTTAATTTGGGTAAGTTATTATATCACATCTTGACCAATACCCTCTCACATAAGGTAAGTCCTTATATCACATCCTAACGACTTCCCTCTCACTCAAGGTATGGTATTATACTATGTCTCATATATTTTCACACTACTCCAACCTTCCACTCATGGTGGGGGATCATCACTATTTCATAATATAGTCAGAGTATAAAACATTAGAATAAAATAATGTTGTAGTCAAGACCATATCCTATACCTTGCTTATCCACACTATAATACCCACATAGATCTTACCTAGAGGGTAGTACATACATATCAATGTCTTCATCTCTGACCAGACTCACCCGCACAACCTGACCCTTAAGTTATACCTCGCTACAACAACTCACTAATCACCTCAAAAGTCATCCATTACAACAAATTGTTTTAGGGAATCACATATAACCCCCCATTCCCACTATTACATTCCACTAGTACTTAAGAACACATATATTTATCTTACATGATGATTGATCCACTTACTAACATTTCCCAATCACTAAGACCACATGTAACCTAACTAATCCCACTTTTTCTACCCATAGGAATAATCTATTCAACACTAAGAAATCATTTCAATAATTCCCTTTAGTTATCCACACCCATATCATGTTCTAATCTCACTCATTTGTGATAAATTTTTTAAAGAGTGACCAATATCCCTATTAATAATCATTAAGTGACACTATGAACACCCAATGATATATATTACTCTCTCACAAAACCCAATAACACATAAATCCGAAGACCAAAAACATATTGTGACTACTAGACACATTATCATCATCCCCCTCCTATCACCCAAGGAGTTCCATGGTTCTAAGTCTATCTTCATTACCTAACCTATAAAATTACAAACACCAATATCAACCAGTCCATTCCTTAAGGGGTAAACACTAAGATGTTTTCATGTACAAAATTGGGTCATACCTTAACCAGAAACCCGAGCCATCCCATTATAAGGCCTAAAGGAAATTCCTTATCACCACAAGATAGTGAAAAGTGATTGGGAATCTAAGAACTAACTTTGGGAATGATTTCACCCATAAGAATAATAAAATATATATCTTTCAATAATGGGGATTAAGAAAATCCCAATATATTTCATAAATAAAAGAATATCCTGAACAAGTATGCAATATGATAAGACATATATAGATATAAAATAAGAAAAATGAAAGGAGTTCCACTAAGGTGGTACATGGAAGATAAAAAAACATTACTAACACTAACAAGAAATAAATTAGACTAACTACCACTACCATGTCTCCATGTGCAGGTGAGGCATCACCACATTCACCTCCACCATACCCAAACTTTGAGATCCAAGATCATCCACTACATCTAATAATCTTGTTAAAAATATAATGATATAGGCATGATCTAAATACCCCATTTGGTTTTCACCAATTCATAACCCTTTAAAATAATGATCTATAAAATTTTATTTTGAAAATAAGTATACAAAATCGGTTTTCCTTGGTTTTCTCATTTAATAAAAGTTCAAATTAATTTTCCTTGAAAATATATCCTATTTTCAAAAATACATTGTTACTCATAAATAAAACCAAAATTTATATTCCTTTAAAAAAATCATACATAAATTATATTTAAATTATTTTTTAAGTAAAATACTAAAATAAGGCAGAATAATGATTCTCAAACTGGAAAATATATATACCTTGGAAAATATATCATTTTCATGGAGTCCTAGGTGATTTATGGTAATAATATAGAACAACACTACCATGTTCATAAATGAAGTAAATTATACCATCCAAAATGAAACTACACACCAATCAACCATTCTAAATACCCAATCATGCCTTACCTAGACTAACTGAAGGGAAATTTCCCATAGGTAGCACTAATTCCCAATCTATTTCCCCTATCCAGATCATAATTAATAACTAGTGTGAATGTGTACCTAGTCTTCCCACTTATCCAACCATTTCATCCAATAACATATAAATAGAGGTGTTTATTTCAAGTAATAATCATTCCATGAAATCATATTAGAAAAAATCAATCATTTATCTCACTCACACATCTGAAAATCTAGATAGAAACATTTTATTTATCCAAGCATAAAAAATATATTCAAATTTGCATGATGTGAATAATTATTACAATCATTCAAACATCCATAATTTCTATAATATATAAAGGGGGATGTCTTATGGGTTTTCATATCCAATAAACCATTAATATTGACAATTGTACCTTGGGATCATTCTTTATGGATAAAAGAAATTTACCCGAGTTTAGAAAACCAAATTCATAATTAATAATTTGATTGCATAAGTGGAATAGAATTTTTTAAATAATTTATAATAATGGTCCAAGAACACTTGAGCTTTATAAAACAAAACTTTTACATAATTTTGTAAATAAACATCATATGCAATTTAAATATGAAACCATCAAAGATACATTTGGGATGTATTATAGCTTTAAAACTAATTTAAAGATCATTTTGCATGAAAAACCATTTGTTTCTCATTTTTTTTAAAATTAAATTACTCATGAATCTATTAATATGTCCACATGAATTAAATGGTAACATTAATGAGTAATTTTAGATCCATGAGAATATAATAAGAAATAATATATTTAATCTTAATGAGAGATTTTTGGGACAAAAACCTTAAATCTCATCGATTTCAAGAAATATAGAGGCAATCTGCCAGGACACTACCTAAGTATCCTTAAAAACAAGAGGATCCAAAAAAACCTAAGACATAAAAATCCCCTAATAAATAATAACCCTATACCTGATATTTATCCTCCATGACTTATATGGATAAGAATTATAGAATCACAAGATATATTATAAGAAGATATCTTACCTTAAATAACCAACCTCAAGATTTGAAAAAACTAAAAGGATCAACCATAAAGAAGGATATAAACTAAAGAGTTGTTGATGGGAGTTATAAGAATTAAATGAAAGGTAGAAGGACCCCCGAAAGGGTTAAACTAGAGGCAATGAAAATTGGTAAAACCCCGCTATCAAAATTAGGTCCACCACATTCATATTGTGAATCACTATTCATGGTGTGAATTGTAAATTACCCTAAATAATCATGCTATGAAATTATCTTTCATGACATGGATTGATTCCAACCAGTGCGGTGTATAATTAGACTTAGTATTAAAGAGGGAAATGCAAAACTGTTTAATGGTGTCAAAACATATTTTATTGTGTAAAATACTATATTCTATATTTTACAACACTAAAGGATCTATCAAGCCCTTTAAAACTCTAAATAACCAAATAATAAGAATTACTTATAGTAAAACTCCATAAATAAATAAATAAATAGTAAATTTAAGGTTATTATGTGAAAATTATCCAACTCTATCACTTTTCAACCCCAAGAAAGTATTAAGAAAGATGGTTGATTAAGAGGAAGAAGAATGTAATATCTCTAGAGAAAAGGAAACCAATACCACACTTACAAACCCAAACACATATCAAAAAATAAAGAAACTAAAATAATTAAACCATTGAAGGAGAAAACTATATGATTTTCCAAACTAACCTAATAATAAAGTGATATCGTACAAAAAACTTTAAGGAATTTAAGAAATAAGGTTTAATCCATAAAAATAGCCCCTAAATACCAAGGAACACTCTAAAATATATATTGAACCAATGAAATGAGTTAATCAAGGACATACTTACTTGATTAGTAAATAAGAAGGAATTCACAAGATTTATAGAACCCATGATTCAATTCAAGGTCAACAAAGAAAGTGTTATTGATCCTGATGAAATAGAGTGAGATAACTCTTTGATGTGAGAGACTCACTAATGGTTGTCTCCCCACCATATTTGTATTCTGATAAGGAATTCATTCTTCAAAAACCCCTAGCCTTTCCCAATGTTCCAAAAATGGAATGAAACTCACCAATTTTGGAAAGGATATAAAGATGTTTCAGTAACTATACATCCTTGATATCTCGATGAATATTCCATAATAACTTCATCAGAACACATCCTTCAACAACCTTATGAGTCCTCAATTTCCACACCTAATAATCCATAGACATCACATAGGAACAACATACCAAAAATATTACCACATAAAGTAATGCATCTGAGATATATCACATAAGAACAAAATGGAATGCAATTGTAAATTCTTAACAAGGAAACATGCCTTAACAAAAACTACATAGACTAGACTTGTGTCAAGTGATATTAAACCCAAACCATGATTTCAGAAGTAATTCCTAGTGAATCCAACATAACATTAAATCATAACTAACACTAGATCCTTGTTTCACTAAGACTTACCCAAGCTTTCCTATGTGAAATCATACATAAGTAACGTCCCATAATAAATACCACCTCACACTGAATGAGGAACACAATAATCACTGAGGAATAAGAATTCCAAATTCTACCACATACCATAGGGGATAGTCAAGAGAATGAGTAATAAAACAAATCAATCATGAAATACCTCAAAGGATTCAACATCATAAGGAATCCATATGCTTTCTAAAAATTATTCATAAAACTCCATAGATTCAAACTTGTCAGACACAATCAATAAAAATATATGAAATCAACACATGAGAAATATAATGAAAAAATCCCTAAAAATTATAACCTTAAATCACCAATATAGAATTCAACAATGGTACTAGAAAAGAACTGGGTCCCCCCCCCCATATTCCCTTAAAATGGGGTCTATCATCTTATAATAAAAAATTGAAGGCCTTCGGGCCATTGTATGGACAAAAACTTGAATGGTATTCACATTGTCAATAGGTTCAACATGATTAATTGGACGGTATTTAGAAAAGATAGAGTTGGCTACACCATTATTATAATGAACTCCTATTTAAATCCTTTTTATATGACCCAAATTACTACAAGCATGATAGGTTTTAGGAGTTACCTGAAAAGATAGTTTCTTATGTTCTCCCTTCCTACAATAATAGAAAAATATGTGCCAGATCCCAAAATAAACTAGTGATATAAAATGAGATGGCCTTTTAATACTGCTACTCACAAGTTTAGACATAGTATTTTTCCTTTTCCTCTTATTTGTGTTTCCCCCACCTAACCTAAGAATATTAGAAATCTAAAATTCCTCTATTTCACCTTCTAATCCAACTTCAACTCTAAGAGATTAATTCACCACTAGTCTATAAAATTTGAGGCTGATGGAAGATACTTCTAGGGATATGCTTGTTCAAAAAACATCCCAAAAACACCAATCCATTAAATAATCGTCTAAATAAACACAATAAATTAATTTAACCAACTTGATAAAATATCATGCATACTCCAAAAATATTTTATACCTTACTAAAGTTTATAAAATTCTATAGCCTCTAGTAACTTCACTACATTAAAAATATTTTTTGAATGAACCATACGCTGAAAATTTCAAAAGAATTATCCTTATGTGGCTTATTATATTTGATAAGCTTCCAAAAATTCCAAATCATACCCTCTAGCATTAAGGTTTCAAACTCAACCTTAATATATTCAGGAATTTTAAGATGGATAAAAATATACTAAACTATCATTAGCCATAAAATTTCTTCCTAAGTGTATTTTTTCCCCAAATAAATGAGGTGTATTTAGGATTTGGAACTCTCAAACATGATCCTTATTCTGGGGAAATAGAGGAATAACAACAAACTCTATGATTGAAGTAGATGGAACAATAGTCCCAATAAAAAATTGATCATCCAAAGAGTCCATTGAATTTTAATGGTACATCCTCTAAAAAGAAGAAATATGAACATATTGAAACAAATTCCAAAACATAAACCCCGTAATATAAACAAGAATCAATAAAAAATCTCAAAACATCATTTATATAAAATTCAAATAAAAAACTTTATAAATTAATGCATAAAACAAACATCTCATTTAAAAATAAGTTCACCTCTTCGACTAAAGAGGACTTGGTTAATACTCATTTCAAAAAGAACTTCCATTATTTAAATAGTAATTTAAATAAGTTTGATTATTTTGGTAAAACACTTTTAATATCCAACTATCTCAAAATTATCCATTTTATAACATTTCCAACTTAAACATTTAAAAATATTCCAATTAAACTTTGTTAACATCACATGAAAACTTTGAAAATCATTAATGTTGCCCCTTATTCTTAATGTACTGTAATAATTTTCAAAAACCAATCATTTCTTAAAATTCAAAATATTTTATAAGCATTATTGAAGTAAAAAATAATTTTGAATTCAAAACATTACAAAAGTGGTCCCAAATTTTGTAAATCTGAAACCTTTTAAAAACATAAATGGTTTTCCAACAACACTATTTTAAATTATCATTCAAATTTAATCCCAAAAAATATAATAAATCATAAAATACCACAATTGAATCTAATAAAATATTAAAGAAAATGGATATAACACAGTATCCATAAATAAGTAAACAATCCACGATCATGGAAATTCAAAACTATGTAAGGACTAACTACATGATCTAGCCAACCGCATTCTAACCATAAAAATTCCAATGGAATTCACTTAGTTCACACAATATATACATGTTTTTTCAAACCCTGAATAGTTATTTCATTCCCCCATTTTCCTCTTTATTTCCATTAAAACTAAAAAATCAACAAAAATTAAAGACCAACATTCTCAAACCACTAAGGATCAAGATTAGTCACATGAAAAACACATCCTAGAAAACCTTTAAATCTCAATTATCATCATGAAAAATAGTTATATTGTGGATACTCATGATTTTATCCTGAGTTTTCATTATCCTAACTCCCATATACTAGACTTTCCCAAATAAGAATACAAGCTACATGTGATACCATTTTTTCATAAACCAACTCGGTTCATACCTAAACTATACAACCAACTCAACCCATGGTAAGGGTTGATGTGAATTCTAGATCCCTGTAAGTTAGTCAAAAGTGTCGAGGCATCCAAGAACTACCTTTGAGGATGATTTCAATAATAAAAATAGTAAAACTAGTATCTATCATTAATGAGGAATAAGAAACACCCAACATATTTCATAAATAAAAGAATATCTCAAATAAGTTCACAACATGCCAAGATAGATCCAGATAAAAAATAAGGGAAATGACAATAGTGACACTAAGTTAGTATAAGGATGATTAAAAAACAACAACTATAATGGGCCAAAATAAATAAGACAAATCACTGTTATTATGTTTCTATGTACAAGTGAGGTATCACCACATACACATCCACCATACCCAAAAAAAGAGATCTCAGATCTACCACTACATATAAGCATCATGCTAAATGTGTAGTGATGTAGGAGTAAGTTAAACAACCCAGTAGGACTACACCAATTGACCTGATATATAAACCTTTAAAAGAAATGTTATTACATTTATGTTTGAAAATAAGGATACAAAATAGGTTTTCATAGGTTTTCTCATTTAAAACAAGTTTAAAGTAGTTTCCTTATAAAAACATCCCACATTTACAAATTTGAGGTTCTTTTTAAATAAAACCACAATTTATATTCATTTAACACAGTCATCAATGAACTAAATTCCACACACTATAAAAAGCTACACACTAATTAACCCACCCAAAAACCCGGTTCGGCCCTTCCCGGCCTAAATAAAGTTAAACATTCCATAGGCTAACAAAATTCTACTCTTAGGGTGACTAGATAGACCGTAATTAATATCTAGTGCACATGTATATCTAGACTTAGCACATATCCAACCAGGTCTTCCCATGGAATATAAATGGAGGTGATCATTTCAATAATAAATCATACCATGTATTCATATCAAAAAACAAAACATACATTTATCATTTTCACCACCAAACACCCATATAAGAATATCCCATTTATCCAATCAAAATAAAACTATTCAAATTATCTCGAACTAGACCTTGGTATCATTATTTAAGTATAAAATTTATGAACATCCCTTTATAAAACCAAACACACAATGTATAATTTGATTACTTTATTAGAATAAAAATTTTCAAATAATTTCTCAAAAAGTTTCAAACACTCCAAATCATTATAAAAAACACTTTTACATCATTTTGGAAATCAACATCACCGGAAATTTAAATATGAAACCATCAAATATCCAATTTTGAATTTCAATTTCCAAAATAAGTCTTTAACCATTAAAATATATTTAAAGATCAATTCACATGAGAACCCCATTTTTCACATTTTTTGAAAACATGATAAAGAAATAATACTTTGATATGGAAAATATAATTTAAGAGAAAAAATTAAATATGAATTTTAAATCTATCAGAATAAAATAATAAATTATATATTTAATCTTAAATAGATATTCATGGAATACGTACCTCAAATCTCATCACTTATAGAAACCTAAAAGATTATCCAACATAACACTACCCAAGAAACCATGAAATACCATGAGGGGTCTAAATGAACCCTGAGACATCAAAATCACCTAATAATGAACAACTATAGATGTCAGTTTGTTCCTCTATGAATTATAGGGTTAGGGAGGATAGAATCACAAGAAAAAAGATGAGAGGATATTTTATGTTAAATAACCAACCTCAAGACATCATGAAACTTGAAGGATATTCCACGGATGGGGAGAGAAACCAAAAGGTGTTGTTACGAGTCATGGGATTAGAATGAGAGGGAGAAGGATACCAAAATTCATAAACCTAATTCATGGAAAATTTGTCAAAACACACTACTAAAACAGGGTTGATCACATTCATGATCTAAATCACTGTTTGTGGTGTGAATGGTCATTCACCCTGAATAATCATGTAATGAGATTCTCTTTCATTAAGGTAATAGGTTCCACCCAATGTGGTGAATAATTTAATATGTTATTAATAAGAGAAATGTAAAGCTAGTTTATGGAATGAAACAATCTTTCATGTCATGAACTATTATTGATTTTGATTTCCAAAACTACAGTCTCTCCTGGTCCCTTCAAAAATCATTGAAACCAAAGAAAAAGAATGAATCATAGTAAAGAGTAATAAATACATAAATAGAAATTAAATTTATGGTTGGTATGTGATATAATCCCTTAAAATTTCCACTATTCTTTATACCAAGACAATAACAACTCATCTCATTAGATAAGGCCACTTTGGGGTCTTTTAATCCAATATAAACATCACACCAACTTAGTGTCATAGTCGTCAGGTATATCTCAAATATCAACCCATGCATGAAAAAATAGGGTAACTATCACTAGGCTTAAACTAATACTAATTGAACATACTAGAATCATATAACCCCTTCATAAATTTTATGAACCCAACTCTTGGAACACACGTTAAATTAATATAAAACATATAGAATAGAATTAAAGGGACCACCTACCTTGAAAATTGATTTACTTCTCTCTGGCTAAGATCTCCACTGATATTCCATATTTGACCAATCTCGACCATTCTATTGAGTCCTTATCTCAAGCTATAAAAAATAATCAATTATTTATAATTATTTATTATTTATTATTTAATTTAATATAGTGAGACATAGTCACTAAAATATCACTGAGTGGGCTTTTATGGTCAAAAAATTAACCAATGTCATTCCCTTGTCCAATGGAATTCTCTTGGTACACTAATAAATAAAACCCCCTATCATTCAATACTCAATCAGTTTCCAATCTTGTTCTAATTCAAAATAATACCTGGAAAAATTAATTGGAAAACATTTCTCTACTGAAACAATAATAAATTAGCATTATACACCCTCTTTAGACATCTTGAAGCCACTAAAACTTAAATTCCCATCATACTAGGATGATTCTACCATGATCTTGTGGAATAATTATCAAAACCCTAGACAAAATTGAATGAAATAAAAGAATAGACAAAATTAGGAAGAATATGAAGATAAGGAGTTTACTTATCTCAATACCACCAAAATGATCCATGATCGACCATAAACCGAGAGATCCCCAATGGGATTCCATTTGAGAGAAACTTTGGGGAGATAATACCCAAATTACCTCTCCTAAGTGGAAGTTGGTTATAAGAAAGGGGGAGAACTCTGAAATGATGAGTCATTACATCCTAAAAAAACCCTATAGTCCACTATAATGTGAATCTCTTGGGTTATCATGGAATTATCCCCCTTTAGGGTTTAATTTATGAGTGAATCTAATGGGTTAAAGTGTAGCACCCATCTCCATAGTAGTGCTTGGGGCCTCTTTGTCTTTCATTATGGTGTGACCTATGCTTCATGATTCAACTAACCACCTTTGTGGACTAATTATCCACACATAACTCCCTTCAGGACATGATTTTTTTGGTTATTGCACAACCTTATCCCCTTTGATAACCCTTCATAGTATAATGCCTTATGATGCAACGTGATCTCCCACAACCTAGAAACCAAATTAAAATGCATCTTATTACTTCTTGGTCTACCACCTATAGTATAATTTATTCCCCAAATCAGGGATAACTTTTTTAACATCCAACAGACACCTCTGAAAACCACCAAAGACTCAAAACATGAAGTAAAACACCCACAGTGATTTCCTCACTCTTAGATTTCTAATTTTAAGATTAATTATCTAAACATCCTTATCTGAAGCTCAAAAATTCAAATTTCCTATTAATTCCACATTCTATAATTCCATAACTCATTAAAAACTGTCTAATATAAAGGTTATCATCCCCTATAATCATCTAAAATTATCTACCAATCCTTGATCTTACTATAGGAATTTGATGCCACAACTTGTGCTTGATTCCAACTAGGCATGGCTCCTATACACTGATGTTTGGTCCATCACCATGGATTTTCTCCTAAAACAATCGAACCAACACCTCTCATGCATTATTCATCATTAAAATTATGTATTAGATTCCATAATCCCATTATTATACCCAATTTCAGGCAAAACCACTAATTTTATTTTCTATGTAACAATTTTCAAAGAACAACAGTAGCTCATTGTGGTGTCAAGTCATGATCCCTAACATGATGTCTCACTCAAGATACATATTGGAATGTATGAGCTCCACATTTATTATTTAACAAAACAAATTCCCTATCAGTTTCAAAACATACTAATGGTAACTATTACTTTAGAAGAACCACCAAAATTGGAAAGATCCTACAAACAAGCATGGATCTACACAACTCCATACTAAGAGTTCCTAAATCTATCAGCCTACATAATATAACAAAAATTCCTCTAATATTCAACCAACCACTTCCACCTAATGAGGATGTATGATAAAGGATATTATGATACTCCCCACTGTAATATTATCCAAACTATCACCCCATGAACATCCATTTTCTATGAAACTAAAATTCCTCAAGAGCCCCCACACACTGGACATGTTCATAAAAAAATACCAACTCTGACCGAAGATTATTTCCTCCAATTATATTAATTTCAAATATCCCCAAACATACCTCAGTAATTTGAATGGACCTCTATTGATATCCCCAACTACTAACATACACCAAACCCTAAGTGCACATCAACCTCATCCATGGAATAAAACCAAATTCTTCACAGTATCCCCTTACCACTATCCAACATTTCCTAAGAACACCTCGTTTTATCCATATTTCTCCTAAAGGGAACTGAATAAGAATAAAATCATCCCAAATCATCCCAATTGAAACTTACTTATCCAATCCAGTGGTACTCTACACAAGTAAGATTCTCTCTCCATTTCTAAATCCCAAATATAATTAATATCTCACTACTGGATCTACTTCCTCGCCATAGATTTCATAATGAACCATACTTTTTATACATAGATATTACATCTTATTATATTAATATAAATTATATAACATAATTATCCACACAAGAATCATATAGATCAAGTGCATTTGGAAGTGTGGATAAATAAACAACTTGTTCATATAAGATCTACATTATCTCCCACATAATTTTTCACAACATTCACCCTTTTGATACATATAAAACTTGAAAATTTTCCTCATATTAGGAGGAAGGGAAACATAAGAAAGGTTCACCTTATATTATTATTAAGGTAAAACAAGGGTATTATCAATGATCACATAAGATGAAAATGAGCTTAAGGGTGTGGGGACATGAGATTAACATTTTAAAACCATACCATGTATATCATAGATCATAATCTTGAGTCATGGAATAAATATTGGTAGATAATAAGATAAAAATCATAAAGGAATAAAATAATATGATCCATGGTAATATAACATTGGAATAAGACAAAGATTTTTGGCATAAACCTAAGCATAGAAAATAATTTCCTTATTATACAAGTCTGATACCAATATTATCATATTGGATTGGTTTCAATTCACATTCCATTGTCAGGATTTACTCCTAAGACAACCATAGTGGATTGGGTTTACTCCCCATTCCGTATTTATGTTTCACTCCACATATTATCATAGTCGAAAGAGTCCCTTACTAAACTAGTTTCACTAGACATTCCAATCCTATTTATTTCATGAGAGATCCATATTTTCCCAATTCATTAGAGGAGTATATATTTTAGGACCACCCATCACATAATGAAAATCATACATAAGTGTGTCAAAAGATCATAAAACTTTCATTAAAACATAAATTTTGAAAAATAAATGAGTTTCATAAACATTTCATCATATAATATCTTATGTAAATAAAATGGGTTTTGTAAAGGTTTCATCATAACTTAATTAACTCATACTAAAGAAATGGTTTTTATAGAATCACCCTTAAATCATCACCATAGTTTATCCAAAGAAAGAATAAGGATGGTATCATTGGATCACATCCCTAGTAGAGAATAAGTAAAATCAAAGTATTTAATCATAAATGAAAATCTCTTTAAAATATCACTTGTAATGTTTCTTGAGGAAAATGTACTTTTTATTTTGAAATATCTTCTTTAAAATATAAAGAAAATGGAAAAAAATTATTTTAAAATAACCCTAGAAAATTGAAAAATGATTCTTCAAATAATTTTTTGGTCATGATGGTGGTAAAAAAATTTCATGCCTTATATGATCAAAGAAACCCTTTCTTTCACTCTGTTGTAAAAGAAAATTAAAAAGTGGATCATTCAAAAAAAAATAATGTTCCTTTTAAACCATTTTTAAAAAAGTAAATAATGGTTAAAAAAGAATTTAAAAATAATAGGATAATTTTAAAAAACATTATTTAAAACATTTTCTAGAAATCATGGACATGAAAGAAAAGGGATTTTCTACCAAAGAGAAAAAATACAGTTTTCCTAAAAAATATTCTTTCAGTCTATTTAGTTTGTAAATTGAGGAAAATAAAGGGAAAACATTTATTCTCAATAAATAATCATAGTAAAATCAAATAAAATTAATTATCAATAAAGGATTATATAATTTCCTTCAATGTAAATTCATGTACAAAGAATCCTGACTAAAATGAGATTGAAACATTAATCCATTACCTCAAGTATCATTATTATTTTCATGAATTCAAAACTCCTATATAATAAATATATATTTATTATAAAACTATTAAATAAAAATACTCATATATATCATCCCATATACAATTTTATTATAATATCTTATCACTCTTTTATTAACAATTATTTATTAAAATCATTATTTCGGGTGATAACTTTATCTTCTTCCATGCTAGTTTCTATTTGGACGTACTTGTTTTTATACTTGGATCGTGGTTCCATCATATAAATAATTTTTACCATGATATTAATATAATTAATATTAATTATATATATATATATATTTATTTATATTTATATTCATCCATAAAAGTTAGATAGAGAAAATTGAATGACATTGTTCATGGAGATGGTAGGTCGTACGTACGCATGAACGTTGTTTACATTTTTTGATGGATGTAATGAAAGAAAGGTAAATAATAATTTATATTAATAGAATAATAATAATAAAATGAATAATATTTAGACTTTTTAAGTCCACCATTATAACCATCCAAGTAAAGTAGTAGTAAAAAACAAATTACATCGTTATGTGGAGATGGTGAGTCATATGTACACATGAGTGATGTTTTGGCTTTCTAAATGATGGAATGAAGGTTTATAATAGTTTTTTATCATAATAAAAACTATTTAGTATATTCAATATACTTAATTAATTATTTTCTAATGTATAACACGAATTTATAAGAGTTTTAAGAATAAATTAAATTGATATTGCTCGGCTTAGAGTTATACCTCTTCATTGAGAACCCTCTTTTGGTTTACACATTAATATTTGAAGGGATAGTATTTTGGAAAGAAAAAAAAGATTTATGATGTGGTAAAGGAATATATAATGTTATTATGGTAGTTATTTTCAAATATATATAGATCAAAAGGTGTTATGATGAGAGGATAATAGGTTCCCTTTTATAAGTTATGGGAGGGGCACCATTGGAATTACAAAAATGATTAAAAGATAATTGATTTGTTCTCAAGATAAATTCTTCCCAGTGGATATATATAAAAATAAAAAGGGGATAAGATTTAAATATCATCAACCAATACAATTTATATAGGTTTTTTTGTCCTTTTTAACTTTATTTATTTGATTAACCATTTAGTTGACCAATTTTAACCGTAACCATAATAATGGATTTTTTGATATTAAATGTTTATAATTTTATTTATAGGTAGAAATTTTGATCATAAATGGAAGATTAATTAGATTTTAGACCATATATTATCCATCTTATCATATTTCAAGATATTTATTATTTTCAAATAATTTATTACATTATTATTTTCATAAAATATCATTAATTTCATTTTTGACACTATCAATTCAATTTGACATTAAAGATATCAAGACAAGGAGGAAATTAAATTGTAACCATTTAAAACATAACTAATATGTCATATGAGTCTAAAAGATTCATGGAACATAATAATTAACATAGATGTTTTAAAATTTAATATTTTTTAAATAATTTGTTTTATTTTTCTATTAATTGAATAAATACTATGTTGAAGTTTTGTAAGCATTTAAAATAATTATTCAAATAATAAAAATTATAAATATATTACTGTGATAAATAAACTTAATTTATTTTATAAATAAACATTTATATCCAAAATTATCCTCTTTTTATACTTATATTGAAATTTTAGAGATATTAATGTCAAGAGAGTGACATTTTGTATTTATTCTTTCATTAAATTAATATAATGGTCATAATCAAAGAAATATGGAACCAAGTGACTATATATTTGAGTCATGAATTGAATTTTCCAAACTATGCTCAGATAATAGGATAAAAGAAACTATTATAGAAATTTTAATGCCTTATCCTGAAGTTTTAACTACATTTTACCCATTTTACCCTTACCGGAGTGATAGAAATTTACTAAGGTTACTATTCATATTTACCCAAAATAAAAGGAAACTATTTACCAAATTTTATCCTCCTGATTCCACATTTAAAATCCATATTTTATGATTCAATTTCAATAATTTGTAGAATTTTATTTTAAAATAAGTTCACAAAACGTGAAAAACACATTTTTTAAGAAAAATACATTTTTTAAGCATTAAATGGGATATATATTATTATCTCATTCTAAGAAAAAATATTAATTGATTATTAAAAAAAATTAATTTAATTTAATTAAAATAATTCATCAATAATGATAAAATTTATTTATTAAGATAAAAATACATTTCTCGCATAAAAATGGTTCTTTAGAAAAACATATCTTTTACATAAAAATGATTTTAATTTTCATTTATAATAAATTGATAACTAATGAATTTATTTTATACATGTGAAAGCCATAGTTAATTCATAATATATTTAGAAAAATTTATACTTACTTATCCAATGTCTAGGTGATAACTGTCATGATAAATAATAATATTTTAATAGTATATAGTGGTTCATTTTAACTCAATGTTGCATATAAAGAAAGCTATGAAATAAATAATATTTTTTTATAGAACTATATATTAAAATATCAAATTGAAAAATTCTATCCACCTTAAAATAATTTTCACATATAACTAAATTACTAATAGTTTTATTTCTCTAAATTCATCCCAACACATTAGAATTCTAAAATTCATTCCATATGTATTCATAAGGAGCCACATGAATGCTCGATTAAATTCCACTATTTTAAAAAAGACTCAACTAGAGGAAGGTTTTGATCCTAAACACATTTGAAATGCATAAAAAACCTCAAAATATTATATATAGTTTTAATGGTTCTCTTAAATTGAATATCTATCTAATGATGATAAGAAGTACTAGAACTCAACTCTTTATCCATAGCCTTATAAAGACATCATCGAAATTTTGAAGTAAACCTCAGATCCTGGTCGGATATAAAAGAATGTGGTACTCCGTACAAGTTCTCCAATACCTCAATGTGTATTCTAGAAATATGATCAAGAGATAAATATTTTATGATAGAAATGAAGTGTTATGAATTTGTAAGGATATCAGCTACAACCAAAATAGAATTATGGACTTTAGACATTTTGGGGAGCCCAAGGAAAAAACATGGTGATGTTTTCCCATTTCCATTCTATAATGGGTAATTTTTATAAAATACCCTTAAACATCAATCTCTCCACAATAAATTCCTAAAATACCAAGAACCAAGTCACATACTCTAATGTATCTCTTTTAATGTTATCCCATGTGAAATACTATTTTATGTCTCTATATATATTCATACTTCCAATATTAATATATAATAAAAAACATGGAGCTTTATCCGATAGTTATTTCTTCAAGTCTAGTATTATCGAGATGCATACATGGTTTTGGAACCTTTTATTTCGATTATAATTAAGGTTTAACTTAGGAACGTTTATGACCTTCTTCTATAGTTACACATCTTTATTCTACACCTCTTTGATCCTCACATGGATATGAGGTTGAACACTCATTTAAAAAACGTAATATTTTTCCCCTTACTTCAAAATTTCTAGATCTATACATTAAAAATCCATAAATATTAGATCTTTTGAGATCTTAATCATATTTAAGCTATCATGATCCTTTCAAATCAAAGCATCACCCACCACGTTCACTTTACCAGGTTGGTAAGGAATTGATAATTCTTACTCATTAATCAAATCCAACCATATTCTCTGGTGTGTATTCATTAATTTTTTATTGAATATATACTTTAAACTTTTATTATCAGTATTTATATTTCACTTTTCTCCATGAAGATAATAAATTTCTATCCTTAATGAAAAAATTTACACAACTAACTTCAAATCTTGAGTTGGGTAATTTTTATCATTAACCTTCAATTAGTATGAGACATAAGCTATCACAATATCATTCCATATGATGATTCAACTCATTAAATTATTTAATCACTATATATAACAACACTTCTCCACTATAGGGTAGTGTAATAATGGGTGTGTGTAATGACCCAATGTTTTTCAATATAAATTTCCCTTCTTATATTTATGTCATAAAAACACAAAATAATGAACTACTATGTGATAAGTGACCTTTAAACATAAGTTTGTCACTCCTATGTTTGGAATTTTGAAAATCTGACATACACGGTTGTGTTCAAGATGAATTTTGGAATCTATTGAAACAAAAATAATTTTTGATGAATAGTGACATACCCTTATGAATAGTAACATACCCTTATGAATAGTAATATGACCCTTATGAATAGTAAATCATCCAACATAAGAGTAACATTACCTATGAATAATTATATAAAATTTAGACATCTTTGAAAGTGACAATTTGACCTTAGTAAACGTTTTGGTATTTTGTAAGTCATAAATAATTAATTATAATTAATTAATTAATTTAAAGGAATATTTATTTCCCTAAGATGTATTCATAAATTATTTAATCAATGTCTTATAGTTTTTAGATAATTTTATAAGACCCTGCGTAATTTTTGAAAGAACTTTTATCTTTTAAAAAACTGTTTTTTAAGTAAATTATGATTTTAATTAAATATTAAATTAATAATATTTAGAAAATTATTTATGAAAAATTGACATCATTTTTCTATTCTACATGTCAAAAAATGGTAGGGTAAAATTTTTGGGTTTTTTCTAAAATACTTCAATTTTCGGACGAATAGTAAAAAAATACAATTTTTCGAATAATCAGTGTATACTAAATTGCATCATTAATGATGTAATGTTTACATAAACATTATAGAACTTTAGTTTCATAAAAATTATATTAAATTTCATAAATGGTTCCTTAAAATACAATAAATACAATTCTCAAACATAAAAAGAACTTTCCAAAGCCTAAAGTCAAAAGGTGATTTCTTAAAGTGTCGTTTTCTCTTTCTTTCACTTTCCATTTAATAAATTAATTAATTCGGATTATAAAGAATAATTAAAGCCTAAAACTAATTATATTATTTTAATATATGATTTAGGATGTCAAAAAACTATAGTTACAAGTCTATCTTTTGATATATTATTTTATTTAATATTTTATACTAAAAACACCTCCCTCCTCATGTATAAATAAGCCCTCACCCTCCTCTATTCAAACCACACCTCTCAAGCTTCATGAATTGTCTAAGTTCTACCCAAAAACCTTCCCTAGCCCCTCCCCCACGTCAAATAGCTTTTGGTCTCATCAAAAGACCAAGCATAGGCCCTTAAGGAGGTTCTCAAGAGAAGGATTTAAAAGGTAATTTCCCTCCCTCTTCTCCTTTATTTTCCTTTCAAGTTCAAGTTCATTTATTGATCTCTCCCCACATCTTTTCATCTAAATTGTTTTTTAACTCCATTATTATACGTCTAATGGAATGTTATGATGCTAATGGGATATTATATCACCCCACCCCCTTTCCCTCTTCCTTTTATTTTATTAAAGAGAACCTTGTTCATGAGGTGTTAAATTTATCACCTTCAAAAACGACATGCTCTCTTCTTCCATTTCTACCTTCAAATATGGTCATGAAACCATTTTTATGGTTGAACCAGAATATTTTATTTGTATTATGTTCTATTTTAAGTTCTTTAAATAACCTATGGACATATTACTAAGTGAAAAGTTAAAACAAGTTCGTTGTGATCCAAAAACAGCTCAAATTTACCCAAATAATCATCATTTAATTCTTATCTAATGATTCACCCACATGGATCTAATATAATTCATTATAAAATCATTAAATATCCTGTAATATCACTAATAACATATAATATCTTTTCTGTATGTTTACCCATGATCTACCCGAACTTCAATTTAAGAATACGAGTGAACCTCCCAAGAAAAACCATAAAAACAAACATCCTCGAACAATGTTTTTAAACTCTATAAGTAATCCAAAGGAACATAATATGAAATAATGAAACCATAATAAACCCTATCAATGTATAAAAGGTTATGTAAGTTCTAATTAATGAATATAATGTCATTATATAGGACAATAAAGAGAAGGAGGCATTTGAGTACAAGGTAAGGGGAAATTCTCGAACCCAACTTTCATCCTTTGGGTTCTTCCTCTTTCACTCCATTTTTTGATATGGTTACTCCTAAAAAATAATTTGTTCATCATTTTATTTCCTTTTCTGGGATATAAATGTTTTATAATGAGGTTTATGTCAATCCAAATGTTTTCCAAAAGAACTCTTCTCTTAAGAACTCAACTTTTACCTCTCATTCAAGGTTGATGGTTCTTGTATCAAGTAGGTTGTTCCCTCTTTCTTTTGGGAACCCAAATTTTATGAATGTGTTCTTATGAGATGAAACCCATTAATTTTCATGGGTTATTTATATTCATTTATGTTATATGTTCATTGTGGAATTCATGATAAATGATAATGTTATGATGTGACGGGTGCAGCCGAAATTATATAGCGCAATATAAATGTTTAAATGTGATGGGTGCACCCAGAATTATATAGCGCTCCAATGCATTTGGTAAAGTGATGAATCTCATGAGTAAATGTGAAATGATGTGTGAACAATATGCTATCTTGGTTCACAAGTATTTTTGGTAGTTAACTACTAATACATGATGTTTCATTTTTATGCATTGCCACATTTCAAATCTTTTATTTATGCTCCTGTCATGTTCATCATCTTTTGCCTATGTTATGATTATGCTCACCACATGCTATATTGTTCTTATCTATCTTCCTACTGGGCTTCTATATCACCCCTTTTGATGTATATCCTCAGGTGGCTACATGTACTAAGGAGAGTACAAGTGCCACTAAGAAGCTAGTGAAGAAGAAATAAAATAAATGTTTATGGTTGATGTTGTATTTGTTATGTGTGGTCCTAGTTAGAACAAGACACTAAACCTTCGGATCCTCTATATGTAATACTATTATGTTGTTTATATTTGAAATGATGTAATAGTAATGTAAGAAAATGTCGGGTCGCTATAGATGGTATCATAGGAAAGGTTTAGTTAATTTGGGAATTAGGATTAGTGAACCATAGAGAAAACCTCTAGTATGAGATTATGTACAAATATGCACACAAGAATATTTACCTAGGGATCCCATATGTTATGTTTTTTGTATAAATTGTTTAAATTAATAAGTTATTCATTACTTTTTTAGTTATGTTTTGTTCTATCCTTTTCTATTTTAGAAAATGGTGGGAACCTAGAGAAATGAGGCCAACAACTCATGCGAGGGCCAATGCAACGATTGCCTGAACGATATCCCCAATGATTTTGGAGGTGGAGTTAAAAACTTCATGGCGATGCTTACCCAATTATCTCTGGTTATGAATAATAACCATAATAATGGGGAATGTACTTGTTCACCAAAGATGGAGTAACTAGTTATCGAATGTTTTATGCGGCAATGACCACCGACGTTTTGTGGATCTTCTGATCCACTAGTTGCAGAACAGTGGGTCAACTCCATGGAGAAGATCTTTTCTGTACATCACTTTTCAGAGATGGAGAAGGTGACTTTATCCGTCTATCATCTTGATGGAGAATCTGATCAATGGTGGGCTTTGATTAAGGACACCAAGCCAAGGGAGGAAATTGAAGAGATGGAATGGGAAGACTTTAAGATAATGTTTCTTAACAAGTATTTCCCAAGAACTCTTTGCACGAAGATAGAGAGATAATTCATAGAGCTCAAGAAAAAAGAAGGAGAATCTTTCAAAACCTATGAATTGAATTTCCCAACGCTCGTAAGGTATGCTTCAGGTTTTGTTATCAACAATGATAGCAAAATTGAAAGATTCTTTACTGGATTAAAACCACACCTTCGAAAGGCTCTTGCAATTCAAGACATTGGGAGTTATGAAGAAGTTGTTTGTTGTGATCTCAAAGTGGAGATGGAGTTTAGAGAATGGTCCCATGGTTATGGCGATAAGAAAAGAAAGATGGAGTTTCAAGCTGGTGGATCTAATGATAAAGGTGGGAAGAAAAATCAATGACACAGATGCCAAAAATGTGCGAAGTTGCACAATGGGAACTGCCACAAAGGGATGGGAAAATTCTTCAAGTGTAGGAAATGACACGATGCTCAATAGTGTTTAAAAGACATGAAAAGGAAGGATAATGTAGCCGATGAAAGGATAGAACCACTCGTGGTTCAATGCTACAACTGTAGGGAGCTAGGGAACTATGCAAACCAGTGCACTAAACCTCGAGCTCTTGAGGGTAATCATTGTCAGCAACCACCAAAACCAAAGGAACAAGGGAAGGCATATGCCATCACTACTGCGGAGGTGGATCATGATAATGAAGTCGTATAAGGTACACTTTCTATTCACTCAAGAATGGAAAAAGTCTTATTTGATTCTGGTTCTATGCATTCCTTTATATCTTGAAAGTTTGCTAGAACTATAGAATCGAAGCCCTGAAACCTTGAAGTAGATATATCTGTAAAAACACCAAGTGGTGCAATAATTTCAACCCAAGTGTTTGACTCTTCTCCCATTGGCATATGTGGAAAGATTCTTCTGGAAAATCTCGTAATACTTCCCTTGGTGGAATTCAATGCCATATGGGAATGGATTGGCTCTCGTTTATAGAGCACATATCAACTATTGGGAAAAAGAAAATATATTTCCATATTCCAAACCATCCCATGATCCTCTACAAATTCAAGGAAGATCATGAATCTCCTTTGAGAAATCCTTCAATGGTTTGGGTGTTGATTCCCTATGAAGAAGCATACCTCGCCCAAATGGTTGAGTCAAAGGAAAGTTCCAACCTTGAGGAAATTCCTATTGTGAGGGAATACGGTGATGTATTTCCCAAAGAGTTACCCGGAATTCACCCGGAACGTGAGGTAGAGTTCTCAATTGAACTCGTACCCGAAGCTACTCCTGTCTCAATGTGCCTCTATAGGATGACTCCTATCGAACTGGAGGAGTTAAAGAAGCTACTGTAAGAGCATCTAGACAAAGGGTTCATATGCCCTAGTGCATCACCTTGGGGTGCGCTAGTGCTCTTTGTGAAGAAGAAGGATGGAACAATGCAGCTGTGTATCGATTATCGGTAACTCAACAAGATCACTATAAAGAACAAGTATCCTCTCCCAAGGATTTATAACTTGTTCGACCAGTTAAGATGATCTCAATACTTCTAAAAGGTGTATCTTCATTCTGGATATCATCTGGTAAAGGTAAAGAAGGATGATATTCAAAAGACTGCCTTCCGTACAAGGTATGGGAACTATGAGTTTTTGGTGATGCCCATTGGACTTACTAATTCCCCTGATATCTTCATGGATTTGATGAATAGAGACTTTATACATTACCTCGACAAATTTGTGGTAGTTTTTATCAATGATATTCTCATATACTCTAAGAGTAAGGAGGAACATGAAGAACATCTAAGACTTGTGTTGGTGACATTGAGAAAGAGAAGTTTTATGCCATGTTCAGAAAGTGTGACTTTTGGATGAATCAATTCATGTTCTTGGGACATGTGATCACAAGTGAGGGAATTTCTGTGGTTCCTTAAAAGACAAAGGTGATTGAGGAATAGACCAGGCCCTCTAGTTTCACAGAAATCCTTAGTTTTCTTGGATTAGCTAGGTACTACCGATGTTTTGTGAGAAACTTCTCACGATTGTCAAGCCCACTAACTAAGTTAACAAGGAAATGGGTAAAGTATGTCTGGATGGAAGAATGTGAGGGAAGCTTCAAGGAGCTAAATAGAAGGCTGATCACTGCACCTATACTCACACTACCAAAAAGTGGAGAACGTTTTGTGATATATAGTGATGCTTAAAAGAAAAGCTTGGGTTGTGTACCCATGAAAAATGATAATGTGATAGCATATGCCTCACGATAGTTGAAGATCCATGAGCAGAACTACCCGATGCATGATCTAGAGCTGGCGGCCATTATTTTTGCCTTCAAAATCGGGCGGCACTACCTTTATGGTTAGAAGTGTGACATATACACCGACCACAAGAGCCTAAAATATATATTTACACAAAAGGATCTCAACATGCGTCAAAGGAGATGGTGAGAGATAATCAGGGATTATGATTTATCTATTCACTATCATCCTGGAAAGGTGAACAAGGTAGCTGATGCTCTAAGCAGAAAAGAACCTGCTACTCTATCCATGTTGCGGATTGAGAAAGACCCTATCTTCATGGATGTGCAAAGGATGGATTTGGGAATCGTAAGGGCAGGGGATACATCCTATCTTGCCCAAATTATTTCATAACCATCCATCTAAGAGAATATTAAGGAAGCACAAAGGGATGATGTGGAGATACAAAAGAGGGTGAATGCAGTAAAGGAAGGGAAGCTGCAAGAGTTCCATATCGACGATGATGGTGTGATTCAGTTTGGAAATCAGTTTTGTGTGCCTTCATCACCCATGAAAAATAAGGATATATTGGATAATGTACATAGCTCAACTTTCTCTATCCATAATGGGAGTACCAAGATGTATCGTGATCTCCAAGAACACTCCTGGTGGGATAACATGAAGAAGGAGATTGCGGAATATATATCAAGGTGCTTGGTATGTCAGCAAGTTAAAGCTGAGAAGAAAAAGTCCAAAGGTATGATGCCACCATTACCTATACCCATGTGGAAATGGGAAAATGTTACTATGGACTTTGTCAAAGGTCTCCCGAAAACGTCAAAGGGAAATAATGTGATATCGGTTGTGGTTGACCGACTCACCAAGACTGTCCATTTTATCGCTATTAGAGAAGACCTATCACTTGAACAACTTGCAAAGATATATGTGAAGAAAGTGGTGAGACTGCATGGTGTTCCACTCTCAATTGTCTCTGACCATGACCCAAGGTTCACATTTAAATTCTGTAGGATCCTTCAACATGCTTTGAGTATTGAATTAAATTTCAGCACGGCCTATCACCCCCAAACTGATGGCCAGTCTGAAAGGAATATTCAGATGATTGAAGATATTCTAAGAGCCTGCTCTCTTGAATTCAAGGGTGGTTGGGATCAGCATCTCCCATCGGTTGACTTGTCATACAACAATAGCTTCCACTTGAGTATTCAGATGACTCCGTATGAAGCTCTTTATTGGAAGCGGTGTAGAACTCCAACCAGTTGGGATGAAGTTGGAGAATGAATGTTTCTTGGACCTAATCTTGTTCAAGAGATGATAGAGAAGGTTTAACTCATCTAGAAACACATCAAAGCTTCTCAAAGTCGGAAAAAGAGCTATGTTGACAACCGTCTAAGGGACTTGGAGTTCAACATTGGAGATAAAGTCTTCCTTCGAATATCTCCATGGAAGAGAGTCATGTGATTCGGAAAGAAAGGGAAGCTAATCCCAAGGTATATTGGCCCCTTTGAGATCCTTGACCGCATAGGATCCATGGCCTATCGTCTTGCACTTCCACTGAATATGGCTCATGTTCATGATGTGTTTCCGGTATCACTACTGAGGAAGTACATACCATACCCCTCACATGTACTAAACTCAGAGGTGGTACAGCTTGAAGATGATCTCTCCTATGAGGAGCAGCCAGTAAAGATTCTGGATCAGAGAGATAAGGTTCTGCACAACATGACAACCCATCTTTTCAAAGTCTTGTGGAGGAACCATAAGTTTGAGGAAGCAACTTGGGAACCAAAAGAGGCAATGAAGGAGAAGTACCCTCCCTTGTTTGTGTAAAGTGAAATTTCGAGGGAAAAATTCCTTAAGGGGGGAAGAATGTAATGACCCAATGTTTTTCAAAAGAAATTTCCCTTCTTATATTTATGTCATAAAAACACAAAATAATGAACTACTAAGTGATAAGTGACCTTTAAACATAAGTTTTTCACTCCTATGTTTGGAATTCTGAAAATCTGACATACACGGTTGTGTTCAAGATGATTTTTGGAATCTATTGAAATAAAAATATTTTTTGATGAATAGTGATGTACCCTTATAAATAGTAACATACCCTTATAAATAGTAATATGACCCTTATGAATAGTAAATCATCCAATATAAGAGTAACATTACATATGAATAATTAAATAAAATTTAGACATCTTTGAAAGTGACAATTTGACCTTAGTAAAGGTTTTGGTATTTTGTAAGTCATAAATAATTAATTAATTAATTAAAAGGAATATTTAATTCCCTAAAATGTATTCATAAATTATTTAATCAATGTCTTATAGTTTTTAGATAATTTTATAAAACCCTGCACAATTTTTGAAAACACTTTTAACTTTTAAAAAACTATTTTTTAAGTAAATTATGATTTTATATAAATATTAAATTAATAATATTTAAAAAAATTGAAAAATGGACTTCATTTCTGGATTCTACACATCTAAAATATTAGGGGTAAATTTTTGGGTTTTTTCTGAAATACTTCAATTTTCGGGTGAATAGTAAAAAATACAGTTTTTAGCATAATCTGTGTACACTAAATTGCATCATTAATGATGTAATGATGACATAAAAATTCTTGAACTTTAGTTTCGGCCAAATTATATTAAATTTCAAAAATCGTTCCTTAAAATACAATAAATCTAATTCTCAAACCTAAAAAAAACTTTCCAAAGCCTAAAGTCAAAAGGTGATTTCTTAAAGTGTCTTTTTCTCTTTCTTTCACCTTCCTTTTAATAAATTAATGAATTAGGATTATAAAAAAGAATTAAAGCCTAAAACGAATTATAATATATTAATATATGATTCTTGTTGTCAAAAAACTACAATTACAAGTCTAACTTTTGATATATTATTTTATTTAAAATTTTATACTAAAAATACCTCACTCCTCATGTATAAATAAGACCTCCCCCTCCTTTTTCCAAACCACACCTCTCAAGCTTCAATAATTCTCTATGATCTTCCCAAACACCTTCCATATCCCCTCCCCAACATCCAATATCTTCTTGTCTCATCAAAAGAGAAATCTTAGGCCCTTAATGAGGTTCTCAAGAGAAGGATTTAAGAGGTAATTTCCCTCCCTCTTCTCCTTTATTTTCCTTTCAAGTTGAAGTTCATTTCTTGATCTCTCCCCACCTATTTTCATCTAAATTGTATTTTAACTCTAGTATTATACATCTACTAGAATTTTATGATGATGATGTGATATTATATCACCCCACCCCCTTTCCCTCTTCCTTTTATTTTATTAAAGAGAATGTTGTTCATGAGGTGTTAAATTTATCACCTTCAAAAATGGCATGCTCTCTTCTTCAATTTATACCTTCAAATCTGGTCATAAAACCAATTTTATGGTTGAAACAGAATATTTTATATGTTTTATGTTATATTTTAAGTTCTGGAAATAACATATGGCCATATTACTAAGTGAAATGTTAAAACAAGTTCGTTGTGATCTAAAAACTGCTCAAATTAACCCAAATAATCATCATTTAATTATTATCTAATGATTCACCCACATGGATCTAATATAATTCATTATAAAATCATTAATTCTCCTATAATATCACTAATGACATGTAATATCATTTCTGGATTTTTACCCATGATCTACCTGAACTTCAATTTAAGAATACAAGTGAACCACCCAAGAAAAACCATAAAAACAAACATCCTCGAACAATGTTTTTAAACTCTATAAGTCATCCAAAGGAACTTAATATGAAATAATGAAACCAGAATGAACCCTATTAATGTATAAAATCTTCTGGAATTTCTAATTAATGAATATAATGTCATTATATAGGACATTAAAGAGAAGGAGGCATTCGAGTACAAGGTAAGGGGAAATTCTCGAACCCAACTTTCGTCCTTTGGGTTCTTCCTCTTTCACTCCATTTTTTGATATGGTTACTCCTAAAAAATCCTTTGTTCATCATTTTCTTTCCTTTTATAGGATATACATGTTTTCTAATGAGGTTTATGTCAATACAAATGTTTTCCGAAAGAACTCTTCTCTTAAGAACTCAATTTTCACCACTCATTCAAGGTTGATGGTTCTTGTATCAAGTAGGTTGTGCCCTCTTTCTTTTGGGAACCCAATGTTTATGAATGTGTTCTTATGAGATGAAAACCATTCATTTTCATGGGTTAGTTATGTTAATTTATGTTATATGTTCATTGTGTAATTCATGATAAATGATAATGTTATGATGTGACGGGTGCACACGGAATTATATAGCACAATATGAATGTTATGATGTGACGGGTGCGCCCAAAATTATATAGCGCAATATGAATGTTTAAATGTGACAGGTGCACCTGGAATTATATAGAACTCCAATGCATTGGGTAAAGTTATGAATCTCATGAGTAAATGTGAAATGATGTGTGAACAAGATTCTAGCTTGGTTCACAAGTGTGTTTGGTAGTTAACCACTAAGACATGATGTTTCATTTTTATGCATTGCCACATTTCAAGTCTTTTATTTATTCTCCTCTCATGTTCATGATATTTTGCCTATGTTATGATTATGCTCACCCCATGCTATATTGTTCTTATCTATCCTCTTACTGGGCTTATAGCTCACCCATTTTGATATATATCCTTAGGTGGCTACATGTACTAAGGAGAGGACAAGTGCCACTAAGAAGCTAGTGAAGAAGAAATCAAATAAATGTTTATGGTTGATGTTGTATTTGTTAGGTGTGGTCCTAGTTATCCCAAAAAACTAAACCTTCAGATCCTATATGTGTAATACTATTATGTTGTTTATCTTTGAAATGATGTAATAGTAATGTAAGAAATGGTCGGGTTGCTATAGTGTGTTAACTAAACTTTTTCAGTTTCTTTAGATTCTCTTCACATTCATCTTCCAACATGAACATAACCCCATTATGAGTCAACATAGTGATTATATTAGACAATCATAAAAATTTCCCACAAATAATCAATAATAACCAACTAAACAAAGAAAACTATGGATCTTATCATAGTGGTTGGTCTCAGACAACATTCAATAACTTCCTTCTTTGATGGATCCACCGATATACCCTCACTTGAGATTATGTGACCCAAAAATGATATTTTATGTATTCAAAATTCATAATTGGTAAAATTTTCATAAAAATTATCTTTTTTGAGGGACTTCATAAAAATTCTCAAATTATCTTCATTCTCTTCCTTACTCTTTGAATATTTTAAAATTTTATCTATAAACACTATAAAACTAATAAATGTAATCTAAAAATACATTATTCATTAAATACATGAATATAGTGGGGTAATTAGTAAGACCAAATGGAATCACTATAAATTCATAATTTCCATATATTGTATAGAATGATATCTTGGGTATATCATCCTTTTTGATCCTCAATTGAAGATATCCAAAATGAAGTTCAATCTTGTAAAATTATTGAGCTCCATACTATTGATCCAAAATGTCATCAATATGGGATAGATAATACTTGGTCTTGATAGTGATATTTGTTATGTTTGGAGTAATCAATGAAGAGTCGTGTTGTTATATATTTTTATTTTACAAAAATAATAGGTTCACCCCAAGGTGATGTACTTGGCTAAAAAAAATCCACTATCATGATTATATTAGAGTTTCTTCTTTAATTTTGTCAACTCAATTAGGGAAATTTTATATGGATTATTTGAAATATGTGAAGTACCAAGTATGAATAATATTGAAAACTCAACTTCACAATTCAGTGAAAGACTGGGAAACTCTTCTATAAATACATCAATAAACTCCCACACAATAGGCATGTACACAATGTTGAGTTTTTATCCAACCATCTAAGATAAACACCATTTATGAATAGTAATCAAGACTTATATAATGGATTTTATTTCCATCAGAATTTCATATTTATCATCACACTGATAGATGATCATTGGTTGGTTCAGAATATAAAACATGAATTACCTGCCTCCCCAATTAATTTGGTATTTATATAAATAAATCAAATACATATCTAAGATCACGTCTAATTCGATTAGATGGATAATAATGAGATTATCATTAAGAACATTCCCACAAACTTAAAACATAGAAGAATCATAAACATGATATGATATCATTATACAATTAAGGTTTATCATTGATAATTCAACATATAATGATTTAGGTGGTATTGTGATAAACATAAAAAATTATTTAGTTATAAAAGAGTGGGTAGATCCATAATCAAATAATAAATTAATAGTTATAGATTGGATGGTAAGAATACTTTTTCCCATGTTTTTATCTTACCCATCATAAGAAATAGTGACAACATGATATTTCATTTTTTTTCTATAGGACTGATAGGTTTCGTACATTGATCATAATCATTAAACTTCAAGTTTGATCACTGGTTAGAATATACTCCATGGATTTTAAACACTTTAGTGTGGGTGGTGCATTATATGGTTATTTTATTCCATAATTGGTTATCGTCTTCCAATCACATAGACATTAAGTTTATTTATGAACTTACTTTAAACACTTAAAACATTTACTAATACCCATAAAACAATTTCCTTCATTTTTTCTTCAACACTTTAAACATAAATAAAATTCCATATTCTTCTCTCAATGGTTTTTATAATTCATTTTGAATTCTATCTTTAAATTTTTATCAAAACTGTGAGATTGATGGGTAACTCCAAACTTTGTTTTCACCTTTATAACACATAAAAAAAATTATTTATAGCTACTGAAGTCCATTATGTATAAATCCCTTTGGATACTTGGTTTTAATCTATTTGAAAAAACAACCTTACTTTCAGGTTGGATGATAATACCATAAGCTTACATTGCAATTCTTGTAAAATTTTCTTCAGTGGCACTAGAAGATTCATTATCCTTCTGATTTGCCTCAAGTAACTCCTCCATTTTCATATGTCGAATATGAGGAAAGTAGTTATTTAAAAACAATCTCTTAAAATCATCCCAGTTCATGAAGTCAATTTCTTATCATTGCCTCATAATATGGAAATAAGTCCCTATTGATATTTTTCACCTTCCAAATAATAAACATCCAAAATAATTTTTTTGTTCCAAACCTTGGAGAACAAAAAATATATTTTAAATGTTACCAATCCATTACATGTAAACTAATCGATTAGAAGACCCACTAAAATAAGTTGTATGTTGACATATGAAGGACTCAACAGAATATTCTTCCCTTATTTTATCATATAGAAGATCACCATGATTAATAGCTTAATAAAGTGATATAATCATGGAAATAATATTTTTCATTACTTCTCCCATAACATTTGGTTTCACAGGATGAAAATCATTTCATTTTTCATCATATATAGTATTGACATGATTCCTATGGGTTTCATCCATTGACTAAAACCAAAAAACATAGTGTGAGAAACAATAATCATAGTGTGAAACCACATAATCTTGAAAAATAAGTTATAGTATGTCTCAATAATGATGACTTATTTTAAATCTACGACATGTTAGGTTTAATCTAGGTTGTCCATGGTCGTCAAATATTTAAATCCTTCATAATTGTTCAATAATAATGTATTAATTAACCCAAGAATATCTATGAGGAGTGTCAAACTAGGTGTGTAGTATGTGAACACTCACCATGAACCAAAATGATGGATGTGATATACTTGATAAACTCTTTTCAAGTTTATTATCCTTAGATGTATCTTTGTTAAAAGAATTTTTAATTGTAGTATCCATATAGGGATTCTTCTCTAGTAAAATCACACTCTTTTCTTTAACATAACTTACGAAATTCTCCTATACATAGTATTATACTAAGGGGTTTCACTAAATTTTAATCATCCTATTTTATAAATTTTCCCTAAACCATTCTCTAATATAAACTAGAGCAACCAATTATTTTCATACATAGCTATTACATCTTATTGGACAAATATTTATTATATAACATAATTATCCATTCTAAAATTGTATAGGTATAGTGCCTTTGAAAACTTGGATATATAAAAAACTTGTTTATATAAGATCAACATCATCTCTCATGTAATTATTCACATATTTCTCCCTTTATATACATATCATAATTAAAAACATCCTTCATATTCCACAGAAAAGAAACATAAAAAAGGGTGGTATCAGATGCTCAGTAAGGGTAAAAAATGGGATGTCAATGATAATATGATAATAAAAAAAGAATTAGGGTATTGGAACATGCTCTTAACATTTGAAAACAATACCCTATATTCCATTGATAAAAATCATGAGTCATTGAATAAATATTAGTAGATCATTTTACATGAACCATAATTGAATCAAAAAACTTGATCCATAAGATCATGACATTGGAATAAGACATAGATTTTTCATTTCACACCCTGGATTTCTAAAACTATTTTTATTTTATTATTTTTATTATTTTTATTTTCTTTTGCAAATATTGGTCGGAGTGCAGGACGAGCCCGATTGAAATTTTACATTTTGTAGATAAAAAAATATTTTGGGCCTGGAGGCGTCGAACGCACGGGTGGGGAATGGTCAAATCGGTGCGGCTTTGACTAGGTCACCACGCGACCCTGCCTGGTTCCTCACATGGCCTGCATGATGTTCAGGACAAATAAATTAAGTAAAATTAAATAAATGAATTTTATGTATGTTTAGAGATAAATAAATAAATAAATGAATTCTAAATAATTATTGTAATAAAAATGGAAATGGTAGTTTTTTCATTATTATAATTCTTATGATTCTTATTATTTTTGTAATTATCGTTAATGTTTAAATTGTTATTATTATTGTAAATATAATAATTAATATTATTAGTAATATAATAATTACTGTTATTGTAACTAATATTAATGTTATCATAATATTATTATCATATTATTATAAAGCTTATTATAATTGGGATTACTTTATTTTTTGGGGGTTCATTTTAACTTTATTTTTATTCCCTTATCCCTCATCCTCTCCCCATCCTTCTTTCTTTCTCATCGTGCATCCCCCCCTAAACCCTACCTATGTTGAAGCTTCCACCTGGTGCACATCACCCTCACATTGTTGCTCAGTGCTCTCATCCAGAAAACCTCTTCACACCAACGCCCTGTGCTCTCCCCCCCCCCCCTTCGAGTCATGACTGGTCCAGCATGCCCATATTTCACTTCCCTCTCATCCTCTCCAGCGGCAACTATGGCTCTTCCCAAATGTCACGCCGAGGTCTCCCCCCCCCCCTGACCTGGTATGCTCACTGGATTCCTCATCACCTGAACCCACCTCGCGATGTGCCCTCCTTCCTCTCTCGGCTAGCACCACAGTCATGTGCCCTGTTTTCCGAACCATCCACACCCCTGCTCCTCTGCCAACCTGGACACACTGACTTCCGACCTCCCAGTTCCATATGACGACCACTTCCATGTTGTCCCTCTACTTCCCTCACGTGAATCGTGGTCCACGCTCCTCCGTTACTTTTTTTTTCTTGAGAAAATTTGTATGAAATTCTTCACTAAAAGTATTAGAGTCCCGAGACTTTCTATTGGAATGCAGGATACAATATCTTTTTCATGATCAGATTCATAAAAATCCTGCCTTTTGTTGTTTTTCTTCCTATTTTTTTCTTATTTCAATCCCATGAAGCAGTAATAGGGGTTACTCTAATTATGTCTTGTCACTACCGACGCACCCCCTTCTGGCCAATTTTTCTATCATAATGCACCTCTGGTAGCCTCTTTTAAGCTCTGACTAGCCTCCCACTGCCTCACCAATGGTTTGTATTCCCTCATCTAGTTTTTTCTTCAATTTTGGTGGTGGGAGTCCATGTTTTTTGGGTTTCTATTTTTATGTTATTGGTTCGATTCATGAGTTTGATCTCATGATCGGTATCTTACAGTGCAAATAGAGTGCAATTGAGGTTTCATGCTAGGATTTGAAGATTTCACACCAATTTTCAGGGTTTTGACATCGAGGTAGGTGGTTCCATATCTAATAATTATTTGATAAAATTAATTTTAAAGTTTAATTTGTTTATCACAAAATTTAGTTAATTTTCATAGTGCAAAGTTGGTTTTCATAGATGTTTGATATGTATTGAACTGTTTAGTAGTATGTCTAATTTATGAGGTTTGTTTCTACTTAAAACTCATATTCAGTTAGTTGTTGGTGATTTTTAAATTGTACGAGTATATTTTTAATCTGTTCAAGTTGTGTGAATTATATTTTTTACATGGAATCGTGTGTTTCTGGTTACCAAATAAGGTTTTGTGGGGGTTTAGTTGGTAACACCAAGTGATTTCTTTAAAAAAAATGTAAGATTTTATTTTTAGCTTATTAAACTATGTGATTTTCACAAATGTTTTTTACATATGATGTAAGGTTTTCCATCAAATTATTTGTGTGGTGTCGGTCACACTTTAAAAATTTTATTTGAGTGTGTGTGATGTTTAATGATTTTGAAATTATAAATGGTTACTTTAGTGTGTGCAAATCCATGTAACACTCTTTTACTACTACCTTATAATTTTTTTGAAATGTTGTTTTAAATTATGACAATGGATTGAAACATGTTTGAAAAAAAAATTAGTGTGGGTCTTATTTCAAAATGGAATTTATGTGTGTAAGGGGTGTTTTCTTTAATGACAAGCATCTTTTTAAATTGTTAAGATAGTTTAACTAAGTATGTAACCTCTACAGATTGAGTTTTGAAAACACTTTTTGTGTGCGTATGGTTTTAATAGAGGGTTTGAGTGTGCAAATAGAGATTCCATTTGTTTAATTACCCTGTTTGGATTTTTTGCATAAGTGTGACGTGTGACATGAACTTGAAAGTTGATTGAGCACAAAGCGGGAAGCCTGGGTAGCTATAAGGGTGGACTAGGCTAGTGGGATAGTGTTTCAGAGGTGACTCAACATGGTTTCACTAGAAGGACTAGCAATTACAACACTAACTAAATATAAGATGACAGAGGGTTTTGGTATTCTAAGCCATGTTTTTTTAGGGTCATGGTCTTCTAAACCATGTTTTCTGAGGGTCATGGTTTCTAAGATATGCGTCACCAAGACATAAAGATCTGGGGACCTAATCTAGCTAACACTCATGAGGCCTCTCCCATATTGGTGCTCATTGGTTACTTTATGATCATGTTGTGACACATTGGTTTTTTTAAAGTAAGTGTGTGTGTTTTAAATTAAGTTGTTCCTTTTGAAATTATTTTCTTTAAAACTATTTTCTCTAAAACTATTCAGTCATTTAGTTTCTTTTTTTAAAATTAAAATTACAAATGTATTAGTCATTTAATGATTATACATGGAACCTTTTTTTTGGGTGACGTCCTACTGGGCTCTTGGATCACACCCTACATACACCTTTGGGTGTATATAGACCTTGTTCTTTGTGTATTCCAGGTTGAGGCATCCTTCTTAGTGGTAGTAGTTCCAGATACTATTGGTCTTCGCATGGATGTTGGTGTTGGTATCTTTGGGATTTAGCATCTCGTGCCGCATGGAGGTTGGTATTAGAGTTTTAGTTATTTTTATTTGTTGTTGTTCACTTTGGGTTTTTAGTTGAATTGTAGACTTAAATTGTTTTTAATTTATGGTCTTGTTTGGTTGTCTGTTTTCAGTTTTAGTTGTTTTATCTTGTCAGTTGTTTTGTGTCTTCTATTTTAGGTAAATCATTCCCATGTGTTAGTTTTGATACCCAGGCATTTGTTCCAGCCCATCGAGATTGGGAATTCCCTTCGGGCCATGCCACGGACAGATTTGGGCGTTGGGTCGGATGACGAACTAACGTAGTTCATGAAAAATGGTATTAGAGGATTTTTGTTCTCTTGGGTCATGTTTTTCTGGGATAGAGTCAAGGTAGACAAAAGTTAAGGGTGTCGAAACTTGAAATTCTAGCTATGAGTAAGGTTCTTGGCCAGCACACCTCGTGGAAAAACTTGAGTTACCAAAGAAAGTTGAGGTTCATCTAAACCTTTGGTTCTAGTGGTTAATCTTGTTTAGGGGAAATGAAAAGGGAGTTGGGTCAGTGGTCCCAATGATCTCACATGGTCTATCAAGCCATGTGGATCCAGTGACGCTATCCTAGAATACTCTCTATGGAAGTGGAATAATTGGCATATAGCCTTAAACCATAGTTTTTAGTTGGCCACTGACAGTAGTCTCCTCTTGAACCATTTATCATCTCATTGTTTTGGAATAGTGGAAATCTGGTTTTTGAGTAAAAATGATTTGGTCTTGAAATTTTTTTTGAAATGAAGTTCTTTAAAAATAAAATGATGTGTGAGGTTTGAAAAGAGTGGGTTGAATGTTTGGTTTTGAAAAATGGAAAGTTAGGGTTTTGATCCTTGGTGTTCTCTCAGACAACCACATGCATGAGTGTCTATGGGAAGAGAAATGGTCAATGGAATGAGTGAATGAATTCTTGAATGGATATGAGGTGGGTGCATGTTTGGCATGGGAAAATGCATGTACGAGGCCCATGGGACACCATTGGTGTTTGTGTAACCCACTAGCTTTGCTTATTTTCAAAAAGTATGTTAAAATAAAATATGTTGTTTTAGTAACAGGTGATTATGTGGTGTGTCCTTGTACTTTGGAAATGTTGGATGTTAGGTGTTCCGAACAAGGAATCCTTTTCGATGGATTTGTGTCTTGATTTTAAATTTATATTGGTAAGTTGGTGTGAAAGTGTGTGGTTAGTGGTTTCTTTTGAAAAGTGCTTCGAGAATCCCTTGTAGTGGTTTTCCTTACACATTTTGTTTTTTCTTGTAGTATGTCTTGGCCATTGGACTAGTTTGATTGGGTCTATGGTCCTCTTTCTTGACTAGTGCATTCCACCAAAAAGAATTAACATGCGATTGAAGTGCGGCCACAGGTAATTAATCATTGTTCAACCCTCCAATTGATTAAAGTTAGAACTATCCCCTTTTTTTGATAGCGCTATGTCTATCCCTCTTTCCTTTTTGGTTAAGTGAATCTTCTCGCAGCAGGGTGACAGATGCGAGGGGAGTCGAAGGGAGTTTTGGTCTCTTTGAGTCGTCTAAGTCATCGGGTGTGAAGTTTGACACTGTCATATCTAAAGGTTCCCCCTAGAAATGGTGAAAATAATTCCAGTGGGTAAGGGTGAAGGTGGTTTAGAATTATTTGTGCTGGCCGATGTCTTTAAAGGTTTGTAGTTCTACCATCGGCTTCAGGGGTCAGGTTTGGTGACGTCTGTATCCTGAGTTCTCCTAAAGAGCAAAGGTGGATTTCGTGGAACCCTTCGAGAATCCTTGTTTTCATAGGAGTGGGTCCTCCTCTTGGGGATTTTTTTTCTATTAAAATAGGAGTGTTTTTTGTGCATCATTCAATCTTAAGATTCTTAGTTAAGGTGAAGAGGTGATGCATATCAATCATATAAACCCATGTGTTGGTAAATGCTTTATGTGGGAGTAGTTGGATGTCATGGTGCATCGTGTTTTTTGGTGTTGTCTCGGTTGCGGTGTGGTTGCATGTGGCACCAAAAAAGAAGAAGCTCCATTCAAGAGTCCTCAATACCTGGCTGCAGGGTAGGAAATGCTTCAAACATCAGGGCTCCAACCATAGGCCTTGGAGTGAAGCTGTAACGTGGTCAAGAACCCTTGGAGTGTATGGGACCCCAATTTTATTTCTATCATTGGTATTGAATGGTAAGGGAGTTTAAATCATTTCATGTAGATATTTAATTCTTAATGACCTATTTGGGTGCGTGTCGTTTCTTTTAGCTATGAGGAAGCGTGGTTGTCTCATACCTTAATATCCTTGGGGTTAAATCCCACCGGGTGTAATCACTTTTAGTGGTATTTAGGGGGTATGTTGGGAAAATTGGTCTCAAATTTGAATAGTACTCATCCAGGGATATGAGGATATTGTCTTGTCTTGGGTCATGGTTTTGACGCCCCTGTCGTTGGTCCCTACCCTCCCCGCCCCTTGTGGTGGTGCGGTGTTTGGTCACCATCAGAAAGTTTTCAAAGAATGTGCCTTCTGTTAGTTCTAATGGTAGGGAGAGCCATGATGGGTCTCGTACAACTGTCTCTGGAATGTGTCGGTGTTGTCCATTTTCATAATGGTGGGGTGTCTGCCTGGGCCTCCTTGTGTCGGTTTTCTAGTTGCGTCTTGGGAGTCGGTAAGTTTCTAATGGTGCGGAGCCCTTTCGGGAATTCCCATGTTGGACTTTTAGTTCTGTTCCTAGATATGGCTTGGTGCTAGGAGATAAGAGTATTCCCTGGACGTGGTTGGTCAGGTTTGTTTGTTCCTTTCAAATGAAGTGGTTTTTGCTCATTGGTGCTAGAGGTGTTTCGGTTTGAGAAGTTGGTTTCCACGGGTATGAGAGTTTCTTTCCTTGATTACTCAACTGGAAGTGTCCTAACTCTTGGGGGCAGGTAACACATAATGCAATGTCTTTTAATGGGTTTCTTGAGGTCATCATTTAAGTCACATTCTCTATGCATGATGTGTTTGACTCTTCTCGCTTTTTTTTTGTGGGGATCCTCATTGAGCCTTAAGGGGGTGTCGTTTTCTACTTTGGGGTTAAATCTTGGTTGTGGATTTTCGAGGATGAAAATCGCTATGGTGGGGATAATTTTCACACCCGTACTTCTAAAAAAAATTATTTTATTATTTTTATTTTCTTTCTCAAATCTTGGTCGGAGTGCGGGCCAAGCCCGATTGAAATTTTACATTTTTCTGATAAACGTATATTTTGGATTTGGCGGCGTCCAACGCATGAGCAGGGAATGGTTGAAGTAGTGTGACTTTGACTGGGTCACCGCGTGACCTTTCCCAATTCCTTGCATGGCCTGCATGATGTTCGAGACAAATAAATGATGTAAAATTAAAAAATATGGTTGATGTATGATTAGAGATAAATAAATAAATAAATAAATAAAGTCTACAGAATTATTGTAATAATAATGGAAGTTGTAGTTTTTTTCCTTATTATAATTCTTAATATTTTTGTTATTTTTGTTAATATCTTTATTGTGTCAATTCTTATTATTATTTTAAATATAATAATTAATATTATTAGTAATATAATAATTATTATTATTGTCACTAATATTAATGTTATCATAATATTATTATCATATTATTATAAATCTTATTATTATTAGGATTACTTTATTTATTTGGGTTTCATTTTTACTTTTTTTCCTTTAATTTTTTTCCCTTATCCCTCATCCTCTCCCCCTCCTTTCTTTCCCGTCGTGCATCCTTACCCCCCCCCCCCCCAAACCCTACCTGTGTTGCAGTTTCCACCAAGTGTGTATCACCCTCATGTTGTCCCCCTGTTCTCCCGTCCAAGAACCCTCCCCATGCCGCCGCCCCGTTCTCCTGTCCATCCCCCCTTCTAGTCATGGTTGGCCCAGTGCGCTAATCTCACGCTTCCCTCTCGTCGGCTCCAGCGATCGCCCTGGCTCTTCCCTGCTGTCGCACCGAGGTCTCTCCCCCCCCCCCCCCCCGACCTTTAATTCTCACCAGACTCCTCAGCAGTCGAACCCACCTCACATCGTGCCCTCCTTCCTCTCCCAGCCAGAGCCTTCGTCATGCGACCTGCTCGCCGGACTAACCACACCCCTGCTCCTTAGCCAACCCCAACGCACTGACCACCGACCTTTCGGTTCCATCTAAATTCTGCTGCCCCGCTATCCCTCTACTTCCCTCACGTGAACTGTGTTCCGCGCACCTCCTTTTCTAGGTTTTTCTTGACAAAATTTGTAAGAAATTCTTCACTGCAAGTGTTAGAGGCCCATGACTTTCTATTGGAATGCAGGATACAATATCTTTTTCATGATTAGATTCATAGAAATATAGACTGTGTTGTTCTTGTTCTTGATGTATTTTTTTTCTTATTTCAAGACCAAGAAACAATAATAGGGGTTACTTCAATTATGTATTTTTACCACTGGTTCACCCCCTTCCAACCGGTTTTTCCATCACAGCGCACCTCTAGTGGCCTCTTTTAAGCCCCGACAAGCCTCATGCTTCCTCACTAATGGTGTGTATTCCCTTGTCTAGTTGTTTCTTAAATTTTGGGGGTGGGAGTCCTTATTGTTTGGGTTTCTATTTTTATGTTATTTTTTCGATTCATTAGTTTGAGTTTCCACTAGGTTCCTTGCACTGAAAACAGAGCGCGATTGAGGTTTCACGTTAGGATTTGAAGATTTCACACTAATTTTTGAGTTTTTGATGTTGAGGTAGGTGGTTCCATGTCTAAATGTTATTTTATAAATTAATTTTCAAGTTTAATTTGTTTATCACATCATTTAATTAATTTTCATAGTGTGATGTTAGTTTTCTTTGATGTTTGATATGCATTGAACTATTTAGTATCATTTTTAATTTATGTGTGTTGTTTTCGATTAAAACTCATATTTAGTTAGTTGTTGGTGATTTTTAAATTGTGCGGGTAGCATTTTAATCTATGAAAGTTGTGCGAATTATATTTTTGACATGGCATCGTGTGTGTCTGGTTACCAAAGAGGGTTTTGTGTGGGTTTAGTTGGTAACACCAAGTGATTTATTTTAAATTGTTTTGTATGATTTTATTTTAGGCTTGTTAAACTATGTGATTTGTGAAAAGGTGTTTTATATATGAAGTAAGGTTTTCCAAAAAAAATATTTGTGTGGTGTAGGTCACACTTTAATTATTTTATTTGAGTTCATGTGATGTTGGAATGTGTTTGAAATTATAAACGGTTACTTTAGTGTGTGCAAATTCATGTAACACTCTTTTACTAATGCCATGTAATTTTTTTAACAGGTCTATTAAATTATAACATTGGTGTGAAACTTGTTTGAAATTTTTTTTAGTTTGTCTCTTATTTGAAAATGGTGTTTATGTGTTTAAGTTGTGGTTTGTTTAATGACAAGCGTCTTTTTAAATTGTGAATATGGTTTAACTGAGTATGTAAACTATGCAGAGTGAGTTTTGAAAACACTTTTTTAGTGAATTTGGTTTTAAAAGAGGGTTTCAGTGTGAAAATGGTGATTTCGTGTGTGTAAGTACCCTGTTTGGATTTTATTCATTAGTGTGATGTGTGACATAAACTTGAAACTTGTTTGAGCACAAAGTGGGAAGCCTGGGTAGCAATGAGGGTGAACTAGACTAGTGGGCTATTGTTGCGGAGGTGACTCGACTCAGTTTCACTCGCAGGACTGACGATTGAAACACTAACTAAATATATGATGACTGAGGGTCATGGTCTTCTAAGCCACGTTTTCTGAGGGCTGTGGTCTTCTAAGACACATTTTTTGAGGGTCGTGGTTTCTAATCCAATCTTCATTGAAACATGAAGATCTTGGGACCTAAGCTAGCTAACAGCCACAAGGCCTCTCCCATATTGGTGCTCATTGGTTACTTTATGCTCATTGGTGTGACACATTGGTTTTTTTAAAACTAAGTGTGTGCCCATTTTAAATTAAGTTGTTCCTTTTGAAATTATTTTCTTTAAACCCGTTTTCTCTAAAACTATTCAATAATTTAGTTCTATTTTTTAATTAAAACTGAAAATGTATTTATCATTTAATGTTTATATGTGGACCTGTTTTTGGTTGACATCATACTGGGCTATTTTCTCACACCCTACATACACCTTTAGGTGTATTTAGACCTTGTACTTTTTGTATTCCAGGTTGACGCGTCTTACTTAGTGGTAGTATTTATGGATGTTGTTGGTCATCACGTACAGGTTGGTGTTAGTATCTTGGGTATGCAGCTTCTCGTGTTTCTTGGAGGTTGGTATTAGAGTTTTAGTTCTATGATTTTGTTGTTGTTCACTTTAGGTTTTTAGTTGAATAGTAGCCTTCAACCTATTTTTTGTTTGTGGTATTGTTTAGTTGTCTGTTTTTAGTTTTAGTTTCTTTATCTTGTCAGTTGTTTTGTGTATACTATTTTAGGTAAATCTTTCCCATGTGTTAGTTTTGATACCCGGGCACTTGATTCATCCCGTGGGGATCAAGAACGCCCTTCGGGCCATACTGCGGACCGGTTCAGGCACCGAGTCGGATGACGACCTAACCTGGTTCGTGACATTTTACATACACATAAGCATAGAAAATAGTTTTCCTATTAGTCAAGGATCACTTACAATACTATCATATAGGATTGGGTTCACCCCCTATTATGTGTCCATGGTTCACTCCCATAACTATCATCGTGGATAGAGTCCCTTACAGAACTGGGTTCACTCTTCATTCTAGTCATGTTTATCTCATGAGATATCCATATTTACCCAATACATTGGGGGATATATAATTTTAGACCCACCGATCACATAATGAAAATCATACATATGTCTTACATAATATCATAAAACATTCATCATATCCAAACCCATAAAATTGAAATGGGTTTCATAATTATTTCATCAGAGCATATCACATGGAAAAGAAATAGATTACCTTAAGGTTTCATCATAACTTAATTAACCCACAGTAAAGAAAAATGTTTCATAGAATAACTCATAAATCAACATCATAATCCATATTAATAAATAATAAGGATGGTATTATTAGTAGATCATATATATCATAAAAGGATGTTATCAAAAATGAATATTCCTTTAAAAGATCACTTGGAATGTTTCATGAGGAAAATAAACATTTAATTTGGAAATATATTCTTTGAAATCTTAAAATTTAAAAAATATTATGAAAAATATTTTCTTTATAAATAATCCTGGAACTTTTTAAATTAATATTCAAATCATTGAGTGGTTACGATGGTGGGAAATTATGTTCACGTGTTATAAGATAAAAAACATTATTTTCAAACTTCTGTAAATAAGTTAAAAAGTACATTGTTTAGAAAATTACAAGAATATTTATTTTAAACCGTTTTGTAAAAAGTAAATCTTGGGTAAAAATTAATTTAAATAGTCATAAGATATTATTAAAAAATAATCTTGAAATCATTTTTGGAAAACATAAATAAATAAGAAAAATAATTTTTTACTGAAGAGAGAAATAAATTCAGTTTCCCTTAAAACCATTATTTCAATATCTTGAGTTCTTAAATAGAGGAAAATTAAATGAATAATTATATTCTCAAGAAATAACAACAGTATAATAAAATGAAATGGATTTATCAGCAAAGAATCATATAATTTCTTTCAATGTAAATTCATGCTTAAACAAAATCGACTAAAATGAGATTGAAACATAAATACCTTAAATAATACTACAAAATAGGCCTTTGACAGCACTAAAAATGTCCTTAATTAGTGATAGAGAAGCACTGAATACTAAAGCAAGATTAAAACACCTTCTTTTTTATCAGTGCTAAAAAGTCACTGATAATGGGGTCCTTTGTCAACATTGAAAAAAATGATGATAAAGGTCTCCTTTATCATCATTTTTTTATCACATATAAAGTTCCCTTTATTATCATTTTTATTTTGCATCGATAAAGGGAACTTTTATCAGTGTATGTAAACACACTGATAAAGGGCCTATTTCTCAATTATTTCAAAAGAACTAATAAAGGATGGATTTATCAACACTTTAAAAATTGATAACAAAGGAACCATTTATAAATGCTTTTAAAAGTGCTGATAAATGGGCATACTATAGTGTGTTCTAATTGTATACTATAGTGTGTTGTAATAGAATACTATAGAACCAGTGAAATGTATTGCAATAGAATACTAGAGCACCAAAAACACCACCAGATATTAAAAAAATCAAGTACCAATGTGAAATATATATGAAATTAAATTTGAAACAAAAATATAAAAAAAACTATATTATAGACATTTCAGACATTAGTTTTTAAGATTACATAAGAATAAATTATTACATACATTCAAAAACATCAATGTTACTTTGTCTTTTGATCATGACCCTGACTGTAATGCCCCGAACCCAATTACCCAGAGTCGGTTCATTATTTTAATACATTGGCATGATTACAAGGAATAAAGTCCTAAAGTACAAATCAGTTTAGTAGTCTTGTAAAATATATTACATATATGAACATTAAATTATAATTTTGAAAATAAAACACAACATCAATAATCATTTGAGAACACCATTATTCCCCTAGCTTAAACCTGTATATCAATCATAACACACTTCTTTGCAGCCTGGGAAAAATAATATATAAGAGAGGGGTGAGCTAAAATTCTTAGTAAGGATAACAATATAGCAGAAAGTTTCATAAATAAAAATAAACATTTAAGGCAATGTATAAGACTAAAACAGAAGCCTTTTAAACTTAAACATCAGCATTATATGGCAAAGATAAACCAAATAATTCTATTTACTTATTCACATGGATATTCTACTAGTTGAATAATATCATGTAATATTAATAGAAAATTTCATAATGATGGAATTCATAATTCCAAACATCATAACCACATAGTAATGGCTCATGCCAAGACTACAAATAAAGATTTTGTTAAGGCCTTGTGCCAAGAAACTATTTTGTCTCATGAGACCTTCTGATGCATCTAGGATCTATAGTGGGCTCCACCCATCACATACTAAGTCCAATTCATTCCTCATATGAAAATGTTAAAACATAATATTAACTTTTGTATTAAAAATATCATACGAAATGTTAATACTTTAACCATAAACCATGAATGGTATTAAAATATCACATCCACAGTCAAACATATCGTAACTCTTTCAATACAATATGTAAGATTGTATTATAGAAAATCAACCTCAATAAATAATAATATACAATAAAGGATGTTGACATAGTAGAAAATAATATATAAACCTCTTTGAGATAAATACCACTTTTCAATAAATCATTTAAAAGTCGCACAATTTATAAAAGAAACATTTAAAATTGATTTTTGAATAAAATTTTCCCATACCACTTTGAAAATTTTGAAATAAATTTACACTTTAAAACAATCATGTCTATATAAATAAATCCTTAAAATCATTTTGAAAAGATGGACATTAATGAAAATATTTAGAGAAATGAATCTTTAACAACATTTAAAATGATGATATAGTTAAAGAGTACCTTCCATAAAAACGTAAAATATTCTATTTTAAAACATTTTAATGAAGCATGGACATAGATGATAAATATGTCCCTGTAGATACTTACAGTTAAACACTCTCAGATAATAATGAGATTGAGGAAAAAACCCTTACCTTGTACTTTACTTTGGTGATGGGTTCATTTAACCTCATGTATAATGACCATAGTATGTTATTAAATTATACCATAACCATATTCATATTTATTATATCATACTTTATTCATTTATGGCTTTATACTACCCATTTAATAATAATTACTATGTTAAAATAATATTATGGGTAATAATCACTTTCTCTATCATACATCTTTTAACTTGTTATTATTGATCATATAACTTATATCATGATTTAATTACTTCCATAATAGAAAACACTATTTATTTATCATATATATTCATAATATAAATATGAAATGGAAAATACCGTTTATTGAGATGGTAGGTTGTACGTACGCATAAACGATGTTTCTGTTTTCATATCGTATTGTAAGGAAGTAAGTGAATGGGATATATATATGTGTGTGTGTATATATTTATATTAAAGAAGAATTATTCTGGCATATATTACATACTTATTAATAATATATATTTTTATAATCATCATTGAATGGTGAACGTGGAAATGAATCTCATCGCGTCGTGGAGACGGTAAGTCGTACGTATGCATGAGTGAAGATATTATTCTATTAATAGTGAAATAATATGTAATTAGATGGTTTATTATATATACAGAATCATTAACATTTTATTTTTATTATTTATATCAATTATACTCATTATCATACCCTTCCGAAAAATGAAGTGTTGAATAAGAGACTACACCACAACGTGGAGACGGTAAGTCGTACTTACACACGTATTGTGACTTTATCATTCATAAGATGGATTGAATAATTAATATGGTAGTAAAATATTTATAATAACATCTCATCATATATATCTTACTAGATTTATTATTTTAGTATGGAAAAAATCAAATAAAGAGTATGTGGAAGAAAAAATGAACTTTGAAAGAGGTGATGAAGTAATTACCTCTTCTTCAGGTTCTTCCTTTTTATTTGATAAAAAGGGGTCCTTAGGTTGTCTTATGATCAAATTAAGGCCTCTATGTTGAATATAGGGTAGTTTGGAGTAAACTTAAGTAGGGGTTGGCTGAGCAAAATGGCTTTGGAGGTGTGATTTTGAGGGGTGGTGTAGTACACTTTTATATGAGAAGTGAGGGTCACTTTAGGAAAAGCTTGAAATATTTTTTTATTATAAAATAATTTTCTGTTTATAATGGCTCAAAATGGTTTTATTTAGAGGATAATGTGGCTATGGGTCGAAATCCTCTCAACAAATAGGTTTTAGATAAGATTAGGTCACCATATTATCCTTATCTTTTAGATTTAACTCATAGTTAATTAGTTTAACTTTCAAAATGTCTTCTTGTATTTTTATATTACATGGTTAATAAACATACTATAAAATTCCAATAAAACATAAAGTGGTTAATTAATGAAATATATATCATTATATAAGTTCTTTTTCTAAACCTTATAAATTTAGGAATATTATATCATTTAATAATATTGTATTTGTTTTAAAAACTCATTTATTTCAATTTTGACACTATTTAGTATTTGGTTTTTTTGAAAGTCAAAAAAACAAGATTACTTCAAAAAAATACATTAAATCAACCCTGACATTTCATAGTAATCTATAAAAATAGTGAAATGTATCAAAAGTCTCAATTTACATTAATTTTTATATTTATAATATCAATTTTTTTAATCATTCATTAATAGGGTAATTACTATATCATCATTGTTTCATAAATAAATATAACTATTTAATGTCTAAAAATTATAAATAAAATACCATGATATAGTAAATATCTATATATTTATAATGAATATTTATAGTCTAATTTATCTTTTGTATAAATCTATATTAAAAAAATTTTTGTTATTAAACTTTGAATTTAAAACATTTAACTCTTCTTTAAATAAAATAATAATAAATGTCCTAATCTAATACAAGTTGACCAAAAGGATCATATTTTATTCCTATGTTTTATTTTGGTCGAAATACACTTATCAAATAGAATTAGTACATGTGTTCGGATAATTGTAATATAATTTTTACCATTTCAATACCCTATTTAATTTTAACCGTGGTAAATAAAATTCAAAAGTTCCTATTCACCAGAAATTATTTTCATCCTATTGAACCACATTTTAGTTATTCATTTCAACCATATCTCTTGGATTTTTTAAATTCAATTTAAAAAATTAGTAAAATTACGTTTTATGCAAATTTCCAAATGTGCCTAGAAGGTGGGTAAAAGATGTTAAAAAACTTAACAACATTTTATACATCTAATCTTATTATAAAATGAATCCAATTAATTAAATTGAACTAATATAGGTATTATGAATCTATTTTTACTTTAAAATAAATTTAAATAAAATTAATAATTATTTAAATAAAATTAGGTTTTAAACAATAACGTGGTTTTTTTCACTATTCGTCAAAAATTGAATGTTTTTAGAAAATACCAGAAATACACCGTATTTTAATTTTGATATTCCGATTCTAAAAATGATGTATATTATACCAAATTTAAAACATATGAGTTTCATAAATTAATTTAAATTTAATTCTTGTTGTCAAACCCAGAAAGTGGGTTTTTAAGAAGTAAAAACTATCAAAAGATTGACATGTTTTTATATATAATTTAAATGTGAATTTACATCCAATGACCTACATTATATTAAATGACAAAAATATAATCTAGTTATAATTAAAAACCACTAAAATTAATAATTTATCATAAAAAATTATTTCAATTAAAAAATTTGTTTTCAATTAAAATTTAGTATTTTTCACAATTCATCAAAATATGAATGTTATTAGAAAAGTACAAAAAAATTATCCAAACTAAATTTTTATATCCTGATTCTAAAGAAGAATTTAATTTCACTAAATTTAATATATAAAAGTTTCAGACATTTTATTTAAAAAGGGTCCTCCCTTAAAAGGCAGTAAAATTACATTTTTGTAAAAATAATTCTTTTATCTGAAAAAAATGAATTTGTTCTTATATTATGTCTAAGAAACATATAATATGGATTAAAAAATTATATGGAGTATATACAATTCAAAATACAGTTAATATTATTCATAGAATCTTTTTGAATAGCTAGTTTGGTAAGTCGTGGTGTGCTCGAACTTAGTGTTGTGTGTAGCGCAAGATATTGAATTACATTAAAGAGATAACATACTATGAAATATTGGGGTGTTACATTCTCCCCTCCTTCAATAAATTGTGTCCTCGCAATTTGAAATTGTTCTTTGAAAATAAAATATAAAAAATAGAAAATACTTTTGGGGAAAACCCACATCAAAAATAGTGTTAATAAAATTTATTATTAATAAGAGGGAAAGGGAAAAAAAAATCCACCCCAGAATTAGGATTTTTAATAGGAGAACATAGGTGAAAGTTTGAGATACATAATTAGAGAAAAAAGTAAATATTTATAGGGAGTGATTGAGGTCATCAATCACAAACAAGTGAACAATAAATATAAAATTGGGGGCCTCAAAGCTATAAATCTATGATGAAATAAAATATTATTGGTTCATCAAAACATAAGATATTAGGATAGAACATTTTTTTTAACATACTTTCCATAAATTTTAAATATTAGTTTCTTCATAGAATAAGAAAAAAAGATTGACAAGTAGAGTTCCATCCTTTAACTAATTTCTACCACAAACTCATCTTTCACTCAAAAATAATAATTGAACTCAAAAATATTCTATTTATCCTAATCATATAGGGTTCCAAAAAAATGAATTTATAATTATTCTATCAAAAATTTTAAAAAAACTACATTATACAATCCAGGACAACACGTAGGCTAGTGGTAGGTGATGCACCCTTGTCGCCCTTCGGTTGTGGGTTCAAGTGTCACAGCCTTGCCAGATGCGATGGGTTATCGCCCGACCTCCAGGCTATCATTATTATAACAATCCAAAAATAATCTTAAGAAATTATTTAACCTTAACAATAGTATCCAATTTCAAACTTAATCCATTCCAACCTTTATATTTGTCCACAATACTTATGTCTGAACTCACAGTCCAAAATTTATAAATAAGTTCACATAATATACATGTGAATACCTTCATTATATATTCTCTTAAAATGTGGTAATAAAATGAATTACCTGAAAATCATATTTGAATATATATGTACTTCCTTATTCCTTCTGTAAAACATAAGATACTGGATATACTTCTTAAATCCAAAAATGTTGTAATCTCCAACAATTATGGAATAAAAACCATTTATTAGTTCCAAGGTAGTCAATACTATCCAAAATAATTTATCCAAATCATTTATCTCTTATTCCAAAATCAATACCATAGAATCAGGACTATATTAAAGTCTATCTTTCCTTCAACCATGTATTTTCCAAAAATGTTTAACTTACTATTGAGTCACTTTTTTGGGTACCACACAATCTCAAATTCTTAATGAAATAGTAATGCAGAACAGTCCTTATATACTCCATAATTCTTCTAATTAGTACATCGTTGATACAACACTCAAATGAAATAATTCTTTAATATCAACATAAGAACACTTGTTATTCCTCTTCATCTACGGTAGTATCATAACTTGATTATTATCCAATGGCATCATTTGCAGTATACTCTAATTATTGGTACATTTGTTCTTGTAGTGTCCCAACTCTTTGTAGATGAAGCATTATACATTTTAAAACCTTTTTCTTACCCTTATAATCAGGTACTTGGTGTACTTTTTATCCACACTTTAAAAAACTCTCATTCCCTTCATGAATTTCCCAATGTGATTCTTTCCACAGTTATCACATAAGGAAAAATCATTTTTTCCCTTATTCCCTTTATCTATGTTTCTCTCTACCATCCTTTTCTTCTCGGGCTTCCCTTCAAAGCCATAGGTCCCAAAGAATTATTTACTTATCTTATTAATACATGATATTATTTGTTCATATGATGAGAATATGTGGGAGACTATTTCCCTTATAAATGTTGGATTAAGACCATGAAAGATATTATCTTTCATACTCTTTGGATCATGAGTATTTTTTGAGTTCTCATTCCTTCTACTGGCCCCCATTTCTAAACAATGTCATACACTAGGTTGGTTTATGAATTTCAATGCATAATTCCAAACATGTAAAATACCTAACATAAGTTGAACAGTTTATGCATATAATCCATAATCAAAAAAATGTTTTTTTAAAAGGTATTTACTCATAAATACTTCATGTTGGTATGTATATAAAATTTTAATTATTATAAGTATATCTCTTAGGGAGTGTCGTAACCAAGAGTGCAATAAGACTCGTTGTCATGTACCAAGATACCTTGGGTCAAGCTCGAAACTCTTTGTCAGAGTATTCACTCCTAGGTACATATGTGCCAGAGCCACCACTACCAACTCATATCCAGACAGTGATGAAATTCTTGGAGAATTTAAAAAATCTCTACATTATTAAAATTCTAGGAAGTTCTTCTATACTAATACTCAAACTCTATGTTAGGGTAATGTTTCAAAATCAAAGTTTATCTAAATCCATTTCAAAGGTTGTTTCTAAACTTCATCTGATGTCAACTATAATGCCCCAACACCAGTTACCTAGAGTTGGTGCATTATTGTAATACATTGGAACGATTATAAGGAATCAAGTCTCAAAGGACCAATCAGTTTAGCAGTCCTGGAAAATAGATTACATATATGAATGTTACATTACTATTTATAAAATTAAACACAACATAAATAATCCATTGAGAGTGTCATTATTCCCCTAGCTTAATCATTCATATCACTCATAACACACTTCTTTGCATCCTTAAAAAATAAAACATAAGAAATGGGTGAGCTCAGATGCTTAGTAAGGATAACAATATAGAAGAAACTATCATAAATAATCATAAACATTTAAGGCAATGTATAAGACTAAAACAAAATCCTTTTAAACTTAAACTTCAGCATAATATGGAAAAGATAAATCAAATAATTCTATTTACTTATTCACAATTATATTATACTAGTCGAATAATCACATGTAATATCAATAGCTAATTTCATAATGATGTAATTTATAATGTCGGACATCATAACTACATATTCAAGGCCTCATGCCAAGACTACAAATAAAGATTTTTTCAAGGCCTTGTGCCATGACACTATTTTGTCTCATGAGACCTTCCAAATAGAGGATCTATATCAGGCTTCACCCTTTAATTACTAAGATCAATGCATTCCTCATATGAAAAGGTTGAAACATAACATAAAAAATCATATTAAAACTAGCATATGAAATTTTAATACATTAACCATAAACCATGAATGGTATAATAATATAAAATCCATGTTTAAACATATCATAATTATTTCAATATAATATTGAAGATTGTATTGTATTAAATCAACCTTAATCAAGAATAGTATCCAATAGAGGATGTTGACATAGTTGAAAATAATTAATAAAACTCATTGAGAGAAATTACCCTTTTCAATAAATCATTTAAAATTCGCACAATTTATAAAGGAATTAATTTAAAATAGATTTTTGAATCAAAGTTTCTCATACCACTTTGAAACTTTTGAGATAAATTAACACTTTAAAACAATTATTTATACGTAAATAAATCCTTAAACTCATTTTGAAAACACAGACATTAATTTAAAGATTTAGAAGAATAAATCTTCAAAATCATTTAAAATAATGATCTAGTTAAATATTCCCTTCCATAAAAACATAAAATATTCCACTTAAAAAAACATTTTCATTAAACATGGATGTAGATGATAAATATGTCCCAGTAGATACTTGCGGATAAACAATCACGGATAATAATGAGATTGAGAAAATAACCTTTACCTTGTACATTCCTTCGGTTGAGGGTACGTTTATCCTCTTGTGTAGGACCATAGTATGTTATTAAATTATAAAAAATTGTATTCATATTTATGATATCATACTTTATTCATTTATGGCTTTATACTACCCATTTAATAATAATTTCTATGTTAAAATAATATTTCAAGTAATAATCGCTTTCTCTATCGTACATGTTTTAACTTTTTATTCTTGATCGTATCACTTATATAATGATTTAACTGCTTCCATAATATAAAACATTATTTATGTATTATATATATTTAGAATAAAGATATGAAATGGAAAACACCATTTATAGAGATGGTAGGTCGTACGTACACAAAATCACTATTTCTATTTTCAAATCATATTTAACGGAAGTAAGTGAATGAGATAAATGTAAATACACACACACACACATAGATATATATATATATATATATCCAGTATCATTATTAAGGAATATATTACATACTTATTAATAATATATATTTTTATAATCATATTTGAATAGTGAACGTGAAAATGAATCTCATCGCGTCGTGGAGACGGTAAGGCATACGTACGCACGAGCGATGATATCATTCTATTGATGGTGAAATCATATGTAATTGGATGTTATATTATTTATAAATAATAATTAACATGTTATATTTATTATTTTAATAAATTATACCCATTATTATACCCATCCAAATAATGAAGTGTTGAATAACAAACTACACCAAGGCGTGGAGACGATAATCCTTACGTACGCACATATTGTGACTTCTTCATCCATAGGATGGGTAGAATAATTAATATGGTTGTACCATATTTATAATGACATCTCATCATGTAGATGGTGCTGGATTTACTATTTTAGTATGGAAAATTAAATAAAGAGGAAGTGGAAGAAGAAAATAACTTTGAAAGAGGTGATGAAGTAATTAACTCTTCTTCAGGTTCTTCCTTTTGACTTGATCAAAAGTGATCATTGGGTTTTCTTCTGATCAAATTAAGGACTCTAGGTTTAAGTGAGGGTAGTTGGGAGGATATTTGAGCAGGGGTTGGCCGAGCCAAATGTCTTTGGATGTGTGATTTTTAGAGAAGGGGGAGTACCCTTTTATAAGAGAGGTGAGGGTTACTTTGGTGAAAGCTTGAAATATTATTTTATTATAAAACCATTTCTATTTATAATGTCTCCAAATGGATTTATTTCGAGGATAAGGTGGGGATGGGTCTAAATACTCTCAACCAATAGTTTTTAGACAAGTTTAAGTCACCATATTAACCTTATATTATATATTTAACTCTTAGTTAAATAGTTTAACTTTTACATTGTCTTCTTGTATTTTTACATTACATGGTTAATAAACTTACTATAAAATTCTAAGAGAACATCAAGTGGTTCATTAATGACATATATATCATTATATATGTTCTTTGACACTATTTAGTATTTGGGTTTTGTGAAGGTAAAAAAAAACTTGATTACTTCAAAAAAAATACATTAAATAAACACTAACATTTCATAGTAACATATAAAGTTAGTGGAATGCATCAAAAGTTCCAATTTACTTTTATTTTGATATTTATATTATCAATTAGTTTAATATTTCATTAAAAGGGTAATTAGTACATCATCATTGTGTCATAAAAAAATTTAATTATTTAAGGTCTAAAAATTATAAATAAAATACCATGATATAGGAAATATATTTATCTTTCTAATTAATATTTATAGTTGAATCTATCTTATGTATAACCCTTAATTAAAAATGGTTTAGTTATTAAATTTTGAATTGTACACTTTTAACTCTTCCTTAAATAAAATTATAATAAATGTCCTAATCTAATTCAAGTGGACCAAAAGGTTCCTATTTTATTACTAAGGTTGATTTTGGTCAAAATACACTTATCCAATAGAATTAGTACATATTTTAGGGTAATTATAATATCATTTTTACCTTTAATTACCCTATTTACTTTTAACCGAGGTAAATAAAATTCAAAATTTACTGTTCACCAAAAATAATTTTCATCCTATTGAACCAAATTTTACTTACTGATGTCAACTATATATCTCATATTTTTGAAATTCAATTCACAGAAGTAGTAAAATTGTTTTTTATGCAAATTTACAAATGTGACTAGAAGGTTGGTAAAAGGCGTTAAAAATTCAATAAAATTTTATACATCTAATCTTATTATAAAATGAATTAAATTAATTAAATTGAACTAATATAGTTATTATGAATCTACATTGACTTGAAAATAAATTTAAATACAAATAATAATTATTTAAATAAATGTTGGTTCTAAACAATAACATAGTGTTTTTTACAATTCATCAAAAATTGAAAGTTTTTAGAAAAATATCAAAAATTCACCCTAACATAATTTTGATATTACGTATCCAAAATTACTGTCTATTTTACCAAATTCAAAAAATATGAGTTTCGTAAATTGATTTAATATTAATTCTTATTGTCAAAACGAAAAAGTGGGTTTTTAAGAAGTAAAAACTATCAAAATATTAACATGTGTTTATATAAAATTTAAATGTGAATTTACATAAAATGACCTGAATTATATTAAATTATAAAAATATAATCTAGTTATACTTAAAAACAACTCAAATTCATAATTTAACACTATAAATTATTTCGATTAAAAAAGTTGTTTTCAATTAAAATTTAGTATTTTTCACTATCATCAAAATAAGAAAGCTAACAGAAAAGTACCAAAAATTTATCCAAACTAAATTTTTATGTCCAAATTATAAATAATAATTTAATTTCATTGAATTTAAAATATAAAAGTGTCAAATATTGGATTTTAAAAGGGATCACCATTAAAAGGTGATAAAATTTCATTTTTTAAATACTCCTTTTATCAGAAAAAATGATTTTTCTCTTATATTATGTCATCGAAACACATAATATAGATTCTATAATTATATTGAGTATATAAAATTCAAAATGTAGTCAATAATAATCATAACTTCTTTTTGAACGGCTATTTTGGTAAGTCGTTGTGTGCTAGAATTCAGTGTTGTGTGTAGTGCAAGCAATTGAATTACTTTAAAGAGATAATGTAAATAATGAGATGTTACATTATCTCATCCTTCAATAAATTGTGTCCTCGCAATTTGAAATTGTTCGTTGAAAATAAAATGTTTAAAATAGAAAATACATTTGTGGAAAACCAACATCAGAAATAGGGTTAACAAAATTAATTCTTAATAAGAGAAAAGGGAAATGAAAAAGTCACCACTAAATAAGGATTTTGAATAGGAGAAAATTGGTGGAAATTTGAGACACATAAATGGAGGAAAAAGATAAATATTTATAGGGAGTGATTGAGGTCATCAATCATAAAAAACTGAACAATAAATAGAAAATTGAGGGCCTAAAATCCCTAAATTAATGACGAATTAAAATATTATTGGTTCATCAAAACATAAGGTAATAGGATAACACATTTTTGGTTTTAAGATACTTTCCCTAAAGATTAAATTTTAATTTCTTTATAGAATAAGAAAAAAAACATGACATTTAGATTTCCATCCTTTAACTAATTTTTACCACAAAATCATCTTTCACTCCCAAAAGATAATAGAACTCAAGAATATTCTATTTATACAAATCGTATAGGGTTCCAAAAAAATTAATTTATAATTTAACTTTCAGAACATTTAAAAAATACTACATTATAAAATATAGTACATCACTTAGGCCATTGGTAGTTGATGCACACTTGTCACCCTTCAGTTGCGGGTTCAAGTCTAGCGGCCTTTCCCGACGCGACGAATTGTCGCCCGACTTCCGGGTTCTCCTTTTTATAACAATCCAAAAATAATCCTAAGAAATTATTTAACCTTAATAATAGTATCCAATTTCAAACATAATCCATTCCAACCTCTACGCTTATCCAAAATACTTCTATCTGAACTCAAAATCCAAAATTTATAAGGAAGGTCACAAAATATACATGTGAATACCTTCATCGTCTATTCTCTTAAAATTTGGTAATAAAATGAATTACCTAAAAAACATATTTGAATAGGTATGTAATTCCTTATTCCATCTGTAAAACATATTATACTTGATATACTCTATAAATCCAAAAAAGTTGTAATCTCTAACAATGATGGAATAAACAAACCATTAATTAGTTCTAAGGTAGTCAATACTATCCAATATAATTTATCCAAATCAATCATATCTTATTCCAAAATCAATACCTTAGTATCAGGACCATATTAAATTTTATATTTAATTCAACCATGTATTTTCCAAAAAGTTTAACTTGTTATTGAGTCACTTTTCTTGGTACCACACAATCTCAAATTCTTAATGAAATAGTACGGCATTATAATCCTTATATACTCCATAATTATTATAACTAGTACATTTTTGATAAAAACACTAAAATGACCTAATTCGTTAATATAAACATAAGAACACTAGTTCTTCCTCTTCATTCGCAGTAGTATCCTAACTCGATTATTATCCAACAACATCATTTGAGGTATAATCTGATGATTGGGATGTTGATTCCTATAGTGTCCCAAATCCTTGCAGATGAAGAATTGTAAATTTGAAACATTTTTTTTACCCTTTCAATCACTTACTTGGTGTCCTTTTTATCCACACTTATAACAAATTCCCATTCCCTTCTAGAATTATCTATGTTGATTCTTTACCCAGTTATCACATATGGGAAAATACTTCTTTCCCTTCTTCCCTTTTTCAATCTTTCTCTCTATCATCCGTTTCTTCTTTGGATTCTCTTCAAAGCCATAGGAATCATAGAATTCTTTATGTATCTTATTAATACATGATATTATTTCTTCATATGATGAGAATATGTGGGAGACTATTTCCCTTTTAAATTTTGTCTTAAGACCATGAAAGATATTATCCTTCTTACACTTTGGATCATGCGTATTATTGGAGTTCTAATTCATTCAACTGGGCACCATTTCTAAATAATGGAATTCACTAGGTTGGTTTATGAATCACAATGCATAATTCCAAACTTTTAAAATACCTAATATAAAATGAACAGTTTATGCATATTATCCATTATCATAAAAAATGTTTTCTTTTAAGAGGTATTTACTCATAAATCCTTCACAATGGTTTATAAACAAAATGTGAATTATCCTAAGTATATCCTCCAGGAGTTTCGTAACCAAGATTGCGGTAAGACCCATTGTCGCATACCAGGATACCCAGGGTCAAGTATGAAACTCCTTGTTGGAGTTTTCACTCCTAGGTACATCTATGCCAGAGCTGCCTTTACCTGCTCGTATCCAGATAAGGATGTATTTCTTGAAAATTCACAAAATATCTACATTACCAGAATTTTATAAAGTTATTCTATTCTAATCCTCAAATTCTATCTTAGGGTAATGTTTCAAAATCAGAGTTTATCTAAATCGATTTCCAAGGTTGTTTCTAAACTTCCTATGATACCAATAGTAACGCCCTGATCCCAGTTACCCAGAGTCCGTGCATTATTTTAATACATTGGCATGATTATAAGGAATCAAGTCCCTAAGGACCAATTAGTTTAGCAGTATTGGAAAATAGATTATATATATGAACTTCACATTACAATTTCTAAAATAAAATAACACATAAATAATCCTTTGATAATGCCATTATTCCACTAGATTAACCCTATATCAATCACAACACACTTCTTCTCATCCTAGGACAAATAAAACATAAGAAAGGGGTGAGCTCAGATTCTCAATAAGGATAATAATATAGCAGAAACTATCATAAATAAGCATAAACAGTTAAGGTAATGTATAAGACTAAAACTAAAGCCTTTTAAACTTAAACTTTAGCATGATATAGAAAAGATAAATCAAATAATTCTATTTACTAATTCACATGGATATTAAACTAGTTGAACAATCCCATGTAATATCAATAGCTAATTTCATAATGATGGAATGCATAAATTCGGACATCGTAACCACATAGTTAAAAACTCATGCCAAGAATTCAAATAAATATTTTGTCAAGGACTTGTTCCAAGACACTAGTTTCTCTCATTAGACCTACCGATTCATTGAGGGGCTATAGAGGGCTACACTTGTCACTTACTAAGTCCAATGCATTCCTCGTATGAAAAGGTTGAAACATAACATAAACATTAATATTAAAACTAGAATATTAAATGTTAATACTTTAACCATAAACCATGAATGGTATAAAATTAGCACATCCATAGTCAGACATATCTAACTCATTCAATACAATATAAAATATTTTATTATATTAAATCAACCTCAATCAAGAATAATATCCAATAAATGATGTTGACATAGTTTAAAATAATGAGTAAAACTCTTTGAGAGAAATTACCCTATTCAAGAAATCATTTAAAAGTCATACAATTTATAAAGGAAGTCATTTAAAAGAGATTTTGTAATAAAATTTTCCCATAATACTTTGAAACTTTTGAAAGAAATTAACACTTTAGAAAAATCATGTCTATGTAAATAAATCCTAGAATAATTTTGAAAACATGGAAATTAATTAAAAGATTTAGAAAAATTAATCTTTAAAAACATTTTAAATGATGATCTACTTGAAGATTCCCTTCCATAATAACTTAAAATGTTCATTTTTAAAACATTTTAATGAAACATGGATATAGATGATAAATATGTCCTAGTAGATACTTACAGATAAACAATCACAGATAATAATGAGATTGAATAAGTAACCCTTACCTTGGACTTTCCATTGGTCAAGGGTACATTTAACCTCTTTTATAATGACCATAGTATGTTATTATATTACACCAGAACCATATTCATATTTATGATATCATACATTATTCATTTATGGCTTTATACTACCCATTTAATAATAATTTCTATGTTAAAATAATATTTCAATTAATAATCTCTTTCTCTGTCATACATGTTTTAACTTTTTATTTTTGATTGTATCACTTATATCTTGATTTAATTTATTCTAGAATTTAAAACATTATTTATGTATCATATATATTCCGAATATAAATATGAAATGGAAAACACATTTTAGGGAGACCGTAGGTTTTACGTGTGCATAAAATTTGTTTCTATTTTCATATCACATTAAACTATCTGGATTTGATTTGGGAGATTAGATATATTTCCACTCATTCCTACTGGGAAATGAACATTATGGCTGATGGTCTTGCTAATAAAGGAATCAACCAGAGCATTACATGGAGCGATGATCTGGCGGTTGATCTTCTTCCTCTATATGAAAGAGATTGTAATAAAATCTGCTCCTTCAGAATTTTGTAGTTCTTTTCTAGATTTTTAATAAATTGTTTCATGTTCTTCGACCAAGGCATTACCTTTTAAAAAAATTACACCACAACGTAGAGATGGTAAGCCGTACGTACGCACATATGGTGACTTTGTCATTCATGGGATGGATAGAATAATGAATATGGTTTTACCATGTTTATAATGACATCTCATTATATAGAAGTAACTAGAGTGATTATTTTATTATAGAAAAAATCAAATAAAGATGAAGTGGAAGAAGAAAAGAACTTTGACAGAGGTGATGAAGTAATTACCTCTTCTTCAGGTTCTTCCTTTTGATTAGATAAAAAGGGCTCATAATTTTGGATTATGATCAAATTATGTCCTCTAGGTTGAAGTGACGGTAGTTAGGAGGATATTTTAATAGGTTTTGGTAGAGCTAAATGTCTTTAGATGTGTGATTTTTAGATAAGGGGAAGTAACCTTTTATAAGAGAGGTGAGGGTCACTTTAAGAAAAGCTTGAAATATTATTTTATTATAAATTCATTTTCATCTTATAATGGCTCCAAATGGATTTATATCTAGGCTAAGGTGGTTATGTGTGAAAATCATCTCAACCAATAGGTTTTAGACAAGTTTAGGTCACCATATTAACCTTATCTTTTAGATTTAACTCTTAGTTAAATAGTTTAACTTTTACAATGTCTTCTTGTATTTTTATATTAAATGGTTAATAAACATACTATAAAATGCCAATATAATCTCAAGTGGTTCATTAATTTCATATAAATCATTGTATAAGTCATTTTAATAAGCCTTTTATTTTTATTAATATTATATCATTTAATAATATAGTATTTTTTTTAAACTCATTTATGTCAATTTTGACACTATTTAGTATTTTGTTTTGTGAAGGTAAAAAAAATATTAATTAGAAAAAAATATATTAAATCAACTCTAAAATGTCATATTAACCAAGAAAATTAGTGGAATTCATCAAAAGTCTCAATTTACATTTATTTTGATATTTATAATATCAATTATTTTAATCTTTCATTAATAGGTTAATTATTTCATCATCATTGTGTCATAAATAAATTTAATTATTTAATTTCCAAAAACTATAAATAAAATACCATGATTTAGGAAATATTGTTATCTTTATAATTAATATTTATAGTCGAATGTATCTTATATATAAATCTATATTAAAAATGTTTTATTTATTAAACATTGAGTTTAATACTTTTAACTCTTCTCTAAATAAAATAATAATAAATGTCCTCATACAATACAAGTGGGACAAAAGAATCATATTTTATTCCTAAGGTTGGTTTTGGTCGAAAACAATTTATCCAATAGAATTAGGATATGCGTTTGGGTAATTAAAATATCATTTTTACCTTTAATTACCCTTTTAACTTTTAACTAGTGTAAATAAAATTCAAAAGTTACTATTCACCAAAAATTATTTTCATCCTATTGAAACATATTTTACTTAATGATGTCAAACATGTCTCCTATATTTTTGAAATTCAATTCACATAAGTGGTAAAATTACATTTTATGCAAATTTGCAAATGTGCCTAGAAGGTGAGTTAAAGGTATTAAAACATTCAACAAAATTTTATAGAGATAATCTTATTATAAAATGACTCCAATGAATTACATTGAACTAATATAGGTATTATGTATCTATTTTTACTTTAAAATAAATTTAAATAAAAATATTAAGTATTTAAATAAAACTTGGTTTTAAACAATAACGTAATGTTTTTCATTATTCATCAAAAATTGAAATTTTTCAAAAAAAAATCTAGAAATTCACCCTAAATTAATTTTGATATTACAAATCCAAAAATGACGTCTATTTTAAAAAATTCCAAACATATTATTTGAATTAATTAATTTAAAATTAATTCCCATTATTAAAACCACAAAGCGGGTTTTTAGGAAGTAAAAATTATCAAAAGATTGACATGTGTTCATTTACAATTTAAATGTGAATTTACATCCAATGACCTCCATTATAGTAAATGATAAAAATATAATCTAATTATAATTTAAATCCACTAAAATGAATAATTTAACACTATAAATTATTTTGATTAAAAAAGTTGTTTTGAATTAAAATTTAGCATTTTCACTATTCATCAAAATATGAAAGTTATCAGAAAAGTACCACAAATTTATCCAAAATAATTTTTTATATCCCTGTTATAAATAAGAATTTTATTTAATTTAATTGAATATATAAAATATTAAAATATTGGATTTAAAAAGGGATCTCCATTAATAGGTGGTAAAATTTCTTTTTTTTAAAGATACTTATTTTATCTGAAAAAAATGAATTTTTTCTTATATTATGTCTAAGAAATGCATAATATGGATTCTAAAATTATATGGAGTATATAAAATTCAATATTCAGTTAATAATATTCATAACTACTTTTTGAACTGCATGTTTGGTATGTCGTGGTGCGCTCAAACTCAATATTGTGTGTAGCGCAAGCTGTTGAATTATTTTAAAGAGATAATGTACTATGAAATCCTAGGGTGTTACACTCTCCCCGCCTTCAATAAATTACATCCTCACTATTTGAAATTTTTCTTTTGAAATTAAAATGTTAAAAATAGAAAATACCTTTGTGGAAATCCCACATTGAAAGTAGGGTTAATAAAATTTATTCTTAATAAAAGGGAATGGGAATTGAAAAAGTCACCACCAAATTAGGATTTCAAATAGGAGAACATTGGTGGAAATTTGAGACACATAATTGGAGGGAAAACGTAAATATTTATAGGGACTTATTGAGATCATCAATCACAAACAAGTGAACAATAAATAGAAAACTGAGGGTCGCAAATCCATAAATCTATGATGACATAAAATATTATTGGTTCATCAAAACATAATGTATTAGGATAACACATTTTTTGCTTTAAAAACCTTTCCCTATAGTGTAAGTATTAATTTATTCATTGAATAAGAAAAAAAATACTTGAAAAGTAGAGTTCCATCCTTTAACTAGTTTCAACCACAAACTCATCATTCACTGCCAAAAGATAATAGAACTCAACAATATTCTATTTATCCGAATTGTATAGAGTTCCAAAAAAATTGAATTTATAATTCATCTGTCAGACCTTTTAAAAAAACTACATTATACAATTTAGTACATCATCTAGGTCAGTGGTAGGTGATGCACCGTTGTCGCCCTTCTGTTAGGGGTTCAAGTCTCGCGACCTTGCTAGAGGCGATGGGTTGTCGCCCGACCTCCAGGTTGTACTATTTATAAAAATCAAAAAGTAATCTTAAAAAATTCATTATCCTTAATAATAGTATCTAATTTCAAACATAATCTATTCCAACCATTAAACATATCCACAATACTTCTGTCTAAACTCACAGTCCAAAATTTATAAGGAAGGTCACATAATATACATGTGAATCCTTGATCGTGTATTCTCTTAAAATGTGGTAATAAAATGAATTACCTAAAAACCATATTTGAATAGGTATGTACTTCCATATTCCTTTTGTAAAACATAAAATACTATATATACTTCTTAAATCCAAAAAAATTGTAATCTCTAAGAACTATGGAATTAGTTCCAAGGTAGTCAATATTATTCAATATAATTTATCCAAATAAATCATATCTTATTCCAAAATCAATACCTCGGTGTCAGGACCATATTAAATTTTATCTTTCCTTCAAATATGTATTTTCCGAAAAGTTTTACTTACTATTGAGTTGCATTTCTTGGTACCACACAATCTCAAATCCTTAATGAAATAGTACTGCAGTACAATCATTATATACTCTATAATTCCTATAACCAGTACATCATTGAGAGAACACTCAAATGAAATAATTCTTCAATATCAACATAAGAACACTAGTCATTATTATTTATCTTTGGTAGTATCATAACATGATTATTATCAAATAGAATCATTTGTGGTATACTCTAATGATTTGGACATTGATTCACGTAGTGTCTTAACTCCGTGGCAGTGAATCATTGTACATTTGAAACCTTTTTCTTACCCTTGAAATCATGTACTTCGTGTCCTTTTTCTCTACACTTATAACAAAATATTATTCCCTTCAAACATTTACCAAGGTGATTCTTTCCACAGTTTTCACATATGAGAAAATCCTTCTTTCCCTTCTTCCCTTTATCCATCTTTCTCTCTACCATTCTTTTCTTCTCTGGATTCCCATCAAAGTTGTAGGACTCAGATAATTATTTACTTGTCTTATTAACACATGACATTATTTCTCCATATAATGATAATATGTGGGAGACTATTTCCCTTTTAAATGTTCGCTTAAGACCACAAAAGATATGATCATTCTTACTCTTTGGATCATGCATATTGCTGGAGTTCACATTCCTTCTACTGGGCACCATTTCTAAACAATGGAATACACTAGGTTAGTTTATAAATCGCAATGAATAATTCCAAACTTGTAAAATACCTAACATAAATTGAATAGTTTATGCATATAATCCATAATCATAAAAAAAATGTTTTCTTTGAGGAGGTATTTACTCATAAATCCTTCATAATGGTTTGTAAAGAAAATGTGAATTATCCAAAGCATATCCCCCGGGAGTGTCGTAAGAAAGAGTGCCGCAAGACCCATTGTCGTGTACTAGGATACCCCAGGTCAAGCCAGAAACTCATTATTGAATTTTTCACTCCTAGGTACATCTGTGCCAGAGCCTCCACTACCTGCTCATATCCATACAAGAATGTATTACTTAGAAAATTCAAAAAATCTATTCATTACAAAAATTCTAGGATATTATTCTATTTTAATCCTCAAATTCTATCTTATGTTAATGTTTCAAAATCATAGTTTATCTAAATCTATTTCTAAGTTTGTTTCTAAACTTCATCTGATACCAATTGTAAAGCCCTGACCCCAGTTACCCATATTCAGTGCATTATTATAATACATTGGCATGATTACAAGGAATCATGTCCCAAAAGACCAATCAGTTTAACGGGCTCGTAAAATAGATTACATATATGAATGTTACATTAAAATATCTAAAATAAAACAAAACATAAATAATCCTTTGAGAACTCCATTATTCCCCTAGCCTAACCCTACATATCAATCATAACACACTTCTTCACATCTTGGGAAAAATAAAACATAAGAAAGGGGTGACCTCAGATGCTCAGTAAGGACAACAATATAGCCAAAAAATATCATAAATAAGCATAAAAATTTAAGGTAATGAAGAGGACCAAAAAAAGTATTTTAATCATAAACATTAGCATAATATGGCGAAGATAAATCAAATATTTCCATTTACTTATTCACATGGATATTCTACTAGTCGAATAATCACAAGTAATATTAATAGCTAATTTCATAATGATGGAATACATAATTTTGGACATCATAACCACATAATCAAGGCCTCATACCAAGACTAAAAATAATGATTTTTTCAAGGCCTTATTCCAAGACACTATTTTGTCTCATGAGACCTACTGATGCATTGAGGATCTATAGTGGGATCCACCCATCACTTACTAAGTCCAATGTATTCCTTATGTGAAAAGCTTGAAACATAACATAAACATTCATATTAAACCAAGCATACAAAATGTAAATACCTTAACCATAAAACATGATTGGTATAAAAATAGCACATCTAGAGTTAAAGATATCATAACTCGTTCAATATAATATATAATATTGTATTATAGTAAATCAACCTCAATTAATAATAATAACCAATAAAGGATGTTGACATAGTTGAAAACAATCAATAAAACTCTTTGAGATAAATACCTCTTTTCAAGAATTAATTTAAAGATTATACAATTTATAAAGGAATTCATTTAGAAGTGATTTTTAAATCAATTTTTCCCATACCATTTTGAGACTTTTGAATGAAATTAACACATTAAAACAATTATGTCTATGTAAATAAATCCTTAAAATCATTTTGAAAATATAGACATTAATTAAAATACTTAAAAAAATATTTAAAAACATTTAAAATTATGATCTAGTAAAATAGCCCCTTCTATAAAAACATAAAATATTCCTTTTTAAAATATTTTAATGAAACATGGACATAGATGATAAATATTTCCCAGTAGATACTTATAGATAAACAATCTTGGATAAGAATGAGATTGTGTAAATGACCCTTACCTTGTACTTTCATTTGGTCAAGGGTTTATTTATCCTCCAATATAAGGACCATAGTATGTTATTAAATTATACCATAACCATATTCATATTTATGATATCATACTTTATTCATTTATGTATTTATACTACCCATTTAATAATAATTTCTATGTTAAAATAATATTTGGGGTAATAATGGATTTCTATATCGTACATGTTTTAACTTATTATTATTGATATTATCACTTATATCATTATTTAATTGCATCCATAAAATAAAACATTATTTATGTATCATATATATTCAGAATATATTTATGAAATGGAAAACAATGTTTATGGAGACGGTAGGTCGTACGTACGCATAAACGTTGTTTCTATTTTTATATCGTATTGAACGGAAGTAAGTGAATGAGATATATGTAAATACATACATATATATATATATATCCAGTATCATTATTATGGAATATACTACAAACTTATTAATAATATATATTTTTATAATCACCGTTGAATGGAGAATGTGGAAATGAATCTCATCGCGCCATGGATATGGTAAGTCGTATGTATTCACGAGCGATGATATCATTCTATTGATGGTGAAATCATATGTAATTGGATGTTATATTATATATAATGAATCATTAACATGTTTAATTTATTATTTACATCAATTATACTCATTATTATACCCATCCAAATAATGACGTGTTTAATAACAAACTACACCACGACGTCGAGACTGAAAGTCGTACGTACACACGTATGGTGAATTTTCCATTCATAGAATGAGTATAGTAATTAATATGGTTGTAACATATTTATAATAATATCTAATAATGTAGAAGGTATTGGAGTTATTATTTTATTATGGAAAAAATCAAAGAAATAGGAAGTGGAAGAAGAAAAGAACTTTGAAAGAGGTGATGAAGAAATTACCTCTTCATCAGGTTCTTCTTTTTGATTTGATCAAAAGAGCTCCTTAGGTTGGATTATAATCAAATTAAGGCCTTTAAGTTTAATTTATGGTATTTTGGAGGATATTTTATTAGGTTTTGGCATAACCAAATGGCTTTTTAGGTGTGATTTTGAGAGAAGGGTAAATACCCTTTTATAAGAGAGGTGAGGGTCACTTTAGGAAAAGCTTGAAATATTATTTTATTATAAAATAATTTTCAGTTTATAATGGAACCAAATGGATTTATTTCTAGGATAAGGTGTGGATGGGTCTAAATCCTCTAAGAGAGTAGGTTTTATACAAGTTTAAGTCTCCCTATTAACCTTATCTTTTATATTTAACTCTTAGTTAAATAGTTTAATTTTTACAGTGTCTTCTTGTAATTTTATATTACATGTTTAATAAACTTACTATAAAATGTAAAGAGAGCTTAAAGTGGTTCATTAATGACATGTCTATCATTATATAAGTATTTTGGATGAACCTTATATTTAAATTAATATTATATCATTTAATAATATAGTATTTGTTTTCAAAACTCATTTATGTTAATTTTGACACTATTTAGTATTTGTTTTTTTTAAAAGTCAAAAAAAACTTGATTAATTCGAATAAATAAATTAAATCAACTATAAAATGTTATATTAACCTATAAAATTAGTGGAATGAATCAAAATTCTCAATTTACATTTATTTTTAAATTTATAATATCAATTATTTTAATTATTCATTAATAGGGTAATTAATGTGTCATCATTGTGTCATAAATATATTTAATTATTTAATTTCTAAAAATTATAAATAAAATACCATGATGTATTAAATATATTAATATTTATAATGAATATTTATATTCATGTTTATCTTTTTTATAAACCTATATTAAAAATGGTTCAGTTATTAATCTTGGAATTTAACACTTTTAACTCTTCTTTAAATAAAATAATAATAAATGTCCTGATCAAATACAATTGGACCAAAAGGAATATATTTTATTCATAAGGTTTTTTTTTTTGAAATACAATTTTCTAGTAGAATTAGGACGCGTTTTATGGTAATTATAATATCATTTTTACCATTAATATCCTTATTTATTTTTAACTGTGGTAAATAAAATTCAAAGGTTTCTATTGACCAAAAAAAAATTCATTATATTGAACCACATTTTACTTACTCATTTTAACTGTGTCTCTCGAAATTTTGAAATTATATTCACCGAAGAGGTAAAATTACTTTTTATTCAAATTTGCAAATGTGCCTATAAGTAGGGTGAAAGACTTTAAAAAATTCAATAAAATTTTATACATCTAATCTTATTATAAAATGACTCCAATGAATTAAATTTAACTAATGTAGGTATTATTTATCTATTTTGAATTTAAAATAAACCTAAAAAAAAAATTATTTAAATAAAAGTTGGTTATAAACAATTACGCAGTGTTTTAACTATTCATCAAAAATTGAAAGTTTTCAGAAAAAATTCAAAAATTCACCCTAAGATAATTTTGATATTCTGAATCCAAAAATGATATATATTTTACCAAATTCTAAACAAATTATTTGAAGTAATTAATTTAAAATTAATACCCGTTGTTAAAACCAAAAAGTGGGTTTTTAAGAAGTAAAAACTATCAAAACATTGACATGTGTTTAGGTACAATTTAAATGTGAATTTACATCCAATGACCTAAATTATATTAAATGATAAAAATATAATCTAATTATACTTTTAAACCACTCAAATTAATAATTTAACAATATAAATTATTTCGATTAAAAAAGTTGTTTTCAATTAAAATTTAGTATTTTTCGCTATTCATTAAAATATGAAAGTTATCAAAATCCTAGGGTGTTACACTGACACATGCTATGTCCAAAAAAACACCTCTTCTTGAGAAAAAATAATGCACCTATATATGATAACAAATCTTATAGAAGTAATAACATAAAGAAATAAATTAACAAAAGGTTTTAATATTAAACTAAACTTTGAGTCATACCAGGAACACTGTGTATCGGATTAACTTGTGGTTGATTCTTACGCATCACACAATTTATTATTCATATTCAAGAATCATATCTGTGAAAATTAATTAAATAATTTGAAGATAAATCTCGTAAGGCACACCCAATTAGTTGCATCATGTGGTGGTGTTTGGGAGGTCTCGGTTTGGTATCTCCCCACACACATTTAGATAAGTTTTTATTTTTTTATTCATGATCCACTGACCGGTTTAATATAAATAATTATAAGATAAAAATATTAATGTAATCAATTAATTAATATCAAGTATAATGATTAGAAAACAATCTAGGCTCATTTTCTCAGTTTTGGTGATGTGATGTGTATTTTTAACTAAAATGGCATTTATCTATTGAAAAGATTCATTAGACGTAATACCAGTCACACCATGAATTTTATTGTGGTAGGAATTATTCATACATGTCTCAAATGACTTAAATATTATTTTCCTAACATATCAAAACAATCTGAATGTGTTTCCTCAATTTTGAGTACAACACAATTCTTTTTTACTAAAATATATTTTCAAAATATGAACACACACTTTGTCAAATATCGATCACAATGTGTATCGGTTCTCCATAACACAAATCCATGCACATAAAAAATGACTTATTAATTTTTTTCCTTTGTTATTAAGAAAATACTAATTTTTTTGATCAGTTTTCAATGAATGACACTTTATGAACACAAGTGACAATTTTAAACTGATAACAGACACTTTGAGTCATAAAGAGAACATTGTGTACCTTATTGAGGTGTGTATGATTACTACATGTCAAAAATGAATTATGGATCATTTTTGTAAAGTACCAAAATAATCTAAATCCATTTTCTCAGTTTTGAGTAGGTTAGTTGTTCATTTTACAAAAATTTATGTCAATTGTAAATAAAAATACACACTTGGAGTCATACAGGTCACACTATGCATTGGATGGAGGTGAAGATAATTCCTACACATCTCAAATGACTTATGGACCATTTTCCTAAAGTATTAAAACAGTCCTAAAGTGTTTTCTCAGTTTGGTGAATGTCACTTGTCTTTTTTACTAAAATTTTATTTTGAACTAGAAACGCGCATTTTGACTCAAATTGGTCACTTCTTATATCGGTTTGACATGAGACATATTTACACATGTCACAAATGAATTATAATTTTTTTTAAAAAAATCAATAAAATATTAATATGTTTGATCAGTTTTCAGTGAGTGCCACTTTTTAAAATAAAATGTTGATTTTAAACTGATAACGGACACTTTGAGTCATAATAGGAACAACTTGTATCAGATTGAGATGAGTCTAATTCCTACATGTAAAAAATTACTTATGAATCATTTATCTAAAGTATAAAAACAATACAAATTCATTTTATCTATTTTGAGTAGGCCAGTTGTAGATTTTATTGAAATCAATGTAAATTTTAAATAAAAATAGGCACTTGAAATCATACCAGTCAAACTATGTGCCTTATTGAGGTGGGGATGATTCCTACACATCTCAAATGTCTTTTGGATCATTTTACTAAATTATTAATACAATAAAAAAATTCATGGTTTTTATTATGTCACATTTCTTTTTAACTAAAATTTCATTTTAAATTAGAAATACGCACTTTAAATCATGTTGGTCACATCATGTATCAATTTGATGTGAGGCCAATTCCAATACATCACAAATGAAATATGAATCATTTTACTATATTATCAAGAAAATATGAGTGTGTTTGATCATATTTCAATGAGTATAATTTTTTGAACTAAAATGTCAATTTTAAACTAATATAACAAACAATTTAAATCATGTTGGGAACATCATTTATCGGATTGAGGTTTGGATGATTCCTACACATTAAAAATAACTTATGGCTCATTTATGTAAGGTATAAAAACCAAATGAATGCATTTTATAAGTTTTGAGTTCATCAGTTGTCCATTCTACTAAAATTTATTTTATTTTTAAATAAAAATATGCACTTGGAGTCATATCAGTCACATCGTTCATTGGATTGAGGTGAGAATAATTCTTATACATGTAAAATGACATATATATAATTTTACTAAAGTATTAAAATAATACAAATGAATTTGATCATTTTTTATTACATCACTTGTATTTTTTAATAAAATATTATTTTAAACTAGAAACATGCACTTTGACTCATACTAGACGCATTGTGCATTATTTGATGGTAGACTAATTCATTCATGTCATAAATGAAATATAAATAATTTTCCAAAATTTTCAATAAAATATGAGCATGTTTGATCAGTTTTCAGTGACTGGTTCTTTTTTTACTAAAGTATCAATTTTAAACTAATAACTGACACATTAATTCATATCAGGAACATCGGGTATTATATTGAGATGAGGATAATTCCTAAACATCAAAATTTTCTTCTGGATCATTTTAATAAATTATCAAAACAATCTGAAAATTTTTCTCATTTTTGAGTAAGTCAGTTGTCTTTTTTACTAAAATTAATGTCAATTTTAAATAAAAATAAACACTTGGAGTCATACCAGTAACAACATGTTTTAGATTGAGGTTTGTATGATTTCTATAAATCCCAAAGTCTCAAAACTATCCTAAAATTAAATGTTACAAATATTTACATTTCCTTTCCTTATTGAACTTCCAACAATGTATATTGACTTGATGTTATTAACCGAAAAACCTTTCTGGTTGTTGAAAGACAAAAGAGTAGTAGAAGATCATGTGCCCATTATATCATGATAATTCACCATAATGACAAGATGATCCTAATATACTCTTCTTTATTTAAACAAGAAAGGTTTTTTAGCTAAGAAAATTGAGTCAATATGATTTTCCCAAAAGATATGTGAAAAAAAACTAAATAATTACAAGATAAAAATGAGAAGGAAATTAACATACAAGTAGTAGATAAAAGAATGAAAAAATTAATTAAATAAGTAATAGGGATTCACATTTTCATAACAGGTTTATTCATTCTTGATTCATTTCCTTAATATCATTATCTGAGTTGTATGATCAAAGTCTAATCTATCACGAGCATGAGTATCTTTGAACAAACCTCCCCAACTCAAAAAAAATAATCCACCAGTATAAGAAATCAATTATTATATGATTAATAGTAAAAATAAATAAATAAAACATTAATATGAAACAATACATTAATTCTATGGAAAATGATTTTACTATAAAACCATCAATATTTCCTCTGTTTTTGAGAAACAGAGGGAACTTGAAGGAAAGTGAAAAATGCCAATAGTGTAGAGGTTAAAAGGTTTTGAGGGAGAATAAATATATGAGATTTTCTATATAGAAAGGAATAAAATTTAGATATACCAGACCAACTCAAAAAAAACATTTAATTTATATTATGTTAATGTATTCGAGAATGTATAATATTATTTGGAAAAACATAGTATATTAAAAAACAAATTTACCTACTCTTTGAACTCTCTCTATCTTTATAAAATATTTTAGGGATTTGGTTCCCCTATCGGGAATCCAAATACCCTATTTTTGGTCCCCTATAATATACAGTACATTTTATACATTTGGATGGACATGAACTGATTGTGATATCCCAATGAAAGGTTCATCCTAGATTGAATTTTCATTTGACCTGACATTTTTTTTAGTCGCTAGTAAGACAATCGAGCAATTCTTGTTTGCTGGATCTAAGACATAATATTCTTGCACTGCTTGTGATTCCATTATGAATGACTCTTCTTTTTCCCCTTCCACACTAAAATTAACCTTCATGAAGTCCATTTTATCAACACTTACTGCACTCATATTTTCAACCAATTTAAAACAGAAAATTGGCACCTTAAATGTTGTATAATTAAACTCAGATAACTATTAAATAATGAAAAAATATAACATATCTTCATAAATTGGATTTCAATCCTTGGAGCCATATATGTGCATTGCTTATTCCAAGAGTGTAAAACTATGTTTTTTCATCATACTATATTAATTTTTTTCTTTTGAATAAAATTTATAACCATCATTACAAAACCAATGTAAGATATTATATTTTAATTTAGTCCTCTAACTATCCATTTAATTTTTTCAATAATTGAAGTTAGATTTTCATATAACATCTTATAAATTTGATATCAGAAACATCCTATAAACTATTGATTATGTGTATTTGATATCCATACTTTAGCCCTTGATGAATTCAAATCTCTAATAATTTCTTTGTGAGATTAAATGTATGGATCAACATCTTCAATGTTATGAAAAATGTAAATTTTTTCCTGTTCCTACTCTGTAAAGGTAATTTTAACAAAAAATATTCTAGAAATCTCTTTTTCCATAACGTGTCTACTATAATTAGACTCTTAGAGACCAATGATGTCAATATCTAGTAGGTAATTGGTACAAATTTCAATAACTTCTTCACCAGTATACCATCCTGCAATAAAATATTCTTGATGACTTCGATTATTGGCATACCCTTTCAAAATCTTCATATACCATTCAATGGGGTACATCCATATGTAATATAATGGAACACATATTTAAACCTCTCTAACCAAGTGAACAATTAGGTAGACGATTTTATCAAATAATGATGGTGGGAAGAACATCTCTAATTTACATAATATGAGTGTAACATCGTTATTCAAGATTGGAAACTTTTCTACGTCTATATATTTACTATATATGTCTTTGAATAAGGAGTAGAGTCTGGTTAATGTATTCCATGCATTTATAGGAAGAATGTACTAGAAAGTAACATGCATCAAATCTTGCATCAAAACATGACAGTTGTGTGATTTTAGTCCTTATAACTTAAAATAATTCATTGACATGATATCATTGATATTTGATAAATATTCCTATAGAACTTTTACACTATTAAAGAAAATAAAAAAATTACAAGTTTTCTTGTATGGATAGATTGTAAGATATAAGAGGAATAAAATTCCACCTTTTACCCTCCACTGGTTCCAAATCTTCCCTTATCCCTATTTCAATCAAGTCCAACCTTTCCTTGATTCCATCTTTCATTTTTCTAGTAAAAGTTTTTAACATTCCAATAACACTATCAAATTCATTTTTTATACATGTATGACAACAAGAACATGTCTGACATACAAACAATTTCAAAATGGTATTTCAAAGAAAATTAATCTATTCTTCTTACCAGATTTTATAAGGTCTTTCAAAAATAGTTTACCAAAAATAGTGTCAGTATCTTTTAGATTTTTGTACAATGGATCACCCATTACTAGAGATTGTGTTGTACCTTGTTCAATATTCCCATAAAATGTTATCATCTAAGATCAGTATTTATATTATCAAGGTAAAATAATTGATGCCCTAAAAATATAGTATTAGAGGAATATTTCCACTAAACTAAGTATGAGCATTTTTTCACAAATGGGAGACCCCTACATTCCTATAATTTTTTAGCTTAATAAATTTACATAAGTAGGAATGTCTTTTATCATCCCATAAAACATTTAACTCGATGTGAATTATTCACTTATATGATCATCATACACTGTAACACTTATATCCAACATCAATTTTAGATCTTCGATCAATGGATCCAAATAGACATCAATATCATTACCAGGTTACTTTAGTTTAAATATAAGTAGAGATAACATGATGCATTTATGATTCATACATAACCATGTAAGAAATTTATAATTTACCAACATGATGGGACATGTACTATGATTATTTCTCTTTACACCAAAAGGATTTATTCCACCTGTAGATAATTCAAAACAAACATTTCTCCGCTCATTTCAAAATTTAGGATACTTGTAATCAATTTTCTTCCACTGAGGAGAATCTACTAGATGACCTAGGTTCCCATATTTAATTATTGTATCTAAATTCCATGTTAACTATCTCACACTATCCTGATATCCATATAGTCTTCTAAGACATGGAATTTTAGGTAAGAACCACACATATTTTGATGGAATTGATTTATTTTTCTTGTATCAATTTTCACCACACTTGGGGAATTTTATGAGTGATCCATAGTCCTTGTAAAAAAATATAAAATCATTTGGATACGAATTTATTTTATTAGAGATAATTTCCTTTGAACTTAGAATTCATTTAGCATCATATGTTCAATATGGTAGTTCATTTTCTTCTAGTAGCATATCATTTAAGAGACCAAGTAGTTCTATAAAATTGGTTTCACTCCATCTTCTGCCAGCTTTAAAATTATATAACTTCAATATGGATGATATTGTTATGTATTTAGTATTATAGGTATACAATGGTCTCTTGGAACATCTATTTAACTTCTCAAATAACTTTGTAAAATCACTAATTACATCTTCATTTTCCATTTTCATTTCTTCCATGAGATCTCCATCATCATTTACACTAGTATTCATATCAAATGATCTATAAACTGTTGTATCATCCCAATCAGTGTGCATGTTCGGTTTTTTCCCATATTTAGTCCAAAATTTATAGCTATGATCTATTCTATAAAAGATAAAATGTTCTTCCAACTCTATCAAACTTATATTTCTTGAATAAAAATACATAAATATATACAAAGTATTTGAGAAGGGTTGTATGCATTATCTCTTGAAAACTTGTTGAAATATTTAACTTTTTATTCCTAATATTTTATCAAACGATATTGTGCATCCATTTTTTATTCATATCATCCTGTTGGGTTAATAAAGAAATAATTCTATAAAATAAATAAATAAACACACATAATATATTCATTATAAAATGTAATAATTATAGACAATTATAATGATTGATACCCAACATTTGATTATTTTTAAAAATCAATAGGATTTGAATAAATTTGTTAATTGAATTTTAGAAAAGAATTACTCCACTATGGTAGGTGTTATCCTATGAATTTATTCAACGAAAAAAGTTATAGACAACTATCATGCTCATCATCTCATCTCCTAATCATTTATCACTACATTTTGTTGTTTGACATGAATCCTCCACGTCTTGTGGATATGTACCCATATTGGTTAAAATACTCTTAGCAGTAGTCATCCATGGGATGACTATTGCTCAGATTAGGAATCAACATAAAAGAGATGTGAGATGAGTCTCATGAAAAAAAATTCAATAACTATTTGGGAGATGAAACTTTTGAGGATGAAAATTTTCTATAAAAAAGATGGGGTGAATCTTAAGAAACAAATTGCAGTAATAATTATTGTTTGACACACATAAATCCTTTATTAAATCTCCTAAACAAATGAAAATATAATATAAGAAATTAATAAGTAATAAGAAACCCAAATATGATAAACATGAATAATAAACTCTCATTCAATAAACTAGAAGATATAAAAATGTGTTGATAAAACATTTTAATAAATGCAGAGTTATTTCATATACATGTAAGGTGATCAACAATTCCTAGGGGTGGAACCAACACATGTAGATCCAAAATAAGAAATATCTAAAAATAAATTCTAATATATAGAATTTGATAACTTCCATTCTATTTTAGGGAACAATTGATGTAACAACCTAAGGAATTGTTACATTTAATATTAATTTTATATCAAATATTTAAAACAAATAAAGACTCTTGGGATGGTATATCTCCACACTGACCCATTCTAAGGATTCTAGAGAGTTCATCACATCAGATCTACCCATATGAAAGATTTTATGGATGCCAATTAATACACTTTGACCCATCATTAAGATTATTGGGAGGTCTATAAATAAGTTTTCATAAAGCAATATTACACATCGAAAAGATATATCACAAACAAGGGAGAAAACACACCAACCCATGAAACATTTATCCCAAACACAATAGCCTCTACTGACACAGAACAACTCCTATGATGTCAAATTTTCTATGTGAACTACCCTTACTCCATTCATAAATCTAATTGGAGTCACAAAAATTAACAAATCTATAAAAAATAACTCCCAATCTAAAGTCTCTACTACACAAATATGAAAATAATTAGTCATATTAATACTCTATGAAGTAGTCTTATAATCTACCCAACCATCATCGTATAAATTGATACATAAAAAATTTTATAGATGATATAAAATGGGATGGTACTTCTACCATATTGTTAATTATACTATTTTTTTAATGAAAAATAAAGCATGATTCATACACACTTTCACATAAATAAAAGAGTAGCTCACAAATTCCCTACATTAATTTATAGATACAATTGAGAAGGACTAAGATGCTTGTATGGACTGGGAGAAAAGCTGGGAAGTCTCACAGTATAGGTGTTTCACACTCTAAAAATTTCAAGAATAAAAATGGATGATCTCTGTGGAAAAATCTTCAAAATGGATAACTTGCTGCACTCACAGAAGAAAAACAACCTCCACCATTTTCAGAACCATTGATATTTTACACCCTGATTTCTCCAAGACAAAGTATAAAATGACTTATGTTCGGGAAAAATTTGAGAAAGAGTTGTGTTTGATCCTTGTATTTTTTCTACACTTGAATCATTCAATCCTTGTATTAGATCCTTGGAATTGTTTGAGCCTTGATTCGATCCATGATTTGAGGTTCGATTCACCAAGGAGGATCACCAATAAGTGTGGGTTCCACAGAAAACTTCGGATATCGCGATGAGTTCATGATTGTTTAGGGTTTTATAAATAGATCAGGACACTTTTATCAGTGCTTCTAAAAAAGCATTGATAAAGATGCCTTTTATCATCTATTAAGTAATAAGCACTGATAAATATGTCTTTTATTAGCGCTTATTAATTAAACACTGATAAATGATTTATAATCATAATTATAAATAAAAAATTAAATATATATATATATATATATATATATATATAATTATATATAAATATATATTAAACATATATAAATATAAATACAATACATATATTCTCCTTATTTAAATATATTTTATTATAATTTTATAATTATTTAAATATATTATAATTTATTTATAATTATATAAATATTTTTAAAAATTAATATTTATATCATTATATATATATATATAATTTATTTAATAAATATATAAATTTTTAAATATAGTAAATATATTAATTATTTAAATAAATTTTTTATAAATTTAATAATTTTTTAAATATATATTTATTTATTTAAAATTATAATTATATAAATCTATAAATATAGTAAATTTAAATTTTTAAATATATTTATTTATAAATATTTTTTTACAAATATATTTGTAACATTATTAGTGAGTATTAAATATTAAGTGAATTCATGTTAAAAATGAGAGATATTTACTAAACTAAAAATAAATACAATTTAACAATATTGAAAAAATTGATATGTTATATGTGTGTGTGTTGTATATAAAAATTTATTAATTACATATATTTGAAATCAATATAATACACATTTGATATAGGTTAAATTGAAAAAATTAAATGACATTCAATTATATCTATTACTCTATGCAATTAGTTAGTATTATTAATTCATATTAATTTTTAATTATAAACCATTATTCACTAAATATATAACTATTTAATGTAAATCATAAATATTTGGTATTATATAAATCATATTTATATTCATTAATATATCTTTATAGTTAGTATATATTATTTATTATCATTATCAATAATTTATTAATTACAAAATGTTTAATATTTTCTTAATTTACTAATTTTTTATTTTTAATTGATTAATTTTCATTTTGGATACATATTTATATATATAATAATAATCTATTTATTAGTATTTAAAATTTATATATAGTATAATAAATTTATTCTTTTATATTAATAATTATTTATTTAATTTATTTAAATATTTTTTTAATATTTTTTTAAATAAACTTATTTTTTTGTTCATTTAATTATTTCATTTTATTTAGACCTTTACCAGCACTAAAAAAGAACTAATAAAGGATACCTTTTTGAGATCTAATAATAAAAGCACTGATAAAGAGTACTCTCTGTTAGCGCTACAAATAATGCATTGATAAAGGCTATCCTTTATTTTTGCAAAAAAAAATCACTGATAAAGGGTTCCCTTTATTAAAATCATAATTTCTAGTGATAATTGTTTCATTTTTCAGGAATTTTTTCATTCAGAAGTCTCGATATTTATAATTTTATCATGGTTATGTAATCTACATAATGTTTAATATTATATTAATTTCATATATATTCATTATGTATATATATATTCATCCATAAAATTTATATATAGAAAAATGAATTGCATCATTCTTGGGGACCGTAGGTCGTATGTATGCATGAATGTTATTTAAATTTTTTGATGGATGGAATGAAATGAAGGTAAATAATAATTTTAATTTCAAGAATCATAATAACATAATAAATATAATTTATATTTCTCAAATAAATAATTATAACCATCTATGTAAATTGGTGATGAAAAACGAATTGCATTGCTATGTGGAGACGGTAAGTCATACATAAGAATGAGTGATGTTTTCGCTTTCTATAGTATGGAAATAAGGTGGATAATGGTTATTCAATCATAATAATAAAAATTAATTATATTAAGATATGTAATTAATTATTTTATAATGGATACCATGAAATTATAAGAGCTTTAATAAGAACTAAAATTGAAAACTCATGGTTAAGAGTTATACCTCTTCGTTGAGAACCCTCTTTTGGATTAAACTTTAAGCCTTTAAGGCATGTTATTTAAAAAAATATTGGATGTGGTGAAGGAATATATGAACTTATTATTTCAATTATTGGCTTATATATAAGTCTCAAAAGGTGTCAAGGAGAGAGGATAATAGATTCCCTTTTATATGTCAGGGGAGGGTACTCATGGAATTCCCAAAAAGATTAAAATATAATTGGTTACTTCTTAATAAAAATTCTCCCAAATGTACATATATTTGAATAAAAATAATTTAATATCTATATATCATTAATATATGAAATTTAAATAGGTTTTTGTGTCATTTTAAAGCTTATATTTTTTATTAACCACTTGGTTAACCAATTTTGACCTTAAATGTGGTAATGGATTTTTCAATATTAAACGGATTTAATTTTACTTTTATGGTTAAAATTTGATCATAAATGAAAAATGAATGAAATTTTGGAGCATATATTATCCTAATTTTCCTCATTGAATATTTTTATGATTTTTAAATAATTAAATAAAATATTATTTTCATAAAATACCATTAATGTCATTTTTGAATCTATCCATTTAATTGGACATTAAAGACACCAATAAAAAGATATAATTCTAATATAATTCTAATATAATTCTTTTAAACATCCCTAATATATCATATTTATCTAAAACATTTAACACAATAATTATTTCAAAATATTTTACCTTTAATATTTTTAAAATAATTTATTTTATTTTTCTACTGATTGAATAAATATTTTGTTAGCATTGTGTAAGAATTTATGGTAATTATTTAATTCCTAAAAATTGGAAATAAACTAAAAAATTCATTTAAATTTCAAATAAATTTTTATAACCTAACTTATCTGAATTTTATCCTTATGTAAAAAAAAATTGAGATATAATAGTCAAGTGAGTGACATTTTTTATTTATTCTTTTACTAAAGTAATATAAAGGTAATAATCAATGAAATATGGAAATAAATGACCATATATTATAGAATTGGATGTAAATGGATAAAATCCACTCATTAAAAAGATAACGTCATGTTTTATATAAATTTTAAAATTTTATCACAATGTTTTAACCCTATTTTACTCATTTTACCCTTACTGTGGTGATAAAAAAAATTTGTGGTTACTATTTATATTGACCAAAAATGAAACATAACTATTTAAAAAATATCCTCTTAATTACAAATATGGAATAAACTTTTATAAGTGGTATAAATTCATTTTAAAATAAGTTTACAAAATGGGACAAAGTGGAGTATAAAATTAGTTTTTCATAATAACATCTCTTTTACTTACAGAAGTTTTTTTCTTTTATAATCAATTGATAAGGACTAAATTTATTTATGTATATACCATACATGTTCCATATTTTTTTTAGCCATATTCATGTCGACCAATCCAATGTCTAGGATATAGCTATCACAATAAATAATAATATTTTATTTTTATATTGTGGTTCATTTAAACTCATTGTTTCATGTAAATCTTTCTATAAATGAAAAAAAAATTTCTTATAGAATTATATCTTAAAATGTAATTGTTACTAATTTACTGATGATCATCATGAGTGTCATGTAATTTTCTAAAGACCTAGAAGGATTGTCATAGAAACTTTAACCACACACACCCCTATATCACTTAATAAACCCTTGGATGATAGTTTTAATGTTTCATCACACACCTTCTCTATGGGTAGTTTCACTAAATTCAAAACCCATAGTAGATATTTTCTAACCATGGGTGTTATTTTTGTAATAACTAACCATTGAGCCCTTCCTATATATGTTAAGATACTCACTTGATGTTCATTATCTAATTACCCTCTCATCCCTATCGGATCATCATTCATCCAAAAAACCAAAGTTTCTTAAACCTCTCATAGTCAAAACTCATCAAAACCTAAAAACATATTTATCCAATCATGTTACATATTCTCATTATTCAACCGACCATTCCATACATGGTTTTAAAATACCCAATCCATAACCATCATCTCTCTCTGGATGAAAAACTCAACTATAGTTCCCTAACTAAAATAATATTACAACCATAATCTATCAAATTATATAATGAAAAAAAATCATCATGAGGAACCAATGTTTCCCTCATCCCCAAAATTCTCAATTTAATGCCTGAAAAACTGGACACTTGATTTCACATCTATCGATCATTGCACTAGAACCTAAGGAATCCTCACATTATCATCTTAACCTAGGTCACATCCCTACATGCACCTCGATTACTACCTAAGTCTCATACCATGAAACCTATAATTATCATCCCATCATGTATAACTATGTAGCTTAACAAAAAAATCACATATCTTGTCACGAACTAGCCTGATTCGACCCTAAACCGGTCACCCAGGACAGCTCGCGACAAGTCCCAAGAGGCGTTCTTGAACCTTAAGAGATGGAAAAAATCACTAAGGTCATCAATAGAGTACACAAGGGAATGATTTCTCCCAAATATAAATAATCAAGAAACCAGTGAAAAGAAATGGACTACCCAAAATACATTTACATAAAAATTAAACTAAACATTATTTGTACAAGAAACCAAAGGTACAACTAAAGAAAAAACTCAAATGACCAATCCTGACAATCAACTAACTCCATGTGACCCTATTGGTCACTCTCCAACATAATTATTGCACATCTCCCAATGAGATCAAACTCAATCTGAAACCTACATAAGGGCTAAAAATAGAAGAAGACTATAGGCGTGAGTATTAAAAAAAAGTAGCTCATCCCAATATTCTATTCCTAATCCACTACCTTTAAAATAAAAGAAATTTCGATTTCATTTTTTAAATGTAGGATATAAAAGTATTTTTTCCAAATGAGGTTCCATGCTTTAAAATTTACCGGAAAAAAACTTGCAAGTTTTATAAATAAGGATGCTAAGAATAATTTTTAACGAGGTAAAACTTCAAAATGAAAATAGTTTTCAAGAGGGATACTTCAAATAATGTAAACTTTTAATAAATCACACACACTTCTGAATTTACCAACCAAACACACTATATACTGATGTTGGGAACAAAATATCCAATGAGAACAAGTCACAGGACCACCCCTAGGTACTAGTTAGTTGTGAGCCCCATGTACCTCGTATCTTAGTAAAGGTAACCATAATAAATATCCATAATAGTGTATATGATACACAATTAAGAGAATAATTTATAACCTAGTGGTCTAAAAAATCATTATCATCATAGTTTAGTTAGTTTTTTCATCATTAAACTTGCTACGTGAAACATGGATAAAACCCCTCCATATCATTAGCATACTAGTACACGTCTTCCCACCTAGATACCTTAGTTTCCCTTTATTGAAAAATCAAGTTACATATATTATCAAATACACTATTCTCATGAAAACTCCATTATTAGGTCATACACACACAAAATATCCCACACACATGCCTCATAGTTCTTTCCCAGATCAATAAACCACTTAAAATTTTCATAAAACAATTTGAAGAAGTATAACAAGGATCTGCACATAAAATCTATTTAAAAATGTATTTTTAGTCCAAAAACCCACCAATACCATATCAAACCAAAATTTTCATCCCCTATGAAATTTAATAAATAAATTTCAAAGATCATAAAATGGACTCACATGATACAACATTAAACAAACATGAAAAACTTTTTTTAAGAAAAACGTCAAATGGTCCTTTAATCATTTTACCAAAACAATGTGATAACACCTTTAATAAATTTTTTTACACACACCATTAGTATAAGAAAAAACATTTATGTAATCCCTTTAAAAAACTTCAGTTACACATTCAATGTTCAACTATTTTCTTAAAAAAGCCGAACGGGCCACTTACCGGCAACTCTTTCCAAAACATGTCAAAAACCAATACCGATATCTTTATAAAACCAAAAACCTTTTTTAAAGCCATAAAATGATACTAAAATATAACTTTACATTATACCCATAATTTAATAAATTCAAACAAGTCATTTTCTATCACATTTAATACACAGAAGCCAACTGAGCACTTTTCCGGAAACTAAGCATGCAACATTTAGAAAAACAACTTCTATATAACACCAAAAGTGGTAAAAACACAATTTTGTATGCCAAAAATTTATTATATTAGTTATACCATTTCATTAACATCACAATAAATGTGCTAAAACTATCATAACATTTATTTAAACAAGTGGTGTGCACTTTTATAATTAAACAACACCATTTTACAGAAAACCAGGCATAAATAACCATTTTTTACAACAAATAGAACATAAAAATGTTTTAAAGAAATAATAATCATGTATAAAAGGTGATAAATGAATTAAAAATATGTAAATTAAATAATAATAAAAAGTTCTTGGGAGATCCTACCTCAAAAACATGACGGAATGGAAACGCGCAACCAAAATCCCCTGTCGCAGGTTTATAAACCCTAAACCTATGAATACCATACCAAAACCAACATAACCCCCATAAAAATAATTCCAAAATAGAAACCAAGTTCTTTAATAACCATGGGAGATTAAATAACCATTAAATAATGGAAGGAGGACGAATAGTAAGGATAAAGGAGAAGGAATCTCGCCTTGGAAACTATATACTCTTCGTCTTCCCTTAGATCCACACACATAGAAGGGAGAGAATGGATTTAAACTCAATTTAAGGGATACATTGGTTTGGAATAACAATAGAAAAAATTTTGGGTGAAAATATTAAAAAATTAATGATTTATGAATGAAACAAATTACCTTTTCAAATTTGGACGATTTGAGAAATCTTGAAGAAATTCTCCAAAATCCATGACGAAGATGAGCTCCAAATAGGTAAAATGTAACATGGGGGTACGTGGGATTTATTGAGAGATATAATTACTGAAAAAGGTTAAAAAATAATTAGATATGAAAGAAATAATATAATTTCCCTAAATTTGGAAATGGTCTCACAGGTTATCCCAATGCCTGAATAAATAACCCAAATCCACCATTATTATGATCACTTAATTTGTCCAAATGGAAATGTTGGTTTGGATTGGTTAGTGGAGGAAATTTTCAAAGTGGAATGAGTGAGAAATTTTGAATAATTAAGGAGTTATAAAAGAAACAAATTTAGTTTTTAAATTTGTAAATTGGCTCATGGTTGGCCCAAATCTTAAAGTAACCACCCTTTTATCCAAAACTCCCCAACAAGAAATGGAGAACCTGTGGTAGGATGATTATACATAGATGGAAGATCAAAACTCAAAATTAATATCACCCAAAACCCAAGAAAATTATCAGGATTTCCAATCAATCGAATCAAAATGAAGACGTGAAAAAAAATATGAGTGTGCCAATTCTCCCCACTATTAAAGCTTTCTGCCCCTGGAAATACATAACACATTCTAGCTGATTGATCAGCACCTAAGGATTTCTTATCAATATGGTCTAGCCTCTGAATAAAATGAAACATCATCCACCATTAATGTACCTTAATCTTTTTACCTTGACCAAAACACCAACTCCCAACAACTTTATAAGAATCAACCGAAAGATCAAGTCACTACCTCCACAACCAAACCAAGAAACAGATTATTGGGCCTTCTCCCAATGAACCCAAAGATCACCCAAAACAAATAGCAGTCAGAAAAGAAAAATATCCTATAGGAGTTCATAATGGACTCCACACCAGTAAGAATAAATTAACACTCGACAAATTAATAGGAGGAAACCCTATGAGACCTGTGGTGGTTCTCCCCACCATTAAGAACCAATTATCATTGACCAAACAAGAATTCTATATAAACTAGGAATGGGTCTCTCCTACACAGGCCCTCCCAAAATCTCACACAATAACCTAATCACCCATGTTAATAGGAAAACAACATGAACATTTAAACCCCCCCCCACTCCCGAACAGAGGGGGAAAGAACTGGGCCAACAATTTCTACACGGATCTAAACCCCACCACTCGGGGAGGGGAGGGAAGGGGACCCAATCATTAGGCCACTAAAACTGTAACGACCCAATGTTTTTAAATGGAAATCCACTTCTTATAAATAAGTCATAAAATCATATGAAAACACAAAATAATTAATTACTAAGTGCTAAGTGACTGTTAAACATAATATTGTCACTTCTGTGCTTGGAATTTTGAAAATATGACATACACAGTTGCAATCAGTAAGTTATTTGGAGTCCAATAAGGAAAAATAAATTTTTGGGGAATAGTAACCTACCCTTATTAATAGTAACATACCCTTATGAATATTGATATACCCTAATGAATAGAATCCTTATCTATGATAATATATAAATAATATTCAAGTTGAAAGTACAATATACCTATATTTTAGAATAAGTTAATGAATGTTTTAAAACTGTTTTTTGATAATAAATTATGTTTTTAATTAAATATTAAAATAATAATATTTATAAAGTTATTTTTGAAAAATGGAATTTATTTTTAGATTCTAAATGTCAAAAAATGGTAAGGTGGAATTTTCAGGATTTTTCTGAAATACTAGAATTTTTGTTGAATAGTAAAATACATTAATTTACCGTATAAATACATTATAATTTAATCCCACTATTCCTGACATAAAAAGTGATGTAATCACCCAAATATCACACTAACATGACCTATTTACTATTCATGTTCATTTAAGACACACTATTCCTTGTCTTAGGGGAAATTAATAAACTAATGAATTAAATATTAAGGAAAACCCTCTCTCGTCCACTATAAATACCACCTTTCACACCCTCATTTCCTCAAACCTCTCAAGAATTAATACTTGTATAAAATCTGACCAAGATTATTCCATATCCCCTTACCCAAGTCCAAGAGCTTTTGGTATCATCAAAATACCAAGCCTATCTTTTTTAAGGAGGATCTCAAAAGGAGGATTCAAGAGGTATTTTCTCTCCCTCTTTTCCTTTAATTTCCTTTCAATTTCAAGTTCTTTTATTAATCTATCCCCACCTATATTCATCCAAATGGAATTCAAACTTTAGTATAATAAATATAATATAATTTTTTATAATAATGGGATATTAGACCATACAACCCCTTTCCCTCTTCCTTTAATTTTATAAAAGAAAACGTTGTTCGTGAGGTGTTAATCCATCACCTTCAAGAACGACATATTTTCTTTTTCCATTTCTACCTTCATATATGGTCATGAAAAAAATTATAGTTTAACCAGAATATTATATATTTATTATGTCCTATTTTAAGTTCAGGAACTAACTTATGTACATATTACTAAATTATGAAATAAAACATGTTCGTTGTGGTCGAAAAACTGCCTAAATTAACCCAAACAATCATTATTTAATTATTATCTAATGATTCATCCACATGGTATATAATATAATTCATTATAAGATTATTTAATCTTCTATAATATCATTAATAACATGAAATATTGGTTTTGTATGTTTATCCATGTTCTACATGAACATTCATTTGTGAATACATGGGAACCGCTCAAGAAACCCATAAAAACGAACATTCTCGAACAATATTTTTAAACTCTATAACTAATCCAAAGGCCCATAAAATAACTTAATGAAAACATAATTATCCATATTCATGTAAAAAAGGTTCTGTAATTTTCAATTAATGAATCTAATGTGGTTATACAGGACTTTAAAGTGAAGAAATCGTTTAGATACAAGGTAAGGGGAAAATCTCAAACCCAACTTTATTTCTTCAGGTTATCCATCTTTCACTACATTTTTTGTATGGTCACAACATAAAAATCATTTTCTCATCATTATCATAACTTTTATGGGATGTAAAATTTTTCTACTGATGTTTATGTCAAACAAATGTTTTCCAAAAAACTCATATTTCAAAAACACACCTTTTACTTCTCATTCAAGGTTGATGGTTCTTGTAACATGTAAGTTATTCCGTATTTCTTTTAGGAACCCAAGGTTTACGAATGTCTTCTTATGAGATGAAACCCATTAATTTCCATGAGTTAGTTATGATATATGTTCATTGTGGTATGCATTATAAATGATAATATTATGATGTGATGGGTGTGTCCTGAATTATATTGTGCAATATGAATATTTCAATGTGATGGTTGTGCCTGGAATTATACATTTCTCCAATGAATTGGGTTATTTGATGAATATAATTAGTTAATTGAAATTATGTGTGATCAATATGCTATATTTGTTCATAATTATGTGTGTTAGTTAACCACTAAGACATGATGTTTCATTTTTTTATGCATTTCTAGATTTCAAGTCTTTTATTAATGATTCCTCTCCTGCTCATGACCATTTTATTATGTTATGGTTATACTAAACCATTGTTATATTGCTCTTATATATCATCTTACTAGGATTTTATCTCACACATTTTGATGTATATTCTCATGTTACTACATTTACTAACGATAGGTCAAGTTCCATTAAGAATCTAGAGAAGAAGGAATTAAATAAATGTTTATGCTTGATGGTGTAATTGTTATGTAGGGTCCTAGTTTTCCCATGACACTAAACCTCTGGATCCTATATGTGTAATAATATTATGTTGTTTATCTTTAAAATTATGTAATTTTAATGTATGAAATGGTTGGGTCGCTATGGTTGGTATCAGTGGCAAGGTTTAGTTAATTTGGGATTTAGGATTAGTGAACCCTAGACAAAACCTCTAGTATGAGACTAAGTACAAATATGCATACAAGAAAATTTACATAGGGATCCCATATGTTATTATTTTAGTATAAATTGTTAAAATGAATAAGTAATTCATGAATCTTTGACTTATGTTTTTTTATATCCTTCTAGATTTTAGAAAATGGTGGGAACCAGGAGAAACCAAATAAAAAACTCATGTGAGGTCCAATGCAATGATTTCCAGAATGACATCCCCAGTTATTTGGGAGGTGGAGTTCAGAACTTCATGGTGATGCTAACCCAAATATCTCAGGTTATGAACAATAACCATAATAATAGGTAAAATACTCCTTCACCAAAGAGGGAGAAACATTCTATCGAATATTTTATGTGGCAACGACCACTGATGTTTAGTGGATCTTCTGATCCACTAGTTGTGGAATAGTGGTTCAACTGTATGGAGAAAATATTTTTTTGTGATTCATTGCTCTAAGAAAAATAAGGTTACTCTATCTATTTATCGTCTATATAGAGAGGTAGATCAATGGTGGGATTTTATTAAGAACACCAATCCAAGGGATGAAATTGAAGAGATGGAATGGGAATACTTTAAGATGATATTTCTTAACAAGTATTTCCCAAAAACTCCTCGCACGAAGATGGAGAGAGAATTCATATATCTCAAGAAAAAAGAAGTATAATATATCACAACCTAAAAAGTGAATTTCACAAGGCCTTCAAGGTACGCTTTGGGTTTTTTTATAAAAAATGATAGAAAAATTGATAGATTCCTTAGTGGATTAAAATCACACCTTCAAAAGGCTCTTAAAATTAGAGACTTTAGGAGTTATGAAGAAGTTTTTAGATGTGATCTCAAATTTGAGATAGAGTATTTATAATAGTCCCATGGATATGGTGATAAGAAACTAAATATGGAGTTTCAAGCAGGTGGATCTAATGACAAAGGTGGGAAGAAAACTCAACGACCCACATACAAAAAATGTGGGAAGTTGCACCATGGGAATTGTGTCAAAGGGTTAGAGAAGTGCTTCAAGTGTGGGAAATAAGGACACCATGCTCAAGAGTGTTGAAAATACTTGAAAATGAAGGATAATGTGGTGGAACACAGGAGAGAACCACCCATGTTTCAATGCTACAACTGTAGGGAGATAGGGCACTGTGCAAGCCAGTGCACTAAACCTCGAGTTCTCAAGGGTAATCAGCATCAGTAGCCGCCAAATCCAAAGGAACAAGGGAGGTCTTATTCCATAACTACTGCATAAGTGGAGAAAGATAATGAAGTCATACAATGTATACTTCCTATTCACTCAAGAATAAAAAAGTATTATTTGATTCTTATTCTACGAATTCCTTTATATCTTGCAATTTTTTTAGAACTATAGAATAGAATCCCCGAAACCTTGAAGTAGAGATATCTATAAAAACACCAAGTGGTGCAATCATTACAACCCAAGTGTTTGACTCTTCTCCTATTGGCGTATGTGGGAAGATTCTTCCATTGAATCTCATAATACTTCCCTTGGTGGAATTCGACGCTATAATGGGTATGGATTGGATCTCGTTATATAGAGAACATATCAATTTTCAGGAAAAGGAAATATCTTTTCATATCCCAAACCATCCCATGCTCCTCTACAAATTCAAGTAATATCATGAATCTCGTTTGAAAAATCCTTCAATGGTGTGGGTTTTGATTCCCTATGAAGAATCATACCTCACCCAAATGGTTGAGTCAAAGGAAGGTGCCATCCTTGCAGAAATTCCCATCATTAGGGAATACGGTGATGTATTTCCCAAAGAGTTACCCAAAATTCCCCTGGATCGTGAGGTAGAGTTTTCAATAGAACACATTCCCAGAGCTACTCCTATCTCAAATATTCCCTATAAGATGGCTCCTATCAAACTGGAGGAGTTAAAAAATCAGCTTCAAGAGCATTTTCACAAAGGTTTAATATGCCCTAGTGCATCACCTTGGGGTGTTCCGGTTCTCTTTGTGAAGAAGAAGGATGGAACAATGCGGTTGGGTATTGATTATCGATAACTCAACAAGATCACCATAAAGAACAAGTATCCTCTTCCAAGTATTGACGATTTTTTTGATCAGTTAAGAGGAGCTCAATACTTCTCAAAGGTGGATCTTCATTCTGGATATCATCAGCTAAAGGTAAAGAGGGAAGGTATTCAGAACACTACCTTCCATACAAGATATGGGCACTATGAGTTTCTTGTGATTCCATTCGGACATACTAATTCCCATGTAATCTTCATGGGTTTGATTAATAGATTCTTTATACATTACCTCAACAAATTTTTGGTAGTGTTTATTTATGATATTCTCATCTACTCTAAGAGAAAGTATAAACATGAAGAACATCTAAGACTTGTGTTGGTGACATTGAGAAAAGAGAAGTTGTACGCTAAGTTCAGCAAGTGTGACTTTTGGATGAATAAAGTCACGTTCTTAGGACATGTGATCACAAGTGAGGAAATTTTCGTGTACCCTTCAAAATAAAATGTGATTGAGGAATGGCCCATGACCTCTAGTGTCATAGAAATCTGTAGTTTTCTTAGATTATCAAGGTACTACCAACTTTTTGTGAGAACTTTATCACGATTGTCAATCCCGCTGACTTAGTTAACAAGTAAAGGGGTTAAGTATGTTTGGATAGAAGAATGTGAGGGAAGCTTCAAGGAGCTAAATTTAAGTCTGATCATGGCACCTGTGCTCACACTACCGAAAAGTGGAGAAATTTTCATGATGTGCAGTGATGTTTCAAAGAAAGGATTGGGTTGAGTACTCATGAAAAATGATATTGTGATAGCCTACGCCTCACAACAGTTGAATATCCATGAGCAGAACTACCCGACACATGATATAGAGATGGAAGCCATGATTTTTTCCTTGAAAATATGATAGAAAAACCTTTATAGCGAGAAGTGTGACATATATGCTGACCATAAGATCCTAAATTATATCTTCCCACAAAATGATTTCAACATGCATAAAAGGATATAGTTAAAGCTAATCAAGGATTACGATTGCTCTATTCACTATCATCCTGGAAAGTCGAACAAGGTAGATGATGCTCTAAGTAGAAAGGAACCTGTCACTCTATCCATGTTATGGATTGAGAAAGACCAAATCTTCTTGGATATGCAAAGGATGGATTTAGAAATCATAAGGGCGGGGGATACATCCTACCTTTCCCAAATGATTGCGTAACCATGAATCCAAGAGAAGATTAAGGAAGCACAAAGGATGATGTGGAGATACAAAAGAGGGTAAATTCAGTAAAGTAAGGGAAGATTCAAGAGTTATATATCAATGATGATGGTGTGATTCGGTCTGGAATAAGGCTTTATGTGCCTTCATCACTCGTGATAAAAGAGGATCTATTGGACAATGCACATAGCTCAACATTCTCTATCCATCCTGGGAGTACCAAGATATACCGTGATCTTTGAGAACACTTTTGGTAGGATAACATGAAAAAGGAGATCGTGGAATATATCTCAAAGTGCTTGGTATGTCATCAAGTTAAAGAAGAGTGATAAAAGTCCAAAGGTATGATGCAACCATTGGCTATACCCATGTAGATATGGGAGAGTGTTACTATGGACTTTGTCACAGGTCTCCCAAAGATGTCGTAGGGAAATAATGAGATATGTGTTGTGGTTGACCGACTTACCAAGACTTCCCATTTTATTATTATTCAGGAAGATCTCTCACTTGAAAAAATTGCAAGGATATATGTGAAGGAAGTGGTGAGACTGCATGGTGTTCCACTCTCAATTGTCTCTGGTCATGATCCAAGTTTCTTATCTAAGTTCTGGAGGAGTCTTCAACATTCTTTGAGTATTGGATTAAATTTCAGCACGGCCTATCACCCCCAAACCAATGGCTAATCTGAAAGAAATATTCAAACGGATGAAGATATGCTAATATCTTGCTCTCTAGAATTCAAAGTTGGATGGGATCAACATCTCCCATTAGTTTATTTCTCATACAACAATATCTTCCACTCGAGTATTCAGATGGATCCATATGAATTTCTGTATGGAAACCGATGTAGAACTCCAACCTGTTGGGATGAAGTTAGAGAAAGAAAGCTACTTGGACCCAATCTTATTCAATAGATGACAGACAAGTTTCAAGTCATCCAAAAACACATCAAAGATGCTTAGAGTCGGTAAAATATCTATGCTGAAAACTGTCAAGGGACTTGGAGTTCGACTTTGGAGATAAAGTCTTCCTTCGAATATCACCATGGAAGTGGTCATGTGGTTTGGAAAGAAAGGGAAGCTAATCCCCAATGTACATTGGCCCCATTGAGATCCTTGGCCGCATAGGATTCATGGGCTATTGGCTTGTACTTACATTAAATATTTATCAAGTTCATGATGTGTTTCATGTATCACTCCTAAGGAAGTACATACCATATCCCACAAATATACTGAACTCAGAGGTGGTACAGTTGGAAGATGATCTCTCCTATAAGAATCAACTAGTATAGATTCTAGACCAGAGAGATAATGTTCTGCGCAACAAGATAACCCACCTTGTAAAAGTGTTGTGTATGAACCATAAGTTTGAATAAGATAATTGGTAAATGAAGGAGACGATGTAGGATAAGTACCCTCACCTGTTTGTGTAAAGTGAAATTTTGAGGGTGAAATTTCATAAGGGGGAGAATGTAACGACCCAATGTTTTTCAATGGAAATTCAATTCTTATAAATATATCATAAAATCACATGAAAATACAACATAATTAACTAATAAGTTTTAGTTACCTTTAAACATAAGTTTTTCACTTCTATATTTGGAATTTCAAAAATCTGATATACACAGTTGCAATCAGTAAGTTATTTGGAGTCCAATAAAAACATTGGTGAATAGTAACATACCATTATGAATAGTAACATACCCTTATGAATAGTGATATACCTAATGAATAGTAACCTTACCTATGATAATATATAAATAATATTCAAGTTGAAAGTATGATATACCTATATTTTAGAATAAGTACATGAATGTTTTAAAACTGGTTTTTGATAATAAATGTGTTTTTAATTAAATATTAAAATAATAATATTCAGAAAATTATTTTTGAAAAATGGGATTTGTTTTTAGATTCTACATGTCAAAAAATGGTTAGGGTGAATTTTTGGGATTTTTCTGAAATACATGAATTTTTTGTGAATAGTAAAATACATTAATTTACCATATAAATACATTATAATTTAAACCCACTATTCCTAGAATCACAAGTGATGTAAGAACCAAAATCTAGAACTCACATTCCCTATTTACTATTCTTGGTCATGTAAGACTCATTATTCCTTGAATTATGGGAAATTAATAAACTAATGAATTAAATATCAAGGAAAACCCTCTCCCCTCCACTATAAATACCACCCTTCACACCCTTGTTTCCTCACACCTTTCAAGATTCAAGCCTTATCTAAAATATTCCCAAGAATCATCTTTATCCCCTTCCCCACTTCGGAGAGTTTCTGATCTCATGAAAAGTCCAAGCCTAGCTTCCTTAAGGAGGATCTCAAGAGGAGGATTCAAGAGGTATTTTCTCTCCCTCTTTTCCATTAATTTCATTTAAATTTCAAGTTCTTTTCTTATTCTCTCCCCACCTATCTTCATCTAAATGGTATGTTAACTTCAGTATCATACATATACTGAACTTTTATAATATTAATGTGATATTATACCATCCAACACCCTTCTCCTCTTCCTTTTATTTTATAAAATAAAACGTTGTTCGTGAGGTGTTAATTTATCACCTTCAAGAACGACATTTTTTCTTTTTCCATTTCTACCATAAGATCTGGTCATGAAACCATTTTAATGATTTTACCAGAATATTATATATGTATTATATACTATTTTAAGTTCTGTAACTAACTTATGTGCATATTACTAAATTATTAAACAAAACAAGTTTGTTGTGGTTGAAAAACCGCCTAAATTAACCCAAACAATCATTATTTAATTCTTATCTAATGATTCATCCACATGGTATATAATATAATTCATTATAAGATCATTTTATCTTCTTTAATTTCATTAATAACATTAAATATCAGTTCTAGATGATTATCCATGTTCTACACAAACTTTCATTTATGAATACATGTGAACCGCTCAATAAAACCATAAAAACAAACACTCCCAAACAATATTTGTAAACTCTATAAATCATTAAAAGGCCTCTAAAATAACTTAATTAAACCGTAATGAAGCATATTCATGTAAAAAAGTTTTTGGATTTTTCAATTAATGATTCTAATGTGGTTATACAAGACATTAAAGTAAAGAAATCGCTTGGATACAAGGTGAGAAGAAAATCTCTAACCCAACTTTCTTTCTTCGGGTTCTCCCTCTTTCACTCCATTTTTTGTATGATCACTCCCTAAAAATCATTTTTTATAATTATATTACATTTTCTATGATATAAATGTTTTCTACTGAAGTTTATGTCAAACAAATATTTTCCCAAAGAACTCTTCTTTCAAAAACACACCTTTTCTTCTCATTCAAGGTTAACGGTTCTTATAACATGTATGTTATTACCTATTTATTTTAGGAACCCAAGGTTTATGAATGTTTTTTTTATATGAATACCATTACTTTCCATGGGTTAGTTATTATAAATTTTCATTATGGCATGAATGATAAATGATAATGTTATGATGTGATGGGTGCGCCCAGAATTATATAACGTAACACGAATGTTTCAATGTGACAGGTGTGCCCGGAATTATACAGTGCTCCAATGCATTGGGTAAAGTGGTGAATATCATGAGTTAATTGAAATGATGTGTGAGAAATATTCTAGATTTGTTATCAAGTATTGTGTTAGTTAACCACTAAGATATGATGTTTAATTTTTTTATGCATTTCCACATTTCAAGTATTTTATTAATGATTCATCTCATGTTCATAATCCTTTGCCTATATTTTGGTTATGCTCACCCATTGTTACATTGTTATTATATATCCACTTACTAGTCATTTATCTCAACCCTTTTTATGTATATACTTAGGTGACTACACGTACCGAGGAGAGTTCAAGTGCCAATAAGAAGCTAGAGAAGAAGGATTTAAATTAATGTTTATGCTTGATGTTGTAATTGTTATGTAGGGTCCTAGTTTTCCCAAGAAACTAAACCTTTGGATACTTTATGTGTAAAACTATTATGTTGTTTATCTTTAATATGATGTAATAGTAATGTATGAAAATTTTTGGTGGCTATAAAAACCACAAAAATCAAAGGAACTGCCTAAAACTCTCCACCTACGAACAGGTAAAACCATGACCGCACATGATTTACACTAGCAGTCCACATAGGGACATCGATCAAAAACCCACATCCATGAAGGTATAACCATATACACTATGTGAGGGGTAATCCCACCATGCTCTTTGTGATAAGAGGAAATTAATAGTGATGAGGAACAACAATAGAGGCATAGAAACTTCCTTGCCATAATGGTAGAGGCAGGAGCCTAGTCGAGATCCCCACACCTCTGGAGATTAACCGGCCATGTGAAAATCTTTACTCTGAGGCCTATTGCTAGATCCCTGATTCTTGAAGCATTTTTTGTACTGTAGTTAGGTTCTAAGGATCACAACACCCCCACAAAACTCACTTTCTTAAAAACACGCCTTCATCTAAAAAGGAATTCATAGATACATATCATCATTATCTCTCACTCTAAACGAGGAGTATAATGGACTAGGAATATAGAGAAATGAATCAACATCACCGAAAACAATTGCTATGTCCAAAAGAATTATCACAGCCTGGAATCACTTTAAATCAATCCCAAACAGATCTTTATTCCAAAAAAATGGGTTGATGTATCATCTGAAGAGGTTTATTTAACATTTTAAATGACTCCTTAGGTTGATCAACATGAAATATTTCCAATAGAGAACTATCCATTGCCACATCACAACATCAAACACGTCTTTAGAAACCCACTGAACAATACTCCAAAACAGGGACACCAACAAGATCCCATCTCAAGACACATAAGGAGTATGAATTTCAGATCACAAGGAATCATACTGAATAAACAACTTTTCTAGGACATAAAAAAACTAGCCACATAAACCTCGGTTTATAAACAAATGCCACAATTTTTCAGCTCAAAACACTTTTTAAAAACAAACTAACTTGGTGAATTTCCACATTCACTTATGGTGTTTCATCAAGTCTCACTCACATGCACATTTCCATGCCATGCCAGGCACCCAACCACCATGCCATATTGGTCATACTTCTAAATATCAATAAAACCAAGCATGTGATCTCCCAAGAAAACACCAAAGGAAAAACAAAATTAAATCATTCCAAAAATCATGAACCATCCAAAGGAACACTAAACACCAAGTCAAAAACCCTTTTCATATTTCACATAACAAACCACACATCATCAGGAACCATTTTTCTTAAAAGCCTACCCCTTTTCATTTTTAACAACTTTTAAAACAACAAAGCTACTCCAAACAACCCCTTACCATTTTTTAAAATTTGAAAAGTTATATTTTCATAATCTGATGGCCATTGAGACCAATACCCTTTCTAGGAAAACACCAACCACTGAAAACCAATTTCCAAAACCAATTCATCAGATTCAAACACTTTTCAACATCCCAAAACAACCCATTTAAAACAATGATTCATATCACCATAAAATTATTCACACTTTCAAAATATTTTATTTCAACAAATTGCAAGTTTAGATTAGGTAAAATCCAATCCTGTTAAATCATTTTCACTTCCTCCCCAAAATTTTTTCCACAAAAACACAACCTTCCAAAAACATTCTTATATTTTATTTTTGAAAACCCTTTTTTCCACTTTTCATAATCCAATAATTCTATTAAAACCCATTTCCACAATTCTCATACAAGGATTTTAAAACAAAAAACCAAAATTCAAGAAATGTCCAAGAGTCCCACAAAAGAGAACTAGTGTCGGTGGGTGACTTGACCATATGGTTGGAACCCATATGTCATACACAACACCAACATGGAGAGACATATTATGACCATGCCCTAGATCCACGTGGATTTCTAGGCCTTATGATCTCATGGATTCCATTAGTCAGACTCCCCTTTCCATATCCCAACACCAAACAATCAACAAGAACAAAAGACACTAATAAAACCAGACTTCCCATGGAAACCTGAGGATCAGAATGAGCAAGAGTTTTTTATGATATTCCTACACTTACCCCTCAATTTAAAATAATCCTACTCTATTTAACTTGACATCGCCCAAATAACAAGGGTTCTCTAAAAATCAAGTTTCACTAAGATCTGACCTCCTTTGATATCATTTTTTCATGAACTAGCCCGAGTTAACCATGAACTGGACACCTAGGCCAGCCCACGACAAGTCCTGAGAGGTATTCCTGATCCTATCAGGATGGAGACAAGAACTGAGGTCATTAATAGAGTATATAGGGGATTAATTGCATCTAAATATAAAAAAATCAAACAAACATTGGAAAGAAACAGACAATCCAAAATACATTTACATAAAAATTTAATTGAACATTATTTGTACAAGAAACTGAAGGTAAAACTAAAACAAAAACTCAACCATCCAAAATTGACAACCAAATAACTCCATGTGACCCCACTGGTCACTATCCAATACAATGATCTCACATTTCCCAAGTCAATTGAACTCAATATGAAACCTGCACAAGGGATAAAAACAGAAGAAGACTATAGGCGTGAGTATTACAAATCATTAGGTTAGCCCAATATATTATTCTCAATGCACTCTATTTAAAATAAAAGAAACATCAATTTCAATTTTTAAATAAAAGATATAAAAGTATGTTTTCCAAATGAGGTTCCATGCTATAAAAATTACCAGACAAAAGATTGCATGTTTTATAAATAAGAATGCTAGTAACAATTTTCAAAGAGGTGAAACTTCAAAATGAAAATAGTTTTCAAGAGGGATGGTTTAAAGAATGTACATATTTAAATAAAACTCACATGATTAGTAATTTACCAACCAAACACACCATATTCCTATGGTGAGTACAAAATAGTCAATGAGCACAAGTCACAGGAAGACCCCTAGGCACTAGTTTGTTGTGATCCCCAGGTACCTCATATCTCAGTGAAGGAGACCATAATAAATATCCATTATTGTGCATACAAGACACTAGTAAGAGAATAATCCATAATCTTGTGGCCCCCAACATCATCATCATCATATTTTAGTTAGGGTTTTCATCATAAAACTTACTACATGAAACAGGGATGAAACCCCTCCAAATCACTAGCATACTAGTACAAATCCTCCCACCTAGATACTTGGGTTTCTCTTTAGTGCTAAATCATGTTTCAGATATTATCAAATACACTTTTCACATTAAAACTCCATTATCAAATAATACATAGATATAATATCACACAAACAATCCTCATGGTTCTTTCAAGTATCAATAAACCACTTACAATTTTCATAAAACAATTTGAAGAATTATAATGAGGATCTGCACATAAAATCCATTTAAATTTAATATTTTAAGGCCAAACACCCAAAAATACCATATAAATCCGTATTTTTATGCCCCAAAAACATTTAATAAATAAATTTCATAGATCATAAAATTTCCCCACATGGTGAAACATTGAACACACACAAAAACATTTTTTAAAGAAAAATTCCAAACATGCCTTTAATCATTTTACCAAACCAGCATGCATAAAATGTAACAAATTTAACCTTTCATAATGTTTTGCACACACACAATTAGTAGAAACCAAAAAATTAGCATAATCTCTTTAAAACACTTAGGTTACACATTCAAAGTTCAACCATTTTCTTAAAAATGGGGAATGGGCCACTTATCAGCAACTCTTTCCAAAACATGTCAAAAACCAATATATCTCTCTATATAAAACCAAAACCCATGTTAATAGAAATAAAAGGTCCCCAAAATATCACTTTAAATGCTACCCATACTTTAATAAATTCAAACAAGTCATTTTATATCACATTTAGAACACAAAATCCAACCGGGCACTTTTCCAAAAACATGGCATGAAATATTTAAAAAAACAACATCTATTTAACACCCAAAGGGATAAAAATACAATTTTCATGCCAAAAAATTATTTTTGTAGTAAAACCGGTCATTATAATCACAATACATGTTCAAAAACTCGTGAAAATTTTATTGAAACAAGATCTGTGAACTTTTATAACGAATAATATCTATTTTACACAAAATAGGGCATAAATAACTATTTTTTACACAAAATAGAACATAAAAAAGTTGTAAATAAATACTAATCATGTATAAATGGATATAAAATCATGAAAAAGTTGAAAATTAAATAATAAATGCATGTTTATGGGAGATCCTACCTCAAAAACTTGGCGGAATGGAAACGCACAACTGAAATCACCTGCCGAAGTTTTATAGACACTAAACCTATGAATACCTGACATAAATAACCATAACCCACATAAAAATAGTTCCAAAATAGAATTAAAATCCTTTCATAACTAGGTGATAAAAAAACCATGAAATAATTGAATTAAGAGGAAGAGGGAGGAGAAAGGAGAAAGAATCTCACCTTGGAAACTAGAGACTCTTCGTCTTCCCTTATATCCACAAACATAGAATATAGGGGATGTCTTGAAACTAAAATGAAGGTATACATATGTATTTAATAAATAGAGGAAACAAATTTGGAGGAAAATATCAAAAAAAATAATTATTTATGAAGGAAACAATTTACCTTTACAAATCTAGACGATTTGAGAAATCTTGAAAATATTATCCCTAATACATGATGAAGATGAGATCCAAAGAGGTAAAATGGAACATGGGGATGATTCTAGGGTTTTTTTTCTTGATTGAGAGGTGGAATTATTGAAAATGGTTAAAACAATTAATGATATATGAAATAAATAATATAATTTCCATAAATCTAGAAGTGGGATCACAGGTTGGCCCAATGCCTAAATAAATCACCCAAATCCACCATGATTATGAGCTCTTAAGGTGTCCAAATGGATAGGGTAGTTTTAATAGTTAATTTTAGGCCATGAGGGATGTGTAATGAGTGAAAAAAAAATTAAAATTATGGATTTATAAATGAAAAAAATTGTTTCTAAATCTGGAAATGGGATCACGGTTGGCCCGGATCTTGAAGTAACCACCCTTTTTTCAAAAACTCCCAAAAAATATATGGGGCACTCATGGTAGGATGATTTGACATATATTGAAGTTAAAAACATAACATTAATATCACCCAAAACCCAATAAATGTATCAATATTTCAAATGAACCGGATCAAAACCAAGACATGAAAAAAATGGGAGTGACATATCTACTCACTCAAGTGATATTCATATTATCGACCTACACTAGCCTCACCACAACCACATAGACCCTATTAGTGGTATATTTTCAACCAAAACATCTCACTCACAAACAAACCAAACCTGAGAACTCATACCCCATCCAAATGTAGATAATCTCACTTCATAAACCTACCCACTATATGGATATCTTCTACAATGAGAATAATTATAGAGATAATAATATCAAAAATAAAACATGAAAGTAACTAAAATTGTCCCTATTAATTAAGGTGACAGTAATAAGTTATTATTAAAATCAATGAATAATTTATTAATGACACATTAATTAATTGTATCCCCCTTTATCAAAAAGTTACCTCAAAAAAAATTAATGTTTTTACAGGACTATTTTACCTTTTTTTAAAACCATTTCACATCCACAAGTAGTTATACATGTGTCTGGGATACTTACCTACCTAGTGTGATGCATAAACACAAAACCTTTTTCCACCCCAGGCTAAGAGTAGAAAAATCTCACTAAGAATATCACCCTTGAATCAACATATCAATCATAACATTAAAAAAATTAATAGTAACCTCATACTTGTAACATGGAATTTCCATATACATGGGTTAGCTATACCCAATCATAATCTATATCTCAAAATCTAACAATATCCAACCTCTAAATACCAGTCCCAAATATTAATATAACAAAAAATAATTCTTCAATAAGACTTTGTAATTTCCTAAATAAAATCACTCACATGAAACCCTATTCAGGGAGCTACAAGGACTTAGACATTCCTCCCATTATTTAAAAGGTTTCCGACTATTTGGGAGAGTCTATAACTTTCATAAGGAGGCTATAATTTTTGTAACATTATACACAATAACAAGTCAATAATAGGAATATCATACAACATAAATGTAAACACACAAAATTAAAGCTAAAATACAACTATCAATAACAGATAACATCAATATGTTATAAAAATTATGAAACTCATGCTTAGTATACACACATACATCAGGGTCCACCTACAAGGAAAACCAATATAGAAATAAAAAGATACAAATAGGTGAGACTCATCTATAAAACATAGGTTCCAACCTTAGATAAAGCTCCTAGAATCCATCCAACCAATCCTACTAGATTCCTCATACTACATACCACCTAAAAACCAAGCTTAAGGTATGTATGTGTAGTGGGGTGACCATGTTGGTTCTGAGAATAAAAATAATTAGTTTCTCACCAAGTGACCCACACATACACCATCATATACAATGTATGAATGTACAGTAAAATAAAATAAGTGGTAATATCACAAGAAACAAATCATATCAAGCCTTTGTGTGCTAACTGGACCACCAGGATTCATGCCATCACCAACTTTAACCATTGTAATTGGATAAATATTCACATAATACAAACCTAAGACCCTAGCTTATCATTCAGGGTGGGATACCAAAATTGAGTCTCTAGATTTACCCTCACACTCAGGGAAGGGTCTCATACCAAGTCCCAATGTCTTACCTAGTCACATACTACCCTGACCTCACTTAGGGTGAGGTTAAGTACGAGATCTAAAGAATTACCATCATACTCATTTTAGGGTCTCGTGTGGAATTTTTACCACTATCCTCTCACTTAGGGTATGGTCTCGCACTGTATCCATACAACTACCCCTCACTCTAAGTAATTTATTATATCATATTCTAACCACTACCCTCACATAAAGGGTAAGGTCCAATATCATATACTAACCACCACCCTCCCACTTAGGGTAAGATCTTATACCATATCTTTACCACAAACCTCTCACTCAAGGTAAGGTCATATATCATGTGTTGACCACAACCCACTCACTCAAGGTTGAGTTCCGTACTATGTCTCATATCATGTGACATACCTCCACCCTCTCACTTATTTTGGGGGCTCATCATTACTACAAACCATGTTTTGATCATAAATAATTATAAAATAAGAATATAGAAGTTAATCCCACAACCTATTCCTCATCAATCCACACACATATCCCCACCATTCACTTATCTAAAAGGTATAACATATATCTCGATAATGCCTTCACTAACTAGTCTAACTATTATAACCATACCAGCATGTCATACCAAACTACACAAACTCACTGAACCCCAAAAATTCCATTAACTACCCAATAGGGTTTTATAGAATAACATTAAAGCCTTTATTCCCATTATGACATGACACTAGTTTTTAACCATGCTTAGAGGTGTCTCACATGATGCTTTGTCCCCTTCCATACATTTCCCATGAATTAAGACCATATAAGGCCTAACTAATCCCACTCAATCAAACCATTAAAATAATATATTCAACACTAGGAAAGCCTCACATGATTTCACACTAGTTATCCATTCCCATATCATATTATCATCCCACTCCCTCAAGAGATACCTACAAGAGAGATCCCATGACTCATCTTTAAAATCATCAAGTGCCACTAAGAACACCCAAAGAGAGTAATTACCCTCTATAGTAATCTAAAAACATATAAATCCTTATCCCAATGGATTACTATCGATACAATAATCATTATTTTCATCCCAGTCCTCTCAATAGATTATTTCCAATGTTATGAGGCTATACTCATAGCCTCTCCTATATAATTCCCAATAACAATATCAATCAGTCCATTCCTCAATGGATAACCACTTAGAATCCCTTAAACTATCCCACTAAGGCCCATACCATGCTAATAATAACACATCTCATATTCCAATGGAACATTGGAGTCTTTTAAGTTGTTTTATATATTGTCTCCCCATGGAGGCATGGTCGTTGAGAATCTCTCAAAACCTAACCCATGAACAGAAAACTTGATCCATTATTCCAAGGATGAACTTAAGCATATTTTCCCATATCAGACTCATCTAATCACTCCATTTATTTTCTAAAACCAACTCGAGGCACATTCATGAATTGAAAATTTATACATGAATATGGTTTAGTTCTCGAGCCCCTATCTCACACTACATAATATAATCAATTGATTATAAACATTTATAATTAATTTTTTGATTTATTCTAATTAGAAATAATCATTGAAATCTCACTAAGTGACCTCCCATGGATGAGGCATCTATCAATAACAAATCATTAACCCATGATATACTCATCGTACACTTACAAACAAATCCTTGTCATTTGACACCCAATTAGTCACCAATCCCCTGCTAATTTGGTGAAATCCCTAGAAATATTCATCTGGTGACATACCACTAATGATAGGTAGATAAAATTGAGGAATATACCATATTTTTTTTATTTAATCCAAAAAAAAATATGTATCATATTGAGATGATTCCACCATGATATTTTGGAATCTTCATCAAATACTTAAATATAACCACCTAAAATTAGTGAAGAGATAATGAAGGGGGAGGAGGAAATATAGAAGGACTTTACCAAGATTCAGCATGTCAAAATGATCCCAAGTTGAATATAAACCAAGGGGGTCTAATGGGATTTCATGGAGAATATATAATGGGGGAGAGTTTTTCCAATATTCCATATCTCATGTGGAAATATAGTAGAATAAATGGGGGAATACCGTAAAATGATGGGTTTGCCTCTCCTAAAAAATAGACATGGGGGGTCCACTATGGTGTGATCCCATTAGGTTAAGTAAAAATGAATCCCCTTCATGGTTTAATTTTGGAAATGATCTAATGGTTTATGATACAAACATCATCTACAGAGTAGCATCCAGGGAATCTCTATCTCATGTTGTAGTTTGACCAGTGTTCATAGGGAAATCAACCACCTAGGGTAGACCGATTCTCCAACCCTAATAGCCCTCATTACCTAATGATTATGATCATAGTGTAACAATACCGCCTTCATACACCCATAATGGTATATATAATTAATCTACATCATAATATCTTACATACTACACACCACCCCACAACACCCATGTTACGGTGTGGTCTTTCACCCACTGTATAACTTCTACACCGAACTGGGGAAAAACCTCCAAATTTCAAATATAACCTATAGAAAAAACTAAATATATAAAATAAAAATAAACATCCCTAGTTATTTCCCAACTTTCATATTTCTAATTCAATTTTCTATTCTAAAAACACCCCTACTTCAGAGCTCAAAAATTCAAATTTTCACTAAATTTTACAACCCATGACAATGTGAGTCATTATAATGACCACCCAAAAAAATAGATGTGGGTATAATGTAATGTTGAATAAAAATATATTTTAAACCATTTTTTGATTAATAAATGAAAATTTTGAGAAGAATCATAAGAATAAGTAGGGGAAAATCTATTATATATTTAAGTCATAGTTTTTTATGATAAAAAATATTATGACATAACATTATCTAAGAGAATAAAATGGGAGTGTGTGTGTTTTTGTGTATGAAGATATATTATATTATTATAAAGAGGTTCAGAAGAGTGTTTCATGAATTCATCATAGTGAATTTCAAATTTTTGGACAAAGTGGATTTCTTAGTTCTTCTTCATGAAGCTTAACATGGATAAAACAACGGTGAATTTATGTAATAACTTCAATGAATGGTTAGGATATTCATAAAAATTCATTATATTTTATTTTTGAATTGGATGGATTTTTATAGTTAAATTTATTTGTGTATAAAATTATATAATTATTATAGATATTCTTGGAAATATTTCCCTTAAAGATCAACCATGTAGAACATTTAGAGATATGAATCCTACATAGAGTTAACTTTTCAGAATATTTCAATTGAATGTGAAATTTTTAATTTTGAGCTAAATAGTTTACCATGAAAAATATTGGAGTTGATTTTGAATTGATAGCTTTGTTCTTGGAAAAGGTTAGAGTCAACCTTAAATTATAAAAAAACAATAGTATAGTGTAAATGAAGCTATTGTGAAGAAAAATATATTCTTTTATATAGATAATTCTTTATGTCACGTAAGTGCAAGGTGGTTTCAATTGTAGAATTGAGATAATTTTAGGGAAATAGAATTTATTCATTCATTATTGTACTATTTTATGATAAGGATCTTAAATCATTATAGTATATGTAAGTGTAGTTTAAAAAATAAACTAGTTGTGACTACAACTAGCTATGATATCATTGAAAGAGATGACAATATTTCTTTGTCCACAATAATAACATGTCATTTATTATGACTTTATAATTGAAGGTGACACGGAATATCATAAAACATGGGAGTTTATTAAAAAGGAGACTCATATTTTATCAGCTATAAAAAGGTATATTTTATTATTTTTGTTATAAAGTATGAATTCTAAATAAAAGGAATATCCATAAAACCAAGATATTAGAGATTTTAAGATAATAATTTTGAGAGTTTATATTTTGACTAAAAAACATCATGATTTAAGGTCACTAAAAATTATTTTTAGGATATTTTCATGATTTGAATAATTTTAATATTTTTTAAAATATGAATACATATATAAAAATTAAAATATAAACTTCTTAAAACATTAAGGAAAATTTTGAATGATATTTTTAAAGATTTTAATAAGATAATTTTCTTTAAATATATATATATATTGAAGTAACATGATTTATGGGTTTAATTAAAATAAAATATTGAATCAAATTTTATGGAAATTTAATGTTCATTTATTTGAAAATATTTAATAGTAATAGGTATGATTTTTATAGAATAATTTAATAGAGTTTTGAAAAATATTAAATGAGGGGAAAATTAAGAAATACATACATGATATAGATATAAAATATATCTCTATATATTGTTTTTACTACTATTGTGTCATTTAATGAGTAATTTTCTAGATGATTTATGGTAGAGAATATTGATAGGTTTAGTTCAATTAATATAGAGGATCTTCCATGGAATATCATCGATTTTTTTGGAAAATACCATGAAAGAAATGATTATAGATATTAATAAAGAAAATTAACTTAACATGGAATTGATCCAATATTTATCCTCATTAGAGGAAGTTTGTGTTGTTGTGAAAAGTATTTGGATGACATAGTGTTAAATCCCATAACAAGGATTTGTTCACATATGGATTACGAAGCAAGGGATTAATAAGGTGGATTACATTGGAGTACTATATCTAGAGTTTTTTGTGCATCTTATATCAGTTTATTTATATTAATTTGAATAAGTAATGAACATCTATAAACTATCAAAGACCATCCTTGAAGAAATTCATAAAGAATGAGGAAGAGTAAATTCTACATAAGAGGTTGTATACCATTCCTAAAATATCATTGTATAGTAAATGCATCTTGGTAGGGAGTAACATTTCCTTAACATTGTATTCATTGGGATAAAAAGTTTAGTATATTTTTATACATTTAAAATCATCATTTTAAGCACCTTATATGTATCTCAGGAAAAAACTAAGTTAAATCATAATTTCCTTACATGATTTATTTTTAGTATATTTTTTATTATAGCATATGAATTGACTAGTTTATAAACAAAAATAATGTTCCCACTAACATGGGAACAACATCTAATGAAGGGAATTGATAAAATAAGAATGTTTTAAACCATAGGTTTCCTTAATTCACCCTCCTGCCACTAATTTTATTTGGAAACTATATTGTAAACCATTGGTTACAATAATTTACATCACATAATAAAGGTTCTAAATTTTATTAAAATATATCATATCAAATTTTAATGTTTATAGAACATATATATTTTGATTTAGAGCCTATTATTTTTTATTTTGTTAACTATGGAATTTTGAAGAATAATATGTTTTATTATCTATAGTATTATGGTAATGATACTGTAGAATATATTTATCATGATGTTGATTTATGAAATCCAAAATTAAGGGTTTCAATATACAATCGCATAATATTTTTGGTTGGTCATTTGGTGAATAAGGTGTTTATGAGTACTCTATATGTTGATATAACTTTTGAGATTTGAGAAACATTGATAAATATCTATATAGGACCTATGATAAAATATGATTTTATGAATATCTTAACAAGATATGATTGAATTTTTTTTTTTGATAATTTACTATTAAAAAAATTTAAATAAAGGTGTCTAGAATAAAAATGAAAGAATAAAAAGAATAAAAGTTAATCTTATAATGAAATAGTCACCTCTATAGAGGTAAATAAAATTGATTTTATTGATAAATTTGAATCTAATTAATTAATGTAAATATATTATAAATTTTAATTTATATATTCTTCCTCAATTATGGAATGGGATTATGATATTATTGAAAAATAAGTGGTAACCATACTAATTTTTTAATCTGAAGGATGCACTTAAAGTGGGATGATTCAAGAAAATAAACCCATGATTCAAATCATACATGAAAATATTGGTCTAATAGAAATAAATAAATTTATTTATTTTAAATTTATATAAAAATTATGTTTTAAAATCAATGTTTAATGTACTAAAAAAATGGGTTTCATGGTTGAATTCTCATATGAATGATCAAAGTAATTTACTAGGAGAACAAGATCATGAATTAAGAGAAAAAATATTCAAGGAAAAGGAATTCAAATTTGATATTATATAACTCAAGAAATAGATTGAAGAAAAATAAAATATGGTAAAGAAGTATAATCCCAATTTATAGGTAACAGAATCATATTTGAAGGAGTACTCAAATATACCTTAAGAATAGAATTTGGATGTAGAAAGACTTGAGATAAAAACTAAAAATTTATGTTGGTTATTTAGAGAATCCATTTGAATCATTTTATAATCAATCCTGATAAAATTATATTGATGTGGAATAAAGGATGAATTTTATGGGAAACTTAAAATAGTTAGATGAGTGTTACTTTAGACAAATACTGGATGGTGTGATCAAGAATAAACTTGGATAATATGAATACTCTAACATGAAGTGTTAAAATAATGGAAATCATAAAGTTAGAAATATATAATTAAAAATAATATTAAATTTATTAAAAAAATTTAAAAAATTAAAAGGAAATAATTGTAAAGAAATACTATTTTTTGGTGGCATGGGACACATGATGGAAGTGTGTATATAGACCATCGGTCTAGGCAGTCAATCTAAACATTATGGAGAATCTCACCCAAAAAATGAATATGATATATGAAAATTTTTTGAGATATGTTTTATTTTAAATAACTCCATGGTGTTGTATTATAGTAAAAAAAGGTGATCAATAATTAATGAGTAAATCTATTGTTACAATGTTATATGGGAGACAAGTACAAGAGAATGAAAAATATATTAAACTAAATAACACATTCTTTGAATTGGAAGAAAAAAATAATGGAAAGAAAAGGAATGTGAATCAAGAACCAATGTTTTATTATATATGAAAACTATAATGTAGAATATTGAGTCAATTTTATAGAATAATGAATCAAATATTGAGATTAAAGGACTTCATATATCTCATGATCCACCGATAAGAAAAACATGAAGTGTGTCATAGTCTATTTTTAAATTCCAATAGAATGAATGAAAAAAACTATATAAATTGATCATTTTTAGAGGAAGAAGTTAATGTAAAAAGAGATATGTGGTTCTCATAAAATTTTAATCATTTTTAAATATTGGATTATTTTGAAAGTGGGATCAAACTCACATTAAAGTGGGTAAATAATTTGAAGGTGGAATATGATTGAGATTAATATTAAATCCAAAATGAATTATCTATAAGAGGTATCTTTCATATCACTATAAATAAGGGATATAAATCAATGTATTGAAAAAATATTGGTTCATCGAGGACATCCTCATTATTTTACTTGATGGTTATTGGTAAACACCCCTCTTTCTAATGAATTTATTTTCCATAACTATTATTGAAATGATACAAGTTCATTATGGAGATATGATTTATGATGTGAATGTAATAGAAAGTATGATCAATATATAATTGAAAATCATGTACTACAATATGTAGAATGTGGATATTTATATTGGATTCATTTAATATTAATTAAAATCTAATTTAGGAAACTATTTTTAATATGGATATATGTGAAAAAAGACTCACCTAAAAAACCAACTAGAACTATAAAAGGAAATTGGTACTTATGTGAAGTGTTTATTTTTTCAACGTGGTATAAAATTGTGTTATAAGTAGAAAAAATTCAGTGAAGGAATTCATAACCATTTTTCAAGATTATTATTCTATGGTAGTAACATTGTATCATTTATATATTTTAGTATATAAAAGGATGACCATGAAGAGACTGACATTATTTTTTTCAATAAAAAATATATCTATGGATTTTGAAGTATTGGAATTGTGAAAGATTTGGGACTAGATAAGAATCCAAGATTTTTTTATAAACATTTTAATACAAGGACACCCAATTAAAGAAGGGAAGTTTTCTTAACATGTTCCTTGACTCAAAAATATTTTTTTATTTATTAGGCACTAATTTTTTTAAGAAATTATGATTATAACCGTAATGGGAATTATTTGGTGGAAGTAAGTTCTTGATATATAAATCTTTTATGGAGGAATGTGCATATGATGGAAAACATTGATGTGATTTAATTTATTTCCTATAATTATTTTTGGCTCAGTAGTCTTAGATTATTTATTAATGGATCATTGAATATTGGTAAGTTTACTTAATGAAATTTCCAAAAATTACATCAAAATATGGTTGTATAAGTTATAAAAATAATAATAATTTTTAAGTAAAATGACTGAAGAAATTGTTTTCCAAATAAGAGAACAAAATTAAGGAAATTAAATCTAAAGGAGGAGAAAGACTCAAATTTTATGGTGATAAGAAACAAATAGAAGGGGATATTAAACATCAAGATTGTTTTCATTTTATGTTAAATGGCGTTTAACTTCCCATTTTTTGCTATGCAATCATACATTTTCAAAGAATATGAATATTTCCCAAATGGATAATTCATGTGAAGAAAAGTTTTAAAAATTGGTAACATTATATTAACACTATAGATTTAGTGTTAATGGGGGAGTGATAAAATAAAAAATCTACTCTTATCAAGGTTGGTTTTCCCTATATTAAAAAGGTGGGTATACTATATTTGGATACCCCACTATATTTTAAGTTATGTTACATGGTGTTAAAGTGAAGAGATTTATTGGTCAGTATAGAAAATAAAAAAACTGGGAGATTACTGCAAATAAAGGATTGGTTTGTGCTGGATTTTTTATCAACCATGAAATATATATATTTTCAAACATAAGTTAAAAATTGATTCAATTTGATTAAATTTATTTACTATAGATAATATTTAAGAGTAGTGAGGTAAAAAGGTTGTTTTTTTAATTATAGATTTTGTATGAATAAAAAAATATAGTGACATGACACTATCTAAGAGGAGAGAATAGATGTATATATATGAATATACTTAACAATATTACATGAAGGTTCATGATAGTATCTATTGAATTAATTATGGTGAATATAAAAACTTTAGATAATTAGAGTGTGTGGTCTTCCTTAAGAAAACAAAAGATGTATAGAAGAGTGATTAATTTATGATAAAATTTAATGAATTATTAGGATATTCATGAATGTTAATTTTGTTTTATTTAGTAATTGGATTAATTTTATGGTGTAATCTTAAAGTGAATGAAGTTATAGAAGTCTTGTATATATTCTAGTAACAATTTATCAACATGGTTGATCATGTAAAACACTTAAAGTGAATGTGATGTCTAATATTTTGAACTACATAGTTGTAAATATAGAAGACTAGAGTCAATCGTAAAGTACTATATTTGGTCATATAGAATATAGGAGTCAATTTTGAATTCTTGACATGATACAAAGTGATGTTATAAAGAATAATACAATTTATTATGTGTAATTTTTCATGTTGTGTTAGTTTCAAATGATTTAAGTTGAAGTCTTAATAGAATATTAAGGAAATGGTAAATATTCATTTTATCTTGAAAAACTACATAAGTGAGACATTTTATCTTATATAGCTCTATATGTGCGGTTTATGAAATAAATAAGCCATTATTATTGCTAGAAGTGATATTGTTGAAAGTGATAATGGAACTTTTATTCTCATAATAATATCATGTCATTTCCTATGAAAACTACATATCTTTATACATGATAGTAGTATCTCATTACATGTAAAAAATATTTTCATTATTTGTGATGGCTTAAAGTCATTTCCCATTAATTTATTACCAAAGACAAAATTAAATATCAAAAATCATGATATTTTGTGGAAATGGTGACTCGGTTGTCATCAACTATGAAAATTCATACTTTGTCATTTTTTTATAAGGTATGAATTTCAAATATATAAAATAGGAGTGATACCATGAAGAAGTATGTTTTGTGGTCTTGGTTTTTGGAGTCAATATTTTAAATAAAAATCATTTTTGTAATTAAAGGTGGCTAAGTGAATATTTTTTGGATAATTTCATGATTTATAGAATTTTAATACATTTTAAAATATAAAAACATGTGAAAATTATTAAGGGGAAAAACTATGGTTATTTATTTAGAACATTGAATGATATTTTTGTATATTTAAATAATAAAAATGTTTCCAAAATATATAGATTAAAGTAGAAATAATTATGGGTTGAATTTAAATTGAATATTGAGTTTCATTTTCAATATAATTTTATTTTCATATATTTATAAATATTCAAAAAGGAGAGATGCAAGATTTATGTATGACTTGAATGGAGTTTTCACTACTGTAAAAAGAGGATATAATTCTGTAATACATGAACAATATAGAGAAATAATATATCTATATATATTATTTTAGATGCTTTTGTGGAAAGTGATGAATAAAGTGAGTTCCTATTAACAATACATCATATTGAAATATTCATTTTGATTTATAAATTGGTTCATCCATATAATTTTAATAACATATCCAACAATGTGAAACAGGGGGTAAACATATATCTTAACAAAGATAATTCCCTTAATAATGAATTAATCAAATATTTATCCTCATTTAAGGTTGTTTTCATTGTGAATATTAATTATAGGATGTCAGTTCAAGTCACTCTATAAGGATATTTTAATATATATCTTGTGAAGCGAGGGAGAGGTAACATTAAAATCATTAGAGAACCACATCTAGAGTTTCTAGTGTATCTTGTATAAATATCTCTATACTTATCTAAATAATACCCTTGAATTTATAAATTATTCAATACCCTCCTTGAATTAGTTCATGGAGAGTAAGATTAATTATTATAAGGGAGGTCATACACCATTCCTAAATTATCATTGTATGATTAGTACACCTTAGTGGGGAGTGAACTTCCTAAACATTTTTATCTATAGGATTAATGAGTTCAGTGAATTTTAGTACATCAGCACATCTTTATCTCATTCTGGTTGAATATATCCTAGTTCAAGGGAACTAGGTAAAAAATTCCTTAAATTTATAATTTATTTATATATTTTATATTTTCATTTGTATTAAGTGATTAAAAAACTAAAAGGTTATTCTCTCTAGAATTGGAACAAGATCAAATAATATACATTGATTAAAATGAAATTTATAATTTATTAGTCACAATAATCCCCCCTCCAAGTTAATTTAGCCCTTATGTTGTAATGTAGTGGTTCTAATGTAGTATATAAATTCTAGATTAAGAATAAATGTTGAATAATGTTATAAGTGTTTCTCAATAATTTATTACAAGAAAAGAAACCAAGTTGCAATAATGATAAAAATGTATTTTTAGGAAATTTATTCCATATTTTACATTATCTATATCATTTTTTAGATTTAAAAATTATTTTTTATGTATTTGATTATTATTGCAACTCTGGTTTTGGTAGATGCATTTTGTCTAAAGTAAAAAAATTAAAAAAATAAGACCTATTTAGGATTTTATTGATGGTAATATAAATTAAATATTTATATCTCATTTGTCTTAAAATTTATTGATATATTTATGGAATATATAATTCATAAAAAATGTACATTTTTTAATATAATTAAATGGGGTGAAATTTGGAGAAAATATTCATGATCTAGAAGAGAAAAACTGACCTTATCAATTCTTTCTAGATCTAAAAGATCTGGGGAATTATTTATAAATATTATTGAAATATAATTTTAAAATTTTTTATTTTGGAATTTATATGATTATTATTACCAGATAATTATGAAAAATATTTGAAAATAAGATTAAAAAACTACATGATATTCAATTAAATATCAATAAATTTTAAGTAGTCTAAAACATTATTTATGAATATGTGTAGAATAATTGATACACAAATTTTAATATTATGTGACTTAAAATATCAATTTTAATTTTAAATTATGTGATCCAATCATCATATAAACCCTTTCTTGAAATAATGAGTGGTGAGGGTGGATGATGGTGGGACCCTTGGAATTAGTAGAGAACTAATAATAAATATTTATTATCATTGGGTTTTATGTTAGTGATTTAGTTACATTTGTGTCTTATCACATATATTATCTTTAGACTATATAATCCATATTATAAGTTGAAATGGGTAAAACAGTTGTATCATTGTGCTTTGTAATACCCAAGGTGTCACTGTGTATTTATTTTTGATTATTTTATTTTATTATGGAGCGGGTTTGAGTTTCTATAGTTAGCGGGATGAAATTTTATGTTTTTGGAGGAATTTCAGCTATTTCACAGTTATCCTTCATAGTTTTTAGTAATTGTTTCATGCTTTTACTGGTGCCTAGGTGAGTCGGTTAGTGGTGCATGGCTTCCGCACAGTCAATTAAACCATGTGGTGAGTGTGTGGATGGTTTCTGTAAGATGGAAGTGTTGAGTGGCATGGTTTGAGCGTGGTTTTCTCACCCATGTTTCCTCCTCTAGGTAACCATGTAGGGTGTCTGGACTTGGTAGTGGATAGTTCACAGTTAGTGTACTATCTGGTAACTCGTGCACAAACCATGCAAATTACCATAATTTTAAATATTTATTTTTTATTTTTTATTTTTTTTATTCATTCTTCATTTATTTTCCCCTTGTTTTCTCCCCTACATGTGCATCATGTAGAGTACCTCCCTCTCCTCTCAAGGTCATGCACCTCCCCTCCCTCTTGTCTCTCTTTCTTTGGTAATTTAAAATGGATTCATTCAATATTTGCAGTCAAACCTTCAAGATAAGCCTTTTTCTCCACTTATCTCCCTTGATTTTCCTGATTTCCCCTATACTCATCATCCAATTTGGATCAGCTGAACCCTAGAGATATGGTTAACCAATTGTTTTTGGTTTCTTCTATCTTTAGGTTATCTAGAAGGTATCTTGGGTTACCCTCATTCGTATTCTGACATACATCACCAAAGGTGAAGTGGATTGGCTCATATCGGCTCATCGATGCCAATCTGGGTAAGGGTTTTATTATTCTATTTTGATTCTCACTTTCTATTTGGGTTCCTTTTATGATTTAGGGTTCCTAGAAATTGTTATAGAATTTTGGTGGCTCCTTGAAGTATTGGGCTCACATGCATAGGTGTGTGTGTGTGTGTGTGTCATCCTTGCATATTTTTCCAAGGTGTGGGAATAATATACATTGGATTAAGGGAATATGTATGTGTGTGTGTATATATATAAATTCATGTGTGTTCATGTGTGGGTGGTCATCATCAATGGCTTTAAGTGCTGAAGTATTCTGGATGGATCTTCTCCTTTTTGAGGTAGGTGTAGCAATGCAATTTTTTCCCTTTGGAATTCTAATACGTTTCATCCTTTTATTCCTTTTGATGAAAGTATAAATATATTTGATATTATTGTGTTTATTTAAACCCATTTATTTATTCGTTGTCCTTGGAATAAATAGTTATTTTTGTGTAATTCTCATTTTATGATTAAAATTGGAATGTTTATTTGTGTTAATTATTTCATGAAATGTGTTTGGGGCTTTTAATGGTTTTAAAGTCGGGTAAGGGGTTTGGACCCCGTTGATGTTCATTGAGTGTAAATGTAATTTAAAAAATTGAATTGGGTTTTAATTCAGGTGTTGGCCTCAAATGACTTAACAATGATTTTTTGTCTTTATCAAAAGTGGTTTGAAATGTGTGAGTGGTTTACCATTTTTTGTAAATGCTTAGTTTGACTCATTAAAATTAATTCGATGGAAATGGATGGTATTTTTCCTTGTTTTGGTTTTCAAATAATGATAGTCATGCATGGTGGGCGATTTTATAATGTTTTGAAAGCATGGGATGGTTTTTCCTTGGAATTAATGGTGGATTTCCTTGTACAATGGAACTTGGATTTTAAATAAGGATTTATGAATTATTTATATTTGATAAAAATTAAAATAAATGTTTTCATTATACAATCACGTGATCTCTGTTATTTATTCTAAATTGGTTTTATAGTGGGATTATTTTGTGCTTAAATGGGTTTCTTTATCTTAATGGGGTGATTTTGTTTTATAAAGAGAAAATGGAGTTCCCTAGACTTATTTAGTTATGCTTGATGGCGTGTATTCTTTCCTTTGGAATTGTATCAAGATTTCAAAAAAATTTAAAATGAGTTTCCAAATATACATGATATGATTGATGGCCTAGTTGGCATTTCTGCTGTGATGTTGATTTTCCCTTGTTGAACCCCCTTGTTTTAGATGATGATTATGTTTTTCAGGTGATTTATTCTTGTTTTGTGATAAATGGTCATGTTATTTTTCTCTTCGTATTGTTCTACAGGGTACCATTTGTGAGAGATGATATACTAACTTAATAATTAATTAATTTAAACACCTATGATTCTCCTGAGATGCATAGATGATTTCGGGGTTGGGATTTAGGCTACCCATGGGTTGTTTCATGTTCATGGGTTTGGGTTCGGGTTGTTAAATATACCAATGTGGTCACTTAAGGAGTTAAATCTAGGATTTTTATGTGTAGCATGTTAACATAGGTTTATGAAAGTAAATTTTGATAGTTTGGTTTAGTTGGTTAATATGGTTTAAAAATAAAATTGATATTAATTGTGTTTAATTAGTAGAATGGAATGATGGAGTGTTTGGTATAATGTTAATGGGTTAATGAAAAATGATTTTCAAAAGGTAAGGTGATCATGAGTTTCGGCATGAAAATGATTGATGTTTTGATTAGTAATAAATTTTTAATGTTATGTTATTGATTTGGATATGGTCAAGAAATTGTATATATGATAAATAGTTGGGGATGGTCAGACGACTCGTTCTGAATACCAATTGGATTCATAGACCAATGCTCTATGTTTTTCGACCTATGGTTAATGGTTTTTGGATTTTGGACAGATGCTCCACTCCCTGGTGCATTGTTGTTTTTAGAGAAATGACTAACACTCTTGAACCTAAGGGTATATACATGACATTACATATTGAGGTTGGGATGACCAGACATGTGATTCTGAATCTCGGTAGGATTCATGTACTGATGGTCTGTGTTTGTTGTCTTATGGACTGGAAGTTGGGATAGTCATACATGGAATTTAGAATCCCTTGATATGTTTTCTTCTTGATTAGGTTGGGTGTTTTCTTTATGTATCTTATTAGTTCCATGTTTTACTTGATGTATTGAGATATGTTATTCCTATTGTGTTCAGTGAGTATATGTTGATGATTATTTCCTTTTCAAAGACTTTTTTTTATTTGAGTGTGTTGTTCCTATGTGGTCTTGGGTGTTTATTTGAGTATTGTTGGATGATGTTTTAAAGTGATCATTTCCATTAAATAATGAAAGTTGGTTGTTTTTGAGTAATTATATTGTGTGTATGGTTTATGATAATTCATAGGCCCATGGATTTTCTTTTTAAACATGTGTGTTGGGTTTTTGGAAATTAAAGGAAATGTTTTGAAGTTGTCTAGGGATTTGATTATTTTTTCCTAGAAATGATTTTTTATGTGAAGCCTATTTTCTACCTTTATTTTCAAACTTGAATTGATGATTAGATTTAGAAAACCCATTTCATAGTTTCAGTGGGTTGTGGTGACCTACTGGTATTTTAGCTCATGCCTATATCTTCCAGGTTCTCAGTTGGAATCCTTTTTCTCTTTCTAGTTGGTGTATAGGAGATTTATGTGGAGATGTTCTGGGTCTTAACTAGAGTCGGTTATGTTTTCATATTTCTTGCATATAGTTGTTTCCTTTAGTTATTTTGTTTTTATTTTCATGATGCATTATGTTTTATTTATTTTTGTTATTTTATTTCTATCTTCTGCTATTGTTTATTTATTTTTTGGTGAAATCATTCCCCAAATATTTCTGATGATTCCCATGCACTAGTCTCCAGCCCGTGGAGATCAGGAACACCCTTCTGGCCTTATGGCCTATTGTCTTGTGTGTCGGGTAGGATGGAATCCCAGATTGGGATGCTATAAAGTGGAATCAGAGGGTATGTTTCTAATAGGACCTATGTTTTTGTGTAGACCATGATATTTGTGGATGTTCAGGTAAAAGGGAAGAAAAGATTCAGTGGATCTTAAGAGGTAAGTGCATGGAGATTCTAGCTAGTTCTTGCTTATCCTGAGCCTTAATCTGCCTGGGGAAGGTAGGTTTCACATCATGGATTCGATTTGTTCTGGTATGTTTTGATAATTTTTATGTGATTGATGTTTTGATCCCCTTTGAACGTGTGCATGATATTATGGGTCACTCTTGGTCCCTGAGTGGAAAGGAAGGAGAACTTGACCAACGAGGTTGTCACACATGGACTAGGAAACTGTACGGTGCCCACACGATCAAGTATACCTTTTATATGTATCATGTTTTTGGGTTAGATCATGGACCCCGACTATGGGGCCAAAGGATTCATAACACTATTCCATTTCTTGTTGGTCTATTTTAGACTCCTCTTGATTTTTTATTTCTTCAAAGGTGGTCCCCACCTATTAGTGGTAGATTGAGGATTATTTTGGGATATGGTTTTTCTAATTCATATGTGGTTTCTTATGTAGTGATTGTGTGTTCTTGGTTTTGAATGATTTTATTTATAAATGAAAAGGGGTTTCAAAGAAAACATTTATTTTCAAATTTGGTTTGGTAGAAAATAAGGAAGGGTTAAATTCCTTGATTTTATAAAATGATTTATGAAAATGGTTTCCATATTGTGAAATGGTGTTTTTAAAAGGAAATAGGGTTTTGAATAAGCATCATTGGGTGCTTGGTTTTTAAAATGAAATGAAATTTTGGAAAAGATTTAATGTTGTTCTCCTTGTTTGTGAAATGCATGAGTTCCACAAAAGTTGTTTGGTTTCAATTTAGGATGTCTTGGTTTTGGAAATTACCTTGGTGGAGGGTGATTTTTTAAAAATTTGTTGGTGAAATTTATGTTTTCAAAGGAATATCTCTTTTGGTAAATATTGTTTATGCCTCTTTTGAGTGTTTTTGTGTGCAATGTTATGGCTTGAAGTTTTTTTTTGATTCTTTGGTTTAGAAGGAATCATTTGGATTGTGTTAAGAGGCATGGATTGATGAGGTATATGTCTTGTTCCATATGTTTCTTTCCCTATAAATTTTTTATGAGATTCTCTGAATCCAATACTTATCCTTACTTTGAGTGGAGTAGTGGACGTGAAACTTTCCTTGTGAGTGAGATTGAGTTACGGCTTGTCAATTCTAGTTGATTGTGAAGAGTTGAGTAGCTTTAAGAAGATTTTCTTTTGGTGTCTATGATCTCGGTTTTGTTGCATGAAAACTGGTTTTATAGATCTTGTGGATGTTGCACACATTTTATCATTGATCCATTTAGGTTCTCATTTCATTGGACAAGAGAGAGACATGGGTTTCATAACCGGGTAAATAGGGTGTTTGATTTATAATTAGAGTTTGGTATACTATTTATCATTTGATTGTGGCCATTTTTCATAAATTGTGTGAGGTGATCAATGCTTTGAACCCTAGGTTATCTTCATGTGTTGTGACCCAAGTTGAGATCTCTTTCCGTCTTTTTAGGATCTATGTGGAAATGATTTTGTTCGAAAATTTTTCTCTCTTGGATGTTCAGATGTTTGAGGCTATGTATTCTTGCAGTTATTCTTAGTTCCACTATTTTACAGGAACAATAAATGGTGGGGAGACCATGTTTTAGTTTTTCATGATGAATGTGTTTTCTTGTTTGAGGTTCTTTTATCAGTAGTACTTGGGGATGTGGATTCTTTATGGTTAATTGTAGCTATCATTCTAAGGGTTTCATTTATTAACTTCGAAGTTAAGTTATTCCTAGTGTTTATTTTTGTTAGGTTCTCTTGTAATCATCATTTACCTTTCATATTCCTTAAATCGAGACTTTCTAGGGACATAAAGTGGCATAATGGGGTGATTTCAATACCTCAGGTGTCACGGTGTATTTATTTTCAATCATTTTATTATATTATGGAGAGGGTTTGAGTTTCGATAGTTGGAGGGCCAAAAATTTAAGTTTTTTAGGTCTTTTAGTTGTTTAATGGTTAACCCACGTAGTAATTAGTAATCGTATGATGCCCATGCAGGTTCCTAGGTGAGTTAGTGGATTGGTGCATGGCTTGTGCATGGTTTATTAAACCATGAGGTGAGCATGCAGATGGGGTCTGTAAGATGGTAGTGTTGAGTGGCATGGTTTGAACATTTTTTTCTCAACTATGTGTCTACCTATATGTAACTATGTGGTGTTTCTGGACTAGGTATTGTGTAGTGCATGGTTAGTGCATGGTCTAGTAACCCTTGCTCAAACTGTATGAGTTGCCATAAATTTAAATATTTTATTTTTATTTTATTTTTCATTTTCTTATTTATTTATTTATTTTCCCCATATTTTCCCCCCTCTTTATGTATCGCACGAAGTGTCTCCCCCTCCTCCCATGGTTGTATGACTCCCCTCCCTCTCGACCCTCTTTCTTTGGTGACTTCCACTAGATCTCTTCTGGATTTGTGGTCAAACCTTCAAGGTTATCCGTTCTATCCACTCCTCTACCTATATTTGGCTGATTTCCCCTCTCCTCGTCACCCTGTTTGGATCGTCTAAACTCTAGGATTATGTTTAACTGATTTTTATTAGTTAATTCTATCGTTAGATTATGCAGAAGGGCTCTCGGGTCGACCTCATTAATATTCCTACATTCTCCACCATATTTGAAGCAGATTAACTCATCTCATCTCATTGATGCCACTAAGGGTATGGGTTTTATTCCACTATTTTGTTTCTCACTTTATACTTGGGTTCCTTTGATGATTTTGTCTTCCTAGAAATTGTTTTTGAATGTTGGTGGGTCCTTGAAGTGTTGCTCTCACATGCATAGTTATGTGTTTTTGTGTGTCAATATATATATATATATCTTCCTTTCACATTTTCCCTCATAGTGTGAGGAAAATGTAAAATTAATAAAGAAAATATATATATATATATAATTCATATCTGTGCAAGTGTGGGGTGGTCTTCATTAAAGTCTTAAAGTTCTGAATTGTTATGTTTGGATCTTATTCTTTTTTAGGTTGGTGTCATTATGAAATGTGTTCCCTTTATAATACTAATATTCTTGTTCCCTTTATTCCTTTTGATGTACGTATAAATATATTTGAAATTCTTGTTTTAATTTGAACCCATTTATTTATTTGTTGGACTTGTCATATTTTGTTCATTCCATGAAATTCTCATTGTATGATTAAAATTGGAATATTTATTTGTGCTAATCCTTTCAAGAAATGTGTTCAGTAATTTTTAATAGTTTTAAATTTGGGCAAGGGGTTTTGACTCTGTGGGTATTAATTGAGTAAAAATGGTATTTCAAAAATGAAATTTGGTCTTAGTATAGGTTTTGGCCTCAAATGACTTAAAAAATAAGTTTTATTTCTATTTTAGATAGTGTTTTGAAATGTGTTAGTGGTTTACCTTTTTTTTGGAAATGCCCATTTGGCCTCGTTAAAAGTGATTTGATGGAAATGGGTGGCTTTGGGACTTGTTTTTTTTTCAAAGAATGAGACCCATGTATGGTGGGTGGTTTTATAATGTTTTTAAATCTTGTGTGGATTTTTTCTTAGATGGAATGGTGGATTACCTTTCCCTATAAAACATGGTTTTGAAATGGGGTTTTATGAATTCTTTATGTTTGATAAAAAATCCAATAAATTTTTTCATTTTAAAAGTACTTGATCATTAATATTTTGGCCAAATGGGTTTTAGAGTGGGATTATTTTGAGTTTAAAGTGGTTTCCTTGTCTTAAAGTGGGGGTTTTTTTATAAATAGAAAATGGATTTCCCTTGACTTATTTCATTATGTTTGAGGGTGTGTATGCTTTCCTTTGGAATTGTATCTGTATGTCAAATTTTTTTAAAAGGAGTTTCCAAATTTGCTTGATATTAGTGAAGGCTCAGTTGTAATTTGTGATGTGATATCGATTTCCCCTTATTGAACCCTCTTGTTATAGATTATTTTTATGTTTTTCATGTGAGTGATTCTTGTGTTGTGAAAAATGGTTGTGTCATTGGTCTCTTCTTTTTGTGCTTCGGGGTACCCTTGGTGAGAGATGATATACTAACTTAACAATTAACTAATTGAGACCCTAATGATCCCCATGGGATGCATGAAGTATGTTAGGGTTGGGATTTAGGATACCCATGGGGTGTTCCATTTTCATGGTATTGGGTTAGGGTTGTTAAATATACCAATGTGGTCACTTAAGGGGTTAAACATAGGATTTTCATGTTGAGCATGTTAACATAGGTTTATGAAAGGAACTTTTGAGAGGTGGTATTAGTTGGATAATATTGTTTATGAATAAAATTGATGTTAATTTTGTATAATTGATATCATTTAATGAGGGAGTATTTGGTATAATGTTAATAGTTTGATGAAAAATTATTTTTAATAGGTATTGTGTTCATGACTTACAGTATGAGAATTATGATATTTTGATGAGTTATGAATTGTGAATGTTATTTAATTGATTTTTCTATGATCAAGAAATGGTATATATGATAAATGGTTGGGTATGGTCGGATGAGTCGTGCCAAATCCTAGTTGGATTCATAGACCAATGCTCCATGTTTTCAAACCTATGGTTAATTTTTTTGGGAGGTTGGATTGATACTCCACTCCCTGTTGCACTATTGTTTTTAGATAAATTAAAGACACTCTTGAACCCAAGGGTATATAAATTACATTACATATTTAGGTTGGGAAGTTCATACATGGAGTTCTGAGTCTCAGTTGGATTCATGGACTGATGCTCTGTGTTTTCCAACTTGTGGCCTCAAAGTTGGGATGGTCGGACATGGTGTTCTGGATCTGTTGAGATGTTTACTGCTTGATTGGGTTGGCCATTTTCATGATGTATCTTGTTAGTTATATGTTTTTTTTTTGATGTATTGATATGTTTTATTCCTATTATATTCATTTAGTATATGTTGATGATTATATCCTTTTCCATGACTTGTTGATATTTGAGTGTGTTGTGCCTAATTAGTCATGGGTGTTTATTTTAGTCTTGTTGGAAAATATTTTAAAGTGATAATTTCTATTAAATAAAGAAAGTGGGTTTTTTTTAGGAATTATAGAGTGTGTGTGGTTTATGATAATTAATAGGACCATGTATTTGTTTTCAAATTCATGTGTAGGGTTTTTAGAAATTAATGGAAAAAAGTTTTAGAAGTTGTCTATGGATTTGATTCATTTTTTCTAGAAATGATTATATATGTTAAGCCTTCATTCTACCTTTTTTCAAACTTGTATTGATGATTAGATTTAGTAAACCTATTACATGGTTTCAGTGGGTTGTGGTGACCTATTGTGATTTTATCTCAAACCTATATCTTCTAGGTTCTCAGTTGTATTATTTTTTCTCTTCATGGTCAGTGTGGATGAGAGTTTGGTGGAGATGTTTTGGGTATTAGCTTGAGTCAATTAGTTTTCCCTCTATATTTCATGTAGATATTTCCTTTAGTTTTTTTTTCTTTTCCTATTTCCTTCACTTTTATTTATTTTGGTTTTTGTATTTATATCTTCTACTTTTGTTTATATCTTTCTTATTGAAATTGTTACCAAAATATTTTTGATGATGCCCATGCGCTAGTCACAAGCCCATGGGGATTTAGAATACCATTCAAGCCTTAGGGCGTATTGTCTCGGGTTATAGGTAGGATGGAATCCCATTCTAGGATGTTACATGCTTTGATTTATTTATTCATTTTATTTCTATAATAGATTTGAAAAAAAAAATTATTACTTCTAATACAATAACAGGATCTAAGAAGGTGGTGTATTTGAAATTAATGTATACATTTTGATACACCTCAATTTGTTTTTATAATATTAAAATTATTAGTTACATTAATTAGTGGTAGATTATAATGATTTAACATTAGTGAATATATCAAATGAAGAGATATGGATCTGAGAATTTCTAAACATAGAGAACATTGTGAATACAAAGGATGTTCTTATTTTTTATATGATAAATTAAAAAAAATATTGAAAATACAAATGAAATCACATATGAAATATCATGGATTGGATATTTACTCTTTATATATAAACATGGTACAATTAATCTAACAAAATTATCATTGAAGAAGATAAACAAGAAAATAATAAATGTTGATGGCTCAAAATGAAATAACTATAGGACTTTCAATAAGGGGTACACGAGGTCTATAGGTTTTATTTATTCAAATGAAATATTAGGAAAACTATACATAATTTATGAAGGATATACAAGATTCAAGTTATTTAAAAATTAAGTTCAATAAATTAGTATAAGGATTGACATTTTTACCCAAATGAATGAGTTGATGAATTCTATAATAGAATCATTGATTTTATTAGTCAAATGTGTTTTTATAGTGCAAATTTCTAAGATTTTAAAATAATTTTGAATATCCTAAGAATAATTAATAATTTTTAAAATTCAATGGTTTTAGATATTAAGGAATGTAATTTAAGTCAAGTAAAACTTAATTACTTATAAAATAATTTGTCAATAAATAATATAAGAGTAAAAAAGAAAGGGATATATAGACATTCATCTAAAGATATGTATTTTTAGGTGATAGGAAAGTTGAATCATAATGAATAGGATGATAATGATTTTAGTGATGAATTCAAATCATGTATCACCAAAAAAATAATATAGAAATGTTGGATTTCATATTAAAATATATTTGGATTAATTTAAATTTGTAAAAGTTAGTCACATCACTAAAAGTTTTCCAAGTTGAAAATAATAAGAAGAAGAATAAGAAGTGATTTTTTTCTCAGTTCAAAGGTAACATAATTTTTTAAAAATAATTTCCAAAAGAATCTTGATAAGGAATCAAAAAGAAAGGTTCAAAAAAGAATATAAGTTATATGAAAGGAATATAAGTTATACGAAATGATTAAAATAAAGTATTATACATTAATTAAAAAGAAAATAAATTAAAATATGATTTGGAGGATGTGTTGTATTCCATATTTTATGAAAAACAAATTGAATATAATCATCAAGGTTAATATGAAAGAGTGTTTTATTTTAATGTTAAAATTTAAAGTACACTAGTGAAAATTTATATTCAAATAAATAATTATATGAAATTATATAGTTTAATAAAATTATATATTAAGTATATTAAATATTTTGAGAATTAAATCTATAAACAAAAATAATTAGTTAAATATGAATCAATAGCTAAAGAAAACTCAAAATATATGGTTAGTTTTAAGATAAATATTAAATAATAATATTAGATGAATGATGGTATTAGTATTAGTGTTGAAAAATTACGGTGATGGATTCCTTTAAATAGTTAGTGGTTAGATTGAAAGGGAATTTTAAGACTGAATCGAAATTTTAAAAGTTTAAAATGAAACTAGATTTTGGAAGTTATACCGATGAGTTGGAAAAGAAAAATGTGATGAAATTCTTGAGAACTGTTTGATCAGTGAGTGGAATAAGTTAAAATAGTGAATTATCTAAGTAAAAAACTATTAATTTGAATCTATAATCTATGTATAAAGGAAATAATATAATATTAAGAAACTCTAAAACATAATTATTATGATTCTATAAAAAATAAAAGTGTTGTGTTGTTGAAGTTGAGAGAATATTTTAGATGGTTTTAACCATTATGAAGTGTAAAAAAAATTTAGCTACATGGGTCACACTATCATATTTTGAAAAGATTAAATTATATGTTTGAAAGGTAATTCAATTTTAAGTAATCAAAGAAGGAAAATAATATATCATACTCATAAAAGTATAATTATATTTACTGAATATTTATTTCATTATTATAAGTATGTCTATAAATAATTTGATTACAGGTTTAAAAGAGATAAACCAATGGTAAAATTTTATTTGGGTAGGGTTAAATTGATCACCATAGAGGCAATTCCATTAAAGAAACAACTTTCGTTACTTAAGGAGGAAAATTAAGAAATTAATAAACTTTCTATTAATAAGGAAGAAGTATTAAATGCATGATAAAATCAATAAGTTATCTCGTGGAAAAAATAAGTATAATTATATTGATATGTTAGTTTAAATATATTTAAAACCATGAAAAAAATAATACATTGATCCTTTATAGTAGATATTTATCACATATGATAAGCAATGTGAGATTACTAAAACCTTAAACAATCATGCGGATAGAATGATTCAATTTTTAAATAATGGTACATTGATGATTAAAAATGGTGATGAGATTAATACTGATATAGAAGTGTTTAATAATAAATATTTATTCTTTTAAGGATATATTTCATCCCAAATTATTTAGTGAAAGTCAATTATATAGATCTGGATATGAAATATCATTCAATAATATGAATTTTACAATGAAAGTAAAGTATAGAGGTTCATTAATCCATGTCAAGAGTATAAATAATAATCTATTTTAGTTATATATCAAATATAATGCCAGTTTTATAATTATATAAGATGAAAATAGTTAATAGAATAGATTTTTGGGCCATATCCATCCAAAATTTATATAAAATCATTAAATTCAAGGTTAAAAATGATATAACCATTTTTCAGATATATCAAGTGAATTATTGAGATGCATGTGTTAAAATAAATATATTTCATAATGATTACAAACCAAAAAATAATAGGGATAAAAAACTTAATAATTTGATTCAGATGGATATATTTAGTCCCATGAAATAAAATGTGGAAAAAAGGTGAGAGTTTTAATTAATATTATATTTATTTTAATATAAAATGATCATGAAATTTCAGAAATAGATGATGGTTTGTATCATGAGGCATCAAATAAATGCAAATAATTAGTGTTTATAGATGATCAAAACATTATGATTGGATAATGAAATATATTTTCTCTATATTTAGGTATAAATTTAAATAAAATAAAAATTTATTCAAAGATAATATATCATCTGTGAGAACATTATAAGAAAATTAATTTGTTGAGATAATAAATTTAAGGTTGAATAACATTAAAAATGCATCACTTATCTATAGTAAATTGTTAATATACTGTATTAATTAAAATTATCACCTCATGTTAGGTGATCAATGACGGATTTTTACTTGAATAATTTGAGGTTTAAAAAAGGTATTATTTATCATAATTTATATATGAAAACCATAAATAAATAATAATTAATGATGCCCATCAATGTTGAGTATATCATCTTTTGTGGAAGAGAATTTAAAACAGATAAGCAGTTTACAAACTTGAAGATATTAGAGTTTAGGATATCAATGATTAGGGAACTCGCATACTTCCTTATATGTCACGATAAGAAATTAATTTAGTATACATTTATTTCTTAAGTGAATTATTAATATAATATATTGAATAAATTTATAATATAATATTTTAAAATTGTTTCAACTTTTATAATTATTCAAAAAATATTTGGTAAAATTTAATCTAAAACATAAGATGATATATCACTTTATCAAAGGATGACTGGAATTTTTATTTACTTATTGGAAATGTAATAAAATATAGTATATTTTACAAATTTGGTTTTACATTTCTGGTGTGATATAAATGAAAAACACTTTATGGATGTGGAAAGTATAATGAGGTATGTAAATGGTAATCTATGTTATGGTTTGATCTATATAGAAAATAAGAAGCAAGAATTGTTAGAATTTTGGGACGAATATTGAGATAGAACTGTAGTTGAAAGAAAATTTACAACTATGTAAAATGGATAAGAAATAAGTAAGATATTATTTTGATTCGTACTTATGAAGTGTAACATATTATGGTTATAGAGGCTAATAAAAAGCTAATTTGGATAGAAAAATAGTTATAATATATTATAGAAGACAAAAATATTACCATGGTGATATTATATAATAAATAAATTAAAATTAATCTTACAAAAAAACAGTATAATATTCTTATAGAAAACACTGTGAGATTCATTATTTTATCAAAGATAGTATTCAAAAAGTTGTTTCTAAAGTATAATTTATTGAAATTAGTGATAAAATGGATGATATATTTACTAAACCTTTACTATAATTGGAATTAGATAATTATTAGTTAAATCTAGGAGTTTAAAAACCAAAATTATCTTAAGTAAGTTTGAAAATACCCACTTACCCATTATGTGTTTATTAATTTTAGTAGATTCACATGTTATCAAGTTTCAAGATTATCCTTCAGGTTAAATGAAAAATGGGGAGAAATATATAGTGAAAAAGATAAAAAAAAATTTAATTCAAAAGGTAGAGAATCAAATAAGGAGTATCACTCAGATAGGGGAGATGTGATTAAGAGGGAGATGAAATCATTTGTTTCAATGAGATTTTTTATAGGTAATGAAGTCAATTGGTATATTGAGTTAAAATTAAATAAGAGATATGGATTCAATAAGAGGTGTGATGTTATTATAAATATTTATACTCAATTGTTTTTATTACATTAGACTCAAATCATGTAGTCTTATAGTCCATGTATAAGATATTATAACCTGATGGTATCTTTAGAATAATTTTTTACTATTGAGTACTTGTAAAGATTTGATGATGAATCGCTAAAAACCCAAAAATGGGGATAATGATGAATTTAAATTATGTATTGATGATAATTATTGTATTATTTATAAATATATATCAAAATATCATGTATATGTCTTCTAATATTTTTAATTGGATATAGTTAAATAATTAGAATAATCAAATAGAGGCAATCTATATTGTGGTGGATGTTGTGGTTTAATGAACTGGACATTTTGATTGTGGCATTTTAGAAGAAAAAGGAATTTTTTATTTCAATTTTTATTTGGAATAATACAACATTGGAGAATAAAAAAACATGATTATTTTATCAATAAAATTCCATGTTTACATGTATGAATCATTTTTTAACCTTATTTTTTGTAAATGAATATTTAATGCATTAAGGAATGTTTTGTGATGTCAATATGTGGATGAAGTACTTCTTGGAAGTTATTTTAAGCTCCCAAGAATGTTGATAAGAATAATCATAGATTTACTATGAAAATTATTATTGGGTGTAATGGATTGTGAAGATTACATGAGGCTTGATGATTTTCTTTGTGACTTCGAAGTGATGTAAGTAACTTCCATTATTCATATGGAAAGTAATGAGGAAGTTGTTATAATTAAGAAGCTATGAGTTTATGTATAGGATCTTTTGGGATATATTTGATCAGTGGTGATGATTTTAATATATATTTTCCTAGTTGATTGATATATAGATTTGGTTCATGAATATTTATTGAAAAGGAGAGTTCCCTATATTATTGATCATTCTTTATGTATTATCCAGATAAAGTTGATGAGAAACTAAGAAGAAAAAATATATCCTTGTGATTACCATAATAATATACGAAAAAACACATGGATGAATTTCTAATAATATGAAATATTTTTTTGTGAGATGATCTTTATGTTAATAGATAAGTGATGATTATGTAGAAGCATTGTCTACATTATTTTTTGGAACATAAATTTTTATAGCTAGTGAAGAACTTAAAGAATGATGTATTCTTTGAATACAGATATTACTTATGTAAAGAAGATCCATCCAAGAATATTTGGATGATTAATTGAGTTTAATAAAGGATGATATGACATTGGATTTCATGCTTAATAAGGAATCTATTAATGAAGGTGTAAGATGTTCAAAGAAATTTATCCAAGACATGAAATGGGTCTGTATTTCATAATTTTGATACACCGTCATTGTAAAGTAGTGACATACAGTGGTGTGAGGTATAGACAAGCCTTCATAAGGTTTAGATAACCATAAGAATAAGGATTATAAAATGCACTATAAGGTTAAGACAAGTGTCACATGTCTATGAAAGGTTAATGAAATTCGGAATATGGTTGAGATAGTGGCTTTATAAGGTTTTTGTGTACCCTATTAAGGTTGGTATGAGGACCTTGTATGGTTAATAAAAACCATAATATTATTTCTAGTAACTTCATAAGGTTTCATAGGGAACATAATAATTTTTATAACTTTGTGAAAACTGAGAAGCTGAGTATCAAAAAATTTATATTCTAAAGAAATGGGAAATAAATTTTGACAATACTTATGTTGATATTCAAGGATTCAAACATAATTATCATTCATATGGATTTTTATTTAATATAATTGTGTTTCATAAAACCAAATATGATGTTGTGAGATGAGATGGGTTCCACACCACAAGGTAAGTTCCACTTAAAACTTCATACTCAAATGAATACATGGATATAAGTTTAAAAATTATTTAAATGTATATTTTTAAGCAAATTTAAATTGAGAAAAAAACCATGATGTTTTCAAATGTTGTGTAAAAATGAGGAATTCAAATATTTAGGAAGACTAAATAAGATAAAGCATTAATGAGTGAGATTTCAAGAACTTGAATTTTGAAGATCATAAATATTCAAATTTTTAGAATATTATTCACACAATTTAGTGAATATAAAGGTAAGAAAATTGTAATTAAAAACTAAGGGTCAATACTGTAATAATACTAAATATTCTTCGAGTTGAAGGAAACATTTGAGATACCTAATATATAGAAACTTCTTAAAATTCATGAATTATCTAAGTGAGAAATAGTGATAAATATATATAACTACTTATAGAATAAAATTCTTGTGTGTTGAATAAGAATAAGTAGAATAAAATAAAGAAGAATGGAAGAGTTCCCGACCATGAATTATACTTATCATATCTAGGTTGAGGGTATGAGGGATCTAGCCTATAGTCATTTTTTGGATAAATATATGTAAGATTATGGCATTTAACTTGATTATCTTATGTGTTTAAAATTTTCAATCCATATAGTCGAGGAAAACTCAAGCCAACATAAATGATTTTACTTCACATTAGTGTAAGATCATTATATTGTAAAAAAAAGAAAGTAAATTGGTTCTTTCTTTGGATATGGTTGGTTCTAGAATAATAGGTCCAACTCCATACCCATTAACATGCTTCTTTTGATAATAATGGGGAATTTTTGGATTGGGTATAATAACTGAATGTCATCATAGATGTATTCATATATTTTTAAGTTCATTTTCATTAACAAATTTTGGTGTAATAATGTGTGCTTTATTTTCTTATTATCATACATATATTCCAACTAAATATTATATATCATTAGATATAGAGAAAAATACATTCATTGAACAAATTATAATTTAAAAATGGATTAAGTTTCTAAATTGGATAAAAATTACCAATATTGATCCACTACATAGTTTTGGGAACATTTCTATGTGATCCTAATAATTGGTATCAAATAATATGGTTCCAAAACTATTGGATTATCATATTTTAGGTTTTTTTTAAATATTGAATTTCAATTTTAATGGATATGTGAAATTAATATTTTCAGATGCATGGGAATTTACTATCAAGGTAAAATTAGAAGAAATTTCATCCAATACACTAAAGAATGGGCCAAAAATATATGTAAATTATATGATAAACAAATCATAAAAGAAAGATTAATATCTAATAGTTAAAGGAAATTAAATTGGAATTATGTTTGTAACATATATTGATAATATTATTCTTAAAAATAAACATAAATAAAATATATTCCTCATGTGTAAATAGAGAGAAAATATTGTTTCCCCTTATTGTAAATTTGAAGAAGAAAAATCTTGCATGGAGGGTGAAGAATAAGTGTCTAAGATCACCACCATGGAATTAAAAAATAGTTATGAATCAAATAATTCATCCTCTCTACATGAATAGAAGGTAGAAAAATTTTATTTTCAATGTTATCCTATAAAAGAGATAATCACAATTGGTGAAGATCACTATTACAAAAATTCACAAGATAAATTAAATGATGTTTTAAAATAAATCCTGGATAAATTTCCAAAAGAGGTTACATATTTTATATATGGATATTTTAAAAACCTATAGGATGATACCACCAATCTTGAATATGAATGTGATAGGATGGATAATGTCCTAAAACAAAGAGTAAAAAATGAGTGTGAATCTCTTCAAAGAAGTTAGAAGAATAAATGTAACAAATATGGATATTAAAGATGAGTGAACTAGAATTGAAAATGAGTGTATTACTATAATTTGAGAAATATAAGAATCTAATAAAAAGATAAAATAAATGTACAATAAATTTAAATATATATCCACTATTAAAAATTATCAACTAGAGGTTAAGTGAAATAAGATTAAATAGCTTGACCATATCCTATAAAAATGATAAAAATACCTAAAGATAATCTTGATATTACCAAGGAGGATAGTGAAGATATAATGAAGATGATGGAGAATGGGAAGTACACATTCAATATAAATTTCTTGGATTTTGAAACTAAAATTAAGGATATAAAAATATACAAATTTGATTCTTCACAATAATATAAAAAGAGTGTTATTCCACCATGAAATTCTAATAAGTTTACTTATGTAAAAGGATCCCTATATGATGGGAAAAATATTGAGATAATATAATTATTAGTCTATAGAGAACTCATAAAAAGATGTATTATCTATATAATAATGGATTAATTATGATAGATCTATTTTTGTTTATAATAAAGGACTAAAATAAAAACTTGTACAAATATGGATGATAAAAATATTAATAAGATAATCACTATTTATAAGATAGTAGGAATCATATATATGATGATTATTTCCCCTAAATAAGCCCATTAAACATATAAAAAACTTAAAAATATCAACACTCCAATCTGGCTAGACTGGTGTGAAAAAGATAAGATTATGAATTTTGGGTGTTTGTTGGTGTTGTAATAGGTTTGGGAATGTGGCTGCTAATTGTTGGAAAAATGTGTCAACCTATAGGATAAAAATAGGTCTCACATTAATGGGTTAAGTTTGAGTCAAATAAAATATCACTGAAGAATTGGAAAATTTATTTTCCTCAAACATGTTAAAAATCATTTTAGATCTATGTATGGCTTGTAACAAAGGTGCTCACAGGGAGGAAGCATGTTGGTGTAAATCCACCTAGTATGTATCAAATAAATCTAAAGATATAATACCATAAATTCCAAATAAATATCAATATATGAATAAAGGAATGTCTTCCTTTGGAAATAAACAAATAAATTAAATGTTGAACAAATAATTCTGAAGAATCTAGGAGGATATACATGAATTTTATCCTTGGGTAATAAATAAAGGAAATTTTTTGTTAAATTTTTCTAAGAAGTTAAAGAAGGTATAAACACTAAAAAGGATCAGTTACTTATATTATAAAATAAGGTTACATGTGATGGAAAGATGTAAAAAATATGTCGATGGATGTATTAAAGGAATAAGTATTGAGTACAATGGAAATTCATCCAAGCTAAAAGAAAAAAAGACTATTTTGTTTAATAATAATCCTATAAATCCATGTGGAATAACCAAATGGTCTAAACCCATTCTTAAAGTGTGTATGGTAATCTAGCCAACTTACTTGAAAAAATTAAAAGAAATATAATTAGTATAACAATAGGAAAAGGATAAGGAAAAGAAAATATTTTATATGATGAATCAAAATTGCACAAGTCATTTTCAAAAAATGATGACCAAAGGAAGTAAGAAGTTTTGTGTACAAGGTAAAACTAGGTTGGATACATTTAGATGTATTATTTAAAAAACACACTAGCATGGGATAAAATCATTAAAAAAATATGATTGTTACATCAATTAAAAAATGTTTCTTTAGGGATTATATTAAAAAAGGTTACCACATAAGGATATAAATAAAATGTAAAAACCTTATCCCCCTTTAGGTAATTATCTCTATAATGTATGTTAAACTGATTTAATTTCTAAGAACATTCATCACTCTTAGCCTAAAAAAGATGTTTTTGAGGTTCCTAAGAGACTTTGTGGAGCCAAGATATTATAGGATAGCAGTTCCATATAGCAAGGGAACTATTATAGTTCCACTAGATATCTTTTGGACTAGGTAGTAGCCCTGATGCACTATAGGGAGCCTAATTTAGTTGATACTTCACCATCGGCCAGTTAGTGGGCCACTGTCACATAGGTGGGATCATAGTGGCCAGTTGGTGGATCTGTCAGAGATTTTAATTGGGGGTATCCCTATAATTATATCTCCTGGACTATTTTATGTTTTATAACCCTACTATTCAATCCAAAATCATGTTTAATTAACTTTAAGGGTTCTGTAGGTATTCCTTGGTTTCTCTAACACTAGATGTTGATCCTTTCATTTTTTTCAATTTGGATATCTGGTTTTAGAAATTCATTCCCAATATTGTTTAATTCCACTTGTTTTACTTCTATTTATTCTTTTTATAGTCCTAACAAGTTGATTATAATGTTTTCTATAGGGAATTTTGGTAATTCATTTGATCTTAACACTTAACTATTAGGATTATTCTTTTCAAATTATAAGGTAGTTGGTATAAAGATTCTATCTATAGCCTTATTTCTATTTCTAGTATATGTAAGATGTGTGATTACACCAGCACGTTATGTTTATAATCGCATTAAATTATTAATCACTCATATTCCATGAATCCAATCACCTAGACCTTCTGTAGATCCCATTGGGTTCATTAGTTATTGAAACCCTAAACTTTCAACCACTCCTAAGGTGTGCATATCCTTGACCCTAGGTTAGAAATCCAAGTTATATGAACCAATTGTTTTTGAAACTGAATTTTGGAGTTGTGTTTTCGTCTTTGGATCAAACCTTGTGAACCTTTTCACCATAGGGGTTTGAAATTGTAAATATGGACATAGATTATCATGGGAATTGGTAATTGGGTATAATTGACATTTAGATTGTAAATTTGGCATGTTAGCCTGAAAATGGCATAACAATATTATAATATAAAAAATGCTCATGAAACTAGCCTATTTTCTTGCTTTGGAATGTTAGTATTGAATTTTCACTTTGTCTTGTGATTAGTCTGTGGCATTGGAATTCACCTTCGGTCTGTTGTGAACTAAATATATAATTGGACCTTTACATGGGAATTCACCTTGGGTCTAGTATGAACTAAATATGTAATTAGACCTTGTAAAAAGAATTTTATTTGGTTCTAGTGTAAATTATGTTATCATATATTAATATTTTAGATATTGGTGATATAACCATTCATGGGTATGGACAGAGTCATTTCAATGTTGTTTGAAGTAAGTATGGATGATCTAGGGCATCACACTAGAGCCTAAGGGTCAGCAAGCTTATTTTAATTGGTCTATATCTAATTTTAGTTAAATATTATATATATTTTACTGTAACATACACTATTACTCATACTAGAATATTTTAGAAACCATTGGTGGTGGCCTACTAATTTTTAATTACAGCTTGTTCGAGTTTTCATTTTGTACCCAAACAAACATCATAGATGTAGGTCTATACAAGGTAAATGGGTCCAATGATTTATTGGTTTAATTTTTTTATTGAGATCAGATATTAGAGATGATACCCAAAAAGGTATTTAGGACCATTTTTTGGAGTCTTTATTTTGGGTCATTCATTCATTTGTATTCTTATGTGACTTCAGTACGACATTCATCATGACATTGCATGGATTGAGGATGTTAGGTTGTTTTGGTAAATGCCTATTTATCTACTATAATTGGTTATATTAATTTTTTTTCTTGTTCCCTCTATGATTATCTTTCTATACTAGATAGTATAGTATAACCAATATGCTTATTAGACTCTCATTGCTATCAAAAGGATTTGGTGTACGAGAAGGTGTGCCTAAGGTCTCAAGATGACCCATTATGGTCATATAAGGGAGAACCAGTTTGGGGATGTTACAATGTGGTATCATAGGAGGTATTTTCTTTTATATTACTATTTGGGAAAGGTATAAAGGATAATAGAATGTGTTGGTTCTTGGTAATGATATCATGCATGGGAGTAGATAACCCATGTTCATGGGAAACCCCAAATTCCTAGGGATGGGATTATTATTCTTGAGGATTCTATTATTATAATTATAATATTATTTAACCTTGTGTGATTCACCTTTTTTGTGATGTTATTTATTTATTGATATTTCACTCGTTGTTTGGTATGGCAAGATTTGTGGACACATTCATCCTAGTAGGCATGTATAGAAGCATATTATCATGCATTTTTAATGATAGGGATTCATTTAATTCATATATATCTTCCTATCGAAATTGTGCATTAAACTACATCAAATTTCTGATAAAAGGAATAAAAATAATCTATAATAACATTATAATTTAGTTTTAAGCCAATATTTGAAGTGACCTTGTATGTATGATTATCTTTTTTCCATTATTTTACATTATGAGTTTGAATATACAATGCATCCTATGATCTAAAAAATTTGATGATAATTTTATAGAAATGTATCTATGTCGTAGTTAAATTGAACATCAGGAGAGTGGTAATGAGAACACATCTCATGAAGTGTAACCAGAACATCCTCTAACTTTGAGGAATCTGATGGATGATCATCTCTTTGATAGTTTCGTATGGGTCATATGACACATGGAGAGGAAGACTAATCATGTCGTCCCTTATATATTTGTGCTGATGAGATAGTTCCAATTTTAGTAACCGCAAACATTCACTAGGGAGGGAGGCCCTTAGGTAGTGGAGTTCTAGATCGAGACCATCTAGATGATCTTTAGTCACTTAGAGATAGTTGTGGAAAGGAGGGTGAATCTTGTTGCCTATATTCCATGAGGACTAGTCAAGTGCTAGTGGTACATCATAGTGAAAGATGGAAAACATGAGGATATTACTTATAATGACTTAGAGTAGAGGTTCCTAAGTTACTTATACCAAATGATGATGAGGGATGAAATGCCTTAGGAGTTCATACACATGACATAAGGGGTCATTTATGTGATGGAGTACACTAGTTGTTTTACTAACCAATAAAAATTTTCTACATCAATGGAAGGAGATGAAATAGTCAATTTGAATAAATTCCAGGATGGAATTTGGTATGAAATTAAGTTATAGGTTAACATCTTACACTTAAAAAAAATCTCTGATATAGTGAACAAGGAACTCATCACCAAAGGGAACTAGAAGGTGTCCCCATGTTTTAGGTTGATAGTTCCATTGGGATGATAAAGGATTTCCTCTTCAGGAATTAGGAATCACCAATTTAAGAAATTCAGTCAACGTAGTAGAAGGAAGAGAATTTTGGGGAGTGGACCACCATCATATTACCACACCTATGTGTAGTTGTATCGGTGTGACAAGAGTTTCTGTAAGAATTGGATGTGACCTTTTCTTTTAGTGGAATTTAGAGATTGTGGTAAGATAGTCCACTTATATAAATTTTCTAGGGGAAATTGGAAACCTAGTGGAGGTGGAGGATCATGGTAGACACCAGAGTCTTGGAGGGACTCAACTACACCTTAAATGATAGTTAGCTGGAGTTAAACTAGTTTCATGGTTTGGGGTAAGGGGTGTGGCACCCTATTGTAGGAGCAGTGATATCAACAAGAATGATTATCCCAAGGGTGTCATCTTGGATCTTATGGTAGAGAGGCAATTTAGTTAAACACAATTTAGTATACATCAACAAAATGGGTTTTGATATAGAAATCATGAATGGGTTTATGAACATTGATACATCATTAGGGTTATGCTTAATGGGGAATTCCAAAAAATCCCACCATCTAGCTAGTGGACTGGACAATAGCCCTTATGGGCTATAGGGATCCCCAGAAAGCTGGTACACCGTCACTGGATAGTCGGTGGGACACTAGTTCACTAGTGGTTCTATTTGGGATTTTAAGTAGGGTTAGCCTTATAATTCCATCTCTCGATCTATTTTAATTTTTCTAACCCTCCTATTTGACCGTAATTCATGTTTAGAAAAATTAAGGGTTCTTTAGGTCTTCCATGATTTCCCTAATTCCATCTTTAGATCCTTTGATATTTTATTTTTTTATTCTTAGATCTATTTTTGGTATGTCTTTCCAAGAATTGATGAATTCATGTTGTTTAATTTTGTTTATTCTTCATCCAAACCTAACGGGATGATTCTAGCACTATCTATATGAAATGTTGGCATTGCACATGATTCAGATGAATGATTCCTAAGATTATTCTTTTTTTTTCTAATGTAGGTGGTCTAAAGCATCTCATTACACCCTTATTTTGGTTTCTAGCATATATAACATGTATTATCACCCTAAAACATCATGTGAATGAACACATTCAATTGTTAATCACTTATGTTCCCTAAATTCCTTTACCTATAAATTTCACATATCTCATTGGGTTTTTCATTGATTGAAACTCTATATTTTTGAAAACATACAAGGAGTTTATATCCTTGACCCTAGGTTCAAAATATAGGTTATATTAATCATGTGTTATTAAAACATAATTATGGAGTCATGGGGTGGTATGTTGATCAAACCTTGTGAACTTGGTTACCCTAGGGGTTTGAAATTATAAAAAATGTCTTAACATGACACCTGAATTGGTAATTGGGTGTAATTGACATGTAAATTGGTAATCTATAATGTTAGAATGAAACTAGCATAATCATATTATAATTTTATAAATGTGAAAATCACCAGAATATTTTTTATTCTTTGGAATCTTAGTATAGAATTCCCAATTTTTCTTATGATTTGTCCATGGAATGAGAATTTTACTTGGGTATGTTGTGAAATAAATATGAATGTATCCCTCGATATAGAAATTTTCCTTGGGTATGCTGTGAATTACGATATCATATGTGGATATTATTGATACTGGTGCATGAAACATTCATGTTTGTATACATAGGCATTCCATTACTGGTTGAAGTTGGTATGGCTAACCTAGGGAATCACCCTGGAGCCTGAGGGTTAGTGGGTTTATTTTTATTGTAATACACCTAATTATAATTAATTCCTATTTATATTGTACCATTATATACACTATTACTCATACTGAACTATTTTAAATATCAATGGTGGTGGCCTACTTAGTTTTACTCACACCCTGTACAGGCCACCATTTGGTACCCGAACAGGCTTTATTGATGAAAGACTGGAAAAAAGTAAGGGGCCGTATACTTGATTTGTTGAATTTTTTTGTCTGTATCAGAGAATATATATGGGACTGAATATTGGATTCAAGACCAATTTTGGGAGTCTTTATTTTGGGTCTTTCTTTTAGTTTTTTGTTTGTACGAATTCAGTTTGAAATTCAATATGACATTTCATGGATTGAAGATATTGGGTTGTTTTATAAATTGTATGTTTATCTAGTAGAGTTTATTGTATTGATTTTTATTACCATTTTTTCACTTTGATGTAAATTATATAACAGATGGTATATTCTTCCCACTATACTTATTATACACTTAGTGTTAATTGGAAGACTCTGCATACGAGAAGGTGCACTTGAAGTCTCATGGTGACCCGTTATGATCATGTGAGGGAGAACCAGGTCAGGGAAATTAAAAAAAGAACCCATGTCATCTAAAGAGAATGTTGACTTTAATAATAAAATATCATTCATGAATAATTCTTTTAAGACACGGGAATAAAAAACAATAGTACTGTGTTTGAGAAAAAATAATCATCCATATTGCTCACACTAAGTATCCATAGGAAATCCATCTTATTCCCTAATATTTTTTTGATCTAATAATATACATTAATTATAATGAATTTAAGGTCAATAACATTCTCTAGAGGATAACTATTAATGATAAGACTACTTTCAAAACTAGACAAAAATTTGAGGAAGCTTTTGTCATGGTGAAAATATAAAAAATATAATTATAAAGAAAATTTGATGAAATAATCCTCCACTAATGAAGTGATGGTTGATAGTATCCCTTGATGTAGAGATTCTTGAGAATCATCCAGACTTATGTATTAAACAAAATAATGTAATTTCTATAAATCACTTGAAAAAAATCATTGATGGGGTATGTATGCATGTTCTATAATCCTTTCTTATGAAAGCATAAATTCTGATATTAATGGGGAGAAATTTATTTTAATCAATGATAATAAAATATAAAAATTAGAGGAGTTCTCAATGATTATTTCTAAAATATTTTATATGTACTTGATTTTTTTTAAATTTTATTGATATAAGTGTAGGTTTTTTGGTTTTAATTCAAATTAAAACTAAGTTATAAAGTTGTATCATATGGTTTTAGACTGAGTAAATTTTGGAATCCTCTAAAATAATTATCATAATTTCCATGATTTGGTATCATGTTCTGGAAATTATAGACCACATTGATGTCAAAATCCAACCCTCATGTTTTCTACACCGAGCATGGATCACATGGTCATTGAGTGGGACTATTGATGTCACATTGCTTAAATATTTAATTAACATCATCCTCTCTAAATTGACATTATATTTATAAAAATAAGGATGAGATATACATTAGGAAAATAGGAGAGAAGAATATTTGAGTTAAATCAGATATTGATATATAATTTTCCTAGAGATATTGAAAACAATTAAAATGTATGGGATTGTTGAACCCAATTGTTTTGTGTTATATTAGTTTTTAATGAGGATCAAATTCATTATGGTAAGTTTTGTGATGTCAATATGTGGATGAAATGCTACTTAGATGTTTTTGAAGTTCCCATGAATACTGATGAGAAGAATTGTGGAGTTACCAAATAGTGTATTATATTGTGTAATGGATTGTAAAGATTACTTGAGGCTTGATGATTTATCTTATGACTTGGAAGTGATGTGGGTTGATACCATTATTCATATGTAAAATAATGAGTAAGTAGTTAGAATGATGATTATAATAGTTTATGTGAAGAATCTTTTTGTAAATATTTAAATATTGGTGAATATTTGACTATACTATTTCTTGATGGATTGATATATAGATTTTCTTCTAACATGTTTTTAGAAAAGGATATTTTTATAGATTATAGATAATTCTAGATATATTATGATATAATATATGTTAATTCATTTTCATAATTTTAACTGACACGTAATGATTCTTAGTGAGCTGGTATTCATGTTAATTGATAAGTACTAGTAATGTGAAAGTGATTTACACACTATTTTATGCAATTTGAATTTTTTGAGCCAAATAATAACTTAAGGAATGGATTATTCATTGAATAATGATATATATTGAGTAACTATAATATATATTTTATGATTTGGATGATTATTATAATTAATGAAAGGATGGGATGGCATTGTATGTCATCATTGATAAGGTCATTATTAAAGAAAGTGGAATATATTCGAAGACATTTTGTCAAGACATGGAAGGAGTTTATATTTTTAAGGTTGATACACTATCTTTTTAATTTTGATACAACCACTTCTATAAGGTATGTAAAAGTTTCCATAAGGTTGAAATAATCACTGGAATAAGGATTATACAAGGAACTATAAGGTTGAAAGAAGTGTCTCATGTCCATATAAGGTTAATGAATGTTATATTAATTTTGATATGGTGGATTTATATGGTTGATAAAAGACCGTATAAATTTGGTGTGTGATTTTATATGGTAGGTATGAAGAACTCATATGGTTAAGAAAAACCATCATAACGTTTCCAGAAAATTCATAAGGTTTTCCATTGAACATCATAAGGTATAAAACCCTATGTAAACTGAGAAACTAAGAATGTGTAATTTAAATTTTAAATAAATGGAAAAATCAATTAAAATGATGATTTAACTGAGATTCAAGGATTCAAACATCATTATCATTCATAATTATTTTTATTCAATTTGAGGTTTTAGAATCAAACTAAAGTTGATATTGTGTGATGAGATGAATTCCACACCATAAGGGAAGTGACATGTCACATTGCATGCTAACATGAATATATGGGGATAATTTCGTAAATAATTCAAGTATTGATTTTTTGGAGAATTTAAATTGATAATAAGACTATGATGTTTCAAAATATTTTTGTAAAAAAGGGGAATTCGATTCTCTAGGAAGACCAAAGAATACTAATCTTTAATAAGAGAGATTTAAAGAACTTGAATGTATAAGATCATGAATATTCAATTTATGAGAATATTATTCATGAAATTCAATTAATATAAAAGTGATAAAAAGAAAAAGGAAAACTAAGAACTGATGTTGCAACAATATTGAATATTCTTAAAGATAAAAGAAAATTCATGAGATATCTGAAACACAAAAACTTCTTAAAAGAACTTAAATTATTGAATATATAGAGAGATATATCCAGCACTACATGTAGAAGAAATTACCAATGTGTTGAAGAATAATAGTATAATAAAAGAAAGAATTGATAAATAAAAGTTCTCGATATTTTATTTTACTGATAATATTTAGGCCGATGGTTTATGGTAGATATTCTACGGTCATTTTATGAAGAAATATGAAGAATCTTCAGGAGTCCCACTTGATTGATACACGTGAGGAAGAGGATCAATTCATACTATTCATAAGGGACTCGATCCAACATAGGTGATCTTACTTCAAGGAAGTACAATCCCATTATCTTGTATGAAAATATAGAAAGTTAGTGCTTTCTTTGTATCTGGTTGGTGCTAGAATAAACATTAGAAGTTTATACCCTTTCTCATACTTATTTTGATAAAAAGATGGAAGTTGTGTTTATGAGATAATAACCATGTTCCACCAGGTTTATATTCATTCATATTAGAGGTTAACTTCATTAAAAAATTATAGTGTCTTGTTTTACTCTTTCTTTTCATATTATAATAAATACATTCTAACTAAATATGATATTTTATGAGATAGATAGGAATATCCATTCATTGAATAAGTGATAAAGTTAAAAGGGATAATGGTTTTAAATTGGATAAAAATTACCAACACTAATTCCCCCCCCCCTAATATTTAGACACATCATTGTGTGATCCTAACATACATAAAACCAAGATTTTGGTTTTTATATAATGGGAAGAATATAAAATAAAATTTTATGGTCATTGGATTTTTTCAAGACACTAATAAAATTATTAAAATATGTCATGGGGTGATGAAGTAAATCATGTCATGTTGATTTAGAGATTCAATGTTAAAGTTATTGGTCAAAAAGGTTATGTGAATTTCATAATCTATTTATTTGGAGTAAAGAAACCAGGTTATTGGAATGATAAATCATTATTTAAAATTAACCATTCTTGTTTTCACAATATCTAGAAAATTTAAAAGATATAGAATAATGATATTTAAGCAATTTGATCATTATTACAACCACAATTTTCAAATATATGTGTTTACCAATGTAATTATTTCATGTTAAAGATGATGGTGTCATGGATTTGTATATAAATTCCTAAATTTTATATTTATATTTTATCCATTTTTGGAATTTATTGAGTTGTTTATAAAAAATATAATTTATATAAATAATTTTTTTATCATAAATAAATGAGTTTGACATGTGGAGAAAATATAGAATATTTAGATGAAAAAAATTTATTATATCTATTCTTTAGAATTTTCTAAAAATCAAGTTAATACCTTATATGGATAAATTTATAAAGAGTAATATGGTGTTCTGTGGGACATAAGTATCTTGTATTAAATATATAATTTTTAAAAATATGAGATGTGTAGATTCTATCACTACATTGTATTAAATTTAAAATAAAATAATTTTAAAAGGATGAACATGTTGTTTATGATGTTTTAGAGTTAAAGAGATGCATTATTATTACATTGGTGTGAGTTCAACTTTGATTAATCATTATATGTCTTCTGACCTAATTATCTCGAAAACCATTTCTTGAAATAGTGTGTAGAGAGTGAGGAAGTTTTTGTGAACTTTAGACACAATATTGAATCGGTCATAAATTTATGTAATCTTTATGATTAACATTAGTGATTTGGGTACATAATCACCTTATCATGTGTATCTCCTTGGACTACCTCATCCATATTATAGGGTGAACCAAGAAAAAATTGTATGTTCTTCTACTTTAATTTTTTATTTGTTTACTATACTTTCATAAATTATTTTATAAATTTATTGTTTTTTATAATAAGAAAATAAGATATGATAAAATTACATCTTTAAAAATAATTTATTCACACTAATTCACCCCCTAATAAGAAATTTATATAATATTTAGAAATGTTATTCCATAAAAATTATCCTATGGAATAACTACTACTAAAAGTAAAATATTTAATCAAACATCACACAATGATATGAAATAATGTAACTATTTTTACCCTATAGTTTTTCTAATGTAAACCATTCCATGAGAATAAATATATACAACAGTCATTACTTGAATATAATTATATGATACATTCTCTTTAACTATGAAATCACCTTGAAATCAGTAATGTTTCTATTTGAAATAGTTAATAGATAATTAGTTTATGTGTATAAGACACTACAAAAAATTATATTGAGGTACCACATAAGTATTCACTAATATGGGGGTGAATCAGTGAATATAACCCTTTTATAGTTCTTCACTAATCAACCTTCATCACCTATTGAGATGAAAACATACATGATATCAACTAACATTCTTCATAAATATTAATCATTATAATGATAATCAATTCAATTCAGTGATTTTATTTACACATCCATACAACCAATTATTACACAAAAATTTATAATGTTTACCATTCAAAATGAATGGATACATCATTAGCATGGTATGGTTTCATCCATTATCATACAATCCATGAGAATCACCAAATATATTATAATGATTAGGGTGTGTCCTTAAACTCATGTGTGTGTATATTTCTCTCAAAAAGTATGATTTTATTCTACACACAATAACATAATCTTCCACAGTATAGAAATAATGATCTTTTATCACAAACATGAATATTAAATGGGGGATCTAAAGTATAGATAAATTTTTAATCATCAGACAACAAGATTAAACTCAAAAACACACTATAAAACCAAATAATCTCATATTCATCAAAGCAATCCTTTAATATTCACTATATAAGAATTATTTTTACAATAATATATGATATTGGATAGATATAATTATTTTAATCTTTATTTTGGGTGTCTCTAACTCTTCTCTTATCTCTTTCAATCACACCAAGCTTCTTTTCAACACAATAGTAACACAATTCACTCTTTTATTGAATATTGAATTTAAAATTCAAAATTAAATAACCAAATTAAACATCCAATTACAATTGATTCGATTGAGCCACCATATCAAGACATTCCCTGTTAGAAACTCTTTATATGATATAAGAACATAAATGATTGATTTGAGGTAACCCATGTGACAAGTACAAGGATACATCCTCAAAATCTATTGAATATAGATTTTTTATTAAATAATGGTGTGATGAAGTGTGAAAAAAATATGTTTTTGTCCCAAATTGTGTTCTTATTTGAAATTATTTTTGAGGACATGAATAATATTGTGAAATCATAGAATTTTCATTACTCATTTTATTATTTAGTCACAACCATGATTATCAATTAAATATGGGTTGAAGAACCAAGGAAACCAAATTGTACAACAACAACTATGATGGATACAACATAGATTGGTGAGTTCATCGTTTGTCTCTATTAACCAAGAACCATTATTAGTCACTATTTTCCAATGTTATGGAAATGATATATGATATTTTTATCCTTTAGTCTATCAGTGTTTTAGGTCATCCAAAATAGGTTTTATCTATCCTTCACTTAAAATAACATCAAACACCGCATTTAATCTCAAATATTCTTCCAAGAACCACTAACCTTCCAAATAATCTTCACCTCATTTTAAATAATTGAATTTACTCAAGTTTGAATGTCATTTGTGTATTGAAAAAAAATACAATTAAAATATCATCAATCAAATCCACTTCATATTCATCAATAAATAATCTTACCTTATAAAAATATCCATATTTGTTAAAAATTTATATACATAATATTAAAAGGTCCATCTAAATTCATAGATGGTTTCATTTACATATTTTTCATCAAATGTTCAAGTACACTCATTAAATGTTATCTATACATAATTTTTTCCAATCAAACTTCTAAAAACATAAATCTTAAAACTCTTGATTATGTAAAACTCTAACATGAAACTACCCTATAGATACCCCACCCAGGACTGATAATGTGATTGGGTAATTTCATTTTTATACATCCCTCTAATAGAATTGGTTTTAGAAACTAGAATTAAGGGTATAACATCACAAATGAGGTAAATTACTCTTAAATGATTCAAAATCCAAAATATGATAACTAAACACAAACATTTTAATGAATAAATACTTAATCAACCAATAATAACATCAATATAAAAGCTTTATATGTAAAACATCATATATATATTGAAATTTAACATCAAGGTGGTAGATTAATCTCAAAACCCAATGTAAAATACTAAGTATCATGATGGAAGAAAATAAATTTTCCAAACATTCGTATAACTATGTACAGGTCTGTATATCCATCCTTCCCTATTATATATGCCTACACCTATGAAATAAATGCTCAAAGACTCTATTGAAATGATCTTTTAAATTTTCAATACATGATAATAGAGGTGCATAATTTATGAAAGTATGACTGAATATTTTCACTCAATAGGAGTATCCACAAAGGGAACTCAATGTGGCCAATGTGAATAAGTCATGATGAAGTAATTGAGATAGTGAAATGGAACTAAATTATAATAATTAAGTCTAAACCAAAGAAAAGTTAAACAATACCTAGATATACCACATATTTTACCAAAAAAACATATTCACTATAAACACATGAAACATAGGTAAAATTTTATACACACATATAAAAATAATGTCCCATAAAACCCAACTTCCACTGATCAATAGGTCAAAATCCATGGAATAATATCCCCTACCACTCAAATTCAAAACCACATACTAAGAGAGGAAATGATTCCTTATCACCTAATCATCTAATAACCTACTCAATTTTTAAATATTAGCTAACACATAACCTCAAATAATAGGTTGTGGTTATGTAGATATGTGGTGCAACTACTATCACTAAAATAATAAGTTATATAATAGATATATCATAATCCAACTATAAACTCATCCATAATCTAGTCTCTCACCTCATGTAATTAATCATCATGTCTTATGGTATTCCCATGATAAGAAATCTCAATCCCTGAAACATTTATAAGAGAAATATAAATGTAAAATTTAATAATACTCCCATGAAAGTCACTATATATACCCACCCCTTAAAAATAAGTGATAAATAGTAAATATGTTGATAAAAAATAGTCTCAAGAGATTAATATGTCAATGATTCCAAGGAATATCTAAAAATATACCAAACAATCTGTATCAAACTAGCCTCTAACTATGGATGAATATCAAATGATATTTTCTAGGGATAAAACACAACAATCATATATTTTCAAATCATGGATAGCATATAATCCTTCAAAATTATAAAATTAATGTTTCACATAAAGCAAGATATAGGAATACCACAATACACCTAGTATCTATATGAGAAATGGACATCATCATCATCATTGCCAGAACAAAATTGTATCTAATCACTGAATAAGAAAGTTACATCATCTAATTCTAATATAATGAATAGGATACAATAATAATCATTGAATAAAAACTTGTATATGACATCATATAGACAAATTAAAAATTGTTTTTAAAAAATTTTGAAAAAAGAACGTCATATTCCCAAAAACAACCATTCATAACACTGATAAATCTTCATAATAAATGAGAATGGTGGGTAGTATAAAATTCACAGTTACCAAAGAAATAACCCTTAATAGATGAACATTATGTTCCCATTAAACTATTCAATGCCTAGTAGAGGTCCATTTGGTGACCAGTGGCCTATCAATTTCCATATAGAAGCCTAAAGGCTGATCACTAGCCTACCAAGTTCCTATTAAAGGTCAACTAAGAACCCATTGGAACTCAGATAAATAATTTGAAAATCTCAAAAACATTATTTCACTCGATACTATAAAAAATTTTCCTTTAAATCATGAAAAAATTCTTGGAAACATTTGATGAGAGTTTTTAGAACAATTTATCATTAGTAATAAAAGGAAAAATAATTAATTAAATGATTATATTCTAAAAAATCAATGTACACTGATGAAAAGTAAATGAATATTATGGATTAAATATTAAATTGATCTTTAATAAATTAAAATAAAACTATACTCAAAATTACATAGTTTAGATATATATTTATAAATAATTTTTGGAATATTTATTGAGTTTTATCCGATCTAACAGTGTATTTCATGAATAGATTCAATAAAATATTATTTTTTCTAATTTTACTAAATAAATATAAATTTTTCCTTTTTAAAAAAATTAAAAAAAAATTAATGACTCAATGTATTACAACACAAGAATATCAATAATTTTATAATCATAATGATGAATGTGATACTAAAGGTCACCTGCCTCATAAGAGCCTTTCTCAAATCTCAATGGATGTTAAAATTAATGATGAACTTCAAAGAGATCTTGGGGTTTTTTTTATAATGATTGCTGGAAGAATGAAAAGAATTAGTGTCCAAATGAGATATTTAAAATAAAATTTATCTCATATTCTAAACTTTCTTTAGTTTTTTTAGATTCTACTATCATAAAATGACATTAAAATAATACATTATTGTAAAAATTAGAGATCAATGTGTTACTTTTTCAAATCTTAATTTTTTATGTTCAAAATGACCATTTTCCCCTTAAGTTCCAAATTAAAAAAATGTCTTTGAAATATTATAATATCTAAAATAAATGAAATGTCTAGTATTTATACATTACTTCACCATTCACTTCAAAACATAACTCCAGATCATATATTACCCTAAAATTATAACCAATGCATAAAATAATATGAAAATTCAGTTACAAGTCATAAGAATTACAATTTGATAATTTATTTTATAACTAAAGACAAATTATCATCAAATAGAATTAATAGTAATATGACTTTTCAAGTAGATTTGTAGATCGTTTTTAGCATCCTATATATTACATTGGATAAAGGGGATGAACGTTTATTATTTAATACAAAGATGTTATTTCCATAAGGATAATTTAGTGGAAGGAATGATGATCAAATAATTTTTTATAAATATTTCAATCCATTATAAAAAAATTGAGTGAACATTAGTAGATAAATTTGATACTAATTTTTTGGGAAGTTAACCTAGATTCTATTTATTCAAAAAAAGTGTTTGATTCATATAATATGTATTTTTATTTAGATAATTTCTAATAAAGTGTAGTCACTCTTCATTAGAAAAAAAATATTTAATATTTCCATTTAAGAAAATAAGGGCCATTATATCTTTCCCCTTTTTTCTATAATACACACTCACAAACATAAAGCATAATCAAACTATACAAAACAATTAATTTTATTAAATTTAAATATTATCAAAATTACAATTTTTATATAATTTATGTGAAATTATATTAATGAAAGTTTTATCACACATAAATAATAAGATTATTTTTAATTAAAAAATATTTTTTAATATAAATAATTGAAGTAACAAATATTTTTATTTATTATAATTTATTAACTAAATTTTATGAATTATAAAATTAAATTAAATGATTTTTGAATTCACTACCAAAACTTAACATTTATAAACATTTTTCTATAATAAATTATATTTATAGATGATATATTATTTTATTTAAAAAATATATTTACTACTCCCTAAAATTTTTAATTAATTAGGTTTTATTTTTAATGTTGTATAATAAAAATTTATAATTTTATTCATTTAATTACTTCCGAGTAAAACAATGAAAAGACATGACCTTATTGAGACCTCATTTGGGATGACGACAGGGTCAAATGTGTTACCCAAAATATACCTCTAGTAATTTATGTTCTAGTTAGTTATATTGAGAGGGAATAAATGTATAATAAGAGTCATTAACCCATGGGACCTATAACAAAATATCACAAATACACCCCTGAAAGTAAAATATTCAATCGAAATACGCATATTAAAATAGGAAATATATATGTATGATATTCCATTTATATAGAAAAAAATTCATATCTAAAACCAATAGGTAATATGTCTATATTGAAATATCCCAAAAAACACATAACAATGATTTATACTCTCGATAAACAAACTCCTCAAAGGACCACCCATGCTTCAACCTTGGTAACCATATCTTCCAATGCCACTTCCTCCTTTTTCACTTGAAAATTGAAAGTTATTTTTATATCAAAACGTATACCATCACATTATTTTCCATGAAGGTGTGACTACAAAAACATTAAAAGATTCCCCTAGTACTACGTAATTTCAAATCTAAATAAAAAGTGTATAAAATCATAATACATAGTCCTGAACTAACCACACATCACCCACTATGGTCATATAAGTCAGGAAGTAATATATAAATTCCCAGAAAGAAACAACATACAATATCACCTAAATATCTTTCTCAAATAACCATACATGAATATATTCTCACACAAAATTAAAGACCCAAATATCATTCCTTTAATAATCAGATGACATTTTTTAATAATCAATAGATCATATACTGATAAACATAATATTCAATAGGGTAATGTCATTGAACCCAAAATAAAGGATTATGAACCTCCTTATAGATAATTAGGGGGAGTAATTCCCAAAATTAATGAGTCAATCGTCAGAATGTCGTACACTACTAATAAAAATCCTTTAGTAAGGATATTGAACACTTTGATAATCAAGTCTCTATTGATGGTCATGGAATATGGAACCCCTGATATCAAGTCCTCAATATTAAGAACTTGAGGTGGTGATCAATGATAACATAATTGTTAAAATAATAAGAAACCATAAAGTGGGTTCCATAGTAACCCACTTATAATCACCATTGATTAAAGGAGAAATAAATACACCATGCCATATCCAAAAATTAATCATTGGTCAAAAGGATGATTCAATAGCTACACCTCATCCACCAGTCTTGCTCCTTGTCTCATCGACAAGGGCAGTATGAGAAGGTAAACCCACATAGATCCTAACCAATCTCTATAGAAACTACCCACCTATAGTAAATAATGAGAAAATTATGTTTTCAGTTAATCATATCACATTATATCATTGATCTCAAATCATCTCATATGTATAGCTCATGGGAACCATGGGGAGATAATTATAAATTATCATTTCTAAAATCCATCACCATACAATACTCATATATATCCACATTTAAAATGTTATTTTATCTAAAAAACAACATAATGAGATCTTGTTATACCATAAATGGATATTATTTTATTCTATACAAGAAAAAAAGGCAATGGTATTCTCAAACTTTTCATTCCTTGATCTATAATTGATTTGTTATATAAATGCTCAAATTACCTAAAATATAACTGAAATGGTATAAAATGGCTTAAAAAATATCATCATCATTACATGAGAATAAAAATAAGTGAAATATATTATTCTTGAATCTTAAAAAGGATCCTAGAAAATTAAAGACGGTATTTTAAAAAATTTAATGGAATAAAAATTAATTTCAACGGTATAAAGAGCCATGTGGTAGGTTAAAACCCATACTAGTTTCATCCTAGAAATTTGGAGAGCACCCCACTTATCTCTTACACTCACAAATCCAACCATATACAGGCCAAAAATTGTGGCCACATATATCATGCATATACCATACATGTACTGATTAGCACTCACATCACAATACCTTTTTGACAAACAACACACCACATGTCTCACACAACATTGAAACATATCTCACACACCACACCCAATTTTCTTGTACAACATTAAGTCTTATCTCATTCACCACTCAACTCTACATTTTTCATGTAGTTACCACTTATTATTCTTGGTATGCATTGTCATGACATACCAGATATACAAATTGATAAAATATACTAACAATTTTATAAGTAGTGAGAATATTATAACCATAATGAGAATATGTGTAGACAACATTAATATTCTCATTAAATAATTTTCAGGTAAATTATTTTTTCATGTGATTAAAAACTAAAAAATATAAAAAAAAATAAACTAAATTAATTTACCATTACTAACAAAGAAGTAAAAAATAAAGCATGGAGATATGGATATTTTAAAGTTGTGACCCTTGTTCAAGTTCATTCAATGAAAATTATTTTGTTCTTTCATATGAATATTTATTTATCTAATTAGCACTAATTCCAAATTTTATCATAATACCATCAAGTCTTGTTCTTTTATGTTAGACAGTACTCTATTATTTCTCATAAACTATCCATCATTTTATTCTATGATTCAATGAATACGTTATGTGATACTTTAGCATTGAATCACTTCATGAAATACAAATACTCATTTATCATAAATTTGATGTATCCATCTATGTTGGGTTTAATCACATAGGATTACTTATTAAGTATCACCTATGTAAGTGTGTAGAGACCTAACAGAAAATATTAAATTTTCCATCAATATATTTATTTACTCTAAATTAACTCACATGAAATTTATGATTCTCTCATGAATGGAATTATGATATAAATAAATTGATTCAATGATATTATTTTTTTAGTGATTACTTATTAGGTATCACATGAATGGGAACCAAATCATTTACACAATTACCATATTAAATAATTCAAACATAGATATAATTTAATAAAAAAATATAATTAACATGAATTAAATGGAAATAAAATATGTAATTCAAATAAATACATGTAATTACTTTCATGTTAAATACAATATTAACACCGTGAAAATAATTCAAGAATCATATAAACATGATATTAATAACAATAAATCGGAGTATCTATATTCATGTCGATTCAAGGATCACTGCTACCCATCGCTGATGATCACCACATGGAAAAAATAAATTGGAAAATAATTAAAAGACCTAAATTAACTATTTTTATACACACAAATAGTCATATTAATCCCATGAACACTCACCACATAGGTACGTATTTATTGGTTTCACCTTGAGTGAGTAAAGTCCGGTGAAATCCACTCATAGGCTAAGTGGATGGATTTTCAGCATTAGGGTTTAGTGGATAAAAAAAATTCTTGTATCCAAAGAGTGGATGAAGGGAGGTGGCATGAGTAGGTATGCATGTAGGGAGGACAGTGTGGATGAAGAGTGAAGGCTAGCTAGTTTCCAGGTTCCTCTTAATGGTGTAGTGTGAACTGAGAGGATGAGATGTTATGTCTTTCAATTAGGGATTCACCCATTCATCGAGAAATTAGGTTGATGGGGGATTTAATGAAGATTAATAATAATTGAGGATGTAGGAAAAATCATCAATGTGTCATGCAGATTTGAAAAAAAAAATTAAAGTAGGATTTCAAAATTTTTATAACATATTTATCCATTTGTTAACTAATAATATATATAATAAAGATATAAGATAATAAAAAATTATAATAATTAGTATTTTTATTAATATAGTTAAATATATAGAATCACATACACACACACAATATATATATATATATTTATATATTATTATAATTACATATACTAATATTTCAAGTTAAATAAAATTAAGTTAATTATATAATTATACACATATTAATAATGATAATCCTAAAAAATAATTATTAGGTACTATAATAAAAATAGTGATACATATAGTTATAAACAATTAAAATTACATATAAATATATATAATTAGATATACTATGAAATTTATATATAATTATAGATAAAATAATAATAATATATTAATACTAACAAATAATTTTATTAGAATTAATAATAACAATAATTAATCATTATCGTAATATTATTAATAATAATACAAAAAATTAATTAAAATATATAAAAAATAAATGAATATAATATTTATAAAATTAATATTTAATAATACTAATTATAAAAACTAATAATAATATATAATTAACTAAAAAACTAAACTTGTAAAAAACAATAAAATTAATAAAAAACACAAAAATGGTTAAACTTATTAATTTAAAAATAAGTTAAAAATTTATAAAAATGTTCTAAAAACCCATCTAGATCACATCCCCCACAATAAACATTTTCCGCTCCTAGTAAAAACAATTATAAATAACACAAAAATGCATCTTTAGTCAAACTAGAATGACACAATCAAATGTTCAAATGTATCCAATCATTTTACCCATAAAATACCATAATTTAATTAATATTCCAATTTTTTAAAATAATTTCCCCTCCACTTGAATTATTTACAAAATAATGTGACCTACCTATCCCTCACTTTCATCACTCAAGATGATTTTAAACAATGTTATTATCAAGATTCTCACACATGAATTCTTACCATGTGATTGAAATTCATTTCACATATATACTAGAGGAAATAAAAATAATTCAAAAATCTTAAGGACTTAACATTAGGTTAAAAAGTTCTCTAAGGTTTTGGGACATTGGGTCATAAAAAATTGTAATTTTTGGGTAGAAAAATGAGTATTGAAACTTTAAATATATGTAATATAAACATTAATCCAAATCTCTCCCTCAAAAGATAACTCCCACACACTTAAAACATTTCTTATCTTCAAGAAAATGTCAATCCACTATCTCTCTCCAAAAATTGACACCTTTATACTCTATTTCTCAATTTTTTATGCTTCTTATTCATCTTTTTTATAAAAAAAATTCAGGGACACAACTCATTAAAATATAATGGACAGATAAACAGGGGAGTATCATCTCCAAAACCTTTTTGAAATAAATATATAACAGTATATAATATAAAATTACATAATTATCTCATTCTATGAGAATATAAATGATAGTGGGTTATATAAAAACTCTCTATATTCTAGAGTAATGGTTCTTCACTTTAATATGCATCCCGATAGGTGAGGGTTATATTGTTATAACCATAAATGTAATCATTGGTTGAAAAAGAATTATATTACCATATCAAAATATACACGAATATAATGGAGATACTTTGAAAATTAACAAATATAACATGATGATGTAATATCAATCTATATGAATCTAAGGACTCATTTTCCCTTTAATTAACTTATATATGAGTAACTTTCGCCCAAAAACTATATTGAAAATCATCATAAAAATATTCAATAAATTAATAGGGAAGGTTAAATACTATAGTATCATCCTAAAAATACTTATTTATCACTTCTAAGGACTACAGGATGGAGAAAATGTAAGGGTGCATCAGTGGGTCAATGGGGATAAATAAAAACATAAAATGTCTCACTCATTTCAGTAAAAATTTCAAAATTATGATTACATTGATGAAAAAAATAAAATATTATAGAAGAAATAATATGTTTGAGATTAATTCAAGAAAAAAGAGACATTTAAATTTCTCAAAAACTGGTCTGGATTCCTCATGGGTATAGTATATTTAATATCCCAGCCCTTTTATGAGGTATGTTTCAATTTTAATTTTGGTTAAACATCTTTTAAATGTCGTGTGGAATGATTCCCAGGAGTAGGAAAGGTATTAAGATCATATTTAGGGTTTGGGACTTGAAAAAGATATAAAAATGAGTTTATATTTCATGACACATGATTAGCGCATGGTTAGTGATAATCATGCCCCATGATCATGTGACACTTTGAAGGGGGAAGCACGGTTGAAAAAACTATCATGGTGGCCTAGAAACCATGTGGGTTAGGACGAGATCCATTTTCATGGCTTTCACTTGGTTTTCCAAACCACGTGGTGGCCCATACAATGGTAATACTTGATTTTATCATTAACATAGGAGCTCTCACAGCTAGTGGATGGTTTGAAAAATTGTACATCCAAACTATGTGCCTCATTAAAAAATAAAATTTTATGATTTTTTTCTCTCAATCTTATATATAAATCCCCCGAATTTTCCCATCATTTCACTCCCACCATCATAAGGTTCAAACTAAACTCCCCCTTCTCTCCCAATGGTGGATCAACATCGATTATAGGGTGTTTGAGGTGTTGTTTCTTGTAATTAAAAACCCCAGGTAAGTCCATGAGTCCATTTCCTTCTATTTTCTAGATGAATCACATCTTGGTTTATCCTCTTCATTTAAGTCTCTTGAGCCCTATTTATAGGGAGTTATTTTCTTTTGCGGTTGCATCCATTTTATCTCGAATCAAAGGCCAGTGTTAGATGAGTGGTCATATGTATGAAAATGATGGGTGGTCTAACTATTATTTCCTAGAGTCTTGTTATTTTTCATGTGTATTCCTTATGTACAATGGATTCCATTATTCATGCATTTTATTACGGGTTAATAAAAAATAAATTGGGCTTCCAATGTATTTTTTAGAACCTTATGGATCCCATCGATTCAGATCATGATTATAAGACTGAGTCAATGGCCACCCATTGGGTGTGTCAATCCCTTGAAGATTGTAAAATGGTAAAAAATGATGGAATAGAGGATTTGTGAAATTAAACTAGTTTTAATTATTTTTTATCATGTTCACATGGGATTAGGGGTTGTTTAGCCTAACTTGGGGATTAAATGGTTTATGAATTGATAGAGAAAAAATGGTAAATTGTTAAAGGGGAATGGTTAAATTATTAAATGGTTGAAGAAAATTTAATAATTAAGCTATATGAATAAATGGTAAAATGGTTCTAATTTGAAATGGGGTAAAATTTTTTGACTATGTTAAACCATAGTGAACAATTATTATTTGAATATAACACCTTTGTTATTTAAATGTGTTAAAATTTCAATGATGATGAACCTTGAAAATGTGAATAATGGTTTATGGGTGTTGGAATGAGTCTCCTCATCCTCAAGATGGCCCTGACTGATGCTTTATGAACCACTGATGTAATGTATGTCTTGGTTTCTAAACTGATTCTCTAGGAACTAATAGTTTGGCATAATGTAGGTACTTGAACTAATTGTCCTAGAAATATTTAATTTAATTGATTAATGAATACCCCTTTATTAATTTAAGTGTTTAACCCCTTATGTAATATTGTTCAGATAACCTGAATGAGCTAAAGTAGGTTTTATTATCTTAGGTTTCACTTAGAACCTGAGGGCCAATGAGGTTAATTGAATAGTGTTTATTTCTAGAACCAATTTTACTTTTATTTCCTTGTCTATTATTCATTCTACACCTACATACATTTTTTTAGACTGGATAATTCTTTAGACACCATAAGTTGTGGCTTACTAAGTTTTACTCACACCCTGCCTGGGTAGTCGTTGGTACCTGATCAGATTTCATGGTTGTGGGTCTTGAGAAGTGTAAAGGTCTTGTGATAGATAGTTGAGTTGGGGATTTGGATTTATAATTTATGATGAAGTTGGGAATTATTTTGGGAACCATTTGTGTTATTATTATCATGACTTTTTTTTCTTAATACATGATAATATAATTATATGGCATGGTTACTATATTTGTTTGTGGGAATTTATCCAGTTTTGGGATTTTTTCATGTGATGTTTGGAAATTATTGGGTAATTTATCACATTATCTAATATGATTTCCATGGTTTTATTACTCTGATAAAGTGGTTATTGTCTTCCCACATTTTTCATTAAACCCTCGTTTCTAGTCAGTAGCCTCTAGCATATGGGGTGGCGTGCTTAAGGTCATGTGGCGAAATGGTTCAGCTACTAGTTCAATTGTATCAGTCTAGAATGTTACAAATTGGTATAAAATCCATTCTTTTCTATTTCCTTACTATTTTTTAGAGGTACACAAGAGACTAGTATTTATTGGGCCTTGTTAATGAGCTTGATCATGGGATTAGATAACCCATATGTGGGGGGAAACCCAAGTTCCTAATGTGGGATTTTGGTTTTTGATGTTCTCTTGTTAGAGTTGAATTGTTATTTCAACTTGGGTGATACATTTTTGTTTGATGTTAATATTTTTTGAGATTTTTCTCATGGTCTATTATGGCATGAAATTTTTTCCAACATGCATCATTTTAAGTACTCTGGGATTTATATGAAATTCATCGTATTAACCACACATGGAAACCCATATTATTTTTAGATTATTGGTAATGAAATTTTATTTCTTTTTTTAAATTTTAAATAAATAATTCCTAATAAATATGTTTAAAATATTTTAAATTTAAATATTTTAATAGAAATAGTTAAAATGTTGTCAAATGAAAAACTCATAATTTAGAAGATTATTATACCCTCAGTTAGCTGATTTCTCCATATAGGGATGATTGTGTGTAATTAAGATATTTTAGTTATTTCTATTGGGAGAGTGTATATGGAGTAGCTTGATTTGTCTTGTTGTGACCCATATTTTGTGTAACTATGAAAATTGTTTTTTATATGTACAGAAATGTGTGTTTGGAATTATTCAGGTATGACTCCATGGAATTTTTTTTGATAGGGGGATTGAATGAAATTTTTTAGAATGTGCCTATGATAGTGGAGATATACCCCCCTTTGGTTATGATTGATAGGGAGGAAGATAAGTTCTATGATAATTTCAATCATTTAATGCAGTTTATATAGAGAGATATCATTTGGGATATGTTGAGTATGTTTGACCTAAATAGGAAGTTACAGATGCACTATCCTTCAATGTTCACTAGAGGGTGGACTTGAGGCATTTGAGTTGTAGATTGAATCTATCTAGATGATTTTGGATCACATAGACACTCCTCCATATAGGAGGGTTAAGTTATCATCTTATATGTTGTGAGGATCATTGAAGAACTGGTTGGATATTCAAGTCTAGGGTTAGTAGACTTATGTAATGGCTTAGAAATAATTCTAAGAGAAGTTCTTGGAGAATTTCTAACTATAAACTATATAAAAGGATAAATATTCTTAGTTTATGCAATTAACCTAGGGAAATATTCCAATTCTAGATTATGTTGGCCTTTTCATTGACCAATGATATTTTCTCCTGATAATGATAAGAGATGAGACAACTTGAGTGAAAAAAAATAGGATGGTCTTAGATGTGAGATAGAGTCGATGGTGAGTATAATATATTTAAATAAGTTTGTTCATATGGTAAATCAAGATCTCATTTCTAAGGGGAACCTAAATTAAGCTTCTATTGGTGGAAATTTATTATCATTTGGGTGAACTAGCAGTGTTTCCTAAGATAGTTGGAAGAATTTTTATGTGAACTTTCACTAATTTGGTGGTGTGAAAAGTAGCCAGGGGAGAGGATTGACCTCCCATGATAGTGATCAAGAGTTCTACTATCGGTGCAGTAGACTCAATCACATGTGTAGTCGGTATCTTTAACCTCCAGTGGAGTGCTGAGATTATTTCTAGATGGGGAACATATTGAGGTTCTATAAGAACCCTCAACATATGGGAAGTGATAGAGGACCTAGGATAATATAGAGAACCTATAAGGGATCTTCTACCCAGTATCATTCTATTATTTGTAGTTCTACTGTTCATATTAGTTTGGGTGGGAAAAGTACTCCATTATAGGAACATCCATATCAGTAGAGAATTTCAATTCATATGAATCAGATAGGATCTCAATGTTGAGGGACATATCATCTCCATACAGTTTATGACACACCCATAGATAGTTAGGATGGGTCATTGATTGTACAATGTATGATTTTTATGGATTATAAACTTTTTAGTTATTTATTTGATACAATAGCTTCAGATTCTTATTTATATATATATATATGTGTGTGTGTGTGTGTGTGTTTGGTTTTTGAATGGTTTAGTTCTCATAGTAGAGTTCTTTTTTTGGATTATGATGATTAAAACACCTTTTAGGGTGAGATTAGAGGAAATCTATCTTTTTAATGGGTGTTCCCTTAAGTTTGATGAGATTCATTTTATTTTTTATTTTATCATTATTGAGATGTCATATTTTAACTTGATACTAGTTATAGACAAGTTGTTTTTATATCAATATCAAATTGATTTTTATCATAGGAGAGTGAATTTAATGTCTTATGAGGGTGACATCTATTTTAATTATAGGAAATAGGATATCTAAGAAGGTCATGTAGGGCTAGTTCTTTAGTAACTAGGTGAAATCATAGCCTAGGTTGTGATTATTATGATAGATGAATGGATAGGGAATCATGATGTATTCCCTCTTGTAGTGGATCAGTTTAAAGGTCTGTTTACATAGGAGTTTTAGGGCATTCACAAGATATAGAAATTGATTTTACTATTGATCTAGTGCCAATATATGTGCAAGTTTCCATTCCACTTTATCAAATGGCACCAATAGAGCATAAAAAGCTAAAAACCTAGTTTCAGGAATTGGATTCTAAAGGGTTCATTTAGCCATGTTTTATCTATGGGTATCTTTGGTTCTATTTTCCAATAAGTCTAATGGAACATTTCATTTATGTATTAATTTATAGAAACTAAACCATATAATTATTAATAATTCATACCCACTTCCATGTATTTATGATCTTTTTTACCAGATGAGGGGTTCCTATGTATTCTCCAAGAATTATTTAAGATTAGGGTATCCTCAGCTGAGGGTGAGTCAATAAAATATATCATAGACTACCATAAATAGAAAGTATAACCTGTATGAGTTATTTTTGATTCCATTTGGGATGATGAATGCTCTTTTCATGTTTAAGGCCTTGATTAACTGAATATTTCACCCATGCTTGGATAACTTCATGGTTGTATTTTATAACGAAATCATAGTGTACTCCTATACTCTAGTATATCATTCCAAACATCTTGACATAATATTGAGTACACTAAGAGATCATAGTATATATGCCAAGATATCTATGTTTTATTTCTATATTGACTAGGTTCATTTCTTAGGCCACATAATCTCAGAAAAGATGTCTCAATGGACCTTGAGAAGGTCTATATGGTTGTTTTAGGGGAGAAACCGAGGAATGCTTTTGATATCTGAAGATTTTTGGGTTTGGTGGGTTACTATCAAATGTTCCTCAAATAAATTTCTCAGTTTGAAGCACCACTCTTAGGCCTGAGCAAGAAGGTTATAAAGTATGAGTTGTAATATCTCCAACCCAGTACTTCCTCATGTGACTGACATGGGTGGTTATGTGACCTCAGGCATGGATTCCCATATTCCAGTGGATTCTGACTAGCAATGAGGGTGTAAGGAATATAGTTGGTAGACTATACCCTCTATTATATAATAGTAATAATAGTGGAAAAACAATAATAAAAAATGGTTGAATAAAGGAAAAATTAAAAAAATCCAAATAATAATATAATCAATTGATGAAAGGATGAATTTAAATAAATGATGTACTAAACTTCATACAAAAAAAATGATAAACATACTCTATAAAAGACTAAAATACCATATATTTAACCCCATGTTGGTATCATCTCTAAGTTCAAACCCATCCAGTAATCAATCAATCAACATAGGGCCTCATTCCCTTGTATTTAACTACATCAATGAAATCTACTTGAGTACCAAATAGTGGCTCGAATAGGGTGAGAATACCACTCAGTATTCTATCACTAATAATGTCTAAAAAATCTCATTTGAGTAAGTAGTTCGTGTAATAAATAGATAAAAAGGGGTATTAATTTAATAAATTAATACTGTATAATAAATAAACCCACTGAACATTGAGTTCCAAGTTGACACCCATGGATAGTCAAACCTATTCCAATATGATGATGGATATCTCTAAGCATGTCAAAAAACCATTCCTACCATAGTCATAACCCTATCTAGGTTTAACCCACAAGTCATCATAGGAGAACTAGGAAGATACCTATAAACATTACATCATGTTCGAGCACAATCCCTTTGTATATTAATTTATATTTAATGGGACTTTAGCCCTTTATATAAGCATTTCAACATAACCTAGCACAATCCCTTTATATAAAAATACCAGCATAACTAGATAGAATCCCTTTAAATAACCATTTCATCATAACCAAGTAAAATCCTATTATATAATAATTTCATCATAATTGGGATCAATAAATTCATATAATCATTGAAATATATCAAACATGTTAACACATGCCACATTATTTTACCATTTCATTATAAGTTTTCACCATCTTATTCCATTGATACAAACATCAATTATCATAAAAATTATTATAATCCCTTTTCAAGTAATGTGATACATATTTAAGATAATTATTCATTTAACATGTGATGACAAAACTCAATTCACGTGTCAAATTACTTACATAGTTTATCCAAGTTCACATTTTCAAATATGAAAATTTTCAATTTTTCCATAAGGGTTGGATCACCTCTTGGGTGGTCATAGGTACAGTCTCAATGCTAATTTACCCAATAGAATCCATGGGAAATATAATCATATGGATTCACATCAAAGTAGTGGAATATCTATTTAGGTAGGTCATGTTCATGATGTTTCAACATGATTTAAATTATTTCATAAACTATAATAATTAAAACAGACATTGGGGAAATGCTTTAGACCACTCACCTCAAAAGTGAATAATAAGTGAAAAAACTATCAATTCCCAAGGAAGAATTTGGATTGTTATCCTTTCAAACTCTAGACCTGGAACATAAATATATTATGGATCCTTCTTCTATTTTGAAGAATATGTATAGAGGTTACCATCATATCGATTGGATCTCCATGGATTAATCCTTAAAAGGTGGGGGTTGAATCAAATAAAAAGGGGCTTCAATGGCCTTTGAAAATCACTCTAAGGAACCTAAGGATTAAGTGGAAGAGATAGAAGGTAAATAATGTTTTGAATGGGTTTGAGATATTTATAGACAGTCAGTGAAATAGAAGACCATGACACAACCTCCGAGACCACACTGTAGAATATGCTGACACATGTAGAACTATAGTGTAGCACAAGGGAGCATGCCATAGTATGCCTAGTCAAACTATGTCTGAAGATCATGGATAGGACCACATCGCATATCCTATAAGCTCAGGTGAAGAACTATGACACAACATAAACCACCATACCATAGAGCTCATAACCCAAGATGTAGACTACATAACAAACTAGATCTATACAGTAGTGGTACCAAATTTGTAAGAACCGATTAAATATCACCCTCATGTCATTACACCATAGTCATCCTATCCACAATTCATCCACTAAAAAATTATTTAGAATACATCCTCCAGGTCATAGTTATTCAAAAAAAGGAAGTATATCAAATTATCCTCCCCCTCGGACATTACGTTGTAGCCTAGATCTCCACACCATTGTGGCATACCTTACAGCATAACTGAAGGCTCTACAATGAATAATCCTCATTCTAGCTCAAATCCCCTTCTTCCTACTTCCTTCCAGAAAAAAAAAACACATCCAAAATAAGGCTCAACACCCAAGGTTCAAACCAAAAACCACCATCTAAAATAGGTTTACAAAAACTTAAATAATAGAATACCTAGAAAATGATAGGATCTTGGAACCTCCCCACCATATAACAGCTCATCCTTGACCTATGATCTAAAGAATCATTGGGGGTATCCACAAAAAAGTCTAGCCACTATGTCCATATATGATACTCCCTCTCCCATGTCTCCTCATTCACACTCCCATTCTACCATTACACTCTCACAAGAGTATGGTCTTCCTTTAGATATTCTTCTCACTATGGTCCATGATATAGATCGGATTCTCCTCAATGTATGCATCAACATCCATCTCAATTTCATCAATGTATATCATGTGATAAGGGTTAGAAAAATATCTATGAAACTTTGAAACATGAAACACATCATTCATTTTGTAATAGAATTGTGGAATGGATAGATGGTATGCCACTGGAACAATACTTTATACTATCTCAAACGAATCAGAAAACCTAGGCACTACCTTCTCCTTCTTCCCAATATAGTGTTGCCTCGACCTAAGAGACAACTGATGGAAAATTGGATGACCAACCTCAAAATCCAAAGTTCATCTATAATGGTATTCATAGGGTTTCTTTTGGATTTTGGTGGTCACCAAACACTTTCTAATCAACTTAACCTTCTCATATGTCTCCTATATGAGACTAGGTCTAACAAGTACTAAATCACATACCTCTAATTGAAAAAAAAACGAAAATGACAAAACCTTATAAACAAATCTTCAAAAGGGACCATTTGGATCAATTCCCAGAACATGTTATTTTATGTGAAAACCATGAAAATTATATACATCTCCCATGAACCAATGAAATCCAGAAAACAAGATCATAACATATCCTCTAGAATCTATGTCATCTATTCATATTAACCATCATCCCAAGTATGACAGGTTATAATATGAATAACTTGTAGTCCTAAATCCTTTTGAATACCTTTATAGAATAAAGATATGAAAAAATTATCATGATCTGAAATGATACTCTTTGGAACACTATACAGCTGAACTATCTCCTACACAAAGAGACTTCCCAGATCATCGACTGTGAAGGTATCCCTAATAGGAATGAAGTGGATTTCCTTCATCAGTCGATCCATGATCACCCATACTACATCATTCTTGTGAGGTTTCTTGGGTAATACAATCATATAAATCATAGCAACATCATCCCATTTTCATTTATGAATGGGTAGAGGTAGTAATAACCCAACCAATATTTGGTGCTCGAACTTCACTTGTTAATAGATCAAATATCTTAAAACAAAGACTTTTATCTCCTTTTTATTTCTAGCCACCAATATTATATATAGAGTTCATGATATATCTTTTCCAGGCCTGAATGTTACAATCATTTAGAATCATGAAACTCCCTTATATGCTCCTCATGAAAGCTTATAGTAACCCACACATGACAATATATGTGGAGGATGTTGTTAGTTCAAAGTGGACATCCTAATGGTGTATCCCCACCATATAAACATTCCATAAGAAATAATCCCTACAGATTAGATAAATTATCTATCTTGATATATTCTAAATGCATGAGTGATACATATGTCGAAGTCAAAGTTGCTCATCCCTGGAACTTATGAACGTCTAGATGAATTTTAGAAAATAGTTTCATTAGATTCCACTCATCACAAGACTCCCATATTTTCTTTATCTACATCTTCTAGCTTAGTGAATGAGCAACAAAATTTCCATTTCTTGGGGTATAAGACTACTCAAAGTTGAAGTAATATAGATACTCAACCCACATCCTCTGCTAAAGGTTCAGGCCTCATTGAGAAAATATGTGCTTGAGGCTATTGTAGACCATGTACACCATAAACCTATCTCCCATCAGATATTGTCTCCCACATCTCAAGGTTTTTACCACCACAAAAAAACTTCATATAATGATTACAGTAATTACTCTCATGGGGTATCATCTATATAGATCCATAAGAAACCCCTTGATCCTCCTGCACCAAAACTACTTAGAGTCCAACTCTGGATGTTTCATGGTATATTGTATATTATTTTCCCATCACAAAAATAATTAAGGATCATAGATGATGTTGACTTGATATTTATCTCTTGGAAATATCTCTTTTAAGCATCGGACCAAGTAAACTTCACCCCCTTCTGGGTCAACCTTGAAATTAGTGCTATAAAATGGGATAATTCCTAAATAAATCACTGATAATAGTGTTTTTGACCCAGAAATCTCTAAATCATGAAGAAATTATTGGGTATCTCCTAATATACCATGGATGAAACCTTTCATGGGACAACTACCACTCTAGACTCTAAGATAATATGCTCCAAGAAGTGCACTCTATTAATCCATAATTTTCATTTAAATATCTTGGCATAAATTTGATGATCTTTTAGTGTAATCAGGATGACGTTAAGATGTTAGGAATGATCATCTGAAAATTGGAAGTACATAAATATTTAATTGATGAAAACTACCACAAACTAATCTTTAAATGGATGAAAGATCAAATTCATTAAGACCATGAATACCACTAGTTCATTTTTTAGACTGAACAATATCATGATGAACTAGTACAGTCCATAACTACTCTTAAAATAAATTTGGGGTATGTATGATAATATCACCCTCAACTGATGATACCCTGACCTCATATAGATATCATATAAGATCCTTTCACCTATCAATTGATCAAATAGATCATTTATGCATGGAATGGGATACGAGTTTATTATTTTCATTTGGTTCAAACTTTTATAATTCACACATAAGTGAAAATTTCCATCTTCCTTCTTAGAAAAAAGAATAGAATAACCCCATGGAGAAGTACTAGGCTATATGAATCCGTTTCTTCTAGGTATTCCAACTGAAATTTCAACTCACAAATCTCTTCTGGTTGTATTTATAAGGACAGATAGAAACTACCTCAACTCTGGGAACTAACATAATCATCAACTAGATATATCATTCAATCAATAATCTAGAGAACTATTCAGGAAAGAAATTCTAAAAAAAGTTTAAAACTGGAGGAAAAGTACCCTAGTTTGTTTTTCCATCATCTAGAATAAGACCTACTCTTTGATCCATGATACAATCCAATCGACACTTAATTTTTCCTATATGACTTGTCTAAAGATCCCACTCACCCAAGTGGGAATAGATCCCCTTTGGAGTTAGAAAGGTAACTCTCATGTGATAGTGGTCAATATGATCCTAGTTTAGAAATAAAAAATAAATACCTAGAATTAGATCAAATGATGTCATTTCCAACAAAAAAATATCCAGTATGAAATGATATCCATCAATTTCAAGAGGACATTCCTTGTAGTATTTGATATGATCCAACCACACTCCCAATGGTGTATCAATGATAACCACACTATCTTAGTAGTCTATAAACAAACCCAAACCATTTTAAAATTGAGACGATATAAAATAATGTGATGCCTCTATATCAAAAAACGAATATTCTAGGATATATGATATAAAAATCATACATATGGTGGTAGAATTCCCTACATGGTGGTAGAATTCCCTACATTCAGACAAGTTGAAATGAACTATATTGAATGTAGTTGACTCACCCATCTACCATAGGCTCCTTTTTAACTCCCCTGTGTTGATCCCTATAGATGGTACTACCACTCATGCATTGAGGTATCACATCGCCTACCTTATCTTGAATATTTGGTGGTACTCTAGTTATTATTTTTCTGAGGGGTAGTTGAGTCCTTCCCAGACTCTAGTGCCTATCTTGATCCCATATAATGGTTATTCTATTATAGGAACTTTCAAAACTAGTATAGATGACCCAACCTTACACAATAATAGCACATCACTATGGGATGAGGACACTGAGGGTGCTTCTGCCTAGCCTTTCCAAACTAATATCACTCTACTAAGATGTGATTTTGAGTATGAAGTCTACTTACCTGGATTATCTATCTAATAATTATATAATATTAACTTTCATAGAAGCACTTCCAACTTCCAGGATAAGAGCTTCCAATTCTCCTTAATAAAACTATATAGATAAAATTTGGGGCCTCTATTACGTTTCCTTCCATGAAGAGAGACTATTTTATCACATCTACAAAGATAATTCGAAAAAAATTGCCTCTGACCTTATCTCATAGAGAATACCATCATAAAAAGTATTACCTTAACAACCTCATAACCTTCCAAAGATGGTGCAAAACACTACAAATCAGTGAAGAATCTGTCATATTCCATCACTAACATTCCTTCCTATGTTAGGTGCATGAACTAGCAATCCCTCTCATCCCTCAATGTATTTGGATATAAGTTTATCAAGAAATTCACCTAAAAGTACTATTAGGGTAAATCCTCTAGTTGTTTAGCTTTCTCTACAATATCCTACTAGCGCTTTTTTGATCCTCACAAAATGTAAGCATCAAAATTCACCCTCATATCTGAAGGTGTATCGAGGTGCCTATGGATTTTTTGTATTGACATAATCTTGAACTCAACTACCTGGGGGCCTCCCTCCCTAGTGAATATAGAAATATGTTTTTTCTAGAACTATATCATTATCTTGTACATAGATGATACGGTGAAAATAATCTCACTTTCCATGGATCGCATGACCCTAGAAATTTTTCATGGAGCTTATTTCCCATACAATTATCTAGGGATGCTATGAGTTTTAGATCAGTTTCATTAATAGCATATTGATTTCCACTCTCATGATGGTTGATTCGAAGAGGATAAGGATTCATTTTCTCTAAATGGGATAACAAACTCCTTAGAACATAGATTACACAACAATATCAACCTTGAAAAGAGAAAATAACATAGAACCACTAGATAAAGGTTTCTCAGCACTTATCCTATCAAGTGAATTGGAATAACATAATAGTTTCATTAATTTACTTTTTACTAGGTATATCAAAGGAATTCATTTCATAATTTATATAGGAAGATATGCCACATGCAAAAGATATGTCCCTATCATGAACAATACATGTAAATATATATCCCTATGTGTCTACCATGATTCATGTATACTAATCTCATGGAATACCATCCCATGACTAAAACTCAATAAATAGTAACATCATGCATTGAGCGAATCGTCCATGGTGAAATAACTTCAAAACTGTAACAAGAAAATAATATGAAAAACAATCCCATCCCTGGGTACTTGGTTTTTCTCCCTCATATGGATTATCTACTTCCAAGAATGAGATCATTACCAAGCACTGATAAATCGTATTCTCTTTTATACAATTTCTGAATAGTAAAGCAATATAAAAGAAACCACCTTTGATACCACTTTATAACATCCTCGGATCAGTACTTCCTCACATGAGGAAGCTAGGTGGTTACATGACCTCAATAACAACTCCTCATATGATAGAGGTTTCCGACTAGCAGCGAGGGTGTAAGGATTATATACGGGATATTATACCCTATAGTACATAGGAGCAATAACATCAAAAACAGTAGATAAAAAAGTGGAACAGGGATAAAAAATGTCAAATCGAACAAATTAAAATAATAGTATAATTACATGAGGATAGGATGAATGTAACTAAATGATGTGATGAAATTTATAAAATAAAAGGGCTAAAAATTGATAAAATACTCCAAAACCCAAGTCCTAAACCCCATGAAGGTTATGTATCCAAGCTCCAACCCATTCAGTAAGCAATAAATCAATGTATGCCCCCTTTACCTTGTCCATAACTACATCTATGGAATCTATTTGGGTACCAAATAGCAGCCTAAACATAATGTGAGTACAAATCTATAGGCCACAACCAATGGTGTCTAAAAAAATATAGTCTGAGTAAGTAGTGCATAAAATAAAGAAATAAACAGGGGTATTAATTTAATAAATTAGTAATATATAAGAAATAAACCTACTGACCCTCAAGTTTTAGGTGGATACCCATATTCATCCAAACCTACTTCATCATGATGTCGGATATCATTAATCAAGTTGTGGAACCATACCAACCATATCTATAACCCTCCCTAGGTATAACCCACAAATAATCAAAGGAGAACTGAGAAGATCCCTATAGTCATTACAACATGTCTAAGTGAAACCCATTTGTATAATGATTTTAGAATAACCAGGCACAATCCCTTTATATAAAAATTTAAGAATAACTATATTCAAGCCCTTCATATAATAATTTCATCATAACTAGACTCAATCCCTTTATAAAATCATTTTATCATAATTGGGTGTAATCCCTTTATATTATAATTTCAACTTATTCAGGTGTAATCACTTTATATAATAATTTAAATATATCAAACATATCAACACATGTCACATTATTTAACCATTTTATTATCACATTTCACCCTCTTATTCCATTGATGCAAACATTTATTATCATCAAAATTATTATAAACCCTGTTTAGGTAATGTGATACATATATAATCTAATTATACATATATTATTTCATGCTAAAAAATCAATTCACTTGTTAATTTAATTGCATAGTTAATCCAAGATCACATTTTTAAAAATACTAAAATCAAATTTTGTCCACAAAGGTTGGTTCACCTCATGGGTGGTCAATAGTCCATTCTCAATTCCAATAGACCCAACAGGGTCCATGGGAAGTCTAAGCATATTGATTCTCATCATAGAAGTGTATTTTCCATTTAATTAGGTCACAATAATATAATTCTAGCATCATATCACTTATTGTATAAACTAGAATAAATAAAATAGACATTGGGGTAATGTTTTAAACCACCCACCTCAACAGAGGAGAAGATTTGAGTTCCTTATAGATAAACTAACTCACACAGCTGGTGCACAATTTGAAAAAAAACATGAGGCAAAACGGTGTTCCTCATTAAAAGTATACATTTTAAAATTTTTCTCTCCTAATATTATATCTATATCCCCCAATTTTCCACCTCATTTCATTCCTATCAGCCTACGGTGTGAACCAAACACCCCCTTCTCTCCCAAGGGTAGATCTAATTCAATTCTAGGGAATTTGGCGTCTTGTTTCTTACAATTTGAATTTCTGGGTAAGTCTATGAGTATATATCATTCTATTTTCTGGTTGACTCGTAAATTTTGTTATCCACTTATTATAATTTTCATGATCCCTATTTTTAGGGATTTATTTTCTTTTGTGGTTATGGCCATTTTATCTTGAGTCAAAGGTCGGGGGTGGATGATTAGTTTTCTATGATCATAAATTATGTGGTATAAGTTATATTTCCCATAATATTATTATTTTTCCTTTTTATTCCTTATGTGTAATGGTATTTATTTGGTTTGCATTTAATTCCTATTTTATGAAAAGTAGATTGGGCTTCCAATTGATGTTTTAAACCCTTCACAGATCTCTTTATGTCCATTGATGACTATGAGATCGGGTCAATGGCCACCCATGGGGTGTTCCAATCCCTTGAAAATGGAAGAATGGGTGGAAAATAATTTTATAAAGGTTTTATATAATTAAACCAGTTGTACTTGTTGTTTGGAATGTTAGAATATCATAAGGGGTTGTTTGGTTTAACTTGGGAATTAAATATTTTATGAATTGATAAAGAAAGAAATAGTAAAGGTTTAAAGGTGCATGTTTAAAATTTTATATTATTGAATAACATGTAACGATTCTACAATAAGAATGAAGTAAAAAAGGTTTTAAATGTGAAATGTGGTAAAAGGTGTTAGGTATGTTAGACCATGGTGAATAGTGATTGTTGGAATGAAATGAATTTATTATTTTAAATTTTTAAAAGTACAATGATGATGAACCTTAGAAATTGTAAAAAATTCTTTATGGGTACAGGACTAAGGCTCCTCATCCTTAGGTTGGGACTGACTGATGCTTTGGGTACCACTGATGTTATCCATGTCTTGGTTTCTGAACGGATGCTCTGTGCACTAACGTTTTGAAATGATGCAAGTACTTGGATTGATGCTCCTTGATACCTTGAATTTAATTTATTAATGAACTCCCCTATGTGATTTAATATTTTAACACCCTATGGTATATTTTTTTGACAATGTCACTTGGAACCCAATGGCTAATGAGGTTAATTGTATATTTCTTATTTCATGAACATATTTTACTTTTATTTCCTTGTATATTATTCATTGTACACCTGTATACACTTTTTATTAGAATGGATATTTCATTAGAAACTTTTTTTAGTGACCTACTATATTGTACTAACACCCAACTCAGATTTTGTTTAGTACCAGAGCATATTTAAAGGTTTTAGGTCTAGATAAGGGAAAACTCCCTATGATAGATGGTAGTGTTAGGACTTAGGATAAAGCATAGATGAGGAGAATAGACATGATATCACGGCCCATTAGGGGGGGTTAACATGTATTTATTTTCAATTTTCTTGTCACGTGACACTATTATGAAATGGAATTGTTACTATATTGGTCTGTGGGAATTTACCCAGTTTTGGGATTTTTTCGTATAATGTATGGTTATTTATGGACATTATTTATCATTATTTTATATGATTTTAACTATTGTATTACTATAATAAAGTTGTTATAGTATTCCCATGTTTTTTTTAGACCCACATAGCTAGTTGGCTACCTATGGAATACAAGGAGGTGCTCTGGGGGTCATGTTGTGAATTGGTTTTTAGTGATTCAGTCTAAGACATTATAGAAATGTAATACAAAACAACACAGATGAGCATGAGTGAAAATAAGTGCCTTAGAAATGTAAAAGTTTCAAAAAATAATTTTCAAAGCATTCAATGATATCAATAATCATATAATTCATGGTATCAAGAATCAAATAATTTTAACCAATAATCATGTGCTTAAACTAACTAGTGAAAAGTGGTATATCCTTGGATGTGTTACTACAGAAGTAAAACACCATTCATGTGGGTTTAAAAATGACATGGTTGTTGGTTTTTTCATTTTATTTTTTTTAATGTTTTAAATTATTTATTTTTCATATTGTTTTTAGAATCATAAAAAAAATATGACAAAAATATATAACTTTATGAAGTAGTTATAGATAGAAATTGAGAGGCAACATATATCCAATGAAAGTTAAAAAAATTGTCTACATGTTAAAATCTAATAGATAAAACACATACCTTCATCATATCATAAAAATAATACCAAAAAAAGGAATCAGATGGATGGAAACAAATATGCATAATGAATTCAAATCGACCATACTATTAGGAGACAACAGTTATAGGTAAATGAATGGAATTTTATTACCTAAAAACTAAATAAAATAAAACTAAACTTCATAGAAATAAAAACTAACTAATGATGGGTTACCTCCCACTATGCACTAGGTTTATTTTGACTTCATCCAGATGATAATGAGACTCCACTAAGATTGAACATAAATTTATAGCATTTATCTTCTTCTTTATCAGTAGATGTATAGCATTTATTCATCCAGAGGGGAATTATCCCATATTCTACACAATATCATGATGGAAACATATTAAAAAATAAATTTTTGGAGTGAAATAAAAATAAACCAGCTCAAAAAAAGAGTAATAATCCACATGGAAATAAAAAAATCACCAAATAAATGGAATTTGGTTAAAAGAAATAATTAAAAAGATAAAAAAATAATACCTCTTTGAATGTATCCCAAAGGAAAAAAATTATACCAGAATCCCTTAATAATTATCTTATATCCATCACATCCTTGAATGTGATGTCTTAGTAAATCAAGTAACTTGATCCTTTTCCTCAAAGAATACCAAAACAACGAAATACACTAATTTAAAACTCAATTCATGCTCCACGGTTTCATCAATTGCACCTAAGTCAAGAGTATTAATTACATCAGTGGGTATTTTAGGTGAAGAAATATTATCCTCAATATATGAAGTTAGTGGGATATGACCACATGGAATAGCTGTCTCAAGTTTTTTATAAATGATATTTTCTTCAAAAGTTATTTTAAATTTCCCTCATATTATTTCACTATAATTAAATGTTTGATCATAATCTAAGGATCCTCTAGGTAATCCCATTCTTCTGTAGTTTCCAGAATGTTGTGAGTGTTCTCTACCACCATCACTAACAGATTTTATGACTTTTGAATTATTTAAAATGTTTTTATTTTGTAAAATGTTTCTTACTCAAAATGGACCTCACAAATAATTGATTATGGGTTATTTGAATTAATGAAATCTTGTGTATATAAATTCTTAGTGTATTGGGCAAATTACAACTCTATCATAATAAATAAAGTTCCCAATCTAATGTACTCTTCTTCCTCAAATGAATTTTCATTATCAAAAGGTGGAAATTGATATACATCAAAGGAATAGAATCTCTATCTTGGGTAGAAATGTTATTAAATCACATAATAGGGAAATTAAATTTCATTATCTAAAAGAACATTATATTAAACATGTTGTGTGAAATAATGTGCAAATGTGATAGGAGATGAGGAATCAAGTTTTGGTGAAGAGGAGTTATCTATGGATTGATATAAAAGAAGTATTTATTAAATAAGTCTCATAATCAGACTCAAGAAATTTATGTTTATCATATAAAACTTATACTACCTTTTCCTCATAAGTAGTTTTTTTATTTGGGAGATCAAGTGGTAATGGGGACGGTAATTTGACTATTTTACACATTTGATCTTCTATATTTTTAAGTTTATTTTCAATATTTTTATTGTGGAAACCAAATTTTCATTATTTCATTCTTGGTAATTCATTGTGGAAATAAAATTTTAATTATGTTCTTCTTAAATATCAGACCTTTTATTTACATCATTTATATTAATAAACATTGGGTACTCAAATGTTCAAGTTTTTGGCTCACACCATGATTGGTCAAATAAATTTTCTTCTTCTAATTGGAAAGGTGGTTCATGTTATATAAGGTTTTAAGATGGTGCACATATGTTTTGAAATTTTCTAGAATTTCCTGCAACCTAGATAGAGAAAATTAATCATTTAGTTCTAGATTTTCAGGATTACCTAGACTTTGAGAATAATCACATAATAGTTATAAATTATCATAATATGGTGAAGCACTTTCCAATGTATCATAACATTAATTTAAAAAATACTCATTAAAATAAATATAATTACATTTACAATTCATGTTTGGTGAAAAATTGTAACTTATAACATGCATCGTAGGAGGGTAGGGTGAATTTTGATTATAAAAATTTGATTTTTGGCCTAGAAATTTTAGTCTTCTGATTATTTTAAATTTTTCTACAAAAAACTATACCCAGAGAAGTAATATGATTTATTTTTTGTTATTTATTTATTTATTTATTTATTTAATCTAAATCACACTCTTTTGGAGGATCTATTAATACTATAATTCTCCCGGATGATAGTTCCAGAAATTTGGTGTGTGCTATCATGGCACATTAAATTTATAAATTTATAAAATTTTCTAACTATTATAGAAGAAGTTATAAGGGTAAAACAATAGGTGGAATGTGTGTAGATATTTATAATATCATCATTAAACGTTTTTTAGGTAAACAAATTTTTAATGTGATTCAAATTTAAAAATTATAAAAAAAATAAACAAAATAAATTAAATTTCGAAAACAAACAAAGAAAGGAACACAAATCATATTGATATGGATGTGCCAGATTTGTGACTCCCATTCAAGTTCATGGGATGCTAATTATTTTATTCCCATGTTTGAATATTTATTTATCTCATTATCATTGATTTTAAATTTGATCAAAATGTCATCAGGTCTCATCCTTTGATGTTAACCAGTACTCTAGTATTTCTCATAAGTTATACAATATTTCATTATTGGATTCGATGAATAATTTACAATAAATTTTATCATTTAATCACTTGGTAAAATATAATGACTTGTTTCCCACAAAGTTTAGGTATCTATGTATGTTAGGTTTTCTCACACTGGATTACATTTTAGGCATCACATGTACAAGTGTGTAAAAAAATAATGCAAAATATTAATTTCACAATCAATAAAATTATTTATTCTAAATTAACTCATGTTTGTCTTGTGATTATATCACGCAAGTAAATAGATTATGAATAAATAAATCAAACACTGATATAATTTAATAAATAAAAATTTAGTTTAATATGAATTAAATGTAAATCAAATAGGATGTCAAATAATCACAACTCTAACACCATGAAAATTATACATGAATCATGAAAACACAACATGAAAAAATGAATATAACTCATTGTGTTCGTTTCAACGTGAAGATCACTGCAACTCACCACTAATGTCCACCACATGAAAAACATCACTCTGATGATAAAAGGCAAAAAAACTAGTTTTTCACACCTGAACAACTATTAGAATTCCATAAACACCGAAAACATAGGTTCACATTTTTTTCAATGCTATATTTTTTATATAATTTTTTAAAAAAAATTATATAAATATCCATAAATCAAAAAATTTCAAAAATTAGCTTGAAATGCATAAAGGGTCATCAAAAATTTGGAATTTTTTTCCAAGACAAAGGCATTTGGGCCCTGAAAAACTTTTCTAGAAACTTTGGACAAGGGATTTAATGGTCATGACTCTATTTCCCAAACAGAAAAAAAAATATTTAATAAATTAGATATATATGTGTGTGTGTGTGTGTGTTATTATATTTAAGAAGTTTATTTTTATTTTTATTTTTTTATATACATATATATAAATAAACATGACTGTTATGATTATTATTAATTATTATTAATTTTATAATAGTTTATTAATAATACCATTATTATCTATAATTATATTTTCTATATTATAAATTTAATTAATATTTATCTTAAAATTATATTTTTAACTAATTTATTGGTTACGTTAATAATTATTTAATTTATATCATTATTCATATTTATTATTTTAATTAATATAAACATTTAATAATACAATTATTATTTTTTAATATTGTAATTACTAACATTCAATTATAATAATGTAATTAATAATACTTCTTGATAATGTAATTAATAATATAATACTTAATAAGAATTATGCCCATAAATTTTTTAAAGTGTAAATGTTATGTTTTTAAGAAATAAAGTTTTTAACATGTAAATTAGATTTTGTTTATTATATTTATGAAAAATTTTTATTTGAAATTTTTTTATAAGTTTAGCATGTTTTTTAATTTTTATTTAGAGTTTATTTATAATTTATAATTTATACTTTTTAAAAGTCACTTACATGAAACATAATAATGTTTCAAGTAGTGAATTTGAAAGCCTGTAAATTATAAAGTATATATAGAATCAAAATTAAATTTTACACAATTACTAAAAATGTAAAAACTAATTAAAAATAAAATTAATTTCAAAAAAAATAATTAATGAAAATTAATTTTAATGGAACAAAATATTTTTGTTTCAAAACATAACATTTTTATTCCTATTTTTTTACAATCCTTTTATTTTTAATTATTTTTTTATATTTTTATTCAATGTTCTAAATTTAATTTATATTTTACTTATACTATATTTTATTTACATATATTTTTTAATGTGTAAATATTATTTATTTAATCAATTATGTTTTTTATATAAAATAATTTTGGTTTATTATATAAATGAAATTCATTTTTTCAAGTAATATTTATATTTTTATACAAAGTTTGAAGTTTTAATTATATTATTTTTATAGTTTATATTTTATAATATTTTAAAGTTACCTGATTTAAATTTAATAATTTTTTCTATGATTCAAGTAGTCTACTTTGAAAGATTATAAAATTTAAACTATAAGTACAATCTAAATGAAAATTAAAACATCGGATAAAAATATAAAAAATAGTTGTAAATAAAAAAATCATCAATATAATAGACTAAAAATAATATAGATAATAGAAAACTTTTATTTCAAATACTTTAATCCAATAGAAAATATATAAATCAATGAGTACAATCAATTTCTATGATGAGGTATCAACCTAAAATATGGTGTGATAGTGGGACACTCATATTAACATCACCAACCTCTGTACTGGGGTGGACTATGATGAGCTGAGGAATATTCCTTAGGAACAAGAAATTCAATTGTCTAATGCTCTATTTTTGAATCTTGAGGAGTGAGTTTCATTGAGATATCGATATTTTCACCCAATCCTTATCCCATAATTTAAGTTGAAGGACCTATCATCTGATGGGGAAACCATAATGCTTGTGAAGGGTTAGTCATGAAAGATGGAGGCATAGGAAATAACTCTTGATATGATCTCGGATTAGCTAGACTCATCAGAAACTATATATATTCTGATAATATGAATGGATACCATGCCTATTGGTTTACATCCCCAATTGGTTATGGCTCGAATGTAATAGGTGTGGCCCTTTCCTATGTAATAAGTGAGGACTCACATGAAACATGATGTGGTCCAAGTCATCATTGTCGCAACTCCTCAACATCAGAAGCTACTAGAGGAGGTTCTTAAGAAGTAACCTCCTCTCCCTGGAAAAGAAAATCATCTCCTTGAGGTGGATAATCAATGATATTATCATGTAGAACGTGATTATAACTACCCAAAAATGCTATTCTTTAAATAATGGATATCCCTTACCTCTATTTAACATTTATAATGTTTTAAAATAGTATCACATAGAAGGATTTTTAATTTTTGTACAAACATTGAGCATCATGTAATTTTATGAACTAGTACAACTAGGAATAGTAAAGGGATAAAAATAAATACTAGAAACTAGCAACACTTTATTTCATTATTTAATAATTTTACATTTATTCTAAAACAATACACAATATCATACCAAATATTAAAATGGGGAGAAAAATGAAGGATAAATAAAGTTCAATATAAAAATCTAGACAACTTTGTTACCCTAGATTCATTTCACCCATGAACATCACTATAATATAGGAACAGAGAGTTAGTTATAAAATATTCATTTTTGAAATGATATTGAACCTTATTTTAAATCTCAATGAATGGTGAAGAGTAAGAATGATGGTGTATTTATAGGGAAATATGATCATCAGCCTTCTATGTTTTTCGACTAATACATTTGATCAACATAATAACCATTAGTCAATAAAATAGTTTTTCATTATAGTTGTTGGTTATGTGGATGCATTTAAATAATGGTTGGGATTATTTAATAAGAAAAATTATATTATTTTTAGATACTATAAAAATATTATATTAAAATTATATTTATATAGAAGTTGTATATAAAAAATTTATTTCATTAAATAATCATATAATTTTTTTTTGAAATTAAAATATATTTTAATGAAGCCCAAAGTAATTTTTATAATGGTCATAATATTGATTTTTCAATGAAATTAATAATTTTCATTAAAATACTAATTTATTTAAAAGTTAAAATTTAAATACATAGAAAATTATTTTTATTAAATAAATATAATTTTTGGAACCATAATTTAAAAATTATCTTATGGTAATTTTTTTCAATTTTTTGAAATAGTTGAATTTTTTGTAAAAAAATGTGAAAATTACCACATTATAAGCACTATGATTTTATGACATCATTATTATGTTAGAAAGATTAAAAAATTATGAAAAAATTTTATCAATAAAATTTTCATTTAATAATTTTAAAAAAATAATTTATAAATATCAATTATAACTTATAAATATATACTTTATTAATCAAAAATAGGATTTTTGAAATCAAATTCTTTTTTTGGATTTTTCGGATTTATTGGATTGGTCATCAGGTGTGGTTCATTTTTGTATTTCCTTTAACATTCAACCACATTATCCAACTCATTAATTAGCCAAAAAATTGGTTTAAATTCAATTTACCTACAGGTAGTTGGCTTATATGATAAAATAATAAATATTAAATCCTTTATAACCCACCCCTCCTCAAGTATAAATACCACCCATTAGCCATCACTATCCACTAAAAATTAATAATCCAATAAATTATGATCATTTTACCTACCAAAGAGTCCCTCCAAGGTTACCTCAAGGATTTAGTCTTCCAGCCTCAAGTTTTCGGAAGAAAAACTTCAATGTAAGGGATCTCTCTCTCTCTCTTATTTTCCATTCAAGCACCTTCTTTATTTTATGCCTTTGAATTACAATAACTAATTTTGGTATATGTATTTTTACAACCATAATACTATAATTTTTATTTCTGAATAATGAGATATCCATTTTTTCTCATTAAACCATTTTACGAATCTTTAAACACTGTCGTTATGCTGCTGAAATGTCACTGTGATTTTCATGCCAAGCTTTTTTTCAAGATCTCTTTTTGTCTTATGAATTTTAATTACCAATAATTAATTTTTTATTTTGTTCTTAAATAACCCTTTTTCTTCCATTATTATTACTAAGTGATCATATACCCCTTTTACTCTCATTAATCCCTCCCATGAACCTAAAAGTTCCCCCGTTATGCTGCTGAAATTGTCCAACGATTTTCCATAACTAACATTTATAAAGTGTATACTCATACCCATTTCCACTCAAGTGTATTCACCTATTTTTACCTATACATTATTGGTAACTTACATGCATTTAACCCACAATCCTTAATCATTGGATTAAATGTGATGAAATATGTTTTTATGTTATATGATCTATATGGAACTATTATACATGTACATGATATGATTATGATGGGTGTACCCAGATAAAATTCCAATGCATTGGGTAATGTTTTAGTCTCATGATATTACATTTATAGTTCATGTGATGTTATCTTAAGAACTTTATGATTTGGTTTCATGGTGGTTGACTGACTGAAAATTAATTTGTTATTATTCATTCACTTTTTGAGGAAAAAGCTAGAAACCATACATGACTTAAATGACTTAAAAAAAATCAAACCAACATGATAAGAAAGTTTAATAACAAACAACTCATTCAATCCTACATAGAAGAGCCCCTACCCAGCATCATAAACATTAAGATCAGTTACCTCCTACTCATTTCTTCACAGAGAGCAGTCTCGTGCATGACTGTATGAGAATGATACTGATGGAAAAGACATACCCTCTTAAACATCCAAATCTGAATAGCAAGGACTAGGAGAAAACCTCTTCTCAGAAACCCACCTGGAGAAACTCCTTATAAGAGAATAGTTACATTGACTCTCAAACCTCAAATCGTAGGGCCACAAAGATCACCACCAAAATGATAGTCCAACATTCCAAAACAACACAATCCAAACATCACACCATATAGTAAACCAATAGCTCCATAACTTTTCCACAATCAACACCAAAAGTTAACCATGCCAAAATCGAACCTATAAGGTAATCCCCAGGATACTGGAACCCAGAACCAAGAGGCCCTCCACCCTCTACGCCACACTAGGGCTAGTTCATATCCTTGCCTGAAGAAATTATCTCCTAGAACTCATTGATCCAATTCATAGGTTGTTGAAACCAAAACCATGCCATATCCTTCACAAGGGATTTCAAAGCCAGCTCCACTCATTTTTTGAGCCAACACTCTAGCTGAGACTAGGTTTGTCATAATGATATGCTGGAATCATCTATTATACAATAGTATATAAGTCTTCCTAGCTAAATACCTCACCCTCATCTGGATCAGACATGTGAATAATATGATGTAGCAGAGTATACTATAAAGAGATTCAAATTGAATTAAAACAGTACAAAAAAATAGTGTAAATTTATTGACTTACCAGATCTTGAATCCCTCTATCGTGTGGTGTAAGATACAAAATATACTTAAGTAAATACCATGTATCATATTCGATATTTTTTTATATATGTAATTGCATCATACACATGACCTTGAAATAAAATGATGAATGAATGTCACAATGGTTAAGATACTCTATATGTCAACAGCATTAGACAACATCTTGCCTCTCCATTAGCTTTAGGGAATGAAGCACTGCTAAATGAATTGGTGGAAATGGAATACACTAAATAAATATAAACTTCTAAATGACTCTATTGAGATGTTTTCATTCAAAAATATGAAATTGAATGAGAGACACTAAAACTATGGCATCATGAAGCACATCAGTTCTATATATGGGAAGATAGTCTAATAGATCCTAGTATGGTAGACATGAACTCTGAAATGATATGTGACATTTTTTAAAATGCTTTGTTACTAATTTCCAAAAACGATATATATTAGGAAATTTATTAGTCTATATAATAATTTATATACATACATTGATGGGTAGTAAACTATCCAAAATGAGATGGAATGCGCCCAAATGGTGTCTTGAAGTCCGTAAGAATTGGTGTGCCTAACTCCACCTATAACATACAACATTGAAAGTGATAAATATTAATTAATTGAGTATAATAACTCATATTAGAATAATAAAACAATAAATATGAGAAATCATTTCATTGTCTATGTGTAGCATCGCACAACACATCCATATGAATCTCTATACTATTAGCAATAGATCTAGGGGAGGGATACACTCCCATATGCACATCTAAAAAAGGATGACACATCCCCCTAGATCACTATGATATGATCAATAAATTATGCATAATGATTTTTACATGTATTATAATCATGTGTATGCCCAACTATATCTCCCAGCCTAATCAAAGTTCTCTAGTAGCTACATATACATCTTGTGGACATGCATACTAGAGTGATTAGCCCACAATGTTCCTCTAATGAGGCACAAGATATATGTACGAGCATGATTCATGAGATCCTACTCATCAGTTTCAATAGATTTATGTTCAAATTTCATATCTAGCATACTCATAGATAGAGTACTTCAATTTTTATAAATATCATCCCCAAATAATTTGAAGCCAAGAAATCATTTTACAAGCTCATGTTAGCCTACATGGGTGGGTCTAATAACTGCAGCACCCTGGATTTGAAGACCAATAATAACTACCATAACCTCAAGGGTGACGGTCATCTCTCCCTCTTGAAATTGGAATGTGTGAGTCTCATGTCTATATCTCTTTATGGGAGTGGAAAGGAGGTGATGATCAATGAATATATAACCAGATACAGGGACACCATAGAATCCATCATAGTGTTGGTATAGTATAATAGCAGTTGGAAGATTAATTTGATGATAATGATGTGATCTACATAACAAAATTCATTGAACATTATGGCCCGCTTTCATATCACATGAAACATACCTATAATGTTCAATGAGTTGACTAGTATCCTCCATCTCTATGTATAAAAATAAAATAATCTTAAGTAAGTGTAAACTGTAAATGTAAAATTATGGTCAGTAAAATGTTATGACTAGTAAAATGTAGGATATAATAGTTATGGGAACATACTTTGATATTTTCATTGTTGATAACATGGATTGGTATTTTTTTTATCATATAGTATATTGTACATAATTTCATCTTAATTATTCTTGAAAACTTAGTTTGCCCATTTTTTCCTTAGTCCAGTAACTCCTTATTTTGATGATAGCTTATCATGTTTCTTATATTACTAAGGAATTTATTTTTTTTATAGTAAACTATTTTTTTAGACAAAATCATAAAAATATCTAAGTATTAAAGTGACTATGAAAACCTACCATTTTAAGAATCTCAATTGACCATGAAGTTCAGTTGGCCATGTGGAAGTGATTTCACTTTGAAATCAAAGTGACTGCGTGAACAATCAGGCGACCATGTGTCAGATGAGCTAACAATTATCCATTGATCAAATTCACGAGTCCTTTTAAACACTTTACAAGTTTACTTAGATCATAACTTTTATCAGATGGTTTATTTTTCAATAACTAAAATACATATAATTACTTTTAAATACATGGTACATTACCATATTTGCAGGAAATACATCATTATGGAGAAGAGTGAGAACTCATTCCAATAATTTGAGGGAATTTTTTCCTATTATTACCTTCCAGATGGTGTATTTTGTATCTCAAACATTAGACTTGTTCTTGAATCCATTACATCTCATTCCGAATCCAATTTTACTTTGGTCTTACTCATGGTCACAACCTATTGATGTCATATATCAATGTAAAATGTTTTTCAAGCATTGGGAAATGTTCAGACTCTAGAATAGGAATCCATAGTTCACAATAGTAGTAAGAAACGGTATCGATCTAGTACACTAGATTAATATATGGCTCCCTTGATATTTTGACATAGGTACATTCCACAATGATGTATGAAAATGGAAACCACAATTCCTATAAGTTTCCACTTTGACAGTTCCACACTTCCAATAATACCTCCATCACTCGACCATTGCTACTTGTGATGGGGTCCTGACAATCTATCACTTCAAATCGACTATCTTCTTAGTTTAAAAGTCACACTCAATAATCATAAACTTCATAAATGTTATTATCAATAGCTTTTTGAAAATTTCACCGAACCATAACCCTCATTGAATCCTATCAGCATCCTATTTTCCTCTTTGTATGAAGGACTTTACTCAATGATAAAATATCTCTTGAAGTAGGCCTATTATAGGTAACTTATTAATCCCCTTAAAAACACCGTTGATTCACCCCACAATATTTTAGGTCACTTTTTCATACCTCTTCCTCCCATCATATGTCAATTTTTATTTCTATTTTGTAATATACATCATGCAATCATACACTACCAGATTATCCCTATGAATTCCTTCTAATCATTACTCAAACCATCACTGATCTGGCTCATATGATATAAAAAAGGATCATATTTCACATAAATTAATTTTAGCATTATGTTTATATAGTAAAAAATAATAAATAAATTTTATACGAAGATTCATGATATCCTTCTTCATAGCTTCATCATAAAAAAAATTCAAAAAATTTTGGAAATGTTTCTGATTCAATACAGATGATATAAATTTGTGGATCTCTAAAAGACTCATTTTTTGTACATATTTTAAAAAAATCAATAATTTTTGAATGGTTTTAGTGAATGATTCCCATTAAAGTGGTTTTTTATGAACTTATAGGAATTTTCTAATCTAGAATTTAAATGAACTTAAATGGTGATTTTTATTAACTTATCTTTTTAAGAATTAATTATTGAATTTATGAATGTTCAGTCTTTGAAACATTACTTGTGTTTGATTTTTTTCAGGAATTTATCTAAAAAATTATCTATACTTGGCTAACCCTCAACCACCATCACCAAGTCACCTAGCTATCCCATAGAGGGTCGGCTGACCATGGTGGATCGATGGGAAGGCCAACACCATCCACTATAAACATAGGGGTTCAGTTCCTATGCATAGGTGGACCGTAGCTGGTCAAGCCCACAATGTGTACAGATAGGTTAAGGCCCACATGAGTACATGGGCATGTGGTGGTCAAGCTCATTTGGTTGTGGGGGAATGATTCATCAGCATGGGGCAGTTCACAGTGGTTGGAGGGGGTCCTCCGACCGCTACGTGACTTCATTGATGGGGTGATCCTATGATCCGGATTATAATAACTTGGCTCCCCTCCACTCTATTTGTTGTGTTATGGGATTTTAAATGGTTAATATTCATTTTTAACCAAATAAATATTGTCTCACCTCATCTCCATGACCCCATGACTTAGGGAGATCTCTCCACCATCTCTGTCATAGATCTACCACATGATATCATTAGTTTCCACTTCTCTCCTGTATAAATTCAATGACCACCCCTAAAAACCATAAGCTCGGTCCATCCTTCACTACGTAAAAATTACACCACCACTGATCACCTATAGACCCTCGGATGAGCCCCATTAAGATAAATTCAAAGCCTCTATCTATCAACTATAAAGGATGGATGAAGGTGAAACACCATTTCCACCATTCCATGCACCATCTTCTCTGCTTCTACTACCACTTTCACCATGCCAGAAGTCATGTATGAAATTTATATGCCACCAAAGGCTCTATTTCACTATGTGATCCCTACCATTCCATGTTACCACTGTCCACATGAAAATATCTAAACACCAGAAATCCTCAGGTGTTTCTAATCTTGATCATGTGGGTCATGGGGTGAATTTAAAATAATATATCTATGGATATGGTATATTTAAATAAGACCAAGGGTTGGTCCCTAATGCCTATAAAATGAGAGGCCACCACTGCCATAGGGGGTGGACACCTACTAAATTTGAAGTCCTATGCATCAAGGCTTCCATTATATTTCTATTTCATTCATTCTTTTTTTATTTATTTCTTTTTTTTAGTTTTAATTCAATTTTAATTGTAATTTTAGTTTATTAAATAAAATCCATGCATGCATTTTTTATTAAGTTCCCCCCATTACACACCTATTCTTTTTATTTTTATTCTTATTTATCCTTATTATAATTTTAACAATCTCTCTATATATTATATACATATATATATTATTTTATTTTATTACTCATTATTATCCCACTATTTTAGTTTTATTTTATTATTTTAGTTGTTTAACCTTTCTTATTATTTTATTTTCCAAATTTATTTTATTATTCTCCTTCTCTCTCATCCCCCGTTATATTTTTTATTCTTTTTATTTTATTTTATTTTATTTTATTTTATTCTTATTCTTATTCTATTATTTCTCATTCCACAAAGTGAAATCGTACCCTAGACCATGAGGGGATGACATGAGGCTTGATTCGGGGGAGGTCAAGGCATTCTTGAATTCTTGCTTAATGTTTATTTTATGTTTGTGATAGATAAAAGTGACATGCACGGGTGTGAGGACTCTCCCCAGGTCAGGCATTCAGGTTTATTTTTATTCCATTATTTATACTCTTTTCCCTCTATCCATTTAATTATCTATTCACATGATGGAGTTTATCTAATCAATGGATTAAACAAAATTCGATTGAACTGGGTCTTGGAAGATATCACACCTTAGACCAAGGTGTTCCATTAACCTTGATTATAGGAGGAGGTGGAATTAATATTTCTTAAATGAATTAAATATTTCATAATTTATAAACAAAAGGTGGTAATTCATCATGAGATTTCATGATTGGTTTATCAAGAGAAAATTAAAAAAATTAATGATAATAATTATTGAACCCAAAACCAAACCTAAAACCAAGTTCTTTCTTTAAAATTCCATTTTGTTAGCATTTTATGATAGTTTAAATTTAAATTTTCACTTTTCATTTCATTTAATTATTTTTGAAATTAAAATAAAAAAAAACAATTATAAATAGGTGAATTATAATAAGTAGGTGAAAAAACTATATTAATCCTAAAGTGAGACAACCCTGGTCAGCCACAATGTTGCACTAGAAAAAAAATCTTTTTCCACACCCCGTGATAAGCATGCATCAAAATTGGCACCATTTTTTGGGTGATAATAATTAGTTTTCTTACTTTTCATATTTTAACATTTTAGATAGTTTTAATTGAATTAATTATAAACCATAAAAATTTATTCTTCCATTATGTATTCAAATTATTATTATTTTACATGGACTAATTACTTGCAGGTGTAGGAACCCATAGTTGAATCAACTAGATCTATTGTACAAAGTGTTGCATTTTTTTTCTAGACAGGTTTGTGGAGCTCAAATAAAAATCATAATGGAGGAGGAATTCTAGGACCACATATATTATCTTAAATAGACCCTCAAACAAAATTTGGTTGAATTATTGTATAGAGAGTTAACTGAATTTTGGTAGTACTTCCCATAATTTTATCAAGAAGTATCCAAGACACATGAAGAGTGTTCCATGTTTTCTCCCAACACTTTTGAAGAAGTTACCCTAGAATAATTATTGGATAAAGTTTCTAAGAAAACAACTCAAATAAGATATTCAAAATCCAGAATAAATAGTGCAAGATCTTCAAGTCACAATGGGTTGGATAATTGAGAACATCAATGTATCCATCGAGAAATCTGAACCTGAACTGGAAGATAACCCACTGGTCCTTCTGGATTTTTCTAAGGACATACATGAAGATGTGTTCAAGATTTATAAGTATCCACAACCCAACCATTTGAATAACCTGATCCAAGAGGACCAAGATGATCTAGAGTGGGTCCATTATAAGGAATACTTTCCTTATGAGCTACATGTGGGAGATCAACAAGATATGCATGAATTTTTGAATGAATGTGAGGAACTAATTGATCTCCCCATGCCTTGAAAATAATAATAGCCTACAATATTAATTGAAGAAACCACCAATATAGTGGAATATGAAGAAATGATGGAGGCTCCTAACTACCTACCTCTATATATTGAGACCAAACATCAAGAGGTACTTATCACTGAAGAAGTTATTGAACCAAAACCAACCCATGGAGATGATCCTTTATTGAATTATTTATTTTATAATTTTATTTAATCTAATTGGAGTATCACTCCTTATTGTTTTGAAATTTAATATTTTTTCAATCCATATTGTGCCTTATAAGAAGATGAATAAATTATACCTACACCTTTTGAGGAACACATGGAGCTCCCTAATTTTATTAAACATGAATTTGATGAATCCCATGAGGAAGTTCAAATTATTTAGCCTGATGAAATCAAGATAGATACTGCTCGTATTGAAAGGTTGAAATTAATTATTAAGAATTTAAATTTAAATTTTATTCAAGTAAAAATACATGTTCACTTTCCCTTTGAACATTCAATTCATGCGGCCCATGTTGAGCCAACACTAGATAGAAAGGAAGAGGTTTTACAAGTAGAAACCAAGGGGGGTGATTCATACTTCATCTTACCCAAACATAAAAGATATATATAATTTTTAATGGGTAGTATTTGTTATACTCTATTAATTAATCGTTCCTCACAAAGAACAAATAAGAAAAATCAGGAAAAAGCCACATGTGGTGGTTCAAATCTAAGAATCTCTAACCACCATCAGACTTCAGATAATAGATGGTACTACCCTCTAGAGGAATTAAAAATCCAGGTCCTACTTTGGGTATCATACCAAGACTTATCACTTTACATTATTTCTATTAATTTCAATTTCAATTTTAAGATTAGTCCAGTATACATGCATCCCAACTCCCTCTTATCTTTTTGAGATTAAATGACATGATCCTTGTGCTTAATTGAGTAATTTTATTTTATAGGTTCATGATGTAATAAGGTATTACTAATCGATAAGGAGGAAAGAGGACTAATAATCAAGGGAAATAGAGATCACTTTTATTATTTATGTTTAAAATCCCTACATTTTTTTTCAAACAACATGTTTTGAGATTTTACTGGAAAATGCATGCCCACACTTGAATTTATGTTTTACTTTACTAATCTAGAATAAATGAGTTCCTTAAGAATATTTTGATGCCATGTTTCAGATTTAAATTTTAATGATATTTATTGATTAAAATGTATAATTGAATGATTAATATGAAGCACGAATATTAAAATGAGAAATCATATTTTAAGCAAATTATTTTACTCATGTAAATGAAATTTCCCTAAACATTATTCAAACCTTGAAATTATGAAATTCCTATGAATTAATTTTTTATTATTAATCATGGCCTGAGTGATTTTCCAAAATCATATTTTCATTCTTGATATTAATTCTAGAATAAGTACTTCCCATTTATTCTTGATCATAGTTTATAAGTGATCATGGGACATGCCATCAACCAAAACATGAATTTGAACTTATCAATGCTATGACTATACAAAAACTCATTTAAAATTATTGGGGAATATTTTTAAAATATCTTATCCTTGAAAGAACATATTTACATAAATCCTTGTTTAGCCCATAGAAATCATGATTGACCTTGTTAGGAATGAGCCATGTTTCAATCCATTTTTCTCCATTCGAACCCTCATCTTAGTATTTTTAAGATATTTTAATGTATAAGTGTGGGGGTAAATAGAATCATGGTTGATGGGATAAAATTCATTATAAATTAAAAGTTTGGGGGAGATAATTTTTTGAATAATGGTTTTTGATTCACACATTGTACTCTTTATTGTTTTTCCCCTCTTGAAAAAAAAGATAAAAAGACAAAAATAACAAAAAATAAAAAGAATGGGTTGTGACTTAGAAGAATTAAAAATCACCATTAATAGGCTTATTATTTTTATCATATTTGTTTGAGTTTTAGTTTTTATGTTTTTTCTAAATATAACTTTTGAAAAATAAAAAAATTTAAAATTTTATTTGAAAAAAATGTATGAAATTAGAAAAAAAATAAAGAGGGTGTAATAATAATTTATTATGATCAATTTGATAGTGATATTTAATTTGAAATTTGGGGGATGTTTTAGTTACTACTTTTAAGTGGAGAATGTCATTACACTTTTACTCTTGATATCATGCATTGTCTTTAAGAGATAAACCTCCCCATTGAGCCTTAATTTTTAAAACATTAATTCCTACCAACCTTAAGTCTCGGAGTCATTTGAACCTTAATTGAAAATACCTTATGATTTTATGTGTCTTTTTTATTTACAAAGTTGAGAAATTATTTCCTTTACAAGATTATGTATAAGGAGCATGTTCTCATGATATGGGCATAACTCACTTGAATTTTATCATGAGAGATGAGTGTAAAGATTAAAAAGAGAGGTAAATCATGATTTTGTATGTTGAATAAAAATTAATTGATGAAATTTAATTAATGAGAAGATAAGTTTCACAATTTTAGAAACTGATAAAGTAAAATACTTGAGTTGATTTTTTATTTGAAAATTGAGAAATTGAATTGATATTTTATATGAATTTTGAAAGTTTTATTTAAAATAAATAATCATTTAATTTTATTGCTTTGGAATTTGAAAAATGATAACATCGGTGAACTCTAAATTCCTTTTGGAGATTTTATTTTTGAGTAAAATCATGTTTTAAGTGTGGGGTTATTTGAAAGAGTCATTTTTTCATATTTTTTTAAACAATTTTCAGTAATTTTTGAAGGGTTTTAGTGAATAATTCTCATTAAAGTGATTGTTTTAAGAATTTATGGGAATTTTTTAATATGTAATTGAAATGAATTGAAATTATCATTTTATGTTACTTTTCTTTTTAATAATTATTTATTTAATTTTTGAATGTTCAGACTTTGAAACATTACCTATGTTTTATTTTTTTCAAGACATTATCTAAAAAAATTAGTCACATGTGGCCAGCCCTCAACCACCAGCACCAAGTCACCAAGATAGCCCATGGAGGGTTGGGAGAACAAGGCTATAGAAACCCTAGTCTTTTATACATATTATTACATTATTTTAATCATAATTAACCATCAAATACAAATCTAGAATCATAAAGTATAGTTCCTTTGGAAGATTAGGTACATTAAACTAAAAACATGGAACTAGAATGAAACAACTATTTATTAATCTTCTATAATAATATCTTAACTCCTTTTGAGATCCTATAATTTCATAGGATAACCTAGGGAATACATAGGAAAAAGGTATGAGCTAAAAAATCCATTAAGGGAATAAACATGGGAATAAATCATAACACTTGAGTTAGAAATCATAACATGATAACATAAAAGGCATGGAACATGAATAATTGAATGGAAGAATATCACATAGAACATGGAATCATATGATCATAGAAACATAAGAATGTTGTGTCACCACATAACATGACATAAACATGAGTCAAGTCTAACTACCAAGACTATATCATATGGTGGACAGAGTCCCATAATGGATTAGATTTACTCCATAATCCATTACATGACATCTCATGAGACTAAACATTACCCAATGAATTTGATCACTATCTAGGTTCACTCATCATAACATGTTCATTCATATGTGTTCCAAATTAAGAATCAAACATAACGGACAAACATAAGGGTTACCAATGGATAGAAATGGGTTTTGTAATCATGTCATAAAGCATAACCAAAGGGAATATCATAATGATGTTCATGAAATAATAGATTTAAATCATAATTGGACATTAATAAGGTAACATAATCATATATAATTTTAAATTATGTCCAACTTAAGTGAAAAAATGTAAAAGGAGTGTTTAAGAAACATTAAAAACGAGACACTTAAGTTCATTTTAAGAAAACTATTAAAGAATCATTAAGGAATAAAAAGACAAAATTATTTGTATAAAACCATAAATAAACAAACATTGATTTTCATTATAAAATGGATAATTTTAGAAAAATAATGGTGTCTTAAAATAGATTATGGATTGTTCTTTATAAAGGGTAATAAATAAAGAAGTTCCCTTTAATTGGGCTTTTTATCGAGAGGAATTGAGAAGGGATCCTTTTAAAATATGTATTTCCCCATCAAAGAAGAATGAATTAATCTAGATACATAATTTTGTAACATATTAAAATAATATATAATATTTACATTATAATAATGAATAAATACATTTTTTCAAAAATGAACTCAATTTCATGAAAATAATTTTCTATATATGATAAAATTAATATTTAATTAAAATCATCATTTATTTGAAAAATACCTATTTTAATATTATAACCGATTTTATGAAACTTTGAAAAACTAATTAAATCATCATAAAATAATCTTAACTTATGAGAAAAAAATATTAATTTATGAATCTAATTTATGAAAATAAGTTTTCTTTTAAATCATTATATTAATTAAAAATTATAAAAATACTTACTTTTTATAAAAAAAACTACACATAATTTATTATTTATAAAATATTTATTTAATTATTCAATGATATAAATATATAATATTTTCATTTATAAAATGATTAAATTTTATTTATACTTTCATAGGTGGGGTTACTATTCTAGCGGCCTGATTACTATTCCTAATTTTAACATTAATATTCTAACAGTCGGGTTATTATTCCAATGTTCAAGTTTCTAATGGTCATAAGGGTTTACTACTTCCTATAAATACTTCTTATTCCATTCATCATTCTCTTATATTTTATTTCAAGGTAATATATACTTTCATCATTAGAATTAATATTTTATTATTATCATTATGTTTTGTTTCTAAAGCTTTGTTCATGATCATGGTCATTCAGATGGATTGAGTATATCCAAATTTTCCTATTATTATTATATTATTTTCTATGTATTGTCCTATTGTAATATTTGGCATTCTTATTGGGTTTTTTTCTAACTAATGTATCATTAATCATTTATGAGGATAATATTTTTTCAGTTTCTCTATGTGATTTTTGTGATTTATATTATATGACATAATTATAAAAAGGTAATTTCCATTGATATAATTCTAGGTCATTATAATGGTGGACCAATAAAATGTCCAACAATAGCTGGTAGGCACATGGGGGATCAGTTCTCATCCATAGATGGCCCACAGGTGGTCAAGAACACATAGAGTATATCTAGGTCGAGACCCATATGAGTGAACAGGTGTGTAGTGGACAAGCCTGCACAGTTGTGGGAGGAATGATTTGGCAGCATGGGGCAGTTCACAATGAAAGGTAGGGGTCCTCCGGCTCCTGTGTGACTTCATTATGGGGGAGATCCTACACTTAGGCGTATAATAACATAGCTTCCATTCACTTTATTCGATGTGGGATAGTATTTTAAGTAGTTAATATTCATTTTTAACCAAAGTGATATTGTCTTGCCTCAGCTCTGCGACCCCATGCATCAGATAGAAGTATCTGCCGTCTCTATCATGAATCCATCACTGGAAATTGTCGACATTTACTTCTCTCCCATAGAAACATCATATCCTCCCCTTGTAAACCACAATCTCGATCCATTCTTCACTATCAAGACATTCCACCTCCACTAATCACCTATAAAGCCTCAAAATAGCCCCATGAAGATCAATTTGAAGTCTTTATCTGACCACTATGAAGGTTGGATGAAGTAGGAGTGATGCTGCCACCTTTAAATGCCCCATCTTCTCTACTGCCACTACCACATTCACAATTACATGAGTTATTCATGCGATCCATATTCATCAAATGGCTCTTTTTCTCTACGTAATCCCTCAAATAGTCCATGATACTACTATCCATGGACAAATATCTATACACTTGAAATCCTCAGGTGTTTCCAATCGTGATCATGTGGGTTTTGGGGATGCATTTAAAATACTATCTCCGTGGATATGGGAGATTTAAGGAAGGCCTAGGGTTTCTCCCTACTTCCCATAAAAGTAGAGTCTACCACTTTCATAGATGGTGGGCACTCGAAAGAGTTGAATGCTGATGCACTGAGGCTTCCATTCTCTTTATGTTTCTTTCATTATTTTATATTTTCTTTTATTTATTTGTTTTAGTTTCAATTAAATTTTATTTTTATTTTTATTTTATTATATAAAATCCATGAATTCATTTTTTTATTAAGTGTTTCCAAATTACACACCTCTTCTTCTTCATTATTCTTCTTCTTTTTCTTATTTTAATTTTTTTTCATATTCTTATAATTTTAATAATATCTCTATATATTATATATATTTTTTTTCTTTTCTTTTATTACTCATTTTTATTCCCCCTATTCTATTTTTATTTTATTATTTTATGTGTTTTACCTTTCTTATTATTTTCTTTTCTTATTTTATTTTATTATTCTCATTCTCTCTCATCCCCCATTATTCTTTTTATTTTATTTTCATTCTTCTTTTATTTTATTTTATTTTTATTCTTATTCTCTTCTTTCACATTCCACCAAGTGATTACTTACCCTCTATAATGAGGGGCTGACCTGGGAATTGTCATGGGGGAGTTCAATGTGTTATTTAATTAATTCTTAATGTTTATTTTATGTTTCTAAAAATGAGAGTGGCATGCACATGTATAGAGACTATCCCCCAATCCATGCATTCAATTTTTTTTCTACTCCTTTGTTTAATCTCTTTCCCTTCTCCCTATTTGATTATCTCTTCACATAATGGAGTTGAACCAGTCAATGGATGAACTGGAATTCAATTGAGCTGGGTCATGGAAGATTCCACACCCTAGACCAAGGTGTTTCATTAAGCTTTACTATAAGAGGTGGTGAATTAATATTTCTTAAAGGAATTCATGATTTCAAAATTTCAAAATAAAATGGTAGTAATTCATCATGAGATTTTCTGATTGGGTTATCAAACTAAAATTAAACAACTAAAGTAGAATAGTGATATAACTCAAAAATGGACCTAAAACCAAGTTCTTTCTTTTTAATTTTATTCTGTTAGGATTTCATATTAGTTTAAATTTAAATTTTCATTTTTCATGTAATTTCATTATTTTATAAATTAAAACAAAAACACTAAAAACATGTAGACTTAAGTGAATTATAATAACTAGGTGAATAAACTAATAATCTTCTCAAGTGAGATATCCCTAGTTAGCCCCTATGCTGCACTAGGAAAATAATTTTATTTTTTCAAGACTCGTGACAAGCATGCATCAATGTCTAAGTAATTGGACCTATATTGATTGCCTCATCGATTACCCAATGAAGTTAAAATAAAAACATACACCTTGAATGTTGATGAAATAGTTTGTAATATATTCCAAAAACAAACTCTATGATTCATAGTTATCCTTATCTAAAATGTAAAATATAATTGGTAGAGGTGAATGGTTACCATCTTGGGTTTTCATAATAAGAAATATGCCTCTGTAATTTTCATATAGAAATCTTACATTAATCAGAATAAAATGTTTGTAGAAATGAAATCTATAAATACAGGGAATAAATACCCATAACAACCAATGAAATTTGACATATTATGGATCAATTCATTTATCATGATACACTTGTTCATTCATATCGAGGTAGAAGAAAATATGGTTTTTTTTATCAATATGGATGGAAATTCTGGAAACACTAGATACAAGTAATCCCAATCATTGTAAACCTTAAAATTGTCATTTTCTCTCCATCCATGCCTTTCTATAAGAAATATTGTAACCAAAAAAATTCATATCCTCTCCTTGATGAGGGATATAAGCACATATGTGCATGTCCTAATCATCTTGAATATAATAGATTACACAAATACATCATTCAATGGTTTACAATCTTTTGTTAGGTTAGGCTCCATGTAAGTATGAGTATTCTCAATCTTAGAAATTCTCCACCCTCTAAGAGAAATTTCAGGAATCTTCCTCAAGATAAATCTACAATCACCATCATATTTTCCACATTGTTTTATTTATTTTGTCCAGTTTGACCCCTAAACTAAATATCTATAGTGTCTCTTAATATGAAATATTTTAAGTATATTTTTCATTGAATCTTTTCTTATAAATTATCTTCTAATGATAAAAAATCCATTTGAGCAAATATGTCCTCTATAACTCTAGGAAACTCAGTTGTAGGTGTGAAAAAATTCCAGTCAAATTTTGGTGAACATTCCATAGCTTCTGACCAAGATGTGAAGAGTGGTGGATTCTTTAACATAAATAAAGGATGATATAAAACTGATAAATTTCTAAAAATTTCCTCCTAAACTTCTTTTGTTTACTCCTTATTATCATTATTGTCATTTTATGTTCCATAGTTACACACTTCCACTTTATCAAAATTCTCTTACACATATTTGGGTGATCAGTTTGGTTTTATTCTTTTGCATGATAGAGAATAGTTTTATATTAATAGGATGGACCTTATTCTATATATCTTGTATTTCAATGTCATCATACAATAATGCATTGTTTATGAATAGTATAAACCTCCCCGTATATCTTCATCAAAGTATTATTAGACTATTGGTTAAATATTTTTTTTCTTGTACCAAGTCCTTATCTTCATCCAATGGATAAGTTATATGACATAACCTATCTTGGAATTAAAAATGTCTATAACTAATAGACTGGATATCCTGATCATTCCTTAGATTTAACCAACCATGGATTATTTCCAAAAGTTATATTAAGGTAACACAATTAGTTGTCTTAACCATTGGTTTTGGTTGTTTACTATATGAATCTCCTTGATCATTTTGATTAACTTCCATGTAGTAGTAGACAAAGGAAAACTTTATTTTCTATGTAAAAATGGTTTTTGATCATGATTAAAATAGTGTAAATAATATTTTAAATGAGTAATGATCATATATCATTGACCATGTAATAATTTTTTAAAGTTATTTTATGTTATAATAGTAGAATTTGATATTTAGTAGTTTATAAAGTGAATGTGAATCATCTAAAGCATATCCTCTGGGAGTGTCAAACTAAGTGTGCAATAAGGCCTCTTTTTCATTCATCATGTGATGATTGAGTCAATGTCTGATGCACCCTTCTCGGGTTTATTACCCCTAGGTACAACTATGTCAGAACCACATCCACTTATATTATCTGGACAAGGATTTCATTTCTCAGATAACCACACAATCTTTACTTTGTTAAAAATTTAAAAAAAACTCATATATCCTCATTGATTTCACTAATGTTTCATAATCCAAATTTTAATATTCCTAAAGGTATATTATGTTTTTTATATAGAGAATTTTAATCATCTAAATAATATCCCTCAAGAGTATCAAACTAAGTGTGCAACAAGGCCTCATTATCTTGTACTAGGTGATGATTGATTCAATGCCCAATGTTCCCTTTTTGGGGATATTACCCCTAGGTACAAATGTACCAGATATACATCCACTTTTAGTATCCATATATAGATTTCATTTCTTGTATAAAAACATATTCATTACTTTACTAAAATTTTATAATGCTTTCATATATCCTCAATTATGTCACTAATGTTTCATAGTTAAAATTTTAATATTGCTAAAGGTATGTTTAGTAGTTTATAAAGCAAATGTGAATCATCTAAAGCGTATACTTTGATAGTGTCAATCTAGGTGTGAATAAAGGATTCATTATCATGCACCATGTGATGATCAATTCAATTCCCAATCTACCTTTTTTGGGGTTATTACCCCTAGGTAAAAATTTACTTGAGACACATCCACTTGTAGTATCCAGAAAGGGGTTTCATTTCTCAGATAACCACACAATCATTACTTTACTAAAATTTTAGAATGTTTCCTTATATCCTCAATTATGCAACTAATGTTTCACAATCTAAATTTTAATATTCCTAAAGGTATCTAAATAAATTAATTAAAGAGAATGTGAATCATCTAAAGTAGATCCCCCATAAATATCAAATCGGGTGTGCAGTTAGGCCTCTTAATCATACAGTTAGGCCTCTTTAATCCTAAGTTGATACTATGTTAATTTGAAGTTTATTAGTATCTAATGATTATTTAATCCTATGTTAATCCTTTAATTAATATTTACGTATCCATTGGGTAGGTATTAGTAATTCCTAAGTGAATCATTCCTTAATCATTTATCAATCATTCTATAATCACTCATTCATTCATTAATATTTATCAATTAGTTAGTTTATAGTTAAATAATATTTAATTATTAGTTAATTTATAGGTATTTATTAATTAATTATTGGTTAATCATTATTTAGTCATTAGTTCGTTATTAGTTAATCATTAGTTAATCCTTGTTTAATCATTACTTAATCATTTGTCAAGTATTACTTAATCCTGAGTTAATAATTACTTAATCATAAGTTAATCATTCCTTAATCATTTTTTAATCATTCATTAATAACTTGTTAATAATTAATTAATTAATATATATTAAGTTTTTAGTTTTTAGTTAATTAATATATAATCATTAATTAATTATTATTTAATCATTAGTTTATTATTGGTTAACAATTAGTCGATCTTAAGTTAATCATTCCTTAATCATTGATTAATAAGTCTTTAATAACACATTAATCAATTTTTTATTAGTCGTTAATCATTAATTAATAAATACTTATTAAGTAGTTAGTTTATAGTTAATTAATATTTAATCATTAAGTAATTATTAGTTAATACTTACATAATTATTATTTAATCATCAATTAATTTTATTTAATCATTATCTAATCATTAATTAATAATTACTTAATCATTAGTTACGTATTAGTTAATCTTAATTAAATCACGTGTTAATCATTCATTAATCACTCATTAATCACTCATTAATCATTAGATAATTAATAGTTATTAAGTAGTTAGTTTATAGTTAATTATTATTTAATTAATAGTTGATCATTAATTAATTATTTTATAAGAATTAGTTCATCATTAGTCGATCATTATTTGATCCTATTTTAATCCTAATTTTAACCTAATTTAATCCTATGTTAATAAATATCTAATAATTGTATATTCCGAAGTTATTCCTTAGTTAATCATTATTTAATCATTTTATATTTAATAGTTATTAAGTAGTTAATTAATGTTTAATTAATAGTTAATTACTAGTTAATTATTAATTAATAATTAGTTAATTATTGGTTAATCAATACATAATAATTATTTCATTATTATTAAATCAATAGATAATCATTATTTGATCCTTAGTTAAGCATTATTTAATAAGAAGTTAATAATTAGTTAATTATTCTATAATCATTTGTTAATAATTCATTGAGCATTTTTTAATTATTATTTATTTAAAAGATAATTATTTTTAAATTAATAGTTAATCAATATTTCACTAATATTTATTCATTATCTAATTAATATTATTTAGTAATTAATAAATAATTACTTATTTTTTATTTATTAGTTAACTATGAGTTTATAATAATTACATCATTAATTATCTATTAGTTAATAATTATTTCATTGATATTTAGAAACTACTAATTCATACTAAATATGAATCAATTCAAAATAATAAATCCATTACTAAGAATAATTATATATTAATAACTAAATAGTTATAATTAAATAATATTAATTTATTTACTATTATTAACTATTTTTTACACATTATATCTAATTAACTAAACAACTAAGTAAATAAAATAATTAAAACTAACTAAACAACTAAATAAATAATTAACATTAAAAATAAATTTAAAAACAATGATTTAAATGATTCTTCTCAAATAATTAACTTCTTTAAGGCCTCCAAAATAATCGCACACAAGGAAGAAAAAAACAGGGTAAAACTTAGAGAGAGACATGGGGAGGAGTGAGGTTTATAAAGAGGGAGACCAAATTTCAGTGAAGTGGGTGGGTGGATTTATAGGTAGTGGGAGAAAGGTGTTATCACCTAAAACACCTTTCTCCTTTTATTTTCCAAAATGTGTTTTCACCCCCAATTCCTTTTGGTTAATAAAATAAGAAAGGTGTTTTAGGTGGTAGCACCTTTTCCATATCATTTATTTAGGGAAAAGACTTTATGCACATTATCTCCTTTCATATTTATCCAAAATTCATTAAGGAAACTGACACCTTTCAAACTTATTTTTTTTAAATAACCTTGGTATATTTCCATAATTTTTTTGTCAAAAAAATAATAAAAAAATGTCCACTGCCTGAGCAAGTACAATCTAGTCTGAGGGTCGATGGATATGTGATTGGTATTTCATGTGAAGAGAGGATGAGGGCTTGGACCACCCGGTTTACTTTATATGTAGTAGAATATTTCTTCTATGGTGATGGGTGATGGGATGTAAGAGTGTGACACACTATTGTAGTGTGATAAAAGGAGGCACAAGCAGGTCTGCATGCAACGTTGATAAACATCTTAATTTCAACTATAATTGAAAAATATACATGTAAGGAATGGTTATAGTATGTCATATTAATAACTTAATTTCACCTATAAATTCTTTTTCTATATCATTGATCGGGTAAACAACTCTCACAAATATAATAGATAGATAAACACATAAATTTCAACATTTAAATCCACATGAAATAAGTATAAGATGATATTCCAAAGAAAAGTACCCAAGTAGATCATACTCTAGATAATATCATTGAGATTAGGTCATATGAAAACTCTCTAAATCATAGAGTAATGGGTTATCACTTTATTAGGTATCCCTAAGATCAACAGTTACCACATAATAACCACAAGTGTACTCATTGTTGGAATGAAAAATAATTTAGAATCTCATATTGAATTATACATGCGAGGAATGGTGCTGCTATGAAAAGGAACACATATAACATAATGAGATACTATCTATCCATGTACATCAAATGACTCATTTTCCATCAAACAACCCTTTCCAGGAATAACTCTCTCCCCTATACTTAAATTTAAAATCATCATGAAAATATTCCAGAAAAGGGTGGGGAAGGTTATCGACTATCAGATCATCCTAAAAAAGATTATTTATTGATTATAAGAACTACACAATGAAATATATATATATATAAGGGTATATTAGTGGGTTAAATTGGTAAAATAAAATAATCAAATCCCATAATCATTTTAGTGTAGTTTTCAAAATTCTGATCACTTTGATGGAAAAACATGGAAAGTTTTAAAATCCATAACTTGGATGAGATCCCCTCATGAAAAAGAGAAATAAGAAATGATTCCAAAATGTTCTAGAATAATCATGGGTGTAGAAATATAATACAGTACAACACATATTATCATGAGTTAAAATTAGCATTTTAAAAATATACATGTTTCCAAAAAACCAATTTTAAAACATAGAATGATAGAAACAATCATATAATTCATGGTATAAATAATCAAATCATTTAAAACAATAATCACGTGCTCAGACTAACTTGGGGAAAATTGGTTTGTACTTAACTATGCTACTATAGAAATAAAACATCTTTCATGTGGGTTAAAAAATGACAGGGATGTTAGTTTTTTTTATTTTATTTTTTAAATGTTTTTTAGTTATTTATTTTACATGGTGTTTTATGGAAGCATAAATAAAATATGATAAAAAATATAACATTTCCATGAGTAATTAGAGATATTCATGGAGAGGATAGTTGTATAAAGCTCTAAAAATGGTGTACTAGTAAATATCTAATATAGATAAAACATAATCTCATCATATCATAAATATAACACCTAAATAAAGGAATCGCATAGATTGAAACAAATATTCATGATGAATTTAAATCCACTACAGAGATAGGAGAAAATATTTTCAGGTAAACACATTCTATTTTATTACCTAAAAACAAAATGAAATAAAAAAAATGTATCAAAATAAAAACTAATTAATTATGTGTTACCTCCTAATGTGCACTAAATTTAATTTGTATTCATATAGAAATTGATGAGACTCCACCAGGATCGAACATAAATTCATGCCATGTATCCACTTATTCATCAGTAGATATGTAGAATTAATTCATTGAGAAGGTAATTATTCCATATGTTGTACAATATATCGATGGAAACTTGTTAGAAAAATAAATATTTAGAGTGAAATAAACATAATGCAAATAAAAAATAATAATAATAAGTCTCATGGAAAGAAAAACCCACCAAATAATTGGAATTTGGGTAAATAACATTATTATGAATATCTAGAAGATTTCCCCTTTGAATGTATCTTATATAAAAAAAATATAGAATAATTCCTTAATAATAGTCTTATATCCATTGAATCATTGAATTTAGAGTCTTTGTAAATCATTTACCCTAATCCTTTTTCCTCAATGAATACTGAAACTGATAAATAAACCAATTTTAAACCTAATTCATGCTCCATAGTTACATTAATTTCACTTAGGTTGAGAGTATTTCTAGAATCGGTGAGTATTCCATGTGAAGTGGTATTAGCCTCTATATATGGAGTGGGTGGAATAAGATCAACTGGAGTAGGTGGCCCCACTTTTTTATAAATGATATTTTCTTCAAATTTTTATTATAAATTTCCCTTATCACATTGCACTATAGGAAAATGTGTGATCATGAGATCAATATCCTCCATATAAACCCATTGTTCTCTAGTTTCCAGAATGTTGTGAGTGTCCACCACCATCACTAACTAATTTTACGATTTTTGAGTTGTTTCAAATTTTTTCATTTTGGAAAATGTTTCCAACTCACAATGTTTATTGAGAAGAGGTCATTAAGAGTTATTTTAAGTGATGACCTCTGGTGTATAAAAATTCATGGTGACTTGGGTAAATTTTAACTCAGTCATGATAAATAAAGGTCTGAGTCCAACTCCTCTTCACCCTCAAATGAATTTTCATCCTCAAAATGTGGGATTTGATACTCATTAAAGTCCCAATCTCGCTTTGGGGGGAAAAGTATATGAACTCATATAAAAAGTATATGAAATTTCACTTTCTAAGGGACCATTATATTCAATAGAGTGTATGAAATGAAGTTCAAATATGATAGGAACTAAAAAAAAATTGGTTTAGAGGAGTCATATATGGAATGATATAAATTGGGATTAATAAAATAAAACTCATATTTAGACTCAAGAAATGGTTTTTTCTAATATGAAACCACTACTACACTTTTCATATAAGTAGTGTTCGGGGTTTAGAAATCAAGTGTTTGCGAAGAGGCTAATTAAACTATTTGAAGAATTTTACATTAAATATTTTTCAGTTGATATTCAATATTTTTCATTGTAGAAACCATATTTTCATTATGTTATTCTTAAAGTTCAAAGCTTTTATTTACCTCATTCATAGTAATAAACATTTTATGATCAAATGTTAAAGTGTTTCAATCACACCATAATTAGTCAAATGGATTGACTTCCTCAAGTGGGAAAGGTGGTTCATGTTCTATAAATTTTTGAGATTGTTCTCTTGAGTTTTAAAAAAATTTATAAAATGTATATCAACTTATATAGAGAGAATAAATTACTTGGTTATTCATTTTTTGGAATACCGCGACTCTGAGTATAATCACATGGTGGTTATGAATTATTAAAATATGGTGAATAACTTCCCTATGAAGCATGAAATTGATTTGAATAATAATCATTATTATAAATTTAATTACCTAGAGAATTTATGGGGGGTGAAAAATTAAAACTCATACCATGCATCGTGGGTGGGTACTGTGGGTGTTGATTATAAAAAATTGATATTAACTATGACATTCCATTATTCTTGGTACTATGAATCTTTATAGAAAAAAAATATTACCCATAACATTATTTTGATTTTTATTCATTACTAATGTTGTTGTTTATTACATATGTTTTAAGTTTTTAACCAAAATAACTCTTCTTGGAGGATCTATTAATGCTATAATTCTTCCCAGAAATAGCACCAGAAATTTGGTATGTGTTTTCATAGTGCACCAAATTTACAAATTTATAAAACCCACTAACTATTGTGAAAATGCAGAGCAGGTTCAAACCATAATAATTTTGTATGTAAACACTGATAATATCCTTCTCAAATAATTTTTAGATAAATGAATTTTTCATTTTAATAAAAACTAAAAAATACTAAAAAACAAAGAAACTAAATCAAATGACGATAAATAAATAAGAAAAAACTAATTGGATATAGATGATTCAGAGTTGTGACACTCGTTCAAGTTCATGTAATGCCTATTATTTTATTCCTACATTAGAATATTTATTTTTTTAATTAATATTTATTCTAAATTTAATCAGAATGCAATAATGACTCATTATTTAATATTAGACAATACTCTAATATTTATTATATATTATCCAATATTTTCTTTTCTAGTTTGATGAAACATTTAAACAAAATTATAGTATTGAATCACTTGGTGGAATACAATGACCCATTTCATATAATTTCATGGTATCTTTCTATACTGGGTCCGCTCACATAGGATTACTTATTATGAATCACTTATGAAATTGTGTATAGAACTAACATAAAATATTAATTTTTTAAGTAATATATTTATTTATACTGAATTCACTCATGTACAACTTACAATTCTCTCACGCACACAATTTAATTTCAAATGAATATATTATCTAATTTTATTTCTCTCATGATTACTTATAAGGTGTCAAATGAATGGGTGCCAAATCATCTGCATGGTTCCTATATTAATTTAATCATACACATATATAATTTAATAAAAAAAATCCAATTAATGTGAATTGAATGGAAATCAAAATGGAATTAAAATATAGGCATGAAATTACTTTAATTCTCATCAACGCCATGAAATTTTTCCATCAATTATGAAAACATTAAATGAAAAATAATGAATAGAATTCACTATGTTCATATTGACACAAAGATCACCACAACCCATTGATAACAATCTTACATGAAAATATCACTTCATTGATCACCACAAGACCCCAAAAAATTAGTATTTTACACATGAATAGCCATAAGAATCCCAAAAACACCCAAAAAATAGGTTCACATTGGTTGGTCACTACCTGAGATTGTACAATCTTGTGTGAACCAATTATGTATCCAATTATCAAGAAATTATATTTTTTCTTTTTTCCTTCCCACACATTCATCTGTGATTGTGGGTGTTGATCAGCTGGTTATCTACAACATTTGTTATCATAGGGTAGTTGAATTGATCCAAAATGTAGAAATCCAAGCCCTCATCAACCCAAAGATCACAAACATCATCATCACATCCTAGATCCCTCATAGACGGTGACATCAGACCTCTGGTGGCACATCAGGGTGGTGAAGGAAGTTAGGGGATCGATGACATATCCAGTCCTCGTGAATCTGAACAATGGCGACTGGGCCTTGATGATGAATTTTATGCTCTAGAGAGAAATACTTTAGGATTTCATTGATACTAGCAATGCTAAACTCTAGGAATACCAGATCTCCCTAAAGTCTATCTTTCATGTTGTACAACCAAATATGATCTCTATACTTGTAGTCAAGGAAAGCGCAAAGGAATCATGATACACTATCAAGACCATGCACATCAGGATTCATAAAATGTGTAAAGAAAATGCACAAAATCTCTATATTGAGTATAAAGTAATTTCCTTTTATAATGGTGAATTAGTAGATAACATTGAGATGTGGCTCAATGGGTGGGTCAACCAACTCAGAATCCTCAGTGATTTGGATCCTCAACAAAAAATTTGTGAGAATAGTCTACGCATTTTCCCCTCTATGTTCTTCTAAATTACTCTTTTTATTAATACACTACTCAATATCTCGATGATCTATATAGAGTAATTAATGGAAAGACTCAAAGTGTTAGAGGAGTGTTTTGAGCTGGATCCCATCACCAATGCTAGAGAGATACTGATCCTCGGTGAGGAGGAGTGGGTTACATTGTAACGCCCCGAACCTAGTTACCCAGAGTCGGTGCATTATTACATAACATTGGCATGATCACAAGAAAGATCAAATCTCAAAAGACCGATTGGTTTAGTAGCCTTGGAAACACTAGATATATTCATAAGTCTTACATTACATCATAAAATGAAAAACTACTACAACAACATAATGTCTCCATAATCCACACTCATATCCCCTCATAATATCCTGGCAGGTCATTCATAATTTACTTCTTCACTTCCTGGGAAAAATAAAACATAGAAAAGGGTTGAGCTCAAATGCCCAGTAAGGATAACATTATAGCGGAAACATTCATAAATAAGAATAAACATTTAAGGAAATGTATAACAAAAACAAAATCCTTTCAAACTTTAACTTTCAACATGGTATGGCATAAATAAAATGAAATAATTCCATTTACTTATTCACATGGATATTCTACTAATCGAATAATCACATGCAAAAATCAATAACCACTTTCATAATGTTGGAATGCATAATGCCAGACTATCATAACCACATAGCCAAGGCCTCGTGCCAAGACTACAAATAAGATTTTGTCAAGGCCTTGTGCCAAGACACTAGTTTGTCTCATGAGACCTACCGATGCATCGAGGAGCTATAGCGGGCTCCACCCGTCACATATTAAGTCTAATGCATTCCCATATGAAAAGGTTTAAACATAACATAAACATTCGTATTAAAACTAGCATACGAAATGTCAATAATTTCACCATAAACTATGAATGGTATAAAAATATCACATCCACAGTCAAACATATCACAAAACCTTCAATACAATATAGAAGTTTTGTATCATAATAAATCAACTTCAAATAAGCGTAAAATCCATCAAAGGATGTTGACAAAGATGAAATCAAAACACTTTTTAGAGAAATATCTCTTTCTATTTTTAAAATCATTTAAGAGCCATATAAAATAAAACATTTTCTTGAAAATATTCTTATAATCTTGTAAGTAAATCTTTGAAGATTTTATAACGGCGGAAAATAACCGCACCCGCCGTATAAGTTAAAAAAACATTCTTACCTTAATTCTGTCGAAAAGGTTAAAAAGGACCTTGTTTTGAAAATGACGGAAAGATTCCTCTTATAAAAAGTCAAACAAGGGTATAAATTAATTTAACCCATATTCTTGTAAATAATAAAAACGTTTTGAAATACATTTTGAAGAAACATGGATGTGGATGATAAAGAGATCCCAGTAGATTATTACATATAAACAACCTCGGATAATGAAGAGATTGTGAAATAACCCTTACCTTGTACTTTTCCTTGGTTGGGGTAGGTTAACCTCCTGTATAATGGTGAAGTAATTGTTATTAAATTATACAAGAATCATATACATTAATATGATATCATATATGATCTTTTAATATTGATTTGATAATAATATCTTAGTATTATCGTTGTTTCGGGTGTTAACTTACTTGTTTTCTTTTATATGTTTTGTTACGTAAGACATGTTTGTAAAGGATAGGTTGTATATTATTCATATCCAGAATGATATCAAGTCCTTAAAAATCATTTTTTAAATCATCAAATGATAATTATACTTGAATGGATACGATGCAGAATGAATCTCATCGCGTTCGTGGAGACGGTACTCCGTACGTCCGCACGAGCGACAATATCATTCTTTTGATATTAAAATAATATATAAATGGATGGTATATCATATATACAGAATCATTAACTTGTTATATTTATTATTTACATGAGTTACACATCATTATTATACCCATCCAAATAATATTATATTGAATAACAATTACACCACGACGTGGAGACGGTAAGTCGTACGTACGCACGTATGGTGACATGTTATTCAAAGGGTGGATAGAATACTGAATATGGTTGTACCATATTTATAATAACATCACAGTATATATATGATACTGGAGTTATTATTTTATAATGGTAACAACAAAGGAAGAAGAAGTGGAAGAAGAAATGAACTTGGAAAAGGGTTGTGAAATCATTACCTCTTCTTCGAGTTCTTCCTTTTGATTTGATCAAAAGGGCTCCTTAGGTTGGCTTTCTGATCAAAACAAGGCCTCTATGTTTTAGTGAGGGAAGTTGGGAGAGTATTTGGGCAAAGTTTGGCCGAACCAAAAGGCTTTGAAGGAGTGAAGAAATGAGAAGGAGGAGTGCCCTTTTATAAGAGGGGCGAGGGGCACCTTTGGAAAAGCTAGAGATATTAGTTTATAATAAATTCATATTCGGTTTCCAATGGCTCCAAAGTTGACTATTCAAAGGATAAGGTGGGGATGGGTCGAAAACAACTCAACCAATATAATTTAGACAGGTTTGGGTACTTATATTAACCTTATCTTTAAGTATTAACTCTAAGTTAATTAGTTTCACTTTTACAATGTCTCTTTGTATTTTTATATAATATGGTTAATAAACTTACTATATACATCCAAGAGACCCCCAAGTGGTCCACTAATGATGAACCTATCATGATATAAGTCTCTTGGCCGAACCTTATATTTTTAGTAATTTAATATCAATTAATAATATAATATTTTTTTTAAGAACTCTTTTATGTCAATTTTGACACTATTCAATAGTTGATTTTTGTGAAACTTATAACAGATTTATTACTTCAAAAAAAGTAAATTAAATCAATCCTAATATATCATATTATCCTAGAAAATTAGTTTAATTCATTAAAAGTTTCATATTATATTTATTTGGGTATTTATAATATCAATTATTTTAATTGTTCACTATTATGATAATTACTGCATCATCATTGTGTCATAAATAAATTAAATTATTTAATGTCTAAAAATTATAAATAAAATATCATTATGTAGGAAATCTTTTTATATTTCTAATTAATATTTATAATCTAAAATCCAACATATATAACCCTATGTAAAAATTGTTTTTCTAAAAGATATATGCTTGTGTCATTTTTGTATTCATTTTAACTTAATTAAAATAAAGTGTCCCTATCACCTACAAGTGGCACCATGGGGTCCCCAAATCGACCCAAAGATGCCTATGGTCGAACATGTATCAACCAATAAGTCTAGGACACATTTTAGAGTAATTTAGTATTATTATAATATTATTTGTTTAACCCTTATTTACCGGATTTACCCTTAACCATGGTAAATAAAATATTTACCGCAGTAATTATTCAAAATGTCTAAAAATAAAAGTTACCTATTTACACAATTTGGAAATCCTGATTCCAAATATGGAATCCATTTTTCTAAATTCAAAACACAGAAGTGGCAGAAATTAATTTAAAATTAATTCCCGCTGTCAAAACAAAAAGCGTGTTTTTAAGAGATAATAACTATCAAAAGATTGACACTTGTTTATGTTCGGTTTAATTGTAAAATTATGTCAAATGACCAACATTATATTAAGTGGTAAAAATATATTCTAAATATACTTTAAAACCACTCAAATTCATAATTTATCACTATTAATTATTTTGATTAAAAAAGTTGTTTTTAATTAAAATTTAGTAATTTTCACTATTCATCAAAATATGAAAGTTATCCGAAAAGTACCGAAATTTCATCTTAGGCTAAATTCTATATTCTGAATCCAAAAATGAAGTCCATTTTGAAATATAAAATATATATAATTTCAAAAAGTACGTATTACTATTCATAACGGCTAGTTTGATTGGTTGTTAGAACTCGGTGTTGCGTACAACACACGCTATCGCATTATTCAAAGAGAAGCGTACCGTAGAAGCTTGGGGTGTTACATTCTCCCCTCCTTCAAATAATTTCATCCTCGAAATTTCTAGAATACTATCGCATGAAAAGACTTGGGTGGTTCTTCATCATAAGTTCCTCGGGTTCCCACGTTGCCTCTTCCATCTTATGGTTTCTCCACAAAACTTTTACCAGACGCGTCGTCCGGTTTCTCAGTACTTGTTCTCTTGTATCAAGAATACTGAAAGGCTCTTCACAATAAGACAGATCGGGTTCCAGTTCTAATTCCTCATAGGTGAGTACATGCGTTGGGTCAGGCATGTATTTCCTCAAAAGAGATACGTGGAACACATCGTGAACTTTGGAGAGACTTGGCGGCATTGCCAATCGGTAAGCTACAACCCCAATTCGTTCTAGAACTTCGAAGGGTCCGATGTAGCTAGGACTCAATTTACCTTCCTTACCAAAACGTATGACTCCCTTCCATGGAGATACCTTCAGGAAAACATGATCACCGACTTGAAATTCCAAATCCTTCCTTCGATTATCGACATAGCTCTTTTGCCTACTTTGAGCTGCTTTGATGTGATTTTGGATTACCTTCGCCTTTTCCACCATTTCCTCCACCAGTTCTGGGCCTAGAAGTTTTCTTTCACCAACGTCATCCCAACAGGTTGGTGTATGACATCTCTTTCCATATAACTCTTCATATGGTTCCATCTGAATACTCGAATGGAAGCTATTGTTATAGGAAAATTCTACCAGTGGTAAATATTGATCCCACATACCCTGAAAGTCAAGTGAGCAAGATCTCAACATGTCTTCTAAGGTCTGAATAGTCCGTTCTGATTGTCCGTCTGTCTGAGGGTGGTAAGCAGTGCTCAAATGAAGTTCAGTATCCAGGGATGTCTGAAGAATTTTCCAAAATCTTGAAGTAAAACGGAGATCATGATCAGAAAAAATCGATAGGGGTACTCCATGAAGTCTCACAACTTCATTAATATATAGTCTTGCTAGACGTTCCAGGGGTAGATCTTCTCTTATAGTAAGAAAATGTGATGACTTGGTAAGACGATCAAAAATAACCCATATTGCATCATTCCTTCTAGGAGTCTTTGGTAGCCCCATGACAAATTCCATCGTAATATTGTCCCATTTCCACTCCGGTATGGGAAGAGGTTGCATGACTCCTCCAGGCTGTTGCCTTCCAGCTTTCATTTGTTGAAAAACCATACATCTTGACAAAAAATTAGCAATCTCCCTCTTCATGTTGTCCCACCAAAAATGTTCCTTCAAATCTCTATACATTTTGGTGCTCCCAGGGTGTATAGAGAAATTGGAACTATGAGCATAATCCAACAATTCCCTTTTTAGATCAGGTATATCGGGAACACAAAGTCTCTTCCCGAATTTCAAAATTCCATCTTCATACACAAAGTCTCTTAATCTCCCATCATTCACAGCTTTAATCTTCTTTTGAAATTCTTCATCATCGGTCTGAGAACTCTTAATCCTTTCTAGTAAAGATGGTTTGGAAACCATTTGAAAAAGCATTCATTTTTCACCTTCCCTGGTTATTCCCATGTCCACCTTTACTAGATCCATGAAAATTGGATCCCTTTCAATTCTCATATTGTTCAAAACTCCATGGTCTTTTCTACTCAAAGCATCTGCCACCTTGTTTTCTTTCCCCGGGTGGTAGTGTATCGTGCAATCGTAATCCTTGAGTAATTCAAGCCATCTCCTTTTCCTCATGTTGAGTTCTTTTTGTGAGAAAATATACTTCAAACTCTTGTGATCAGTATAAATCTCACATTTTTCACCATAGAGGTAGTGCCTTCATATCTTCAAAGAAAAGATCACAGCTGATAACTCGAGATCATGAGTATGATAGTTTTGTTCATGAATTTTCAACTGTCGTGATGCATAGGAAATAACTTTATCATTCTGCATAAGGACACAACCAAGTCCTTTCTTTGATGCATCACTATAAATAACGAACCCATCATTCCCCGATGGTAGAGTCAATATAGGAGCATTGACTAATCTTCTCTTCAGTTCTTCGAAACATTCTTCACACTCTATTGTCCAAACAAATTTAACCCCTTTACGTGTGAGCTTAGTTAATGGGTTAGCCAATCGGGCAAAATTCTGGACGAAACGTCGATAATAACCTGCCAAACCAATAAAACTACGTACCTCAGTTATACTCGTAGGTGCTGGCCATTCTTGGATTGCCTTGGTCTTAGAAGTATCAACAGAGATTCCATCTTTAGAGACAATATGGCCAAGAAAATAAATCTCCTAAAGCCAGAATTCACACTTGCTAAACTTCCCATATAATTCATGCCTTCTCAGAGTCTTCAAGATAACGTGCAAGTGATTTTCATGATCTTCATAGGTTTTGGAGTATACCAAGATATAATCAATAAATACCACCACAAATTCATCGAGATACTCCTTGAAAACTCTATTCATCAGATCCATGAATACAGAGGGTGCATTAGTCAATCCAAACGGCATTACAGTAAACTCGTAATGCCCGTACCTGGTTCGAAATGCTGTCTTCGGAATGTCTTCCTTCTTCACACACAACTGATGGTATCCAGATTGAAGGTCAATCTTTGAAAAGTATTGAGCTCCATGCAGTTGGTCAAATAAATCATCAATGCATGGTAGGGGATACTTGTTCTTTATCGTTATAGCATTGATCTCCCTGTAGTCGATACATAACCTCATAGATCCATCTTTCTTTTTAACAAAATGAATAGGGGCTCCCCAATGAGAAACACTAGGGCGAATAAATCCCTTATTACTCAATTCCTCTAGTTGTTTCTTTAGTTCGACTAATTCTACAATGGCCATTCTATAAGGGGTCTTCGATATAGGCCTTGATCCAGGAATCAAATCAATGGAAAACTCAACTTCTCGTTCTGGAGGATGTCCAGGTAAATATTCCGGAAATACATCTACAAATTCTTTCACAATAGGTACATCCTCTATTTGAACATTCCTTTCCTCACCGACAGTTATTTCATTCTCTTCCTCCCCAATAATTTAATTTAGTTGAGCTATTGAGGGTGGATCTAAATAAGAATTAGGTGGTGATGATTCTGCTCTACAAATAAGGTGTTTCTTATCATTATCATCAAGAATCGTAACCTCTTTCTTCTTACAATAAATCTTCACATCATATTCCGAAATCCAGTCCATACCAAGGATTATATCAAACTCAATCATAGGTATGATGATGATATCAGCAGATAAAGAACATTTATGTGCTCTAATGGGGACTGATTCACAAAACTTTGTTGCAATGATACTTCCCTTATGAGTTTTAACTGACAAATCCCTTATTAAATCAAATTGGAAATATCTAATTTTCTTAGAAAATTGGGAGGATATGAAACAATGCGATGATCCAGAATCAAATAATGCATTTGCTAAACTTGAGGAAACCATTAAATTACCTGCCACCACGTCTTTCGGAGCTTCTACCTCAGCAGTAGTGATAGCATAAGCCTGGCCTTGATCCCTTGGCCTTTTCTGAGGTAAGTTCTCCTGACTCTTAGGAAATGCATTTGCATAATGCCCCATCTCCCTGCAATTATAGCACTGAACGTTGGTAGCTTCCTTCTTCCCCTTGCAATCACGAGCTTGGTGGCCTTTTTCACCACACTTGTAACAGACTCCCATTCCCTTCAAGCAAGTACCAGGGTGTTTCTTCCCACATTTACCACAGGATGGATATTCAACCTTTCCCTTATTCCCCTTATTTCCATTCCCAGATTGATCAGCAGGTCTCTTCTTCTCTTGCTTTGCTTTAAAGTCATAAGACTTAGAGAATTCCTTTTCGGTCTTGATAGCACATGAGACAATGTCTTCGTACGACGAGAAGGATTGTGAGATTAATTCTCGACGAAGAAATGGTTTTAACCCATCAAAGAAACGATCAATATTACTTCTTGGGTTACGTATATAATCTCCAGCATACCTTTCTAACCTTGTAAAGTTAGCCTCATACTTTGTGACATTCTCATCCTCCTTTTGTCTCAGACTCAGAAATTGCCTTTCCATATCTGCTCGATGGTCGCAAGGAAAGTATTTTTCTAAAAACAGATCTTTGAACTCCCTCCATTCCATATTTGATACTTCATCATCTTCCTTCATGTTTTGAATCAATGACCACCATTGATCAGCATCTCTAGTGAGGCGGTAAACTGCCATGATAACTTTTTCCCTTTCACTGCTCCCCAAAGCCTGAAATATTTTCTCTAGGGAATTTATCCATTGCTCAGCTACTAAGGGATTTGTACTCCCATTTAACGTTGGTGGTTGTTGCCTCATGAATCGATCTAACATTGATACTCCACGCGGTGGATCAGGGTGATCCATACGGGTAAGGTTATTATTCATAACCTGAGTAAGTTGTCCCAGTATGGTGATTAGCTGATCGGCACCAGTTGCATCACCAGCCCCACTATAATTATCTTGAGCATGAGGGAAATCCCTACATGGAGTGCGTGCATTGATACGGTTTCCATTTCTTCCACTAGGCGCCATTTCTAAATAATGGCATAAACTAGATCAGTTTATGAATCAAAATACATAATCCCATACTTATAAAACACTTAACATAAATTGAACTATTTATGGATATAATCCATAATCATAAAAATGTTTTCTTTGAAGAAGTATATACTCATAAACCCATCATAATTATTTGTAAAGAAAATGAGAGTTATCCTAAGCATATCCCCCGGGAGTGTCGTAACCAAGAGTGCAGCAAGGCTCGTTGTCGTGCACCAGTTCCCGTTCGAGTCTAGCTCAAAGCGGTGTTTTCGGGTTTTACCCCTAGGTACATCTGTGCCAGAGCCGCCTCTACCTGCTTGTATCCAGACAGGGATGTATTGCTCAGAAAACTCACAAAATCTCTACAATACCAAAATTCTAGGAAGTTCTTCTATACTAATCCTAAAAGTTCATCCTAGGTCTACATGCTCTAATCAGAGTTTATCTAAATCTAGCTTCCAAGGTTTGTACTAAACTTCCTCTGATACCAACTGTAACGCCCCGACCCTAGTTACCCAGAGTCAGTGCATTATTACATAACATTGACATGATCACAAGAAAGATCAAATCTCGAAAGACCGATTGTTTTAGTAGCCTTGGAAACACTAGATATATTAATAAGTCTTACATTACATCATAAAATGAAAAACTACTACAACAACATAATGTCTCCATAATCCACACTCATATCCCCTCATAATATCCCTGCAGGTCATTCATAATTTACTTCTTCACTTCCTGGGAAAAATAAAACATAGAAAAGGGGTGAGCTCAAATGCCCAGTAAGGATAACATTATAGCGGAAACTTTCATAAATAAGAATAAACATTTAAGGCAATGTATAACAAAAACAAAAGCCTTTCAAACATGAACATTCAACATGGTATGGCATAAATAAAATGAAATAATGAAATTTACTTATTCACATGGATATTATACTAATCGAATAATCACATGCAAAAATCAATAACCACTTTCATAATGTTGAAATGCATAATGCCAGACTATCATAACCACATAGCCAAGGCCTCGTGCCAAGACTACAAGTAAGATTTTGTCAAGGCCTTGTGCCAAGACACTAGTTTGTCTCATGAGACCTACCGATGCATCGAGGAGCTATAGCGGGCTCCACCCGTCACATATTAAGTCCAATGCATTCCCATATGAAAAGGTTTAAACATAACATAAACATTCGTATTAAAACTAGCATACGAAATGTCAATAATTTCACCATAAACTATGAATGGTATAAAAATAGCACATCCACAGTCAAACATATCACAAAACCTTCAATACAATATAGAAGTTTTGTATTATAATAAATCAACTTCAAATAAGCGTAAAATCCATCAAAGGATGTTGACATAGATGAAATCAAAACACTTTTTAGAGAAATATCTCTTTATATTTTTAAAATCATTTAAGATCCATATAAAATAAAAAATTTTCTTGAAAATATTCTTATAATCTTGTAAGTAAAGCTTTGAAGATTTTATAATGGCGGAAAATAACCTCACCCGCCGTATAAGTTAAAAAAAACATTCTTACCTTAATTCTGTCGAAAAGGTTAAAAAGGACCTTGTTTTGAAAATGATGGAAAGATTCCTCTTATAAAAAGTCAAACAAGGGTATAAATTACTTTAACCCATATTCTTGTAAATAATAAAAATGTTTTAAAATACATTTTGAAGAAACATGGATGTGGATGATAAAGAGATCCCAGTAGATTATTACATATAAACAACCTTGGATAATGAAGAGATTGTGAAATAACCCTTACCTTGTACTTTTCCTTGGTTGGGGTAGGTTAACCTCCTGTATAATGGTGAAATAATTGTTATTAAATTATACAAGAATCATATACATTAATATGATATCATATATGATCTTTTAATATTGATTTGATAATAATATCTTAGTATTATCGTTGTTTCGGGTGTTAACTTACTTGTTTTCTTTTATATGTTTTGTTACGTAAGACATGTTTGTAAAGGATAGGTTGTATATTATTCATATCCAGAATTATATCAAGTCCTTAAACATCATTTTTTAAATCATCAAATGATAATTATACTTGAATGGATACGATGGAGAATGAATCTCATCGCGTTCGTGGAGACGGTAGTCCGTACGTACGCACGAGCGACAATATCATTCTTTTGATATTAAAATAATATATAAATGGATGGTATATCATATATACAGAATCATTAACATGTTATATTTATTATTTACATGAGTTACACATCATTATTATACCCATACAAATAATATTATATTGAATAACAATTACACCACGACGTGGAGACGGTAAGCCGTACGTACGCACGTATGGTGACATGTTATTCAAAGGGTGGATAGAATACTAAATATGGTTGTACCATATTTATAATAACATCACAGTATATATATGATACTGGAGTTATTATTTTAGAATGGTAACAATAAAGGAAGAAGAAGTGGAAGATGAAATGAACTTGGAAAAGGGTGGTGAAATCATTACCTCTTCTTCGGGTTCTTCCTTTTGATTTGATCAAAATGGATCCTTAGGTTGGCTTTCTGATCAAACCAAGGCCTCTAGGTTGTAGTGAGGGAAGTTGGGAGAGTATTTGGGCAGAGTTTGGCCGAACCAAAAGGCTTTGAAGGTGTGAAGAAATGAGAAGGAGGAGTGACCTTTTATAAGAGGGGTGAGGGGCACCTTTGGAAAAGCTAGAGATATTAGTTTATAATAAATTCATATTCGGTTTTCAATGGCTCCAAAGTTGACTATTAAAATGTTAAGGTGGGGATGGGTCAAAAAGAACTCAACCAATAGAATTTAGACAGGTTTGGGTACTTATATTAACCTTATTTTTAAGTATTAACTCTAAGTTAATTAGTTTCACTTTTACAATGTCTCTTTGTATTTTTATATAATATGGTTAATAAACTTACTATATACATCCAAAAGACCCCCAAGTGGTCCATTAATGATGAACCTATCATGATATAAGTCTCTTGTCCGAACCTTAGATTTTTATGAATTTAATATCAATTAATAATATAATATTTTTTTTAAGAACTCTTTTATGTCAATTTTGACACTATTCAATAGTTGATTTTTGTGAAACTCATAACAGATTTATTACTTCGAAAAAAGTAAATTAAATCAATCCTAATATATCATATTATCCTATAAAATTATTTTAATTCATTAAAAGTTTCATATTATATTTATTTGGGTATTTTAATTTTTCACTATTATGATAATTACTGCATCATCATTGTGTCATAAATAAATTAAATTATTTAATGTCTAAAAATTATAAATAAAATATCATTATGTAGGAACTATTTTTATCTTTATAATGAATATTTATAATCTAAAATCCAACATATATAACCCTATGTAAAAATTGTTTTTCTAAAAGATATATGCTTGTGTCATTTTTGTATTCATTTTAACTTAATTAAAATAAAGTGTCCCTATCACCTACAAGTGGCACCATGGGGTCCCCAAATCGACCCAAAGATGCCTATGGTCGAACATGTATCAACCAATAAGGCTAGGAAACGTTTTAGGGTAATTTAGTATTATTATAATATTATTTTTTTAACCCTTATTTACCGGATTTACCCTTATCCATGGTAAATAAAATATTTACCGCAGTAATTATTCAAAATGTCTAAAAATAAAAGTTACCTATTTACACAATTTGGAAATCCTGATTCCAAATATGGAATCCATTTTTCTAAATTCAAAACACAGAAGTGGCAGAAATTAATTTTAAATTAATTCCCGCTGTCAAAACAAAAAGCGTGTTTTTAAGAGATAATAACTATCAAAAGATTGACACTTGTTTATGTTCGGTTTTATTGTAAAATTATGTCGAATGACCAACATTATATTAAGTGGTAAAAATATATTCTAAATATACTTTAAAACCACTCAAATTCATAATTTATCACTATTAATTATTTTTATTAAAAAAGTTGTTTTTAATTAAAATTTAGTAATTTTCACTATTCATCAAAATATGAAAGTTATCCGAAAAGTACCGAAATTTCATATTAGGCTAAATTCTATATTCCGAATCCAAAAATGAAGTCCATTTAGAAATATAAAATATATATAATTTCAAAAGGTAGGTATTACTATTCATAACGGCTAGTTTGATTGGTTGTTAGAACTCGGTATTGCGTACAACACACGCTATCGCATTATTCAAAGAGAAGCATACCGTAGAAGCTTGGGGTGTTACATTCACTGATGAATGAGTGGAAGATGGGGGTAGGAGTCCATTAATGGCTCCAAATCTAGCAACCAGCACTACAGACCACTATGATGAAAGAAATATGATAATAGTGGTGGAAAAAATGAATGGCTTAGGACCCATTAATGGTAGTGTGGTCTCAAGGGACCAATGTCACTATTGCATAAAAAGGGATCATTAGGAAAATGATTATCACAGCATTCTGAAAAGGATAAGGCCCTTCTAATTTAGAGTGATGATGATATTACCACACTCTTTATGGAAAGGTTGTGAACCATGTTTCCTAATTCCCTACCACTATTCTAACACCCCGACACCAGTTACCCAGAGTTAGTTCATTATTACATAATATTTTCATGATCACAAAAGATCAAGTATTTAAATACTGATTAGTTTAGTATCCTTGGAAGTACTAGATATATTAATAAAGTTTCCATTACATCATAAAATGAAAAACTAAAATAACATTGTTTCCATAAACCACACTCATATCCCCTAAAACTATCCCTGCAGGTCAGTCATAAAATACTTCTTCGCATCCTGGGAAAAATAAAACATATAAAGGGGTGAGATTAGATGCTCAGTAAGGATAACAATATAGCGGAAATTTTCATAAATAATCATAAACATTTAAGGAAATGTATAAGACTAAAAAAAGCCTTTTAAACTTGAACTTCTGCATAATATGGAAAATATAAAATCAAATAATTCCATTTACATACTCACATGGATATTCTATTAGTCTAATAATCACATGCAATATCAATAGTCAATTTCATAATGATGGAATTCATAATTCCAGAATTTCATAACAACATAGTCAAGGCCTTGTGCTAAGACTACAAATAAGATTTTGCCAAGGCCTTGTTCCAAGACACTAGTTTGTCTCATGAGATCTACTTATGCATTGAGGATCTATATCGGGCTCCACCCGTCACTTACTAAGTCCAATTCATTCCTCATATAAAAAGTTTTAAACATAACATAAACATTCATATTAAAACTAGCATACGAAATTCCAATACTTTATCCATAAACCATGAATAGAATAAAAATAACACATCCATAATCAAACATATCAAAAAACATGTCATGACCCGACCCTACCCGGGATTGATCCGTAACTACCACAAGCCCACATCCATAGGCCAGGGGCTGGCGACCAGCGCCGAAGGCATAACAACTTGGGGAGGCCTTTGCCTAAGTACCTGTACACGCACACGCAGCACACTCAATGAAAAAGTGCAGAGTAAAAGAAAAGAAAAGTACCAACTACTATAAATAAACCACAAAAGTGCATCGACCACTAACAGTACAAAGAAAGTGCTGAAGGTAAACTAAGAAGAAAACGGGGGAAACACGCGCCCAACCAGAAAAAGAGCCACAACCCGGCAATAGTTAAACAAAAGAAAACAGCTGGAAGGGTCCCCCACCTGGAACCCAACTCCAACCACCGTATGCGGTCCAAGCTCCCGAACTCCTAAGCTCTATTGAAGTCACGACAAACCTGCTCGTCGTCTCCAAGGGCACACCAAGTGCGGGTAAAGCCCAAGCAGGGGTGAGTATAAAAATACTCAGTAGGATACCCCGAAGTCTTGAGAGAGAAACAGAGGAGGTACCAAAGGGTGAGTAGTAGATCGAATAGGGGAAAGTAAAGGAGAACAACCGAGAGTGCATTAAGAGTACAAAAAAGAGTGCAGTAGAGTAATAGTAGAGAGTCCAGCTCAACCCAACAAGAGAAAGGAGGTAGACTCGTCCAGACACAAGGAGCTAGAAACGGTGAGAAGATGAACTTCTCGTCAAGTCTTCGCTACCTATAGAAGGATAGTAGACTCATCCAACCACGAGAAGCTAGACACAGAAAGCACGTGGCATACCCCACGCGTCTTCGCCTCTCCTGGAAGGAGAGTAACCAAAACCCAAGGAGTGGGTACTGTAACAAGGTATACATATATATATGCTCTGTTAAGAAATCCAAACAAGATCATAAGGGGATCTCTGTCCCGTAGCTCAGCCCAAGAAAGTGAGTAGCCAACAGTCCTAGAAGTAAACCCCATCAATGCCCAGCATCCCGCACATCTTCCCCAAACTGCAAGTCAAGGGGATCAAAACACCAGACCTTGACACTATCCACTTTGGGCGGCACTGACTCACCCGCACAGTTTTAGGTCGCGTCTCAAGGACGTGTCTCGGTGAGGAAAGCGCCCCTTGGACTTGAGAGTTCTGGGGGAACATCAAACCACACGTCGTCACTGCCCCACAGTCGAGAGGTCTCCTCAAAGTCGATAGGCGACCCCCTGCCCAACCCCGCTGGAGGGTAATCCCTGGAAGTCGATGGGTTCCCACTGGAAGTAGACCCGGAAAGAGTCGATGGGTGCCACACTGCCCAGTCATGTAAAAGGGTAAACCACTGGAGGGAGACCCGGCTAAATTCATCGATGAGTCCCAATTCCCTATCCCGTAAAAGGGTACTCCACTAGAGGGAGGCTCGGAACCGTCATTGGGGACCACTTCCCAGCCCAGCTGAAGGTAAACCCGGCATCGGGGACCACTTACCAGCCCAGTTGGAGGTAGACCTGGAATTGGGGACCACTTCTCAGCCCTACTGGAGGTAAACCCGGAACCGCTCTGGCCATCCCTGCTAGATGGTACTGCTCGGTGCACACCGCTGAACTGGTCATCCCTGCTGGATGGTAACCCACTGGCCATCCCTGCTAGATAGTACCACTCTATACATCCCTTCTGGATGGTATAACTAGGTACCCCTACTAGAAACAACCTCCTGGGTAGAGGATCGGTGCCCGCGTAATGTGTTGGTCAAACCAAATCCACAAGAACTCTACGAGGGAACACGAAGAAAATCTGTCGGCCAAACCATCAAGAACAGAACTAGGGGAAAACCACTCAACCCTACTGGTCAAAACCATCATGAAAAGGACTAGGGGGAAACCCACTCAACCCTACTGGTCAACAAACGAGAACAAAACCAGGGGAAACTCAACCCTGCTGGTCAAACAAATGAGAACAGAACCAGGGAAAACTCAACCCTGCTGGTCAAAAAATTGAGAACAGAGGGACCCTCTACGTCACGAGAGGTCAAAGTTACGTAAAGCATAACACGAAATGCCCATGGGGCCCACACGATGTGTGGCCCCACTTCAAATCCAACCAACCGCACAAACGGTCTCAGGTACAAACAACCACATGTACCACCAAGTGTTTCCGTATACTTCCAGAGTATACCACATTTCCAGCCCAAAGTCTATCTTGCACATGGCACCCAACGTCAACGCGAAGGGCACAAATTTAACAAATCCAACTTTCCACCTCATCGGCCCAGGCACAGCCAACTACTTCTCATAAAGCATTACTTCACTCACATGGGAGTGCACGCGATCACACGCCAAGGGTTCTCTGCAAACACCGTAGGGAGAACCTCCACCGGTACACCTTTTAAGCTTCCACATTTAAATGAGGTCTCGAAAGAGACTCCGCACATCCAAATGGATCACACCGTTTTATTCCTTATGGAAAAACATGCGAGATAGAATATTTACTCGCCTCCAATGGATCCAACAGAAAAGTCGCCAACACCGCTTTACGCCCGAACGACGTCCCGTGGTCCCGAGAGTCGGCCCCAAAAACAGTCGGGTGTATCGCACCATTGTGATCCCATCGGGAAAAAATGTCAAACGGACTACTCACTTGAGTGAAATAGATATCCGAATAAAAAGATGCATTTCGTCATACCGCACATGAGCGGCGCTTCGTGGGACCCCCATCCCAGTCCCGAAGCACAATGAACGGATCGCACCGTTGTGATCCTCTCGAAAAAGTACACAAGATGGATTATTCACTTGTCCAAAACAGACACCTGGTGATTAAGCTGTAAATCACCACCAACTCCCAAAATGGCCCTCATGGGGCCCGCACCAGCAGGCGGAATTAAAGAGTGTGGATTGCGCCAATGCAATGCCCTTCGGAAAACACCCAAAAACGACTACTTGCACACCCCGAACGGAAGCCCAATGAAAAAGTTAAAAAATGATGCTCGCTGCTCAACAGAAGGTCCGTGGGGCCCATGCCTCAACTTTGTCTTTAACGCCCGAAACCACACTGAAAAACCCCGCCTCTTCACCAGGGTCCCAACTCCACTGACGGCGCTTAAATCGGACGTCGAATGCGTCCGCACCGCTCAAAACACGAACCCCCGGAAAAACGTCAAACTACTTAAAGGCGTGTCACGCCTCCGAGGCCCATCGTTTCGGGAATTAAAACCCCCGAAACCATCTCAAAAATTTTGTCTCAATTTAAGGGACGTGTCTCCGTAGATGGTGCCCAAATCGGACACCCTTCGGGTGATTTATGATGTAAATCATTTTCAAAAAAATAATAATAATAATGTTATTATTATTATTATAAAACATTTTTTTACTTTTTTTTATAAAACCTAGACTGGCCAGTTGGCCGGTCTCAGCGCGTCACCCAGAAGGACCCACATTTGCGGGTCTTTTGTCTGGCAGCCGAGGTCTAAAGACCCCGGTCTTCTCCGAAAACGACCAGCCTAAGGGCCGGTCTACCCGTGCTCCGCACCTGGTGCCTGCAGTCGACGACCGCCGCGACGACGCCGCCTCGCCCCGCCTGGAACCGCCGCCTCACGCCGATCTGCCGCCTGCCGCCGCGCTTGCTGAAGCCGCCGACGCCTATGCCCGGCCGACCACCCTGCTCGATTGCGAGCCGGCCTCGTCTGGATCCGCTGAAGAGAGCCCACACCGCCTCCGCTGGATCGTCGAGCCGTCGCGCGTGCCGCCGGACCGGCCTGAAAACCGCCGGAAAACCTCCAAAAACCCATGAACTTCACCAGAAGCTTGTGAACACGTCGGGACTCGGATTTTCAATCTGAAACATGCATCGGGAATCTTAGAAGCATTAGTACGCATTTTTGGGCTTCGTTCGACGATCAAACAACAATTCGATGCAAATAATTGAACTTGGAAGGAAGGTTCGGAAATTAAAACGCAAACCAAAACCTCCTACATGAAGGGGTGTAGCTCGACGCTTCACGGTCGATCTGCACCTCGCCGTCATTGTTTCCACCTTGATCGGAGGAAGGGGGAGGAGGTAGAGGGGTTGAGGGAGGGTTTTATCTAGGGGATGCAAATGAGTGGAGAGGGAGAAGGGTATTTTCTTAAATAAGATTTAAGCATTAATTAAGAAACCCCTCCCAAAATAAGTCTGCGTCTGAAACCTCTAGCACAGTCGAGGTTAAGCCTCCCCTAGGGTAAACACCACCCCCTAAGCACAAAAGTAGTCTCGGAATTCTAATATGAGGCCCCATTCAAATGTTATTAAACTCAATGCCCGAGGCCTCCAAATTACAAAAATGCCCTTGGCGGCATTTTTCACAGAAGACTCGCACCTACAAAAGATACACCCCTTATAAGGTAAACGGTATGCTCCAGACTCAACGGTGCCCTTGGATTCCCAATAAGAGCTACCGTTTAAGAGATACTTGAGTTAATCCATTAAACGAATAAATTAATTATTTAGTTTAGCTGTTTAACATTCCAGAAGTGAGCGAGGGGTCCAAACGCCCCGTGCCGACATGTTTTATGTCGTTCCTAGGGTAAACACCCCATTTTAGACCTATCTGTACACTCGTATTTAGGATCTGAAACACCATTTAGGAGTTATCCCATTTATTTGGCATGCCCAGTGTGAACGCACTGAACATTTAATTCTGGCCACATCGGGGCACGGAATCACACTTCATTTGAAGGCGCTGCTCTGGAATAATATCAAGAATATTACAAAGTATTTTATAGAAAAAAACGAGTTCTTACATCATTCCCTCCTTCAATATTTTCCTCCCCGAAAAGCAAAATCAGGGAACAAATCAGGGTACTAAGCTCACACCTGGCTCCCCCATACCCAGAAGAACTCTTACACAGTCCCACGTCACCGCACACAGACCAAAGGATTTGATCTATTCACGTGAGGTCTTACCTTGCCGATGACGTGCATAGGATTACGCAAACATCTCCTCAGGTAAGTCATGTGGGAGACGTCGTGCACCCACTCCAGACTTTAGGTTTAGGGAAAGGTGGTAGGGAACCTCGTCATCCATTTGCACGGTCTCAAACGGACCGAAGGCTCTCGGGGGTAGCTCACCTCCCCAACAAAATCCCTACGTCACACGCCGTGACTAGAATCACCATTCAGACCTGGGATAAAGCCCGGTGATTCCCTCCTTCAGAATATCCATATGGTGAAACACCTAAGGATATATGGTCATTCCAGGTTTCATAGTCGATGTCTCGCAACCAAGACTCTCTTACACACTCAAAGATCAAAGGAGTCAACACCATCGACTAAAGAAAAAGGTCTCATGCCTTCTATCTTACCAACACATGGTTACACCGAAGCCCTGTGCCACCCTGATAACAACTCAAACAAGAAGCAGGGAGAAAAAGCATTTCACACAGAGTCTAACAATTCTACTTCAAGAAGTAGAAGAGCCGTAGAGCATACCTTCTACCAACCCATGCTCTGCAGGATCGTAGACATCAAGAGCTTGTGGCTGTCTGTGGTCCCAACTGTCATCTCCCGGAGCTTGATGTGGACCACCTAGTGGTAATGGGAAGACCTTGTAAAGTCACCCCCCACTACCAACTCCTCCCGCTCCTCTTCTAGCACCACCACTAAGGGCGCTACTCCGATCACGATGTTGCATCTGTCAGGGCGGTGCACCTACTGCTTGCCCGATATTCTCAGCGTGCCCGGTTGGGCAGTCTCATGCCATTTGACATCGCCCATCGCAAGCATAGAACCAGCGCTCTCCGGGCTGCATTGGTGCCCTCCGGCGCCACTGTGGTGTACGACCATACCCCTGAGTCCGATTATCAGAAATCCACCTGTGTCGAGTTTCTATTTGCCGACGCCCACTAGCTGCGACAGACGTCTCAGCTCTGTTGAGCCTGCTGCCACCACCAACTGTAGAACGCGACAGGAAGCTCTCTGCTGCCAGTGCCTGCTCTAGCACCCTGGCATATGTGGGAATGCCCAAGGGTACTATGATAGAACGAATCTCTTTGCAGAGACCCTGCTTGAGCTTCTACACTCAGAAGTTGTTGTCATGGACCAAGTCCGAGTAAAAGTGTGCACGGTCTATGAAACTAGCCACATACTCGGCCACTGTCATTCCTCCCTGCTGAAACTGTAGGAGCTCCTGAATCCGAATGGAGCGTAAGCAGGAGGGAAAAAACTCCTCATGGAAGAACAACTGAAAGTCTCCCCACGAAAGCGACGACTCGTCAAGAAACTGAGTGACCAGACTCTACCAACGCCAAGCTGCTCCGCAGAAAAGGTTGGCGGCCAAAGCCACCATAAGATCTGTTGGCGTCTGTACAAGCCTAAAAAAGGCGAACCACTGTCTCCAGCCAAACCTCTACTACCATAGGGTCTGGATTACCACCGAACCTCAGTGGTCTCTATCGCTATAACTCACGGTGTGCGCTCAACCTGCACTCAAACCTCGTCTGCTCTGCTAAAGCTGTCTGCTGCTCACCAGGTGGGGGTGCTGCTACCGGCCCACTCAGAGAAAGGGGCTTGCATGAGGGGTCCTATATTGTGGCCTCGTAGCTCACAAGGTCATAGTCACAAACCAAATCTGGTACCCTGGCTGGCTGTCTTCGCGGAGACATCCTGAATATTATCAAGGAGTTCCGCGGTCAGATGAGCATATATGTATATAACAGTAACATCAATGGGGAGCTGACTCAAGAAGGATAGTCAAAGACTCAATCCTATGTGATGCACAAACCAATTTTCCTTGCAACAAGTTTCTCAGCATGCCGAGTCGACAAGCGGGTTATCAGGGTCCTGGTGAATGGATACGTCGGCCGTCGCACCATCACTGGACTCCCTGGCCTGAGAGCTGCTCTCGAGACATGTTAACACTATTTCCCTAAATCCCAACCAATTCCTTTTTAGGGACGTCTGAACCACATCCCAAGGAATGAACCACCTATGATACCACTTTGTCACAACCCGAACCAACTCGGGCTCGAGCCGCAACTACCCCAAGCCCACCTTCATAGGCCAGGGGCTGGCGACCAGCGCTGAAGGCACAACAAATCGGGGAGGCCTTTGCCTAAGTACCTGTACACACACACGCAGCACACTCAATGCAAAAGTGTAGAGTAAATGAAAAACAAAGTACCAACTACTATAAATAAACCACAAAAGTGCATCGAGCACTAACAGTACAAAGTAAGTGTTAAAGGCAAACTAAAAAGAAAAAGGGGAAAAACACGCGCCCAACCAGAAAATGAGCCACAACCTGGAAACATGTAAACAAAAGAAAATAGTTGTATGGGTCCCCCACCTGAAACCCGACTCCGACCACCGTATATGGTCCAAGCTCCCAAACTCCTAAGCTCCATTGAAGTCACGACCAACTTGTCCGTCGTCTGCAAGGGCACACCAAGTGCGGGTAAATCCCAAGCAGGGGTGAGTATAAAAATACTCAGTAGGATACCCCGAAGGCTCGAGGGAGCAAAAAAGGAGGTTCAGAAGGGTGAGCAGTAGATCAAACAGTGGAAAGTAAAGGAGTACAACCAAGAGTGCAGTAAGAGTACAACAAGGATTGCATTAGAGTAACAGTAGAGAGTCCATCTCAACCCAACAAGAGAAATGAGGTAGACTCATCCAGACACAAGGAGCTGGAAATGGTGAGAAGATAAACATCTCGTCAAGTCTTCGCTACCTATACCAGGAGAGTAGACTCATCCAACCAAGAGAATCTAGACATGGAAATCATGTGGCATACCCCGAGCGTCTTCGCCTCTCCTAGAAGGAGAGTAACCAAAACCCAAGGAGTGGGTACTCGAACAAGGTATACATATATATATACTCTGTCAAGAAACCCGAACAAGATCATAAGGGGATATCTCTCCCGTAGCTCAGCCCAAGAAAGTGAGTAGCCAACAGTCCCAGAAGTAAACACCATTGATGCCCAGTATCCCATGCGTCTACCCCGAACTGCAAGTCAAGGGGCTCAAATCACCACACCTTGACACTATCCACTTTGGGCACCACTGACTCACCCACACGGTTTTAGGTCGCGTCTCAAAGATGTGTCTTGGTGGGGAAATCACCCCTCTTAATTGAGAGTTATGGGGGAACGTCAAACCACACCTCGTCACTGCCCCACAGTCGCGAGGTCTCCTCAAAGTCGACAGGCAAACCCCTGCCCAGCCCCACTGGAGGGTAATTTCTGGAAGTCAATGGGTTCCCACTGGAGGGAGACTTGGCAAAAGTCAATGGGTGCCACATTGCCCAGTCCCATAAAAGGGTAAACCACTAGAGGGAGACCTGGATAAAGTCGTCGACGAGTCCCAATTCCTTGTCCTGTAAAATGGTACTCCACTGGAGGGAGGCTCAGAACCGTCATTGGGGACCACTTCCCAGCCCAACTGGAGGTAAACCCGACATTGGGGACCACTTCCCAGCCTAGTTGGAGGTAAACCCAGCATCGGGGACCACTTCCTAGCCCTGCTTGAGGTAAACCCGGAACCGCTCTGGCCATCCCTATTGGATGGTACTTCTCGGTGAACACCGCTGAACTGGCCATCCCTGCTAGATGGTAACCCACTGGCCATCCCTACTGGATGGTACTTCTCTGGCCATCCCTACTGGATAGTACAACTAGCCACCCCTGCTGGAAACAACCTCCTGGGTAGAGGATTGGTTCCCGCGTAATGTGTTGGTCACACCGAATCCACAAGAACTCTACCAGGAAATATGAAGCAAATCTGTCATCCAAACCATCGAGAACAGAACTAGGGGAAAACCACTCAACCCTGCTGGTCGAATCCATCATGAACAGGACTAGGGGGGAATCCACTCAACCCTGCTGGTCAACAAATGAGAACAAAACCAGGGGAAACTCAACCTTGCTGGTCAAACAAACAAGAACAGAACCAGGGGAAACTCAACCCTACTAGTCAAACAAACGAGAGCAGAGGGACCCTCTATGTCTCGAGAGGTCAAAGGTACATAAAGAAGAACATGGCACACACATGGGGCCCACACGATGTGTGGCCCCATGTCAACTCCAACCAAGCACAGAAACGGTCTCAGGTAAAAACAACCACATGTACCTCCAAGCATTCACGTATACTCCCAGAGTATACCCCATTTCCAGCCCAAAGGCTATCGTGCACATGGCACCAAACGTCAACGTGAGGGGAGAAAATGTAACAACTCCAACTTTCCACCTCATCGGCCTAGGCATGACCAACTACATCTCATCAAGCATTAATTCACTCATACGGGATTCCACACGATCATACGCCAAGGGTTCTCTGTAAACACCACAGGAAGAACCTCCACTGGTACACCTTTCAAGCTTCCACATTTAAATAAGGTCTCGAAAGAGACTCCACACTTCCAAACGGATCGCATCGTTGTAATCCTCGTCAAAAAACATGCGAGATAGACTATATACTCACCTCCAATAGATATCCGACGGAAAATTCTCCAACACCGCTTTACGACCGAACGGTGTCCCGTGGTCCCGAGCCTCGGCCCCAAAAACAGTCGTGTGCATCGCATCATTGTGATCCCCTTGGGAAAACACGTTAAAAGGACTACTCACTTGAGTGGAATGGATATTCGGATAAAAAGATGCATTTCGCCGTACCGCACACAAGCGGTGCTTCGTGGGACCCGAATCCCGGTCCCGAACCACAACGAATGGATCGTATTGTTGTGATCCTCTCGAAACTGTACAAAAGATGGACTATTCACTTGTCCAATACAGACACCTGGTGATTAAGCTGGAAATCACCGCCAACTCCCAAAACTGCCTTCATGGGACCCACACCAGCGTGCAGAATTAAAGCGGGTGGATTGTGCCAATGCAATACCCTCGGGAAAACACCCAAAAACGACTACTCGCATGCCCCGAACAAATGCCCGATGAAAAATTTACAAAACGTTGCTCGCAGCTCAATAGACGGGTTGTGGGGCCCATGCGTCAACTCTGGCTTCAATGCCCGAAACCACACTGGAAAACTCATCCTCGGCACCAGGGTCCGAACGCTACTGATGGCGCTCAAATCGAACGTCAGATGCGTCCGTGCTGCTCAAAACACGAACCCCTGAAAAAACATCAAACTACTTAAAGGCATGTCGCGCCTCCGAGGCCCCTCGTTTCGAGAATTAAAACCTCTGAAACCACTCAAAAAGTTCATCTCAATTTAAGGGACGCGTCGCCGCAGATGGTGCCCAAATCGGACGCCCTTCATTTGATTTATGATGTAAATCATTTTCGTAATAATAATAATATTATTATTATTATTATTATTATAAACCATTTTTTACTTTTTTTTATAAAACCTAGACAGGCCAGTTGGCCGGTCTCAGCGCATCACCCAGCAGGACCCGCATTTGTGGGTCCTTTGTCTTCCATCCAGGGTCCAAAGACCCGTTCTTCTCTGGCAACGACCGGCCAAAGGGCCAGTCCGCCCGTACTCTGCGCCCGACACCTGTAGTCGACGACCACCGCGATGACGCCGCCTGGCCACCTCACCCCACCTGGAGCCGCCGCCTCACGCCGATCCACCGTCGCGCTCGCTGAAGCCGTCAATGCCTGTGCCCAGCCGACCGATCTGCTCGACCATGAGCCGCCCCCGTCTGGCTCCGCTGAAGAGAGCCTGCACCACCTTCGCTGGATCATCGGGCCGCCGCACGTGCTGCCGGACCAGCCTGAAAACCGCCGGAAAACCTCCAAAAACCTGTGAACTTTGTCGGAAGTTTATGAACACGTCGGGACTCATATTGTCAATCTGAAACATGCTTCAGGAATCTCAAAACCAGTACTACACATTTTTGGGCTTCGTTCGACGATCAAACAACAATTCGATGCAAATAATTGAACTTGGATGGAAGGTTCGGAAATTAAAACGCAAACCAAAACCTCCTACCTACAGGGGCGTAGCCCAACACATCACGGTCGATCTACACCTCACTGCCATTGCTTCCACCTTGATCGGAGGAAGGGGGAAGAGGTAGAGGGCTTGAGGGAGGGTTTTCGCCAGGGGATGCAAATGAGTGGAGAGGGAGAAGGGTATTTGCTTAAATAAGATTTAAGCATTAATTAAGAAACCCCTCCCAAAATAAGTCTGTGTCCGAAACCTCTAGCACAGTCGAGGTTAAGCCTCCCCTAGGTTAAACACCCCTCAAGCACAATGGAGGTCTCAAAATTCTAATCTGATGCCCCGTTCAAAAGTTATTAAACTCAACGCCTAAGGCCACCAAATTACGAAAACGCCCCTGGAAGCATTTTTCACAGAAGACCCGCGCCCGTGAAAGATACACCCCTTATAGGGTAAAAGGCATGATCCGGACTCAACGATGCCCTTGGTTTCCCAATCCGAGATACCGTTTAAGATATACTTGAGTTAATCCATTAAACGAATAAATTAATTATTTAATTTATCCGTTTAACGTTCCAGAAGCGAGTGAGGGGTCCAAACGCCCCGCACAGACATGTTTCATGTAGTTACTAGGGTAAAAACCTCATTTAGGACCCATATGTACACTCATATTTTGGATCTGAAACACCGTTTAGGAGTTATCCCATTTATTTGGTGTGCTCAGTGTGAATTCACTAAAAATTTAATTCTGGCCACACCGAGGCTCGGAATCCCATGTCGTCTGAAGGTGCTTCTTTGGAATAATATCAAGAATATTCCAAAGACTTTTATAGAAAAAATTGAGTTCTTACAAAACCTTCAATATAATATGGAATTTCTATATCATAATAAATCAACTTCAAATAAACTTAAAATCCATCAAAGGATGTTGACATAGATGAAATCAAAACCTTTTTTAGAGTATTATCTCTCTCGATTTTGAAATCATTTAAAATTAATATAATTATAAAAGAAAAAATTTATTTTGGAAATATTCTTATAAGCATTTAAGGGAATATTTTATGATTTTATAATGGCAGAAAATAGCCGCACTCGCCGTATAAGTTAAAAAAAGACATTGTTACCTTGATTTTGTCGAAAAGGATAAAAAGGACCTTGTTTGGAAAATGATGGAAAGATTAATTTATAAACATATTATAAAAAGTCAAAATAGGGTATAAATTACTTTAAAACATAGTCTATAAAATAGTAAGAATGTTTTGAAATATATTTTTAAGAAACATGGATGTGGATGATAAAGAGGTCCTAGTAGATACTTAGGTAAAACAACCTCGGATAATTAATAGATTGTGAAATTAACCCATACCTTGTACTTTTCCTTGGTCAAGGGTAGGTTAATCTACTGTATAATGGTGAAATAATTCTTATTAAATAATACAAGAATAATATACATTAATATGATATCATATATTATCTTTTAACATTTCTTTGTTAATAATATCTTAGTATTATCATCATTTCGGGTGTTAACGGATTCGTTTTACTTTATATTATTTGTTATGTGAGTCATATTTGTTATGTATGGGATGCATATTATTCATATACAGAATGTTATCAAGTATTTAAACATTATTTTTAATCATTTAATGGAAATTATTCTTGAATGGATATGATGGGGAATGAATCTCATCGCATTCGTGGAGACAGTAATCCATACGTATGCACGAGCGAAAATATCATTCTTTTGATATTAAAATAATATGTAATTGGATGTTATATCATATATAAAGAATAATTATCATGTTATATTTATTATTTACATCAATTACACATCATTATTATACCCATCCAAATAATAATGTATTGAATAACAATTACACCACGACGTGGAGACGGTAAGTCGTACGTACGCACGTATGGTGACATGTCATTAAAAGGATGGATAGAATAATGAATTTGGTTGTACCATATTTATAATAACATCACAGTATATATAAGATACTGGATTTATTATTTTAGAATGGAAAAAATAACGAAAAAGGAAGTAGAAGTATAAAGTAACTTGAAAGAGGTGATGGAATATTTACCTCTTCTTTGGGTTCTTCCTTTTGATTTGATCAAAAGGGATCCTTAGGTTTTCTTTATGACTAAAGTAATGCCTCTAGGATAAAGGGAGGATAGTTTATAGAATATTTGGGTAGAGTTTGGCCGATCCAAATGGCTTTTAAGGTGTGAATTAGAGAGAAGGGGGAGTGCCCTTTTATAAGAGGGGTGAGGGGCACCTTAGGAAAAGCAAGAAATATTATTTTATAATAAAATCAGTTTCGGTTTCTAATGTCTCTAAAATGGATTATTTAAAACCTAAGGTGGTTATGGGTCTAAAATAACTCAACCAATAGGTTTTAGATAGGTTTGGGTCACTATATTAACTTTATCTTTTAGATTTAACTCTTAATTAAATAGTTTGACATTTACCATGTCTCTTTGTATTTTTATATTATATAGTTAATAAACATACTATATACTTCTAAGAGAACCCCAAGTGGTTCATTAATGATTAATATATTATTATTTAAGAGCTTTTTCTTAACCTTATATTTTTAGGAATAGAATATCAATTAATAATATAATATTTGTTTTAAAAACTCTTTTATGTCAATTTTGACACTATTGGGTATTTTGTTTTTGCTAAATTCATAACAGAATTATTAATTCAAAAAAAATTCATCTAACCAACCCTAACATTTCATATTAACCTATAAAATTAGTGTAATTCATAAAAAGTCTCAAATTACATTTATGTGGATATTTATAATATCAATTGTTTTAATATTTCTTTAATTAAGTAATTACTGCATCATCATTATGTCATAAATAAATTAAATTATTTAATGTCTAAAAAATATAAATAAAATACCATTATTTAGGAAATGTTATTATATTTCTAATTAATATTTATAGTCTAATTTATCTTATGTTTAACCCTATATTAAAAATGTTTTATTTATTAAACTTTGATTTTAACTCTTTTGACTCTTCTTTGAATTAAATAATAATAAATGTCCTAATCTAAACCAAGTGGACCAAAGAGGTTCATATTTTATTCCTAAGGTTTTTTTTGGTCGAATTATACTTATCCAATATAATTAGGATATGTGTTAGGGTAATAATAATATCATTTTTACCCTTAATTACCCTATTTACTTTTAACCTTGGTAAATAAAAGTAAAAAGTTACTATTCACCAAAAATTATTTTCATCTTATTAAACCACATTTTTCTTATTGATATCAACCGTGTCTCTATTATTTTTTAAATTACACTCACAGAAGCGTTAAAATTATGTTTTATGTGAATTTGCAAATTCTCTTAAGAGGTGGGTAAAAGACGGTGAAAAGTTCAATAAAATTTTTATATATCTAAAATTATTATAAAATGGCTTCAATAGATTATATTGAACTTATATAGGTATTATGTATCTATTTTTACCTAAAATAAATTTAAATTAAATAAATAATTATTTAAATAAAAATTCGGTTTTAAATTATAACTTTGTGTTTTTCACTATTCATCAAAAATTGAAAGTTTTTAGAAAAATACCAAAAATTCACCCTAAGCTAATTTTGATATTACAAATCCAAAAATGAAGTCCATTTTGAAAGCTAAAATTTATAAAATTTCAAAAAGTTTGTATTACTATTCATAACGGCCAGTTTGATTGGTTATGGTGTGTTAGAACTCGAAGTTGCGTACAACACACGCTACTGTATTATTCAAAGAGGAGCGTACCATATAAGCTTGGGGTGTTACATTCACCCCTTCTTCAAATAATTTATTCCTCAAAATTTCTAGAGTATTACTGCGTAAAATGACTTGGGTGTTTCTTCATCATAATTTCCTCGGGTTCCCACATTTCCTCTTCCATCTTATGGTTTCTCCATAGAACTTTTACCAAACAAGTCATTCGGTTTCTCAGCACTTTTTCTATTGTATCAAGAATCTGGACAGGGTCTTCACAATAAGATAGATCAGGTTCCAGTTCTAATTCCTCATATGTAAGTACATGCATTGGGTCAGGCATGTATTTTCTCAACGGTGATATGTGGAATACATCATGAACTTTGGAGAGACTTGGCGGAACTGCCAAACTGTAAGCTATAGACCCAATTTGTTCTAGAATTTCAAAAGGTCCGATTTACCTGGGACTCAATTTACCCTTCTTACCGAAACGTATAACACCATTCCATGGAGATACCTTCAAGAAAACATGATCTCCTTCCTGAAACTAAAAATCCTTCCTTTGGTTATCGGCATAGCTCTTCTGCCTACTTTGAGATGCTTTGATGTGGTTTTGGATTACCTTCAACTTTTCCATCATTTCCTCCACTAGTTTTGGGCCTACGAGTTTTCTTTCACCAACATCATCCCAATAGGTTGGTGTGTGACATCGCTTTCCCTATAATACTTCATATGGTTCCATATGAATACTTGAATGGAAGCTATTGTTATAGTAAAATTATACCATAGGTAAATATTGATCCCACATAACTTGAAAGTCAAGTGAGCATGATATCAACATTTCTTCTAAGGTTTGAATAGTCCATTTTGATTGTCCATCATTTTGGGGGTGGTAGGCAGTGCTCAAACAGAGTTCAGTATCCAGGGCTTTCTGAAGACTTTTCCAGAATCTTGACGTAAAATGGGGATCACGATTAGAGAAAATCGATAGTGGTACTCCATGAAGTCTCACAAATTCAATAATATATAGTCTCTCCAATCTTTCAAGTGGTAAATCTTCTCTTATATTAAGAAAATGTGCTAACTTGGTAAGACGATCAACAATGACCCATATTGCATCCTTATTTCTTGGTGTCTTTGGTAGTCCCATAAAAAAGTCCATCGTAATATTATCCTATTTCCACTCAGGTATGAGAAGAGGTTACAAGACTTTTCCAGGTTTTTACCTTCCATCTTTCACTTGTTGACAAACCATACATATTGACACAAAATCAGCAATCTCCCTCTTCATGTTGTCCCACCAAAAATGTTCCTTCAAATCTCTATACATTTTGGTGCTCCCAGGGTTTATAGAGAAATTGGAGTTATGAGCATCATCTAACAATTCCTTTTTCAGATCAAGTATATTGGGAACACAAAGTCTCTTCCCAAATTTCAAAATTCTATCTTCATACACAAAGTCACTCAATATCCCATCATTCACAGCTTTAATCTTCTTTTGAAACTCTTCATCACTGGTCTGAGAACTCTTTATCCTTTCTAATAAAGATGATTTGGAAAACATTTGAAAAAGTATTGATGTTTCACCTTCTATAGTGATTTCCATATCCATCTTTACTAGATCCATATATATAGGATCTTATTCAACTCTCATCTTGTTCAAAACTCCATGATCCTTTCTACTCAAAGCATTTTCCACCTTATTTACCTTCCACGGGTGGTAGTTTATCATTCAATCATAATCATTGAGTAGTTCAATCCATCTTCATTGCCTCATGTTGAGTTCTCTCTATGAGAAAATATACTTTAAACTCTTTTGATCATTATATATCTCACATTTTTTACCATAGAGATAGTGTCTCTAAATCTTCAAAGAAAATATTATAGCTGCTAACTCAAGGTCATGAGTAGGATAGTTTTTCTTGTGAATTTTTAGCTTCCTTGATGCATCGGCAATAACCCTATCATTCTGCATAAGGACACAACCAAGTCCTTTCTTTGAAGCATCACTATAAATAACAAACCCATCATTCCCTGATGGTAGAGTCAATATAGGATCATTGAATAATCTTCTCTTCAGTTCTTCAAAACATTCTTCGCACTCTTTTGTCCAAACAAATTTCACCCCTTTACGTGTGAGATTGGTTAATGGGTTATCCAATCGGGCAAAATTCTGGACGAAACGCCGATAATAACCTGTTAAACCAATAAAACTACGTACCTCAGTTATAATCGTCGGTGTAGGACAATCTTGGATTGATTTGGTCTTAAAGGATCAACAGAGATTCCATCCTTGGAGACAATATGGCCAAGAAAAGAAATCTCCTGAAGCCAGAATTCACACTTGCTAAGCTTCTCATATAATTCATGTCTTCTAAGAGTCTTCAGGATAATGCGCAAGTGATTTTTATGATCTTTTTAGCTTTTATATTATACCAATATATCATCAATAAATACCACTACAAATTAATCAAGATATTTCTTAAAAACTCTATTCATTAGATCTATGAAGACAGAGGGTGCATTAGTCAATCCAAAAGGCATTATTGTAAACTCGTAATGTCTGTACCTAGTTTGAAATGTTGTCTTTGGAATGTCTTCCTTATTCACACACAAATGATGATATCCAGATCGAAGTTCAATATTTGAAAAGTATTGAGCTCAATGATTTTGGTCGAATAAATCATCAATGTGAGGTAGGGGTACTTGTTCTTTATCGTTATAGCATTGATCTCCCTGTAGTCAATGTACAACCTCATAGATCCATTTTTATTCTTAACAAAAAGGAAAAATTCTCCCCATGGAGAAACACTAGGGTGAATAAATCCCTTATTACTCAATTCCTCTAGTTGTTTCTTTAATTCCACTAATTCCATAGTGGCCATTCTATAAGGGGTCTTCGATATGGTCCTTGAACCGGGAATTAAATCTATGGAAAACTCAATTTCTCATTCTAGAGGAAGTCCAGGTAAATCTTCTGGGAACACGTCAACATATTCTTTCACAATAGGTACATCCTCTATTTGAACATTCCTTTACTCACCCAAAGTTATTTCATTCTCTTCCTCCCCAATAATTGAATTTATTTGAGCTACTGGGGCTGGATCTAGATAAGAATTAGGTGGTGACGATTTTTCTCTAATGATAAGGTGTTATTTATCATCATCATCAAAAATCATAACCTCCTTCTTATTACAATAAATTTTCACCTCATGGTCAAAAATCCAATACATACCAAGGATAATATCTAATTCAATCATGGGTATGACGATGATATCAGCAGATAAAGAACATTTATATGCCCTAATGGAGACTGATGCACAAAACTTTGTTGCAATGATACTTCCCTTAGGAGTTTTTACTGACAACTCCTTTGTTAAATCAAATTTGAAATATCTAATTTTCTTAGAAAACAGGGTAGATATGAAATAATGCGATGATCCAGAATCAAATAATGCATTTGGTAAACTTGAGGAAACCATTAAATTACCTGCCACTATGTCTTTCGGAGCTTCAACCTCAGCAATAGTGATAGCATAAGCTTGGCCTTGATTTCTTGGCCTTTTATGAGGTAAGTTCCCCTGATGCTTAGGAAATTCATTCGCATAATTCCCCCTTTCTCTACAATTGTAGCATTCAACATCAACAGCCTCTTTCTTCCGCTTACAATCACAAGCTTGGTGGCCTTTTCACCACACTTTTAATAGACTCACATTCCATTCAGAAAAGTACGAGGGTATTTCTTCCCACATTTACTACAGTATGGATATTCAACTTTTCCATTATTCCCCTTATTTCCATTTATAGAGTGTTCATAAGATCTCTTATTCTCTTGCTTTTCTTTAAAGTCGTAAGACTTAGAGATTTTTTTTCTATCTTGATAGCACATGAGAAAATATCTTTGTACTATGAGAAGGATTGTCAGACTAATACTCGACGGAGAAATGGTTTTAACCCATAAAAGAAACAATCAATATTACTTCTTGGGTTATGTATATAATCTTCATCATGCCTTGATAACCTTGTAAAGTTAGCTTCATACTTTGCGACATTCTCATCCTCCTTTTTCCTCAGACTCAGAAATTGCCTTTCCATATCTTCTCGATGGTCACGAGGAAATTATTTTTCTAAGAAAATCTCTTTAAACTCCCCCCATTCAATATTTTATACTTTTACATCTTCCTTTGTGTTTTGAATTAATGACCACCATTGATCAGCTTCTCCAGTGAGGTGGTAAACTGCCATGACAACTTTTTCCCTTTCGTTACTCCCCAAGGCACAGAATATTTTCTCTAAGGAATTTATCCATTGCTCAGCTACTAATGGATTTGTACTCCCATTGAACATTGGTGGTTTTTTCCTCATGAAGCGATTTAACATTGATCCTCCACGCAGTAGATCAGGGTGCTCCATATGGGTAAGGTTATTATTCATAACCTTAGTGAGTTGTCCCAATATAGTGATAAGTTGATCAGCACTAGTTGTATCACTAGCTCCACTATAATTATCTTGAGGAGGTAAATCCCTACATAGAGTGTGTGCATTGATATGGTTTCCATTCCTTCTAATAGGCTCCATTTCTAAACAATGGCATAAACTTGATTATTTTATAAATCAAAATACATAATTCCAAACTTGTAAAACACTTAAAATAATTTGAATAGTTTATGGATATAATCCATAATCATAAAAAATGTTTTCTTAGAGAAAGTATATACTCATAAACCCTTCATAATGGTTTATAAAGAAAATTAGAATTATCCTAAGCATATCCCCTCAGGAGTGTCGTATCCAATAGTGCAGCAAGGCCCATTGTTGTGCACCAGTTCCCATTCAAGTCTATCTCAAAGAGGTGTTTTCAGGTTTTACCCCTAGGTACATCTATGCCAGAGCCGCCTCTACCTGTTCGTATCCATATAGGGATGTATTTCTTGGAAAACTCATAAAATCCATACAATACCAAAATTCTCAGAAGTTTTTCTATACTAATCCTCAAAGTCTATATTAGGGCAATGTTCTCTAATTAGAGTTTATATAAATCTAGATTCCAAGGTTTTTACTAAACTTCCTATAATACCAACTATAATTCCCTGACCCTTGTTACCCAGAGTCAGTTCATTATTACCTAATATTGGCATGATCACAAAAGATCAAGTCTTGAAATACTGATTAGTTTAGTAGCCTTGGAAGTACTAGATACATTCATAAGTTCTGCATTACATCATAAAATGAAAAACTACAACAACATTGTTTCGATAGACCACACTCATATCCCCTTAGACTATCCCTGCAGTTCAGTCATAAAATACTTCTTCTCGTCCTGGGAAAAATAAAACATAGAAAGGGCTGAGCTCAGATTCTCAATAAGGATAACAATATAGCGTAAATTTCCATAAATAAGCATAAACATTTAAGGCAATGTATAAGACTAAAACAAAAGACTTTTAAACTGGAACTTATACATAATATGGAAAAGATAAAATCAAATAATGTGATTTACATATTCACATGGATATTCTACTAGTTTAATAATCACATGAAATATCAATAGCCACTTTCATAATGATGGAATGCCTAATGGCAGACTTTCATAAGCACATAGTCGAGGCCTTGTGCCAAGACTACAATTAAGATTTTGTCATGGCCTTGTGTCAAGACACTATTTTGTCTCATGAGACCTACCGATGCATCATGGAGCTATAGAAGGCTCCACCTGTCACTTACTAAGTCCAATGCATTCCTCATATGAAAAGGTTTAAACATAACATAAACATTCGTATTAAAACTAGCATACAAAATTCCAATACATTATCCATAAACCATGAATGGTATAAAAATAATACATCCATAGTCAAAAATATCACAAAACCTTCAATAAATATTTATTTTTAGTATCATAATATATCAAATTCAAATAAACTTGAAATCCATCAAAGGATGTTGACATAGATGAAATCAAAACCTTTTTTATAGAATTATCTCTTTTTATTTTAAAATCATTTAAAATTCATATAATTATAAAAGAAAACATTTATTTTGGAAATATTTTTATAATCTTGTAAGGGAATATTTGATGAAGTTATAACGGTGGAAAATAGTCTCACCCGTCGTATAAGCTAAAAAAAGACATTCTTACCTTAATTTTGTCGAAGAGGATAAAAAGGACCTTATTTGGAAAATGACGGAAAGATTCCTTTATAAACATCTTATAAAAAGTCAAACAAGGGTATAAATGACTTTAACCCATATTATATAAAATAGTAATAATGTTTTGAAATATATTTTTAAGAAACATGGATGTGGATGATAAAGAGGTCCCAGTAGATACTTACGTAAATCAACCTCTGATAATAAAGAGATTGTAAAATTAACCCTTACCTTGTACTTTTCCTTGGTCGAGGGTAGGTTAACCTCCTTTATAATGGTGATATAATTGTTATTAAATTATAAAAGAATCATATACATTAATATGATATCATATATGATCTTTTAAGATTTCAATGTTAATAATATCTTAGTATTATTGTTGTTTCGGGTGTTAACGGATTCGTTTTCCTTTATATTATTTGTTATGTGAGTCATATTTGTTATGGATGGGATGTATCATATTCATATCCAGAATTATATCAAGTCTTTAAACATTATTTTTAATCATATAATGGAAATTAGTCTTGAATGGATACGATGGGGAATGAATCTCATCGCGTTCACGGAGACGGTAATCCGTACGTACGCACGAGCGACAATATCATTCTTTTGATATTAAAATAATATATAATTGGATGGTATATCATATATACAGAATCATTATCATGTTATAATTATTATTTACATCAATTACACATCATTATTATACTCATCCAAATAATAATGTATTGAATAACAATTACACCACGACATGGAGATGGTAAGCCGTACGTACGCACGTATGGTGACATGTCATTCAAAGGATGGATAGAATAATGAGTTTGGTTGTACCATATTTAAAATAGAATCACATTATATAGAAGATACTGAAGTTATTATTTTATAATGGAAACAATAAATAAAAAGGAAATGGAAGAAGAAAGAAACTTGAAAGAGGTGATGGAAATTAATGATGGTGAACTTTCTCTTCACCTTTGGTTACATCTCGCATTTCAAGAATAAGGAGTCTCACCTAAAGAATATAGATGATCAGAGTGAACATATGATATTAATTGGGTATGAGTCTAGATATAAGTAATACCGTGTGTATGATCCCGATAACAAGCGTGTCCATATAACATGTGATGTTTTCTTCAATAAGGCAGTGCAATGGGATTGGACTTCTCGTGATAAATATGGTGTGTAGAGTAGTGAGGATTCATTCATCATCGATAACACTATGGTATATATACCAGGGATGATAGTGACTAAAAACACTATTAGATACTATATATCATCACCGACACCCACTAGAATTCACTTTACAAACACTACAACTCTAGGCATGGTCGAGATGATGCTCACACCATCAAGAATAATGGATTTCACCTCACCGCTATCCAATATGTCATGGAATCACTCGATTTTAACCATGGTGATGGACCGCTTTGGTTTTACACCATAGAAAATGTTATCAGGCAGACAATGCCACCTGGTTTTGCACTGCATGGGCTCAACTTTGGTGAGCTACACTTTACTGCGGCTAATGATCCAACCACATTTGGAGAAGTAGAACAACCCATGCTGGCACAAGGAAATTTATAAGGGGAAGCCAAAGAAATCATCCTATGGGGTAGTGATAGAGGAAAAGAAGGTGTTGAGTGTGTGGTTTAACATCAGAAGTCCGCTCATGTCCCAAAAGGTGGATGGAAAATGGTGTACCATTGAAGTTCCAATAGTATGTAGGCATCCTCCAAGGCCAAACCTACTAACACCTTACCACCAATCCCACCTACTAGCATTCCACATTCATTACAATGAATGTGGTGGTGAGCGATGAGAAGGATTCAAGAGAGGGGAAGTTTTTAGGCACTCTCATGAAGTCACTTAGGCACACCAAGTTTCAGGAGCAGTGCGTAAATATTGACATTGTTGAGATCTGGTGAACACAACAAAACTTATTAGGGTGATATTTTTGACAAATTTCAATGTGGTGACTAATTTCACCATTATTTTCCCTCCCCCATTATTTATCTCCTTTTTATTTTATGGTTCAACATGGTTTGACCACATTAAGACTCTCACATGGTTTTTAATTATGTTGTAAATGCATTTAGCCTTTTTGTGTGTATATAAAGAAATGAAAAATCCATCAGAAAATCATCATATTTTTTGGTTCACAAAACATATCTTGAGATCTAGTTTTTTCACTTACTTCTAAGGTGCTCATCAATGTTCATGGGTGTTGAACATCCTGAAATCTCTGACATTCATAGGAACTAGGGTTGGTGGATATGTTTTTGGGATTCATGTAAAGTGTAGATGAGTGCTCAGCTCACTTGGTTTGCTACAGGGGAAGGTGAGTGCAGTTGCTATAGCGAGGATGCAGGTGGTAATGGATGATGAAATGTATAAGCGTAGCACACTACTGTGGTGTAATGAAGGGGGGCACTAGCAGGTCTGCACATGGTTTCAATGAAGGGTGATAGCCAAATGGTGGATTAGGTTCCACATGATGGTGCAATGCCAACTGGGAGGATAAGACATCACATATGTCTATTTGGACTTCACCCATGTAGAGAAAGGAGGACGACGTGATCATTAAAGAAGATGAAGACTTGTTGAGGATGCAAAATCCTTGGAGTGTTGAATGAAAATTTGAAAAAATAAAATTCAAGTGGGATTTCAAAAAAAATTACAAAATAAGTATCCATTTGTTAACTAATAATAATAATAATAATTAATATAGTTAAATAGTTAGAATTACAAACACACACACACAAACCCACACACACACACAAGCATATAATTTGATATACTAAGTTTACATTTAAAATAAAATTATTTTAATTATATAATTATACATATAATAATAATAATAATAATAATAATAATAATTCGATATTATAATAAAAATAGTAATACGTAGAGCTAGAAACAATTAAAATTACATATATATATATATATAATTAGATATACTGGGAAATTTATATATAATTATACATAAAATAATAATAATATGCTAATACTAATAATAAAAAATTTGGTTAGAATTAATAATAATAATAATTAATCACTATCATAATATTTATAATAAAAATTCTAAAATTGATCATAAAATTTTAAATAATGAATTAATATAATATATAAGAAATAATATATAGTACTAATAATAATAATAACTAATATTATTATATAATTAACTAAAAATTATAAAAATAACTAAATTACTACAAAACTATAAAATTAATGAAAAACACTAAAATGTTTAAACTAAATAAATTAAAACTATGTTAATTTTTTTTTTAAATGTTAGTAAAATCCATTTTCATCAATTCTACTCTCTCTTATTATTTCATCTCATATGTGTGACCCAAATGTTTTTGATTAATGATGATCAGAGTGATTTTGGGGTGCCACTTGGACCTGAGATCAAACTGTTCAGATTATGTTATTTGGTTGATGTGATGGTCATAAATATATCTCCCCCATTGGGGCTAGATAATGTTCCACTGAGGGCCATTATGCCTCAAAAGAGGCAAGACACTAGTGACCAAACCAATGATTGATAGTGCTCCCTTCAAGTTCACCACTTTCCCTAAAAATGGATACAGTATCCTTTAGTCAAAAATCATCACAATTGAGTGTATTATTCCATTCAAATAACCTTTATTTTCACCCCTCATTCCCACATTATTTCTCCAAGTCATTGTCTATCACCCATCATAGTGGTGGCGTGATAGATCATAGTATCCCAATGAATCTTGAGCCACTTGTATCAGTTTCTAGTATAACCAAATGTGGCCACATTGAGGATAAGAGTTGTCTTAGTGAAGGTGGTTGACCACCAATAATATTACTGATAATAATAAATTAGTTGATTATTATATTTTTTTATAGATAAATTGATTAATATATTAAAATTATATTTAAAATATATATTATTTTTTATATGATGATCCAAATGCATAAAACAAATTATGATAAAAATACTTCATTAAAGGGGACTACCTTCCCTTCATTAGCTACCATGAAATCCATTCTTCTCTAAATCTACTCTAATCCTTGTAATTGAAGGGAAACATTCCTATTTTTAGATAAAACAATTCTCCTAGGGATGTAGAACCCAAAAAATTCTCTAAATAAATAGAGTTACCAAATTTTACCAATTTTTAAGAATTTTTATTCAAGAAAAGTAAGACTCTATATAAAATAATAGGGTATAGAGATGATATCTAAGACTCATGTTCCTATGTGAACTATTGAATACCACCATGTCACTAGAGAAATCATGCCAAAGGTATATTTCACCCATAAAGTATCTTCACTTCATAAATCCCAATCTTTATTAGTTTATCAGTGAAATTTTAATCATATTTTATGTCCAGTTCTCCCCAATTGATGTGTGACTAATTATATACATACCTCATGATTTGGGAAACATGAAAGACATCGTGCACTAATTAAATATTTGATGATAATATAATATGATAGGTTATCTTAGCAACTCTACTCAAAATCTAGAAAGATTTAATGAATCTTTGGGAAAATTACTACCCCGATCAAACCACCTGAATACATAATACAAAGAAACCTTTAGAGATACATTATCTCCATCTTTAAACTCAATTAGTCTCTTCCTATGGTTCATATAAATCTTTTGGATATTTTATGCATCTTAATATTCTCTCATATCATTAACACCTTCTCAGTGGTATGCTGCACAACTCAGGTTTGATCATCATTATCCAACATGTGACACCCACCATGTTATTGTGGTTTTAATTTCATATTATTTTATGATTTTGATGGTTATTTTATGTTTCTGAGAAGTTTTGACATAAATACTTGTAAATTTTTGTGTTTTCTTATTGTGCATGGTTTTTATGCATGGTGTAGAGGAAACTATGCATTTATCCCTAAAAAACCCAACCCTAATAACCTAAATCCAGTGTATACTTTATTACATTGAAATAAGATACAAGAGGTCAAATCACTAAGGATAGATCTGTTTAGAAGTCTTGAAGAACTATACATGTTCATGATTCCCATTTTATATTAGAAATATAATATAAAACATAGTAAAATTAAATATTATTCAACCTTGAAACTCATTAAAAAATTATTTCTTCATATAATGGGGAAATGAAAACAAAATAAGGGTAACCTAAAACACTCATTAATGGATTCATACAGCATAATCTATCATGAATAGAGCATAATCAATATTACAAGGTTTTTAACAGAAAACACATGAAATTTAATCAATAACATAAGCATTAAATGCATCCAAGGATAATAATAATATAGTTGTATCATGGATAGTAATAAATGAATTCTCAATAAAGAAAATTTATAACATATGACATATTGATCAAGGCCTTATTCTATGATACTATCAAATATGGGTAGGTATACACCAAAACCCATTTAATAAGGTTGGTCAATTGGTTGTCTCGTGAGACATATTGATGCATTGAGGGGTTATCTATTACCAAGACCTACCTATAACTGAATTTACAATGCATTCCTCATATATTGAATGATCAATTTAATTAATAAATAATATGTCTTATTAATAAATATCTGTATTGATTAAAGAATATATAATATCAATAATTCTCTAGATTTTCCCTAACCAATCAAATAATTTTTATAGTAAAACATCTTATGTAGAAATGGTATATGGTTTAAGAAATAAGTATGTCCACGATATAAAGAATATGAATATATAAGAGAAATTTAATGTTTTTAGAAATATGATCACAATAAAGTGAATGTTTTAGGAGAAAATTAATGAACACAAAATTAATAAGAGATAAAATATTACCATCGATTCATTAGAAAAATAGGTTTATTAATAAAATGAATTATTTTGGAGAATATAATAAAGTAAAAGTAAAATTTTTAAAATAAAAATTCAATAAATAATTTTCTTTTTATAACTAGGAGGAACTTGTATAAGAATCTAAATAGCATAAAATGGGTATGATGGTGGGAAAATCCATTAACATCTATGTTAAAAAGAAACATTCCATTTTACATTTTGAAAAGAAATTAAGAAATAAACCTAGTAGAAATATTCTTTTCAAACTTTAAAAATAAAGTTAAATATGATGTATTAGGTTCTTAATAAATTATTTAATTATATGAAAATGTATTTTGTAAAATAATTTTTGAAAAATAAAGACATGCAAGAAAAATTTTATCGATCAAGAAGAGGAATAAGATTAACATTTATTAAAAAAATTATTTTCTTAATTTTGGGTGTAAAAGAGAGGAAAAGTTGAAATAAAATATGGAAACTTGTTAAATATATATAGGAGAATAATATATTTGGGTTTATAAAGTATATATTATAATAATCATTTAATTAAAATATAAGAAATCCCAAAATGAGATTATAAAAAAATTCATACCTCTTTGGTAACTTTTGAATTATAACTCCTTAAAAGTGTAAACTTGAATTTAAACATTAAATACCATGAATAAATAGATATTTATGTTAAATATATCAAAGTTTTTTTATATACACCATATAAAATAAAATAGTTTCATAATACAAAATATCTTTAAATGAAGTGGAAATTGAGACAACAACTTCTTACATCATGCTTCCGCTTAGTTTAATGTGTTTTAACCTCATGTATAATAGTTTTAAACTTTTCATTAATTTACACTATAACCATACTCATATTTATATTAATTTATATATATTCTCATTACCCATTAATTAATAATTCTTAGAAAAAATCAATCATTAGGTGTTAACTGTTTAGTTTTCTCAAGAATGTTTCATCGTGGAAGTCCCGGTTCTTTTGAATGGGTTATAGTTTAAAAATATATATAATGATATTAATGTTATAAATATCATATTTATTTATTATATACATTTTTATAACCATCAATGTAATTTTTTAATGAAAAATGAATCACGTCACTATGTGGAGGCGGTATTTCACACATATGCATGAGCGCCATTATTATTTTCCAAATGATATATGGGAAAATTTATAAGTATTATTTTATCATTTAATAATGAAAATTATATCATAAATATAATTTTTATAAATACACCTATATATACCAGTTTATGTGAGGTGGTTATGAAAAGTGAACTACATCAACTCGTGAGACTGTAATTTTCATGTATGTATAACCGATGTTATAATTTTCCATTAGATGGATGAGTATACAAAAAATGGTAATAAAATAATGTTGATATAATTATATTGGTTTTATTATATTATTATGGTAAAAGAATATTTAGAGGATCTATAATAATAAATGAACATGAAATGAGTCTGTTAAGATGATTACCTCTTCTTTGTAAAGCCTCCTTTAGATCTTCACTTAAGAACCATAGGGTTGTTCTTTTGAGAATTAAAAAAATATAAAAAATATATAAGGATTTTTTTAATATATTTTTTATGGTTTGGTTGAGATATGTTTCTCAAGTTGAGGGAAATAATATAGGAGAGGTGGTGTCCTTTTATAGTGAAAGAAAAGACACACTTGAAATTACTTAGAATATTTAAATATAATAAATAATTTTTCATGTTAAAGTGGAACCAAATTTTTAATATAAGATTTTTATAGTTAAAATACCTTATACCAATAAAATTTTTAAAGGTTTATTTGGAATTTTAAATCTTATCTTTTGGTTTTACTCTTTCATTAACCAATTTTAACCTTAACTATGGTAAAAACGTTTTCATTTTTAAGAGATATTAAATTTACTTCTAAGGTAAAAAAATGTGCCACAAAAGGTCAAGGGATGACATTTTCTACCATATCCCATAACACTTGTCTTATTTAAATTTTTTATCATTTTTAAATCATTTAATTTAATATTATTTAACATAAAATACAATTAATGTCATTTTAAGAACTATTCAAACATTTTGACTTTAAAGACATCAATAAAGGAATGAAATTAGAATATAAACTATTTAACCATCAATTATACCTTTTTATTAAAAATAAAATCCATTTGAAGTCAAAATTTATCCAAAAAAATATTACTTTTTATTTTTTTTAAATTATTTACTTTGATTTTTTAATTTCTTGAAAAAACATTGTGTCAGAATTGTGAAGGTAATTTTACCATCATTAAAATTTAAAAATAAATCACCATCATAAAAATAAATTAACTATGTTCAAAATTAAATTTTATTTTCTTTCACATCATCTTCTAATCCCTAGGTGAACATATAGTATAAATTAAAAGTAAGAGATTGACAATTTGGAATTTTCATTTACTTACAATAATATAAAGTCCTTTATCAAATAAAAATATCAACAAGATGCTATATTTCAAATATATAAATGGTTGGTCTAGTTAAACTCATCCAATGAAATATAAGAAAGTTTATGGATGATTTTAAAGCCATATTCCATATTTTTAACATTTTTTATTACATTTTACCCTTTAATGTGGTGGTAAATTTTACCATGGTTAATATTCATAATTCCTAAATGTAAAAAGGGGCATATTTCACAAATTTTAACCTCATGATTCCTAATATTGAATCCATTTTATCAAATTAAATTTCTATACGTGGTGAAAATTAATTTAAAAATGAAACCACAAAATGTGATGAATGGTTTTTTAGGAAACTTAATTTTTAAAGCATAAGATGATAGAAAATCGTTATGAATTTTTAAATAGTTTATTAAAAAATACATTTTACATAAAAATGTTCATGTTGTTATTTATATAATATTTATAATAAATATATGATTAATTATGCATATTATAAAACATTATTATTAATAAAAAGATTATTATCTAAATACTAAATTACTAATTATTCATAAAAACATATTTCAAAGGGAAATTTTCAAAAATTCAGTCTAGTGTTATCCTGAAATAGTAAGTTCAAAGTCGATATTCATCCTATAAAATTATAATTTTTGTTCCATGAAATATTAAAATGTGCATCATATTATAGTTTCATTAAGATAAAATTTTCACTTGCTATGATTGAATCTTGGGTGTTGTATTATTCCCTCCTTCAACATTTTAATCCATGATATTTGTTTGGATATTAATTTACAAATAAATAAGGGTGTTTATTCTTCATAACTTCATTATATTTCCCTATTGATTCTTATATTTCGTCATTTCTATAAAATATATTTACCAGTCATGTTGTTCAATTCAACAACACATGTTCTCTGGTTTCAAGAATCCGTATAAGCTCTACACAGAAATATAGATCATGTTCCAATTCTATTTATTCAAAGGTGAGCACATGCATTAGGTCAGGAATATACTTTCAAAATAATGATATGTGGAACATATCATGTACTTTAGATATGATTAGTAGAAATACCAAATAGTTATCCAAAGCTCCAGTTCTTTTTAGAATTTAAAAAGGTCTGATTTACCTGGGACTTAGTTTAACTTTCTTACTGAACCTTCTAACACCCTTCCATAGAGATACTTTTAAGAAAATGTGATCACCTACTTAAAATTCCAAATCCTTCCTTTAGTTATGTCCATATAACTTTTTCCTACTTTGATCATCATTAATATGGTTTTGAATATTCTTTATATTCATCATCGTATCCTCAACAAGTTATGGTCTTACAAGATTCCTTACTAATTTCATCCCAACAAGTTGGAGTATAAAATCACTTGTCATATAATTCTTTATATGATTCCATTTGAGTACTTAAGTGTAAGATATTATTATAAGAAAACTCCACCAAAGTTAAATACTGATCCCACATACCTTTAAAGTCAATTGAGAAAGAGATCAACATGTCTTCTAATGTTTGAATAATATTTTCAGACTATCCATCAATTTGATGATGATAGGTGGTGCTCAAATAAATCTCGATAGAAATAGCCTTCTGAATACATTTTTATAATTTTGATGTAAATCATAGATCATGATTACATAAAATCAAAATAGGTGCATCCTGAAGTCTTACAACTTCATTAATATAGATTTGTGTAAGATTATAAAGAGGTAAATCATCTCCTATAGTGAGTAAATGTGTGAATTTGGTAAAATGGTCAATAATAACCCATATGGAATCATTATTTCTTGAATTATTTTGAAATCCAATGACAAATTACATAGTGATATCATCCCATTTTCACATAGGAATAGATATATGTTTCATGAATCCCTTGTTATGTTTTCTGTCACGAACCAACCCAGGTCGACCCTAAACCGGACACCTGGGTCACCTGAGTCGGCCCGCGACATGGCCTCAAGCGCGTCTCCCCTTACGCCAGAGGTTGCCGACTAGCAGCGAGGGTGTAAGGTAAGTCAGGGGGGAGACTATACCCTCTTATCAAAGTGGAGAAAAGGGACCAAAAATACAGCAACGTAAGTAGTGTAAATATTAATAAGAAAGAAGCGGAAAACATTTTTCATTTATAAGGTTTGAATAAAAGTGGCGAACGACAGTTTATATAAGAGATGCATGCATGACATGCTTATGATACAATGGAATCATTAAATCACGCGACATACTTACACATCAATGCAGAAGTAAATGAACAAAAGTCTCAAGCCCTGAGGGTGATCTCCATGAGCATCCCGAGCCCCAACTCGGTCCTTTGTTCCTAACTCCAAGTACAAGAAACAGTAACAACAAGGTCCTGCAACCAAATGGAATCTACTCGGGTACCCCAGTGCAATGGCGGCCCAAGTAGGGTGTGAGATATATATCTCAGTAGGCTGGAACCACCGGGGTCTATCCCACTCTAGACCATGAAATATAATTAAACAATGTGCTGGTATTTTCGAACAATAACGACACAATATAAACAATAAATGCCCGTCCAGGTTTCAAAAAGGATGTCTGACGGCAATACCTTCTTCGGCCCATAGCCAGGATAAGAACCTGTTTAAAACAACACAAGTAAATTTGGATCAAGCATAAAAACACTTTTTATCATTTTTCTCACTTACTCTATTTATTCACTTATCATTTCAACTCAGACTGGAAATCCATTCATTCTTACCTTTATTTATTTGATCACAATTCACTTGGGTTTTACCCACATCTCTCATTATTTTCATAAATCATTATTATCATTCGTTCGGTGTAGATCGCCATGTCTAACACCCCGTATCACATTTGGTGTAGATCGCCATGTCTAACACCAAGATAATCGTTCGGTGTAGATCGCCATGTCTAACACCCCGTATCACATTTGGTGTAAATTGCCATGTCTAACACCTAGATAATCGTTCGGTGTAGATCGCCATGTCTAACACCCCGTATCACGTTTGGTGTAGATCTCCATGTCTAACACCTAGATAATCGTTCGGTGTAGATCGCCATGTCTAACACCCCGTATCACATTTAGTGTAGATCGCCATGTCTAACACCTAGATAATCATTCAGTGTAGATCGCCATGTCTAACACCCCATATCACATTTGGTCATCCAAATCAGATCTCAACTTTTTATAATCAATTCTCATAATTAATTATCCTTGTTCAACATTCTGGAACTTGCACGAGCAATAGAAGGTAAACAAAAGCATATGGCATCAACATGCCTCTCTGTTAGGTGATTAATGACATTAAATGGTACAAGATAACAAACTTTCTCAAGCAAGACATTCAATTCAAACTATTACATTAAATTTATAACTTAAAGAACAAGGAAAAAGGGGCATTTAGGCTGGGCACACCCAAAGGGGTGTCTAAGAGGCAAGGCGATCACCTGGGGTGGACTTTACCATACACGAAGGCCATAATGGGCATGAGAAAACCACCCAATCATTTCAATAATAAATAAAGAGGAATTTCTGGAAGGTTGCGACAAGCGACACAAGATGTGGCAAGACATAAGCGTCGAAGGAAAGGAAAGAGGGTAAACACCCAACCCTAAAAGTTCTAATTACATGTTAAGCCATTAACTTAGGAGGTGTCATGGATCGTTTATTATTTCTCAAGAAGAAACGTCATTTCAGGTAACCAGTAAGGTACAAGTACAAGAATGTCATTTATCAAGTATAATGTTAAGCATAAAGAGTCATAAGGCTTTTAAGCAAGCAATCACAAAAAAGGAAATCTACTACTACACGTTTATTTTGAAGGCAGCTCACCTCCATTGGAGGAGTTTTATTAGAAAACATGTCATTACTTTATCAAACAATTCATTTACTGATATTTAGCATTTACTTTAAAACTCATTCAACACATAGAAAAGTTAAGAAGCCACACAATAAGGAAGGAAATCATGAAATTCTATTGCTACATTTTTAGATTGAAGGCAGCGCACCTCGAAAGAGGGGTTTTATTATTAAATCGTTAGTTTAGTGACCAAACAACCTCTTTTATCTTATTCCTGCAATTCACACGATTTGCACAGAAGCATTTAATCGGAACTAAACTTGCATAATTAAAATGCTAAGTGAAATATTAAACTCACTATTACTTTACTTAAATTTAAAGGGCAAGGAGAGGGACCCTACCTCAAGGTGGATCCATCCATCCACTCCGGCTCTTGGGGCTTTCTAACTAAAGCTGCCGCAGCTGCTCCCCCACGAGGCATATGTGATTTCACATACGTATAAGGACACCTAGCCTCTATGCACATGCTCTGTATGGCCATGAGCGTGCGCAAGAGGATCCTTACACATATGCTTATACACATAAGCCTGTCTCCGCTCACCTGCACAGACACTTTTTATATATGTAATGGGGACAACTAGCCCCGTACGTATATATTCGTTGCCATGGAAAAATATACGCACACCAGGGGAACCCACGTACATATAAATACGTACCTATGCCTGTGCAGGTGAGTCGCCTAAGCTCCGGCAACCCGAAACCATTCCAAAACTCAAACGAACTAAACCAAACCAACCAGGAACCTCTAAAACAACCTGATAAATTAATTTAGAGGCTGTGAAGACCAAAATTTGGTAGAAACCTTACCTCGGAAACCAACTGATGGACCGAAAACACCGCAAACCGCCTCTCCTTCTGCGGCGGTTGCCGGAACGCACATCAAGGAGTCCCAAGGAATCATTTGCATGCCCTAAAACCAAAAGAAAGCCAAAAATTCGGGTTACCACAAAAACCCTAAATTCGGCCAAACCAAACGGGCACCGAAAAAAGGGACGAATTGTCAAAGCGAGGATAAAGGACGCACCTAAAGACTTTACCATGGTGGATCGAATCTGGAAGGTGAAGAAAACCAGACGAAATCATCCGCGGAAAGAGGAGGTCGCGTGTCGGGCCGTTGCGCGCTGCAGCGGTTTGGTCCGAGCTGCTTTGCACAGCTGCTTCGGGGTCAGCCGAGGGAGGAGGAGAGGGAGAGGGGGCCGTCACACTGGTGTTCCGGCTGCTACGATCTCGGACGAGGGAGGAGGAGAGAGAGATGAGGGTCGCGCGCGGCTCACGGGAGAGGAGGGGGTGTGCCGTGGGGGGGGGGGGGTCTGCCGAGTGAGGGTGAGGGAGTTAGTTTAGGTTTTTTTCCTTTATTTTAATTTTAATCAAAAAACTAAAACACACCCAACCCGCACGGTTTTACCCGCACCATCTGAAACACTGTGCGCAGCCCGCGTGCTTGCTACTAGATACATGGGGTACCCCGCACGGCTGACCCGCACGGTTGAACCTACCGCGTGCAGTCCGAGATTACCGCTTAAGATGGCTCCAGAACTTGGGACCTCGTTCCGAAGCTCGGTTTTAAAACCGACCCTCTGATAAAAGAAAAATCTCAAAAACCTTCGAATTTTATCCGCTCTAAAAAAACGGTTCGTTACAAACTACCCACCAAAAAAACATCTCGTCCCTGAGAAGCCTTCGGAAAACAATGAAAACATCACCCGACTCACAAGGGTCGTGAAGTTGCATTCAACCGGTTGTATTGTGTTTCCAATGCCCAAATCACCTTTAAGAATTTCCTAAGAAGACTGCACTTAAGACTTTACAACTCGAGCCAACACTCTAGTTACAACTGAAACATCAAAGCAGAGCTTACCTCTGGGGCCATTATAGGGACCTCAACCCAAGAAAACGATCGAATCACGATCGACCAACTAAAATTGGTCACGCCAGATTTCCTCGAAAGACATCGCCGACCCGAAAAACACACTCGACCTTAAACCGACGACATGCTTTTAAAACTGTTCCGTTATCAACTATGTGTACACCGAAGTCTTTACACGACCTTCGGTGATATTCTCAAGTCAAGACATCACAAGACTATTATAAAACTATCGTGCCTCAGCACGAAGTGTAACTCCAAGAAACCGTGCATCCCACGCACAACCAGAGAGAGATTACGAAACAAACCAACAACTTTTAAACTTTAGCGTGGTGTATAACCGACACTATCTTAGTGTATCCAAGACGACGTCAAGATGGGGGACATGCTCGTCTCATCTAGCAGAGTACACTAAGATTAAACCAAGGTCGCTGAGAAGATCAATCGGACCAAACTCTGATGCCTATACCACCTGAGGCATTCGAATTCATCCAAGCTTAACCACTGAAACTCTTCCCGCACTAACGGAGTTTCTAAAGCGTTGCGCACACTGCCAACCTTATCAAAGTCATGCTGCCAAGAAATCACCGACATGAAAACAGAAACTCATGTGACACTACCCACCTTAGGAGTGTCCATATCGTCTTAAGAATTGGCCGCTCACCAGCGCGCTATTTTTTGAAACACTTTAACACACGGGTGACGTTCCTCGAACTACGATCACCACATCATAAGCTCACACCGAAAACAAGGAAACTCAAGCTCTAAGGGTACTACCTAGCATGGGCTAGTCCCTTTGGAAGCACACACATCGACCCTAACTCTTGGTCATGAAAAACAAGGATTACTAGGCTCAAAACCCCCTTTCCATTTTATCCATTTCATTAATTCATTTCAACCTTTAATCATTTGAAAGAAGATTTTAACAGACCCACAAGTACTATTTCACAACAAAGTACTTGGTTTTCAAACAACACCCCATGGGAAAAACATGCAAGTTTTAACAAACTTCCTCTTCAACATTTAACATTTAAACTTTAGCAGCCATCTTTTAAAAAGTTCGAAAACACGATTTACCCTTTTCCCAAATATAAGGTTTCCATACACCTTATAATGGAAAATTGGCTCCGTCGTAATCGCAACCAACAAATTCAGCCAAAGCAACCAAGCGCTTACCAGCAAGCTAACAAGCCACTACAAACAGCTAACACAAGGCAACAAGATGAAATCACTAAAACATGCTATAACACAGAGCATGACACACAAGCAAGATAGAAAACATGAAATATTATCACCCAAACATGTTAACTATCACCGAAACATGATTTCTAAAGAGGCGTACTAAATAAATCTAGACATGACATATTTTCAAGGCACACAATCAAAATCAGCAGGCATCCTACTAATGAAACAACATGGCATGGCACATATGCATGACATGTGAATCTATAAGTGCCTAATATGATGCATGCAATGCAATTTCCTGGCCATATCTGGCCAAGGAAAATTCTCAAAACCTCTTCATAAACAAATAAGAAGTGGAAAGTACAACATTCACCCGAGGTGAAATCACATCAACTGTAACAGAAAACAACATGAACATCAATTCCCAGCCCTGGCCACTTGGTCATTTATCGTACGTGGGGTGATCTGTCCCAGACACGGCTATTACCCAAGCGTCAACACATTCCTAATCTCCTATCTACCAATCCCAAAACAGTAAGACAATGAAAAGAAAGAAACCTCCTTTGATACCATTTTGTCACGAACCAACCCAGGTCGACCCTAAACCGGACACCTGGGTCACCTGATCCGGCCCGCGACATGGCCTCAAGCGCGTCTCCCCTTACGCCAGAGGTTGTCGACTACCGGCAAGGGTTTAAGGTAAGTCAGGGGGGAGACTATACCCTCATATCAAAGTGGAGAAAAGGGACCAAAAATACAGCAACATAAGTAGTGTAAATATTAATAAGAAAGTAGCGGAAAACATTTTTCATTTATAAGGTTTGAATAAAAGTGGCGAACGGAAGTTTATATAAGAGATGCATGCATGACATGCTTATGATACAATGGAAGCATTAAATCACGTGACATACCTACACATCAATGCAGAAGTAAATGAACAAAAGTCTCAAGCCCCGAGGGCGATCTCCCTGAGCATCCCGATCCCCAACTCGGTCTTTTGTTCCTAACTCCAAGTACAAGAAACAACAACAACAAGGTCCTGCAACCAAATGGAATCTACTCGGGTACACCAGTGCAATGGCGGCCCGAGTAGGGTGTGAGATATATATCTCAGCAGGCTGGAACCACTGGGGTCTAGCCCACTCTAGACCATGAAATATAATTAAACAAAGTGCTGGTATTTTCGAACAATAACGACACAATACAAACAATAAACGCCCGTCCAGGTTCCCAAAAGGACGCCTGACGGCAATACCTGCTTCGGCCCATAGCCGGGATAAAAACCTGTTTAAAACAACACAAGTAAATTTGGTTCAAGCATAAAAACACTTTTTATCATTTTTCTCACTTACTCTATTTATTCACTTATCATTTCAACTCAGACTGGAAATCCATTCATTCTTACCTTTATTTATTTGATCACAATTCACTCGGGTTTTACCCCACATGTATCATTCTTTTCATAAATCATTATTATCATCCGTTCGGTGTAGATCGCCATGTCTAACACCCCATATCACATTTGGTGTAGATCGCCATGTCTAACACCTAGATAATCGTTCGGTATAGATTTCTATGTCTAACACCCCGTATCACATTTGGTGTAGATCGCCATGTCTAACACCTAGATAATTGTTTGGTGTAGATCACCATCTCTAACACCCCATATCACGTTTGGTGTAGATCTCCATGTCCAACACCTAGATAATCGTTCGGTGTAGATCGCCATGTCTAACACCTCGTATCACATTTAGGGTAGATCGCCATGTATAACACCTAGATAATCATTCGGTGTAGATCGCCATGTATGACACCCCGTATCACATTTGTTCATCCAAATCAGATCTCAACTTTTTATAATCAATTCTCATAATTAATTATCCTTGTTCAACATTCTGGAACTTGCACGAGCAATAGAAGGTAAACAAAAGCATATGGCATCAACATGCCTCTATGTTAGGTGATTAATGACATTAAATGGTACAAGATAACAAACTTTCTCAAGCAAGACATTCAATTCAAACTATTAAATTAAATTTATAACTTAAAGAACAAGGAAAAAGGGGCATTTAGGCAGAGCACACCCAAAGGGGTGGCCAAGAGGCAAGGCGAGCACCTAGGGTGGACTTTACCATAAACGAAGGCCACAATGGGCATGAGCGAACCACCCAAGCATTTCAATAATAAATAAAGAGGCATTTCCGGAAGGTTGCGACAAGAGACACAAGACGTGGTATGACATAAGCGCCGAAGTAAAGGGAAGAGGGTAAACACCCTACCCTAAAAGTTCTAATTACATGTTAAGCTATGAACTTAGGAGGTGTCATGGCTTGTTTATTATTTCTCAAGAAGCAATGTCATTTCAGGTAACCAGTAAGGTACAAGTACAAGCATGTAATTTATCAAGTATAATGTTAAGCATAAAGAGTCATAAGGCTTTTAAGCAAGCAATCACAAAAAAGGAAATCTACTACTACACGTTTATTTTGAAGGCAGCTCACCTCCATTGGAAGAGTTTTATTAGAAAACATGTCATTACTTTATCAAACAATTCATTTACTGATATTTAGCATTTACTTTAAAACTCATTCAACACTTAGAAAAGTTGAGAAGCCACACAATAAGGAAGGAAATCATGAAATTATATTGCTACATTTTTAGATTGAAGGCAGCGCACCTCGAAAGAGGGGTTTTATTATTAAATCGTTAGTTTAGTGACCAAGCAACCTCTTTTATCTTATTCCTGCAATTCACACGATTTGCACAGAAGAATTTAATCGGAACTAAACTTGCATAATTAAAATGCTAAGTGCAATATTAAACTCACTATTACTTTACTTAAATTTAAAGGGCAAGGAGAGGGACCCTACCTCAAGGTGGATCCATCCGTCCACTCCAGCTCTTGGCACTTTCTAACTAAAGCTGCCGCAGCTGCTCCCCCACGAGGCATATGTGATTTCACATACGTATAAGGACACCTAGACTCTATGCACATGCTTTGCATGGCCATGATCATGCGCAAGAGGATCCTTACACATATGCTTATACACAGAAGCCTGTCTCCGCTCACCTGCCCAGGCACTTTTTATATATGTAATGGGGACAACTAGACCCGTACGTGTATATTCGCTGCCATGGACAAATATACGCACGCCAGGGGAACCCACGTACATATAAATACGTACCTATGCATGCGCAGGTGAGTCGCCTAAGCTCTGGCAACCCGAAACCATTCCAAAACTCGAACGCACTAAACCAAACCAACTAGGAACCTCTAAAACAACCTGATAAATTAATTTAGAGGCTGCGAAGACCAAAAACCGGTAGAAACCTTACCTTAGAAACCAACCGGTCGATCGAAAACACCGCAAACCGCCTCGCCTTCGGCGGCGGTTGCCGGAACGCGCATCAAGGAGTCCCAAGGAATCATTCTCACACCCTAAAACCAAAATAAAGCCAAAAATTCGGGTTACCACAAAAACCCTAAATTCGGCCAAACCAAACGGGCACCGAAAAAAGGGACAAATCGTCAAAGCGAGGATGAAGGACGCACCTAAAGACTTTACCGTGGCGGATCGAATCTGGAAGGTGAAGAAAACCGGACGAAATCATCCGCGGAAAGAGGAGGTCGCATGTCGGGCCGTTGCGCGCTGCAGCGGTTCGGTCCGAGCCGCTTTGCACGGCTGCTTCAGGGTCAGCCGAGGGAGGAGGAGAGGGAGAGGGGGCCGTCGCGCTGGTGGTCTGGCTGCTACGAGGTCGGACGAGGGAGGAGGAGAGGGAGATGAGGTTCGTGTGCGGCTCACGGGAGAGGAGGGGGTGCACCGTGGGGGGGGTGGGGTCTGCTGAGTGAGGGTGAGGGAGTTAGTTTAGGTTTTTTTCTTTTATTTTAATTTTAATCAAAAACTAAAACACACCCAACCCGCACGGTTTTACCCGCACCGTCTGAAACACCGTGCGCAGCCCACGCGCCTGCTACTAGATACACGGGGTACCCCGCACGGTTGACCCGCACGGTTGAACCTACCGCGCGCAGTCCGAGACCACCGCTTAAGATGGCTCCAGAACTCGGGACCTTGTTCCAAAGCTCGGTTTTAAAACCGACCCGCTGATAAAAGAAAAATCTCAAAAACCTTCGAATTTTATCCTCTCTAAAAAAACGGTTCGTTACATTTTCTATCATTATTTACCAGTTAAAAAACCAAGAATCTTGATACATAATCATCAATTTTATGCTTCATATTCTCCCACAAAAATGTTCCTTTAGATCTCTATACATCTTTGTTCTAGCATGGTGTACGAAGAAATTCAAGCTATGAGTATGATATAATAATACCCTTTTCAGATCAAGTTTAGATGGAACATATATCCTCTTTTCATATTTCAAAACATCATTTTCATAAATGAAGTCTGAAAATTTCCCATCATACATAACTTTAATTTTATTTTGAAAATTCCCATCAACAAGAGAAGAACTTTTTATCTTTTCTAATAAATATGGTTTATTAATCATTTAGAGAAGTTGTGATTGTTCCCCTTCTCTAATAATTATCATATCTATATATACTAAATCCTTGAACATAGGATCCTTATTAATACTCATTTTAGTTAAGAATTTATTACATTTCTTCCTTAATTCATCAGTTAACTTTTTTTCCTTCCTTATGTGGTAGTATAGTGATCAATCATAATCCTTGAGTTTCTCAAGCCATCATCTTTGCCTCATGTTATGCTCTTTTTTGTGAAAATATGCATTTTATAATATTATTAATCCTTTATATCTCAAATATTTAACCATATAGATAATGCCTCAATATCTTAAAATAAAATATTACCCATGCCAACTCAAGATCATGGGCTAGATAGTTATGATCATGGGTCTTTTATTTCATTGATTTATAGGTAATAAATTTTTCATTATGTATATAGACACACATGATTATTTTGTTTAATGCATTTATATATATTACAAATCCATCCTATCCTAATGGTAGAGTCAATTTCAATGAATTAACTAATATCCTCTTCAATTCATTAAAAAATTCATATTCCCTTGTCTATATAAACTTAATCCTTTATATGTTAAATCAGTTAATAAGTTATCCAATTTGAACATTTTTTGAACAAATCATGAATAGTAACCTTCTAAACTAAGGAAAATACATACCGTGATTACATTTCTTGATATAGGACATTCTTTGATAGCTTTCTCATCACAGTATCAATTGAGTTTCTATACTTGGAGAATATATAGCTAAGAAAATAAACTTTTAGAAGTAAGAATTCAGACTTTCTAAATTTTCCATATAACTATTTTTCTCTAAGAGTCTCAAGAATTATTCCCACGTGGTTTTCATGGACCTAATATATTTTATAGGACACTAATATATCATTCATAAATACCAAAAAATAATCAAGATATTCCTTGAATATTATGTTCATCATATCCATAAAAAACAATGGGTGCATTAGATAATTCAATGGTCATTATTGTAAACCCATAATGTCCAAACCTCATAAAAATACTATATTTAGAATATATTTATTCTTTAATCATAATTGATGATACCCAGAATGAAATTTAATCTTTGAAAAATATTTAGAAACTTGAATTTGATCGAACAAGTCATCAACAAAAGGTATAAGATACTTTTCCTTTATAGTAATGGAATTAATTTTCCTATAATTAATGCACAACATCATATATCCATATTTATTATTAATGAAAATAATATAGGATCCATAATGTGAAAAACTAGGGTCTATAAATTTCTTATGATACAACTCCTTTAGTTTTTTCTCCAGTTCTATTAATTACATTATGACTATTCTATAGGGATTTTTTGATATCACTCTTTCATAATGGATTAAATCAATGGAAAACTCAAATTCATGCTCTTTGTATTTCTAGGTAATTTCTTGGTAAACACATTATGTATTACTATACAATAGTAACATCTTCAATTTTGAAGATTACCTTTCTCATCAATAGATTTTATATGTTTGTATTCCCTAATAATATCATTCAGAAGAGCTACTAGAGGTGGATCCTGACATGAACCAAATGATGAAGTCTCCCCTATAAATATAAGTGATTCCACATCTCCATCAAGAATCATAATCTCCTTATCTTGGAATTATTTTTTTGTATTATAATTTAAATTATAAAGCATACTGAGGATTATATAAAAGATAACCATAGGTATAATAATCAAATCTATAAATTGGGTACACATATTTTTCATGATGGGAACTAAATAACACATCCTTGTTGTTATAGGATTTCTATTAGAATTATAGACTAACAACTCCCATCTTAAGGTGCTAGGAAAATATCTAATTTTCTTGGAAAGCAAATAAGGTATAAAAGAGTGAAAAGATCCAAAATAAAATAAAGAATTAGCTAAATTTAAGGCTATGATTAAAGTACTTACCAACACATATTTAGTAACTTCAACCTCATATATAATGATCATATAATCTTGGCATTCTTCCCTTTTCCTCTTCTATGGTAGGTTCCCTTAACACATGGGACATTAATTTGAATAATTCCTTGTTTCTCTATATTTGAGGCATTGTATATTTGTGGTTTTTTCCTTTCTATTTCATTCATTGGCTATATGACCCTTATCTCCACTCTTGTAACAAAATCTCATTACATTAATGAATTTTCTAGGATGTTTATTTCAAAACAAAATCACATGATAGAAATTTATTCATTCCCTTATTCTTATTTGACACATTCCAAATTTTTGGGGGCTCATTCTAGCTCTTATTCTCTTCATTCCCCTTTAATATATAGGATCAAGAAAATTCTTTCCCTATTTTGATGGTACATAATACTATTTAATCATATGGTTAAAAAAATTAGAAATCAATTCCCTTTGGAAGCTTTGATTAATCCCTTCAAATAAATAGTAAAATTTTCTTTCCAGCTTATGTATATAATTCAAGAAATACTTGGATAGTCTTATAAAGAAATATTTATAATCTACAACAATTTCTTCTTATTCTTAATTTAAATTGGGGAACTTTCTCTTCATTTCAGTTCACTACTCATGAGGTAAATATTTGTTAAAGAATGTTCCTTTAAAATCTCTCCATTCTATGTGTTCTATTTATTCTTCCTCACTAGTATTTTCGATCAACACCCTATATTGATCGACATATCCTGTAAGAAAATGAACTCTATATATAACCTTTTCCATTTAATTACATACCATGCCCAAAAATATATTTTCAAGGGACTTAATTCATTGCTCATATACTAGTGGATTAGTAGCTTCGCTAAAATATAAAGAATTTTATCACATAAAATAATTAAATATAGGCGTATCATGTTTCGAAACAATGTGCTACTCCATATATGAAAGGTTATTAGTCATAACCTGGGTTAACTTCTCTAATATAGTCATGATATCCTCATCTCCAATACCAATTGTATTATCTTACTCAGTAAGGAAATCTCGGCATTGTCCATGAGTATTGATGTCATTCCTTTCTCTATGAACCATTTATAAACAATGGGATATATTTAATTAATATATAACATTATGAATGTTAAATCTCATTATATAATTCTATATCTGGTGTAGCACTTAACATAAATTGAAAATTTATGCATTACTAATCTCATAATCATTAACATTATTTCTTTGAGAATATCCTCAAATCGTAAAAATATTTTCAAATATTTCATAATGGTTCGTAAAGAGAATGTGAATCAACCAAATAATGTCCCATAGAAGTTTATATACTTGTGTTTAGTTTTAGGCCCACTCATCATGAACCTATGATGATTGAGTTAATAGCCAATCCATCCCATTCATAGTTGTTAACCCTAGGTGCATTTGTCCCACAACCACACCCATTTTCTAGTATCCTAACAGTGATTTATTTTCTAGGAAACCCACACAATCTCTACTTTTACAGAACTTGGTATATTGTCATATACTTAGACATATACTCAAATTATATCATATTATTATGTTTTTTAGTCTATTTTTTCTAAATATAGTTCTCTAGGTTTCTAATAAACTTCATATGATACCGACTATAATAACCCCAACTCCAGTAACCTAGATCATGTGTCAACATTATTATATTGGAATATTATACATGGGATCACATAACTAATGAAAAATTATTTTATTAGTATTAAATAACATGATACATACATTATTCCCTTTTTAAATTATAAATAAAATATAAAACTTAGTAAAAGTAAATATTATGTGTCCTTAAAACTCATTTAAAGATCCCTTCTTCATATCCTAGGGAAAGGAAAAAAATAAGTTTGAGTGAAAATATTCACTAAGGGTTGCGTACGGTTGAATATATCATGATTAAATATGGTATAATCAATATGTAAAATTGGATAACTGAAAACACATACCCTTTAATAAATAAATGGAGAAAAAAATGAATCCATGGATAATATCAATTTAGTAATATCATATATAATAATAACTAAATTCTCAAAGAAGAAAATGAAAAATTTAGGATGTCTAGATCATGGAAATATTCCAAGATACTTCCAAATATGGGTAGGTATACACGAAAACCCATTTAATAAGGATGGACAAAAGTTATGCCTTATGAGACCTGTGGATACATCGAGGGGTTATCTCTAATTTTGATTCACTCATAACTGCATGTCCAATGTATTCCTCATGTATTTAAAAATTAATTTAATCCATAAAAAATATTCCATATCAACAAATATTTGTATTGAGTAAATAAAACAAAATATTAATATTTCACTATTTTTTCCCATTCAATCAAATAATTTTCATAATAAAGAACATTATATATAAATGGTATATATTTTAGGAAATAAATATTTATATGATACAAAGAATACGAATTTGTAATAGAAATGTAATGATTGATGAAATATAATCATAATAAAATTAATTTTTTAAGATAAATATAATTAATAAAAAAATTAATAAGTGATAAACTATGACCTTTAATTCATAAAAAATATAGGTTTTTTAATATAATTTAGTCTTTTAGAAAATAGAAGAAAATAAAAGTAAAAAAAATTAAAATATATTTTCATTAAATAATTTTCATTGTAAAACCATGGTAATCTTATAGAAGAAGAAAAATAGTATAAAGATAAAAAATTAAGTCCTTAATAAATTATTTACTTAAATAAAAAGGGTTTTTGTGAAATAATATTTGAAAAATATGTATATGGAAGAAAAATATTTCTAATCAAGAAGAAAAATAAGATCAGATTTTATTTTAAACATTTATTTTATTGATTAAAGTGCCAAAGGGAGGAAATTCTAAAAAAAATTAATCTACTTATATATATATATAGGATAATAATATATACGGGGTTTATGAAGGATATATATAAGATCTCTTTAATGAAAATATAATCAATCCCAAAAACGATATTGTATAAATAATTTCATTCCTCTTTGGTTACTTTTTAATTATAACTCATTGAAATATTAACCATGAATTGTGACTTTAAATACCATGAATAAATATTTATTAATGTTAAGTATATCAAAGGAGTGGTATATATGATATACAAAATAAAATAGGATCATAATACAAAATATGTCTCAATGAAGTGGACATTGAAATGAAAACTCCTTACCTACTTATTTCACTTAGTTGAACATGATTTAACCTCTTGTATAATGGTTTTAAACTTTTTATTAATTCATAATAGATTCATATTCATATTTATATTAATTTATATATATTCTCATTACCAATTCTTGGTAAATTCAATCATCGGGTTTTAAATGTTTATTTTCCTCATGCATGTTTCATTATGGAAGTTCAGGTTCTTATTCATAATTTATAGTTTCATAATATATAGAATTATATTAATGTTTTAAATATAATAATTAATCATTATATACATTTTTATAACCATCCATGTAATTATGTAATGAAAAATGAATCACATCACTTCGTAGAAGAGGTAGTCCACACATACGCACAAGAGACTATCATTTTCCAACAAATGTGTGGGAAAAGAGGTAAGTATTGTTTTATAATCTAGGAATAAAAATTATATCATTAATATAATTTTATTTGTTTAAATCCACCTATATATACTATCTATGTGAGGTAGTGATGAAAAATGAACTACATCGACTCGCAAGGCAATAGTCTGCATGTATGTATGAGTGATGTTTTCATTTTCTTTTAGATGGGTGAGTATATGAAAAAATGGTGATAACATAAAAATAATAACATTAAATTAATATAATTATATTTTTTTATTATATTATGATGTTAACAAAATATTTAGAGGAGGTATAATAATAAATGAACTTGAAAATAGTCAGTTAAGGTGATTACCTCTTCTTTGTGGAACCTCTTTTAAATCTTTACTTAAGGACGCTAGGGTTTGTATTTTTAGAATACTAGTAACTCTAGAACTTAGATAAGGATTATGTGGATATATTTTGGTAGGTTATTTTTCATCTAAGTTTCTCAAGATAGTGTAAAGAATATAGGATTGGTGGTATCCTTTGTTAGTGAAGGAAAGGACACACTTGAAATTACTTAATAAATTTAAACATAATAAAAAATCATATTTAAGTGGAAAAAATGGAAAAAATTTCAAATATAATACATTTTAAGGTGTAAATACCTTAAAAAATAAAAAAAATTACTGATTTATGTGGTATTTTAAACCTTGTCTTTTGGTTTGGCCCTTTTGATACCCAATTTTAACCTTAATCGTGGTATCCACTTTTTCATTTTTAAAGGGTTGGAAATTTAATTCTAAGGCACAAATTGGCACAAAAAAGGTAAATAGATGAAATTTTCATCTATATCCCATTTTTATTGTCCTATTTATATATTTTTTTATTTTTAAATCATTTAAAAAAATATTATTTAACATAAAATTCCATTAAAGTCATTTTAAGGACTATTTACATATTTTGAATTTAAATACATCAATATAGTAATGGGATTTAAATATAAAACATTTAACCATAAATTATAAATTATTATTAACCGTAAAATTATTTTAAACCATAATTAATTCAAACCATATTACCTTTTATTTTTTAAAAATTATATACTTTTATTTTTCTAGTACTTGCACTAGCACTGTGTTAGTGTTTTGTAAGCATTTAAGTTAATTTTATCATCACTAAAAATTAAAAATAAATTACCATCATAAAAATAAATTAATTATGTTCAAAAAAAGCTTTTAAATTCATTAATAATATCTTCTAATTCCTATGTTAACAAATAAAATAAATTAAAATAAAGAGAGTGATATTTTTGAATTTTCCTTTATGTAAAATAAAATAAAGGTATTTATCAATGGAAAATAGAACCAAGATTAAAAAATTAAAAATATATAAAAGGTGTATTAAAATTAAACTCATAAAATTAAATATAGGTGAGTTTATGGGTGATTTTAAATCCTTATTCTATATTTTTAACCTTGTTTATCTCATTTTACCCTTTACCTACATGATAAATTCTAGCACTAATACTTTTCATAATACCTAAAAATAAAGGGACCTATTTACAAAATTTAAACCTCATGATTCCAAATATGGAATCCATTTTATAAAATATAATTTCTATATGTGGAAGAAATTAATTTAAAAATAAACCCACAATATATGACAAAAAATGGTTTTTTTGGGAAATGCATTTTCAAGAATAATATGATCTTGCATCAACTATATGACTAGAAATCATAATTATATGATTTAAAATTCATATATATATATATATATATTATATATAAATTTATTCAAATAATTCATCATTAGGGATAATTTAAATTAAATTAAATGGAAAATCATTATCTACTTTTTAAAAAAAAATTGAAAAAATATCCCTTTTGCCTCCAAATGATCTTGTCATTATTTATATACAATTAATAATCAATATATGAATAATAATGTATATATTATAACACATTGTTATAAATAAAAGGATTATTTTCTAAATACTATACTATAAATTATTCATAAAATCATATTTTTAAGGTAATATTTTAAAAAATCATTCTAGGATTATTTTGATAAAGTTCAAAATAAATATTCAGCATATCAAATTATAAATTTTGTACCATGAAATATTAAAATTATTATAGTATTATACTTTCATTGAGATAAAAGGTTAACTTAATATAATTTAATATTGGGTGTTACAACCCCTATGGGGCTCCAGGAAACCCTTGCATGTAGTTCATTTTGAATGCACAAGGTTTAGTTATATGATTATCGCATAGTTAAGTCCCAAATCATGAAAGTCCTAAGAGAAACTATGTGGGACCCATGATTAGTCTATTTTGTGATTCATGGTTTGCATAGAGTTTGGTAAGCCAAGCAATAATTATGAAAATCAAATCTGTAATTCAGTTATTCCACAGGCATAGTTGGCGTCCAGTTTTTCCAACCATGTGGTGAACCAGGGTAAACAATGCAGGTTATTTTTTACTAGGTTGTGGGATATGCATGGTTTGGGAAACTATGCAGCCTACCCAAATTCATTAAAAGTGGAAATTCCTTTTCAACCCCTGTTTAATTTTAATTCTCAGACACTCATTTCTCTCCCCTTCTTGCTCGAACAAACCAAGTGTTCCACCATTGAGAGTCTCCTCCCTTCATTAAATTTGGTGGTCTTATACCTTGGTTTAAAGTGGATTCTTCCATGGTAAGTCCCTAAAAACCCCTCTCTCTCATCTATTTCCCCTTTCACCCTTGATTTATCTTCTCACATGAAACCTAATCTCTATTTTTTATGAATTTCATTTTGGGGTTGGTCTAAGTCATGGTGATTTTCCCATTTAGGGTTAATAGAGGGAACATCTTGGATTATGGGAGTGTTTTTCATTATAAGAAACAATTCCTAGCATGATCTCTAATGAACTAAGTTAGATATTTCTTTATCTTCACTTTCTATTTCAAGCCTTTAAATGATTCTTGGTTTGAGAATTTTTTTTATTTAAATTAAGGCAATATGTATAACCCATGAGGGTAAATTTGATTTAAATTGATTTTAATCATTGGGATGGAATGGGACTCCATGTCAAGTGTTTGTGAAAATTACTAAATTGATCTTAAATATTTATTTTTTTAAAAAAAACTATGGAGCATCAACATGTGGTATTTAAAAGTGTTATTACATTAATTTAATTTTAAACCAAGTTTTTTGGTGTTTTGAAAGTGTTTAAAATATTTGACATGGGTTGTTTGATTTAAAATGTGTATGTTAACCCTTTTTTACTATATTTGAAACCTTTTTACAACTTTGGTTTGTCACAAACTAGCCCAGGTACCCTGGTAACCCGATAACTAATCTGACCCTAACATGGCCCGAAGGGTGTTCCCAATTCCCATGGATTAGAGACTAGCACCCAGCACCATACAATGTGAAATAGGGAAAGAATTTTCCACAAAACATAGTGGAAGTAAAAGAAGCAAGACAATATACATATCAAATTAAAACTCCACTGGGAGTAAAGTACCATAATACAACAAGGAATAAAATCCCAAATTACTACAACCCAATGAACTAAAATGGGAAAAAACCACCAAGGTCCCTAAGGAAACAACTCACCAAGACCATGGTTCAACATCTAGATCTGCCTCCAAGATATCCCTTCCCTTTTCTCAAACCTGGAAGAAGAAATTCTACAAACATCTGAAGGAAAAAAGAAGGGTGTGAGCCTAAGCCCAGTAGGATACCACCAAAGATTCCATAACAGATGCCAAAAATAGATTATCCAAAGAAAAGCATTAAAATTTTCAAGGTAAACAGGTTTGGTGATTCAAAATCATATTTAAACAAAACATGCTATACATTTTTAAAATGATGGAATGATACTTTTAAATAACATGATTTTCTTTACAAAATATGGAACATTTATAAAACAATGGATTAAGTAAAACATTTATATAAAATATTTTATATAAATTTAGTAAGCATGTAAAGTAGTTCAAATAAAATTGGTATACATTTATATCTAAAATATAAATAAACAAGTGAGCAACATGGTCATCTGCCTAAATGTATGATAGTATTAACCAGCTATAGGATTCCACACTCTCTAAGTGGACATAGAAAAAATGAGTATAATCATCTCCCCCTAACTCTGTCTAGAGGTGACTCGTCACCCTCCCATTGGGGATGTGACCCACCGCAGGTATGTTATAGAACATTTTCATATCATAGAGTGTATCCAAATAACTCACCAACAACCTAAGTCTTGCATGTTCTCTTACATGATGGGAAATTTATTTTAAAACTACTTAAAATAAAATAAATCCCATTCTTGCATTTCAAAAAAGATAATTTCTTTCCATTTAAAACCAAAACAAATTTTATTCAAAAACATTCCTCTTTCTCAAGATAAAACCACTAGGTTTTTATCAAATCACTTTAAGTCATTTTTATGAGTTTTAATCCATTCAAAACCAATTCCATCCTTTCCACATACCTCGAGGAAGAATTCCCACCGCACCATGACCAACAAAGAAAAATTCTTCCTCAATAAGATCTCACAATGGATCTAGAAGAAACATCCAACTTAGATCAATGGATCTGGCACCACAAAGCTATGGAGTTACTATGATCAATCGCAATGAAGAACCATAAATAACACTTACTCAGAGAGACGCACCATAAACACAAAAATGATCCAATTCCAATCAGATCAATCTAGAAAGAGGTGTGACTCTAAAAAATTCCTAGAAAGGGTTCTGGTTCGAGATCCTAGAGGTTTGGAAATAAAAGAATGAGAGAAACTTCAAAAAAAATGGATTAAATGTGGGAATAGGTCAGGTCACGATGTATACCAAAGGGCCATAACGTGTAGTCCACACTGGATAAGTTACACTGAAAAAGCCATCTCTTTGGGTAAACAACTAACATTTTTTGTCCAATCACATCGTGTAGGCCTCGGTTATGACATGTACCTCAGGTAGACAACATGTAGCTGCTCTGCAGCCTATAGAAAAACCAGAAAACCACTTATAAGGACATTGAACCAAAAGGGAACTTATAAAAATGGAAAACATAACCGATCAAGGTAATGAGATGTTACAACCTCCCCACCATAAAAAAATCTTTCCCCCATAAATCCTATAAATAATATTCCATGACAAATAGATGAGGCCACTACTCCCTCATCAGTGCCTCATGTTCCTACATCTTAGGACTATCATATCCATGCTACCATAGTACATGAACCAAAGGTATCATCCTCCCATGAAGTACCTTGGCCTCAAAATCAACTATCCTGATGGTTCACTCAGTCAAAAATAAATTAGGCTTGATCTCAAGATCACCTCAACTCAAAACGTGAGATGGATTATAAAGACGGTTTCTTAGCTATGATACTTGGAACATAGTATGTATCAATGTAAGCTATGGTGGAAGTTCTAAATGGTACGCAACCTTCCCCTCCTAGTCAAAAACCTTGAAAGGTACCACAATATAAGGAGAAATTATCCCTTGTCTCCCAAACCATCGATGCCCCAATTTGGGTGAAACCTTCAAGAACACCTAATCACCAACTAAAAACTCAAAAGGTTTATGAAATAAATCATTATATAACTTATATTGGCTATGTGATGTCAATATCTTATGATGAATCAACTAAAGCTTAGTTGTCGTATCTTAAACCAAGCTTGGTCCAACCAAGTAACTTTCACCCACCTCTGACCAACGCAATAGAGATTTACAAGGTCGGCCATACAATGCCTCAAAAGGTTCCATTCTGATCATAGACTAGTAACTGTTGTTGTAAGAAAACTCAACCAGCCCTATGTGATCATCCCAAGCCCTGCTGAAGTAGAGAACACAGGTGTGAAGCATATCCTCAAGAATCTATATATCTCTGTATGTTTAGACATCTTTTTACAGATGGTCGGCCATTCTCAAATGGACATGAGATCTCAATGCCTCCTGAAGGCCTCTCCAAAAGTGAGAAGTAAACCAAGGATCCTTATTAGAGATTATAGTAGATGAAACTCCATGAAAATTAACAATCTCTTTCACATAGAGACTTCCTAAGTCCTCAACCTTGGTTGTATCTCGAATGGTTATAAAGTGAGCAAACTTGGTCAGCCAGTCGATCACAACCCAAATTACATTCTTCATTTTCAGGGTTCATGGAAACCCAACCAAAAAGTCCATAGAGATATCATCCCACTTCAAAATAGGAACTAGAAGTGGCTGAAGTAAACCTGAAGGTTTCTGATGCACGACCTTAACCTGTTGTCATGTATAACAATGGGAGACAAAATCAGCAATATCCCTTCTCATTCCTGACTACCAGAACTATTTATACACATCATAAAACATTTTTGTGGTTCTTGGGTGCACAACCCATTGGGAGTTATATAAATCTTCCATCAAAACCTTCCTTACTAATAATGGTACAATGAAGCGATTCCAATAACATAGAACACCCTCTTTGGAGATCGACCATAGGGAAATGATCTCCCACCATAAATGGATTATCTAATGTTGTATAACTCATCATCAAGCAGTTTATCATGATGAATCAAATCAAGAAGGGAATATTTCAACTTAACACTGGCTAAAGAAACCTTATCCCCTTCCTCCTGAACTCAAATATGAAATTTTGCAAAGAGATCCATCAAAATCCACTCTTCTGAGGATTCTTTCACTACCAAGTTTGGAATTTTTCTGCTAATTACATCTGTAATGACATTCCCATTCTCTGGGGTATAGGTGATGTCAAAGTCAAAAGACTCTAGGTACTCCACCCAACACCTCTTCTGAATATTCAAATATTTTTGAGAGAAGATATAATTTTGGTTTTTTTGGTCTGAATACACCGTAAACCTTTCACCAAAAAAGGTAGTGTTGCCAACTCTTAAGTGTGTGCATCACTACTGCAAGTTTTAGGTAATGGGTAGGATAATTCTTCTCTTGTGGCCTAATATGATGATATCTATAAGATACTACATGATCACCCTATATAATAACACAACACAAGCCTGAACCTGATGCATCACAAAAAACCACATTACCCTGCCTAGATTCTGTAAGAGTCATTTCTAGAATAGTAGTCAACAAACATTTTATCTCAACAAAATAACTCTAACATTTATCATTCCATGCAAACCTCACCCCCTTATGAGTCAAAGTAGTCATCAAAGAATCCATCTTTGAGAAGTCTTTCATGAACCTCTGGCAATATCCTACTAAACCCAAGAATCTCCAAATCACAAAGATACTTCATGGTTGATGCCAAGTCATGATAGCCTTCACCATCTCAAGATCAACTAATATACCATGTTAAGACACCATGTATTCCAAGAATTTTACTTTTTGAATCCATAAATAAAAATTTGAAAGCATGGAATAAAGGTGGTGATTTCTTAGCAAACTCATAACTGCCCTTAGATGTTTCACATGATCCTTCTCAGATTTAGAGTAAATGAGAATGTTATCCACAAAGACAACTATAAACGTATCCAAATACTTGTGGAAAATCCTGTTCATTAATTAAACGAAAATTTAGGATCATTTGTTAAACCAAAGGGCATAAAAAGGTACTCATAGTGGACATACCTACTCCAAAAGGCAGTTTTCTGAATGTCATATTCTTTTATCCTCAAATGATGGTAACCAGAATGAAGGTCAATATTTGAAAACTACTTCTACCATTTCAGCTGATCAAAAATATATTCAATTGATGGAAACTGATATTTTTTATTTATCATAACTCAATTGATCTTTCAATAATCGACACAAAGATAAAGAGAACCACCATATTTCATGGAGAAGAGAACTGGCATTACCTAAGGAGACACACTAGGGTGAATAAAGACTTTCTCAAGAAGATCATCCAACTAGGACTTCAACTCTTTCAATTCAGTTTGAACCATTCGATAATAGGGAATAGATACTAGTTGATTTCCATGCATTAATTCAATTGAAAACTCAACCTCTCTCTCTGGTGGAAGACTAGATAAATCTGAAGGAAAAATGTCGGAAAACTCGACGACGACTGGAAAGAGATCACCACTCATTGAATCCCACTCGAGATTGAAAGAAAACTCTAATATCACTTTCCCCAATTCAAGATAAGAAGTTGTGACTATGCTCAACCTTAGGTCCCAATCTCGTTGAAAAACAAGAGTCACACCACTGGGTGTAGAAAATTAGACCCATAGAATATAAAAATCAATTTGGGATTTATTTTCAATGAGCCAATCCATCCTGAATGTGATGTCAAAATATTTCATATCAAGAACTAGAAAACTCCAAGCTAGCTCAACATATGAAATAGAGAAGACACAAGCAGGACTACAGAGACTCTACTCTCTCTTCGTACCAAGGGGTGTAGTAATATACATTACACAAGATAGTTTCTCTATATAAATATTAAGCAGGCTAATGATACGGGATGAAATAAAAGGGTGAGATGCACCAGTATCAAAAATAGTAGTCACTAATGATTATGATAGGGTAATGGTACCTCTCACAATTTTTGGACTCGTGTTTGCTTCCTCTGGAGACTCTTCCACTGCATAAAGAAGCTTCATTCCAGATGCCTATGGTTGGAACCCTTTTAAACATGAATCATTTGATTTCCCCAAAGTTTTATGAGGAGATTATTATCTTGTCCCACTATGTGGAGTAGAGAAATGATGGAAAATCTCTATATAAGTGTCCTAAATGTTCATAGGAACTACAGTCCTTGGGTTCCCTAGCGCAAACCCTCTTGGAATGGCTTGGCATTTCACACTGATAACAAACCAAATAACTTCCTCCTAGAGCTGTAGGTGGTCTGAAATGAATCTTTCTTCGAGAACCACCATAAGAATTATCACACTTATTTTTTCCTTTAAAGGAACCAATGCTACCACTAGGAGAAAAAGGAACTTTCGTCAACCCTGACTTCCTAGCCAGGTCTATCTAAACCATCATCACCCTATACAGCACATCAGTATAAGTGGGAAGCTTTAGCAAGAATACCTGAGAATAGATATTTGGTCGAAGTCCCAATTAAAACTGTTGATCCTTCATCCTCTCAATAGATACAATCTCAGGATAAAACTATACCATCTCATCAAAGAGATTTGAATACTCAGTCACGATTATATCAGCCTGCTCAATCTTGAATAACTCTATAGCCTTATCCAACACCATTGACTCTGGATATAAATGGTTGGTGAAAATAACCTTAAAGTATTTCCACTCTAAGACCTCATGTTTCCTTTCCATAACCTTCACATACCACTGTCTCCTACTTGGTCCTTCTAGCATGAAGGTGGAACACTTCACCTTGATCGTGTCAGGTGTCTCCAAGAACTCAAATAGACATTCTATCTTGCTCAAAAATTCCTCATCATACTAAGGTTCAACGGATCCCTTAAAGACTAGTGGATTATAGCGAAGTAACTCTTGAGAATCAGTCCAAAGAACATCCCCCTGAGGATCCACAGCTAGAGCCTGGGCAGGAACTGGAGGTGGTGCATGTCATAGATCTTGGACAATGAACACAATCACCTCAACTAGATTCAGATCCACAATATAATTTTCTTATTGAGTTTCATCAATAGCCTATCCTTGTATCTAATTCACACGTCTTCTCTGAGACATGATGCTTAACAACATTAGTAGATAAAAGGAAAAGATTATATTAACACTTAAACTGAGTAACAAGATAGAATAAAAATTCTCCACAAATAGAACAAACGGGATTTGGATTTCTCTCTATCCAAATCTCAATAGTGAAAAGACTATAACTAATCCACAATACATCTTTCCCTAACCACCTCTAGTTACTTAAAGTTAATTGTGGTGAGAGTTGGCCATGCACTCAATCGAAACTACCTCCTACGTCACAACAAGATACTCAAATGCATACTGTCATTAAGGAAATATGTTGAACAACCTACCTATGATACCAATTTATCATTAACCATTTTGGGTACCCTAGTAACCTGATAACTAATCTGACCCTCACATGGCCTAAAGGGTGTTCTCAATCCCCATGATTTGGAGACTAGCACCTAGAATCATACAACATGCTAGAGTGAATGAATTTTCCACAAAATATAGCGTAAGTAAAAGAAGTAAGATAGTATGCATATCAAATGAAAACTCAATTGGGAGTAAAGTACTAGAATACAATAAGGCATAATAGCCCAAAGTAAAGAAACTCAAAGCACTAAAATGGGAAAACAACCCCTAAGGTCCCTAAGGAAACAACTCACCAAGACCACAGTTTAGCAATTGGATCCATCTCCAATATATCCCTTCCCTTTGCTCAAACCAAGAAGAAGAAAGTCTAAAAACAATTGAAGGCAAAAGTATGGTGTGAGCCTAATCCTAGTAGTATACCACCAAATATTCCATAACAGATTCCAAAAATAGATTATCCAAAGAAAATATTTTAAATTTTCATGGTAAACAAACTAATATTTAAACAAAACATGCTATGCATTTTCAAAATGATGGAAAGATACTTTAAAAAAAATGATTTTCTTTACAATATATGGAACATTTATAAAAATATGTCTTAAGTAAAACATTTATATAAAATAGTTTATATAAATTCAGAATGCATGTAAATTAATTCAAACAACATTGGCATACATTTATATCTTAAATATAAATAAACAAGCAAGCAATGTGGTCATCTACCAAAAGGTATGATAGTATTAACCAGTTATAGGATTCCACACTCTCTAAGTGGACACAAAAAATGAGTATACTCACATCCTTCTGACAGTGGCCAGAGGTGACTCAACACCCTCCCATTGGGGATGTGACCCCTTTAGGTATGTTATATAATGTTGTAATAGTGTAGAGTGTATCCAAATAACTCACTTTCATGTGCTCTAACATGATGGGAAAATAATTAAGACTACATAAAATACAATAAATCTCCTTCTTACATTTCAAAATTTCCAATTTCAATCCATTTAAAACCAAAACATGTTTTATTCAAAAACATGCCTCTTTAATAAGATAAAACCACTAGGTTTCTATCAAATCATTTTAATCTATTTTCATGAGTTTAAAATCCATTCAGAACTAATTTCATCCTTTCCACAATTCATTTTCACAATTAAATTAAACAATTTAATTTAAAACATTTCCATCAAATACATAATTTAAATCATCCAATTTTCATAAACACACCCCAATTCAATGGAATTGGAGTTTTTCTAAATTTATGTGCCAAAACTGTTTCAAATATCCAAGTTCAATGGAATCGGGTTTTATTAATTTAATTGAACGAAATTTTGATCAATTGAATTTTAATCAAAAAATTGAAATAAATCAAGAAATACAAGGATAATCAATTTGGATAATCAGAATGAAACCACCTACCTCAAGGCTTGGGTCGCACATGTCCGCAATGGAGTTCACCAATAATGAAAACCCACAATGCCTACAAAGGCCCTAGAATAAAATCCCCACATCTTATGATTGATCCAAATCTAAGCACAAGATGTCAGTGAGAGAGAGGAAACCCACATACCTTGAGGACGAATGACCATCGCACCACAACCAATGAAGAAAAAGGCTTCCAGAATGATATCTCATAATAAATCTAGAAGAAACCAAAAAGAAACATCCAAATTAGATCAATTGATTCATAACTGTAAAGCTAGGGAGAACTTTGATCAACCGCAATGAAGAACAGGAAATAACACTTACCCGGAGAGACATACTGCAGTTGCAATGACGATCCAAAGTTGATCGGATTGATCTAGAAGGAAGGGAACCTCTGAAAAATACCTAGGAAGGGTTCTAGTTTGAGATCCTAGAAGTATATAAATAAAATACCAAGTGAAGCTTCCAAATGTATGACTTAAAGTTGGGTGTAGGTTGGGTCACAATGTGTACCCAAGGTTCATGATGTGTAGTCCACACTAGATAAGTTATGTTGAAAAACCCATCGCCTTGGGTTAATAAATGAAATTTTTTTTCCAATCACATCATGTTGTCCCTAGTCATGATTTGTACCTCAGGTACATGACATGTGCCTATTCTATAGCCTATAGAAAAATCAGAAAACCACTTATAAGGACTTTGAACCAAAAGGGAACTTAGAAAAAGGGGAAAATTGCCTGATCAAGGTAACAGGATGTTACAATCTCCCCACCATAAAAACTTTCTTCCCCAAAAAACCTATGAATAAGCTTTCATGCCAAAGAGATGAGGCCACCACTCCCTCATTAGTGCCTCAAATTCCCACATCTTGTGACTATCATACCCATGATGTCATAGTACACGGACCAAAGGTATCATCCTCCCATGAAATACCTTGGCCTCAAAATCAACTATCCTAACTGGTCTCTCAATCAAAGATAAATCAGGCTCTATCTCAAGATCACTTCATACCAAAAAATGAGATGGATAAGATAGATATTTTCTTAGCTATGATACATGGAACACATTATGTATTAACGTTAGCTACGGTGGAAGTTCCTAATGGTACGGAACCTTCCCCACCTGCTCAAAAACCTCGAAAGGTCCCACAAAGCAAGGAGAAATCTTCCCTTGTCTCCTAATCCATAGATGACTAAACTGAGGGGAAACCTTCAAGAAAACCTGATCACCAACTGAAAACTCAAAATTTCGATGCTGTCGATTGGTGTAAGACTTATATTGGCTCTGTGCTGTCAACATCCTCTGATGAATCAACTGAACCTTAGTTGTCGTCTCTTTAACCAATCTTAGTCCAACCAAGGAACTTACACCCACCTCCGACCAACACAACGGATATTTACAAGGCTGGTTATACAATGCCTCAAAAGGTGACATTCTAACCATGGACTGGTAACTGTTGTTGTAAGAAAATTCAAATATCCCTAAGTGATCATCCCAAGCCCCGTTGAAGTTGAGAACATATGTATGAATCATATAATCAAGAATCTATATAGATCTATCTATTTTCCCATCCATCTACAGCTGGTAGTCCATTCTCAAACTGACCTAAGATCCCAGTGCCTCCTGAAATCCTCTCCAAAAGAGAGAAGTAAACTGAGGATCCCTATCAGAGACTATAGAAGATGAAACTCCGTGCAAATGAAAAATCTCTTTCATGTAGAGACTTCCCAACTTCTCAACCTTGGTTGTATCTCAAATGGGTATAAAATGAGCTAACTTGGTCAGCCTATTGATCACAACCCAAATTTCATTCCTCTTTCTCAGGGTACATGGTAACCCAACCACAAAGTCCAAATAGATCTCATCCCACTTCCAAGTAGGAACTGGAAGTGGATAATGTAAACTCAAAGGTTTCTGATGTTCATCCTTAATATATTGGCATGTATAGAAACAAGAAACAAACTCTACAATGTCCCATCTCATTTCCGAACACCATAACTATCATTGCACATCATGGAAAATTTTTGTGGTTCCAAGGTGCACATCCCATTGGGAGTTATGGAAATCCCACATCACAACCTTTTTTACTAATAATGGCACAACTAAGAATTTCTGATAACATATAACACCCTCTTTGGAGAACAACCAGAAGGTAACTATCTCCCTGCCATAAAGGGATTATCTAATGCTACATAACTCATCATTAAGATGTTGATCATGATGAATCAACTCATAAAGGGAATATTTCAACTAAAAACTGGCTAAAGAAACCTTATCCACTTCCTCTTGAACTCCAATATGAAACTATGTAAAGAGAACCATCAAAATTCACTCTTTTGAGGATTCTTTCACTACCTAGGTTGGATGTTTCCTGCTCAACACATCTACAATGAAATTATCTTTCCCTGGGGTATAGGCGATGTCAAAGTTGAAAGACTGCAGGTACTCCACCCAATGCCTCTACTGAAGATTAAAATCTTTTTAGAGAAGATATAAATCATTCTTTTATTTTATGAATACATCAAAAACCTCTTTCCAAAAAGTTATTATTGCCAACTCTTAAGTGTGTGCATCGATGTTACATGTTTCAGGTCATGGTTAGGATAATTCTTATCATGTGGAATAAGATTGTGAGATCCATAAGCTACTACATGATCACCTTGCATAAGAACACAGCCCAATCTTGATCTTGATGCATCACAAAAAACAACATAACCCTGCCTGAATTCTAGAAGAGTCAATTCTGGTGTAGTATTCAACAAACATTTCATCTCGACAAAATAACTCTGACATTTATCATTCCATGCAAACATCACCCCCTTCTGAGTTAGAGAAGTCATCAGAGAAGTCAACTTCAAGAATTATTTCACAAACCTATGATAATATCCAACTAATCCCAAGAAGATTAAGATCTCAAAGATATTTTGTGGTTTCTACAAAGTCATGACAACCTTCACCTTCTCAGGATCAACTGAGATACCTTTTTCAGAAACAATGTATCCTAATAATTTCACTTCTCAAATCCATAAATCATTCTTTGAAATATTGTAATAAAGGCGGTGATTTCTCAGAAGACTCAAAACTATCCCCAAATGTTTCACATGATCCTCCTTGGGCAGGGAGTATACAATAAGGTCATCCATAAAGACTACCACAAAGGAATCCAGATACTCGTGGAAAATTATGTTTATTAATTCCATAAAAACTGAAGGATTGTTTTTTAAACCAAAGGGCATAACAAGGTACTCATGGTGGTCATACCCACTTTGAAAGTGGATTTTTGAATGTCAGATTCTTTTATCCTCAACTGATGAGAACTAGATCAAAGGTCGATCTTTGAAAAACACTTTTCCTCTTTCACTTGATCAAACATATCATCAATATGTGGCAACAGATATTTGTTCTTTATCATAACATGATTTATCTTTCGATAATCCACACATAGGCAAAGAGAACCATCAGCTTTATTGGTAAAGAGATTTGGCACTGACCATGGAGACACACTCAGGTGAATAAATTATTTCTTAATAAGATTGTCCAAATGGGAATTCATCTCTTTTAATTCAACTAGATTCTTTCCGTAAGAGAGAATTGAGACTGGTTGAGTTCCATGCATTAATTCAATAGAAAACTCAACCTCTCTCACCAGTGGCAGACTAGAGAAATATGAAGGAAACAAGTTGGAAAACTCAATGATGACTGGAGGGATATCACCACTCATTCAATCTCACTACAGATCAAAAGAAAACAATGATATTAGTTTCCCCAATTCTAGATAATAAGGTCCATCTCTACTCAACCTTGGGTCCCAATATCCTTGAAAAACAAGAGACACGCCACTGAGTTTAGTAATGTAGACCCATCCAAGATAACAATTAATTCAAGATTTACCGGCAATGATATAATCCATCTGAAATATGACGTTGAGAGATTTTATATCAAGAACATAAAACCTCTTAGATAACTCGAAATATGATATAGATAAGACACAAGAAGGATTATAGAGACCCTTATCTCTCTTTATACAAAGGGGTGTTGTAATATCCATTGCACAAGACAATTTACCATTAGAATATTAAGAAGGTTAATGATATGGGATGAAATAAAAGAGTGAGATGCACCAATATCAAAAAGAGAAGTCACTAATGAAGATTCTATAGTAATGGTACCTGTCAAATCATTGGACTCGTGTCTTCTTTATATGGATACTCTTTCACTGAAAACAAGAAGCTTTATTCCGGATGCTTGTGGTTGGAACCCTTTTGAACGTGAAGCATTTGATTGCCCTGCAATTTTAGGAGGATCTGATGATACTATACCACTACACGAAGTAGATAAATGATGGAAGAATCGATGTAAGTGTCCTAGATGTCTATAAGAAGTACAGACCTTGGGTGCCTTAGTGAAAACCATATTAGAATGTCCTGGATTGCCACACTAATAGAAAACCAAAGAACATCCTCCTCGAACTATAGAAAGTCTAAAATGAATCTTCCATTAAGAACCACCATGAGAATCATCACACTTTCATTTTCCTTTGAAGGAACCAATGCTGCCACTGGGAGGAAAAGGGACTCCCGTAAACCCTGACTTCCCATCCAGGTCCATCTCAACAATCATCGCCCTATCCAGCACATCAGCATAAGTGGGAAGATTTAGCAAGAAGATCTAAGAATGGATATCTTATTGAAGTTCCAATTCAACCCATCAAGCCTTCATCCTCTCATTAGATAAAATCTCAGGAGAAAACTACACCAGATCAGCAAAGTGATTTGAATACTCAATCATGGTTCTGTTGGCCTACACAAACTTCAAGAACTCTATAGCCTTATCCAACACCATTTACTTTGGATAGAACTGGTTGGTGAAAAGAACCTTGAAGTATTTCCACTCTAAGCCCTCAGGTTTCCCTTCTATCACCATAGTGTCCCACCATCTCCTTCATGGTCCTTCCAGTACAAAGGTGGCAAACTTCACCTTGATTATGTTAGGTGTCTCCAGGAACTCAAACAGATGTTTTATCTCGCTCAACCATTCCTCATCATGTTGAGGGTTAGTGGATCCCTTAAATACTAGTGTCTTCTTGAGAAGGAAATCTTGAGAATGATTTTGAATAACACCCCCTAAGGATCTATAACTGGAGCCTATGTGGGAATTGGAGGTGGTGTATGTCCTATATCTTGGATAGTGTACACAATCACCTTAACTAGATTCAGATGAACAATGGGATTTGCTTACTGAGTTTTAGTAGTAGCCCCTATTGTATCTGATTCACATGTCTTCTCAAAGACATGATGCTACATAGCATTAGTAGATAAAAGGAAAACATTATATTAACACTCAAACTAAGTAAAAAGAGAGAATAAAAATTCTCCACAAATGGAACAAATATGATTTTGATTTCTCTATATCCAAATATCAACATGGAAAAGACTAGAACTAATCTACAATACATATATACCTAACTACCCCTAGTGACTTAAGGTTCATTATGGTGAGAGATATCCAGACACTCAATCAAAAATACCTACTAAGAACTGACAAGATACTCAAATGCATAGTGTCATCCAGGTAGGATATTGAACAACCTATATCTGATACCAATTTGTCATGAACTAGCCTGGGTACCCTGGTAACCCGATAACTGAGATGACCCTGACATGGTTTGAAGGGCGTTCCCAATCACCACAGGTTGGTGACTAGCACTTGGAATAATACAACGTATAAGAGGGAATTATTTTTCCATAAAACATAGCTGAAGTAAAAGAATAAAGACAGTATGCATATCGAAGGAAAACTCTACTGGGAGTAAAGTACCATAATACAACAACTAATAAAAGCCCAAAGTACTACAACCCAAAGAACTAAAATGGAAAAACAACTCCCAAGGTCCCTAAGGACATGACTCACCAAGACCATAGTCTAGTAGCTAGATCCACCTCTAATAGATCCCTTCCCTTTTCTCGAACCTGAAAGAAGAAAGTTTATAAACACACAAAGGAAAACGTATGGTTTGAGCCTAAGACCAGTAGGAAAGCACCAAAGATTCCATAACAGATTCAAAAAATAGATTATCCAATGAAAAGTTTTCATATTTTCAAGGTAAATAGGTTTGGATATTCAGAATAATATTTAAAAAAAACATGCTATACATTTTCAAAATGACAGAAAGATACTTTTAAAGCACATTATTTTTTAAAAAAAAAGATGGAATATTTATAAAACAATGAATTAAGTAAAACATTTATATAAAATAGTTTATATGAATTAAATAGGCATGTAAAGAAGTTCAAAAAAAATTGTCATATAATTATATCCCAAATATAAATAAATAAGTGAGCAATATGGTCATCTGTCGAAAGGTACGATAGTATTAAACAACTATAGGATTCCACACTCTCTAAGTGGATATAAAAAATTGAGTATACATAAATCCCCTAACACTAGCCTAAGGTGACTTGTCACCCTCCCTTTGGGGATGTGACCCACCATAGGTGTGTTATAGAACATTGTCATAGCATATAGTGTATCCAAATAACTCTCCAACTATCTAAGGCTTGTATGTGCTCTTAAATGATGGGAAATTTATTTTAAGACTTCTTAAAATACAATAAATCCCGTTATTCCATTTCAAAAATGTCAATTTCATTCCATTTAAAAGAAAAACATGTTTTATTCAAAAACATGCCTCTTTCATAAGATAAAACCATTAGGTTTCTATCAAATAATTTTAATCCATTTTCATGAGTTTGGAATCCATTCAAAACCAATTCCATCCTTTTCACGATCCATTTTCACAATTAAATTCAATAATTTAATTGAAAACATTTCCATAAAATACCTAATTTAAATTCAACAATTTAAAGCATCCAATTTCCATAAACATGCCCGAATTAAATGGAATTTGGGGTTTTCCAAATTTCTGTGCCAAAACTGTTTCAAATCTCTCGGTTAACTGGAATTGGGTTTTATTAATTTAATTGAAATAAAATTTGATCAATTGAATTTAAATCAACAGTTGAAATAAATCAATCAATACAAGGATAATCAATTTGGCTAATGCGAATGGAACCACCTACTGAAAAGCTCGGGTTGCACACGCCCTCAATGAAGTTCACCAACAATGAAAACCCGCAACTCCAACAAAGGAAAAAGAATCAAATCCCAACATCTTAGGATTGTTCTAAATCTAAACACCAGAGTTCATCGAGAGAGAGGAAACACACATAACTCGAGGAAGAATTCCCATTACACCACGACCAATAAATTAAAAGGCTTCTAGAATGATATATCATAACAGATCTAGAAAAAAAAACCAAGAAGAAACATCCAATTTAGATCAATGGATCTGGAACCGCAAATCCAGGGCGCTAAGATGATCAACCATAATGAAGAACAAGAAATAACACTTGCCTATAGAGATTCATAATAGATTCAATGATGATCCAAATCCAATCAAATCAATCCAGAAGGAGGGGCACCTCTGAATACACCAAGGAAGGGTTCTAGTTTGAGATCCTAGAGGTTTGTAAATAAAAGACCGAATGAAAATTCCAAACGTGTGACTTAAATATGGGTGTGGATTGAGTCATGACGTGTTCCCAAGGTTCAGGATGTGTAGTCCACCACTGGATAAGTTACACTGAAAACCCTTCCACATCATGTTAAAAACTGACATTTTTTCCAATCACGTCGTGCAGGCCCCAATCAAGATGTGTACCTCAGGTACACGACGTGTACCTCAGGTACACAACATGTACCTACTCTGCAGCCTAAAAAAAACCAAAAAACCACTTATAAGGACTTTGAACCAAAAGGGGACTTAGAAAAAGGGGAAACTTACCCGATCAAGGTAACGGGATGTTACATGGTTGATTTTCATATCAAAGTTTTGATGTGTTTAAAGATTTTGAAATAATCAAAGTAGGATGTTTGGTTTCAAAAGTTTGAGTTATCCCATGTGGAATATATTTTAAAAATAATTGGTGGCTCTAAATATTTTCAAAGGTAGTTTAAATGGAAGTGTGAGTTCCCAATTATTTTTAAAGGTTTTTTTCATAAAATTGGTCTCAATAGTAGATTGGAACGACTTTTGTAAATGTTGAAATGTCTAGGAATCCTAAGAGTGTTTTTAAAATAGAAGGATAATTTGGAATTTTGTGATAAGTGAGTTTTCATAAAAGGTTTGAGACCCTATTGATCCCATTGTGAATCTTGTATGCTCATGGTGGATTGTGATCCCATGAGGGGATATTTCTTCTTAGTATATTCATATATGCTACTAGTGTTTTGATGTAAATGGAGTTTCTTCTTTGTGAGGGTGTGGGAGGTTAGGCGTGTTTGATTTCAAATGTTTTATATTTGATGTATGAAATTTTTGATTGTGCTCACCACCTTTGACATGTCATGGTATACCTTAGGGTATCGGTAAAGTTTCTTAGGTTGTTGATTCTCAGTCCCAAGTTGATGTTTTTTAAGGAATGTTTCCCCAGAACTAAGAGATACCATGAAGGGGATGTTTCCCCTGAGACTAAGTGAGTTCATGGTAGGTGGGGACTTAGAGATCCCAGGTGGGGACCAAGATATACTAGGTGGGGACCATGTGAGCTCAGATATAACCAATAGATCTTCCAAATTTTGTATGAATGTTGAGTGTTTTGATAACCTAGGGTTATTCTAAGTCACTCTAGTTCCAATTTTTTGACCCCATTGGTTTGATCCATAACACTAGGATCCTATTTTAGGATCATTTTAGGGGATTTGTATTTTTTTATTGATTTCATCCCCTACTTCTTGGATTATTGTTTGGAACCTATGTTCTTATTATTCATTTATACATATTGTGTGACTTATCATAGTGGTTCCTAAATGTGTGATTTCTTCCTTCTTCATGTGGTTTACTTTTCAAATGTTTGATAAGGGATTGTGAATGGTTTTAAAATAAGTAAAGAGTAATGTAATTTAAAAGTTATTTAAAACAATTTTAATGATGAGTTTTAAAAGGTGTTATTAAATGTGAAAAGTTTACTTCCAAAGAGTTTTGGAGTGTTTTGAATGGAAAGGAAAATTGGTTTGTTTTTTAAACTCCGTTGTTTGTAAATTTTAAAAATAGGGTTTTAGGCCATCGCACCTTGTTAAATTGGATAATTTTTTTCACTAATGTTTTGGAAAACCATTCAGTGATTAGAAACCACTTTTGATTTGGAAATTTTTATTTCAAAAATATGTGTCTATGAATTTTTTTTAAATGAGGCTTTAAAATGGTGGTTTTAAAAATGGGATTTGGGAATGTGAAAAATGTCTTCCAATTTATTGTTTTCATTTAATGAAAACCATGAAAAAATAATTTTAACAAACATCTGATGTGGTGTTGTTTCTTTTGAAAAACATTCTGTAAATTTTATATTTTTCTATTGTATTTAAAAATATAATTTTTAGGATGTGACATGAAATAAATTTCATTGATTCGGAAGATGGTGACCTACTGGTTTTTATAGATCACACCTATATTTTATTGGTTTAGGTTTGTTCCAACTTGATTTTATAACTATTGATCTTCTAAAAGAGATGTGTGGTTAAATGGTGATCATGGTTACCTTTGTGGCTCATAGGAGTTGTTTTGAAGATTTTCCTTTAGTTTTAGTTTGTTTTGGCACTTGGCCCATTTTATTTTTATGCTCTAGATTATATATATTTGTTTCTATTGTTCCTTTATTTATGTATCAATTTTATATCTTATTTGGATGTTCAACTATGTTTATCTCTAGTTGGATGTTTATTGATTTTATTTATGTTGTTGATTAATTATTATTATATATGGGTACAATCATTCCTAATGTGATTCCTATAATTCCTAGGAACTATTTTACAACCCTTGGGGATTTGGAATGCCCTTTGGGATTTGTGGAAAACTGAATCGGGTACGGGGTTTGATGATATCTTGAGTTGGTTTGTTATACAAAATGTGGAGATCTTCTAGGCCACTAATAAAAGGCCTCAAATAGTTTCATACAAATAGTAAAGTGTTATTTATGTTTATACTTGACTCTAATAAGGGATAATAATCTTCTTAACCTCCTTTTATATCTAACATATAATCTCATGACATGTCCTTTAGCACCTAGATAGTTTTCTTTATATATCTATTTGTCTGAGGGTGAAACTTCATTCTAAATCATAATTGAGACCCAAAAGACTCTAGAAAACTCCTTCACAATTGATATGAAAAATAATTATATTATTTGGAGGCGATCATTAAAGGTACTCCATTAAATTAAATAACCCCATCTATATAAAAATGTCCCAAGATCTAAAAAATAATGATTATTCATGAATCCCTTTCAACGTTTTTAAACTAAAAATTCACCATAGTGGTATACCCTAGCTTGATCTCTCAAGGAGGCCACTTAAAAATATTGTTATTCTATTGTCACTAATTATAATATTTTTTTTATTTTTTATTTATATTAAAAAAAATAAAAAATAAAAGAGGTGGTGTCTGTGATTTATAAATAAATTTTAAATAAGAGAATGTTATATTTGTATTGTGACTAATCATTACAGACATTATAATTCAAACATATCATTCATCACATGTAAAATATTCCACTCTTAACTCATTCAATGGATAAAATCAATACCATTCATTTAGTAATATCAAACTATTTTTAATAAATGAATTATTCTACCCAACAATAGTATAGTATTGTTACTAATCATCTCCTAATATAGATGTAAACAAGTATTATACATCCATAAAATAAGTTTACCTCCACCACATGTCATCCAAATCTAATGAAAGGGAGACTAAAAATTAAATAGTGTAAGTAGCTTAAAAATGAATCATTTAAGTGAGAGAGAGACAACTGCTAGTCTCATATATAGTACTCATTAAAATTGTAAACGAAAATGATGAAACGAAAATTACCAATATTATCACTGTTATCTACCATGGTCCATGATAAGAGTGAGAAAAGAGTAAAATATGATAAAATAGATCAAAAAATAATATTTAAACTAATGCTCCTTGGATTAGGACAATGATATTAATAATCCTTTTTAAAAGAGAATAAAAAAAGATAATAAATTAAATGAAATCTCCATCACTAGTATCTCTCATACCATGTACATTAAAAGATCTCATTTTCTTCTAAAATTTTCTAAAACTTTTAATGTAAATTGAGACATATTGTTATAATCAAGAGAGGCATCTAGTTTTCCCTCTAATTATGTTATTTAAATATTCATGCATATTTTAACCATTATAACGTTGAATATTGAAAGGTGTCCAACTAGGAAGTTGTTTTTATAAATCTTGAATAATCTACAACAAAATTTTATAGCCATTGGAAACATTCAATTTTGGTTATGACTAAATTATTGAACTCAAATTTTCTGGAGTGGTAGAATCTTTCCATTTCCATGATACAGTTTCTCATACATTTATGGCCTTGAAAATGGATGAATCTTGATAAGTCATATTTGATTAAAATTTTACCCATCCAATACTTTATATTCATAAAAATTTGATCTCATTCACACTATGATTTTGGGATATATGGTCCCAATATTAAAATTCATCAAAATTATTGGTAAATTCCTTGGCCCCGCTTGTATGCTTCATTTGGGCCTCCTATGGTTGGATTTAAAAATTGGTCCAATTGAATTATTTGGATCCCAATAACTAATTAATACTAAAAAATTGAATTTTTCAATTTGGATCAATGTATTGAATGTAATGATAAGAATATCAATTTTATACTTTTCTATAGAAATATAAAAAATAGTGAATTTACCCCTTTTTAATGTATTTTATAATAATGAATGCAAAGTGTTACTTAAATGAAAAATGATTAAATCATGGGATACTAGACTCCATGAAAAATGTAGAATAAATGTGTAAGGATGAAAATATTTGATAATTTTTTGTGCGGTAACACCCCCACACCTAAGTATTTTCACACTTGGTAAAAATTCATATATGCAAATCAAAATCCACACCTAAATCAAAAGTGCAAAAATTTAAATATTTTTTTCAAAATATAATACATCATGTTACATTTATAAAATTAATTTCCCTTTTATTTTTATTTATCACATTAATATTTTTACATCTTCATTTATTCACTCATGAAACACATCACAACCTACCTCAAAAAAAAATTATATCAATAATCTCTTAATTTTGGAATGTTTGTAAAGTTATTTTCACCTCATAATTATAAAATTCATATCATAGTATTGGTAAAACCCCAAATATTAATGAAATAAATAGTGAAACATGTTCCAATCATGATTATTCTCATGGGTGTGCATTGAGGATTTGGATTAATGGTTAAACATTTAAAAAATAAGGCTATAAAGATGAGGTTTTTCTCTTAGAAAACAATGCATTATTAATCATTCAAAATAATCTAGTTTCCTCACTCAAAAATCCCCTAAAATTATTTACTCAATTCAATTCACCTTTTCAAACAAGATCCAAATATCATAACAAATTAAGTGCAATGAAAGATTGTTCTTATTTTTTTTCATAGAGAATGGGAAGACAAATTTATACATTGAATGAATGATGACTCGTGAATTTTTATTTTCAATTAAGGTCATGAGTTATACAAATGAGTATGATAAAGGGTTTAATTCCCATTCTCTATTTCATTTTTTCCATTTTTATAATTTTTAATATCATTCTTTATTTGTTTTTTTCAATAGGAAACGATTTACAGTAAAAAAACATTACTTATGGATCATCCCTCAAATGAAAACTCTAACCCACATTCCCATACAATGAAACTCATCCCTACGATAACACATTAAGTAACCCATTTCCCCCCACACCCATTTTTAATAATAATAATAATCATGAAATGTAAACAAGAGTGAGGGTGTGTAGGGAAAATGAGCTTGTAATGTGGCTACCTATAAGGTATTTCATGTAGACCAGGATATTTTAATGGAATATATAAGGGTTGGTCTCAAAGTGGATGAACAAGAGGTTGTTCCAAATAAGTACCTCAATCACTCCAGCACATTTCTTAAATATCAAAAGCTTTGATAAAGTATAAAATCAATTTCTAGATGATGAACATAACAAGAGTTCACTCAAGAATAGATGGAAGTAGTAAGAAGATGAAAAAATTGGATTAGAGTTCCTCCTAGGATGAGAGAAATAATTTAGGCTAGTGTTTCATGGGTATGGATTTCAAAAATTGGTTGAACTCATAAAAATGTTTAAAAATAAAATTCATGGAAATATCTTCCATATAAAAAATCATTTAAAAAATCCATTTCTTCACAAATCAATTAAACGCTCTCAAAATCAATTTAAGTGTGAATAATGATAATGAATATTACTTAAAGCTCAAAGTTCCTAAAAATATGAAAAGCAAAAATAATGAAAAAAGGTTCAAAGTGGTTTGACACTCCACCACACCCAAATTTAACTAACCATAATTTTAGATCATGAAAAATTAAAAGAATAGAGTAGAAAAACTATTGAGAATGAGAGATACAACTTAAGTTTATTTGGAAAGGACAACATTGAGTTAGGCTCCTAAGTTCTACCTTCATTGAACTTATAAGAAAAACAATAAAACATTCATTAAAAAAACTAAACTAAACAAAAACTAAAAAGAAAGGACAAAAAGTTGATCTTGGGTTGAATTCCCCAAGGGGTGTTTTGTTTTTAACTACCTATAACTAGGAATATTCATTATTTTAACTCTAATTGGAAGGTGGGTGAGGTTTTTATGATAGAACCACCACATGTGATTTTTCTCAGTGTCTATGAGTCGACACCGAGAATGGAAACCCAAAAAAAAAGGAAATGTGACTCATCCCCTAGAATGAGTAGAGAAAAAAGATGTAAGGGGAGAGGGTAAAGTAAGGAAGAGTGCTCCCTGTAATCCATTATAGTGTCCTTTGGTTGATATGCATGTTGTTTCTACAGAGGTAGTCTTATAGCTATAAGCGACTTATGCGCTTTTTCTTCATGAATCACCGCATCTTTGGTGTTTCCTTCTTCAAAATCTAACACCATCGCCTCGATGTTGTATTATTTCTCAAATTCATCACTCCCTAGGGAAATCCATTGATTAGTCCAATCTGAAAATTCAAAATGGGGGGATTTAGTGCTCAATTCATCTTCAATTAAATCGGATAGGAATGAGTTTAAGTTTAGACTATCTCCTTGTACTTGTTCGTCTTTAATTTATTCTTCTTTGCTCAATGTCGGTTGGAGTTATGTCATCACAAATCGAGGTAGGTAGTCAATTTACCCCATCCTTTCTTCAAATTCCACCACTTAAGTTGTATGCTCTTCCAAGCCCTGAGAGAGGTATAATTGTGTTTATTCTTTATTGTTGAAGAATGGAAGATTGCTTGACATTTCACTTTGAACGCAATCCTTACAAAATGTATCCATTGGTAGTTGATCTCCAATATGTGAATCAGTTGGACTGTCATCCTCTAATTTTTCCTCTAACAAGACCTATGGAATATTCAATAAACGGTTCTCAAACTTCCCTTCATCCTCAAAAACATAATCTTTGAATGACGGGGGGAAATATTTTCTTTTTTCCTTAACATGTTTTTGTTGTTGTTCCGACCTTAGAGCACTGATTTCCTTGATTGAAATAACCAAAGATGTCATTTTTTTAGAATTACAAATACTCCCTCATTTATTGCTCTTTCTTACACAAATTTTTTGAGGTGTTAATATTTATTAAAAGATTAACATTTTACACATATGAATCTGAAAATCCCATCATTTTTTTTATATTTTTATAAAAAACATTGTGTGTATGTGATACACAATCCCAACAACACCACCAAATTCAATTACAGATTTTTCGTGAATACCTTTCAATGATTTTAAACTAGAAAAGCATCATAGGGGTTAAGACCATCTCCAACCCAACAGCAAAAACGCCATTTTGAAGTGAAAACGTCCTCCAACCGATCGTTATTCCCTGCGTTATAATGACGAAATGCTACAGCGCATCGCCAAGTATAAAAATGGTTTATATTTATTTTTTATATATAAAAATCAGGTATATTCAAAAAATATTCTTTTTTGAGTAGAAAATGAAGTAAGAGGGTGAGTGAATTTTCCTATTCATACTTTAAAACTTACTGCAAAATAGCGTTCTGGGTTGGAGTTTCCTAACCCTAGTTCGGTCTTTGGAGAGGGCAGGAGCTTTCTTCAAGAGTTTGCCTCCCCCGCGCCGCTTGCTTCAATTCTATTGTCATGGTTTATGGTGTCTTTTTGAGTGGGCTTTCTTGCTGCTCGAACTTCGACCTGGTACTGTTTTGAGGATTCATCGATTGATGGTTCAGTTGGTGCATTCCCTCATTGGCAATGCCTGGTTGCTGCTTCGGTGGATCTTTGTTTGCGTTGAGTGTTGAAATTTCTGAGGATCGATACTAATTTAGTGGGAACTCGTGGTTTTATTTGGATGATTTAGTACTTCAGGCATCCCTGTTCTTCGATGCTGGGTTGAGGGGTGGTCGGCGGCTTAGAGATGGAGTGGTTGTCAAACCCTCTCGCATCTGACATTCAAGGTTTTCCCTCTTCTCGGTGGAGACTGTAGCTTCGGTCCGACAACTTCTTTGGTTGATCAATGGAGGGATTCTTGTTTCGATTCTCTGTTTGTTCCTTGAGGACGCCTGTTTGTTTTTCTCTACCCTCCTTACGGGTTTTAGAATGCTACTCGTTTTAGGGAAGATTTGGAGATGGTATGGTTGATCAGGGGCCCATTCACATCTAATTTGGGTTGCCGATCTGAATGGTGCTTCGAAGGACCTTGACTCAGGAACATCGGCAGATCTTTCTCTGATTGATTTTATAATGGTGGTCCTGTAATTCTGGAGATGGAAAATTGAACAGGTACTCTTTCAGATGGACGTCGATCCCCACTGGTCATTGCGTGTTGCAAGGTTTTCAGTCCTCTCTTAGATAACTTTTGTTTTGTTTGTTTTATGTATGTGTTTCTCTATTTCGGTGAGGTGTTTTCTGTGTTTGTTCATGGTTTGATCGGAATTCCTATCTTCCTATTGAGGTTTATTGTGTTTGGCTGGATATATGATGACCTGCGGTTTCCTTGGGGTTTCTCCTTTCCTTAAACTAGTTTAGTTTTTTTTTTTTTTTTTTTATGGAGGCTTTGGATTTTTTTTTTGTCATGTTTTTCTTTAGAGGTTTGGGAGTTTGTTCATGGTATCTTTGGGCTTTTCAATGGTCTTTGTATTCTATAGTGCATGTAGAATTGCTCGTGTTCTATGGTGGTGTTTAGGGAGGTCTCGGTTTCGAGTCTCCCCTAGTACAATTAACTAGCTTATTCCTTTGTTTATCCCCGATGTAATAAATATAGTGCATACAGAATAAATTAATTCAATTTGTTCAAAAAGAAAACAAGCAAAATCGGTGATGTGGTTTTGGTGCTTTATGAACAAATGTAAAAGAAAATAATGTTTGGTTTGAGAAACAACCATTGGAGACATTATAATTCAAACATATCATTTTTCACATGTTAAGTGTTGCACTCTTAACTCTTTCAATGACCAAACTCAATACCATTCATTTAGTTTGCTTGCATTACTTTTAATGAGTGGCTAATTCTACCCCATAATCATAGAATGTTATTACTCATTGTCTTCTCATGTATGTAACGTCTCGTGGTTTGAACCGAACAAAATCTAAAGGGAATTTGATTTTTGTTGTTGTTTACTGGATAGGTCGTTTTTAAAACTAAGCATTGGAACGTATTTTCGAGAGTCGGAACACTGTAGTGTGTTTTAAAAAAATTAAATTAATTTAATTAGAAACTAAATTGAAATTAAAAATGAAAGAAATATTTTAATAATAATAATAATAATAATAATAATAATATTATTATTATTATTATTATTATTATTATTATTATTATTTTGACCATAAAACCTTTTTATTTTATTAGCAAGTAGAAAGTACAGGAAGAGCACACAAAACAGCAAAGCATAGGAAAAGAGTTCCATCTTGGCGGTCTGAAAAAATGAAGACCCAAAGCATCTTCTCTTACGAACCTGAGTCCCTCTGTAGGGAAGGAAGGATCTGGTGCTATAATAGTGGATGAACCTCTCATTATGTGTCACCTTAGAAGCCTTTGCTATCATGTTTCATTCACACCATGTGTGGGAGATCTCTTAGTGGTTGTCCATCGACTCTTTATACCTTCTGATTGAATACATGATATGCCAAGGGATGTTGCCCTTGCCTATAAGTGCATCGTAGAGCATCAAGGAGTCAAGTCTCGATATCTCCCAGTGAGATATTCTGCTGTCTGCAAAGTGTTAGACCCAAGACCATTGTCATCGCCTTTGCTTGTAAGGAGTCACCACTGCCATAGAAAGCTGCGAACGCTGTAATGATCGAACCACACTTATCCCTGATCACACCTCCCCCTCGCATGTTTCCCATGAGACAAGGCCCGTCTGTGTTGAGTTTGAGATCTTGGATAGGAGGTTTCCATTGTACCCATCGACCCTGCCCGATTCTATTTTTATTGAAGATGGGGTTTGGCACCTGGAGGGAGCTGTCTCACAATCTTTGCAAAGCCTGGTGAGATCGAGTATCATGTTCTTGGTTTTAAAAGTGATGTTAGTTCGGGTCCCGATTTTGTTATTGTGTTGGGCATCATTCCTTGCTGACCAAAGAATCTAGCATCTTGCACCGAGAATAATGGAGGGTGCTTTCCTCTCTGATCCTCGGCTGCCAACATCGTGAAACCACTGGTTAAGGAAGATCTCGTGTGTTGTTGCTTGAACCGACCAACCTGAGAAAGTCCCAAAGCCTACCATACCCATCGAGCCCATTCACTTTTAAAGAATAAGTGGTCAATTGATTCCCTTTTTGGTTCCCTGCAGCAGCGGCATCTAGACGTCGGATGGATACCCAGTCACTGGGTGTTATCCTCGGTAGGTAATGCTTTAAGCATAACACGCCAAAATAGGAAGTTGAATTTAGATGGAATCTCTTTACACCACAGGGTCTCCCCCCACTCATCCTCATTACCTATTTCCATTCTAAGTATGACAAACGCACAAGATGAGAAGGCTCTCGAAGCTGAACCTGTGAAAATGCATGTCTGTTAGAGTTGGTGGCTTAGAACCAACTACTTTGTACTTTATTCATTAATAAATATCTTATCACATCTTGATTGTTCTTCTGCGTGACAATGCATGCGATAATGTCCTAAGGATAGTTGTTGCACTAAAAGGTCACAGCGGATCTCTACTATGATGAGAACCCAGAAGTGTCATAACACTGTTCTTGAATATATGTTTTATGGTCGGATGATGTTATTTGAGAGACAAATAATACAGGTTATTAGGGGTGATGACTCATAAAACTTTGAGGAACCTTCTCATAGTGTGCGCCTTTGGTAATATCCAAGAGGATATTATGAGAACGAGACCCACCAGTAAGAAATCCGCATTTCATAGAGTCATTGGATGTTCCTATTTTGCAGACGTGTGTATTGGTTCTTAGACTTTATGATTATTATTACTGAGTATTACAACTCGTGCACTTATATGTATTGATGAAAAATGTGACGACACATTGTTCGCAGCGAGGTAGGATATGTTGGGTGCGTTACGAGTAATACTGCATTAATAGATAATACGAGAAAGGATTCGTCCCTTCTGTTCTATAACAGAAGTAGATATCTCAGGCCCTTTGATGGAATTGATATAGTTTAAATAAATCCTTCACCATAGTAAGGAATGAGCAAGTTCAATTCCGGGAAGTCAAAAAAAGAATAATTGAGCAAATAGGTTGATGACATTAGCATGCAACCCGCTTGATTCGAGATATCGTGACAAAAGGGATTACATTACACGGTAAGCGTTCGTAAGAGGTGACACGTCATTGCAACGTTAACTTCTTTCTATATGGGTGCCTTGGCGTGTTGTTAGACGCTAACCTTGGACTTTAGGCAGACTCTGCCTAATGCCACCGAGAAAGAGGTCTAGAGGGTCACACACTAAGTGTATCAAAGTATCTCAATTAAATATTAATTTAACAAGTTGAATAAAGATTATTCCCGATTGTGATTTAATAATTATTCAAGGATTCCTGATTGCATTTATTTCGACACTAGTTATTCGAGAGAATATATTGTGGTCGAAATAATATATTTATTAGCGATTAATGCAGTAATATTTATGTAAGAAATAAATAGTCATTATTCAAGGTCTAATAAATATGGTGGAGGAAATAAAGAAAATGAAAAAACAAAAGTACCGTCGTGTATATTAATATACACACCATGTAGTTTTTATGGGGGTTTGTGAGAAATAATATTATTTATTTAATTAAATAATATTAGGTGTAATTCGTTGGGCGCATGTCAAGTAATAATAATAGTTAACTGTTATTATTAGACATGAGGTCTTACTAAGAATTAAATGAAATGAATAAATGCTTTTGAGTAATTAATTCATTTGATTATTCTAAGTAATTAAAATCTCAATTATATTATTCTAATTAGCCTAACCATTCATTGTGGTTGTGCACAGCAGATCTAGAGAAAGCTCTCAAGCCAAGAGAGAATTCTTTTCTTCCAGGAATGCTCTCAAGCTACGAGAGAGATCCTCCTCCGCTGGATCAAAGGGAGTGCTTTGCAAGCGGCTCTCAAGGCGATCTAAGGTGGACATCGTAAGCGAATGCTCTTTCGCACTAGCACCCAGAGGTCCCTTCAGCGACGTCCAGAGATACGTGGAGCATGTTTGGATCACCGCTAAAGGAATCATATACTTGGATTCTATGACGCAATGACAGATCACGTCAGATCATGATCGAAAACATCAATAGAGAGAGAATTCCATCAAGGTAATTATTGTCCTTTAATTAAATTAAATATAACCAACATATGATGATCCTCTCTATGGTTCTGGGACTCCCCTCTTTTATTTCGTTCTTCATTCAATTATGAAGATCTGACGTTTTATTATTGTGACGGATCTCAGATTGATCGTCGTTAATGACAAAACTTAAAATTAGGTACACCCACCAACACGCTTCCGCTACGCCCAGAACCTTATAAGTGGTATCAGAGGGGTCATATCATTGATTATAATTATTTAGTTTTTCGTTGGTGATTTACGAATTTAATAATTTAGTTGTTTCAATTCAAGTTAATCGTTCTATAAATCTAAATCTCAAGATCCATTTCTTCTCTTTTGTTTCTCGTTCACCTTATAGAAACAATTTTTTCTTTTAATTTTGATTAAAATAAAACAGGGGATCTCATACGGAGGTGCCAAAGCTTCCTGGCTGTAAAACACAAGAACACTTGATGTGTATTTAGTAGTACACGCCGTGTAGTATAGGTCCATGCACCAGGATGGTCCGCCAAACTAGGTCGTGCCATTGGATTCTATCTAAGTTTTTAAGACTTCGTGTGTTGACCAGGAATAGGTGGCACACGGTTTCTGGATTACATGGCGTGTGGCCCATTCAACACAACGTGTAGTCCCTTGCAGGTTAGGGTTGGACCGTGTACCCCATACACAGCTTGCTCGGCTGGAAACCGTGTAACACGGATACTATACGGCGTGTGTCCCACTAAACATGCCGTGTATTCCGAAGATTATCTGAAGTACATCTACACGCCATGTCCCCGGGCGTGTACTTCGGATAGACGGTGAACAAAAGTACACGTCGTGTTGTCGAGACTACACACCGTGTACTCATCCAAATTACGCAGATTTATTAAAATTTATTATTATATTATACAAACACTTGAGACGTGTACCATAGTGCGGGCGTAAAGTTGAGGCACAACATATGATATGTGTTTTCTATATATGCCTTTAATTTAACATCTGTGTAATGTTCATGTCTACTCATTGGATAGTTATGAATGAGAATTCAATGGGTTTCCTCCAAGGTACAAGCTACGTACAAAGATAATTTTAAATGATTTTTTTTGTTTAAAATTATGATTGATGAGAATCTCAAGGAAATTCAGAAAAAGGGTTTAAGATAAAAGGATTGATTGATTAAAGATAATTAATTGATTTGAGCATGATTTATCTTAAACAAGAACGATTAAATAATTGAATGCTAGTTTTATTTATGCGTAAATATCGTTGCATGTATGAATGATCATGAGCTAGACCAAGACATTTGAATGTGACTGGTTTCTTTTAATTAATTTATTTAAATTAAATTTGTTGGCCTGCGAGTGTTCTCCTTATTAATATGTAGGGTCTGTGTGCCCAAAATTTCTTTTATGTAAAACCTCATTTTACCCCTCACCCGCCAGTGAGATGAAAGCATATGTAATAGATGGAGCTCCCAAACTAGTGGAGGCAACTCAAGTTAGATGCCAAGGTGAAACCAATCCAAGGAGATACAATGGTGGACATGTGGAAAGTTGTAAACATGAACCCAAAAGGTTCAATGTGTTTCTCCCCTAGGTATTGTGTTAGTTTATCAACCACTAGATAAACTAACCAATAGAATAAGCTCATGATCATACCATTTATTTTACTTCTGTCAGTTGCATGGTTTATTTATTTTGTGTGTGTTGTCACGATCACACAATTAATGAATTAAACAAGCATGCAAGATGGAACTAAAATAAGACCGGTTTATGCGTAAATATTATCCTAGACATGGTTAGTCACTTAAGTATATCCCACTTAATATTAACAAGTATGTAATCAAAGATAATAAGATGTAAATTTACGTATAAGGATAAAATCGCTCAAAGAAATATTAAGTCAGTATAGACTTCCATAGTCTTGGTTAGAATTGAATCATAGTTCAAAGTGCTTGACAAACCCTAGTTGGGGTGCGTTCAATTATTGGGGAATTATAATTCAAGGTTTTGGGTTGAATTGACTTGACTTGGTTCACATCAAGGGTTGACTGCCACAGTAGGACTTGGTATGACCAAGAGGCAAAGGTTGAGGAAATCCAAAATAAAAAGGTTTTAGGATTGGGGAGTCTGCTCAGCGGATCAAGGAACTGCGAGTTAATGTAGCTGACATTTGGAATGTCTACCTAAAATCCTTCAAGTTGCTTGACCAACCCAAGTTGGGGTAATGCCAAGGGCAATATGGATCCTTGCCACTAGAATATTAAGGCAACAAAATATTCTGAAGACAATGGTGAGGGCTATTGGATTTCGATAAAATAGTGGGAGACTAATAAGTATTAATTTATTTATTTGTCTCAGTTTTATCATGATAAAGTACTAAACCTTTGCTCATCTTAATTTGTAGAAACGACAAGAAAAATGACTTCAAATATATCATTGTGAACCATACTCGAGAAGTAAAACCCTCTCACCGGCATCAATGTCCAGGAATGACAGAGGCGTTTACGCATCATCCTTCGTCACGAGATGAAATTGTATGTGTTGGAAGAGCATGTTCCAGTTGCGCCTGGAAAAGAGGTCAGTGATGAGTAACTGTCTCTCTATATGAAAGATATGGATGATGCCACAGATGTCTAATATTTCATGTTGTTGACCATGTCTAATGAGCTCTTGAAGCAACAAGAAAACATGGACGCGTATAGAATGTTGTATCACCTTAAGGATCTCTATCAAGAGAAGGTGATACCTGAGAGATATGAGATCTCCAATGCTTTGTTTACAAATACACTTGGAGAGTCTGCGCTAGCTGAGCCTCATGTAGTCAAGTTTATTGGCTACATTGAACGCCTGAACATCTTAGTGATTAAGTTCTCAGATGAGTTGCGTACAAATCTCATCCTATTATCACTGCCCAAGACCTTCTCTAGCTTTATTGTCAACTACAACATGAGCAACAATGAGAAGAGTATATCAGAACTTCTGACCTTAATTCGTCTGGTAGATAAGGACATGGGGCGTGACAAACTCGTAGTCCTTATGGTGAATAACAAAAAGAAGGACAAGGCAAAGGGGTCAAGGATTCATAAATGGTCTAAAGCCCCTGAGCACCGTCACTCCAAGAAGGGAAAGATCCAGAGGCATGGAAAGGAATGGGAGGTACTATGTTTTGCATGTGGCAAGCAAGGCCACTGGAATAGGAACTGCACCCAGAAGCATGGGGATGCTAAAGGTGCGTTTTTTATCGAATGTAATCTTTCTATTTCTACACATTGGGTATTAGATACAGCTTTTGGGGCTCACATTTATATTCAAATGCAGGAACCAAGTAGATTAAGAAAAATTGTTAGAGGAGAGGTGGATCTTCGAGATGCCAATGGCGCGAGGCTATCTGTGTTGGCCATTGGCAATTATCGTTTCTCATTGCCAACTGGAATGCTTTTGGTTTTACGTAACAATTATTATGTGCCTAGTGTTACCAAAAACATAATTTATGCATCTTTTTTGGATATGGATGAATTTATTTTCAAATTTGGAAATAAGGGTTGTTTATTTTATAAGAACAACATATGTTATGGTATGTCACATTTAAATAATGGTTTGTATGTATTAAATTACGAAAACCAAGTGTTGAAAATCGATAACGAAACAAATTCACATGACTCATACAACACCCCGTTGTGGCATCACCGTCTTGGTCATGTAAACGAGAAGTGCTTGAAAAAGCTCTTCCAGGATGGTTATTTAGACTCTACTGATCTAAAACCACTTGACAAATGTCACGCTTGTTTACAAGCTAAAATGACCAAACCGCCTTTCGGTGGACAGGGTGATAGGGCCACAGAGCTTATAGGATTAGTGCACATGGATGTGTGTGGACCATTTCCAGTAGAAGCTAGAGGTGGATATTCTTACTTCATTACTTTTACTGATGATTTGAGTATATATGACTATATCTACTTAATGAGGTATAAGTTAGAAGCCTTAGAGAAATTTAAGGAATTCAAGAATGAAGTAGAGAATCATCTTGGTAAGAAGATAAATAAACTTTGATTGGATCGAGGTGAGGAATATCTGAACCAAGAGTTCATCGGACTTCTATGAGAGTCTGGGAATCTATCTCAACTCACTCCTTATACACCATAGTGGAATGATGTTAGTGAAAGGAGAAACCAAACCTTGTTGGACATGGTGAGGTCGATGATGAGTCATGCAGATCTTTCATTATCCTTTTGGGGATATGCATTACAAACTGTAGCATACACATTAAACTGAGTACCAACTAAGGCGACAATTGGAATTACCTTCGAGATATGAAATGGAAAGAAACCCATTTTGTCACACACACATGTATGGGGATGCGAGGCATTTGTTAAGGCCTTCTCAAGAAACAAACTAGCACCCTGAGGCACGAAATGTATCTTTATAGGATATCCTAAGGAAACGAAAGGATATTACCTATATAACCATTTATACAAGAAATTCATTGTCTCCAGACAAATTTTCTTTCTTGAGTGGGAGCACATCCTCAAAAAGGATAGTGAGAACAAGATTGACTTCGACGAAGTTGATGCTCAAGATACACAAGAGTTGGTACAAGAACAAGTTCCACAGATTCTCATGGAAGTAGTTTCAGAAACACAAGTACTGCATAGGAGATCAAGAAAGGTAAGAGAACAAGAGAGATATAGTTTCCTAGTCATCGAGGATGGTGAATAATTATTGTTGGACACTGATGAACCTCTCTCCTACAAGGAAGCAATAAAGAGCTCAGAAGCTACAAGATGGATAGAAGCTATGAAATATGAGATGGATTCCATGTATCCAAACCAAGACTGGGTTCTGGTCGATGAGCCAGTTGATGTAAAGCCTGTTGGATGCAAATGAGTATTCAAGAGAAATCTGGACATAGAAGGTCAAGTTAGCACCTACAAAGCAAGGCTAGTGGCTAAAGGATCCAAACATCGTCAAAGAATTGACTATGATGAAACCTTCTTTCCAGTTGCCATGTTTAAATCCATAAGAATCATACTTGCCATAGAAGCTTACCACAACTATGAGATTTGAAAAATGGATATCAAAACATCATTCCTTAACGAGAACCTTTAGGAAGATGTCTATATGACACAACCAGAAGGGTTTGTGACACCAGGTGAAGCCAAAAATGTTTACAAGTTGCAGAAATCCATTTATGGATTAAAGTAATCATCCAGGTCATGAAACATTCGATTTGATGAAGCCATAAAAGAATTTGGTTTCATTATGAGTGAATGTGATCCAAGTGTTTATAAGCGGTTTAATGTGAATGCATTCGTTATCCTAGTAGTATATGTTGATGACATATTACTTATTGGAAACGATGTACCCGTCTTATAGTCAGTTAAGGACTAGTTGAACAAGTGTTTCTCCACGAAAGAATTTGGTGAAGCAGCCTACATTCTTGGGATCAAGATCATTCGTGATAGATCTAAGAGACTTCTTGGACTAAGTTAGGGTATATATATTGACCAGATTCTAAAGAGATTTAGTATGGAACAATCCAAGAGGGGATTGGTTCCAATGTCACATGGCCTACATCTTTCTAAGAAAATGTGTCCTTAGACACAATAGGAGAAAGATATAATGAGTAATATCTCATAAACTTCGGCTATAGGATCCATCATGTATGCCATGTTATGCACCAAGCTTGATGTTTCCTATGCACTGAGTATGGTAGGCAGATATCAAGAAGATCCATGAGAACAATATTGGACTGCTATGAAGACTATACTTATGTATCTGAGAAGAACTAAGGATATGTTCCTGGTGTATGGAGGAGACGAGAAGATTTTTATCAGAGGGTATGCTGATGCTTGTTTTTAGACAGAGCAGAACGATCTGAAGTCGCAATCTGTATATATTTTCTATCTCAATGGAGGAGCTGTGAGCTGGAAGAGTTCAAAGCAACTAGTTGTTGCCAATTCTACAGCGGAGTTTGAATGTATAACGGCTTCTGATGTAGCCAAGAAAGCTGTCTGGATTCGAAACTTTGTCTAGGAGCTTGATGTGGTGTCTAACAGTAAATATCCTATCACATTATATTGTGATAATACTACAATGGTGGCTCTTGGAAAAGAACCAAGATCACATCAACGGACAAATCACATACTCCAGAAGTATCTCCTCTTGAGGAATTTCTATCAAAGGGGTGAAGTAGAAGTGAGTAGAGTGTCCACGAAAGAGAACGTGACAGACCCCATGACTAAAGTCCTATCTCAGCAGAAACATGATTATCATTTGAGAGCTAGCAGGTTAAAGGTTCTTATTAGTTGGCTTTAGTCCAAGTTGGATTCTGTTGGAGTTGGTGGCCTAGAACCAATTACTTTGTACTTTATTCATTAATAAATACTTTATCACATCGTGATTGTTCCTCTGTGTGAAAATGCATGCGATAATGTCCTAAGGATAGATGTTGCACTAAAAGGTCATAGCAGATCCCTACTATGTTGAGAAACTAGAAGTGTCATAACACTGTTTTTGAATATATATTCTATGGACGGATGATGTTATTTGGGGGACACAAATAATACAGGCCCTTAGGGGTGATGACTCATAAAACATTGAGGCACCTTCTCATGGTGTTCACCCTTGGTAATATCCAAGATGATATTATGAGAATGAGACCCGCCAGTAGGAAATCCACATTTCATAGGGTCATTGGCTATTCCTATCTGTGGATGTGTGTATTGGTTCTTAGACTTTAAGATTATTATTAATGGGTATTGCAAATCGCGCACTTAGATTTATTGACAAAAACTGTGACGACACACTGTTCACAGTGAGGTAGGATATGTTGGGTGCATCACGAGTAATACTGCATTAATAGATAATGGGAGAAATGATTTGTCCCTTCTATTCTATAATGGAAGTAGATATCTCAGGCCCTTTGATGGAATTGATATAGCCTAAACAAATCCATGACCATGGTAAGGAATGAGAAAGTTCAATTCTGGGAAGTCAAAGAAAGAATAATCGAGCACATGGGTTGATGGCACCAACATGCACCCCACTTGATTCGAGATACCACGACAAAGGGATTACATTACAAGGTAAGCGTTCGTATGAGGTGACACGTCATTGCAGCGTTAACTTCTTTCTCTATGGGTGCCTTGGCGTGTTTCTAGATCCTAACCATGGACTTTAGGAAGGCTCCACCTAATGCCACTGAGAAAGAGGCCTAGAGGGTCACACACTAAGTGTGTCCAAGTATCTCAGTTAAATATTAATTTAACAAGTTGAATAAATATTATTTCCGATTGTGGTTTAATAATTATTCAAGGATGTCTGATCGCATTTATTTTGACCCTATTTATTCGAGAGAATATATTGTGGGCGAAATAATATATTTATTAGCGAGTAATGTAGTAATATTTATTTAAGAAATAAATAGTCATTATTCAAGGTCTAATAAATATGGTGGAGGAAATAAAGAAAATGGAAAAACAAAAGTACACACCCTGTATATTAATATAAACACCATGTAGTTTTTCTGTGGATTTGTGAGAAATAATATTGTTTATTTAATTAAATAATATTAGATGTAATTCGCTGGACGCATGTCAAGTAATAATAATAGTCAACTGTTATTATTAGACATGAGGTCTCACTAAGAATTAAATGAAATGAATAAATACTTTTGGGTAATTAATTCATTTTATTATTCTAAGTAATTAAAATCCCAATTATATTATTCTCATTAGCCTAGCCATTCATTGTGGTTGTGCACAATGGATCTAGAGAAAGCTCTCAAGCCAAGAGATAATTATTTTCTTCCAAGAACACTCTCAAGCTACGAGAGAGATCCACCTCCACCGAATCAAAGAGAGCACTTTGCAAACGGCTCTCAAGGAGATCTAAGGCGGACATCGCAAGTTTAGGATATTCCACGCTAGCACCCGTAGATCCCTTTAGCGATGTCCAGAGATACGTGGAGCTCATGTGGATCACCGCTAGAGGAATTATACACTTGGATTCTATGATGCAACGACGAATCACATTAGATCGTGACCAGAAATATCAACAGAGAGAGAATTCCATCAAGGTAATTCTTGTCTTTTAATTAAATTAATTATAACCAACATATGATGATCCTCTATGTGGTTCCAGGACTCCCCTCTTTTCTTTTGTTCTTTGTTCTATTCTGAATATCCAACGTTTTATTATCGTGACAGATCTCAAATTGATCGTCGTTAATGACAAAAATTAAAGTTGGGTGCACCCACCAGCGCGCTTCTGCTACACCCGGAAACTACACTGTTAGGGTCATCATTTTACATTATGTTATCCAGAACGCCATGCTGGGTATCTTCCAAAATCGACTAAAGAAATCTGGGATGACAGTATGCCTCCCTGAATGTGCTGTTTGGGGCTGGGTAGCTGGAAACCATAATTTTCCTGCCCCCAATCCTAGTGCCAAAAACTAACGTCCCCCTGGCCTAGAATCCAGCGGGTGTGAGGATGAATTAAACCGAGGTTAGGCTGTATTGTTTTCCAAATGATTGAGGATCTTGATCGTTGTATGATGGCCTCCAAGACATATTTCTCAAGGATAAGTTTTCTCCATAAAGACTTCCCCTCCAGTACCTCCCAAGCCAGTTTCGCTTATATTCCTTGCATGGTTCCAATTATGCTCTTTATGTTGATCCCTCCATCCAATGTGTGTCTAACCAATCTCTTCCACAAATCCCAGTGGTGTTTACTCTCCATGTGGTCATCCCATAGGAAATTAATCATCAAATTATCTATGATAGAAATCACCTTTTTTGTACTTTTAGAATAGAAAGCATGTGCATCAGAATTGAAGTTAACACGTTGTTCATGAGCGCAATCCTTCCACCAAAGGATAATAACCTATTCTTCCTATTTTGGATGTGCCCTGACATCCTATTAATGAGCTTGTCAAAATGATGGATGTGTGGTGAGTTTGGGCCAACCAGAGCACCCAAGTAGTCCATCAAGAAGGATCCCCTTCACATGACCAACCTTTCTTCTAAGGTTTTAATCCTTCTGTCAGTGATTTTTTTTGCTGTATAAAACAAGCTTTTATCCCGATTGATCATTTGCTCACTCCACATACAATTTTCATCTAGAATTATATTAATAACCCGAACTGATCTCCTTCTTCCATTGATAAACAAGATGGTGTCATTGAAAAATATTATGATTATGATTATTTTTAAAATTTTATTATTATTGTGATTATTATTATTATTATCATTATTTTTTATTTTAGGTTATGTTTTGAGAGAGCCCCCAAAGGGGTCCTCCTTCCCAACATCGTGCACCCCCTTGGAGACCATGCAGCGTGTGATCCCCCCTCTCGGCTCCCTCCTCCCGCGACTCTCTCCTCCGACTTTATTTGGTTTTCTTGTCCGAATCACCGAGAACTACTGGAAATACAATATATACCAACATTTTGAAACCGTTGGTATAGGCCTCAAAATTTTTGGTATACTATATACCAACGATTTTGCAAACTGTTGGCTAGTAAGCCGTTTCAAAAGGCCTATACCAACGATTTTCCTCTAAACGTTGGTATATGACACTCTAACGTTCAGTATGCCAACAATTTTATAGAAACCGTTGGTATATATTTATACCAGCGGTTGATAAACTGTTGGGATATATAGATTACATGTAGTTCACCAACAGTTTCAAATTGTTGGTATATAGTATTACCAACGGTTCCTTAAAACCGTTGGGACAAATATTTTTGAAATATACTATACCAATGGTTCGAAACCATTGGTATAGTGTATTACCAACATTTTATTTAAACCGTTGGTATAGTGTTTTTCCAGAAAACAGCACAACATCCACCCATTCCCTCCACTGCATACACCTGCAAACACAGGTTTCACTGCATACACCTGCAAACACAGCTGCAAAAAACACTTAAAATAGAACACTTTGCACTTAAAATAGAACAAAAAAACACAACACTTAAAATAGAACAATTTTCACTTAAAATAGAACAAAAAACACCTGTAATATCGCATAAAAAACAGTAGACTCTTCCAACCATGACGTATACCACGACATAGTTTTCCCCATTTCAATATTCACATGATAACCAAATATCATACGTGGATCAGATTTTATAAGCCATGTTTCTATGGTACAATACTCATAGGAGTATGAGCCTTGTTATATCATTAGGTGATATGGAGTTGTACGACTGTTAAATTTGTATGAGATCAATATGGACTATGGATAAGAACCTAAGTGAGATTTCTTTGCAGAGATCACTTCTTCTTGGAAGGGTAAGAGTGAGTGTTGGTATGGAACTTCAACAAAAGTCTTAACGTGTGAAAGAAAATATAAATTGGTTATATTTGATTGCTATTTTTTTGTAGAGTATCGGAGTGGACAACCCACCCCTCCCTGGACAGCCCCCCCCCCCCCACACCCCTGTAGCCCCCTACCCCCCATGCACCCCCACCGGGATAGCCCCCGACCCCACCTGGACACCCCCACCACCCCTGGACAACCCACACCCCTCCACCACCTGGATAGCTCACCCACCACCACCCCTGGACAACCCACCCCCTCCCTGGACAGCCCACACCCCTCCCTTGCAACCCCCCCTGACAGCCCCCCTGGACACCCCGCCCACCTGGACAACCCACACCCCCACCCCCCACTGGACAACCCCCCCTGGACAGCCCATACCCCGCTCCGCCACCTGGATAGCCCCCGGACAGCCCACCCCTTCCCTGGACAACCCACACCTCCCCTCCCCTGCATCCCCCAACTGGACACCCCCCCCACATGGACACCCCACCCTGACCCCCCTCGACACCCCACACCCCTCCCCCACCTGGACACCCCACCCTGACCCCCATGGACAGCACATACCCCTCCTTGGGGCAGCCCATACACCCCTCCCCCACCTGGATAGCCCCCCCCCCCCCCCCAGGACACTGTCACGAACCAGCCTGGGTACCCTGGTAACCCGATAACTGAGCCGACCCTGACATAGCCCGAAGGACGTTCCCGATGCCCACGGGTCGGTGACTAGCACCTGAAATCACACAAAATGCAAGTGGGAACAATTTTTCCACCAACAACGCGGAAGAAAAGAAACAAAACAGTATGCATAACAAAAAAAAAACTCCACTTGGAGTAATGTACCAAAATACAAAGAGGCATAAAAAGCCCAAAGTACTACAACCCAAGTACTAAAAAGGGGAAAACAACCCCAAGGTCCCTAAGGACACAACTCACCAAGACCAAAGTTCAACAGCTGGATCCACCTCCAAGAGATCCCTTCCCTTTGCTCAAACCTGGATGAAGAAAGTCTACATACACCCGAAGGAAAAAGTATGGTGTGAGCATAATCCCAGTAGGATACCACCAATGATTCCATAACAGATGCCAAAAATAGATTATCCAAAGAAAAGAATTCAATTTTCAAATAAACAGGTTTGGAAATTCAAAGCATATTCTAAAAAAATATGCTATACATTTTCAAATGATGGAAATAAATATTTTAAGCAAAGGCTTTACAAATGATGGAATATTTCTAAAACAATGGCTTAAGTAAAACATTTATATAAAACAGTTTATATAAATTCAGCAGGCATGCAAGCAGTTCAAAAGTATTGGCATACATTTATATCTCAAATATAAATAAACAAGCGACTAACATGGTCATCTTCCAAAAAGTACGATAGTATTAACCAGTTATAGGATTCTGCACTCTCTATGTGAACTCAGAAAAATGTGTATACACACGTCCCTATGGCACTGGACAAAGGAGACTTGTCACTAACCCGTCAGGGATGTGACCCGCCGCAAGTATGTTTTATAACGTTGTCGTAGCGTAGAGTATATCCAAATAACTCACTAACTATCTAAGGCTTGCATGCACTCTTATATGATGGACGAACTATTTTAAGAATGATTAAAATAAGATCAATCTCATTCTTCCATTTCAAAAGTGCCAATTTCATTCCATTTAAAACCAAAACAGGTTTTATTCAAAACATGCTTTTTTCACAAGATAAAACCACTGAGTTACTATCAAATCATTTTAATCCATTTTCACCAGTTTGAAATCCATTCAAAACCAATTCCATCATCACACAATTTATTTTCACAATTAAATTCAACAATTTAATTGAAATCATTTCCATCAAATCCAAAATTTAAATTTAACAATTTAAATCATCAAATTTCCATAATCACACCCAATTCAATGGAATTGGGGTTTTACAAATTTCTATGCCAAAACCATTTCAAATATCTCGATTCTCTGGAATTGAGTTTTTATCAGTTTAATTGAAAGAAAATTTGAGCAATTGAATTTAAATCATCAATTGAAATAAATCAATCAAATACAATGATAATAAATTTGATAAGTTGGGATGGAACCACCTACTTCAAAGGTTTTGACCAAAACCACAATGGTCGAGAACGCTCAAGAAAATCGGGTTGCTCATTCAAGAACCTGCCTTAGATATCTTCTCCTAGCAAGATCAAGACCAAATATCATCATATTTGGTATCTACACACTTAGATCTACCCATAATGGGTGTAGATCTAAGAAACCGAGAGAAGAGGAGAATTAGATCTAAGTAGATCTATGAAACCGATCAAGAACGATGAAGAATGATCACATACCTCAAGAATTCAGCTTCGATTCACCAATAGAGGCCTTTGGATCACCTCCATAATGATGGGAAAACCTTTTCTGACCTTATTAGAAGAAAAATCCCGAGTTAGGGCTGCTAAGGAGGAAAAACGATGCACTTAGAGGCAAAAACAAGCGAGATCCACTTTTATAGGATCTCATTTAAGTGGTCGCACGGTTTGCCCGCACGGTTAGAGAAACCATGCACTAACCGTGCATTAGCCACTATCTTGGTAGACACTCCATGCATGGTTTGGCCTCACGGTTAGACAAACCATGCGTCGTCTGTGCAAAAGCTACTGCCTCCAAGACCAACTACGCATGGTTTGGCCGCATGGTTTAGACAACCCGTACACCGCCCGTGCGACTTCCCCTTTGCCTCAAAACATCATTTAAAGTTCTCCCGACTCTCCCATTCGTCACTACTTCAAAACAGAGGTACTTAGAAACATCAAAAGTACCTAAAAATGTAACGTGATGTTACAACCTCCCCACCATAAGATCTTTCTGTCCCCAGAAATACTATGAAGAAACCTCCACGTCAAAAAGATGAGGCCACTGCTCTCTCATTAGTGCATCCCTTTCCCACTTCTCATGAGAATCATAACCATGCTGCCAATGTACACGAACCAGAGGTATCATCCTCCCACGAAGTACCTTGGTCTCAGAATCAACAACCCTAACTGGTCGTTCAGTCACAGATAAATCTGGTTCAATCTCAAGATCATTCCAGCTCAAAACATGAGATGGATCAGACAAATATTTTCTCAGCTGTGATACATGGAACACATTATGTATCGACGTTAGTTGTGGTGGTAGAGCTAGACGTTAAACAAAATTCCCTACAAGACCAACAACCTCGAAAGGCCCCACAAAACGAGGAGCAAGATTCCCTTGCCTCCCAAGCTGTTGATGAACTAATCAGGGTGAAACCGTCAAGAACACCTGGACACCAATTGAGAACTCTAAAGGTTTACGGTGACGATCAACATAAGACTTGTACCGATTTTGTGCTGTCAACATTCTCTAACGAATCAACTGGATCTTAGCTGTCGTCTCTTGGACCAAACTCGATCCTACCAAAGAACATTCACCAATCACCGATGAACATAAAGGAGATTTACAAGGACGACCATACAATTACTCCAAAGGATCCAATTTGATCATAGACTGGTAACTGATGTTATAAGAAAACTTAACTAGCTCCAGATGATCATCCCAAAATCCACCAAAGTCGAGAACACAAGCGCGAAACATATCCTCAAGGATCTAAATAGCTCTCTCTGTCTAGCCATCTGATTGTGGATGGTAAGCTGTGCTCAAACGGACCTGAGATTCCTATGCCTCTTGAAGGCCTCTCCAAAATTGAGAAGTGAACCGAGGATCCCTATTAGAGACTACAATAGACAAAACTCTATGAAAACGAACAATTTCTTTCACATAGATATTTCTCAACTCCTCAACTTTGGTTATATCTCGAATAGGTATAAAGTGAGCCAACTTGGTTAGCCTATCGATCACAGCCCATATCGCGTTCTTCTACCTCTGGGTTTGAGGTAACCCAACCACAAAGTCCATAAAGATTTCATCTCACTTCCATGTAGGGACTGGAAGTGGTTGAAGCAAACCTGAAGGTTTTTGGTGCTCGGCTTTCACCTGCTGGCATGTATAGCAATGAGATACAAACTCAGAAATGTCCCGTATCATACCTGGCCACCAGAACTGTCGCTGCATATCATAGAACATCTTCGCGGTTCCCGGGTGCACAACCCACTGAGAGTTATGGAAATCCCCCATCACATCCTTCCCTACCGCTAACGGCACAATGTAACGGTTTTAAAAACACAAAACACCCTCTTTGGAGAAAGACCATTGGGTGTCGGTCTCCCCACCATAAAGAGAGTCCCTAACGCTATGGAATTCATAATCCAGTTGTTGTTCCGGAAGAATTAACTCGAGAAGAACAGATTTCAACTAGACACTGGCTAAAGAAACTTCCTTCCCCTTCCACTGAATTCCAATATGCAACTGAGCAAAAAGAGCCATCAAACTCCACTCTTCTGAAGATTCTTTTACAGCCTATGATGGAATTTTCCTACTTAACGCATCTGCAACTACATTCTCTTTCCCTAGGGTATGGGCAATGTCAAATTTGAAAGATTGCAGGTACTCCACCCAACACCTTTGGTGGAGATTGAAATCTTTTTGAGAGAAGATATAACTCAAGCTCTTATGTTCTGAATACACAATAAACCTTTCTCCATAAAGGTAATGTCTCCAACACTTAAGTGCGTGAATTAAAACTACAAGTTCAAGGTCATGGGTAGGATGGTTCTTCTCATGAGCCTTAATTTGACAAGATCCATAGGCAACAACATGATTACGTTGCATAAGGACACATCCCAAACCTGAACCCGATGCATCACAGAAGACCACGTAACTTATCCCAGCCTCATGAAGAGTTAACACCAGTGCAGTAGTCAAAAAACGCTTTACCTCACCAAAAGAACTCTGACATTTATCATTCTAGGAAAACTTTACTCCCTTTCGAGTCAGAGTAGTCATTGGAGAAGCTAACTTTGAGAAGTCTTTAACAAATCAACGATAATATCCTGCTAATCCCAAGAAGCTCTGAATCTCGAAAAATCTTGTGGTTGTTCCCAAGTCATAACAGCTTTCACCTTCTCAGGATCAACTAATATTCCTTGTTCTGACACGACATGTCCCAAGAATTTCACTTCCTGAATCCAGAAATCGCACTTTGAAAGCTTAGCATAAAGTTGGTGATTCCTTAGAAGACTCAGAACTGTTCTCAGATGATGCACATGATCCTCCTCGGACTTGGAGTAGAGAAGAATGTCATCCAAAAAGACTACTACAAAAGTATCTAGATACTCACGGAAAATCTTGTTCATCAAATCCATGAAAACTATAGGAGCATTTGTTAGGACAAAGGGAATAACAAGGTACTCATAATGGCCATACCTAATCCGAAAAGAGGTCTTATGAATGTCATATTCTTTTATCCTCAACTGATGGTAACCTGATCGAAGATCAATTTTTTGAAAACCACTTTTCCCCTTTCAATTGATCAAAAAATCATTAATTCGTGGTAACGTATATTTGTTCTTTATCGCAACTCGATTGAGCTTTAGATAATCAACACATAAGCGAAGAGAACCATCAGCCTTCTTGGCGAAGAGAACTGGTTAAGGTGACACACTCGGGCGTATAAATCCTTTCTCAAGAAGATCGTCTAACTGAGACTTCAGTTCTTTTAGTTTAGCTAGAGTCATTTGGTAAGAGGGAATAGAAACCGTTTGAGTACCAGAAATTAAGTCAATAGAAAAATCAACCTCCCTTACTAGTGGAAAACCAAATAAGTCAGAAGGACACATGTTGGGAAACTCAATGACGACTGAAGGAAGATCACCACACATTGAATCTCTCTCTAGATCAAAAGCAAACACAGATATAACTTTCCCCAACTCTGGATAAGAGGGTCCGACTCTTCTTGACCTTTGGTCCCATTCTCCTTGAAAAACAAGAGTCACACCACTGGGTGTAGTAAGGTAAACCCATCGAAGATAACAATTGATCCAGGATTTATTGGCAATGAGCCAATCCATCCCAAATATGACGTCAAAATATCTCATGTCGAGAACCAGAAAACTCCAAGCATGATCAGTATCTGATAGAGAGAAGACACAAGCAGGACTATAGAGACCCTTTTCTCTCATTGTACCAAGGGGTGTAGTAATATCCATCACACAAGATAAAAGTTCCATTGGTAGATTAAACAGATTAACAATATTGGTTGAAATAAATGAGTGAGATGCACCAGTATCAAACAAATCTGTCACTAAATATGAAGCTATAGTAATGGTACCCCTCACAGTTGCAGGACCTATATCTGCTACCTCTGGCGACTCTTCCACTGCGTGAAGAAGATTCTTTCTGGATTCCTATGGCTGAAACCCTTTTGTATGTGAAGCATTTGATTTCCCCACAGTTTCTGGAGGTGATAATGATCCTGTTCCACCACATGGAGTAGAGAAGTGATGGCATAATATCTGTAAGTGCCCTAAACTTCCGCAAGAGCTACAATTCTTGGGTGCCTCAGTGCAAACCCTCTTAGAATGTCCTGGCTTTCCACATTGATAGAAATTGAAAGAAGCCCCCCCCCCCCGTTGCTACTAGAGGTCTAGAATGACTCTGTTGTCGAGAACTGCCATGAGAAACGTCACGCTTTCATTTTCCTTTAAAGGAACTAACACTACCACTAGGAGGGAAAAGAACCTCCTTCAACCTTGACTTTCCTTCCAGGTCCATCTCAACCATCATGACCCTATCAAGCAAATCAGCATAAGTGGGTAGCTTCAGTAAGAAAACCTGAGAACGGATATATGACCGAAGTCCCAACTCGAATCGTCGAGCCTTTATCTTCTCATTAGATACAATCTCAGGAGCAGACTGTACCAACTCAGAAAAGCGATTTGAGTACTCAGTCACAGTTTTGTTGGCCTGCTCAAGCTTGAAAAACTCCACAGCCTTGGCCAACACCATTTATTCTGGATAGAACTGGTTAGTGAAAAGAACACTAAAGTCTTTCCACTCCAAACCCTCATATTTCCCAGCCGTCAGCATCGTGTCCCACAATCTCCTACTTGGCCCCTCCAGCACGAAGGTGGCACACTTCACCTTGATCACATCAGGTATCTCTAAGAACCCAAACGGATGTTCAATCTTACTCAACCATTCCTCAGCATGTTGCGGGTCAGTGGGGCCTTTGAAAACTGGTGGCTTCTACCATAGGAACTCTTGAGAACGAATTCAGAGAATATCAATATGAGGATCTATAGCTGGAGCTTGAACAAGAACTGGAGGTGGTTCTTGTCCCAGAGCTTGGACAGTGCGAACAATCACCTCAACTAGACTCGAATCCACAATAGGACTCGCTTGTTGAGATTTAGCAGTGGCCTCTTTTTGGATCCGATTCCCACGTCTTCTTGGAGGCATGATGTTACACAACATTAGCGGAAAATAAGGAAGACATTAGATGATGCTCGTATATAACAACGAGGGAAACATGATCCCGACCGATAGAACATACATGATTTTGGATTTCACTCTATCCAAATCAAAAGAGGAAAAGACAAGAACTAATCCACAAGTCATCTTTCCCTAACCACCCCTGGTGACTTAAGGTTCATTGTGGTGAAAGCTGGCCAGACACTCAATCACAGCTACCTCCTAAGTCTCGATACGAATACTCAAATGCATACCATCATTAAGGAAAGATGCTTAACCTTCCATCTGAAACAATTTTGTCACGAACCAGCTCGGGTACCCTGGTAACCTGATAACTGAGCCAGACTTGACATAACCCGAAGGGCGTTTCCGATCCCCACGGGTCGACGACTAGCACCTGGCATCACAAAACATGCAAGTGGGAACAATTTTTCCACCAACAATGCGGAAGAAAAGAAACAAGATAGTATGCATAACAAAAAGAAACTCCACTGGGAGTAATGTACCAGAATACAAAGAGGCATAAAAAGCCCAAAATACTACAATCCAAGTACTAAAAAAGGAAAAACAGCCCCAAGGTTCCTAAGGACACTACTCACCTAGACCAAAGTTCAACAGCTGGATCCACCTCCAAGAGATCCCTTCTCTTTGCTCGAACCTGGATGAAGAAAGTCTACATAGACCTGAAGGCAAAAGTAGGGTGTGAGCCTAAGCCCAGTAGGATACCACCAAAGATTCCATAACAGATTCCAAAAATAGATTATCCAAAGAAAAACTTTCAATTTTCAAATAAACAGGTTTGACAATTCAAAGCATATTCTAAAAAAATATGCTATACATTTTAAAATGATGGAAATAAATATTTTAAGAAAAGTCTTTACAAATGATGGAATATTTCTAAAACAACGGCTTAAGTAAAATATTTATATGAAACAGTTTATATAAATTCAGCAGGTATGTATGCAGTTCAAAAGCATTGGCATACATTTATATCTCAAATATAAATAAACAAGCGAGCAACATGGTCATCTTCCAAAAAGTACGATCGTATTAACCAGTTATAGGATTCCACACTCTCTATGTGAACTCAGCAAAATGTGTATACACACGTCCCTATGACACTGGCCAAAGGAGACTCGTCACCAACCCGTCAGGGATGTGACCCGCCGCAAGTATGTTTTAGAACATTGTCATAGCATAGAGTGTATCCAAATAACTCACTAACTACCTATGGCTTGCATGCACTCTTACATGATGGGAGAACTATTTTTAGAATGCTTAAAATACGATCAATACCTTCATTCCATTTCAAAAGTGACAATTTCATTCCATTTAAAACCAAAACAGGTTTTATTCAAAACATGCCTTTTTCACAAGATAAAACCACTGTGTTTCTATCAAATCATTTTATGCCATTTTCACCCATTTGAAATCCATTCAAAACCAATTCCATCATCACACAATTTATTTTCACAATTAAATTCAACAATTTAATTTAAATCATTTCCATCAAATCCACAATTTAAATTGTACAATTTAAATCATCAAATTTCCATAAACACACCCAATTCAATGGAATTGGGGTTTTCTAAATTTTCGTGCCAAAACCATTTCAAATATCTCGATTCAGTGGAATCGAGTTTTTATCAATTTAATTAAAAACAAATTTGAGCAATTGAATTTAAATCAATAATTGAAATAAATCAAGAAAATACAATGATAATCAATTTGGTAAGTCGAGACGGAACCACCTACCACAAAGGTTTTGACCAAAACCACAACGGTCAAGAACGCTCAAGAAAAGCGGGTTACTCCTTCAAGAACCCATCTTAGATCTCTTCTCCTAGAAAGATCACGACCAAATATCATCATATTTGGCATCCACACACTTAGATCTACCCATAAAGGGTGTAGATCTAAGAAACCGAGAGAAGAGGAGAAGTAGATCTAAGTAGATCTAAGAAACCAATCAAGAACGATGAAGAACGATCAAATACCTCAAGAATCTAGCTTCGATTCACCAATAGAAGCCTTTGGATCACCTTCGGAACGATGGGAGAACCTTTTCTGACCTTAGGAGAAGACAAATCCCGAGTTAGGGCCGCTAAGTAGAAAAAACAAGGCACTTAGAGGCAAAAACGAGTGATATCCACTTTTATAGGATCTCATTTAAGTGGTCCCACGGTTTGCCCGCATGGTTAGATAAACCGTGCGCTAACCTTGCTTTAGCCACTACCTCAGCAGACACTCCATACACGGTTTGGCCACACGGTTAGACAAACAGTGCGCCACCCATGCGGAAGCTACTGCCTCCAAGACCAACTATGCACAGTTTGGCCGCACGGTTTAGACAACCCGTGCGCTACCCGTGCGGAAGCTACTGCCTCAAAACATCATTTAAAGATCTACCGACTCTCCCATTCATCACTACTCTAAAACAGAGGTACTTAGAAACATCAAAAGTACCTAAAAATGTGACATGATGTTACACCACCCCCTCCCTGGACAACCCACACCCCCTCCCCTGCAGTCCCCCACCTGGACAGCCCCCCCCCCCACCTGGACATCCCCCCCCACCTGTACAGCCACCCCCCACACCCGGACATCCCCCCACCCCCACATGGACCCCCCACCTGGACAGCCCACCCCCCTCCTTGGACACCCCACACCCCCCTCCCCCACCTGGACACCCCACCCTGACCCCTTGGACAGCCCACACCCCTCCTTGGGGAAGCCCATACCCCCTCCCCCACACCCCTATAGCCCCCTACCCCCTGTAGCCCCCCTTACCCCCTGGACAACCCACCCCCACTTGGACATCCCCCCACACCTGGACAATCCCCTACCCCTCCTGCAACCCCCCTTAGGGTAATTTTATTTAAAATCATTTTATTCATTAAGAAATCCAAACTATCATGGGAGGGGGCTGTCCAAAGGGTGGGGGTGTCCAGGGGGTGGGCTGTCCATGGGAGGTGAGGGGTGTCCAGGGGGTGGGGGAGGGACCTGTCCAAGGGGTGGGGGTGTAGGGGGTGGGGGCCTGTCCAATGGGGGGTGTCCAGGGGGATGGGGGGCTGTCTAGGGGGTGGGAGGTGTCCAGGGGGTGGGGTTGGGAGTGTTCACAATTCCAATCCATCGTCCAACCAACGCCAAAATCCAAATCCAATTTTCAACTAAACTAATGTTCAAAAAATCATAAAACAAACCCTTTACCCCCTACACTAAACAAACCCCACTAAACAAACCCTTTACCATGTTTGAAGTGTAGAACAAAAATACATAAAACAAACCAAAGGGTTCGGTACTCCAAAGAGAGCATGAACTCTAATTTAGCCAAAATCAAAATAGAAAAATAGAAAAAAAAAGAGGAAGAACACTAAAACTGAGGTAACACATACTAATTTGAAGTGTAGAAATAAAAATTTGTTTGATTGAAGGATCTATGGCTGGAAGTAGTTTCACGACTGAGAAGACTTTGAGAGGAGCTCTGGATTAGGTCTGCAAACGGGCCGAGTGGGAGTTGGGGGTGCTGGGTATTTGGGGGAAAACTTTCCCAATAGTTTTTAAAAACCACTGGGAAATCCTCTCTTTACCAAAAGTTTTGATAAACCATTGGTATATCTTAGAGAAAATATTTATTTCTCAATGGTTTTGGAAAACCTTTGGGAAATCTTAGGCATTGCCAACAGTTTCTTCAAACCATTGGCAAATGTTGCCTTCTTTTACACTATAGAAACAATTTGAAGAAACCGTTGGTATATTACTGTTGGGAAAACACCTGATTCAAGTAGTGGAGCTAAGGTCTATGACACGCTCCTCTTCCCTACATTTTATCATTTTTACCTCTTCCCTTCACTTGGTATGAATCGGATGAACCCTAGGGTTTCGGGTGAGCCAGTTTTTGAGGTTTATCTTATTTCTATAGCGTGTAGTGAGTCTCTCAAGTTGGCATCATTGTGTTTCAGTGTCCACCGTCAAAAGAGAGGCAGTTTGGATTGATTTGGTTTGTCGTCTTCGATTTGGGGTATGTTTTAAACCTGCTTTTTTTTTCTCTATTTAATTTTGATTATTTTGGTGGTATTGAGTCTCTAGAATTGTTTGTAGTGGGTTTTGATCAACATTTAAGGTCCATGCTCTCATACATAGGTATGTATATATATATGTATTCCAAGTATGTATTCCCTCATGGCGTGGGGAATACTTTCATTGGGTTAAGGATATATATGTGTGTGTGTGTGAATGCATGTGTGTGTGAGCGTGGGGATATTTTGAGTGGTATTCGATTAATATATCAAGTTTCGAGTGTCAGTTTGGTCAAATTTTGAGGTAGGATCCCTATCAAATACCTTTAATTTGAGAATGCATTAAATTAATCATTTCCCACACTTTGGATATTTATTTATGCTGCTTGATTTTTAGAATAAGTGCTTAATTATGATAAATGTTTTGTTTGACAAATAAAGTCATGGTTTTATAATAAAACCCCTCTAACGAAGGTACGCTATCTATGAAAACTCACAGTGATAGTTTATTTTTATTTAGCTTGGTTGGCATTGTTGGTTATGTTTTTCCTTATTGGTTAATGCCTTGTCTAGATTTATGACATGCTTATACATGACCCTTCTTGGTTATTTCAAAATGACGTTTCTTCCTTTAAAAAATGATAGATGAGCCAAGGAACCTCCTAAGAATGTGGCCCAAATTTTAATTAGAATTAGATTTGTAGGTCATATAACCTCTTCACTTTTATTTTGTTGTTTTTTCATGTCACACTGTTGTGGCGCTCGCCGAAACCTTCAATGATGCCTTGTTATCACTTATTAAATTGTTTGGTTTGTTCCATCATATCTTGTAACGCCCCAACCCCAAAGCCCGGAGCTGGTGCATTATCTTAATACATTGTCATGATTACATGGAATGAAATCCTGAAGGACCGAGTAGTTTAGTAGTTTTGGAAAACCAAATACATATATAGGTTTAACATTACAACTTGAAAAGAAATACAACATATAAGTTTTATTGGGAACATCCATAACTCTTATGTTTATCCCTGCATGTCATTCATAATAAGCTTTTTCATGTCCTGAGAAAATGAAATATAAGAAAGGGGTGAACTCATATTATCAGTAAGGGTCAACAATATAGTGGAAGATATCATAAATGTAAACATTATGCATGGTGAATAACTAAAAAAACATTCCTTTAAGAATAAACATGAACATAATATGGTAGGAATATGAGATGAGTAAATATTTTCATAATAAAACATAATCATGGGTATTCTACATGTCAAAAAACCACATGAACTTTCAATTACTAGTTCCATAATGAGAGAACGCATAATACGAGACATCATAATCATACTGTCAAGGCCTCGTTCCAAGATCATAAATATCCATTTTGTCAAGGCCTCATGCCAAGACTGTAGTTTGTCTCATGAGACCTACCGATGCATCGAGGGGCTATCGTGGGCCCCAACCATCACTTACTAAGTCAAATTCATTCCTCATATGAATGAGGTGAACATAATCAATATCTAAATTCATATTAAAACTAACATATGAAATGTAAATAACTTTCCCAAATCATTAAACATAAACACTAACCATTCAGAGTAATGTGGGGAATGGTATCAAGATAGAACATCCATAGGAAAACTAATTAGAAACTCTTAAATAAAACATTGTATATGACATCATAAGAGATATACATCAATTAAGTATAATATTCAATAAGGTTTTTAACATAAATAAAGATACTTTTAAATGATAACACTGAAAATTTCTTGGGAAAATAATCCTTAAACATTCCAAAGTGTCTCATATCACCTTGAAACATTCAAATCATAATCCCTTAGAATATCATGATAATAAGAAGTCTCTTGATATGATATACCAAAGGGAATTACATACACCACATGAAAGGAATAAGTGGTGAACAAGGCATATATCTCATAAAAGTTAAAGTAAGACGAGAAAAATACTTTTTACTTTGGAAAGAAGAGTTCTTTTGGAAAATCATTTGTATTTGTCATGAAATAAAATTTGTAAACATATATATCCCATAAAATAAGAGGTAAGAAAATTGAAATGATATTTAAGGTATAAATGATGTCCCACTGAAGTGAAATCACATAAAAAGAGATTTTAAAGAAGATTTATGTCACGACCCGTCCTCAGGGCTCGTGCCGGGACTACCCCAAGCCCGCCTTCCATAGGCCAGGGGCTGGAGACTAGCACCAAAGGCGTAAATACCGATAACTAGGAAGGCATTGCCTTTATAAAAGTATACAAAACACCACAGAGTACAAGCAGAAGTAAAACACTAAGTACAAAAAGGAAGTGCTGAAAAGTAAATGGGCCAGAATACAAACCCAATCGAAAGTACAGCTACAACTGAACAAAAGTACAACAGAAAAGACAAACAGCTGGAAGAATGGAAGCAACTCCTGGGTCGTCCTCCTCGGATCCTACCTGAAGGGTAGGTACAGATAGCGCAGCTCCTGGATTGTCCACCACGGATCCTACCTGAAGGGTAGGTATAGATATCCTCCACAACGCTCTTGCCCGTCAACCTCCTCCGAGTGTCGTCTCGTCGTGAAGTCCACCACCGGATACTGTCTCGTTGTGAGGTCCACCTCCAGGTACCGTCCAGTCCTCGAACACTCGACCTCTGTTTGCGCTGCTCGTCGTCTGCAACCAACACAACGAGGTGCGGGCATAGCCCATGCAGGGGTGAGTATAACGATACCCAGTAGGGACCCCGAGACCCTCAAGGTCTCACAAAATCCAAAAAGGATAACCACAAAGAAGGATCTCAATAGATAACCTCTACTTAGGTATAAACCCATACATATACCTAAGTTATCAAGTAACCCATCTCAATCATGAGGAAACACAAAGATTATGAAATCAACGGATAACCACTACCCAGGTATATGCCCATACATATACCTAAGTTATCAAGTGACTCATCTCAATCATGAGGTAAACACAAAGATCATAGACTCAGCTCAAACCCGGATTTTCATTATCGAAACCGTAACTGATGAAGAGCCCCGTCTCTGGAGTGTACAGTGGTCATGTCACGACTCCGAGGTACTGATCACTAACCTAAGACTGCTGAGGTACTCCTCCTGTCGAGTACCGCGGGCCAGCCACCCAAACATAGTAGTGCTTCTCGTCGGGGCATGCCACCCAAACACAGTAGTGCACACCCCCTATTAGCCTGCAGAGGTACTCTCCGGACGAGTACCACGGGTCTGCACTGCCACACAGTAGTGCTACATCCTCCATGGGTCTGCACCCAAACAAAGTAGTGCTCCGTCCACTGGGCTAGTCGACTCACTCCAAGTCGAGTCGGTCAAGCAATCGTCAGGTCTCAGCCGGCTACACGGTCTTCGTACTCCGTACGCTCGTCTCTGGGAGGGTCCACTCCATGAGCTACAGGTCGATACTCCAAGTATCTCAAAGTCCCACGAAGAAGTATCTCAAAGGACCGCCTCACCATAGGGGTCTCATCGCAATAGACAGCACATCAATCGGACGCCCGATCTATGAGTTATTAGCCTTTTCATCCTAGGGGCCCGGTTGGTTTCGTGTGCGAACCAACCCAGCCAAATATCAACTGTACCATGAACTCTCATAGGGTATACTCATAGGGACCGTTTCTCAACGTGATCACCAACGCCGCTGACGGTTCGTCAAACGGACGTCCAGTCTGAAGGTTATCAGCTTTTCCGTTTCAGGGGCCCGGTTGGATTTCAGGTACAATCCAACTTGGCCACTATGCAACTGCAACCAAAACTTAGGCAAAGTATGCCAAAATTTCCGTCTCATCAAGAGGAATCAAATAAAGTCGACGACACATCAATCGGATGTCCGGAGCTCAAGATATAAGCGTTTCCGCTCCGAGGGGCCGGTTGGTTTCGTGTTCGAACCAACCCGGACATACCCAAAGTTTTCTGAAACCCTGAGTGTAATATACCAAAATGACCGTCTCGATCCAAGGATCGCTACGCAACTGACGGTGCGTCAATCGGAGGTCCGTGGCCCAATATATGGGTGTTTGAATGGAAATTGCCCGAAAATAGGGGGTTCGGGCCCGGTCTGACCCGGCTCGAGACCCCCAGGGTCGGCTCGAACCGGGTCGAACCGATCCGGGTCCGGGTCCGGACCGTTTGGGCGCGGCCCGGCCTGGATGGCGTGGCCCGGCCTGACCTGCATGGCCTGGCCCGGCCTGGGCGCGGCCCGGTCCGACCTGGCATTGGCGCGGCGCCCGCGTGGCCAGCAGGTGCGGGGGTTACAAACCCCCGCGGTCTATGTAACCGGTGCGGCTTAGAGCCACGCCGCTCTGCCTCCGGAACAGCTAAGACGTTCCGGTTTGGCCCGCCGCTGTGGCTCAGCTGCGGCGGTTCCGTTCCGGCGGTGCGCCGCCGCCGCCTTCCGCGGACCACCGGAGTTGCTCCGGTGGTCCGTTTTCAATTCCGTCTTCGCCTGCGGTCCTCTCGGGACCTACCCTTTGCTACAAGGCCGTCAAATCGCCCCTGCGGCCCGTTCTTCCATGGCCCGACGATCCGTACACCAAATAAACAAACCGCGTCTCTTCGTGGTTTTCTGGCTCGGCGCGACAGCGCCGCGACTTTGTTCGGCTTCAACGGCGCGGCGCGACGGCACTGCGCGACGGCGCCGCGCATCCTTGCCGCATGATCCCGCGCGGTGCGACGACACCGCGCCATCCCCATTCCAAACCACAACAAGGTCAACAACAAAATCAAGGGAGGAGGGTCGGCCGTGTTTGTGCGGTCCGACCCCCTCCCGTTAATCGATAGCAAGCGGTCCAATTTGAAACGAGGAACGACGACGGAAGAAATTACGAACAACAACAACAAAAAATCCCCTACCTCGAAATTGACGTCGCACGTCGTCGAGTCGTGGAAGTCGAACGTCGCAGTAGTCGGGTGTCGTGGAAGAATGATGTCGATTCCGTCATCGTCGAATGAGGAGTCGTTGTTGTAGACGATGCTCCTCACTAACGGTGCCTTCTCCCTTGATGCGAAGGAAAAATAAGAGTTGAAGGCGTGAAACATTCTTCGCCGGGAGAAGATGTTCCTCATTGGATGGTCAGTGTTCTTAGTTTTAAGAGACGAACACCCTTCTCAATTTCACTAGAGTTTCCCCCAAAATCCCAACACAACAAGTGCCAAAAAATTATATTTAATTCTTATTGAATCCCCAAATTTTTAACTACCACATACGTCAAAACGCAACTCTGGAAAAGGTATTCTTAAGAAATTTTCGGCGCTACAAGTTCATCGGTGCCCTCAGATTTCAATTCCGAGCACCGGTTTAAAAGTTAGAAAAACCTGCTCGTTCGTTCACTGAACGTACCCAAGCCTAACTTCGAAAATTAATTCCAGACACACCGGGCCTCGGAATCAGGCACCGTCAGAAACTACGTTCTTGTAAAATCCCAAAGAAAATTAAGAAAAAAAATTTCCCTTGAATTTTACGGGTTTTTACACTTTAGAAGTAAAAAATTTTACTGCAGTTTTTGGAAAATATTAAAGAGATTTTAAAAGGGAAAGACATGTTTGCTTCATAAAACCATAAATGAACCAAGATGGGGTTTTCATGATAAAATCTGTGATTTTACAAAATAATAATTGCTTAAAATATATTACATAGTGCACTTGAAAATATGTAAGAATTCGAGAAGTTTCCTTGAAACAGGGTTGTTTATCGAGAAGATTTTTTAAAAGATACTTTTAAAACATATAAACCACATAAATGAAAGTATAATTCTAGTTGGTAAAAATATATAGACATTCAAACACTATTTATGAGTAGTAAATATTAAAAATAATAATTTAATTGAAGTATGTAGAAAATAAGAGTAACCCAAATGAAAATGAAGGTTTGGGTAGAAAACCCTTACCACTTTGTAATCAATCGAATCATCTTCCCCAAAACTAATAATCATAAAATGATAAATTGAATAACATGAAAATAAAATTATTCATGATATGATACATCAATGGGAAGTATACATACACCATACATAAGAAATAGTGGTGGATAAGGAATATCTCACAAAAATTTATGTGAGATGAGGAAACCCTTAGCTTAAGTCCAATGGTGTTCTTCACTTGATATTCATGTCCTAGATAACCAAATTAAATTCATTAATTAATATTTCCAGAACCTATTCTTTATTTAATTGATTTAGTATAGGCTTATTAAGTTTATTCATGGCCTTCTTGATGGGTTTAAGAGGTTTAATTTTATTATTTAGGAGCGTTTTCTTCCTTGGTATTAATGACCGGTTTACTTATATACATGTAAGGATAAACATGTAATATGAGAATGGATTTCCAGAATATAAGTTGTATTTTATTTTTTAACATTCATAATATTACATGGTTATAAAATTAATTTGGTTTTTGGGAGGGAAGATTAATCATTATATAAAACTTTAATGATAATTGTTTGGGTTAATTGGTGGTTTTTAATCACAACGAACTCATTTTAATTTATAAATTAATATCATGTGTGAAAAAAGATTATAGAACATTAAATAAGTTATAACACATAAATTATAGTCTGGTTCAACCATAAAAATGGTTTCATTACTAGAATTGAAGATGATAATAGAAATCGAAAACCTGTCGTCCTTGAATGTGATAAATTAACACATCTCAGATGGTGTTTACATTTCTAGTATAAAAGAAAAGGAAAGGAGAGATAATGATGAATTATTCCATTAGAAAAACAACATTATAGTTCATGTAAGGTACTATAGTTATCATAACATTTTTATGAAATGATTTGATGAACAGAAATGAAAATAAAGGAACTCGAAATAAAATAAAAGTTGAGAAATCCCTTATGAAAATTCGGCAGCCTAACGTCATCACTTAAAAATTTATAAAATATTTTGATGAGATAAAAAGGGGTATCTAATCATTATTAAATAACATGGAATGTAATAGGGATATGGAACGACATATTCCAACATAATCTAATTGAAATTAAAATAGAATAATATAATAAGAGTGCTTGAAAAAGAGAGAGATTTTGAGACAAAAATTATGCAGCATAACAGCTATGCAACATAGTTTTAGAAAACATTAAAAAGAGAGGATAAAGGGGTCAAAAATTCATAAAAGACTCATAATATAGTATATGGACAGAATAAAATGAAAATAAGCACATGGTATGGAAAATTTAAATACATACCACATAAAACAGAACTTGAATAGAAAAGAGAAGTTGAGAATTCCCTTACCTTGTAGTGTAAATCCTAAAACTTGAAGGTTGGGACCTTGGGTGCTTGAGGACACCTTGAGAGGACTCATAGAGAGGTAAAACTACTAGAGATTCGAGGATAATGAATTTTTAATGAATGAAAATGAAGGAATGAGTGAGTATTTATAGTAAAATAGAGGGAGTTTTTTATTAATTTCCAATGACACCTCATTTGTGGTATTTGTAAAACCATGAGCTTGACCATGGTATTTGCCCATGGATTTGGCCACTTGGGACACCTCATATCATATTTTCTACCAGAATTATTACATCATGATTACATCATTAATGATATTATTAAACATACCAAAAACTCAAAACCATATTTTTACTATTCATGGAAAACTAAAGTATTTTATAAAATTCTCATAAATTCAGCGTATCCTAATATAGATGTTATGAATTAAAAAATGAAATTTATTTTATCATAATAATTCTCTGAATCTGAAAATTTTAACTTTTATCTATGAAAATAATTATTTATTAAAAATAATAGCGGACATAAAATGCATAGTAAAATGCATAATAAAATTTTCAACACTTTAAAAAAATAAAATTATTTTACTATTTGTAATTAAAGAATAGTGTTTTGATAAGACTATTTCATTATTATAAATATTAAAAAAACCTTATTTTGATATAATAATTTAAATCTCTCTGAAATGTACAATTTTTACAAGAAAAATCAATTTATCCAATTCATCATATTTTTAAGAAAAAGCTAAACTCAAAACTGAAATGATGGAACAATTTTTTTTTTATACTTAGGTGAGGATACTACTCTATTGGTCATATTACTATTTATAAGGGTAAGTTAATATTCATAAGGTTAAGTTACTATTCACAAAAATTAAGTTTGCCTTATCAAACTCTAAATTTCTTACTGAACGCAACCGTGTATGTTAGTATTTCAAAATTCAAATCATAGAAGTGGAATGATTATGTTTATTATCTAGGTTATAACAAAGTGGTGTTTTTTAGGGACTTAGTGTTTCATGAATTACATATTAAATCTATTTGTAAATTCTTGGGGTGTTACATTCTCCCCTCACAAAAAATTATTCCTCAAAATTTGAAATTGAATTTTGAAAGTTAATGGTTTATACTTGAAAATTCCCCTTTGGGAAACCCACATCATGATTGCGGTTAAAATATCCTCTTTCTAAGAAGAAATGGAAATGCATCGATTACTATAAAACAATGCATTCTAATTGGACAACATGGTCATGGAAGAATAATCAAAACATCATGTAGTGACATTAAACTCTAAAACCTCATACAATGATCAAATTAAACCATTTCACAAATGGTTTAACTTTCCTAAATATCATGACCCAATAAATTATAATAATTCTCATATCCATCCTTTTTAGATCCATGTACACAGGGTCCTTGAAAATCCTCATTTTATTTAGAACTTCATGATATATCATGCTCAATGAATCTGCTACCTTATTTTCCTTTAATCAAAATAAAGCATCCTTAAATTTTCACATTCCAAACATTTGAATATCTTCATCCTGTGTCCTATTAAAATATTTTAATAAATCAAATTACTATAAAAACTTATTAGAAACATGCATTCATACTTACAAATTCTATTGTATATATTCCTTATATCAAAAAATATTGTAAACTATATCAATGAGAGCATATACCATTTATCGACAAATCAAAAATTAGTTTTGAGGTAGTCAGTACTTATCCAAATGAATCATTTATTCATCATTATCTTTATCATTAGAAATATATTAAGGGTTGTCCTTCTTTTAATCATGTGTTTTTGAAAAAAGTTTAACTTTCCACTGAATATATTTTCTTAGTACCATTTAACATATGGTTTCAAATATTTAATGAAAAATTATTGCAGTACAACCCTCATATATTTCATAATTCTTATAACCAGTACATTGCTGAAAAAATATTCAATTGACATGATTCTTGACTAGGCATATTAATCATTATACTTCATCTGCAGCAACATCAGAACTTGATCATTATCCAAAATCATTATTTTGGGTATATTCCTTTGACGCTTGGGACATTGATTCATATAGTGTCTCATCTGATTTCATTTGAAGCATTGTACATTGGAAACCTTTTTCTTAGCCTTGAAATCATGAACATGGTTTCCTTTTTCTCCACACTTATAACAAAAACCCATTTCCTTAAAGAATTTACCAAAGTGATTATTTCCATAGTTATCACATGTGGGAATACCCTTCTTTACCTTATTCCATTTGTCCATATTTTTCACTACTGTCCTCTTCTTATTTTTCTTCCCTTTAAATCCATAGGACTCTATTTTCATCACATTAATTGTTGATGTTCTCATTCCTTCTTCTAGGAACCATTTATAATCAATTCCATATGCTATATTATCTCATAAAATTATGAACTTTCTATAACTCTAAACATGGTATAGCACATATCATAAATTTATGCATCTTAAATCCTAGAACCATATACTTTGGTTACTTTGGAAGAATAAATCCTTCATAATGGTATGTAAGAAAAAAATTTGAATTATCCTAAGAATATTCCCCAGGAGTGTCAAAACAGGTGAAAAGTAAGACCTGTTGTCGTATACTAGGTTACTTAGGTTAAGCCCTAAACACCTTATCAGAGTTGTTACTCCTATGTACATCTTTTCCATAACCATGCCCACTTGTAGTATTCAGACATGGATTTATTTTATAGGAAGATCCAAATAATATATTCCATACCAAAATTATAGGATGTTCTTGTATGTGTATCGTCAATTCGATCTTAGGGTTTTGTTCCCTAATCCATGTTTTCAAAATCTAGCTTCCAAGTTTTCAACTAAAATTCCTTTGATACAAACTGTAACACCCCAACCTCAAAATCCTGAATCTAGTGCATTATTTTAATACATTGGCATGATTACAAAGAATCAAATCCTGAAGGACCGAGTAGTTTAGAAGTTTTGGAAAAACAGATATAGAAATAGGTTTAACATTACCACTTGAAAAGAAATACATGACATAAGTTTTATCGGAAACATCCAAAACTCTAACTTTATCTGTTCAAGTCATCCATAATAAACTTATTCATGTCCTAAGAAAATGAAACATAAGAAATGGGTGAGCTCAGATACTCAGTAAGGGTAATAAATACAACAGAATATATCATAAACATAAACATTAGGTATGGTGAATAACTAAAAACACGTGCCTTTAAAAATAAAATTGAACATAATATTATAGGAATATGAGCTAAGTAAATATTTCCATAATAAAACATAATCATGGGTATTATACTAGTAAAAAAATCACATAAAAATTCAATTAATAGTTTCATGATGAGGGAATTCATAATGTGAGACATCATAAACATACCTTCAAGGCCTCATTCCAAGACCATACATATCCATTTTGTCAAGGCCTTGTGCCAAGACCATAGTTTGTCTAATGAGACCTACCGATACATCAAGGGGATATCATGGGCCCCACCCATCACCTACTAATTACAATACATTCCTAATATGAATGGGGTTAACATAATTCAATATCTACATTCATTTTGAAACTAACATATGAAATTCAAGTAACTTTCCCCAATAATTAAACATAAACACTAGCCATCCAGAGTAATATGGTGAATGGTATCAAGATAAAATATCCATAGAAAAACTAATTAGAAACCTTTAAAAAACATATTTTATATGATATCATAATACATACACCTCAATGAATTACAAGATTCAACAAGGATATTGATATAAATGGAGATACTTTTAAATGATACCATTGAAAATTTCTTGAGGAAATAATCCTGAAACATTCCAAAGTGTCTTATACCACCTTGAAACATTCAAATAATAATCCCTTAGAATATAATTATAATAAGGATACTCTTTATATGATATACCAAATATAATTACATACACCACATACAAGTAATAAGTGGTGAACAAGGCATATATCTCATAAAAGTTAATGTAAAATGAGAAAAATACTTCTTACTTTGGAAAGAAGAGTTCTTTTGGAAAATCATTTTTATTTGTCATGAATTCAGATTTTTAAACACCTATATACCATAAAATAAGAGTTAAGAACATTGAAATCACATTTTAGGCCTAAATGATGCCCCACTGAAGTGAAATCGTGTAAAAAGAGCTTTTAAAGAAGCTTTAGAAGTAAAAAAAAATAGTGCAGTTTTAGGAAAATATTAAAGAGATTTTAAAACGGAAAAATGTGTTTGATTTTGTAAAACCATAAATGAAACAAGATGGTTTTTTAATGATAAAATTGGTGATTTAAAAATAATAATAATGTCTTAAAATATATTACATAGTGCACTTTTAAATAAGTAAGAATTTGAGAAGTTCCCTTGAAATGGGGTTGTTTATCGAGAATAATTTTTTAAAGATCATTTTAAAACATATAACCACCATAAATGAAATTAGAATTATGGTTTATAACAATATATAGACATTAAAACAGAATTTATGAGGATTAAATATTAATAGATAAGAATTTAATTGAGGTACGTATAGAATAAGAGTAACCCAAATGAAAATGGAGGTTCAGGTATAAAACTCTTACCACTTTGTAATCAACTGAATCATATGCCCCAAATCTAATAATAAACAAATGATACATTTAATACCATGAAAATAAGTTTATTTATGATATTATACATCAATAGAAAGTATACATACACCGTACATAAGCAATAGTGGTGGATAAATAATATCTCACAAAAATAGAAGTGAGATAAAGAAACCCTTACCTTAAGTCCAATGATGTTCTTCACTTGATCTTAGTCTCCTGGATAACCAAATTAAATTCATTAACTAATATTTCCAGAACCTATTTTCTATATAATTGATTTAGTATAGACTAATTATGTTCATTAATGACCTTCTTGATGGGTTTAAGAGGTTCAATTTTATTGTTTGGGAGCGTTTTCTTCCTTGGTATTCATGATCCGTTTACTGATATACATATAAGGATAAATAGGTAATATGGGAATGGTTTTCCAGAATAAAAGTTTTATTTAATTTTTTAACATCCAGAATATTACATGGTTATAAAATTAATTTGGTTATTGGGAGAAAAGATTAATCATTATATAAAACTTCATTGATTTTTTTTGGTTAATTGGTAGTTTTTTATCACAACGAACTCATTTTAATTTATAAATTAATATCACGTGTGAAAAAAGATTCCTGAACATTATATAAGTTATAATACATATATTGTAGTCTGGTTTGACCATATTAATGGTTTCATGACCATAATTGAAGACAAAAATATAAATTTAATAACCCATTATCTTTGAATGTGATAAATTAACACATCTCAAATGGTGTTTTCATTTCTAGTATAAAAGAAGGGGAAAGGAGAAATGATGATGAATTATTTTATTATCACAAAAAAATTCTAGTACTTTACATTAATATATTTATCATAACATTTTGATGAAATGAGGTGAGGAAATAAAAATAAAATAAAGGAACACAAAATAAAAGAAAAGTTTAGAAATCCCTTACAAATATTCGACAGCCTAACGACGTCACTTAAAAATTCATAAAATATTTTGACGAGAGAAAAAGGGGTATCTAATAATTATTACATAATATGGAAAGTTAGTGGGATATTTAATGAAATATCCCAACATAATACAATTGAAATTAAAATATAAAAACATAATAAGAGTGCTTTAAAATGAGAGAGATTTTGAGACTAAAATTCTACAGCATAATGGCTATGCAACATGGTTTTAGAAAACATTAAAATGAGAGGGGATAGGGGTAACCCATTAATAAAAGAATAATAATATATTATAGGGACATAATAAAATTTAAATAAGAACATGGTATGAAAATTTTAAATACATACCACATAAAAGAGAACTTGAATGGAAAAGAGAAGTTGAGAATTCCCTTACCTTGTAGAGTAACTCTTAAAACTTGAAGGTTGGGACCTTGGGCACTTGATGAAACCTTAGGAATACTCCTAAGGAGGTAAAAATAATAGATATTAGAGGATGATGAATTTGGAATGAATTAAAATGAAGTAATAAGTGAGTATTTATATTAAAATAGAGATTCTTTTTATTAATTTCCAATGACACCTCATTAGTGGTATTTGAAAAACCATAGGCTTGCCCATGGTTTTTGACCATGGTTTTGGACACTTCAGAAACCCCATATAATATTTTATTAATCAAGAGTCGACCATAATTATCACATCATTATTATATCATTATTACACCATTAATGATATTATTAAACATAACGAAAACTCAAAACTGTATTTTTACTATTCACAAAAACCTAAAATATTTTATAAAATTATCATAAATTCACTGTAACATAATATCGATTTCATGAATTCAAAATGAAATTTATTTTATCATAATAATTCTATAAATATGAAAATTTTAACTTTTATCTATGGAAATACTTATTTATTAAAAATAATAGTGGACATAAAATGCATAGTAAATTTTTTGATACTTTTAAAAAATAAAATTATTTTACCATTTTTAATTAAATAATAGTTTTTAGATAAGACTATTTCATTATTATAAACATTAATAAAACCTTATTTTGATATAATAATTTAAATCTCTATGAAATATACAATTTTCACATGAAAAATAAATTTATTAAATTCTTCATATTTTTAAGAAAAAACTAAACTCAAAATCAAAATGATGGAACACAAAATTTATTTATACTTTATTAGGTGAGGTTACTACTCCATTTTTCATATTACTATTCACAAGGGTAAGTTACTGTTCATAAGGGTAAGTTACTATTCACCAAAATTTAATTTTACCTTAATAGACTATAAATATCCCACTTAATGCAAACGTTTATGTCAGTTTTTCAAAATTAATATCATTGAGGTGGAAAAATTATGTTTACTGTATAGGTTATAACAAAGTGGTATTTTTTAGAGGCTCCGTGTTTCATTCATTATATATTAAATCTATTTGTAAATTCTTGGGGCAATACATGTCTATTGTGGCCTTCACTTATGGTGATGCCCATTCGGGTTGTTCAGTTTGCCTCTTGGCCACCACTTTGGGTGTGCTATCATAAATGTCCCAATTTCCCATGACTTACATGATAAATCACCACATGAGAGGTTCTTTTGATAAAATTCCATTATTAATTGAATTAAGGATAATGGTTAGCTAGGAGAGTTACCATTGAGCCTAACAAATTAAGGATAATGGTTAGAAAGGAGAGTGACCATTGAGCCTTACGCCTAAATTCTAAACTCATGTGAATGCCTTATATATGACAGATACTTCAAATTCGATTCCTTATGCATTTTATACAAATTCCTATTCAATTTGGTTGTATAACTTTGATTCTTTCCACATAATGTTGCTCACCTCTTTGCTAATGTCATGGGATTATATTAAATACCTTTGGCCCTTGTTCTCTATGCATATTCTTGTGTATGAATGTTTTGTTTGTGCCAAAGGGGATTGGATTGGTTATATAAAATATAGGGTTAATCTTTATAGCTTGAGACCTTGATATGTCATTCATGAAATATGGTTAAAGGCATGATAATTCCATGTTAATTTGGTTGCATTTCATTGTTAGAGGTTATGGCTTGTTGCTAAGCCTTTTGCTTGAACCTTACTTATGTTTATTGCATTTTACCTAGTGATCTTGCTTAGAGCCTTAGTTTACTTTTTTTCTAAATGCCTTATGCTATGTTGATGGTCTGGATTGTTTTACATGATAGCTTGAATAGATCGTAGCTCATGGTTCTTGTTTGATGTCATGATTTATGTATATGTTTTCAATGTGATATGTGTATTGATGTTTTCCTTGAAATGTACCTTGGCTACTATGGTTCACTTGATATGGGATGCGTGAGAACATGAGTTCCGTATTAAGGACTCACAGATGGACTCCCATGCTCGGGTGGTTATACTACGATGCATCGGGGGCGATGCTTTGGCTTGATAGGAGAGGGATTCTAGGGCGATTTAATATACTGCTGAGTAATTATGGTTCCCTAGAGTAGCAACTGTGGATGGACCCATTGGAAAGATGGCTACTCCATGCCTTGGGTAATACTTGGTCCTCTAATGAGATACATAGGACAGACTTAGAGTCCCTATGGCTAAAGTGATACTTGGGATTCCGAAAGGATCACCATGTATAAACTCGGTGGTATTGGATTATATTGGATATATTGCAGTGATACCCGGGATTCTTCTTAGATATCTAGGGATGGGCTCAAACTCCACCTCTAAATTTGATGGATGGATTGATTGATTGTTTATATGTGAGATGCATCCTTTATTATTGCTATGAGAAGCCTATACACATGCGATGTTTCTTTTTTCTTCTTTAGCATAATTGTATAATGACTTGGAAATGAGACCTCCAAGCTAAAGCACATGTTTGGGGTTATCTTATTCTAAAACCTTGTTTGGTTCATTTATATTTTCCTTGTATACATATTATATCTCGCACAGGTACTTCTTTCAGACTTCTAGCTTTGTTCTAAGTAGGTGATATGGGATGGGTGTCCGTTTGGAATCCCAAACCACGTTTTTATTATTTAATTTGCTTATTACTATGATTTTATTTATGTTTAGATCAATTTAAATTGTTATTTCACTATACGGATTGGGCAAGACACCGTGTGAATCGACTTACTGAGATTTTAATCTCACACACTTTTCGAGTACCATTAGTACCTTAGTATACCTTATATTTGCAGGACCTTGGTTGATTGCTTATGTTGTTTATTGGTACCTAGGAGTTAAGGGAACATGACTGAGCTGGAGCTTGGGATTCTTATAGAGTTCACCTTGGATATTTTTTTCTATTTCTTTTCTTCTTTCATGTGTTTTATTGTATCGTTTCCTGTTTCACTTCTTTTTTTAGATTATGTATAATAATAGGGACATGCATGCATGCTTTGTATAAATTGGTGTTGTCCACATTTATTAAATTGTTATTATTTTTCTTCTGCTGCATTGCCAATTATTTATTACTATTTCCATTGTTGATTGTTATTTATTCTGTTATACCACTATAGAACTCTGATATGAAGGTATAATATCCCACTGAACCAAATTTACACCCTCACTACTAGTCGGAAACCATTGGCATATGGGGAGGCATGCTTGAGGCCATGTAACCCACTGGTTCAACTACCATATTAGTGGTAAGCCGGGTCAGGATGTTACAATATATACATAAATACATACTATACATCCATAAAATAAATTTTACTCCATTGTCTGACAACCAAATCCTATGAAAGGGAGATTAAAAAAATAGTGCAAGCAACATGGAAAATGAATAATGTGAGTGGGAGGATGAAATCTCCAATCTCACATATACTACTCATTATCATGGTGAATGAAAATAATTAAATGACAAATGTTTATATCATCACCATAATCCACTTGGTCTATGATAAGAATGATAAAATAATAGAACATAAGAAAATAGATCATGAACCCCACATTCAAAATAATACTCCTTGGATTAGGAAAACAATGTTAATAATTATTAATGGGAGAGAATACAAAAGAGAATAAAAGAAATAAAATCTTCATCATTGGTGTCTCTCTTCCTTTCAAACCTCTCATTTTCTTCTGAAAATGGTTAAATCCTTCAATGGAAGTGGGGATGAATTTTTATAAGCAAGAGGGGTGGCTGATTATCCCTCCAGTTCTATCCTTAGAATGTTCACACTTTTTACCCATTATAAGGATGAATATAGAAACATGATCAACTAGGAAGTTGTCTTACATATTAAATTTTCTCCCATAAAATTTCAAGTTCATTAGATACATATAAAAAAATTATGACCAAATTAATAAAGTCAATTTTTTAGCTTTGTAAACTCTTCACATTCCCATGCTCTAATTCCCCATATATTAAAGTCTTTTAAAATGGATTAATATCAAGAATTCACTATTGAATAAAATGTTCCCTATCCAATAATCTATATCCAAAAAACATTTCAACTAACATTGTCAATAATTTATGTGATATGGTCCCAACATTGAAAGTAATCCCAACTGTTGGCATATTCCTTGGTCTTACTTGTATGCTTCATTTGGGACTCATATGGTTAGATTTAGAAATGTGTCCAATTTGTTGAAATGAATCTCAAAAACAAATTAATATTAAAAATACAAAGTTTTATTTTTTTATTAGTGTAGTGAATGTAATGATAATAATATTAAACTGATATTTTTCTATGGAAATATAAAAAATAGTGAATTTACCCTTTTTAATGTATTTTAAATGACAAATGAAAAGTGTGAATTTAAAAAATGATTAAATTATGGTACACTTTAACCCATTATAAATGTAAAACACATGTGTAAGAATGAAAATATTTGATAATTTTATGTGCAATCACTCTCTAATGAAAATTTTCCCCAAATATGTTAGAAATGAGAAAACATTATTACCCAATCTATGATCACCCATATATAATTAAATACCTTTATATAATGTGGAGTCTTAGTCATGAAATATATCAATATGTCATCTCACTCACAATGTGGGTTTTTTGGAAGATCATTTTGATAGGTTCTGGAGGGAACTACACTTGTTTAAATATAGAGAAAATAATCAACTAAAACTAAATTTTCCTATGATCCATCAATTCATTTAAACTGAATAAAAATAAATGATGAATACATACATTTTATCTGCTAATCATCTCTATATAATTTCTTCCAAAAAATCCTAATAAATATCATTGGGAATTATCTAAAAGAATAATTCTTCCTTTAGTATCCATAGGCTGTGTGATTCTCCCAATGATTTAAAAGGATAATCTTTTATCGATGGTTTTCTAGAATATTTTTATTAAATGATAATGAAAAATGAGAGCTCAAGATGGATTCTTCCTTAGTGTTTTTGGGATAAGAATCACATACCATTAATCTCCTAGTCATAGACTCTTTATATAAGATTTATGGATGTTCATCAAAGACTGAAAGTTTCATAAACATTAATTATTTAAATATTACAACCATTTCATAAATTTTTGAACCATGTAACATTCATCTATAAATAATAAAACATATAAATCCTTAATATTTAAAATTATATCATAGAAAACTACTCTTAATTATCATCACATAATAATAAATCAATATATGATATCTTGGGAGAAATAATTCAGTAAAGATGAGCATTATCTCATAAACTCATGAATTTTAATGCACTGAACCATGATGTTTCTACATTCACCATGATGTAGTTTACATTATAATAAACTAAGACATGGTTTGGATCACCACACCATGGGTATTTCTTTGGTGAATATTTATAAAAATCTCACGCATAAAATAAAGCCTAGTAGACTTGGGACACTTTCATCTTATGTCACATCATATATAACAACTTTTGAAGCTATATCCAAAACTTATTTTGATTATCTTATGATAATCCTTTCAAAAATTTATTATTAATTTTTCAGAACATGTTACATCATATTTAATTTTTTTTAAAAACCATCCAAAAATTCATTTCGATAATCCCTTAAATACTTTTGGGTAATATCTCAAAATTTTGTACAAACACTTTATAACAAAACATAATCCTCATTCACATAACAAAAAATTATAACCCCATAAGCCTTTGTTGTATTGAAAAAATAATGAATTACCTAATCTATAGATGTAAGAAAAGAGTATACTCTAAAAATAATTAACATTAATCATTCTATAATGGAAACTATCATGATCTTTGTTAAACACATGTATATCCATTCCAGTGTCCACCGACTATATCACATAAATTTTTTCATAAACATAAAATCTGTTTTTTCTTAACATAAAGTGGAAAAGATACATAGGGTATGTCAATATCTTATAGCCAACTCATATGTTCTCTATTTTTTTTATTATAAATTGACTAGATATATGATTAAATCACATGTCAATCACTAGACATATGAGCATATCACATACCGCACACTGAAATAGATAAAAAAATAACATGTACCATATATAGGTATGGTCATACGCTTCCTTAATTCATCTCAATCAATAGAACATATGTCATTCTCACAATATGAGAGAAAAAGTCCCATCTTTGTTAAACCTCAATTGAAGAGAAGGTAAAAAACATACCCAACCACCACTTAATTTGTAAAACCCCATGTCCGTATGGGTGTACGTGCAAGTTTAAATTCTCAGAAGAAGTTCAAATTCTTGAACTAGTGGATGGTCTATTTTAAGAACTGGGGTTTGTTTGTGAGTAATAAAGGTTTTTACCCATAAAAGGTATTTTTTGGATGTGGTTTTAGGATTATATGGTATCTACAGGCAATGTGAATGTTCAAAGGATAGGCCAGATGGTTGGGGTTGTAGTCTACAACTACTAGCCAGCCAGTGGCTTGGCTGAAAGGCTTGCTGGCTTACAGGTGTCCACCGACTAGCTGAGGGGACTGGTAGTGGCTAGAGACACTACCTGAAGCACCTAGACAATTAGTGTCATCCACCAACTATAAAGTCGTGGTTTTATGGGTCAAAATTAAAATTCTACCCCCTATGATTTTAGAGGGGAAACCCCTCTTTTCCTTATATTCTTAGCTCACATATACCAGGGAGCTACCCTCACCCCTTCCCCTTGGTTCCCCTTCACATTTGGGTGTTTTTGGATTTAATTATTGGTGTTCCAAGGTATGTTTCTTCATATGGTGATCCCCTTAACCCTTGTCCATTTCTTTCTAATCTTTGGTTGTCTCGATTGGGTGTTTGAGAGAAAATTCCACCATAGGATAGTGGAATCATCCCAATATGAAGGGAATTCCATGTAACTTAGATTAAGGACGTCCTGTGAAAAAATATTCATACTTTTGGTCATCATTTAATTTAAGGTATGTGGTCAGGTGATATTGGTTTTGTACTAAATTAATTACCTTGGCTTATGGTTATGGTTTCATTTGTTAATTATTTTTCTAAGGGTAGTTTCTAAGGAAAGAAAAGATACTTTAGTGTATCATTAGTTTTTTTGTGTGGGGTGGGAGTATCTACTTAGTGGTTTGTTATTTATTATTAATTTTTTCAAGTTGGTAAATTATTTGTAAGTTGTTATTAATTAATTATAACTTGATTATAATTAATCAGTTTGTTTCTTTTGAGCATGAATTAGGATCATTGGTGGATTGAGTGTTGGTTTTTGGTCTTTGATGATCTTGGGAAGTGGGTTTTCAAGCTAAGGGATATTGTAAATCGTTATGATTAAGGTATGTGGTCCCTTTAAAATTAACCCACACTTTGGACTTATTATTCCCGCAGTGCATTATGCAGTTGAGCCGACATGGTTATTCCTTGACCTAATTTAAATTAAATTTTCTTATAATGGATTCACCTTATTTTACATACCCCTTTGATATAACCTTATCCCAAATGAAGGTGGCCTCAAGTGAAGTGACTTGGTAATGAATAAAACTTATGTTTTGAAATGGGAATTGTGAAATGATACTTGTGTTGGTATTTTCGTAAAATAAAATGATTTGGTATTTTGAAAAATGGTATTTTGAAAACCATAATTGGAAGTGGTAAATTTAATTGTTTTTTGAAATGGAATTGTATAATGGGTTACTGACATGGATTTAGTGTTTTGGAAAATTATTTTTAAAATAGTAAATTGAAAAGGTTTTTTAAGGACATGGATGTGTCTGTAAATGTTTTGTTTTATGCGAAATAGAAAATTCCCATTGGGGTAGTTTTATTTTAAAGGAAAAAAATGGATTTTATTTATAATGGAAATATTAAATGAGCCTTTATATATATTGATCTTTTTTATGGATTTGGTTTGTTTGTTATTATGCTTAAACCCATGGTGAACGTGGTCCCCATGTGGATGCTAGAAATTTATGGTTAACATAGGGTGAACATACCCCCCAGGGGATGAAATGATTTATGGTTAACTTGGGGGTGAACACACCTCCCAGGGAGATATTGTGATATTATGTTTAACCTAAGGTTAACATGGACCCTATGAGATATAGTGAATTATGGTTAACCCAGAGTGAACACAGCATCCATGGGACACAGGGCTTTGGGGATTGGTATATTTTTCATGGATAACCATTTGGACTAGGTAAGGGTATATTTCCCTTAGTTGGGAGTGAGATAGTTGGTGCGGTAATTGTGATGTTCTCAGAGACACCTCAATATTGACTGAAGTAGGTTTGTACCATTCCTAGGTTAAACTTGTCCCCTAGGTTTGGTGTGTGTTTTTGTTTTAGTTTTAAAATGTTTAAAATGATGGTAGTTGTATTTGTTTATCTAGAGAACATCAGTATGCACTATTATGGACTGGTTATTTTTAGGAAACTATTAGTGGGGGCCTATTGTGTCATAATCACACCCTACTAAAGCCTATAAGGCACTTGGGTATCTGAGAAAATGCTACTAGTTTCAAGTACAAGTTTGGTGCAGGAGCTCGATGTTTGGTATTTATTGGGATGCTAGGATGGAGCATGGGATGTTGGAATCGGGCTAGTACTTGAGACTAGTTAAGAGTTTCTCCCAGTTTGTTTTAGTATTTTGGGTTATTTTATATGTATTTTTTTGTATGATTGTCTAACTGTAGTGGATAGTTTCATTTGTTACAAAATGTTTTATTTGGATTATTGAAGACACTTGACTATATGTCATTCTGTTTCTTCTTTATCTAGATATTATAATCTATTTGGAATATTTTTTTGTTTTACTCTGATAAGTAGGTATAGTTTCCCCACTATATCACCATAGACCCACACTGCTAATCGATATCCTCTAGCATATGGGGAGGAATATATGAGATATTTTAGTGTTACACCAGTTCTGGAACTATTATATGATCTTGGGGTAGAGGGATGTTAAAAATCGGTAAAAAAAATTCTTTGTTTTACTATTTTTTTGGTATAAACAATACTACAAATGTTTCAGGAAATGGTATGGAACTTATGCATGAAAATGGCCACACCACGTGTGTTGAAATTTTATGTTTCCATGGGTGGGACTATTTTTTGTTTTGTTCATTTTTAAGGTTGATTTTATTTCACCTCGAGTGATGAATTTTATTTTTTTGGTAATTGATTTATGGGATTTTGTCTATTTTTCTAGTATAGAAGTAGAGGAGTTGTGTTCATCCATCATATCGGGAGTGTAGGGTTTATGTGTTTGGTTGCCTATGATTATTTATCTGGACCATGACTTGGTTAGATTACTTGAAGTTATTGAAACCATTTAAAAGGTGTTACATATAAGTATATGGTGGAAACGTACTTAAATGACCCCCTAAAGGGATAAAATACATGCTGTGTGTTTATTTTGGTTTGATTATTTTGAGTCCATAGCTAATTAAAAATATAATTACAGCTTAAATAATGTTTCCCTATATAACTTTTAATTTAAATTTTATTTGACATAGCCTCATCTATAGAAATTTTTGGTTAAATAAATAGTTAAAATAAATAATTTTATAATACAACTTGTTTTGGGTTTATGTGGTATAGACTAAATGAAAATCCAAGTACAACTTATAAAGAAGTTTCCTCTATAACTTGTACTTGAAATTTAATTTAATTGAGATTTTTTTTGAAAAGAAATATGGTAAAAGTAAAATTTAAAAGTAAAATATGAGAATATTATATATCAAACAATGGTGGACCTAGTTAGTATATCGTATTGACCCTATGTATGGGTAGTTGGGGCTGTGAAAGTGCCAAAGTTATGTGTTGTTCCCTATGACCTTGATACCAATGATGTTTTTGGGGTTGTTAGGGGACTTGTGGGTTATTCCTAACCCGATAATGGGTTGTAAAGGGGGTTAAGACCAATGTGAGGACCCTATAGTGGGTGTTTGGAACATTAGAGGCTTTGTGACCTTGGGATGGTGTGAGTGTTTTTTCTAGGTGTTGTGACATGTGTGAAACTTATCTTGATGTGTGGGCTAGGTTGAAGATCCCATTGAATTTATTTGGTGTGAATCCATATTTGAGATCCAATGCCTTGTGACCTTTAGGGGTGACTCATGAAAGGTTTGTTCAAGGATATGAGTATCTATGGGTATGTGAGGAGAGGGTGGATTTTTTGGCTTGTGGCCTTCTTGTATGAAGGGTACCACCAGGTGTGTGGTTTAAGTGCATTATATTCCTTATGATTTTTGTGAAGAATCACTTATAGGTTAATTATTTTGTCTGTAGGATAGTTTCAGAAAAGTAATTCTCATTCAAATTTCTAGCTCTATTAACTCCCTAGTGTGGTTTCTGATGGGTTTACTGATGAGAGTCATGGTTGGAAGATCTAGAACTAGTGTAGTGCGACTAAACACTCTATTAGAAACCAATGCATAGGATGTGCTTGGGGATGTGTGGTTTTAGGCTCATGAGTAGATTTTGAAATTTCTACATAGGTGAGTTAGAACTGGTGATTATGAGGTGGTTTGAGTATGAGGTTCCTATGGATAAAGAAATTATTAAAAGGGGTTTGGTGTGGGGAATGTGGTAATGCTTGGTCCTATTGAAAAGTGAGGCAACATGATAATTGTTTCTTTGATAACCTATATGGTTTGTGAGGGTGGTATTGGTTGGGTGACTGGGCCTATCAACTCCTGATACACCTTTAATAATGTAGAGAGAGCATGGGTTATGTTTTTGGTTTAAAAATGATGTTGGTGGGTGGGTAATCATGTGATAACTCCTCATGCAAGTGAAATTTCATTTTAATGAGAACCAATGGATCTCTAAATTTGGTGATACTAGAATTTAAAAGGGATATGATTAGCGGCTTTAAAGTGGACAACAAGTTGGGTAAGATGTGAATCACCCAAGATGATTAAGGTCTATGTAGAAAAGATACATTGGATCATGAAAACATTGACCATCGATGGAATATGATAGGAAATCATACATTGTAGATTCACTATTCTATTTAGTTTATATTTGGGTGGTATAGGATCATACACCATAATGATTGAGTGGAAAGAATATGTGTGTGTAGGCTAGGAATTGATGTGGTTTTGATGAGGGACTTGCACATATGGTGGACTAAGTATTCTAGGCAAAATTTGATACATTCTTGTGGGTGAAAGAAAATGTGGAAAGATCGAGTATCATGATATGGTCGTTCTAAAATTATAACCTCAATGGAATTACTGGAGGTTTAATTGACCAATATGGAAGTATGGAACGAGGGGGGGGGGGTGATGTGAAGGTGGTTCTATTGGGGCATGTTAGTTTTGGAACTCTAAGAGTGGTAAGGGATGAGCCAAATGGTGTGGAAACCACTGTTGATCATTTAAAAAAGCATCCCTCATTATCGGTGAGTTGTTCAGTGAAGGCCATAGGTAAATTTATCATGATTCATAAGAGATAGTTGGATCCCCATTCATAATAGTTCTCAAAGGTGAGAATTCTTGGTCCCATCTAGCCAACATGTTTGGTGATGGACAAATCACTGGCTATGTATTTTAAGAAATGGCTCTAGGATGCAACAACATGGATTCCCCTATAGTGGGGAGTTGGATGTTGGCCTTGTTGGTGATGTAACCCCCATGTGAGGGAGGTTTAGTGTGCGTGAGATCAATCATTGGATGACCATTATGGTGTTTTGGAACCAATGGAAAAATGAGGTTAAATTTAATGGATTCCATGGGGGAATTCTGGGAGTAGACTTGAATATGGAATCGGGTGGGGTCCAATTGTGGCCTTAGGCTTAGCATGGTTGAGGTGATCCAAGTGGGAATCAGGTTGGTGGTGAAGTAATTCTCATGGTTTGGTGATGGAGAGATGGAATATCATTCCTTATACCTTATTATAACACCAAAATTTAGGTATGGAATTTATTGGGAATGTTTGGTTGATCACATGATACCCTTGGGGTTTGAGGCATTAGGATTTGGTGGGTTAATGTCACGGTGGAGTCATATTTTGATCAATTTTGTGAAAATTCAGCAAGGGTAAGGTTTGAATTACATTATTTATTATATATGTAAACAATGGGTAAACAAATAGTTGGGGTATTATTTTGGGATATGAAGGGTAAGTTTCAAAGGTGTTTTAGGGATTTTTGAGAAAAGGCCGACTTGCTGGAGTGATTCTTAGATGATAGAGGCTCATCTAGTTGTCTTGAAAATGTTATAATGATGATCAATATCGATATTGGACCAATGTCTTTGTGGATGTTGGGTGTGGTTGTTTGGGAACCATATCAAGGGACATCGTAAAAACCCTAGGATTGTGTTTTGATGGTAGGAGTCGTGGCTTGGAATTAGTCACTTTTAGCTCAGTATTATAGTGGGTAGCACAATGAGATCAGGTAATTTCCATTGTTGGATAATGATACCTAGGGTTTCTCAAGGTAGATATGCATGGGTGGGATCTATCTCATTTTTCAGTGATGGATTGAAGTGTTTTTCAATGTTATGTGGTTGAAGGAATGAAATTAAATTTACACTTCATAGACATGTTGAGCATTCAAAACATGGTCATCAAGTGGTAATTTATGACTAAAATGGGCCAAATAATCTTTTTAAATGACCACCAGAATAGCTTAGGGGACCTACAACAGCCAGTCGAGGAGGATTGGCATTGGCTGGAGCAACATCCTCAATAAACTAGCAAAATAGTGTCCTTCATTAACTCATCAGAGGTGGTTTTAAGGGGAATAATTACAATTCAACCCATTAGGTGTTTAGAGTGGAAACCACTTTTCCTCATGTTCTTAGCTTGTGTAGACCGGGAGCTCCTCTCCTCCCTTCATCTTTGTTCCCCTTTACTTTGGGGTGTTTTTGGCTTTGATTTATGGCATTTCTAGGTATTTTTCTTCATCTGGTTCTCCCCTTCCTCCTCCCCCTATTTTATTTCTAATTTTTAGTTGTCTCAGTTAGGGATTTGAGAGAGGATCCCACCATAGGATAGTGTAATCATCCTAAGATGATGGGGATTCCATATGGATTTTCCTAAGGACATACCAAGAAAATGTATATACATTTTCAACCGTCATTTCATTGAAGATATGTGGTTGGGTGAGTGTTTAATGGGTTATAAGATAAATTAATTACCTTGTATTATAGAGTCAATTCTATTTGTTTTGTATTTTTCTAGGGGGAATTCTAAGGGCATGGTATGGGCCTTTGTAGGATCATTGGTTTCAGTTTGGGTGAAACGGGAGACTCTAGTGAGTTGTTTTTCATTTATGCTAATGTTTTTCAAGTTATTTAATTCGTTTTAAGTTTTAAATTAATTATAACTTGATTATAATTAATTATGTTGGGTTTTTTGGGCATGAGTTAGTATCATGGGTGGTTTTAGTGTTGCACTTCAGTCTTAGATGAGCTTGGGAAGCGAGTTAATGGGGTAAGGTCCAATAGAAAGATTCATAATTAAGTTTGGTGGTCCCTTTAAAATTAACCCACTGCCTCACCTTATTGTTATATTTGAACATTATGTGGTTGGGATGTCAGGGTCACACCTCAAATTATTTTAAATTAAATTTTTTAATAATGTATTCACCATAGTTTTCATGCCCCTTTGATATACCCTTATCTGAAATGAAGGTGAACCCAAGTGGGGTTCCTCGATATTGAATAAAACTCTTTTTTTGAAATGTGAATTGTGAAATGATACTTTTATTGGTATTTTCAAAAAAGAAAATGGTATGGTATTGAAGAAAATGGTATTTTCGAAATTGGAATTGGAAGTGGTCAATTGATTTGGTTTTTTAAATGAAATTTTACAATGATTAATGACATGCTTATGGTGTTTTGGTAATTTGTTTTCAAAATAGTAAATTAAAAAGGGTTTTATGGATATGGTTGTGTTCTCAAATGGTTTTTATGTAAATTAGAAAATTTCCATTGGGTTGGTTTAGTTTTAAAGTAAATAAAATGTATTCACTTTATATTGGAAGTATTAAAAGAGACTTTATATGTATTGCTATTTTATATTATGGATTTGGATTGTTTGTGCTTATAGTTAAACCTGGGGTGATCATGGTCCCCAGGTGGGAATTGGAAATTTATGGTTAACCTAGGGTGAAAAAGGACCCAGGAGGGCATAGTGATCTATGGTTAACTTGAGGGTGAACACGACCCCTCGGGGGACGCAGTGATATTACGGTTAACCCGGAGTGAACTCAGCCCCCAGAGGGTGCATTAAATTATTGTTAACACAGGGTGAAAATTTTCCCTAAGGGAAGAAGGGCTCCATGGATGGGTATATTTCCCCTAGATACCGGTTTGGACCAAGGATAGTGCATTACCCTTGGTTAGGGGTGAGATGGTTGACATGGTCATTGTGAAATCCTCAGAGACACCCCTACACTAGATGAAATAGGTTTGTATAATTATCAAGGTGAACCTATCATCCATATTATATATGTGTTCATGTTTTAGTTTTAAAATGTTTTAAATGAGGTTAATTGTAATTATTTATCAGGATCACATCTTCATGAACTATTATGGATTGGTTATTTTAGGTACACCATTGGTGGTGGATGACTGAGTTGTACTCACAACCTGCTCAGGACACCATGGAAATTGGTTACCCAAGAAGATGCTGTTAGTTTTAGGTATTGGTTTGAATTAGGAGTTCGATGCTTAGTATTTCTTGGGATACTGGGATAGAGCATGGGATACTGGAACTAGTATAGGACTCAGGACGAGTTCAGAGTTTCTACCAGTTTGTTTTAATCTTTTGGGAATTTGTATATGTCTATTGTTGTATGAATTTATATAATGTAATGGAATGTATCATTTTTTATAACATGTTTTATTTGTATTATTGAAGAAAATTTCTTTTATGTCATTATGTTACTACTTTATCTGTATTTTCTATTCTTTTTCATAGCATTTGAACAATTTTTTACTCTAATATGTGGGTATAGTCTCCCCACTATACCACCATAGACCTATGCTACTAGATGGTATCTTTTATAATAGGTGAGGTATGTCTGAGGTACTATAGTGTTCCCCCAGTTCGAGCACCATTCAGTGGTCCAGGGAAGTGGTATGTTACATGATTATCTCAGAATTAAGGCTAGTATAAGAAAGGTATTAAATATTGAAGGTTATCATGATAGGTATCTTTAAAACCCTAGGTATAGGGATTCAATATGAAACATTCACCCCTGGTGTACCAAAGACATAGCATATAAGGTTTTGTATCTCTATATAAATCCCAACCCACACTAATCTTAATATCTCATCACAAACTATAATACTACATGATAACCATCAATTTGAGATAACTCAAATCCATACATTGAGTGGTCAATTATCATTTCAATTTATGAATATATTAATCCAACATGAAAGAATAATGAAGTTTATATTACATTTTTTATAACATGATACATTTTTTATTCTTAAACCCCTTTAAGAATACTAACCAAACCATATATATAAACCCATATAATTATATCACATATGATATATTACTGTAGAGGCCTTATATTTGAGACACTTTTAGGATTTTGTTAAACTTATTTCATCTATTTGTAATTCCCACCATATATCTATATGCCTATCTAAAAAATAACCCCACCAAAACATTTAATAGGTAACATCTTTTAAGAAATAAAATTTGAATAATGGTTAAATTTGAATTCATAAAATTCATGTTAAACACTTTAAACATATTATTCAAACTTTCTTACTTCACAACATATGATGTTTCAATATTTATATCTTTCTTTGTGCATACAAAACTTTTTCTATGTTTATCATAATCATATTTGGAATTTTCTATTCATAGTTTTATTTGAGATAATGTTGTAACAGATTAAAATTTAACCCTTTATATTAAGATCATCCTTCTCCAACATACCCTAAACTCTTTTAGGGTTTGAAGTGACTTTCACTTTAAATTAGGTTAATATAAATTTTTTGATAATTTTTGAACTCATATAATTCTAAATACTCCCATTATATTCTTAGAAAATATATTTTCTCCAAAATAGTTATTTTGATAATTTAACAAATAAAATATTAACACTCATATCTTATATGATATTCGATGTTTATAGAGAAATAATATTAAAATAATATTTAATTCATAAAAATATGCCACTAGTGGGTAATATTAACCTTTTTTACTTATATTTTAACAAATATATACTATAAAATATTTTATCCTAGATATTTTTTTTATATTTATCTTATTTTCAATCATGTTATAGAGTTTATTAAATCATAAACCATTTGTATCAAGAACCATTATCTCATTTATTTGTAACTACCATTGTTTATGATAGCTTATCATATCAAATAAGAGAAAAAATATGAATATTACACATTTTCATGATTTCTAAATCCACTCAATCTAGAAGTAGTTCAATACACATCCTAGATGTAACAACCCTTTTCATCATCATATGAATACATACATCAATCTCTATCCATCAACTCTCCATCAATCTTTAACTCTTATTCGTATCTAAAACAATTGTTTAATGTATAGTTGGTATCATATACCTATAAAAATAGAAGAATTAAATTATAAATTCTTGAAATATAATCTCTATAGTTTTTAAACCCCTTACTATATTCTAGAAAATCACTTTCTAATGATCAGATTTCCCACAGTAAAAATATATCCATTCTTTATAAGTTTCTTTCTTCGGTTTAGAAGTTGATGTGGACTTTCTATGACCACTCTTCCTATCCTTATAGCCAAATATTTTTGACCTTAATCTTCTATACCTTCATCATGGTACATGATCATGGACCTCACATGTCTTAATTATAAATCCTCAACATATTTATAAGATCAAGAAAAGTTATATTGAATTTATTCATGTTATAATTCCCAATAAATTAACAGAACCTTTCAAAAATGATTACATAATGAAGTTTATGTCAAGATCAATCTTGAACTATGAACCTAGTCGCTCTAAGTCATTTACATGACCAATCATATTAATTATATGAGTTGAAACAAAAGTAACTTTAACAATATTACCCTAAAATATTGTTTTTGAAACCCACTACTATATATTAGGTTTATAGATATAGTTGAAAATCATAGTTATAGGGGTCAAAATTGTCACTATATTATATAGTAGTGATTTTATAGTTCATACATTTTTTATAGTAGTTTATGTTATGATAGGAATATAGTTATATTTTAGAAAAAACTATTAATATTTCCATGATATATTAATAGTTTAAGGTAACTATGACTATGTGTAGGTAGGCATTAACTATAGTCATGGTTAAAAAAACTACAAATATATATGGAATACAAATAAAATTTATTATAAATCCTAACTATATAGAACCTATAACCACTATTATTTGAACCATGACTATAGGTATGAGATTTTGAAAAAAAAAATTCCAAACACGAACCATTCTTTTAAAATACCTCCTCAAATAGAAAAAAAAACTATTATCAACAAAACTAATATGCATTTAATACATCAATGGATAAAAAATAAAAAATAAATTTATATTTCAATAATAATGAGAATAATACATCACTAAATTTCAATCACATTATTATTCAATATATACACATATAATATCATTTCATAAAAAACATGTAAACTAAAATAAATAAGAATGATTGAATTCTTAATCTAAATATTATATGAATAGTTCTTTTAGAAACAATCTCCTCCTATTTAATTATTTCAGTTATAATTAAGAATTTAATATTCATGTAATAATATATTCAATGTACCAGAGGTAAAAATAAACACATATTATTCTAATTTCACAAAATATAACATTACATCGGTATATGTGTTGTTAATAATTTTATTGTGCTAACACCGCCATTAGAAAACAAAATTTCTTGGGAAGGTAACTAATTTATTGGTATTCTACCTTTTAATAAGAGTATATTATTTTTCCCTTACTTAAATATCTAACATATTATTTACAATCAACCAATAAAAAAATCAATGATAAATATTATAGTATACAAAGAATCCTCACAAATTTTATAAAAAATGAGAATATATGGAGAAAAACCAAAAAAAAATCATTAAATATTCTAAATAAAATAGAGCATGTAAATTTAATTGAACAAGATTTTAAATAAAATTTTTAGTCTAATATAAACATTTTAAAATTATCCATATATACATCATGTTCATAGATCATATTCACATAAATGCATGCTTCAAATTTAATTCTAGTCTAAAACCGTTCTACTATAAAATAATTTTAATTCTAGTATATAACCATAGATGATCTTACTTAATTGATATATTCATCCATGAAATTATAATTGAATAACACAATATGATGTTCCATCTACCTCACCTCAAGGCTCAAGTAAGATATTTTACATGAACCTATAACTCCCCCTGGTTGTGGAAGTGATGGAAATGTTGTCTCAATTGGATATTATTTATTATATTAATTTCTCATTGGTTAATTGTACCTTATATTAGCATTAGTAAAATAAATAGAATATAAATCCATGCACTCCTTGAAAAATATAACCTTTGATAATGGATCAATCATGATAGTCTTTATTTATTACATAAAACATCATGTTATATAACATTTTTTCAATGAAATACATCAAAAAATAATAAATGGGACCCCAAGAAGAATTCTTGTTGAAAGGTGTATAATAATATGCATCACACATGTTATGATATAAGGATTAAATAATTTTTATAATTCAAAAATAATTATTTTTTCATCTTTTTTCATTTTCTTCACATCATTTCTAATCAAATTTTTAGAACAGATATATTTTATATTAGTTACATGAATGAATAATCATCTTCCTTACATGGTCCATAAGTATATTCCATATTATTATGAGAAGTAACTCATGTAATATTATGTCATAACTATGTGATTTTAATTATTTTAAATTCAATTATATTATATTTAAACATTTTGATATGTTAATTATCGTTGATCCCAAGTCCTATGAAATCACTAAGAGAGGGAGATGTTGAATTAGTGATCCCTTTTATTTTTATGAATACACCTTATTAATTTAAACTATGTATATAATTAAATAATCAATACAATCTTCTTATTATCTATCAACCTTAATTAAGTATTCATAATGTAAAAGGTAAAATACATAAGGATTTAAAAGGTTAAACCTTGAAAACCTACTCCTTAATAGGTTTAGGTTTGTTTTAAGACCTAGTTTCTCCTATATGAATCACTTTAATGGAATGTATAAGATATCTCCCAAAACAATTAATGAGAAATATCTCAAAATACCTAGTAGATAATCTCATAAAATATCAGTTCTCCAAGTGTTTAGATCACTCTCCTCCCAATGGGTTCTTTATATGGGCATCCCACCAGATGAATCCATCACCCCAAAAGATTCTTTTCACCTATTAGTGGATCTGTATACTACCTCCCAATAGTTCTTAAAGGGTCCTCCTAAACTCTCTCTTGAAAAAATCTTCAACTTATTGAATGGTAGACAACTAGTCCTATTCCCCTAAAAGTCTGTATTCCCTCTCTATATGATGATCACTTTTCCTCGATCACTAGATATCTTGATAACATAATATCACAGGTAATGTGAAAGGGTTCATGCTTCTCACTTCTTTATAATATTTAACATAGTTTTATTTTTTTACTTCTTCTCCTTTATCTTCAATTCAAAAGATATCCTAAATGCTATTAGGTTATTCTCCTTTGATACACAAAACATATTCTCTAGGGTTTCATCTATATTGAGTTCTATCACTCTTATTTATTATAGAGACCCAAAGCTTTATGTACATGGACATTACATTACTTTTGCGGAATACTTAGTACATAGCAAAAACAGACACACAAGGACCGTAATAGTTTAGTGTCTTTGGAAACTTGGAACGTAATCTTCTAATCGTGGTGAAAGATCTTCAACATCTCCCATAAAGATATCCCTTTTTTTTCTTACCTAAAACCTTTATTTATATCCTGGGGAAAAGAAAACATAAAAAGGGTGAGAGAAAATGCTCAGTAAGGTCAAACATAGTGAACATAAAACAATCCATAAACATTTGAAAGCAAAAACTTGAACATGAAATTTAAACATCAAAATCTTTAGAAAAGACATAAATAGTGGAAGTACGTAAGGAATATATCATAATGGAACATCAATCATGATAAAATATAATGGTAATAAAACATGTAATTGTGGAAACCATTTAATAGATGTTATGATTTCCATAGTAGCCAATGCATTTCTGCCAAGACCATCTTAGTGGACAAAGTCCCATTCTGAATCGAGTTCACTCCTCGTTTCAGTCCTGTAACACCGAACCAGATTAACTTACCATTCCAACCATGTCTATCTCATGAGATATAAATCTTTACCCAATGCATTAGAGTGAGATATAGCTCCCACCAATCTCATAATGAAATCATTCTTACTTGTGCCACAAAATAAACTTAAAACATTCATCATAACCCAAAGAATAAAATGGGTTTCATAAACATCATCCCATCATCACATAATCCATATAAAAGAAATGAATATCATTTCATAATAAGAAAAGTGAAACCATGTAAATCATAGGGACATTATACTTGAAACATACACATATGAAATAATGTCATCTTAGATGAAAAAATGGTTTTGATAAAACACTTGAAATGAATTCTTGAGGAAAATATCCTTTCTTCTTTAAAATCATTTTATTTTCACAAAATGTCATGAAATTTTAAAAGAAAAGGATTTTGTTGAAAATAGTCATGAAATATTTTGGAGGAAGATTCATGAAAATAAGGCTTTATAAAACTTTAAAAATCCGTTCGTGCCGTATAAGTTAAAAAAACATTCTTCTCGAACTTTTTCCGGAAGAGTCAAAAAGTACCTCATAAAAGAGAGATTCCATACATACCATGTAGTAAAAGTAAAAAATGGTTAAAAAGGAAATTAAACATACATGAAAAAATTTCCAGAAAACATGGACATGGATGATAACAATAATCCCAGTAAATACTTATGAATAAACAATCTTGGATAAGAACGAGATTGGAAAGATTATCCCTTACCTTAGGTCCGATATGCTTTGTACGTATCCGAACCACCTGTATAATGATTTAAATAATGTCATAGACTTATTAAAGAATCATATTAATTGTTATTATATCATATATGGTTCCCTTATGACTTTATATTACCCGTTATTTTTTAAGTTCCATGTTAAAGTAGCATTTTGGGTAAAATCGTTTTATTTATCATACATGTTTGGACTTGTTGTTCTTGATATTATTACTTATAACTTGATTTACTTAATTCCAAAATGTAAAACATGATTTATATGTAATATAAATTCAGCATATACATATATATATATATATATATATGATAGATTGATAAATGGAATGAAATACACCGTTCATGGAGAGGGTAGGCCGTACGTACGCATGAACGCTGTTTTCATTTCCTTATTAAATTGAATGGAATTAATTTGATGACATACATATATATATACATAAATCCAGTATCATTATTATGTCATATATTTTATTATTACTTATTATATATAATTTATAATCATTAATGAATGGTTAACATGGATAATGAATCTCATCACGTCGTGGAGACGGTAGTTCATACGTACGCACGAGCGATGATATCATTCCCATGATCGTAGAATTGTATTGAAGTGTATGTATAATATTTCAGAATCAATATCACTTTACAATAATCATATATTGTTATCTATTTACACCATTATACCCATCCAAGTAAGGTGGTGGTCGAAAACAGATTACACCACGGCGTGGAGACGATATTCCGTACGTACGCACGTGCGGTGATTTCATTTTTCGTAGGATGGATAGATGGTGAAATAGGGTTGTTTCATATTTATAATAACATATCAGTATATTATTGATACTTATGTTATTAAAATATAATGAAACAACTAAATAATAATAAGTTGAAGAAGAAAGAAAATTGAAAGAATCGGTAACATATATTACCTCTTCTTTGACACGCCTCTTTGAAACCTCAACTTAGGGTACTAAAATTGGTCTTTGAAGAAAACCAGGACCTCTAGTATGTTTCTAGGGAATTTGAGAAGGGAAATGGGGAGGGTTTGGCCAAGCTTAAAGGCTCCAAATTGTGTGACGAGAAGAGGGAGGATATTCCCTTTTATAAGGGAGGAGAGGGGCACCTTTGGAAAAATAAAAAAATATTAATTTATATTAAATCCCAACCCCACTTAAAAACTTCCAAAATGACTCAAATCCAAATATTAGATCAGATAGGGTTGAAATATAATCAAAAAATAAAATGTAGACATTTTATGAATTTATGTTAAACATTATCAACTTGATTTATCCTTATTTAATCAATTCAATTTTATTTGTGGTAATAAAATTCTAAATTTAAAATTATTACAAATAATTAATTATTTGTGGTGAATTGTCCATAATTTGACACTTTATGACATTTTAGACAATATAAATTTAAATTTATAATTTTTTAAATATTTTTGTGATTTTTAAACAATTTTATAATATGTTATTTTTATAAAATAACAATAGTGTCAATTTTGACACTATTCATTTATTTGAATTTAAATAAACAATATACAGAAGATATGTTAGAAATAAAAGATTTAATAGATTTATAACGTGTCATATTTATCTAGAAAATTAGTGTAGAACATTAAATAGTTCATATAATATTTATTTTAATATTTTTAAAACCATTTATTTGATATTTCTCTTAATAAAATAATTTCAACATCACTATTATGTAACCTTTAATGATAATTATTTAATCCATAAAAATTATAAATAAATTAATATGATGTAGATAATTATATTAGATTTTTGGATACTAATTATATCCTAAGTTTCATGAAGTTTATCACTAAACTAAAATTATTATACTTATAAGATTTAAGAAAGTTACATGTTGTCACTTTCTTTGGTTTTAATGATAATTAAATTATTTTCATAGAACAAAGTCCATTAAATGAATCTAATCCAACCCTTAGGTGATATGGGTCGACTTTTAGCCATCAAATAGGATTTTGGCAGGTGTTATGATAATTTTATAATCTTATATTTACCCTTAATTACCCTATTTACCTTTAACTATGGTAAATAAAATTTACCGTAGTTACTATTCATAATGCCCAAAAATAAAGAGTAGCCTATTAACATAATTTGGACCCACTGATTCCAAATATGGAATCCATTTTTCAAAATTCAAAACACATAAGTTTCAGTAATTAATTTAAAATTAATCCCGTTGTCGAAATAAAATGGGGTTTTGTTTAAAACATTGCAAAAGATTGAATTGATTTAACCTACGAATTCAAGGTAAAATCAATGCTAATGACATTATATTAAATGGTAAAAATATTTTATATTTATAATTTAAAACCATTCAATATTATAATTTAACCATATAAATTATTACGATGAAAAAAGTTGTTTTTAATTAAAATAAAGTGTGTTTTTACTATTCATTAAAATATGAAAGTTATCAGAAAAATATCAAAACTTTATCCAATGTAAATTTTTATATCCTGATTCAAAATAAGAAGTTTATTTTGTAAAATTGAACTTATAAACATGTTAAAAACTAGATTTAATGTGGGTGCGCCCTCAAAAGGTGGCAAAACTGCATTTTAAAAAAAATACTTATTTTACCCGAAAAATTTATTTTGTTCACATAAAATGTTTTAGAAAATTTATAAGATGAATAATAATGTTATAAAATTCAAAATTTAGTTAATAATATTCATAATGGCTATTCCATAATAATAATATAATAATATATCGTCGTTTAGTGAAACCTGGTATTGCGTACAACACACGCTATCGAGGAAGGTCGCGATTGTGTGTAATGCATGCCAAGTCAGGGTTGCGTGTTGTGCAAGACTCCTTTGTTATTTAGTTATAAAAGAATCCAACCATTTTTCATTTATACATTGAATATATATATATACATACAATCAATGTTTCGTAGAATAACTACTATCAAAATTGTGTGTAACATGATCCAAGAATAGTGTTGTGTATACTGCAAGCTCATACGGTGTTACGTATAGCACAAGGTAATCTTGTTGTAGCTTACAACACAAGACATAAATGAAATTAAAAGAATATTTTTTCATAAAATCTTGGGGTGTTACATTCTACCCCCCTTAAAATGAATTTTTCCCTCAAAATTCATCGGGGTTATAAATCGTTTACTATTTATAGAAACCCACATAGTAAAAAGGAGTACTAAATCTTAATTTTAAAAACTAAAGTATGAAATGTAACGATTACCCAAAGTAACTCATCACTGGATTTCAATATAGGAGAACATAGGTGAAAATATGGATATGGAAGAAAAATCTAACCATCAAATTCTGATGGAGAGTGGTAGAGAACATGGCTATGAAAAATCCATCAATCACAAAGCCATAGATTTGTGATGATCTAAGGTACCATCTGATTCATTGGATATAAGGGTACTAGGACAACATTTTTGGTTTCCAATATCATTTCTCTGAAGTTGATGAATTAAAATAAATACTTACATGATTTTGGTACAATCTCACTTTTGTTCGTGAATTGAACAATTTCCACTTAATCTTTTAAAGAAATGAAGTTGAATTTGTTATTCGTGTAGCGTTAGCAGATCATGTGATAGAATGATGGGTCATTTCATCTGTTTCAAAAAAAAGGTTAGAAAAATTTATAAGTCCATCTTATGGTGATATTAATCGTATATGGTTCCAAAAATGGACTTATACTTTATTTATCATACCGCTTAATAAAATAAAACTACTTTCCACTAACTAGGGACTTCTTATAGGCCAGTGGTAGGCGATAAAGGCCTGTCGCACTTCAGTTGTGGGTTCGATTTCCACAACCTTGTCCGACGTGAAGGGTTTTCGCCCATCCTGCAGGTTGTCCTTTTTCTAATACTACATTATAAATAATATCTAAAATAAAATTCTTTACTAACTTATGTCCAACATAATTCATTTCAATCTTTAGGCTTATCCAAAATACATGTGTCCAATCTCATAGTATAAAGAAAATGATTACTTGAAATTTCATCAACCAAGCATGTGAATACCATCATTTATCTCCCATATATCTTGCTGGTTAAATTCCAATCATGTGAATACCTTAATAATGTATTCTCTTGAAAAATTAATACCCATTAAACCTTAGTGAAAACACGAATGCTGTCAAAAGTTAACTCTTTCCACATACCAAAATCCAAAAATTCTATATACTCAAACCATGATATAACCTTCTTCTTATATCAGTCATGAGCTCATGAATACTATCAAACATTTAATTTTCTCCTTATCCCTTCATTATGCGCATATCATCTACTTTCCAAAAATATATGAATAACATTTCATGGTTACTAGTACCATTCATCATACACTTTCAAAACATAAGGAAAGACAACAGTGTAACAATCCTTAGATGTCTATTTATTTCATAGTACCATGAGATTACTTATACAACATTACACTTGATAAACATGAAATCATTCCACTACCTTCTTAAACCATTGACCGAGCTTCAAAAATTATTTCATCTCACATATCATTTGTAGTATCTTTATTATCATCAACATAAATACTACCCATACGACCATACTAATTCTCTTCATGAGACTTTCCCTTAGGGAATTGGTTTGAATAATGCCTGTACATTCCACATTTAAAACATTTAACCATTGTTTATGTCATAGAAATACCATTATCCTCATCCATGGTGTTAACTGAACCTTTTCCTTTTCACTTACTGGCTTTGTGTCCTTCTTTTCCACACCCAAAGCATCTTTCAGTTCCTTTGAAACATTCTCCTTGATGCCTCTTCCCACATGATTTACATAGGGGAAATTGAACTTTCTTTCCTCTATGATCATCATGAAACTCCATCTTTCTCTTATTAGCCGAGTCAGGAAACTTACCAAATTTGAGTTTATTGATCATATTATGAGATTTCTGATTCATCATAATGATTTTTGGACTTCCAAATCCCATTTCATTTGGTTGATCATGAAGAATATCATTCCATTGTCCATAATATCCTCCATTATCGTGAATCATCTTGTTTCCAGCCATTTTCTAAAACCCAAAAAGAATAGTGTGAGATACAAAAATCATAATCAAGGGGGAGTAACTTCAATATCTAACATCTTAGGTTTAATCTAATATCGTTACCATAATTCTAGGACTATAACCTATACTTATACTTAACCTTAGGGACATCCCTAGACATACCTTAGAAATATCTCTAGGGATCTCACTAAAGTTTTCGCATCCTAGTTTCCAAAGGTTGACTAAACCTTTCCTCTGATACCAACTATAGAGACCCAAATCTTGACGTACATGGACATTACATTACTTTTGCGGAATACTTAGTACATAAAAAAAATAGACACACAAGGACCATAATAGTTTTGTGTCTTTGGAAACTTGGAACGTAATCTTCTAATCATGGTGAAAGATCTTCAACATCTCCCATAAAGATCTTCCCTTTTTTTCTTACCTAAAACCTTTCCTTATATCTTGGGGAAAAGAAAACATAAAAAGGGTGAGCTCAAATTCTCGGTAAGGGCAAACATAGTGAACATAAAACAATCCATAAACATTTGAAAGAAAAAACTTGAACATGAAATTTAAACATCAAAATCTTGAGAAAAGACATAAATCATGGAAGTACGTAAGGTATATATCATAATGGAACATAAATCATGATAAAATATAATGGGAATAAAACATGTAATTCTGGAAACCATTCAGCACATGTTATGATTTCCATAGTAGCCAAGGCATTGCTGCCAAGACCATCTTAGTGGACAATGTCCCTTTATGAATCGAGTTCACTCCTCGTTTCAGTCCTGTAACACTGAACCAGATTAACTTACCATTCCAGCCATATATATCTCATGAGATATAAATCTTTACCCAATTAATTGGAGGGAGATATAGGTCCCACCCATCTCATAATTAAATCATTCTTACTTGTGCCACAAAATAAACTTAAAACATTTATCATAACCCAAAGAATAAAATGGGTTTCATAAACATCATCCCATCATCACATAATCAATATAAAAGAAATGGAAATCATTTCATAATAAGAAAAGTGAAACCATTTAAATCATAGGGACATTATACTTGAAACATACACATATGAAATAATGTCATCTTAGATGAAAAAATGGTTTTGATAAAACACTTGAAATGAATTCTTGAGGAAAATATCCTTTCTTCTTCAAAATCATTTTCTTTTCACAAAATTTCATGAAATTATAAAATAAAAGGATTTTGTTGAAAATAGTCATGAAATATTTTCGAGGAAGCTTCATGAAAATAAGGGTTTATAAAACCGTAAAAATCCGTTTGTGCCATATAAGTTAAAAAAACATTATTCTCGTACTTTTTCCAGAAAAGTCAAAAAGTACCTCGTAAAAGAAAGATTCCATACATGCCATGTAGTAAAAGTAAAAAATGGATAAAAAGGACATTAAAAATACATGAAGACATTTCTATAAAACATGGACATGTATTATAAAAATAACCCTAGTAAATACTTATGAATACACAATCTCGGATAAGAACGAGATTGGAAAGATTATCCCTTACCTTAGGTCCGATATGCTTCGTACATATCCGAACCTCCTGTATAATGATTTAAATAATGTCATTGAATTATTAAAAAATCATATTCATTATTATGATATCATATATTGTTCACTTATGACTTTATATTACCCATTCTTTTGTAAGTTCCATGTTAAAGTAGCGTTTTGGGTAAAATCATTTTATTTATCGTACATGTTTGGACTTGTTGTTCTTGATATTATTAATTATAACCTGATTTACTTAATTCAAGATTGTAAAACATGATATATATATGTAATATATATTCAGCATATACATATATATATATATGATAGATCGATAAATGGAATGAAATACACCATTCATGGAGACGGTAGGCCGTACGTACGCATGAACGCTGTTTTCGTTTCCTTATTGAATTGAATAGAATTAAGTTGATGACATACATATATATATACATAAATCCAGTATCATTATTGTGTAATATATTTCATGATTACTTATTATATATACTTTATAATCATTAATGAATGGTTAACATGGAGAATGAATCTCATCGAGTCGTGGAGACGATAGTCAGTACGTACGCACGAGCGATGATATCATTCCCACGATCATGGAATTGTATTGAAGTGTATGTATAATATTTCAGAATCAATATCAATTTACAATAATTATATATATTTATCTATTTACACCATTATACCCATCCAAGTAAGGTGGTGGTCGAAAGCAGAGTACACCACGGCGTGGAGACGGTATTCCGTATGTACGCACGCGCGGTGATTTCGTTTTCCTTAGGATGGATAGATGGTGAAATAGGTTTGTATCATATTTATAATAACATATCAGTATATTATTGATAATGATGTTATTACAATATAATTAAACAACTAAAGAAGAAGAAGTTGAAGAAGAAAGAAAATTGAAAGAATCGATAACAGATATTACCTCTTCTTTGACATGCCTCTTTGAAACCTCCACTTAGTGTACTAAAATTGGTCTTTGAAGAAAACCAGGACCTCTAGTATGTTTCTAGGGAAGTTGAGAAGGGAAATGGGTAGAGTTTGGAAGAGTTTAAAGGCTCCAAATTGTGTGAGGAGAAGATGGAGGAGATTCCCTTTTATAAGGGAGGAGAGGGAACCTTTGGAAATATAAGAAAATATTAATTTATATTAAATCCCAAACCCACATAAAAACTTCCAAAATGACTCAAATCTGAAGATTAGACGAGATAGGGTTGTAATATAATCAACCAATAAAATTTAGACAAGTTAGGAATTTATTTTAAACATTGTCAACTTGATTTGTCCTTATTTAATCAATTTAGTTTTATTTGTGGTAATAAAATTCTAAATTTTAAATTATTACAAATAATTACTTATTTGTTGTGAATTGCCCATAATTTGACACTTTATGAAATTTTCGACCATATTAATTTAAATTTTAAATTTTTAAATATTTTTGTGATTTTTAAACAATTTTATAATATGTTATTTTTATAAAATAACAATAGTGTAAATTTTGACAATATTCATTTATTTGAATTTAAATAAACAATATACAGAAGATATGTTCAAAATAAAAGATTTAATAGATTCATAACATGTCATATTTTTCTAGAAAATTAGTGGAGCACATTAAATAGTTCATATAATATTTATTTTAATATTTTTAAAACCATTTATTTGATATTTCTCTTAATAAAATAATATCAACATCACTATTATGTCACCTTTAATGACAATTATTTAAATCCCTAAAAATTCTAAATAAATTCATATGATGTATATAATTTTATTATATTTCTTGAGACTACTTATATCCGAAGTTTCATGAAGTTTATCACTAAACTAAAATTATTATACTTATAAGATTTAAGAAAGTGACATGTTGTCACTTTCTTTGGTTTTAATAATAACTAAATTATTTTCATGGAATAAAGTCCATTAAATGAATCTAATCAGACCCTTAGGTTATATGGGTCGACTTTTAGTCATCCAATAGGATTTTTTCAGGTGTTAGTGTAATTTTTTAATCTTATATTTACCCTTAATTGCCCGATTTACCTTTAACTGTGGTAAATAAAATTTACCGTAGTTACTATTCATAATGCCCAAAAATAAGAAGTAGACTATTAACATAATTTAGACCCACTGATTCCAAATATGGAATCAATTTTTCAAAATTCAAAACACATAAGTTTCAGTAATTAATTTAAAATTAATCCTGTTGTCGAAAGAAAACGAGTTTTTGTTTAAAACATTGCAAAAGATTGAATTGATTTAACCTACGAATTCAAGGTAAAATCAATGCTAATGATATTATATTAAATGGTAAAAATATATTATATTCATACTTTAAAAACATTCAATATTATAATTTAACCATATAAATTATTACGATGAAAAAGTTGTTTTTAATTAAAATTTAGCGTGTTTTTACTATTCATTAAAATATGAATGTTATTAGAAAAATATCAAAACTTTATCCAATGTAAATTTTTATATCCTGATTCAAAATAAGAAGTTTATTTTGTAAAATTGAACTTATAAACATGTCAAAAACTAGATTTAATGTGGGTGCGCCATCAAAAGGTGGCAAAACTGCATTTTTTGAAAAATACTTATTTTACCCGAAAAATTTATTTTGTTCACATAAAATGTTTTATAAAATTTATAAGATGAATAATAATGTTATAAAATTCAAAATTTAGTTAATACTATTCATAACGGCTAGTCCATAATAATAATATAACAATATATCATCGTTTAGTGAAACCTGGTATTGCGTACAACACACGCTATCGAGGAAGGTCGTGATTGTGTGTAATGCAAGCCAAGTCAGGGTTGCCTATTGTGCAAGACTCTTTTGTTATTTCATTATAACAGAATCCAACCATTTTTCATTTATACATTGAATATATATATATATATATACTCAATGTTTTGTAGAATAACTACTATCAAAATTGTGTGTAACATGATCCAAGAATAGTGTTGTGTATACTGCAAGCTCATACGGTGTTGCGTATAGCGCAAGGTAATCTTGTTGTAGCTTACAACACAAGACATCAATGAAATTAAAAGAATATTTTTCATAAAATCTCAGGGTGTTACATTAATTCTCCTATAAATATATATATTCATAGAGTAATACCACGAAAATTAGTTCTCAAATCCATATGGTAACTCTATTATTGTAGGTAGTGATATATTATCCTCTTTGAAATCATTCAATATTCTTCAAATCGAGTTAAGGACTCCAATAATATATATTTAATACTTAGTATTTAACTCCATGAAATATTTTAATAATCATAGACTCGTATCCTCTATAAGTCACACAAATTACACATCTATATAAATTCTTGTAACACCATGGATTAGACTACAGTGTGTACTTATTTTTATCACTATTTATCTCTTATGAAATAACTTTATTTCTTCTTATTCACAACTCTTACACTATAAACATAACACCGAATGAAATTTCAAAATTGTATGTTAGTTTCCTAATAATTACATATCATAATTCCTACACATATAATGGTTATGTAGCACTCAGTTCATTCTTACACAGAGCATGGTTTTTACATTATGGCAGAATCATGTTTACATAAAAGTGCATGATTCTTATATGATTCATGTATGATGCTTACAAATCATCTGTATGGTGTTTATGCAATAATAATTCATATTTATTAAACACACGTATAATGTTTATGAAACATCTGTATGGTGTTTATACAACCACTCGTATTCTTAAATGAATTCCAGGACATCTCAAATATCTTAAAAACCTTTTAAAATTATTTCTAGGATTTCTCAACCAACTAAAACACACTTCTAAAATATAGTATACAATATTTCTTCATCCACCAGTAATTTCCTTTTTTTCTTGAATATATGAGTAATAATCATCACATTTAGGGATTCTCCATAAACTAATTCATCCAGTTGAATAAATTACCATCCTGTACATATTTCCTTACCATTTATGGTGGCAGTACCTCAACATATCAAGAAAATTTCCATACACATATTGAAAACTTCTTATATATTTTTTATTGATAACAAATAAAATAATACATGAGAATAAAAATACCCCCTTATTGACAATAAAATTAAAATTCATGTAGGGGTTGTATTACACTTATTTTTATCCTTATTATCCCTAATAAAAGAGACATTCCTAAAAAAATTATCCTTATTTAAATACGAAATACAACCTGATTCTATTATGATATAAGGGTAGAACCACACATAAAAATTATCCAAGAGCCTTTATTTAATCAAATTTAAGTATACTTGGGGAAAATAAATATTGAAAATAATAGAGACATAACCAAGAAAAAAACTATATATTCAAATTCAATCATGTGATAGCAATACCAAAAATTTAAATAGGGTCACTTAAATAGATTAACAATGAAATACATACCCTATACTCAACTCAACAAATGTATCTAATTTTTTTTAAAGTGAATGACAATTTACTCCCCCTTTCTCTTACTAAACTCATCAATCAACACCCCCCTTTGGTAAACATATTTTTCATAATAAAAATAAGGATGTAAATTGTGATCAGAATACCTAAACCATCAATTTTTACTAGGTTGTCAAAAATTATAGATTCCATGTAGTTTGGAAATTTTGATAGATCTATTCATGTTTTCTCCCCCTTGAGGGATGAACTCACATTCTTCATCTTGAATGATTCTTATTCAATAGTACTTCATGAAGGACACTTCATTCCTATTATACCCAAAAATTATGTAACTCATCCAGCTCCCCTTATTTGGTTCCTTCAATTCTTGACATGTTAGTACACATAAAATGAAAATGAATAAGGAGGGGATACCTTTATCTTTAATGATATAAATATGGTTGAGAGATTTCACTCAACTAAGATCTTTTATTATTCCTGTACTCATAATTATAAATATTATTCAAGATACTTTTCCTAATTTGATAATCAATTATCTTTATAGATATCTTAGTGGTCTCATTATTCTCAACAAACTTATTATGTGGGACCTATTTTATTACCTTGGAAATAAAGTCACATTCATCCTCAGAATCTATAATCTTTTCATTCATATTTTTTTTCCAAGGATAAATTTAAAACAGTCCTTGACAACATGGATAGTATTCTAGAATCTTTAACATATATTCTCTTAAACATTAGTATTTCCTTCCTCATAAGCATAATTTTTGGTTTCCACCAACTCTCCACTTTCTATGGTAATATTTTGACTATATTTTATACTTATTCTTTACTTATTATAAACTTTATCACTATATGATATCCAACCAATATTTTTGCAGCCTTAAAATTTTTTCTTCCAAGATTTTTTCTTCTTATTTTAATATAACCACTTATTTTTTTATTAGGTATTATTCCCCCTGATTCATGCCATCTTCTTATAAATGACATGTTGTACCATTAATAAAAGGATTTATGATTAAAAAATCCATATAACTAGCAGTATAACTTTGATTTTTCACTTTCAATACACTGATGAGTATGTTGTTCTTATTGTCCAAGAGTCTCCAGTCCATTATTAAGCCTCTTTATTAAGGGTTTTTCCCTTATCATATTATCTTAACTTCTCATTAATATATGATAAAATATTTTAAAAATTTATTCAAACTGAACATCTCTATATTTCATTTTAAAATATTTATAATTGAAATAAATAGATTCAGTATCACTTGATCATTTAGAAAATGTTTATACCTTTTTATTGAGGATGTATTTCACATTAATCATTGATTATTCTACCTAAATATCCATTGATCTCTTATAATATTCTCATGATATTTAAAGTGTTTTTAGATTTAAGGTATCAATATTGATCATCATTCAATTATTTATTCTTTATATCCATATTATCATTAAAATAATCCAGCATCATGTCTTGTTTTTCAATATTCACCTTTAAAACTTTAATTTATTTGATGAGATCACTTTTCACATCTTCAATTTTTTTCTCCGTCCCAAAAAACTTTATATTCTTCTTGAGATAGGTATTTTACTCATGGAATTCCTCTAGTTCTAACCTTTTCATATACTTATTATATTCTTATTATTACCATTTTCACTATTAGATGTAACTTTATGATTTTTAAACTTGGAAATGAGGTTTGTGTGATTTGGGAGGGATCAAAATCTAACTCACTTGAGGATGATGAGTCTTTACTATATTATTTCCTCATTAAATTTCTTATGAATTTTTTAGATGGATTTTTATTTATATATTCATGTTTTTATAATTTTCTAGACATCTATATAGAATAGTATTTGTCTTCCATATCATTCTCAGTTTCATTATATTCATTCTTTGGGAAATTAATTGCATAGTGTCTGATACCACCATAATTGAAGCACTTAAGAGGTAGATTAACTTTATACTTTCCTCTTACTTTTCTCATGCTTTTCAAAATGAGATACATTATTCTATTGTATTCTCCATCACCTTCATCTTCTGATTGTGAGAGTGGTTCATCTTTTATCTTGAGACCTTTCATTTCTTTAAATTCCATTTCTTATTTCATTTTTTTTGAACACCATGTCTTTTCTCATCTCAAAATTGAGAATAGCGTTGTGAAAATCACCAAGAGATATATTTAAAATATATTCTAGAGAATATATCATTAGATCAATTATATTAGAAAAATTATCATTAGTTTTTTCATAATAGTTGAATTTTTAAATTATCATCAAATCCTATAATGTTACTCACTATCTTATTGACCAAGATTAAGTAATCATCAATATCCTCATCATCTATTATCTGAATATCTTCAAAATTTGACCTATAAATCTAAATTTTATCTTCCTTGATCTTCACATTACCTTCATACATATTTTAAAGTTTTTTTCCATACCTCATTGGCAGTTTGAAGTCTCATCACCTTGGTGTATACATTTTTATATTGGGATGAAATAATGGAATTTGTAACTTACCAAAACTCTATAAAACTAGATCTAATAGTTATATTACATTATTGGTACAAAATAAAATAGTTTTTATAGGATCTAATTTCATAGTAGTCTTATAAGACTATATAAATACACACATAACATTTGAAAACATGAGATATAGTGTGAACACATTATGAGAACATGATCATCCCTACCATTATATCCTTGAAAATTAAACATAGTTATCTTCTAGGTTTCATGGGGAAATGGAAAAAAATAATGGTGAGATTAGATTCTTGTTAAGGAGAAACATATAGTGGAAGATTTCATAACATAAACATAAAATAATTGATATGGAATGAAAAAATAAACAACAAGAATCCATGATAAACTAAAACCAATGAAATACAATATCCATGACAATAAATAAAAATATGTATAATAATAATAATCATTGATATCATACTGATGGAATATATAATGTTGGAAATCATTTTTTTATCAAAACCTTATGCAATGACACTTTCCTATCATGGTAAGGGTCATACACCAAATACAAACCTATTTTGTCTCATGAGACATGTCAATTCATCAAGGGGATATATAATTCTTGGCCCCACCTTACACCATATTAAGTCCAATGCATTCCCCATAAGATTAATAAAGACCATTCATACCATTTACTAAGGAACATCTTACTAAATAAAACATGTCTATTAGTAAAAAGAGAAATATGAAAATCAAATACTTCCCCATTCATTATAATGATGTGGATTTTTAAGAGAACATATCTTAATCAACTTAGAGGATTTAGGGCCACATCAAAGTAACATGAATTACCCTCATCAAAGAAATATAAATTCAATAGAACTTTTAATGTTATGAGTCATACATAGAAGATAGTATTTGGGTTTAATGGTTTTCATTGGTAGGAGACCAAATCAATGGTAGGAAAATACCTTTATCATGGTTCTTTAAGAGCATGTGAATATTCCAAAGCATATCCCTTGGGGGTGTATCACTAGATGTACAATCTTAGTCCCACTCATCATGCACCAGGTTTACGATTTATTAAATGATCAACCAACCCATTTCAGGGTGATTTCACCTAGTAGTATCTATACTGCAACTATAACAACTTTCTAGTATCTATACAGGGTTGTATTTGTTTGGGAATTACATACACATTTACTTCACCAAAACTTAGAATGATTTTTTACCATTGAAAAGGAAACTATTGAATAAAAATAATATGAGATAGGATTAATAATATGGACTTGTAAATCACTTAAATTTCATGAGTAATATGGAAAAAATTCCTCCAAGTAAATATATACCCATACAAAATAAAATAGGTGGTGAATGTTGCATGAGTCCTAAAGAATTAAAATTGAGATGAAAAACCCCACTTATGGATTGGGTAGAAATTCAATCATAACATATTGAAATATAGGGATTAAAATTTATCTTAAAATACCATTAATAAAGTAATGTTTATGATATAACATCTCATATATTCATTACATACACCAAAAAAGGAAATTAGGTGCATAATACAAAACATGTCTCACAGAGAAGAATTTTAGATGGAAAACTATCACCTCTTATCTTGACATCCACGAATGTACTTAAAAATACTTTATCAAAAAAATATTTCTTAATTAATTAATTTAAAACCTTAATCATATCCATTTAATCTATACTATTTATAAATATTCATTATCTACATGAATTATTTTGATTTTCCACATCGGTATTTATAGTTTTGATTGTTTGTACAAGTTTTATAATAGCGGTGTTTGTATTCATTATTATTACAAAATTAATTATTATGAAGTCATTAAATTTGTTATTAAGGATTATTTACAATAAATTATTGTGTTTCAAATTCATTTCATGAGTGTTTTAGTCTTTATACTTGAATATGAAGTCGATAATAAGCATGTTTTGGTGTTTTTTGACGAATGAAGGGTGTTTCCTTAATTGATGAAATATATATTGATATGAAATATAAATAACCCAAAACAAATCATTATTTTTACATTTATATAATATTATACTTTTAAATAAGTTTTCATAGTCATCCATGATATAAATGTACATTATTGTTCAAGTTGGTTGTTAAACCGACCAAAACATGAACATACCATGATTTAATAAATGACTATGAGGTGGTTTTGTTGTAATGTCATTATAAAAAAATAATGATCTTATTTAGTGTTTATTATTTTGATATTTTATAATTGAGAGGAATTGGAAGAATAACTAATGGGTATTAAAACATTACTCAATTTGAATGAAGGATTATCCTCTTAGTATGTTGATTTTAAACGATTAAATTAATAATGATTGTTTGTTGTTCATATCATTAACAGGTTATCAAATTTTTCATACCAAAAAATTAATGATATCATAAAAATAATATTTATCTTTTAATTTCATCATTATATCCAGTATTTTGAGGTAGTGATGGAAAAATAAACACGTTTCATTGTCGAGGTGGTAGTCCACACAATGCACATGCAACCGTTTTGTTTTTATTGAAGGATGGGGTATATGAATAAAAAATTATAATACTATTAATAAAGTAAAATTATAGTATATAAATGGTAATAATATCATTATATTAGTGTGGGTAGAATAAATTTTAAATAATATAATTAAGAAGAAAAACCAAGTAATTGAAAATACTCACATCGGGGGCATGAATTTTCCTTGGAAGTATCCTTGGAAATGAAGGAATAATTTTATCTAATGGTGACCAAAATATTTTTAAATTTGGATATGGTTATATGAGGAAAATAATTCATAGTTTTAAGATAAAATTCAAAGGATATGTGAGTCTTGAAGTGGTGAAGATGTTACCCTTTTATAAGTGAAGGGAAGGGTAGTTTTGGGAGTAACCCTTTCATTTTCAATAATGTAAGGATACTATTTAAGTGTTAAAGGGAAAAAATGGACTAAAGAGGCGTGTATAATTATTTGGGATTGAAACTCACCTCAACCAATCATTTTTTAAATTTCTTTTAGTGTTTTAACTTTTTATATTTTACCCTAATTTACTTTTACCTTGGTAATTAATTTATAACCTTTGTAACTAATTTTAATGAAAAAGATTAAGATTGAAAATTTTACATAATTTTATAAATCAAATTTTAAATTTGGAAATAATTTAGAAACTAAAAAATCCAATGGTGTGAAAATTTAATTTTATAATAAATACACTTAATCACGTAAAAATAATTTTTAGAGAAATAACATTTTTTGGATTTAAATTTATATTTATGACAAAGTTTCCATGGATACTAATTTTAATGACATAAACTGATTTATTATAAAAATAAATTTTATGAGGCTTTCAAGGAAATCCAAAACCTGATCTCCCTTGAAAATATGTGCCTTAAATAAAATTATGAAAGTAGTTTTTTTATTAATGTAATGTTTTAGTTAGTTCTAAAAATGTTGAACATAAGATATATAAGTTCAAATAATACTTTAAAATGGATATTATTAATAATTAAATTTATATTTAATTATGTAAAGTTATTTGAAAATTATATATCATCATTATATAATGATAATTTCATACAAATTACAAGTTTTATGAAAACTATATTTTTCAACTAAAAATAAACCTTTAAAAAAAGCTCAAAAATTCATATTAAACTAATTTTTATAAGATTATTTAACAAATGTATTTAGTTTGGTCAATTTAAAATTATAAACTATAAATTTTAAATAAAGTATTTAATAATGTATCTTTACTATTTGATAGTCAAGAATATCTTATTTACCCACTATAGTAGGGTCTCAGGTATTACATTATCCTCCACTAAATAATTTTTTCATCAAAATTTGGTCATATATTATATATTAAAAAATGTGAATACTCATTATATATTGATACTTAAGGATCCTAGGTTTCCTCTTATAATTTTGGATTTCTCTAAAGAAATTTCAACAATTAGGTTGTCTAATTCCACAACACTTTCTCTCTGGTGTCAAAAATCTGGACAGGTTATTTATTAAAAGACAATTTAGACTCAAAATATATTCCCTCAAATATGAGCACATGCATTGAATCATGAATTTATTTCCACAATAATGAAACATAGAAGATGTTGTGTAATTTATAAAGTTTGTGTTGCATATCCAAATGATAATCTATAACTGGAATTCATTTCTGTATTTCAAAAGGTTAAATATATCTAGGGATTTAATTCCAATTTTTACCAAATTGTACAAATCCCTTAAATGGTAAAACCTTCATGAATACATGATACCCAAATTGAAATTCCGAGTCTTTCCTTTTTTTATCAATACAAATCTATTTTCTGCTTTATACTACTTTAATGTGATCATAAGTAATCCACACTTTAATAGTTATCTCCTCTATAAGTTCTATAATAAATAAATTTATTTCTCAAACTTATTACCAATAGGTTGAAGTATGGATCCTCTTACCATACAATGCTTCAAATGTTTTCATTTGGATGATTAAATTGAAGATATTGTTTTATAAAAATTACACTAAATGTAGATATTGATCTTGCATACCATAGAAGTCATGATAATGTTTTTTTAACTTGTATTCCAAAGTCTAGAAAGTTCATTATGATTCTACCACAGTCTAGAGATGATAGGAGGTTTCTAAATGTATCTTAGTGTTGAGATCCATTTAAAGAATCTCCTAGATTTTTCTTGAATTGAGTGTCATAATCAAATACAATCAATAAAGGTTCCCCATGAATCCTTATGAATTTATTTTTTGAGTCGGGGAAGGCACTCAAGGGGAATAACTTCTCTTATTTCTATGAAATGAGAAAAACTAGTAAGATGATTAATTTTGACTCTAATACCCCCTCCTCCTCATTTTCTTGAGGAGTGAAGGGGGAGATACTAGGCCTTAGGTGACATACCCAAGACACCAAAGGCTGGAAATAAATTCCAAGGGCCTGATGAACATTTGGGGGATGATTTTCCCTTTGAAAGATAAAACATCCAAACCAAAAAAATACCAAAAAACCTATGTATGATGTAGGAGTACAAAATAAAAATCAACACATATCCAAACCAACAGACCATATCATAGTACAAGAGGAAACCAAATACATACTCAAGAGGACCTAAAGTCCACAAAACTCAGACTCTAAATTGGAAATAACCAGAAACTCCCCACCCGCTTCAAAATCCAACTCCACATGCCAAGACACAATATAAAAAAGTATTACTAAAGAATTGAGTTAACTTATCTTTATTTATGTCTAGATATATGATATATAAAAACGAACAATAGTTCCCAAGAAAGGGGTGAGTCTAAACTCAGTAAGATTTACCCAATAACTTCTCAACTCATGCAACTAATATAAAACTTGTTAGAAAATTTATTAGAATAGTTTAAATGTAGTTTACACAATTTATATCAAAACTATAAATGATTTTTTCCAAGTAAAGGATCAAAAAATCCTTTAAACCATTCCTCATTTTATTTGGAATATTCTTTTCCATTTTCTACACATAGACACACACACTCAGGTTTGGATTTACCATTGAAGATGGAACTTCACATCCATACTCCATCCCCTTTGATGGTGGTACTTTCTGACCATTATCTATCCCATTAAACTCACTCCCAACCAGTTATTCCAAAATAACGTAAATTAATTTCAATAAAAAAATTTATTTCTTTAAATAATTTAAAGAGATACTTTACATGCATCCAAACAAACATAATTTTGAAATAAAAAATTTAAAATTATAAAAAATGGGGTTTTCAAAACCAATAAACTTTCCATAATTCCCAAGACAATACCAAAACAATATTTCCATCAAGATTCACAATAATATTTCAAAATTATTTCAAAAAAAAACACTTAATTTAAACTAAGACTTCAAGTCTTAATCAAATGGAGTTGAGAGAGAATGTAACTACCTCTCAAATGTTAGTGGAAACAAAGAATGGAACAAAAAACTTCAAGATCTAATCACAAATCATGTTAACTTCACTATATCCAATAAGATATCACCATAAAAACATTCAAAACACATAGATATATCAATAAAATACTAGATCTATTGTTTTGAGAGAGATAAAAACCTTGTATCTATGAATAATGAAGAAGAACAAGCACTTACTAATGAATTCAGGCCTCCAACGCACTTTGATTCACATACGGATTACTCTTGGATCGAAGGGGATCATATCTCACACCCTCAGAGAAAAATGAATTCTATTTATCGAAGGATTAAGTGAAAAATGATGGTTAAATAGATAAATTAAGTTTATACCCACTTTTAAGGAGGGCCAACTGTACGCTACATGATTAGGCCACATAGTGTGGAAAAACATGCTCTAATAATGTAGTGATAATGTCTTAAGGGCATAACTCGCATATTGGATCGTACAGTTAGAAAAACTATGTGACAACCATGAATTTCCATCTATTTCAAAATGCATGTTTTCTCTTAAAAATTCATATGGTTTTTCCAAACCATGTGCCAACCATGTGCCTGCCTAGTGACCACTGTCTTCCCTTTTACGATTTTTTAAAGATTTTTCATGGTTTCTACTAACTATGGACAAACCATTCACCATTATAAAACCATATAAAATGTGAAAAACCCCCTTATAACCTCCTGAAACATAAAACTAATGTTATATAGACTCAAAATACATGTATAAAGAGAGATTTAACTGAAACTAGGGGTAATACATTCTCCCCACCATTGAAATTTTCATCCTTAGAACATAGAAAATCCTTTCTTTCCCAAAAGAGTTGGGTCCATTGCTTCATAATTTCATTCCCATGCTCCCAAATTTCTTCCTAAATCCAAGAATGTTTCCATAAATCCCACACTAGACTGATGCTTTTAGCACACAATATTTTCTCTTTCCTATCCAAAATCTATACTGGCACATGAATCAATGTAGAATTCAGTTATAGGTTAATGTGATACCATCGAATCACATGGTGAGGACCGGGTTGATACTTCCTTAACTAATACACATGAAACACATTACGCACTAAACTGAACCTTGGTAGAAAAGACAACCGATTTTCTACCTCACTAACTCAATAAAGTATCTCAAAAGGGAATATATATCAAGGAAATAACATGCCCCGATTACCAAAAAGATGATGCGCAATACTTGGAGAGATTCTCAAGAACACATGATTACCCCCTTAAATTAAAACAATTGTCGATGATGATTTTCATACAAAATCTAGCGACTCTGATCCATATCCATTCTCTTTCTGATCAAATGAATATTCTCTATTGTATCTTGGACAAGGATGGGTTCAATTAGTGAATTATCATCTATTTTCACCTAAAAAAGTAGATAATGAACAGGTCACCTATAAAATTATTCAAAAGGATCCATATGAATAAAGTCTTGGTAACTATTATTACAAGATAACTCCACTAAAGGTTAATGCTCATCCCATGATACACCAAAATCTATTACACAAGGCCTAATAATTTCTTCCAACATTTTGATTGTCCGTTCAAACTTTCCATCTAGTTGAGAATGATAATACATACTCATAGTCAACTATGCTCAAGAGCTTGCTATAAGGATTTCAAAAAATGAGATGTAAAGTTGGGGTCTCTATATGATACAATCAATAATGGAACACTATTGATCTTTAAAATTTCTCAAATATATATTCTTGACAAGTCTTTCATCGAATTCGTTTGATGAATATGGATGAAATAAGACGAATTCATGATCTGATCCACTATCACCTATATGAAATTGTGTTTTCTAACCATCCTTGATAAAAATATTAAAAAATCCATGGCTATCTGCTCCCATTTAATCATGGGAATTAGTAAATTCTATAACTTACACACTAGTCATTAATATTCTTCCTTGACCTAATAACAGGTGAGGAATCTTGAGATATACCATACCACAAATCATTTCATTACGACCCACCAAAATGGATATTTTATTGCATTATACATTTTTTGAATATTAGTGTGAATATCCCATCTTGAATGATTATAGGAACTAGGAATTTGTTTCTAATAAGATAAAGGTATGACCATATGATATTTAAATCAAAACAATGAACTTCTATCCAGCTTCCATCCCCCAATAGTCAACCCACCAATGAGTTTTTACCTCATACCAAAACATTATAAATTGGATGTTTAAGACTTTCTAAATTTCTCAACTAAATTAGGAATTATAGTGATTGGAAGGAAAAAAACCACAACACAATTTTTTTGAGAAATCAATATGCATATCCTCTGTGACTGAAATTAGTTTCCATTGGTCTGATGCCTCCTTTGGAAACTCAAAATTTTTATTCTTGATTAATTCATATTCTATAGAGTTCCCTTTACCCGATGTATACATTAAGTTAAAGTCAAAAATTTTCAAACACTCTATCCATATACGCTATTTTAAATTCAAATATATTTGTGAGAAAATGTGTTTAAAACTTGTATAATCCATAAGAACTGTGAATTTCTCACCAAAGAGGTAATTATGAAAAGTATTTAAATGATGGGACACACTACATAATTCCAATTCATGTGTTTGATACCTCTTATCATGATACTGTAACTTTCGCGAGCCATAAGAAAAAACAAGATCTCTCTGCATGAGAACACATCCCAACCTAGATCATACTGAATCTCAATAGACTAGGTAGACCTATTAAAACTCTAGAAAAGTGATAATAGGATCTCATGTAATTATAACCTTAAGTCATTGAAAGGATTTATAACATTTATCATTCCATTGGAAATTAATTCCTTTCCTTTTTAAAGATGTCATTGGTTATTCCAAACATGAAAAAACAAATACAAAACATCTGTAGCATTCCAATAATATAAGAAAACTATGCATCTCAAAGAAATTATTCTTCATTTTCCAAGAGATAATAGATTTTATCTTTTTTTGAATATATAGAAATTCGTTTTTTATAAATGAATTTTCCATGTAAATGTACTTCTAATATCCAAAAATCATATTTTGATAAAATTTCATACATATAATGTTCCCAAAAGATACCGAACACTATCGCCAAGTGTTTCTCACGATCTGTTTTTGTCTGAGAATACCCCAGAATGTCATCAAAAAACACCACCATAAATGAATCCAAATATCATTAAAAGAATCAATTAAAAAATTCCATAAAGGTGAATGGTTCATTTTTAAGTCCAAAAGGCATAAAAACATATTCATAAGGGTATATATGCTTTTAAAAACTATATTTAGAATATCATCCTTTTAATATCAAAATCAGTGATATCCCAAATGTAATTAAATTGTTAAGAACCACTGGGCTCCCCTCAATTGATTGAACAGATCATCAATTCATGGAATAGGGTACTATTTTTTTAAATTGGTTAATTATACAATAACCCAGACAAAGTATAAGAGTTACACCCACCTTCTTTAAAAAGAGAACAAGTGTTTCCCATATAGATATAGTCAGTCAAATGAACAATTTAATTTTCAACTCTTCCAACTAAACTTTGAATTAAATTATTTCTATTGGCTTCTTGAAATAATAATTAAGTGAGATAGGATTGGTACTTGGTATAAGATCAATAAAAAACTCCACTTATCTTTTGGCTGGAATCATTGAGAAATTTTCTTGGAAAACATCAAAAAATTGATAAAAAATTATGAGAAAATATACATTCCCAATATCATCCCTAGATTCCAAGTTAATAATTTCCAATGGATAATATATTTTTCCAACCATTACTACCAAAATTCCTTCTTTACTATCCTTTACACCCCAATATCCTCTAAAGATATACTTGATGCCATCCAAATATGTATGATTGAACTTTCAAGAATAATAGTTAATGAGGGCCTTGAACGATGTTAAAAAATCCACACCAAAAAATAAAGTAATAGACATCCATATCAAGCACAGAGAAATACTAAAGCAATTCATCCCCATAAACAGTTATATAAAAATATTTACACATAAAGTCTCAAAAATTTCTTTAACAAAGATAATTTTGTAGTTTTAAAACATAAGGAATGATTTAAATAGGCAAACCCATATTATGAAAAACATGAGAAGTAATAAATAAGTGGTATGTGACCTTATCAAACAAATATTTCATAAGGTTAGAAATCAAATGAATTGAAATTATCAAATTTTTAAGACCAAATTGATCATCCACGATCATTTTCTCAGCTCCATAAATTTTTTTACTCACTACACTTTGATATTTTTTACCCTATTGAGATTATATTTGTTGAAGATTCATGGTGTTCCTAGAATCACCTTGCATCACTCTATTACGATGAAAATAATTCTTCTTCTTTACTAATCCCATCGAAGCATACGATTCTTAAGAAACATGATATGTGTATCTAGAACCCAACCTTGGAGCACTTCGACAATAGTACTGAAAATTTCCCACCTCATTACAGTTGGTATATTCCTTAAGTGGTGTCGTACTATCTCACTTGATGTGATCATGGGAACCATGCTAAAAACATCCCAACTTACTTTTGGGTCAAGGGGAAAAATTTACTAATCCCATGGTCTGATTCTGAGGTGTCCCGCCACTCTATATGTATCTCTACGCCCTCTCACCTTATTTTTTATGATGACATCATTATTTTCACTCAGGGTGATAAGAAAAATATTCAAAATCTCAAGAATTCCATTCTCCATTATGAACATGTTCTGGGATAGGAGGTTAACTAGAGAAAATCCTTTATTTATTTTGGGAAAAATATTACTGCCTCAAGGAAATCTTGCATGATGAGTGAACTAGGAATTTGGGAACGGACTCTCCCCTTCATGTATCTTGGAGTCCCTATGTTTTTTGGTAGACCTCTTTCATCTCATTTTGTTGAAGTTGTGATCCAAGTCAGGAGAACTCTCTCCTCATAGAAGGGAAAGGTGCTCTCAATGGGAGGAAGGCTTTGACTTGTCAAACATGTGGCCATCTCAAAATTGGTTTATTATTTTATGGTGTATTCCTGGCCTTCCTCAGTTATCAAGACTCTGAATTCCATCATGAGAAACATCATGTGGAGCGGTAGTATCCTCAAACAGAAATCTATTACTGCCTCTTAGAAAGGATGTTGTATGCCTAATGCAAAAGGAGGTATTGGATTTAAGAACCTTGATATCTTTAACCAATCCTTGCTGAAAAAATTAATTTGGAGGATTATTAATAATAAGGAACAGTCTCTAGACTTCCTTAGATTCAAAATCCTTAAAAGACTCATTAATGGGAATATGTCCTATCTTCAATCTTCTGTCTGGACTAGTCTGAAAAAAATCTTCCAGAAGATCAGTTTCCACTCTCACTGGATGGTTAGTGCTCACTCCTCCCTAAAATTTTGGAAGAATAACTGGACTGGAGATCCACTCATTGATAGAGTTATCACTTCTGATCAGAATACTGACTATGATTCCTCCATTAAGAACTAGATTGAGAATCGTAATGACCTACCATTGCACATTTCTCACATTATTGATAACTATTATTTCCTGGATAGGCATGATCTCCTCTTGTGGGAGCCTAGCTATAATGGAATTATGGACTTTAAGGGATACTATAATCACCTTATCCATGGTGGGAGTACAAGGATGGAGGCCTTCAATAAAAATGGATAATGCCATCCCGATTTACTATGCTCTGGTGCCTTCATCTCAACAAAATCCCGGTTGATGTGAACTTGCAGTGGGTGGGAATTTATTTATGCTCAATGTGTGCTCTCTTCAAGAAACACCAAGAAGACTTCAAATATCTCTTCCTCTCTTGTAATAAATATACATCCATATGTAATGTTGTGTTTGATATCTTTGATCTACACTTCTCGTAAACCAGATCGCTCTCTCTCAGTTTCTGCTCGACCTGCTTGCTGTCCAGCTTTCAAAACATGTCCATATACTTTTTTTGGCTGCCTGTGCAGAGGTTTTTCATATTGTCTGGAATAGAAGAAATAAATTTCAGTATGGAGTACCTATTCTCAATCACAAAAATCCCTTTATGCCGTCTTGTTTGCAGCTCAACAAGCCAATTCTATGCATGATGATTACTGTGATAATTGGGCCAGGGATCTTGAGGTCCTTAAAAGGCTCCACCTTAAAGGTAATTACCCTAAAACCCTTGAAACCATTGAGGTTTTTTGGTTTTATTTGTTTGTAGGCTGGATAAAATGCAGCATGGATGGATCCTCGAGGGGAAATCCCAGACTTTCTAGATATGGTATTACTTTCAGAGATCACAGTGGTGATTTTTTGGAGGGGGATCACGGCTCATGTGGTCATGCTACAACACTTGTAGTAGAAATGAAGGGCCTAATTAAATCTATTGAGATTACTTGGAAAAGAGTATGGAATCATGTTTGGTTTGGGAGTGACTCAACCAAAATTGTTCAAGCAGTGAGGTTGGGTCAAATAAATCTTTCCTAGAAGCTTACTACCAAATGGAATAGATGTCTGACTACCCTATTCAATGAACTATATTATCACACACATCTACCATGAGGGAAATAAACTTACTAATTCTCTTGCTAATAAAGGAGCCTTGGAAGGGACCTGCATACATTACTCCAATATACCAAGTGAACTGATGAACATTTTTCAACGTGATAGATGTAAATTTACCTCTTTAAGACTCTTGTAGTTTTGTCTTTTAATAATATTAAGCCTTATGCTTGATTTTAAAAAAATATTCACTCTATTTAATGTTTTTGTATAATATGTTATACAGATCATGGAAATATTTGAGATAATATCTGGTCGTAATACTGACTAAAATATGTATGTCGTCAAGGACACACTTGAAACAACTTCCAGGGAAAAGAAGAATAAATTCATAAATTTAGCTACATAATATATCACTAATAGATTCTATTACTTAAAATTGAATAAGTCTATTATTCTAGAAATCTGAAAGGTGTGAGAATATAGTTTCTTGTTAAACAATTCTTAAAAATATTTCCATCCCATGCCTCAATTGAATTTAGTATGAACCACTATTTCCCACTATTTTCATGCCAAATACTTCAGTATATACAATTACAACTTCATATTTTAGCACTGTTGGTGTCCCCCAAGAAAATATAAGATTTATTCATCCTATTCAACCGTCTTTTACTTTTTATGACTTGAAATAATCTTGAAATATGGGTGGATTCTACTATTGGAAATGAATAAAATGGTCCACTTACTACATTTCATCATTCTTATTACCCTTATCCATGGCCTAGAAAGCCTCGACAATGCTTTGAACCAGCTTTTGGTTCACTTGTGGCTCAGGTACAACTACATTTTTAGAATCGTCTTTCAGTTGGTTTCTATGACATCTTCCCGATGCTATTCACTATAACCAGAAAAATACTCTATTTAATCTCACTCATTAGCAACTAAACACTTAGAAATTTAAATTTTCCACATTTACACATATTACAACATAACTTTCCTCAATTCATATATTTTCAACATTTCAACCATTTTTGAAAACATTGTAACCATGTTTTTTAAAACAAAATTTTTTTCATTTTCAAAATTCATTTTTTTAATTCATAAACTATTATAATTGAAATGAATAATACAATACTATTTGGGATTATTAATATCAATTCATATCATGCAATTCTCATCGGATAATCCCATGATGATGATGTGAAAACTCACCTTAAAGTTTCTAAACACACTCATCTACCCAAACTCCCCAGTAACTTTAAGTTTAATATAAAGATGTTAGCTATGCCTTTTTATAATCTACATTTCATGTTCTAATAATCCTACTCCTTAGTACCATTCTAAGAGATAGAGTGATATTATTTCCAACTCCAGGATTAAAAAACATTAACACCATTTCCCAAGTCAAGGACTGAACAATGGTGTTACCATTTGTACCAAAAAGATAGATGAACCAAACAAAGCTGATACATTTTTATTAAAAAGATATTTGGATTGAAAAAGACATATACCATTTGTTATGTCTAGGATCAAACAAACTGATACTATTTTTAACATCCCACACATCCTAATTGTCTTGAGGAGTATTGGGGGAGATACTAAGATTTAGGGGACATCCCTAAGACACCAAAGGATGTAAATAAATTCCAAGGCCCTCAAGAAAATTTAGGGGATGATTTTCCCTTTAAAAGATAAAACATCAAAACCATAAAAACAACAACCAAACAAAACTCTATATGATGAATGGGTAAAAAATAAAACTTCAAATATATCCAAATCAACAAACCATATCAAAGTACAAGATAAAACTAAAATACCTACTCAAGAGAACTAAAAAGGAAAAAAACTCAAAACTCCAATGTGATAACAAATAGAAATACCCCACCCACTCCAAGCTCCAAATCCACATGAAAACCCATGGTATCAAGAATAATCACTAAAGAACTAAGAAAAAATTTCTTTATTTGTGTCCTGATTGATGATATCTACAAACACACAATAGTTCCTAAGTAGGTGGTGAGTTTAAACTCAATAATATTTCCCCAATGACTTCTCAAATAATTCCACTAGGACAAAACTTGTTATCATATTTCTTAAAACAGTTTTAAAGAAGTTTACACAATTTATATAAAAACTATAAATGTGTTTTTCCATGGAAAACATCAGAAAATCCTTTCAAACATTAATTTTTTATTTGGAATATTATTTTCCATTTACAACACACACATCCACACCCACACACTCAATATTGGTGTTACCATTGATGGTGGAACTTCACATCCATACTTCATCCCCTTTGATGGTGGTACTTCACGACCATTAGCTATCCCATCAACTCATTCCCAACCAGTTTTTAAAAATCAATCCAAGTCAACTCAATAAAAAAATCTTTATTTAAAGCATTTCAAAAAATAATTTACATGAATAAAACCAAAAAAATTTTAATATCACTATTTTAAAAATATAAACATCAGGGTTTTCCAAAACTAATCAACTTTCCATAATTTTTAAGAAAATACCAAAATAATATTTCCATCAAGATTCACAAAAATATTTCACAATAATTTCAATCAAATAATCCAATTAAAACTAAGCCTTTAAGTCTTTATCAAGTGGATTCGAGAGAGAAGACACCTACCTCTCAAACATTGGTAAAAACGAAGAACAACACAACAAAACTTCAAGATATGATCCAAACTAATGTTCCATTCCCTAGATCCAACAACATATCATAATAAACCATTAATAACATAAAGATATATCCATAACAGTCTAGATATAGGGTTTTAAGAAAGATAATAACCATATATCTATGATGAGTGAATAAGAATATGCCCTTAGTGATGAATTCAGGCCGCCAATGCACTTTGATTCACCTACATATGACTCCTAGATCGAAGGGGGTCATCTCTCACACCTTATGAGAAAAAGGAATTAAAGTTATGGGAGGATTAAGGGAAAAATAGTGTCAAAATAATTTATTAGGATTACATTGAAATTTTTGAGGAGGTTCAACTGTATGCCTCACAGTTAGGCCATATGGTTTAAAAAACCATACCCTAATCATATGGTGCTACTGATAACCATAATGTTTTGATGAATCAATGTAGTAGAAGGTGGAAAGGTGATGGCGACGGCGGTGTGTGCTCTAGAGAGTGGTTCTCCGGCGTCGGCGACTGTTCCAGCGGGGTGTTTTGCTGCGGCAACTAGCGTTCAGGTGGACGAAGCATCTGTGCCTGCTTCTGGTTTGGTAACAGGAGGCGGTGAGGCTAAGGTTGGTGCTGGGGATACTTTGAAGGTTTCTTTCAAAGATGCTCTGTGCGGAACGGTCTCCAAGGGCTCTGTGGGCGGTCTCTTTCCTGGAGCGTCTGTCCCAGAGATACCACCGGTGGAGGTGTTGAGCCGACCCTCTCGGCTGGTGGAGGGGGTCCCGGTGGTGAACGTTTCGGCCCAGGAGCTTCGGGAGGCGGCCTCCTTTCATGACCTTACTTTGGTGGCTCGTTTTGGGCGTAACAAACCCTCTTTGAGTTTTTTCCGAAGCTTTGTGGGTTCATGGGGACTGTCCTGCCCGGCGGCGGTATCGGAGTTCTCCAGGGTTGCCTTCTGCATTCATCTAGCCTCCAGGGAAGACTTTGTTAAGGCCTGGACGAGGAGGTCCAGGGTGTGTGGTTCGTGGCGCTTCTCATTGTCGAGGTGGTCCTGGGATTGCCATTACGGGCGGGAGTCTCCTGTGGATGCTGTGTGGTTATCGCTCCCAGGCTTACCTCTTCCCTTACATAACCCGGGGATGCTGAAGGTTGTGGGGAATTCCCTCGGTTCTTTTCTGTGTGCGAATGCCGATACGCGGTGTCTGCAGGCGGCCTCTAATCCTTGTATCTGTGTGGAGATGGACCTGTCTGTAGATCGGCCTTCTTGGGTTCTGGTGGAATCGGAGGATGGTTTCTCCTGGAGGCAGAGACTCTTCTATCTCCAGGGGTCGCGTTTTTGTGTCGGCTGCGGTTTGCATGGCCACAGGGTGGCGTCCTGCTGGAGGCGACGGGATGCGGCAGAGGCTCCCCGGTGGGGCAGGGTGGCTGAATTGGGTCAGGACCTGCCTGTCTCGGGTCTTAAGGAGTTGGGTGCGGATAACGTTAACCCTCGGTTCATTTCAAATTCAAATTTGCCTTCCGTTCCCCGTGCGACAGAAACATCGGAAAAGGAAAAAGCTTCTGACATGCTCGGCTCACGGTCAGCATCTACGGAGGAGGTTTTGGATCTCATTTCCTGGTCTCCTGGGCCGGTTCAGAAACTGTCTCCCTCGTGCAGCAGGGGGTATCTCCCTCAGCAGGATCCGAAGGTGCACTTGACCTTTTCGTTAGGAAGCCCGTCGAGAACGCTGTCTCTTCCTCCCTCTTCATTCTGTATCTCTGCCCAGCTGTCCCCGGAGTTAATCCAATCGTCCCTGGTAAGTAAGATGACTTTTTCCTCTAATAGAGATAGGGAGGCGTCTGGACTGTCGAGGGGTGTGGAGAAAGAACTGTTGGTCGCTCGTCTGTCGCCTCAGCGACGTTTTTTGGATCCCTTGGCCCTCGGGAACTTGGAGGCAGGCGGATCGGACGTCATCCCTTCGGGTAGGAAGCTGCAGTTGGAGGAAGAGGTGAGTCCTCTAAAGAAGGTGTCTCTCTCCCACAAGCGAAGTTTTGGTGAGGATGGTGGCTCTGGTCCCACGACGCGCTCCAAAGCCAAAGGTAAAGAACTAGTTGCGTTGGCCTTATTACATCCCTCGCCATTGCAGAGGGCCCAGAAGGGCTCGCGGTAATGTTATCACTCATCATTTGGAATGCACGGGGTTTTGGAGCCCGTGCTAAGCGTGCCTTTCTGGCATCGGAAGGCAGGAAATCCGGGGTATCGTTGTTTGTGATTTTAGAACCGAAGCAGAGCCCATGTAAGTTGGAAGGGTTGGCCAAGAGCATGGGGTTTTCTAATTCCTTTCTTGATGGAGCTGTCAACTCGCACATTTGGATCGGCTGGAGAAGCAACATCTCGGTAGAGATCAGGAGCATTATGCCTCAGTGTATTGATGCCAGGATTGTGGTGGGCAATTCTGCCCTCCTTTTCACGTTTGTCTATGCGAGTACGGTGGTGAACAGAAGAAGGGAGTTATGGAGGCATCTGGAGGCGCTGCATGCCGGTTCTACGCCGTGGTTTGTGGGAGGGGATTTTAACGCCATTGCTGAATTCTCTGAAAAAAGGGGTGGATCGGGATGGAACCGGGAGAGCATGATTGAGTTCCAGGAGTGCTTGACTCGCACGGGGTTATTAGATCTGGGCTTCCGGGGTTCCAAATATACATGGTGCAATAATCGACGAGGGTCTAACCGCATCTGGAGTAGGCTGGACAGGTGTCTCACTAATGTTTATGGACTGGACCTGTTCTCAAGCACTTCAGTAACGCATCTTCCACGTTTACTCTCTGATCATGCCCCTCTCCTGATCGAGGTACGGCGTGAAACCGTGCTGGGCAGGTCCTTCCATTACTCTAGCGAATGGCATCGCGACCCGGAGTTCATGCAGATGCTGAAAGCTTCCTGGATGAAGGAGGAGAAGGAACGGTCATGGGGAGGGCTTGTGAACCGTCTCAAACGCTTTAAACAGGATGTTAAAGACTGGCTAACCAGACAACCAGACCCTGCCAATGGGGTGGCGGGTTTACAGGTTGAGGTGGGGAGACTGGAAGAGTCTCTACAGGAGGTCTGGGACGAGAATGATTTTGTTATTTTATGTGATAAAAAGATCATGCTTGCTGAGAAACTTGTAGAAATGGAGAATGTCTACAAGCAGAGGTCTCGGGTTCGTTGGCTTAGGGAGGGAGATCGCAACACAACCTTCTTTCAGGCCTGCATCAAGGAGAAAAGAAGCATGAAGATTAATCTAAAGCTTGAGGACGGGTCCTACACGTCTGATGTGAACATTGTTGGACATTTGGCGTTGGAACATTTTGAGAGCTTACTGGCTGGGAGGGATACATCGAGCTTCGAGAGGGCCGCGGCAGATCACCATGACTTCCTGCATTGCATTCCCACGCTGGTTAATGAAATGGAGAATGTTACGCTGTCCGCTATCCCTAACGAAGACGAGATCAGGGAAGCTCTGAGAAGCATGCCGCAGGAGAGTGCCCCCGGACCAGATGGTTTTCCAGCTTCCTTCTTCAGTGCAGCATGGGAAGTAGTGGGGCCGCAGGTTGTGCATGCGATTCAGGATTTTTTTGGTGGTGGGTCACTGATAAAGGGTGTCTCTGCATCTCGGGTGGTGTTGGTTCCTAAGATCAAGGAACCTAGTCTCTTGAACCATTTCCGGCCTATTTGTCTCTGCAATGTGTCTTATAAATTGCTGGCCACGATCATCAACAGGAGGCTGGCTGGAATGATAACTAGGATGGTGTCGATGGAGCAGCACGGTTTTATCCAGGGCCGAAGCATTCAGGGGGCGGTTGGCATAGCAAGTGAATTGGTACATGATATTAACAAACGCACCGTGGGATCGAACATTATTTAACAAGTTGACATGAACAAAGCATATGATAGAGTTGAATGGAGTTTTATCATTCGGGTCATGAGGGCGTTTGGATTTCAAGAATGGTTTTGTGACCTCTACTTCAGGTGCTAATCTTCTCCTTGGCTTTCGGTTTCTTTGATGGGAAAGTGATTCGGTTTCTTTAAATCTGTCCGAGGTGTTAGACAGGGGGACCCGTTGTCCCCCAAAATTTTTGTCCTGGCGCAGGATGCATTGTCCAGAAATTTGGTTAGTGGCTTCTCGGAGGGCAGGTTGAAACCATTCTATGGGAGAAGGAATGCTAGCTACATCTCACATCTGATGTTTGCAGATGACATCCTGATTTTTTTGAATGGGGGCAGTAGATCCTTGAAGCACCTTGGCGACATGTTGGTCAGATATGGGAGGTTTAGTGGGCAGTCTATTAACCCTTTGAAGAGTCATGTTTTTATCTCGGACAGGTGTTCTGGGAGGAGGTGTAAGGTGATCCAGGAGATTTTGGGGTGCAAACAGAAAAGTCTCCCTATGTTGTACCTTGGGGTGCCGCTTTCATGTGGGAGAATCAAGAAGGATCATTTCAATGAGATCCTGGACCGGCTGTGGGGTAGGATTTTCAGTTGGAAAAACAAGATGCTGTCGTTTGGAGGGCGGGTGGTCCTCATTAACAGCGTCCTCTTGTCCGTGCCCATGCATGTTTTTTCTGTTATTAAACCTCCGAAAGGCACAGTGGAGAGGATGAAATGTATCTTTTCCGCGTTTCTTTGGGATGCAAAAGCAGAAGGACGATGTCACTGGGCATCTTGGAAGCGGCTGGCTCAACCGGTGGAGGAAGGTGGAGTCGGCCTTCGGGATGTCGAAGTTACCATTATGGGTTTGCAAGCGCGGTTAGCCTGGGAAGTCGTTGTAGGGGAGACCCTCTGGGCAAAGTTTTTCAGAGCGCGATATGGCTGGCCGGGGGAGGTGCGCATGCAGGGCGCGACTGTTTTAGCGAAGAGCATGTTTTATCACCTTGAGAGACTTGCTGGATATGTCAGGTGGATTGTTGGTCGGGGGGAGATTAGCTTTTGGGAGGACAACTGGGTAGGGGAGAAGCTGGGGTATCCAGGTTGCCCTTCGCCGGGGATTTCTTTCAGCGAGGCAAGTGGCAGGTATGAGTTCATACAGGCAGCCCTTAATCCCAACCAACTTGAACTGTTTGGAAGCATTGTGATGAGCGAGGAGCCGGACCGGTGTTGCTTCATGGAAACTAGCAATGGTAGGTACACTGTCGGAGGCTACAGGGAAATCCTCCAGAGAGAAAACACTATGGGGGAGAGGCGGCCAACTGTTTGGTGCAAGGAGTTACCGGTGAGAATGAATTTTCTGGTGTGGAGGGTCTTAAATAGAGCGATACCTACGGAGGATAACATACAGAGAAGAGGGGTATGCATGGTTTCCAGGTGCTACTGTTGTGAGCAGCCAAACTCAGAAACGATGACCCATCTTTTCTTTCAAGGGAAATGGGCCTCCGACCTCTGGTCTCTCTTCAATCACTCCCCTTTTCCGACTGGTGGGTCACAATGTATTCAGGACTACTTGTCCACCTGGCTTCCAGGTAGTGAGAACGAAGAAATGGAACGGGTTGTCAGAATCATCATCTTAGTTGCGATCTGCTGGGTGCTTTGGGAGGCGAGGAATCAGGTTCGACTGGGGAGCAAAAGGTCATTGGTGTCTATGCAGGTCCAGCTGAAGTCACTTATTGTTGAGCTGGCGTCTCTGGTTTAAGGAGGTCTATCCTCAGTGGCAGTGTGCAACCTGCTCAATAGGCCATGCACCCAACGTAGAGGAAAGGAGAGATGGGTGAGGTGGATGCCACTGACTCAAGGTCTGAAGCTAAACATTGATGGATCCTGTTCGGGGGGGGGGGGTGATGAGGGGTGGAGGGCTGCTCAGAGATTGTTGGGGCTCGGTTCTACTGGCGTTCAGTGCCTTTTATGGTCCGGGGAATTCTTTGGGTGCGGAGGTTCGGGCTCTTCTATCTGGCTTGCTGGTTTGCAGACGGAGAGGGATGCAAGTGTCAGAGGTGGAATCTGATTCTGAGTCTCTAGTGAAGATGATTCAGGGAGGCCACTGCATTCCGTGGGACTTGAGTTATCTCATTCGTAGGTGCAAGACAGATACTAATCAAGGCCAGATTATTCACCACAGTTGGAGGGAGGCAAACTTTGCGGCTGATGCCCTCGCCCGCTTGGGCAGACAGGAGGAGCCTCTTGTGATTTTTGATAGTTTGTACTCCCTTCCCCTTGAGTGCGTTACTGTGGTGAAAGGTGACTCCCTCGGACTCCACCACTTTCGACCTCCTTGAAGGGAGGTCCTTTTTTCTCTGTGCTTCGGCAAAAGTAATAAAAAAAGTACTTTTCGTGCATATGGTGCTACTGTCTTAAGGTCATACATTTCATGGTTGGATTTCATGATGAGAAAAACTGTGTGTGAACTATGCATTTAAAAATATTTCAATATGCATAGTTTCTCTTTAGAATTTTCAAAGTTTGGCCAAACTATGTGCCAATCATGCACCTGCATGGTGCCCACTACCTTCCCTTGCATAGTTTTCTAGATATGTCGCACAGTTTTTGTAACATCACACCTCATCCCATTACCTTGATAGGGCGTAAGAATTCTAATTGGCCTTAAGAGACATTCCCAAGGCGCCAAAGGCTAGCAATAAACGACAAGGGCTTCATGAATCACTGAGGAATAATTTTTCCTTAAGATAAAATCAACCAACCAAAAAATCCATTATCAAAAAACTACATGATGCATGTCAATAAGAAACCAAACCCATAACTTACCAATCTCCAATAAAAATATTCCCTAACAAATCCCAAATTCCAAATATAGAAAAGCCAAATACCAGAGTACCAAGCAGAAGACTACACAACAAGACCCCAAATAACTAGGACACCGACCATAGCTTCACACCATGCTCCATGCTCCAAGTGCAACAATATCACCAAAGCATCATGTTTATCTACTAGAAAAATGATATGCTTTACTCTTACCTGTGTCCTGGAACACAAAATTGGAAAAATCACCAAAGTGAAAAAGCCGGGGGTGTGTACTAATACTCAGTAAGATTTACCCAAATGATCTTCCTAAACACACCACTAGGAAACAACCACCAGCACATTTATATAAAACAGATTATATAAAACATAAATAGTGAAACCATTACCACAATCCAAACATAACCTTACCAAGCCATGTCAAACAAGGTAAATCCACAACTATCCCATAAGCCATAGTACCATCATAAATTAGCCCAACAAATTCCATATTGAAAAGCAACACACAACAAGGAAACCAAAAATGGTGGATCTTCCATCCAAAATGTTCACTACATTTCCAATTAGTGGTGCTTCCCAACCACTACCCATAATGGTGGACCTTCCATCCACTATCCACCACCTTTAATAGTGAGACTTACCACCCACTTCCACAAAATCAACAAAATCCATAACACTTAATCAAAAAAATCATAAATCACAAAGGCCACACAATAAGCACAAAACCATTCCCAATACATGACAATTCACTTCAATCCATCACCCATTTAATTAAAGACACCCTTCTACCATTTTCCATGCCAAACCATATTTCAATAAAACTACATTTTTATTGAAAAACATTTTCATAAACCATTTTCATAATACAAACCAAACAATAATTTTAAAATCTACATTTTAAAATCTTACAACAAAACCCATCTTTCAACAATATCCCCTTTTCACCCAAAAACCCCCAATCTTCACAAAATGGTTTTCCACCAAGATTTTCACATCATATGAAAAATTAAATTCAAGATTTTTTTTTAATTTAAACCAAATCCACTAGTTCTAACCAAGTGAAGTCGATAGAGAAGCCCCCTACCTTTAGAGTTCTGGTAAAATCAACCCACAAGCAACTGCACCACAAATCCAGCGAACGCCCTATAGAAACTACTCTAGATCCTCTTACTTATCATCAATAAGCCCTAAAAGCATCATTTTAGGCTATAAAAACCCTATATCTACAAGAAACAAATGTATATCTAGAAAACCAATAAATGGAGAAGAGTATATCTAGAGAGAAACCAAGAAGAATCTAAGAGGAGAGACTTACCTAGCAGAAAACCCCTTCAAACCACCTTGAAACCCCTTCAAATCACTTCTAAAATGAGCGGGAGAGCCCATAAAACCCTTAAGAATTGAAAATACTGAGTGATTCTCGAGTGGGAGAATGTTTTGAGTGATTTAGGTAAATCTTGAGTGTTCCCAGTTTTAACAAAACCAAATGTAATGGTTCCCACGGTTAGCTCGCACAATTTGACAAACCGTGTGCTAACCATGTGGATGAAACTACCTTGAAGGAATCTTTCATGGCCTCCCCACATGGTTAGACAAACCATACAAAAATCATGTGGGTCCCACTACCTCATTTTTCATGGTTTCCTGGTATTCTCGTACGATTTCCCCTAACCGTGCTCAAACCGCGAAGCCCTGAAAAGGACTCCAAAACCATCCAAAACCATTACAAACTCTCCCAACCTCTTCCAAACTCATCCCAAGTACTTTAATCAGAAAAAAATTTATAAAAAAGGCTATATACTTCAAACTAGGGGTCCTATAGTTTCTACTAACCGTGCAAAAATCATGCATCTCTAAAAAACCCTCCAAAACCTACCAAAAACCTTCAAAACCTCTTGAAACTTAACTCTAACACTATATATACTAAAATATATATGTATAATGTGTAATTTATGTGAAATATAGTGTGTTAAAATGACCCATATAGCATCATTATTCATTATATTATTTGGGAGTGATGTGAAAAAATCCAGTATAACATTGTACCACTTCCATATAGGTATAAGAATAGGTTTCATGAATCCCTAATAATTTTGTATTTTCTACTGGTATACTAAGAATCTAGATACACAGTCTATAATTTCCCACCTCATTTCACCCCACAAGAAATGTTATCTTAAATCCCTATACAACTTTGTGCCACTAGGGTGTATAGATAAATTTTAGCTATACGCTTTGTCTAGAAGTTCCCTCTTCAATTATAGTATGGATGGAACAAATAAAATCTTCCCAAAATTCAACATTCCATATCTATAGATAAAGTCAATCAATTTTCATTTATTCATCTTCTTTCATCTTCCATTTTATGTTCTCATCATCTTACTGGGACTTCTCTATCTTATATAGTAATAATGTGTTAACAATTTATTGAAAAAGGAAGGATGGAACCCCTTTCTTAAAAATCACCATATCTATATTTACTTTAACTATATATATAAGATCAATGTTAATCCTTATCATGGTCATTATTTCATAGTCCCTCCTACTCACTACATCAACCACCTTGTTTTCCTTCCTAGGGTGGTAGTCTATTGAGAAATTATATAACTTGAGTAGTTCAAACTATCTTCTTTGTCTCATATTGAGCTCCTTATAAGAGAAGATATAATTCAAACTCTTTTGGTTTGTATATATCTCACACATTTCACTATAGAGGTAGTGTATCCATATTTTCAAATAAAATATTATGTTTTCCATCTCAACACATGATTTGGATAGTTATATTCATGAATTTTAAATTTCCTTGATGCATAGGAAATGACCAAATCATTCTACATAAGGATATATGAAATCTCTTTATTTGATTCATCACTATAAATTACAAATTCTTCTTCACCTAAGGTTAGTGTTAATACTGGTTCATTAATTATTCTCCTTCTCAAATCTTCAAAACATTCCACATATTCTCTTTATCATGTGAATTTAACCCATTTATGTGTTAACTTAGTTAATGGGTTTACCAACTAGAAAAAATCTTGGACAAACCACTGATAGTAACTAGATAATCCTAGTAAAATTTAAATCTCATTTCTTTCCATCGGTATAGGAAATTATTTTTCTACCTTTTTTCTTTAAAGGGTCAAAAATATATTTCATACTTTGAGATAATAAATCTAATAAAATAAACTTAATTGAGCCAAAATTAACACTCACTATACTTCTCATATAATTTTTTTATGAGGGTATCCATAATTATTTACAGATAATTATCATGCTCTTCATATCTATTAGAGTATATCAAGATATCATCAGTGAATAACACCTCAAAGTTATCAAGATACATCTTGAGTACTTTATTAAAAAATCCATAAAGTCATATGGTGTACAAATCAATCGAAAAGTAATTACCATAAACTAATAATTTTATAACTTGTTTGAAATATCATCATTGGTATATCATCTTTCTTCAACCTTAGCTAATGATAACCAGATCGAAGATCAATCTTTGAAAAGTATTAATCTTCTTTAAGTTAATCAAATAAGTCATCAATGTGCTTAAAAAGATACTTATTATTTATAGTAATGCAATTCATCTTCCTGTAATAAATTCTCAATAACATGGACCCATCATTTTTTTACAATTAAAATAAGGGCTTCCCATAGCAAAACACTAGGGTATATAAATCCCTTATCACCCAACTCATGTAATTGTTTATTAAACTCCACTAAATCAACTTGTTCCATTCTATAGGGGGTTTAGATATAGTTCCTTCATTAGGAATGAATTAAATTGACAAATCAAATTCACAATCTGGTGGATGACTAGGAATTTATTAGAGAAAAGCATCAATGAAGTTTTATACCACAGGTACATACTCTATTCTAAGGATATATTCATTATCCATAGAGCATGCTTGATCTTCATTTATTACTAAAATTTAATTAAAGATAGCTACTAGGGTTTTTTTTAGAAAATTATAATGAGGTTAATTCTATCCATTCTAATGATATAACACTATGATGACTCTTTTTCTTTTCTCTATTTCCCAAATAGAGAAAGATATTATCTATGAACTTGATTTATTGTTAAGATACTAATGGATTAGTAGTTCCACTAAATGATGTAAGTTGTCATATAAAGTAATTCAACATAGTTACACCATGTTCCGAATCAATAGGTTTCTTTATGTGGTTGATATTATTTTTCATAAATAGAGTCAACCACCCCAATATGGTTATGAACTAATTATCCTTGACTCTATATTTATTAACATGTTTAGGGGGAATATCCCTACATTCACTATGGGTGTTTTTATGGTTCACAATCCTCTTGTTAGCTATCATATTTATATAATGGAATACACATAATTATCTCCTGATATTAAATTGAAAAATAAAATTCATATTAAGTTCTATAGAGTGTTCCATATAAATATTAAGGGTTCTTCATATTACTTTTTCTTTCTTACTATATTCCTCTAAATCTATTCCCTAAGGTTACTACTAAAATTACAATGATAAAAACTATAACATACTAGGATCTAAAAACCTAGAGTTATTAGTTATATTAAATTATTGGTATAAAATACATGAGTTACCAAATAATATAACAACTTAGTAATCTTAAAATACTATATATATACATACATAAAATTTTAAAAAATAAGATAAAACATGAATACATCTTGATAAAACTATTATCACCTCCATTGTATCTCTAAAAATTGCACATAGTTATCCTCTAGGTTTCTTAGGTAAAGTAAAAAAATAAGTATGATCTTAGATTCTTAGTAAGGAGTACCATACTGAGGAATATTTTATAACATAAATAAGATATAAGTGATATGATAGGAATAATAGAACAACAATAATTCATAATAAATTGAAAATGAGGGCATACAATATCCATGATAATAACTAAAAAATGGACAAAAATAATAATTGTTCTCATATTTGTGGAATATATAATGTCATAAATCAAAAATTTTCTATCATGGCCTTATGTTAAGACACTTTTGTATCATGGGAAGATTCATGCACCAAAACCCAACATTTTTTATCTCATGAGACATGTAGATGCAACGTGGGTCTGTATAATTTTGGGCCCCACCCATTACCTAATAAAATCTAGTGCACTCCTCATAAGAGTCATAAAGACCTTTCATACCATTCTCGAAGAAACCTATTACTAAATAAAACATGGTATCTGTATAATTAGAAATACAAAAATCAAATACTTACTCAATAAAAATAATAATGTGTATGTCTATAAAAACATACCTTAATAAATATAGAAGTTGTGGGGTATCTCAAAGTAACATGAAGTACCCTCATAAAATAAATATAGGGGTGAGGTTACTTCTAATTAATTGAGTCATCCATGGAAGTTAATAATTTAGTTCAATAGTTTGTATTGGTGGGAGACCAAATCAATGGTAGTAAAAATCCTTTATCATAGTTCTTTAAGATTATGTGAATATTCCAAAGTATATACCCATCAGAGTGTCTCACCAGTTGTGTGATCTTAAGCCCACTCATTTTAAATCCAGGCTATGATTGATTCAATTCTCATACAACACTTTCATGGTGATTACCCCTAGGTTCATCTATGTAATAACTACATATAATTCCCATTATCCATACAACAATGCATTTTCTAGAAGAGTATACACACTTTTACTTCACCAAAAAATTATGATGTTTTTCTCACCATAAAAATGGAAACTCTTGAATTGAAATAATATGATAGAGGGATAAAAATATAAACTTATAAATCCATTAAATTTCATGATTAATATGGTAAAAAATATTCCATGAAAATGTATGCACCACAAAAAAGAAATTATGTGGTTAAAATAACATGAGTCCCAAAGAATGAAAATTGAGATGAAAAAACCACACTTATGGCTTGGATGGAAATTAAATCATAAAATATTGAAATATAGGTATTAAAATTTATCTTAAAATTCCCCGAATAAATTATTTTCAAAATATAAAATCTTAAATAGGTAGTATATATACCATATAAAAAAAATTTGGTACATAATAAAAAACATATCTCAACGAGAAGAATTTGAAAAGGAATACCATTAAATCACATCTTAACATCCATGAATACAATTTAACCTTCTACATCAAAAAAAATATATATTAATAAATTAATTTATAACATTAATCATATCCATTTTCATCTATATTCTCTATAAATAGTCATTCTCTATGTGAATTCTTCTGATTTTCCACATCAGTGTTTATAATTTTAATCATTTGTAATGGTTTCATAATAGTGATATTAAAATTCATTCTTATTACAAATTTTATTATTAATATTTCATTAAAGTATCTTTTAGTGATGATTTATAATAATTTATTAGGTTTCAAATTACTTTCATGATTCCTTTAGACCTTATCCTTGAATATGGAGTCGATAATAAACATGTTTCAGTGATTTTTGACAAACGATGGATGTTTTATTAATTAATGAATTGGATAATTATTTTTAAATATATAGAACCCAAAAAATAATTATTTACACATTTATATCACATTATAATAGTAACTAAGTTTTCATAGTCTTCCATGATATAAATTAATAGTATTCTTCAAGTAGGTGGTTAAACTGACCCAAACATGGACATACCCCTATTTAATGAATGATTATGAGGTAGTTTTGTTGTAATATAATTATACTAGAAGTATGATGATATTTATTAATTTTTATCAGTGTGATATATCTAAATTTTAATTAATTTTAAGATTAATTAATGGATATGAAAACATTATATTATTTTAATAAAATTCAATCCCTTTAGTACACTTATCTTAAATGATTAAATTAAGGATAATTTTTTATTATTAATATCATTAATTTGATATCAAATTTATCTTAAAATAACCTTAATAATTTCATAAAAATCAAATTTATCTTTTAATACCGTCCTTATATCCATCCTTTTAAGACAGTGATTGAACAAAAAACATGTTGATTTGTGTAAATGGTATTCCGCACAATACAGGAACAACAATTTTATTTTTGTTAATGGATAGTGTATATAAATAAAAAATAAAATAATATAAATATTGTAACAATATAGTAAATAAATGATACAAATATATTTATATTAATGTTTCTAGAATAAATATTAAAGAATACAATTAAGAAAAAAACTAAGTAGTTGATAATACTCACATCATGGATTTGAATTTTCCTTGGAAGTCTCCTAGGAAATGAAGGATATATAATATATAATGGTGAAAAAAATATTTTTAACATGGTATATGGTTTTATTAGGTTCAAAATGGAAGATTTTCAAGAGTAAATTTGAAATATAGGTGAGTCTTGAAGTGGCATAGATGTTACCCTTTTATATGTGAAGGGAATGGTAGTTTTGGAAGTAACCATTACATTTTCAATAATTTAAGGTTAATATAAAATTATAAAAGAAAAAAATGGAAAACATAGGAGAGGATAATGAGTGTGGGATGAAACACACCTAAAAATTTATTTTTTGTAAACGTTTGAGTGTTTTAATGATGTTTGTTTTAACTTTTTATCTTTTATAGTAATTTAATTTTACCTTAGTTAATAATTTCTAACATTAGTAATTAATTTTAATGAAAATATTAATATTGAAATTTTACCTAATTTTATAATTTTAATTTATAATTTTGAAATCATTTTATTGATTAAAATTTATAAAGGTGTGAAAAGTTAATTTTAAAATTAATATACTTAATTGCATAAAAATAGTTTCTCAAGAAATATTTTTTTTAATATTTAAATTTATATATAACATAAAATTATCATATATTATTATTTTAATGACAAAAATTGATTTATTATAAAAAAATAAAGTATATGATGCTTTCAAGGTAATCCAAAACCTAATATCCCTTGAAAAATTTTATTCAATGAAATGTCTAACAGTTATTTTTTTAATTAATGTATCATTTTAATTAGTTATAAAAATGTTGGAAATGGGATTTATAAGTTCAAAGAATAAATTTAAATTCATATTAATATTACTTAAATTAATATTTAATTTCTTAAAATGTTTTTTAAAATTCTATTTCATTCTTATATAATGATAAATTCATACAAATTACAAGTTTTATGAAAACTGTATTTTTTGACTAAAAACTGACCTTCTTAGAAAAAGACAAAAAATTAATTCTAACATAATATTGATATGATTTTTTCAAAAATTATTTTATTTTTGTAAATTTTAATTTCAAAAATTTAAATTTTAAATAAAATCATGAATAAAGTCTCTTTAGAGTGTGATAGTCCAAGATATGGTGTTCACTTACTATAATAGGGTCTCGGGTATTACAACATTATTTACATTCCCATCCACTTATAGATTTATTTTTTCTGCATAATCCATGGTAGAATCTATTACTAGTATGTTAAATCATACTGTAAAACTATCAATTACCAATAGGCCTTGTGAAACCAGATATGGAAGAATTCTTTTTTTCCATCCATAAAATCTATTGCCATTAAATAAAGGAAATCCTTTACTGTTGACTGAATTGAAACTCTACATCATCAATAATTGACAGATTTAATATTTTAATTATTTTTCATGTGTGTTTAAATTATTTAATCCCTTCCAGTTAATCAATATGTGCCTATTTTCATCATTCTAGTATTTTTTTGTGAATTTTGGGCTTAATTGTGGAAATAATTTAATTATGGAAATTTATCAGTTTTATGGATCTTCTATATTTCATGCATATATTTTAAAATTTTTATTCAAATTGAGTGATTATTTTTTTAGGATTTATTTTTTCATGGGATTAATGTTTTTCTTCTGAACATAGATCAAATTTGACACACAATGGCACAGAAAAATAAATCAAGTGAAAAAAGTTTGATGGCTGATAGAATGGACCCCACATTAGTTATTGAAGAATATATCAACCTATATAACAACAAATGTAGTGATTCTATATGTATTGTAAATATTACTCCAAGAATCATCTTCACAGTAAATTTTAAGAATAAATTATATCATTAAAGAATCCATTACATACTCCAAATTGTATATAGTTGAGAAGTATCCTTGGGCAGAAAAAGTATTTATTAGTAATTCAAGAATAACTTTTTAGAAACTCGTCTAAATCCTTTGAAAATTTTTAGGATCATGAAAACTATATAGGAGAGAAACATTTATTAATAAATCTTTCTTATATTTGAACATTTACTATTCTAATTGAACTCCAACTTTCGTAGGATTGAATCTAGAGGGAAATTTTTTCATCCCTCAATCCTATAAATATGAGTGTTCAATTTCATTAAAAGTTGTTGAAGAAGGTGAAATATGGTATATTAAATAGGAATGGAGACTTGAATTTATGTTTATTTTTCTTAGTTTTATTATGCTCTCTTTTTCCCCTTTCAACTCTCTTACCCTTCACATAGAGGGGTAAAGCCTTTGAGTGACCGGGGAAGGGGGGGGAGTTTGAATTTTGTAATGTCAGAGTATTTAAATTTAATGTAATAATCTATTTTTATATTTAATGATTTATATTTTCATTGGATACTAATTTTATTAATTTGATCATGTTTTGGATTTTGGGTTTTATTCATTGTTAATATCTTTGGTTGAGGAACTTTAAACACCCTCCGCCTTGGGAAATTTTTCTCTATTGAGTAGATTGTGTTAGGTGGTGAGTGTCTAGAAATCGATGTAATGTGTGTAGAACTATTGAATCATTTCTATATTTATAAGTATAAAAAATTCATGATCATGACTTTCCTTAGTTGTTTGGAAATTTTTCATGAACTTTCATGCACATAACAGTAGTTTCCATTGCTTCCTTCAACCAAGGGTGATTGCAAACTCAATCAAGAAGTTGTTCATATATCATTCAATAGAAATAATGGGGTAATGATTTTCATAACCATTATGACATTGAAAATGTTGAAACTATCCTAACCCACCACTATCTTCATACATTATTGTTCAATATTTATTTTAATTGCATTTATTTCTTTTGAAAAACAAATTTTTTTAAAAACAATCAAACTTATTTCTCATATTTAAGGTGACAACTTGATTGTTGTGCGCTCCTAAATGGAGACTACCTAGTTTAACCAATATACTACATTTTAGATTAGGAAATATTTGTTTCTTCCACACCCACAATAGGTATGTGTAAATCATCAACAATGTTTAGATATTTTCAAATGGAACATATAGATATGATACCACTAGTTAATGTTTGGTTTAATGAGATCACTAAGAGGGGGTCTTGGGTTAATTAGTGATCCCTTTTCCATTTATGAATATTTATTATTAATTAAAACTATGTAGATAGTTAACACTTTGATACAATTATATTTTTCTATATCTGTCTTAATTGAGTATAAAGAATGTAAAAGGTACAAAAACAAGGATTTATAGAGTTCAACATTGAAATACTTCTCCTTTCCAGGTTGGGGTGATTTTATGAGACTTGGTTCCTCTACTATGAATAATTTGAATACAATTAAAAATATATATACAAAAATTATTGATGATAAATATTCTAAAATACCTAGCAGAAAATCTCCCAAAATACATAGTCTTCAAGTTTTCATAGTAACTAACTCCTAACAAATTATTTATATTGGAATCCCATTAGTTAAATAAATCTCTAAAAAATATTATTATTATCTCCTAGTGGATATTTATACTACCTCTTGATAGTTCTTCAAGGGTCTTCTTAAACTCCCTCTCGAATAGGTCCTCAAATTATTCAATGGTAGATATCCAAACTTATTCCTCTTCAAGTTTACACATCCATTATCCTATAGGATCTCTTTTTTTTTCACACTAGATGTCTTGATGATACAATGTAGCAGGTAACGAGAAAGGGATCCTACTTCTCACTTCTTCCTCAACTTCAACACAACAACATTCATGTTTAACTTATTATCCTTCCTCTTTGATGAGAAGGATATCTTAAATTCTATTGGGTTCTTCTCCTTCAATACACATAAAATATTCTCTAGGGTTTCAGTAGTATTTATTTCTCTCTTATTATCTTTTTTTTTCTCATTTACATATATTAATTCATATAATAATACCATGAATATAATTTCCATAATTCAAATGGAAACTCCATGATTTTAGGCAGTAAGATATTCTACTCTTTGACCTCATTAATCCTTCTTAAAATCAATTTATGGGTTTAATTTAAATATCAATGATACTCGACATTTAATTCTATTTGATATTTTATTACTTGTAGACTCATTATATCCACAAACTGTGAAACTTCCACATCTGTATGAATGCATGAAATACCATGGATTAACCTATGAAATTGACTTATTTCTCTTTTCATTTCTATATTATGGAGAATAATTTATTTATTATTCTTTAAAACTACTATATAATGTGGTGTACACCTATCATGGGGTGTGGAAAAAAAATTATTTTCCTAGTGTAGCACTGTGGATAACCAGAGTCATCTCACTTGAGGAGCTTCTCAATTTGTTCTCCCACTTAATCTAAATCACCTAAATTATTTATTTATTTATTTTTTTAATTATTTTATGAGAAAATGATAATTTTTTGGGTTTTGGATTACATTTTAAATAATTTAAATGAGTTGTAATATACTATTATAAACTAGCATAAAATGTTTAATTGAATGAAATAAGAGATAACTCTCACATTTTTACTACTATTATTCATTTAGAAATTGTGGAATCTTTGAGATCATAAGAAATGTCAATTATAAATCCTTATGTATTTAAGGTTATTGACACACCTTGGTTGAGGGCGTTATATCTTCCATAACCCAGCTCTATCGATGTCATTCCATCCATTCATTATCTCAACTCCATCATGTGAAGAAAAAACCAATGGAGAGAGGGAAAATAGATTAAAGAAAATAATATAAATATATTGAGTTTGCATGTCATCGGGGGTAGTCACCACATTGAGGATATTCACCTCTCCCATGTATACTACTCAAATATACCACAAATTCAAAATCAACTTTAAGAATGATTCAAGAACACCTTGATCTCCCACGAGCTAATACTTAGGTTCATACCCTCATTTTTTAGGGTAATAGATCACAATGGTGGAAATATGGAAGAGAAGAATAAGATAAATAAAATAAAATAAAAATAATGAGAATAAAAATAAAAAGATTAATGGTGGAAGAGGAAAATAAAATAATAAAAGAAGAAAATAAAATAACTAGGGATGAGAGAGAGAGTGAGAGTTTAAATAAAATAGAAACAAATAAGAAAAGAAAACAGTAGAATGTTAAAATAATAATAATAATAAATATAAATATAATTTTTATTATTATTTTAAATATTATAAGATGAATAAAATGAAGAAGAAGAAGAATAGATAATGGGCGGAGACACAATTGAAATAATTCAAGAATTTAATTTATTTAAAACAAAATGATAACTTAAAATTACAATTTTATTAAAACTAAAAAATTTAAGTAAAAGAAAATAACAATAAAATATAAAAATGAAACATACATCCCATGGCTTGGCCTCTATCGGTGGAACCCTTCTGGTTGGTGATGAATAATCTCCTCAAGAGGCAATGGAAGCATATTTATATAGGTTGAGGGAGAGTGCTCGAACTTCCTCAAATCAAGGCCAATATCCTGGGGGATATTAATCACCTTAAGAAACACAATGATAAAGAAAAAACATCCGTAGATGGTATCTATTTAGAATGTGTATGGAATTATTTCCATGTAGTAATAACTTCTTTGGTGTTGCATGGGATGAATGCATGGTGGAAGGGGATCTTGACTTGGGTTATTCCATGTGGCAGGGGGGCTTGGAAGCAGTAGGGGTGATGCAGACCTATAGTGGTGAGAGAGTAGTGGTAGGTGGCTCCACTTATACTCTGACCTTAATAGTGTCTAGAGGAGGCTCGATTAACCATTCATAGATCCTTCTAAGTTGAATGAGATGATCCTGATAATATATAGGATGAGAAGTGTTCTTTGAGGGAGGAAATGGAATTCTCGGCCGTTGTAGTGGTGGTGGAGCTCAAGCAGTGGTAGACTGGTGGATTCCTCTATTTTCGTCCTTCCAATTGGCCTAAGGAACAAAAATATATGACATGGGGGTTTTCTGGTCATCCAGAGATGATCCATGGTGGTATGGAGTTGTGGAAATGGAGGCATAGCTTGGATTGAGATCTTTTAGAGGAGGTTATGGTCGACGTTTGGTGGTGAAACCATTATAGTGCGAACGAAGAGCAGAAGAAGACGTAATAGTACAAATTATGATCAGTGGAAGTTTCTGGAGAGACCTCTGGGTTTTTAGGGGGAGCCCATGATGGTTTCTGGGTGGCAGGAGTGGCATCTAGTGATGTTGGGGTTGTGGTAACGAATAATGATCAGAGGAGCATGGTGGATGTGAGGGGAAATAGTATATAATAGAGAAAGAGTAGAGGAGCACAAAGGAGTGCAGTAGTGCAACAATCCCACATCAAAATGAGGTGTCTTTGGGAGAGTCCTTATAACCCTCGATGCCACTTCATCTGCGCAAAAATTTCTTTGGGAGAGTCCTTATAAAATTATGACATCTTACATTTTTGGTTCAAATGTCTCTAAGGATTATGGTTTCTAGGATTTTTTGTTTAAAAATGTTGTGAAAAAATCCTCCAAGTTAACATTATAATATTTTTGGGTTAATTGTGTATGTTGACAAAGCGGGTTTTCAAGGTAAGTTTTGGAGTCCAGAGAGATTTTTGAAAAAATATGTTGACAAAGATCCATGAAAAAAAATGGATGCACTAGAAGTGGTATAAATAAATGTGTACACAAAGTGACATCGTTTCTCAGTGTTTTCCAAATTTTTGGGGTCAAAAATATGGAATTTGGCTAGCATCATGAAAAGTGGATTTCCTTGAAGTCCTTACGAAAATATGGAAAATGAATGAATTCCATGAATAATGGGCTTCGCAAAGGGTGTTTTTTAAAGGTGTGAAGATTCTAATGGTGAGATCCGCAAGTACGATGAGCATCCCAAATGGTGAAGGTCTGGAGCATCACGATTAGAGAATCGTGACAACACGAAGAATTTGACGGTTATCTCTGTGATTAAGATGAGTATCATGAACGAGAAATTTCTCTGTTTCTTCGTAAAAAAGGTACCATCATGGTGGAAAAGAGGGAGGATCTATAAATGGTGATGATATGGCTAGAAGGTTATATAATCATTGAAACACCTATAAATAGGCCTCTACTGCCTTCAGAAAAGAAGTGATACATAATAAAAATCATAAGGCTCCTGATTTGTGAAGGTGGTTCATGAAGGGTGGTTCGTGAATATGATATGTAAAGAAGTTCATAAAGGATTTAAAATCCAACCGAATGTTTTGAGCCTCACGAAATAAAGGTGATTCATAGATTCTAGTTGATATTCATGAAAGTGGTGTGCTTTGCAAAGGATAAGCGAGCTTCACAAAAGGTAGAAGCTTCGTGAAAGGCTATTTGAGCTTTGTGAAAGAGGTGTTTCATGAAAGAACTGAGCATTGAAAAATCTGTTCTAAAGGAATTTCCAAATAAATCTATGGTAAATTGGTATTAATCTATTGGATGAATTTTGAACTTCAACATAACATCCATACACAACTGGGGATGTATTCATTAGAGATAATTAAAGGACCTACAAGTCCTTAAACTGTGGTTGAATCCCTTTCAAAAGTAGTGATCTAAGGAAGAGGAAGATGGTGATCCTTTCCACTGACAGTGGGCCAGAGAAAAAGACAAAGGGGTGACCCTTGAGAATGCAGTGAGCATACCCTAAATCTTGTAAAGGGAGTGAGTCTAGGTATAGACGAGATCTATCCTGAACCACCATTCTTGGCAGTGAGGGTTTGTGGATTTGGTAATATCGGAACATTGTCTTTGTATGATCCTTGGATGTAGACCAATGAGGGTGAACCAAGTAAAATTGTTGTGTATCATGCATGATTTCAATTCTATTCATACATTGAAATGGGAAAGAGAGAGAAGAGTGTTTTTTTAATGATGAAACGAGATCCAATGTGGGATAATTTTTAATATGTCATACCCTTATTCACATCCCCAATCAGGGTATTCAACCTAATTGGGATAAAAATTGATACTAGAGGGAAATTTTTAAATTTAATGGTTCTCTATTAGTTATAGAAATGGAGGTTTTCAATCCCAAAGGTATTTCTATTTTTGATGGAAAAAATTTTCAATTATGGAATAATTGGATGCAGCATTACTTACGATCATTCATAATGGATGTATTTATAGCAGTTATGCATGGAATATTAGCCAATATAGATAGTGTTTATTTATCAGAAGCTAATATAAGGGAATTGGATGCTGATTCTAAAGGGATCAATGATTTAATGGGAGACCTAAAAAATGAAATATATACAAAGGTGATGTCATGAAAATAATCACATTCTATGTGGGAAAAGTTGTTGAATATCTATGAGGGTGACTCCAAAGTCAGAGAAGCAAAGCTACAAGTTTTATGGAAGAAATATAAGGATCTCAGAATGACCCCTAATGAGTTTTTTGATATATTATTTGATTGGGTGAATGTTGTTATGTATGACATGAAAGGTCTCATAGAAATTATTGAAGATATAAATATCATTAATCACATCTTGAGAAAAATTCCACCTCAGTTTAATCCAACGGTTTCAGTATTGGAAGATAAAGATCCAAAGGAGATGACATTGGATATCTTACAAAGTACTCTTTTAGCATATGAAATGAGAAATGAGAAATGATGATAACGATGTTGTGGAAAAGGGGAAGTCCAAAGAAGTGTCATTCAAGGCCATGAAGAATCTCACTATTGAATATGGATAAGAAGATGAAGATACAAATAAGGTGATGTCATTCCTTTCATCAAATCATCAAAGAGGAAAATTAAAGTTAAAAGGGAAACTACCGCTTTAATGATTTCAATGTGGAAAGGTTGGAAATCTTGCAGTAAGGTGCCCTAAGAATTTTCAAGAAGTTGAATATGATGAATTTGAAATTCCCATGAATAAGCCTCTAGCCTACATTAAAGGTAAGAATAATTTTAAGAGAAATTTTATCATAAAGAAGAATCTTCTTTTCAAGAGAAGATGAAGGTATTGAATAATATGAGGTAGAAGAGATGGAGGACTACAAGGATCATAATAAATATTATATTATGGTAGTTGTTAGTAATTCCCAAACAAGGGAAGAAAGTGACAATGAATAAAAGGAATTTGAGTTGACATTCAGGTTGAATTAGAAGATTCTGTTGAAGAGATAGATTTTTGGAGATCCAAAATGATGAAATCCAAAAAAGTGGATTGTGATGAAAAAATTTATATATAGTAGTAGGAAGAAGAGAAGTCTGAGTTGAATGAAGAAATTGAAAAACAAAGTCATAAATTCCATAGAGATAAAAAAATGTTGTTGAGTACAAGATCAATATTGAATAATATAAGAGGGAAATCGATAGTTTGATTAACACTATAAAAAATAAAATCAAGCATATCAAATTACTTGAAGAGGAAGTTGTCAGCCAGTGAAGAAGTGTTAAGGATCTGAAAAACTCTTAACTCTCGGTATGACATCAGGAAAGAAATCATTCAGGAAATAAAGAATATGAAGGTAGAGGATAGAGGTCCAGTAATACAAAATCAATAGTCAAATCCAAATTATAAGGCTAGTAAGAAGGTTGATTAAAAACAAAGAGGTGTGATAATTAATGTTAGACTACAAGAACCCACTCCAAAATTGAATATTGATTTGGGTATGAAGTAGAGTCAGAATATTTAGAGAACCCAAGGTACATCTAGTGGTGTATAAGTGACACACAAAATTGCACCTCACTTCAGGTGTCATTATTGAGAAAAGATGGGACACTCACAAAATATGTGTTTCATAGACAAGAGATATCAAAGGTAATAATAAAAAAAGTGACATCCAAATAGAACTCAATACTCTATAACATCATTTTAGGGTCATTATTTTTGGTGTGTAGGATTTGGACACATTTCTAGATACTATACATCAAAAATACATAAGAATGTGCTGAAGAAGAATCAAACTGATCCCAATAAGCAATTCAATGAAAAATTAAGTGATATGAAAAAGATAAAAATCATTTTTCAGTACTGTAAGATGAATCTAGTCCATCATACACTGAGGAAGATAAATATTATCAACCCATACCAGGTATGATGTCAAAAACCTAGGCCAAGAAGAAAAGATATAAGTAGGTATTGGTTGCATAGATTTCTTTTAAAGCATTAGATCAAACTGGGATATAGATTATTAATAGTGGATGTACCTCATATATGGAACGAAATAAGGATTTGGTGATCAGAATCAAGTACGATAAAGGAGGTGTCATCATATTTTAAAATGATGAAGGACTGAAAATTATTGGTTCTGGAAAAGTAATGTTTCAAGTAAAATTCATGATATGTGCAATTATCTTGGTTTTTTAAGGTCTCAGTCACAGATTACTTAGTGTCATTAAATTATGTGACTCGTGACATGCCATAAGATTTTCCTAAAAATTGTGTGTCATCAAAGAAAAAGGCAGTGCAATTGTTTTTCAGGGAAAGTGTATGAAAGGGAATATATACCTTTTGAGTGGAGAAGAAGATATGTGTATTTGTCCAATGAATAAGAAAAAGAGTTGCAGCATAAACGTCTTGGCCATTTGAGGAAAACAACCTTGGAAGATATGGTGAAATATGATATTGCTTGAGACCTCCCTAGATTCTCATGTGATCATACTCACATGTGTGATGCTTGTCAATAAGGGAATATCATTCAAAAGATATATAAAGTAAAAGAGAAAAGGTTAAAAAAAATTGCTTGAGTTGGTGCGTATTGATGTGTGCAGACCATTTTCACCAAGATCTATTGATGAGATAAGATATTATGTTCTCTTCATTTATAATTTTAGTAGAATGGTGTGGGTATCAATTATCACCTACAAGTCTGAGGTATTTAGTTGCATTACAAGATATTGATGGGAATTAAAAAAGATACAAGGTTAGAAAATCAATAAGATCATAATAGATAATGGAATAGAGTTCAAAAATTTCCTAATGGGGGATTATCTTGAGAAACATGGGATAAGGCACCATGTTTAAATAGTAATAACTCTATAGTATAATGGATTAGTTGGGATAATAAATCAGATTATCAATAACATGGATAGAATAATGCTCATTAAGAAAGACCTTCCAGAGAAATTTTGGAATGATGCTATGATGACATCAGTCTACACATAGAATAGAGCGTTACAATGTCCGAAAGAATAGAAGACTCCATATGAGATATGGTATGGAAATAATCCTTCATTGAAGTACTTTATAGTCTTCAGAAGTAAGTGTTTTATTCTCAATAAGAATAAACACCATAATTTTGAGTCCCATGGAGATGGTGAGATATTTCTTGGCTACTCAAAGAAAAGAAATTCATATAAATTCTTCAGTAAGTGGATGGAAACTATAGTTGAAACCCATGATGTAACTATAGCTGAAAACGATCAGAATATTCAGAATATATATGTTAGTCTCTAAATGATAGTGATAAAAAGATAAGGAGATCATGAGATGTTATAGTTCTAGAGGCTGATTCAGAAGAAGATTCAGATAATGAAAAGGATGAGAAAAATTCAGTATTTTCACAAAGATATAAGAGAATATATAAAATTGATAAAAAAATATAATTGGTGATCAGGCAATGCTAGTGTAGACACGGTTGATGAAGACTCTATAATAAGAATCTTACTTATCATAGTTAAAGCTTAAATGTTTTGAAAAAGTAGCAAGAGATGAGAATTGGGTTTAGACTATGAATGAATAGCTTGATCAAATTGAGAAGAACCAGATATGAGATATTGTTTTGAGGCCAACATATAAGAATTCCATTGGAACTAAATGGGTATTTCTCAACAAAATGAATGAATATGGTGTGGTAATTCGAAACAAAGCACGACTACTGTGCAAAGGGAACTCCCAAATAGAGGGTATCGATGTCGATAAAACATTTTGAACTATTTCAAGGCTAGAGGCAATATGATTATTATTTTCCATAACATTACAAATAAAGTTCAAGGTTTTCTATATGGACGTCAAGTCATCATTTCTGAATGGGCTTATGGAAGAAAAAGTTTATATTAAGTATCCATATGGTTTTTTCATTCATGAAGATGAGAAATTAGTTTTTCTGCTAAATAAGGCTATATATGGTTTGAAGTAGGCACCAAGAGCATGGTATTCATGACTAGAATAGTTTTTGAATAATCTTGGTTTTTAGCATGTGGGAGTTGATTACAACTTGTTTGTCAACAATGATAGTAATCAATGGATGATGGTGTTGGTGTATGTCGATGATATAATTTTCTGTGGATTAGATAAAATACAATGCAGACAGTTTTATGAATTCATGAAAAGTGAGTTCGAAATGTCAATGATTGGTGAATTGATGTTTTCCCCTAGTTTATAGGTAAAAAAAGGGAAAAATGGCATATTAATTTCTCAATACAAATATTCTAAGGAGGTTTTGAGAAGATTTAGAATGGATAATTACTAGGAGATAACGACTCTGGTGGTTACCCAGATAAAACTATCAAGGGATGATGAAGGAAAACCGGTCATTGTCACTAAATACAGGAAGATCATTGGAATCCTGTTATACTTAACAATGACATGACCATATATTATTTTTTCTACATGTCAAGTAATGTAGTATCAAATCAATCCCAAATAAAGCAAAATGATTTTAGTAAAAATAATACCTCTCTATATCAAGGGATCGATGGATTTCATTTTGATGTTCAATGAAAAATCTCCACTAGATTTATTGGGATATACATATGCGAATTGAGACAGATCAGTGGATGACAGAAAATCAATGTCAGGATGTGCAAACTATCTTGGTGGATTGTGTATTTCCTGGATAAAAAAGAAATAGAATTTCATTTCATTGAGCACCGTGGAAGATGAATATATTGAGGCTATTCAATCTTGAACACAACTATTGTGGATGAAGTAGTAGCTTGATGATATGGGAGTTGAAGTGCAGTATCTGATTGAAATATATTTCAGTAAATCAAGTTCTATAAATCTTATAAAAATTCATTCCATCACTCAAGGAAAAAGTACATTGAAATCAAGTATCATTTTATTAAGGATAAGGTGGAGCAAGGTCTTGTAGTGTTGGAGTATGTGCCTAAAGGACTAAAGGTTACAAAAATTATGACAAAGGCCTTATCTAAAGAATCATTTGAACAACATAGACTAGATCTGGGAGTTCAGTCAACTCCACACACTTGAAAAAGTACGGATGTAGTACCCACTCTCCCTGAGGTATGATGTGTTTTTCCCTAATGTACTAATTTTTGTTATTTACCATGTTGCAGACCACAGAGGAGTGAACTTTGGGTTCATGGAAAAGGGGGGAGAAATTATGGATATTAAAAGAGATAATATTTATTAATAAAGACATGGGGAGAATATTTCTTATGGAGCAACGAGATATGGGGGGTTAAAGCTTATAGGTGGAGCAGTGAGACAAGAGGAGTATTAAACCTGACAATGCTAGAAATGATTAGTCAAAACAAATATATCATGATAGACATAGCTCATGATAAAAGAAATTGAGAGGTTTTTTAATAAAGTGATTCATTGATGAACTTTTCATAATACTCTTGTTTCTCACAACAAGCATGGATCATGTGGGATTATAGTATGTGTGTAGTAAATCTTTGATCGCTACATAAATCACATGAAGTGAATTTCGGTAGTAGATGGAAGAATCTTCAATGGAGTATCATAATGTGAAGAGTTGTGAACAAACCCAAAGGGGGAGATTGTTGGGAAAAATACCTCAAGGTAACATTGTAGTATTTTTGGGTTGATTGTGTTTGTTGAAAAAGCAGGTTTCTAAGGAAAGTTGTGGATCCTAGAGAGATTGTTGAAAAAATATTTTAACAAAGATCCATGAAAAAGGAATGGATTCCATGAATTTAGTACAAAAAAATGCATACAAAAAGTGACACCATTTCCCAGTGTTTTCCAAATTTTTGGAGTTCAAAATTTGGAGTTTTTCTAGAAATTCAATAATTTTATTTCCTTGAAGTCCTTATAAAATATGGAAAAGACATGATATAACAACCCTTATTTTTATTACACACTTAAACATAATTTATTACATAAAATATTCACTTGATACAACATAGAATATTGAGAGGTCTAGTGTATTTGAGTATTAATAACATTACATAATATCTTAGAACATAAAAAACACAACATATTTATTTAAAACTTCCTTTACATGCCCACTACATTCCCTCATACTTAGCATTTCATGGGATAACCTGAGGACATGCATAAGAAAAGGGTGATCTATAAAGCCCAATAAGTGAATAAACATGGAATAACAAGAGGAATACAATACATGTTAGAAAATAGGTGAACCAATGGAGCATAATAGAAACATGAACATAAAGGCATGATAAAGCTTGATAATCATAACATGGAAATGTGGTAACAACACTTAACATGGAATTAGCATGAGCCAAGAATAATTGCACATAGAGCATGAGTAAACCCTCATTGTGCATGAAGAATGAGTAAAACCTTGTTAAACTAGAATTATCATGAGTCAACACCCATTTCACATGATGTATCATGATATTATACTTTACCCAATGCATTGGTGCGCTATCGGGGCACACCCTTCTTAAACATTTCATTTCATGCATAAGTGTGCCACATAGATCATATAACATGGAATCAATCAACATCACAAGTTATTACATTATTATTTAATGTGTAATAAATACATAAAAGTACCATTAAATATGTATATGTGTATAAAGGTTAATACCCATGATAGATACATGGGTATGGTATTCACTACATAATGATCTTGGCTTGAAAAAACGCAGTGCAATTTCGGCCGCATAACGACGTGACACAAGGATTAATGAAAATGGTTGATGAGAGGGAAATGGGTGTCTCATCATATATACATGAAATGAATAGTAAGGGGGGTAATATAGATACATGTCCCAACAAATGTAATGGAATTTATATGCATAATACAAAATAATTACTTGGATGTAAAAGAGGAGAGAGAAACTCCTCATGGAATTTTAGCATGGTAACAGGTGTACATGAGGGGAATTAATGAGAGATAAAAGGGTCTCCCATCATCCAAAAATAAATAAGAAAGTATGTGGAAGGTTATAAATAATACCCCAACATTTTTAATTAAAAAATAAAAGGTCATAACAATATTTAGAAACTTGGATAAAAAGAGAAAGGTAGGAATCCCAAACTTGGAAGTGTGATCCCAAAGGCTTGGGAGAGGCTTGAGAGAGGATTATTGGGAGGTTGGGGAACCTTTGGAGGATTATAGAGAGAGGAGGGAAGGGGTTGGTCGAACTTCAAAGGCTTTGAGTGAAGAGGAAGTGGGAGCTTGGGTGGGTTTATATAGGAAAGGAGAGGGAATTCTTTATTATTTAGGTTTGGGACACCTCACATTAAACTAATCAAAACCACAAACCATCACATGGTTTTTTCCCAGGGATTTTTCCAAAGGGTATTGGAAAAAAATATTTTATAAGGCCAATGGACTAAATTCTTAAAATAATTGGGTTGCTTTTGTGGAGGTGAGTCACACTCGCAAGGAAAACAATTTAAAAAGACAAAATGTTTTATAAGCCTTGTAGTGTCCACTAAAGATTTGTAAAATAAATAAAACAAACCCAAAACCACATTATTTTAATGGTAAAACATATATTGGCCGAACATAATGTTTATATTATTTTATTAAATCACTACTGGGTGATTATGATGTCATAAAACACATTATATATTTAAACGGTATTTAATTTTTACCCAAAAATTCAACTATCTCAGAAAATTATGAAAAATTCACCATTGGATAATTTTGACATCCTGATTCTAAAAATAATATTAATTTTATCTAAATATTTCTCTAAATATGTTAATTTTTACTTTTAAAATAAAAATTGACATTTATCTAAAATCCATGGGGTTTGAAAAAAAAACAGCCTTCAAACCTTAATAAAAATTACAATTGTATTCATAAAATCAAATGATAATTTATATTTAATAAAAATTAATTTAATAATAATAATATTTTATTAAAATATCATTTGATTCAAAAATCCATTAATTCATCAAAATAGATTTCTTAGTTGAATATTAACTAAAAATACTACCTGTGCTTTAAAAACTATTTACAAAGTAACAATAATAAAATGAATTAAAATTATTTATACAAAAATAATGTACATAGTCATAGTTCTAGGGTCTTGTTACAGAACCCCTTATAACACCCACATAAGACCGAAGGGTAAGGTGTGCGATGGTGACATACTCTTGGGGTGGCTCGGATAACATCGCTCAGCTGTTAATCTCTATTAACTTCCACTTATCCCATAGTCAGTTCTGCTCAAGATTAACGTTTTCAAGATTGGCTTGGGCTTGGTCTAGATAGAATCCCAATTATTCCACCTCATTTCTGAGCTTCGACAAATGAGATTCGTACTGGGAAAGTCTACTAGATGAGGCCATCACTTCCTTTTTCTGAGAAAATTGGATTTGTTAAAGCCCTATATTTATATTAATCATGTGATCACTATTCAACAACTATATTAAAAATAGTCACAATTCATAATGGTATTCTAAAATCCCCAAACATAAAACCAAAGAAGTTTTAATTTTATATAACCATAATAAACATTTAATTAGATTAAGAGGAATTTCCATTAATGAAAGTTTGGGTTGTTACACATGAATTTCATGAAGAATGGGATTCATGAAGGGTGTTTTGCAAAGGAAAGAAGATTCTGATGGTGATCTCCATGAGTATGATGAGAATCACAAACAATGAAGGTGAGTATCATCACAAGTGGAGCATCACAACAGAGTGGTGAGTTTGATGATGATATCTGCGATTAAAACGAGCATCACGAATAGAAAATTTCTATGGAGCTTCGTGGAAAAGGGATCATCGTAGCAAAAAATATGGAGAATCATGAAATGGGGATGATGTGGTTAGAAGGTTCTAGAATCCTTTAAAGTGCCTATAAATTGGATTCTACCCCCTTCAAAAAATAAGTGAGAATTAACAAAAATCTTAAGGCTCCAGATTTGCGAAGATGGGTCATGAAGGGTGGTTCATGAAGGTGATATGTGAAGAAGGTCGCGAAGGCTTTAAAATGAAACCAAATGTTCCAAGCCTCGTGAAAGGAAGGTGATTCACAAAGGATAGTTTAGCTTCATGAAAGAGGTGTGATTCATGATGGATGAGTGAGCTTTGTGAAAGGTTATTTGAATTTTACGAAAGAGGAGCTTTGCAAAGGAATTTAGAATTGTGAATGTTTTTCATAAGGCATTTCTGGTACATCTGTGGTAAAGTGGTATTCATTTATTGGATACAAGTTTAAATTCAATTGAGAATCCATACACAACTAAATATGTATTCATTAGAGATAATTAAAGGACCTACAATGTAGAGACCCGAATCTTGACGTACATGAACATTACATTACTTTTGCGGAATACTTAGTACATAACAAAAAACACACACACAAGGATCGTAATAGTTTAGTGTCTTTGGAAACTCGGAACGTAATCTTCTAATTGTGGTGAAAGATCTTCAATATCTCCCATAAAGATCTTCCCTTTTTTACCTAAAACCTTTCTTTATATCTTGGGGAAAAGAAAACATAAAAGGGTGAGCTCAAATTCTCAGTAAGGGGAAACAAAAGAAAAATCAATCACATCATATTCATAAGAACATAACTTTTGGAAATCTTAACCTGCAAAAGAGAGCATAATTTCATAACATGGGATAAATCATAGTAGTGAAATGAAATCCCAATAATCATAACTTAAAACATGAAACTTTGTGGAATACACACATAATCATAGAGAATCATTTCTTGTTAGTCAAGACTCATTTCCAAGACTATCTTAGTGGACAATGTCCCTTTCTGAACCGAGTCACCCTCGTTTCAGTCCTGTTTCACTGAACCAGTATAACCTACCATTCCAGCCATGTCTATCTCATGAGATATAAAATCTTTACCCAATGCATTGGAGGGAGATATAGGTCCCACCCATCTCATAATGATACCATTCTTATGTGTAGCACAAAATCATAAATCATACATCATTGCATAACCCATGTAATAAAATGGGATTCTTAAACATCATGTCATCATAATACATAAACAATTGATATCATTTCATCATAAGAAAATTGAAACCATTTAAATCATAGAGACATTTTACTTGAAATATACATATCAAATAATGTCATCTTAGATGGAAAATAGTTTTGAGAAAAACACTTGAAATGAATTCTTGAGGAAAATATCCTTTCTTCTTTAAAATCATTTTATTTTCACAAAATTCCATGAAATTTTAAAAGATAAGGGTTTTGTTGAAAATAATCATGCAATCTTGTAGAGGAAGCTTCTTGAAAATGAGGTGTTATGAAACCATAAAAATCCTTTCACGCCGTATAAGTTAAAAATAACATTCTCCTCGTACTTTTGTCGGAAAAGTCAAAAAGTACCTTATATGGTAACCAAAGGGAAGATTCCATTCATACAATGTGGTAAAAAGTCAAAAAAATGACTTTAAAAATTCATGGAAGAATGGTAAACATTTTATAAAAATAGTTTTAGAAAACATGGTCATGGATGATAAACGTAACCCCAGTAAATACGTACGTATAAGCAATATCGGATAAAAATGAGATTGAAAATTTATCCATTACCTTAAGTACAATTTGCTTCGTAAGTGTCCGAACCTCCTGTATAATGATTTAAATAATGTCATTAACTTATTATAGAATCATATTCATTGTTATGATATCATATATGGTTCACTTATGACTTTATATTACCAGTTCTTTTGTAAATTCCATGTTAAAGAAGCGTTTTGGGTAAAATCGTTTCATTTATCGTAGGTGTTTGGACTTGTTGTTCTTGACATTATTATTACTTATATCATGATTTACTTACTTCCAAAATATAAAACATTATTTATATATCATATATATTCAGTATATATATATATTTAATAAATATATAAATGAAATGAAACACACCGTTCATGGAGACGGTAGTCCGTACGTACGCATGAACGCTGTTTTCCTTTCCTCATTGTCTTGAATGGAAGTAAGTAGATGACATAAATATATAAATAAATCCAGTAGCCTTATAATTTCATATATTTCATTATTATTTCTTATATATACTTTATAATTATTCTTAAATGGTTAACATGGAGAATGAATCTCATCACGTCGTGGAGAAGGTAGTCCGTACGTACGCACGAGCGATGATATCATTCCCATGGTCTTGGAATTGTGTTGAAGTGTATGTATACTATTTAAGTATCAATATAACTCTATAATAATCATATATAGTTACTCCTTACACCATTATACCCATCCAATTAAGGAGGTGGCAGAAAATAGATTACACCACGGCGTGGAGACGGTATTCCGTACGTACGCACGCGCGGTGATTTCCTTTTTCCGTAGGAGGGATAGAAGGTTAATTAGAGTTGTTTCATATTTATAATAACATATCAGTATATAATAAATAATGATGTTATTACTTTATCATGAAACAACTAAAGAAGAAGAAGTTGAAGAAGAAAGAAATTGAAAAAGATCGGTAATGGATATTACCTCTTTTTGACGCGCCTTTTCTTAACCTCCACTTAAATAACTAAGGATGGTCTTTGAAGAAGACCAGGACCTCTAGGATGATACTAGGGAAGTGTAGAAGAGATTTTGGCAGGTTTTGGACGATCTTGAATGCTCAAATTGGTGTGAGGAGGAGAGGGAGGAGGTTCCCTTTTATAAGGGAGGAGAGGGGCACCTTAGGAATATCTCAAAATATTATTTTATATTTTGGTCAAATTCGGTTTATAATGGTTCCAAATGGTCATATTTCGAAGCTAAAGTGGGTATGGGTCTAAATCCTCTCATCCAATAGGATTTAGAAAAGTTTAGGTCATTATTTTAACCTTATCAATTAGATTTAACTCTAAGTTAAATAATTTAAATTTTACCGTGTCTTTTTGTTTTCTTACACTATATGGTTAATAAACTTACTATATCAAGCCAAAAGAACCCCAAGTTGTTTATTATTAATATATATATCCTTATCTAAGTCATTTGGCTGAACCTTAGATTTTTAGGAATTAAATAACAATTAATAATATAATATTTGTTTTAAAAACTAATTTATGTCAATTTTGACACTATTTGGTACATGATTTTTATGAAATTTTTAACAGAATTATAAGTTATAACCAAGTTACTTAAATCAAAAATAACATGTCATATTAACCTAGAAAATTAGTTTAAGTCATAAAAAGTCTCAAATTACATTTATTTGGGAATTTATAACATCAATTATGTTAATATTTTCTTAAAAAGGTAATTACTGCATCATCGTTGTGTCATAAATAAATTAAATTATTTAAAGTATAAAAATTACAAATAAAATACCATTATGTAGGAAATATTTTTATATTTCTAATGAATATTTATAGTCGACATTATATTATGTATAACCCTATATTAAAAATGTTTTAGTAAATAAACTTTGATTTTAACTCTTTCAACTCTTCTTTGAATTAAATAATAATAAATGTCCTAATCTAATCCAAGTGGGCCTAAATGATAATATTTTACACTTAAGGTTGTTTTTGGTAGAGATACACTTGTCCAATAGGATTAGGACATGTGTTAGGGTAATATTAATATCATTTTTACCCTTAATTACCCTATTTACTTTTAACCGTGGTAAATAAAAGTAAAAAGTTACTATTCACGAAAAATTATTTTCATCTCATTGAACCACATTTTACTTACTGACATCAACCGTGTCTCTCGGATTTTTGAAATTCCATTCACATAAGCGGTAAAATTAAGATTTATGAAAAAATTATTTTTTTTAACTACCACTTAGTAGTTTCACTATTCATCAAAAATTGAAGTTTTTCAAAAAAATGCCAAAATTTCACCCTAAGCTATAATTGATATTCTGAATTCAAAAATGATTTCTATTTTACAAAATTCCCAACATATAAGTTTCATTAATTAATTTTATAATTAATTTCCGCTGTCACAACAAATAGCGTGTTTTTAAGAGATAATAACTATCAAAAGATTAACACTTGTTTATGTCTGGTGTAAATGTGAAATTACATCCAATGACCAACATTGTATTGAATTGTAAAAATATATTCTAAATATACTTTAAAACCACTCAAATTAATAATTTATCATTATTAATTATTTCGATTAAAAAAGTTGTTTTTAATTAAAATTTAGTAATTTTCACTATTCATCAGAAAATAAAAGTTATCCGAAAAGTACCAAAATTTCACCCTAAGATAATTTCGATATTACGAATCCAAAAATAAAGTCCATTTTGATAAAATAAAATTTACAAAATTTCAAAAAGTGGTTATTACTATTCATAACGGCTAGTTTTTAATAATATTTTAATAGCATATTGCTGTTTAGTGAAACTCGTTATTGCGTACTACACACACTATCGAGGAAGGTCGCGATTGCGTGTAATGGAAGGCAAGTCAAGAATGCGTGTTGTGAAAGCTTCTTTTGGTGTAGCGTACAACACAAGACATTATTGAAATTAAAAAGAATATTTTTCATAAAATTTTGGGGTGTTACATTCTACCCCCCTTAAAATGAATTTCGCCCTCGAAATTCGTCGTGGTTATAAATGGTTTACTATTAGAAAGTTTCTTTAATAGAAACCCACATCGTAAAAACGAATACCAAAACCAATCTTTAAAAACAAATGTATGAAACGTAATGGTTACCCAATTAAACTAATCACTGGGTTTCCACATAGGTGAAAATATGGATATGGAAGAGAAATCTAACCATCATGTTCTGATGGAGAGTGGTAGAGAACATGGCTATGTAAAATCCAACAATCACAAAGCCATAAATTTGTGACGATCTAGGGTACCATCTGATTCATCGGATATAAGGGAACTGGGACAACATTTTTGGTTTTCAAGATCATTTCCCTAAAGTTGAAAATTTGAATTAGAATAAATAATTACTTTATTGTGGTACAATCTCACTATTGTTCGTGCCTTGAACAATTTCCACTTCATCTCTTAAATAAATGAAGTTGAATTTGTTATTCGTGAAGTGTTAGCAGATCATGTGATAGAATGACGGGTCATTCCATCTGTCTCAAAGAAAACGTTAGAAAAAATTATATACATAAGTCGTTCTATAGTGAGATTAATCATATATGGTTCCTAAAATGGACTTATACTTCATATATCATACTGCTTAATATAATAAAACTAGTTTCTACTAAACAGGGACTTCCTGTAGGCCAGTGGTAGGCGATAAAGGCCAGTCGCACTTCGGTTGTGGGTTCGATTCCCACAGCCTTGTCCGAAGTGATGGGCTGTCGCCCGTCCTGTAGGTTTTCCTTTTTCTAAAACTACATTACTATAACATCCCATCAATAATATCGAAAATATTCTATCCTTAAACAATACTAACTTGTGTCCAACATAATCCATTCTAATCTTTAGGCTTATCCATAATACTGCAGTCCACTCTCATAATATAGTGAAAATGATTACCAGAGATTTAATACTGTCGTTAATCCCCATATATCATAAGATATGTCTTGTTGGTCACATTCCAAACATTCAAAGGCCTTAATCATGTATTCTCTTGAATACCCATTGAACCTTAGTGAAAACATGAATGCAGTTAAAAATTAACTCTTTCCACATACCAAAATCCAAAAATTCTATATACTCAAACAATGATATAACCTTCTCCTTATATCAGTCATGAGCTCATGAATACAATCAAACACCTCATTATCTTATTATTCCTTCATTATGCGCATATCAACTACTTTCCAAAAAAAATAACTGAATAACATTTCATGGTTACTAGTACCATTAATCATACACTTTAAAAACTTAGGAAAGACAATAGTGTAACAATACTTAGATGTCTCTTTATTCCATAGTACCATGAGATTACTTATACAACATTACACTTTATAAACATGTAATCATTCCACTACCTTCTTAAACCATTGACCGAGCTTCAACAATTCTTTCATCTCACATATCATTTGTAGTCTCTTCATCATCATCAACATAAATACTTCCCATATGACCATACTGATTATCTTCATGAGACTTTCCCTTAGGGAATTGGTTTGCATAGTGCCCGTACATTCCACATTTAAAACATTTAACCATTGTTGATGTCGTAGCAATACCATTATCCTCATCCATGTTGTTAACTGAACCTTTTCCTTTGCACTTACTTGCTTTGTGTCCTTCTTTTACACACCCAAAGCATCTTCCAGTTCCTTTGAAACATTCTCCTTGATTCCTCTTCCCACATTATTTACATAGGGGAAATTGAACTTTTTTCCTCTATGATCATCATGAAACTCCATCTTTCTCTTATTAGCCGAGTCAGGAAACTTACCAAATTTTACTTTATTGATCATATTATGAGATTGCTGATTCGGCATAATAATGATGTTTGGACTTCCAAATCCCATTTCATTATGAAGAATATCATTCCATTGTCCATCATATCCTCCATTATCGTGAATCATCTTGTTTCCAGCAATTTTCTAAAACCCAAAAAAAGAATAGTGTGAGAGGCAAAAATCATGCTAGGGAAAACAACATAATAAAGGTGGAGTATCCTCAATATCTAACATCTTAGGTTAAATTCTATGATCGTTACCATAGTTCTAGGACTGTATCCTATACGTATAATTATCCTTAGGGACATCCCTAGACATACCTTATAAATATCTCTAGGGATCTCACTAAAGTTCTCGCATCCTAGTTTCCAAAGGTTGACTAAACCTTTCCTCTGATACCAACGGTAGAGACCCGAATCTTGACGTACATGAACATTACATTACTTTTGCGGAATACTTAGTACATAACAAAAAACACACACACAAGGATCGTAATAGTTTAGTGTCTTTGGAAACTCGGAACGTAATCTTCTAATCGTGGTGAAAGATCTTCAATATCTCCCATAAAGATCTTCCCTTTTTTTTTACCTAAAACATTTCTTTATATCTTGGGGAAAGGAAAACATAAAAGGGTGAGCTCAAATGCTCAGTAAGGGTAAACAAAAGAAAAATCAATCACATCATATTCATAAGAACCAAACTTTTGGAAATCTTAACCTGCAAAAGAGAGCATAATTTCATAACATGGGATAAATCATAGTAGTGAAATGAAATCCCAATAATCATAACATAAAACATGAAACTTTGTGGAATACACAAATAATCATAGAGAATCATTTCTTGTTAGTCAAGACTCATTTCCAAGACTATCTTAGTGGACAATATCCCTTTCTGAACTGAGTCACCCTCGTTTCAGTCCTGTTTCACTGAACCGGTATAACCTACCATTCCAGCCATGTCTATCTCATGAGATATAAAATCTTTACCCAATGAATTGGAGGGAGATATAGGTCCCACCCATCTCATAATGATACCATTCTTATGTGTGCCATAAAATCATAAATCATACATCATTGCATAACCCATGTAATAAAATGGGATTCTTAAACATCATGTCATCATAATCCATAAACAATTGATATCATTTCATCATAAGAAAATTGAAACCATTTAAATCATAAAGACATTTTACTTGAAACATACATATCAAATAATTTCATCTTAGATGGAAAATAGTTTTGAGAAAAACACTTGAAATGAATTCTTGAGGAAAATATCCTTTCTTCTTTAAAATCATTTTCTTTTCACAAAATTCCATGCAATTTTAAAAGATAAGGGTTTTGTTGAAAATAATCATGAAATCTTGTAGAGGAAGCTTCTTGAAAATGAGGTGTTATGAAACCGTAAAAATACTTTCACGCCGTATAAGTTAAAAATAACATTCTCCTCGTACTTTTGTCGGGAAAGTAAAAAAGTACCTTATATGGTAACCAAAGGGAAGATTCCATTCATACAATGTGGTAAAAAGTCAAAAAAATGACTTTAAAAATTCATGGAAGAATGTTAAACATTTTATAAAAACATTTTTAGAAAACACGGTCATGGATGATAAACGTAACCCCAGTAAATACGTACGTATAAGCAATCTCGGATAAAAATGAGATTGAAAATTTATCCTTTACCTTAAGTCCAATTTGCTTCGTAAGTGTCCGAACCTCCTGTATAATGATTTAAATAATTTCATTAACTTATTACAGAATCATATTCATTGTTATGATATCATATATGGTTCACTTATGACTTTATATTACCCGTTCTTTTGTAAATTCCATGTTAAAGAAGCTTTTTGGGTAAAATCGTTTCATTTATCGTAGGTGTTTGGACTTGTTGTTCTTGACATTATTATTACTTATATCATGATTTAATTACTTCCAGAATATAAAACATGATTTATATATCATATATATTCAGTATATATATATATTTAATAAATATATAAATTAAATGAAACACACCGTTCATGGAGACGGTAGTCCGTACGTACGCATGAACGCTGTTTTCCTTTCCTCATTGTCTTGAATGGAAGTAAGTAGATGACATACATATATAAATAAATCCAGTAGCCTTATAATGTCATATATTTAATTATTATTGCTTATATATACTTTATAATTATTCTTAAATGGTTAACATGGAGAATGAATCTCATCGCGTCGTGGAGACGGTAGTCCGTACGTACGCACGAGCGATGATATCATTCCCAAGGTCTTGGAATTGTGTTGAAGTGTATGTATACTATTTCAGTATCAATATCAATCTATAATAATCATATATAGTTACTCATTACACCATTATACCCATCCAATTAAGGAGGTGGCGGAAAATAGATTACACCACAGCGTGGAGACGGTATTCCGTACGTACGCACGCGCGGTGATTTCCTTTTTCCGTAGGATGGATAAAAGGTTAATTAGAGTTTTTTCATATTTATAATAACATATCAGTATATAATAAATACTGATGTTATTTATTTATCATGAAACAACTAAAGAAGAAGAAGTTGAAGAAGAAAGAAATTGAAAAAGATCGGTAATGGATATTACCACTTTTTGACGCGCCTTTTCTTAAACCCCACTTAAATAACTAAGGATGGCATTTTAAGAAGACCAGGACCTCTTGGATGATACTAGGGAAGTGGAGAAGAGATTTTGTCAGGGTTTGGCCGAGCTTGAATGCTCAAATTGGTGTGAGGAGGAGAGGTAGGAGGTGCCCTTTTATAAGGGAGGAGAGGGGCACCTTAGGAATATCTCAAAATATTATTTTATATTAAGGTCAAATTCGGTTTATAATGGTTCCAAATGGTCTTATTTCAAAGATAAAGTGGGGATGGGTCGCAATACTCTCATCCAATAGGATTTAGACAAGTTTAGGTTATTATTTTAACCTTATCAATTAGATTTAACTCTAAGTTAAATAATTTAACTTTTACCATGTATTTTTGTTTTCTTACACTATATGGTTAATAAAATTACTATATCAAGCCAAACTAACCCCAAGTTGTTTATTATTAATATATATATCCTTATCTAAGTCATTTGGCCGAACCTTAGATTTTTATGAATTAAATAACAATTAATAATATAATATTTGTTTTAAAAACTAATTTATGTTAATTTTGACACTATTGGGTACATGATTTTTATGAAATTTTTAACAGAATGATATGTTCGAACCAAGTTACTTAAATCAACAATAACATGTCATATTAACCTATAAAATTATTTTAAGTCATAAAAAGTCTCAAATTACATTTATTTGGTCATTTATAACATCAATTATGTTAATATTTTCTTAAAAAGGTAATTACTGCATCATCGTTGTGTCATAAATAAATTAAATTATTTAAAGTATAAAAATTACAAATAAAATACCATTATTTAGGAAATCTTTTTATATTTCTAATGAATATTTATAGTTGAAATTATATTATGTATAACCATATATTAAAAATGTTTTATTAAATAAACTTTGATTTTAACTCTTTTAACTCTTCTTTGAATTAAATAATAATAAATGTCCTAATCTAATCCAAGTGGGCCTAAATGATAATATTTTACACTTAGGGTTGTTTTTGGTCGAGATACACTTGTCCAATAGGATTAGGACATGTGTTAGGGTAATATTAATATCATTTTTACCCTTAATTACCCTATTTACTTTTAACCGTGGTAAATAAAAGTAAAAAGTTACTATTCACCAAAAATTATTTTCATCTCATTGAACCACATTTTACTTACTGACATCAACCGTGTCTCTCATATTTTTGAAATTCCATTCACAGAAGCGGTAAAATTAAGATTTATGAAAAAATTAATTTTTTTAACTACCGCTTAGTAGTTTCACTATTCATCAAAAATTGAAGTTTTTCAGAAAAATGCCAAAATTTCACCCTAAGCTATAATTGATATTCCGAATTCAAAAATGATTTATATTTTACAAAATTAACAACATATAATTTGCATTAATTAATTTTATAATTAATTTCCGCTGTCACAACAAATAGCGTGTTTTTAAGAGATAATAACTATCAAAAGATTAACACTTGTTTATGTCTGGTGTAAATGTGAAATTTCATCCAATGACCAACATTGTATTGAATTGTAAAAATATATTCTAAATATACTTTAAAACCGCTCAAATTAATAATTTATCACTATTAATTATTTCGATTAAAAAAGTTGTTTTTAATTAAAATTTAGTAATTTTCACTATTCATCAGAAAATAAAAGTTATCCGAAAAGTACCAAAATTTCACCCTAAGCTAATTTCGATATTACGAATCCAAAAATAAAGTCCATTTTGATAAAATAAAATTTAAAAAATTTCAAAAAGTGGTTATTACTATTCATAACGGCTAGTTTTTAATAATATTTTAATAGCATATTGCTGTTTAGTGAAACTCATTATTGCGTACTACACACACTATCGAGGAAGGTCGCGATTGCGTGTAATGGAAGGAAAGTCAAGGATGTGTGTTGTGAAAGCTTCTTTTGGTGTAGCGTACAACACAAGACATTAATGAAATTAAAAAGAATATTTTTCATAAAATTTCAGGGTGTTACATACAAGTCCATAAACTATGGGTGAATCCCTTCCAAGAGCAGTGAGTAAAGGAAGAGGAAGACGATGATCTTTTCTAATGGAAGTGAGCTAGAGAAAGAGACATAGAGAGTGACCTTTTGGAATGTAGTGAGAAGACCCCAAATCTTGTAAAGGTATCAATCCTGGGTATATATTAGATATATTCCGAACCACTATTCATGGTAGTGAGCCTTAGTATATTTGGTAAAATCAGCACATCGTAATTGCATGCTCCTTAGACAAAGCTCAGTGAGGTTGAACCAAGTAAAATTTATATATATCATTCACCATTTCAATTATATTAATTGAAATTGTATTGATTTTAATGACCAAAGTTAGTTAAATAAAAATTTATAGGCACGTGTTGATGAAGTCCAATTTGGGATTTTAGGACATGGGAATCTACTCAATGGATCAAAGAGCTGCAAGTCTGCAGTTGGAAAGACCACCTACCAAATTAATTTCCCATTGTTTTCATGGCTAATTTCAAGATCATTAAGAAAAATAATGGGGACCCTTACCACTATAATGTTAAGGAAACTATACATTACAGTTTCAATATTCATTACTACTGGTACTTGATAAAATATTGGGATATTTAATAAAAACATTTAGTTTATTATATCTCACCTAATTTTTAATCAATAAAAGTAATAATAATATGTTATTTTTAATTATATAATAAAACAAAAAGTTAATCATCCTTATTATCCCTATGATCAATATTGGAGAAATACAACCTGCTAACTGATAGTAACTTCCAGGATTGGTTTAGGCATATTTAAGATGTATTATTCCATGAATAGAAATCTAACATGCTAGAATACTCAATACTAGATTCACCTACTAAAGAGGAATGTAATAAAGAGTTCTTGGTCTATGAAAAAAATTTGAGTGATACAGTAAACATTTAATGTTTTATGATTTTGTTTATGTATTTTGAACTCAAGAAGTATCATAAAAAACAAGAATGAGTATGGTATGATTGAGAACCTATGTGGTCTATACCATGAGATAGATAGATAGGAATGGTTTGAGATATCTCAAATAAAAAAAGTGATACTACCTATACAATCATTCAAAAAAAGGTTGTGGTTGATATATATTACACATTTCATAAAGAGGATCTTATCTCTAAAAGAGATAAATTTCGATGAAATTTAGGCTCAAGATACATATGATTTGGCGTAATAAAAAATTCCAAAATTCCCCTTGGAAGAAGAAATTGTTCCAGACGCAATTACTTTATATATGTACTAGAGAGGATATAAAACTATAATTATATGGTTTTCTATTCACCCTATATGGCAACTCATTATTAGTTAATAATAATTATCCTTTAACCTAAAAGGAATAAATAAGTGGCATAGATGTTTCCATGTGTAAAGAGGCCATGAATTCTAAAATAGAATCCATGTAACAAAATCAATTCTAGATTTTGGAAGACCCTCAATTATATGTAAATCCTTTTGGTTACAAATGGTATTCAAGAATAAACTAGACATAGAAGTATAAGTTAGTACCAATAAGTCACTACTGGTTGAAACAGGGTTTAAACATACTCAAATCATTGACTATGAAGACACATTTTCACTAGTTTCAATGCTTAAATTCATCATAAATATATTTTACATTGTTTTTTACATGATTATGATATTTGATTTTTTTTGTTAAAACATCCTTCTATAAAGGGTTCCTTCAATAAAAATTTTATATGAGAAAATCTGAAGGGTTTGTTACTCAAAATTATTCCAACAAGGTATGAATGTTACAAAGATCCATGTATAGACTAAAGATAGAACCCAAGTCATGGAACATTCATTTTGATGAGTGTATAATGTAATTTCATTTCATAAAGAATGAATTTGATCTGGGTTCCTATAAATGGTTTAGTTTGAGAGTAGTCATTTTCATAATATTATATATTGATGAAAAATTACTCATTGGAAAAGAAATACCAGTCTTATAATCTATTAAGGAATGTTCGAATAAATGATTCTCTTTAAAGGACTTGGATGAGTAATTATATTTTCTTAGGATCAATATTCCTCGTGAAAGATCCAAGAGGTTTATTAGCATAACTCAAAGTACATACATTGATAAGATACTTAAGATATTTATTATGGAACAATCCAAAAGGGGATTGTTTCTACCATCACATAGAATTCAACTTTCTAGGAAAATGTATCCTTAGAGACATGAGGAAAGAAACAGAAATGAAAGGATTCCATACACATTAGTAAACTTTTCAGTAATGTAAGATATGATATTTACTAGGATATAATTTTCCCATACATTAAGTTAGGTAGAAAGATATCTATCTAATCCAGGTGACCAAAATTGGATGGCAGTCAATACTATCCATCAGTATTTGAGGCATTTTAAGGTCATGTTCTTAGTTTATAGAGTATATAAGAATATAGTCATTAGAGGATATGTAGATGCTAGTTTATAAACTGATCTAGATGACATTATATCACAAAAAACATACATTCCCACTTTGAATAGAGGTTTTTTGAATTGGAAGAGCTCAAAGATGTATGTGATTTCAAATTCAATAGTAGAGTCTGAGTATATTATGGATTCTGAGGTTGCTAAAGAATTAGTATTTATTCCCAACTTCATCCAAGAGATTAACATGGTACCTAAAAGTAAATATCCTATCATTCTCTATTGTGATAATACTATAATAGTGTATCTTTCAAAATATCCAAGGTCAAACAGTAGACAAAGCACATACTTCAGAAGTATCATCTCTTGAGGGATTTCTCTCATATATGTAAATTTGCAGTGATCAATATTTACACAGAATACAATGTGGAATACCCCTTTACTAAATCCTTGAATCATCATTAACATGACTATCATGTGAGGTCTAGTGACTGATGTTCATAGGTAGTTGTCTCTAGTCTAAGTGGGAGTCTCTTGGAGTTTGTGTCATAAGAATAATTTTTTGTACATTGACTACATGTATATTTGATGTTTTAAATATTAATAAACTTCATATTAAATATTTTCAATTATTATTCATGGATTTAATGTAATAATGTCATAGAGTATATGTCGCATTTATAAGGTTATATCAATTCCCCTCTATGATAAGAACCTTAACGTGTTATGATGATATACACAAAAAATGTTGTGTGTTTTGATAAAGTACTATGATGGGACACATAGTACGTTGATTTTCAGGTGAGAGTACTCATAATCATATGAGGATTCTTATCATGAATTTCTCACTTGATAGTCTCTAATACATGATATTATAATAATTGACTCACCGTTATAAATTCAGCATGTTTTAGGGTAACTAAATATTCCTATCTATGAGGGTGTGTGATGGTCCTTAGACATTAAAATTATTATTAATGAATGTTAAAACTCACATATTTAAGTTTATTTTGTAAACTATGATGATAAAAATTCATGTATAAGTTGGATACTTTGGGTGTGTCACGAGTAACATGTCATTAATGGATAAGTTGAGAGGATTTTTCCCTTCCATATTTATGGAAGTTGATATCTCATCCCATTGATTGGAATAGAACCGTCACATTAAATTCCATGTATATGGGGTAATGATGTGTTTATTTAAGATATTCAAAGAAATAAATATCGATCATATAGGTTGGTGACACATATTTTCTACCTTATTGATGATATATTGTGACAAAAGGATTATATTACATATTGAGTGTTCATATGTAGTCATTATCATTATGGCGTTAGGTTCTTAATCTTGGGTTTCATAACCCTTTTCTAGATATTAATCTTGGAATTTAGGTAAGCACACCTAATTATAATGATAAATATTCATATAGGGTCACACACTATTCTTTTTTCTTGATCTTGATTAAATTATATTAGAATTTAATTAATTCAATAAACATTATTCTCAAGACCGACGAATAATTTTATTGAATTTTTATTGATCCCATAAATTAAATAAATATTTATTCACTTAAATTTGAATAAAAATATATATATTTATTTTATTTTATATTTAATAAATATTTAATATCTGGTATATGAATTAAATATTTATTTATGAATAAAGTAATTGTTCATGTTTTCAATTAATACTAATTATTTTGAATAAACCATGTTTACGTCTAGTGATAAAAAAATTATTTACAAGTTAATACATATTATTTTTTAAAATTTTCAAGTTAGAGAGCCAAAAAATAATAATAATATTATTATGATTCATGGGGTTTATTAAAGGTTATAAATTTTATTCAATGGATGGAGGGAAATTAAATAATATTTTAACTAAACCCTAACTCTAAAAATAAATGGTTATTACTATTGTGTATTGCATCCAAAATTGAGAATATATAATTATTGAACACAATGAATTCTTTCTAGACTCCTCTTTTACTATCCTTCTCAATAATAAGAGAAATAAGATATATTTCATCAATACTGAAGAACAAGAGATCATGAATGAAAAAATCAATACATTCTATTCACCACTCTAGAACCTGGATATTGAGTGGTGTTTTTTGGAGATCATTGGATCACATGTGGATAACCCCTAGAGGGATTCTATCCTTAGATTATCACAACGAAACAAAAGAAATATAAAAGGGTATTTTAAGATGATCAACATTCTAATATGAATAAATAAACCTAAGATGAGGTAATTGCTTTATTCTAATATAAATAAATTAATTATGAACATAATGCGAAGGATCCTCTATTTGGGTTCTACGAAATTAAAATTAAAATAAAATTTATTTATCCCATTTCCCACCATGCACTTCCACTGTGTCTGGAACCTATAGATGCCCCATGTATTAGAGATCCCACAAGGTAAAAACCCATGATGGCACTACTAACTACTTTAGGGGATTCTCCATGAAGTGCACCAATAATGTTTTCCCTTGTTCTTAAGATGTAGAGGAGTTACAAGGTGTATCACACAAAGATTACACTCAGGAATCACCAAGAAGGAATCCCTTTAGTCAATGTCTCCATCAACAAAGAAATACTCAAGTATTGGATGAATATAATGAGATCACTCATATTCATTCTACCCCATCTCAAACTTCATGTTACCAACACCGGGGTAGTCCACCACTTATGCTCCATGATACATCACTCCAATATCTCCCATGAAACTTTTCTCCACTTCCATATCCCTTACTTTCCTAAATACTCTATAGGGGAACATACCCTCTAGAATGGGATTGAGAATTCAAACATCCACATGACATGATGGTACAACTCTCTTGATCAATTGTGTCATCGATAACTATCTGATAGGCCCCCTCCATTATGAATATGAGAACCTATTTGAATTTAATACCCTATGTGTAGGGACCAAAAACTATCATGGGGGTCCTCCCCATAATTCTAATAACTGTGGTGGTTCTCCTCTTAACATTAACAACAATTCCCATGGTCAGTCTCCCAATTATTGATACATACTCATTCCCATTATAGTACCTCACTTGCACTAAAGGGAACATAGGGGGATCAACAATAGATCACACATGAACTTTCAATATTTGAGACCACTAAGGATTTAAAATTAGTGATCATTCCTCCACAACTACAACCCCTAGGGGAAACCACTTAGTGAGTAATAATTTTCATCCAATAAATCAAGTATCATGAGATCTAGAAATTCCTCGACAAGTAATCATGTGTGAATGATGTGCTTCCTTCCATCCATGGAATATCCATTATGTCATATCTGGCACTACTAGTGTCTTTTCCCACTTCCTTCACACTAGATATGGGAGAAACATCATGATATGACATAACATTTTTGGACAAGGAACAATAACTAGATGATCTATATGCACATAATATGCACTATCAACATGAAACTATAGATTCGTTGTCCTATACAGAAAAATTATTGAGGCATGATATAGCTTAATTGGACACTTTCTCATCCCATGGAAGGTTTTATTTGAAAAAAACACACCCACCTAGAGATCCATGTAATTGAAATTCCTAATATCTACCTCTAATAAGATCACACTAACCCATTACCTTAAAGAATGAGTACCCATCATAGAGAAATGTAGAGGAATGGGTGAACCAGTGGGAATATCTAGTCACTAATTAGATTTTGGTTGTGTTCTATCCACTATAAACTCCACACTTCTTTATCCTAGAATAAATTGCTTAAAACCATGTAGCATACCTATGGAATAACTTGTGGGTGATTCTTAACTACCTTCAATTCCATCACTTATATTATCTCAGAATCTCTAATCACTTTCAGGCCTTAGACTAGTGTTATGGAAAGGTTTAGCTCAAAGCACTTTTGGTGGCTCAGAATCCTAAATCTAGTGGATAACTCTTGAAATTTCATCAAGTATGTATACAAAAAATATCACAGTAGTACATTGTATTGTAAATTTGGAATCCCCCCATGTTCAAGTTAGAGGCCCAAGATAGTGTACCACCATACAAATTAGTCCCCTTAAATGTTGATATTAGATTCCTAGAGATTTTCCATTAGATTATGTTATAAAATATCCACCACTAACTACGACCACAATGAATTTCTTCATCATATATTCCCATGATAATCAAGAGTACTTTTTGGTGATGAGGTGGGTGTAGATGTATTTTATACATATGATAATCATAGATAGGTAAATATCCTATTAGTTGTCTACATCCATCATTAGAGATAGTCCATGGGCATATAAGTCTACATGTCCTATGACTCTCGAACACCCAATTAAACCATAAAAGGGTAAAAGTGTGACTAACCCTTTTGGTATAAGAGAATATTTTAATTCATCCTGTATAGATTCTTGGATCACGACTCTACTAAAATATCTTAAGGATAGTTTATATCTTAATACTAATCTTATTTGAGGATATTTTCCTAGCCAAGAAGATATTTAAGATGGAACAATCACACTTATCATGGATCTTCAACAATCAATAACCCTTTGTCAATTGACCAAAATTTATATATGGGTTATGCCATCCTAGGGAATAGTCTTGAATTCCCCACAACTCCCTCTTTAGTGGATCAATGTGACTTTCCACTACTAAAACATTTCCATTACACCTTTTTATTAAACTAATTATAATGGGGGAATACATGTAAGGAATCCCCCAAGAAAAGTTTATTAGTTCCCTACCCCCCATGATGAGTTGGTTAGTTCCATTACCACTCTCCTAGAATTCATGGAAATATAGTGATACTCATGATTATTGGGAAGAATATGTACCCAGAGTTGGTGGACCAAGTTCCCCCACATCTAAATTATAGAAATATGATCTTAACATTCAATGGAATAGTTGATCTATAGTAACACCTTTATCACTTCACATATCAATGTGGTTAGATGTTTGGAACCCTAGAGTCATAAGAGTCATACAATATTTGATTCTTAGTCTAGAATCTAGAATAATGTACCATTTTTTGGTATAGAAATTTCATGTCATGATCTATCTCTAACCAGTAAGATCATTTTCATAAAATACTCTACTAGTTCAAATCTAACTTATGTAGGAAAAATTTCACTAACCCCCCATGTGAAAGTATTGAGAGAATGAATGTTTCTCTGACTTCATAACTCAATGAAAAGAAAAATGTACCCCATTAATGTATTACTTCCACATGGGAATATGTTGTGGATATGTGTGGAAAATTTATAGGATGAGCCTATCCTTATTATCATCACCATGAAGTACCTTGGACATTTCCAAGAGTTCACCAAGATGGAATAATTTATTGAGGAGTTCATGCTACATACCAATTAAATATATCATTTTCCATTTCATGAACTAGTATAAAATAAAAGAATAGAATATATGGTTGTTGTGATGTAGAATATATCCCTTCATCCAATCTGGCTTTAGGTAGCTTCACATTGCTAGGTATAGGCTCATACTGAGAATGTTACCTAGGTCCCACATCCTAGATTGGAAGCTAAAACCTTTACTGATCAAAATAATAAGGTCTAATTATTAAAGGATAACTAAGTAATTATCTTATATTTTTGTTGAATAAATAATAACATACATAACATATTTTATAATAATAAATCATAAGAGGCTAACTTGAAGAACCATCCCAGTTATTTCCCCAAGCAAAGGTTCCTTGGAAATACCTTTAAAAAATGATTTGTATTAAAATACTAGCTCAAAATCATGGTAGAACATGGAAAAGTATACTTATATGATCCTCATAAGTATGTCAAATATATTTCTTCGACCCTCAGTGATGAAAATGATGTTGTGTGATGGAAGAAATTATTAGAATGATAAGTAAGAAATTTTAATGATTAAATAGCCTAAAATGAGACTACCTAACCCATGGGATAATTCATGCATGACTAAATAATATAGCATCATTCATATCTAGTTTATCCTATATTTTTATGTTTTCATATTCACATAACTCTACATATTGAATGGACTAGTTCTAACATTTTAAGGATGATCAATATCCTCAAATAGTTCTGATTTTAGTATACACTCTTATGGGCTTCATGCCCCGTATATTGGGAGAAAGTCCCATAACCCATATGAGTTTATAGAAATCAACTGATGAGGAGAATATTTTTTCAACTTTCAACACTATCATATTTTTATACCACTATGTATAGTCCATGGGTAAACCACACACATCAGTACCTTCTCATACATCTCACTGACACTCCTTATCTATGGGAAGACACTCCCTAAACAAGAAAAACATTAGAAGGTGGGGGAGTCCTTTGAAATTATATATATGCAACCAATATAAGAAGGAAATTATTTCTTCAATGTAAGAAATGGTATAATACTATGCTAGCATCGTATAATATAGATCCATGACCCATTCGTTCAGTTAATCATTTAGGTAATTCATGGACATCCGATCATCCACATATTTTTATTGGTGAAAACTAGTCACGCTCACCCCAACCATATGGGCCCTCCACACTTCTAGTAAAGGAGTGAGCCTCTTTATAAAAAATATTCATATTTCAAAAAATTATTATGTTTTCAAGAAAATAATAAACATATTAGAATTAATCTTAATTCTTGATGAAATCTACAAGTCAAAAGTGCTTCATGAATCCTAAATCAGGGCCACAAATATCCCTATAGAATTTTAGAACAATATTTTTTCTGCTGAGACCTACCATACTGAAGAAGGTGAGCATGGGGTTTTTTATACTATCATATCATTATCTTAAGAATATGGGAGGGGGAATCATACAAGCCACACACACCCCCTCTACCTCTCAAGAATCTCAATAGTGTCAATGTCCACTGGTTATTGGGGATACTAGCTTTGGATCAATTTCATCCAAGACATGATTCTTTATAAGATGGGATACACAAAAGTCGATCTAGAATACCCCAAAATGAGGATTCAATTACATGGTAATAGGAAATAGAATTCTCTCATAAAGATCCAACTAAATTCCTATTTTGGAAATTTTGTATCCAATATTGAATTCATATTTTTATCAAGTGACACAAATTTTAATTTATTACTATGAATTCATTGGCTCCACATGTACACATCCATCCCTTTATGATACCACCAATGGCTCAAATAATCATTCAATGGGTGATTGGGGGTTCTATATAGTGATTTTTTCCTCTTTGAATCATGAGAAACCCATTACCTTGATGTAGGGAATCATAATAGGGTTATAATGAAACCCTAGGTCAATGTTTCTGATTTTATCAACTTTCCCAATGAATTAAAATCTAACTCATCAGATCCCTAGGATGAAATAATAATTATTTCTCTTCTATTGATCTTCAATTTATTAGAATCAAATCTAAAAATTGGTCAACACGTCATCTTTCTGAAGAGAAAAGAGTGATCTCAAATTACATACTACACATATAAATGATAGGTGTGTCTGATTCCATGGAATCCCTCTCTCATTTCACACTATAAATCTTCTCATATTCCAATCAATATAAATCTATACCATGTATATTAAAGAGTATGGATAATCCAATGGTGGTTAATTATGCCATGATGCTTTACCATGGCAGGAATACTATGCTGACAAAGACTAAATAGGATAAGATTTATGGCCTCCATCGTTATGGTCTCTATGGAATGAGAAGGAAAAGAATCTGGTTATGAAGATTTCCCCCCTACAGGAAGATGATTCCACCTCAAAGTCACTGGTGATAGAGGAATAATATCCTCCCTTTATAAATCATGCTCTCGATGGAAAAGTATCGGATGAATCCACTCATACCTTTGATGATGGAGTTTTCAAAATAATAGATGAGATAATATGGGTGAACCCTAGTACTATGTAATAACTATGACCTACATTGATTAGTCTTATCACTCCCCCCATTTAATGAGATAAATATGATGCATTCATGAAGTTACACTATAATGTATTTGTGTGGAACTATAAGGATATTTTAGGGATTGATCCTTAAGTAATCATTCACAATTTAGGTCAATCTATTAAGCGTTGAAGATATAATTGGAACCCATAAGGATGAACCCTTCCCATGGTTCCATGGTCCTGGCCGAAGTTGAATATAAAACACTAAATCATCAAGGAAGTTCAATATCCCAAGTTTATGAATAACATTATCCCAATCAGTAAGAGGAATGGTTATATCAATTTATTTATCAACTTAAAATACCTTAATATCTATTTATTGAATGATAACTTCTCCACCCTAGTCACAAAGTTGATAATCAACACAATATATAGCTTCCATCTCCTCTCTTTCATGGAAGGGTACACCCAATATAATCAATTATAGACTTCCCTTGAGGATAAATATATTGATACATTCAAGGAACCCCTAAGAACATATTTCTAAAAGATGATTCACTTTATCTGGAATAATTCAAGTGTAATATTCTAGTAGGCTATGTATAACATCTTTAATCTCCTCATCAAAAATATGGTGCACTACTATGTGGTTGATTTTGTGGTAAAATCTCACCAATGATAAGAGCATCTCAAGGATCTTAACAAATTATTTGGCCATCTCCACACCAAAAATATAAATATAACCCCATTTAATTGAGTATATAGGGTCCTATCTAGGAAATTTTATGGTTTTTTCATACAATATAGAGGCATTGAGATCAACCTGAAGAATATAAAGACCATCATTGAAATTCCCCCTCTGTGAAATATACTAGAGTTGTGTGGTTTTTAAGGGAATCTAGATTACATCCAGGGATTTTTCTATAACCTCTTAGGAAAGTGTAAGTCCTTTTTGAAGATGATACAAAAATGAACTATCTATCTATAGGATAAATAGATCCATAGTTTATTCGAAGACATCAGGTTTTATTTATAGCACCACCACTTTCTCATATCTCTTATCTAGGTTAAATCTTTGTTTCTTTATGTGATGTCCCTAGAGGGATCCATCAACACCTGATTGTATTACATTATCAATTATGGTAAAGAGAATAGTCTGTAATAACTCAGACATATTTTGTAAGAAATAGATCCTAGATATTATCTTACTAAGAAGAACTACATTCCCTTGGCCATTGAAGTCCAAAATATATGATAGTATCTATAACATCTTGAGATTAAATCAAACTCCTGAATTGAACCATTTAAATAAATATCCATTCATCCTATTCTATCTATATGATTAGTTTAGTGGTAATTGATCCTTTGGTAAATTGACATAATTTTCATCCCTTATAATAAAATTAAGGTAAAACACTTTAATATTTCCTTATCATGCACCCATCCCCTAAGGAGTTGACCATGGATATTGAGTTTTGTAAAAATTCCATTCTCTCTATGGATAAAGTAGCAACGTATTGGAAGATAAATTTTGATGTTACCTACCAAATTATAAATGGGAAGTGGATGAAAAACCCTAAAATCAATATGGTTATCCTTGGAGTTGTTTATTTCACTCTCTCAAAGGACCCCATACTATACTCAATCCACTTTTTAGAGGAATAAATTGACAATGAGGCTGAATACCAATCCCTCATTACCGGTCTCAAATTATCCCTCAAGATATAGGATCCAAAAATTCACATAAATGGAGACTATGAACTAGTCATCAAATAGATCAATAGTGACTACCCTATCGAGAAACCTGAGTTTTTACCCTTTCTTAAGTGAACCCATGAGTTGATGGATATATTTACCTTAAATCTAAAGGAATTTCATGTCTCATGGTCCTAGAATGATTGGGAAGACTCTCTAAAAACTTTAATGCATCCCTATATGGTCTACTCTAAGAAAATATTTGTATCTTCATGGAACATCTAAAAGTGATATCCCCCACCACTCCTGATAAACTAGATTAGGAGGAAAATAAAATCATCACTAGTTATTCTTTGGAAGGCCCATCAAATTTCCCTATGATAGAAGAAGAATATTAGTGTATGACTCCCTTGATTAACGATATCTAACATGGAATACTTTCAGTAAGCTAGGCTGATTGGGATAAAATATATAGAAGGGAAAAAAATTTCATCCCCTATGAGAGATTCAATTCATAGAAATTCCACTACATAAAAATATTTAATGTATTCTTTCTCCATTGAGTCAAGGTAAATGAGATTCCCTAGATCTTGAAAGAGGTACAATCTGGTACATGTGGTTCTCATCTAATAGGAATAAATCTCACCCACCATATCTAAATATTGTGTTACTTATGTCCCCCCTTAGTTCAGTAGTACATGTAATTCACCAATATGTTTCATGTATTCCATATTTATACTAACTTCGTGTATCAACCAAAAAATATTATTCACAAAACCAAGTGGTCTTGGTATTTAATTTTATTGGGAATCGATGCCTGGTTCCCAACCCATTGGCAACAACCCAATACTTTAATTACATCATTTATACCACTAATTTATTCTTGAAGTGGGATAAATACATTCTACTCAAGGATGAGAATGTTGTAATAGTGGTTTCCCTAGACCCAACTTGGATATTACTTTTTATTTTCATACCATGTGTGTAGTGAGTTATTCATGATGAACACTTACCAATATAGTGTATCTATTTCTTCACCCACTAGTTAATTGTAATGTCCATAGATTATTTTTTTTATCAAAAGGTTATTGTAGACCCCATTCTATAATGAGAAACTTGAGATAATTTGACATTAATCTTATATATATGTCATATTGTCTAGATACATCATATTGATCAAACATAGTTGATTTTTTACTATCAGGTGTTGGGGGTTCATAAGAATTGATACCACTTCTCAGTAATTTTGTAGTTGGTGATCTCTAGTAGTGGAGATCATAAGGACATACTCACAAATACGAACACCATGTGTTTCAATTACCTTTGGTTATTCCCAGATATGGAATTTTTTATTATTCTCTTAACATGAGATCATTATCAATGTGTTTCATTTGATTGTGTACTTTGATGCAAGGAAAAACCATGATAATGAAATCATGGAGATGTAGCTTGTGTTGGGTGTTTCATTGGAGGTATTTTATTTGTTGAATGATCAAGATTGAATTTTACACTTCCAAGATGAGGAAGAAATATCCTGGCCTTAGTTGATCAAAATGGTAGTGCCTTTATAAATCTATCACCATATAAGTCAAAGGTAAATATGTCCATCTAGATTAAAAAACAATAAAGAAAGAAAGTATGATGACACAAGTGTGCATCCTTGTTTATGAGATATCATATGAAAAAGATATTATATTACAAAGTACATGTTTGTAGGATGGTTGGTGTTTTTATGACTACTTGTTATCTCTTTAGGGGCATTGATGGGTAGCTAGATTGTGATTTTTTTTCTATGAATGGTATTCACTACTATCAAGATAAGAGCCTAAAGGGTCACACACAATAGTATATTCAAAAGTATTCCCTATTCTGGTGAATATTAGTTTAGTAAATGGTGGGCCTCACCAATGGGGTCTGGGATATTTTCGAGGATATATGATAAACAAAAGAATCAATAAATTCATGTCATTAGAGTTTAGAATAATTTTTATTAAATTTATTTATTTAAATTATTTACACATTTTAAAGTAAATATAAGAAAAATATTATTCAAAAGAATATTAATTTAATATTCAAGGTATGTTTAATATTTTCCAGGATGATGAGTCAAGTTAATAACTTAATTTTATCATTTCATATATTCATTATATTACAAGAAAGTGATAAAAAATATAAATAATTCTTATGAACCAGTTTGTTGGTCATAACAATCCATTTATGATTTATTTAGTGAAAAATAAATATTCAAGTATTGGGGAGTTTTTTCCATGAATTTTTTTATTCGCTATAAATAGAGGAGAGATATCACATGACAATGTCTATTTGACGATTAATGGTGAGATCCCATCTCTCTTCTATCTCCTAATTCCTAAAGAGTGACACTCTCCTTCCAGGGGATCTATCATAATAGTTCTTCACAAATCGATGGAACAGAATAATTGTGATCATTAGGGCATTGAAGGCATCATCAAAACTCCATTCTAGCACCAAGATTATAACGCTCGATGCTCCTGTAGGATTTCTAAGAAAATGTGGATGATCTACAGGGATTCAAATTTGGATCCATCGAGCAAGGATCATCAACGATGGGAATATTTTGAGTAAGAATTTGGATTGAAAGATGTATTTCATCATATTATTTTTATGATTAAATTATTCATACTAGGATATTTAGGTTGTAAATGGGAAGTGCTTCACAGGTGATAACATATTTATATCGATCAAAAATGGATTTTTTTTAAATATTTATTTTTGGGGATTATTATGTGTTCCTTGTACCAAAAATGGGTATCATAGCGATGATTGAAAATTTTAATCCAAGAAAAAAAATAAAATTTTCATTAAAATTTGAAGAGGGTGTTGTTCTGATCCCAGCACTGCATATGGAAATTCAATATGACACTGGATAACCAGTCTATGGTTATCCAAAGTTTTGAAAAATTATTGAAATTGCTAATTTACAAGTTATTTTTTAAGAAAATTCAATTTTAATATATATATATATATATATTATTTTAACCCGAAGATAATAATCAGTGGAGGTGATTTCTGATGAACCCCATCACTGGAAAAAATTTTGGTTGCTAGAATAGTATAATCTGGCCAGTGTGGTTTATTCTACATTTTTTGGAATTTTTATTAAAAATTTATATAGCCTATAAAATAGGGTTTTTAAAAATTTTATGTACAAAAAAATGCTTGACACCTTATTTATTCATCAATTCAATAAAACTCTAAAAAAATACTGAAAAATGATTTTTTTTAAAAAAAGCGGGGTATATTCTAAAGGAATACACCAACCTACCCAACCTCATCCTCTTATCATGCATAGAATCCAGAAGCCATATAGATAGCCTCCACCGGACACTCTCCCCTATGGTGTAGTCAACGCATAATCATGGATAGGGAGTGCATGCTGATCCAGCTGACTCTGCCTCTAGAATATCTGACCTCCTCCTTTAAAACCACTACCTCCCAATGTGAGCATCTTTTTTGGCCTCTACCAGTGCCCACCTCCATACCATTGTTGTCTCCAAGATGAGACTCTTCCATGCCTTCAACCACCATCCTACCATTCTTTAACTGCCTTATTCCATCCCGATGAGGTTCCATGATCCATCCCCACTCTTCACTACTATTTGTGCCACTGTACCACATGAGCTTAAGAACTGTCAGCCTCCGAGTTTTTTTATACATTTTCTGATTATAATTTCTTCTATAATTCACCAAAAAATGTATAGATCAAGGGATTCAAAAAATTCTTCTCTAATATTCTATAGAATATGGTAGATAAAAATAAAAAGTATGGTCCTAGGAAGATCTAAAATTTATTTTGGGCATGTCACATGATATAACATACTTCTATCCATATGAATTTATACTACATGATGTATGTAATAGAGGCAGTAATTCTCATTGAAATTTAACTATCAATTCCCCAAATAGATGTATTTATCCTATTTACACAAAAAAATTGTCCCAAGTCCATCTATATGATTTATATGACCTCAGAAAATATATGTAAAACACACTACACAATATCAAGGTTCTTCATAACCGAGTAGAAAAAGCATTCAAAAAGAAGTTTTTCCTTCAAAAATTCCTCCAATGTAATTTTTTTCTAGCATTGACAGTGCCAATGATTCCAAAAAGAAAAACACTAAAGTTATAACCAAAATGTGAATTCCCATTATCCCTTTAAAAATTCTATTTTAATGGTTCTTACTTATTGGTCACCATATATGGCGAGTGCATCACACCTCCCACTGATCTGAGGTTCCTAAAGTATAATTTAATATCAGCTCATATTGGGATCAGAGTCCCAATTGTATGAATAAAAACTATATATCACTTCATCAAAGTTTTATGATGTTAAAAAATATAGAAAAAAATATCATTACACTTGACTTTAAATTGACCAAAATAGTTCATCATCACTTGACTCCAAATTGCATGGAATTATAATCTAAGATGTATGAATTTAAACTATATACCTTATCATATGATTCACATTATGTTATACTAAATCATCATTTTCCTTTCTATATAAGTGTAAATTGTTACAATGATTACTTTCTATATTATGGTCAAATAACATAATTGTCTTTAAGACCTCAACTTGGTGGATTCCCCCCTCATATTTGTGTAACACCCCAAGCTTCCTCGGTATGTTTCCTTTCGAATAATGCAATGACGTGCATTGTACGCAACTTCGAGATTTTAACACACCACAACCAATCAAACTAGCCGTTATGAATAGTAATACCTACTTTTTGAAATTATATATATTTTATATTTCAAAATGGACTTCATTTTTGGATTCGGAATATCGAATTTATCCTAGGGTTAAATTTTGGTACTTTTCGGATAACTTTTGTATTTTGATGAATAGTGAAAATTACTAAATTTTAATTAAAAACAACTTTTTTAATCAAAATAATTAATAGTGATAAATTGTGAATTTGAGTGGTTTTAAAGTATATTTAGAATATATTTTTACCATTTAATATAATGTTGGTCATTGGACATAATTTTACAATTAAACCAAACATAAACAAGTGTCAATCTTTTGATATTTATTATCTCTTAAAAACACGCTTTTTGTTTTGGCAGCGGGAATTAATTTTAAATTAATTTCTGCCACTTCTGTGTTTTGAATTTAGGAAAATGGATTCCATATTTGGAATCAGGATGTTCAAATTGTGTAAATAGGTAACTTTTATTTTTAGACATTTTGAATAGTTACTGTGGTAAATATTTTATTTACCATGGTTAAAGGGTAAATCCGGTAAATAAGGGTTAAAAAATAATATTATAATAATACAAAATTACCCTAAAACGTGTCCTAACCTTATTGGTGGACACATACCCGACCATGGGCATCCTTGGGTCAATTTGGGGACCCCTTGGATCCACTTGTATGTGGTAGGGACACATTATATTAATAAAGTTAAAATAAAAATAAAAATGGCATAAGCTTACATCTTTTAGAAGAACAATTTTTACATAGGGTTATACATGTTGGATTTTCGATTATAAATATTCATTAGAAAGATAAACAGATTTCCTACATAATGATGTTTTATTTATAATTTTTATACATTAAATAATTTATTTTATTTATGACACAATGATGATGCAGTAATTACTAAAATAGTAAAAAATTAACATAATTGATATTATAAATACCCAAATAAATATAATATGAAACTTTTAATGAATTACACTAATTTTATAGGATAATATGATATATTAGGATTGATTCAATTGACTTTGTTTGAAGTAATCAATCTGTTATGAGTTTCACAAAAATCAACTATTGAATAGTGTCAAAATTGACATAAAAGAGTTCTTAAAACAAATATTATATTATTAATTGATATTAAATTCCTAAAAATCTAAGGTTCGGCCAAGAGACTTATATTATGATAGGTTAATCATTAATGGACCACTTGGGGGTCTCTTGGATGTATATAGTAAGTTTATTAACCATATTATATAAAAAATACAAAGAGATATTGTAAAAGTGAAACTAATTAACTTAGAGTTAATACTTAAGGATAAGGTTAATATAAGTACCCAAACCTGTCTAAATTCTATTGGATGAGTTGTTTTAGACCTATCCCCACCTCATACTTTGAATAGTCAACTTTGGAGCCTTTGGAAACCGAATATGAATTTATTATAAATTAATATTTCTAGCTTTTCCAAAGGTGCCCCTCACCCCTCTTATAAAAGGGCACTCCTCCTTCTCTTTTCCTCACACCTCTCAAGCCACTTGGCTCGTCCAAACTCTGCCCAACTAAGCTCCCCACATCCCTCTCCTCCTCCTTTAAGCTTCCCCTTAGGCAGAAAGAATTTCAACAAGTCCTTTGGTTCCAACCAAAGTGAGTTACCTAAATTAAAGGTAACGTTTTCTCTTAAATTATTTTCATTTATTTTGCTTCTCCAACCCCCAAACTCTTTTTATTTCCTTTCTTTTGTAACAACACTAGTATCCACAATATACTAGGATGTTGTTATAAGAAGGATTAAAACTACACATACACACAACTCCATCTAATGGATGATGAACAAAATGTTTCTGTGGATGGAAAACTAACGCCTCACGAAACGATGATTGTTCAAATACATCTTACCGCCTCTCATGGTGGCCATTATGATGGAACTGTAATTAAATATTATATTAATGATATATATTTTATATATAAGCTTCTGTAATTCCATTTTATTTCATACCATTATTCGTTTCATGTTGTATATACATACGATAATTTCATTTGAGGAAGTGCGGACTACCGCCCCCTTAAAATGATATGACTCGTTCATACCACACATGGAACGTATAAAGGATGGTGTTAATTAACTTAAGTAACATATATAAAATATTATATTATACTGTAATAGTAATATACCTATGTATCATTTGGATTCGATTCTTTTAAAATAAAAAAATTAAATGGAAGTAGCGTTCGTGCGTACGTACGGACTACCGTCTCCACGAACGCGATGAGATTCATTCTCCATCGTATCCATTCAAGTATAATTATCATTTAATGATTTAAAAATGATGTTTAAGGACTTGATATCATTCTGGATATGAATAAGATACAACAAACATGACTTATGTAACAAAACATATAAAGAAAATGAGTAAGTTAACACCCGAAACGGAGATAATACTAAGATATTATTATCAAATCAATATTAAAAGATCATATATGATATCATATTAATGTATATGATTATTGTATAATTTAGTAACAATTATTTCACTATTATATAGGAGGTTAACCTACCCCAACCAAGGAAAAGTACAAGGTAAGGGATTTTCTTATCTCACTTTCAATTCCGTGAGATTTCCATTGTTCACCACTTAATTATTGCATGTGGTGTACTGACCATGATTGTATTCATTGTGTAATATAATTTAATTTATGGGTATTTACATCATCATGTTATGATACTTCTTTCATGGGTGTATGTTTCGTAAGTTACCTAATCGATAAGGGAATTTGAGATTTCAATTTCCACTCATTTGGCTTTACACATATTTCATTGATTATATTACCCCAAGATTATGTGTGGAATCACTATTCATTTGATTATGTAATAATTTCCACTCCACTTACTGTGGATATAAGTTTTATACACATAATCACTCCATTGATAATTCTCAAGTCATTGATATGAATTTGATAAGAGTAATTTTAACTCATTCTCCATTTGTTGAGTTAAACATCCAATTCGTTGGTATTGTTTTTACAAGAATATGTGTGAATGTCCTTTGATTGTTTTACACTGAATATCCAATCATATTTAGTGTATTTATATTTGTCACACATAATTATGTCATTGATTTATCCTTAACCTAAGGATACAACCTTTATGAGAGATTTCATCTCAATTTACATTCCATTGAGACTTCTTTGATGATATACACCAAATCACTTTTATGTGGTGTATATAATGTAATTTGACATAGTATATCATGAATTCACTTTATTCTCATGATATTACAAAGTTTTTATTACCTCAATTATTTGTATTCATGTGTCTCTCTTTTGGTTAGAATCTCTAACTAAAATACCATTTTTAAATGTTTTAAAGACTTATTCATCTAAATCTTTCTCATTAATGTCCATGTTTTAAAAATGGTTTTAAGGATTTATTTATATGGACATTAAAGTTTAGAAATTAAAACTCCTTTTAAAAAGTTTCAAAGTGGTATGGGACACTTTGATTCAAAAATCTATTTTTAAATGACTTCTTGACAAATAGTGTGACTTTTAAATGATTTCAAGAAAAGGGGGATATTTCTCTCAAATAGTTTTGATGATTATTTTCATCTATTTCAACATCCTTCATTATTCTTGATTGAGGTTAATGTGATACAATACAATCTTCTATATTGTATCGAATGAGTTATGTTTGACTGTGGATGTGCTATTTTTATACCATTCAAGGTTTGTGGTAAAAGTATTGACATTTCGTATGCTAGTTTCAATACGAATGTTTATGTTATGTTTAAACTTGTTCATATGAGGAATGCATTGGACTTAATAAGTGACGGGTGGAGCCCGCTATAGCTCCTCGATGCATCGGTAGGTCTCATGAGACAAACTAGTGTCTTGGCACAAGGCCTTGGCAAAATCTTATTTGTAGTCTTGGCACGAGGCCTTGGCTATGTGGTTATGATAGTCTGGCATTATGCATTCCATCATTATGAAAGTGGTTATTGATATTGCATGTGATCATTAGACTAGTAGAATATCCATGTGAGTAAGTAAATGGCATTATTTCATTTTACTTTTGCCATACTATGTTGAAGTTCAATTTTAAAAGGCTTTTGTTTTAGTTATAAATTGCTTTAAGTGTTTATGCTTATTTATGAAAGCTTCTGCTGTAATGTTATCCTTACTGAGCATCTGAGCTCACCCCTTTCAATGTTTTATTTTTCCCAGGATTATGAAGAAGTAATTTATGAATGACCTGCAGGGATAGTATGAGGGGATATGAAGACAAGATGTTTTTTTTATGATGTAATGTAAAAATTTATGGATGTATCTAGTTATTCCAAGGCTACTAAACTAATCGGTCTTTCGAGACTTGATCTTTCTCATGATCATGCCAATGTTATGTAATAATGCACCGACTCTAGGTAATTAGGGTCAGGGCGTTACAGTTGGTATCAGAGGAAGTTTAGTACAAACCTTGGTAGCTATATTTAGATAAACTCTGATTAGAGCACGTAGACCTAAGATGAACTTTGAGGATTAGTATAAAAGAACTTCCAAGAATTTTGGTATTGTAGAGATTTTGTGAGTTTTCTGAGCAATACATCCCTGTCTGGATACGAGCAGGTAGAGGCGGCTCTGGCACAGATGTACCTAGGGGTAAAACCCGAAAACACCGCTTTGAGCTAGACTCGAACGGGAACTGGTGCACGACAACGGGCCTTGCTGCACTCTTGGTTACGACACTCCCGGGGGATATGCTTAGGATAATTTACATTTTCTTTACAAACCAATTTAAGTAATATATATATAAGATGAGAGTAAATGACCTTGGTTAATCCTAATATGTTTCAAATTGAGAATATGGTGACATTTTAATCTCTAAATGATTTTACGACTACTATTACTCACACAATGCTTTATGGTTTTAGTCAATGGCTGGATTCCAAGGAAGTCATAGTGACTTTGAGAATGATGTACAAGATGGGAACGGTGGTGGCAATGAGCAACAAAATGGAATGTTGATAGGCGTAAAAGATATCGTCTTTATGCCAAATCAGTTTTCCAAAAATATGATCAACAACATATATATTAACCAACTCCCAGACTCAACAAGGAAGAGAAAGGTGATAAATGATAAGAGCTCCAGCAATGGAGACCATGGAGAAAAGAACCCTCAATTTTCATCATGCAGGAAATGTGGAAAGAGACACCTAGGAAAGTGTCTCAATGGGACAACGAAATGTTTTACGTGAGGGAAGGAAGGACATAAAGTAAAGAATTGCCGAAGAAAAATGAAGAGTACTATGGAAGAAGATAAAAATGGTCCCAAGAGTCCATTTACAGTCATTTGCCGTAAATGTAGGGGACCTGGACATTACCCGAGTGAATGTCCTATTCTATAGGATATTTTCTTGGTCAAAGAAGAAGCTATGTGGGAATAAATGGTTGGAGAAATGTTTAAAAAAGTATTAGCACTCCTTGTTGATGGGTTTACTATGGAATAATTTTCTCTTGTATTTGTAACCCCACAGTTTTCCATGTGAGAATGATATTTGAGGAAGAATTGTCTCTTCTCTTGTGGATATAGGTATAAATGACCATTTGGATTTATATGATCATTGAGGTTTGAGAGAATTATAAGTTATTCTAATTTGGGATGGAGATTCAAGGTATGATATAACATTTGTGGTTAAATTTATGATATAGTATTTTGAGGAATTTATCTCATTTTGGCAATATTATAAAATATAGTTTTTGAAAAAGGACAACACGTAGACCGTGTGACAACCCGTCGCGTCGGACAAAGCTATGGGAATCGAACCCACAACCAAAGTGCGATTGGGATTTATCGCCTACCACTGGACTACGTGAAGTCCCTGGTTAGTGTGACTTTTTTTTAGTTAAATGATTTTATTGATCAATAATAAGTTGATTTGGGTTCTTATTTCATATCAAAAGAATACCCTTGGTATAGGAAAATGATTTGGTGATTAAGTGATAAATGTTATTTTGGAAGATGTTCTCTTTGTTGGGAACACTATATGCCCAAGGAAAATAGAATACTATGGGGTTTCATTTGTGGAGTAATGATAGATTTTTATCTACGTTTTTATTGTGGATTTATAGTGATTTGGGTTATTTATGGAAATGATTAACCTATAATAGAGAATATGTGATTAGGTTAATTACTTTTGAGTATGTGACTTTAAGAGTATCTGATGTCATTTGGAGATACAATTTAACATGGGAGACTACATAATCAAATTCTTCTATGTTTTGGGTTTCAATATTAGTTTGGATTATATTAAAGGATTTTAAGGACAATTGGTTATTGAATGGTATCTATTTAACTTTGGGGTATTGTTGGTTTAATTTTAGAAATTAAGATTAGTGCATATTTATCTCAATGAATATCCTTTTGGGGGATCATTAGATCATTCACTGACCATTTTGGTTTTGATTAATCTTCAAAGACAATGTAAATATATGGTTTATCCTTCATGGATCATGTGATTCTATAGAAGTTTATTCTATCTCTTCCAGTGTGACCAAGTCTTCTTGAATACTCATCGTTTAAAAAAAATGAGTTAGTGGTGGAAATTTATTAAAGAATGAAAATCTACTTAAAATGTAAGTATATCTCATAATGTTCTTAGTCAATATCATAAATGAATTACTCTTCCTTATGTAATGTAACTTAAAAAAAAATGTTGTCCGTTTACTTTCCTACTAGGAGACTAATGGTCGTTTGTCCCAACACAAGTTTGTGGTTTTCTCATTGTTAACTTTCTCCTGATCATGATTTCTATCCCTCTCCATCAGAACTTGACACTTAGTTTATCATCCATATCCATGTTTTCTTACATGGAATCCTAATATGGGTTATCTTGGATGACCCTTATACCTCTCTTTCTTTCTTTTAAAGTGATAGTTTTATTGACTCTTTTTCCGATGTGGGACTTTCCATTATATTCCCAAGTAAAATTTTAAAAATTGCGAGGACACAATTTATTGAAGGAGGGGAGAATTTAACACCCCAAGCTTCCTCGGTATGTTTCCTTTCGAATAATGCAATGACGTGCATTGTACGCAACTTCGAGATTTTAACACACCACAACCAATCAAACTAGCCGTTATGAATAGTAATACCTACTTTTTGAAATTATATATATTTTATATTTCAAAATGGACTTCATTTTTGGATTCGGAATATCGAATTTAGCCTAGGGTTAAATTTTGGTACTTTTCAGATAACTTTTGTATTTTGATGAATAGTGAAAATTACTAAATTTTAATTAAAAACAACTTTTTTAATCAAAATAATTAATAGTGATAAATTGTGAATTTGAGTGGTTTTAAAGTATATTTAGAATATATTTTTACCATTTAATATAATGTTGGTCATTGGACATAATTTTACAATTAAACCAAACATAAACAAGTGTCAATCTTTTGATATTTATTATCTCTTAAAAACACGCTTTTTGTTTTGGCAGCGGGAATTAATTTTAAATTAATTTCTGCCACTTCTGTGTTTTGAATTTAGGAAAATGGATTCCATATTTGGAATCAGGATGTTCAAATTGTGTAAATAGGTAACTTTTATTTTTAGACATTTTGAATAGTTACTGTGGTAAATATTTTATTTACCATGGTTAAAGGGTAAATCCGGTAAATAAGGGTTAAAAAATAATATTATAATAATACAAAATTACCCTAAAACGTGTACTAACCTTATTGGTGGACACATACCCGACCATGGGCATCCTTGGGTCAATTTGGGGACCCCTTGGAGCCACTTGTATGTGGTAGGGACACATTATATTAATAAAGTTAAAATAAAAATAAAAATGGCATAAGCTTACATCTTTTAGAAGAACAATTTTTACATAGGGTTATACATGTTGGATTTTCGATTATAAATATTCATTAGAAAGCTAAAAAGATTTCCTACATAATTATGTTTTATTTATAATTTTTAGACATTAAATAATTTATTTTATTTATGACACAATGATGATGCAGTAATTACTAAAATAGTAAAAAATTAACATAATTGATATTATAAATACCCAAATAAATATAATATGAAACTTTTAATGAATTACACTAATTTTCTAGGATAATATGATATATTAGGATTGATTCAATTGACTTTGTTTGAAGTAATCAATCTGTTACGAGTTTCACAAAAATCAACTATTGAATAGTGTCAAAATTGACATAAAAGAGTTCTTAAAACAAATATTATATTATTAATTGATATTAAATTCCTAAAAATCTAAGGTTCGGCCAAGAGACTTATATTATGATAGGTTAATCATTAATGGACCACTTGGGGGTCTCTTGGATGTATATAGTAATTTTATTAACCATATTATATAAAAATACAAAGAGACATTGTAAAAGTGAAACTAATTAACTTAGAGTTAATACTTAAGGATAAGGTTAATATAAGTACCCAAACCTGTCTAAATTCTATTGGATGAGTTGTTTTCGACCTATCCCAACCTCATACTTTGAATAGTCAACTTTTGAGCCTTTGGAAACCGAATATGAATTTATTATAAATTAATATTTCTAGCTTTTCCAAAGGTGCCCCTCACCCCACTTATAAAAGGGCACTCATCCTTCTCTTTTCCTCACACCTCTCAAGCCACTTGGCTCGTCCAAACTCTGCCCAACTAAGCTCCCCACATCCCTCTCCTCCTCCTTGAAGCTTCCCCTTAGGCAGAAAGAATTTCAACAAGTCCTTTGGTTCCAACCAAAGTGAGTTACCTAAATTAAAGGTAACGTTTTCTCTTAAATTATTTTCATTTATTTTGCTTCTCCAACCCCCAAACTCTTTTTATTTCCTTTCTTTTGTAACAACACCAGTATCCAAAATATACTAGGATGTTGTTATAAGAAGGATTCAAACTACACATACACACAACTCCATCTAATGGATGATGAACATAATGTTTCTGTGGATGGCAAACTAACGCCTCACGAAACGATGATTGTTCAAATACATCTTACCGCCTCTCATGGTGGCCATTATGATGGCACTGTAATTAAATATTATATTAATGATATATATTTTATATATAAGCTTCTGTAATTCCATTTTATTTCATACCATTATTCGTTTCATGTTGTATATACATACGATAATTTCATTTGAGGAAGTGCGGACTACCGCCCCCTTAAAATGATATGACTCGTTCATACCACACATGGAACGTATAAAGGATGGTGTTAATGAACTTAAGTAACATATATAAAATATTATATTATACTGGAATAGTAATATACCTATGTATCATTTGGATTCGATTCTTTTAAAATAAAAAAATTAAATGGAAGTAGCGTTCGTGCGTACGTACGGACTACCGTCTCCACGAACGCGATGAGATTCATTCTCCATCGTATCCATTCAAGTATAATTATCATTTAATGATTTAAAAATGATGTTTAAGGACTTGATATCATTCTGGATATGAATAAGATACAACAAACATGACTTATGTAACAAAACATATAAAGAAAATGAGTAAGTTAACACCCGAAATGGAGATAATACTAAGATATTATTATCAAATCAATATTAAAAGATCATATATGATATCATATTAATGTATACGATTCTTGTATAATTTAGTAACAATTATTTCACTATTATACAGGAGGTTAACCTACCCCAACCAAGGAAAAGTACAAGGTAAGGGATTTTCTTATCTCACTTTCAATTCCGTGAGATTTCCATTGTTCACCACTTAATTATTGCATGTGGTGTACTGACCATGATTGTATTCATTGTGTAATATAATTTAATTTATGGGTATTTACATCATCATTTTATGATACTTCTTTCATGGGTGTATGTTTCGTAAGTTACCTAATCGATAAGGGAATTTGAGATTTCAATTTCCACTCATTTGGCTTTACACATATTTCATTGATTATATTACCCCAAGATTATGTGTGGAATCACTATTCATTTGATTATGTAATAATTTCCACTCCCCTTCCTGTGGATATAAGTTTGATACACATAATCACTCCATTGATAATTCTCAAGTCATTGATATGAATTTGATAAGAGTAATTTTAACTCATTCTCCATTTGTTGAGTTAAACATCCAATTCGTTGGTATTGTTTTTACAAGAATATGTGTGAATGTCCTTTGATTGTTTTACACTGAATATCCAATCATATTTAGTGTATTTATATTTGTCACACATAATTATGTCATTGATTTATCCTTAACCTAAGGATACAACCTTTATGAGAGATTTCATCTCAATTTACATTCCATTGAGACTTCTTTGATGATATACACCAAATCACTTTTATGTGGTGTATATAATGTAATTTGACATAGTATATCATGAATTCCCTTTATTCTCATGATATTACAAAGTTTTGATTACCTCAATTATTTGTATTCATGTGTCTCTCTTTTGGTTAGAATCTCTAACTAAAATACCATTTTTAAATGTTTTAAAGACTTATTCATCTAAATCTTTCTCATTAATGTCCATGTTTTAAAAATGGTTTTAAGGATTTATTTATATGGACATTAAAGTTTAGAAATTAAAACTCCTTTTAAAAAGTTTCAAAGTGGTATGGGACACTTTGATTCAAAAATCTATTTTTAAATGACTTCTTGACAAATAGTGTGACTTTTAAATGATTTCAAGAAAAGGGGGATATTTCTCTCAAATAGTTTTGATGATTATTTTCATCTATGTCAACATCCTTCATTATTCTTGATTGAGGTTAATGTGATACAATACAATCTTCCATATTGTATCGAATGAGTTATGTTTGACTGTGGATGTGCTATTTTTATACCATTCAAGGTTTGTGGTAAAAGTATTGACATTTCGTATGCTAGTTTCAATACGAATGTTTATGTTATGTTTAAACTTGTTCATATGAGGAATGCATTGGACTTAATAAGTGACGGGTGGAGCCCGCTATAGCTCCTCGATGCATCGGTTGGTCTCATGAGACAAACTAGTGTCTTGGCACAAGGCCTTGGAAAAATCTTATTTGTAGTCTTGGCACGAGGCCTTGGCTATGTGGTTATGATAGTCTGGCATTATGCATTCCATCATTATGAAAGTGGTTATTGATATTGCATGTGATCATTCGACTAGTAGAATATCCATGTGAGTAAGTAAATGGCATTATTTCATTTTACTTTTTCCATACTATGTTGAAGTTCAATTTTAAAAGGCTTTTGTTTTAGTTATAAATTGCCTTAAGTGTTTATGCTTATTTATGAAAGCTTCTGCTGTAATGTTATCCTTACTGAGCATCCGAGCTCACCCCTTTCAATGTTTTATTTTTCCCAGGATTATGAAGAAGTAATTTATGAATGACCTGCAGGGATAGTATGAGGGGATATGAAGACAAGATGTTTTTTATGATGTAATGTAAAAATTTATGGATGTATCTAGTTATTCCAAGGCTACTAAACTAATCGGTCTTTCGAGACTTGATCTTTCTCATGATCATGCCAATGTTATGTAATAATGCACCGACTATAGGTAATTAGGGTCGGGGCGTTACAATTTGTGTTTTTCACATACCCCACCACATATCAAGAAATATGTGGGGATTGATTACCATTTTATAGTATAAATGGTGATCCTAGAATCTCTTATACAGGTCCCAACCTCAAATTTTATCCTCATTACATCTAGGTATTATGTCTACACTTCCAAATCCTGTTGATCCATCCAAAATTTCATGACTCTATGAAGATTATCCATTTATGTAATCTCATATGTTCAAGTTGAATATACATGGGAGATTTTTCATGGTTTTATCCTGATGGTGAAACTCCCATGCCTATTCACGTCTATTTTTGGACTCCCTTCACTCACTCTTGTGCCTATTCCATATCTCTTATTTCCCTATATATGATCCATATCTATATAGAATACCCAAGAACTATGTGTGTCTTGATTCCCCTTCATGGGACATGTAGTAATTCTCAAGTCTCATATCCTAGGACTAGCCATAAATCCAATGAAAAATTCATCTTATTTTGTATTTTATTCCCAAATGTGTTGTCTTTTCCCGCCCAAAAATATGGAAGTGACACTATACAAGGGGATGGTTTGAGTTCCAGGATACTAAAATAGGAAACATAGTTCAATAATAACGAACTTAAACTTATTGAACTTGACTTTGAGGTTTCATATATTTGAATTAAGGATTATAAACCATGTTTTATGTTTACTTTTCACCTTTCTCAATGTATAAAACCCCAATATCCCCTTTTCATTAAACCTATATCACTTTAAAATAAAAATATCCTAGTCCATTCTACATAAAATTAATTAGTATGGTCTCGTTCTAAGACACATGACATAAAAGGTACCTCACTTGGTCCAACCATCATGAATTTAGACTTTGATCATAAACTTTGAGGATATATATATTGGTATTGGGATCCCTAATCCACACTAGGTTTACCTTGAAATCATTTTTTTATATAGAATATCTCAAGATTTTCTTTGGTCCAAGTATAACAACCTTAAACTGTGTGTTCTCCTTTGTGATGTTGTTTGTCTTATTAGTGGGATTCCAATTCATGCTGGGTTTTTTCTCATCGGGGTGATGTACAGACTACTAGGGAACCATATGGTCAAATAATTGTGATCTTGAACCTCAAAAAACCCATATTCCAACTACTATAACATTATATTTTATGCATGTATCTATGTGATACTCTATACTAGCACTGGTCTGCCTAGTTCCTATTGGGTTTACCCTTACCATATTGTTATATAGACTATCTCACCATTTGATCAATATTGTATGAACATAAACCCCAAAAATATTTGGTCAAATTTTTATTCCCTTAAACTCTATCACCCCATGATTTCATCAATATAACCGTAGACTATATAGATTTAGGTTTCATATAAATCCATCGATGCATAATCAAGTTCCAATATTATGCCATCTCAGGGGTTTGGTGATCATATTCTTCCAAAAATCACATTGGATTTCATTCTACTAAAACTTTATTGGTATTCCCCATAAATATAAAAAATTAATAGTGTATTAACCCTGAGAAAACCTGAACTATACTTGATCATCTTCTTTCATTATGTATGTCCACTTTGGAACTACTGAGTTTGATTCCCTATAAATCTTCCATTTTAGAGGGGACTCCCATATGGTGATACCACAATTCCTCAGTATCTTCCTACCTTCCATCTAGGGTAGAAATATATGAGGAAACCTTCTCGATAGTAACACAATGGTTCCATATTTAAAAATACATTTTTACAGTCAAAGAAAATTTGATTTCCATCTTTTTTCAATAATATAGTGGTGGAATCTACTCTTAAGATGTCTCAAGGGTCATCCACATATTATTTTTCACTCTCCAAATTGATTTGAACCCAAAGTTTACAATTTGACTCACTTTCATCTTTATTGGTTCATGTAAGGTTCTAACACACTTGGTGTAAACCCATATTTCATCCTTGTATGTGATTAGATCAAATTAGCCTTATGGAATTACACCTAACCAATTTACAAATCTTTAGGGGTTTCATTGTAGTTCAATGTTATATTCCAATTCTAATCCATAAACCCTTGTTTGGATCTATCATTTTACATGAGTAATCATCAATTTCTCCTTATTTATCACCTTGATCATGACTCATGTGATCCTAGGAGTTTTGGTAGGTTGTTTAATTAACATTATTGAGGTGATTCAAAATAAAAATTAGTGGAACCCCTTCATTCCTAGATGCATGAATTTAAACTGAACAACCCCATTTCATCCTCACCATATGATTTTAAACTTTGTTTCCATCATTCATGTCATGTGATGTTAAACTGAACAACCTTAGTACTCACTAAACGATGTTAATACACATTGCTAACATTGTTATCATCTGATTTTAAAATACATGGTATCATCCTCATCACATGAATTAAATCAATGTGATACTTTGGTCCTCACCCAATAGTACATCACTCCCATAGTGAAATTGGTCTCCTATAATTCTATTATTTTTGTGTCATTATCCTTTCACACCACCCTCAATACATGATTATCATTTCATGGGATACAAAGTAACACCTATATTCTTTATTCAAGAATCAACCAAAAATTTAATCTCTATAACCTTCTACCCCAAAAAGGATACTTTTACTGTTACATCATGTTTGGAGTCATGAGATTTTCCCACTAGATAATCAATATGTTTTCCCCATTTTATGTATGATCCGAATATGCATAAAAGTCTTTTCCCCTAAGAACTAGATGTTGTTTGATACTAATATCAAGTGATGTGTAGTGATGTTAAGATCCTCTATATTGGGACCAACCTCAAATATCATGTCACTCTCACCTCATATCAGTGTCTATTTCCCTTGCATTAGTTTCCATTTACCCTCTTAGAACTAAGATGATGTTTTCATCCTATGATATGGAAAATTTTATGTGACCCAAAAACTCAATCCCACAGTACCATTTCATGAACTTAAACTGTATTCATATTCCCCTAAGGCTATCTATATTAACATTGACCCCCCATATTCACATATGTTATACCCTAACCTTATTTATATAATGATTATCTCACCCTAAATTTCATGTTCTACATCCCTAAACTTATAAAAATCCATATTCAAAGGTCCACAAAATTTAACTAATAATAACCCACACGCCTTTAAACTAAGAAAAACCCCTTATTCAAATATATATGAACACAAATATCATCAACCCTATGGTTTAATCTATATGATATTAAATTATTATCCTCTATTTAGTCAAATATATAGGACCTTAAAAAATTGGAATTAAGGATAATATTTTTCATCTTCTTATATTATGATAAATTCTTATTTTCATGTCTCTCGTAGGGTTATAATTTTCATCTGGTGCACTAGATCACATCATTTCTATCTATTTTGGTATGCTCAATTGAAATTATAAATTAATGATGGTGTAACCATAATATTTATCTAACTCTTCCAGAGCAACGCTCTATACCATAAAAAACATTGATTCCCTTGATTTGAATTATCGATCATCCTTCTTTTTCCTAATGGGATCCCTTCATTCTATGATGGTAGCATGCACCCCAGTCTCAACTACCAATCAATGTATAGGTTACATGTCTTGATATAATCCTATAATATCCAAATATACACCCATTAGTTTACGGGGAAGACACATGTTACCAGTCTCATCCAACCTCCCATGGTGCATTTCCTAGAGGAAACATCTCTAGTGTTACATTCAAGGGACCCACTATTCAAAAACATGCTTAGAGGACATCCTCATCATATTTTCTTCTTTCCTTAATTTAATATCTTATCCAAAATATAACCTTTCTTCCACTTTACCTTTATCATGTGTAGTTCCAATAACCTTGGTGATGCACCCTCATGTATTTTCATATACTAGTAGGTTGAATGAACTTTTGGAATCACACCAACCTGATTTCACCATCCTCAAGTGTTTCTTAATAATCATTGATTAGCCACTAAATGAGGCTAATATTCATTGTTAATATACATAATTTTCATGTTATTTGTTATTCATAAACACCATTTTAGTGCATTTTACACATTGAACATCATTTCACATTATGATTGTAATACCTTCTTAAAATGCACTATTATGTGGTACATTTTTGAACATCATTTAAAGTACCCAATGATTCATCTGATTTTAAGGAATTGAATTATACATATTTTAATTTGATATTTTTGTAAATTGATCTACACTTAAATATGAACATGTTTGATTCAGGGATCAGTGGAGAATTCATGGAGGATGATGGAGATATTTGGAAATGAAAGGAAGCAATTCTAGAGAAGGAAGATTGGACATCAGCCCACTGATTAGGCTGTGGGGCCCAACGTACAGGCCCAATTAATCCCAACTTTCGTGAGATTATAGAAGACATGCACAGGAACAAATAATTCTTCAGTAGTTAATGCTAATTCGGCCTCCATGTTGGTCATTTAGGCGGCCCAAGTTAGAGATAAAAATCTGGGCCAGATTCTGCGGCCCAGAAAAACATTCCACCAATTGGATCATCTCTCGGAATCGGCAACTCCAAATGGGCCCAAATTTTAAAGGCGGTTATAAGACATCCGTAGCTCCATTTTCTGATTCTATGGCCCACCCTTATTCGGCCATCTAGAATGTAATCCAAACACGTCTGTTTGGTGGATGAAATCTGGCTGCCACCTCGGGTCAAATGTGGAAAATTCCAAATTCTACAAACTTTCCACCACCCTAGGCCTACCATACTCAAGTGGGATGACTTGTACTGTTGAAGGCTCGACCCAAGGCTCCCAAAATGCCTATTTAAGGCAGTGGTGGTGAAGGAGTTGAAGATCTTGGATGCTTTGTTCAATTGTAATGTTATGCTGCATTTTTGTTGCCTCAATTTTTTCTTTCACATGTAAGTTGTTCAATTCACTTTAGTTTCTTAATAAAAGTTCTTCTTCTACTCTTATTATGTGGTTCTTAATATCACTTTGATACCGTTGGATCAAGGTGTGAATTTATTCACACCAACCCTTGTGAAATTATTCACACAACGGTGGAGTGATCATTTTATTTTTGTTGTTTTCTTTACTTCTCCATTTCCTCCCTCATGAGTCTACTTTCCGCTTCCATTAAAACCATGGGATCAATGGAGGGCTAACCCACTTATGGGTTGATCCAAGGGAGTAGCAAGGGGCTGGATTGAATGTTATTTATCACCTAATTAATGTATAATCACTTCTTTAATTGGGATTTTTATTTGATGATTTTAAACTTCATCGTCCTTGTTGAATTTAAGGCCACACACATCAAGTACTAATACGATCCTTTACCTTGAAGTGCTCAAAACTTTGATCCTTCAAGTGTATAGGTGATTAGTATTATAGGGTGTAGGCATTAAACCAGAAAGTGATGATGTTGTTTTATCTCCTTAAATAAACCCATCTCAAATTTAAGAAATTGAAATCATTAAAAAGAAAATACGTCCAATCCACCCCGAGCGATAACCTAGGATCAACTCATTCTTTTAAATTGAATCCACTTAAATCTATTAGATATCTTTAAAACCCACCCAAAATCAATCCAAGTTGGCCACTTCATAGCCAAAAATCCATCCCTTAGGTTGTGTATCTTAGGTATCTTCTTAGGTCTCTGTGGAATTGACAACCCAAGCTACACTACAAGGACCATTCTACCCTTCTTCTCTTGGGTAAATTTGGGCGTGAACCAAATTTTGGAGCCGTTTCCGGGGACCAAGTAAGTACCTTAGATAAAAAAAAACCTTATTTCCTCACCTCCATTCTTCTACTCTCACCCAAGATCTCTTATCTTGTCCCTTTCTCGCTTTTTTTTGGCGCATGTCCGCCTACACCCGCGATTTCTCAAACAGACTAGTTAGGGTGGAAAGTCCTAGGATAGGGGAGTCAAGTGCACCTAAGGGATTGCTTAAATCAGATTCAAATATTCTTGAAACCCCAAAGTCAGAACTTGAAACAAGTCCAATGGAGGGTCATCCACAAAATCAAATTGTAAACCCTGGGGGGAATCAAATGGGAAACCAAAACCAAGAAGCTCCAAACTTAGGGAATGTAGTTGATCAAACCATGAACGACTACCTCACTCCAGCTTGGACCAATGCCCCCTCATGCATTAGACACAATTCCATAGGAGACACCAACTACATATTCAAACCCCATGTCCTAAACTACCTTCCAACCTTTCATGGGATGGAGTCAGAAATGCCATACCTTCATGTCAAAGAGTTCAACGACATTGTTGAAACCATGTGTCCCCCACATCAACTAGAATCCTCTAAGATGAGGCTATTTCCTTTTTCATTAAAGGATTGAGCTAAAAATTGGATAAACAACTTGAGACCTTAATCAATCCACTCTTGGGACCAACTGCAAAGATAATTCTACAAAAAATACTTCCCTCATCACAAAACAATTGCACTTAAAAAGAGCATCCAAAACTTTTTTGAAAAAGAGGGAGAGTCATTCTATGAAACATGGGAGAGGTTCAAAGACACCCTAAACATGGTTCCACACCATGGGTTTTCCATACCTGAACAAGTGAGAATTTTCTATGAAGGGTCGGGTCCGGGGAACAAACAGTTCATTGACATGATGTGTAATGGAACCTTTAAAAACAAGGCCCCAAATGATGCTTACGAGTATCTCGAAATTCTGGCTGAACAAAACCAAACTTGGGGAACTTCACCTTATTCTGAAAAGCCACAAAGAACCACTGGAATTCATACACTTAGAGAAGAGGAAAGCCTTAGGGCTAAACTCGCAGCACTCTCTAGGAAGGTTGAAGAGATAGACCTTAGGAAAGTCTATGAAATCCAAAATGTAGACCTTGTTTGCACAATTTGTGACAAACATGACCATAAAACAGACAACTGCCCAACCATTCCATCCATCAAGGATGTTCTTCTAGGAGGACCCCCAGCGGAAGTCAATGCCCTAAACTTTCAAAAGCCCCAATAACAAAACACCTTCAATCCAAGGTACAACGACCACCCAGGCTTCCGCTGGAAAGATAACCAACAACCTAGCCAACCACAGGGACAAAATCCTTACCCCCATCAGAACTACCAAACCCATAACCAGTTCCGAACCCAACCTATCCAATACCAACAACCACCAGTCCATTTTCAACAAACCATCCCACCTCCAAAATATCCCCCTGGGATAAACCAACCTATTTAAGCACCCACCCAAACTGTTCCACAAAGCCTACTAGAACAACTGTGCAAACAAATGGAGAGGATGAACTCGGAGGTATCTTCCCTAAAACAAGAACTTCAAACCATCAAAATAGGAAAGGCACCCATGCCTACTCAGGCGGTGCCATCCTCAACTTCAAGGGGAGAGTCAAGTTGTGCTCAAACAACTCATGAACAACTAAAGGCTGTGACTATTTTAAGAAGTGGGAAATCAATTGAGAAACCTGAACAACTAATTCAGAACCCACCTGAAGATTCAAACTTGGATGAAAATTTAAATGAACCACAAGATCAAACTGAGGAAACTGATAACAATGTGAAAGAAACAACTCTTCAACAAACAACCCCACAACCTGCACCATTTCCTCAACGCATGAGGGGGAAACCCAAGCCTGAACTGAGTGAAACATTGAGGGAAATCTTCTCACAAGTCAAGTTGAACATTCCTCTTCTCGATGCAATCCAAACCATACCTTCCTACTCAAAGTACCTTAAGGACTTGTGCACTTTTAAAAGAAAATTTTCACATAAAAACCAAGTCCTTTTGGCTGCTAATGTGAGTACCACCATTCAAGGGACCATTCCTCATAAGTTGAAAGACCCAGGTTGCCCTTACATCAATGTTGAACTAGGAGAAAGCAAAGTTGTCAAGGCCTTGTGTGACCTAGGTGCTAGTGTCAATCTCATCCCATATGCTGTATACTGCCAGTTAGGCCTAGAAGAGCTCCAACCCACATCTGTCACACTTCAGCTTGCTGATCGTAGCATTAGGGTTCCCAAGGGGATTTTAAAGGACGTTCTGGTAAAGGTTGAAAACTTCATCTACCCTGCTGATTTCATTGTCCTTGACAACCATCCAAATTTAGGAAATAAGGAACAAACCCCAATCATCCTTGGTCGTCCTTTCCTTGCAACAATCAACTCTGTTATTCGAGTCCGAAATGGGAACATGACCATCACCTTTGGGAACATGAGTCTAGACCTGAACATCTATAATGCAAGCTCACAAATAGAGGATGACGAGGATATTCATGAAGTAAACATGATAGGAAGCATTGATAATGAATCCATGGAACATCAAGGAATATTTGATGAATGTTTAAGTCAGAATGAGATTGATTTCCTTTGTTCATATGAAGGAAGTTTATCTCCTTGGCTTGAATCATTTTCAAATTGCTCTTATGATGAAGTCTTAGGTCCAACAATCAGTGAAACCTTTCAAGAAACCAATTTCATAGAGACCCCTCTAAATTCCTTCCCTAAATCTGATCAAGCCAATCTAGTAGCTGAAACCTCTACATGTGAGGAATCAACCCTATCTGAACCTCTAAAAAAATAAATTGATCTTGATCCAATGTCCCAATCTTCTGCTGAAATTTTGAACCAAACTGATCTTGAATTGAAGGAACTTCCTGCTGCACTAAAGTATGCCTTCCTAGGGGAAAATCAAACACATCCTATTGTCATTTATTTTTATCTTGAAGCCAATCATGAGAGGATGCTTCTAGATGTCCTTAGGAAGCATAAGAAAGCCATTGGTTGGACCCTTTCTGATATTCCTGGGATTAGCCCACTTATCGGGACTCATAGGATTGTTCTGGAATCTGATTCAAAGCCATGTCGTCAACCTCAACGGCGACTCAATCCTAATCTCATGGAGGTAGTAAGGAAGGAACTTCTGAAATTGTTGAAAGCTGGTATCATATATCCCATAGTTGAGAGTGAATGGGTGAGCCCAATCCAAGTGGTTCCAAAAAAGGCTGTAATCACAGTGATAACCAATGAGGATGGAGAGATTTTTCCAACAAGGGTGAGTAGTGGATGGAGGGTCTGTATTGACTATAGGAAACTAAACTCATTCACCAAGAAGGACCATTTCCCCTTACCATTCATTGACAAAGTCCTTGAGAGAGTGGCAGGTCATGCCTTCTACTGTTTCTTGGATGGGTACTCGGGGTACAATCAAATTGAGGTCTCCCTAGAGGATCAAGGGAAGACTACATTCACATGTCCTTTCGGTACCTTTGCCTTCAAATGCATGCCCTTCGGGTTATGCAATGCCCCTGGAACCTTCCAGTGGTGCATGATGGTAATCTTCTCAGACATGGTAGGGGATTTTCTTGAGGTCTTCATGGATGACTTCTCTGTGTTTGGGGATACTTTTGAGGGATGTCTGCAGAATGTGGAGAGAGTCTTGTCAAGATGTGAAGAAAAAAATCTGGTCCTAAACTGGGAAAAATGCCATTTCATGGTTAAAGAGGGACTTGTTCTAGGCCATCTGGTCTCGAGTAGGGGGATTGAAGTTGATAAAGCAAAGGTTGACATCATTCGTCACCTTCCATCACCCAAAACTGTCAATGAAGTGAGGTCTTTCTTAGGACATGCTGGTTTCTATAGAAGATTCATCAAGGACTTTAGTTCAATATCTCATCCCCTTTGTGCTCTCTTAGTAAAGGATGCTCCATTTTTTTGGACAGAAATCTGTGAGGGTTCATTCTCAACCCTCAAATCCTCTCTCACCTCTCCTCCCATTATGAAATCTCCAAATTGGAACCTTCCTTTTGAACTTATGTGTGATGCCAGTGACTTTGCTGTTGGAGCTGTGTTAGGACAACGTTGTGATAAAACTCCTTATGTCATTGCTTATGCAAGCAAATACTTAAATGATGCCCAAATAAACTACACCACCACTGAAAAGGAGTTACTTGCTATTGTGTTTTCCTTAGAGAAGTTTAGGTCCTACCTCTTAGGATCACCCATCACTGTGTTCACTGACCATTCTGCACTAAAATACCTCTTCCAAAAACAAGATGCTATGGCTAGAATGATTAGGTGGGTCCTTATCTTACAAGAATTTGACCTCACAATCAAGGATAAAAAGGGAGTTGAAAATGTTGTAGCTGATCACCTCTCTAGGATGGAATTCAAAGACAACTCAAATCACCTTTCTGTGTCTGATTCGTTTCCTGATGAACACTTATACTCTGTGAGTGACTGCCCTTGGTATGCTGACATAGCAAATTTCTTAGTGACAGGAGTCATTCCAAAATTCTCAGGGACTCAAGCTCGAAGGAAATTCCTTTCTGATGTTAGACACTATGTGTTTGATGATCCATACCTCTATAAGTTCTGCCCTAACCAAGTCATTAGGAGGTGTGTTCCAGAATCTGAACAAGAGTCCATCCTTAAATTCTGTCATAGTGAGGCATGTGGAGGTATCTTTTCCTCTAAGAAAACATCTACTAAGATTCTTCAATGTGGTCTTTTCTGGCCCACCCTCTCAAGGGACTCCTACAAATTTTGTCAAAGCTGTCCTAGGTGTCAACAAGTAGGGTCCATCACAAAAAGGAATCAAATGCCACTCACTCCCATCTTAGTGGTTGAAATCTTTGACTGTTGGGGAATTGATTTCATGGGTCCCTTCCCAAACTCTCGGGGGATACCTCTACATACTCTTAGCTGTTGATTATGTCTCAAAATGGGTTGAGGCCATTCCCACAAAATCCAATGATCATCAAACTGTGATTAGATTCCTAAAAGAAAACATATTCTCTAGATTTGGAATTCCTAGGGCTATCATAAGTGATCGTGGAACTCATTTTTGCAATTGTCCATTCTCATCACTCATGGAAAAATATGGAATTTCTCACAAAGTGTCCACTGCTTACCACCCACAGACCAATGGTCAAGCTGAGTTAGCCAATCGTGAAATTAAGCAAATTCTTGAAAAAACTGTCAACCCCTCTAGGAAAGATTGGTCTGAGAAACTCTTAGATGCTCTTTGGGCCTATAGAACCGCATATAAAACCATTTTAGGAATGTCCCCATATAGGTTGGTTTATGGTAAAGCATGCCATTTGCCAGTGGAGATTGAACATAAGGCCTTTTGGGCAATTAAGAAAATGGATTATGATCTCTCATTGGCCGGAACAAAAAGGAAATTAGATCTCAATGAACTGGAGGAACTAAGGATGGAGGCTTATGAAAATTCAAGGATCAATAAAGATAGAGTTAAAGCCTACCAATATAGGAATATCAAGGTCAAACATTTTGAATCGGGAAAACTTGTGCTCTTGTATAGTTCAAAACTTCATTTACATCCGGGAAAGTTAAGGTCTAGATGGTCAGGACCTTTCATAGTGCATCATGTATTCCCCCATGGGGCAGTAGAGATTCAAGATCCCACAAGTGGTTACATTTTCAAGGTCAATGGTCAAAGGTTAAAACCATTCATTGAATCATTTAATAAACAAGAAATAGATATTGAGTTAATTGATCCAATCTATGAACCAGAAAAAAATTGATAAATTTGGGATCTATGTCGGGCTAACGACGTTAAACAAAGTGCTGCACGGGAGGCAACCCGTGGTTTTTATGTTTCTAATCTTTCCGAATAATCTTTATTTTTCAAATAAGATTACTTAATGATTTTTATATTTAAAAATAAAAAAATAGACTTTTGAACTGTTCTTCTATTATGAGTATGGATGGGTACGAAAGAGGAGCACCATATTCATCCGTGTCACGTGGTGTGATCCTTGAGTAATACCTTACCCAGAAATTTAAAAAGAAGACAATGTATCATCAGTTTATTTTTTTTATTATTCAATAGGTTTATAAAAAAAATATATAATAATATAAAAAAAAAGTCGACGCCATAGGCCGTGGGGCAAACCCCGTCACAACCGGCGAAGCCGTGGGGACTCGAACCCGGGACCGAAGGGAGACAGGGGCGCGCGCTTACCACTGACCTACGACTTCTTGTGATACCTTATTCTATAATTTTTATATATATTCTTATATTTTACTTTCATTATTATATAAATATATATATATATATTGTTTGTTTTGTTTGTTTTGTTTGTTTTGTTTTTCCCTTTTTCTACTAGGGAACTTTGAAAGCGACATGGATATCAAAGGAATAAATTCGAGCGGCAAGAACTTCAAACTTCAACCACCAGGTGACTTCATTCCATAATCCTCATTTTCAATTTCCTTTTTAAATTTTTATTCCCTGCCTATACTCCTTCTAATTTTTCATTTCTTCAAACACTGGGGACAGTGTTGTTTTAAGTTGGGGGGGGAGATAAAATTAAAAAAAAATGCTTTTGTGTCAAAAAAAATGAATGATTTGAAAAAATAATTAAATGGAAGGAAAAATTCCTTTAACTTTGAACATGGTAATATGCATTTCACACTTTGAAACTGAATATCAAATAATTTAGCATACCCTAATTCTGATTTTAATCCTTGTATAATTTCATGAGCATAGATTTTGGAAAGTGTGGCTGTCCAATGTGATATTTCATCGTTTATATTTTAATCCAAATAAAAAAAATGCCACAATGCACGTACTCTAGACTGTGGGGTACTAATTTGAATTTTTGGGGTCCCATAATAAATAGCATAGGATGGTTTTATTTTTATGAATAATATGAGTATTTAAAAAAAAAAATTAAAAAAAAATTATTAAAAAATAAAAAATAAAAAATAAAAATAAAAATTTGCGTGTAGAGGAATGGATTGATAAAATGCGAGGCTTTCAGCACTTGGGGATCGTGACTCCAGAGTTGTCTAGCCCTGAGTTTTTCAATCTATCTCTATTTATGGTAATATGACTTTGTTTTTGATTAAGTTAACTCGAGATGATGCCCGAGTATGTGGGCTTCACTTGGTGCCCTAAGGCCTTTGAGTCTGGGAGTCATCGGCAAAGTCTTGCTACATGGGTTAATTTGATTAATTGAAATCTCAATTACTATAGCAATATTGCAAAAAAAAAATCAAAAAAAAAATAGGGATGAAGAATACTCATATTAGGATTAAATGTGATTCCACCTAGCGCTTCCATGATTTCCCCCTTGAATGAAAATGAACCCCCATATCTATTGTGATTCACAACACATCATTGCACCTAATTGAGTTGGATGAAGTATGATGATGGATTTGATCAAAGGAATGAGCTTGGGATTGGGATATGCTTATGAAAATATCTTGTATTAAAATATTTTGATGGGTTTCATGATTGTTTGGTATAAGGTTTTTTGGGTGATCATTGTGTATTAAAATGTTTTTAGAAAAGGGAATTCGAATTTCATTTTGTTGAGATATATTTTGCTCGGGACTAGCAAAACTCAAGTTGGGGGGTGTGATTAGACACTAAATGAGGCTAATATTCATTGTTAATATACATAATTTTCATGTTTTTTGTTATTCATAAACACCATTTTAGTGCATTTTACACTTTGAACATCATTTCACATTATGATTGTAATACCTTCTTAAAATGCACTATTATGTGGTACATTTTTGAACATCATTTAAAGTACCCAATGATTCATCTGATTTTAAGGAATTGAATTATAAATATTTTAATTTTATATTTTTGTAAATTGATCTACACTTAAATATGAACATGTTTGATTTAGGGATCAGTGGAGAATTCATGGAGGATGATGGAGATATTTGGAAATGAAAGGAAGGAATTCTGGAGAAGGCAGATTGGACATCAGCCCACTTATTAGGCTGTGGGGCCCAACATACAGGCCCAATTAATCCCAAATTTCGTGGGATGGTAGAAGACATGTACAGTAACAAATCACTCTTCAGGAGTTAATTCTAATTCGGCCTCCATGTTGGTCATTTAGGCGGCCCAAGGTAGAGATAAAATTCTGGGCCAGATTCTGCGGCCCAGAAAAACATTCCACAAATTTGATCATATCTCGGAATCAGCAACTCCAAATGGGCCCAAATTTTACAGTCGGTTAGAAGACATCAGTAGATCTATTTTATTATTCTATGGCCCACCATGATTCGTCCATCTAGAATGTCATCCAAACGCGTCTGTTCGGTGGATGAAATCTGGCTGCCACCTCGGGTCAAATGTGGAAAATTCCAAATTCCACAAACTTTACACCACCCTAGGCCTACCATACTCAAGTGGGATGACTTGTACTGTTGAAGGCTCGACCCAAGGCTCCCAAAATGCCTATTTAAGGCAGTGGTGGTGAAGGAGTTGAAGATCTTGGATGCTTTGTTCAATTGTAATGTTATGCTGCATTTTTGTTGCCTCAATTTTGTCTTTCACATGTAAGTTGTTCAATTCACTTTAGTTTCTTAATAAAAGTTCTTCTTCTACTCTTATTATGTGGTTCTTAAAATCACTTTGATACCGTTGGATCAAGGTGTGAATTTATTCACACCAACCCTTGTGAAATTATTCACACAACGGTGGAGTGATCATTTTATTTTTGTTGTTTTCTTTACTTCTCCATTTCCTCCCTCATGAGTCTACTTTCCGCTTCCATTAAAACCATGGGATCAATGGAGGGATAACCCACTTATGGGTTGATCCAAGGGAGTATCAAGGGGCTGGATTGGATGTTATTTATCACCTAATTAATGTATAATCACTTCTTTAATTGGGATTTTTATTTGATGATTTTAAACTTCATCGTCCTTGTTGAATTTAAGGCCACACACATCAAGTACTAATACGATCCTTTACCTTGAAGTGCTCAAAACTTTGATCCTTCAAGTGTATAGGTGATTAGTATTAGAGGGTGTAGGCATTAAACCAGCAAGTGATGATGTTGTTTTATCTCCTTAAATAAACCCATCTCAAATTTAAGAAATTGAAATCATTAAAAAGAAAATACGTCCAATCCACCCCGAGCGATAACCTAGGATCAACTCATTCTTTTAAATTGAATCCACTTAAATATATTAGATATCTTTAAAACCCACCCAAAATCAATCCAAGTTGGCCACTTCATAGCCAAAATTCCATCCCTTAGGTTGTGTATCTTAGGTATCTTCTTAGGTCTCTGTGGAATCGACAACCCAAGCTACACTACAAGGACCGTTCTACCCTTCTTCTCTTTAGTAAATTTGGGCGTGAACCAATCATAAATACAATATTCAAACCACAACCCATAAAACTTTGTTACTCACCCTCATGTAACATAAATTATAATATATTTATCTCTTATTTCTATCACCAATCATAAATCACATGTACTTATAGGTTTTTGGTTGACTATTTCATTAGCATGTCCCAGATATAGAACTCAAATCAAAGAGTTTAAACAATTTTTACATTTTTACAAAAAAAATCAGCAGATACATCTATATATTAGAGCCTCTCTTTTAATACAAAAACATTAAATAGTTGTTTGAAATGAATCATTTGATCAAGATCGACCATAATTTTTTGTGAGTATTCATAATCTTGTCACTGCCTATTAAGCTCTTCCATCCCAACCTCTACTTCATGTCAAACCTAGGTTTCATGAACCTTGAACTCCCTCGGTTTATCTCTACAGTTCTATAACTATGTACAATTTTATTTCACATGATTTAATAATAGTGTGAGTTAGAGTGCACTGGTTAACATATCTTCTCTCTCTGGTCTTTCATCAATAGATTTTTAGGAATCCAATGTCATGGATTAATATTTACAACATTGACATGTTCTTGGGTCATTTTCTATTTCAATCCATCACTAAAGAATATTCACAATAATTATTGTTTCTCTTACACAAATTTCATTTTACAGAAGCTATTTTGTGGATGTTAAACAACTGAATATCGTAGAATCCCATTCCCTTAAAGTAATGTTCAAATGACTTATAAAGTGAAAAATCTCTCAAGTATATCTTGAAATATTAGAGTTATATGAAAAGATATAAATTTATTAATTTACAAAAAATCATGTGTCACACACCAAAGTCCCCAAAATTGTAAAAAATACCTTTTAATTTTAGGGTTTTTTGTTTTTTAAAATCTATTTTATAGATGAGGTAAATTGAACCAACATTGAAAATATTTTCTTAATGTCATTTATAAAAACCAATATAAAATTATTTATTTTGATAAAAATTTAGGACTTTTGATGTTAGTTATTTTGATAACTAATATGAAAATTAACTCACTATGTCATTCTTTTCTATGACATTGTAGGTTACTATCAATATCTGTTGGGAAAAATACCTCATGGTAACATTTTAGCATTTTTTAGGTTGGTTGTGTTTGTTGAAAAAGTATATTTTCAAGGTGAATCGTCGAGTTCCAGAGATATTGTTGGAAACCCATGTTTAAAAAGAACTGTGAAAAAGTAATGAAAGATCTAGAGGTGGTACAAAAAGAACATTTACAAGGTGGCTCTGTTTTCTAGTGTTTTCCAAATTTTTGGGCCTCAAAATAAAAAAAATAGAGAAACGTGTTTTTGTAAAAGGATGTTTCATGCAAGATTGAAGTTGGTTTCTTAACTTGCACACACATCATGTTTCAGTATTAGAACGTCAAAAATGTAAAAGGAATGGTGTGTGTGAAATATTTAGAAATGTGTGCGAAAGATGAGGTTGCAAAAAAGAAACTTGTGCTCCCAATGAAACATCAAATGGGGTTTTGAGCACTTGAAGAGGATCGTGTGTGACATGTATAATCTTCCACATTGGGTTCAGAAACACATATAAATGAGAGGTGACCCCCTCATTTAAATAGTATCAACACTTAGAGAGAATCTAAGCTCCTAATAACATAATAATTTTAATAAAAGGGAGTTTCGAGAATGATTTTGAGTTGCATGCAAGCTAAGAAAGTTGCACGCAAGCTAAGAAAGTTTCACATAATAATTGAGTTACACGTAAGATTGAAGTTAAACACAAGGGGAGTTTCATGAAAAAGGTGTAATTTTATGTGGAAGGAATTAAAGTTGAGCACAAGACATAGTAAGTATTACACAAAATATTTGAGGTTGCCTAGTAATACTACAGTAAAGTTGTATTCATCAGTGGATGAAAGTGGAACATCAATAGAGAATCTACATATAGTGGAGGATGCATTCATTAGAGATAATTAAGGGACCAAAAATTTATAAACTATGAGTGGATCTTATAAAGAAGCAGTGAGCACACTTATTTTGAGATAGACGTGAGATTTAAAATTATGATTGGTTGTAAACCAGGAGGTACAGTGAGTCCATTAAAACATGTAAACAATAATGTGCTTTTATTGGATTTGGTACATCAACACATTGTCATTTTATTATCCTTGGACGTAGCCCAATGCAGGCGAACCAAGTAAATTTTTTTGGGTCTTGTTCTTGCTTTAATTTCCGTTTATACTTTTCAACTGTAAATAGAGAGAAGTGATTTTTATTTAATGACAAAACAAGATCAAAAGGGGTAGTTGTTTTAATCATTCATACCCTAATTCACCCCAACTCTCAGGGTATCTAGCATAGTGGACCTAAAAATATTAGTTATTAAAATAAATAGTGCCAATTTTTTTTTGATATTTCTATATATTTCATTACACATTAGTCCCTTAGAATAAAAAACTTATATAAGAAATAGAAAATTTTATAAACCAAATGAAAAAAAGACTTAGTGTCCCAATTTTTTTCCATTATTTTGGCAGTGTACTTTAAATATAAATATCATTTATTAATGTTAAATTTATTTTAAAGAAATAACTTTTAATGAAATTTTAATCTATGACTAGTGATGAATTTTAAACTCTTACTGGTAAATATCATGTGAAAACTTCATCTATTATACTTGATCAACAAATTCCATCTTCATCATAAAAATTAAATCATTAAAAAATATATTTATAAATAAAATAAATCATAAAAAATATAAATAATGATATAATAATTATAAATATAATGGAAAAATAATGGAGTGAAGAAGTGATGGAATGATGAATATTTGGATCAAAGGAGTAGATAAAATTGTAGAAAGAGGGAGAATCAAAATTTATATATAGAACTTGAAATAATGTGTCTACAGTGTAATAAAGTTTATAAGGGAAGTCATAAATTCAGAGGATGTGCTATGAAAAAATGAAACATCACTAGCGTGTTATGTGAAGTTTTACTTTTAGCATTAATTATATATTAAATTTCTTTAAAATGGATTTAATCATTGGTTATATAAATAACTGATGTCAAAACCCTAACAAAAATAATATTTTTTTATAGTAGTGCCACACCTAATTATAGGAAAGAGTCCACTATAGTTGTTTGAGATCAAAACATCAAAATTTTCCTAAAAATTTGATCATTTTCACCCCCATTAGAACATATTCAGAAGAGGTGAATTTTTTGAAACTAAAACACACCTGAAAAAATGTTTAAATAAGAATAAACACTAAAAGAATAAATTTTTGGAGTAAATCATAGATTTTTATGCAACTCGAGTTTTGTGTGTCCATAATAAGAGGATATGCATAGCTTAGAGTTCAATGCCCACAAAACATTTCCATGATCCCCTATCCAGAATTACTTGAAAGTTTATATTTATATGTGCATGTAATATTTTCACAATATATCTAGTTTTATGATCTAGAGTCTTATAAATTAGCCTTAGCTCAACATTTCAATGGTCCAGACATTAAATTTTGAATTTTAGGGATTAAAAATATCTCAACCTATGAATCATCAAATTCCACGCACATTTCGCAATACAAGTAATCAAACTATACTCTCAAAGTTGATAATATTATGTGAATTATCTCATTACATCCATTCAAGATATAGGATTTTAGTCAAGACTGTTTCTCATAACTCCCTTCCATTAAGAGAATTGATCAAATGATCATAATTCTTTATGCAACCCAAGGTTAAATATAAAACCAATGTTTCTTGAAATGGTGATTTTCACATCCATTTTTTACCCCCTTTCATGAGAATAAATCTTATGAATGTTGAGGGAATGTAAGGATCACATACACCTGATTCAAATTCATCGACACTTACTCAATACACATAACCTGTACCTTGTACTTTAACCCCATATCCGTTTGCAACATAAATGGGTTGGGAACTATCCATACCTATTTCTCTTGATAATAGGCCAAAAAAATCATCTTGTATGTCCCAATACCCTGATGTTGTCCTTTTCATAGAATAATAATTCTTAACATATGATGCTAAAATAAATAGAGTGGTCCTATCACATGACCTTAAAATATAAAATGTAAACTATGTGGGTTTTGGTTTATGTTCTAGTAGGATGGTTTGGTATCCTCTTTGAGGTTCAATACTAAAACTACAACACCATGATCATCCCATATCCATATCAATAGTTTGTATCTTCAAAAATTTATTAACTTCATAGTGAGAACCAAAAAAATCCATTTTCCCCACCAGAGATTAAAATGTGACTGACCATACATGATGAGTATAAGAGGAATAGTCCCTATAAATAAATTAAACCATTAACATCCCTATTATATTTTAAACAATGAATTCCCTTATATGATAGTCATGAGAGGATCATTCATCATCTCCAATTAATGTTAATAAATTCCCTACCTTCCATGATGATCATAATAGGATTAGTCTCTATTATATGAAAATCATAAGTAGAATATTGTTCTATGTGATGATGATAAGATGTGCAATGTGATGAGAAAAGGATAACCCCTATTTAAAGACTTGAAATTTCCATGTATTTTTTTTATTAAATGGGAATTTCACGATTCGGGGAAAATTGACGACGCGTGATTTCGAGGCCCGGAGTGCCCAAAATTAATTGATGAACTTTTTTTGGGTACATTCAGAAAACATGCGAGAGGGTTTTTCTAAATTTTGAACCAGTGCTCGGAATTAAAATCTGAGGACACAATTGAACTTGCAGCACCGGTATTCATTTAAGGAGACTTTCACCTTGACGACAGTTGGTCGAGGGTGAAAGTTAATTTTTGGGTATTTCATGAAAGAATAAAAAAAATAAAATTGGTGTAAAATGTTATTTTATTTTATTTTGAAACTCCCATGGGGATGTTTCAATGGTGAGGACCACCTTAACTAAACCTCCCTTTGATACCAATTTTTCATGACCCGTCTTCTGTGGACCATGACATGACTACCCCAAGCCCGCCTTCCATAGGCCAGGGGCTGACAACTAGCATCGAAAGGCGTAATCCCTAAAACTGGGAAGACATTTCCATTATAAACTATAATCACATGAATCCAAGAAAACAACAATATATGAACACAAGAAAAGTGAATAGTAAACAAAGTGAGTACAGTAAGTAAAAGGGGCCAGAATACAAGCCCAACTAGAAAGTACAAGAAAATTAAAGTACAAGTAAACTAGAGAAAATATGAAGACAGCTGATGGGTCATCCTATGAGGTTCCTACCTGAAAGGTAGGTACATATTGCATCCTTAGTACTCCACGTCCGTCCATATCCTCCGTGTATCGACTCGTCGTAAGGTCCTCCTCCGGGCACCATCTAGTCCTGGTACCCTCAATCTCGATCAACGTTGTTCTATATCTACACCAAACACAATAAGGTGCGGGTATAGACCATGCATGGGTGAGTATAACAATACTCAGTTGGGACCTCGAGACCCTCAAGGTCCCACAAAATCCACAATGGATAAACCTCAAGCATACCCATCTCAATCATGAGAAAACAAAGGGTCCAACCTAAAATCCCAAAGCTCAACTATTCCACAAAGGATGGAAAACCACAAAGGAAAGTACCACATAGGTATACCACATAGAAGAATACCAAAAAGGTATTACCACAAAGGAAAGTACCACATAGGTATGAACTCAGCTCACACCAATTATAACTTAAGTACAGTAGTAGAGATGATTAGATGTAACTAATGAATCATCTTACTCTATAAAGAAGCTGACCCACATAGGAACTCTAGGAGATAACCCACACAAGATTTCTAGGTGCTGACCCACACAGGATTTCTAGGAGCTGACCCACATAGGATTTCTAGGAGTTGACCCACATAGGATCACTAGGAGCTGACCCACACATGATTGCTAGGAGCTAACCCACACAGGATCACTAGGTGCTGACCCACACAGGATTTCTAGGAGCTGACCCACACAGGGTTGCCAGGAGATGACCCACACAGGGTTTCTAGGATCTAACCCACACAGGTTCCCTTGGATCTTACCCATACAGGATCGCTAGGAGCTGACCCACACATGATTTCTCTTCATTCTTCTCATCACAGTCAGCTACTGGGTTCTCTTACTAATCCTGATCGTCTTTGGAAGGATCCGCTCCACAAGTTACTGGTCAATACACCAAATAATACAAAGTACCACAAGGAAGTATCCCAAAGGTCCACCATGTCATAGGGGTATCAATGCAATATATGGTGCATCATTCAGACGCCCGATCTGTGAGTTATTAGTCTTTTTCTCCCGAGGGATCGGTTGGATTTGTGCTCGATCCAACTCTACTGTTCCCCAACATTATCCACAACTTCATTGGGGTATACCAAAGGAAAATTCTTGCTCCAAGGTTCCCGGCGCTGCTAACAGTTCGTCAAACGAACGTCTAGTGCCAAAGTTATGACCCAAGTAAAGTATAGGGTTATATTTGGTTCGGGTTGGGTCCGACTCTGTCAGACTAACTCGGCCGGACCCGCTGGGTCCGGCTCAGCCTGCTGGGCGACTCGGCCTACTGGGTCTGGCTCAGCTGTCCGTGAGGTCCGCGAGGCCGTGGGGGTGCCACGATGGCACAGGGTGGCTCGGCTACGGGGGTGCCACGAGGGTGCGAGGGCGCAACGCCGCGGGGCGGCTCGGATAGAGTGGCTCAGCAACGGGGGTTCCATGAGGGTGAGACCGCGGGGTTCTAGAAACCTTGAATTGAGAAGTTCCATTTGGTGTACCCCACAAGAGTTTTGGATAAAGTTCGGGAATGATCGGGTTGGATCGAGCACGAATCCAACTGGGCCCTCAAGACAAAATGGCTAATAACTCACAGACCAGGCATCCAAATGACACGCCTTCTATTGAATTGATACCTCTATGAAATTTTGTTCCTTTGAGATACTTACTCGTGGGACTTAGTAGCAGTTGGAGTATTGACCAGTGACTTGTGGAGTGGATTTTCCTAGAGACGATCATGCTTAGTGCGGGAACCCAATAGCTGGCTGTGATGAGAAGAATGAAGAGAAATCCTGTGTGGGTCATCTCCTAGTGACCCTATGTGGGTCATCTCCTAGCGATCCTGTGTGGGTCATCTCCTAGTGATCCTTTGTCGGCCATCTCCTAGCGATCCTATGTGGGTCATCTCCTAGCGATCCTGTGTGGGTCAGTACCTAGTGATCCTATGTGGGTCAGCTTCTAGAGATCCTGTGTGGGTGAGCTCCTAGCGATCCTCTATGGGTTAGCTCCTAGCGATACTTTGTGGGTCAGCTCTTAGAAATCCTGTGTGGGTCAGCACGTAGCGATCCTGTGTCGGTTAGCTCCTAGTGATCCTGTGTGGGTCAGTTTCTTTACAGAGTAAGATGATTTAGTATTTTACAACTAATCATCTCTACTATTGTACTTATGTTATACCTGGTGTGATATGAGTTCATACATATGTGGTACTTTCCCTTGTGATAATACCTTGGTGGTATTCATCTGCGTGGCATACCTATGTGGTACTTGCCTTTTTGGGTTTCCTTCTTTTTTAGAACAGTTGAGATTTGGGATTTTTGGTTGGACCCTGTGTTTCTTCAAGATTGAGATGGGTATACTTGATAAATTAGGTATATGTATAGGCATATACCTAAGTAGGGTTGATAGTTGACTTCATGCTTTGAAGTTTATCCTTTGTGGATTTTGTGAGACCTTGAGGGTCTCGGGGTCCCTACTGAGTATCATTATACTCACCCCTACATGGGCTATGCCCGAACCTAGTTGTGTTTGGTGCAGACGTCGGACAACGTCGATGGAGACTGAGGGTACTAGGACTGGATGGTGCCTGGAGGAGGACCTTACGATGAGTCGGTACACAGAGGAGATGGATAGACGTGGAGTGCTGAGGAGGTGATCTGTACCAACCCTTAAGGTAGGAACCTCAGAGGATGACCCAACAACTGTCTTCCTTTTTTCTCCAGTTTACTTGTAATTTCAGTTTTTTTCCTTTCTAGTTGGGATTGTATTCTTGCCCCTTTTACTTACTGTACTCACTTTATTTACTATTCAGTTTACATGTGTTCGTATCTTGTTGTGTTCTTGGTTTCATGTGTTTACTTGTGCGGCTACATGGAGTACCCTCGACGATTGTCTCCAATCGTGATGTACAGTTTTCTTCCCGACTATGGAAGGGGTTGTAGGAGGCTTTCAAGATGCAACTTCATTTTAGCACCACCTTCCATCCTTAGATAGATGTTCGGATTGAGCGGACCATTCAGACCATTGAGGGCATGATACATGCTTGTGTCCTTGATTTCGGTCACAGTTGGGAGGATCACTTGCCGCTGGTGGAGTTTCAATACAAAAATAGTTATCACTCTACCCTTGGGATGACACCTTTCGAGGCCTTGTACGGGCGAACTTGCAGATCACCTTTGTGCTGGACTGACACAGGGGAGTCAGTACTTGTGGGACCATAGATGGTATGAGCTACCATAGATAAGGGGCAGATCATACAGGAGTAGATAAAGACTGCACAGAGCAGGAAGAAGTCTTATGCCGACAGCAGACAGAGACCTTTGGAGTTCGAGGATGGTGACCACAGTTTTCTACGGGTCTCAAACAGACGAGGTCTGTGAAGATTTGGCCAAGGTGGCAGGTTATCTCGGAGATTCATCAGACCTTTTTAGGTCCTCAACATATTTGGTGAGGTGGCGTACCACTTAGCTCTTCCACCTCATTTTCACCGGGTGCACGATGTCTTCCACGTATCCCAGCTGAGGAGATACGTGCACAACCCTTCTCATGTCATTGACCACGGTGAGATGGACATCAATGATTGAGAGACTTTTACGGAGGTTTCAGTTGAGATTGAGGATCAACAGGAGTGGGTCCTCCATGGATGGTCAATACCTCTGGTGCACGTTCTCTAGCAGCACGGGAACCTCCAGGAGAGCACATGGAAGTGGGAGGCTTAGATACATGCTCAGTACCCCCACTTGTTCCCTTAGTTTGATTTGTAGATTATAGGGACATAAAGCCCTGAGGTGGGGAGAATGTAAAGACCTGAAATTTCCATGTGATTTTTTTATTAAATGGTAATTTTACAGGTCCATGAAAATTGACGGCGCGTGATTCCGAGGTCCGGAGTTCCTGAAATGAATTTATGAACTTTTTTTTGGTACGTTCAGTAATTTTGCTAGTGGGTTTTTCTAACTTTTGAAATAGTGCTCGGATTTGAAATCTGTGGACACCGTTGAACTCGCAGAGCCAATATTCTCTTAAGGAGACTATCACCTCAATGACAGTTGGTCGAGGGTGAAAGTTAATTTTTGGGGTTTTCATGAAAGAATAAAATAAAATAATTTTTTGTAACATTTTATTTTATTTTATTTTGAAACTCCCATGTGGATGTTTCACAGGTGGGGAAAACCTGAACTAAACCTCCCTTTGATACCAATTTTTCCCGACCTGTCCTCTGGAGCCCGTGCTGTGACTACCCCAAGCCCGCCTTCCATAGTCTAGGGGCTGATAACTAGCACCAAAAGGTGTAATCCCTAAAACAGGGAAGGAATTGCCTTTATAAACTGTAAACACACACAACCAAGCACACAATAAGATACGAACACAAGTAAATTGAATAGTAAATAGAGTGAGTGCAGTAAATAAAAGGGGCCAGAATACAGGCCCAACTGGAAAGTACAAGAAATTGAAAGTACAAGTAAACTGGAACAAAAATGAAGACAACCACTAGGTTGTCCTCCGAGGTTCCTAATTGAATGTATGTACAAATCACCTCCTCATCACTCCATGTCTGTCCGTCTCCTCCATGTACTGGCTCATCGTAAGGTCCTCCTTTGGGCACCGTCCAGTCCTAGTACCCCTAGTATCGATCAACGATGTCCGACGTCTGCACCAAACAAAACAAGGTGTGGGCATATCCCATGTAGGGGTGAGTATAATGATACTCAATAGGGACCTCGAGACCCTCAAGGTCTCACAAAATCCACAAAGGATAAACCTCAAGCATGAAGTCAACTGTCAACCCTACTTAGGTACTTGCCCATATATATACCAAAGTTGTCAAGTATACCCATCTCAATCATGCGGAAACACAGGGTCAACCCAAAATCCCAAAGCTCAACTCTTCCACAAAGGAAAGAAAACCATGAAATCAAGTACCACACAGGTACGTCACACAGAAGAATACCACCAAGGTATTACCCCAAAGGAAAGTACCAAATAGGCACGAACTCAGCTCACACCAGGTATAACTTAAGTAAAGTAGTAGAGATGATTAAATGTAACTAATTAATCATCTTACTCTATAAAGAAGCTTGCCCACAAATGATTTCTAGGAGATGACCCACACAGGATCGCTAGGTACTGACCCACACAAGATCGCTTAGAGCTGACCCACACAAGATCTCTAGGAGATGACCCCCACAAGATCTCTAAGAGCTGACGCACAAAGGATCCATAGGAGATAAACCACACAAAATACCTAGGTGTTGACCCACACAATATCCCTAGGAGATGACCCACACAAGATCACTAGGAGATGACCCACACAGTATCACTAGGAACTAACCCACACAAGATCGCTCTTCATTCTTCTCGTCACAGCCAGCTACTGGGTTCCCGCACTAAGCCTGCTCGTATCTGAGTGGATCTGCTCCACAATTCACTATTCGATACTCCAACTACTATGAAGTCCCACTAGAAAGTATCCCAAAGGGCCACCATGTCGTAGGGGTCTCAATGAAACAGAAAACACGTCATTCGGATGCCTGGTCTGTGAGTTATTAGACTTTTTATCCTGAGGGCCCAGTTGGAGTCGTGCTCGATCCAACCCGACTGTTCCCAAACATTATCCAAAACTTCATTGGGGTTTACCAAAGGGACCATCTCTCTCGAAGGTTTCTAGAACCGCTTACGGTTCTTCAAATGGATGTTCGATGCCAAAGTTATGGCCCACGTAAAGTATAGGGTCATATCTGGTCTGGGTCCAGTCTGAATCGGTGGGACTGACCTGGCCTGGGTTGACCCGGTTCAAGTCAACCCAGCTCGATCCACTGGGTATGGCCTACCCCGGTAGGTGGTGGGGACAGTTGGGTCTGGCCCGACGCGTGGGGCGGCCCAGCCTGTTGGGTTCAGCCTGGCATGCCGCGAGGGCTGCGAGGCTGTGGGGGTGTCATGAGGGCACACGGTGGCTTAGCCGCGTGGGTTCCATGAGGTAACGAGGCTACGGGGTGGCTCAGATGAAGTAGATCGGCCGCGGGGGTGCCATGAAGGTGAGGCCATGGGGCGTTTTGGCTAGAGAGGCTTGGCCGGGAGGGCGGAGGCCATAGGGCGCGAGGCGACTCAACTGTAGTGGGTGCCGTGAGGGGTGAGGTCATAGGGTGGCTCTGTTAGAGCAGCTCTGCTGGGAGGGTGGAGGTTGTGGGGCAGCTCCACCGGGGCGGCTTGACTGGAGCGGCTCGACCTCCACCCTCCCAGTCGAGCCGCTCCGGCCGAGCCACCTAGCGGCCTCCTCTATCCTGAACAAGCCACCCCATGGCCTCTCCCCTCATGGAACCCCCCACATTCGAGACTTCTTATTACCCATGACCTCCACCCTCCCGGTCGAGCCGCTACTGCCGAGCCACCCCCTGGCCTCGCCCTCACGGCACCCCCGCGGCCGAGCCACTATGGTCGAGCTGCCCCGCAGCGTTGCACGCTCATGGAACCCCTGCGGCCAAGCCACCCTACACCCTCATAGTACCCCCGTGGCCTCACGGCCCTGACGGCCTGCAAGGTCACCCAACGGGCCGGGCCAGGTCGGTCCAATCGAGTCGGACCGGACCCTGACCTGATACGACCCTATACTTTACATGGGCCATTACATTGGCACTGGAAGTCCATTTGATGAACCATCAGCGGTTCCAGAAACCTTATAGTGAGACGTTACCTTCGATATACCCCAATGGAGTTTTGGATAAAGTTAGGGAACAGTTGGGTTGGATCGATCATGAATCCAACCGGTCCCTCGAGACAAAAAGGCTAATAACTCATAGAAAGGGCGTCCGAATAACGCGCCCTCTATTGCATTGAGAACCCTATGACATGGTGGTATTTTGGGATACTTTCTCATGGGACTTCGTAGCAGTTTGAGTATTTACCAGTGAGTTCTTGAGTGGATCCTCCTAGAGATGAGAAGGCTTAGTGCGGGAACCCAATATCTAGCTGTGATGAGAAGAATGAAGAGTGATCCTGTGTGGGTCATCTCCTAGCGATCCTGTGTGGGTCAGCTCCTAGTGATCATCTGTGGGTAAGCTCCTAGTGATCCTGTGTGGGTCAACTCCTAGATAACCTGTGTTGGTAATCTCCTAGCGATCCTATGTGGGTCATCACCTAGTGATCTTTTGTGGGTCATCTCCTAGCGATCCTGTGTGGGTCAGCTCCTAGTGATCGTTTGTGGGTCCGCTCCTAGAAATCCTATGTGGGTTAGCTCCTAGAGATCCTGTGTGGGTCAGCACATAGCGATCCTGTTTGGGTCAGCTTCTAGAGATCCTGGGTGGGTCAGCTTCTTTACAGATTAAGATGATTCAATAGTTATATCTAATAATCTCTACTACCGTACTTAAGTTATACCTGGTGTGAGATGAGTTCGTACCTGTGTGGTACTTTCCTTTGTGGTAATACTATGGTGGTATTATTTTGTGTGACATACATGTGTGGTACTTTCCTTTTTGGTTTTCCTTCCTTTGTGGAATAGTTGAGCTTTGGGATTTTGGGCTGGACCTAATGTTTCCTCATGATTGAGATGGGTATACTTGATAACTTAGGTATTTATATGGGCATATACCTAAGTAGGGTTGATATTTGACTTCATTCTTGAGGTTTATACTTTGTGAATTTTGTGAGACATTGAGGGTCACCGGGTCCCTACTGAGTATCATTATACTCACCCATGCATGAGCTATTCCCGCACCTTGTTGTTTTTAGTGTATATTTCAGGAAACGTTGATCCAGACTGAGGGTATCAGGACTGGATGGTGCCTAGAGGAGGACCTTACGACGAGTCGGTACACGGAGGAGATGAGTGGATGTGGAGTGCTAAGGAGGTGATTTTTACCTACCCTTTAGGTAGGAACCTTAGAGGAAGACCCAAAAATTGTCTTCCTTTTTTCTCCAGTTTACTTGTACTTTTAGTTTCTTGTACTTTCCAGTTGGGCTTGTATTCTGGCCCCTTTTACTTACTATACTCACTCTTTTTACTTTCCAATTTACTTGTGTTTGTATCTTACTTTGTTCTTTTTTTGTGTGTTTACAGGTTATAATGGCAATGCCTTCCCAGTTTTAGGGATTACACCTTTTGGTGCTAGTTGCCAGCCCCTAGCCTAAGGAAGGTAGGCTTAGAATAGTCACAGCACGGGCCCTGGGGGATGGGTCGTGACACCTTGTACTGATGCATCAAAAACCTATATTTCCTCTTATGATGATCATGAGATACCTTATAAGATAAACGTATGATTCATTCCATGAAAAACATCCAATGATTTTTCTAACGAGAATGGGATGATTTATTTTATGAGCATGTGATTCCATAGGTGATCAACATAGGAGGACTAATTTGATGACCATAATATTATTTGGGTGATGAGCACTAGATTACTTATGTGACCATAATAGGATGCCTTATGTGATGAGAATATAATTCCTTAGGTTATAATCCAATAATTCCTTTTCAAATGAGCATAATATGCCTCATGTGATGAGCATGAGAATCCTTATGTGATGATCATAGGATTCCTTTGCTTTTAAGCCTAGAATTCCTTAGGTAATGAATCTAGTATGACCTTTATTATGAGAATAAGATTCACTAATAACCCAATATGAAGAAGACAAAACATCCATATACCCAACATTCCTAAAATACTCATCCCCTTCTAACTTCATATGTTCACTCTTCTAAGGAAGATAGTAATGTAATTTACCAATTCCCAAATTAAAATGGAATTAAGAAAGTAATTCACAATTCTGTCTTTTAATCTATGAATTTTTACTAGAATAGGTTATAATATCATCAGAGAGAGGTTATAATCCCTTATTATTTAATTCCAATAAAAGGTACCATAATCATAACCCTAGTTGTGATAGGACATCAAACTTTAGAAAACATGATTTTGAGACCTGAACTACAACCATCCCAGTGTAACCCATCACAAAAGTCCCAACGAAAATAATTGAAAACAAAATTTTTTCATGTGATGTGTGATATATTTTATTTCCAAATATGTGTGATATATTTTATCTCCAAATATGTGTGATTGAACTAAAAATATTCTATCATGTTTACCATGATCCTCTACGAGTAGGGTAATAAATTCTAGGGTCATGATAGACCCTCTAATTACTATGTTTTGAAAATTTGGCCATTGAAGGATATATTGTTCTTATAAAATGGGTTGATCCTTATGCTCAAGACATAATGATGAGTTCCTTGAGATATATTTTGAATTATTAGAACTTTTTATGAGCTAATTAGCCTCTTTAAGTGGGATACGTGAACTAACCCTTAGTGATAATGTGGGTTTTGGTCTTAGTGGGTGCTGAGGTTATTGTATAGACACATTTGTATTAAATAACATATATATGTATTTTGTGACCAACTACTTTAAAAAAATGGTTCCTACAAGAATTTACCTTGGATAATACATGGAGTGACGTGATTTGGTGAGGACCAACCATGTTTGGATAGTAGTGGTATGGATGTTATTACCAATATTGAATTATTTTTTAAGTATGGTTATATTATAAACTCAAAAGGTTAATGTGATTGGTCAAGAAACCTACGGGTTGAGATTGATATAGACCAAGTATTACTTTATGATGGTATTAATAATATTTTGATATGGATCTAGATATTTCTAAGTTATTATCATTATATAATCATTAACCCCTTTCCCAATCATCTTTATACTAATATGAGCCTTGATTGAGATCCCAGTAGGATGAGATCATTCTAGACCTAAACCACTTTTCCCATTACCATTATTATTCTCTTTATTAGGGTTGATATGCTTATTGGGTGAAACCTTATAGAACATGGTTGAGATGTTGTTTACTGCATAGATGTGTAGTGATTTAGATACCATGGGTTGAGATCATTAAATCTATAGGTTGTTTTCATATTGTCCTCATGTTGTGTTTAATTTTTTTTAAGAATCCCAAGAGATTAGAATATATAGGTAGTGTTTGTATTCCCCCTTGAACATATATATCTATGTTTTGGTCAAAATTAAAATGAGCTATGATTGATATGGATAGATGGGCACCTTTCTATTCTCTAGATATTACAAGGAGATGTGTTCAATATGTATACGGACTAAGATTGATAAATGCATTAAGAAACCTATCACATTATATTTACATAATTATACATTGTGGTAAAGACACCCTATGAGATGAAATTATTATATAAATGGGAACATAATACCCTATTAGATTTATTAGTATCATGATACATTTAGAGATATCTTAGCACTAGTCGAAGTAGGTATGGTCACACCCTGGGTGGCTAGTTGAGCACTCAAAGTCATAAAATTATTCGGGGTTATCATTTTTTTTATTTTGGAATATAAAGTTTCAAATGAACCAATATATTATTTTTTTAGTGACGCTGTTGGTGGGGTCCTACAAAGTTGTACTCCCACCCTACTTTGAAACCTTGGTACCCATGAATATTTCATGATTTATGATAGTGGTAAGGGAAATGACCCTTATGTAGATAGTGAGTTGTAGATAATTCCTAGAGTTGGGAGACAGGATCAATCAAGAACTTTAGATTGGTTTTTTACGTTCATAATCTCCAATTTATTTTTGGACCATATTTTTTAAGATAATACCTTGGGTTTTAATTTATATATATATAACAAGTATAACATGACCTTATAAATTTTGTTATAACATGTCGGTTGTTATTTATTTATGGTTGGCTCATAGCTGTAACATCCATATATGTTTTTTTTGAATACTTTTAATTATCTTCAATTCCACTATTTTTTATTGTTATCTATGCTATAGGGTATAAAATATCCATGATATCCATAAAATATTCCAGTTGGTTAGTATCTTCTAGAGTACAAGATGGTATGATTGAGGTATGTGGCTCTCTCGTTTAGTCACGGTGGAGGTGAAATAGAACAAGGATACTACACATACACCCAAAAAGTTTTTATCCTCAAATCCCAATACAGGTTTAGAAAAATATTATCATGTGGTGTGGTATCATGAGATTCAATAATAAAATTATTGAATAAATCATAGAAACATGGAATAAGAGATAATTTTTATAGGATCGTAGTAATCACAATAAACATAAAATTATATCATGAACATAAAGCATTTTATCATAAATAAAGGTAATGTCTCATAACTAATACATTGTAAAATTAGGTCATCGACCATTTCGAAGATATATAAAATATAGGTCAAGGCTCATTAACATGATGTAATAAACATAGTTCATTCCTCACATACAAGATTCCATAAAAAAGGTCAAGTCTTACCATTAAGATTTCACAAATATAGGTCCAGTATCACTACCAAAACATCATAAACATAATAGAAAAAGTTAACAATAACATTCTTATAAATAGTGATCACATGAGATAAAAAACATCAATTAATTCATTTGAGGGATATATAATTTTGGGCCTTCCCATCATCATAATGATATATAAATACATCTGTATTCCACAATAATAAGAGAACAATCACAAATACATCAGAATAATAGAATGATTATCCCATGAAAATTAAATGGGAATTATCAAACCCCCCTAAAGCCTTGTTCCATTTCTTGCACTATTTCTTTTACTATTTCTTATACAATCATTTTTTTTGAAATAAAAAAAACTATATTATGAGTAAAAAAAAGATAATTATGTTACAATTATCTATAACATATTGAATAAAATATCTATGATCAAACTAATAATTTCCCTATTCAAATTAATGGACAACATTATTGGTGACCATCCTTCAATTAGAAAAAGGAATTATAGGGTATTGAAAAAATAAATAGAATTGATTAAATGGTTATATTTTTTCATAGTTGGTGATAAGACAAAAAATGTAGTGATGGTTCATTTCTCTCATAAAGGTTTCATTTCTAACAGACCATATATATATATTATATGAACATGAATAAAGAAACCAATATTTGTTTTACATAATATCTATTTTTGAAAAATATGTCATTAAATGAAATAAAAAATAATAAATGGTCAAAGGGTTAGATATAAATTATTATTAAAATAGTTAAAAAACCCATCATAGGAAGATAATAAGTTATGGAAGCATTAAGAAAACAATTATAAATTTTAATTAATTTTTAAATTAAATAAGGTAAATTTTCATTTTAAAGGAAGAAAATAAATGTATGATTATTTAAACAATTGAAATTTCAAAAATGAATATTTACTATGACATATAATATAATTAATTATTTTTAAACAAATCCTGTTAAGAAAAAATTAGAAAATGAAAGAAAACTATTGAAAAGTTTATTCATTAAATTTGTTGATTGTATTATAAAAACAATGAAATATGACACTTTTAAAAAATATTTATTTAATATGTTATAACGGATTTGAGAATGTTATTTTAAATTTTTTACAATAATGGAACCATTAAAATAAATAGAGTTGAAGTAGAATAATATAGTAGGGGATGATTGATATTGTAAAATATTACCTTATTATCTTTATAGGATTTATCTTAAATAAATAAAATCAATAGTAGCATGAAATCATGTATATCCAGAGAAAAAAGGTGTATATGAAATAATAAATAATATAAAGGAAGAATATAATAAAGAGGGAAGAATGCTAGAGAGGTAGGGGAGGGATAGATTAGTTGATAGAAAATATAACCCTAAAAGTTACAAGGAGTAGTAATAACCTCTTATAAACAATGTAAGTTATGAAATTTGAATGAAAATGAGAGGTAAAGTGACATATAATAAATAAAAAATGAATGTAAAAATAATTTTATATTTCAATGCTTTTATATAAGTTGTATTAGTGGATATAGACCATAGAGAAATAGTATATGAATTGAATGAAGAAACAGAAGAGGAAAACCCTTACCTTAAGTACCAACATGATTTGTATACTCTCTAAAATATTGAATTATTAAATTTTATTAATATATTAAATGATTTATATCATTATTAATGATTATTTCATCATTATTAATCCTTTTAATTCTTTCTTATATCATATATTATCCATTTATTAGTTTTTTTCTCACACTAGATGTTTTGAGCTTGTTCGGTTGATGATATAAAATATTATTCAATGAAACTATAATAGTGAATGGTCACTATAAAATTGATCCATAATATACTGAAATTTCATTATATTTTTCTCATTTCATTCAAAATTTACAAGAATTCAATAGTTAAATACATTTAACAAAAGGGTTAAAAATCAATAAGTTTTTTTCAGAGATTCTTTTAAATAGTTAAATTGACCATGATTGTTTACTTTAATGTCATTATTACACTGAATATTTTATCATTATAGAATCACAGAAATGAAACTATTTAATTATTAATTTTATAATCTATCATGGAATAATATATAAAGAATGGACATAAGAGGCCTAGGTGAAAATAAAAACTCTTTATCCACTGAAGTAGTATAGAACCACCATGGGTTAATGTTGTTTTCTTTAATAGAGTATAAATAAAGGGTAAATTAATAAATATTATAATATTATAAATACATTAGATTATAATTAAACTATTATTTTATTGTATCTATTAATAATCAATTATGTTATAGATATGGGGTCAGTGGAGAATATAAATGAGAAGTTACAGGTTTTGAAACCAATATTTTTATATAGAAATTACTTCATAAAAAGTGGTTATGAGAGGAAATAGTAAATATATTATTGATAATTGTTTAAAAATAATTTAATAAAATTTAAATATAGTCTTAGAACAAAAATTAAAAGGGGATTAACATATTTTTTTTTTAAAAAGGAATATCAATTAAGATAGGAACGAGAGACTTGTGAACACTTACTTTTATTTTCAAGTCACCTCCTTTGGATTGAATTTAAAGCCTTTGGGAGAAGAAATTTTAGAATGAACAGATACTTAAATAAATTTTAGGGAAGTATATAGAGGTATTTTAGTGGTTGTTTTGAAAATTTTAGATTTTTGGATGTTATGAGAAATGAGTTATTGGAGGGGTGTTTATATATTCAAGGGAGAGTGGTATCATTGAAAAAAAAATTTAGTATTTTTTTATTTACGCTGAAGACTATGAATGGTTTATAATATTATTACCTTTATTAGTGTATGATAAAAAATATTTCTTTTATTGACATTTTAACAATCCAAAAATAGAATTTCATCATATAAATACTTTATTAAATGGAATGAATCAAAAATAGTTGTTTATTAGAATAAAATATAACATAGGTTTTGAAATTTGATTTTTAAGTTTGAAAATTAAAAATAATATTTTGAAATGAATTATTTAAATAATTAAATATATTTTAATTCATTTTAAAAAAATTAAATTTATGGGTCATATTTATATGAAGTTTATGTAATAAAATTTACGGTGCATGTAAAAATTATATTTATCACTACTCAAAAATAAAAAAAATAAAAAAATTACACTAAGATGATTTAGATATTATCATTCCAAAACTGAAGCTTGTTTAATCAAATTAAACGTATAAACATTTTAAAGTTAACTTTAAAATCAAACCATATAATATAGGGAAAAACAAATCTATTCCAAAAAATAATATTTCTTTTTAAATGACTTATTATATTTTTGTTTTTAATTTTTCATTTATTATTATATGGTTAAAAATTAATTATAAATATATGTAAATAATATAAATTTTATAAAATTCATCTTCTAAGTAAGAAGAATTTAGATTTTATATACATATTTATGAAAATAATTTTAGTGAAATGGACTTTATACATTATGGTTAAATGTTATATCAATGACTATATTATTTTCATAATAACTTCCATATCCAAATATAATATTCATTTTGTGATAATAATACACTATTTATATGAGAAATTTAGTTATCAAATTAATTTAATAAATGTTTCATAGTATTATTTTAATGTAAAATGTGTTAATTATTCTTTTTTAAAGTAAATTTCAAGTGTATCAAATCATGAACATAAATTTTAAATTTAAAAAGTTAACATTAAATTAATAATTATATAAAATTATAATTTAATAATAAAATATTATATCAATTTAAATTTATAATTTTTTTATAATTTTATGCACAAAAAATATTATACAACCTTAAAAGATATTACATTTATTTCAGTGGTTATATGTTACAATTATGTAACTACTAAAACATATATAGTACCATGTTTACTCATATATCCCAATGAACCCATAACCATTAAAATGACCATAAAAATATGAAAATATCAATAACAGTAATTTTATTATCAAATAAAGTTATATGGTAAACATAATCATGAATTTAGTATAATAGAATTTTAAAAATTAATCCATTGTTATTGATAAAAATGATTTATTGAACATTTGCAGATATAATTTAATAATGAAAATTTATAAAAATAGTCATTTAAAATATATGATGTTACATTCTACAACCCTTAAAGAAATTACATCCTTGAATGTTTTCTCTTTATAATAACTTATCATTTTTTTCCTTTTTATATGATCCAAAATACTATTTTTTACTATTTAATTGAATATTAACTATTGTAAAGTTATAATTTAACCCAACATATATGAATTCGAATCAGTAAATATATGTGATTATACATTTTATACATGATCGAATGATTTAAATTTAATAATTATCTATATAAGTATTTATATCTAAATTTTCCTCAATCTGAATTCCCAAAAATAATCAAACTCTGCTCTAATACCAAATGAAGAACCCTTGAACTTTAGCTATCAAAACTAGTTATAAAAATACATACATTTACACATCACATGGATTAAAAACCACTAATAAAATAAAAATATTTACTTATTTGGTAACTGGTAACATATTAAAACTTCAACCTATTAAAATTAATTAAATCCTTCATCTAACACCTATTAAAACCTTAACAAAATCTCTTTTCACTTATGGTCACCTAGAGAAATTGAGAACTTATGAAAAGAGTGATATCAAATTCTTATTGAGGTGTAAATTATTACTTATTAGTTATATTGTAATTATTAAAATATCATAAGGAAGTGAGATACATGATCATGGGAAAATGTAATGATTAGCAAAATGAGATCATAGTCACCTATCATTGCATGAGATATTATAGGGACATACAAAAAATAAATGGTTAACTCGAAAACTATTTAAGGGTGTAAAATATGAAAACTATGGGGTGATATATCAAGAGAGTCAATAATTATAACCTGGAATCAATCAGATAAATATTTAATATAATCATGTGAAACATAATATTGTTACATCAACATAGGGAAAGTTGTCATAAGTATTGGTCGAGGATAAAATCCAAGATATCATAAACAAAAATTAAGTCTCGCAACCAATATATCATAAATATAGGTTAAGGATAAATAACAAGATTTTATAAACATAGGTCAAGGATCATCATTAAGATGTCATAAACATAGGCTTTCAGTCACAACTATCATGTCAAAAACATCAGCCACAAATAACTTCTAAGAAAAAAAACATAATATAAAAATTGAACCACAACATGCCCATAAATAATGGTATGATATAAATATTTATCTAATGCATGGTAGGGATATATTATTTCAGGACCACCCATTAACATAATGATATATAGATATATATAGGCTCCACATGAATATGATAACAATCATAAATCCATCAAAATTATAGTATATTTAACCCAAGGAAGTAAAATGGTAACCTAATGAAATATAGTAACTATCTAGGTAGATAACCTTAAATCAAGATAATGATGTTTATAATACTCACATAATTTTACATAAAGAATATATGGTCATGTTATTAATTTCCTTAGTAAATTGTATATAGTTATCTAAGTAAACACCCTTCAATAAAAATAATTAATTACAGGGTATTCAAAAAGAAAATGAATTATTATGAATACAATTGGAAATATTTTGAACAGTTTGTTATTAAATAAATAAAAAATTTATTTTTATGAATGTATATAAATGTAAAATTATTTTAAAATAATAATTTTTTTAAATTAATGATTAATATCATATATAATATAAATAATGTGTTTGGAAAACAATCTTTTCAAGAATATAGAGGAAAATAGATGTGGAATCGTGAAAAGGTTTTTCATCATATACATTGAGTTTTCTTAAAAAGATAAATAAGAAACTTTCAAAAAATAATTTTAAAATTTGTTACAAAGGATTTTAAAATAATATTTTTTAAACTTCACTATACTAGAACCCTAAAAAAAATTCGTTGAAGTAAAAAAGTTTTGGATAATGATGAATATTTGAAAATTTTCCCTCATCAACATCACATGGTTTATCATAATGAAAGAAAATAAATGTAAATATAAAGGAATGAATATCCAAATAAATAAAATAGAAAGGAAAAATAGAATATAATGTGTCCATATAAGAAATTGGGAAAGATAAAGAGATATATAGAGGGTGATAGAGAACATAATAATAAGAATTAGAAAAGGAGGGAAATTTCCTTTATGAAAAATATATGGTATGAACGTTGAATACATATGTGAGGTAATGTGATAAGTAATAACTCAAACATAAATGAAAAAAATGTATTATATAATTTCAATACTTTATAGATTATCCATATAAGATAATATAAAATATATAGAGGAAAAATAAATTAAACTAAATACAATTTGTAAGAGAAAACCACTGAGCTTAAGTATTGGCTTGCTTTGTATTTCCTAAAACCTATGAAATAATTAATTTATATTTATTAATTACTTGTTTCAGAATTGTATTCTGGTTTTTTCATCATTATTATTTCTTATAATTCATTTATTAACTCGTATCATTAAATTATTAGTTGGATTTTTCTAACCTTATATGTGTTAAAGTTTTTTGGTTTACGATCCCAAATATATTTTGATGAAACAGTTATCACAACCCCCCACTACTAGAAACCATTCATGGGATGGTATTAGATATGAGTGTAGCCCCTAAAAAAACTTAAATAATCTATAGGTTAGTGACTAACATTTATGGTATAAAGATAAAAATAGAAGGAATTACCCTAATAATATCAAGAAAATCTGAAGAAAACCAACAATAAAATGATAATATAAAATAAAATCCATATCATATAATATATTTAACTTCATATAGAAGCAGTTATACAAAATAAAATACCAAAATAAAAGTTCTACAATATAGATACTAACATATGATCCAAGACTTGAGCTATTAATATCACGCTCAGTCATCAAAACCATCCCACAAATCTCAAATATATATATATATATAAGTATGAGTCTACAAATATACTCAATATGATCATTCTCAAGACCCATGGTGTAAATGTGGAAGAATATCACTAATGATTTAGTGAACAAATATAAGAACCAACATACACCTATTTCAAGTTAACTATCACCCAACCTAACCTAGGAACATGAAACATGGTAGATTATTTCCCAATGGCTATCAAATAATTGATGTTCTAATAAAATTTATATAGTGTAACTTAGGTCAAATCCTTAGAGATGATGCTAAATAATTTGAATGATTTTATCTTGACAGTATTAAAAGGTTGGCTGTGGTTATTTGTATCATAGAAAATGATATGAGTAATGAAATTAAATTTAATGAAAATATTTTTTATGTGATATTATTAAAAAAGGATGGGTGGTTAATGGATTTATTTCAATAATCATAAAAAAACATCATTATAAATTAACATTCAAAAATCTAAATGTGAATGATCTGGTTTCTAAAGAAAATAGTTATAAACCAAGATTAAATTAGAGATTCAATCCACACACTCATTTTATTGATTAATGATTAAATAATATTTAATCCATTATGTTCTAAGGGATCCAATAGTTTTTGAAACCCTAAAATTTGTAAATTATGTTAACAGTCCATGACCCATTTGACAGAGGCACACAACATAAATTTAAAAATCAAGATGTGTGGTTTCTCTTAATAAATCCATCATCACTAGCCTAATATTCTACCCAATGGGATGTTTAATCATCATTATAAATTTAAATTAAACTTACTTTGAATATATATGATTGAGAAAAAATGAAATGAAAATAGAAAGAGAAAATAAAAGATCTAAACTAGTAAAAGTCACACACAATCACTAAATGGAAACAATACATGGTTATGAAAGAATTTAAAGTGGATTAAGAAAATAGATTACAAAAAAATAAATATAATATAACTTAATAAAACTAAATATTAAAACAAGATTGAGATTTGAAGAAAACAATATAACTTACATTAATTTAAATAAAATTTACAACATGATAGATAAAATTATAAGGAATCAAATATGAAAATGATAAAGTAAAATATAGAAATATGGAGTTTTATAAAGTTAAAATAAGTGTTCATAAGTTCCTAAAAACCCATTATCAAGTCTTGGTCAAGAAAATATCTACTTCTTGACTACTGAAGTGTTAAAAGATTAAATAGAAGTGAAGACTCACACATATAAACCAAATCGGTGTATGGTTTCCATAAAATTCTATCCACCTAAATTTAAAAACTTCTTGGACTTTAATATGGTATAATCTTGAAAAATTATCATATTAGAAGTTTTTATTATCTCTCTTAATTATTTATATAAAAATATTCATGTTCATTAGACACATTTATAAAACTTTATAGCTAAAATACTAAATCTTAATTTGACGGACATATAGATAATTCATATTCCAATAATTCAGTTTGCCAAGAATTTATGAATTCTATAATGAGAGAATATCATTGTATTTCAGTTCATGTAATTGTTACGAGTACTTTTATATATCTCCATAAAAAATTTCAACTCATTGGAATTGATATGTTGAGATATATAGACCCAATACTATGGAGGATCAAAAATATTGATTGTTTTTTTAATCTTTATCTAATGATTTTTTTAGTCCACTTAGTGAAGTAATTGAATATTATTTTAAAAGAGAAAAATAAGATAAAATATTTTTGTGACATACATGGAGTTTTTATGGAATTTAGAATTCTGTGTTTTTTCATTAACAAAAATATTATTGCTAGTCTAGGATGATTGAAAAAAATGTTGGGTCTTATTCCATGATCTAAATTCACCCCAAATGAAAATAATAAATCAATATAGAGTTGAATTATATGTAGAAAAATGTTACAAGAATCCTAAAAAATAATAATCAATTGAATTGGATCACAATATAAAAATTAATGATTTAAATTCAATACTATTATCTAAATGGATCTATTAAAACAATGATATCATAGTGTATTAAATATCAAAGTATTAATACTTGGGTGAAAATTTGAAAATGTTATCCAAAATTAGTGTAGGAAGTTATTTAAAAACAGTAAATTCATTTTAATTATCAACACCCCCACATATAGTTTAGTGCACCACCTCAGCCACAATGAAATACATTCCACATGAAAAAAATGATAATCCATTTACCAATCATAAAATTTTGTTTCCAATAATAGTGGGGTATTAACCTATCCACTCATCCACCATGAATTTAAAAAACTCTTCATTCCTCAATTATATGACAAAAACTATTTTCATTTTGCATGTAAAACCCTATATTTTAAAATGTTCTCACACTTGATTCACTAATATCATAAAATTTTAAAACCAATTTTGATAGAACTCACTAATTCACAAACCAAGAGTCAGGTTCTATTAGTTTATTAGAGATAAAATTTTCCACCCAATCCTAATACAATTTTTTTAAAATATACTATTTAAATGGGTTTCCTTTAGATTATAGGATGAAAGTTAAATTGACAAAAAATTGGAATTTGGGGTAAAAGTATGAACTTGGAAAAAACCATGCATGGGAAATAAAATGGGACATCATAGACCATAAAAAAATCAATGGGAACAAACACTTGAGAAGGAAAAAAATAATTAAATAAAGTATAATGAATAAATTCAATCTATCACAAGAACATAGATGATGATAGATATGGAATTTTTCCTCCCTTTTTCAATATATTTTTTTCATTTTATTTTTTTCTAAATATTTTATTCTTTTTTGAATAATTTTCGAATGATATGTATATAAATATGTGTTAAAAAATGAAAATTAAATAATTATCTATCCTTTCCATAATATAACTTCTCCCCACACTAAATATCATTCTTTTCTCTAAGAAAAAAAAAGACCATATAAAAATAAATGATTGTAAATACATAATGGAAATTATACCCCTCACACATAAGTTTCATCCAATCATTTATTAAATATCCATGTTATTATTTCTCTGTACACGTTTATGGGATTGTAATGTGGCTATAATAAATGGGTCTTCATTATCTCAAAATGGATTTGAAATTTTTTCCCAATGTACGGTTAAGGGAGGCTATTTGGATAAATTGAATCTTATATATTTAAAAAAAATTAATCTATCATTTTAATTCATAAAAAAGTTTTAAAATTTATATAAAAGTTCAAACAATATAGATTTACAATAAATAGAGAAAACCCACAAGGGGAAAATATTGGTATAGATGAATATGGTATGAAAAATAAATTTATACCTCACAAGAAGGGGGGAAATTAATCTTTAAATCTAAATTGAGGCACTATAATGAAATGTGATACAAAAAAAATGTATTGGTTAAAATTGGTGATCAAAATGATTAAAATTTTAGATAAAAACAATTATTTTTGATCCCTTAAAATGGTTTGTGTAAGAACTTGGTTTTTATGTCAGGTGCGAATTCTTTTAATTTCAACTTTATGCTCCTGTAAAGTTCTATTTTTGTTATAGACATTGAATTCGGGCCCATGGTCTAGTTGGGTTGTTTTTGGAAAGGAGGAGGTTGGAGGGATGTAGGTTGGTTGAAAGCTAATTACACTCTATGTAATTGTAATACATGATGTGTATGGATTACACAATGTGTAATGGGTTGGGAAGAACCTTTTCACTTCACGTAAAGGGTTTTCCCAAGGGTAAGGAACCTGAGTTTCACATGGAATGTATAGAATTTACATGTCATGTAAATTATTGAGTAGTTTATTAAAAGTAGTGGTAGGGGCTTCCTAGTTTTTGGAAAAAAGATCTCCCTCACCTCTCTCACATAAAAGACTCCAATTGAAGCCTAAGCTAGGTTCTTCCACCATTCCTCCATCCAATCTATCATTTTAGATATCTCTATCTCATTTGATGCATTGTTGGAAGATATCTATTAATCTTATATTGTTCTCCCTTTATCTTATCATCAATGGAATTATTTAAATTCAGGCTCATATGCCGTATTTTTAGGGCATTGAACTTTTCTTTAGATTTATTTTTTTACATGAAAAACTAAAGGCTGATACTATATAAGAAGATAAATAAGAGAATGATGTAGGTTTTATACTAATTATCCCTTAAGGTCTTGATGTTTTATAATATGTGATATGTGTTTCACACCAGTTATACCCCGAAATTTCACATAATTGAACCTTCCTCAATTTGGTTTCCTTGGATTTAACCTAAAGACTTGTTAGAAACCAAAATCTAATTTTTATTTCTAACATTAGAGTGAGCCACCCCTTTGGGTGTTCCCTTCTTATGCATAATTGGATTTAAATATTTTACACCCAAAACACCTAATGGTGTGTTTGTACTTACTTAAAATAATGATACTATGTTGATAGTGGATGTATTTAATGGCATAACATGGCCAATAACCTTATCAATTATAATGAATTGAATTGAATGTGAGTGGTATGACCACATTACTCATTTTTTAAAATGGAATAATGGTTATTCCCTTTTTTGATATTAAATTATGATAAGAAATTTATTATAAATTGTCTTGTATTAAATCCAACGATTATTTATTTCTAATGATGTGTGAGAACTAAATCCCCTTATATAAACATGGTATGGGAATAATGACCCTATTTAATTATGGTAAATGGGTATGATGAACCTTATGCATGTTATATGTAATTGGGAATAATATCCCTTCTGCATTTTATCTAAATTGGAATGGAGACCCTATTATGTGATATTTCACATGGAGACCCCATTCTATGAAACTGACCATGAAATCCATATAGTGTGATACTAGGCATGGATTCCCAATACCATGATACTAGGTATGACATCCCTATACTGTGATATTAGGAATCATGTCCCTATACTGTGATACCGGGCATGGTGTCCCTATACTGTGATAATACACATGGCATCCCTACACATTGATACTGAGCATGACGATCCTATATTGTGATATTGGACATGTTGACCCTATTTTGTGATGCTGGGCATGAAGTCCCTTATAAATTTGATGCTGGGAATAACATCACTTGACACTTTTTCAGAGATGATCTGGAATAGGTCGAAGCAGGTAGTGTCAGCCTAGTTTTCCTTAGGAACTAAAGTTGATCCATTTATAGTTGTTATTACTACTATACATTAATATATTTGTACAATTCCATGTTATACACACAGATTTGGTATTTATTGACGTTGTTTGTGGTGGACTAATGAGTTTATCTCACACCCTATTCAAGCTGCTAGTGGTACCCAGGCAGACTATACGATTGCATGTGTAGATAAGGGGAAGAATCCTCTTATACATGTGTGTCTTCTTGCAGTACTTAGGATAGGAGCTTGGTAGTAGATGAAAAAGCTAGATCTTGGGATGCTTTGACAAAGTTTTCCATTTTTTTACTTTTTGTATATCATGTGGTGTATTGAATTCCTACTTCCATGTATAATTCTTTTCCCTATTTTATAGAGCCATGAGATACGTTATCATCAGCTTTTGTATATGATCCAGTTTACAGTTATCAGATGATCATTACTGTATGGTTTTTTATATCTACTTCTTTTGCAGCGGGTTACTGGTCCACTCAGTGTATTGTATGTTTCTAATGTTCCATTTATTTACATATGATTCTGATTTTTACCTGTTATTACTTATCTTATGTGCTACAAATTGGTAATGAGGGGATAATATCCCCATAGACAAACCCTATGTAACAAATCTTATTTTCAACTAAGGTATGGATAATTAGTTTTTCAAGTTCAATACCATAAACGACCCTAATAACAATGTATAATCAAGATAAGGATGTCACGGAAGCATCAGGGGATCGTTCGGATCTTGGATATTCAAAATGGGAAAAGCATATTGGGTTGTATAGTTTTTCTATAACCATGGGACCAAGGGAATATGGCTGTGTAGCCAGTTATTGATGTGGGATAGATCTATTTAGCATAGTTTTCACACATTTAGACAAACCATGAACCTAACCATGTGGTGTGTGGCTTATAATATTGAAATAATAATGGTTTGTGCACATTTTGGCCAAAATGTGTGGCCAAACAATGAGATTTGATATCTTGAGGTAAAAATTACCATTTTTCATTCATTAAATTTTAAAAAACTTTTTCCCTTTTCTTATCCTCCATCTAGTGGCCAACACCCCTTTATTCTACTCTTTTGAGATCAAAGAAACCTAACACTAGGCATTGAACCAACTCCTCCGTTTGGTGTATGTTCTTCGATCTGTTGGAAGCATTGGATATGTCTCGGAAATATCCCCTAGTCTCTTAAATCCTATCAAATTTAATATTCAAATCCATTCCCCTATTTAGGTGTAGCCTCATATTCCATGTTTTCGGGTCATTGGATGGTTTCTCATATCTATTCAAAAATACTTCGAATCTGTGGTTGATACTGAGTGTGGAGTCATCTACGACCTTGAGGTACATAGTCATATAGTTTTCCATTTAATTTTTTTCTCATAGAAACACCATTGTTCCACATGATAGATTTTTCTGAGCATCCCAATTATATTGTCTGATTCATATCAAATTGATCTTAATGTCTTTTTAAGCACCTAATGATCATTTTTTCGTGGTTTATAGGCTGTTTTCACCTTATATGGTCACCCCATGGGTGTGCCAAGGTAAATTGGCCATTTTTTTCAATTGTTAAAAATGATAAGAATACCTTTGTTTATTTTGGATTATAATTTAAATGGGTTTTCCCTCGATACATGATTATTAAATATAACTCAGGGCACCCTGTAGGTTCTTGGCCTTCTTATATTTTGAATTGCACAAGGGGCCAATTTCTTTAATGAACACGCCATTTTCTAAATGACCATTTGAGACTTATGACATGTTTTCAATGTCTTAATGATTCTAAGGAATTGGTTATGGTGAATGGATTGTATAGGATGGCCTATTCTAGATGACATATTCCCTTAAATGAATTGACCATGACACCTTCAAATTGATAATTGAACCCCATAAGTGAATTTGACATGTTTTGGTAAATTTAATGGATTGTTTTAAATGAAATGGATAATTAATTATTGATTGAATTTATTAAATTGAATCAAATGGTTTTAAATAGAATTACCCAAGGTATGTTAAGTCCATGCCATTTTTTATACTTATATGAATGCTCATTGAGAATGATTTTGGAACTAAGGCTATTTTTTTCTCGAAATGAAGTATGGTTTGTGTTTGTTGTAAATAATCACATGTAATATTAGGGAGTTTGAAATTAAATGGACATTATAGTTCAATATGAAAATAGTATTGATGATGGGATCATTTCTCAGTGTTTTCTAAAATTTTTGGGGTCCAAAATTTGGAGGATGGATTGCATCGTTAAAAGTGGATTTCCTTAAAGGAATTATGAAAATATGGAAAATGAATGATTTTTCAAAATATGGGATTTACATATGGTGTTTTATAAATGGTAAAATAATGTTGACAATGATCTACATGATATAAATGAGCACGAAGAATGAAGAATAATTGGGGCATCGTGAACGGTGACAGTGATCTCCGCGATTACGAGAATTGAAGCATCATGAACATGTGATGGTTAGATGGAAATATTCACGACAATGTCAAATCATAGTGAATAATTGTAAATGGAGGAGCTATATGTAGGTGGTTTTGATATATCCAAAAAATCCACTAAGAGGGAGTTGAGCATCGCAAACGACCAATCCTATAAATATAAAGCTACCCCTCTTCATTTCGTAAGGTAAATTTCAAGGAAAATTCGGAATCGAATGGATTTCATGAAGCATAGGGAACTCCACAAATATAGATTTCTATGAGATCTTGAGAATCACGAAAATAATTTTTGAGTCTTGACTTATGCCGATTCTTTTGATTAATTAGTGCTTCGTGATGATGGGGTATTCTGTGTTGACTGAGTGAGCTTCGCAAAGGAATTTTTCTTCATGAATGAAGGGGTGCTTTTTGAAGGAGTGATCTTCGCAAAAGGTTGTTTCAAATATCAGGTATATAGTGAACATGGATTTCAAAGTACATCAACTCAGGTGTATGGTGAAAACATAGTCTCATGCTAGATAGGTACAAAGACTTTAATGCCAATTAATTGATGTGACCTTCAGGTCGATATACTAAGTTAGACTTCTCTCAAAGTAGTGAGCTAGGGGAGTCGATGGAAGTGTTCTGAGGGACACAATGTGTTATCCCAAAAATATTGTAAATGAAGTATTTCTATCATAGAGTGACTATGTCTAAAATATGTATTCCGCATCTTGTAAAGATTATTGGATTTAGGTGTGACTGGCACACTATTGGTGTATAATACTTGGACCATCCCTTAGTGGGAAACCAAGTAAAAATGTTGTGTTGTCTCTTTTCATGTGAATGTTTTATTACTACACTATTTCAACAAACACGTTTAAAAAGTACCTAACAACGTGGGAACATGATCCATTTTTTTAAAAGAAAAAGTTAACACCCTAATTCCCCCCTCCCCTCTCAGGGTGCTCTGGGGTCCTACAAATGAAAATTCTGAGATGAAGTTGAATTTGGATAATAAAATTCCTAAGTGGTTATTCTTTATGTATTATGTTATGAATCAATATACCTCTTCTATATTTATGGGATATATGAAATAAATTAATGAGAGATAACTCCCTATGCTATCTATACTTATAATAAGACTTTATATAGGCTTTGTATGATGTTAAGGGATCTTGGAGCATGGTGCATAATCACATTACCATACATCGGGCAAAAAGTATGGAATCTCACACCAGTGATACTATATGGGAACTAAGATTTACATGCCATGTTCCATGATTAGAGTGATGTAATGATCTCTTTATTTCCATATGAAGAGTTGTTGAATGAAATATCTCAGTCTATTGGGGTGTAGGGCATGTGCCATATTGAAGATCTTATTGGCTCGTTAGACCAGTAATAGATGTCTGAGTTATGCCCCAATCAAACCAAAAACTAGTATTCTAGGTATATTTCCACTTACATTTGCATATACTTGGTTCATATAGGTGGATTAAATATATAATATTATACTATATATATATATATTACTACTATATATATATATAGTGACTGTTTAGACATTTCATTCCATCCATGGGTTAAAGATGGTAGAGCCGTCAGGTGTACCTTAGTAACCTAAGAGTACTGGTTATTTATTTAAGCATTTATTTCCTTTCTGTTATTACCTATACTCTATTTAGTTACGAGCACTACATGAATTACACTTAGACATCATTGGTGGTGGCCTATTGAGATTTTATCTCACACCTTACTCAATATGCATTTGGTACCAGAGAAGATCATATAACTATAGGTATTGAAAATGGAAAGATCCCTACTTTAGGATATTGAACTTCTTACCTTTAGTTGGGTCTTAGGAGTAGAGGATCGAGCACAGGCTCGAGAGGATTAGAGCAGTTTTTGTTCTTTTTGTATTTTTTACTATTGTGTAGCATGCTTTTATATGCCTATTCTTTTTATATTATAACATTCCATGAATCCATGTATCAGTAACTGATTTAGAGGATTTTTATTTTTTTATCATTTGTTCAGTTAATTATCTTACACTGATTAATTATTTAGTTAGCTGTCTACACTTCCTCATTTTATCGATTTAGTCAGTTTATATTCTGTTTCCACTATTGATTGTATTTGATTGTATTTGATGTGATACTCTAAAATAAATGTATAGTATCCCCACTATACCATCTTTACATCTTCACTACTAGTTGGCATCCTCTGGCATATGGGGAGGTGCTCTTGAGGCCATGTGACCCACTGACTTGGGAAATGGGTTAAGTGGATCCTGGGTCAAGACATTACAAAGTGGTATCATAGTAGTTCATTTCTTGAATTACTATTTGGAGACAAAATATTGGAGATTGGTAATGCTTGTATCTTGGTCATAAGATGTTATTGGGTGTCGTGAACCCATGTTTGGGGTAAATTCAAAGTTTCCTAATCTATAATTTTTTTTCTTCTTTTTCTTATTACTATTGATATCATTTCACCATTGGGTGATATACATGTTGTATTGTGATTATTATTATTGTTTTGATTGAGGAGTTATTTCATCCTTGGCCCGATGATATGAGGTCAAGGAGCATTGACACATGCATCATTAATAGGCACAATATGAATAATATGTCATGAATTTTTTCATTTCATTTTTATTTTTAGCGCTCGTTTTCCTATCATATATTATTAGTTCCTTGATTATATTGAATTGTGACGAAATTTCTTAAAGGGAACAAAAAACATAATTGACACTTAAAGAGATTTTCTTAACCTAACAGTGTTTTCCTGAATAAGTTAAAGAAGATACCTTATGTAGGAAATTATGGCATGTTGATCTATGGTCCATTGGTCGCATAAGATGGAACGTGTTATGGTGTGAGTCAAGTGGATGTCATGTTTTTATTCATAAGGAGTATGGGACCTTATGGATCAGAAAAATGGTAAACCGTCTGATTCAACCATCTTATGTTATTTAAATGATTACACTAGCACAAATTCAAAATTAATATGACTTTTAATTTGAAAATATTTATCTTATATAGGTCTGACACTGATACTTAGACTCAAACCCAACTATAGTAGTGGGTATCTTGTGTCTCTTATGTTTTTATAGCCTATAATGGTATCTTTTACCATCTAGATGTGGTTCTAGAAGCAGGAATATAGGTGTGATCATTTCTATACGAAGGATTTATATTTTTCCTAGGTTCTTAAATGAAATATTATAAATTTACTAATTCTCTTTTGAGGCATGAATTTTTAATTGTACTGTCATTCCACTGTTATTTCCTCTGGTTGTATGCCCTGAATGCGGTGACGACCATGCTCTTGAGGTGGTAGACCCTAAACCTCCAGTGAATCCTCCTGTAGTGGCACCTATGAAACCTATTATTTTTAATGATATGGTCATTGATTCCTAGTTTATATAAAGTTTCCTACGTATGTTACAGTCAATGAAAGGTGTAGTTTGACCTATCCCAAGTATGGAAGAGTCGACTCACAAGTTATCTCAGTAGCATCCTCTTGCATTCTTAGGGGATAGAGGAACACATGTTGCAAAGTCTTGTATTGAGGTGATATTATCTAAATTTGATCACATATATATTCCTATAGAGTGGAGGGTAAAAATAGCTTCATATATGATTCGTGATTCAGCCAAGAGGTGGTGGGATGTTATCACCTAGGTCAATCATCATCGTGATATGGTCAAATTATATTTTCATACCATCATCTATGAATAATTATTTCCCCAGACTTTGAGGGCTGACAGAGATTGAGAATTTACAATCCTGCAGTAGGGTAGTATGTTAGTTATGGAACACTTTTCTCATTTCACTAAGCTGTAGTGATTTTCTTCTACTCTACCTGCTGATTATCTTATGACTATTAGGTCATTCGAGGATGGGTAAGTATTCATCATTTGATTGAAGTTAAACACTTTTAGGATGAATACCATTTCTGCAATCATCAACAAGGACCTTATTATTGATATGAACTTGATGAAAGATGATGGTATGAGTTCGGGAGGTTCAGCACCTAGAGCTATTAGTGGTTAATATTCTAGGTGAAATAAGCTCTTTGAGGCTACTTGTGGTGGTAGAAACAATCAGGATCTGCACATAGATAGATTTATTATCGGTTACAAGTGTGGGAAGTCAGGACATACAAAACCTTAGTGCCCATGTGATCCAGTCGAGTGTAGTGGTTTTAGAAGGATTAGGAATATTCATAGTTTCTGTAGAAAGTTTACTATAGTGCCTAGTGAGTGGGGATCTGTACCTAATCCTCAGTCAAGAGCTAGACTATTACGATCACATTAGTCAAGCAGCTGGAATAACACTAGCCTATCATGCCAAGTTGGTGGTCAAGGCTGTGGCATTCAGACTTATGATTCTTAGTGCCAATAGAGCGATCTTGCTCAGGGAAGTCAGGTAGTGACTCAGGGTCATAGTACATACCAGTTACATGCAGTCCAGCATGTGCCAGAGGAGAAGACCATCCGACCTTGTATTTTCTATGGTACTATTTTAGTAGCCTCAAATTTAGTGTTTACTTGACTTGACATAGAAACATCTCACTCATTTATATCTAAGACTATTATTGGAGGTCTAGGCCTCTATATTGAGGAATTTCTTGTAATTATTATTCTATACACACCTTTAGGTATCCATTTAGAGGGTGTTTTATATTGTAAGGACTATCCCCTTGAAATATTTTTCTACCTTTTCTCATGGAATATATATGTCCTCTATATGAAGGTATTTAACGTAATCATTGGGATGGAATAGTTAGTTCTTTATCGATCCTATATTGTCTTCTATCAGTAGAGGGTGATGTTTACATCACCAGAGGGAATTAGATGCAAGAATAAGGGTGGATGGGATGTTAGTGTGACTCAATCTAGACCTAAGAAGCAAAGGTTAGGTAGTGAAAGAACTCAGATCGCCAGTAGTTTCCTCAATAACCAGGGGTGATGACTTGCAGTTCTTTCTCCTATAGTGGAGCATTTCAAAGATGTATTTCTTAATGACTTCTTTAGTTTACCTCTATTGGAAGAGGTAGAGTTTACTATTTATCTTAAACCAGGAGTAGATCCAATGATTATTTCTCCTTATAAGATGGAACGTAAGGAGATTATGGTGCTCAAGAATCATTTGGAGGATCTTGAGGCTAAATAATTTATACACACCCGAACATCTCCATGGGTTTCACCAGTCTTTCTCCTAGAAGGAAAATTGTATGCTCGAACTATGTGTGGATTAACGTTGATTGAATCATCTCAGGATAAAGAACCGATATCCATTACATAGAATAGATGAAATTTTTGATCAGATCCTAGGAGTGAAAGTGTTTTAAAAGATAGATATGAGTTCAAGCTATCATTATGTGTGTTTTGGGAATTCAGAAATACCTCACAGAACTTTCAAGAGTAGTTATGGTCTATAAGAGTACCTGGTTATTCTGTTCCAACTCCAGAATTCACCTGTGGACACCATGGATATTATTAATCTGGTCTTCCAACCATATCTAGATTCATTTTGGGTTTTATTTTTTGATGACATCTTGGTGTATTCATACTCTAGACATGACCATGAAAATCATATCGATATTGTTCTGAATACACTAATATAGCATCATCTCAATTCTAAGCTTAGTAAATTACACTTATGGATTGATAAAGTCCACTTCCCGGGTCATATTTTCTCGGATTTTGGGGTTTTAGTGGACCCAAATAGAGTGAGATCAATATTTTATGGGGATCCTCCCAAGAAAATCTTTGAAATTTGGAGATTCTTGGGCCTATATGGATATTACAAACACTACATCGTGGATTTCTCATGCCTTGTTGTCCACTTATGGGATTGAAAAAGAATATTATACAATTTGTATGGTATGAATCTTATTAAGAATCCTTTTAGGAGTTGAAGGGAAGATTGAATTCAGAGAGGATATTGATTCACATAGATCCAGAAATAATTTATACTATATATTTTAACACATCTAGTATTAGGCTTGGAGATATTTTGATGCAGGATGAGGAAGTCATTGTATACTGGTCTCGGCAGTTAAGGCCTGATGATAGGAATTAACCGATGCATAATCTCAAGCTAGTTTTTGTAGTTCAAGACTTATATTTTTCAAGACACTATCTACTTGGAGATCATTTTATGGTATTTACATACCAAAAAATTCTCAAGTAAATATTTAAAAAATAGGATCTTTATTTAGAAAACATAGGTGGGTTTAGTACCTATAGTCATTTGATATTGATCTTTCCTACACACCTAAAAAGAAAAATTCAGTAACTGGTGCTCTAAGATGAAAGACTCAGACACAGATGGTTTAGAAATCCATGATTAAAATGGAATCTTATGGACTTATTCATAGATATTAATGTTGAGGTTTAGAATTTCCATGGTTAGAATATCTTCACAGCCTTAGTAGTGAATTCTACTCTTTTCGAATGGGAAAGAATGAGGAATTTATCATATCCTAAAGGCCTTGTCATGTGGGAAATCATTTTAGATGATGATACATATTCTAGTTGAACCATGGATGGAGATGATACTCTATTGTCCCATGGGCATGTATGGGTCCTGACAGACAACAAAGAGAAGGTAATGTGGTAATTTCATGCCTTAGCATGGGAGGTTCACCCCGGTGTCACCAAAATGCATTGAGATATTCAACGATAGTATTGGTGGCCTGTTATGAAACACCAAATTTACAGCTTCATAACTAGTTGTTCCACCTGTCAATAGGTGAGGGAGTAATATCAACAAACGACATGGATTATTCAGCCATTGTCCATTCTTGAGTGGAAATGGGATGATGTTTCAATGGATTTGTTGACTGCTATACCCAAATCAACTAAAGACAATGATACAATGTGGGTTGTCATTGATTATTTGATTAATGTCACACACTTCTTACCTATGCAAGAGACCTTCATCATAACCAAGCTAGGAAAGTTGTATGCCAGAGAGATTGTATGCCTCTATGGACCTCCTCATTCATCATTTCTAAAAGATACACTTGTTTCACATCACGGTTATCACAGGGGTTGAAGAAGGCCTTGAGAATTCTAGTACTTTTGAGCATGGCCTATCACCCACAGACCGATGGACATACAAAGTGTATGATTTAGGTTCTAGAGTACATGATCCGTGCATGCATCCTTGACTTTGGAGGTTCTTGGGAGAAACACATTCCTCTAATTGATTTTTTTATAACAATAGCTTTCAGGATACCATCAAGTTGGTTCCCTATGAATCATTATATGGTAGGCCTTACCACTCAACTCTATGCTAGCTAGAGGCAGGAGAAGCTGATGTGCTTGGACCACATCATGTACAGGAGACTAAAGAGCAGGTCCAAATGATTAGGAATCACATGTTGATAACTTAGTATAGACGACAGTCGTATTCCAAAAAACACCAACGACCTCTCGAGTTCGAGGCCAGAAACTAGGTTTTCATATGAATCTCTCCTAGGGTAGGTAATATAGATATCCTATAGCAGGGTATGCTCTCACTAAGGTTCGTTAGACCCTTAAAGGTTGTGAAACTGATCAGACCAATGGCTTACCAATTGTAACTTCCTTAGAGATACTGGTCTATGCATGACGTCTTTCATGTTTCATAGCTTCGCCGATACTATCCAGACCTGACACATGTCTTTCAACCTTATGAGGTCAAATTAGATGTTGATTCTCCTTTGAGGAGTATCTAAGGCATATAGTGGATCAGAGTGTGATGAGACTCTGAGGAAGTTATGTTCCTCTGGTACGGGTGTTATAGAAGATGGTCGACTATAGGATGAGAATTAGGAGTGGTAAGATGATATATGATCTCAATGGAGAGAACTCTTTGCTGACGATACCTATTTACCCTTTGAAGTCCAACTCGGGGACGAGATGCTTTAAGTAGGGGAGTGTGTAACGACCTGTCTTTTCAATGATTGTACAGATCATTAGTGTCTCAATTTGAATACATTAAATGAAACTAATAATGATTTATTATCAATTCGAGGAGGTCATGAAAGAGTTCGATGCTCGTTCAGAGCCCAGAGCTTCAAAATGGGAAAAACAGGCTGAGCCTCATGGTTGTCTGCAACCATGCAACCCAAGGTGCATGACCATGTGGCAAGTTGCCGATGTGGGATAAATATTTTTAGCACAGTTTGCACACGGTCCGTCAAACTGTATTCCCAACCATGTGGTGTGCCTCTTATAGCAGTGAACTAAGAATGGTTTGTGTATGGTTTGTCCAAACCATGTGCTTTGATATTTCATCTACCTTTCTGTTCGAGTTTTGTCTTCTGTAGCTACCTCGTTGTGCAACGTGTTGACTTTTGCTGAGCATCCCAATTATATTGATGGCTTCATATAATTTCTTTAATCATGTCTTATTATGCACCAAATGATCCTTGTTTAGAGGTTCATAGGTTTTTTTCACCTTATATGGTCACCCCATGAGCATGCCAAGGGAAATTGGCCATTTTGGTCAATTTTTCAAAATTATCACAATGCCTTTATAGCTTTCATCTTAGACTTTAGATGGGTTTTCCTTCAATACATGAGTATTAAATGTAACCCAAGACACCCCTTAGGTGCTTGGACCTCTTATAGATGGAATTACCGTAGTGGGAAATTTCCTTAATGAACATGACATCTTCTAAATGACCCTTTGAGCCTTTTGACATGTTTTTCATGTCTTAAGGAATTGAATGAATTGGTTATAGTCAATGGATTTTATTGGATGTCTTAAGATAAATAGTGTCATCTCTTAAATGAATTGACCATGACACCTTCCAATTGACACTTGAGCCCTATAAGTAAAATTTTCATGTTTTCATAAATTTAATGGGTTGATTTAAATAAAATGGTGAATGCATGATTGATTGCCTTTCTTAAATTGAATAAAATGGTTTTAAATGGAATGTCCCAAGGAATGGTAAGGCCATGCCCTTTGTTTATACTAATATGAATGCTTATTGAGAATAAAAATTCTTAGTTGATGTTGAACTTGGATAATGAAATAAATAAGAGGTTATGCCTTATGTATTATATTCTAAATGATTATGCCTCTTCTATATATACCACTATAAGAATTTTGGATTTTTGCAATGTGCTAATTGTGACGGGAGTTGGACTTGTCACAAATAGTCCTTCGAAATTGACTATTTGTGACGAGAATTTTGACTCTTCATAATTATTTGATAAAAAAGAGGTATTTGCGACGGGGCTAAACACATATCGCAAATACTCTTATCAGTTTTCAGTTTTTTATGACAGGGATCCACTCTCGTCGCAAATAAAGTGTCAACATGATATTATTTGCGACGGGTCCCATCACAAATACTTTTTTTCCACGGCCTTAATTAATAAGTGCAAAACTATTTGCGACAGGTGCTTGTCGTAAACAATCTCATCACAAAAGATCTAACCAATATACCCCCCGCTATTTTTTTCAGTCACAACATCTCTAAACTTATCAGACCCTCTCTCCTCTAATATTTTTTAGTTTATAGTTTTCTGTGTTTTAAACATTACAAGGGATCAAATTTCAAGTTTTACATCTGTCGAAAGATTCAGTTTCAAGGTATTTAAATTTCTATTTTTTATTTTTTATTTTATTTATTTTATTTAACATTAGTAATAATTATGATTGATTAGCATTAATTAGATTTAAATAAAATTATTTCATTTTTTTCATTAATTTTTTAGAAATATTTATTTCTAATTTGCATTAATGTTTTCAATTAAAATTAAATAGTTTTAATTTGTAATAATTTATTTTAATTATTTGTAATTAGAAATAATGAGATGTAATTATTAACAATTAGCTATAATTTGTAAAAAAATTACTAATTAGTGATAATTTTTCCTAATTGGTGGTAATTAGTAATAATTATCAATAAATTATATAAATTAGTAATAAAGTGTTATACATTAACAAAACTTAATGTTAATTTGTGATAATTATAAATAATTAGTACTAATTAGTTATAATTGGTAAAAATTAGTAATAATTATTGACAATTAGTAAAAATTTGGGGTAATTAGCAATAATTATTGATAATTAGTAATAATTAGAGGTAATTAGTAATAATTAGCAATAATTAGTAATAATTAGTAAAAAATTATAAAAATTAGTAATAGATCGTTAGAAACTAATAAAGACTAATTTAAATTAATGTTAATTAGTAATAATTAGTAATATTTGCTGATATTTAGTCATAATTAGTGATAATTAGTGATAATTAGAAATAATTAGTCACAATTAGAAATAATTAGTCACAATTAGAAATAATTAGTAATAATTAGTAACAATTAGTAATAATTAGTAATAATCACTAATAATAAGTAATAATTAGTAAAAAATAGTAATAATTAATAAAAATTAGTAATAATGAATAAAAATTATTAATAACTAATAAAAATTAGTAATAATTAATAAAAATTAGTAATAATTAATAAAAATTAGTAATAATTAATAAAAAATAGCCATACTTAATAAAAATTAGTAATAATTAAAAAATAAAAATAAATAGAGTTAATTTAGGGATAATTAGTAATAATTAGGAATAATTAGTAATAATTAGCTAAAAACGGTATGTTTTGAAATAATTAGGGATAATTAGAAATGATTAGTAATAAATAGTAATAAATAGTAATAAAATGTAATAAATGGTAATAAATAGAAATAATTTAGAATAAATAGTAATAATTATTAATAATTATTAATAATTAGTAACAAATAGAAATAAATAGGAATAATTATTAAAAATTAGTAATAATTATGAATATTAAGTAATAATAGGAATAAATTAAAATAAATAGGAATAATTAGGAATAAATAGAAATAAAAAACAATACATATTAATAAATATTAATAAAAAATAATAAATCGTAATAGTTAGTAATAATTAGTAATAATTAATTATAATTAGTAATAGTTAGTAATAAATAGTGATAATTAGTAATAAATAGTAGTAAATAGTAGTAAATAGCAATAAATAGAAATAAATAGCAATAAATAGTATTAATTATTCGTAATAAGTAATAATTATTAAAAAATAGTAATAGTTAGTAATAATATTGATAGTTACTAATAATTAGTAATAATTATAATAAATATTAATAATTATTAAAAAGTAGTATTAGTAGTAATAAACTGTAATAAATAGTAATAAACATTAATAAATAGTAATAAATATTAATAAATAGTAATAAATAATAAAAATTAACAGTAATTAGTAAAAATTAGCCTTAATTAGTGAAAATTAGTGGTGATAATAAAAATTAGTTGTAGTTCGTATTAAATAGTGGTAATTAGTATTAATTAGTGGTAATTAGTATTATTTAGTTGTAAATAGTATTAATTAGTGGTAATTAGTAATAATTAGCAATAATTACTATTAATTAGTGATAATTAGTATTAATTAGTGATAAGTGAATATAATTATAAAAAATTATCCGTAATGAGTAAAAAATTGTTATAAACTAATAAAAAATGGTAATAATATGTGGTAATTAGTAGTAATTAGTAATAATTAGCGGTAATTATCTATAATTAGTGGTAATTAATAAAACAATATCCTTAATTAGTAAAAAAATGTTGTAAATTAATAAGAATAAGTAATAATAAGTTTTAATTAACAATAATTAGTAATAATTAGTTGTAATTAGTAATAATTAGTGGTAATTAGTAATAATTCGTGGTAATTAATAATATTTAGTGACAATTAGTAATAATTAGAGGTAATTATTAATTAGTGATAATTTTTAAAAATTACCAGTAATTAGTAAAAAGGTACGGGTAATTACTAAAAATTAATTGAAATTAGTAAAAATTAATGGTAATTAGTAAATAATAATAATGTTAATTAGAATTAATTAGTGGTAGTTAGTTTCGATTAGTGGTAATTAGTAAAAAATAGAAATTATTAGTAAATAATTGTTATAAAATAATAAAAGTTAGTAATAATTTTTAATAATTAGTAATAATTAGTATTAATTACTAATAATTAGAATTAGTTAGAATTATTTTTAATAAAATAACAAAAATTAGTACTTATTAGTGGTATTTGGTAATAAATAGTGGTAATTTGTAGTAATTAATGAGAGTTAGTATAAATTAGTATAAATTATTTTTGATTATGATAAATTTTAAATAGTTTATAATAAATAACTATGAAATAATAGAAATTATTAGAAAATACCATAAAGGTGAAAATGAAATAGGCTGTCAATTTTTAGGCCATGAGAAATAAAAAATTTGTACATACATGGTTGACACAAATTAGTCATTTCTGATGGCCTGAAGATGATATATTCTATGATTTAAAACTTTTTAGTAATTTTAGAGTATAATTTATTACTTTATAGTAATTTATAGTAAATTTTATTAATTTATAAATATCCTATTAATATTAGTGGTAATTAGTAAGAAATCAATGGTAAATAGATAGTTTTTATCATTATTTACAGGTAAATTCTTATATTTTAATTTTATGTTCTTTTTTGGATAATGTTTTTATTTTATCAAAATAATCATAAAAAAATATTTATTTTATATTTTTTAGAGAAATAAAGAACAAGGAAGTCGACAAAAATCTTTGTTACATGATCGTGATCAGATAAATCATCATAGGAATCTAAATGGTTTTATTATAAATCTTGTATATATTGAAGGTATTGAATATTTTTTTTATCATTTTCATTATCAAAACTAGAAGTTTTTTGAATGGAAAATTTAATGTTCATGTAAGAAATGTGATATGAGGAGGTTTGAAACATTTGACAATTTTGGTGTTCATTTATTGTGATTTAGTTTTCGAAATGATTATATTTTTTGATATCAACATGGTGAAATTGTGTTGTGGAGAAGATACTAATAATTTGATTCTAGATCTATTATGGTTTCAAAATTTAGTACATGATGTGGTTGTTCTGTAATTTTAAAAAAATAAAACTCGGGATGATATTGATTTAACTCCAGTGTTGTAACCATTCAAATTATATTAGTTGTTGAAGTTTGTTGAGGATTCCTTATATCCTGGCTACAAGATAATCACATTTGAAGCAGTTGAAAAATTTATGGATATTAAATCAGATAATAGAATGTCGAATAGATGTCTTGATCAGATATTCTCTAGGGTTAAAACACTATTACTTAGAAGAAATGTGTTGCCTATAAATTTATATGAGAGAAAGATGCTTGTTTATAATTTGGGTCTTGGTTATCAGAAGATTTGTGCATGTTCAAATGACTAAATTTTATATTACGATGAAAATGAGTTGTTAGTTAGTTTTCCTATATGTGGATAATCAAGGTACAAATAGAATCAACTAGGGAATTATATATTGATTCTTGTAAAAACAATTGATGTATTTCCCAATTATACATAGATTGTAGCATTTATTTATGTCTTAGAACACAGTGTCATTGATGTCATTGAACAAAACCAATATTTCAACTAGTAAAGGCTTATAATATCCTTCTGATGGAAATTCATTAAAACATTTTTTCCAAGTATATTCTTCTTATCCTTCAGAAGATAAAAATGTGTTATTGGGTCTTTATATTGATGGTTTATATCTATTTCATTTTTATGGTAGTCAATATTCTTGTTGAACTATATTTATAACTGTGTATAATTTACTTCCATGGATGTTGATGAATGATCCATATATCTTTTTGAAATTATTAATTTCAGTACAATTGAAAAATAATATTGATGTTTATTTTGATCCATTGATTGATGAGTTATTTTTTTTGTTGGGTAATGGTGTCAGAACATATGATGTTGTTGTGAAAAATATTCTATTGAAGTTTGCATTGATGTGGAAAATTAGCGAATTCCTATCATATGGCATGTTATCTAGATAGAGTACACCTTATAAAAAATCACATATGTACTATATGAGAGACACAAAAATAATTTACGATTATTAATGGATGAAAATTTTGTTTCTTCATCTGTTATCAAATACTTCTTCCTACCGATCATCCTTTACGGAGGAAAAAATATCATTTTAGAAAAGGTAAAATTGAAAGAGATGGACCTCAAACAATGATCTCAGGCGTTGAGTTAAAATAATTGTCTCTTTTTTAACTCTCATTACCTTTGGACCGACTATAAATCCGAAAAAATATTGATTTAGGAAAGAACACAATTGTATTAAATCAAACATTTTTTGGGATCTTCCATATTGGTCTGATTTTTTAGTCCATCACATCTTGGATGTTATATATATCGAGAAGAACTATTTTGATAATAAATTTTATATAGTTTTGGATACAATTAATAAGACCAAAGATAATGTAAAGGCACTGTTAGATCGTTACCAAATTTTAATGTGAACATAACTTGAACTGTTTGAAAATCTAAGATCATAGATGTCAACAAAGCCAAAAGAAACTTATACATTTTCCAAAGGAAATCATTTATTATATTGTTATAGGATTGTAGATTTGAGGCTTCTAGATGGGTATGTTTCCAATTTGGATATATGTGTTAGAAATTTTCATATTACCAGATTAAAAATTCATGATTGTCATATCATAATGGAAAGACTAATAACGATTGGATTTAGTGGTTTGTTGAATTTTATTATTTTGAATGCACTGACAGAAATATAATAATTTTTCCAAGATAATTTTATGGAAACAATAGACTAAAATGTAATATTTATTCTACAAGAAGATATTTTATTAATTTTATGTAAATTGAAAAAAGTATTCTCATCAACTTTTGTTGATTCAATGGAACATTTGATATTACATTTTCTGCATCAAGAAAAATGTGGAGGGCTGTTATAGTTTCGATGTATATACCCATTATATATATGCATAAAAAGTTTAAGAAAAAGTTATGTAACAAAGCATTGGTTAAAGGAGAAATTGGAGAAGCATATTTTAATGAAGAAATTTATATTTTATACTATCATTATTTTCAATCTGAATATCCATCAAAACATAACTACATGGTCCAAAATAAAGAAAATTTTGATGATGAAATGAACAATCAATTTTAAATTTTTAATTATCCCAAAAATGGCATTTGTGGAGTACATGGACGATGTATTTTAGATGATGAATATCACAAGGATCATACATATGTTCTACTCAACTGTGAGGAAATGAAATCGTTTTTACTATGAGTGATACTATCACATATTATATAATATTTTTTATAGTAAATTAAATTTCTTTATTTTTAGATTGTAATATAATCATATCAAGAAATAATTTTAACAAATTACAGTTGCTTCTCTTGAAGAACATCAAAAAAATAAATTTTTTCCACTAGTTTAAAAAACTGGTAAAATAAGTTTTTTATGGTTTAACATATAAAATCAATTTAGTACTTGTTATATTGATAATTATTTTACAAATTTTCTGGTATCTGAACAAGCTGATAAAATTGACAATTGATTGTGTGTATTAAGTAACCCACCATACAAAATGGTTAAATATTATAATGCATATGTGGTGAATGGTTGTTGATTTTATATAATTGTATATGAGGAATTAAAAATAATGAATTGTGGTGTTTCCTGGAGAGAATATCATTATAGATAAAGTGATGTTGACTTTTAGGGAATTCTAGAAGAAATAATTGAACTGTTTTATCCAGGAAAAAAATTACATAATGATGTTTAAATGTCAATGGTTAGATATTGATAGAGGCTTACATGTTCTTACATGCCATGGAATCGTTGATATTAAATATAAAATCCTTCTTTTAGTAAATGATTCATTTTTATTGTATCCTCAGGAACATAAAATTTATTATGAAAATAATTCTTTTAACTAAAGAGAGTTAAGTGATTAGTGGAGCATAATAAAAAAGAAACATTAGGAAAATTAGTTTATTAAAAGTGAATGTGGTTCCGTTGAAGTGCAATGAATTGAAAATTTTCAAGACACTACTTGAAATACATCTTTTCCATGAAGAGACACAAATATCATTGATGACACCCAAAAATTAAGGTTTGATAGTGATGATGATGTTATTAATGTAATAGATGAATTTGAAATCACAAAATATGATGAAACTAAAACTCATATGGAGATTGGTGATACTAGGAAGGAATATGAGGATATTGACACCATCATATACGAATATGAGGAAGTGGATAAAGATTGATGCAGTTAAATGCTCATTATAATCCTATATAATATATTAGTATATATAATCAATATTTTCAACTATTTTCTAAAAATAATCATTTCATGTTTTAGATGGAATCAAATCTGTTTCATGACTTGGAGGAGGATGATTTACCTAGAGATGATCATGATGTTGTATCATCTAACCATCAAAATACTAGAAGTTCGATGATGACTCGGAGGGGTTACGGTCTTGCGAGATTGATGTTTCCTAACCCAATCCCCAAGTGATTCCCAAGATTTCAATTTGATCCTTTCATACAAAGGTATATTCAGTTGTTTATTTTCGTTAGTTTTTTTTAATTTTAATTAATTTATTTATATACTAATTTTTTGATTATTTGTTCTCTTTTTTTGAAAATTATCATATATAGAAGTTGGACTAGGGAGTGCTATATTGAGGTTTTTCTGGATCATGGGTTACATGGGATAAGATTCCCCTTGATATTCAACACCGCATGTTCGATCATTGGAATATATGTAAGTAAATAAGAGTTATTTTTAAATTTAATTAATTAATAACTTGATATTACTAATTATTTGCAGGGTTTATGTTATCTAGTCGATGATAGTATGTGGGACTCTACTTGGGAGACATGGGATGGCTTTATGCTTGAGAGTTTCCATAAATGTTTGTACAATATGAGGAGGAAAGCATTGCAGAAATCGGGATTCATGGAGTTTGATTAGTCATGACGTGCCGACCAATCAGATTATATCTCACCTCAGGTTTTGGATGGATTATGTTCATATTAAATTGGATCCACTTTTCATAGGAGAGAATCATTAGGTTGATATAACTAAGGGAGATAGGAGGAAACATATCGAGCTGGTATTCATACATTTAGTATGCATCAACAACATTTGGTAAGTTTTTTTTAAATAATTTATATAACATTAAATTTAAATAATTTATTTTATACTCATAAAGTGAGATAAATGACCTGAAGTTATAGATTTCAAAATTTATAAGAGGATGTACAATGATCCTATCATTGTAGAGTTTATACATGATTTCTAGAATCATATTGTTATCAGTATAATTTATTTTGAGTTTTAAATTTAACTAAAAACAATATTTTAACCATTTTAATTTTAAATTGAAATTTAAGGAGTCATATGAGGCCATTACATCTCAAAAATAGGTTGAGATTCATTCCACGACTGAGGATCAGAACTCCAATGTAGAAATATTTTATGATGCAACATTGATGCAGGTGACTTAGTATGGATTCAAGAATGGTTGAGTTGTTGGTATTGGCTTTCGATCGAAACCTACGAGTTATTATGGTACCAATGCAATGTCATCATGTAACTCAAGAAGAGCTCATGGAGAGTCATCATCATATGCTTCATAGTACGAGGAGCAGCTGTGATCCTAGGGTGGGTTTATAGAGACCATGTGTAGGAGAAAGAAGATCTCTATCGACAACAGCAACAACATCTGGAAGAGATGCGTCGATGGAAACAAGAGCAGTCAATAGAGTACATGCGACGTCTGACTCATGATTTAGGGATGGAGATCCCTCCACCAACTCCTTTAGCACCTCCAACTCCTCCGGATGACCCTCCCCCTCAGTGGTTTATATAAATTTTCTGATAAAAAATTAAATGTAAAATTTTCTTTTATTATTTTTAGTAATCCATATATTTACATTTCTATATAGTGCTTTTTCGACATTGTTGCGAATATTGTGTTTTTTTTATTTTATTATTTTTTTATATATTTAAATTATTATTATTATTATTATTATTATTTTTATATAGTTACAAATTTTATTTTTTATATTGTTTTATTATTTTTTAGTTTATAGTTTTTTATTATTTTAAAATTATTTTTTATTTTTTTATTTATATTATTTTTTTTATTTTTTTATTTTTATTATTAATAATATTATTAAATTTTACTAATATTAATTTTTTATTTGTTTTTTTAGTTTTTTTATATTTTTTGCGACGAGTAGTTTATCTTGTCAGAAATAAGTATTTGCAGCGGTCCCATTGCAGAAGTGTTTTTTAAAAACCCTGGATAAACCATTGTTTTCTACAACAGTTCATTTGCGACGGGGACCCATCCCAAATAACCCACTGTAAATTATTCAATTCTCAATTTTGTATGGGCCATATGAAAGAAATGGATGGAAGGTAATGCCCCATGCCACTTATACTTATAATATGACTTTACGTAGGCTGTGTACGATGATAAGGGATTATTGAGCATGGTGCATAATAACACTCCCTATGTAGAGTATGTAATCTCACACCAGTGATACTATATGGGAATTGGGCTTTAGGTATCACATTCCAGGATTAGTGTGATGCCACGACGACTCTCTCACCATCCTGAGTGTTGTTACATGAAGTCTATCACTAAATTGGGATGTAGGTAATGTACCCTATTACATGATCTTATAGGTTCATTATACTGATAAATTGTAACACCCCAAGGTTTTATAGTATGTTATCTCATTAAAGTAATTCAATATCTTGCACTATACGCAACACCGAGTCTGGGCGCACCATAACTTACCAAACTAGCCATTCAAAAAGCGGTTATGAATAGTAATAACTGCATTTTGAATCTTATATACTATATATAATTTTAACATCCATATAATGTGTTTCATAGACATAATATAATAACAAATTCATTTTTCAGATAAAAGAAGTATTTTTCAAAAAATGCAATTTTACCGCCTTTTAATAGAGAACCCTTTTAAAAAAATTATTTGGAACTTTTATATATTCAATTTAATGAAATTAAATTCTTTTTTAGAATCTGGAGATAAAAATTTAGTTTGGAAAATTTTTTAGTACTTTTCTGATAACTTTCATATTTTGATGAATAGTAAAAAATACTATGTTTTAATTGAAAACAACTTTTTTAATCAAAATAATTTATAGTGAAAAATTATACATTTGAATGTCTTTTTAGTATAATTAGATTATATTTTTATCATTTATTATAATTTAGGTCATTGGATGTAATTTCACATTTAAACTGGACATAAACAAGTGTCAATCTTTTGATGGTTATTATTTCTTAAAGACACGCTTTTTGTTTTGACAAGAGGAAATAATTTTAAATTAATTTCTGCCACTTCTGTGTTTTGAATTTAGAAAAATGGATTAGATATATATAATCAGGAGTCCCAAATTGTTTAAATAGGTAACTTTTATTTTTAGACAATATGAATAATTACTTCGGTAAATAGTTTATTTACCACGATTAAAGGGTAAATCCAGTAAATAAGGGTAAAAGAATAAAAATATAATAATATCAAATTACCCTAATATATGTCCTAAACCTATTTTATGATATATGTCGACCATGGGTATAATTGGGTCAATTTTGGGACCCCATGGAGCCACTTGGGAGTGATAATGACATTTTATATTAAATAATCTAAAGTAAAGACAAAAATAACAAAAGCATGTATCTTTTAGTAAAAAAATTTTTATATGAGGTTATATAATTGATATATTAAACTATAAATATTAATTATAAAGATAAAAATATTTCATAAATCATGATAATTTATTTATAATTTTTAGACATAAAATAAACATATTTATATATGACACAATAATGATGCAGTATTTTCTTTACTAATGAAAGAATCAAATAAATGATATTATAAATATTAAAATAAATATAATTTGATATTTTTTATGCCATAAAATAATTTTATATGTGAATATGATGTGTTACTATTGATTCAATGTATTATGTTCAAAGTAATCAAGTTTTTATGACTTTCAAAAAAACCAAATACTAAATAATGTAAAAAATTGACATAAATGGGTTTTTAAAACAAATACTATATTATTAAATGACATAATAGTCCTAAAAATCGAAGGTTCTGAAAAAATACTTATATAATAATATATATGTCATTAATTAACCACTTGGGTTTCTATTATCATTTTATACTATGTTTATTAAACATTTATTATAATAATATAAGAGGACATGGTAAAAGTTAAACTATTTAACTAAGAGTTAAATCTAGAAGATAGGGTTCATATGGTGACCTAAACTTATCTAAAACATATTATCTGAGAGGATTTAGAACTAACCCCACCTTATCCTTGAAATAAATCATTTTTTAGCCATTATAAACTGAAAATAATTTTATTATAAAATAATATTTCAAGCTTTTCCTAAAGTGACCCTCACCTCTCTTATAAAGATAACTTCCCCTTCTCTTAATTTAACACCTATAAATCCTTTTGAATCGGACAAAACCTACCAAAATACCTTCCCAACGTTCCTCACTTCAACCTAGAGTCCTTACTTTGACTATAAAGCCAACCTATGAATCCCTTTTGATCAACTCAAAAGGATACCCCCGAAGAAGAGGAAATAATTTCACCACCCTCTTTCAAGTTCTTTTCTTCTTCCACTTCCTCTTTATTTGTTTTTTCCATAACAAAATAATAACTTATGTACCTTATACATACTTTTATATTATTATAAATATGGTACAACCATATTCGTTATTCTATCCATCCTATAAATGACAAAGTCAGCATACATATGTATGTACGACTTACCGTCTCCACGTCGTGGTGTAGTTTGTTATTCAAACACTTAATTATTTGGATGGGTATACTAATGAGTATAAATAATGTAAATAATAAATATAATACAATTCTGTATAGATGATATACCATTGAATTACATACGATTTCACCATCAATATAATGATATTATTGCTCGTGCGTACGTACAGATTACCATCTCCACGAATGCGATGAGATTCATTCCGCATCATAATCATTCAAAAATAATTTTTATTTTATGATTAAAAATAATGTTTAAGAACTTAATATAATTCTGTATATGAATCAAATACATTCTATCCATAAAAAACATGGCATACATAACCAAACATATAAAGGAAAACATATCAGTTAACACCTGAAATGGTGATACTACTAAAATATTATTAACAAAGCAATATTATAAGATCACATATGATATCATATTTATGTATGTGGTTATTTTATAATTTAATAACAATGATTTAACTATTATACAATAGGTTAAAATACCCTCATCCAAAGAAAATTACAAGGTTAGAGTTAATTTTACAAACTCTTTATTATCTAAGGTTATTTTTACTTGAGTATCTACTAGGACCTCTTTATCATTCACATTTGTGTTTTTTAAAAATGTATTTCAAAACATTTTAACTATTTACTGGACTATAGGTTAAAGTCATTTATACCCTTTTTTTGGCTTTTTATAAAATGGTTTGAAATAAATCTTTCCGTAGTTTTCCAAACAAGGTACTTTATGACCTTTTTGACAAAATTAAGGTAAGTATGTCTTTTTTTAAACTTATACGGAGGGTGTGACTATTTTCTGCTGTTATAACATTGTCAAAGATTCCCATAAAATATTATAAGAATATTTTCAAAATAAATGTTTTCTTTTATAATTATATGTCTTTTAAATGATTTCAAAATAGAAACAGATATTTCTCTAAAAAAGATTTGATTTCATCTATGTCAACATCCCTTGATGGATTTTAAGCTTGTTTGAAGTTGATTTATTATGATAAAAATATTCTATATTATATTGAAGGTTTTGTGATATGTTTGCATATGGATGTGTTATTTTTACACCATTCATGGTTTATGGATAAATTATTAACATTTAGTATTCTAGTTTTAATACTAATGTTTATGTTGTGTTTAAACCTTTTCATATGAGGAATGCATTAGAGTTAGTAAGTGACAGGTGGAGCCCGCTATAGCTCCTTGATTCATTGGTAGGTCTTAGGAGACAAACTAGTGTCTTGGCATAAGGCCTTGACAACATCTTATTTGTATTCTTGGCATAAGGCCTTGACTATGTGGTTATGAAGTCTGACATCTTGTATTCCATCATTATAAAAGTGGATTTTGATATTGCATGTAATTACTATACTAGTAGAATATCAATGTGAATAAGTAAATATAATTATTTGATTTATATTGGCCATATTATGCATAATTTTATGTTTAAAAGGCTTATGTTTTAGTCTTATACATTTCCTCAAATTTTTATGTTTATTTATGAAAGTTTCTGCTATATTGTTATCCTTATTGAGCATCTGAGCTCACCGCTTTCTATGTTTTATTTTTCTTAGGATTCCAAGAAGTGTATTATAAATGATAAGCTGGGTTAAGCTAGGGGATTAATCGCATTCTCAAGGGATCATTTATGTTGTGTTTTATTTTCTAATGTGTAATGTAAAATTCTTGTATGTAATCTATTTCCCAAGACTGATAAACTGATAGGTCTTTTGGGACTTAATTCCTTGTAATCATGCCAATGTTATATAATAATGCACCAACTCTCGATAACTAGGGTCAGGGCATTACAATTGGTATCATATGAAGTTTATCAACAACCTTGGAAATAGATTTGGATAAAATCTTATTGGAGAACATTACCCTATGATAGACTTTGAGGATTAGTATAGAATAACTTCCTAGAATTTCAGTAATATAGAGATTTTATGAATTTTCCAAGCAATTTATCCCTGTCTGGATATGAGTAGGTAGAGGCAGCTCTGGAACATATTTACCTAAGAGTGAAAACTCTGAAAAGGAGTTTCATACTTGAATCGGGGTATCCTAGTATAGGTCAATGTGCCTTGATGCACTCTTAGTTACGACACTCCTGAGGGATATGCTTAGGATAATTCACATTTTCATTACAAGCCATTATGAAGGATTTATGAGAAAATACTTCCTCAAAGAAAACATTTTATGATTATAGATTATATTAATAATATTTTAAATTTAATTTAGGTATTTTTCAAGTTTGGAATTATGAATTTCAATTCATAAACTGACCTAGTGTATGCCATTATTTAGAAATGGAGCCTAGTAGAAGGAATGAGAATTTCAGAAATACGCATTATCGAAAGATTAAGAAGGATCATATATTTCATGGTATTAAGCCAACATTTAAAAGGGATATAGTCTCCCACCTATTCTCATCATATGAATAAATAGTATCATGTGTTAATAAGATAAGTATAGGATTTTCTGAGTCCTATGGTTTTGAAGGGAAGTAAGAGAAGAAAAGGATAGAAGAGAGAAATATGGATAAAGGGAAGAGGGGGAAGAATAATTTTCCCATATGTGATAAATATAGAAAGAATCACCTTGGAAAATGCTTGAAGGGAATGAGAGTTTGTTATAAGTGTGGGGAAAAAGGAGACCATGTACGTGATTGAAAGGGTATGAAAATGGTTTCAAATATACAATGTTTCATCTGTAAGGAGTTGGGACACTACACAAATCAATGTCCAAATCATTAGAGTATACCCCAAATGCTGTCAAGTTATGATACTACCGAAGATGAATAGGAATTATTAGTGTTCTTATGTTGTTATTAACGTATTGTGTCATTAGATTATTGTATTAATGATTTACATGTTATAATAATTATAGAGTATATAAGGATTTTATTTCATTACTATTTCATTAAGGACTTAAGATTGTGTGGAACCAAGAAAAGTGACTTAATAGCAGGTTAATTGTTTTGGAAAATATATGGTTGAGAGAAAGATACACCATAATATGGTTCTGATACTGATGTAGTGATTTTGGAATAATATATGATTAATTTGAATAAATTATATTGGATATTATTTACTACCTTGAAATTGATTAATTATTTGTATATTCCATCATTGTTGGAGTTTACAACATTTTTGGATATAAGGAGTATATCCAGTATTCTATAAGGAATAAGGAAGCATGAATGTAATAAATATGGTTTTATGGTAATTTAGGGTGTTACCGTGTTTTAAAAGAATACATGATAAAGGTATTCACATGTTATTACGTGGAAAAAAGAATATTCATTGTGTTTACCTTCCACATAAATTTTGGACTGTGAATTTGGACAGAAGTATTTTGGGTAAGTATAAAGGTTATAATGGATTAAGTTTGACATTGGATACTATTATAAAGGTTAAATCATTTCTTAAGATTATTTTTGGATTTTTATAAAAAGGACAACCCAGAGGTCGAGTGACAACCCATCACGTCCGACTAGGCCGTGAGACTTGAACCAGAAACTAAAGGGCGACAAGGGTGAATCACCTATCACTGACCAATGTGATTTACTGGTTTGTATAATGTAGTTTTTTTAAATAGTTTGACAATTGAATTATAAATTAACTATTTTTTGAACCCTATACAATTAGTGTAAATAGAATATTTTTGGAATTTTATTATCTTTTGGAGTGAAAGATTAGTTTGCGGTAGGAATTAGTTGAAGCATGAAACTCTACTTTTCAAGTATATATATATATATTCTCTTATTCTATGAATAAATTAATTCTTAATCTTTAGGGAAGATATCTGAAAACCAAAAATGTGTTATCCTAATACCTTATGTTTTGTTGAACTAATGATATTTTAAATCATCATAGATCCATGGATTTGAGGCCCCCAATTATACACTTGTTTGTGATTGATGACCTCAATCACACCCTATAAATATTTAAGTTTTTCCTCCAATAATGTGTCTCTAATTTCCACCAATGTTCTTCTAATTGAGATCATAATTTGGTGGTGTCTTTTTCATTTCCCTTTCTTTCTTATTAAGACTAATGTTTATTAATCCAATTTTCGATGTGGGTTTTCCACAAATGTATTTTTCAATTTTTAACCTTTTTAAAGAATGATTTAAAACTAAAAGGATGCAATTTATTAAAATAGGGGAGAATTTAACACCCCAATATTTCATAGTACGTTATCTCATTAAAGTAATTCAATAGCTTGCGCTACCTGCAACACTGAGTTCGGGCGCACCACAACTTTCAAACTTGCCGTTAAAAAGGGGTTATGAATAGTACTAACTGCATTTTGAATCCTATATACTCTATATAATTTTAACATCCATATTATGTGGTTCTTATACATAATATAAGAACAAATATATTTTTTCATATGAAAGAAATATTTTTTAGAAAATGAAATTTTACCGCCTTTTAATAGCTAACCCTTCTTAAAAAAAAATTTGACACAGTTATATATTCAATTAAATTAAATTAAATTCTTATTTAGAATCATGACATAAAAATTTAGTTTGGATAATCTTTTGGTACTTTTCTGATAACTTTCATATTTTGATGAATAATAAAAAATACTATGTTTTAATTGAAAACAAAATTTTTAATTGAAATAATTTAGATGGTGAAATTATAAATTTGAATGGTTTTTAAGTATCACAAGATTATATTTTTATCATTTAATATAATTTAGGTCATTGGATGTAATTTTAAATTTAAACTAGACATAAAAAAGTGTCAATATTTTGATAGTTACTATTTCTTAAAAACACGCTTTTTGTTTTGACAATGGGAATTAATTTTAAATTAATTTCTGCCACTTCTGTATTTTGAATTTGGAAAAATGGATTATATATTTGAAATTAGGAGGTAAAAATTTTGTAAATAGCTAACTTTTATCTTTAGACATTATGAATAATTACTTCGGTAAATATTTTATTTATCATTATTAAAGGGAAAATCCGGTAAATAAGGGTAAACAAATAATATTATAATAATATTAAATTACCCTAACACATGTCTTAACTGTATTGGATGATACATGGCTGACCATGTACATCCTTTTATTGATTTTGGGACCCCATGGAGCAACTTGGGAGTGATAATGACATTTTATATTAAATAATCTAAAGTAAAGACAAAAATAACAAAAGCATATATCTTTTAGTAAAACAATTTTTATATGAGGTTATATAATTGATATTGTAACGACCCAAAATTTTGAATAAATCTTGTTTCCTAATTTTGTGTCTTATTTTATTTTTCATACTCAACAAAACTGTTTCATTTGATAACATGAGTATAATTAAAATGAGACTGTTGGGTTTTGACTATTATATGACCGTTAGTCAGTATGACCGTTGAAAACAGAATGTTGTGACTTTTGTCTCTAAATACATGCGATCTTGGTTAATTAATATATAAAGAAGATTTGATGGCCTCATCCAGTAGTCTCGGGCCAATCGAAGCCCATCTAACAAAACTTGGGAAGGAGGTAGCACCACTGGACTTTGCTCTGGACCAAACCCAAGCTGAACTTAATCGTGTGAAGCTAGAATGGAATCTCCTTCGCGAGAAGTTCAAATTGAAAAAATTACTACTCGTGAGATGTTGGCCGAGCCTCCCTCGGATTCTCTCACCTTAGCACACCGTACACTTAGGCCCTATACTGGTGTGATAAGGGGCTATGTAAGGAGACCATAACTGCCTTGTGTAATCCTTTTTTTAAACAAAAAATTTTATTTCTTCTTATGATGAAGTTTATGAATTTTCAAATGTCCAGATAAATTTAGTATGCATATTTTTGGTGAATTTTAGAGAAAGGATATTTAAAAAAATTTAAGTAAACCATAAATAATTAAAAATGAATAATGATTTTCAAAAAATCGTCTTCTATAATTATGTTCAACACGAAATTTAGAGTCTAATAAGATCAACTTAATTTTTGATGAATAGTAAAATATTAATAGTGATTTTATGCTTAGGATTAGTAATGTGACCAAATTGATTAGTAATCTCACTTAGATAAATCATTAATATAATCTAGGCACCTTGATTAAGTAATGTGATTCAATAAAATGGTTAATTAACGGTTTCATAAATTATTAGTCAAGTATTAGTTTTTTTCGGGTGAATAGTGTTTTTTAATTAAAACTTTAATTAAAAATATTTAGAAAAATATTTTTATAAAATGGATTTCTTTTTTTAACTCAGAGCATCGATATTATGTTAAGGTAATTTTTGGGGATTTTTCTGAAAAAAATGAATTTTCGATGATTAGTGAAAATACAGTTTTCAAGTAACGGCTGTTTAATGACATCATTAAATGATGTATTAAGTATGTAATCAATATGGTCGACTTATGAATCGTAAGATAAGGTATGAGGTGTCTTAATTGGCCAATACCATGGGCAAACACCATGGGCAAGCCCATGGTTTTTCCAAAACCACTAATGAGGTGTCCCTTGGCCATTAATGTCTTGTCCCCTCACTTTCCGTATAAATACCAAGCCATCCTCTCATCCATTCGACTCCCAACTCTCCCCAAACGAATCTATGGTCCCATTAACTCTCAAGGAGTCCTTCCAAGGTGCCCCCAAACCCTCAAGGTCCCAACCTTTGAGTTTTAAGAGTTACATTTTAAGGTAAGGGATCCTACCCCCCTCTTTCTTTTCAAGTAATCTCTTTTATGTAATTTATTTTAGGCTCCATGCTATTATGTTGGAGGATGTTATTTTATATTAATCCTACTGTCTTTTTTATGTTTATATGATGAGATACCCTCTCTTTCTCTCATAATTTCATTTTAAGAATGTTAAAGTGGCGCCGTTAGGCTGCCAAATTTTTAAGGGATTCTTTCACCCTTCTCAAGTTCTACTTTTATGTCTAGTATTTCAAGTTCCCTTTTATTTTGTTGGGGTATGATATATAAATATATCATACTTATATTTTATGTTCATATTATGAGATACCCTATTTTATCTATTCAATTCAGTATTTTGACATTTTAAGTGGCGCCGTTAGGCTGCCGAATTTTTAAGGGATACATTCACCTTTCTCATTTTTCAAAGTTCTACATTCATGTCAAGTATTTCAAGTTACTTATTATTTTTTTGGGGTATGATATCTATATATATAATACTGATCATTTATGTTCATATTATTAGAGACCCTATTTGATGTATTCAATTCAGTATTTTGAAGTTTTAAGCGGTGCCGTTAGGCTGCCGAATTTTTATAAGAGAAATCTTATTTTTGTTTTCCTTTCATGTTCTTCATTTCATATGGTATATCATTCAAATTTCATTAACATGTTCATATATCCTTCATATTCTGTCCCTATACTTTTTTATGGGTCATTTATGAATGTTTGACCCATGTCCCCTCTCTTTTCAATGTTTTTAAAACCCCGAAACATTGTCGTTATACTGCAGAATTTCTGTCTCAAAATGTCTCTCTCTCTTGATCTAAAGTTCTTTTATTTCGTTAAGTGAATACTCAAAGCTCTCTCTTTTATAAGGGTATTCACATATATACCAAAATGTTATATTTTAAATTCTGGGATTTACATACATGAGACCCACCTTCCTTTTCTGTGGGTTTTAAAGTGACACAAAGATCATTTCTTTAAAGCAGTTTTTAAAATGTTATGATTATGAAATGAAAACCATTCCTTTTATGATATATGGGTTGTTTATGAAATTATTGATGATGATATATGTGGATCAAATTATGATAAAGACATGTCAAGGGTGTGCCCTAATAGTGCTCCAATTCATTGGGTAAAGACTTAATTTCTAGAGATGACTATTTTTTTTACGACGCCTTGGTGAATAACCTTGGTAATTTTTAATGACACATTGATGAAGGACCTTGGTGAAACATAAATGGTTTTCAATATTAAATGTTGGATCCACTTCTAAAAGTTATGAAAAATGTTATTTTTATTATGATATTCCTCATGATTTCTTTCTCATGCCTTAAAGATCTTTTTATGAGATTGTTGATGTATCTCAAGTTCGCATGTTACATGTTTCACCTTGTTTCCCTTACTGAGCCTTATGATCACCCTTCCTTTTGATGTATGTCCCTAGGTTATGAGATGCAGTAATGAATCTAGGATGAACATAAGGAGAATCCTTTCATGTGTTTAAGAAGAATGTTTTATGTTTTCATGTTTTAAGTTCCTAGTTTCCAAGACACTAAACCTTAAAGATCCTCAGTTTTGTAAAATGTAATGAATGTTTATGTGATAAAAAGGCGGGATCCTAAAGTTGGCATCAAAGGATGGTTTAGTTATTTGTTGAAATTAGGATATGAAAACTTTAGGAATAACCCTATAGAAAAGTTTAAATATAGGACACGTTCCTCGTATTTTGGTGAGTATTGAGTAAGGGGTTGCCAAGCAAATAAATCCTTGTCTGGATACGAGTAGGTAGAGGAGTACATAGGGGTAAAACCCGAAAACACCGCTTTGTTCTAGACTCGAACGAGAACTAGTACACGGAAATTGGCCTTGCTGCACTCTTGGTTATGACACTCCTGGGGGATATGCTTTGGTAAATTCATAAGCTTAGTATGAACCATTATTAAAGGAATAAAGATAAAATAAAATAAAGATTCACATAAGAATATATTATCATGGAGAACCTAGATTGGGACCTAGGGGATCACAAGTTAGGGTATTCTTTTCTTCTACATGTTTATCCTTCTATTCTTTAAGTTTCCTTTTAATGATTATTGGATAAGTATTTAAGCCCCTAATTGTACTTTCTTTCCATAGTTAATGATGGGAAATGGAAGAACATATCCCAACAACCAATGTGATAGTAAATGTGACAATTGCCGTATTAATATAACAGAGATGATTAGGGGATTAAAAGATGATTATTATTTTGGAAGACATTCACTATTTTGGGAACCATATTTGATCGAGGTAAATAGATTTCTACGGTATTTTTTAAGGAGTAAAGGTTGACTTATATTTTGAATAATTGATGAATTTAAGGTGGAATTATAGCAATTTAGTTTACATATAGAAATGTTTAACCTATCTTGGGTAAAATATGTTTAGGTTATCTACTTTTGTTATAAGATGTTAGGAGTGGTTGATGTTGTTTGGAGATGAGTGATAAAATTTATATTGGAAGACTATGTTATCAAATCCTTCTTGTATTTGGGTTTCAATCTTAGTTTGGTTTATTTTGAGGAATTTAAAGGAAAATTATTTATGGAATGGTCTATGATGAACTTTGTGTAGTACCATGGAACTTTAAATATTTAAAGTAGTTTCACTTCCTCTGGGGTTCTTTATTTTGGAAGAGTTGTTTTATCTTACCCTTTCTGTTTTTGGGATAATGTTTAAAGATAGAAGAAATAGATAGTTAATCTTTGGTGGATTATGTGATTCTCTATAATATGAATCTTGTGCTTTGATGAGACCAAGTAGGTTTGAATGCTCATCGTTTAGAAAAAAGATTAGTTTTGGTAAACACTTATTAAAGGATGAAACTCTACTTGAAGGTAGGTATATTTCCTTATGTTTTTATTCTATGTAGTAAATGAATTCCTCAAAACTATGAAAAGGAACGTAAAACAAAAACATTTTTTGTTAATGTTTCCTACTGGGTAATCAAAGTCCGTTTACACATATCATAAGTTTGTGATTTTCTTATTGTTAACTTTCTCCTAATCATGTTTTCTATCACTCTCCCTCATAACATGACCCTTTGTTTTTTCTTCCATATCCATGTTTTCCTACATGGAATCCTAGTATGGGTTAACTCGGGTGACCTTTGTACTTTCTTTTCTAACTTTTAAAGTAATAGTGTTACTGACTCTTTTTCCGATGTGGGACTTTCAATGAAATTTCAGAACCCAATTTTAAAAATTGCAAGGATGCAATTTCTTAAGGGGGGAAGATTGTAACGACCCGAAATTTTGAATAAATATTGTTTCCTAATTTTGTGTGTTATTTTATTTTTCATACTCAACAAAACTGTTTAATTTTATAACAGGAGTATAATTAAAATGAGACTGTTGGGTTTTGACTATTATATGACCGTTTTTCAGTATGACCGTTGAAAACTGAATGTTGCGACTTTTGTATGTAAATACAAGTGATCTTGGTTAATTAATATAGAAAGAAGATCTGATGGCCTCATCCAGTAGTCTCGGGCCAATCCAATCCCATCGAACGGAACTTGGGAAGGAGGTAACACCACTGGGCTTTGCTCTGGACCAAACCCAAGCCGAACTTCATCATGTGAAGCTAGAACGAAATCGCCTTCACGAGAAGTTCAAACAGATAGAAATTACTACTCGTGCGATGTTGGCCGAGCCTCCCTCATATTCTCTCACTTTAGCACACCTTACACTTAGGTCCTATGCTGGTGTGATAAGGGTTTATGTAAGGAGACTGTAACTGCCTTGTGTAATCATTTGTTTTAAACAAAAATATTTATTTCTTCTTATGATGAAGTTTATGAATTTTCAAATGTCCGGATAAATATAGTATGCATATTTTTGGTGAATTTTAGAGAAAGGATATTTAGAAAAAGTGTTTAAGTAAACCTTAAATAATTAAAAATGTGTAATGATTTTCAAAAAAATGGTCTTCTACAATTATGTTCAGTATGAAATTTAGAGTGTAATAAGATCAACATAATATTTAATGAATAGTAAATTATGACTAGTGATTTTATGCTTAGGATTAGTAATGTGACCAAATGGATTAGTAATCTCACTTAAATAAATCATTAATATAATCTAGGCACCTTGATTAAGTAATGTGATTCAATAAAATGGTTAAATAACGGTTTCATAAATTATTAGTCAAGTATTAGTTTTTTCAGGTGAATAGTGTTTTTAATTAAAAATTTAATTAAAAATATTTAGAAAATTAGTTTTATAAAATAGATTTCATTTCTGAACTCAGAGCATCAATATTATGTTAAGGTAATATTTGGGGATTTTTCTAAAAAAATGAATTTTCGATGAATAGTGAAAATACAGTTTTCAAGTTACGAGTGTTTAATGACATCATTAAATGATGTATTAATTATTTAATCAATATTTTAGACTTATTAATAGTAAGATAAGGTATGAGGTGTCCCAAGTGGCCAATACCATGGGAAAACACCATGGGCAAGCCCATGGTGTTTCCAAAACCACTAATGAGGTGTCCCTTGGCCATTAATGCCTTGTCCCCTCACTTTCCCTATAAATACCAAGCCATCCTCTCATACATTAGACTCCAATCTCTCCCCCAACGAAGATCTGGTCTCATTATCTCCCAAGGAGTCCTTCCAAGGTTCCCCCAAACCCTCAAGGTCCCAACCTTTGAGTTTTAAGAGTTACGTTTTAAGGTAAGGGATCCTACCTCCCTCTTTCTTTTCAAGTAATCTCTTTTATGTCATTTCTTTTATGATCCATGCTCTTATGTTGGAGGATGTTATTTTATATTCATCCTACTGTCTTTTTTATGTTTATATGATGAGAGACCCCCTATTTCTCTCATCATTTCATTTTAATAATGTTAAAGTCGCGTCGTTAGGCTGCCGAATTTTTAAGGGATTATTTCACCCTTCTCAAGTTCTACTTTCATGTCAAGTATTTCGAATTAATTTTTATTTTGTTAGGGTATGATATCTAATTATATCATACATATCTTTTATATTAATATTATGAGATACCCTATTTGATCTCTTCAACTCAGTATTTTGAAGTTTTAAATGGCGCCGTTAGGCTGCCGAATTTCTAAGGGATTCGTTCACCTGTCTCATTTTTCAAAGTTCAACTTTCATGTCAAGTATTTAAAGTTCCTTTTTATTTTTTTGGGGTATGATCTCTATATCTATCATACTGATATTTTATTTTAATATTATGAGAGACCCTATTTGATCTCTTTAATTTAGTATTTCGATGTTTTAAGCGGCGTCGTTAGGCTGCTGAATTTTTATAAGAGAAATCTTATTTTTGTCTTCCTTTCATGTTCTTCATTTCATATGGTATATATTTCAAATTTCATTAACATGTTCATATATCCTTCATATTATGTACCTATATTGTTATAAGGGTCATTTATGAATGTTTGACCCATGTCCCCTCTCTTTTCAATGTTTTCTAAAACCCCGAAACATAGTCGTTATGCTGTAGAATTTCCGTCTCAAAATTTATCTCTCTCTTGTTCTAAAGTTATTTTATTTTATTAAGTTAATACTCAAAGATATGTATTCTATAGGGGTATTCACATATATACCAAAATGTTATATTTTAAATTCTTTGAATTACATACACGAGACCCACCTTCCTTTTTTGTGGGTTTTAAAGTGACACAAAGATCATGTCTTTAAAGAAGTTTTTAAAACGTTATGATTATGAAATGAAACCCATTACTTTTATGCTATATGGGTTGTTTATGAAATGATTTATGATGATATTTTTGGCTCACATGATAATAAAAACATGTCAAGGGTGCGCCCTGATAGCACTCCAATGCATTGGGTAAAGACTTAATCTCTAAAGATGACTGTTTTTTACGACGCCTTGGTGAATAAGCTTGGTAATTTTTGATGACACCTTGGTGATGGACCTTGGTGAAAAAGAAATGATTTTCAATATTAAATGTTTTAGACACATCTTAAAGTTATGAAAAATGTTATTTTTATTATGATATGCCTCATGATTTCTTTCTCCTGCCTTAAAGTTCTTTTTCATGACATTGCTAATGTATCTCAAGTTCGCATGTTAAATGTTTCCCCTGGTTTCCCTTACTGGGACTTCTGCTCACCCTTCATTTTGATGTATGTCCCAAAGTTATGAGATGTAGCAATGAACCTAGGATGAACATAAGGAGAATACTTTCAAGTGTTTAATAAGAATGTTTTATGTTTTCATGTTTTAAGTTCCTGGTTTCCAAGACACTAAACCTTAAAGATCCTCGGTTTTGTAAAATTTAATGAATGTTAATGCGATAAAAATTAGGGATGCACTAGATATATTAGAATATAAATATTAATTAGAAATATAAAAATAATTTATAAATCAGGATAATTTATTTAAAATTTTTATACCTCAAATAAATATATTTATATATGACACAATAATGATGTAGTATTTTCCTTATTAATCAAAGGATCAAATAAATGATATTATAAATATTAAAATAAATATAATTTTAAAGTTTGGATACCATAAAATAATTTTATAGGTGAATATGAAATTTTAGTATTTATTCCATGTATTTTTTTAGAAGTACTTTCACATAAACCAAATACTAAATAATGTCAAAAATTGACATAAATGAGTTTTTAAAAAAACACTATATTATTAAATTATATGATAGTTTTAAAAATCTAAGGTTTGTAAAAAAGACTTATATAATAATATATATGTTATTAATTAACCACTTGGGGTTCGCTTTTCATTTTATAGTATTTTTACTAACCATGTATTATAATAACACTAGAGGACATAGTAAAAGTTAAACTATTTAACTAAGAGTTAAATATAAAATATAGGGTTAATTTGGTGACCTAAACTTTTCTAAAACCTATTGTTTGAGATTATTTAGAACCATACCAACCTTATCCATGAAATAAATTATTTTTTAGCTATTATAAACTGAAAATGATTTTATTATAGAATAATATTTCAAGCTTTTCCTAAAGTGACCCTCACCTCTCTTATAAAAGGGCACTTCCCATTCTCATAGTTTCACACCTCCAAATCCATTTGGATTGGACAAACCCTAACCAAATACCTTCCCAACTTCCCTCACTTCAACCTAGAGTTCTTACTTTGACTATAAAGCCATCCTATGTATCCATTTTGATCAACTCAAAAGAAAACACTCGAAAAAGAGGTAATAATTTCACGCCCTCTTCCAGGTTATTTCATTCTTCCACTTCCTATTTATTTGTTGTTTCCATACCAAAATAATAAATCTAGTGACTTCTACATACTATAATGTTATTATAAATATGGTAAAACCCTATTATTTGTTATATCCATCCTATAAATGAAAAATTCACCATACATGCGTACATACGACTTATCGTCTCCACATCATGGTGTAATTTGTTATTCAAACACTTAATTATTTGGATGGGTATAATAATGAGTATAACTAATGTAAATAATAAAAATAAAATTTTAATGATTATGTATATATTATATAACATCCAATTATATACGATTTCACCATCAATATAATGATATTGTCGCTCGTGCATACGTACTGATTACCATCTCCACGAGCATGATGAGATTCATTCCCCATCGTAATCATTCAAGAATAGTTTTCATTTTATGATTAGAAATAATTTTTAATAACTTAATATCATTCTGTGTATGAATCAAATACATCCTATTCATAACAAACATGGCTTACGTAATCAATCATATAAAGGAAAATAGATCAGTTAACACCTGAAACTATGATACTACTAAAATATTATTAACAAAGCAATATGATAAGATCATATATGATATAATATTTATGTATTTGGTTCTTGTATAATATAATAACAATGATTTAACTATTATACATGAGGTTAATTTACCCTATAATAAGTAAAAGTACAAAATAAGGGTTAATTTTACAATATATTTTTTATCCGAGGTTGTTTTTCCGTGAGTATCTACTAAGACCTCTTTATCATCCACATCTGTGTTTCTTAAAAATTTATTTCAAAATTTTTAACTATTTACTAGACTATGGGTTAAATATATTTATACTCTTTTTTACTTTTTATAAATTTTTTTGAAAGGAATCTTTCTGTCATTTTCCAAACAAGGTACTTTATGACCTTTTTGACAAAATTAATGTAAGAATGTCTTTCTTTAACTTATATGGCGGGTGCTGCTATTTTTCATCGTTATAACATCATTGAAGCTTCCCATACAATATTAGAAGAATATTTTCTGAATAAATGTTTTATTTTATAATTCTATGAATTTTAAATGATTTGAAAATAGAAATAGACATTTCTATAATTTTTTTTCATTTCATCTATGTCAATATCCTTTGATGGATTTTAAGCTTGTTTGAAGTTGATTTATTATGATACAAATATTTTATATTTTATTGAAGGTTTTATGATATGTTTGACTATGGATGTGTTATTTTTTACACTATTCATAGTTTATGGATAAATTATTGACATTATGTATGCTAGTTTTAATAAGAATGTTTATGTTAGGTTTAAACCATTTCATATGAGGAATGCATTGGACTTAGTAAGTGACGGGTGAAGCCTGATATAACTCCTCGATGAATTTGTAGGTCTCACGAGACAAGATGGTTTCTTGGCACAAAGCCTTGCCAAAATATTATTTGTAGTCTTGGAACAAGTCCTTGACTATGTGGTTATGAAGTCTGGAATTATGAATTCCATCATTATGAAAGTGGCTATTGATATTGCAAGTGATTATTCGACCTGTAGAATATCCATGTGAATAAGTAAATAGAATTATTTGATTTATATTGTCCATACTATGCAGATTTTTTTATTCAAAAGGATTATGTTTTCATCTTATAAATTGCCTCAAATGTTTATGTTTATTTATGAAAGTTTATGCTATATTGTTATACTTATTGATCATCTGAGCTCACCCCTTTCTATGTTTTATTTTTCCATGGATTCCAAGAAGTGTATTATGATTGATAAGTTAGGTTAATCTAGGGGATTGATGGGGTTGTCAAATGATCATTTATATTGTGTTTTATTTTCTAATATGTAATGTAACGTTCATGTACGTGATCTATTTTCCAAGACTACTAAACTAATCAGTCTTTTGGGACTTGATTCCTTGTAATCATTACAATTTTATATAATAAATCACCGAATCTGGGTAACTAGGGTTGGGGTATTACATAATGGATGTCTGAGTTATGCCCTATTTCATCTAGAAACTAGTATTCCAGATATATGTCCACTTACATCTGCATGTACTTGGTTCATATAGGAAGATTAAATATATAACATTATACTATATATATATACTATATATATTGTGATTATTAAGTCATTTCATTTCATCCATGGGTTAGAGTAGGTAGATCCATCATGTGTCCCTTAGGAATTTTTAGTGGCCTGGTTATTTATTTCAGTATTGATTTCATTTCTGTTATTACCTACACACTTTTTAGTTACAATCACTTCTTGGATCACATGTAGATACCATTGGTAGTGGCCTACTAAGATTTTATCTCACACTATAATCAGGCTGCTTTTGGTACCCAAGAATATCATCTGTATGTATGTATTGATAAATGGAAATCACCTTGCTTTGGGATGTTGACATGCCTACCTTTAGATAGATCTTAGGAGTATAGGATTGGGCATATGCTTGAGATGCTTGGAGTAGTTTTTGTTATTTTTTTATTTTTTACTATTATAAAGCATGCTTGTATCTTCTTATTATTTTTGTATTATAGCATTCCATGAATCCATATATTAGAAACTTCCTTGGAGGATTTTGATTATATTATCAGTTGTTCAGTTTACTGTCTTCCTCTACATACTTATTTAGTTGATTGTTTATGCTTTAGTAGTTTATTAATTACATTTTTTTTATTATGCTTCTTCTATTGATTATATTTGATTTTATATTCTTTTCTACTCTGACATGAGGGTATAGTATCCCTCTTTTACCACCTCCACACCCTCATTTCTAGTTGAAAACCTATAGAATATGGGGAGTCATTATTTAGGCTATGTGACCCACCAGATTGAGGAATGGGTTATGTGGACCTTAGCTCGGGACGTTACACCCTAGGTCCTCACTACTAGTCAGTATCCACTGGTGTACAAAGATGTGTGCTTGAGGTCATGTGACTCACAGGCTTGGGGCACCGTTCCGTGGCATCAGGGTCAGGTCATCAGAAAATGGTATTAGAGGTTTCTTTTCTTAACTTAATATTTCTAGACAGTAGATGGAAGATTAAGAACACCTTAGAACATGGTTATAAGTCATTATTGGGAATTGATAGCCCATGTTCGAGGTAAATACTGTGCTTCCAAAAATAAAAATGACTATTTTCTATATTTTTACTATTAAAATTGATTTGATTCCATCATTGGGTGGTGCACTTGAATTGTGATATTACAATTCATATAATTAAGATTTATCTTTTATCCTTGGACCTATGAGAGGAGGAAAAGGAATCTTTAAATAGGCATAATTTTAGTAATATTATTGGAAATTCTCATTACATGATTATTCCATTCCATATAAGAGAATTGTATTAGTTTCTTTGTCTATGACTTCCATGAGTGATTTTACTATTTTTAATAGAGCTTTTATTGGATAATGATTCTTGCAGGGAATTGAGGAAAGAATGTTGGTACTTAGAGTGTCTACCATAACCTAACAACTTTTAATAAACAATTTAAACATCCAATTATGTAACATTAAGTCATAGACCATTGGTTACATTAACTGGAACATGTTATGGTATGGATTAAGTGGACGCCACATTTTGGTTCACAAGGTGTATGGTACCTTGTGGATCAGAAATGGTGAACTACTTGGTTGAACCATTTTAAGAAAATTATATCATAAACATAATTTTAAAAAGAAATTGAAATTTCAAAAAAAAAGAGCTTGAATCACTCCCAACCTTACTAGTGGAGAGTAGGTAATGTCTCTTTTTTTCTATATAAATGTTCCTACCACCCAGACTTGACTCTTTGAGCTGGAAGAGGGGTGTGATTATTACATAGAAAGGAATTGTACTAGCTCTATTCTTACATCAGTGGATTATGTAATTATTGAATCCTTTATTAGGTATGTGTTTGGAATTAGTAGGATAATGACACCACAACATACTATGATCATATCTCAAGAGGGAAGTGAAGACCATACTATGAAGGCGATTCAACCAGAGTTACCAATTATACCTCCAATAGTGCCACTTATGGCACACATTTATATTCCCAACTTGATAAATGATGCCCGGTTATGAGTATACTTTCTTCCTCTTATAAAGGTGATATGTGGCGCCTTTTTCTCTTCCCCTTCTATGGGAGTGCTTACAAAGGAGTTTTGGCAGCAATATCAGCCCACATTTTTAGGGGATGAAAGACCACATTATATAGAGATATGACTCGAGATGGTTATTTCTATATTTTAGAATCTTGAGAAACCTCTTAAGTTGTTAGTAAACCTCACTACTTATATGCTTAAGGATTCTCAAAATTCTAGTGGGATATTTTGAATTAGGATGTTCATTATTATAAAATGAATTGGAGAGATTTACAATCGATCTTCATCGATTATTTCTTCTATATGACCCTAATATTCAATAGTTACAACAAATTACCGAGCCTTCAACATGGTTCTCTGACAACTATGGAATATACATCTCATTTCACATAGCATCAGTGCTTTGCGCCCATCTATACTACTGATGAGCCAACGAAAGAGAGATGATTTGGGGATATTATGAGGCATCCTATTCATTATCAATTGAATGTTTCCTAGTTGAATACTATATCTGATATAGTAAAATATGACCTTATCACTAAGTATAACCATAGGGAAGATGATTATTTAAGACATGGTAATTAAAATCCCAGACATAGTAGCGGTTCAACTAGTGGCTGAAAGGGACACTTTGAGACTACGCACGTGAGTAGCGGCAGCCAGTTGACACACATAAAAATTTATGTGGTATGTCAATGGCGTGGAAAGCCTAAGAATAATAGGGGAATGTTTCATAGAGACTCTTTCTAGTGTTAATGTTGTGGTAGATTGGGGATTTTACAGTGTTTCTACAGCACATTGCCATATCTTCCAAGTGAGAGAGGATTCATTCCAGCTCCATCTTCAGAAGAAGGTTCAGTAGCACCTCTCAAGGAAGGTATATGTAGTAATAATAGAAATATCATCATAGGAGTTGGTCATGGATGAGGTATCCAGGCTTCGGATATATAACGCTATTATAGCGGACTGACACCGTGTAGTCAGGTTGTAGTATATGTTTGGGGATCAAGCTATATTTATTCAAAAAAACCTTTACCATAGGAAGGATGATGGTCCATACACTATTTGAGGAACTATTCTAGTAGACTATACTATCAATTGTTCCTTATTTGATATATTTGAATCTCACACTTTCATATTTTTTCTTGTTGTGTAGAATCTTGGGCTCCATGTTGAGTAATATTATTGTGTTCTGACACTAGATACACTTTTGGGTAATCGTTCTGAGAGTATATGCCACTGCAAGGAATTCCCCCTTGAGGTAGGTAGTTGTAATTTCTTATGAGAACTCTTCATACTCAAGTTTTCAAGATTAAATTTCAATATTAGAATTGACTTTTTGGTTCCCTATCATGTCTATGTGGATTTTTCTCATTCGAGGGATTCTTTTACAACACCATAGGGATTTGCTTATATTCACAAGGGTGAGTGGGATGTCTAGGAGAGTAGAGATGGAACAAAACATATCAGTATAGGTGGAGTGACAACCCAGATTGATAGCCTTTACATGGATGATTTGGGAATACATCATATTGAGTTCCCTCTTAAAGTCAATCGGTTCAGGGATGTTTTCCTCAATGAATTTTCAAGACTACATCATGATAGAGAGGTAGAGTTTACTATCGATCTAGTTATTAAAGCTAAATTGGTATCCATTACTTTTTATGGTATGGATAATACTGAGTTACAAGATCTCAATAGCTGGCTAGAGGTTTTAGAGGCCAAAGGTTTTATATCTCCCAGTACTTCTCCCTGGGGTTCATCAGTACTTTTTAATAAAAAGGAAGATGGAACCATTTAGCTATGCATGGAGTAACAGATGTTAAATCAAATTAGAATGAAAAATGAGTATCCCTTACACCACATATATGATATTTTTTACAATATTAGAGGAGAAAGGTATTCTCGACGATTGACCTAATATTAGGATATAATCAGGTTCAATTTAGGCCTTAAGATATTCCACCTATGACTTTTCATAGCCAATACAGTTTGTATGTGTATCTTGTGATATTTTTCATCATTGTGAATGTTCCTACCATCTTCATGGATTTTATGAATAGGGTTTTACATCCCTATATGGATTACTTCATGGTGTTATTTGTAGATGAAATATTGGTGTATTACACATTTTAAAATTGTTTTGAATACACTAATAGAGAACCAGATATATATTATGATCGGTAAATTTCATTTAAGGATTGACAAGGTATAATTACTAGGACAAATTATCTTGGATATAGAAGTTTTAGTTGACCCAAAGAAGTTGAGAGTTGTGGTTACCTAGGAGTATCCTAAAAACATATTATATATATAAGAGTTTCATGGGGATAACTGGTTGTTATAGTAATTTTATACTAGACTTCTCAAGATTATAAGAACCTCTTATGGGATTGACTAAGAAGTTTGTGACATTTATGTGGCATGAATCATGTGAGATAACCTTTTGGGAGCTTAAAGGGAGATTGAATTAAGCACTGATCCTGATTCTTCCAGAGCCATGAATGATCTATAGAGTATATTTTGATTCATCTGGTATTGATATGGGAATAGTAATGATGTAGGAAGATAAATTCATTGTTTATGGGTTATGGTAGTTGATACCTCAAGATTTGAATTACCTGATGCATGATCTTGGGTTATTTGATGTTATACACGCCTTTCATTGTTTGAGGCATTACCAACTAGGAGAGCATTTTGTGGTGTTTATAGATCATAAAATCCTCAATTACATTTTTTCGAAGTTTGAATTTAATCTCAAGAAGTGAAGTTGGGTTGAATATCTACATTTATTTGACTTCGAGCTCACCTATATGCCTGAGAAGGGAATTTTTTTTGTCAATGCTATGAGTAATATGACTTAGATACATGAAATTTTGGAGTCCAGTAGTGAGTGGAAGCTTATGGATCTACTCTCTAAGATGAAAATTGAGGAGAAGAACCTCCATCGATATTATGTACTTGCATCACTATCAGTGAACTATTCACTTCTTGAGAAATTTAAGATAATATAGTTTTTATATTATGAGGGATTAGTCCTATGAGAGAGTATTGCTGGAGAGAACCCACCTATGGATTGTTCTATCAATGATAATGAAATCTTGCAAATACATGGGTTGATCTGGGTTCCCAAAAATATAATATAGGTGTTGATACATGATTTTCATGATTTACAGTGGGATATGAACTTGGGTATTTCCAAGATGTATCATGATATAGACCAGTATTATTGGTGGATAAGGATAAATTTTTTTATATCAGGTTTTATCACTATGTGTTCCATCTATCAGTAGGTGAATGTAGAGTAACAATGATCTGTAGGCTTGTTACAACTATTACCATTCCTGGAATGTAAATGGGAGGATATTGAAATGCATTTTTTCATTGGTTTACCATGGTCACCTCGAGTCAGTGACATGTTTTGGTTAGTCGTTGATCGACCGATGAATGTAGACCACTTCCTTTCAATTTGGGAAACTTTATCAGTTGATGAGATGTGGATATTATATTTCTGTGAGATCATGAAACTGCATGGGGTCCCTCATATTATAATTTTATATAGGGTAACTCATCACACATTGATGTTCAAGAAGGTTTTACATAGATCTATGGGTACACAAGTGCTTCTGAGCACAAATTTTCTCCTTCAAACTGATGTCCAGTCAGAACAGACTAAACAAGTTCTAGAAAACATACTCCAAGAATGAATCCTTGACTTTTTAGGTTCTTCAGAGAAGAATATTCCTCTTATAAAATTATCATATAAGAACAAGTTTCATTCAATGATACAGATGGATCCTTGTGAGGACCTATACGGTAGGTTGTTTCATTCAATCTTGTGCTGGTTAGAGATAGACATGGTAGCACTACAAGGTCCTCATCTCATTCTGGAGACTTCGATGTAGGATCAATTAATTATTAAGCATATATCTACTACTCAGTATAAACATACATCTTTTACTGATCGACATTGATGACCTCTAAAGTTTGAGGCCAGGGATCGTGTTTTCTTACGGGTGTCATCTAAACTAAATAATATATAGATACGACGTTAGGGGAAGTTGTCTCCATGTTTTTCAGGTCTTTTTATATCTTGGAGAGAGTTGTTATGGTATCCTATCATTTTCTATTACCTTATAGGTATTATGCCATGCATGTCATCTTCCAAATTTCACAGCTTATCCATTACGATTCTGAACCATCTTAAACATTTTATCTTGAGTATATAGAGCAAGATATAGATGCTTATTTTTAAGAGTATACATTTTACATCTTTAATCGGAGCACGAAGGATCTCTGAGGATGGTATGTCCCTTTAGTATGGGTGATATGGAAGCACATCTAAGTAAAATATGAGACTTGGGAGTAGGAGGATGACATATGTGCCCAGTAGGCAGATTTCTTCTCAGATAAAGTTTTTATTTTCTCAGAAGAGAACTTAGGGATGAGTTCCATTAATGGGGGATGAATATAAGAACCCATTTTTTATGCCAGGTACATATAATATTAATTTCCTCTTTATGCTCTTGTAAATTTTTCTTTTTAGCTTAGACTATAAAGTTTACCCCATGGTTTGGTTGGGTAGTTTTTTGAAAGGAAGACACAAGAGGGTTGTAGGTGGGTTTCAGTCCAATTACACGCCATGTAATTTGAATATATGATGTGTAATGGGCTGGGAAGGACCTTTTGATGTTTTGTAGAGGGTTTTCCAAAGGAGAATAACCACAATAATTACACAACATGTAAGGAATTTACATGTCATGTATATTTCTGGGAAGTTTTTTAAAAATAAAGGGATTGACCACCAATTTTTTGGAAAGAAGCTCACCATCCCCTCTCAATCATTCAGGAGGATCCCATGGAATACAAATCTAGGTTCTTCCACTATTCCTCCATCCGATATCCAATTATATATCCATATATCTCATTGGATGTGTGTCGGTAGGATCTAAATTCATCTTGCATCATTCTTTGTTAATCTTCTCCTCAACAAAGTTATTTTGATTCAGGATCGTATGCCTTATTTTCAGGGCATTGATTTGTTATTTATATTTATTCCAATCCAATAAAAAACTAAATTTTGATATTGGACGAGGAGAGTACTATAAGCATGTGGTAGGTGGTATAATAAATATAAAATCAAGTATTGATGTTTTATAACATGTGATATGTGCTTCATGTGGGTTCAACCAAGTGTTTCCCCTAAATTGAACTTTTCTCAAGTTGGTTTCCTCTCTTATAACCTAAATAATTGTTAAAACTGAAAATATAATCATTATTTCTAACCTTGGATTGATTCACCCCTTTAGGTATTACCTCCTAATGTATAATTTTCTTTTAAGATTTTACACCCAAAACACTTAATGGTGTGTTTTAAATTACTTAAAATAATGATACCAGGTTGATAATGGATGTCAATAAAGGTGTGTTATGGTCAAATACTTTTTCAATTACAATGAATTGAATAGATTGTGAGTGGTATGAAAACAAAACCTTTTTTTTAAATGGAACAATGGTTATGCACTTATTGATATTAAATTATTATGAGACATGGATTATACCTTGTATAGTATTTAATCCAATGCTTATTTATTTTTAATGATACATGGGCATGGAATTCCCTTGAATAAACATAGTATGGGCATGAAAACCCTCTTTAATAAAGGTAAATGGGAATGATGACCCTTATTTACATTATATGTAGTTCTGAGTGAAATTCCTTCTTATATATACTTAATTGGGCATGGGAAACCTATTCTATGATATTGGGCATGGTGACCCAATGTTGTGAAACTGAGCATGGAATAAATATACTATGATACTGGGCATGAAATCCCTATACAGTGATATTGGAAATGGTGACCCTATATTGGGATACTCAAAATGACATCCTTATATTGTGATACTGGGCATGGAATCCCTATACTATGATACTAGGCATGGCGTAGATATAATATGAAATTGGGCATGACATCCCAATACTGTGATACTGGGCACAGAGACACTATTTTGTGATACTAGGCATGGAATCCCTTATAGATGAGATACATGGAATTTTGTACCTTGATACTTGTTTAGGGAAATTCCAACATGAGATGAAGTAGGTTGTGTTATCCTAGTTTCCATCAGGAACCATATCTGATCAATTTACAACTGTTATTACCACTTTACATTATTATACCTACACACTTCCATGTTATACACACATATTTGTTATTTATAGATATTGTGGGTGGTGTCCTGCTATATTTATCTCACACTCTATTTGTGTTACCAATGGTACCCAAGAAAACTATATTCTTGCAGGTGTAGATAAGGGGGAGCATCCTCTTATATATGCGTGACTTCTTGCATGACTTAGGATGGGAGCTTGGCAGAAGATGACTAAGATGGAGCTCAAGATGCTTGGTTAGATTTTTTTTCTTTTTGTACCTTTCTTATATGTTGTGTTGTATTGACTTTATGTGTCCATGTTTATATATATTCTCCATTTTTTAGAGTCATGAAATACAATATCATTAAATTTTTTATATGATTCAATTTCTAGTTATCAATTCATTATTATTGCTTGGTTTTTTATATTTTCTTATACTATGGAAGGTTACTAGCCAAGTTAGTTTAGTTTTGATTTCTATTATTCCATATTTTTTAATATTCTTCTACTATTGATATAATATTACTTATTTGTTATACTAAACTCTGGTAATAAGGTTACAGTATCCCCACAAACACACCCTATTCCCTAACTACTAGTTGGCCGTCTCTAGCATATATGAAGGTGTGTTGAGGCCATTTGGTCCACCATCTCAGAGCACCATTGAGTGGCATTCGGGTTGGGACATAAAATTTTGAAAAAATAACAAAAAAAAATGAATCAAAATAATTATGATTTAGAATTAATTATTAATTTTTTTAACTCATAAAAATATAAAAACAAAAAAACGTGAAGTGGGTGAAGAGAGAAAGTGATTTAAAATGGGATAGAGACAAGTTGAATGAGATATTTATAGTTAAATTTGTGTAACCTAGTTTGGATTTGGAATTTATACTTCTATATTTATTAGAAAACATGGAAGAAGTTAATTGTGTATTTAGATTCCAACATACCTTCAAGAAAAGAAAAATAGTTCCATTATTCATGAAAATAGAAACTAAAAATGAATTGAAAGATTCCAAAAATTAAAACAAAAAGGGGGTTGCATCCCAATAATACCTATACATATTATATCTCCAATTTAAACATTTTAGTGGATTGTTCATAGTTTGAAGGTACATGTGATTTCCTTATTATGAACCATTATATTTTTTTAATTTCAATATCCTTCTAAAAAAATTATCCTTTTAGGAGTACTATTTTTCAATAAAAATAATTCCCCCTCCTTATTAATGTACTTATAATGATGTTAGGGTAAAAAAATAAGGTAATTCTCATCCCTTTACTCTCAAATATGAGGAAAAACATTTTTCATTGAGTACATTTTTTATGTTAGAAACATTATGAAGTAATTTTAGTTCTATTAGTGTATTTATGTGTGGGTTAGACAACATGAGATCTAACTGTGAAAATCCAATTATCTCTAAATAATTTTTTACAAAACATGAAAAAGTGGAGTAATGAATATAAATGATGAAATTATATTCAATATATTTTCCCCAACCATTTATATAAATGGTTATTTACAAAGAATGGTTAATTTAAACATCACCAATTATCAGTTTAATAAGGGAATATATGTCACAAAATTTATTCTCATAGGAATAGTACAATAATAATTGGTCAAGGTTCACATCACTCATAAGATATTTTTTAGAAGTTCTAATAGTCAATAGTGAGTGTGGGAAAATCTATATGGGATTAGAAAATTGGCATGAAACTCTTTTAAGTTTAGTTTCCTTAAAAAAATTACTTTGGAGCAGTAAATATCAGAGGTGACATCAAGATCACTTTAAATATCATTTATCATGATGAATTTTGATAATAAAATAATAATTTAAATATTAATAATTCATTATTCAAAGATAATATGTGTAATTTATTAATTTTTTACAACTATTTATCCTCTTATAAATTTTTATAATAATGGGGAAAATATTCAAAAATCTAACTAAGCTATTTTGGAACAAATGATAAGTACTAAAAGTCATTATATTCCTTGATGTAACATATAATCACCCAAAATACCTCCTCCACACAATGATACTTTTCAACCACCAAAAATTTCTTGAAAAAAATTAACCACTTCAATTATAGTGGCAAGTGGGTCATCAATAAGAATTTCAATTTTTTATTTTTTAAATTATTTTTTTATGTTTTTAAAGAAAAAATAATAATAATTAAATATAGCATCATCCATGCTAATAGAGGAAATCTGATATGTGGACTATTAATTAACCGATTTTCTATTTCACTTGGGGTGAATCCTCAGTGATGGTAATCCATAATTTGAGTGTTTTGATCTTGATAGTATGAAAAAGTTAGGTTTGATATTTGTAGAGAAGAAAATAAAATAAAAAAGGAAATTAATTATAATAATTTTTTTATGATAATATGGGGTGAAAAAAGGATATGTGTTTAACAAGTTTATTCCATCAAGAATTGAAAAATATAATGGTAAATTAGCATTGACAATGCTATATGTGAATGAATGGGTTTATTTAATGTTTCAGCTGAAATATGAGACTCAATTAGATATTCTATCCATGAACACATATTTTTAAAAAATTATTCAATAATCCATAAACCATTATGTTTCAATTGATCTAATATTCCATAAAACCCTTCAATCCATCACATATGTTAATAGTCCATGACACATTCGATGGAGGCACACAACGTCAATTTGACAATCATAAAACAATGTTTCTATATCAATCCATCATTCCTTTAATAGTAATCACCCCAGAGGGATGTTTTTTCAACCATATAAATGATAATTAATTTGTCTATGAATTTATATAATTGAAGGAAAATGAAAATAAAATGGAACAGTACCAGCAAAGATATAAGCTATCCATAATCTCACACCCACAAACAGAATGGAATAAAAACACTCTTGTAATAAAATTAAAATATAATTGAGAAGAGGGATTATAATATAAATAAATATGACCTAATATCATAAAATTAAATTATAAAACTAGATTTAAAGTGGAATAAAATAATACAACTTACACCAATCTGAATAAAATAAACAACATGTCATAGAAAAAATAGATGCAATAAAAGAATAAAATTTTGATGTAGAATATAAAGAGGAGATATGTTTTTATAGTTGGAAGAAGATTTTGATAGCATATACTAACAATTTATCAATTATTTGTAGATATAATTCTTCATTATTGACTTCTGAAGTTATAACCCCGTGAATAAAGGTGGTGAAACATATTTATAGACAATAAGGGTGTCTAGTTTTTTTATAAATCAATAATTATAATGGTTACACCTATTTTACCCATAAGGAGGAAAAATATTGAAAAATTATCATATAATTTTTTTTAGTTACCCTATAAAACAATCACTCCCAAAAGTATAAGTACATTGGGCATTTTTATAAAATTTTATGGTTGAAATACTAATGTATAATTTTTTATCCCAACATAAAATTCATATTCCAATTATCTAGTTTCCTAATCATTTATAATTTTGAAAAAGAGGAATCTAAATAGATTTAATTTAATTATATCATTACACCTAATTTTATGTATCAACATGAAATATTTTATCTTATTTGGACCAATATTTTGGGTTATATGGGCCCAACACTAAGAGTGACACAAATTATTAAGAAATTTCTAGATATTCATTTATTACATATGTTGGTATGCTTAATTGTAGAATTTAATCATTGTTTAAAAAAACTAAGAACAATTATTATAGTTCTATATATGGTGTTTCAATGATTTTTGGATTTTAAATTTTTATGAATGATAAAATAATCACATATGGTCCAAGATGATTGAAAAAATGTTAATACATATTACATTATCTAAATAGTTCTCCAAATTACCTAAATAGATCCATATATAGTTGAATGATATGTAAAAAATTATTATATGAATCCTAAAAATAAGAATAAAATGATTTAGATCAAAATATAAAAAATTATTATTAAAATATAAAATCACTATCTGAATAGATCAATTCTAAAAATGTTCACATGTTGTATTCAATATAAAAGAATAAAAATATATATTAAAATGTGAATATTTTGTGAACAAATCATTGTAGTTAATTATCTATTTTTTTTAATGAATATAAATTTTCAAATCTCCCAAACATAGTCTAGTGAAAATCTTCAGGCACAAAGAAACACATACAACATGAAAAATCAAGATCAACCATTGACCAATTGTAACATTTTTTCCACAATTAAATAGTTTTCTTCACATGTCCACTCATCTGGCATAAATTTAATAACCTTTTAATTCATAATTTATGTGTTTAATACTATTTTCATTTTTCATTCACAAATTTTTATTTCAAAAATATTATCACACATGCTTCACTTTTCTCACAACGATTTAAAAACTATCTAATGGAGTTCACTCATTCCCCAATCAAGGGTGATGATCTTTAGGGTTTTAGAGATAGTGGTTTCCATTACCATAATAATTTGTACATTTATAAAAGGGTTATTTTTATATTTTTCTATGTGTCTTAAAGGATGGTAGTTAAAATGATAATAAGTGATAAATTAGGGTAAACAAATAAATTTGTAAAAGATTATATATGAATAATAAAAGATGGAATCTGAGGACTTCAAAAATGATTCGTCTAAAGTAAACACACAATTGATATGGGAAAAATTAAGAAAATACATTATAAATAAGTAAATAAAACCATAATAAGAACATGTATGATTAGACAAATGAATGTTTTTCTCTTTTATTTCATTATGTTTTTTATATTTTTTCTATTTATCTATTTTTTTGAACACTTAGAATTATGTGTCTCAAAATATGAAACAAAACATTTTAATTAAATTATTTATAAGCCTTTCTATAATAAACCCCCCCACACACTTAAGATGATTCTTGGATATAATAAAAATAATATTATATTGAAATCAATGAATGTATAACCTTAATGGAAAAAATTATACCCTCAAATAAATTTCATTAAATTTTGTATGGGGTATCCAAGTTAATATTGGGTGGGATATTTCATGGAATTGTAATGTGGCTATCAAAAATAGGGTTTCATTGGCTCAAAGTGTCTTTGAAAAGGTGTATTAATATAAGGTTAAAGGAGGATATTTAGATAAAGTGATTATCATGTGATTAGACAAATAACTTTATTATTTTCACACACACAAAAGTTTATAAATTCATTTAATTTTCTAAAAAACCATGATTCATAATTGGTAGTTAAAACAAACAATGATAAAATATGGTTATAAATGAACATATCATGAAAGATAAACGTATACCTCACGTTATGGGAAAAAAATTCATTTTATAATTAAAATTCGAGAACTCAAAATTTATATTGGCTAAAAAAATTGTTGATAAAAGATAATGATGAAAATTTTAAATGTTTTAAATGAAAAAAATGTTATTGACTCCACAAAATAGTTTTAAAAAATATCAAAATATTGATGAGAAATAATGGATATTTTTCTTTATGTGTTTAATTAATTTTACTCACATAATTTTAGTAAAGGAAAAAAGGTAAATAGGGTGAAGAGAGTAAATAGTGTAAAGTGAGAAAGATCTTTAAAGGGGAGACATATTTAGTATAAAAGGGGTGATTCCTGGTTTATATTTGGAAGGAATCCTTCTCTATTTAGTGAATAAAATGGATTAATTTTATCATCAAATAGATTATAAAGTATTTTTAAGAAAATAAAAAAATATTCCATTATCCATTTAAATATTAACTAAAAAATAATTGAAATATTCAGAAATGTAAAAGAAAACCTTTTAATGTCTTTTAAAATACATTTATCCTTATATAAGTCCCCTTGTTCATTAAATATTATGTACCCCTCCTAGTTGATTTAGTTGAAATGATATTTAGGTGAAAAAAGAAAATAATAATCCTACCTTAAGTCTTCAACATGAGAAATAATTTAGTACCTTGATTTCTGGTTTTATATTCTAGAATTTGTTTAAAGGTTATTTAGTTATGGTAGTGAATTTATGTGCGGTTAAAAAAACATCCCATCACAATATTATAATCCATTTATATTTAAATAATTTTGTTACATTTCATTAAAATTTGAAACAATTAAGATAAATTATGACATGTTACTTAATATAATTTTCAAGATCATTTATATCATTTTTTTTAAAAAATAATTCTTAATTTCAAACTCACTAGTGGTAAATTTGTTAATAAGGGATCATATTCCAAAAACATCACTCACATTTTCATAATATAAGAATTCTCTTTTGAGGTTTAAATCCCATAAAATATAATTTTTATAATCATTTATATCAATGGTGAGTATTGGATAATCTTTATGGGATCAAAAAATGATCATGAAAATCTTTTAAGTTCATTTTTCTTTTTAATTTCTACGATTGAGCTGAAAATATCATAATAGACTTGGAAATTAGGATAATTTTCAAGATCATTTATCATTATGGAGTTTTATGAAAAAATATATACTTAAACATCCTTAATTACTTATTAAAATATTAGAGTATTAGTTTTTTACACCAATTGATCATCTTCTAAAATTTTAAAATATTTTAAGAAAATATTTAGACAATTAACTAAGATCATTAGATAAAACTAGAATGTGTTAAAAATAAATATATTATTTAATTTAAAAGTTATCTCCTTAAATACCTCTTCTTTACAATGATACCCATGAACTATAAAATCATTTCTTGAAAAAAAACTTCACTTATAGTAGAAAGTGGGTCATCAATTAGAAATTTTATTTATTTAATTGTTAACTTTTTATGTTTATTTAGAGACAATAAAATAAATATAATTCAATATATGACTATCCCAAGTGATGTATAAAATTTTAAGCACATACCCTCAAATAAATTTTCTCTCCTATGATGTGTATAGTTCCACTCATGTTGAAACCTTGTCAATGGTGCTAAAAAATATGAATGATTGGTTATTGAGAGTCCAAACGAGGGGTGGTGGTATTTGTAGATAATAAAATTAAATTAGAAATTAAATTAATGTTAATTAAACTATTTATAATAAGAAAATATGATTATATAGTATTGGTGGTTAACATAATTATTTCATGGATCATTGAAACAGATCATATCAAATTAACATTCAAAATTATATATGTGGATGATGTTTATATATATATATTGATATAATCCAATCATAAATTAAAGATTAAATTTGAAGAAACATATTATTGATGAATGTTTCAATAATTCAAGAACCATTATATTCTATTATATCCAACAATCCATGAAACTCTTAAATCCATAAAATATGTAAATTGCTAATGACACATTTGACAAAGGAAAACAACACCAATTTAACAAAAATTAAGTGTGGTTTCTCTCAATAAATCTATCATACATATCCTTGGAATCACATAAAATGGATTTTTAATAATCCATATAAATGTTATTTAATTTTTCTATAAATTTAAATTAATGATAAAAAATTAATACAAAAGAGAAAGGGACAAGACAAGATCTAAACCAACCAAACTTGTAACGCCCCGACCCCAGCTACCCAGAGTCGGTGCATTACTTCATAACATTGGCATGATCACAAAAGATCAAGTCTCGAAAGACCGATTAGTTTAGTAGCCTTGGAAACACTAGATACATTCGTAAACGTTACATTACATCATAAAGTGAAAAACTACAATAACAATGTCTCCATAGTCCACACTCATATCCTCTTCTCAGAATCCCTGCAGGTCATTCATAAAATACTTCTTCACATCCTGGAAAATATTAAAACATTGAATGGGGTGAGATCAGATGCTCAGTAAGGATAACAATATTGCGGAAGCTTTCATAAATAAACATAAAAATTTAAGGCAATGTATTACTAAAACAAAAGCCTTTTAAACTTGAACATCAACATAATATGGAAAAAGTAAAATGAAATAATGCCATTTACTCATTCACATGGATATTCTACTAATCGAATAATCACATGCAAAATCACTAACCACTTTCATAATGTTGGAATGCATAATGCCAGACTATCATAACCACATAGCCAAGGCCTCGTGCCAAGACTACAAATAAGATTTTGTCAAGGCCTTGTGCCAAGACACTAGTTTGTCTCATGAGACCTACCGATGCATCGAGGATATATAGCGGGCTCCACCCGTCACTTATTAAGTCCAATGCATTCCTCATATGAATAGTTTTAAACATATCATAAACCATAACATAATCGTATCACATAAAACATGCATAAAGGAGACATAACATTTCCACACTTCAATCACAAGATATCAATACAACACATTGATATAATAAAAACTCTTTAAAAACCATTTTCAATACCAAAATAAAAGAAAGTTAAAACTTTGTATTTAGTTTTCATTAAAAAAAAGATGGCTTGTAGAGGAAGCTGAAACTCAAATAATGGTCACGGCGGCGGAGAAGTCGTTGTCTCCGCATATGTACGGAAATAAAAACATTCCCTTTTTGTCGTTTAGTAAAACGCTTCGTAATAAAAGATTCCTTTTGAATAAACGTAAAAGTCAAAGTGGTTTATACACCGTATAAAAGAAATTTGTGTATAAAACCAAATATGCCTCAATGAAAGGAGATTGAGACGAAGTCCTTAAAAAGATCATTTTTAAAATAAAATAGATATATTATGTGTATTCACTATAGGTACACATAAAGAAAGTAAAAATACAAAATAAGACATAATAATATCATGACATAATTTGAAAGTAGGAGATTAACCCAAAGAATGGAAGTCGGGTTAAGAAATTCCCTTACAAATAAAATAGATCTATTATGTGTATTCACTATCGATACACATAAAGAAAGTAATAATACAAGATAGGACATAATAATATCATGACGTAATTTGAAAGTAGGAGATTAACCCAAAGAATTGAAGTTGGGTTAAGAAGTTCCCTTACCTTGCGTCTTGTCCTGACTCGACCGTTCTTTAACCTCCTGAATAATAAAATAGATTTAATTTATATTTACTTAAGAACATTTTTCATGTTCATTATTCCATTTATATCACTTATTACCATGTTATGAACATTATTTAATTATTTAAGTTAATAACGGTCGTTTTGTCGATCTTTGGTACTTGAGTCAAAAGTAAACTTCTTATAATTACAAGTTGTTTATGTGGTAGAATATCCATTATATCCAGAATTATATTCATTATTTAGATGTTATATATATCATATATATCCATTTTATACATTTATTTATAATATTACGTAACATTTAGAGGTAAGAAATGAAATTCACCGTTCATGGAGACGGTAAGCCGTACGTATGCATGGACACTACTTTCATTTCTATTTCGTATTTAATGGAATGAAATCATAATTATATAAAGGTATAATATAGTTCCTGTATAATATCATATATAATATCATTTACTCCATCCTTTATACATCCCACATATGGCATTAATGATTCACATCACTTTGAGGGGGCGGTAGTCCGCACTTCCTAAAATGAAATTATCGCGTTTACCCATAATGGAAATCATAAGGTATGCCATAAATGAGAAATACAGAAGGATAAGTAAAACATAAACATATTATATATCCTATATAAATATAGTGACATCTTAATGGCCACCTTTGAAGGTGTTATATGAGTGTTGAACAATCATCGTTTCGTGAGGCAGAAATTCGCCATCCACAGAAACCGTATGTTCTTTAACCATTAGATGTAGGTGTGTGTAAGTGTAGCTCGAATCCTTCTTATAACAACATCCCAGTATTTTGAGGATACTGGTTTTGTTACAAAATAAATGAATAAATTTATTTTAGGGGGTTGGAGAAGAAAAATAATACAAAACAACATTAGAGAATACATTACCTCAAAATCGGGTAACTCTTTTTGATTTGAGCCAAAGGCTTCCTTGGGAAGAGTTCTGCCCAAATTTAGGCTTCTAGGATTAAGAGGGGGAAGTTGGGAGAGTATTTGGGTAGAGGTTGGACGAGCCAAATGGTTTGAAAGTGTGAATGAGGTGGTAGAGGTGGGGGCCTTTTATAAGAGGAGAGGAGGGGCACTCTTGGAAAGTAAGGAAATTTTACATTATTATACAATGCTTTTCGGATTCTAAAGGACCAACACTTATATAATTCGTGGATAAGGTGATAAGGGTTCTAAATCAACCCATCCAATAGTCTTTGGACAAGTGTAAGCCTTGGATTGTACATTATCTTTTCATTTTATTAAAATCGTTAAATAATGAGGTCATCGCTGCATCATCATGATGTCATAAATAATTTAATTTATTTAATGTCTAAAAATTATAAAAAAAATACTATGATGTAGGAAATATTTTTAGATTTCTAATTAATATTTATAATCAAAATTTGGACTTGTGTAACCCCACTTAAAACTGTTTTAGTAAAACAACTCATGTTTGTGTCAATTTAATTTTAACATTAAATAAATATATATCAATGTCATTTTCCAACCAAAGTGGCTCCATGGGGTCCACAAGTTGACCCATGGGTTGTATTGGTCTGCCATGAATCATCCAATAGGAGTAGGACAAGTGTAAAGCTCATATCATATTATTAAAACATTGTTTTTACCTTAAACTACACTAATTACCTCTAATCGCGATTAAGAACTTAAAAGTTACTATTCACCAAAAAATTATTTTAATCTCATTGAACCACATTTTACTTCTTAATGACAACCATGTATGTTGGATTTTTGAAAATCAAAACACAGAAGTAGTAATATTTCATTTAAACGAAAAATCAGTTATTTAACTACCACTTAGTGGTTTCACTATTCATCAAAAATTGATGTTTTTCAGAACAATGCCAAAATTTCACCCTAAGCTATAATTGATATTCCAAATTCAAAAATTATGTCTATTTTACAAAATTCCAAACATATAAGTTTCATTAATTAATTTTATAATTAATTCCCGCTGTCACAACAAATAGTGTGTTTTTAAGAAACAATTTATATCAAAAGATTGGCAATTGTTTATGTCCAATTTCAATGTTAAATTAATTCTAATGACCACCATTGGATAAAATGGTAAAAATATATTCTAATTATACTTTAAAACCACTAAATAGTATAATTTATCACAATAAATTATTTTGATTAAAAAAGTTGTTTTAAGTATTTTTCACTATTCCTAAAAAAATTGGAAGTTCTCAGAAAGTTACAAAAAATTCAACTTAGGATAATTTCGATATTACGAATACAAAAATGAAGTCCATTTTGAAATATAAAATTTCTATAATTTTAAAAAGTGGTTATTACTATTAATAACGGCTACTTTGATTAGTCGCGGTGTTTTAGAACTCGAGGTTGCGTACAATGCAAGCTATTGCATTATTAAATGAGAAGCGTATCATGGAAGCTCGAGGTGTTACAAAACTCACACACATGAATTGAATAGAAACAATGAACACTTATGATAGAATTGAAATGGTATTGAATATACGGATTCAAAAATATTTATATCTAATATAATATAATATAACTAAACTATATAACTTAATTGATATATAATTTAAACAACAAAATATACCTTAATGTAAGAAAAATATATAACATGCCATATAAAAATAAAATGAATAAAATATGAAACAAATTAAGTAAAATATGAATATATGATAGGTATATATAATTGAAACAATATTATAAAAGGAATTAATATACCTTTATCAATTATTTGGTGTACCAATTCATCCTTCTACAGTGTTTAAGTTCTGGTATGTTGAATGGAAATGGAGACACATATTTATTGACAAGATTAGTGGTTGGTTTCCCTATAAATATATCTTTTTTAATTTAACACAAGATTGGACCATAATATAGAATAATATATAAAAATATCATCAATTTTTTATACCTCTTATTATTTCACCCACATAATTTTAATTACATTATATATGATTATGAAAATTTATTACTGAAATACTGAAGTATAATTTTCTACCCAGGCAGAATATTAATATTCCAATGATCTAGTTTACCAAAAATTTATAACCTTTAAAAATAAGGAATAATAATATATGTATGTTAATTTTATTGTTCAATTCCTATTATATATCTCAATTCAAAATTTGATCTCATTTGGAATGATAGTTCAGGGTATATGGGCCCAATACTAAGAGTGATACTGACTATTGATAGATTCATCGATCTTCATTTAATTATTTGGTTGGGAAACCTAATAGAAAAAGTGAATCAATATTTATAAAAAAAATATTAAAACATGTTTCATTCCATATATATAGTTTAAAAGAATTTTTTATTAAAGATTCATTCTAGTAATAAAAAAAATCGTGTCAAGGATGATTGAAAAAATGTCTGGTCTTCTTCAATGATCTAAATGATCCTAAAAATAACCAAATTAGTTACATATCTAGTTTAATTATATATATATATATATTATAGTAATCCTATAAAGAAGAAACCATGTGAATTTGAGTAGAATATAAAAATTTATAATTAAAATAAAAAATTGTTATTTATATGAATTAATTCAAACAGTCCTCTCATGTTGTATTGAATATCAAAGCATGAACATTTAGATTAAAATGCGAATATTTTATTAAAAAATATATTTAGAAATTTATTTAAAATACTAAATTAATTTAAATTATCAATTCCCTCACACTTAGTTTATTTCAAATCCTCAGGCATAATGAAACACATAGAACATGAAAAACCAAAATCACCCTTTGAACAATCATAAACTTTTGTTTCCACTACTAAGGTGGGACATAACATGTCCACCTATACACTATGAATTTTAAAACCTCTTCATTATCCAATTATGTTTAAAAAAAATCATTTTGCATAAAAAAATTTGGATTTGTAAAATGTTCTCAGACATGGTTCACTCATATCCCATGTGTGTTAATAAAATTATTGGAGTTCACTCACTCAACTAATAAGTGTGGTGATCTATGAGTTTTTTAAATCTCTTAATTTCAATTTTTATAATAATGTAAAAATTTAACAAGAGGAATTTTTAAGTTTTTTTTCAATGTCTTCTATGATGGTAGGTAAATTAATAAAAAGTGGGCACGTGGATTAGAAACATCATCTTGAATAAAATGGGGAATAAACAATGAAAGGGGACATAAAAACCATTTAAAAACATTTTTGAAATGGTTATACACACTTTATAGTCACAGACAATCCAAAACCCAAGGGTTAAAATTAAAATTCCACCACCAATACACATCACAATCATTATACTACCATTTCCAAATTCAAAGAACCACTACTCCCAGTAAAAAAGAAACCATCCCTATCTCTAACACAAAACTAACATGATAATCACAATTCCATATTTGTTTACATCATTAAAAAATTTATAAACATTCAATTTTACCAACTATATTACATTCATAATTTCATTAATTTCAATATTTAATTTCAACCCATTCAGTTATTAATTTCCAAACTATACTCATCAACATATTTATTATTACCATCCATATTCCATATGATCAACTATCTACAAAAAATCCCAAAAATAACTAAACAATCACCACTATGACCCCATGTAACCCAATGTCACCAACCATAATATTAACCACATCCTTAACATCTAACACACCATCCAATTCTTTTAACATCTATCACATAAACCTATTCACCACAAAACCCCCAAAAAATGATTCCTTTCTATATAACCATCCATGATGCGATTCAAAACCACATACCAAACCTCTTCCACATCAACAATGACATATCTTCTATGCCAACCAAGGAAAACTAGAAAAAACACCCACAATGCAACACATTCCAATATATCCCATCAAATTTAAACTATTGTAGCCACCCCACATAAATACCTAAATTATACCCACATAACACACCACTAAGACTAAAAAATAACAATATTACATAATTTCATACTAGTAGAAAAACATCAAATTTCAATAAAAAACACTTCGTTATTTACACTTTAAAACATACCATCTTTTTAATTAAATATATTTTGCATAAGAAACGTCACTTTAATTCCATATTTCACATAACCAATTCATTGAAATCTTTAAATGATTAACCTTTTTGGAATTTTATTCCAACAATTTAATCATATCAATAGTAAAAATATCATATAAGCAAACAAACTCTTGGCAACAAAACCAAACATCCATTAATCATTTGAATGTTATTAGTCATATAAAATAAATGTGTATCACCACGTAACTTAAATTTAATCTATTAAATTTCATTTATCCAATTTAATTATATTTATTAGGTTAATCCTTACCATCAACCCAACAAAACATAAACATGATAGTTTTCTAGTTCATATAAAATAATAAAGTATAGGTACCAAATAACTTAACTCAAATAATGCTTCATCAATAATTTTTAAAGAACAAGTAGAAAATATAATCACAATACCATTATCACATGGGAAAAAATTGAAATCCTAGATCAAAACAACCTATATCAAACACATGAAACAATTCCAAAAAAACTAAGTTAAACCACTGTCAAAACCTCTTTGAGAAAAAGAACCGAATGAGAAACCAAGGGAAATGAATCAAAAATCAATTCATAAAACAAAATGGTTGATATATTAATGATTAGATAAAAATACAATAAAAGAGTTCTCAATGAACTTAAAGGGAACAAATTTGAACACTTATGTTTTCTAGAAAAATTAAAAAAAATAAAAGAATTGGGATGGTGATTGGAATTTATATTAAAACCTTAATTTTAAGGATTTATGTCTTGGTAGGTATTGTCCTGCCATGAAAATGATAAATAAAAAAAATATCTCAAAACAATGTGTTGATAAATCTTATATTCCATATTTGAAACTCGATCAACCAAATAATTTGATACAATCAAGGAATTTCAAGACTAGATATTGAAACTATGATGAAATTATACCCAAAAATAAATAAGCAAGGAACTAAAAATCTTTGAATTTATAGTGTGACAATAATAACTCATGACATGTGAAAAAAATTGAAATGGTAAAGCCCAAGAGTACTAAACCATATTTATAGATTGCCTCTATTACATAAGGCTTTATCCCCTTTTCCAAATCCTTCTTAAGACCCCCATACCTTGATAAGGTCTTCTATTCCATGATGAAATCTGGTCATACAATGACCTCATATCATGACTAGTATTCCTCCTTGAAATATTTTGATTCCTAACTCTAACAATATATTCCCCTATGTTGTGACACAAACTATCATGTCATGATACAAAACCGACATCATGACAGAACCCTTCATGACTTGACATGACACAGTACAGATTCTCCCATTCATTCATCCAACCCTTCACATAATGAATCCTATGTTCATGAAAATACACCTCATTTAAATTTAAAATATAATCTCTAACTCCAATTACCTTTATCTATCATTCTCTCAATACCTCTAGAAATATAAAAACACAAAGTAGTAGTCCAAGAAAATATGGGTTGTTAAAATGTTAATGGTTGAGTGTAGTGGCCAAAAGGTTAAATAATATCTAGAAGTGTTATGGTATAGTTCCCATGTCACCCCATAAGTAAAATAGTTTAATTTATTAATATATTTAATAATAGAGTTAATGATCAACTAGTGTTTGATTGTAATATTGTATTAAATAGTTAAAATAAATATTATTGTTTAGTTTTAATATCATTATTATCATGACTATTATATCATTATAAAATCATGAAACATAAATGATTTAATTATTAATAGTATATTAAATCATTAAATCAGTTTAAAGAATATACATAAAATGAATAGGTGAAAATAAACACCACATAGGAATAATAAAACCACCATGGGTGGATTTTTTTTAAAGAGTTTAAAATAAAAGAAAAGCTAAAAAATATTTTAGTTTTATAAAACATTAGAGAATAATAAATATATTATTTTAGGGTTTCTTTTAATGTTCACTTATATAATATTAGAGGTACAAAAATAATTTATATATGAGGATAGGGGTTTTGAAAATTTTATTTTGATGTTGTAATGAATTATAAAAAATGGTTAAATGATAGGTAATGAGAAATATATTATTTACCATGTGTTAAATGGAAGTTATTTCCATTGAAATTTAATAATTAAATAAAATAAGGGGATGTTTAAATGTTTTTACTATAAAATTATATCAAATTAGAATAGAAATTGGGGCATGGAAACCCTTTTTTAGTCACCTCATTTGGATTGAAACTAAAGAATTATTGTCTTGAAAAATACCTAGGTAAATGTCTAAGGGATTTTAAAGAGATATTTGTGTAGAACATTTTTATGGAAAGGTTTTTAAAGTCATTATAATGGAATGGAGGAGAGGTGTTAATATAGATAATGGTGAGGGGTCTCTTTGAAAAAAATATTGACTAATTTGTTATGAAGACTCAATAATATAAATAGAGTTGAACCATTTGAAATTTGTTAGTGTATGATTTTAAAATATATTTATTTATTTTACATTTTAGAACACTAAAAACAAAAAAAAAATATTTAAAATAATTTATTCAATTTATATAATCCAAAATAGTTTTTATTAGAATAATATAAAGCATATTTTTTAAAAAATTATTTATTAGTGTTGAGATTATGTTTTGTTTTTTAAAATGAATTATTTTACTAATTAAATATATTTTAATTCCCAAAAAAACTATAAATTTTTATGTCATATAAATTTTTATGATTATGTGATGTTTCTTCAATAATTGGAGTAAGTTCACAAGAGGGAAAACCTTCAGTTAACACTTTGACCCTATCTATATAGGAGTTGTTGGATTCCAAAAATAGAAGTGATTTTATCAAAAATTTATGAAATTTTGAGGGTTGCTGAGCATGGTGGTTTGTTTACTAGAAGTTTCAGATTTTTCATTCACTAGAAAAATAATTCTTCTTCATTTCAATAAATCTTATCATGAATTATGTGAGAAATAGTGATGTTTAGGGTGAAATATTTGACTACTAGTGATTGAAAATCATAATGAAGAAAGTTGTAGGGTATCAGTGGTTTCGTAGTAAAACTGATTGTTACCTACACATATAGGAAGTCGTTGTTACTTAATAAACAGTTAGGGCCTTGTATAAAAGAGAGTGGTGCCACTTTTTTTAGGTTTTGATAATTCATATCAGATAGTGTTCTATGTGGTTGTCTAGTTACAAGATAGTGTAACTTTTTATTCCCTATATAATCGAAATTGATGTCTCACCTTATCGATATATGATGTAATTATAAACAATCACTACTAGAAAAATAGGTATTTGCGACGGGATCCCGTCGCAAATGGCTTTTTGCGACGGGGGCCCGTCGCAAATGGCCTGTTGCTGAAAACGGCGTCGCAACAACACTTTTTTGCGACGGACCCATCGCTAAAGCCTTTTTTTGCAACAGGTATTCTTCCCGTCGCAAATAGTACTCCGTATATTTGTAAAAAAACATTTAAAATAGTTTTTGCGACGGGCCCGTCGCAAAAACTATTTTTTTTTTAAAAAAAATAAAAAACTATTAATAAATTATTTTAATGCATATAATAATAATACTATTTGCGATGGGCATAGTATCTCGTCGCAAATACTATAAAAAAAATAAAAAAAAATTATTAAAAAATTATTTTAATTAATATAATAATAATCCAATTATAATTCAAAAATAAAAAATAATAAAATATTAATAAATGATTTTAATTAATATAATAATAGAATTATAATTCACAAATAAAAATAATAAATTATTTTAATTAATATAATAATAATAGAATTATAATTAAAAAATAAAAAATAATAGAATATTAATAAATGATTTAATTAATATAATAGTATTAGAATTATAATTCATAAATAAAAAAAATATTAATAAGTTATTTTAATTAATATAAAAATAATAGAATTATTTTACATTCAAATATTAAAATAATTCAAGTATTACAAAAAAATATAATTAAATTATAATATTATAAAATTTATATATATATATATAATTTAATATTATAAAATATAAATAATATTATTATTCATATTAATATTGTTATTTAAAAATATAATATTATTAATATTTTATAATGAGATAGAAACTACGAATAGAAAAAAAATCATATTTTGATTTCACAAATTTTATAACATAAATACAAACTCTAATCTGAAGGAGGGGGGGAGGTGGGGGATCTGCAGATGGTGGTGGAGGAAACTTCATCCCTAAAGCATGAGTGAGTCGGTGCATGTACTCCATCTGCTCCTGATGCTGCTGCTGCCACCGACTCGTCTGCTCCTCGTACAGCTGCTGCTGGCGTCGACGCTCCTCCTCATGCTGCTGATGCATCTGCTCCTGCTCCTGTCGGAGACTCTCTATCAGTGCAGTCTGAGATCGCAACTGATCCTCATACTGTGTAGTAGAAGAAGATGCACGAGCTCCTCTCGAGCTGGACGCCGACATCGTAGCACTGCCATAATAATCTTCGGGAGTCAGTCGAGAGCCGATACCAACTACCCGGCCCTTCTCGAAGGCATACTGGGTGGCCTGCATCCATGCCGCCTCATCAAACTGACGGCCAGTGGTCTGATCTGATGACTCAGCCTGACTCTCAGGCCGGGCCTGTGACGCTGCGACCTCATATGACTCATGTAGTTGCAATTTAAAATTAAAATTGTGAATATTTTATATGCAGTTAATTTTTAAACTTGAAAACAAATAATACTGACCACGATGTGATGATGACGATCACCTCTGAGCTCCCCAGTAGCAGGATCACTATACATCCTCCGATATACGTCGTACTCCGTAATATCGGGGTGCTCGACAGCCTATAAGAATAAAAAATAAACTGTTAATATTTATAGTTATATAAAATATTTATAAATAATGTACGTACCAGATGCTGTATATGAGTACTGAAAGAACGACTCCCAGCTCGATGAGTCACGTCCTGTCTCCCCCGATTCTGCCTCCCCACCGATGATCTCCTTTGAAAGGCACCACTCAACCAGTGCGCACATAATCCATCCCATACATGGGATGAAATGTACTCTGGTCGGTGTGCTCTACATGACTCGTCAAAATATGACACTCCTGCTTTCTTCATCGCAGCTTTTCTTAAATTGTGCAAAAACTGATGAAGGCGATCACGCATGGCCACCTCCCATGCCTCGTGGATGGCGTCAGGCATGGTATCCTCGATTAGATACCATAAACCCTACAAATAAATCAAAATATCAAGTTAGAAATGAAATAATTTTCAAAATAAAAATTATTTATTTACGTACGTACCAACCAATGGCCGAACATGGCCTGCTGCACATCAATGGGAATCTGCTCCCATGTGGTCCACGACTGAGAGAAATAGTTGCGCAAAATAGCGCTGCCCTGTCCAACTACTATATGCGGAAAACTGTAAAAATAATAAACATTTATTATGTGAATAGATTAATGAAATCTTAGTCAAATCCACAGGTTATCACACAGGTTATCACACCTCCGTGTGTGTGGATCAAACCCAAGACGTGGACGTCGCTCGGGGACGGGGTCAGGAATCATCAATCATGCAAGACCGCGCCCCCTCCGTGTACTCCCTGGAGCGCCTGCAGGCTGAGGGTCATCTGCCAGCAACTCATCCGCATCGAAAGGCAGGTTAGCATCCGCCAACTCACGAAATGTGGCATCGTCCATCTGAAACAGAAAATGTTAATGTTAGCAAATAATTGATAATTACTATTATATATACATATATACATATTATGATTGTATATAAATACCATGGAATTCTATTAGTGTTCATCTTCATCATCATCTTCATATATGTCAATGTCATCTTCATATTCCTCCTCAACATCATCGACATCCATTTGAGTTACAGTTGCTTCATCTCTTACCATTTCAAATTCATATGTGACATCATTAACATCATCGTCATCACCGACTCTTAAATGTGGGGTGTCGTCATCGATACTCATTTCTCTTTGTAAAAAAGATTGGTTTTGAGTACTCTTTTGAAAAACTTCAATTCTTTGCACATCAGTGAAAGCACATTCACTTTGACTAAACTGATTGTCTCGAATTTTTATTTTTATTACACTCCACCAATCAGTCAAGTCTCTTGATGTAGCACAGTACTTTGCGTAATAAACTTGATATTCCTGTTGAGCCAATAAGAATGGTTCATTTACTGCGAGAACACTTTTACATTTAATATCGATGATTCCATGAGTCGGATGAACACGCACGCCTCTCTCTGTATCCAACCACCGACATTTGAACATGGTTATGTAATGTTGTCCAAGATAACAGAGTTCAATGATTTCATCAAGTATGCCATAAAATTCAACTTCATTTTCTCGATGATGAGATCCTCTCAAGCTAACTCCACTGTTCATTGTTTTTTTCGATTCCCCATATCCATGTGTGTGGAATCGAAATCCATTCACCACATATGCATTATAAGTTTTAACAAGTTTGGAAGGTGGGTTACTCAATACACACATCCGTTTTTCAATTTTATCAGCATGTCGAGACACCTGAAAATTTGTGAAATAATTATCAATATAGTAAACTATACATTGAATGAGTTGCTAAAAGATAAAGAATTTATGTTACCAGTTTTTGAAACCACTGAGAGAAATTTTTCAGTCGACGTTCTTCGAGAGTAGCTGCTGTAATTTGTGGAATTTGTTTCTTGATATGATTATCATACAACCTATAAAAACCAAAGTTATTTACTGTAACATAAATGAAAGAATAAGTGATATAAACACTTACAGTACAACTGATGTCATCTCTTCATAGTTGAGCAGAACATACGTATGATCTCTATGATGTTCATCATCTGAAATCCAACGTTCATAAACTCCACCAAAACCAAGCTCTGACTGGTTGAAAACAGATAATTGATTGTCGATTTCATCAATATTCCTCTCGTTCCGTCCCATTCGGTTGTGTTTTGAAGGATACTCAGATTCAAAATAATGGGAGCAGAAAAAAGATATTTCCTCTTGCAAATAAGCTTCTGCAATAGATCCTTCAACAGATGCTTTGTTACGTACTTTTCTTTTCAATTTTTGAATACATCTTTCAAATGGGTACATCCATCGAAACTGTACTGGACCTCCACATTTGGATTCATATGGCAAATGTAACATCAAAGGTTCCATTGAGTCGAAGAAAGACGGCGGAAATATTTTTTCCAGTTTACATATAATTACAACAACATCTTTTTCAAGTTTTCCTAGAGCATCATAATCTGCCGTAACCGCACAAATTTCCCAAAAAAAATGAGACATGTCTGTTATGGAATCCCAAATCACAGAATTCAACAGACCTCTTAATCCAATGGGTATAAGTCTGTCCATTATAACATGACAATCATGACTTTTTAATCCAGTAATATGACCATTATTTACACATCTACCCAAATTGGAAGCACAGCCATCTGGAAGTCTCAAATCTGCAATCCACTGACAAAATAATAAACGGTTTTCTTTAGATAGTGTATAAGCTGCTTTTGGTTTCAGTAACCTTTCTGTTCTGACATTCTCAAATAGTTCCAATTCTGGACGCCTGCAAATTTGGGCATGATCTAAATATGCATTTACATTTTCTTTTCTCTTTCCTGGCGTATCTAAAACTGTATGAAACAAATTATCAAAACAGTTCTTCTCAATATGCATGAAATCTAACATGTGTAAGACCAACAAATCAGACCAATATGGAAAATCCCAAAATATGCTACGTTTAATCCAATTGTGTTCTTTCCCAAAACCAGAAATTTTCTATTGGTTTATTGTGGGACCAAAAGTGATGGGAGGTAATGAAAATACAACTGATTTTAACTCCGAACCTGATAGCATTTTTGGAGGTTCATCCCTTTCAACTATTCCTTTTCGGAAATGAGATCTGTTTCTGCGAAAAGGATGATCAGCTGGAAGAAATTTGCGATGACAGTCAAAATAACAAGGTTTCTTTCCATGAATGAGCATAAATGATTTGTTCTCTCCCATATAGTAAGGACATGATTTCTGAACATGTGTACTCCAGCCAGATAACATCCCATAAAACGGGAAGTCACTTATTGTCCACATCAATGCTGCTCTTAGTATAAAATTCTGTTTCGTTGCAACATCATATGTACTGACACCAGTACTCCACAATAAATTTAATTCATCAATCAATGGTTTCAAATAAACATCAATATTTTTCTTCGGATGTCCTGGAATTAGTAAAGTCAAAAATATATATGGCTCCTTCATCAACATCCATGGAGGTAAATTGTACGGAGTTAAAAAAACAGACCAACATAAATATTGACTACCATAAGATCCAAATGGACATAAACCATCAGTGGAAAGGCCCAGTCGAACATTTTTAGATTCTAAAGTAAAGGATGGATGCACTCTATCAAAATGTCTCCATGAATCACCATCGACTGGATGATTCAATCTTTTATCGGTTGAAATATTCTCTTTATGCCATGACATCATTGTCACTGTATTCTTAGACATGAATAAACACTGAAGTATGGATGTAAGCGGAAAATATCTCAACTGTTTTACAGGAATCAAACCAGACTTCCCGTGTTGTCCTTCTTTATATCTCAGTTGCCCACATGTGGGACAACTAACCAACGACTCATTTTCCCCAGAATATAAAATGCAGTCATTTGAACATGCATGAATCTTCTGAAAAGTAAGTCCCAAATTTCCAACTAGCCTCTTACTCTCATATTAATTTGCAGGTAAAATATTTCCTTCGGGTAATAGTGTTTTAAGCAAAGAAAATATCTGGTCAAAACAGGTGTTTGACATTCCGTTATCTGATTTGATAGCCATAAATTTTGCAACTGCTTCTAATTTTCTTATCTTGCAGCCAGGATATAATGCATCCTCCGCAGACTTCAACAACTCATAAAATTCAGACGGTGCCAACTCAGGATTTGAAGCTATATCAGCCGGAGTTTCTGTATGTTGAACAGATGAACCTGCAACATCATGTACTAAATCTTGAAACCAGGATGGATCCAGAATCAAGTTGGTATCACCTGCTCTAGAACTGCGTTCACCGTGTTGATACCAAAAAACATAATCTGGTTGAAAACGAAAATGCAAGAGATGTTCTCCCACTTTGTCAAACGTGTCAAACATTCTCAATGCACATTTTCTACAAGGGCATTTTATTTTGCCTTCTGAAACAAATTCTGGATTTGATGCTGCAAATGATAAAAAAGTCTCCACACCCTCTACATATACTGGATTTAAACCAAAACCGTTTGGATTTCTATGTTGATTTATCCATATGCGGTCACCTAATAATGATTGTTGACGACCTTGTTGTTCCATATTTCTCTATAAAATATAAAATAATTACTGGTTTTGAATAATTTGTTAGAGAAAACACTCAAGTTAGGATAATTATAGAGTTTAGATCATACACGACTGACGCAAACTTTTTATTGAGATAGACCTAAAAATTGACCCTTTAAGAATTAAATATGTTGAGAATAAAGCAAAACATGTTATAAATATTGATAATTTTAATATTATATAAATTTTTTATTATTTTCATAGTACTAATATTATTGGTAATTAATACTAATTATTGGTAATTATTACTAATTATTGGTAATTATTGGTAATTATTGGTAATTATTGGTAATTATTGGTAATTATTGGTATTTATTACTAATTATTGGTAATTATTACTAATTATTGGTAATTATTACTAATTATTGTTAATACTAATTGTTGGTAATTATTACTAATTAATTTTTAAATATTACTAATTATTGTTAATTAATACTAATTATTGGTAATTATTACTAATTATTGGTAATTATTAGTAATTAATACTAATTATTGGAAATTATTGGTAATTATTGGTAATTATTGGTAATTATTGGTAAGTATTGGTAATTATTACTAATTATTGGTAATTATTACTAATTATTGGTAATTATTACTAATTATTGTTAATTATTACTAATTATTGTTAATTATTATGAATTATTGGTAATTATTGGTAATTATTACTAATTATTACTAATTATTACTAATTATTGGTAATTATTACTAATTATTCGTAATTATTATTAATTATTACTAATTATTCCTAATTATTATTAATTATTACTAATTATTGGTAATTAGTACTAATTATTACTAATTATTACTAATTATTGCTAATTATTACTAATTATTACTAATTGTTACTAATTATTGGTAATTATTGGTAATTATTGGTAATTATTACTAATTAATACTAATTATTGGTAATTATTGGTAATTATTACTAATTATTGATAATTATTACTAATTATTGGTTATTATTATTAATTATTAATAATTATTACTAATTATTACTAATTATTACTAATTAATACTAATTATTCGTAATTATTACTAATTATTACTAATTATTACTAATTATTACTAATTATTACTAATTATTGGTAATTATTACTAATTATTGGTAATTATTGGTAATTAATACTAATTATTGGTAATTATTACTAATTATTGGTAATTATTGGTAATTATTACTAAGTATTGGTAATTATTACTAATTATTGGCAATTATTACTAATTATTGTTAATTATTACTATTTATTGTTAATTATTATGAATTATTGGTAATTATTACTAATTATTACTAATTATTACTAATTATTACTAATTATTACTAATTATTACTAATTATTGGTAATTATTACTAATTATTGGTAATTATTACTAATTATTGGTAATTATTACTAATTATTGGTAATTATTACTAATTATTCCTAATTATTGGTAATTATTACTAATTATTACTAATTATTGGTAATTAGTACTAATTATTGGTAATTATTACTAATTATTACTAATTATTGGTAATTATTACTAATTATTGGTAATTATTACTAATTATTGGTAATTATTACTAATTATTACTAATTATTGGTAATTATTACTAATTATTGGTAATTATTGTTAATTATTACTAAGTATTGGTAATTATTACTAATTATTGGTAATTATTACTAATTATTGTTAATTATTACTAATTATTGTTAATTATTACTAATTATTGGTAATTATTACTAATTATTGGTAATTATTACTAATTATTACTAATTATTACTAATTATTACTAATTGTTACTAATTATTACTAATTATTACTAATTATTAGTAATTATTGGTAATTAATACTAATTATTGGTAATTATTACTAATTATTGGTAATTATTGGTAATTATTCGTAATTATTGGTAATTATTGGTAATTATTGGTAATTATTGGTAATTATTGGTAATTATTACTAATTATTGGTAATTATTACTAATTATTGTTAATTATTACTAATTATTGTTAATTATTACTAATTATTGTTAATTATTACTAATTATTACGAATTATTAGTAATTATTACGAATTATTACTAATTATTACGAATTATTACTAATTATTACGAATTATTACTAATTATTGGTAATTATTACTAATTATTGGTAATTATTACTAATTATTGGTAATTATTACTAATTATTGGTAATTATTACTAATTATTGGTAATTATTACTAATTATTGGTAATTATTCCTAATTATTGTTAATTATTACTAATTATTGGTAATTAGTACTAATTAGTACTAACTATTACTAATTATTACTAATTATTGATAATTATTACTAATTATTACTAATTATTACTAATTATTGGTAATTATTACTAATTATTACTAATTATTACTAATTATTAGTAATTATCGGTAATTATTACTAATTATTACTAATTATTGGTAATTATTGGTAATTATTGGTAATTATTACTAATTATTCCTAATTATTCCTAATTATTCCTAATTATTACTAATTATTACTAATTATTGGTAATTATTGGTAATTATTGGTAATTATTGGTAATTATTGGTAATTATTGGTAATTATTCCTAATTATTACTAATTAGTGGTAATTATTAGTAATTATTACTAATTATTGATAATTATTAATAATTATTACTTATTATTGGTAATTATTACTAATTATTGGTAAGTATTACTAATTATTGGTAAGTATTACTAATTATTGGTAATTATTACTAATTATTGGTAATTATTACTAATTATTGGTAATTATTACTAATTATTGGTAATTATTCGTAATTATTGATAATTATTGGTAATTGTTCCTAATTAGTAGTAATTAAATGAATAATTACCAATAATTAGGAATAATTACCAATAATTACGAATAATAACATTATTAGTATATTTTATTATTAATATTAAAATAATAAAATTTTCTAATTTATATACAATTCTCCTTTCATCTGTGTGTTTTCTATCTCCACATACAAATAATACATGTGGAGACAGCAAACACACAGATAAAAAGAGAATTGTATATATATAAAAAATTATATTATTTTAATATTAATAATAAAATATACTAATAATGTAATAATGTTATTATTCATAATTATTGGTATTTATTACTAATTATTAATATTTATTCTTAATTATTAAAAATTATTACTAATTATTCCTAATTACCATTAACTATGAACAATACTAATAATTTAAATTTATTAAGTAACAAAACAATGTAGAAGTAATTAAATTACAACTAATTAAGAATAATTAAAACTAATAAAAAATTAAAAATAAATATTAAATTAAAATGAACATAAATACCTTGAAAATTGATCTGCTCTGATCGTTCTTCAAAACTTTAATATCAACTCCGAAGAAAAAAATTAAACTTGAGAAAAACTGAACTTTAGAAATAAAACTTTGAGAGAAGAAGAAGATGGAGTTTGAGAATGATTTGAAAAAAACGGATGGTGGTATTTTTAGGTAAGATTATTTGCGACAGGATTCCCGTCACAAATAGTATTATTTGCGACGGTACCCGTCGCAAATACCTTAGCCATCATTTATTACGGTCAACTGTTAAATAGTTATTTGCGACGGGTCCCGTCGCAAATAACCACCTGCCGACATACTATTTGCGACGGGGAAATATACCCGTCGCAAATACCTTTTACCACCGCCGGTTATTTGCGACGGGAATATTCCCCCATCGCAAATATGTTTCCCGCGATTTGGCGCGCAACGCGCGCCAGTTCTTTTGCGACGGGGAAAGCAATCCCGTCGCAAATACCCATTTTTCCCGTAGTGAATGTAGTACCTTTTTTTCCCTTTTATATGATTTTATTTTTCTAGTAATTGAATATTTACATTATTTGGAGTTAAAAACATCAACAAGTTCTAGTTAGTGCAACTATTAGGGTGAAGGATATTCTTCCTAGTTCAGGAATATTGACATTGAAAGAGTCCACTTTATGTGACCTGTTTCTGCCAGTTTGGTCTTCCAATGGTGAACATATTATATATAGAATAAAAAATGGATTCTCAAAAATTAGTATTGAAGTATACCAGACTTGGCTTAGTGTTTTGGAAATATAGAAAAAAGGGTCTCCTCAGGATGTATTGATTGGAATACAAGGGAAATTTTAAAATACCTTAGTTCAAAGGAATATTATTTTTCGTATTTATTAAAGAAAGTTTTATAAATATAACTATGAGTCTCAATGTTCTAATGGATTCTTGAATTATTAATTCAGGATAATATTCCCACTCCACTAGTGAAACAGAGTGTATGAAAAATTATATATCTAGAATATTTAGAAGAGTTATTCCAGAGGATGATGATGGGATATATTAATGTTTATTTGAGGAATGTATGTTTTATTGTTTTGAAGGAACTTCACTATATTCTAGGAGTCTGGAATAACTTAATTTCATTTAATTAGTTGGATGAAGTGGGATATGTAAAAAATATATTAATGGTGTGTGAAAAATCACCCAGGAATCTCTTATCACAGATAGAGGTGTAAAAGATTAGACATTGTATCTTATAGGAAGGGAAGTTAGAACTACACTTTCCAAAACATAAAAAATTGGAAATTCAAATTTGTGGCATTATTGGATTAAGAACCTTAGAGTGACAGTTATGAAGACTCTAGAAAATAGATAAACACTAGATATATGACATTCAGACCTTAGAATTTGTGAGAGTTGTATAATAGGTAAGCACTAGAATGTGGGTTTTAATTTGACGTGAAGAACACTAAAGAGGAAAAAATCAAAGCTTGTATATAAATATATCCAGGGACCTTCTCCAATGAAATATCTTTAAGTCTCAAAATATTTGGTTACATTCATTGATGAATCTATAAAGAAAGTATATATGTACATTCTAAAACACAAATCAAAAGTGCTCAAAGTATTCATACAATAAAAATACACATTTGAAAGATAAATATGATGTAAGATGAAATTCATAAGATTATAAAATAGGGTGATTATACTGAAATATGTTTTTCATAACTTCTATAGATAGAGAGGAATCGTAAATTAGAAAAGTGTACCCAGAAAAATAGAGAAAAAGGGTATAACTAAATGGTTGAATCAAACATTGATAGAAATAGAGTGTTTGAAGTTGTATTTAGGGTTGACATAGACCTTTTTGGATAAAGTAGTTGGTATTATAGTTTAATTGATCAATTAAATACCCTTAGTGTAAATGAGGAATGATTTTATTAAATGATTTTTGGAAAAGAGAAGCATCAGATTTAGTTCATGTCATGCTCTTTAGAAGTATATTCTATGTTTGTATGGAATCCAAAGGAAAAGATAATCTTGAATTGAAATCTCATACATGTGTCATCATATAATATGGTCTTGAGGAACTTATATTTTGACATTAGCATGATGAGAAAATCATCATAAGTAAGAATTTTCTCTTTAATGAGCTTGTTCCATGGAAGGAATAGAATTTTGATGAGAATTAAGTTAAAGGAAAATAATAAATATAATTTCAAATTGAATTGAATAGATGTACCAAAAGATTATAAATTCTGGAGAGTTTATATTTATTTGAGTTTACCAAATGTTCAAAATCACATTGTAACTTTTATAAAGTAACATATAATATTCGAGGATAAATCTTTCATAAGATATACATGAATGATAAAGAACTGGTGAGGCTTAGTCTGGTGTTCCAAAGAACAAAATTCCAATGGATTCGGTTCAGGTAAGAGTAGAGAAGCAAGTAAAATTACATAGTTCCAAAAGGATTAGATGACCATTATAGAGGTATGGATCTAAATTTCATTTTATACTTTTAAAATATGAATGAGAACCAGAAATCTAGGATGAAGTATCTATCATTAGTTATTTCAATGAGTTGGAGTGATCTTTATAGGATAATTTTAATTCTATTCATGTGAGTAACACCTATGAGATAATGGATATACCCACTAAAAAGAAGGAACTCAAAAATTAGAGGGTTTTATAATTAAAATATGAGTCTAATAGTTGTAAAATGTATAAGGTGAGGTTGGTGGTCAAAGGATTTTGGTAATAGATGGGAATTAACTTTTTAAAAATCTTATCTCTAGTAGTTATGCATACTACCATACAAATTGTGCTGAGATTGGTGGATTTTAGAAGATCATGTTTTGAGTAAATGGATATTAATAAGAATTTTCTTTTTTGGGATCTAGATGGAGAAATATACATAAATAAACCTGCTAGTTTTGTTGATAAATAGAATTTTGTATTGGTGTGTAAACACAAGAAAATTCTATGTAGGTTGAAACAAGTTCCAAGGTAGTGTAACCAAATATTCAGCTTTTTAATGGAGAAGAATAGTTAAATACAGAGAAAAATATCTAATTTATTCCAAAAAAGGAGTTTGGTAACGGTAATTTCATAATTCCACAATTGTACATGGATGGAATTATTTTGGTGGGAATGTGAATCCAAAAAATCCATGAGATTAATAAATACTTTACAATGATGTTTGAAATGAAATATCTTAGAAAATTGTTGAAAATAGTGGTAATTAGGATTGAGAAATATAAATATACTATAATTTTTCTTTTATTACAGAAATAATATGTATGAAAGATCATAGGAAAATATATCATTATTGGATGAAAATCTATTTTGACTCCTCTCATCGATCACTTCAAACTCTCTAAGAAAAAAGTGACATGAATGATAAAATATGCTAAGAACATGAATGTAATTCCATAATCATTGGTAGTTGGAAGTTTTATGTATGTCATTATGTGTACACAATTAGATATTTCCCATAAAGTGGGAGTTGGGATTTGATTCTCATCAAATCTAGGAAAAGAATATTGGGAAGTTGTGAAGTAGATTCTGAGACATCTCAATGGTATAGAAGATACAATCATTTTATTTAAAGATAATGATATTTTGGTTGTTGTTTATGTAGAATTTGGGGGAGAATAAGATTCATAGAAAAGATTAAATAGGTATGTATTTACCATTGATAAAACCACAATCATTTAGATATTGAGACTAAAAATAGAGATTTCAATCACCATAAAAGAAGCTAAATATATAGAAACAACATAAGAAAAAAGGAAAATTTTATCATTGAAGAGTCTGATTAAGGATCTTGAAATTATATAGTAAAATTCAACACTCTACTATGAAAGTCTAAGTATTAAACATTTAGAAAAAATATGTTGTTTGATGAAAGGAAAAAGCACATCGACCTGAAGTTCCTTTTTATCTTGAAGTTTCTTGAAAATAGAGTCCTGTGTTTGAAAAAGATATATCGGAATCATAACCCAATGATAATTTTCAATAGTTATTTAGTTGTGGAAATATTGAGGCAATATCATACCTTAATTATACTTAGATAAATGAAATATATTGAATGAGGAGCATTAAAACCTATAAATTTACAAATGGATATGTTTTCCAAAGTGTTGAAGGATACCATAAAATCCTTAAAATAGTCTTCATGTTGGATATTTTTGGGAATATGTATTGTCTCTTTAATAATTGGGGTCGGTTAAACAAAATGATAAATTTTGGTAAACCATTCATCCTTGTCAGAGGAGTGAAAATAGGCATCAGAAAATGGTAGAGATGTTGTTTTATGTTTGTGAACTTTTGATAGTTTCTCAACATTATGGTTTGTTCAATAGAAGTTTTTCAATTATTTCATTCACCAAAAAGAGAAATTTTTAGTATTTTAATCACTCTTATCATAAATAATATGATAAAGAGTGAGGTGTTGGGGGTATTTTTCCACTACCTATGATTGAAATCTAGAATTAGAAAAGCTATAGGGTATCAATGGTTTAATAATGAAATGGATCGTTTCCCTTAAATATAGAAAGTTAGTGAAACCTGAAAACCTAGTGGGGACTACGTTTTTAGGATTTCAATCATTTATGTATTGATCTATGTGGTTTTCTGGTCATAATAGATTATAAAATTTTGGTTCCAATATAATTGAAAGTTATTCTTCTCCCCATAGATGTAGGGAAAAAATAGAAACCATTTAAAACATTTATTTTTTCCATTAAATAATTTTATTTTTCTTTTATATGAATGTTTACATGAGTTGTAGTTAACATCTTGAGAAAGTGCAGGTCAGAGTTGTGATTAGCATGAAGGGTATTCTTGCTAGTTCCAATACATTAACATATCAGGAGTCTAATTTCAATTACCTATTTCTGATAGTGTAGTCTTCCAGTTGTAAAATTTAATTTTTCATAATTTATTCAATATTCTAATCAATTTATATCATGTTCATTCCATAAAACCTATGGTACACGTAAAAGGCATGATTTCACTATTCATTAAAAAAATATTTTTTTCAAAAAAATACTAAAAATTCATCCTAAAAGTTTTTTTATCATACATGTTATATAAATTAATTTTATCTTAAAAATATATAGTTTCTAAATATTATAAGTTTAACTTGTGAAAAAATATCATTTAAAACATGGAAAAACATTTTGAAAGAGCAATTTTTTTATGAGTGATTACATTTAATTTTATTATTATTCAATATTTATTATATGATTGAAAATTAGTTATTTAAACTTTTATAAAAAATATATTTTATAAATTTCTTCTAATAATTTAGTGGGATTTATCTCCTAAATACTTACATAAGAAAAGAGTTTAGTGCAGTAAACTTTATTCATTATGTCCAAATTTGTATATCAATGACCATATTATTTTAATAATGACTACCATATCCAAATATAATAATTATTTTATAAAAAAAATATAATATTTATTTTATAAATTATGTTTTTATTTGAATATAATAGTTATTTCATAGTGTTATTTTAGTGTAAAACTTATTACTTATTATTTTTTAAAATGAAATTTCAAGAGTATCATAACATGAAAATTTAATATGATGATAATTATATAATAATTAAAAAATTATTATGTAATATTATAAATATTAATAAAATATTCTTTTAGTATAAATATATACTTTTTCTATTTATTATATCATATAATTCACATAAAATTTTATTTGACATTACAAGTTATAAAATTATTTTAAATGGTTATATGTTTCAACTATGTAACGAATAAAACATGTATAATAAAATGTTCAAACTTATATCTCAATTCTAACATTACCATTGACATGAACATGTGAATTTGAAACTACGAATACAATTAATTTAATTATAAAATAAAATAATTTATATATATAAAAAATCATGAATTCAATAAAATTTATTTTATAAAACTATTTAAATAAAATGGTTTTATTGATAAAATACCATTATATATGAGTTAATATTTTGATAAAAAAACATGTATTAAATAATGTAAACCAATTAGGTAAAAAATATGCATATAAAGTCTTTGTTTATATCATTAAAAATATATGAAAATAAAATAATTAGACATTTTATTATACAATTTTTAAATAAGAATTTATAAAACTATTCATTTAATTATCAAGTATGATACATATAAAAATTTTATTTCTTTTTATTTAAGTTTCTCCTTTACTGAATCACTCAAATTATCCTACAAGATAATTTATACATTAAATATTTCTATTTCTTTCACCATGTGAAACTATATTTCTCGATGGAAATTAACAACCTTATTTAGAACTTGTTGGAACTTACCCAAATTACTCTTCTATTTTTCAATATTATATATTTTAATAAACCAATCCTTCAACTATCAGATTGAAATTAATTCCATTTTTGTTTCTTCTTCATCACCTTCAAAAAAGTTCTACTCTTTGTTGAATTGGGTAATAAAAAACTTCTCAATGAAATCACTAGGTGATAAAAGTCCACCACTTTAACTTCATAAAAATATCCTACCAATAGATTCAAAAAGTAACTATTTTTTAAATTTAGAAAAGTTTTATTCATTTCCCATTAAATTTTACATCTTTGTGGTAATTTGTTTTCTTATTACTAAAGAACATTCTTGATTTTACATCATCTTATTCACACTCTTCACCATTAAAATTTTCATAATTTTATGAAAAAATTACAATAACTCTAAATCTAATAAATATTAAAGGTAATTTACCATGATTCCAAATTTTTCATTTATGAACACTTATAAAGATATGTGAAATGAGATTGTAAAACTACACATCAATATATTCATATAAATATTAATATTCACAATCATCAAAATTGATTTATTTCTCAAAATGGAGCCCACTTCTCTCACACTAATTATAGAGTAAAATATCACCAATAAATTAAGGTTATATAATTTTTTTCCTTGAGTATGATGACTTTATGAATAAAATTTACTTAAAATTATCTACTAAAAACCCTTTGCCACCATAGGATTAAAAAAGTAACATGTTTCCTAAATTTTTTTTTTAAAACATTATATTTTTATGTTAATTAGTTAGTCTAGTGATTTTATCTACACATCTACACAATAAAAAAAGAACATAACGATGTATATGGTTTAATATGAAAAATGAAATTTTATATCGATGGAATGATATGGCATCATATATTGACACATGATATATAAATTTCAAATCATATCACAATGAGTAAGCTTGATCCATAAAAATAATGTGTTTAAAAAATTCTCTAAAAAATATGATTTGATCTTTCAATATTTTAATATACCACATCAAATAAACAAAAAATACCTTCCCATATCATAAAATGTATTTTAATACACTATAAATATAGTACCCCCTCATATTTTCACCTTTATCACTAAAACTTTAAGTTTATGTAACCAAAGAATTCATTTAAACAACTTAATATCTTTATCCTTTATCAAAATAATATATATTTATGTATAAATAAAATCATGATCATAGAAAATCATATATAACTTACTAACTTAATTAAAAAACTTTAGGGTAAATATTATTCAATAAAATCCTTTGATATTCAATATATAATTATTTTAAATCAGCACAATGTTATAAACAATAATAAGAATTATTCCAGGGTGTCCTTGATTCTCCTAGAATTCTATATTCTTTTCCATGGAATACCATACTTATATGTTCTCTAAAACAATACATAATCTATAACAACAACACACTTTCCCTATTATTATATTTTAAACATAAAATTATGATTTACAAAACGACACAATATTTAAATTTATATGACCTTAGTATTTGATTTTAAATTAATGAACACCTCTTAATACCTATTTAATTTTTTAATGTTGAGATGGGTTGATTTAGATTATCCTCTGAGTTTTACGTTGATGTGACCCAAAATAAACATCCATATAAAATTATTCTTTTCACATTATTTTTATTACATATCACAATTAATAACATCCTATAACCTAATGGTTTAGTGTATTTGGATATTATCTACATAATCATCTTATTATAAAATGTCTTAATATCTCCAATTAAATCTGTTTTACATGATATCATTTTGGAAAATCATACATAATAATCTTCCTTGTAACTTGGGGAAAGAAGCATAGGAAAGGGTTGATCTTATATTTTTAGTAAGGGTAAAAACTAAGATCATAAGTGATTATAAGATACACATGTGGGTATGAGAACATAATCTAAGTACAAGAGCATAAAATTATGACATTATATCCAAATTATATAGATCATAAAACATAAATCAAGGATATTATAATAATATAAGATATAATAAATCATGATATGATTATGATGAAAAACATATGAATTTTGTAAAAAAGATAAGCATAGAAATCAAAAAGTAGTATAGAGAGAATCACCACTTATTTCCCAAAACATAGTGGGGCAGACATCCTTACCTGATTACCATGACATAATAGAGGGAGAATCACATACTTATTACCTTAGTGGAGATAGAATCAATAGTAAATTCCCATAATTATTTAATTATATATAAAACATCACCCAATCAAATAGAGGGTTATATAATTATGTTCCCACCCATCACATAATGAAAATCATGCATATGTGTATGATAAGAACATGAAAAAAAATTCATTTTTCAAATATCACACAATAAACCTATGAAAAGAGATGGGTTTCATGAAAATATTTCATAAAAAATTTAAAATCCATCAAGAAAAATAAGGTTTATGAAAATATAAAAAAATATCCCTATTTTAACATAAGAAACATCAAAATCATGTTGGTATTGATGAAAATCAAAATTTTAAGATTATTGGATAAATCTAATTTAAAAAATAAAAAGAAATACTATTTTTCATTTAAAATCCATTAATAAATAACATTATTTTTAAAACAATTTTAAAATATTTAAAGTAATATTTGAAAAGAATAATGTTAATAAAGGAATTTGTTCAACTATAAAATGTTAAAAAAGTGATTCTTTTCACACATTTGAAAAAAATAACCTATATAGAAAATGAAAAAAAATATCATTTCAAAAACATTTAATTAGATGAAAAATATTAGAAAATGGGATTGAAAAATTATTGAATTATAGATATGTACATCTGTAAAATAATCTAATTAATATGGACATTAAGGAAGAATATTCCAAAAAAAAAGAGGTTGGGTAAATTTCAATTACAAGAATCACATTAGGTAAATAATTTTACCAAGGAAAATTAAATCGTGACATGAAATGTAAAATTAAATAATAAACAATTGAGAATAAAATTATTTGTGTTTTTATTTAAATATAACACTATTTTCTTCATATGGAAATTCATTCATGATAAAATTGATTTCAAAATGACAATGGAAAGAAACCCTTATGACTTTGGTGATATTTGAATCAAATCAATTTGAAAGGGATAAATTGAGATGGATTTGTAAAATACTTAAATTTCATGAATGGTAAGATAAAATGTATCCATAGAGAAGTATATATACAATATAAAAAGAAATAATTGTTGAATATGGCATATTTCTCAAAGGAAGAAAGTTTAGATGAGAAACAATTATGAATTTGGTAATATTTGAATCAAAACCAATATAAAGAGAGTAGTTGAGATGGATTTTTCAATACATTGAATTTAATGATACTATTTATAAAAGGAAAACATATATAATTATATATAATAAATTAAAATAAATTACTGTTAAATATGGCATATGTCTCAATATAAGAAAGTTGATATAAGAAACCCTTAAGGCATTGGTGACATTTGATTCAAACCCACTTTAAAGATAGATCTTGATATAGATTTATAAATATATCTAAATACATTAAATTTATGATAATATTAATTCATAGGGTATTATATACACCACATAAAAAACAAATAAGTGGTGAATGAGGCATATATATCAAAGGAAGAAAATTGAGATGAGAAACCCTTTCGCATTCAGTAACCATTGAAACAAACCAATATGAAATAGAGAGCATTATATGGATATTTTAATAACTTTATTCAATGAAAACTATGATAAAATTAAACCATAAGAAATTGTATACCTCACGCTAAAATAATTAGTGGTGAATGTGGTTTATATCTCAGTGGTTGAAAACTAAGACAAGAAACCCATACCTTTTTACTCCAATCTTCCATAGAGGAATTTTAATCTCTTGTATAATAAAAATAACCATATTAATAAAATATTTAATAACTAAATTTTTATCTATAATATTTTATATTATTTCATTATAATCAACCATTATACATTAATTATTTACTTAAAGTATATTTTCATCATCAAATGTTTGTTATTTCTATTATTTCACACAAGTTTCATAATAATGATGTTGAACTCTATTTTCTAATACTAAGTAAATAACTTATTGTTTATAAAATATATTTAAATCATTTATTAAATGATATATTCATCTCCATTCTCATTTTATGGAAACTATAGGTATGCTCCATGAGAAGGAAATCTATAGAAAGCTTGTTTTAGATAATTTACCAATATCAGCTGATTACTTTATAATGATCATCAATTTTTGTTTCATAATTTCATAAAAAATATTCATGTTATATATTTATAATTAATATAATATATATTAATAAAATATATTTAATAAACTTCCATGAAATTTTGTGATGAAACAAAACACATTATACATAGAGGCTATAGTCTGCACATTTACATGAGCGATGTTTTCATTCTATAATGAATGGGAAGAAAAATGCTATAAAATGATTCATATTTAAATAATAATAATTATATAATAAATGTAATATTTTTTCATTAAAATTATTCTTATAACAATCGATGTGTAGTGGTGAAGAAGGAAAAAATCCCATTCAAGGAGTTAGAAGACAATATGTACACACAAGAGACGTTTTCATTTGTCAAGTTTTTTTGAGAAAAGTAAAAAATGATTTTTTTCTTAAAAATAACATTTTAATATAATTATCATACTAATTTATTTATTTATGCAAGTTTATAATAACTTTTATGAGGTCAAAAAAATAAATATAGGAATATAAATGAAAATGAGTGATTACTAATTTTTACCATACTCCTTGGAAAAAATCCTTTGAAAGCTTGATTAAGACTTTAAAGGGTTCTCCTTTGATGAGATAAGGACCTATAAGAAATGTTTATGAGTGTTAGGGAAATATTTGGGTATAATATTTTCAAGCTAAATTTCTTATGGTGTATGGAGACGGTGAAAGGATCCTTTTATAAGTCAAAGGTCATAATTTTTTGTAAATTCTCATAAAATTATATTAAACGAATGTCATTTTCCAAGTAAAGTATCTAAAAAACTGGAAAATAATATATATGGGAATTTCTTGGATGATCCACCTCTTATTGACACAAATAAGGGACAATATTTTAGATATATTATTTTTTTTCTCATTAATCTGACTTTATACAACAATTTAATTTTACTACGTTAACTCATTTTTTATCCCTAGAAACTTATTATTATGACTAAATATTAAATTTACCAAATAAAACTTGATAAATTATTTTTTAACCTCATTTTATAATATTTATAAAAAAATTCTAAAATAATAAATGTACAATTTATAAAAATATTTTTTAAAAATATAACTCACCTTCCGAAATTTCAAAAATAGATTTATAATTTAAGAATAATATTTTTAAAATTATAATTTTACTTATTGAAACATATTTGGTAAGGAAAAAGTTTCGTAAAATTTTAAGTTATTCTTATATTATAATGGTATCCGGAATGTTGTGATATTTGTAAAAAATTATTTTTTCACACTATTCACCACAAAATAAACCTTTCTAAAAAACCCAAAATTTCATATTATTATAATAATTTCATGATAAGTCAAAAAATGAAGTTCATATTTTATAATTATAATTGTAAAAGTGAGGATTTTAACTTCCAATTAGAATTATATAATGTAATAAAAAAAATTATTTTATAGGAAAATGACTCCTTAAAATATTATATATTAATGTTTTTATTTCTTATCTATTACCAATTAAAGTATCATTAATTTTTTATTTATATAAAAAATATAATTTATCATCATTTATCCATAAAATATTTAGTTTCATAAAATAAATAATCATAGAACATAGAAATTAAATTATTAATAAAATACATTTTTAGTATAAATGAATTTATTTTTATTTATTTCCCAGTTTTAACTATTATATAAATGTTAACTTATTTTATTTTAAATACTAACAAATTTTTTCATTAAAATAATTTTTTAGTAATGGATAATTAAAAAAATACACAACACTTAAATAAAACATTTATCTGAAAAATGTTACTTTTATATAAAATAATTTTCACCAAATAACACGAAAATAAATTATTCATAACATAAAAAATTTACATTTACTAATCTAGTGATATAAAAATATTTATTTTAGTTTTATAAATAGATCATATAATAATAATAATAATATTTGACATAAAAAATTATAATGAAATATTATCTTTTTTTCACTTTTTCATTCTTGTAATGTATTAATGCTTATCTTGCATTGTAATGTTTTATATCAATAAAATATATCACGGTTAATTTTAGTTCAACATTATGTGTGATAAAAACAACTATAAAAAATATTTATTTAAATGAAAACACATACTAAAATCATAGTATATAATAACTACCCTAACAAATAAATTACGTGCTCATAATTGTTTATTACTACTCCCAAATTAAAAGTACTTAATAGTTTCCATAAGATAGAAATCACTTAGGATATAATATCAACATCACTATCATAGTTATTAGGAGACTCAACATAAACCTTATATAGGATTTGATTAATATTTTCCTTTATATTGACAATTTGTATTAAATATGCTTCCTTTGTTGGTTATAGGATTTTTTAGGGACATACTTTTCATAGATTAATTTTTATGACCCTATTCTTAATTAAATAGTAAAACAAAAATTATTATGATATTATCCAATAAAATAATATTGAATTTTAATATGAATGTGAAAACTCAATCCTAACATTTCTTCCCATATTCTACTCTAGGTTAACATAGTTTATCAATGGTCATTTTCTTATTAGGTTATCTAACATTAATAGTTCTATATTATATCCTCAAATCCCATTTAAATCCTTTATAATGGTTTATAATGAGCATGTAAATAAACGAAAGAATATCCCCTAGTAATTTAAAACTAGGTATGTAGATAAAAAACACTTGTCATTCATTGTGTAAAGATCGAGTTAATACTCAACCAACCTTTTCTATGTTATTACACCTAGGTGAATCTATACTAGAGAATGTATCAATTTCCTTTTGTATCCGGACAGTGATTTCATTTCTAGGAAACCAAACAGTCTTTATATTCCCATAATTTTATGATTTTCCTTCATTTAGGATTATCCCCACCATTTTCAATAATGGTATCTAGTAAAAATCCTAAAAAAATAACTAAAGTAATCACCAAAAATAAAAAACTCAACTCTAATACCAAATGGGGTTACCCAAGATAAACATCAATAAAAAATACTTCTTTTCAAATTATTATTTATTTCATATCATAATTAATCCCACCCTATTACCCAAAGTTTTATTATCTTTGGATTTTAGCTACATAATCGCATTATTATACAATTTATTTAACATCTCCCAAAAAAATAATTTTATATGATATCCTTTAAAAATATTATACATAATAATCTCCTTCATATCCTGGGGAAAGAAACATAAAAAATGAGTGATCTCAAAGGCCTAGTAAGTGTAAACAATGAAGATAATAATTGTTTATAATATAAGTTTGTTGGTATGAGAACATAATCAAAATCCATGAACATAACATCACAATTTCATACCCATATAACAAGGATCATAAGACATAAATGAAGGGTAAAACCATTATATAATATATATAAAATCACAATATGAGCATGATAAATAACATATGCATGTGACATAATAATTAGATAAGAAATCATAAAATAGTGAAACAGGAGTCCCTACATGTTTCTCATAACATAGTGGAGAATACATCAATAAATTATTCTCATAACATACTAGATATTGAATCACATTATGATTTATATAATGGAGTTATCATTGATAATTTGTTCACATAATTATCTCATGAGATAATGTTTTTACCGAATTTATTAAAGGGATATATAATTCCAAATCTGCATGTTTCATAATGAAAATAATACATATGTGTTCCATATGAACAGGGAAACATTTATATTTCAAACATAACTTAATTAAACCATGAAAATAGATTGGTTTTATAAAAAAATAATATAAAATTTTATAATTTAAGAACCCTCCCTTCGTCGTTGGCTTGAGTCGAGGATGAATTGCTACTTTGCCTTAGGCGTCATCCCTAAGATGCCAAAGTGTAATGACCCGATCAATTATGAATGAAATTACCTTTATTTTAATGTCTTATGGATATAGAAAACACATGCACTATTTTTTTACAATTGGGTTTAAATAACCATTAAGTATCAGTATCGTTGATAATATAGTCGTTGAACAGTGATCACATGACTTATATAAATATATGGTTTCAACCTATTCTTTCAACACAGAAAAAGGATAGGATGGCCTCATCCATTATACTTGAGTCATATGAAGATAATTTTTTAGATCTTGGAAATGAGGTAGAGTCACTGGGATTCTTTCTTGACCATGCCCAAGCCGAGCTTCAACATGTTAAGATTGAACGAAATCACCTACAGGAGAAGTTCAAGTTAAAAGTGATTACCACTAGGGCGATGTTATCTAAGCCACCCCAAGATTCTATCACCATCGTAAAAATTACCATTAAGTCATATGTAGGTGTTATAAGGGGTTATTTAATAATGTATTAGTTACTTATTATGTAATATATTTTTATAAATATAAGTATTATTCCATCAATTTCTTTATAGAAATAGTCTTTCTTCAAAAATGTTGAATTTGATTAATTTATTTTTCTGGTAAAAATGGTAATTTTCAGAAATATATACATCATTATTTTAAAATATTATTTTTATTATAAAACCAGTTGTTAAAAGTGATGATTATATCAGTTCTTTATCTGTAAATGATCATGGAATCAGTTTGATAAGAGTTATATTTTTACATGATAAAACTAAAAGTGAATTTATTTAATTAAAGAATTTATTTTAAGGAATTTATGAATTTTTAAAATAATAAATATTTTAATAAAATATTATTAACAAATTAATTTTATTAATAATAAATGATTATATAATTTTTATGAAGTCATATGTAATTTGTATTAAAGTTTAAAAACTTTTTTTGTCAAAACCCGTTTAATTTTCAATAAATATTTGATGTCATTGTACAATTTAAAATCAAGATATTTAGAAAATTATTTGGAATAAATGGATATTATTTTTGCAATAAGTACGTCAAAATTATCCAACAGTGAATTTTTCAAAAATTTCTAAGCGTCAAATATTTGGGTAAAAATTAAATAATATATAAATATATAGTGTGTTTTATGACATCATAATGACCCAATAGTGATGTAATAAATAACATAAAAGGGATATTAGACCAAATATATGTTTTAACTTTAAAATAATTTGACTTTATATTTATTTGACTTATTTTATAATTTCTTTGTGAATCCTCCAAAATGTATAATATATTTTATGATTTTAAATTGATTTCCTTGAGGGTGTGACTCACCTCCACATAATAAACGATAATATATTAATTTATTTTTCCATTGGCCTTATAAAATAATGTTTTCCACTCCCCTTGGAAAGAAACCATGGGAAAAACCATGGGTTGGTTTGTGGTTTTGAATATTTTAGTGTATAGTGTGAAAACCTATATAATAGAGAATTCCCCCTTATTTGCTATATAAACCCACCCAAGAACCCATAAATCTTCACTAAAACTACTTTAATATCATACTAACTCTTCTATCCACTCCCTAGAGTCCACCCAAGGTGCCTGAAATCTTCCAAGAAGCCTCTCTCAAGTCTTTGGGATCAAATATCCAAGTAAGGGAACCTCACTTTCCTTCCTTTCTCATTTTTTCCAAGTTCCCTTATATTGTTATAACCTTTTAATTTTCAATTAAAAATGATTGGGTATGTTTTTAAACACACACTATACTACCCTTATTACGTTTTAATTATGAGAGACCCCTTTCAATCTCATTAATCCCACTCATGTACACCATTACCATGCCGAAATTCCGTAAGGGGTTTCTCTCTCCGCATTTCCATTCAAGAATTTCTATTATATTATGCATATAAAATTCCATTTCATATGTTATGATATTATGATCCATGATCCCTTTAATTCACATTTCATGTATAAATTATTAGATACCCCTTTCTATCTCATCAACCCATTTTATGAATCCCTGTGTGATGTCGTTATGCTGTCGAAATTGCACCGTGATTATCCATGCCAAAATCACCGTGTAGTGAATACCATGACTATTTCTTTATCAAGGGTATTAAACTTTATGAACATATACATATTTATTATATACTTTCATATATTTATTTCACATTTCTTTGTCATGGAATAAATGATAATGTTTAATGAATCCATGTTATATGCTATATGTGGCACACTTAAGCTTGAGATTGAAATGTTCATGAAGGGTGTACCCTGATAGCGCTCCAATGATTTCGGTAATTTTTAGAATCATGATATTTCATGTTGGGATTAGGGTTTAACTAATTCATTTTAGAACATTTTTCCACCATGTTGGTAGAGGGGTTTACCTTATTCCTTTATGTTAATGATGTAGTGTTTTATGTTGTGGCCACATTTCCATGTTATGATAATCATGATATATCATTCCTTTACGTTCATGTTTCTATTGTTCTCCATTGATATGTAAATTTAATAACATGTATTGTATTAATCATTCTATGAATTGTTTAATCCCTTAATAGGCTTTATAGATCACCCTTTTCTTATGTATTTCCTCATGTTATCCCATGAAATGCTAAGTATGACGTAATTTTGTGGTCATGTAAAAGAAGTTTTTAATAAAGATGTTGTATTTTATGTGTTAAGTTGTCATGTAATGTTTTGAAGCCATAAAGACACTATACCTATCGATACTTTGGGTTTTATTAAGTTTAATTTTATGTAATAAAGCATGAATAAATAAGAAATAAAGAGCAAGGTTGTTATAAAAAGGGTGGTAATAAATTCCAAGGGATTCATTAAAAGTTGGGGGATGATTTTACCTTTTTAAAATAAAACAACCAACCAAGGTAAACACAACCAAAAAAATACTATATGATATATGAAAACAATTTAATACAACTAAATATACTACTAAACTGATAATAACCAAACTAAAAGCATATACCATACCAAAGTACAAATGAAGAAACCCAAAACCAATATCAGAGTTTAAAGTGGAAGAACAAACCAATAATACTCAAATAATATAAAGACACCAAATTCATAGCTCCCATATGCTCCAAGATAAAACTCCACAATACATTAAAAAATTATCACAACACATCACTAAAGAATTTATATACTTTTACTTTACATGTGCCCTGATAAACCATATCTACAAACGCAGCAAAGTTCCAATGAAGGGGTGAGTTATAAAACTCAATAGGTTTTCCCAAATTGACTTACCAACTTATGCCACTAGGATAGAACATGTTATAATATTTATATAAAAAAATTTATATAAAATAAAATAAAATAAAATATTTTAGTAGTTTATAAAAAATAGAATCAATTTCACACCAAAACAGTTTTCAAGGATGCGAACAAGAAACTCTTTAAAAACCATTTTTGAAATTCAATTGGAATACCCCTTTCCTTGGTTCCAAAATTCCAAAAAACCACACATGAATGACCAATTGAAAGTTACATACTCAATATTAGTCTACCTACAATCTACCAAGTCATCAAAAGGTAACCATATACCAATTCCTCAATGGAAAATGCCCCTTCCATAGGCTCACGTTAATAAAAATGAACACACATTAACAAATTATGTCAAAACCACCACAAAAAAACTATGCCAAACCATTTTAATAAAAAAAATTATTATTGAAAACCTTCCCATAAAAAATTTTCCCATAAAACAGACCAAATAACCAATTTTAAAATCATTATTTTACAATCATTCAACAAATCAATTTGGACAACAATTACACAATTTCCTAAATCCACAAACCATCACTAAAGAGGGGTTATACCCTGATTTCACATAAATTTCATAGTATATTCAAATCAATTAAGACATTTTGAATCCTAAACTTTATATTCCAATAAGAGGAGTCAAGAGTGAAGCCACCTACCCTAGAAACTATGGAAAAAACTAAGAATGACACAAATTATTCAACAAAATCAGGTTGAATAATCAAAAACCCATCTTAAAACTTGGCCCCTAATATTAAGAAAACTATATCTAGTCATGATTGGAATCAAATAATAAATATTTATCCTTAATGAATCATATATATGAATCCAAGATATGGAAGATGAATAAATCTATGGAAACATTGAAGAATAGAGACCTAACAAGGAATTTAGGCTTCAACGCACCAATATTAGCCAAAGGATCACCCCTAGATTGAAGGGAAGAGTATCTACAACCTTTAGGATAATAAAAAAATAATTTATGGTTGTAAAATAAGAAAAAAAAGTGGTTAACAAGTGACCCCAAAGGAGATCCAAAATTTAAGGATCTAATTTTTAGTTGTGCATGGTTAGGGAAATTGTGTGTAAATTGTGTTCCATCTATATTATCCAAACACTCTTTACATGGTTTTATTGTACTATTTTAAAAACCATGAACCAAATATGTTTTTACCAATGTTCCAATTATCATGGTTACTCTTTGGTGGACACACAGTTTGGAAAAACCATGTACTTAACTGTGCACCTACACAGTAGGCAATGTCTCACTTTTCACGGTTCCTTGTAGAATTTTCATATTTTCTACTCACCGTGATTAAACCACGAACCGCAAGAAGATCCCAAAAACATTACCAAAGTCCTCCCAAACCTACCAAACATAACCCAAATACTTTATATACTTAAATTACATAAATAAATAGGTACATACTTGAAATCGAGGGTGCTACATTCTTCCAACAATTAATCTTTCCATCCCCAGAAATAATAAAACCACCACTATATTGAAAGAGTTTTGCTATATTCTCAACCTTTTCCTTCTCTAATTATTATGTTTATTCGTAAATATATCCACAATTACAAAAAAACCCTCACTAGACTGATGCTTCTCTTATGTAATGTTTTCTCTTTCCATTTCACAATTCAAACCAGCATATGAACCAAAGAACAATCTATCTCTAGTTCAACGTGATCCAATCAAATAACACTATTAGGATAAGGATAATACTTCTTCAACTGAGATACATGAAACACATTATGCAAAAAACTGAACCATGGTGGAAAATACAGCTGATATTCTACCTCAAAAGCATGTTCAAGTATCTCAAAATGGATTATGTATCGAGGATATAACTTTTCATTCTTCCAAGAATGATGATAAAAAATCCTCATAGAGATTCCCAAGAATACATGATCACTCACGTCAAATGAAAATAGTCATCGATGATGATCTTCATATGATTTCTGTTGACTATATGTTGTCTCCATCCTTTGCTTGATTAACTAAATTCTCTTTATTGTCTATTGTACAAGGCTCGACCCAACCAATGAATTATCATATATTTCCACCCAACAAAGAAGATAATGATAAGGATTCCCATAAAATGATTCAAAAGGATCCATATGTATTAAGGACTGACAAATTTTGTTATATGAGAATTCCACTAATGCTACTTCCTCCTCCCACGATCAACCAAAGTCCATTACACAACCTTAAATCATGTCTTCCAAAGATTTTATCATTCGTTCATATTTTACATCTATATATGGAAGATACACCTTATTAATGTTCAACTGATCCCCAAGGGTTTAACGTAAGGATTTCTATAAACAAGACATAGACCCTGGATATCATTCTAATACTATCAAAAACAATACACCAGGAATCTTTACCACTTCATGGATATTAATTTTGTAAAATTCCTCTATCACATGAGATTCAATAATATGGATGAAATGGGACAACTTTGTGAGATGACCGACTATAACCCATATAGAATCATGTTTCTAAATATTTCTTGGGAGGCCTTTTACAAAATACATTGTTTTCTTCTCCCATTTCCAAATATGATTCGGTAAATAATGCAACATACATTATGGTATTTGATTCTCTTCCATAACCTACAGATAGACGAGGCATCTCATAATGAACTCATCCACCTTCCCTTTCATGTCAAACTACAAAAAATTGTACTTTCAATTCCTTATACATCTTATGTATTTCAGGATGAAGAACCCATCTCGAATAATGGTAATCATGGAGAAGTTGTTCCTAACAAGACAAATGTATGATCATCCAGTATTTGAACCACAACACTTAATTTTGTTTCAGATTCCATCCCTCAATATTCTCCGCACCACTGATTTTCAACCTCATTGCTTCACATTCTAAATCAGATGCCTATTCCTCTTTAACCATATTCACCAAACCAGGAAAAACATAAATTGAGAAGAAAATGCTTCACTACCTCAGTCTTCAAAATCCACGTGCATTCCATCTATCACCGATATCAACTTTAATTAATCTGAATCTTTTTTTCCAACTGAACAAACAACTTTCTACTTAATGCATCCACCACCAAATTTTCTTTTCCTGGTGTATACATCGAGTAAAAGTTGAATATTTTGAGATAATTCATCCATCTTATTTTTCTTAGATTCAAATCCATTTATGATAGAATATGTTTCATTCTCTTATGATCTATAAAAACTATGAGTTTTTTACCAAATAGGTAATGACACCATGTCTTCAATGCATGTACTATGGAAAATTACTCCAAATCATGTGTTGGGTAGTTATTATCATGAAACCAAATCTTGTATGAGCCATAAGAAACAACATGATATCCCCACAAGAGAAAACATACCAAACCAGATCTTGAAGCATCACAATACATCACGTATGTCTTGATTTTAGCAATATCAAGATCGATGCTAATTTATGGTGAACCTTAAGATCCTAAAAATTCTTCTCAAATTTCTCACTCCATTTTAGTAGAACATTTTACCTCATTAAATATTTCATTGGTGAATCTAGTCATGATAACTCATGATGAAAACACATGTAATGTCCAACGAGACCAAGGAATTTGTGTATCTTGAAGACATTATTTGGTAGCTTCCAAGAGATAATAGCCTCCATATTTTCAAGATCCATAGAAACAACTTATTCATAAATTAAATTTCCAAGTAAATGTACCTCATGTATCTATTTTTTTTTTGATAATTTGACCTAAAAATGATGATTCTTCTAAATTACCAACACTATATCCAAGTGTTTCTCATGCTCAGACATTTTCCTTGAATACACCAGCATTTCATCCAAAAAACCACCATGAAATAATCCATATATCTTTGAAATATTTAATTCATTAATTATATAAAAAAATAGTTCATTTTAAAAATTTAAAGGCATATCCACATACTCATAATATCCATATCTACTCTTGAAATATATTTTTGGAATATCCTCCTTTCAAACCTACAATTAGTGATATCTTGTTTATAAATCAATTTTATAGGACCACCAAAATCCATTAAATTGATCAAATAGATCATCAATGTGTGGAAGTGGATATAAATTCTTTATCATACCTTGTTTAATCTTATGATAATCTATACACAACCAAGGAGTTCCTTCTACCTTTTTGACAAAAAATACTGGTGCTTCCCACAGATACCTGTTAGGATGAATGGACCCTTTATTTTCCATCTCTTTTAACTAAACTTTTAATTTCATTAATTCTATTGGTTTTATCCATTAATACAAAAGGGAAATAGGGATATTCCTCTAAAGGATAGAAATCATAAACTCTACTTATCTTGTGGATGGAAAACCAGATAAATTTTTGGAAAACATCTACAAACTGATCAACAACCCCTGGAAAACATCTATGCTCGATCTCTTCCATCGATTCCAAAGTTAAATATTCCAACTGGTATGAGATATCTCCAACTATTGGTTCCAACAAGCCCATTTCACCATCTTTTACATTCTGATATCTTTTAAAAATATACTCGATGCCATCATCAGTTGTAAAAATAAAATTTCACATATAATAATTGATGTGAGCCTTGAACACTATCAACCAATGAATACCTAGTATTATTTCATATAAATTCATCTCACGCATAGAGAAATTCCATATCAACCTAGGTAAAATGATATTTATAAAACATGCTCAGTACATAAAGTATCAACATTATATTTAATTAAGATGAGTGTGAAGTTTCAAAACAGAAGGAATAATATCAACATGTAAAACTATAAGATCAAAAAAAAAACAAAAAAAAAATAATAAAATGCGTTACACTTGTATCAAATAAATCCTCCATAAAGGTATAATTCAAAAGAATCACACCTCTCAACATAGGTGGTATTGAATGATCATCCATGATCACATGCCCAGTTCCATAAAATTGCTTACACAATGCACTTTTTCCTTTATTGCTCTATTAATATTGCACTACTTGAGGATTATAGATATTTATAGAATCACCATACATAGTTCATTTCTTCTAATCCAAAGTATTATTCTTCCCTCACCCCATTTAATAATATTATGTATTTAAACCATGATATGTGTTCTAAACAACCAACCTTGGAGCACCGCGACAACAAAGCTAAAGATGCCCCCATTTGATTGTAATTGTGTCATGATTTATGTGGTTACATAATATCTTATTTCATGAAATAAAAAGATCCATATTAAAATAATATATATTTTCTATTTGGTATTGGAGTAAGATTTATTGGTCGACCTGTCCGATTCTGATTTATCCCACTACCTTGAAAATAAGTGTCCCTCTTTTTCTTGTTCCCATCATTAGAGTTCCCACCATTTCCCATAGGCTTCAACATTATCCCTCCACACATATATCATCAAATATAAATTTATTATACCATCACTATATTGAAAATATCCATATAAGTTTTTATACAAAGCATGAAAATATTCAATAAAATATCCTTCCTTAGTCCCAATTTAAAAATTTGCACCTTCAAGGAAGCACTAGAAGAAACTTCGAGAGAAAAGAGAACAAATTCATAAATTTATCCATGTACTATATCATTGAGAGGCTCTCCAACTTCAAGATGAAAAAAATACATCATTCTTGAATTTCTAAACATATGAAGATTGAATTTCTTGTAGAATAATTATTCAAAATCCTTCCATGCAATGTATTGTTATAATTTAGCTTGAACTGTAAAATCCCACCCCTAGCGTGGAATCTCCACTTGAATAGATGTTTTTAATTAGAATTCAAAATATATTGTTGTTCCAATGAAATGTGAGATTCAATTAATTCTATTCATCGAAACCTCTTAATTCTCTTGTTCTTAATCACCTTGAAATATGGGTGAATTATTCTATTAGAACTGAATAAAATGATCCACTTCTCATGGTTCATCCCTTCAGTTCCCTCCACCCTGGACCTGATAATACTATACAAGAATCTGAACTAGCTATTGGTTGAATTATAGATATGGTGAAACCACATTATTAGCAGGTTCTTTCAGTTGGTTTCTACTACACCTATCAGGTGCCATTTTATATAACCAAAACAAACCACCATAAGTCTCACACTCTAGAAACTAAAGTCTTAACAATTTTAAATTTACCACATCACAACTACCATAACAATAGTTTCCAAAAATCAACATTTACTTTTCAAACATTTTTTTAGAAATTACACCATACTTTTTAAAATAAAACCATTTTCAAAATACCACAACCATACCCTTTTCAAAATATCATATTTGAAAAAAAATTAACACCTTTGAGAAAATAATAATTTTGCACAAAATCATAAATTATTACTCAAAATGATATATGAACTCCTTGGGGGAATTAATTTCTATCAATACATGTCATTCTCTTCTCATTGACTAAACCCATGGAAATGAGATTATAACTCCTATGAGTGTCTCTAAAACACTTGTATACCCAACTACCAAGTAACTTGATGTTCAACATAAACAAGTTAGATACACCTTTTTATGATCTACATTTCAAGTCCTAAAGATCCTACTCCTTTCTACAATCCCAACATAGACACTAACCAAGAATGATTTTTCAACTCCAAGATCGACACAACTGATACCAATTTTCCCAAAAATATTTGGACTAACCAAAATTGATAAATTTTTTAACATCACAACCCTCCTCATTGGCTTGAATCTAGGCATAATTTCTACATGGCCTTAGGTGATATTCCCAATATGACAAAGGTTGGAAATAAAATCCAAGGGATTCATTAATAGTGGGGGAATATTTTTTCTTTTTTGATTACAACAACAAACCAAGTTAACACAACCAAAAAAATTCTATTTGATTTATTAAAACAGCCTAATACAACTCAATGTGCTACAAAACTGACATTAACTAAACTAAAACCATGTACCATACCCAAGTTGAAATGAAAAAACCCAAAAATAATATTAGAGTATAAAGTAGAAGACAAAACCAACAAAACATAAAGACTCCAATGACTCCAACCCCATCGCTCCCATATACTCAAAATCCACAATCCATTCTTAATGTATCATCACACATCACTAAATGAGTGAGATAATTTTACTTTATCTGTGTCCTGATGAAAAATATATTAAAATTCACCAAAGTGGCTAAGAATGGGGTGAGTAATGAAAGTTAGTCGGTTTTACCCAACTAAATTCCCTACTTACTCCACTAGGATATAACATATTAGCATATTTATATAAAAAATTAAAATAATTTAATAGATTATATCAAATCCAAGAAGTTTCAAACCCAATTTTTTTTAATGAAGCAACTAAACAACCCTTTAAAACCCATTTCTCATATTCATTTGGAATACCCCTTTACTTGGTTCCACTATTCCACACAAACACACATGCATTTTTAGGTGGCAGTTCCATACCCATGAGTGGTCTCTCATCAATCTACTAATTCATTATATGGTAACCATATATTAGTACCCCAATAGAACACACCCCTTCTATAGGGTCGGGTCAATGCAAATGAACACAATCCAACCAATTATACCAAAACCATGCTAAAAAAATGGTGCAAAAACATTTCAATAAAACAAAATTTTTATTAAAAACCTTTTCACAAAACATTTTTCCATAAAACAATGAAAAAATCATTAAAAATTTTACTTTTCACAAGAATTCCAAAATTTAAAAATTCAAAAACCACCACTGTAGAGGGTTTCTACTATGTTTTTTACATCAATTTCACAATATATTTAAACCAATTAAAACAATTTTAAACCCACCCTTCACTATTTAATAATAGTATTTGAGATTGAATCCACCTACCTCTGAATCTATGTCTAAAATAAAGAACATCATAAATTCCTCAACAAAACTGTGTTGAATATTCAAAAACCTATCTTAGATCTTGTTCCCTAACATCAACACAACTATATCTAATCATGATGGGAATAAACTAACATATAAATATCAATAATGAATCAAATATATGAATAAAAGATATGAAAGATGAAGATATCTAATGAAAATAATGAATAACAGAGTCTTACCAAAGAATTTGGGCTTTAGAGAACCATGATTTTCCAATGTACCACCCCTGGATTGAATGGAAGAGTCTCCACAGAATTTGGGAGGATAAAAAACTGAGTTAGGGTCCTCAAAGAGTAAAAATGAGTGGGTTAGTTGTAATAAAAAATGAGATCCAAAATTTAAAGACCTAATTTTTAATAGTGCACAGTTTAGGCCCACAGTTAGAAAAGTTGTGTGCCAGCCACTATCGACAAACACCCTTCTCATGGTTGGCTCACACTATTAGACAAACCATGCCCCAACAATGTTTTTACCTCTATTCTAATTTTCATGGTTACTCATGGGTGGCTACAAAGATTTTCCAAACCATGTGGCTAATTATGCGCCTCCCTATAGCATATATCTAAATTTTTATGATTTCTTGTATGGGTTTCACGGTTTCTATTAACCATGATCAAACCACACATTTCCAAAAAATACCCAAAACATTCCAAAACACCTCCCAACCCTCCCAGACATCACCCAAAAACTTTACATACATAAAATGCATAATTAAAGGGGGTACATACATGAAACTAGTGGTTCTACACATAAGATATATGAATAATTTATGTGAATGGTATTATAAAAACATTTCCCCATTGTAACATAAGAAACATAAAAGGATGTAGACATAGAAAAAAACACCAGTATAAGATTATTAGACAAATCACTTTGAAATAAAAATTTAGTAATACTATTTTTATCAATTATGAAGTAATATTATTTAAAAAACCATTTTAAAACATGTAAATAATGTTCCATTAATAATATTGGTTTTAAATAAATGTGTTCACACATAAAACATTAAGAAAATATTCATTTCATACATTTTACAGAAACAAACTATGTGGAGACCATTAAATTATTCCTTTCAAAAATATAAAGAGAGTCAAAAAAGTATAAAATTATCTCCAAAAATTATGTTATCATAGATAAGTATGTCTATAAAATTATCTAATTAATATGGATATATAAGAGGAGGATTCTTGACTAAAAAGAAGAGGTTGGATCCATTTAACTTGCAAACATCATATTTGGTAATTTTTTTACCGGGGGAAATGAAATTGGCTAAGGAGATGTAAAACCCTAAGAATAACTAGAGGATAAGAAAATGGTTAGAAATTAATAGATAAATTTCATATAAATTTTCCCTAGATATAAATTCATTCAACACAATCTTTATTTGAGAATGAGATTTTACTAAAAAACAGACCACTTTAGTAACATTTGAATCAAACCTACATGAAATTCATTACTTGAGATGGATTTTTAAATAATTATAATTTACTAAAATTTATAATAAAACTCATCCATAAGTTAATATATAAACCAAAAAAATAAACAATTAATTAATATTACACATGCATTAAAGGATGAAAGATGATATGTAAGACCATTATCAATTTGGTAACATTTTAATAAAACACTATTGAATGGAATAACACTATATTTATTCATAAATCCATTTAATTTTATGAATTTTATGATAAACTTAATCCATAGTTAATAATATATATCATATAAAAAGAATCAAATGGTGAGTATAACATATGTCTCAAAGGGAAAAATATGAGATGATAAAATATTTCGGCTTTGGTAACATCTAAATCAAATCCACTCGAAAGAGTGAACTCAAGATGGGTTTGTAAACAAATTAAATTAAATTAAATTTTTAATAAAAGGAATAAATAGGTAAGTATGAACACTATAAATAAATAAATAAATGGCGGATATGGTATATTTCTCAAAGGAAGAAAGATGAGATGAGAACTCCTTACAGCTTTGGTAACATTTGAATCAAACCCAAAGTAAAGTGATAACTTGATTTGGATTTTTAAAATTCCATATATTTTAGGAACATTGTGATAAAATTTATATAAAGTTATTTATATACACTAAAAAAAATTAATCAAGTGATGAATATGACATATGTCTCTATGAAAGAAATTTAAGAATAAAAACCCTTACCTTTTTACTCATGAATTTCATAAAGGTACTTTAACCTCATGTATAATAATAAAATCATATTAATAACCTTATTAATAATCTCATTAATTATATTACCTTTTATATTATTTAATTATAATCAATCATTATACATTCATTATCTAGTTAATGTTTATTTTCATCATCAGAAGCTAGAATTTCAATTTTTAGGACATATTTAGTAATTGTGACATAAAACCCTTTTATTTGATACTAATATCATCATTAAAAATTTATAAAATATATTTAAATCACTTTTCCATTATTTAGTCATTCATATTTTAATTTTAGGAAAACTACGGGCATGGTTAAAGAGAATTAGATTTGTGACGAGATTGTTTCAGGTAATTTACTGATATCAATGGAATACATTATAATAGTATTCATTTTTTTATCATCCCTTTAGAAATATATTCATGAAATATATTTATCTTATATATATATATACATTAATTAAATATAATTTTTAAATATCCATGTAATGTGGTGATGAAAATGAAACATGTCATTCATGGAGGTGGTAGTTCACAACTATGCAGAGGTGATGTTTTCCTTTTCTAATAAATGGGAGGTAAGGAAGGTGTATGATGATTTATGTTTCAAAATATTAATTATGACATAAATATCATAGTTATTAATTATATAAATTCTTATAAAAATCAATTTTTTTAAGTAGTTAAAAATGAAATATATAGTTTATAGAGGTGGTAGTTTTCACGTACGCACGAGCGATGTTTTCACTTTTCAACTAGTTGGGAGGAAGGTAAAAAGATTATACCATTAACATAATAAAACATCATATTAATTATAATATTTATTTAAAAACTTTATCATGGGTAAAATATATTTTTAGGAGGTATAATAAGATAAAAAGGAATATAAATGAAAATTGAGTGATTATGAATTTTTACCTTACTCCTTGGATCAACAGCTGTAAAAATTGGATTAATCCATTGAAAATTGGTCCTTTAATGAGAGAAGGACCTGTAATAAGTGGATAATATTTTGGGGAGTTATTTGGTAATATTTTTGACAATATAATGTTCATTTTGTATAAGGATAAGTGGGGTGGTGAAAGTGTCATTTTATAAGTGAAAGGGGTAACATTTTTTGTAAACACTCAATAAAATTATATTAAAGTCTTGTAACATCAAATTAAAGTGGCCTCAAATTGAAAAATACTAGGGTTGTAAGTCATGTTCGATACACCGCTCATCCACTCAAATAAGAGATAAGTTTTGAGGTATTTTAGGTCTTTTACATTTAATTAACTTTTTACCATAATTTACATGTACATGATAATTAATTTTTTAAACAGGATAACTTACTATTACTTGTGAAATAGAAATTACCCTCATTAACTAATTTTTAAATACTCATTTAAAATATTAAAACCATTTTTTGATATTAAATTTATAATAGTGATAATAATTAAGTTTAAAATTATAAAGGTATAATTCATAAAAATAGTTTTTAATAAAATTTAACTTAGGTCTGAAAATTTAAAACATAGTTTTGTAAATTAAAATTAATATTTGTAAATGTATAATTTTCAATATTAAATTCATTTTAGGTCATTAAAAAGGTTTCATAAATTTTTATGCGATTATTATATCTAAATAATGTCATAAAATTCATGGTATTTGTAAAAATGGCATTTTATACTATTCACAAAAAACAAATTTTTTAGAAAAATCTAAAGAAATTCACTCTAAGATAATATTTTCATCATAAGTCAAAAAATTAATTTTTATTTTAAAAAATTAAAATTCTAAAATTTTAGAATTTAACATTTAATTGTAAATGAAAAATATAATGATAAACTTTTTTAATTGGGAAACAATTCATTAAAATATTTATTATTATTTTTTTTATAAATTACTAATTAAATTATTGGTAATCTATTTTTCATATAAAAATTACACTTCATCATCATTTTACCTTAATATATTTAGTTATCAAAAATCAAAAATCATGACGTATAAAATTGTAATTTTTAATAAAATATATTTTTATATATAAAATGAATTTATTTTTATTACTTTAAAAGTTTTAAATATCAGATGGATATATATATTACCAAAATATTTCATTAAAACAATTATATAATCTTGAGTAATTAGAAAATACACAATACTTTAATAAAATAGATTTATGAAAAATATTACTTTTATATTAAATAATCTTCACTTAAAACTTCAAAAATTAATAATTTATATTCTAAAAATTTATATTTATTAATCCATTCATATTAAAATATTTATTTAAATTTTATAAAAACATCCTATAATAATATTATGTGACACATAAAAATATATAATTGTTTAATGAAATATCTGAATTAAATATTATCATTTTGTTTTATTATTGTATGCTTATAATGTATTAATGTTTATATTACATTATAATATTTTATCAAAATAAAATTTATCAATATTAATTTTTTTTGTGTTTCCTCCAACACAATATACTCAAAAAAATATTTATTTGAAGGAAAACACATACTAAAATATTAGGTTGTTACATCCATGGGGTCATGTCATCCAAATATTCCAAAACAATTTCTAAAGAACCTATCAAGGTAGAACAAGGTATCCTATGGTGAAAATCCTATTTTTTTGAATAGTTACATATAATTTATGAAAATATCACTTTTCATCCAAGGGTAAGGTGGCATAACCCAACTCATTATAGTGTAACCTTTGAAAACCATGACAGTCCATAGGAGTGCCAAATTTTTATGAAATCAATAGTGTTTTTTGATTACATATTCATATTACAAATACTTTCCTAATTAAAAATACCATTTATTGTATAAAAATATACTGAACACATAAAATCACTGCCTTTGAGTTATTGTGTGATCCTTATGTATTGAATAATTAGCAAATCATCATAACATATGGGAATAAAATATTGGAATTTAGCAATTATGTATTTATTTTTTCTATGTTATAAATTTTTTATCTTTGGTAATCCCATAACATCATAATAACTTCACATTGTTGTGTGATTTTCCTCTCTTCACTCAGACATCTCTAAACATCATCCTTCAACTCAAATAATCTTCTAAATACCTTAAAAAAAATCCAAACATACTTCACATCATATAAACCATAAAAATTCTTCTATGATTGAATGTGATTCATGTATTAATAATGTATTTAAATAAATATTGACCAAGAAATGAAACACCAATTCCTTACATCATATCCACTGCGCTTTAACTTCAATAAAACAACCCTTTTTAAAATTACCAAATCATAGGGTACGTCCACTCTAAAAAATCTTCCTGGTTAAAATATATTTGTATATTTCTAATATTTCTTGGATTATTTAACACAAAAACTAAAAAAAATCATGGTAATTATAAAAAGTTTGAAAATTTAAAACTCACATTGTCTTAACATATAACAAAATAATGATGTCTTGATGTTATACAACAATGGTAGCATACATACAACAAAATACATGCTATAAAAAACATACAAAAGACCAAACGTTATCTTCAATATCATCATAAGCACATGATTGGTACTCTTCTACCATACTCCATTCTACTATATAAATTCAAGCATCCATATAAAGGTACTTTCCCTTAACCCAACCTAAATCTATGAAGTCTATCTATGTACCAATTGGTGGCCTGAATAGGGTTTGAGTAAAACCCAGTAATCCAGCACCAATATTGTCTAAAACTTTTCTAGTCTCTGAGTATATAATGAATTAGTGTGGAGGTAATAATACAAAAGGAAATAAATTAACTAAAAAAAACCACATCAATCCGGGTTCTTCACAGGGCACCCATATTACACTAAATACTTCATACTGATATAAAATGTCTATTAAAATTTATTATTTTTATAATCAATAAGAAGAATCATGTTCCTTGATTTTATATAAACCATATGAAACATCATGTCTATTTATCTAAGATATTTTTAAGGTAACCTAATCTCCATTAATTTCAAAGAATTAATAAGTAATGTCATATCCTTTAATTTATTACGCATAACAAAGAATATCATGTCTGTTAATTATATATAATAAATAAGAAATTTTATTCCCTTTATTTCCAATAATCAATTATAATATTTATGTGAATTATAAAATGTGAGCATTATGTAATCTCATACAATTTATTTAATCAATTTAATTAAAAAATATCACTAGCCATGGTTAATCCAAACACACCTTAGTGGTGTTTTTTCCATAAAGAAAAAATAAGTCATCCGTTAGTTTAATTGAACCCACCCAAGGGAGTGGTTCAGGTTGTGGTTATCAACTTCCAACTAGTTACTAATTTCACATATAATTTCACTTAAAGGTCCAAGTGATCAATTTAATATATTAAATATTTTAAGAGTAATGCAGAGAAAGTATGGTGTATATCACAATAGTGAAACAATATAAACGCTTATAATTTTAGAAAAATATATATACCACATACCTTAGATGAGGATAAGACTCCTCATCTATCATCCGCATTTAATGCAGTCTGGAATGAGAGAAATTGAAGAAATATAAAAATACACTAAAAATATGGAATATTATCATGCATAAAGATATAATTCAATATGGAGAGAGATGTTGTGAAAATAAGTAAGAGGAATCAGGGACACACCATTGGCTATTCAATGTGATAAACGATGCTTGAATCAGATGATAGACATAGGCTACCACAAAGACAGTGTGAGAGAGGGACAAAGATCACCATTCAAGGACACTACTATATAAAAAATAAATGGGTTAATTAGTTTTAGTTTTTAATATAAAAACAGAAAATTTGTAATTTTCCCCAATTTAAAGGGGGAACATGGTTGGGTCACACGGTTGGACAAAATGTGCACCAATTGTGCATTAGACACTGTCCAGAGAGCCTCATCTTGAATTTTTTAGGAGAATGGTTAACAATAAAAATCCATATAACATGTTTCTTACACCTTTAATTGTTTTATAGTTTCTTTATGGTCATTAAAACTCCCTCACAGAATTAAACAAACAACTCCCCTATATTTTTTGGCAGCATGGTTAACTCTCATGGTTACTACTAACCATATTACAACCATGTGTCTCTAATTATTACTCTAAAAACTATAACTACGTGCCATGACCTAAGATAGAACAGTAACACCCCGACCCAAGTTACCTAGAGTCGGTGCATTATTACATAATATTGACATGATCACAAAAGATCAAGTCTCTAAAGGCTGAATAGTTTAGTAGCCTTGGAAGTACTAGATACATACATAAGTTTTACATTACATCATGAAATAAAAAAACAACATTGTGTCCCCCTTTGAAAACAATCATATCCTTTGACCTATCCATGTATGTTAATCATAATATACTTCTTTATATCCTCGAGAAAAGAAATCATAAGAAAGGGGTAATCTCAGATTCTCAGCAAGGATAACAATATAGCATAAACTATCATAAATAAGAATAATCATTTAAGGCTATGTATAAGACAAATTAAAAAGACTTTAAACATAAAATTCAGTATAATATGGAAAAGGTTAATCAAATAATTCCATTTACTTATTCACATGGATAATCTACTAGTCGAATAATCACATGTAATATCAATAGCTAATTTTATAATGATGGAATTCATAATTCCAGACATCATAACCACATAGTCAAGGCCTCGTGCTAAGAATAAAAATAGCATTTCTTCAAGGCCTTGTGCCAAGACAGTAGTCTATCTCATGAGACCTAATGGTGCATCAAGGAGCTATAGCGGGCTCCACCCATCACTTACTAAGTCTAATAAATTTCTAATATGAAAATGTAGAAACATAACATAAACATTCATATTAAAACTATAATATGAAATGTTAATACTTTAACCATAAACCATGAATGGTATAAAAATAGCACATCCACAGTAAAGCATATCGCAAAACCTTCAATACAATATGGAATATTGTATAAAAAAATCAACTTCAAAAAAATATAGAATCCAAAAAAGGATGTTGACATAGATGAAATCAAAAACTATTTGAGATAAGTTCCTATTTCTATTTTGAAATAATTTAAAGTCACATAATTATAAAAGAAAAAATTTATTTTAAAAATATTTTTATAAGCTTTTAAGGGAAGCTTTGAAGGTGTTATAATGGAGGAAAATAGCCGCACCCGCCTTATAAGTTAAAAAATCATTCTTTCCTTAATCTGTCAAAAAGGTTATAAATTACCTTGTTTAAAAAGTGATGGAAATATTCCTTTCAAACAATTTTATAAAAATTCAAACAAGGGTATAAATGAATTTAACCAATAGTCTATTAAATATTAAATTTTTTCTGAAATAAATTTTTATGAAACATAGATGTGGATGATAAATAGGTTCCAGTAGATACTTATATAAAAAAAACCTCAGATAATAAAGAGATTGTAAAATTAACCCTTAACTTGTAATATTCCTTGGTCGAGGGTATGTTAACCTCCCATATAATAGTTAAATCATTGTTATTTAATTATACAAGAACGACATACACAAATATGATATCATATATGATCTTCTAATATTACTTTTTAATGATATTTCAGTAGTATCATCATTTTGGTTGTTAACTGATTGATTTTCCTGTATATTTTTTGTTACGTAAGTCATGTTTTTTATGGATAGGATGTATTCGATTCATATCCATAATTATATTACGTTCTTTAAACTTATTTTTAATCATCAAATGAAAATATCCTTCAATGGTTACGATGGGAAACGAAATCTCATCGCGTTGTAGAGACAGTTATCCGTACGTACGCATGAGTGACAATATCATTCTATTAGTGGTGAAATAGTATGTAGTAGGATAGTATATCGTATATAAATAATCATTAAAATTTTATATTTATTATTTACATAAATTATACTCATTATTATACCCATCCAAATAATGAAGTGTTTAATAACAAACCACACCACATCATGGCATACGAACATATGGGGTCATTCATAGGATAGATAGAATAATGAATATATTTTTACCATATTTATAAAAACATATTAGTTTTTATAAGGTACTAGATTTATTATTTTAGTATGTAAACAACAAAGAAAGAGGAATTGGAAGAAGAAAAAAACTTTGAAAGAGGTGATGAAATTATTACCTCTTCTTCGAGTTCTTCCTCTTGATTCGATCAAAAGGAATTCTTAGGTTGGATTATGATAAAAGTAATGAATCTAGGTTAAATTGGATATAGTTTTTAGGATATTTGAGCATGTATTATCTGAGCCAAATGGTTTTTAAGGTGTGAAATTAAGAGAAGGGGAAGTACCCTTTTATAAGAGAGGTGAGTGTCACTTTAGGAAAAGCTTGAAATGTTATTTTATTATAATATCATTTTGGGTTTATGATGGATAAAAATGGATTTATTTAGAGGATAAGGTGTGTATGGGTCTAAATCCTCTCAGTGAATAGGTTTTAGACAAGTTTAGGATACCACATTAACCTTATCCTTTAAATTTTACTCTTAGTTAAATAGTTCACCTTTTACAATGTCTTCTTTTATTTTTATATTACATGGTTCATAAACTTACTATAAAATGCCAAGAGAACCTCAAGAGGTTAATTAATTATATATATATTATTATATAAGTCCTTTGGACAAACCGTATATTTTTAAGAATATTATATCATATAATAATATAGTATTTGTTTTAAAAACTCATTTATGTAAATTTTGACTTTATTTAGTATTTAGTTTTTGTGAAAGTCAAAAAACATTATTACCTCAAAAAAAAAATACATTAAATCAATCCTAACATGTCATATTAACCTATAAATTTTTTGGAATTCATCAAAAGTATCAATTTACATTTATTTTGATATTTACAATATCAATTATTTTAATATTTCATTAATAAGATAATTATTGCATCATCACTGTGTCATAAATAAATATAATTATTTAATGTATAAAAATTATAAATAAAATACCATGATGTATGAAATCTTTTTAGATTTATAATGAATATTTATAGTTGAATTTATCTTATTTATAACCCAATATTAAAAATATTTTAGTTATGAAAATTTGAATTTAATAATTTTAACTCTTTTTTAAATTAAATAATAATAAATGTCCTAATCTAATCCATGTGGATCAAATAAGGCCATATTTTATTCTGAAGATTTATTTTGGTCTAAATACACTTATAAAATAGAATTAGGACATGTGTTAGGGTAATTATAATACCCTTTTTACCTTTAATTACCATATTTACTTTAACCGTGGTAAATAAAATTCAAAATTTACTATTCACCAAAAATTATTTTCATCCAATTGAATGAAATTTTACTTAATGATGCCAACCGTGTATCTTGGATTTTTTAAATTAAATTCACAGAAGAGGTAAAATTACATTTTTTTACAAACATGCAAATGTGCCTAGAAGGTGGGTAAAAGACAGTAAAAAGTTCAATAAAGATTTATATATCTAATATTATTATAAAATTACTTTAATGAATTACATTAGACTAATATTGGTATTATGTATCTATTTTGAGTTTAAAATAAATTTAAATAAAAATAATAATTTTTTAAATAAAAATCAGTTTTAAACAATAATGCAGTGTTGTCACTATTCATCAAAAATTGAAAGTTTTCAGAAAAATACCAAAAATTCATCCTAATATTTTTTTGATATTATGAATCTAAAAATGTTGTCCATTTTAAAGAATAAAATTTATAAAATTTTAAAAAGTGGGTATTAATATTTATAACAGCTAGTTTGATTGGTCGTGGTGTGCTAGAACTCGAAGATGTGTACAATACAAGCTATTGTATTATTAAAAGAGAAGCATACCATGGAAGCTTGAGGTGTTACATTCTTCCCTCCTTCATATAATTTCATCCTCAAAATTTATAGAATATTACTTTATAAAAAGATTCAGGTGGTTCTTCATTATAAATTCCTTGGGTTCCCACGTTTCCTCTTCTATTTATGGTTTCTCCATAGAAATTTTACAAGATGAGTCATTCGGTTTCTCAATACTTGTTATTTGGTATCAAGAATACTGACAGGCTCTTCACAATAAGACATATTAGGTTCCAATTTTATTTCATCATAGGAGATTACATGCGTTGGGTCGGGCATGTATTTTTATATAGTTATACATGGAACACATCATGAAATTTAGAGAGACTTGGCATCATTTCCAAACGATAATCTAAAACTCCAATTAGTTCTAGAATTTTGAAAATCCGATCTACCTGGGACTTAATTTACACTTCTTACCGAATCGTACAACACCCTTCCTTAGAGATACCTTCAAGAAAACATGATCTCCTACTTGAAATTCCAAATCCTTCATTTGGTTATCGGCATAGCTCTTTTTCCTACTTTGAGCTTATTTGATGTGGGTTTGGATAATATTCACCTTTTATATTGTTTCCTCAACAATTTTCTGGCCTACAAGTTTTATTTTACCAACATCATCCCAACAATTTGGTGTGCAACATCTCTTTCTATATAACACTTTATATGGTGCCATATGAATACTTTCATGGAAGCTATTGTTATAGGAAAATTCTACCAGAGGTAAATATTGATCCCACACACCATGAAAGTCAAGTGAGCAAGATATAAAAATGTACTATATGGTTTGAAAAGTCCATTCTAATTGTCCATCAGTTTGAGAGTGGTAGGAAGTGCTCAAATGAAGTTCAGTATCCAGGGCCTTCTGAAGAATTTTCCAAAATCTTCATGTAAAACAGGGATCACGATCAGAAAAAATCGATTGGGATACTCCATGCAGTCTTAAAACTTCATTAATATATATTCTTGCTAAATGTTCATGTGGTAAATCTTCTTTATAGAAAGAAAATGTGCCGACTTGGTAAGATGATCAACAATGACCCATATTGCATCAATCCTTCTTGGAGTCTTTGGTAGTACCATAACAGAGTCCATCATAATATCATCCCATTTCCACTCATGTATGGGAAGAGGTTGCAAGAATCCACCAGGATGTTGTCTTCCAGCCTTAACCTGTTGAAAAACCATACATCTTGACACATAATCAGAAACCTCCCTCTTCATGTTGTCCCACTAAAAATGTTCCTTTAAATCTCTATATATCTTAGTGCTACCAGGGTGTATAGAGAAATTGGAGCTATGAGAATCATCCAAAAATTCCTTTTTTAGAACTCCAAGATCCTTTCTTCTCAAAGAATCTGCCACCTTATTTCTCCTCCTTGGGTTGTAGTGTATAGTGAAATCATAATCCTTGAGTAGTTCAAGCCATCATCTCTGCCTCATGTTGAGTTCATTCTATGAGAAAATATACTTCAACTCTTGTGATTAGTATATATCTCACATTTTTCACCATAGAGATAGTGTCTCCATATATTTAAAGTAAATATTATAGATTCTAACACTAGATCACGAGTAGGATTGTTTTCTCCATTAATATTTAGCTATCATGATGCATATTAAATAACCCTATAATTATTCATAAGGATACAACCCAATCCTTTCTTTGAAGAATCAGTTTAAATAAAAAACCCATCATTCCCCGATGGTAGAGTCAATATAGGAGCGTTGAATAATATTTTTTTTCAATTCTTCAAAACATTCTTCACACTCTTTTTTCCAAACAAATTTTACCCCTTTACATGTGAGCTTGGTTAATGGGTTATCCAATCGGGCAAAATTTTGGACGAAGTACCGATAATAACCTTCTAAACCAATAAAACATCGTACCTCAGTAATACTCATCAGTGCTGGCCATTCTTTGATTGCCCTTATATTTGAAGGATCAACAGAGAATCCATCCTTAGAGGAAATATAGTCAAGAAAAGAAATATACTAAATCCAAAATTCACACTTGCTAAACTTCCCATATAATTCATTTCTTCTAAGAGTTTTCAGAATAGTGAAGATATGATTTTCAGGATCTTCGTAGATTTTAATGTATACCAAGATATCATCAATAAATACCACTATAGAGTCATCAAGATATTCATTAAAAAATATATTCATTAGATCCATGAAGGCAAAGGCTGCATTAGTTAGTCCAAAAGGCATTACTGTAAACTCGTAATTCCCATACCTAGTATGAAATACTGTCTTTGAAATGTCTTCCTTCTTCACACACAACTGATGATATCCAGATGGAAGGTCAATCTTTGAAAAATATTGAGCTCCATGATGTTGATAGAATAAATTATCAATGAGATGTTGGGGATACTTGTTCATTATTTCTATAGCATTGATCTCCCTGTAGTCAATGAACAACCTCATAGATCCATCTTTCTTCTTAACAAAAAGAACAGGGGATCCCCATGGAGAAACAATAGGGTGAATAATTTAATTTAGTAGAGATATTGGGGTTGGATATAGATAATAATTAGATGGTGATGTTTCTCCTCTAAAGATAAGGTAATCCTTATCATCATTGAAGATTATAACATCCTTATTTTTACAATAAATTTTAGCATCATGGTTCGAAAGCCAATCCATACCAAGGATTGTATCAAATTCAATCATGGGTATAACGATGATATTAGTAGATAAAGAAAGTTTAGATTCCCTAATGGTAACTGATTCACAAAACTTTGTTACTATAATGCTCCCCTTAGGAGTTTTGACTGACAACTCCCTTGTTAAATAAAATTTGAAATATCTAATTTTCTTAGAAAACTGGGAATATATGAAACAATGCGATGATCAAGAATCAAATAAAGCATATGATGAATTTGAGGAAACTATTAAATTACCTTCCACCACGCCATTTAGAGCTACAACCTCAGTAGTAGTGATCATATAAGCTTGTACTTTCACTCTTGGCCTTTTTCTGAGGTAAGTTTCTTTTTCTATTAGGAAATTCATTTCCATAATTTCCCATTTCTCTACAACTGTATCATTCAACATTGAAAATTTCTTTCATTACTTTTCAATCATGAGCTTGGTATCCTTTTTCACCACACTTGTAACAAACTCTCATTCTTTTTAGGCAAGTACCAGGGTGTTTCTTCCCATATTTACTGTAGGTTGGAAATTCAAATTCCCCCTTCTTCCCCTTATTTCCATTTCAAGAGTTTTAAGGAGATCACTTCTTCTCTTTCTTTTCTTTAAAGTCATAAAACTTATAGAATTCATTTTATGTCCTGATAGCACATGAGACAATATCCTCGTATGATGAGAAGGATTGTGAGACTAATGATCAATAGAGAAATGGTTTTAACCCATCAAAGAATTGATCAATATTACTCCTTGCGTTATATATATAAACTTCTACATTCCTTGATAACTTTGTAAAGTTAGCCTCATACTTTGCATCATTCTCATCCTCCTTTTTTCCCATACTTAGAAATTGTCTTTCCATATCCACTCGATGGTAATGAGGAGAGTATTTTTATAAGAAAAAGTTCTATAAACTCCCTCTATTCTTTATTTGATACTTATTCATCCTCCTTTATGTTTTGAGGTAAAGGCCGCCACTGATCTTCATCTCCCATGAAGTGATAAACTGCCATGACAACTTTTTCCCTTTCGTTACTCCCCAAATCATGAAATATTTTCTCTAAGGAACTTATCCACTGATTAGATATAAATTTATTTGTATCCCCATTGAATGTTGGTGGTTGTTTCCTCATGAAGTGGTCTAACATTGATCCTCCGTGTTGTGGATTAGGGTGATCTATATGAGTAAGGTTATTATTCATAACCTGAGTGACTTGTCCTAGTATAGTTATAATATATTCATCACCAGTTGCATCACCATCTCCACTATAATTATCTTGAGTAGGAGGGAAATCCCTACATGGATTACGTTCATTGATATGGTTTCCATTCCTTCCACTAGGCACCATTTCTAAACAATGGAATACACTAGAGTAGTTTATAAATCGTAATAAATAATTCCAAACTAGTATAATACCTAACATAAATTGAAGAGTTTATTCATATAATCCATAATCATAAAAAATTCTTTCTTTGAGGAGGTATTTACTCACGAATCATTCATAATGGTTTGTAAAGAAAATGTGAATTATCCTAAGCATATCCCTCAGGAGTGTCGTAACCAAGAGTGCACCAAGGCCCGTTGTCGTGTTCTAGGATACCCCGATTCAAGCCCAAAACTCCTTGTTAGAGTTTTCACTCTTAGGTAAATCTGTTCCAGAGCCACCTATACCTTCTCCTATCCCGATAAAGATGTATTTCTTGAAAAATTCACAAAATATCTACATTACCAAAATTCTAGGAAGTTCTTCAATACTAATCCTCAAAGTCTATCTTTGGTTAATGTTCTCTAATCATAGTTTTTCTAAATCTAGTTTCCATGTTTTGTACTAAAATTCATCTGATACCAACTTTAATTCCATGACCCAGGTTACCCAGAGTTGGTTCATTATTAAATAACATTGGCATGATAAAAAGAGATCAAGTCTCAAAAGACAGATTAGTTAAGTAGCCTTGGAAGAGCCAGATACATACATAAGTTTTACATTGCATCATGAAATAAAAAAGCAACATTGTGTCCCCCTTTGAACACACTCATATTCGTTGACCTATCCATGTAGGTTAATCATAATATATTTCTTCATATCCTAGGAAAAAGAAAACATAAGAAAGGGGTAAGCTCAGATACTTAGTAAGGATAACAATATAACCGAAACTATCATAAATAAGAATAAACATTTAAGGAAATGTATAAGACTAAGTCAAAACACTTTTAAATATAAACATCAGAATAATATGGAAAATCTAAATCAAATAATTCCATTTATTTATTAACATGGATATTCTACTAGTCGAATAATCACATGTAATATCAATTACTAAACTTATAATGATTGAATGCATAATGGCGGACATCATAACCATATAGTCAAGGCCTTGTGCCAAGAATAAAAATACGATTTTGTCAAAGCCTTTTTCCAAGATACCAATTTGTCTCATGATACCTATTGATGCATCGAGAAACTATAGGAGGCTCCACCCGTCACTTACTAAGTTCAACGCATTCCTCATATGAAAATTTTGAAACATTACATAAACATTCATTTTAAAACTAGCATACGAAATGATAATACTTTAACCATAAATAATGAATGATATAAAAATAGAAAATCTACAGTCAAAAATATCACAAAACCTTCAATACAATATGTAACATTGAATCATAATAAATCAACTTCAAACAAACATAAAATCCAACAAAGGATGTTGACTAAGATGAAATCAAAACTATTTGAGATAAATATCTATTTCTATTTTGAAATAATTCAGAGGACACATAATTATAAAATAAAACATTTATTTTAAAAATTTTCTTATAATATTATAAGGTAGGATTTGAAGGTGTTATAACGGTGGAAAATATCCACACCCGCCATATAAGTTAAAAAACATTCTTTCCTTAATTTTTCCAAAAGGTCATAAAGTACCCTGTTTGGAAATTGATGGAAAGGTTCCTATCAAACAATTTTATAAAATTTCTAATGAGGGTATAAATTACTTTAACAAATAGTCTTGTAAATAGTAAAAATGATTTGAAATAAATTTTTAAGAAACACGGATGTGGATGATAAAGAGGTCTCAGTAGATACTTACATATAAACAAAGAGACTATATAATCAACCCTTACCTTGTACTTTTTCTTGGCCGAGGGTACATTAACCTTATGTATAAAAGTTAAATAATTGTTATTAAATTATACAATAACCACATACACTAATATGATATCAAATATGATCTTCTAATAAATTTTTTTAATGATATTTCAGTAGTATCATCGTTTCAGGTGTAAACTGATTTATTTTCTTTTATATTTTTTTATACATAAGTGATGTTTGTTATGGATAGAATGTATTTGATTCATATCAAATATGTTATTAAGTTATTAAAAATTATTTTAAATCATCAAATAAAATTTTTCTTGAATGGTTATGATGGGTAACAAAATCTCAATGCGTCGTGGAGACGGTAAGTCATACGTACGCATTTAGGATAATATCATTCTATTAGTGGTGAAATATTACGTAGTTCGATGATATATCATATATAAAAAATCATTATCATGTTATATTTATTATTTACATCAATTATACTCATTATTATACCCATTAAAATAAATATGTGTTGAATAACAAAATACACCATGATGTGGAGACGGTAAACCGTACGTACACACGTATGGTGACTGTGTCATTCATAGGATGGATAGAATAATGAATATGGTTGTCCTGTATTTATAATAACACATAATTATGTAGAAGTTACTGGAGTTATTATTTTAGTATTGAATGAACAAATAAAGAGGAAGTGGAAGAATAAATGAACTTTCAAAGTGGTGATGAAATTATTACCTCTTCTTCAGGTTCTTCATTTTGATTTGATAAAATGGATCCTTAGGTTGGTTTCTGATCAAAGTAAGACCTATAGGATGAATTGGGGGTAGTTGGAAGGATATTTGAGCAGGTTTTGGATGATCCAAATGGCTTTGGAGGTGTGAAATTAGGAGAAGGGGAAGGACTCTTTTTTAAGAGAGGTGAGGGTAACTTTAGGAAAAGCTTAAAAATATTATTTTATTATAAAATCATTTTTATTTTATAATTGCTAAAAATGGATTTATTTAAAGGATAAGGTGGTTATGGGTGGAAATAATCTCAAACAATAGGTTTTAGAAAAGTTTAGGTCACCATATGAACCTTATCTTTTAGATTTAACTCTCATTTAAATAGTTTAACTTTTACAATGTCTTCTTGTATTTTTATATTACATGGTTAATAAACTTACTATAAAATTCCAATAGAACCTCAAGTGGTTAATTAATGAAATATCTATCATTATATAAGTCCTTTAGAAGAACCTTATATTTTTAGAAAAATTATATCATTTAGTAATATAGTATGTGTTTCAAAAACTCATTTATGTCAATTTGACACTATTTAGTATTTGTTTTTTGTGATAGTCAACAAAACTTGATTCTTTAGAACAAAATACATTAAATCTACCCTAAAATGTCATACGAACCTATAAAATTCCTGGAATACATAAAAAGTATCAATTTAAATTTATATTGATATTTATAATATCAATTATTTTAATGATTCATTAATAAGGTAATTACTGCATCATTATTCAATTCAGAGAAGTGGTAAAATTATGTTTTATGAAAATTTGGAAATGTTCCTAGAAGGTGGGTAAAAGACGGTAAAATGTTTAATAAAATTTTATATATCTAATATTATTATAAAATGACTTCAATGAATTACATTGTACTAATATAGTTATTATGTATCTATTTTGAGTTTAAAATATGTTTAAATAGAAATAATTATTATTTAAATAAAAGTCTGTTTTAAACAATAACGCAGTGTTTTTCACTATTCATCAAAAATTGAATGTTTTTATAAAAATACCAAAAATTCACCCTAAGCTAATTTTGATATTATGAATCCAAAAGTGAAATAAATTTTGGAAAATAAAATTTATAAAATTTAGAAAAGTGGGTATTACTATTCATATCGTCTAGTTTGATTGGCCGTGGTGTGATAGAACTCAAAGTTGCATACAACGCAAGCTATTCAATTATTAGAGAAGTGTATCATGGAAGCTTGGGGTGTTACAAGAACCCTATTAAAAAACTTTTACCATATTAGGCATACACATTTAGATATGATTAAAGATTTACACTAAAATAAAAATGATCCATACCTGATAGAAAAAACAGTATCCTACAACCTCCCCACCTAAAAACAAATCACCCATAAATTTTCTTATGGGTGTTTAAGAGTCATCTAATAACAATTTTGGACACTGATCATGTACATCAACCTCCCACTACCGGGTCTCCTCCTTTGCATGGACATGTTTCCAAAGCACTTGTACAAGAGGAACTATCCAACCATAGATATCCTTCTTGCTATGATCAAAAATATAAATAGGATAATCCTTAAAAGAAGAATCAAAATACAACTCAACATTGTCTACCTAAAGGTTGTGAGATGAGTTGGAATGATAACGGTGAAGTTATGAAACATAGGATATGTTGTCAATGGCCCTATACCTCTGTGGTAAATCTAACCAATATGTTACTAACTCAACTCTATCCATATTCTTGAAAGGCATGAAAAATATATGTGATAGCTTTACATGATTTGAAATACAACAATGGCTCAATCTAGGTGAAATACAAAAGAATACCCAATCTCCCACCTCAAAATCTAGAGTTCTACAGTGAAAATCCATAAATTCTTTTTCCAAGATTGAGTTATATCTAAGAACTTTCTAATAAGAGGTACCTTATCTAATGTATCTTGAATGAGATGTGCTCACATTAGCACTACCTCCCATCTCTAACCAGTATAGAGGTGATTGGTATGACCAACCATATAGGGAATCATAAGGATACATCTGTATAGGCTCTTGGAAGAATTTATTGTTATAGAATTAAGCAATAGGTAAATGTTTCTCCCAAGAACCTCCAAAATCAAGGACATGTGCTCAAATCATGACCCCAACACCTAAATGGTACACTCTTATTAAACACCAGTCTATGGGTTGTGGGTTGTTCTTATAATCCCCTATGAAACAGAAACATTATGATGCCCCTATTGGAACTATGATTTAAAATTAACATCCCTATCTAATATGATGGTACATAGAAAACCATGAAGGCATAGAACATCACAGGCATAAAGTCTCTTAATTTTATCCACTAAGAAGGTCTCCCTGATAGGAAAGAAACATAGAACATCATCAGAATATCTTTGATAACCCATACGAAATCACTTTCATTAGGGGATTTCATTAAACTAGTCATAAAATATATAGTAAATTCACCTAATTTCCATTCTAGAATTTTTAATGGCTATAAAATATTAGTATGCCGATGGTGTCATGCCTTCACCTAGGAACATGTGGAACACCGAGTAACAAAACCCACTTTATTTCACTTTATACTAGACCACCAATACTAGTGACATAAGTTACAATACATCTATGTAATTCTAGGATGTCCCACACATTTATATTCTTTATATTCTCACATCATGTCCTCTTCCATGTCTCCAGGTACCCAAGAACACACATGAATACAGAAGATATCATCCTCACCAAGGAACCATATTGGTGGTGGTTCCTCAACTAATATGATTACCCTTATGATTAATCATTCAAAATCATAAAGATGTATCATATTCACTAGATCCAAAAGTGAATAAGTCACTACCAAATCCATAAAAACAAGTACATGTGTAAAACCAAATTAATCAAGGCCATAATGAATGCAGGTAAATTATTGATACTGAACAACATTACCAAATACTCATAAAGGCCATACCTACTTCGTAGAAAGCATGAGGTATATATGAAGTGAAAAATCATACCTAATGGTATCTTAACCTAAAATTAATATTTTAAAAAACCTACTCTCATCATAGCTAATCAAATATTTCATTTATATGAGTCAAGGGATATCAATTCTTAATCATAAGCTGAATCAAATTATGGTAATACACACATAGATTGAGGGTCAAATTTTCCTTCTTGGTGAAAATAATTGGTGAACACCTAGGAGAAGTATTGGTTTGAATAAACACATTGTATTCCATTCCCTCCAACTATCTTTTTATCTACTTAATCTTAGTATGTAACATTCTGTAAGGAGTAATGGATACGAATGAAACTCCTAGAACTAGTTTAATAGTAAAATCTACCACCCTTATAGGAGGTAACCAATAAATGTAATCAAAGAATATGTCCTTGAAATGGTCCACTATAGGAGGGATTGTTTTTAGAAATGATCCCTCTTCTTTTAGAAAAATTACAGAAATATGGGCTAACACTATGCCCATCCCATGATTCTCAAGTCGATCTATACTTTCCTAGAAATCCCATTTTCCTTTATAAAAATATTTACTTACCTTAGGTAATGTGATGGAAATACATTGATGATTGTAGTAGATATATTTGAAAAATATAAATAATTAGTCCATCTCAAGAATGATGTTAAAAACTATCATCTTAAGGATGAAAAGACTCCAAAATAAATTATAGCTTCCAATCTGAAGGGGACACTCCCAGTATTGGAATAAAATTTCTAATCTCACTACTAAATGAGTATTGAAGACATAAATCCACAAAAATACTGAACATCAAGTCCAATTATTTCTATTATAGCCACATATATGAATAAATTCAAAATACTAGTATCAAAAAAAATTTATAATAAAGACAAGTCTTCTAAAATTATATCTCAAATTGTTGATGGACTGATACACTACTCCTCATGTGTAGGCTTCACTACAAATATCTAGATCAATATATGGACCTAATCCCCAACCTAAATACCCTAAGTAGGTCCACCTTTCTTACACTATATATCATAATTATAGATTCCTTGTCTATGAATAACTCCTCATCCTGAACATCTTATAGTAACCCATCTCCCTACCTGATAAGAAGCTATTGATCCTAATCCAAAAAACGGTGTTTGTGCAAACCCTCTCTTACTTAGTAGTAGATTAAAGGTCCTAAAAACCAATAAATATAACCTATCCTACCATAATTTCGGTTCTTCATTTGATTCTTTATACACTAGGTCCTCAAGTGTCTAGAATTTTCACACTAATGATATGTCACCTAACTACCTGGAAACAAACTTTGATTGCTACTTCCCTCATGAGAAAGATCAGAATGATGCTTTCTACCACCTAATGAACTATATACAAACCTCAAAACTAAACTATCTTTCCCCACACCTTAATATTCCATCATGATATGCTTGTAGATGAGTGACTCATTCAATATTTCATATACGATAGTAAAAAAAAATTGAACAAATATTGTATGTTCTACCTAATTCTATCCTCAAACCACCTCACTCAAGTCAACTAATCACTGAAAAGTGTAGGAATATATCATTTTAGATATATGAAGTGAGTTTATTCATCCATAATATTTATAGTACCCTTATCCAAATTAACAAAATCTCTATCTCTCTTGTCTCTCAACATATCCGAGTAGAAGAATTCATTAAAATTAGACTAAAAATACTGTTAGGTCATCTCTCGATGTTGACCTTCCTAGTTATGGACATCCTAACAACACTTGGAAGATCCCTAAAATATATAAACTGTAATCTTGAACCTCCTCTAGATAGGAATCTCTAAATTTTTGAAGATAGAAAAGGTGGCCTCTTACCATGACTCGACGGCCTGGGGGCCACCATCCCCCGAGAAATTAGGTGGATGGTGTTGTTGAATATCTCATGTTAGCTCTTACATAGTTAGTGTACGCTTTGGAACTCCCTGTATAGATTATACTATTCATATGTTACCCACCCTAATATGAGCATTAATGTCCAGTCCTGGTATAATAGGAGGTGCCCCAAGTTTCAATATAGGTGTTTCTGGTCTTACTACCTCAAGAGTATGGTCGTCACCACATTCTTAACATTGAACCCAAGTGTTTTATGGAGTAATATATCTAGAATTTCAAACAAACACCTCAAAATCTATTTTAATAATATAAATATCTCATCTAAAAGGATATGATAGGTACAAAGACTTACTATATAATATTAAACACCCCTAATCCTACTCCTAAATCTAGGTTTTGATAACATATAAGATTATAAAGGAACACAAGAGACAATCCCAACACCCACTAGTAAGGTCAGGTCTGGGTTAAGGCCTCATATCTTATAGAAGAGATTCTGGTATATGGAGTTTCAATTGAAATTTTTAGAGAAAAATTATCTTTAAGTTACAATTATCATCGCTAATTAATGAAAACCATTTCGTTTAAGGATTATAATTCAATAGTTATATATATATCATGGTATTTTTATATGTGTCTTACATTATTAAGTTATAAATTCCTACAATTTATAAGTTTTAATTGGAATTTAATCTAACTAAAACTAAACTATTACTATGTATTTATTATATAGATCACCATTTCAAATTTCTAGAGGTTCATAAACTTTATCAATTGTAATTGGAATCCATTTAATTCCAACCACTAAAGTTTCATCCCATGAAACTAATGGTCCATGGATCAAACATACCATAAATAGTTAGTTAAGGTTTCACCATGAAGTTATGTGAGAAAACACTATTTATTTTGATGATGACACTTTAATTAACCAATCATTTATTTCATTCATCCAACATACATTTTAATCAGATAACATATATTTCATTTAGGATACATACATAAAGTATTAAGAAATCTAGTAATAAAATCTATATGGAATGGTATATTCATGGATTATGAATATGTATCTGCCTATAATGACGCATGAAAAATGCTCCCCTACCATATCAGAACATTGATATAATAAAACCCATAATGATAATAAATTGCATAAGTCATGTCTGTCATCCAATGGTGAAATCATTATAACTGTAATAGGAAAAAACTAGAATAGTAAGTCTCATCCCAAGCAACATGGATTTCTTCTTTATATGTGGGTTATATACTACTAGGAATAATCTTATTAATAAATTATAAAACATCACAGTCTCATGTCTAAAAACCCATATATTGAGACAAAAATGTAAAATAAAAAAAATCTCAAATGCCACTTTTGGATATCCCAAACCCAATTCACTCATATGCAAACTAACCGGGTTAAACACATGTCCTTGAGCATGCCTTCCCATATTACATAGGCTACTTACTAACAATGATGGTCTATGATCGTATAGTGGGGAGAATATACCCCCATTATCATAGTGGAACAAAATGGTGATATAAAAATAAAAAAATAGAATAAGAATTATAATAATGAATAGTGGAAGAAGATTATCTAGATAAATATAATCATACATAATTAATATCCAGTCTGATATACAAAATTATTATTTCATGATGCCATAAAAAATAAGAGTTAGATAACAACACAATATGTTATATAAAAAACATACAAAGAACCAAAATATATCTTCAATATATTTGAAAGTATAAGCTCGGTCCTCTTATCTTGTACTCCACCCTAGAACAAAAATTCAGGCATCCATAGCAGGGTGCTTTCCCTTGTTCCAACATACATCAATAATGTCTATCTGTGTAGCAATCCATGGTCCGAACATGGTGTGAGTAAAAATTAGTATTCTACCACAAATAATGTCTATAAATAGTCTAGTTTGTGATTATATACTAAATAAACATTCATGTAATAATAATAAATGATGTAAATGAGTGAAATAAAACCCACGTTGTCTTGGGTTCCTCATATAAAACACTTCAAAAAATACCAAATTCAGAAAAATCCGAAATGCAAATAAAAATTTATTATTTTTATAATCAATATGAAGAATCATGTCCCATATTTTCATATAAAACATATAGAACATCATTTACATTTATTCTAGAAATTTTATAAGGAATTTCATGTCCATTAATTCCAAATAAGTAATAAGGAATTATAATTCCTTCAATTTTTAATGCACAAGAAGGAATTAAACTTCCATTAATTATTAATAATAAATAATGAGTTTTATGCACATTATTTAAAATAATCAATTAGGAATGTCATTTACATTACATATGGTGATAATGATGTGATCACATTCATATCATTTATTGAATTCAATTTAAAATATCTCACTAGCCATGGTCAATCCATACACACCATAGTAGTGTTTTGGTCACAAGGGAAAAATAAGTTATCAAGGTTTTAAATAAAACCCACACTAAGGAATGGTTTGGGCTTATGTTTTTAACCTACAACTAGTTACCAATTTTATATAAAAAGTCAACTCAAGGCATATGTGATCAATTTATTATATTACATATTTTAGGAGCAATGTATAGAAATTATAGCATGCGGCATAATGAGAACATAATATAAACACCTAAAATTTTAGGAAAATGTTAAACCCACCAAAATTAGATTGGTATAATACTCTACATATAGTATCATCCTTTAATTTAGGCTTAAATTATAAAAATCAAAGAAATGAAAAAAGACCATAAAAATAGGGAATATTAGATCACATAAAGATAACATTCAATGTGGTGAAATAAACTGATAAAAGAAGGAAGTGGAATCATGGAATTACCATTTTTTATCCAACGTGGTGAACAATGCTTGAATCAGCCACTAAACAAAGATTATAGCTCTAATACTTGGTGGGAGATGGAGAGATCTTGCCACATGGGGTTAGTACTGTCTAAAAGAGAAAGGAGGAATGAGGTTTGAGTTTCTAAGAGTTATAATGTGAAATATTTTAATTTAACTTAATTTAAATGGGGAATACAGTTTGACCAAATGTTTTTCAAAACCATGAACCAATCTTGTGATGGCCAATATCAAAGGTGACCCAGCATGAACAATTTAGGTACATGGTTAACACTAATCGTGTGCACAACATATGACTTACAACCAAAATTTATTATAGGTTCTATATGGGATCATGTCCTCCCTCATAGAGTTAAACAAACTATGATCTTATATTTTTGTGCCACATTCTCACAACTAACCATAATCTAATCATTCACCTTTTCCTATTTCTCTAAAAATTATAAATCCCAGCCCCAAGCTAATCTTGAACTCTCCTGAAATCTCCATGACTTCATTAGGTATTCCCATATATATGACATGGAATATTTAGAAAAAAATGATATACAAGTAATATAAAACTGGGATCCTGCGACATTGATAAGTTACTCAATTTTATATGTTATATGTTTTGTGAAACAATTGATCCAAAAATTAAATTTTAATAAGTAATATATTTTAAGGTTTTATATTTTTTTAAACATTCCTTAATCCTTCATAATCCTCTAGTAATCTAGTTACACACATACTGATTTCAAAAATAGTAAAATCAATTTTTTGTTACTAATAAAAATTGTATTGTTTATTTTTCAATACCGAAATTTAAAAATTAGCATCTAAAAAACTTTTTTTCACCACATATTGATAAAAAGAACATGTTTTTTTCTAGTTTTAGTCTATGGAACCAATCTATTATATAATTTTCATTACCCACTACATCATTCCTAGAATTATTCCAAAAATCTATCCAAAGTTATAATCCTTATAATATCATGATATAGAAGCTAGGATTTATAATATTGAAAGATAAATATTTTATCAAACAATATTTTATTTTTTATCTCAAAAAATAACATTTTAGGTTTATAATCCATATCATACCTATTAATCAATGTTACACATATGTAAAATATAATAATTTTATTTAGGTAAATTATATTGTTATTACTCATCTCAATTTAAAATATTTAATGAAATTAAAATATTTAAACCAATATAAAAATATTATAATTCAATATTAATAGTTCAACAACAATCAAATAACCTTTTAAATTTTGAAATGTAATTTTTTTAAACTAAATTGAACATTTTAAATCATATTTTAGCATGATAACTTCATAAATACTTACGCCTTAATATTTACATTTCAATTTATCTATCCATGGCAAAATAGAGTTGTTATATTGAAATTATTTTTTTATATTTTACAAAAAATGATAAAATATAAACTCCATTCAAATAATAATTTTTTAAAATATAAATATTAATATCATTCAATTATAAAACCAATTTATTTTAATAAAAATATTATTTATACCAAATCTTTATTTTCAAACTCACTTTAGAATTAAATATATTATTTGATTTATAATATATTTACAAATCTAATTTTATTTGAAACATAATTTAGATCTACATACAATCATTTTGTTTATGACAATATTATAATGTGGAGTTAACAAAGTGACACAGATAATGATTTAATATTTATATTTCAAAATATACTAGCATTATATATAAAAAATCTATTGTAGGATATGATCTGAAATTAGATCATATAATTATTAAATTTATAATTGAAATATTATTATGTTTCACAAAAAAAAGTTGGTAAGTGAAACATAAAAAACAAATCATATTCACATTTTATGAATATTATCAAAAAACAAATACATTTATATTAAATTATATCTTTACCATGGAAATTAAAAAAATCATATAAAATTGAAAACAAATTGAAAATTAATTTCCATATATATTTGAAATCCACGTATCTAATCACATCATAATATCGAATAAAAACGTAACTGGTCTAATTTAAGATTGGAAAATCATGCAAGTAACAAAGTGGTACTTGAGAAAAAATTTCATCCTCACCCATTCAATTCTCATAGATACAAACCTGAGGAAATTTGACTAAAAAATAATTAACCAATGGCCAATTCACAATTTAAAAAATCATCCACCTACCTATAAATGTGAAACATTACTATAATAATATTAAATGTGGATATTTATAATTTTTACTAATATGTTACATTAATTCTAACATCATAAAAAACCTTTTATTTTTTCAAAATAATTCCATGATACCATATTTTAATTAATATGTTAGGATAAAATCTTTATTTTTAAACTTGCATTCTATATATTATCATAATCTATGTAATGAAATATCATGATAAAAATGAAAAACCTAATAAATTTGGAATAACATGATGTTACATAATATATTTGTTAGGTAATATAACATAAGAAACATATAATAAAAGCATAAAATTAGAAAAAAATAACCTATAGGTTTCATTAAAATGAAAAAAATAACTTTTAAAGGGATTGATATCACTCAATTTATTTCATCAAATATTCCATAAAACATGATTTCTAGACCACCAGGAATAATGCAGTATTTAACCTATATATTTTGTAAAATATCATAAAAGTTATGAGAAATGTGTATGTATGGGATATATAGAAAACAATGTATGATACATATATACTCCTAGTATACATAATTTTATGAACATATATTATTTTTACATCAGTTCCAATTCCATGTGTTTCTATAATAATCTCTAGACACACACTAATAATTATCTACTAAATTTCAAAGAAATCATTACATCAAGTAATTTTTTTTCATCAAATAAAATAAAACAATCATTTAGTGTTAAATAAGATCATTCATTAGGTACTTGAGTCCGTAATAAAACTATCATATAAGCCTTAGAATATTGATAATCCAAGAATGTTAAAAAAAACTTTATATGATATGATTATAAGAGGATATAAAAAAACTAAATTATTTATTATCTCAAATTGTATAACATCAAAGAATTTGTCATTACTATTCTAGAGTAATAACAGTGATATAAACATGTTTCATGATCATTTGATCCTATTTGTGACTATAATATGTATGGTTTAATAACTATATAATTATTACACACTCTCTAAGATTTATTACTTGTGAAAAAAATTCACTCTTACCCCTACACCATGGAAATGTTAATATAATATACCTTTTTCCCGTGAATCTAAGTGGAAAATATTTTTTACCATTTTGAAAATCAATCCTCAATTATAATAATTAATGATAACACTAACTCTACTTAATTACTATAATAATAGTTAGTCATACCATCCTTTTTCATAACACTATAACACTTTTACATATTTTCACATATAAAAAATATTTATTGAGTAACTCTTAACTCTATGTTTTATTAAGAATCAATGGAATTCCCTGAAATAAATCATAAAAAATATGATATTCAAATCCAAATATCTGATACATTTATAATAAGTCAACCTTACCGATACTATACCACTAAAAGATAGTATAATATTATAATATAATGAAAACATATAGTATAAATTATGAGAAATTATAGAAAATGAATAAAATGAGGGGTATTGTGTCGGTTCTTAATTGTTTCCTAGAAAAATAATATTTATTAAAAAATGTATTAAACCCACTTATAAAATAGTGTATAACAAAAAAGAAATAATAATAAAAACTAAAAATTACAAAATGATAAAAATCATTCTCAATATATATAGATTCCACATAAGAAATAATCAAAGAAAACACTTAGATGAATTGGACAACACAAATCCATCCCATACATGAAAATAAAACCAAAACCATGACAAGTCATTTCAATGTGACACATGGTACTCAACATACACTACAACATCCATCACTATAAATCCACAATATAAAACCCAGAAGAGACCAAGGACTGGGCACCATAAATAACACATAAGAGTTGTATACACCCAGTAGTGTTTGTAGTGTGTGATCTAAACATGCCTAGAAGGAATTCACTAATGAGTTTGTGTTATTTCATGTCAAAATTAATTTTATTAATTCAAGTTTAATATATAAATATAAAATGGTGTTTTCACATGAAATTAAGATAAAATAAAATATAATTCCATGATGTCGTTTGTAAAATTCCCCTTATTAATGTTAGAATGGGAAGATCTAAAATCTATTTAACCCAAAAAAGTAAAAAATAAAGTGAATATTATATATTAGAAAATGGAAAAAATCCAAATACCATTTTCTATTTCCATATAATTTATAAAACACTTTTTTTTAAAATCATTACACGCTCATTTTTAATTTAACTTCCCAACTCATTTTATAAAAAGATTTGAATATAAATTAAAATACAACTAGTGTAAAGTATCAACTCAGAATATCACTAAGATATTAATTATTAAGAATAAAAAATAAAAAACCAACTCATGGTGACAATAAAGCACATAAAAGATATGGTTAACAAACAAGGAATATGAGGTAATCCTTTAAATAATCATCAATAGAAACAATGCATCATGGAAACTCTTAGGGTATAAAATGAGTGATATTAGGCATGGTCTCCTTGGATTACTATATCCAAGGCCCCCTAGTAAAAATAAAACATCCCTCTGAGAACCCTAAAGGGTCACCATTTACATGTAAAACCTTAGGAGGGAGAACCTATAATAGATAACTAACTAGTGAATTCACACAACACTGGTGTATCATGCAACGAGAAATTCTATTAGATACCCAGGATCCCTAGATAAAATAATATATCGATGAGTAAGTAGAAAATACAAAAAATATTCTTATTATAAATAATAAAGCATAAATATTATATATATTATATCTCACTTCCCACACCCATGAAAAAAAACCCTTATATAAATTCATAAGAATAATAAATATCACCGGAAAAAATAAAATCCCTTATTGAGGTCTGTAATTTATATCAGTCAATACGAAAAGTTGGGCTTAATCATGGCTCTCAAGTGTTTTGAAAACAACTTCCATTAATTTTCCAACCAATAAATTCTTTAAAAACCATCTTGGGATGACAATAAAATTTCCTCCACCCGAATTCTCATTCTAAACATCCCTTTAAAACAATTTGAAACATTATTTGAATTTAAATTATTGGGATACATATGTAAAACAATTTAAAACCAAAGCCTATTTTTTAAAACTATTTATGAAATCCAATTGATTCTATCCTTTTAAGGAATTACATATAAAATTATAATTACCATTTAATCCTAACCCTAATGGGATAAAATACATTTATTCCTTAAATACATTTGAAATTATATTTTTAAGAATTTTTCACAAACACTTGACATTAAATCCTAACTTTGAAAAGTGGAAAACCACTAAGATTCCCTTTATATAATGTGAGAAATCACATTAAAAAACACATAAAATATATCTTTACAATCACATATAGATATAATTCTATAAACATGTGTCATTAAAACATGAATAATATAATGAAAATCCTTTTAAAGTAAATGCATAAAAACCCTACCTTGAATAAGTAGTGATCATGAAAGAATTTTTCTCATTCAATAGTGAATGATCAAAAAAGCTATCATATAACTTCACCAAGCCCTACCAACCAAAACCCCTTTGTTTAAGCCACCTAAAAATATAAATATGACCTCTTAATCCCATAGGGATAATTATTAGACAGGAAACCAAGACAAAAAATAAATAATAAGGATGGAAGAGGGAAGGATAATAATAAAATATGGATTTAACAAAATAAATCTTCTTGGAAACAGTTTTTGGAAGCTCAATAATGGAAAAGGGAGGGAAGGAGGAGATCCTTAATATTCACACAATCCTAGTAGAATGTTTTAGGATAAGAAAGAGGGTAAACCCCTTAAAAACTAAGAGGGAAAAAGGTGTAAAACCAATTTTATGTAAAACTTGGAAAATCAGATGGTTAGGTCACATGGTTTGATATTCTCTTCACCAACGATGAAAATTTTACTAGGAAAGAAAAATTCACTCATATATTTTGGCTATGTGGTTCACTAATATATAAAATAACTATGAAAGACCACTATTTTAATAGTTTTAGCACTATTCAAAAGTTATTCACACCATTTTCCCTGATCATGCACAATATGTATTCCAGCACCCCTAAGAAAAAAATTTCATGTTTGCTACAAGACTTATTATGGTTTTGAAAGAAATGTTTCCTACCCATGCTATATAAACTAAAAAAACCAAATTAATTTTAATGGAACATTTTCTCAGGACGCCACCCAATCTCTCCTTGCCTATTTATACACACCATTTAATGAAATTAAATTTTTAAAATTTAAATAATTTAATCTCAAAAAATTAAAAAATTTAAAATACCTTCAAAACTAAAATAAATAACTATAGTGATATGAGTTGTGTGATAACCCCCACTCCTTACCACTTTCTTCCTTAATAAATCCATTTAAAAAGTTTAACCATGTGAAAAATAAAATCCTCAACACCAACATCAATGGTGGAAGGGATGAGAGAAATCAACAAGATCTAAAGATAGTGTCGAACACTGATAAAATACATATGTCCTAAAAAAACATTTCCAATCCTCAATATTTAAAAATTTGTGTAAGAACAATCCAAATCATCACTACTAAACACAGATCTCTAAGAAGGTGGAGACCTACTATAATTCTTCCATTATTTATAATTTCTCTAAAGTGGTGGAAGTAACAAGGGACGTATTCTATAAATAGTTTTCTGTAGAGATGACTATGATTCCACAAATAAATAAAAGGAACCATAAAATTCATCCATCCATAATAATAAACCAATAACATCCAGAGGATTCTAGAACCATGTAAGAAACTATAGATCATAAGACAAATTCACACAATTTACTACCTTCTTTATCACCATAAAGGGAAGAGATACCCTAACCAAGGACATGACATAATAAGAAAACGACATAGGATCCAACCTTGGGTCATATAATATAATATATAGGGTGACCTAGGACCTCATAACTAGATTTATCTATCACACTAAACCAAATTATATTTGAACTAACACTGACCACTGCATAATCACAACTGATTCCACGTCTTTCCTAGTCACCTAAACATACACCCAGGCCTTACCCAAGTATAATACATTAAAAATCAACCATCACAAGAACCACTCTCCCAATACTCATGGGATAATATCAACATTGTTGCATAATATCAACCATGATGAACCACACCTTGCAACCAAGGAACCAAAAAGGATATAAGGAAATAACACAATGAAAATAATGAAAAAATACTAAATAAATAGTAATTAAATATGGAAAAATAAAAAACATAAAAACGATCTAAAACTACTCATAAATATATGACACTCTAGATAACTCATCTTTCCCAAAACTAATCTAAAATTTCCCACCCACTTGAGTAAGGAAGGCTCCAACTCCACCACTCCCACAAAAGTTTAGGTGAGGTCATCAACTATAATAGACACACCCATGTGATAAGAGGATTCACCCTATGTCTCCTCCTCAAAGAGTAACTTAAACCTTCTCTCAAGTACTTTCTGAGATGTATAATAAAATAACATGAAACATGAATATAAAATATTTAAATCTCACTAGTTGAATTAAAAAGTCCCATTACACACTGATGAATTATTTTAAATATAGAATCCATCAAGGAAAAACACAAAATAGATCATCTTTAAAACATTTTTTTTTCTTAATCTATAATTATCATATAAAGAGTACTAATTTTATTTTTAATAATCAAAAACACTTTTACATCACCCAAAACCCTTGTAAAGTTGTGCAAATTGATTACATACCCCCAAATAATATTTTCTTTAAAATTACTACATTTAAATAGACCCCAACAACACATTTTGAAAAAGGAAACAAATTCTTTAAAATATTCCACTTTCTTAAAAAAACACCCCTTAAACTTTTAAAAGATACCTTTTATTTCAAAAATGCTTCATGAATTCTATTGAAGAACTAGTAATTTTCAGTAAGATAACTTCTATTTAATATTATTTTTATAAAAACCCATAATTAATTTAATATAACTTCCATCAATTCAATTTTATTTTCAAATAATTTAACCAATCCCATTAATGAAATAAAATTATACAAAACATTTCTTGTAAGTCAAATTCCTTCAATAAAATTACTATAATGTCCATTCTCATAAAAAATATGACTCAGAAGAGAAAATCACTTATTTAAAATATCAGTTTCCTTCATATGTACTCAAAACTATTAAATAATTAAGTTCCATTTTTTAGTTACTTTTTTAGAATTTTATTCATATTTATTTTACCATAATTATTCCCTTATATTCATTTTTTGTCATTTATCATTTAATTATGAGATTAATTTTCTTTAATTAGATTTATTTTGATTTTTTGGTTCATAATTTTAATTTTATTTCAGTGAAATGGTTTTCACAACCCACCCATAGTTGGAACCCCTATAGGTATAGAAATAGACATGAACATGGCTCCTAAATAAAAACACCAATAGGACATGGTTTGGTGACTATCATTAAAGTTATAAAACATAAAAATGAGATTTATTACCCTAATAATCTAAGGAACATGTTGAGAAAAAAAAAAAAATACCAAAATAAAAAATTAAAACCATATCATATAATGGATTTAATGTTCTACAAAATCAAGTCTCTAGAAGAAAATACAAAAAGAAAACTCTTAGAATAGTGAATCTGATTGCAGCTCTAAGAATTGAGCTAATAATATCTTTCTAAGTGACAAAAAATATTATGGAAACAAAAGAATATACTTATATATAGAGTTATTATACATTCATTCTTAGTAGGATCGTTATCAAGACCCTTGGTGTAAATGTGTAAGAATAATATTAATACCTTATCAAACAATCATCAAAACCAACACTCATATATGCCAGGTAAAATATCAACCAACCTAACAAAGGAGAATGAAACATGGTTTATTTTTCCCATTTTACTCTCAAATAAATGATGATATACTATAATTTATATAGTGATACTCGGTTTGAATCATCAATGATGGTTCTAAATAATTCGAATGATTTAATCTTGATAGTATGATAATGGGGGGCTCATATTTTTAGATTATAAAATGAAATGTTAATGAAATTAAAGTTAATTAAAATATTTATGATGATATGGGGTGAAAATAAAAAAATTATGGTTGAAATATTGATTCCATTAATCATTGGAAAATATTATGTAAAATTAATATCAATAAAGTTATATGCGAAGGATTGGGACCCTATAATGTTTTAGCTATATTCCAAGACTCTATTTGAGATTCATTCCATGAAAACATGTTACTGATATGTTATTCAACAATATGTGAACCATTATGTTCTAGGATATCTAATAATCCATGAAACCCTCAAATCCTTCAAATATGTTAATATTTCATGACACATTCGACAAAGGCACACAATTTCAATTTAATAATCATGTAGCATACTTTATCTCAATCAATCCATAATCCCTATACTAATAATCACACCAAAGGAATTTTTACTCAACCGTTTAAATGTTAAGTAATTTTTATATGATTTTATATTATTGATTAAAAAAAGAGAATGTGACAAGACAAGATATAATCTAACCAAAATCACACACATGGATGGAATAGAAACAACATAATATTATGATAGAATTTAAAGTCTGTTTAGTAGAGAGATTCTGATATAATTAAATAAAATAAGAGAGAATCAAATTAATATAAAAAACTAGATTAATAGTAGAATAAAATAATATATCATACATTAATGTAATGAAAACTTATATCATGATATATAAAATTTAAATAAATAAAAGATTAAAATTATAAAGAAAAATATGAAGAGATAATAGGTTTATCTAGTTGAAATAAGTGTTAAAAAGGTCCTACAAACCGTTTATAAGGTATTTGGTGAGCCAATTAATCTTTATTGAGTTCTCAAGTGCTAACCTATTAAATGGAAGTGGATATACATACTTATAAATAAGAGGGTGCCCGGATTCCCTCAAAATATATCCCTCTAAATTTGACCCATGTTTGGACCATAAGATTAAAAAATAAACTAATCTTATCATATAGAAACTTTTAGTATCCATCATAATGATTCACCCAAGAAATTTTAATTACATTTAAGAAATTTATAAAAAAATTATGTCCAAAATACTAATATTGAATTTTATGGACAAAAAATCTCATCATATTCCAATGATATGGTTTCCTAAGCCTTTATTAACTTTGGAAAAATGAATATTGGTGCATGTTAGCTAATTAAATTATTACATGTACTTTTATATATCTCGATACAAAATCATACCTCATATGGATTGATATTATTGGATATAAGGGCCCAATACTCAGAGTGAACCAAATAATTGAATAATTTCTATATATTATTTTAATTCTTCAATTGGTTCACTTATTGGAGGAATTGAACATGGGTTTTAATACAATTTAGGAAAACTTTTTTTGTGCTACACATGGAGTTTCAATCTATTTAGAAATATACGTTTTTTACATTAATAAAAACATCACAGCTGGTCCAGGATGATTGAAAATAATGTTAGGGCTTTTTCCATGATACAAAATAACCATTAAGTGGAAAAAATATCTCCACATCTAGTTAAATGATATGTTGGAAAATATTTTAGAAATAATTTAAAATATAATCACATTAGTTGGATCAAAATATAAAAATTTATTATTAAAAAATAACATAATTATCTAAATGAATCCACTAAAACTATTATCACATGTTGTATTCAATATCAAATCATCACCATTGGGATGTAAATTTAAATATTTTATTAAAAAATAAATGTGAGATGTTATTTTAAAATTATAAATTAATTTTATTTATCAACTCCCTCATGATTAGTATAGTGAAAATCCTTGGTCACCTTGAAACACATGCAACATGAAAATCAATGATCATCCTTTGAACAATATTAGCATTTTATTTCCACTAATGGGGGTCTTAACATACCCACTCATCGAAAATTAATTTCAAAATATCTTCATTCCAAAATTATGTGTCAAAAAATTTATTAAATGTCCTTCCATAAATTTATATTTGGAAAAAATGTTCTCACATCTTATTTAATTTTCTCATCATTATGTAAAATGTTTTTAATAAATTTCAAAAATTCACTAACCAAGAGTCATGATCTATAATTTTTTAATATCTACTAGATTACATTCCTAACCTAATGTAAAAAAATTATGTTTTATTTTTAAGGTGTGTTCTATGGATTTTGGGATGGTAGGTACATTAATAAAATGTGGGAAAGTGGGGTAAAAAACATAAACATATAAAAACAATGAATGGCCATTGAAATGGGGGCATCAAAGACATAAAAAACATATCTATAAAGGTAAAACTCACTTGAGCTTATAAAAACTCAGGAAATACTTGAGAGATAAGGAACTTTAACTATGCTAAGAAAATATATAATGAGATAAATGTAATTTTTGCAATTTTTTATTTTTTTCAATATTTTATTCATTCAATTTTTGTGTATTTTTTCTATTTTTTATTTTTTTCATTTTTTTGGAACTTTTTTTGGAACAATATGTATTTAAATATGTGAAAAAAATTTAAATGAAATTATTCTCAAGCCTTTTCATATGAAAACCTCTCTCTCACACTGAATATGATTGTTGTCTATAAGAAAAATAAGACTATATGAAAATCAATGAATGTGATGTTTTAATTGAAAATATTCCTCCCACACTTAAATTTCATAAAATCATGTAATAAATCTATAATATATTATTGAATGGAACATTGTTATGGGATTGAAATTTTGTTATCAAAAATGGGGATTTCATTGTCTCAAATTTTATTTCGAAATGGAGTTTTAATTTAAGGATAAGGTGCCTATTTTGGTAAAGTGATTCTCATGTGGATAAAAAGTTTTATGTATAATTTTCATGAATTTTTTTAATAAATATACTTATAAGGTCATAAAAATATATATTCACAATTACTGGAGAAAAAAAATACAGGGATACAAGATGGCCATTAATGAACTTGGACATGAATGCTCAATTTGTACATTAGGGGAAGGTGAAATATTCTTTCTCAAAACAAAATTTAGGCACTCAAAATTTATTGTGATCAACATAAAATGTATTGGTAAAATATAAAAAATATTAGATGAAAACAGTTGTTTCGACTCCCCCAAATTTATTGAAAAAATAACAAGTTTTTTGATGAGTAACTATGGATGATATTTTTTAATGTTTTTTTGACTTTCTAAAAAACTCACATGAGTAATATGAAGGGAAAAATGTGAATTAGGTGAATATAAAATGAGAATTAAAATGGGAGAGAGATACAGGGAGAGATATTTTGTGTCAAATGGATGATTCCTAGTTGATATTTGGAAGGTCTCCTTCTCTATTTAATAAAAAACTTGAATGAATTTAATTTTTTGTATCTAGATTCCAACATAACTTCATGTAAAGAAAAAAATCCAACATTAATGTGGAGATAAAATAAAAAATAAATGATGGATTCCAAAAGTTATATAAAATTTTGGTTTCCCGCAAGAGGAACTACATTTATTCTATAAATAGAAAAAACGTTATAGGGGACTATCCATAGTTGAAGGTAGATGAATTTTTATTAGTATGAAACACCATATTTATTTAGGTTTAATTTATTTCCAAACACATTTATTGTTTTCGAATTCCAATTATTCATTAAATACATCAAATATTTCAACAACCCATGACACATTCAATAGAGGAACAAAAAAATCAATTTGAAAATCATGAAGAATAGTTTCTCATAATTAATCCGTCATCCCTAGCCTAGGAATCACCCCAAAGGGATGTTTTATCACCCTTATATATAGAAATTAATTTTCTAAGAATTTATATAATTGATATAAATTTAAAATAAACAGAAAATGGAAAATGATAAGGTATAAACTAACCAAACTCATAAACATGAATATAATGAAAAAACACACGCTTATGATAGAATTGAAGGATTATTTAAGAGAGTTTTACAATATAATTAAATATAATATATGAATAAAATTTAAATATCATAATATATTTATAATTAGAGAAAATAACCAAACTTATATTAATGTAAAGAAAACACACAAAATAAAATAGAAAAGTAAAATGAATCAAATATAAAACGATAAAGTAAAATATAATGAGACTAGTGGTTTCTCTAGTTAAAAAGTTCTTACCAACCCTTTATCAAGGCTTGATAGATTAAATTCTTACTCATTTACTACTAAACTTCTATCCCCTTGAGTGGAAGTGGTGATACATATTTATATACAATAGGGGTGCCAAATTTCACTCAAAATATATTCTTTTAAATTTGAAACATATTTTACCAATAATATTGAAAAATATAGAAAACTTATAATTAAAAATAATATTAATATACCTATTAATTATTAACCTATAAAACTTCATGTAAATTGAATATGTTTAGTAAATATTAAATCCAAAATACTAAAGTATAACTTACTATTACTGTAGACTCTTCATATTCTAAATATATTATATCCAATGAATTTATAACCCCTAAAAAGGAATATCTATAACTAAAAGTTAATAAAATTATTCCCCTTAATTTTATATATTTATATAAAAATTTGATCCCATTTGGAATGATATTTTGGAAGATATAGACCTAATACTAACAGTTATCCAATTTATTCACATATTTTGAATCTTTATTTAATAATTTGGTAGGAAAAATTAATTAAGGAATTATATATTGATTTTTTACACAATTTAGAAACAACTATTACCATTCTATCTATATAGTTTTAAGTATTTGAGGATTCTAAATTTGTCCCAATCATAGAAACATTGAAGTTGGTCCAGTTTGATTAAGAAAATGTGGGGTCTTCTTCCATGATTTAAATAGACCCTAAAATAACCAAAATAACTCCAAATATAGTTTAATGATATGTAAAAAATATTATAGGAACTATAAAAATAATAATCACTTGAATTGGATTAAAATACTAAAATATATTTTTAAAATAAAATATCTCTATTAAATGGATCATGTCAAAAAATTCTCCCATGTTGTATTCAATATTAATTCATGAAAATTTATTTTAAAATATAAATTTTTATGAACAAATAAAAATATTAAGTTATTTATAAATCCATAAATAATGTTAATTACAAGCTCCCATGCACTTAGTTTAGTGCATGTCTTTGTGGACATGGAAACATATACAAAATGAAAAATCATGATCACCCATTGGATAATATTGACATTTTATTTTCACCAACAAGGGTGGTTCTTCCCATATCCACTCATCAATCAAAAATTTCTCAACATCTTCACTTCTCAATTATATTTCAAATATTATTTTCATTTTTATTTGAAAAATTTAGATTTAGAAAAAGTTCTCAGACATGATTCACTCATCTCACAATGATGTGAATATTTTTTATGGAGTTTATTCAATCACCAATCAATAGTGATGATCTATGAGTTTTTTATAACTCTTGAAATCCATTACTATAAAAATTTTAACATTCATCAAGAGTTATTTTCAAGGGGTTTTTATGTGTCTTATAGGATGGTAGGTAAAATTATAAAAACTGGGAAGGTTGGATGAAAAATAAACTAAAAACCCATTCATTACCAATGAAAAGAGATATCAATAGACTTCAAAAAACATTTTGGAAAATGGAAAACACAATTGAGAATGGAAAAAAATCATGAAATAAATAAAATTAAAATAACTCAAACTATAACAAGAATTTTGATGATGAGACAAATAGTAGTGTTGTTATTTTTTTATTTTCTGTTTTAATATTTTTCTTCATGTTTTTTATTTTTTAATTTCATTTTTTTTATTTTTTAGAATTATTTTATAATTAGATGTATCAAAATATATGAAACAAAATTATAATTACATTATTTATAATTCTTTACATAATATAACCTCTTCCCTATACTTAAGACAATTCTTATCCCCAAGAAAAATAATACTAGATAATAATAAATGAATTTAAATCCTTAATGTAAAACTTTCCTCACATAGATAAATTTAATCAAATCATGTATGGAATATCCAAGTTAATATTGGGTGTGGAAAGTTCATGGGATTTTATTGTTGATATAAAAAATGGGTTTTTAATTGGATCAAAGGGACTTTAAAAGGAAGGTTCAATGTAAGATTAATGGATGCTATTTGGGCATCGTGATTCTCATGTGGATAAAAAAATTTACTATCTCATTTTAATGCAAAAAAAGTTTATAAATTCAGTTCAAATATAAAAAAAATCCAGATTCATAACTAGGGGTGAAAAAAATTTGGAGAAAATATGGTAATAAATGAGTGTACATATATACTCCATAGGATCATTTTCAAGACCCATGGTGTAATGTGGAAGACTATCACTAATAATTTAGTGAACAAATATAAGAACAAACAGACACCTATTTCAGGTCAACTATCACCCAACCTCACCTAGGAACATGAAACATGGTAGATCATTTCCCAATGGATATCAAATAATTTATGTTCTAATATAATTTATATACTATAACATAGGTCAAATCCTTAGCGATGATGCTAAATAATTTGAATGATTTTATCTTGATAGTATTAAAAGGGTGGTTGTGGTTATTTGTATAGTAGAAAATGATATGAGTAAAGAAATTAAATTTTTTGAAAATATTTATTATGTGATATGATTAAAAAAGGATTGATGGTTAATATATTTATATCAATAATCATCAAAAAACATCATATAAAATTAACATTCAATAATCTAAATGTGAATGATCTGGTTTCAAAAAAAATTACCTATAAAACAAGCTTAAATTATTGATTCAATACACACACATTTTTTGATGAATGATTAAATAATATATAATCCATTATGTTCCAAGGTATTTAATAGTCTTTGAAACCCTCAAATCTGTAAATTATGTTAATAGTCCATGACTCATTTCATAGAGGCACACAACATAAATTTACAAATCAATATGTGTGGTTTCTCTCAATAAATCCATCATCCCTAGACTAGGATTCTACCAAATGGGATGTTTACTAATCCATATAAATTTAAAGAAAATTGTCTTGGAATATATATGATTGAGAAAAAATGAAATGAAAATAGAAAGAGAAAAGAAAATATCTAAACTAGTAAAAGTCATACACAATGACTAAATGGAAACAATACATGGTTTTGAAAGAATTTAAAGTGCATTGAGAAAATATATTAAAAAAAATAAATATAATATAATTTAATAAAACTAAATAGTAAAACAAGATTGAGATTTGAATAATAAAATAAAACATACATTAATTTAAATAAAATTTACAAAATGATAGATAAAATTATAAGGAAACAAAGATAAAAATGATAAAGTAAAATATGGAAATGGAGAGTTTTATAAAGTTAAAATAAGTTTTCATAAGTTCCTACAAACCCATTATCAAGTCTTGGTCAAAAAAAATATCTCCTTCTTGACTACTGAAGTGTTAAACCCTTAAATGGAAGTGAAGACTCATACATATAGACTAGAGGGGTGTATGGTTTCCGTAAAAATATATCCACCTAAATTTAAAAACTTTATGGACTATAAGATGGTATAATCTTGAAAAATTATCATATTAGAAGTTTTTATTATCTCTCTTAATTATTTATACAAAAATAATCAAGTTCCTTAAACACATTTATTAAAATTTATAGCTGAAATACTAAATCTTAATTTGATGGACATACAGATAATTCATATTTGAATAATTCAGTTTCCCAAGAATTTATGAATTCTATAAAGAAATAATATAATTGTATTTCAGTTTATGGAATTTCTAGGAGTACTTTTATATATCTCCATAAAAAAATTCAACTCATTGGAATTAATATGTTGAGATATACAAGCCCAATACTATGGGGGATCAAAAATATTTATTGTTTTTTTAATCTTAATCTAATGATTTTTTTAGTCCACTTAGTGAAGGAATTGAATATTATTTTAAAATAAAAAAATAATATATCATATTTTTGTGACATACATGGAGTTTTAAGGAATTTAGGCTCCTGTGTTTTTTCATTTACAAAAACATTATAGCTAGTCTAGAATGATTGAAAAAAATGTTTGGTCATATTCCATGATCTAAATTCACCCCAAAATGAAAAAAATAAATCAATATAGAGTTAAATTATATGTAGAAAAATATTCCAAGAATACTAAAAAATAATAATATCATGAATTGGATCACAATATAAAAATTAATGATTAAAATTCAATACTATTATCTAAATGGATCAATTAAAACAATGATATCATAGTGTATTCAATATCAAAGTATTAATAAGTGGGTGAAAATTTGAAAAGGTTTTCAAAAAATTAGTGTAGGAAGTTATTTTAAAAAAAATAAATGCATTTTAATTATCCACATTCCCACATATAGTATAGTGCACCTCCTTAGCCACAATGAAACACATACAACCTAAAAAACTGATAATCCATTTACCAATATTAACACATTGTTTCTAAAAATGGTGGGGTCTTAACCTATCCACTCATCCACCATGAATTTAAAAACCTCTTCATTCCTAAATTATATGACAAAAACTATTTTCATTTTTCATGTAAAAACCTTTATTTTAAAATATTCTCAAACTTGATTCACTCATATCATAAAAATTTAAAACAAATTTTGATAGAAATCACTAATTCACTAACCAAGAGTCAGGTTCTATGAGTTTATTAGAGATAAATGTTTCCACCCAATCCTAATATAAATTTTTTACAAAATAAATTATTTAAATGGGTTTCCTTTAGATTATAGGATGAAAAGTAAATTGACAAATTTTTTGAATTTGGGGTAAAAATATCCACTTGGAAAAAACCATGCATGGGAAATAAAATGGGACATCAAAGACCATAAAAAATGAATGGGAAAAAACACTTGAGAAAGAAAAAAATAATTAAATAAATATAAATAATAAAGCCAAACTATAACAAGAACATTGATGATGATATAAATGGAATTTTTACTCATTTTTTCAATATATATTTTTCATTTTATTTTTTTCTAATTTTTTTATTCTTTTTTGAATAATTTTAGAGTAATATGTATATAAATATGTGTTAGAAAATAAAAATTTAATAATTATACATCATTTACATAATAAAACATCTCCCCACACAAAATATCATTCTTTTCCCCAAGAAAAATAATCCTATATAAAAATAAATTATTGTAAATACTTAATGGAAACTATACCACTCAAGAATATGTTTTATCCAATCATTTATGATATATACATGTTATTATTTCTTAGTAAACGTTCATGGTCTTGTAATGTGGCTATAATAAATGGGGCCTTCATAGTCTCAAAATAGATTTGAAAATTTTGACCAATGTACGGTTAATGAAGTCTATTTGGTTAAAGTGAATCTTATATATTTAAAAGAATTACTCTATCATTTTAAATCATAATTTTTTTTAAAATTTATATAAAAGTTAAGAAAATATATATTTACAATCAATGGAGAAAACAAATAAGAGGAAAATATTGGTGTAAATGACTATGGTATGAAAAATAAATTTATACCTCATAATAAGGGGGAAAATTAATCTTCAAATCTAAATCAAGGCACTATAATGAAGTGTGATACAAAAATAAAGTATTAGTTAAAATTGGTGATCAAATTGATTAAAATTTTAGATAAAAATAATCATTTTTTATCCACTAAAATGGATTGTGTAAGAACTTGATTTATATCTCAGGTACATATCCTTTTAATTTCTACTTTAAGCTCTCGTAAAGTTATATTTTGTTTATAGACATTGAATTAGGGCCCATGTTCTAGTTGGGTAGTTTTTTGAAGGGAAGAGGTGGGAGGGATAAGGTTGGTTGATATCTAATTACACTATGTGTAATTGGAATACATGATGTGTATCAATTACATAATGTGTAATGTGTTGGGAAGAACCTTTTCACTTCACATAAAGGGTTTTCCCTGGGGTAAGGAACCTGAGTTTCACATGACATGTAAGGAATTTACATGTCTTGTAAATTCTTGAGCAGTTTATTAAAAGTATAGGTAAGGGACTCCTATTTTTTGGACAAAACCTTACCCTCTCCTCTCTCTCACATAGAAGACTCCCAATGAAGCCTAAGCTGGGATCTTCCACCATTACGCCATCCAATATATGATTTCAAATATATCTATATCATTTGATTAATTCTTGTAATATATCTATTAATCTTGTGTTTTTCTCCCTTTATCTTCTCATTAATGGAATTATTTAAATTCAGGCTCATATGCCGTATTTTTAGGGCATTGAAATTTTATTTAGATTTATTTTTATACATGAAAAACTAATGGCTGATACTATATAAGAAGAGAACTATGAGAATGATGTATGTTTTATACTTATTATCCCTTCAGGTCTTGATGTTTTATAATATGTGATATGTGTCGAACACTAGTTCCACTTCGAAATTTCACTTAATTGAACCTTACTCAATTTGGTTTCCTTGGTTTTAACCTAAAGACTTGTTATAAACCAAGCTCTCATTGTTATTTCTGACCTTAGAGTGATCCATCCCCCTGGGTGTTCTCTTCTTATGCATAATTGGATTTCAACATTTTACACCCAAAATACCTAATTCTGTGTTTGGAATTACATAAAATAATGATACCATGTTGACAGAGGATGTCTTTAAAGTCATAATATGGAAAATAACCTTATCAATTATAATTAATTGAATTGAATGTGATTGGTATGACCGCATTACTGATTTTTTTAAACGGAATAATCGTTATTCTATTTTTTGATATTAAATAATTGTGATAAATTGATTATAACTTGTCTTGTATTAAATCAAATGGTTATTTATTTCTAATGATGTGTGAGCATGGAATCCCCTTATATAAACATGATATGGGAATAATGACCCTCTTTAATTATGGTAAATGGGTATGATAAACCTTATGCATGTTATATGTAATTGGTAATAACATCCCTTCTGCAATATATCTAAATTTTAATGGAGACCCCATTATGTGATATTGCACATGGAGACCCCATTCTATAAAACTGGGCATGAAATCCAGATAGTGTGATACTAGGCATGGATTCCCAATACCATGATACTAGGTATGGAATCCCTATACTGTGATACTAGGAATCATGTCCCTATACTATGATACTTGGAATGGTGTCCCTATACTGTGATAATATACGTGGCATCCCTACACGTTGCTACAGAGCATGGCATCCCTATTTTGTGATATTGGGAATGTTGACCCAGTTTTGTGATGTTGGGCATGGAGTCCCTTATAAATTTGAGGTTGTGAATTGCGTCCCTTGACACTTGTTCAGAGATGATCTGGCATAGGACGAAGCAGGTAGTGTCAGCCTAGTTTTCCTTAGGAACTAGAGTCGATCCATTAACAGTTGTTATTACTACTATACATTTATATATATATGAAATTCCATGTTATACACACAGATTGAGTATTTATTGACGTTGTTTGTGGTGTCCTAATGAGTTTATCTCACACCCTATTCAGGCCTCTAGTGGTACCCAGACAGAGTATATGCTTGCAGGTGTAGATAAGGGGAAGCATCCTCTTACACATGTGTGACTTCTTGCATTAATTAAAATATGATCTTTGTAGTAGATGACCAAGATGGATCTTGGGATGCTTGGACATATTTTTTCCCTTTTTTTACCTTTTGTATATCATGGGGTGTATTGAATTCTTTCTTCCATGTATAATTGTTTTCCTTATTTTATAGATCCATGAGATACATTATCATCATATTTTGTATATGATCTAATTTCTAGTTATTAGATGATTATTTTTGCATGGTTTTTTATATCTGCTTCTCCTACATTGGGTTACTGGTCCAGTTAGTGTAGTGTATGTTTCTGATGTTCCATCTGTTTACATATGCATTTGCTTTTTACCTGTTATTACTTATATTATGTGATACAAATTGGTAATGAGGGGATAATCTCCCCATTAAAAAACCCTATGTAACAAATCTTCTTTTCAACTAAGGTAGGGATCATTAGTTTCTCAATTTTAATAGCTTACATGACCCTAATAATGATGTATAATCAAGATAAGGATGTCACAGGAGCATCAGGGGCTTGTTCGGAGCCCGGAGATTCAAAATGGGAAAAGCAGATTAGGTTGTACAGTTTTTCCATAACTATGGGACCTAGGGAATATGGATGTGTGGCTAGTAATTTATGTGGAATAGATCTATTTATCATATTTTTCACATAGTTAGACAAACCATGAACCTAAACATGTGGTGTGACCCTTGTAATAGTGAAAAAATAATGGTTTGTGTACATTTTTGCCAAACTGTGTGGCCAAATAGTGAGATTTGATATATTGAGGTAAAAATTACCATTTTTCATTCATTTAATTTTAAAAAACGTTTTCACTTTTCTTATCCTCCCTCTAGTGGCCAACACCCCTTTTTTCTATTATTTTGAGCACAAAGAAACCTAACACTAGGCATTGAACCAACTCCTCCATCTGGTGTCCATTCTTTGATCTGTTGGAAGCATTGTATATGTCTCAATAATCTCCCCTAGTCTCTTAACTCCTATCAAATTTAATATTCAAACCCATTCCCTATTTAGGTGTAGACACATATTCCATGTTTTTGGGTCATTGGACGGTTTATCATATCTCTTCGAAAATACATTGAATCTGAGGTTGATACTGAGTGTGGAGTCATCTACGGCCTTGAGGTACATAGTCACATAGTTTTCCATTTATTTTTATTCTAATAGCTAAAACATTATGCCACATGCTAGATTTTTCTTAGCATCCCAATTATATTGTCTGATTCATATAAAATTTATATTCATGTCTTTTTATGAACCTAATGATCATTTTTTGTGGTTTATAGGTTTTTTTTCACCTTATATGGTCACCCAATGGGTGTGCCAAGGTAAATTGGACATTTTTTAATTGTTCAAAATGATTAGAATGCCTTTGTTTCTTTTTTATTATACTTTAAATGGACTTAACATACCTTGGTTCATTCCATACCCTTTTATATACTTATATGAATGCTCATTGAGAATGATGTTGGAACAAAGGATATTTTTTTCTTTAAATAGAGTATGGTTTGTGTTTGTTATAAATCCTCACATGGAAGATTAGGGAGTTTGAAATTAATGGGATATTATAGTTCAAGATGAAATAGTATTGATGGTGGGATCATTTCTTAGTGTTTTCTAAAATTTTTGGGATCCAAAATTGGACGGATGGATTGCATCGTTAAAAGTGGATTTCTTTAAAGGACTTATGAAAATATGGAAAATGCATGATTTTAAAAAATATGGGATTCACATATGGTGTTTCATAAAGGGTAAAATAATATTTATGATGATCTACATGATATAAATGAGCACCATGAATGGCGAATAATTAGAGCATCGTGAACATTGATGGTGATCTCCACGATTACGAGAATTGAAGCATCATGAGCATGGGATGGTTTGATGGAAATATTCATGACAATGTTAAATCCTAGTGAAGCATTGGAAATGGAGTAGCTACATGAAGTTGGTTTTATTAGATCCAAAGAATCTACTAAGAGGGAGTTGAGTATCACAACCGACCAATCTTATAAATACAAAGCTACCCCTCTTCATTTCTTAAGGTTATTTTCAATGAAAATTTGGAATCTCATTGATTTCATGAAGATTTGGGAACTCCGCAAATATAGATTTCTATGAGATCTTGAGCATCATGAAAATAATTTTTGAGTCTTGACTTATGCCAATTATTTTGATCAATTTGCGCTTCATGGTGATGGGGTATTCTGCATTGACTCAGTGTGCTTCGCAAAGGTATGTTTCTTCATGAATTAATGGGTGCTTTGTGAAGGATTTATCTTCCCAAAAGGTAGTTTTGAACATTAGGTATTCAGTGAACATGGATTTTAAATTACATCAACTTAGGTGTATGGTGAAAATAGAGTCTTGTTCTAGATAGGTACAAATACTTTAATGCCAATTCATTGAAGCGACCTTCAGGTCGATAAACTAAGTTTGACTTATCTTAATGTAGTGAGCTAGGGGAGTCGATGAAAGTGTTATGAGGGACACAGTGTGTAATCCCAAAAATATTGTAAATGAATTATTTTTGTAATTGAGTGACTGTGTCTAAACTATGTATTCCACAACTTGTAATGATTAGTGGATTTAGGTGTGACCGACACACTATTAGTATATACTCTTTGGACTATCCCTTAGTGGAAAACCAAGTAAAAAGTTTGTGTTATCTCTTTGCATGTGAATGTTTTATTACTACACTATTCCAACAGACAGGTTTAAAAAGTACCTAACAACATGGGAACATGATCCTTTCTTTTAAAAGAAAAAGTTAACACCCTGACCCCCTCCCCTCTCTGGGTGCTCTAGGGTCCTACAAATGAAAATTATGAGATGGAGTTGAATTTGGATAAAAAAATTCATAAGTGGTTATTACTTATGTATTATGTTATGAATGAATATACCTCAGCTATATTTATGGGATATATGAAATAAATTAATGAGAGGTAACTCTCTATACTAGTTATACTTACAATAATCCTTTACATAGGCTTTGTATAATGGTAAGGGATCTTAGATCATGATACATAATAATATTACCATACATCGGGTGAAAAGTATGGAATCTCACACCAGTGATACTATATAGGCACTGGGCTTTAAAAGCCATGTTCAAATATCATAGTGATTCCATGATCACTTAATTTCCATCTTGAGAGTTGTTGAATGAAATATCTCAGTCTATTGGGATTTAGGGCATGTGCCATATTGTAGATCTTATAGGCTCATTAGACCTGTAATGGATGTCTGATTTATGCCCCAATCTAGCCAGCAACTAGTATTCTAGGTATATTTACACTTACATTTTCACGTACATGGTTCATATAGGTGGATGAAATATATAAGATTATAATATATATATGTAGTGATTTTTTAAAAATTTCATTCCATCCACAGGTTAAAGAAGGTAGAGCCGTAAGGTGTACCATATGAACCAAAGAGTCCTGTTTATTTATTTCAACATTTACTTCCTTTCAATTATTACATATACTCTATTTAGTTACAATAACTACATGGATTACACGTAGAAAAAATTGGTGGTGGCCTACTGAGATTTTATCTCACACCTTACTCAAGATGCCTTTGGTACCAGAGAAGATCATATAACTACAGGTATTGATAAGGGAAAGATCCCCACTTCAGGATATTGACCTGCTTACCTTTAGTTGGGTCTTAGAAGTAGAGGATCGAGCATAGTCTCGAGAGTATTAGAGCAATTTTTGTTCTTTTTTTATTTTGTACTATTGTGTAGCATGCTTGTATATGCCTGTTATTTTTGTATTATAGCATTACATGAATCTATGTATTAGTAAATGATTTAGAGGATTTTAATTTTATTATCATTTGTTCAGTTTATTATCTTACACCAGTTAATTATCTAGTTAGCAGTTTATGCTTCCTCAATTTATTGATTTTTTATTTTTATATTATGTTTCCACAATTGATTGTATTTGATTGTATCTGATGTGATACTCTGACATAAGTGTATAGTCTCCCCATTATTCCATCTTTACACCTTCACTGCTAGTTGGAATCCTCTAGCATATGGGGAGGCGCTCTTGAGGCCATGTGACCCATTGACTTAGGTAATAGGTTAAGTAGAGCCTGGGTCAGGACATTACAAAGTTCTATCATAGTTGTTAATTTATTGAAGTACTATTTAGAGACAAAAATGTTGGAGATTGGGAATGCTTGTATCTTGGTCATAAGATGTTTTGGGGAGTCGTGAACTCATGTTTGGGGTAAATTAAAAGCTTCCTAATCTATAATTTTTGTAATGGTTTTTATTATTACTATTGAAATAATTTCACCATTGGGTGACACACATGTTGTATTATGATTATTATTATTGTTCTGATTGAGGATTTATTTCTTCCTTGGCTCGATGATATAAGGTCAAGGAGCATTGTTGCATGCATCATTAATAGGCACAATATGAATAATATTTCATGAATTTTTTCATTTCATTTTTATTTTTAGAATTCTTTTTACTATCATATATTATTAGTTCCTTGATTATATTGAATTTCTACAACATTTCTAAAAGGGAATAGAAAACATAATTGATACTTAAAGTAATTTCCTTAACCGAATAGTGTTTTCCTAAATAGGTTAAAGCAGACACCTTAAGTAGGAAATTATGGCATGTTGATCTATAGTATATTGGATAAATGAGATGGAACATGTTATGGTGTGGGTCAAGTGGATGTCATGTTTTTATTCATAAGAAGTATGGGCCCTTACGGATTATAAAAAGGGTAAACTGTCTGATTCAACCATCCTATGTGATTTAAATGTTTACACTAGCACAAATTCTAAATTAATATGGCTTTTAATTTGAAAATAATTAACTTATATATGTCTAACACTGATAATTAGATAAGAACCTAACCATAGTAGTGGGTATCTAGTGTCTCTTATGTTCTTATAGCTTATTATGACCTCTTTACCATCTAGATGTGGTTCTAGAAGCAGAAAGAGAGGTGTGATCATTTCTATATGAAGGATTTATATTTTTCCTAGGTTCATAAATGAAATATTCTAAATTTATTAATTCTCTTTTGAGGCATGAAATATGAATTTTAGTGTCATTCCTCTCTTATGTCCTTTAGTTGTACGCCCTGAATGCGATGACGACCATGCTCCTAAGGTGGAAGACCCTAAGCCTCTAGTGATTTTTCCTGAAGTGGCACCTATGGAACCTCTTCTTGTTGATGATATAATCATTGATGACTAGTTTAGATTGGGTTTTTATATATGTTGCAGTCAATGAAAGGTGTAGTTTGACCTATCCCAAGTATGGAAAAGTTGACTCACGAGTTTCCACAGTAGCATCCTATTGCATTTTCAGGGGATAGAGGAACACAAGTTGCAAAGTCTTGTATTGAGGTGATACTATCTAAAATTGATGACATATATATTCCTATAGAGTGGAGGGTTAAAATAGTTTCATATATGATTCGTGATTCATCCAAGAGGTGGTGGGATGTTATCACCTAGGTGAATCATCATGGTGATATGGTTTAAGTATATTTTCATGCCATCATTTATGAATAATTCTTTCCCCAACCATTGAGGGCTGACAGAGCTTGAGAATTTCCAATCCCGCCGTAGGGTAGTATGTCAATTATGAAACAATCTACTCGTTTCACTAAGCTGTAGTGATTTTATTCTACTCTAGCTGTTGATTATCTTATGACTATTAGGTGATTCGAGGATGGGTAGTTATTCATCATTTGATTGAAGTTAAACATTTTTAGGATGAATAAAATTTCTGAAATCATCAACAAGGCCCTCATTATTGTGAAGAACTTGATAAAAGGTGGTCGTATGAGTTCGGGAGGTTTGACACCTAGAGATATTAGTGGTAAATATTCTAGGTGAAAGAGGCTCTTTAAGGATACTCGTAGTGGTAGAAACAATCAGGCTCTGTGCATAGATAGATTTATTATTGGTCACAAGTGCGGGAAGTAATGACATAAAAAACCCTAGTGCCTATGTAATCCAGCTGAGTGTAGAGGTTTTGGAAGGATGCAGAATATTTAGAGTTTCTGTAGGAATTTACGTATTGTGCCTAGTGAGTGGGGATATATACCCAATCCTCAGTCAATAGCTAGAGCAGTAGGATCACATTAGTCAAGCAGTTGGAATACCACTGGTCGATCATGCCTAGTTGGTGGTCAAGGTTGTGGCATTCAAACTTATTATTCTAAGTTCCAATAGAGTGGTCTTGCTCAGGGAAGTCAGGTAGTGACTCAAGGTCATGGTACATTCCAGTTACATGTAGTTCAACATTTTCCATAGGAGAATACCGCCAAACCTTCTACTTTCTATGGTACTATTATAGTAGTCTTAACTTTTGTGTCTACTTTATTTGACATAAACACATCTCACTCATTTATATCTGAGACTATTATGGAAAGTATAGGCCTCTATATTTAGCACTTTCTTGAAATTATTATGCTATACACACCTTTAGGTATCCATTTAGAGGGTGTTTTATATTGTAAGGACTGTCCCCTTGAAATAGTTTTCTACCTTTTCGCATGGAATATATATGTCCTCTATATGAAGGTATTTATCCTAATCATTGGGATGGACTAGTTAGTTCCTTATCGAGCCTAAATTGGATTTAATCATTCGAGGGTGATGTTTACATCACCAAAGGGAATTAGATGCAAGCATAAGGGTGAATGGGATGTTAGTGTGACTCAAGCAAGACCCGAGAAGCAAAGGTTAGGTAGTGAAACAACTCAGATCACCGTCCTTTTCCTCAATAACCAGGGGAGATGACATGCAGTTCTTCCTCCTATAGTGGAGCATTTCAATGATTTATTTATTGATGACTTCTTTAGTTTACCTCTTGCGGAATAGGTAGATTTTACTATTTATATTACACCCAGAGTATCTCTAGTAATGATTTCTCCTTACAGGATGGCACGTAAGAAGATTATGGATCCCAAGAATCATTTAGAGGATCTTAAGTCAACATAATTTATACTCCCCATAACTTCTCCATGGGTTTCATCGGTCATTTTCTCCTAGAAGGAAAATGATACCCTCAAGATATGTGTAGATTACCGTTGATTGAATCATCTCATGATAATGAACTGAAATCCATTACATAGAATAGATGAAATATTTGATCAGATCCTAGGAGTGAAAGTATTTTCAAAGATAGATATGAGTTCAATATATCATTAGGTGTGTTTCAAGAATTTAGAAATACCTCACACAACTTTAAAGAGTAGTTATGGTCTATAAGGGTACCTGGTTATTCTGTTCCAACTCTTGAATTCACCTGTGGCCATCGTGGATCTTATTAATTGGGTCTTCCAACAATATCCAGATTCATTTTTGGTTGTATTTTTTGATGATATATTGGTGTATTCACACTCTATACATGACCAAGAAACTCATATTGAGATCGTTCTGAATACACTAATATAGCATCATCTCTATGCTAAGCTTAGTGAATTACACTGATGGATTGATAAATTCCACTTCCTGGGTAACATTTTTTCGGAGTCAGGAGTTTCAGTGGGCCCAAAGAAAATTAGAGCAATAGTTTATGAGGATCCTCCCAAGAAAATATTTACCATTCGAAGATTATTCGGCCTATATGGATATTAGAGACACTACATCTAGGATTTTCATGCCTTTTTGTCCACTTATGGGATTGACAAAGAAGAGTATAAAATTTTTATGATATGAATCTTGTCAAGAATCCTTTTAGGAGTTGAAAGGAAGATTGACTTCAGTGAAGATATTGATTCATCTAGAGCCAAGATGAATTTATACTGTATATTTTGACACATCTAGTATTAGTCTTAGAGCTATTTTGATGGAGGATGAGGAAGTTGTTGTGTACAGGTCTCATCAGTTGAGGCCTCATGAGAGGAATTAATTGAAGAATAATCTCAAGCTCATTATTGTAGTTAATGATTTAGGTTTTTCAAGACAATATCTACTTGGAGATCATTTTATGGTATTAAAATACCAAAAAATCCTCAAGTAAATATTTAAAAAATATGATCTTAATCTTAGAAAACATAGGTGGGTTAAGTACCTACATTCATTTGATTTCAATCTTTCCTACACACCTAAAAAAGGAAAATTCAGCAACTGATGCTCTAAGAAGATAGACTCAGACAGAGGTGGTCTTGAAATCCATGTTTAAATGGAATCTTATGGCATTATTCATAGATATTCATGTTGAGGTTTAAGAGTTCCATGGTCAGACTATCCTCACAGCCTTAGCAGGGAATTTTACTCTTTTGGAATGGGAAAGAATGAGGAAGTTATCAGATCCTAAAGGCCTTGTCATGTGGGAAATCATTTTAGATGATGACACATATTTTGGTTGAACCATTGATGGAGATGATACTCTATTGTCCCATGGGAGTGTATGGGTCCCGATAGACAACAAAGAGAAGATTATGTGGGAATTTCATGCCTCAACACAGGAGGTTCACCATGGTGTCACCAAAATGCATTGAGATCTTCGACGCCAGTATTGGTGGCCAGGTATGAAACACCGAATTTCTAGCTTCATAACTAGGTGTTCCACCTGTCAATAGGTGAGGGAGGAATATCAACAAACAACATGAATTATTCAGCCATTATCCATTCATGAGTGGAAATGGGATGATGTTTCAATGGATTTATTGACCAGTATACCCAAATAAGCTAAATACAATGATACAATGTGTGTTGTCATTTATTATTTGATTAAGTTCACACACTTCATACCTATGCAAGAGACCTTCATTATAGCCGAGATAAGAAGGTTGTATGCCACATAGGTTTTACGCCTCTATAGACCTTCTCATTCTATCATTTCTAAAAGAGACACTTGTTTCACATCATAGTTCTCGCAGGGGTTGGCCTTGGGTACACATGTACTTTTGAGCATAGACTATCACCCATAGACTGCTGGACAGACAAAGTGTACGATTTAGGTTCTAGAGTACATGATCCGTGCATGCATCCTTGAATTTGGTGGTTCTTGGGAGAAACACATTCCTCTAATTGATTTTTCTTATAACAATAGCTTTTAGGATACCATCGAGTTGGTTCCCTCTGAATAATTATATGGAAGTCCTTAACACTCACCTCTATGCTGGCTAGAGGCAGGGGAAGAAGATGTGCTTGGACCACATCATGTACAGAAGACTAAAGAGCAGGTCCAGATGATCAGAAAGCACATGTGGAAAACTTAGTCCAGACATCAGTCATATTCCAAAAAACACCAGTGACCTCTTGAGTTTGAGGCCAGAAACTAGGTTTTCTTTTGAATCTCTCCAAGGGTAGGGAATATACATATTCTGAAGCAGAGTATGCTCTCACCGAGGTTCATTAGACCCTTAAAGGTTGTGAAACTGATCAGACCAATGGCTTACCAGTTAAAACTTCCTTAGAGATACTAGTCTATGCATGATGTCTTTAATGTATCTTAGCTTCACCGATACTATCCAGACCTGATACATGTATTTCAACCTGATGATGTCAAATTGGATGTTGATTCTCCTTCAAAGAGTATCCAAGGAATATAGTGGATCAGATTGTGAGGACACTCTGAGGAAGGCCTCTTCCTCTGGTACGAGTGTTATGGAATCATGGTTGACTATAGGATGAGACTTGGGAGTGGTAAGATGATATATGATCTCAATGGAGAGAACTCTTTACTAGAAATACCTATTTACCCTTCAAAGTCCAACTCGGGGACGAGATTCTTTAAGTAGGGGAGTTTGTAACGACCTGTCTTTTTAGTGAAGGTAAAAATAATTATTTTTCAATTTGAATACATTAAATGATCCTAATAATGATTTCTTATCAATCCGAGAAGGTCACGAGAGTTTTCGATGCTCGTTTAGAGCCCAGAGCATTGAAATGGAAAAAACAGACTGGGCCTCATGGTTTTCTGCAATAATGCGACCCAAGGTGCATGACCATGTGGCCAGTTACAGATGTGGGATAGAGATTTTTAGCACAATTTTCATATGGTCAGTCAAACTGTACACCCAACCATGTGGTGTGCCTCTTATAGCATTGAACTAAGAATGGTTTGTGTATGGTTTGGCCAAACCACATGCTTTGATATTTTTTAGTAAAATTACAATTTTTCCGTTATTTAATATTTAAATCTTTGTACCTTTTCTTATCCACCCTCTAGAAGCTATCACCCATTTCTTCTCCTCTTTTGAGATCAAAGACACCTAAAGATAGGCATTGAAGCAATTACTTCTTTTTGTGTCTATCCTTAGATCCTCCAGAAGCATTGGATTTGTCTCGATAATCTCCCCTAGTCTCTCAAATCCTATCAAAGTTAATCTTTGAATCCATTTTGCAATCTAGGTGGAGGTTTTTATTCCCTATTTTCACGGGATTAGACAATTTCTTAGATCTCTTTTAACTTACTCTGAATCTGTGGCTGATATTGATAGAGGAGTTGTATATGACATTGAGGTTGGCGGTCATCTACATTTCCCTTTGAGTTTTGTCTTCTGTAGCTACCTCATATTGCCACATGATGACTTTTCCCGAGAACATCAATTATATTGATGGCTTCATATAATTTTTTTAATCATGTCTTATTATGCACCAAATGATCCTTGTTTGGAGGTTCATAGGTTTTTTCACCTTATATGGTCACCCCATGGGTGTGCCAAGGGAAATTGGCCATTTTGGTCAATTGTTGAAAATTATCGGAATGCATTTATAGCTTTCAGCTTCGACTTTAGATGGGTTTTCCTTCAATACATGAGTATTAAATGTAACCCAAGACACCCCTTGGGTGCTTGGTCCTCTTATGGATGGAATTGACCTAGTGGGAAATTGCCTTATTGAACATGACATCTTCTAAATGACCCTTTGAACCATTTGACATGTTTTTTCATGTCTTGATGAATTGAATGAATTGGTTATAGTCAATGGATTTTATAGGATGTGTTAAGCTAAAGAGTTTCATCCCTTAAATGAATTGAACATGACACCTTCCAATTGACACTTGAGTCCTATAATTAAAATTTTTATGTTTTCATAAATTTAATGGGTTGATTTAAATTAAATGGTGAATACATGATTGATTGCCTTTCTTAAATTGAATTAAATGGTTTTAAATGGAATGGCCCAAGGGATGGTAAGGCTATTTCCTTTGTTTATACTAATATGAATGCTCATTGAGAATGAAAATTCTTAGTTGATGTTGAACTTGGATAATGAAATGACTAAGAGGTTATGCCTTATGTATTATATTCTGAATGATTATGCCTCTTCTATATATAACACTATAAAAATTTTGGCTTTTTGTGATGTGCTAATTGTGACGGGAGTTGGACTTATCGCAAATAGCCCTTTGAAATCTACTATTTGCAATGAGAATTTTGACTCATCATAATTATTCGATAAAAAAGTGGTCTTTGCGACGGGGCTAAACACTTGTCGCAAATACTCTTATCGGTTTTCAGTTTTTTTGTGATGGGGATCCACTCCCGTCACAAATGAAGTGTCAATGGTAAAATATTTTCGATGGGTCCCATCGCAAATACTTTTTTTCCGTCGCCTTAATGAATAAGCGCCTAACTATTTGCGACGGGTGCATGTCGTAAACAATCTCATCGCAAAAGATATAATCTATATATACCACCTTGATTTTTTTTCATTCACAACCTCTCTAAATTTATATGACCCTCTCTCCTGTAATATTTTTTTAGTTTATAGTTTTCTGTATTTTAAACATTACAAGGGATTAAATTTCAAGTTTTACATCCGCTGAAAGATTCAGTTTCAAGGTATTTATATTTTTGTTTTTTAGTTTTTATTTTATTTATTTTATTTGGCATTAGTAATAATTATGATTGATTAGCAGTAATTAGATATAATTAAAATTAATTCTTTTTTTTGCATTAATTTTTTTACAAATATTTATTTTTAATTTTCATTAATGTTTTCAATTAAAATTAAATAGTTTTAATTTGTAATAATTTATTTTAATTATTTGTAATTATAAATAATGAGATTTAATTATTAATAATTAGCTATAATTAGTAAAACAATAACTAATTAGTGATAATTTGTCTTAATTGGTGGTAATTAGTAATAATTAGTAATGAATTATATAAATTAGTACTAAATTGTAATACATTAACAAAACTTAATGTTAATTAGTAATAATTAGAAATAATTAGTACTAATTAGTACTAATTGGTAAAATTAGTAATAATTATTGTTAATTAGTAAAAAATTTTGGTAATTAGAAATAATTAGTGATAATTAGTAATAATTAGAGGTAATTAGTAATAATTAGCGGTAATTAGTAATAATTAGTAAAAAAATTATAAAAAATAGTAATAGATCATTGCAAACTAATAAAAACTAATATAAATAACTGTTAATTAGTAATAATTAAAAATATTTAGTGATATTTAGTCATAATTAGTGATAATTAGTGATAATTAGTCACAATTAGATATAATTAGTAATAATTAGTAACAATTAGTAATAATTAGTAATAATTAATAATAATTAGTAATAATTAGTAAAAATAGTAATAATTAGAAAATATTAGTAATAATAAATAAAGATTATTAATAACATATAAAAATTAATAATAATTAATAAAAACTAGTAATAATTATTAAAAAAATAGCCACACTTAATAAAAATTAGTAATAATTAAAAAATCGAAATAATTAGAGTTAATTTAGTTGTAATTAGTAATAATTGAAAATAATTATGAATAATTAGCTAAATACGGCATGTTTTGAAGTAATTAGAAATAATTAGCAATAGTTAGTAATAAATAGTAATAATTAGTAATAAAATGTAATAAATGGTAATAAATAGTAATAATTAGGAATAAATAGTAATAAATAGTAATAAATATTAATAATTATTAATAATTAGTAACAAATAGCAATAAATAGGAATAAATAAGAATAATTAGTAAAAACTAGTAATAATTAAGAATATTTAGTAATAATAGGAATAAATTAAAATAAATAGGAATAATTAGGAATAAATAGTAATAAACAATAATAAATATTAATAAATAGTAATAAAAATTAATAAATCGTAATAGTTAGTAATAATTAGTAATAATTAATAATAATTTGTAATAATTAGTAATAATTAGTAAAAATAGAAACAATTAGTAATAAATAGTAATAAATAGTATTAAATAGAAATAAATAGCAATAAATAGCAATAAATAGTAATAATTAGTAGTAATTAGTAATAATTAGTAAAAAATTGTAATAGTTAGTAATAATTACTAATAATTAATAAAAATTAGTAATAATTGATAATAAATAGTAATAATTAGTAAAAAATAGTAAAAAATAGTAATAAACAGTAATAAATAGTTATACAAATTAATAAACATTAATAAATATTAATAAATAGTAATAAATAAAAAATAATAATAGTAATTAGTTAAAATTAGCTATAATTGGAGAAAATTAGTGGTGATTAATAAAAATTAGTTGTAATTCCTATTAAATAGTGGTAATTAGTATTAATTAGTCGTAATTAGTATTATTTAGCTGTAATTAGTATTAATTAGCGATAATTAGTAATAATTAGTGATAATTAGTATTAATTAGAGATAATTAGTATTAATTAGCGATAAATGAATGTAATTATAGAAAATTATCCGTAATTAGTAAAAAAATTGTCATAAACTATTAAAAATTGGTAATAATGAGTGGTAATTAGCAGTAATTAGTAATAATTAGAGGTAATTATTTATAATTAGTGGTAATTAGTAAAAAAAAGTAGTAATTAGTAATAAGTTGTTATAAATTACTAATAATTAGTAATAATATGTTTTCATTAACAATAATTAGTATTAATTAGCAGTAATTAGTAATAATTTGCGGTAATTAGTAATAATTAGTTGTAATTAGTAATAATTAGTGGTAATTAGTAATAATTAGTTGTAATTAGTAATAATTAGTAGTAATTAAAAATAGTTAGTGACAATTAGTAATAATTTGTGGTAATTATTAATTAGTGGCAATTAGTAAAAATTATCATTAATTAGTAGAAAAGTATGGGTAATTACTAAAAATTAATGGTAATTAGTGAAAATAAATGGTAATTAGTAAAAAATAATAATATTAATTAGTATTAATTAGTGGTAATTAGTATCAATTAACTGCTATTAGTAAAAAATAGAAAATACTAGTAAAAAATGTTATAAACTATTAAAATTTAGTAATAATTTGTAATAATTAATAATAATTAGTATTAATTATTAATCATTATAATTAATTAGTATTAATTTTTATAAAATAACATAAATTAGTACGTTTTAGTTGTATTTGGTAATAATTAGTGGTAATTTGTAATAATTAATAGGAATTAGTATAAATTAGTATAAATTATTGTTGATTAGTATAAATTTTAAATAGTTTATAGTAAATTACTATGAAATAATAGAAAATATTATAAAATATGAGAAAGGTGAAAATGAAATAGGTTGTCAATTTTTAGGCCATGAGAAATAAAAAATTTGTATATACATGGTTGACACAAATTAGTCATTTCTGATGGCCTGAAGATCAGATATTCTATGATTTACAAATTTTTTGTAATTTATAGTATAATTTATTACTTTATAGTAATTTATAATAATTTTTATTAATTTATAAAAATATTGTTAATATTAGTGGTAATTAGTAAGAAATCATTGGTAAATAGATAATTTTTTTAATATTTACAAGTCAATTCTAATATTTTAATTTTATATTATTTTTTGGATCATGTTTTTATTATATCAAAATAATCAAAAAAAATATTTACTTTATACTTTTTAGAGAAATATAGAACAAGGAATTCAACAACAGTCTTTGTAATATGATCATGGTTGGATAAATCATCATAGGAACCTAAATGGTTCTGGTATAAATTTTGTATGTATTGAAGGTATTGAATATTTTTTTTATTTTCATCATCAAAACTTGATTTTTTTAAGGGAAAATTTAATTTTGTTGCAAGAAATGTGATCTTAGGAGGATTGACACATTTGACAATGTTGGGGTTCATTTATTGTGATTTAGTTTTTGAAATGATTATGTTTTTTGGTATCAACATGGTGAATTTAGTTTGTGGAGAAGATACTAATAATTTTATTCTAGATCTATCATGGTTTTAAAATATAGTACATGATGTGGTTGTTCTGTAATTTAAAAAAAACTTGAGATGATATTTATTTAACTCCAGAGTTAGAACCATCCCAATTATATTAATCATTGATGTTTGTTGAGGATGCCTTATATCCTGATTTTAAGATAATCAAATTTTAAGCGGTTGATAAATTTATGGATATTAAATCAGATAACTGAATGTCAAATAGATGTCTTGATAAGATATTCTCTAGGGTTAAAACATTATTACCTAAAAGAATTATGTTGCATATAAATTTCTATGAGAGAAAGAGGGTTGTTTGTAATTTGGGTCTTGGTTATCCGAAGATTCATGCATGTTAAAATGACTAAATCTTATATTTTGATGAAAATGAGTCATTAGTTAGTTTTCCTACATGTGTATAATGAAGGTACAAAGAGGATAAACTAGGGAAGTCTATATTGATTCCTGTAAAAAAAATTGATGTATTTCTTGATTATACATCGATTGTAGCATTTATTTACGTATCAGAACACAATGTCATTGATGTCATGGAACAAAACCAATATTTTAACCCGTAATGTCTTAAAATATCCTACTGATGGCAATTAATTAAAACATTTTTTCTAAGTGCATTATTGTTTTCCTTTAGAAGCTCAAAATGTGTTATTGGGCCTTTATATTGATGGATTCTATCCATTTCATTTTTATGGTAGTACATATTCTTGTTGGACCATATTTATAACTCTGTATAATTTACTTCCTTGGATATTGATGAATGAGACTTATATCCTTTTGACATTACTAATTCTAGGACATTTGGAAAATAATCTTGATGTTTATTTGGATCAATTGATTTATGAGTTATTTTTATTGTGGGGGTAATCGTGTCAGAACATATGATGTTGTTGTAAAACAAATCTTACTGAATGTTTCATTGATGTATAAAATTAGCAAATTCCTATTATATGACATGTTGTCTAGATAGAGTACACCTTGTACAATATCACATATGTACAATATGAGAGAAAAAAGAGAATTTATGATAATTAATGGAAGAAAACCTAGTTTCTTCAACTGTCATCAAATATTTCTTCCCACCGATCATCCTTTACGGAGGAACAAATATCATTTTAGAAAAGGTAAAATTGAAAGGGATGGAAATCAAACAATGATCTTAGGTATTGAGTTAAAATATGTTTTCTCTTTATTAACTCTCATTACCTTTAGACTGACTATAAATCAAAAAAAAAATAGATTTAGGAAAGAACACAATTGTATTAAATCGAGCATTTTTTGGGATCTTCTATATTGGTCTAATTTGATAGTCCATCACATGTTGTATGTTATACATTTTGAGAAGAACTATTTTGAGAATATATTTTATATAGTTTTTGACACACTTAATAATACCAAAGATAATGTAAATGCATGGTTAGCTCTTCCCCAAATTTTAAAGTGAATATAACCTGAACTGTTTGAAAATGAAAGATCATAGAAGTTCATGAAGACAAAAGAAACTTATACATTTTACAAAGAAAATTGTTTATTATTTTGTTATAGGATTGAATATTTGAGGCTTCCAGATGGGTATGTTTCCAATTTGGTTAGATATGCAAAAAATTGTCATATTACCAGATTGAAAATTCATAATTATCATATCCTAACGGAAATACTAATAATTATTGGATTTAAAGGTTTGTTGAATTTTATTATTTTGAATGCATTAATAGAAATATAAAATTGTTTGTGAGATATTTTTTGTCAATAATATACTACAACATAATATTTATTCCAAAAGAAGATATTGTTTTAATTTTATGTAATTTAGAAAAAATATTCTCATAAACTTTTGTAGATTTAATAAAACATTTGATATTACATTTTCCAAATGAATAAAAATATGGAAGTATTTTACAATTTAAATTTATATACCCATTATAGATATGCATACAAATTTTAAGAAAAATTTATGTAACAAAGAATTGGTTGAAAGAGCAATTGTAGAAGCTTATTTTAATGAGGAAATTTATATTTTATACTCTCATTATTTTCAATCTGAATATCTCTAAAAACATAACTACATGGTCCACAATAAGGGAAATTTTGATGATAAAATGAACAATAAATTTCCAATTTTTAATTATCCCTAACATGGCTTTTGTGGAGTACATGGACGATGGATTTCAGATGATGAATATGATAGAGATTATACATATGTTTTACTCATCTGTGATGAAATGAAACCGTTTGTAATATGTGTGATCCTATCACATATTATATAATAATTTTTTATAATAAATTAATATATTTTATTTATAGATTATAAGATAATTATATCAAGAACTAGTTTCCACAAATTACAGTAGCTTCCCTTGATGAACTTTGAAAAAATAATTTTTCCCACTAGTTTCAAAAACTGGTAAAATAAATTGTTTATGGTTTAACATATAAAATAAATTTAGTACATATTATATTGATAATTGTTTTAAAAAATTTCAGGTATCTGAACATGATGATAAAATTGATAATTGATTGTGTTTATTGAGTAACCTTCCATCCAAAATGATTAAATATTATAATGCATATGTGGTGAATGGTTTTTGATTTTATATAAGTGTATATGAGGAATAAAAAAATAATGAATTGTGGTGTTTCCTTGAGAGGATCTCATTATATATAAAGTAATGTTGACTTTTAGGTAATTCTAGAAGAAATAATTGAACTATTTTATCTAGGAAAAAATTACATAATGATGTTTAAATGTCAATGGTTAGATATTTAGAGAGGCTTACATGTTCTTACATGCCATGGAATCATTGATATTAAATATAAAATCCTTCTTTTAGTAAATGATTCCTTTTTATTGTATCCTATGCAACATAAAATTTATTATGAAAATTATTCTTTTACCTAATGAGAGTTAAGTGATTAGTATAACATAATAAAAATGAAATATTAGGAAAATCAGTTTTTAAAAGTGAATGTGGTTCAAATGAAGTGCAAGGAATTAAAAATTTTCAAGAGACTACTTGGAATCCATCTTTTCCACGAAGGGACACGAATATCAATGATGACACCCAAATATTAAGGGTCGATAGTGACGATGATGTTATTAATGTAATATATGAATTTGAAATATAAAAATATGATGAAACTAAAACTTATATGGATATTGGTTATAATGGGAAAGAATATGAAGATATTGACATCATCATATACGAAGAAGAGGATGTGGATAAAGATTGATGCAGTTAAATGCTAGTTATAATCCTATATAATATATTTTTATATATAATAGTTATTTTTAACTATTTAATAACAATAATCATTTCATGTTTTAGATGGAATTAGATGTATTTCATGACTTGGAGGAGGCTAATTTACCTAGTGATGAGCATGATGGAGTATCATATGACCCTTAAACTACTAGAAGTTCAATGATGACTCAGAGGGGATATAGTATTACGAGATTGATGTTTCCTAAACCTATCCCCAAGTGATGTATAGGTCTTGGATTTGATCCTTTCATACAGAGGTATGTTCAGTTTTGTATTTTAGTTAGTTTAAATTAATTTTCATTAATTTATTTATATACTAATTTTTTGATTATTTGTTCTCTTTTTTTTGAAAATTATCACATATAGCTGTTGGAAAAGGGAGTGCTATATTGAGGTTGTTCTGGAGCATGGGTTACATGGGATAAGATTCCCCTTGATGCTCAACATCGCATGTTCAATCATTAGATGGTATATAAATAAATAATAGATATTTTTAAATTTAATTAATTAATAACTTGATATTATTAATTTTTTGTATGGTTTATGGTATCTCATCGATGATAGAATGTGGGAATCTATGTGGCAGCCATGGGACAGATGTATTCATGAGTGTTGTCATCAATTTTTGTACAATCTGAGGAGGAAAACATTGCAGAAAGCAGGAGTCATGGAGTTTGATTAGTCATGATGTGTCGACCAATCAGATTATATCTCACCTCAGCTTTTGAATGGATTATGTTCATATTGGATTGGAGATACTTTTCATAGAAGAGAATCATTAGGCTGATATAATTGAGGGAGATAGGAGGTGACGTATCGAGCTAGTATTCATATATTTAGTACGCATCAACAACATTTGGTAATTATTTTTTTAAATAATTTATATAACATTTAATTTAAATAATTTATTTTATACTCATAAAGTGAGCTGAACAACCCGATGTTATAGAGCTCGAAATTTATAAGAGGATGTACAATGATCCTATCATTGGAGAGTTTATACATGATTTATAGAATTATATTGTGATCAGTAAAATTTCTTTTGGAGTTTTAAAATTAACTAAAAATAATATTTTTACTATTTTAATTTTAAATTGAAATTTAAGGAGTCATATGAGGCCATTACATCTCAAACATAGGTTGAGATTCAAGCCAAGACCGAGGATCATAAATCTAGTATAGAAATATTTTATGATGCAACATTGATGAACCTGACATAGTATGGCTTCAAGAATGGTTGAGTTGTTGGTATTGGCTTTCGATTGACACCTAAGAGTTATTATTGTACCGATGAAATATCGTCATTCAACTCAAGAAGAGCTCATGGAGAGTCATTATCATATGTTGGACAGTACGAGGAGAAGCTGTGAGCCTAGGGTGGGTTTATAAAGACCATGTGTAGGAGAAATAAGATCTCCATTGACAGCAGTAACAACATCAATAAGAGATGCGTTGATGGCATCACTAGCATACGATAGAGTACATGCGACATCTGACTCATGATTTAGAGATAGAGATCCCTCCACCATCTCCTTCAGCACCTCAACCTCCTCGAGATCACCCTCCCCCTTAGTGGTTTATATACATTTTTTGATAAATAATTGAATGTAAAATTATCTTGTATTATTTTTAGTAATCCATATATTTACATTTCTATATAGATCTTTTTCTACATTGTTGCGAATATTGTGTTTTTTATTATTTTTTTTATTTTTTATATATTTGTAATATATTTATTATATTATTATATTATTATTTATTATTTTATTTTATTATTATTTTTATATGGTTTCAAATTTTATTTTTTAGATTGTTTTATTATTTTTTATTTAATAGTTTTCTATTATTTTAAATATATTATATATATTTTATTATTTTAATTATTTTATTATTTTATTATTTTTATTATTAATTATATTTTTAAATTTTATTAATATTAATTTTTTATTTGTTTTTTTATTTTTTTTATATTTTTTGTGATGAGTAGTTTATCCTGTCACAAATAAGTATTTACGGCCGACCTGTTGCAAAAAATATTTTTAAAAATCCTGGATAAAACATTTTTTTCTGCAAAAATTCATTTGCGACTGGGACCCATCCCAAATAACCCACTAGAAATGATTCAATTCTCAGTTTTGTTTGGGCTATATGAAAGAAATGGATGGAAGGTAATGCCCCATGGCACTTATACTTATAATATGACTTTATATAGGCTATGCATGATGATAAGGGATTGTTGAGAATGGTGAATAATCACACTCCATATGTGGAGTATGGAATCTCACACCAGTGATACTATATGGGCATTTAGATTTAGGTATCACAATCAATGATTAGTGTGATTCAATGACAGCTCTCTCACCATCCCAAGTGTTGTTACATGAAGTCTATCACTAAATTGGGATATAGGGAATGTACCCTATTACATGATCTTATAGTCTCATTATTCTGGTAATGTGTAACACCCCAAGACTCTATAGTACGTTATCTCATTAAAGTAATTCAATAGCTTGAACTACACGCAACACCGAGTTCGGGCGCACCACAACATACCAAACTAGGCATTCAAAAAGTGGTTATGAATAATACTAACTTCATTTTGAATCATATATACTATATACAATTTTAACATCTATATTATGTGTTTCTTAGACATAATATAATAAAAAACTCATTTTTTCAAATAAAAGAAGTATTTTTTAAAAATTTCAATTTTACCACCTTTTAATAGAAAACCCTTTTAAAAAAAATATTTGACACTTTTATAAATTAAATTTAATGAAATTAAATTCTTCTTTAGAATTGGGACATAAAAATTTATTTTGGATAATTTTTTGGTACTTTTCTGATAACTTTCATATTTTGATGAATAGTGAAAAATACTATGTTTTAATTGAAAACAACTTTTTTAATCGAAATAATTAATAGTGTTAAATTATACATTTGAATGGTTTTTATGTATCATTAGATTATATTTTTGTCATTTAATCTAATTTAAGTCATTTTATGTAATTTCACGTTTAAACTAGATATAAAAAGTGTCAATCTTTTGATAATTATTATTTCCTAAAAACACGCTTTTTGTTTTGACAACGGGAATTAATTTTAAATTAATTTCTGCCACTTCTACGATTTGAATTTGGAAAGTGGATTACATATTTGGAATCAGGAGGTCTTAATTTTTTAAATATGTAACTTTAATTTTAGACATTATGAAAAATTACTTCGGTAAATATTTTATTTACCAAAATTAAAGGATAAATCAAGTAAATAAGGTTATAATAATAATAAAATAATAATATTAAATTACCCTAATACATGTCATAACCCAATTTCCTGATACATTTCCGACTACGGGCATACTTGGGTCGATTTTGGGACCCCATGGATCCACATGGTAGTGATAGTGACCTTTTATATTAAATATTCTAAAGTAAAGACAAAAATAACAAAAGCATGTATCTTTTAGTAAAACAATTTTTTTATGAGGTTATATAATTGATCTATTTGACTATAAATATTCATTATAAAGATAAAAATATTTCCTAAATCATGATAATTTATTTATAATTTTTAGACATAAAATAAATATATTTATATATGACACAATAATGATTCAATATTTTCTTTATTAATGAAAGAATCAAATAAAGGACATAATAAATATAAAAAAAATATTATTTTATATTTTTGATGCCATAATAGAATTTTATAGGTGAATATGATGTGTTAGGATTGGTTCAATGTATTTTTTTCATAATAAAAAACCAAATACTAAATAATGTCAAAAATTGACATAAATGAGTTTTTAAAACAAATACAATATTATTAAAAGATATAATTGTTCTAAAAATATAGGGTTCTTCCAAAAAAATTATATAATAAGATAAATGTAATTAATGAACCAATTTTGGTTCTCTTGGCATTTTATAGTAAGTTTATTAACCATTTTTTATAATAATACAGGAGGACATGGTAAAAGTTAAACTATTTAACTAAGAGTTAAATCTAAAAGATAGGGTTCAAATAGTGACCTAAAATTATATAACACCTATTATCATAGTGGATTTAGACCCATAACCACATTATCCTATAAATAAATTATTTTTAATCCATTAGAAACCGAAAATTATTTTATTATAAAATAATAATTCAAGCTTTTCCTAAAGTGACCCTCACCTCTCTTATAAAAGGGAACTTCCCCTTCTCTTAATTTCACACCTCCAAAGCCATTGGGATCGGACAAAACCTACCAAAATACCTTCCCAACTTCCATAAATTATACCTAGAGTCCATATAGTGACTATAAAACAAACCTATGGAGCTCATTTGATAAAATCAAAAGGAAACACCCGAAGAAAAGGTAATAATTTCACCATCATCCTTCAAGTTCTTTTCTTCTTCCACTTCCTCTTTCTTTTTTGTTTCCATACCAAAATAATAATTCCAGTACCTTATACATGATGTGATATTATTATAAATATGGTACAACTATATTCATTATTCTATCCATCCTATAAAAGACAAAGTCACCATACATGCGTTCGTACGTCTTACCATCTCCACGTCGTGGTGTAGTTTGTTATCCAAACACTTCATTATTTGGATGGGAATAATAATGAGTAAACATAATGTATATAATAAATATAGAATGTTAATTATTTTTTTTAAATTATATACCATCCAATTACATAGTATTTCACCATCAATATAATGATATTGTTGCTCGTGTGTATGTACGGATTACCGTCTCCACGAACGTGATGATATTCATTCCCCATCATAATCATTCAAGAATAATTTTTATTTTATGATTAAAAATAATGTTTAAGAACTTAATATCATTCTATATATGAATCAAATACATACTATCCATGACAAACATGGCTTATGTAACCAATCATATAAAGGAAAATAGATTAGCTAACACCCGAAATGATGATACTACAAAAATATTATTAACAAAGCAATATTAAAAGATCAAATGTGATATCATATTTATGTATGTGGTTATTGTATAATTTAATAAAAATTATTTAACTATTATACAATAGGTTAATGTACCCTCAACCAAGGAAAATTACAAGGTAAGTTTTAATTTCACAATCTCTTTATTATCCGAGGTTTGTTTTTACGTGAGTATCTACTGGGACCTCTTTATCATCCACATCTGTGTTTCTTAAAAATGCATTTAAAAACATTTTAAGTATTTAGTATACAATGAGTTAATGCCATTTATACCCATTCTTGAATTTTTATAAAATATATTGAAAGGAATATTTTTGTCATTTTCGAAACAAAGTACTTTATGGCATTTTTGACAAAATTAAGGCAAGAATGTCTTTTTAAAAACTTATATAGAGGGTACAACTATTTTTTTCCATTATAACATTGTCGAATCTTCCCGTTAAATATTATAATAATATTTTCAAAACAATTTTTTTCTTTTATAATTATATGACTTTTAAATGATTTCCAAATAGAAAGAGATATTTCTCTAAAAAAGTTTTGATTTCATCTATGTCAACATCCATTGATAGATTTTAAGCTTGTTTGAAGTTGATTTAGTATGATACAAATCTTCTATATTGTATTGAAGGTTTTGTGGTATGTTTCACTGTGGATGTGTTATTTTTACACCATTCCTGGTTTTGGATGAATTATTAACATTGTGTATGCTAGTTTTAATACGAATGTTTATGTTATGTTTAAAACTTTTCAAATGAGGAATGCATTGGACGTAGTAATTGATTGGTGGAGCCCGCTATAGTTCCTAGATGAATCAGTAGGTCTCATGAGACAAAATAGTTTCTTGGCATAAGGACTTGACAAAATTTTATTTTTAGTCTGGGCACAAGGCCTTGACTATGTGGTTATGAAGTCTGGAATTATACATTCCATCACTATGAAAGTGGCTATTGATATTGCATGTGATTATTCGACTAGTAGAATATCTTTGTGAATAAGTAAATCGAATTATTTGATTTATTTTGGATATATTATTCAGAATTTTATGTTTAAAAGGATTATGTTTTATTCTTATACGCTGCCTCAAATGTTTTTGTTTATTTATGAATGTTTATGCTATATTGTTATCCTTACTGAGCATCTGAGCTCACCCCTTTCTATGTTTTATTTTTTCCAGGATTCCAAGAAGTGTGTTATGAATGATAAGAAGGGTTAAGATAGGGGAATAATGGAGTTATCAAAGGATCATTTATGGTGTGTTTTATTTTCTAATGTGTAATGTAACATTCTTGTATGTAATCTATTTTCCAAGACTCCTAAACTGATCGGTCTTTTGGGAATTGATTCCTTGTAATCATGCCAAGTTTTTGTAATAATTCACCAACTCTGGGTAACTAGGGTTTAGGAATTATAGTTGGTATCAGATTAAGTTTAGAAACAACCTTGGAAATAGATTTAGATATAATCTGATTGGAGAACATTACCCTATGATAGACTTTGAGGATTAGTATAGAATAACTTCCTATAATTTTGGTAATATATGGATTTTATGAATTTTCCAAGAAATACATCCCTGTTTGGATATGAGCAGGTAGAGGTGGCTCTGGCAAAAATGTACTTAGGAGTGAAAACTCTAAAAAGGAGTTTCAGGCTTGGATCAGGGTATCCTACTACAAGACAACGACCCTTGCTGTACTCTTGTTTACGACACTCCTAGGTGATATGCTTAGGATAATTAAAATTTTCATTACAAGCCATTATGAAGGATTTAGTAGTAAATACTTCCTCAAAGAAAACATTTTATGATTATATATTATATGCATAATATTTTCAATTTACGTTAGGTTTTTTTACAAGTTTGGAATTATGAATTGCGATTCATAAACTAACTTAGTGTATGCCATTGTTTAGAAATAGCGCCTAGTAGAAGGAATGATAATTCTAGAAATACGCATGTTGGAAAGATTAAGAAGGATCATATATTTCATAGAATTAAGCCAACATTTAAAATGGAAATAGTCTCCCACGTATTCTCATCATATGAATACAAAGTATCATGTGTTAATAAGATAAGTAATGAATTCTCGGATTCCTATGGAGTTTAATGGATGTAAGAGAAGAAAGGGATGGAAAAGAGAAAGATGGATAAAGGGAAGAGGAGAAGAAATAATTTTCCCATATATGATAAACGTGGAAAGAATAACCTTGGTAAATGCTTGAAGGGAGTGGAAGTTTGTTATAAGTGTGGAGAAAAGGACACCAAGTATGTGATTTCAATGGTAAGAAAAAGGTTTCAAAAGTATAATGCTTCATCTTTAAGGAGTTGGGACACTATGAAAATCAATGTCCAAATCATGAGAGTATACCCTAAATGTTACTATTGGATAATAATCAAGTTATGATACCACCGAAGATGAAGAGGAATGATTATAGTTCTGATGTTGTTACTAAAGTATTGTGTCATTTGAGTATTTAATTAATGATTTATATGTTATAAGAATTATAGAGTATATAAGGATTTTACTGCATTACTATTTTATTAAGGACTTGAGATTGTGTGGAACCATGAAAAGTGACTCAATAGTAGGTTATTTTTTTAGAAAATGTATGGTTGAGATAAAGATTTACCATAATATGGTTCTAATAATGAGGTAGTGATTTTGGAATTATATATGATTAATTTGGAAAAATTATATTGGATATTCATGACTACCTTGAAACTGATTAATGATTTGTATATTCCCAAATAGTTGGAGTTTACAATATTTTTGGATATAAGGATTATATATAGTATTCTATTAGGAATAAGGTAACGTGAATGTAATAAATATGGTTTTATGGTAATTCAGGGTGTTACTATGTTTTAAAATAATACATGATGAAGGTTTTCACATGTTATTATGTGGAAAAATAATCTTCATTGTGTTTACCTTCCATATAAATTTTGGACTGTGAATTTGGACAGAAGTGTTTTGGGTAAGTCTAAAGGTTGTAATGGATTACGTTTGACATTGGATACTATTATTTTGGTTAAAGCATTTCTTAATATTATTTTTGAATTGTTATAAAAAGGACAACCCGGAGGTCGGGCGACAACCCATCGCGTCCGGCAAGGCCGTGAGACTTGAACCCACAACTGAAGGGCAACAAGGGCACATCACCTATCACTGGCCTAGATGATTTAATTGTTTTTATAATTTCTTTTTTTAAATAGTATGAAAAATGAATTATAAATTAATTATTTTTCTAACCCTATACGATTAGTATTAATAGAATATTATTGAATTCTATTATCTTTTGGAGTGAAAGATGAGTTTGTTGTAGGAATTAGTTGAAGGACGAAACTCTAATTGTCAAGTATATATATATATATTCTCTTATTTTATTAATAAAATAATTATTAAACTTTAGAGAATAAATCTTAAAAAAAAATGTGTTATCCTAATACCTTATGTTTTGTTGAATTTATGATATTTTAAATAATCATATATCGATGGATTTGAGGACCTCAATTATACACTTGTTTTTGATTGATGACCTGAATCACTCCTTATAAATATTTACATTTTTCATCCAATTATGTGTCTCTAATTTCCACCAATGTTCTCCTAATTGAGATCATAATTTGGTGGTGACTTTTTCATTTCCCTTTCCTTATTATTAAGACTACATTTTATTAACCCAATTTCCGATGTGGGTTTTCCACAAATGTAGTTTTCTATTTTTAACCATTTTTAAGAATGATTAAAAATTTAAAGGATCTAATTTATTGAAGTAGGGGATAATGTAACACCCCTATATTTCATAGTACGTTATCTCATTAAAGTAATTCAATAGCTTTCACTACACACAACACCGAGTTCGGGCGCACCACAACTTAACAAACTAGCTGCTAAAAAATTGGTTATGAATTTTAATACCTATATTTTCAATCTTATATACTCTATATTATTTTAACATCCATCTTATGTGTTTCTTAGACATAATATAAGAACAAATTCATTTTTTCAGATAAAAGAAGTATTTTTAAAACAAATGCAATTTTACTGCCTTTTAATAGATAACCCTTCTTAAAAAAAATATTTGAAACTTTTATATATTTAATTTAATGAAATTAAATTCTTCTTTAGAATCAGGACATAAAAGTTTAGTTTGGATAATTTTTTGGTACTTTTCTGATAACTTTCATATTTTGATAAATATTTTAAAATACTATGTTTTAATTAAAAACAACTTTTTTAATCGAAATTATTTATAGTGTTAAATTTTAAATTTGAATGGGTTTTAAGTATTATTAGATTATATTTTAGCATTTAATATAATTTAGGTCATTGGATAAAATTTTACATTTAAACTGGACATAAACAAGTTTCAATCTTTTGATAGTTATTATTTCTTAAAAACACGCTCTTCGTTTTGATAATGGGAATTAATTTTAAATTCATTTCTGCTACTTCTTTATTTTGTATTTGGAAAAATTGATTCCATATTTGGAATCAGGAGGTAAAATTTTTGTAAATAGGTAACTTTTATTTTTGGACATTACGAATAATTACTTCGGTAAATATTTTATTTACCATGATTAAAGGGTAAATCCGTTAAATAAGAGTAAAAAAATAATATTATAATAACATTAAATTACCCTAACATATGTCTTATCCGAATTGGCTGAAACATGTCTAACCATGGGAATCCTTGGATCGATTTTGGGACCCCATGGAGCCACTTTGATAGTGATAATGACATTTTATATTAAATAATCTAATGTAAAGACAAAAATAACAAAAGCTAGTATCTTTTAGTAAAAAACTTTTTATATGAGGTTATATAATTGATATATTTGACTATAAATATTCATTAGAAAGATAAAAAGGTTTTATAAATCATTATAATTTATTTATAATATTTTTACAAAAAAAAATATATTTATATATGGAACAATAATGATGTACTATTTTCATTATTAATGAAAAGATCAAATAAAAGAAATTATAAATATTAAAATAAATATAATTTGAAAGTTCGGATGCCATAAAAGAATTTTATAGGTGAATATGACATGTTATTATTGATTACATATATGTTGTTTTAAGTAATGAAGTTTTATGACTTTCACAAAAACCATATACTAAATAATGTAAAAAATTGACATAAATGAGTTTCTAAAAAATACTATATTATTAAATGATATAATAGTCCTAAAATCTAAGGTTCAGAAAAAAGGCTTATATAATAATATATATGTCATTAATTAACCACTTGGGGTTCCCTTTTCATTTTATAGTAAGTTTATTAACCATTTAATATAATAATACAAGAGGACATAATAAAAGTTAAACTATTTAACTAAGAGTTAAATCTAAAAGATAGGGTTAATATGGTGACCTAAACTTGTCTAAAACCTATTGGTTGAGAGTATTTAAACCCATAACCACCTTATCCTAGAAATTAATGATTTGGGAGCCATTAGAAACCAAAAATTATTTTATTATAAAATAATATTTCAATCTTTTTTGAAAGTGACCCTCATCTCTCTTATAAAAGGGTTCATCCCCTTCTCTTAATTTCACACCTCCAAATCCATTTATCTCAGACAAACCCTACCCAAATACCTTAAAAACTTCCCTCACATCAACCTAGAGTCCTTAAATTGACTAGAACGCCAACCTAAGGATCCATTTTGATCAACTGAAAAGGAATCACCCGAAGAAGATGTAATAATTTTACCACCCTCTTTCAAGTTCTTTTATTCTTCCACTTACTCTTTCTTTGTTGTTTACATAAAAAATAATAACTAAAGTACCTTATACATACTATGATGTTATTATAAATATGTTAATACCATATTATTTATTCTATCCATCCTATAAATGAAAAAGTCACCATACGTGCGTACGTACGACTTACCGTCTCCACATCGTGGTGTAGTTTATTATTCAAACACTTCATTATTTGGATGGGTATAATAATGAGTATAACTAAGGTAAATAATAAATATAACATGTTTATTATTCTGTATATATGATATACCCTCCAATTATATATGATTTCACCATCAATATAATGATATTGTTGCTCGTGCGTACGTACAGATTACCGTCTCCACGAATGCGATGAGATTGATTTCCCTTCATAATAATTAAAGAATAATTTTCATTTTATGATTAAAAATAATTTTTAAGAACTTAATATCATTATGGATATGAATCAAATACATACTATTCATAATAAACATGGCTTACATAACTAAGCATATAAACGAAAACAGATCAGTTAACACCCGAAACTATGATACTAGTAAAATATTATTAACAAAACAATATTAAAAGATAATATATGATATAATATTTATATATGTGGTTCTTTTATAATTTAATAACAGTGATTTAACTATTATACATGAGGTTAATGTACCATCGACTAAGGAAATGTACAAGTTAAGGGTTAATTTCACAATCTCTTTATTATCTGAGGTTGTTTTTACGTGAGTATCTATTGGGACCTCTTTATCATCCGCATCTATGTTTCTTAAAAATATATTTCAAAATTTTTTAACAATTTACTAGAATTATGGGTTAAATTCATTTATACCTTTTTTTACTTTTTATAAAATGTTTTAAAAGGAATCTTTCGTTCATTTTCCAAACAAGGTACTTTATGACCTTTTTTACAAAATTAATGTAAGAATGTCTTTTTTTAACATATACAGTGGGTGCAGCTATTTTCCACCATTATAAAATAATCAAAGCTTACCATACAATATTATAAGAATATTTTTAGAATAAATGTTTTCTTTTATAATTTTATGACTTTTAAATGATTTCAAAATAGAAAGAGATATTTCTCTAAAAAAGTTTTGAATTCATCTATGTCAACATCCTTTGATGGATTTTAATCTTGTTTGAAGTTGATTTGTTATGATACAAATCCTATATATTATATTGAAGGTTTTTTGATATTTTTTATTGTGGATGTGTTAGTTTTACACCATTCATGGTTTATGGACACATTATTGACATTTCATATTCTATTTTTAGTACGAATATTTATTTTATATTTAAACCTTTTCATATAAGGAATGGATTGGACTTAGTAAGTGACAGGTGGAGCCTGCTATAGATCCTCGATGCATTAGTAGGTCTTATGAGACAAACTAGTGTCTTGGAACAAGGCCTTGAAATTTTGTTTTAGTCTTGGAACAAGGCCATGACTATGTGGTTATGATGTCTCGTATTATGTATTCCATCATTATGAAAGTGGCTATTGATATTGCATGTGATTATTCGACTAGTAGAATATCCATGTGAATAAATAAATGGAATTATTTGATTTATATTCCCCATATTATGATGATTTTTTTAAAAGGATTATGTTTTAGTCTTATACATTACCTCAAATGTTTAGGTTTATTTATTAATGTTTATGCTATTTTGTTATCCTTACTGAGCATCTGAGCTCACCCATTTCTATGTTTTATTTTTCCCAGGATTCCAAGAACTGTATTATAATTGATAATCAGGGTTAAGCTAGGGGATTAAGGGTGTTCTCAAAGGATTATTTATGTTGTTTTTTATTTTCTAATGTGTAATGTAATGTTCATGTATGTAATCTATTTTCCAATACTGCTAAACTAATCATTCTTTTGGGACTTGATTCCTTGTAATCATGCCAATTTTATGTAATAATGCACCAAATCTGGGTAACTAGGGTCAGGGTGTTACATAATGGATGTATGAGTTATGCCATGTTCCAGCCAGAAACTATTATTCCAGACATATGTCCACTTACATCTGCACATACTTGGTTCATATAGGTAGATTCAATATATAACATTATACTATATATATATACTATTTATATTGTTATTGTTAATTCATTTAATTTCATCCATGGGTTGGAGTAGGTAGATCCATAAGGTGTCCCTTAGGAATCTGAGTGGCCTGGTTATTTATTTTAGTATTTCATTCTTTTCTATTATTACCTACACACTTTTTTATTTATGATCACTGCTTGGATTACATGTAGATACCATTGGTATTGTCCTACTAAGATTTTATCTAGAACTCTACTCAGGCTACCTTTGGTACCCAAGAATATCATTTGTATGTATGTATTGATAAGGGAAATCACCTTGCTTTGGGTTTTTGACATTCCTACCATTAGTTGGAGCATAGAAGTAGAGGATTGGGCATAGGCTTGAGATGCTCAGAGAAGTTTTTGTTATTTTTTGTATTTTTTACTATTATAAAGCATGCTTGTATCTTCTTGTTCTTTTTTTATTATATCATGACATGGATCCATGTATTAGAAACTTACTTGGAGTATTTTTATTATATTATCCATTGTTCAATTTATTTTATTCTTCTACATACTTATTTCGTTAGTTGTTTACGATTTAGTAGTTTATTAATTCTGTTTGTTTATATTATAGTTCAGATATTTATTGTATTTGATTGTATATTCTTTTTTACTCTGAAATGAGGGTATAATATCACCCTTTTACCACCTCTACACCCTCGTTACTAGTTGAAAACCTATAGAGTATGGGGAGGCATGCTTCATGCCATGTGACCCACCAGATAGAGGAATGGGTTAAGTTGACCTTAGGTCGGGACGTTACACCCTAGGTCCTTAATTCTTGTCAGTATCCTCTGGTGTACATAGATGTGTGCTTGAGTCCATGTGGCCCACTGTCTTGGGGCACCATTCCGTGGCATCCGAGTCAGGTCATCACAATGTGGTATTAGAGGTTTATTTTCTTAACATACTATTTAAAGACAATAGATGGAAGATTAAGAACACTTTGGAACTTGGTTATAAGTTATTCTTGGGCTTGGAAAGACCATGTTCGTGGTAAATACTATGTTTCCTAAAATAAAAATGACTATTTTCTGTATTTTTTATTATTAAAATTGATTTGATTCCATCATTGGGTGGTGAACTTGAATTGTGATATTACTATTGATATAATTAAGATTTATCTTTTATCATTGGACCAATAAGAGGAGGAAAATGAATCTTTAAATAGGCCTAATTTTATAAATACTTTTAGAAATTCTCATTCCATGATTATTCAATTCCATATAAGATCATTGTATTAGATTCTTTGTCTGTGACTTCTATGAGTGATATTACTATTTTTAATAGAATTGTTACTAGATAATGACTCTTGTAGGGAATTGAGGAAACGTAGTTGATACTTAGAGTGTCTACCATATCCTAACAACTTTTAACATACACCCTAAGCATCAAATTATGGAACATTGAGTCATAGACCATTGGTTTCATTAACTGAAACATTTTATGGTATGGATTAAGTGGATGTCACATTTTGGTTCATAAGGTGTATGGTACCTTGTGGGTCAGAAATGGGGAACCACTTGGTTTAACCATTTTAAGAAAATTATATCATAAAAATTATTTTAAAATGAAATTTAAATTTCAAAATACAGAGCTCGACTCAGTCCCAACCATAGTAGTTGAGAGTAGATAGCGTCTCTTGTGTTCTATATAAATTTTCCTACCACCTAGACCTAACTCGTTGAGCTGGAAGAGGGGTGTTATTATTAAATAGAAAGGAATTATACTGGATCTATTCTTACATCAATGGATTATATAATTAATGAATCCTTTATTAGTCATGTTTTTTGAATTAGTAGAATAATTCCACCACAACATACTCTGATCATATCTTTAGAGGGAAGTGACGACCATAATCTGAAGGCGATGGACCCATAACTACCAATTATACTTCCAGTAGTTCCACATATGGCACATATTTATATTCCCAATATGATAAATGATCCCGGTTATGAGTATACTTTCTTACTCTTATTAAGGTGATATAAGGAGCCTTTTTCTATTCCCCTTCTATGGGAGATCTTACCAAGGAGTTCCGACAGCAATATCCGCCCACATTTTTAGGGGATGGAAGAGCACATGATATAGAGATATGACTCGAGATGGTTATTTATATATATTAGAATATTGAGAATCCTCATAAGAGGTTAGTGAACCTGTCTACTTACATGCTTAAGTATCCTCAAAATGCTAGTGGGATATTTTGAATCAGGTTGTTCAGTATAAGAAAATGAGTTGGAGAGCATTCTAGTCAATCTTCATTGATTATTTCTTCCATATGACCCTAAGAGTCAATATTTCCAAAACATTCTTGAGAGTTCAACATAGTTCTCTAAAATCTATGGAATATACATCTAATTTCACATAGTGTCAGTTATTTTCTCCCATCTATTCTACCGATGAGCCAGCGAAAGCAAGATGATTTGGGGATGGTCTAAGGCATCCTATTCATTATCAATTGAATGTTTCCTAGTTGAATAATGTATCTGATATAGTGAAATTGGACCTTATCACTAAGTAGAACCATAGGTAATAGGATTATTTAATCAAGGGTAATTAAAAACCTAGACATAATAGTCCCTCCTTTCTCATTTTTTTCCAAGTTTCCATATATTGTTATACCCTTTTATTTTTCAATTAAAAATTATGGGGTATGTTTTTAAACCTAAAACATACTACCCTTATTATGTTTGAATTATGAGATACCCCTTTCACTCTCATTAATCCCTCTTATGTACACCCATTACCATGCCGAAATTCTGTAAGGGGTTTCTCTCTCCTCATTTCTATTAAATAATTTCTATTATATTATGCATCTAAAATTCCATTTTATATGTTTTGATATTATGCTCCATGATCCCATTACTTCCCATTTCATGTATAAATTATTTGATACCCCTTTCTCTCTCATCAACCCATTTTATGAATGCCCATGTGATGTCGTTATGCTATCGAAATTGCACCGTGATTATCCATGCCAAAATCATCGTGTAGTAAATACCATGCCCATTTCTCTATCAAGTTTATTTACCTTTATAAACATATACTTATTGATTTTATACATTCATATATTTATTTCACATTTCTTTATCATGTAATAAATTATTATGTTGAATGATTCCATGTTATATGATCTATGTGGCACACTTAAGCATGATATTGAAATGTTAATGAAGGGTGTGCCCTGATAGCACGCTAATGCATTGGGTAATGTTTAGTATCATGATATGTCATTTTGGGATTATGTTTTAACTAATTCATTTTTGTAAATTTTCCTACCATGTTGGCAGAGGGGTTTACCTGATTCCTTTATGTTAATGATGTAGTGTTTTATGTTGTGGCCACATTTCCATGTTATGATAATCATGTTATATCATGCCTTTATGTTCATGTTTCTCTTGTTCACCATTGATATACCAATTTCCTAACATGTATTATATTAATCATGTTATACCTTGTTTACTCCCTTAATAGGCATTATATATCACCCTTTTATTATGTATGTCCTCAATTTATCCCATGAAATCTTAATTACGAAGTAATGTTGTGGTCATGTAAAAGAAGTTTTCAATAAATATGTTCTATTTTATGTCTTAAGTTCTCATGTAATGTTTTGAATCCCCAAATACACTAGACCTCTTTATATTCTGGGTTTCATTAAGTGTAATTTTATGTAAAAAATAATGTCTATCTATGAAATAAAGAGCAAGGTTGTTATACCAAGGATGGTAATAAATTCCAAGGGATTCATTAAAATTTGGGGGATGATTTTACTTTTTTAAAGTAACAAAATCAACCAAGGTAAACAAAATGGAAAAATACTATATGATACCTGAAAAAAATTTAATAGAACTCAATATATTACCAAACTAATAATAAAAAAACTAAAACCATATACCATACCATAATAAAAATGAAGAAACCCAAAACCAATATCAGAGTAGAAAGTGGAAGAAAAAACCAACAAAACTCAAGGAATCTAAAGACACCAATTTCATATCTCCAATATGCTCCAAGATAAAACTCCAAAATACATTCCCAATGTATCACAAAACATCACTAAAGAATTTATATACTTTTTATTTACATATGTTATAATAAATTATATCTAAAAACGCACCAATGTTCCAAACAAGGGAGCGAGTGATAAAACTCAATAGGTTTTCCCCAATTGACTTACCTACTTATTCCACTAGGATAGAAAATTTTATAATATTTATATAAAACAATTTATATAATAAATTAAAATAATTTAGTTGTTTATAACATATCTAATAAATTTCACACCAAAACAGTTTTCAAGGAAGCAACCAAGAAACTCTTTAAAAACCATTTTTAAAAACCATTTGGAATACCCCTTTTCTTGGTTTCACAATTCCAAACAACCACACATGAATGAACAATTGAATGTTCCATACTCAATATTGTTCATCCTACAATCTACCAAGTCATCAAAAGGTAACCATAAACCAATTCCTCAATAGAACATGCTCTTTCCATAGGGCCACGTCAATGAAAATGACCACACATTAACTAAATATGCCAAAACAATCCCAAAACAACTATGCCAAACAATTTTAATAAAAAAATTATTATTGAAAACCTTCCCAAAAAAGTTTTTCCCATAAAACAGACCAAATAACCAATTTTAAAATCATTATTTTAAAATCATTCAATAAATCAATTTACAAAACAATTCCACAATTTCATAAATCCACAAACCATCACTAAAGAGGGTTTCTACCCTGATTTTTACACAAATTTCACATTAAATTCAAATAAATTCAAAAAATATGAAGCCTAACCTTCATTTTATAATAAGTGGAGTCAAGAGTGATGCCACCTACCCTAGAAAATATGGAAAAAACTAAGAAAGACATAAATTCATCAACAAAATCAAGTTAAATAATCAAAAACCCATATTAGATCATGGTCTCTAACATCAAGAAAACCATATATAGTCATGATTAGAATAAAATAATAAATATTTATCCCCAAAAAATCGTCTATATGAATCCAAGAGAGGTAAGCCTAACAAATTTGTGGAAACATTGAAGGATAAAGACTTAACGAGGAATTTAGGCTTCAAGGAACTAATATTATCCAAAGGATGACCCATAGATTGAAAGGAAGAGTCTCCACAGCCTTTAGGATGATAGAAAAATAATTTATGGTTGTAAAATAAGAAAAAATTACTTAACAGGTGATCCCAAAAAAGATTCAAAATTTAGGGATCTAATTTTTAGTTGTGCATGGTTAGGAAAACTGTGTGTAAACTGTGTTCCATATATAATATCCAAACACCCTTTGCATGGTTGGATTGTACTATTTTAAAAACTATACACCAACTATGTTTTCCCAATGCTCCAATTTTCATGGTTACTTCTGGGTGGACACACAGTTTGGCCAAACCATGTACTTAACTGTGCACCTACACAGTAGGCTATGTCTCACTTTTCATGGTTTCCTATAGGATTTTCATATTTTCTACTAACCGTGATTAAAACATAAACCACCAGAAAATCCCAAAAACATTTCCAAATTCCTCCCAACCATCCCAAACATAACCCAAAGACATTAAATACTTAAATTACATAAATAAATAGGTATATACTTGAAATCAGGGGGTGGTACATTCTTCCCACAATTATCCTTTCCATCACAGGAAATAATAAAACCACCACTATATTGAAAGAGTTTGGCGCATTTATCAACCATTTCCTTCTCTCATTCTTAGGTTTCTTCTTGAATCTAACCATAATTCCAAAAAAACCCACACTAGACTGATGCTTCTCCCAGGTAATGTGTTCTATTTCCAGTCCACAATTCAAACCAGCATATGAACCAAAAAAGAATCTATCTCTAGTTTAATGTGATTGAATCAAATAAAACTGTTAGGATCAGGATAATACTTCTTCAACTGATATACATGAAACACATTGTGCACATAACTAAACCATGGTGGAAAAGAGAACTGATATTCCACCTCAAAAGCATGTTCAAGTATCTCAAATGGGCTTATGTATCGAGGATATAACTTTCCCTACTTCCCAGAATGATGATAAAAAATCCTTAGAGAGATTCCCAGGAACACATGATCACTCACCTCAAATGAAAATGGTCATCGATGATGATCTTCATATGATTTCTGCTGACTATATGTTGTCTCCATCATTTTCTTGATCAACCAAATTCTTTTCACTATCTTTTGGAAAAGGCTCGACCCAACCAATGAATTCTCACATATTTCCACCCAACAAAGAATATAATGATAAGGATGCCCATACAATGATTCAAAAGGATCTATATGTATCGAGGCCTGATAGCTTTTTTTATATGAGAACTCCACTAATGGTACTTCCTCCCCCCATGACCAAGAAAAGTTCATTACACAACTACGAATCATGTCTTCCAAATTTGGTATCATCTATTCATATTTTACATCCATCTATGGATGATACACCATATTCATGTTCAATTAATCCCCAAGGGTTTAATGTAAGGATTTCTAGAAACAAGACATAAACCTTGGATATCATTCTGATACTATCAAAACCAATACACCATGCCTCTTTACCAGTTCTTGGATATTGATTTTGTACAAGTCCTCCATCATATGAGATTCAAGAATATAGATGAAATGGGCCAACTTTGTGTGATGATTGACTATCACCCATATAGCATTATGTTTTGGAATCATTCTTGGGAGGCCTGTAACAAAATATATGGTTCTCTTCTCCCATTTCCAAATATGAGTCGGTAAATACTAAAACTTTCATAATGGTCTTTGATGCTTTTCCTTAACCTACCTTTAGGTGAGGCATCTCATAACGAACTCATCCACCTTCCATTTCATGTGGAACTACAAAAACTGTACTTTCAATTCCTTATACATCTTCTGTATTTCAGGATGAACAACCCTTCTCGAATAGTGGTAATCATGGAGAAGTTGTTTCTAACAAGCCATATGTATGATCATATAATATTTGAACCACAACTCTTAATTTTGGTTCAGATTCCATCCCTCAATGGTCTCCACGCAACTGATTTTGAACCTCATTGCTTTACATTCTGAATCAGATGCCTATGAATCTTTAACCATATTCACCAAATTAGGAAAAAAGTAAACTGAGAAGAAAATGCTTCACTACCTTGGTCTTTAAAATCCAAGTGCATGCCATCTATCACCGATATCAACTTCCATTAATCTGAATAATTTTTTTCCAACTGAACAAACATCTTTTTACTCAATGAATCCACCACCAAATTACCGTTTCCTAGTGTTGACATAAAATAAAAGTTAATATTTGGAGATAATTCATCTATAACACCCCAAGCTTCCACGATACGCTTCTCTTTGAATAATACAGTAGCGTGTGTTGTACGCAACTTCGAGTTCTAACACACACAACCAATCGAACTAGCCTTTATGAATAGTAATACCCACTTTTTGAAATTTTATTAAATTTATCTTTCAAAATGGACTTCATTTTTGGATTCGTAATATCAAAATTAGCTTAGGATGAATTTTTGATATTTTTCTGAAAACATTCAATTTTTTATGAATAGTGAAAAAACACAGAGTTATAGTTTAAAACCGAATTTTTATTTAAATAATTATTCATTTTATTTAAATTTAATTAAGGTAAAAATAGATACATAATACCTATATAAGTTCAATGTAATTCATTGGAGTTAGTTTATAATAATTTTAGATATATAAAAATTTTATGGAACTTTTCACCGTCTTTTACCCACCTCCTAGGAGAATTTGGAAATTCACAAAAAACGTAATTTTAAAGCTTCTGTGAGTGGAATTTAGAAAATAAAAGACACACAATTAATATCAGGGAGTAAAATTTGGTTCAATAAGATAAAAATAATTTTTTGTGAATATTAACTTTTTACTTTTATTTACCACGGTTAAAAGTAAATAGGGTAATTAAGGGTAAAAATGATATTAATATTACCCTAACACATGTCCTAATTCTATTGGACAAGTGTATCTCGACCAAAAACAACTTTAGGAATAAAATATTATCATTTAGGTCCACTTGGATTAGATTATGACATTTATTATTATTTAATTCAATGAAGAGTTAAAAGAGTTAAAATCAAAGTTTAATAACTAAAACATTTTTAATATTTGGTTATACATAAGATAAATTCACTTATAAATATTTATTATAAATATAAAAATATTTCCTACATAATTTTATTTTATTTATAATTTTTAGACACTAAATAATTTAATTTATTTATGGAACAATGGTGATTCAGTAATTACCAAATTAATGAAATATTCAAATAATTTATATTATAATTATCAAAATAAATGTAATTTGAGATGTTTTATGAATTACACTAATTTTATAGGTTACTATGACATATTAGGACTGATTATATAATTTTTTTAAGTAATAATGCTGTTATAAAATTATCAAAAACAAAATACCCAATAGTGTCAAAATTGACATAAAAGAGTTTTTAAAACAAATATTATATTATTAATTTATATTATATTCCTAAAAATCTAAGTATCAGCAAAAAGAATTATATAATGATAGTTGTATAATTAATGGACCACTTGGGGGTCTCTTGAATTTTATAGTATGTTTATTGACTATATAATAAAAAAATACAAAGAGACATGGTAAGTGTCAAACTAATTAAGTAAGAGTTAAAACTAAAAGATAAGGATAATAAAGTGACCCAGACCTATCTAAAAACTATTGGTTGAAAGTATTTTGACCCATAACCACCTTAGTATTTAAATAATTCACTTTTTTTCTATTAGAAACCTAATATGAATTTATTATAAAATAATATTTTTAGCTTTTCCTAAGGTGCCCCTCACCCCTCTTATAAAAGGTGACTCCCCCTTATCTCAAATTCATACATTAGAAGCCTTTGGGATCGGCCAAACTCTACCCAACTACCCTATCAAATATCATCTCTTCATCCTAGAGTCCTTCCTTTAGTCAGAAAGCCAACCTATGGATCCTTTTTGATCAAATCAAAAGGAAGAACCCGAAGAATAGATAATGTTTTCACCACCCTCTTTCAAGTTCCTTTCTTCTTCAACTTCTTCTTTATTTGTTATTTCCATTATAATATAATAACTCTAGTATATTCTATATACTGTGACGTTATTATAAATACGGTACAACCATATTCAGTATTCTATCCATCCTTTGAATTACATGTCACCATACGTGCGTACGTACGGACTACCGTCTCCACGTTGTGGTGTAATTGTTATTCAATATATTATTATTTGGATGGGTATAATAATGATATGAAATTCATGTAAATAATAAATATAAAATGATAATTATTTTTTATATATGATATAGCATCCAATTATATATTATTTTAATATCAAAAAGATGATATTGTCGCTCGTGCGTACGTACGGACTACCGTCTCCACAAACGCGATGAGATTCATTCCCCATTGTATCCATTCGAGACTAATTCTCATTTGTTGATTAAAAGTAATGTTTAATAACTTTATATAATTATGTATATTAATAAGATACAACCTATCCATAACATACATGACTTATGTAACAAAACATATAAAAGAAAACAAGTAAGTTAACACCCAAAACGACGATAATACTAAAATATTATTAACAAAGCATTATTAGAAGATCATATATGATATCATAATTATGTATACGGTTCCTATATAATTTAATAACAATTTTTTAACTATTATATAGGAGTTAAACATACCATCGACTAAGGAAAAGTACAAGGTAAGGGTTTATTTCACAATCTCATCATTATCCGAGGCTGTTTATACATAATTATCTACTGGGACCTCTTTATCATCCACATCCATGTTTCTTAAAAATGTATTTCAAATCATTCTTACTATTTTAAAGAATATGGGATAAAGTCATTTATACCCTTGTTGACATTTTATATGATGTTTATAATGGAATCTTTCTATTGTTTTCCAAAAAAGGTCCTTTTTAACCTTTTTGATAGAATTAAGGTAAGAATGTCTTTTTTATCATATACGGTGGGTGCAGCTATTTTATGCCATTATGAAATCGGTGAAGCTTCACTTACAATATTATAAGAATATTTTCAAAGTAAATTTTCTATTTTATAATTATGTGACTTTTAAATGATTTCAAAAAAGAGATATTCCTCTCAAATAGTGTTGATTTCATCTTGGTCAACATCCTTTGATGGATTTTAAGCTTATTTGAAGTTTATTATTATGATACAAAACTTCCATATTGTATTTAAGGTTTTGTGATATGTTTGAATGTGGATGTGTTATTTTTATACCATTCATGGTTTATGGAGAAATTATTGACATTTCGTATGCTAATTTTAATATGAATGTATACGTTATGTTTAAATCTGTTCATATGAGGAATGAATTGGACTTAATATGTGACGTGTGGAGCCTGCTATAGCTCCTCGATGCATTGGTAGGTCTCATGGGACAAACTAGTGTCTTGGCACAAGGCCTTGACAAAATCTTATTTGTAGTCTTGGCACAAGACCTTGACTATATGGTTATGATAGTCTGGCATTATGCATTCTATCATTATGAAAGTGGTTATTGATATTTCATGTGGTTATTCGACTAGTAGAATATCCATGTGAATAAGTAAATGGAATTATTTCATTTTACATTTTCCATATTATGTTGAAGTTCAAGTTTAAAAGTATTTTTTTAGTTATACATTTCCTTAAATGTTCATTCTTATTTATGAAAGTTTCCGCTATATTGTTATCCTTACTGGGCATTTGAGCTCACCCATTTCAATGTTTTATTTTTCCCAGGATGTGAAGAAGTATTTTATGAATGAACTGCAGGGATAGTATAAGGGGATATGAGTTGGAGACAAGATGTTGTTGTAGTTTTCACTTTATTATGTAATGTAAACTTTATGAATGTATCTAGTTATTCCAAGGCTACTAAACTAATCGGTCTTTCAAGACTTGATCTTTTGTGATCATGCCAATGTTATGTAATAATGCACCAACTCTGGGTAACTGGGGTCGGGGTGTTACAGTTGGTATCAGAGGAAGTTTAGTACAAACCTTGGAAGCTATATTTAGATGAACTTTGATTAGAGCACATAGCCATAAGATAGAATTTGAGAAATAGTGTAGAAGAACTTCCTAGAATTTTGGTATTGTAGAGATTTTGTGAGTTTTCTGAGAAATACATCCCTGTCTGGATACAAGCAGATAGAGGATGCTCTGGCACAGATGTACCTAGGGGTAAAACCAGAAAACACTGCTTTGAGCTAGACTTGAACGAGAACTGGTGCACAACAATTGGCCTTGCTGCACTCTTGGTTACGACACTCCCAGGGGATATGCTTAGGATAATTCTCATTTTCATTACAAACCATTATGAAGGTTTTATGAGTTTATAATTCCTCAAAGAAAACATTTTTATGAATATAGATTATATCCATAAATAGTTCAATTTATGTTATGTGTTTTACAAGTGTAGAATTATGTATTTTGATTCATAAACTGATCTAGTTTATGACATTATTTAGAAATGGAACCTAATGGAAGAAATGGAAACCATATCAATTCACATACTCCATGTAGGGATTTACCTCCTACTCAAGATAATTATAGTGGAGCTAGTGATGTATCTAGTGCTGGTCAGCTAATCACCATACTGGGACAACTCACTCAGGTTATGAATAGTAACCTTACCCATATGGAGCACCCTGATCCGCAGTATGGAGGATCAATGTTAATTCACTTCATGAGACAACAACCACCCACATTCAAGGGGAGTACAAATCCATTAGTAGTTGAGAAATGGATAACTTCCCTAGAGAAAATATTTCAGGCTTTGGGGAGTAGTGAAAGGGAAAAAGTTGTCATGGCAGTTTATCGCCTCACTGGAGATGCTGATCAATGTTGGTAATTGATACAAAAAAAAAGGAAGATGATGAAGTATCAAATATGGAATAGAGAGAGTTCAATGATCTTTTCTTAGAATAATACTTTCCTCATGACCATCGAGCAGATATGGAAAGACAATTTATGAGTCTGAGACAAAAGGAGGATGAGAATGTCGCAAAGTATGAGGCTAACTTTACAAGGTTATCAAGGTATGTTAGGGATTATATACATAACCCAAGAAGTGATATTGATCGTTTCTTTGATGGGTTAAAACAATTTCTTCGTCGAGCATTAATGTCACAATCCTTCTCATCGTACGAAGATATTATCTCATGTGCTATCAAGACAGAAAAATAATTCTCTAAGTCTTATGAATTTAAAGCAAAGCAAGAGAAGAAGAGATCTGCTGATCACTCTAGGAATGGAAATAAGGTGAAGAAGGGAAAATTTGACTATCCATCCTGCAGTATGTGGGGGATGAAACACCCCAGTACCTGCTTAAGGGGAATGTGAGTCTATTACAAGTGTGGTGAAAAAGGCCACCAAGCTTGTGATTGCAAGGGGAAGAAAGAAGCTTCTGATGTTCAATGCTATAACTACTGGGATATGGGACATTATGCAAATGAATTTCTTAAGCATCAGGGGGAACTTACCTCAGAAAAGGAAAAGGGATCAAGGACAAGCTTATGCTATCACTACTGTTGAGGTAGAATCTCATAAAGACATGCTGGCAGGTAATTTAATGGTTTCCTTATGTTTAGAAAATGCATTATTTGATTCTGGATCATCGCATTGTTTCATATATTCATAGTTTGATAAGAAAATTAGATATTTCTAATTTGGTTTAACAAGGGAGTTTTCAGTTAAAACTCCTAAGGGAAGTATCATTGTAACAATGTTTTGTGAATCAGTCCCCATTAGAGCACATAAATGTTCTTTATCTACTGATCTCATCGTCATACCTATGATTGAATTTGATATAATCCTTGGTATGGATTGGCTTTTGGACCATGATGTGAAGATTTATTATAAGAAGAAAGAGGTTACAATTTTTGATCATGATGAAAAGGAACACCTTATCATTAGAGCAAAATCGTCACCACCTGATTCTTACCTAGATCAACCCCCAGTAGCTCAACTAAATTCAATTATTGGGGAGATAGAGAATAAAATAATTGTGGGTAAGAAAAGTAATTTTCAAATAGAGGATGTGCCTATTGTAAAATAATATGTAGATGTGTTTCCGCAAGATTTACCTGGACATCCTATAGAACGAGAAATTGAGTTTTCCATTGATTTAATTCCTGGTTCAAGGCCTATATCGAAGACCCCTTATAGAATGGCCACTGTGGAATTAGTGGAACTAAATAAACAACTAGAGGAATTGAGTAATAAGGGATTTATTTTCCCTAGTATTTCTCCATGGGGAGCCCCTGCCCTTTTTGTTAAGAAGAAAGATGGATCAATGAGGTTATGTATCAACTATAGGGAAATCAATGCTATAACAATAAAGAACAAGTATCCCCTACCTCACATTGATGATTTATTTGACCAACTGCATGGAGATCAATACTTTTCTAAGATTGACCTTCAATCTGGATACCATCAGTTGTGTGTGAAGAAGGAAGACATTTCGAAGACAGCATTTCAAACCAGGTACGAGCATTACAAGTTTAGAGTAATGCCTTTTTGGTTGACTAATTCACACTCTATATTAAAGGATCTAATGAATAGAGTTGTCAAGGAATATCTCGATGAATTTTTGGTGGTATTTATTGATGATATCTTGGTATACTTGAAAATCTATGAAGATCATGAAAATAACTTTCACATTATCCTGAAGACTCTGAGAAGACATGAATTATATGGGAAGTTTAGCAAGTGTGAATTCTGGATTCAGGAGATTTCTTTTCTTGGTCATATTGTCTCTAAATATAGAATCTCTGTTGATCCTTCTAAGACCAAGGCAATCCAAGAATGGCATGCACTGACGAGTATAACTGAGGTACACAGTTTTTTTGTTTAGTAGGTTATTATCGACGTTTCGTCCAGAATTTTGCCTGGTTGGCTAACCCATTAACAAAGCTCACGTGTAAAGGGGTTAAATTTGTTTGGAAAAAAGAGTGTGAATAATGTTTTGAAGAACTGAATAGAATATTATTCAATTATCCTATATTGACTCTTCCATCGGGGAATGATGGATTCGTTATTTATAGTGATGCATCGAAGAAATGACTTGGTTGTGTCCTTATGCAGAATGATAGGGGTATTGCCCATGCATCACGACAGCTAAAAAATCATGAGAAAAACTATCCTACTCATGATTCCGAGTTAGCAGCTGCGATATTTGAATTTCAGATATGGATACACTACCTATATGGTGAAAAAATGTGAGATTTATACTGATCACAATAGTTTGAAGTATATTTTCTCACAAAAATAACTCAACATGAGGCAAATGAGATGGCTTGAACTACTCAAGGATTATGATTGCATGATACACTACCACCTAGGGAAGGAAAATAAGGTGTAATATGCTTTGAGTAGAAAAGATCATGGAGTTTTGAAGAAGATGAGAGTTGAGAGGGATCCTATTTTCATGGATCTAGTAAAGTTGGATTTGGGAATAACCATGGAAGGTGAACCATCAATGGTTTTTCAAATGGTTGAAAAATCATCTTTACTATAACGGATAAAGAGTTCTCAAATCGACGATGAAGAGTTTCAAAAGAAGATTAAAGATGTGAATGATGGGACATTGAGTGACTCTGTGTATGAAGATGGGGTTTTAGAATTCGGGAAGAGACTTTGTATTCCCGATATACCTGATCTAAAAATGGAATTGTTGGACAATGATCATAGTTCCAATTTCTCTATACACCTTGGGAGCACCAAAATGTATAGAGATTTGAAGGAACATGTTTGGTGGTATAACATGAAGAGGGAGATTGCTGATTTTGTGTCAAGATGTATGGTCTGTCAACAAGTGAAAGCTGGAAGGCAACAACCTGGACGAGTCATGAAACCTCTTCCCATACATGAGTGGAAATGGGATAAAATCACGATGGACTTTGTCATATGACTACCAAAGACTCCTAGATGGAATGATGAAATATGGGTTATTGTTGATCATCTTACTAAGTCAGCACATTTTCTTGCTATAAGAGAAGATCTACCACTGGAACGTCTAGAAAGACTATATATTAATGAAGTTGTGAGACTTCATGGAGTACCCATATCGATTGTTTCTAATCATGATCCCCGTTTTACTTCAAGATTCTGGAAGAGTCTTCAGAAGGCCTTGGATACTAAACTTTGTTTAAGCACTGCCTACCACACCCAAACTGATGGAAAATCAGAACAAACTATTCAAACCTTAGAGGACATGTTGAGATTACTCAATTGAATTTCAGGGTATGTGGGATCAATATTTACCTCTGGTGGAATTTTCCTATAATAATAGATTCCATTCAAGTATTCAGATGGATCCATATGAAGCATTATACGAAAAGAGATATCACACACCAACCTGTTAGGATGACGTTATTGAAAGAAAACTTGTAGGCCCAGAACTGGTGGAGGAAACAATGGAAAAGGTAAAGGTAATCCAAAACCACATCAAAGCAGTTGAAAGTAGGCAGAATAGCTATGCCGATAACCGAAGGAAGGATTTGAAATTTCAGGTAGGAGATCATTTTTTCTTGAAGGTATCTCTATGTAAGGGAGTTATACATTTCGGTAAGAAGGGTAAATTGAGTCCTAGGTACATCGGACCTTTTGAAATTCTAGAACGAATTGGGGTTGTAGATTACTGTTGGCTAATGCCGCCATGTCTCTCCAAAGTTCATGATGTGTTCCACGTATCACTATTGAGAAAATATATGTCTGACCCAACACATGTACTCACTTACAAGGAATTAGAACTGGAACCCGATCTGTCTTAATGCGAGGAGCCCATCAGGATTCTTGATACAAGTGAAAAAGTGCTGAGAAACCGGACGACTCGTCTGGTAAAAGTTCTATAGAGAAACCATAAGATGGAAGAGGCAATGTGGGATCCTGAGGAACTTATGATGAAGAACCACCCAAGTCTTTTCATGCGGTAGTATTCTAGAAATTTCAAGGATGAAATTATTTTAATGAGGGGAGAATGGAACACCCCAATATTCCATGGTACACTTCTCTTTGAATAATATGGTAGCATGTGTTGTACGCAACTTGGAGTTCTAACACACACCACAACCAATCAAACTAGCCGTTATGAATAGTAATACCCACTTTTTGAACTTTTATAAATTTTATCATTCAAAATGGACTTCATTTTTGGATTTGGAATATCAAAATTAGCATAGGGTTTTTTTGGTATTTTTCTGAAAAAATTCAAATTTTGATGAAAAATGAAAAAAAGGAGTTATATTTTAAAACAGATTTTTTTTTAAAATAATTATTTAGTTTATTTAAAATTAATTGAGGTAAAAATAGATACATAATACCTATATATGTTCAAGGTAATTCATTGGAGTTAGTTTAGAATAATTTTAGATATACAAAAATTTTATGGAACTTTTCACTGTCTTTTACCCACCTCTTAGAAGAATTTGGAAATTCACATAAAACTTAATTTTTCCGCTTCTTTGAGTGGAATTTCAAAAATCAGAGAGATATGGTTAATATCAAGGAGTAAAATGTGGTTAAATAAGATAAAAATAATTCTTGGTGAATAGTAACTTTTTAGTTTTATTTACCACGGTTAAAAGTAAATAGTGTAATTAAGGGTAAAAATGATATTAATATTACCCTAACACATGTCCTAATTCTATTAGACAAGTGTATCTCGACCAAAAACAACTTTAGGAATAAAATATTATCATTTAGGTCCACTTGGATTAGTTTAGGATATTTATTATTATTTAATTCAATGAAGAGTTAAAAGAGTTAAAATCAAAGTTTAATAACTAAAACATTTTTAATATTTGGTTATTCATAAGATAAATTAGATTATAAATATTCATTAGAAATATAAAAATATTTCATACATAATTTTATTTTATTTATAATTTTTAGACACTAAATAATTTTATTTATTTATGACACAATGGTGATGCAGTAATTACCAAATTAATGAAATATTAAAATAATTGATATTATAAATATCAAAATAAATGTAATTTGAGACGTTTTATGAATTAAAATAATTTTCTAGGTTAATATGACATATTAGGACTGATTATATAAATTTTTTAAAGTAATAATTCTGTTATGAAATTATCAAAAACAAAGTACCCAATAGTGTCAAAATTGACAAAAAAGAGTTTTTAAAACAAATATTATATTATTAATTTATATTATATTCCTAAAACTATAAGGATCGGCCAAAAGACTTATATAATGATATGGGTATCATTAATGGACCACTTGGGCGTCTCTTGGAAGTTTATAGTATGTTTATTGACTATATAATATAAAAATACAAAGAGACATGGTAAGTGTCAAACTAATTAACTAAGAGTTGAAACTAAAAGATAAGGTTAATAAAGTGACCCAAACCTGTCTAAAACCTATTGGTTGAAAGTATTTAGACCCATAACCACATTAAAATTTAAATAATCTACTTTGGAGCCATTATAATCCAAATATGAATTTATTATAAAATAATATTTCTAGCTTTTCCTAAGGCGCCCCTCACCCCTCTTATAAAAGGGCACTCCCCCTTCTCTCAAATTCAAACCTTCAAAGACTTTGGGATTGGCCAAAATCTACCGAAATACCCTCTCAAATATCATTCCTTCAACCTAGAGGCCTTAATTTTATCATAAAACCCACCTATGGATCCCTTTTGATCAAATCAAATGGAAGAACCCGAAGAAGAGGTAATGTTTTCACCACCCTCTTTTAAGTTCCTTTCTTCTTTAACTTCTTCTTTCTTTGTTATTACCATTATAAAATAATAACTTCAGTATATTCTATATACTGTTATGTTATTATAAATATGGTACAACCATATTCAGTATTCTATCCATCCTTTGAATAACATGTCACCATATGTGCGTACGTACGACTTACCATCTGTACGTCGTGGTGTAATTGTTATTCAATATATTATTATTTGGATTGGTATAATAATGATGTGAAATTCATTCAAATAATAAATATAACATGATTATTATTCTTTATATATGATATACCATACAATTATATATTATATTAATATCATAAGAATGATATTGTCACTCGTGCGTACGTACAAACTACCGTCTCCACGAACGCGATGAGATTCATTCCCCATCGTATCCATTAAAAAAATTCCAGTTTGATGATTAAAAGTAATGATTAATAACTTTATATCATTCTGGATATGAATAAGATAAAACCTATCAATAAAAAACAAGACTTATGTAACAAAACATAAAAAAGAAAACGAGTAAGTTAACACCTGAAACGATGATAATACTAAAATATTATTAACAAATCATTATTAGAAGATCATATATGATATCATAATTATGTATATGGTTTTTGTATAATTTAATAGCAATGTTTTAACTATTATACCAAAGGTTAACATACCATCGACTAAGGAAAAGTACAAGGTAAGGTTTTATTTCACAATCTCTTCATTATCCAAGGTTGTTTATATGTAATTATCTACTGGGACCTCTTTATCATCCACATCCATATTTCTTAAAAATGTATTTAAAATAATTCTTAATATTTTAAAGACTGTGGGATAAATTCATTTATACCCATGTTGACTTTTTATAAGAAGTTTTTAAAGGAATATTTCTGTCGTTTTCCAAACAAGGTCCTTTTTATCCTTTTCGACATAATTAAGGTAAGAATGTCTTTTTTAACTTATACGTGAGGTGCAGCTATTTTCCAACATTATAAAATAGTTGAATCTTCCCTTACAAGTTTATAAGAATATTTTCAAAGTAAATGTTTTAATTTATAATTATGTGACTTTTAAATGATTTCAAAAATTGAGATATTTCTCCCAAATAGTTTTGATTTCATCTATGTCAACATCCTTTGATGGATTTTAAGCTTATTTGAAGTTTATTATTATGATACCAAACTTCCATATTGTATTGAAGGTTTTGTGATATGTTTGAATGTGGATGTGTTATTTTTATACCATTCATGGTTTATGGAGAAAGTATTGACATTTCGTATGACAGTTTTAATACGAATGTTTATGTTATGTTTAAACCTGATCATATGAGGAATGCATTGGACTTAACATGTGACGGGTGGAGCCCGATATAGCTCCTCGATGCATCGGTAGGTCTCATTAGATAAAATAGTGTCTTGTCCCAAGGCCTTGACAAAATATTATTTGTATTCTTGGCATAAGGCCTTGACTATGTGGTTATAATAGTCCGACATTATGCATTCCATCATTATGAAAGTGGTTATTGATATTGCATGTGGTTATTCGACTAGTAGAATATCCATGTGAATAATTAAATGAAATTATTTCATTTTATCTTTTCCATATTATTCTGAAGTTAATGTTTAAAAGGATTTGGTTTTAGTTATACATTGCCTTAAATGTTTATGCTTATTTATGAAAGTTTCCCCTATATTGGTATCTTTACTGGGCATTTGAGCTCACCCCTTTCAATGTTTTATTTTTCCCAGGATGTGAAGAAGTATTTTATGAATGACATGAAAAGATAGTATAAGGGGATATTAGTGTGGAGACAAGATGTTGTTGTAGTTTTCACTTTATGATGTAATGTAAACTTTATAAATGTATCTAGTTATTCCAAAGCTACTAAACTAATTGGTATTTAGAGACTTGATCTTTTGTGATAATGCTAATGTTATGTAATAATGCACCAACTATGGGTAACTGGGGTCGGGGAGTTACATCATCTATCTTTTTTGTCTTAGATTCAAGTCCCTTTATGATGAAATATGTTTCATTCTCTTGTGATCTATAAAAACTATGAATTTTTTACCAAATAGGCAATGACACCATGTCTTCAATGCATGGACTATGGAAAATTACTCTAAATCATATGTTGGGTAGTTATTATCATGAATACATAACTTATATGAGCCATTAGAAACAACATTATATCCCTAAAATAGAAAACAAACCAACCTAGATCTTGAAGCATCACAATACACAACGTACCACTGTCCTAATTTTTGTAATATCATGATCAGTTCTAATGTATGGTGAACCTTAAGATCCTAAAAATTCTTCTCAAATTTCTCACTCTATTTTATTAGAAAATTTTAACTCATTAAATCTTTAATTGGTGAATCTAGTCATGAGAAATCATGAACAAAACACCAGTAATGACCAACGAGACCAAGGAAACTGTGTATCTCGAAGACATTATTTGGTAGCTTCCAAGAGATAATAGCCTCCATATTTTCAAGACCTATATAAACTCTTCATTAATATATTAAATGTACATGTAAATGTACCTCATGTATCCAAAAAAATTGAAAATTTGACCTACAAATGATGATCCTACAGAATTCCCAACACTATCTCAAAGTGTTTCTCATGCTCAGACATTATTCTTAAATACACCAACATTTCAACCCAAAAACCACCATGAATGAATCCATATATCTTTAAAATATTTAATTCATTAAGTATATAAAAAGTTCTAGGGAATTTTTAAAATTTAAATGCATAACCACATACTCATAATAGCCATATGTACTCTTGAAATCTGTTTTTTGGAATATCTTTCTTTGAAACCTACAATTAGTGAAATCTTGTTCATAAATCAATTTTATATAACCACTATAATCCCCTAAATTGATCGAATAGATCATCAATGTGTGGAATTTGATATAAATTCTTTATCATACCTTGTTTAATCTTATGATAATCCATACACAACCAAAAAGTTTCTTCTGTCTTTTTGACAAACAATACTGGTGCTTCCCACAGATACCTGTTAGGATAAATGAAATCATTGTTTTCCATACCTTTTAACTAAACATTTAATTTCCTTAATTCTATTGTTTTCATCCATTAATACAAAAGGGAAATAGGGATAGTCCTCTAAAGGATATAAATAATTAAATCTACTTATCTTGTGGATGGAAACCCTAATAAATTTCTGGAAAACATCTAGAAAATGATCAACAACCACTGGAAAACTACTATGCATGATCTCCTCCATCGATGCCATTGTTAAATATTCCAACCAGTATGAGATATCTCCAACTGCTAGTTCCAACAATCCCATTTCACCATCCTTTACATTCTGATATCCTTTAAAAAGATACTCGATGCCATCATTAGTTGTAAAACTAACATTTCATGTATAATAATTGATGTGAGCCATGAACACTATAAAATAATAAATACCTAGTATTATTTCATATAAATGCATCTCAATAATAGAGAAATTCCATACCAACCCAGGTACAATGATAATTATAGAACATGATCGGTTCATAAAGGCTCAACATTCTCTTTAATTAAGATGAGTTTGAAGTTTCAAAACAAAAGGAATAATCTCAACATGCAAAACTATAAGATCAACAAAACAAAAAGTAATAATCCAATGGGATAAACTTGTATCAAATAAATCCTTCATAAGGGTATAATTGGAAAGAATCACACCTCTCTCCATAAGTGTTATTGAATGATCATCCATGATCACATGCCCAGTTCCATAAAATTGCCCACACGATGCACTTTGTTCTTCATTTCTCTGTTAATATTGCACTACTGGAGGATTATAGATATTTCTAAAATCACCATCGAAAACTCATTTCTTCCAATACAACGTATTCTTCTTCCCTCATCCCATCTAAGAATATGTTGTCTTTAAACCATGAGATGTGTTCCAAACAACCAAACTTAGAGCCCTACGATAATAGAGCTAAAGATGCCCCCATTTGATTGTAATTGTGTCATGATTTAGGTGGTCACATAAAACCCTATTTCATAATATCAAAAGATCTATATTAAAATAATCTAGATTTTCTCTTGGTTATTGGAGTAAGATTTATCGGTCCACTTGTCGGATTCTGATTCATCTCCCTACCTTGAAAATAAGTGTCCCTCTTCTTCTTGTTCCCAACATTAGAGTTACTACCATTTACCATAGGTTTCAACATTATCCCTCCACAAATATATCATTAGATATACATTTATTATACCATAACTCTATTGAAAATATAAATATAATTTTTTTATACAAAGCACTAAAATATTCAATAAAATCTCCTTCCTCAGTCCCGATTTAAAAATTTCTGCCTTCAAGGAAGTACTAGAAGAAACTTCAAGAACATAGAAAAAAATTCATAAATTTATCCATGTACTCTATCATTGAGAGGCTATCCAACATCAAGATGAAAAAATACATTATTCTTGAATTTCTAAACATATTAAGATAGAATTTATTTTTGAATAATTCTTCAAAATCCTTCCATGCAATTTATTGTTATAATTTATCTTAAACTGTTAAATCCCACCCCTAGTGTGGAATCTCCTCTTTCATATATGTTGTCAATTTGAATTCCAAATATATTGTTGTTCCAAGAAAATGGGATATTCAATTCATTCTATTCATCCAAACCTCTTAATTCTCTTGTTCTTAATCACATCAAAATATGGATGAATTCTTCTTTTAGAACTAAATAAAATGATCCAGTTCCCATGGTTCATCAATTCGGTTCCCTCCACCCCGACCTGATAATCCAATACAATAATATGAACTGGATATTGGTTTACCTATGGATCTAGTGCAAAAAAATTCTTAGATGGTGCTTTCAGTTGGTTTTTACTATGCCTATCATGTGCCATTTTCTAAAACCAAAACAAACCGCCATAAGTCTCACTCTCTAGAAACTGATGTCTTAACAATTTCAAATTTACCACATCAAAACTATCACAAAAATAGTTTCCAAAAGTCAAAATTTCATTTTCAAAGAGTTTTTAGAAATTACACCATACTTTTTAAAATAAAACCATTTTAAAAATACCACAACCATACCCTTTTAGAAATATCACATTTCAAAAAAAAATCAACACCTTTCAAAAAATAATAATATTGTACAAAATCATAAATTATTACTCAAAATGTTATATGCAATCCTAGTGGTAATTCATTTCTATAAATGCATGTCATGCTATTCTCATTGACTAAACTCATGGAAATGAGATTATAACTCCTATGAGTGTATTTAAAACACTTTTATACCCAACTACCCAGTAACTTGAAGTTCAACATAAACAGGTTAGATACACCTTTTTATGCTCTACATTTCAAGTCCTGACGATCCTACTCCTTTCTACTACCCCAGCTTAAATACTAACCAATAATGATTTTTCAAATCCATGATCGACCCAACTGATACCAATTTTCTGCAAAATATTGGGACTAACCAAGATTGATACAATTTTTAACATCATTCCCCTCCTCATTAGCTTGAATATGGGACCAATTTCTACTTGGCCTTAGGTGATATCCCAAATATTCCAAAGGTTGGAAATAAAATCCAATGGATTCATTAATAGTGGGGGATGGTTTTCCCTTTTTAGAATAAAATAACCAACCAAGTTAAATACAACCAAACAAATTCTATTTGATTTATTAAAACAATGTAATACAATTCAACGTACTAAAAAAATGACAATAACCAAACTAAAACTGTGTACCATACCCAAGTAGAAATGCAGAAACCCAAAAATAATATCAAAGTATAAAACAGAAGACAAGACCAACAAAACATAAAGACTCCAAAGACACCAACCCCATAGCTCCCATATACTCCAAGATCCAAATCCACAATCCATTCCTAAAGTATCATCACACATCACTAAATAAGTGAGATACCGTTCCTTTATTTGTGTCCCGATGAAAAATATATTAAAATTCACCAAAGTGGGCAAGAAAGGGGTGAGTAATGAAACTTATTAGGTTTTACCCAACTAATTTATATACTCAATCCACTAGGATTTAATATATTAGAAAATTTATATAAAAAAATTAAAATAATTTAATAGATTATATAAAATACAAGAAGTTTCAAACCGAAACATTTTTCAAAAAAGCAATCAAACAACCCTTTAACACCCATTTCTCATATTCATTTAGAATACCCCTTTACTTGGTTCCACTATTCCACACAACCAAACATGAATTCCTAGGTGACAGTTCCATACCTATGAGTGGTCTCTCATCAGTCTACTAATTCATCACATGGTAACCATATACCAGTACCTCAATAGAACACACCCCTTCTATAGGGTCACACCAATGAAAATGAACACACTCCAACTAATTATACCAAAACCATGATAACAAAATGGTGCCAAACCATTTCAATAAAACTATTTTTTTTATTAAAAACCTTTTCAATAAACATTTTTCCATAAGACAAACCCAAAAATAAATCATTTAAAAAATTACTTTGCACAAAAATTCCAAAATTTACAAATTCAAAAACGAGCACTATAGAGGGGTTCTACCATGTTTTTCACATCAATTTCCCAACATATTTAATCCAATTAAAACAATTTTAAACCTACCATTCAATATTTAATAATAGGATTTGATATTGAAGCCACCTACCTCTGAATCTATGTATAAAAAAATAACATCCTGAATTCCTCAATAAAACTGTGAGGAATATTCAAAAACCTATCTTAGATCTTGTCTCCTAACATCAAAACAACTATATCTAATAATGATGGGCATAAACAGATATATAAATATCTAAAATGAATCATATAAATGTATACAATATATAGAAGACAAATATATCTAATGAAAATAATGAATAATGGAGACTTACCAAGGAATTTGGGCATCAAAGCATTGAGATTTTCCAATGTACCACCCCTGGATCAAAGGGAAGAGTCTCCAAAAAATTTGGGAGGATAGAAAAATGAGTTATGTTTATCAAAGAGTAAAAATTAGTGGTTTAGTGGTAATAATAAATGATATCCAAAATTTAATGATCTAATTTTGAATAGTGTATAGTTTAGGCCCACATTTAGAAAAACTGTGTGCCAACCACTATTGCCAAACACCCCTCTCATGGTTGGCTCACACTATTAGACAAACCTAGAACCAACCATTTTTTTACCTCTCTTATAATTTTCATGGTTACTCATGGGTGGATACAATGTTTGTCTAAACCATGTGCCTAACTGTGCACCTCCCTATAACATCTGTCTAAATTTTTAAGATTTCTTTTATGGGTTTCATGGTTTCTATTAACCATGCTCAAACCCTAATTTCCAAAAAAATACTGAAAACATTCCAAAACTCCTCCCAACCCTCCCAAACTTCACCCAAAAACTTTACATACATAAAATGAATAAAGAAAGGGGTGCATACTTGAAACTTGTGGTTCTACACATATGCTATCTGAATAATTTATGTGTATGGTATTATAAAAACATTTCCCCATTGTAACATAAAGAACATCAAAGTATGTATACATAGAAAAGAAACACATTAATAAAATTATTAGACAAATCACTTTGAAATAAATAATTATTAATACTATTTTTATCAATTATGAAGTAATATTATTTAAAAAACAATTTTAAAACATGTAAAGAAATCTCCATTAATAATATTGGATTTAAATAAATGTTTTTATGAATAAAATGTTAAGAAAATATTCTTTTCATACATTTGACAAAAACAACCTATGTAGAGAACATTAAATGATTCCTTTAAAAAATATAAAGAGGGTAAAAAAAGTATAAAATTACCTCAATAAATTATGTTATCATAGATAAGTATGTCTATAAAACAATCCAATTAATATGGATATATATGAGGAAACTTCTTGATGAAAAAGAAGAGGTTGGGTTGGTTTAACTTGAAAACATCACATTGGGTAATTTGTTTACCGAGGGAAATGAAATTGGGGGAGGAGATGTAGAACCCTAATAATAACTAGAGGATATGAAAATGGATAGAAATTAATAGATAAATTTCATATAAATTTTCCCCTAGATATTAATTCATTCAACACAATCTTGATTTGAGAATGAGATTTTACTAAATAAACATATCACTTTAGAAACATTTGAATCAAACCTGTATGAAATTGATTACATGAGATGGATTTTTAAATAATTTTAATTTACTAAATTTTATAATAAAATTTATCCATAAGTTAATATATAAACCAGAAGAAATAAACAAGTAGTGAATATGGAACACGCGTTAAAGGAAGAAAGATGATATGTGAAACCATTATGGATTTGGTAACATTTTAATCAAACACTATTGAAATAGAGAACACTAGATTTATTCATAAATCCATTTAATTTTTTGAAGTTTATGATACAATTAATCCATAGTTAATAATATATATCCTATAAAAAGAAACAATTGGTGATTATAACATATGTCTCAAAGGAAAAAATACGAGATGATAAAATATTTCAGCTTTGGTAACATCTAAATCAAATAAACTTGAAAGAGTGAACTCAATATGGGTTTGTAAATAAATTTAATTGAATTAAATTTATAATAAAAGTAATAAATAGGTAATTATAAAAATTATGCATAAATAAATAAATGATGGATATGGTATATGTCTTAAATGAAGAAAGATGAGATGAGAACTCCTTAAATCATTGGTAACATTTGAATTAATCCCACAGGAAAGTGATAACTTGATTTGGATATGAAAATCCCATATATTTGTGATAAAATTTATATAATTTTCTTTATATACACTGAAAAAAATAAATCAAGTGATGAATATGACATATGTCTCAATGGAAGATATTTGAGAAGAAAAACCCTTACCTTTTTACTTATGAATTTCATAAAGGCTCTTTAACCTCATGTACAATAAAAGAAATAATATTAATAACCCTATTAATAATATCATTCATATATATTACCTTTTATATTATTTAATTATAATCAACCATTATACATTCATTATCTAGTTAATGATTATTTACATCATTAGATGCTAAAATTTCGATTATTAAAGACATATTTTGTAATTGTGACATCAAACCCTTTTATTTGATTCTAATATCATCATTAAAAATTTATAAAATATATTTAAATAATTTTTTCCATTATTTAATCATTCATATTTTCATTTTAAGAAAACGATGGTCATGGTTCGAGAGAATCAGATCTGTGGCGAGATTGTTTCGGGTATTTTATTAATATCAATGGAATACATTATAATAGTAATTGTTTTTTATCATCCTTTCATCATTATATTAATGAAATATATTTATCCTAAATATTATATATATATATAAATATATATTTATTCAATATACTTTATAACTATCCATGTAATGTGGTGATGAAAATGAAACATGTAATCCATGGAGGTGGTAATTCACAACTATGCACATGTGATATTTTCCTTTTCTAATAAATGGGAGGTAAGGAAGGTGTATAATGATTTGTTTTTCAAGAATATTAATTATGACATAAGTATGATATTTATTAAATATATAAATTCTTATAAAAATCAATGTTTGTAAGTAATTAAAAATTAAATATGTATTTTATGGAGGTGGTAGTTTTCAAGTACGCACGAGCGATGTTTTCACTTTTCGACCAGTTGAGAGGAAGGTAAAAAAGATTATAACATTAACATAATAAAACATAATATTAATTATAATATTTATTTAATTACTTTATCATGGGTAAAATATATTTTGAGGAGTTACAAGAAGATAAAAAGGAATATAAATGAAAATTGAGTGATTATGAATTTTTACCTTACTCCTTGGATCAACCCCTTTAAAAATTGGATTAATCCATTGAAAATTGGTCCCTTTATGAGAGAAGGAACTATAATAAGTGGATAATATTTTCGGGAGTTATTTGGGAATATATGTGACAAGATAAAGTTTGTTTTGTATAAGTATAAGTGGGGTGGTGAATGTGTCATTTTATAAGTGAAAGGGGTAACATTTTTTTGTAAATACTCAAAACAATTATATTAAAGGCATGTGACATAAAATTAAAGTGGCCCCAAATTGAAAAATACATGATTTATAAGTCATGTTCTATCCACCACTCATCCACTCAAATAAGATATAAGTTTTGAGGTATTTTAGGTCTTTTTAGTTTAATTAAAATTTTACCATAATTTACATGTACACGATAAATCATTTTTTTAAACTCGATAACTTACTATTACTAGTAAAATAGAAATTACCCCCGTTAACTGGTTTTTTTAATAATAATTTAAAATATTAAAACAATTTTATGATATTAAATTCTTAATAGTGATAATAATTAATTTTAAAATTAAAAAGTTATAATTCATAAAAATAGTTTTTAAGAAAAGTTAACTTAGGTTTCAAAATGTCAAACATAGGTTTTTAATTTAAAATTAATATTTTTAAATGTATAATTTGCAATATTAAATTCATGTTTGGTTATTAAAAAGGTTTCATAAATTTTTAAGTGATTCTTATATCTAAATAATGTCATAAAATTCATGGTATTTGTAAAAATGACATTTTATACTATTCACAAAAAAACAATTTTTTTAGAAAAATCTAAAAAACATTCACCCAAAGATAATATTTTCATCATAAGTAAAAAAATTAATATCTATTTTAGAAAAGTAAAATTCTAAAATTTAAGAATCTGACATTTAATTGTATATGAAAAATATAATGATAAATAGTTTTAATTGGGAAACAATTCTTTAAAATATAAATTATTCTTATTATTATTTTCTATAAATTACTAATTAAATTATTGGTAATATATTTTTCATATAAAAATTATACTTCATCATAATTTTACCTTGATATATTTAGTTTTCTAAAATCAAAAATCATGTTGTTTAAAATTGTAATTTTTAATAAAATATATTTTCAAATATAAAATGAATTTATTTTTATTACTTTCCAAGTTTTAATTATTATATGGATGTATATATTACCAATATATTTCATTAAAACAATTATAGAGTATTGGGTAATTAGTAAATACACAACACTTTAATAAAATTTCTTTATGAAAAATATTACTTTTATATTATATAATATTCACTAAATACTATGAAAATTAATAATTTATATTTATTAATCCATTCATATTAAAATATTTAATTAAATTTTTTAAATACATTATATAATAATATTATGATACATATAAAAATATATATATTTTGTAATGAAATATCTGAATTAAATATTATCGTTTTGTTTTATTTTTTTTTCTTATAATGAATTAATGTTTATCTTACATTATAATATTTTATCACAAAAAAATTAGTCAATATTAATTTTTGATTATTGTTTCCTCCAAAACAATCTACTCAAGAAAATATTTATTTAAAGGAAAACACATACTAAAATATTAGGTTGTTACATCGATGGGGTCATGTCATCAAAATAGTCGAAAAAAATTTCTAAAGAACCAATCAAGGTAGAACAAGGTATCCTACATTGAGCTGCCTATTTTTTTAATAGTTAAATATAATTGATGAAAATATCACTTTTCATCCAAGGGTATTATGGCATGGGCCAACTCAATATAGTGTAATCTTTGAAAACCATGACAGTCCACAGGAGCACCAAATTTTTATGGAATCAATAGTGTTGTGTGATTACATATTTCATAGTAAAAATACTTTCCTAATGCACATTACCAATGATTGTATAAAAATATCTTGAACAAATAAAATCACAGCCATAGAGTTATTGTGTGATCCTTATGTATTGAATAATTATCAAATCATCATAACATATGGGAATAAAATCATGGAATTTAAATATTACTTATTTATTTTTTCTATGATAGTAAATTTTATCTTTGGTAATACCATAAAATCAAAATAACTTCACATTGTTGTGTGATTTTCCCTCTCTTCACTCAGAAATCTCTATACGTCATCCTTAAACTCAAATCATCTTCAAAATACCTAAAAAAATACAAACATACTTCACATCATATAAACCATACAAATTATTCTATGATTGAATGTGATTCATGTATTAATAATGTATTTAAATAAATATTGACTACAAAATGAAACACCAATTCCATACATCACATCCATTGCTCTTTAGCTTCAATAAAACCCCCTTTTTAAAATTACCAAATCATGGTGTACGTCCACTCTAAAAAATCTTCCTGGTTAAAATATATTTGTATATTTCTGATATTTCTTGGATTATTTAACACAAAAAATAAACAAATATCATGGTAATTATAAAAAGGTCTAAAAATTAAAACTCACATAGTCTCAACATAAAACAAAATGATTATGTGTTGATGTTATACAACAATGGTAGCATACACACACAAAAATGCATGCTATAAAAAACATAAAAAAAGACCAAAACTTATCTTCAATAACATTACAAGCACATGATTGGTACTCTCCTCCCATTCTCCATACTACTATAGAAATTCAATCATCCATATAAATGTACTTTACCTTATCCCAACCAAAATCTATGAAGTCTATCTAGGTACCAATTGGTGGCCCAAATAGGGTGTGAGTAAAACCTTGTAAGACAACACCAATATTGTTTAAAACTTTTCTAGTCTGTGAGTATATAATGAATAAGTGTTGAGGTAATAATAAAAAAGTAATTAAATTAACTAAATGAAACCCACATTAATTCGGATTCCTCATAGGGCACCCATATGGCACTACCTACTTAATACTGATATAAAATGTATATTAAAATTTATTATTTTTAAAATCAATAAGGAGAATCATCTTCCTTGATTTTTTATAAACCATATGCAGCATCATGTCAATTTATTCAAGATATTTTTAAGGTAACCTCATGTCCATTAATTTCAAATAATTAATAAGTAATGTCATATCCTTCAATTTATGATGTATAACAAGGAACATCGTGTCCATTAATTATATATATGAAATAAGAGACTTCAATCCCTTTATTTCCAATAATCAATTATAATATTTATGTGAATTATAAAAGTATAGAATTATGTAATCGCATCCATGTCATTTAATCAATTTAATTAAAAATTATCACAAGCCATGGTCAAGCCAAACACACGTTAGTGGTGTTTTTTTCTATATGGGAAAAATAAGTCATTAGTTAATTTAATTGAACCCACCCAAGGGAATGGTTTAGGTTGTGGTTATCAACATCCAACTAGTTACCAATTTCATATAGAATTTCAATTCAAGGTCCAAGTGATCAAATTAATATATTAAATATTTTAAGAGTAATGCATAGAATTTCTTGTGTATAGAACAACAATGAAACAATATAAATGCCTATACATTTAGAAAAATATATCTACCACATACCTTAGGTGAGGAGAAGACTCTTCATCTACCATCCACATTTAATTAATTTTGGAATGAGAGAAATTGAAGAAATATAAAAATACACGAACAATATTGAATATTAACATATATAAAGATAGAATTCAATATGGAAAGAGATGTTGTAAAAATAAGTAAGAGGAATCAGGGACTCACCATTGGCTATTCAATGTGATAAATGATGCATGAAATAGATGACAGACATATACTACCTCAAAGATAGTGTGATAGAGGGATAGATATCTATAGTCAAGTCCCCTACTATGTAAAAGATAAATTGGTTAATTATTTTTAGTTTTTAATATAAAAAACCTAAATTTTTTATTTTTTCCCAATTTAAAGGGGACACATGGTTGGGTCGCATGGTTGGAAAAAATGTGCACCAATTGTGCAGTGGACACTTTCCAAAGATCCTCATCATGAATGGTTTAGGTGAATGGTTTTCACTAACTATCCATATACTTTGTGTCTTACACTTGTAATTTTTTTATAGTTTCTTCATGGTCAAGAAAACTCCCCCAAACAATTAAACAAAACACACCCCTATTTTTTTGGCAGCATGGTTAACTCTTATGGTTACTACTAACTATATTACAACTATGTGTCTCTACTTATTTCTCTAAAAAATATAACTACATGCCTTGACCTAAGATAAAATGGTAACACCCCGACCCAAGATACCCAGATTCGGTGCATTATTACACAAAATTGACATGATCACAAGAGATTAAGTCTCGAAAGACAAATTAGTTTAGTGGCCTTGGAATACTAGATACATACATTAGTTTTACATTACATAATGAAATAAAAAACAATATTTTAACCCCCTTTTAAAACACTAATATACTTTGACCTATCCATGAAGGAAAATCATAATATAATTCTTTATATCTGGGTGAAAAGAAAACATAAGAAAGGGGTGAGCTCAGATTCTCAGTAAGGATAACAATATAGCATAAACTAACATGCATAAGAATAAACATTTAAGGTAATGTATAAGACTTATTCAAAAGCCTTTTAAACTTAAAATTCAGCATTATATGGAAACGATAAATCAAATAATTCAATTTACTTATTCACATAGATATTCTACTAGTCGAATAATCAAATGTAATATCAATAGTTAATTTTATAATGATGGAATGCATAATTCTGGAGATCATAACCACATAGTCAAGGCCTCGTGCCAAGACTACAAACAAGATTTTTTTCAAGGCCATGTGCCAAGACACTAGTCTATCTCATGAGACCTATAGATACATCAAGGAGCTATAGTGGGATCCACCCATCACTTACCAAGTCTAATGAATTCCTCATATGAAAAGGTAGAAACATAACATAAACACTCGTATTAAAACTACCACACTAAATGTTAATAATTTAATCATAAACCATGAATGGTATAAAAATATCACATCCATAGTCAAACATATCATAAAAACATCAATACAATATGGAATATTGTATAAAAATAAATCAACTTCAAAAAACATAAAATCCAACAAAGGATGTTGACATAGTTGATATCAACAACTATTTGAGATAAATATCTATTTCTATTTTGAAATAATTTAAAAGCCAATAATTAAAAAAGAAAACATTTATTTTGAAATATTGTTATAAGATTTTAAGGGAATCTTTGAAGGTGTTATAGCTACGGAAAATATCCACACCCTTCGTATACGTTAAAAACACTTTCTTTCTTTAATTTGTCGAAAAGGTTATAAAGTACCTTATTTGGAAAGTGATGGAAATATTCCTTTCAAACCATTTTATGAAAAGTAAAAAGAGGGTATAAATGAATTTAAACAAAAGTATATTAAAAATTAAATTTTTTTTGAAATACATTTTTAAGAAACACATATGTGGATGATAAAGAGGTCCAAGTAGATACTTACATTTAAACAACCTCAGATAATAAAGAGATTATAAAATTAACCCTTACTTTGTACTTTTCCTTGGTAGATGGTATGTTAAACTCTTATAAAATATTTAAATCATTGTTATTTAATTATAGAATAATCACATACAAAAATATGATATCATATATTATCTTCTAATATTACTTTTTTAATGATATTTAAGTAGTATCCTCGTTTAAACTTTTAACAATTTCATTTTTGATTATATTTTTTGTTATGTAAGTCATTATTTTTATGGATAGAAAATATTTGATTCATATCCAAAATTATATGAAGTTATTTAATCTTATTTTTAATCATAAAATGAAAATTATCCTTGAATGGTTATGATGTGAAACGAAAACTCATCACGTTGTGGAGACGGTTATCCGTACGTAAGCACGAGCGACAATATCATTCTATTAGAGGTAAAATCATATGTAGTTTGATAGTATATCATATATAAAGAATAATTAAAATGTTTTACATATTATTTAAATCAATTATACTAATTAGTATACCCATACAAATATTGAAGTGTTTAATAACAAACTACACCACGTCGTGGATACGGTAAGACGTACGTATGCACGTATGGTGACATTATCATTCATAGAATGAATAGAATAATGAATATGTTTGACCATATTTATAACAACATCTTAGTATGTATAAGGTACTAGATTTATTATTTTAGTATAGAAACAACAAATAAAGAGTAAGTGGAAGAAGAAAAGAACTTTGAAAGAGGTGATGAAATTAATACCTCTTCTTCAGGTTCTTCCTTTTGATTTTTTCAAAAGGGATCCTTAGGTTGGATTATGATCAAAATAATGACTATAGGTTTAATTGGAGATAGTTGGGAGGATATTTTAGAAGGTTTTATCTATGCCAAATGGATTTAAGGGTGTGAAATTATGAGAAGGGGAAGTACCCTTTTATAAGAGTGGTGAGGGTCACTTTAGGAAAAGATTGAAATGTCATTTTGTTCTAAAATAATTTTCTGTTTATAATGGATAAAAATGGATTTATTTAGAGGATAAGGTGTGGATGGGTCTAAATACTCTCAACCAAAAGGTTTTAGACAATTTTAGGTTACCACATTAACCTTATCTTTTATATTTTACTCTTAGTTAAATAGTTTAACTTTTACAATGTCTTCTTGTATTTTTATATTACATGGTTAATAAACATACTATAAAATTTCCAGAGAACCTCAAGTGGTTCTTTAATGACATATATATCATTATATAAGTACTTTGGGTGAATTGTAGATTTTTAAGAATATTATATCATATAATAATATAATATTTATTTTAAAAACTCATTTATGTCTATTTTGACACTATTTAGTATTTGGTTTTTGTGAAAGTCAAAAAAACATTATTACTTCAAAAAAAATACATTAAATAACCCCTAACATGTAATATTAACCTAGAAAAATTGTGGAATGCATCAAAAGTATCAATTTACATTTATTTGTATATTTTCAATATCATTTTTTTAATCTTTCATTAATAACGTAATTATTGCATCATCATTGTGTCATAAATAAATTCAATTAATTAATTTTTAAAAATTATACATAAAATACCATGATATATGAAATATTTTTAGATTTTTGATGAATATTTATAGGCGAATTAATCTTATGTATAACCCAACATTTAAAATATTTTAGTTATAAAAATTTGAATTTAACACTTTTAACTCTTCTTTAAATAAAATAATAATAAATGTCCTAATCTAATCCAAGTGGATCAAAGAAGATCATATTTTATTCTGAATTTTTTTTTGGTCGAAACACACTTATCCAATAGAATTAAGACATGTGTTTGAGTAATTATAATACCTTTTTTACCTTTAATTACCCTTTTTACTTTTAACCGTGGTAAATAAAATTCAAAAGTTACTATTCACAAAAAAAATTTCATCCAATTGAAACTCATTTTACTTAATGATGAAAACCATGTCTGTCGTATTTTTTAAATTAAATTCACAGAAGAGGTCAAATTACATTTTATGCAAATTTGCAAATGTGCCTAGATGGTGGGTAAAAGACAGTAAAAAGTTAAATAACAATTTATATATCTAATATTATTATAAAACGACTTCAATGAATTACATTGGACTAATATTGGTATTATGTATCTATTTTGAGTTTAAAATTAAATTTAAATAGAAATAAAAATTATATAAATAAAAGTCAGTTTTAAACAATAATGCATAGTTTTTCACTATTCATCAAAAATTGAATATTTTTAAAAAAATACAAAAAATTAACCCTAAACATATTTTGATATTCTGAATCTAAAAATGAAGTCCATTTTGAAAAATAAAATTTATAAAATTTTAAAAATTGGTTATTACTATTTATAACAGCTAGTTTGATTGGTCGTGGTGTGCTAAAATCCGAAGTTGTGTACTACGCAAGCTATTGAATTATTCAAAGAGAATTGTATCGTGGAGGCTTGGGGTGTTACATTCTTCCCTCCTTAAAATAATTTCATCCTCAAAATTTCTAGATTAATACTGTATAAAAAGTGTTGGGCGGTTTTTCATCATAAGTTCCTCGGGTTCTCACGTTGCCTCTTCTATCTTATGGTTTATCCATAGAACTTTTACCGGACATGTCATCTGATTTATCAATAATTGTTCTCTAGTATATAGAATATTGACAGGATCTTCGCCATAAGATAGATTAGGTTCAAATTTTATTTCTTCACAGGGGAGTACATGTGTTGAGTCAGGCATGTATTTCTTCCATAGAAATACATGGAACACATCATGAAATTGGAGAGACTTGGTAGCATTTCCAAACGATAATCTTCAACTCCAATTAGTTCTATAATTTTGAATGGTCCAATGTACCTGGGACATAATTTACCATTCTTACTGAATCGTACAACACCCTTACTTCGAGATACCTTTAGGAAAACATGATCTCCTACTTGAAATTCCAAATCATTCCTTTGGTTATTGGCATAGCTCTTTTGCCTACATTGAGATAATTTGATGTGGGTTTGGAAAATATTAACCTTTTATATTGTTTCCTCAATAAGTTCCGGGCCTATGAGTTTTCTTTCACCCACCTCATCCCAAAAATTTGGTGTGTGAAATCTCTTTTCATATAGCACTTCATATGGTGCCATCAGAATACTTGAATGGAAGCTATTATTATAGGAAAATTATACCAGAGGTAAATATTGATCCCACACACCTTGAAAGTCATGTGAGAAAGATATAAACATGTCTTATATGGTTTGAATAGTCCGTTATGATTGTCCATCAGTTTGAGGGTGGTAGGAAGTGCTCAAAAGAAGTTCAGTATCAAGGGCCATCTGAAGGCTTTTCCAAAATCTTCATGTAAAACTGGGATCACGATCAGAAACAATCAATAGGGGTACTCCATAAAGTCTTACATCTTCATTCAAATATATTCTTGCTAAAATTTCGATTGGTAAATCTTCTTTATAGCAAGAAAATGTGATGACTTGGTAAGATGATCAACAATGACCCATATTGCATAATCTCTTCTTAGAGTCTTTGGTAGTCCTATGAAAAATTCCATCGTAATATCATCCCATTTCCACTCATATATGGGATGAGGTTCCATGACTCCACCAGGATGTTGTCTTCCTGCCTTAACCTATTGAAAAACCATACATCTTGACACATAATCAGCAACCTCCCTCTTCATGTTGTCCCACCAAAAATCTTCCTTCAAATCTCTATATATCTTAGTGCTACTATGGTGTATAAAGAAATTATTTCTATAAGCGTCATCCAAATATTCCCTTTTTAGTTCAGGTATATCGGGAATACAAATCCACCTCCCAAATTTAAAAATTCCAACTTCATATATGAAGTCAATCAACCTCCCATCATTTAAAGCTTTAATTTTCTTTTGAAACTCCTCATCATCAGTTTGAGAAAAATTTATCCTTTCTAGTAAAGATGGTTTGAAAAACATTTGAAAAACTATTGATGTTTCACCTTCCAAGATTATTCCCATATCCATCATTACTATATCCATTAATATAGGATCCCTTTCAACTCTCATCATTTTCAAAACTCCATGATCCTTTCTGCTCAAAGAATCTTCCACCATATTTCTCTTCCTTGTGTAGTAGTTTATAGTTCAATCATAATCCTTCAGTAGTTAAATCCATTATCTCTAACTCATGTTGAGTTCATTATGTGAGAAAATATACTTCAAAATATTGTGATTTGTATATATCTCACATCTTTCACCATAGAGATAGTGTCTCTATATCTTTAAAGAAAAGATCACAGAATCTAACTCAAGATAATGAGTTGGATTGTTTTTTCATTAATTTTTATCTATCATGATGCATATGAAATAACCCTATCATTCTGTATAAGAATACAACCTAGTCCTTTCTTTGAAGCATCATTATAAATAAAAAACTCATCATTCCCCAATGGTAGAGTCAATATAAGAGCATTGACTAATATTTTATTCAATTCTTCAAAACATTCTTCACACTCTTTTTTCCAAACAAATTTAACCCCTTTACATGTGAGATTGGTTAATGGGTTATCCAATCGGGTAAAATTCTGGACGAAGCACCCATAATAACCTTCTAAACCAATAAAACAACATACCTCATTTATACTCGTCGGTGCTATCCATTATTGAATTGCCTTTTTATTTGAAGGATCAACCGAGATTCCATCCTTAGAGGCAGTATGGACAAGAAAAGAAATCTCCTAAAGCCAAAATTAATACTTTCTAAACTTCCCATATGATTCATTTCCTCTAAGAGTTTTTAGAATAGTGTGCAGGTGATTTTCAGAATCTTCATCGCTTTTGAAGTATACCAGGATATCATCAATAAATACCACTACAAATTCATCAAGATATTCCTTGAAAACCCAATTCATTAGATCCATGATGAAAGAGGGTGCATTAGTCAGTCCAAAAGGCATTACTATAAACTCGTAATGCCCATACCTAGTATGAAATACTATCTTCAGAATGTCTTCCTTCTTAAAACACAACTGATTATATCTAGATCGAAGGTTAATCTTTGGAAAATATTGAGCTCCGTGAAGTTGATTGAATAAATCATCAATGCGAGGTAGGGGATACTTGTTCTTTATTTTTATAGCATTGATCTCCATATAATCATTGAACAACCTCATAGATTCATCTTTCTTCATAACAAAAAGAATAGGGGATCCCCATGAAGAAACACTAGGGTGAATAAATCCCTTCTTACTCAATTCATTTAGTTGTTTCTTTTGTTCCAATAATTCCACATTGGCCATTCTATAAGTAGTCTTCTATATGAGCCTTGAACCAGGAATTAAGTCAATGGAAAACTCAATTTCTCATTCTGGAGGATGTCTAGGTAAATCCTCTATAAACACATCAACATATTCTTGTACAATAGGTATATCCTCTATTTGAACATTCCATTCCTCACCCATAGTTATTTCATTCTTTTCCTCCCAAATAATTTAATTTAGTAGAGCTATTGGGGGTGGATCTAGATAAGAATTAGATGGTGACATTTGTGCTCTAAAGATAAGGTACTCTTTATCATTATTGAACATTGTAACCTCCTTCTTCTTATAATAAATTTTAGCATCATGGTCTTAAATCCAATCCATACTGAGGATTTTATTAAATTAAATCATGGGTATGACGATGAGATCAGTAGATAAAGCTTGTTCATATTCCCTAATGGGAACTGGTTCACAAAACTTTGTTACAATGATGTTTCCCTTAAGCGTATTGATGGAAAACTACCTTGTTAAATCAAATTAAAAATATCTAATTTTCATAGAAAAATTGGAATATATGAAAAAAAGTGATGATCTAATATCAAAGAAAGCATTGGATAAATTTTAGGAAACTATTAAATTACCTACCACCATGCCATTTGGAGCTGGAACCTCAGTAGTAGTGATTGTATAAGCTTTGGATTTATCCCTTGGCCTTTTTCTGAGGTAATTTTCTTTGGCACTTAGGAAATTTATTTCCATAATTCCCCATTTCTCTATAATTGTAGCATTCAACTTTGACAACTTCTTTCTTTCCCTTGCAATCACGAGCTTTGTATCCTTTTTCACTACACTTGTAACAGAATCCCATTCCCTTTAGGCAAGTACTGGGGTGTTTGTTCCCACATTTACTTTAGGATGGAAATTCATCTTCCCCCTTATTGCCCTTATTTCCATTTCCATAGTGTTCAGTAAAACACTTCTTCTCTTTCTTTTCTTTAAAGTCGTAGAACATATAGAATTCGTTTTCTGTCTTGATAACACATGAGACAATATCTTCATATGATGAGGACTGTGAGACTAATTATTGATAGAGAAATGGTTTTAACCCATCAAATAATCAATCAATATTACTCCTTAGGTTATATATATAATCTTCTTCATTCCTTTGTAACCTTATAAAGTTATCCTCATTCTTTGCAACATTCTCATGCTACTTTTGCCTCAGACTCAGAAATTGTCTTTCCATATCCACTCGATGGTAATGAGGAGAGTATTTTTCTAAGAAAAAGTTTTTAAACTCCCTCAATTCCTTATTTGATACTTATTCATCACCTTTTGTGTTTTGAATTAAATACCACCATTGATCTTCATCTCCCATGAGGCGATAAACTACCTTGACAACTTTTTCCCTTTCGCTACTCCCCAAATCATGAAATATTTTTTTAAGGAACTGATCCACTACTAATATATATATGGATTTGTATAACCATTGAATGTTGGTGGTTTTTCCTCATGAAGCGGTCTAACATTGATCCTCCATGTTGTGGATCAGGGTGCTCCATACGAGTAAGGTTATTATTCATAACCCGAGTGAGTTATCCCAGTATAGTTATTAGCTGTTCATCACCAATTTCATCACCAGCTCCACTATAATTATCTTGCGTAGGAGGGAAATCCCTACATGGATTACGTGCATTGATACAACTTCCATTCCTTCCAATACGCACCATTTCTAAAAAATGGAATACACTAGATTAGTTTATAAATTATAATACATAATTCCAAACTAGTAAAATATCTAACATAGATTAAAGGTTTTATTAATATAATCCACAATTATAAAAAAATGATATCTTTGAGGATTTATTTACTCATAAATCTATCATAATTGTTTATAAAGAAAATTTGAATTATCCTAAGTGTATCCCTTGGGAGTGTCGTAACCAAGAGTGTAGCAAGGCCCGTTGTTGTGTATTAGGATACCCCAGGTCAAGCCTGAAACTCCTTGTCGGAGTTTCCAATCCTAGTTACATCTATTCCAGAGACTCCTATACTTTCTCGTATCCATATAGATATGTATTTATTGGAAAATTCACATAATCTCTACATTTCCAAAATGCTAGGAAGTTCTTCTATACTAATCCTCCAAGTCTATCTTTGGGTAATGTTCTATAATCATAGTTTTTCTAAATCATGTTTCCAAGGTTTGTACTAAAATTCTCTGATACCAACTATAATTCCTGGACTATAGTTACCCAGAGTTAGTGCATTATCAAATAACATTGGCATGATCATAAGAGATCAAGTCTAAAAAGACTGATTAGTTATGTAGCCTTGGAAGTACTAGATACATTTATATATTTGCATTGCATCATAAAATAAAGAAACAACATTGTGTCCACCTTTGAATAGACTCATATCCTTTGACCTATCCATGTATTTTAATCATAATATACTTCTTCATATCCAGGTAAAAAGAAAACATAAAAAATTGGTGAGCTCAGATGCTCAGTAAGGATAACCATATAGTAGAAACTATCATAAATAAGAATAAACATTTAAGGAAATGTATAAGACTAAGACAAAAGACTTTTAAACATAAACTTCAGAATAATATGGAAAAAATAAATCAAATAATTCCATTTATTTATTCACATTGGTTATTCTACTAGTCGAATAATCACATGTAATATCAATAGCAAATTTCATAATGATAGACTGCTTAATGTCGGACATCAAAACCAAATAGTGAAGGCCTCATGACAAGACTAAAAATAATATTTTTCAAGGCCTTCTACCAAGACACTAGTTTGTCTAATGATACCTACTGATGCATTGAAGAACTGTATCAGGCTCCACCTATCACTTACTAATTCCAATGCATTCCTCATATGAAAAGGTTGAAACATAACATAAAAATTCATTTTAAAGATATCATATGAAATGTCAATACTTTAACCATAAACCATGAATTATATAAAAATATAAAATCCATAGTCAAACATATCACAAAAACTTCATTACAATATGGAAGATTGAATCATAATAAATCAACTTCAAACAAATGTAAAATCCAACAAAGGATGTTGACATAGATGAAATCAAAACTATTTGCGAAAAATATATACTTCTATTTTGAAATCATTTAAAATTCATATAATTATAAAAGAAAACATTTATTTTAAACATATTGTTATAATATTTTAAGGTAATCTTTTAAGGTGTTATAACAGTGGAAAATAACCACACCCGCTATATATGTTAAAAAACAATCTTTCTTTAATTTCTCAAAAAGGTTTTAAAGTACCTTGTTTGGAAAGGGATTAAAAGATTCCTTACAATTTTTTTTATAAAAAGTAAAATGAGTTTATAAATGACATTAACCCATAGTCTAGTAAATATTAAAAATGTTTTGAAATAAATTTTTATGAAACCCGGATGTGGATGATAAAGAGGTCTCATTAGATACTTACATATAAACAACCTCAGATAATAAAGAGATTGTAAAATTAACCATTACCTTGTCTTTTCCTTGGTCAAGGGTATGTTAACATACTATATAAAAGATAAATAATTGTTATTAAATTATAAAAGAACAACATACACAAATATCATATCAAATACGATATTCTAATATTTCTTTTTAATGATATTTCAGTTGTATCATTGTTTCGTGTGTTAACAGATTTGTTTTCCTTTATATTTTTTGTTACATAAGTCATGTTTTCTATCGATATTATGTATTTGATTCATATCCATAATGATATTAAGTTTTTAAAAATTATTTTATATCATCAAATTAAAATTATTCTTGAATGGTTATGATGGGAAACGAAATCTCATTACGTCGTGGGGACGGTGAGTCGTATGTACGAACCTGCGACAATATCATTCTATTAGTGGTGAAATCGTATGTAGTTGGATGGAATATCATATATACAGAATCATTAACATGTTATATTTATTATTTACTTCAATTATACTCATTATTATACCCATCAAAATAATTAAGTGTTGAATAAAAAACTACACGATGATGTGGAGATGGTAAGCCATACGTACACACATATGGTGACTTTTTCATTCATAGGATGGATTGAATAATGAATATGGTTGTCCCATATTTATAATAAAATATCAGTATGTAGAAGTTAATGGAGATATTATTTTAGTATTGAAAAAACAAAGAATGAGGAAGTGGAAGAATAAATGAACTTTGAAAGAGGTGATGAAATTATTACCTCTTCTTCGGGTTCTTCCTTTTTATTTGATCAAAAGGGCTCCTTAGGTTGGTTTCTAATCAAATTAAGGCCTCTAGGTTGAATTGGGGGTAGTTGGGAGGATATTTGAGCATGTTTTGTGTGATACCAATGTATTTGGAGGTGTGAAATTAAGAGAATGGTAAGTACCCTTTTATAAGAGAGGTGAGGGTCACTTTAGGAAAAGCTTGAAATATTATTTTATTATAAAATCATTTTCGGTTTATAATGGCTTAAAATGTATTTATTTCGAGGCTATGGTGAGAATGGGTGGAAATAATCTCAAGAAATAGGTATTAGATAAGTTTAGGTCACCATATTAACCTTATATATTAGATTGAACTCTCATATAAATAGTTTAACTTTTACTATGTCTTCTTGTATTTTATATTACATGGTTAATAAACTTACTATAAAATTCCAATAGAACCTCAAGTGGTTAATTAATGACATATCTATCATTATATATGTCATTTGGACAAACCTTATATTTTTAAGAATATTATATAATTTTATAATATATTATTTTTTTTAAAAACTCATTTATGTTAATTTTGACACTATTTAGTATTTGGGTTTTTTGAAAGACAACAAAACATGATTACTTAGAACAAAATACATTAAATCAACCTAAAATGTCATATTAACCTATAAAATTCATTGAATTAATCAAAAGTATCAATTTACATTTATATTTATATTTATAATATCAATTATTTTATTCTTTTATTAATAAGGTAATTACTGCATCATCATTCAATTCAGAGAAGTGGTAAAATTACGTTTTATGAAAATTGAAAAATGTGCCTAGAAGGTGGGTAAAAGACGGTTAAAAGTTCAATAAAATTTTATATATATAGTATTATTATAAAATTAATTCAATGAATTAAATTGGACTAATATAGGTATTATGTAATCATTTTGAGTTTAAAATATATTGAAATAAAAATAATAATTATTTAAATAAAAGTCAGTTTTAAACAATAACATAGTGTTTTCACTATTCAAAAAAAATTTAAAGTTTTCAGAAAAATACCAAAAATTAACCCTAAGATAATTTTAATATTTTGAATCCAAAAATGAATACCAATTTGAAAAATAAAATTTTACAAATTTTAAAAATTGGGTATTACTATTCATAACTGCTAGTTTGATTGGTCATGGTGTGCTAGAACTCGAAGTTGCGTACAATGCAAGATATTGAATTATTCAAAGGTAAGCGTACTGTGGAAGCTTGGGGTGTTATAAGAAATCTCTTAAAAATACATTTATGTTATTAGGCATGCACATTTATATATGATTAAATATCTAGACTAAAATAAAAAGAATCCATACCTGATAGAAAAAATGGTAACCTACAACCTCACCACCTAAAAAAAATCATCCCTAAATTTTCTTGAGGGTGGTTAAAAATAATCTAATAACAATTTTGGACATTGATCGTGTACATCAACCTCCCACTACCAGGTCTCCTCCTTTGCGTGGACATGTTTCTAAAGGACTTGTACAAGAGGAACTATCCAACCTTGGAGATCCTTCATGTTGCGATCCACAATATAAATATTATAATCCTTAAAAGAAGAATCAAAATCCTAATCAACATTGTCTACCTAAAGGTTGTGGGATGAGTTTGAATGATAACAGTGAAGCTATGAAACATGGAATATGTCGTGCGTGGCCCTGTACCTCTGAGGTAAATCTAATTGATATGTTACTAGCTCGACTATATCCATGTTCTTGAAAGGCCTGAAAAATATAGGTGATAGATTTACACGCTTCTAAATACATTAATGGATCAATATAGGTGAAATACATAAGAATACCTAATCACCCACCTCAAACTCTAGAGTTTTGTGGTGAAAATCCATAAATAGTTTTTCCAAGACTGAGTTATATCTAAGAACTTTCTGATAAGAGGTACGTTATCTAATGTATCTTAAATGAGATGTGCTCACATTAGAACTATCACCCCACTCTAACCAGTATAGAGGTGATAGATATGACCAACCATATAGGGAATCATAAGGATACATCTGTATAGGCTCTTGGAAGTATTTATTATAATAGTATTAAGAAATAGGTAAAGGGTTCTCCCAAGAACCTCCAAAATAAAAGACATGTGCTCAAATCATGACCCCCAATACCTAAATGGTACGCTCATATTAAACATCAGTCTATTGGTTTTGGGTTGTTCTTATAAGCCCCTATGAAACAAGAAAATTATGAAACCCCTATTGGAAGCAAGATTTAAAATTAGCATCCCTATCTGATATGATGGTACATGGAAAACCATGAAGGCATATAACATCACAGGGATAACGTCTCTTAATTTTTTCCACTAAGAAGGTCTCCTTGATATGAAAGAAATGGGGACCATCATCATGATATAAATGATAACCCATACAACATCCCTTCCATTAGGGGATTTCATTAAACCAGTCATAAAATACATAGTTAATTTATCTCATTTCCATTCTAGAATTTTTAATGGCTATAAAAGATTAGTATATCGATGGTGTCAATCCTTCACCTAGGAACATGTAGAACACCAAGTAACAAAACCCAATTTATCTCACTTTATACTAGACCTACAATACTGTTGAAAAAAGTTATAATACATCTCTGTAATTATAGGATGTCACACCCAATTAGATTCTTTATATTCTCACATCATGTCCTCTTCCATGTCTCCAGGCACCCAAGAACGCACATGAATACACAAGATATCATCCTCAGCAAGGACCCATCTATGTGGTAGTTCCTCACCTAATATGATTACCCTTAAGATTAAGACTTCAAAATCATAAAGATGTATCATCTTCAATAGATCCAAAAGTGAATAAGTCACTACCAAATCCATAAAAACAAGTACATGTGTAAAACCAAATTCATCAAGGCCATAATAATTGCATGTATATTTTTGATATTGAACAGAATTACCAAACACTCATAAAGGCCATAACTACTTTAAAAAATGGATGAATTATATATGAAGTCAAATATCATAAATAACGATATCCATACCTCAAATTAGTTTTTAAAAAAACCTACACTCATCATATCTACTCAAATCTATCATTTATTTGAGATAAGGGATATCAATTCTTAATCGTAATCCGAATCAAATTATGATAATCCACACATAGCTTGAGGGTCACATTTTCCATCTTGGTGAAAATAATTGGTGAACCCCTAGGAGAAGTTTTGGGTTGAATAAATACTTTTTATTCCATACCCTCCAACTATCTTTTTATCTAATAAATCTTAGTATGTATCATTCTGTAAGGAGTAATGGATACAAATGAAACTCCAAGAACTGGATCAATCGTAGGTGGTAACCAATAAATGTAATCAGAGAAGATGTCCTTGAAATAGTCCACTATAGGAGGTAATTTTTTTATAAATGATCCCTCTTCTTTTAGAAAAAGTACATAAATACGGGCTAACACTATGCCCATCCCATGATTATCAAGTTGATCTCAACTTTCTTGGAAATCCCATTATTGTTTATAAACATATTTACTTACCTTAGGTAATGTGATGGAAATACATTGATGATAGTAGTAGATATAGGTGAATAATTGAAATAACTAGTCCCTCCCAAGAATGATGTAAAAAACAATCATCTTAAGGATGAAAAGGCTCCAAAATAAATGTTAGCTTCCAATCTGAAAGGGACACTCCCTATATTGGAATACATTTTCTAATCTCACTCGTAAATGATTATTGAGAGACATAAATCCACAAAAATACTAAACATCAAGTCCATTTATTTCTATTATAGCCACATATATGAATAAATTCAAAATACTAGTATCAAATAAAATATATATTAAATACATGTCTGCTAAAATTATACCTCAAATTGTTGATGGACTGATACACTACTCCTCAGGTGTAGGTTTCACATTATATATCTAGATAAATCTATGGACTTGATCCAAACCCCAAATAACCTAAGTTGGTATAAATTTATTACACAATATATCATATGTCTAGCTTCCTCATCCATGAATACCTCATCATCTTGGATATCTTATAGTACTCCATCTCCCTACATGATAAAGAGCTATTGATCCTAATCTAAAACACGGAGTTTTTGAGAACCCTCTATTACTATGTAGTGGATTAAAGGTCCTAAAAACCAATACATATAACATATCCTACCATAACCTCAGTTCTTAATTTGATCCTTTATACACTAGATCTTCATGTGTCTAGAATTCCCACACTAATGATATGTCACCCAGCCACCTCGGAACACACTTTGACTACTACTTCCATTATGAGAAAGCTCAAAGTGATGCATTCTGCCTTCAAATGAACTATATCCAAACCTCAAAACCAAAATATCATTCCCCACACCTTAATCTCCCCTCAAGATAAGCTTGTATATGAGTGCCTCTTTCACTATTTCAGATACGATAGTAAAAAAACATTGAACAAAGAATGTATGTTCTACTTAATTCTATCCTCAAACCACCTCACTCTAGTGAACTCAACACCAAAAAGAGTATGAAGGAATCATTATATATCTTTGAAGTGAGTTTATTTATCCATAATAGATATAGTAACTTTATCTAAATTCAAAAATTCTCTAGATCTCTCAGATCTCAGCATATCTGAGTAGAAGTATTCGTTGAAATTAGACTGAAAATACCTTTAGGTCATCTCTTGATGTTGACTTTCCTGGTTAAGGACAGCCCAAAAACACTTGGAATATCCCTGAAGTATATAAATTGTAATCTTTACCCTCCTCTAGATAGGCATATCTAAATTTTTGAAGATAGAAAAGGTGGCCTCTAACCATGAATCGACAGCCCGGGGGCCACCATCCCACGAGAAATTAGGTGGATGGTGTTGTTGAATATCTCATGTTAGCTCTTATATAGTTAGTGTATGCTTTGGAACTCCCTGCATAGATTGTACTAATCATTTGTTACCCTCCCTAAGATGAGCATCAATGCCCAGTCATTGTAAAATAGAAGGTGCCTCAAGTTTCACTATAGGTGTTTTTGGTCTTACCACCTCAAGAGTATGGTCATCACTACATTCATAACATTAAAACCAAGTGTTTTAGGGAGTACAATATCTAGAATTTCAAACACAAACCTAAATATCTATTTTAATAACATAAATATCTCAGCTAAAAGGATATGATAGGTACAAAGACTTCCTATATAATATTAGACACCCTCATAATACTTCTAAATCTAGGTTTATATAGCATATAAGATTATAAAGGAACACGAGAGACAATCCCAACACCCACTATTAAGGTCAGGTCTGGGTTAAGGCCTTATATATCATAGGATAGGTTCTGGTATATGGAATTTAAATTGCACGTTTTAGAGGAAAATCCTCTTTAAGTTACAATAATCATCCCTAATTAATGAAAACCATTTCATTTAAGGATTACAATTAAATAGTTATATATATATCATGGTATGTTTAGATGTGTATTCCATTCATAAGTTATAAATTCCTACACATTATGAGTTTTAATTGGAATTTAATCTAACTAAAACTAAACTATTACTATATTTTTATTATATATATCACCATTACAAATTTTTAGTGGTTCATAAACTTTATCAATTATAATTGGAATCCATTTAATTCCAACCACTAAAGTTTCAACACATGAAACTATTGGTCCCTAGATCAAACATACCATAATTGTATAGTTAAGGTTCCAACCTCATGTTATATGGTAAAACACAATTTAGTTTGATGATGAAACTTTAATTAACCAATCATTTATTTCATTAATCCAAAAAAAATTTAATCGGATAAAATATATTCCACTTAGGATATATACATAAATTATTGAAAATCTAGTAATAAAATCTATATAGAATGGTATATGCATGGATTATGAATATCTATCTTCCTATAATGATTCATGAAAAATCCTCCCCTATCATATCAGTACATTGATATAATAAAATCCATAATGATAATAAATTCTATAAGTCATGTGTGTCATCCAATGGTGAAATAAGTACAACTGTAATAGGGAAAAACCAGAATAGTAAGTCTCATCCCAAGCAACATGGATTTCTTCTTTGTATGTGGATTCAATACTCCCAGGAATAAGCTTATTAATAAATTTTAAAACATCCTAGTATCATGTCTAAAAACCCATATATTGAGACAAAAGGAAAAATAAAAAAAGATTGAATGCCACTTTTGGACATCATAAACCTAGTTCAACCATATGTAACCTGACTTGGTTAGCCACATGTCCTTAAGAATGCCTTCCCACATTCCATTGGCTAGTAACTAACAGTGATGGTATAGTGGGGAGACTATACCCCCTTTTTCATAGTGAAACAAAATGGTGATATAAAAATAAAACAATAGAAGAATAAATATAATAATGAATAGTCAAAGAAGATTATCTAGATAAATATAATCATACATAATCAATATCCAGTCTAATATACAAAATTATTAGTTCATGATGCCATAAAAAATGAGAGTAGGAATACAACACAATATGTTCTATAAAAAACACACAAAAGGAAAAAAATATATCTTCAATAGAATTTCAAGTATAAGCTTGATCCTATTCTCTTACACACCAACCTAGTATAGATATTCAGGCATCCATACCAGGGTGTTTTCCCTTGTCCCAACAAACCTCAATAAATTCTTATCTGTGTACCAATTGATGACCCAAACTGGGTGTGAGTAAAACTTAGTAGTCTGCCACTAATGCTATCAATGACTAGTCTAGTCTGTGATTATATACTAAAGAAAAATTCATGTAATAATAATAAAGGATGTAAATGATTGAAATAAAACCCACTTCATCTTGGGTTCCTCATGTAAAACTCGTCTAAAAATACCCACTTCGGACAAATCTGAAATGTAACAAAATAGTATTTATTTTTATAATCAGTAAGAAAAACCATGTTCCATATTTTCATATAAACCATATGGAACATAATATAAATTTATTCTAGTTATATTTAAAGGAATTTTATGTCCATTAATTTTAAATAAGTAATAAGGAATTCTAATTCAATCAATTTTTAATTCCCAAGAAGGAATTAAATATCCATTAATTATTATTAAGAAATAAGGAGTGTTATGTACATTATTTAAAATTATAAATTAGGAATGTCATTTCCATTACATATGGTGAGAATGATGTGACCACATTAATATCCTACAAATCATTTTTTTTCATTTACATAAGCCGGTTTAGGGGAACCAGTACCCCAAACTGGTTTAAGGAAAACCGGAAACCGTACAAGCTCATCCCACCACAGACAACATTCAACGAAGTTCAAATGTCAAATTTCAAACTTCAAAATTCAAATTTCAAACATCAAAGAAAGAAGATCCACCGAACACCACGCCTTACACTTCGAGCCACATGACCATCATCGCGCTTCGAAAAACACGAGCCCCACCTCGACCAGAGAACCCAACAACACGTAGCACCAACCACGTGCCCCACCTCGAGCAGGGTACCCATCATTACGTGTCATCGCCGGTGAGATAATCCGGCCGACCACCAAACAGATTGCCGGTGAGCAACACTGGTAACCGTCGTCACCATCATCAACCTACAAAATGCCAGCGAACAGAATCGACGTCCTTCATCACCATCACCATCGGAGGAAACCCGACACCGTATCATCACCGGTCCAACCCAAAAGCCATGAGCAAACACAAGCTCGTCCGTTAGACAAACATTCACAGATCCAAAAAATCAAACGCAACATGTGCGCATCACAAACTAGAGAAACCAGAAAATAAGAACGTCACAGCGAAACTCCATCATCGCAGAAAAAACCATGAACAAAACCAAACTGAACTCAGCAACACCATCCAGCCGCGCAAGCAACGCTATCTGTCTTAAACACCCGCCGCCACCACCAAATCGGCCACTTCAGACACAACAAAACCGCACTGCACTCACCTGAAAAAATACAGGCCCCCATGCATCTCCGCCGCAAGAGCGCGACCATCGGACGCTGAGATGCTCACCGTAGGACCCCAGCGACCTACCGAGAAGGAGCCCAGGAGCGCTCCGTAGAGTCTACCGTCGATGGGGACCGGTCCTACACCCGTAGGTCTTAACCAGCAACAGCCGAATCCCAAATCGAAACTCCATAGCAAGGGAAGACCACGAAACTGCGCGATGCCATAGAGATCCTGACCGACTCACTGATCTCAAGGGCAAACGCCACACCGTCCACAGTGAAGGGGCGGCGGCGGAGAGAGGAGAACCCTAGAATAGGAGCCCTTTACGGGCGCATCTCCCGACCGCATTAATATCATTTATTAAATTTAATTTAAAATATCTCCCTAGCCATGGTCAATCCATACACACCTTTGTAGTGTTTTGGTCACTAGGAAAAAATAAGTCATTAAGGTATTAAATCAAACCCACACTAAGGAATGGTTTTGACATAGGTTTTTAACCTACAAGTGGTTACCAATGTTACATAAAAAGTCAACTCAAGGTATTTGTGATCAATTTATGATTTTATATTTTTTAGGATCAATGTATAGAAATTACACCATGCGGCATAATGAGAACATAATATAAACACTTAAAATTTTATGAAAATGTTAAAACAATCGACCTTAGATTGGTAGAACACTCCACATAGAGTATCATCCACTGATTTAGGCTTAAATTATAAAAATCATAGAAATAGAAAAACACTATAAAAATATGGAGAATTAGATCACATAAAGATAACATTTAATATGGTGAAAGAAACTGATAAAAGAAGGAAGATGAATCATGGAATTACAGTTTTCTATCCAACGTGGTGAACGATGCTTGAATCAGCCACTAAACGAAGATTATAGCTCTAATCCTTGGTGGAAGATAGAGAGATCTCTCCACATGTGGATAGTACTTTGTAAAAGAGAATGTAGGAAGGAGGTTCGAGTTTTTAAGAAAATAATGTGCAATATTTTAATTTAACCTAATTTAAATGGGGAATATAGTTTGAAAAAATGTTTTCCAACCCATGAATCAATCATGTGATGGACATTATCCAAGGAGACCCACCAAGAACAATTTAGGTACATGGTTAACACTAATTTTGTGCAAAATATATGACTTACAACCACAATTTATTATATGATCTGCATGGGATCATGTCGTCCCTCACACAGTTAAACAAACTACGATCTTATATTTTTTACCACATAGTTACAACTAACCATAAGCCAATCATTCACCTCTTCCTATTTCTCTAAAAATTATAAATCTCATCCCCAAGATAATCCCGAACTCTCCTGATATCTCCATGAATTCATTAGGAATTTCCCTATATATGACATGAACGATTAAGAATAAAAAATGATATACATATAACAGAAAACTAGGATCTTGTGACATTGATAAGTTACTCAAATTTATAAGTTATATGTTTTGTGAAAAAATTGATCCAAAAAAGAAATTTTAATAATTAATATCTTCTGAGGTTTTATATTTTTTAACCATTCCTCAATCCTTTATAATCCTCTTATAACCTAGTTACACACATACTGATTTCAAAAATATTAAAATCAATTTTTTCATAATAATAAAAATTTTATTGTTTATTATTCAATACCAAATTTTAAAAATTAGCATCTAAAAAACTTCTTTTCACTACATACTGATAAAAAGAACATGTTTTTTCTAGTTTTAGTCTATGGAACCAATCTATTCTATAATTTTCATTACCCACTACATCATTCATATAATTCTTCCAAAAATCCATCCAAAGATAGAATCCCTATAATATCATGATATAGAAGCATGAATTTATAATATTGGAAGATAAATATTTTATCAAGCATTATTTTAATTTTCATCTCAAAAAATACCATGTCAGGTTTATAATCCATATCGTACCTATTAATCAACATTACACATCTATAAAATGTAATAATTTCATTTAGGTAAATTATGATGTTATTACTCATCTTAATTTAAAATATTTAATGAAATTAACATATTTAAGCCAATATAACAATATTCTAATTCAATATTAATATTTAAACTATAATAAAATATCCGTTTAAATTTGGAAATGTATTTCTTTCAACTAAATTAAACATTTTAAATCATATTTCAGCATAATATTTTTATAAATACTTACGCCTTAATATTTCTATTTCACTTTTTCTATCCATGCTAAAATAGAGTTGTTATATTGAAATTATTTTTTTATATTTTACACAAAATTATAATATAAAATCTATTCTAAAATTAATTTTTAAAAATAAAAATATTAATATTAGTCAATTATAAAATTAATTTATTTTAATAAAAAATATTATGTATACAAAATATTTATTTTCACACCCAATTTATGATTAAAAATATTTGTTTACTTATAATATATTTATAAATATAATTTTATTTTAAACATAATTCATATCTACATACAATCATTATGTTAATGCCAAGATTATAATGTGGAGTTAACAAAGTGACATAGATAATGATTTATTATTTATATTTTAAAACATAATAGAATTACATATAAAAAATCCATTGCACGATATGATATGAAATTAGAAAATATAATTAATATATTTATAATAGAAATATCATGAATTTTCACAAAAAAAATTATAATTGAAACATAAAAAACAAATCATATTCATATTTTATGAATATTATCAAAAAAAAAATACATTTATATTAAATTATATCTTTACCATGGAAATTAAAAAAATCATATAAAATTGAAAATTAATAGAAAATTAATTTCCATATATATTTGAAATAAACATATCTAATCACATCATAATATAGAATAAAAATATAAGTGGTCTAATTTATGATACGAAAATCACGCAAGTAACAAAGTGATACTTGAGAAAAAATTTTATCCTCACCCATTCAATTCTCATAGATACAATCCTGTTGAAATTTGACTAAAAAATAATTAACCAATGGCCAAATAACAATTTAAAAAATCATCCACATACCTATAAATGAGAAACATTAATATATTAATATTTTATGTGGATATTTATAATTTTTACTAATATGTTATAGTAATTCTAACATCATAAAAAACCTTTTTATTTTTTCAAAACAATTCCCTGATCCCATATTTTAATGAATATGTTAGGTGAAAATACTTAGTATTGAACTTGAATTCCATATATTATCATAATAAATGTAATGAAATATCATGATAGAAATGAAAAACCTAAGAAATTTAGAATAACATGATATTACATAATATATATTTTAGGTAATATAACATAATAAAAATATAATAAAAGCATAAAATTAAAATAAAACCTATAAGTTTAATTCAAATGAAAAAAATAATGGGACTGATATCAATCAATTTATTTCATCAAATATTCCATAAAACTTTATTTCCAAACCACCATGAATAATGAATTATTTAACCTATATATTTGGTAAAATATCATAAAAGTTAGGAGAAATGTGTATGTATGAGGTATATAGAAAACAATGTATGATACATATATATCACCTAGTACACATAATTGTATGAACATATATTATTTTTACATCAATTCAAATTTCATGTGATTCTATAATAGTCTCAAGACACACACTAATAAAGATCCACTAAATTTCAAATAAATCGTCACATCATGAAATTTTTTTTTCAATCAAATTAAATAAAAATATAATTTAGTGTTAAATAAGAACATTGATTGGGCCCTTGAGTCAGTAATAAAACTATCAAATAAGACATAGAATATTGATAATCAAAGAATGTAAACAAAACACATTCTTTGATATGATTATAAGAGGATAGAAAAAAATTAAATTATTTATTCTCTGAAATTGTATAACATAAATGCATTTATCATTACTCTACTAGAGTAATAACAGTGATATAAACATGCTTCATGATCATTTGATCCTATTTATGACTATAATATTTATGTTTCAATGACTATATAATTATTATACACTCTCTAGGATCTATTTCTTGTGAAAAAAACTCACTCTTACCCTTACACCATAGAAATGTTAAAATAATATACCTTTCCCTCCTGAATCTAAGTGAAAAATATTGTTTACCATTTTGAAAACCTATCATCAATTATACTAATTAATGATAACACTAACTATACTTAATTATTATAATAATAGTTAGTTATACCATCCTTTTTCATAACACTCTAACACTTTTACATATTTTCACATATAAAAAATATTTAATGTTTAACTCTTAACTCCATTTTTTCGTAAGAATCAATGGAATTCCCTGAAAAAAATCATAAAAAATATGATATTCAAATCCAAATATCTGCTACATTTCCAATAGAGCAACCTTACCAATACTATACTGCTAAAAGTTAATATAAAATTAAATACAATGAAAACATATAGTATACATTATAATAAATTATAGATAATGAATAAAATGATGGGTATTATGTCGGTTATTAATTTTTTCTGGGAAAAAATAATATTTATTAACAAATGTATTGAACCCACTTATAAAATAGAGTATAACACTGATTAAATAAGAATAAAAACTAAACATCACAAAATGATAAACATCATTCTCAACATATACACATTCCACATAAGAAATAATCAAAGAAAACACCTAGATGAACTGGAAAAAACAAATCCATCCCATACATGAAAATAAAACCAAAACCATGACCATTTATTTCAATGCAACCGATGGCACTCAACATATACTACAACATCCATCACTATAAAACCACAATATAAAACCCAGAAGAGACCAGGGACTGGGCACCGTAAAGAACACATAAGAGTTTCATACACCAAATAGTGTTTGTAGTGTGTGATCTAAACATGTCCAGGTGTAATTCACTAATGAGTTTGTGTTATTTCATGTCAAAATTAATTTCATTGATTCTAGAATGAAATATAAATAGAAATTGGGGTTTTCACATGAAATTAATATAAAATAAAATATCATTCCATGATTTCGTTTACAAAATTCCCCTTCTTAAAGTTAGCAAGGGTAGACCTAAAATATATTTAACCAAAAAAATTTTAAAAAATAAAGTGATTATTTTATATTAGAATGAGAAAAACTAGAGAAATCCCATTTTTTAATTACATATAATTTATAAAGCACCACTTTTTGTTAAAATCATTACACACTCATTTTTAATTTAACTTCCCAAATCATTTTACAAATATATTTGAATGTAAATTAAAGAAAAACTAGTGTAAAGTATAAACTCAAAATATTACTAAGATATTAATGATTACGAAAAAAAAATAAACAACCAACTCAGGGTGACAATAAAACACATAAAGTATATGGTTAAGAAAAAAGGCATATGATGGAATAATTTAAATAATCATCAATATAAACAATATATCATGAAAACTTCTGGGGTCTAAAATGAGTGATATTAAGCATAGTCTCCTTAGGTTACTCTATCCAAGGCCCCCTAGTAAAAATAAAACATCCCTCTGAGCACCCTAAATGGTCACCAATTACCAAAAAACCCTGAGGAGGGAGAAACTATCATCGGGAACTAACTAGTGATTTTATACTACACTAGTGTATCATGTAACCATACATTCTATTAGACACCCAGGATCCCTATATATAATAATATGGTGATGAGTAAGTAGAAAATCTAAAAAATAATCATGTGATAAATAATAAAACAAAAAATATATATATCTTACATTTCACTTCCCACACCCGTGAACAAAAACCCATTATATAAATTCATAAGAATATTTAATATCACCAGAAAAAATAAAATCCCCTTTTGGGGTCCATAATTTATATCCATCAATATGAAAAATTGGTCTTAATTAAGGCTCTCATGTTTTTGAAAACAACTTCCATTAATGTTCCAACCAATATATTCTTCAACAACCATCATGTGATGCCAATAAATTTTCCTCCACCCAAATCTCATTCTAAAAATCCCTTTAAAACACTTTGAATCATTTTTTGAATTTAAATAATGGGGATACATATGTAAAACCATTTAAAACCAAAGACTATTTTTTCTAATAAAATTTATGAAATCCAATTGATTACCTCCTTTAAAGGAATTACATATTAAATTAGAATTCCCATTTAATCCCAACACAAATGGGGTCAAATACCTTAATTCCTTAAATACATTTGAAATTATATTTTTAAGAATTTTTCACAAACATGTGACACTAAATCATAACTTTGAAAAGTGGAAAACCACGAAGATTCCCTTTATATAAAGTGATAAATCACATTAAAAAAATTATAAAATTCATCTTTACCATCCCATATAGATATAATTCCATAAACATGTGTCATGAAATCATATATAATTTAATGAAAATCCTTTTAAATTAAATACATAAAAATCCCTATCTTGAATAAGTAGTGATCATGAAATATTTTTTCTCATTCAATAGTGAATGATCAAACAGGATATTATACAAATTAATGAGGACCTACCAACCAAAAAATCTATGTTAAAGCCACCAAAAAATATAAGTATGACCTTTTAATCCCATAGGTATCATGATTAGAGAAGAAACTAAGAGAAATTAAATGAAGAAGGAGGATGGAAGAGGGAAGGATAATAAAAACTATGGGTTTAACTAAATAAATCTTCTTGGAAACAATGTTTGAAAGCTCAATAATGGAAAAGGGAGGGAATGAAGAGCTCAATAATATGAACACAATCCTAGTAGAATGAATGAGGATAATATAGAGGGTAAACCCCCTAAAAACTTAAGGGAAAAGGTGTAAAAACAATTTTCTATAAAACTTGGAAACTAAGATGGTTAGGTCACTTGGTTTGATAATCTGTTCACCGATGATGAAACTTTCACTAGGAAAGAATAACTCAATCATATATTTTGTCCTTTTGGTTCACTAAAATATAAAATAACTATGAAAACCAAATCTTTTAAGAGTTGTAGCACTATTCAATATTTATTCAGACCATTTTCCCCGATCATGCACAATCTGTGTTCCAGCACCCCTAGGAAAAAAATATTTTAATGTTTGCTACTAGATTTATTATGGTTTTGAAAGAAATTTTTCCTACCCATTCTATATAAACTAGAAAATTACAAAAAAAAATTTTTAATGGAACATTTTCTTAGGACCCAACTAGATCTCTCCTTGCCAATGCGTACACACCATTCAATAAAATGAAATTTAGAAAATTTAAATAATTTAATCTCAAAATATTCAAAAATTGAAAATAACATAAAAACATAAAATAAATAATGATAGTGATATGAGGGGTGTGATAATCCCCACATCCTTGCCACTTTATTCCCTAATAAAGTCATCACAAAAGTAGAACCATGGGAAAAATAAAATCCTCAAAACCAACATCAATTATGGAAGGGATGTGAGAACTTACCAAGCTCTAAAGATTGAGTGGAACACTGATAAAATACATAACTCCTAAAAAAACATATACAATACTCAATATTAATAAAATTATCTAAGTACAATCAAAATTATAACTACTAAACACATATCTCTAAGAAGGTGGAGACCTATTATAAGTCTCCCATTATTTATAATTTCTCTAAGGTGGTGGAAGTAATGAGGGACATATTCTATAAATAGTGTTCCATAGAGATGATTAAGATTCCAAAAATAAATAAAAGGAACCATAAAATTCAACCATCTATAATAATCAACAAATAAATTCCAAAGGATTCTTGAACCATGTAACAAACTACAGATCAAAAGACAAATTCACCAAATTTACTACCTTCCTTATCACCATAAAGGGAAGAGATACCCTAACCAAGGGCATAAATTAACAAGAAAAATACATTGGATCCAACGTTGGGTCATATAACAGAATACATAGGGTGACCTTGGACCTCATAACTAGATCATTCTCTCACACTAAACTAAATTAAATTTGAACTAACACTGACCAATGCATAATCACAACAGATTACACATCTTTCCTAGTCACCTTAACATACACCCAGGCCTTACCCAAGTATAATAAATTAAAAATAAACCATCACAAGAACAACACACACAATCCTCATGGGATAATATCAAAATTGGGGCATAATCTCAACCATGATAAACAACACCTCGCAACTAAGGAACCCCAAAGTATTTAAGGAAATAACCCAATAAAAAAATGGGAAATTACTCAATGCATTTCAATTAAATATGGATGAATAAAAAATATAAAAAAGAGATAAAACTAATCATAAATATATGACTCTCTATATAACTCTACTTTCCAAAACCTACTCTAAAATTTCCCACCCACTCGACTAAGGAAGGCTCCAGCTCCACCACTCCCTTAAAATTTTATGTGTGGTCATCAACTATAATATACACACCCATGTGATAAGAGGATTCAACCTACGAATCCTCCAAGAAGATTAACTTACACATTATCACATGTACTTTCTAAGATGTATAATAAAAAAACATGAAACATGAATATAAAATATTTACATTTCACAAGTCAAATCAAATAGTATCATTATACACTGAGGGATTATTTTAAATTTAGAATCCATCCAGGAATAACAGACAATAGATAATCTTTTAAAAATTATTTTTATTTAACCATAACTATCATATAAATATTACTAATTTCATTCTTAATTATAAAAACACTTTAAAATAACCCAAACCCTTTTAATGTGGTTTAAATTAACTCTATACCCTACAAAAATATTTTCATTAAAATCACTACATTTCAATAGACCGCAACAACACATTTTAAAAAAGAAAATAGATTCATTAAAATATTCCACTTTCTTAAAACAAAACCCCCCCTTAAACTTCTAAAAGATACCTTTTATTTCAAAAATTCCTCATGAGTTCTATTTAAATACTAGTAATTTTAAATAAGAAAACTTATATTTAAAATTATTTTTATAAAACCAATAATTAATTTAATATCATTTTCATCAATTCGACTTTATTTTCAAAAAATTTAACCATTCCCCTTTATGAAATAAAATTATGCAAAACATTTCTCGTAAGTCAAATTCCATTAATAAAATAAATATAAGTTCTATTCTCAAAATAAATACGACTCAAAATAGAGAATCAGTTAGTTAAAATATTAGTTTCCTTCATATGTACTCAAAACTGTTAAATAATTAATTTCCATTTTTTAGTTTCTTTTTTAAAATTTTATTCATATTTATTTTACCATAATTATTCCTTTATATTTGGTTTTTATTATTTATCATTAAATTATGAGATTAATTTTCATTAATTAGATGTATTTTAATTTTTTGGTTTATAATTTTAATTCTATTTTAGTGAAATGGTTTCCACAACCCACCCAAGTTGGAACCCCTCTTGGTATAGAAATAGACATGAGCATGACTCATAAATCATACCATCAATAGACCATGGTTTTGTGACTATCATTAAAGTTATAAAAATTAAAAATGGGATTTCTTACCCTAATAATCCTAGGAACATATTGAGAAAACCAAAAATAAATACCAAAATAAAAAATTAAAACCATATCATATAATGGATTTAATGTTCTACAAAATTAAGTCTCTAGAATAAAATACCAAAAGAAAACTCCTACAATAGTGAATCTGATTGCCTCTCTAAGACTTGAGCTAGAAATATCTTGTTAAGTGACTAAAGCAATTAAGGAAACAAAAAATATACTTATATATAGCATTATTATACATTTATTCTTAGTAGGATCATTATCAAGACCCTTGGTGTAAATGTGTAATAAGCATATTAATACCTTAGAAAGAAAACATCAAAACCAACACACATATATGTCAGGTAAAATATCACTCAACCTAGAAAAGGAGCATGAAACATGGTTTATTTTTTCCTATTTACAATCAAATAAATGATGATATACTATAATTTTTATAGTGATACTCAGGTTGAAACATCAGTTATGGTTCTAAATAATTTGAATGATTTATTCTTGATAGTATGAAAATGGGGGGATCATATTTGTAGATTAAAAAATAAAATGGTTAATGAAATTAATGGTAATTAATACATTTATGATGATATGGGGTTAAAATAAATAAATTTTGGTTTAAATATTGACTCCATCAATCATTGGAAAAATTCATGTAAAATTAATATAAAAAAAGTTATATGCGAAGGATTGGGTCCCTATAAAGTTTTATCTATAATTCAAGACTCTATTTGAGATTCATTCCATTAAAAGATGTTACAGATGTGTGATTCAACTATATGTGAACCATTATGTTTAGGATATCAAATAATCCATGAAACTCTAAAATCCTTCAAATATGTTAATATTTCATGACACATTTGACAAAGGCACACAATTTCAATTTAATAATCACATAGCATAGTTTCTCTCAATAAATCCATAATCCCTGTACTAATACTCACACCAAAGGGATGTTTACTCAGCCATTTAAATGTTAAGTAATTTTTCTATGATTGTATATTATTGATTGTAAAAAGATAATAGGAAAAGAAAAGATATAATCTAACCAAAATCACACACATGGATGGAATAGAAACAATATAATATTTTGATAGAATTAAAAGTGTGTTGATTAGAGAGATTATGATATAATTAAATACAATATGATAGAATGAAATTAATATATAAAACTAGATTAATACTAAAAGAATATTATATAGCATACATTAATTTAATGAAAACTTATATCATGATATATAAAATTAAAATGAATCAAAGTTGACAATTATAATGAGAAATATGAAGAGATAATAGGTTTATCTAGTTGAAATAAGTGTTTACAAGGTCACACCAACCCTTTATTATGTATTTGGTGAGAAAATTAATCTTTATTATGTTCTCAAGTGCTAACATAATAAATGGAAGTAGGTATACATAATTATAAATAAGAGGGTGGATGGTTTCCCTCAAAATATATCCTTCTAAATATGACCCATGTTTGGACCATAAGATGAAAAAATATAATAATATTATCATATAAAAACTTTTAGAATTTATCATGAGGATTCATACAAGAAATTTGAATTACATTGAGGACATTTATAAAAATATTATGTCCAAAATACTAATATTGAATTATATGGACATACAATATCATCATATTCCAATGATATGGTTTCCCAATAATTTATGAACTTGGGAAAAAATGAATATTGGTGAATGTTAGCTAATTAAATTATTACAATTACTTTTATATATCTCGATACAAAATTTTACCTCGTATGGATTGATATTTGTGGAGATAAGGGCCCAATACTCTGCGTGAACCAAACAATTGAATAATTTCGAAATATTAGTTTAATTCTTGAACTGGTTCACTTAATAGAGGAATTGAACATGTTCTTTAATACAATTTAGGAAAACTCTTTTTTGTTCTACACATGGAGTTTCAATCTATTTGTGAATACATGTTTTTTCCATTAACAAAAACATCATAGCTAGTCTAGGAAGATTGAAAAAAAATGTTAGGGCTTCTAACATGATCTAAAATAACCTCCAAATGAAAAAATGTCTCCACATCTAGTTAAATGATATATTGGAAAATGTTTTAGAAATAATTTAAAATATAATCACTTGAGTTGTATCATAATATAAAAATTTATTACTAAAAAATAAAATAATAATCTAAATGGATCCACTCAAACAATTATCACATGTTGTATTCAATATCAAATCATCACCATTTGGATGTAAATGTGAATATTTTATTGACAAATAAATGTGGTATGTTATTTAAAAATTATAAATTATTGTGATTTATCAACTCCCTCGTGATTATTATAGTCAAAATACTTGGTCACCTTGAAGCACATGCAACATGAAAATATATGATGATCTATTGAACAATATTAACATTTTATTTCCACTAATGGAGGTCTTAACATACCCACTCATCCACAATTAATTTAAAATTTTCATTATTCTACAATTATGTGTCAAAAACATTATTAATTTTCCTTTTATAAATTTAGATTTGGAAAAAAATTTCTCACACGTGATTTAATTATCTCATCATGATGTAAAATGTTTTTTAATAAAGTTCACAAATTCACTAACGAAGAGTCATGATCTATAATATGTTTATATATCCTATCTTACATTCCTACCATAATTTAAACAAAATTAATATTTATTTTTATAGTGTTTTCTGTAGATTTTGGGATGGACGGTACATTAATAAATTGTGAGAAAGTGGGGTAAAAACATAAACTTATAAAAACTATGAATGGCCAATGAAATGGAGGAATCAAATATATAAAAACACATATCTATAAAGGGAAAACTCACTTGAGATTATAAAAATGCAAGAAATACTTTACAAATATGTAACTTGTACTATCATAAGAAAACATATAATGAGATAAATGGAATTTTTTCACTTTTTAATTTTTTTAATATTTTTTTTTCATTTTATTCTTGTTTATTTTTTCTATTTTTTATTTTTTTCATCTTTTTTTGAAACTTTTTTTTGGAACAATATGTCTCAAAATATGTGACAAAAAATGGAAATTAAATTATTCTCAATCCTCTTCATATGAAAACCTTTCTCCCACACTGAATATGATTCTTGTCTATAAGAAAAATAATACTATATGAAAATCAATGAATATGATGTTTTAATTGAAATTATTACTCACAAACTTAAATTTCATAAAATCATATAATAAAAATTTAATATATTATTGAATGGGGAATTATTATGGGATTGAAATTTGGTTATAAAAAATGTGGATTTCATTGGCCCAAATTTGACTTTGAAATGGAGTTTTAATTTAAGGATAAGGTGACTATTTTGTTAAAGTGATTCTGATGTGGATAAAAAAATTTATCTTTCATTTTCCGGAATTTTTTTAATAAATATCCTTATAAGGTCATAAAAATATATATTCAAAATTATTGGAGAAAAAAATAAAAAGATAATAGATGGTCATTACTGAATTTGGGCATGAATTGTCAATTGGTACATTAGAGGAAGGTGAAATATTCCATCTCAAAACATAATTTAGATACTCAAAATGTAGTGTGATCAATATAAAATTAATTGGTAAACATTGATAATGAAAATATAAAAAAAATTAGATGAAAAAAATGGTTTTGACTCCCCCAAATTGATTGAAAAAATAAAAAAAATTGATGGGTAACTATGGATGATTTTTAATGTTTTGTTTTAATTTTTTGAAAAACTCACATTATTAATATGAAGGGAAAAATGTGAATTGGGTGAATATATAATGAGACTTAAAATGGGAGAGAGATATGGGGAGAGATATTTAGTGTCCAATGGGTGATTCCTAGTTGATATTTGGAAGTTCTCCTTCTCTATTTAATAAAAAACTTGAAAGAATTTACTTTTTGTATCTAGATTCCAACATACCTTCATATAAAGAAAAACCATACATAAATCATGTGAAGATAAAATAAATAATAAATGATGTATTATAAAAAGTTAAATAAAATTTGGGTTTCCCCCAAGAGGAACTACATTTATTCTATAAATAGATAGATAGTTGTAGGGGACTATCCATAGTTGAAGGTAGATGAATTTCTCGTAGTATGAACCACCATATTTATTTAGGATTAATTTATTCCCGAACAGATTTATTGTTTTGGAATTACCATTATTCATTAAAAATTATATCTCCCTTCTTTTTTATCTACATGTAATGATGTCTTGGTTAAAAAATATGGTATGTATCATCCTATTTGACTTCAAATTTGGGAATAATGTTTTCCAATGAGTACTGATATTATGTGATATAAATTTCATAAAGTGGTTTTAGTTATTAAGGTTCATTTATGTGTGGGATGGACAACATGAGATTAGAATACAAGAATACAATTATCTTTAACCCATTTTTTATATCACTTTTAAAATTAGAGCAATGTAGATCAATGATGACATGAGAATCAATATATTTTCCAAGATCATTTATATCAATATTTTTTATAAATATTGGTTAATTTCAAACACACCAATTATCACTTTGTAAATTAGGGAAGATATGTCACAAACCTTACTCTCTTTAGAATAGTAACATCATAAAATTTATAGGTTCACCTAACTCATAAGTGAATTTTTAGATGTTTTGATTGTTTATATTGAGTGCAGGAGAATTTTTATGGAATCAAAAAATTAGAATTAAAATATTTTAAGTTTTTTTCCTTATTAATTTCTAATGTGGAGGTATAAATATCATAGGAGACATAGAAATCAATAGTATTGTTAAGATTATTTATCTTGATAGAGTTTGATAATTAATGATCAACTTCAAAATACATAATTATTTATTAAAATATATGGGTTGTAATTTCTTCTTGTTTTTATATAATTTTTTCCTATTTTGGATTTTCATAATATTTAGTAAAATATTCCATAAACTCGCTGCGATCCTTGGATAAATATAATAGAAACTAAAAATTGCAATCTTTTTTGTTTTCTCAAATTATTTCCTTAAATATCTTAGCTTCATAATGATATAAATAAATTACATAATATTTTATTAAAAAAATTATAAACACTTTAAATATAGTGGATAATGGTTAATTAGGAATAAATTAATTTTTTATATTTTTATTGTTAATTTTTATTATATTTTATGAAAATAAAAAAAATCATTCAATGTAGCACCATCCATAGTAATAGTATCAAATTTGAATTATGAACTATAAATCAAATTATACTATGATATAATGTATATAGCTTAACTTGGATCAAATCCTCAATTATGGTACAATTTGAATAATTTCATCTTAATAGTCTAATAATAAGGGATTGATATTTATAGAGAAAAAATTTAAATAAATAGAGAAATTAATGTTAATAAATATATTTATGATAAAATGGGGTGAAAAAATGGATATTTGGTTAATATATTTATTTCAGCAATCATTGATAAATATCATATTTAATTAACATTCACAAAGATATATGTGAAGTATTATGTTTCTATAATGTTTTAACTATAATCCAATCCTCAATTTTAGATTCAATCCATGCACACATTTTTTTTATGAATGATTTAGTAATATATAAACCATTATGTTCAAATTGATCCAATGGTCCATGAAACCCTTGAATACATAAAATATTTTAACATTCTATGACACATTCAAATGAGGCACATAAAATCAATTTGAAAATCATGATGTGTAGTTTCTCATAATTAATCCATCATCCCTAGCCCAGGACTCACTCTAAATGAATGTTTACTCAGACTTATAAATGTTAATTAATTTGTCTAATAATATATATAATTTATAAAGATTTAAAATAAATAGAAAAGGTAAAACAATAAGGTATAAACTAACCAAACTCATAAACATGAATATAATGGAAAAACACACAGTTTTGATAGAATTGAAGGATAATTTAAGAGAGGTGTTACAATATAATTAAATATAATATTAGAGAATTAAATTTAAATTTAGAAATATATTTATAATTATATAAAATAACCAAACATATATTAATGTAAAGAAAACAAACAAAATTACATAGTAAAATAAAAGGAATCAAATATAAAATGATGAAGTAAAATATAATGAGAGTAGTGGTTACTCTAGTTAAAAAAGTCCCACCAACCCTTGATCAAGGCTTGATAGATTAAATTCCTCCTTATTGACTACTGAACTTCTAAACCCTTGAATGGATGTGGTGACACATATTTATATACAATAGGGGTTCCAAATTTCACTCAAAATATATCCTTCTAAATTTATATCATATTTTAAAAATAAGATAGACGAATATAGAAAACTTATAATTAAAAATATTATTAAAATTCCTATTAATTATTAAACCATAAAACATCATGTAAATTGAATATGTTTAGTAAATCTTATATCAAAAATACTAAAGTATAATATACTATTCCTATAGGCTCTTTATATTGCAATGATATTATATCCGAATAATTTATAAACCATAAAAATGAAAAATCTATAGCTAAAAGTTAACGAAATTTTTCCTCATAATATTATATATTTATATCAAAACTTTTGATCCCATTTGGAATGATATTTTGACAGATATGGACCTAATACTAACAGTTATCCAATTTATTCATAGATTTTGAATCTTTATTTAATAATTTGGTTGGAAAAAATAATTAAGGAATTAAAACATGATTTTTTACTCTATTTAGAAACAAATATTATCATTCTATCTATATAGTATTAAGTAATTTAGTATTCAAAATTTGTCCCAATCATAGAAACATTGAAGTTGGTCCATGTTTATTGAAAAAATGTTGGGTCTTCTTCCATGATTTAAATAGACCCTAAAATAACCAAACTAACTCCAAATCTAGTTTAATTATATGTAAAAAATATTCTAGGAATTATAATAATAATATTCACATGAATTAGATTAAAATATAAAAATATATTTTTAAAATAAAAAATCTCTATTAAATGGATCATTTAAAAAAATTCTCCCATGTTTTATTCAATATTAATTCATTGACCTTTAGTTGAAAATTGGAATTTTTATAAACAAATAAAAATAGGAAGTTATTTATAAATCCAAAAATAATGTTATTTACAAGCTCCCACGCACTTAGTCTAGTGCATGTCTTTGAGGACAAAAAAACATATACAACATGAAAAATCAGGATCAACCATTTAATAATCTTAACATTTTATTTTCATCAATAAGGAGGGTTCTTCCCATATCCACTCATCAATCAAATATTTATCAACATCTTCACTCCTCTATTATATTTCAAAAATTAGTTTCATTTTTATTTCAAAAATATAGATTTGGAAAATGTTCTTAGACATGATTCACTCATCTCACAATGATGTAAAACTTTTTTTTGGAGTTCATTCAATAACTAATCAATAGTGATGATCTATCAGTTTGTTATAACACTTGAAATCCATTCCTATAAAAATTTCAACATTTATCAATAGTTATTTTCAAGGGGGTTTTATATGTCTTTTGGGATGGTAGGTAAAGTTATAAAAAGTGGTAAGGTTGGATACAAAATAAACCTAAAAAACTCATTCATTACAATGAAAGGAGAAATCAGTAGACTTCAAAAAAAATTGGAAAAGGGAAAACACACTTTAGAATGGGAAAAAATAGGGGAAAATTAAATTAAAATAACTCAAACTATCATAATAATTTTGATGACGAGAAAAAAAGAAGTGTTATTATTTTTTTATTTTCTGTTTTAATATTTTTCTTCATGTTTTTTTCCTCTCCTTATTTTTATTCTTTAGAATGATTTTATAATTATATGTCTTAAAATATATAAAACAAAATTACAATTACATTATTCATAATCCTTTACATAATATAACCTCTTCCCTATACTTAAAATAATGATTGTCCCCAAGAAAAATAATACTAGATGGAAATAAATGAATGTAAATCCTTAATGGAAAAATTTACTCATACAAATAAATTTAATCAAATCCTATATGGAATATCCAAGTTAATATTGGTTGAGGAAAGTTCATGGGATTGTATTGTAGATATAAAAAATTGGTTTTTAATTGGCTCAAAAAGACTTTAAAAGGAAGGTTCAATGTAAGGTTAATGGATTCTATTTGGTCATAATGATTATCATGTGGCTAAAAAATTTACTATCTCATTTTCATGAAGACAAAAGTTTATAAAATATAAAAAAAATCCAGATTCATAACTAGGGGTGGAAAAAATATGGAAAAAAGATGGTAATAAATGACCTTAAAATGAAATCTCAATTTATATCTCATGGGAATTGGAAAAATTCATTTTTACAATCCAAATTAGGGAACACAAAATTTTTTGTAATTGAAAAAAATGTATTCATAAAAAATAGTGATAAAACTAAAAAAGATGAGTATGAAAATAACAATTTTTACATTCCCAATAATCGTTTGAAAAAATATTAAAAATATTTATGAGTAATCATGTATTTTTTTCATTTTTTTATATTATTATTTTTAATAAACTCACACAAGTATGAAGAAGTAAAAACAAGGTGAATTGGGTGAAGAGAGAAGGATATTTAAAGGGGACATAAGGTATTCTAGCATTACTATAGTGGTACTATAGAAGTGGTAGAATGTAGAACTGGAAACACTATAGTGGTGGAAAACAATGTAGTAGGAACTATAGGGGTCGAAATACTATAATAGTTATTATAGCGACATGGGTACTATAAAAGTACTATTCACTAAAGAAGACTTTCAACTAAAAATGTGGTCATTTGGGCCATGTAATGGGATTTAATTCCCTTTGGGCCTATCAGCCATGTAATAGATCTCCTCTACTCAAAAGAGAGGTCCTTTATTTCAATAAAAAAGTGGATTTACCTTTAATTTTAAAAAAATAAAAGAATGGCTCATAAAACTAAAATAAAAATTACTTTTCCTCCCAAGAAACACTGCATTGTTTTTTCAAAATCATGAAAATTATAGTTGAAAATTAATAATTTAAAGGAGGATATGGTTTCATTATTCAGAATCATGATACTTTTTAGATTCAATATTCTTTTATACACATTTCTATTATAGAATTCCCATTGTTCATTAAAAATAATTTCCCATACATTTTGATGTACATGTTATGATGTTGAGTTGAAAAAGGAATTTAAGGCTCTCCCTTTGGTCTCCCATTTGAGAAAAAATGTAGTCCACTAAGTACTATTTTCATATTCTAGAAATTTTTGAAATAGTTTTTAATTGTAGTAGTTCATTAATTCCTATTTGAAACAACACAATATCAAAATATTATAATCTATTTATCTTTAACTCAAAATCATACACAAAATACAAATTGAAGTAATGAACATCGATAATGACATGAGATTCAATCTGATTTTCAAGATCATTTATATTAATGGTTTTTAATAAAAAAATTGTTTATTTCAAACACTTAATTGATCAATTTGTTAATGGTGGCACATAGGTCCCAAAATTCACTCTAATAAAAACATTAAAAACATATTGGTTTGAGTTTTACCTCACCTGCAAGAGAATTTTCCAAAGGATTGATAGTTAAGAGTTAGTGTGGGAAAATCCATATGTGATCTGAAAATGATCATGAAAATATATTAAATTAATTTTCCTTACTAATTACAACTATGGACAATTAAATATCAGTGGTGACATGTAAATGAAGATAATTTTCAACACGATTTAGCTTCATGAATTTGTTTTGATGAAATATCAACTTCTAGATCCTTAATAACTTCTTTAAAGATGATAATTTTTTCTTATTTTTTTCACAAATTTTTTCGATTATAAATTTTCATAATATGGTAGAAAATATTGAAAAAAATCCTTATCACATATAGCTAATACTAATAGGTATTGAAAACTAATATCTTCCTTAATTTCATAAATGATTCCTTAAATACCTCCTCCATTAAATGATACATGTGAAAAACCTGAACACTTCATAAAAATATATTATTCTAATCAATTATTTTGGAAATTGGTTCATCAATAAGAAAATCCATTTCTTTTATTTTTATCATTATTAATTTTTTATGTTTTTAAAAAAATTAGAAAAAAAATTATTCAATGTTACAAAATCCCTTGAAATGGAGCCTATTTTAAGAAATGATGGTAAAATAATTGATTCTCTCCTATAATGAGTATAGTTCCACTTATATTGAATACTTGGAAAATATACTAAACAATTTTAATGATTTGATCTGGATAGTATAAAAGGGGGATTGATATTTATGGAGAAAAAAATAAAATTAGATGTGAAATTAATGTGAATGAAACTATTTATATTGAGGCATGGTGATAACAAAGTATAGGTGGTTAATTTATTAATTTCACCAATCATTTAAATGGATCATGACAAATTAACACTCACAACACTATAAGTAAAGGATTGAGTTTTTATAAAGTTTTAGTTAAAATCCAAGACTAAATTCAAGATTAAATATATACACACATGTTATTGATTAATGATTCAGTAATAAATGACCCATTTTGTTTCAAGAGATCCAATAACACATGATACACTCAAGTCCATCAAATATGTCAATAGTCAATGACATTTATGATGGATTAAAAACATAAATTTGGAAAACATGAAGTGTGTTTTTTGTCAATCAAACCATCATCCCCCATCTAGGACTCACCCCAAAAGTATATTTACTCAATAATCTAAATGAAAAGTAATTTTTATAGGAAATTATATTATCAATAAAATTATAAAAAGAAAAGATAAAGTTATAAGAAACAAACAATTATTCTCATATAATTGAAAGTGGGTTGAGGATATGTATTATAACATAATTAAATCTAATTTAAGATAATAAAATTAAACTATAAAACTAGATTTTGAGTTCAAGAAAATAACAAAAGTTACCTTAATTTAATGAAAACAAAAAAAATCCCTAAACAATTATTCAAATTTAAAAATAATAAATTAAAATATGAAGATAGAGGAGGTTTTGAGTTGAAATAAGAGTTTGGAAGGTATTAAAAACCCATAGTCAAGGATTTAAAATCAAATTCCTTCTTCTTAAGTACTAATGTTCTAACCCAATGAATGGAAGTTGAGACACATACTTATATACAATCGGGGTGGTTAGTTTCCCTACAAATATATCCTTTTAAATTTGACTATTTTTTACCCATAATATGACTAAATATGTAAACATTATAAAAATAAAATTATTTTTTTATCCATCATATTGATTCACCCAAAAAAATTTAATTTCATTGTACAAATTTATGAAACATTATGGCTGAAATAATAAAGGGGAATTTTTTGTCCATATAGACTCTTCATATTCCAAATATCTATTTTCGAAAGCATTTATAACCTTGAAAAACAATTAATCCTAGTATCTGTCATGTAATGATATTTTTTCACATCCTTTTATATATATCCATACAAAACATGATATCATTTATATTGTTATATCGGGATATATGGGCCCAACACTATAAATGATCCAAACTACTAATAGATTTATGGATCTCTATTTAATACATCAGTCAGGAACCTTAATGGAGGAACTGAGTTTTTTATATAATTTTTTTCATACTTTCTTTAGCCCATATATATAGTTTGAATTAATTTGGGTTATTTATTTTTTCAAGTAAAAAAACATAGATGGTCATGGATGATTGAATAAAATGGGTCTTATTCAATAATATAAATGTAATTCCAAAGGAAAAAAACAATCTCTAGATCCAATTGAATGATATATAGAAAAATATTCATAGAATCTTGGAAAACAAGGATAACATAAATTAGATTATAATATAAAAAAATAATTAAAATACAAAACTGCTATCTGAATTGATTAATTCATGCAGTGATTTCATATTGTATTCAATATCAATGTGTGAACATTTGAATAAATATTTGAATATTTTATGAATAGATTTTTATAGGATTTTATTTAAAAATTATTAATGAATGTGAATTATCAACTCCCTTCACATAGTTTAGTTCTTATCCTCAAGAAAAACAGAACATGTACAACATGAAAAACCATGATCACCCATTAACCAATATTAACATTATTTTACCAGTGAGAGTGGGGATCATAATATTTACACTCATCCACCATGCATTTCAAAACCTCTTCATTAAAAAATAATGTCCCAAAAATATTTTTTCATTTTTCTTGCACAAATTTATATTTGGAAAACGTTCTCTCACTTGATTCAATCATCTCCTTATAATGTATAAAAAAATAGATAGAATTCACTCATTGACCTACCAATAATGGTGATATATGATATTGTTAAAGATATTATCTTCCTTTCTCATACAAATGTGGACCATTATCAATATGTATTTTTAAGTGGAGTTTTTTGGATGATTGGATAGTAGGTAAATTAATAAAAATTTAGTAAGTGGGTTAAAACATCAACTACGATAAAAGCATGCATGAACCAAGAAAGGGTACATCAAAGGAACAAAAAAAAAATTTTGAAAAGGGAATTAACACTAGATAAGTGAAAATTTAGGAAAATAATTGAGAGATAATAAACCCAAATTATCACATGAACTTTGGTGATGAGGAAAATGAAAGTGTTCATGAATTCCTTTTATTTTTCTTTTAATATATTTATTTTATTTTATTTTTTTTCATTTGTGGAACTCTTTTTGAACGAAATGTACCTAAATACATGACACAAAATTTAAATGAAAATTTTATCAATTCTTTCCATAATAGAACCACTCCCCCACACTAAAGATGATGATTGCCCCAATGTGAATGAAAACTTGATAAAATTTAAATCCTCTATTAAGTGGCCCATGAATCATAACATCATGCCATTATAGCTGTTAAAATTCCTAGATAAGGAAGAAGATAACAGGGGGTATTTAATCATCTAATCCATTACAAACCTAGATGTTGGAAAAAAACCCAAGAAGCCAAAAAATAGGGAATTGGTAAGGTTATACAACTTGGGTGGGGTGTGTAAGAAATCACATTGAAGATATAGAATATATCTTAGTATTGTACAAAAATACCCCAAGGTTTCACATAAAAAATTACACCAATAACCATCACAATAATCACAGTTCCACTACCACATGCTAAAAAACAAAACCACTAATATAGGACAATCAATCACTACCGTCAAGACAAAATATACATAATAATCAAAATTCAATATTTATTAATAATGTTAAAACATTTAAATATTTTACATTTTATTGTAAACATTAAAATTATTATTCCACTCATTTCCATATTTAATTTAAAACCATTCATTATCAATCACCTACATTAATCTTAGAAATTACCCATTCATTTTAACCATAAAAAATTCATTCACAGCCATAAATTTATAATTTTTATACCATAATCATTACCATGTTCATTATTACCAACCAAATTCTATATTTTTGAGAATCTACAACACATTCCCATAATATCTAACCAATCACCACAATAACCCCCTGAAATCTAATGTTAAAAACCACCATATAAACCAATTCCTTCCCATAAAATATCCCATATAATTATTTCCAAATTAATCACATAATTGCAACCATTATAACAACCAAAAAATATGTTCATTTATATATAACAAACCATTTCACCATTAAAAACGATGTACCATACCTTATACCACTTCCAAATATATAACCACATATATTCTATAAAAACTAAGGTGAATCATCCACAACAACCACTACATAACACATGAAAACATTGCCCTTCAAATTTCCACCACTACTGCTACACCACATTGACACCTTAATTTCATCCACACAACACATTACTAAGACTATATTAGAAATAGTATTATAAAAATTCATACCCATAGTAAACAAAACCCAATTTCAATAAAAACACTTAAATGTTTACCTTTTAAAAAATATGCTTCTATTAGTTCAAATTTTATTGCATAAGAAACGTCACTCCTGTTCCATATTTCACACAACTGATTTTCATTAACATATTTAAATGATTAACATTTTTTAAAATGTCCGACTAATAATATAATCACAATAATGATATATATATCAAAATAATAAACAAACTCTTTTAAACAACATCAAAAATTAATCAATCACTTGAAAAATCATAGAATCATAATAAACAAATGTGAATCACCCCTTACCTTAAATGTAATTAAATAAATTCCATTATATTCATTATTTTACTCTTTTATATCCACTAAATGATAAAATAAGCATGATAAATCTCTAAATATCCCAAAATAATGAAATAGAAGCCCCAAATCCTTCACCTAAATAGATACTTCATCAACTATTGTGAGTGAAAAAAAGAAGAGAGATGATAACAAGGATAAAATCACATTAGAAAAACCTCTACAATATATATTACAAAAATATCTATCAAATCCATGACATAAGAAAAACACTACCAAAGCTGAACTACTTCTAAAACCTCTCTAATAATAATAATAGAAAGGGAACAAAAGGAAATGAAAAAATATTGTAATTTACAAAGAGGTTGATCTATGAAATATAAGTCCCAAATCTAATCCAAGAGTAAAAATATTCCATCAAGGACACAACTTTGATTTCATTGGTTTTTTATAAAAAATAAACTGATAATATTTCAAATGGGATTTCAAATTTTTAATGAAACTTGAATGTTAAGACATCACAATGCGATATGTCAAGGTCATTCCATGAGAAGTATAAATAAAAATATTTCTAAAAAATGTTCCATGAACTACCTTGTCTCCAATATTAAAAACTCAATCATCCACCAAATTTTATACATTGAGGGAAGTTCACAACAAGATAAAGAGACCACAGTGCATTGACACCCAAAGAGACAACCCCAAGGAACCTGACCACCAGGTCTTCATGGATTTAAAATCATACATCACATTATAAATAAAACAAAAAACTGATATTATTTTATTATTAATGTTATATTCTATTATTAAATAAATTTTAATAATATACATACAATAAATAATTAAAAATAAATTATCATTTTTCACTTAGGTATCTAAAACCACTCTGGGTAAAAGATGTTTTATTAAGAGTTTAAAAAATAGAAAAAATAATAAATATTTGAGTTTTAAAGAAAAGTAAGGAATAATAAATCTATTTTTTTGGGTTTCATTGTAACTCCATTATTTTTTTTAAAATAAAACATTATGTTTGATAATGTATACGACAAGAAACACCGATCTTGAACAACGATGAAATATTATTATTTAATTATGACTGTTAAAACCTATTCCCTAAATTGGAGAGTATGAATAAGAATAACCAAATTATTAAATATATATAAATGTCTTATTAAATATTGATGTATTTATTAATTCTTAAAAAATAAACATTCAATTTTTGGTAATGTCATATTATGCAAAAAAATATGATTCCTTCACAATTGATTTTTATTGATTTTTGGGAGAAAATATGATGTTTAGTTTATTCAATATTATAAAATGTATTTATAAAAATAAATTAAATATTTTTAATCATAATTTAAAAATTATATTAGATTTAATTATTGATAATTTTCTCAAAAGATTGATTTTTCACCGAATAGTGAAAAAATAAATATTTTTATTTAAAATTTTAGTTTTATTTTCAGTATTTACCAAGTTAAATTAAAAATGATTTAAAATTAAAATTAGTTCTCTCATTTTATTATCAATCCAATTAGGTTGGTTGCAATCAATATTATGGCTGAACTTTGTATAAAAGCTATTTCTACTTAAAAATTACTTTTTTAGAAAAACTATTTTTCATTAAATTTTTAGTTTTTATCATAAATTAATTTTTATAGTTTATAAGAATAAAATTTGATAAAATTGATACCATATTTTTAATAATGAGGTTAAAATTTGTTAAATAGATTTCTTTTATTTTTAGGCATTATGAATAGTAATTATAGTAAAATTTATCACCTTAATTAATGGTTAATTGTGTTAATATAGGTTAAAAATAAGTGTCAAGGACATTATTTTTATTTCTAATCATTATTGGATAATTTTATTTAGACTCTTATCACCTTAGGCTCAAAATCTTATTTTTTTAAGGAACACTTGTCCTTGAAAATGACGTATAAATTATTTGAAGCATTGAAAAATGAAAAATGTCACTCTCTTAGTTTTAAATATCTCTTCTATATTCACATAGGTATACATAAGAGTTATGAATGAATTTTAATGGATATTTTTATAATAAAAAAATATTTTAATTATGGTAATTTATTTATAATTTTTATAGATTATATAATTACCTTAAATTTTTATTCAATACCTATAAATTATTTCTTAAATTAATAGAAAAATAAAATAATTGATTTTAAAAATATTAAAAGTAATATAATTTGGGTGATTTATATTGTTACATGAATTTTATATATGAATATAACATGTCATTTATGTATTTAAGTATTACATTCAAATTCCACCTTTTTCTTGATGTAATTAAATTCAAATTAAATGTATAGTGTCTAAAATGGCATTATTGATATTTTATGAAAATAATATGTCATTAAATTATTTAAAAATGATAAATTATTGAAATAGGAAAATTGGGAGAATATATGGCGTAAATTATTATCCATTTACAATTATGAACTGATTGTTATCTTATATGTAAACTTGTAACTCTTTAAGAGTGAAGAAGATGTTTATGTGGTTAAGGTTAAAATAGGTTAACTAAAGGCTTAATCTAAAAGGTAATGAAAAAACATAACTTAACCCGATCCAAATTTTATTTTTTGATGTTATTTCAACAGTATCCTGCCTTATATTAAAGGATATGTCCATTTCGAATCATTTGGATAAAGTATAACTTAATTATATTTTAATGTTTTTTGAAATTCCAAGAGTGCCCATCTCCTCACTTATAAAAGGGAACACCTCCTCTCTCATCTTCACACCAATTTCAACCACATATAAAAAAAATAATTCTTCTAAATCATCTTTTAAAATTCTTGGTATTCTTAAAATTCCATTCCAGGGGTATTTAAGAATAGAACTAAAGGAGGACAACCAAAGAATAGTCAGTTGTCTTACTGGACATCTTTCAATTTGTTTCTTATTATAACTCTTCCGAGTAATTGATGTTCCTTATAAAATAATAATATAAGTATCCTAAAAATACTAAAATGTTATTATTATTATGAAACCTCCTTTATTCACCCTCTTTTCCAACAAATGGAAGGTGAATGTATTGCTCATAAGTACACACGACATACCGTCTCCACGTAGCGATACAATTCATTCTCAGTCACCATATTTCATGAGAGATTATAATGATAGAATTACTATTTATATATGATATTTATGATATAATTATTCGTCTTTTATTATAATATCTTATCTACCTTTTTATCTTTTTATCTGTTGGAAAGTGATTACATCGCTCATGCATACGTGTGGATTTCCACTTCCACAAAGCAATTTTTCCATTTTTCATTTAATTTGGACATATATGGTAATGAGGATAGATTTAATAAATATATATGATACATAGTAAATAATAATTATTCCAAAAATGTGAATTATTATTTATTTTTCTTTCATTCCATCCATTAAAAATCGAAAAAATTAGTCATGTGTACATACAACATACCATCTCTTTGAATAATGTAATTAATTTTTTATATATTCTTTTTATGGATGAATATATATATATATATAAAGAATATATATTATATTTATATCATTATTATCATATTGGAGGTTATGAAAACATGATAAAAGAATAATTATCAAGACCACTGATCTAGCAACCCTGAACTCGGAGGCCCAGAGTTGGTGCCTGCTACCATTACATTGAAATGATTATAAGGAACTGGTAGTTTATTAGTATTGGTAAACTTGATATATGCATGAATTTTACATTACTTTTCAAAAAAAATAAAACATAACGTTTTTCAAGAACAAATTTACTCCATCTAGCATAAACCTTCATATCTGTTATAGTACACAACATGGATTCTTGAAAAGGAAACAAAATAATGGTGATCTCAAATGATAAGTAAGGGTTATGTAAAATAGAATTAATCATTTATAAATAATAATAATAAATAATTCAAGGTAAATAATTGAAAACAAATTCCATTTAAATAACTTTACTATAATGGTAATATAAGGAAAAATCAATATTCAATGGTAAATAACTAAAAACTCATTCCATTTAATAAATAACAGAGAATAAAATGAATCCATATATTTTTTCATAGTAAAAATATCATGGATAATAATTAATGAATTATTAATTTTGGAAATGGATAATTATTGTACATCATGTTCCCCATGTACATGAAACCTTTACCATAAAGACCTTTCACAAGACAGTTTAAAACAAAAACATTTCAAGAAATTTTATAAGACAATTTAAAACCTACTTGGTTACAAACATGAAGGGATTGTTTCCAAGTAATTTAAAGTCATGAGACTATCAATGTATCTAGAGGATTAATTTAAATGATCCAAAACCCATGTTATACCAGTCCAAATAATTCCTCATATATCAAATAAATCGATTTAACTCACAAATAACGTGCCTTATCAAATATCGATATTTAGTAAAGAATACAGAACTTTAAATATTTCCACATATGATCAAATAACTAACAAAGTAAAAACTATATGTAAAAATGGTATATATTTTTCGAAATAAATTTATACATGATAAATAAAATTTACATATAGGGGATATTTAATTTTCACAGGAAAGTGAGTAATCCAAGGTAAAGTTAATGACAACAAAAATGAACCCTAGAAGTGAATGTCAATACTTTCCTTGGTCAAAGTGAGAGTAAACCATTAATAGGAAGATTAAGGACAATATCAATATAATAGAAACCCATTGGGGTAAGAATAAAGGGTCCTTTTCATTAATGAATATAAATAAAATAAAATATCCTTAACAACATTCTTGAGGAAAATATCAATTTCATATTGAAAAACATTTTCAAAATAATTTTCATTAAAAATAACTTTTAAAAGTTAAATTTCAGAAAAAAATTAAAATAATTTTATTTTAAAATAATCTTTGAATCATATAAAATAATATTTAAAACATTATATTGGTCATGATGTTTTGAAATTGTATTTATGTCAAACATGTGAAAAAAATGTTTTATTTCACTTTTTTATAAAAGAAAATCAAGCATTATTTTGAAAATTACATTGGATTACTTTGAAAAAAATCTAAATAGTAAAAATGGTTCAAAATACCTTTAATAAATAATTTTTAAAATATTAAAAATATTTTTTAAAACATTTTTAGAAGTCCTGGTTTTGGAGGAATACATATTTCTAACAGAAGAGAAAAATGAATTCGGGTTTTCGTGAAAGCATTTTCTGAAAAATATTTAGTATCAATGAGTGCTAAAAATGGTACTATCTTTTTAAATATATCATTAATAAACTAGAGAAAATGAAAATCTATGGTTTTATAAATAAAAATTCAAGTAATTTCTTTCAACTGATATTCAAGAATAAACATTCTCGATTAGAATGAGATTATGAAATAAAACCTTAAATAACCATAATGTTGAAGTGATATTTAATAAATGAATCAATTATGTGTATCCACTGTAAATCCACATAAATCAAGTGGAATTAAAACATAATAAAATAAAATTAATTAAAAGCATAATCTTATAATGACATAATCAATGAAGTATAATTTTAACCCAATGGGTAGAAATTGAGTTAAGAAATCCATTACCTTACACTTCCTTTTCATTGAACGGCCTTTAAATTTAAGTATAGTGGTTTAAAACCTATTACTAACTTATTAAATGACCATATTATTCATTATTATATAAAATATGATGCTCTTATAATAACGTATGAATTGTTTGTTAATAATATTTTATTGTTTTCAATGTTTCTGGTGTTAATTGTAATGTTTTCAAGTATGTTTTGAATTATTATTATTTTCCTATTAATTTGATCATGATTTAATAATATGAAGAATCTAATACATAATGTAAATATCATATATAAAAATTATATATGTATTTTTATTAATCCATAATATTTATCATTAAAAATTAAATACATCATTCATGGATACGGTAGACCGTACATAGGCATTAACATTTTTTTTCATTTTCAGATCATATTTAATAAAATTAGATGACATGTGTATATATTCATTATAGTACCATATATATGTCATATATATCACATATTGTTATTAAATCCATCCTTAATACATTCCATTTAAAACATGAATGAATCATATCGCTTCACAAGGTAGAAGTCTGTCGTACACACAAACGACGTTATCATATTCCTTTAAAATAAAAATCATGAAATTATGTGTCATAAAATAATTACATATGATTAAATACATCATAAATATCACAAATATCATATAGAAATAGTATTTCCATCATTATTACCAACCTTTTATAGAGACCCAAAGCTTGAAGTACATAGACATTACATTACTTTTGTGGAATACTTAATATATAACAAAACCAGACACCAAAGGACTGTAATAGTTTGGTGTCTTTGGAAACTTAGAACGTAATCTTCTAATCATGGTGAAAGATCTTCAACATCCCCCATAAAGATCTTCCCCTTCTGGTTTTCTTACCCTATTCCTTTCTTGAAATCCTGGGAAAATGAAAACATATAAAGGGTGAGTTCAAATTCTCAGTAAGGGTAAGAATGGAGAAAATAAAACAAACCATATAAAATTGATCTTAAAAACATGAACATAGTGTTTAAAAATCAAAATCATGGGCAAAGGCATAGATATTGGAAGTACTTAAGGTATGTATTATAATGGAACATTAATCTTGATAAAATAGTATGGGAATAAATCATGTAATTTTGGAAACTATTCAACACCTGTTATGATTTCCAAGTAGCCAAGGCATTGCTGCCAAGACCATCTTAGTGGACAAAGTCCCTTTCTGAATCGAGTTCACTCCTCGTTCCAGTCCTGTATCACTAAACTGGATTAACTTACCAGTACATCCATGTCTATCTCATGAGATATAAATCTTTACCCAATGCATTGTAGGGAGATATAGGTCCCACCCATCTCATAATGAAACCATTCTTATGTGTGCCACAAAATCATAAATCATACATCATAGCATAACCCATGAAATAAAAATGGGATTCTTAATCATCATGCCATCATAACAAAATCTATATAAGATAAAAGAACATCATAAAAATAAATCCCTCATAACATAATGAAAAAAAATGTAAAAATAGGGATAGAAACATAACCCTATATTATCTTTGATGGAAAATAATTTTGATAAAACACTTGAACTCCATTCTTGAGGAAAATATCCTTTCTACTTCAAAAACATTTTCCTTTCTTAACATGTCATATAATTTTAAAGTAGAATAAGTTGATTAAAAATAAACATGAAAACTTGTAAAGTAATATTCATGGAAATAATGTTCTAAAAATCCATTCATGCCGTATAAGTTAAAAAAACATTCTTCTCGTACTTTGGCCGGAAAATTCAAAAAGTACCTTGTACGAAAAGCGACAAAAGATTCCTTTCATATCTTTTAATAAAAACTCAACGAAGGGTAAAATTTGATTTAAAAAATTGTAGGAGGATAGAAATAATATTACATATTGACGAAACATGGATGTGGATGATAAATATTCCCTAGTAAATTCTGAAGTAAAAACAATCTCAGATAAAAATTGAGATTGTGAGATTTCCCCTTACCTTATGTCTGATATGCTTCATATGTATCTAAACATCCTGCATAATGATTTAAATAGTGTAATTAATTTATTAAATAATCATATTCATTGTTATGATATCATATATAGTTTACTTATGACTTTATATTACCCATTCTTTTGTAAATTCAACGTAAAAGTAGTGATTTGGGTAAAATCGTTTCATTTATTGTACGTGTTTTGACTTCTTGTTCTTTATATTATTACTTATATCCTGATTTACATAATTCCAGAATTTAAAACATGATTTATATATAATATATATTCATAATATACATATAAATATGATATATCGATAAATGGAATGAAATACACCGTTCATGGAGACGGTAGGCCGTACGTATGCATGAACACTATTTTCGTTTCCTTATCAAATTGAATGGAATTAAGTAGATGACATACATATATATATATAACTAAATATAATATTATTATTATGTCATATTTTTCATTATTATTCATTATATATACTTTATAATCATTCATGAATGGTTAACATGGAGAATGAATCTCATCGCGTCGTGGAGACGGTAGTCCGTACATACGCACGAGTGATGATATCATTCCCATGATTATGGAATTGTATTAAAGTGTATGTATAATATTTTAGAATCAATATAGATTTAAAATAATCATATATAGTTGTTTATTTACACCATTATACCCATCCAAGTAATGTGGTGGTCGAAAATAGATGACACCACGGCGTGGAGACGATATTCCGTATGTACACACGCACTGTGATTTCATTTTCTGTAGGATGGATAGAAGGTGAAATAGGGTTGTTTCATATTTATAATAACATATAAGTATATAATTAATACTTATGTTATTACTTTATAATGAGACAACTCAATAAGAAGAAGTATAAGAAGAAATAAACATGAGAAAATTAGAAGAATAGATTACCTCTTCTTTGACGAACCTCATTTAAGATTCCTCTTAAGGAAGTAGAGTTGGTCTTTTGAGAAGACCAGAACCTCCAGAATATTTCTAGTGAAGTGGAGAAGAGAAATGGGTAGGGTTTGGATGAGCTTCATGGTTCAAAAGTGTGTGAAGAGAAGAGGGAAGGGGTTCCCTTTTTATAAGGGAGGAGAGGGGCACTTTTGAAAAAACATAAAATATTATTTTATAATAAAGTCATATTCAGTTTATAATAGCTAAAAATTGATTTATTTAGAATATAAAGTTGGGTTGGGTCAAAATACTCTTAACCAATAGATTTTAGACTAGTTTGGGTCATTATATTAAACATATATTTTAGTTTTAACTCTTAGTTAATTAGATTGACATTTACCATGTCACTTTGTATTTTTATATTATATAGTTAATAAACTTACCATATACATCCAAGAGACCCCCAAGTGGTCCATTAATGATAAAAATATCATTATATAAGTATCTTGGCCGAACCTTATATTTTTAGGAATATAATAACAATTAATAATTTAATATTTGTTCTAAAAACTATTTTATGTCAATTTTGACACTATTTGGTAATTGATTTTTGTGAAAATCATAATAGAATTATTAGTTCGAATAAAGATAATTAAATAAATACTAACATGTCATATTAACCTATAAAATTACTTTAATTCATAAATATTCTCAAATTAAATTTATTTGGGTATTTATAATATCAATTATGTTAATATTTTATTAATAAGATAATTATTGCATCATCATTGTGTCATAAATAAATTACATTATTTAATGTTTAAAAATTATAAATAAAATACCATTATGTAGTATATATTTTTATATTTCTAGTGAATATTTATAGTTGAATTTATCTTATGTATAACCCTATATTAAAAATGATTTAGTTATTAAACATTGATTTTAACTATTTTAACCCTTCATTAAATAAATTAATAATAAATGTCCTAATCTAATCCAAGTGGACCTAAATGGTCAAATTTTATTCATATGGTTGTTTTTGGTCGAATTAAACTTTTCCAATAGAATTAGTACATGTGTTAGGGTAATAATAATATCACTTTACCCTTAATTACCCTATTTACTTTTCACCGTGGTAAATAAAAGTAAAAAGTTACTATTCAGGAAAAAAATTTATATTATTGAACCAAATTTTACTCCTTGATATTAACCATGTCTCTCGGATTTTCTAAATTCCACTCATAGAAGCGGTAAAATTACATTTTATGTTTGTTTTTAAAAATCTCCTATGAGGTAGGTAAAAGACGGTGAAAAGTTCAATAAAATTTTTATATATCGAAAATTATTATAAAATGACTCAAATTAATTACATTGAACTTCAATAGGTATTATGTATCAATTTTTACCTAAAGTAAATTTAAATAAAATAAATAATTATGTAAAAAAAAATCGGTTTTTAAATAGTAACCCAGTGTTTTCACTATTCATCAAAACTTGAAAGTTTTTAGAAAAATACCAAAAATTCACCCTGGGCTAATTTCGATATTCCGAATCCAAAAATGAATTCCATTTTGAATGATAATATTTCAAAAAGTGGGTATTAATATTCATAACGGCTAGTTTATATAATATTTTAATAACATATCGTTGTTTAGTGAAACTCGATTTTGCGTACAACACACGCTATCGTGGAAGGTCACAATTGCGTGTAAAGCAAGCCAAGTCAGGGTTGCGTGTAGTGAAAGTTCTGTTTGGTGTTGCATATAACATAATCAAAACTTATTTCATTTATACATTAAACAAAATCTATACTTAATTTTTGGTAGAATAATTTCCACAAAACGAACTTGAAATTGTGTGTAACACGAGCCAAGAATAGTGTTGTGTATACTGCAAGCTAATGCAGTGTTTTGTATAGTACAAGCTAAACTTTGTGTAGTGCATAATAGAAGAAATAAATGAAATGAAAAGAATATTTTTCATAAAATCTCAGGGTGTTACACCTTTATAAGTGATAATGGAAAAATGAATGGCATCGGTTTGTGAGGTGGTAGTCCTCCGTACACACGAATGATGATTTTGAAACCCATTTGTTGGATGTTTTTGTAGATTTAGGTCATAAAATTAATATAAAAACATCTCATTTTATTTAATATAATTATTATATTATATTATCATGATATAAAATGAATTTAAGTAGGTGGAGAAGGAAATAAATTAAAAATTCATTTAGAAAAACATTACCTATTATTCAGGTATCCTACTTAGGTTTGCACTAATACCTTCCTATGTTGAATTTATGCCCAGGATAAGGATTATAAGATGATTTTTTAGAAGTTTATAAGTTATTTAGGTAGTTCTTGGCTGAACCAATTGGGTTTTCATGTGTGAAGAGAGGGGAGAGGGGGTTCCCTTTTATAATTGGGGTTAGTGGCAAACTTGTAAATTTTTGAAATAGAGGAATACAACCACATTTTTTCCTTGTAAATAATATAAAATAATGGAAATAACTCTATAATAAAAGGTATAATATCGAAATATGTATATAAAATGGGATTTTTACATGTTTCTAGGTCATTTGGACTCTTAAGTTTATTGTTTAGTCCCTTAGTTAACTTATTTTCTTCTTAATTGATATAATTAATTTTAATTGCCTTCACTTATCACTTTGTTAAAAAAAATTATTTGTACTTATTTGGAATTATAAATTATTATCACTCAAAAATATTTAATCATTTTTTCAATTTTGAACCATAGAAGTTGAAATAATTAATTCAAAATTAATCCCATGGACTTGATAAGAAAGAGGGTACTTAAATTGAAAATGTTTAAAGGTTTATAAAGATTATATCAAATATAAATATAAATTTTAATAAAATATAAAAATAGATTATTATATTTTTAATTTCAATATTTTTACTTTAAAAAAATTTAAAAATATAATTTTACATTATAACTTATTTAAGAAAAATCAGTTTTCAATTACAATTCAGTATTTTTCACTATTCATTAAAAAATTAATCTTCATAGAAAAATACCTAAAAATAACCCTAAGATAATTTGGAAATTAATATATTAAAAATGATTTTTATTTTTCAAATAAAATTTATCAAAATTTAAAAATTTAGTTTAAAAAAAAGAGTGTCATTAAAAGTCCATGAAACTTCCTTTAAAAAAATACATCTTTTTATGATTAAAATCCTATTTATTTTTATCTGATGTCTATCAAATCGATTAGATGATTTTCATAAAGAACATATTGAACATAAAATATATAAATGTCAATGAGATCATACATTAATATAAATTAATTTAATTTATTATGATAAATATACTTTTGGCACATAAAATATGTTTTAATGAAAACATTTCCATTATATTAAATTGGTTTCTATATTCATTTTTAATTAATAAATTTCCAATGAATTAAATAAAATATTTTTATAGGTTATTTAATTGTATTTATAATTTTCAATTTAATGGATATGAGAATGGTTCATTTTAAATAATAATATTAATAAAATTTAGTAAAACTTGGTCTTGCATGTAACACAAGCTATCACGGAAACTCATTGTTGCATTAAACATAATATAACTCATTATTATGTAAATTTCAATATATAAAATACTTTAAATTTATTATAAAATAGTTAATATATCATAATGTATTGGGATGTGATATTCCTTTCTATGCTTGGTGTTGTGTTTTATTCATGTTATCAAATACGATATTTATATTTTAAAATTTTGGGGTGTTACATTCTCCCCACCTTAAATAAATTATGTATTAACAATTTAAAATTGGTCATCTTAATAAGGGGTTTTACATTTTAAAAATACTATTTTTGAAAAACCCACATCATAAAAGATTTAATAAATTACCCTCTTTTTAAGAGAGAAAAGGAAGTATGAAATCCATCTATAATAACACAAAAATAAGTTTATAAGTTGGGTAAAATTAGTAGAAAGTGTTGATATGGAAATATGGGAAAATGTAAATATTTATAGGGTGGGATTTAGATCATTAATAAAAAATAAGTGAATGATCAGTGTACATTCTAGGGGCACAGAACTATAAATTTTTTATGATTTAGAAGACTATCAATTAAAAAAATGAAGGTATTAGGATAAATTTTTTGTTTGAATACCCATTTTATGAGATTTAATGTGTTTCTTCACTCTCTAATAATATAAGAAAATATATTTACTTGATAAAGTTCTATTTCAAAAGAATAAATTCAACTTTTGGTTGTGCTTCAATAAATTTACAAATCATCTCTTATTCCATGAAATGAATATCCAAAAATAAACTTTTATTCCTAATGTACAAAAATTGCCATTTAATAGATCATATGATCCATAAAAGGGTCAGAATATATTAATCTTATATTTAATAAAACCAACATGACTGGAAAAAGTTATCCAATAACACCTAAAGTTTAACTTACACCATTACATAAATATTTATCCTTAAATATCATCTAAAAATATGTCTAACCAAATTTATAAGAAATGTAACCAAATAAATATTACACTCCTGATAAAAAATAGTGGCTCTAAATCATCACATAACAAACATGTGAATACCTTTATCATGTATCTCTTAAAATATGTTAATAACTTTAATTACCATAAAAACGTATTTAAAACACGAATTATTCCTTAATCCTTATGTAAAAAATAGGTTATTGGATGTATTCAATAAATCCAAAAATGTTGTAGACTCCATCAACAATAGCATGAGCACATGAGCCTTAGCCCGATTGGTAAGGAATCTTTAAGTGCATTCAGGAGACCCAGGATCAAATCCAGGAAGAGACATTAATTTTGGGTTAATGTAGTAGTATTGTAGCAGTACTGTAGCAAGTATTGTAGCGGGATCTATGCAGTACTGTAGCTGGTAATGTATCTTGAACTATAGTAGGTACTATTTGTCACTGTAGAATCCGAGAATATGACTCTGTTTGGGCCTTCAAGCCACTAATTTGGTCCCTGAGTCCTTTAAGGCCTTCGGGCCACCCAGGACTTCGGGCCAGTAAGGCCTTCGGGCCACCTCAAGGCCTTCGGGCCACCTTTAGTGCATATGCAAACCAGACAACCTACGAGGAACAAGCTCTACATAGAGGATGATCAAGGAGCTTTCACCACCGTAGAAGCTAAAGGGATTGCAAGAATGAGAGGGTATGCCACCTTTCATCGGGACAAGCCTATGCATGCACGGAAATTCCTAGCCGAACTGCCATGCGAAGGTGGAGAGTTGATTTCACGATGAAGATTCTAGGGAGGAGAAGTTTCAAGTAGTTAGTCTGGGTTGTATGCAATGTTTGAAGACTACGGGCAAATGAATTCCTCTAAGGCCTACGAGGCATGTAATACTTACGCATATGGGCCTTGTAAGGGTTCCACCTCACACCTTGAAAGGTGGAAATCAAAAATCAACAAAAAAATGAAGGCCTTCGTGCCATTGGATGGATGGATAGCATGACCACTTTTTCAACAAAACATTAATCAGTTAGAAGTTAGTTAGTAATATCTAATTTACTTTATCAATATCAATCATCTATTTATCCCAACATAATTATCTGAACGTAAAGAACATATTAAGGGTTATCATTTCATTAATCATGTTTTTTCCATGAATTTTATCCTTCTACTAAATAATTTTTCTTCGTTGTCAATACTATTCAATATACCCTTTCAAATCCTTAATAAAAAATATTACAGTACAATCCTTATAAATTTCATAATTCATATAATGATGATATCATTGAGAAAATACTCGAATGCAATAATTCTTGGATCCAAACATGAGCACATTAGTCATTTATATTTTTTGTATAAATATCATAAGCTTGACCTTGATCCCTTAGCTTCTTCTGAGTTATATTCCCTTGTCTCTTGGCTTATTCATTTGTGTAGTGTCCCATATCTCTACAGTTGAATCATTTTACAATGGAAATTTTTTCCTTCCCTTTAAATAAAAATCATGGCGGAATTTCTCTCCAAGTTTTTATAAAACTCACCATCCTTTTAAAGAAAGTATTGAGGTGTTTATTTCCATAATTATCTCATGCAAGAAAATAATTCTTTCTATTATTCCATTTATCCATCGTCTTCCCAACTTTCCTCTTTTTCTCATGCATACCTACAAATCCATAATACATAGATAAAAATTTATTTATATTTTTTTACATGATTCTATATCTTGATTTGATTGAAATGTTTGGGATACTAGTTCCCTTGGAAATATTGTATTAAGACCATAGAAGACATGGTTATTCTTACTCTTTGGATCACATGCATTGGTGTGGTTCACATTCCTTCCCCTATGTGTAATTTCTAAAAGATGAAATACACTATATTGGATGACATCATTATGAAACATAGTCTATAATCTCAAACTAGTGAAATTATTAACATAAATTAAAAAAATTATTCATATTTAATCTTATAATCATAAACATAGTTTCATTTGGATGTTATTATATACATATCCTCAGCGTCATTCATAAGGCTATCTTCCCTAATATATTTCTTCCCAAATAATGTTCTTAAGGTTTCTTCTAAAAACCCTTTGATACAAAATGTAGCAACCCTTACCCTAGAATCCTCAAGCCAGTGTCTTCTACCTTTACATTAGCATGATTACAAAGCATTTAATCTAGAATGATCGAATAGTTTAGTAGCATTGGTAAAATAGATACATAAATATTTTTTATATTACATTTGAATATAAAAATTACAACATAGTTTATTTTATATAGTAAATCTATTCTATATAGAATAACTCTCCATATTAGTCATAGTAAACTTCATGGATTCCTAATAAAAGAAACCATATAATAGTGTGCTCAAATTCTCAGAAAGGATTAAGTATAGATAAAGTAATCATGAATAAATAATAATACTCGATATGAAAATGTAAATAATTGAACACACATTCCATTTAAATAAATTTACTATCATGGTAATATAATAAGTAATAAATATGGGAAGTTAAATAACTGAAAAAACATTCAATTTATTCAATAAATGAGAATGAAATGCATCTATAGATTTTTTCATAGTGAAAATATCATGGATAATAATAAATTAATATTGAACATGGGAAATTATTAATTATTAGACATCATGTTTCTCAAGTAGATGAAGAATTTATCGTCAAGAACTTTCATAAGATAGTTCAAAACAAACTACTTTTAAGACCTTTCATAAGATAGTTTATCACATGCTTGGTTACAAACATGAAGGGTTTGTTTCGACCAAATTTTGTCTCATGAGACTATTGACGCGTCAAGGGGATTATTATAAAACATCCCCAACCCATGTCATATCAGTCTAAGTCATTCCTCATATATGAAACAAATCAATTTAACTCACAAACAATGTGCCTTATCAAATATTCATAATGAGTAAAGAATACAGATTTATCAATATTTCCCATGATAATAAAATAACTATCAAAGTAAACCCCATATGTAAGAATGGTAAATAATTTAGGAAAAAAATATCTGTGATAAATAATATTTTCATTTAGGGGAAATTATTGTCCATAGAAAAGTGAATAATTCAAGTTCAATTTAGTGACAATAAAAATGAATCAAGTATGTGAATGTCAGTACATTCCTTGGTCAAAGTGGGAATAAACCATCCAAGAGAATATTTAGGATAGTATTAATAAAATATAAACCCATTAGGGTAAAAATAATTTATTATATTCATTGATTAATATAAATATCATAAAATATATTTTAAAACATTCTTAAGAAAAATATCATTTTTATTTTGAAAAAACGTTTTGAAAAAACATTTCTTTGAAAATCACTTTTAAAAAAAAAATTCATAATTTTTTTTGAAAATAATTATATTTTAAAATAAACTTTGAAACATATAATATAATCTTGAAGACATTTGAGTGTTCATGATGTCTGCAAATTCTATTCAAGTCATACACGTTAAAAAAATTATTTCAGTTTTTTGATAAAATCAAAATGAGAATTATTTTGGAAATGAAATGATATTACTTTGAAAAAATTTGTAAAGAGTAAAAATGGGAGGAAAAAAATTAATAAATCATTTTTAAAAGTTTAAAAATATTTTAAAAAACGTGTTTTTGGATGACAAATATTTCTGACAGAAGAGAAAAATGAAGTTTGGTTTTCTTGAAAACATTTTCCAAAAGTTTTACTATAAAAGAATGAGAAAATGTTACATTAAATTGAAAGAGTTAATTAATCACAAGAGGTTTATCAAAATTAAGGTTTTATTAATAAATTTTCAAGAAATTTTCTTTAACTTATATTCAAGAATAAACAATATGAATTAGAATTAGACTATGAAATAAACCCTTAAAATGATCACAATGTTGAAGTGATAATTAATAAATGTATTTATTATTTGTATCAAATATAAATCAAAATAAAAAAGTTATTTAAAATATAATATAATAAAAATTAATTACAAACATAATCTTATCATGACATAATCAATGAAATATAACATTAACCTAATGAGTGGAAATTGAGTTAAGAATTCCAATATTGTATGCTTCCTTTTGGTTGAATGATCCTTAACCTCATGTATAGTGGTTTTAAAAAAGTTACTAAATTTTTCCAAAAAACCATATTAATATATATGATATCATATATGATCCTTTTGTAACATCTAATCAACTTTCCAATAATAATATTTCATTATTTTCATTGTTTTGGGTGATAATTGTCTTGTTTTCGAGTATATTTTGACTTGTTATTTTTTTGTTACTATTACATTGACCATGATTTAATAATCCCCATAATTTAAAAAATTATTTAAAAATAATATATAAATAATATATATTTACATATAGTAATCCATAATATTTAGAGATATGAAATGAAATGCATTGTTCATGAAAACGGTAGGTCATACATACACATAAATTATTTTTTCATTTTCTTGTCAATTTGAAGAAAAGTAAATGATATTTATAATATATATATATATATATATATATTATCATTATAGTATAATACTTATTTCATATATATCCCATATATTTTTTAAACTCATCCTTAATACATTCCTTTTAAAACGTGAATGAATCACATCACTTAGTGAGGCGGTAGTCCGTCATACACACAAACGACATTATCATATTTTGAAAAAATAGAAATCATGTAAGTATGTGTTCAAAAATAATTAAATAAGACTAAATATATCATAAATATCATATATAAACAGTATTACATCATTATTAACAACCTTGATAGGTTGTATTAGAAAAAAAAATGACATTGATTCATTAGGCAGTAGTCTGTCGTACACACGAACAATGATTTTATAAACTATTTGACCAAAGTGTGTGCAGTTTTATATCATAAACATAATGTAAAAATATATAAGTATATTTAAGATAATTATTTTTAGGAATTTATGATATAATAAGAATTTCAAAAGGTGGATAAGGAAATAAAATAATTTTTTTTTAGAAAAATATTTCCTCTTCTTCAGGTATCCTTCTTAAGTTTTCACTAATGCCTTTTTAAGTTGAATTTATACCCAATATAAGGATTATATAATGATTTTAATAATTTTATAATTTAATTCGGAAGGTATTTTATGAACCAATAGGTTTTTAATTTATTAAGAAAGGTGGATAGGGCATTTCCTTTTATAAGTTGGGTGAGTAGCAAACTTGTAGATTTTTTAAAAAGTGACTTCCACCCACATTTTTCCCTTGTAAATTGGATATAATAATGAAAAAACTATATACATGTAGATATAAGGTATAAATATTTCAATAAAATGGTTTTTTGAATATTTTATTGGCCTTTTTTCTCCTTAAGTTTAATGTTTACTTCCTTAGTAAACTCATTTTTTCACATAATCATTGTAATTAATTTTATCACCCTTCACTAATAACTTTAGTTAAAAATTAAATTTTTCTTTTTAGAAATTAAAAATTAAAATGATTAAAAATATGGAATTCATTTTTCGTAATATAAAATTTTTTTTTTGTAAACATTAATTTAAAATTAATCCTATAAACGAGATGAGAAAATATGATTTTTAAGTGAATTTTTTTAAAAGTTTATAATGTTTTTATTTCCAATTTCAATATTAAATTTATTACAATGTAAAAAATTAGATATATATATATATATAATTTAACTATTTTTGTCTTTAAAAGTAATTAAAATTTTTATTTAACATTATAAATTATTTATATGAAAAGGCAGTTTTCAATTAAAATTCAGTATTTTCACTATTCATTAAAAAATTTAACTTCTCGGAAAAATAAAAAAAAACCCCTAATATAATTTTAAGATTAAACATTGAAAAAAGAAATTTATTTTTTCAAATAAATTTTATATAAGTGACAATTTTTTTTAAAACAAGTTATCTATTAAAATGATGTGAAACTACTTTTAAAAAATACTGTTTTTATTCATAAAATTGGATTTGTTATTATCATATGCCTATAAAATATATTGGATGAATGTAAAAAAAATTATTGAATTTTTAGTATATAAATTTCATTAATATCATCCACTAATAGTAATTAATTTAATTTATTATGAAAAAACACCTTTGGTGCATAAAAATAGTTTTTTATAAAAACATTTCCTACATATTCAATTGGTTTTTATATTCATTTTTAATTAATTGGTATCCAATGAATTCAATCATATATTTTTATACATTACTTAATAATATTTATAACCATAAATTTAATGTCTAGGAGATAGCTTTCATTTTAAATAATAATAATAATATTATTCAGTAAAACTCAGTCTTTCATGTACGCAAGCTATTGAAGAAACTTGTTGCTACGTGAAATACAAGATAACTCAGTATTGGATGCATTTAAAGCTATATAGTGAATTGAATTTGTTTTAAAATATTAAATATATCCTAAATTCCAATTATTTTATATTCAATTGTATTTTTGGTTTTTTTTCAAACATTCTATAGAATATGATATTCATATTCTAAGATTTTTGGGTGTTACAGCTAAAATGAAACTTTCATAAAAAAATGAAAAAATTATCACCCATAATAATGACTTTAATAAAACAAATTTAATAAACAAGTGATAAGATGTAATTATTAAACCATAAATGGTATGATATATATGATTATGGTTCTATAAAACTTTTTAGTAAATATATATTTATTAAACATGAGGTTCGAACACATATGAAGAAATAAAAGACATGAAGTAAGGGGATTTCTCATCTTTCTTTTATTTCTATGATACTTATTCCATATTAAACACAAGTTTAATTTTATTCATTTATATACTACCCATTAATTTATTTTATTTTTATATCATTAAAATAATAGTAATTTACATATCATTAGAGAATTATTTCTTTCATAAGGTTTTGATACAGATATTACAAATGTGATAAAGAATTTATGTTTTAATAATATTTTAATTAGGATTGTTTGTGTTGGAATATCCCTTAATGAAATTATATGATCCTATATGATGAAACCCTTAAATTTTATTTTCCGCTATTTATTTCTAGATAATGAATTTTTTCCTTTCATTTTTCTCACTTTACGTACTCAAGATATTGAATGAAAGTTTGTAAGAAAAAGAGACTATATTTCAATATCCTGTCGAAAATACTCTTTCTCTCATGTCCATATTTTCTATTAAATGTTTTAAAATTGTTTTAATATTATAATATGTTTATATACATTATTTTTTACCCACATTTTTATTTTAATGAAATTTTTTCAAAGGAATCTTATTTTCAGTTTCTGAATAAGAAACTTTTGAATTTTAACAAAAAATGTGAAAGGAATTGTTGTCTTAATATACTCAATAGAAATTTAATTTTCCATAATCATGACCATTCATTTATTAAAATATTTATTTAAATGTTTTCAAGTTTATTTTTAAATAAAATTATTTCCTCAATATTTGGGATTTTTTTTAAATAATTTATTTCAAAGTGAAAAGGTTTTTATCCTTAGGAAATATCCCAATAGATCTTTTAGAGGAATTTTCATCCATGAAAATATCCTTTTATTTTAATTATGTTTTATTGGGGATATAATACAATGATACCATCCTTATTATTTATTTGGATAGTTTGTTATTATGGTGAGGATATGATTACAAAACCCATTTATTTCCCATGGGTTATTCTATAATGAAATTATAAAATTTTTAAGAAACACTTTTTATTTAAATGGGTTATGATATGATGATATGATGAATGTTTTATGATCTTATGTAATAGATATTTATGGTTTTTATTATATGATAGGTGTTCATAGATTTATCTAGACCTCTAATTCATGGGTTAAATTTTTATATCTCTTGATATAGTTATGGGAAACAAGTCGATGTGCATGATCCACTATAAGAAAAAAGTTAATGTGCTTGATCTACTATGGGAAAAACATTTATGTACTTGATCCACTAATGGAAACATGTCATGATTCTTTATATATTATGATATAGGAAAAATGTTTTTGTTCCTGATTCATTATTATTTTATGGTATTGTTATTTAACCTTGACATATGAAATAGTTTCTATATCTATGATGGTGACACACTTTTATTACATGAACTTTTGGTTCTGATTGATTTATAATTATTTTTCACTCTTATGATACTTTTACTTTTAAATTATAAAATCTTATTCCATGGACCATGTTTATGGTCCATGATATATTAGATATGAACTTTTTAATTTATTTTCGTGATATCATACACTTATACTGATCTTATGATTTCATATGATCGTCGATTTTTATCTCCCATGTTTACTTTTACTAAGTTTATAAGCTCATCATTTTTTATGTCTCCTTTACATAGGTTATAAATAAAGGTTTGAGTATGGTAGGTCAATGAGTATAACGTTTGGGGAAGATCTTTATGGGAGATGTTAAATATCCTTCATTAAATAAGAATATTGTGTATCCAGTCTCTAAATATAGTAAACCTTCATGATACTTAGTCATCAATTTTTGAAATGTATTGAACATTCATCTAAAAATACTTTAAATTTATATATAAAAATCATGGTTTTTTGTTTTTGGTATCATAGGAAAGGTTTAATCAATATTTGAAAACTATAATGTGAAACATTTAGCGAGGACCCTTAGGACAATACTATGTATAGGAGATCATCTTAAGTTGTGGTAAATCTAGGAGTGTGGATTTACTATAAAAATATCTATGTTTAGATACTACAAGTGGATGTGGTTTTGTAATGGATGCATCTAGGGGTAATAACCCTAGAAGTAGTTGGTCGAGTATATCTCATCCATCGTTCTAGTTCATGTTGAGTGTTCTCTTATTACACACCTAGTTTGCAACTCTAAGGGGATATTATTGGATTAATTCACTTTTTATTTAAAAACCATTATGAATTATTTGAATAGGTGATGGCCATAAATGACCTAAGTTAATCCTAAGGTGTAATAAATTGAAAATAATTTGTTATGATTAAGAAATCTTGTAAATTATTTTTCATAATTATATTGTTTCCCACTATGATTATTATTTCTCAAACTATAATTTTTTGTTTTACTCAATTTCTCTAACCTAGACAAAATTATGTTAATATTTAATGTGATTTACAATGGAATCATTGTAATCATGAGAATCCATGTGAAATGGTATCTGGAATAAAAAACCATGTGACATGCCTAATTATTTATCTCATTGTATGAGTAATAATCTCAACAAGGGTGAGTTTCCAAACACACCTAATAAGAGAAAAATAAAGTTTCATGAAGAACATATAAGGAAAAAGATTACGTTTTCAAAATGTCAAGTATGTGGGACAAATCACTCATGGTGATCTATCATAGAAACGATAATATATTTTATGTGTGGAAAAAAAGTTCATAGAGAAAGTAAGTTTTTAGTAAAAATGAAGTGTTTTATGGAGGTATGTGATGTTTATCCTAAGGTACCATTTATATTTCAATGTATTATGTGTGGGGAATGTGTGAATTATCCGTGTAAATTACCTAATCCAAGATCTAAATCCTAGGACAAGGAAGGGATTATGTTATGTTGATCATTAAGGCTGAATTATTGAAGTTTTTATGTATTAGAATTATATAATTATGTTGTATATGTATTTTTATTAATGGAATTTTTGTTATATGAATCACGAAACATCAAAGGATTCTTCCACAATAGTTTTTGTTTATGTTATTTAAAGCATATGTTTAATGGTATCGATAACCAAGATAATTAATTTAGTATGAAGAAGATATTTTTAGAGAACACATAATTAAGGGAAAGATAACCATTAATATGTTCTTGGTTTTTATATATTAATGTTTATTTGAGATTAATATATGTTTGATTTTGATAATTTAAATGGGATAGTAATGGTGACCTTGAAACTGATTAGTTATTTGATAACATAGTGGTTTATGTTAGCTTTGATGGAGGTCACATCATTTTTGTATTTGTGGAATATATTCAATAATATAGGATATTATTTAAGGAATGATGAGTGAGTCAATTTTTGAAAGCATTCATGTCTTAATTGTGTTTTTATGGTAATTCATGTTATTACCATGTTTCGGTAGAATATATGATCAAGGTATTAAAATATTTGGTAAGTGATATGAAAATATATTTTATATTGTTTTGGGGATTAATTTTAAGTTTATTTAGATATTTATTTACCCTATTTCAAAATATTTTTATTTTGAATTTGGTCAGACATATTTTTGATGAGATTTATTGTTAACTACTTATGTAATGGTTTAAGTTTCATTTTAGTTATTATTGTATGAGGTTAAAATATAATTTTTCATATTTGATAAACTATGGTAATCAATTTGGTTTTGGTAAATATATGAATATAGTATAAGTGAATTTTAAATTATTTATGGATATTATAATATGTGAAAAGTTAATTTTAGTACTTTAAGCATGGAAAATTCATCTTGAATATGTATTTCTTAGAGTAACAGATGAAGTGGAAATTGATTGAATCAAAACAAATGTAAGAAATTGTGATTAAAATATAGAAATAAATCAAGTAATTATATTCCCTCATGTTATTTATATTGATAGTAATAGAATCCTTCAAATTTAGGAAAATTATATTGAAATAAAAGTTTACAGTTTTACCTTCATTTCTGATAAATCAATTGTTTTTTCACCCATCATAATGTATCATGATACATTTATAGTTACCTAATAAATTTTTGGATGAATTATTTGGTATTTTAGTTTACTTTTTCAATTGTATCTCCTCAATACAAATAAGATATGAGTTTTTGGAATCTATGTTTATATAAAAAGAATTATAAATAACTAAACTTAAAGGATTCCTATGTATAGCTTATGTTCATGTGGATACCAAATGAAAGGATGATAAGGAATAAAAATTTCATACATGTAACTATCATAGGATATAGTGAAATATAAATTAGTTTTTTACTTTGGGATAATGAAAAAAATTAAAATCATCAGAAGTAGGAATGTTTTCATTAAGGATATGGGTTTGTAGATTAACTGGAATTTTAAGGAGAATTAATTTAAAGGAAAACTATCAACTATAGTTTAAACTGATATAAAAAGAGGTACGAAAATAGCACAATTTTTTTAGAGTTCATAGGGCTATGAACCAACCATAAGTTTCCAAATTTTGTAGGAACGATCATAAAGTCTCATAGAAGGTTTGTAAATAAAACTAATATAAGACATACCTAAATTCACAAGAATAATTGAGTCTTAGTCCAAAGTTTTAGAGATTTTTATTTTGAATGTTTTGGTTTTCAAAGGTATAGATCCACTGAGATAATTATGGAAGTACACAAGGATTAAATGGATAAGACAAGGGTATAGATCTAAAAAAATTTCATTCTTTTAAGAGATAGATGAGAACAATAAATCCTAGAAAAATTATCCACCCTTAGTGATTATAGTGAGTGTGAGTTGTCCATAAAGATGGAGTTGAACTCACTTCATGTGAATAACATGAATTTACCCACCAAAGATAGGGATGTTGAAAATAAGTAATTATTATACTTAAAAGATAAAGATAAAATTTATAAAAGGTATTTTTTGAGGCTGGTGGTAAAGGGATTTTAGTAAAAGGTGGGCATCCACTTTTCTAAAATCTTCTCTATGGTGGTTAAGAATACTATTATAATAATTGTACTGAGATTGGTTGCATATAGAGGGTTATATATAGAGATTATGGTTGTGAAGATGGATTTTAATCATGGGGAATTAGATGAATAAATATAAAATAATAAACCTAATATTTTCATAGATAAATTCAATTAAGACTTGGTGTGTAAACTCAAGAAAATTCTACATGGGTTGAAATAAGCATGAAGGTAGTGGAACTAGAAGTTTGAGTCATTCAAGGTGGATAATGGTTTCATTTGGATGAACTCAAATATTTTTTGTTAATAAAAGTAGTTTTGTGATGTAAATTTTAATATTATACTATTGTGAGTGGAAGACATGACTATTGTGGTACTATCAATCCAACGGATCAGGGAGATAAAGAAAGACTTTTTGAGGATGTTTAAAATGAAATATATTAGAAATGTAAAGAAAATATTAGGTATAATAAATGAGAGAAATAAAAATATTATTATTTGTTTTTAAATTGGAAAGAGTATGTCTAGAAGATATTATAAAATTTTATGATGATCGAATACAAATATAGAACCCCATGTTTGTACAGATGTTTGAAATTCTGGAGGAGTTTGAATGTTTGAGCTACAATATTGGTCAATTTTTTAGGAGAATCATATTTTAATTTTGATATTTTTATCATCTTAACGTGATGGTATTATACATATTTTGATACCCAAGATGTTCCTCAGGTAAAAAATTACGTATTTAGATCTTTGGAGTTTGGAGTTCCAAATTCAAGGAGAACAGTCAAGGGTGTACAAATAGTCAATGGTCAACACTAACAATACACCCCAACCATGTGGTATTATTATTATATGCATGTGGTTTGATTTAAATATTATAACTTTGGGGTATTTGAAAATTTTATATCATCTATAGAGTCGCTACATGGTTGGTAAATATTTTGGAAAACCATATGACTAAACCATGAAATGTGGAAGGCTTGGAGAGAGAACCATCTGCACAGTTGGTGCATGTTTTGGAAAAATATTTAGATAAACCATTCATCTTTACTGGGATTGTTAAAAATTTTGTTTTAACATTTCATCATTTCAATATTTACATATTATCCTCACTTTCTCTTCCACTTACACGCACATACTAGAGTATGGTTCCTCCCACCATTCTCCCTTCTTCAAGCCTCACTATGGAGATGTTTTCAATTGATTCAAATGATTATTCGATATATTTATCTACCTTCTAAATCCTTTATTATTATCCTAATATATCCATTATAAATTCTAATTTATCTAGCTAGGTTTTTGTTAGTGATTCAATTAGAGAATAGTGGAATCTCCTGGTTTGCAGGGGGGTTTCAATCAGCATAGGAAAAGGGTATCATGAGACACCATTTGAACCCATTTACTATTTGTTTAAATAAGGTATATCCTATTTTTTATTTTTAAATATTTTCCCCTAAATTAAAATTAAATTAAATATGATGTTGGTTTCATTAGATTAGTATTTGTCTCAACATATGTTATGGAGTGTGTCAAAGGTGGTCGACAACCTATGGATTTAGAGTTTCAGATGATTTATAAGGCTCATTGATTTATTTAGAATTATTCCAAGTATTTTTTGTTCAATTAATCAATTACACAATTTATAATTAATTAATTCAGATTTCATGGTTTATGGTATGAGTTAGGTTGGTCATTGAGATTTTGGGTAAGCTTGTATGGTCTTCAATGAGCCTTTGTTGAACCTATGTAGATTTAATTAGAAATATTAAAGTAGAGGTATGTGGTCCCTAAACATATCCCAAAATCCTTTTATATCCTAAGTGCATTCCTTATGTGTTCAAGATGACCTATCCACACTTGTATCACTTTTAAATTTAATTTTTTGATTATGTAAATGTCTGATTTTTTTATTTATTTAGAAGGAAAAAATTTGAATTGATAGCCATGAAATGGAATTTGACAACCATAGATAATTTAAAATGGTTTTGGCCTTTTTTTTATTTTTTTAAAGTGTTTAAAATAAATAAATATATTTTTTTCCTGGGAAATTGGATTTTTTATTTAAATTTAAATGTATGGATAAGATTGTAAATGGTCTTCAAATTGTGTTTTTAAATATTATTTTAAATGGAGTTTCAAAATTTCCTTGGAAAATCTATCTTGGTTTAGATTTGGAAATACTTTCTTGGTATAATTCTTATAAGAGTGTCTTTATAAATGATTTCAAAATAGAAAATGCGATGATTTTAAAAGGTTTTTTGTCACTGTTTTGTTATTCATATGAATGCTTATTTGTGCATATGATAGATAATAAGGGGTGAATATTTCCCTTGGGAGATATTGGTATTTATAGATAACCTTAGGTGAATGATTCCCTTTGGGGATAATGGTATTTATGGTTAACCTAGGGTGAGTGATTCCCCTCAGTAATACTAGTTATGGTTAACCTAGGGTAAACATTTCCCCGAAGGGGACACATGTGATGGTTAATGTAACGTCTCAGCCCTGATGCCACTAAACCGGAGCCCTAGGCTAGTTTTCCATATAACATTTGGCAAGCCTCCTAATATTCTAGAGATTTTGAAAAATAAAAAGGTTCTAATATGGTAGTGTGATGATATCATACCACCATATTAGAGGGATCAATAAAAATACAAATAAACAATAATAATATATATCAGAGTACATAGAAATAATAAATAAACTCAAATAGAAGCATGGTGTAATAATATGAAATAGTGTAAAGGAATGAATATCCATTCCAAACATACAAAAATTATCTCCCACATATCTATTAATATATACAAAATAAACAACTGAAAAATAAATACATTATGATCTACATCCAACTTTGAGCCATGCCACATACCCAGTCTGCAAAACCCTATATAGCTACACGATCCTGATCATCAGACTCCACACAATCAGATATGGTCAATAATACAACCACGGCCTCCACCCTAACCATAATTCATTTTTTTCGCAACCTGAATACATACATATGTTATATACACACACCCAAGTGAATGTGTAGTGGGTGAGAAATAAATCTCAGTATGCCACCCACAATGGTGATCCTATAATCTAATGTCATAAGTTCATGATCATTCCATATGATCACCCTAGTCAAAACACAAATAAAATAATATATATAAAAACCGACATCAATTTTTAATTCTTTGAATTTGATTAACCATACCTACTTCAGACAATTTTAGGGTGTCTTTGATTAGGTCTCGATGATCATGTATCCCAGGTAACAAGTGGGATCCACATCCATGGAAGCCCCAACCAAGCATATGAAATTAATTGTTATCTTTTACTTGATACCAAGATGTATCAATCCTAATTAATTATACCACTCTAAATTAATACCAATAACCAGAGTGTTTGTCTAACATCTAACCCATGTATCAAAACATAAGTGTCTGGGGAATCAATCCTGAATCACACTATACCTCAACACCAATGGTTCGCATAACGTCATCCATGAAATAACCTAAATATGAGTATCATAAGTCCTACATCCTATTTTATATAGTATTCCATTGTTTCCTTGAGTGTTAGTCTAGAACCTAACCCTAGAGTATACTACCAATGTACAAATCCTCATTATGGAACCTAATCTATATAGTATACTACCCATGATCAGAACCCCAGTCTGGTATCTCAACAACATATTCAAAATTCCATGTCCACTAACCTCAACCATATTTGTGGAATGCCATGTTATCCTATCTCATCCATGTTTTTGGAATGAAATTTACTCTAATATCATCCAAAAATATTAAACACTCTGTGCACCAATCCCATACATATATGTGGAATGTAATTTCCACCATTTTTAATGATACATCACATCATATCCAATTTCATAACCCATGGGTGTGGAAAATCATGTTCAACTTTCTAAACCTCAGATGTGGAATTTCATGTCAGATATCTGTATCCATTTATATGTAGTTCTATGTCTAAATTTCTAAACATTATATGTGGATTGTCATGTTATAAATCTAAAATCATACATGGGGAGAATCATGTATAACTCTATCAATGATGGAAACCCATATCAATAAATTGAACTCCCAAATGTGGCCACAAAACTACATATAAACACCCCTAAGGGTTTAATTCAAGTTTGAACCTAAAAAATAGAAAAAATATCAAAGGCTGGCTGAGTTCCCATGTGTATCGTCAATATCTCAGTCTCATTATCTCATAGAACATTTCAGGCCACGACGGGACACCCACAACCATTACAACCAAAATAGAAATACCCTCTCAGGATTGGTCTATAAATTGAGAACCCAAGTAGCCCTCTTGGTCAAAACATTAATAATTGAATCTCTATTGTTATCCTCATAACTAGTACAAAAGGTGAGGAACCCATCTTACGATCCTCTAGGTTGGGACATAAGTGAATAAATAGCTCTTACAATCATTGGTCACAACTAATATATTGAGCCAATGCCTATCTATCAATGAACTCACATACCGCAATATAGTCTCTATAATCTTATATCCTAACATGCCAAAGAGTGGGAAATCAAACTAGGGATATGGCCTCCTACTCATCCCCTTTTCAATCCACTTTAGGTTATCCCATAGACCCAACCTATCTATCACCTCGTGTCACAACCCAATTTTAATACCAGGGGTAGTCCCATACTAGCACCAATTTATGACTCCAACAAATCCATTACATGTACCCCAATAATTCACATGAACCTCACCTAGGTCTCATCTCATGTCTCACTCTATGGAGATATATGAATTTAATTATTGGAGTAAAACATCTCTATCACAACTCACTTGTCGCAACCGCTTCTTATTAACACTCAATATGTCCCAAAAGCTCCACCATCATATTCTCAGTAAACAATACTCAGAGTGGAATTATATTGTGTCTTACTATGAATATAGGATATAAATACATGATATAACCTCAAAATGGTATCAATAGAGAAGTACACAATTTGTATACCCGAGTACAAAACTTATACTCTCAATGCCCCACATGGGAATGTACTTCAACTGGACTTGGTGTGTAAAACCCAATTAAATGTTGTGTGAATCATGTACATGGAATATAACCTACATTTGGTACATAAACAAATACCACACATGTCCTGGATATGTGTTTCACCTAGGTGTGTACTTCTGCACATCATGCATCCCAAATAGGGTCTGTCCATGTACTCTATATGGCTAAGTGCCCATACACAGACTATATGGCCATGTACTAGACCACACACTAAGTGAAAATAAATGGTATGTCCTTTGAATGACATATCATGTTGTGAAATTAATCTAGTCTTCCCTGATTAAGAATAACACATGGAATAATTTTTCAAAACAACACATTGTGTATTCAGTTTTTATAAACATAGAACCCCTATGAACCTCTCGAATCCCCCATTTTTTCCCAATTATGTATATATCAACCCCCAGGGGACCCTTATTAGTCCTAAAAGAGATTTAAAACATAAAAAAAACTAATATACAGGGATCAATAATAAAACTAAAAACTACTCTACCACTTGGAGAAAACATCGAAGCTTTAAGTCTAATCCTGCCCCCAGAAGCTACTATACCTTGATCTGATCTCGATCACCACCATGGGTGATGTTTGGTATCACATAATTTCCAATTACCTATTAGTAGGACCATCACATGAAATGGAGGTTAGTCTTCCTACCTCATGTCATTTGTAGGAATACGAATGGGTGGTTGAGTGTTTTAATTAATTTAATTAATTTATTAATTAAATTAAATTCCCACTTGAAACACATGTCTCGATTCTTGAAACCTAAAATGGTCTTACAACTATCCTAATAAAATACCCTCATCCTGGACTCAACCATAGAGTCAAAATCTCTATATAATTCCCCATTATCTTGATTACACCTCCTAAATCTCCATAAATAATTTATTATTTAATTAATTAAATATTAAATATTTTGTCAAAATTTGAATGTATTGGAATTCCACCATACTGCTATTTTAGGGTAAACACCCTATTCCAAGACCAACAGAGTGGTCAAAAAAAATACTTTAGATACTCTACCAGAGTAAAATTATTATTTTCCCTTTAAAGAACCACCTAAAAGAAAAAAAATTAAATTTTCAATCAAATCTGAAACCAAGAAAAACATGGATCTTTAAAACCTACCCACAATAAATAAATATCACCTTCAATAAGCCTGAGTGGTCTTCCAAATACACATATCATTCTACCACGGTTATTAATTCATGATAAACTCATTTCACTCTAATATAAGATGAAAACTAAGTTCCTTTGCATAACTCCAGAGATAAGTTGTACAACCCATCAAAGGTAAGTTTATTACATTCCACCATCATCAACCTTCCAAGATAGTGTCTGATCACTCCCTTATATCCTGAGGCATCACAACCTCATAAAAAATCATCAACATTATCATGATTTTCACCAATATAGAACTCACCAAACCATGTATGGTTCTGATCTATGCTACTTCCCACTGTTGGAGTCACTTATTAAAACACATTCATATCATTCCACCAACCCACTTAATGTGGTTCCCACAAAATCCTTGAACCTATCAACACAATATTAACATGATCAGTACTGATATGATACTCTCAACTATAGTATTCACCATATTTTGACTTCAAAAATGAACACCAACTCCACAACCCATGATACAATCACTATAGAACCTCGTAACTATACATGGTCATATTACTCTCAACTGTGTAATAAAAAACATCATCTATCACCCATTAATGACTTATGATAATTTCACCCAAGCAATTTTCTGAATTCTGGTCCGTCATAAGGAACTTACTCATATATGGATGACAGTTCACTTCCCACCATAAAGTTTCACTTTTACCACTTCGCGAACATTGACTCCCAAGAGGCCCCTCATCAAACTAGAAGTGACATTAAAATATCTAGGCATATAGATGATTCGATCTTAGTGTACTTAGGATGATTTCATGATATTGGCCATAATTTTCTCTATATTAGGAGTAAAATAATATATAATTTATTAATACCACAAAAAATCCAGCCATTTATGAATAATTTTGATTTTATCTCAAGGGACTCATGGAACCTTTCCCAAAAACCTGTCATCACATCCACATCGGTTCTTATCCTACTCAAAGCTGCCTACTTAACTCAAGCTCCTTGGGAATACGCTCTTATAATGTTTGAACCTCAAGATAAATGACACAGAATGTCACCAGCACTCGTGTCTCCATGATGTCATTAACTCTTAACCATAACAAAATATTGTATAACCAAACCACGGAACATATTTATGATTCTAGTGAGTCGTGTCTCATGAAAACTTGGTTCACAAGCTCTATTTACTGGACATTATTACTCCACATTCCCGTATCACCCAATGAAAATCACCTCTGGTGCTTTCACAAAACCAGATACAACTCACCAAGATAAAAGTTCCACTAATCTCATTAACTCTCTAACCATGTTCCTAAAGACACATCTAGAGATAACCAATCCAGGCTCCTAAACATTCATACGCTCAAAAACCACATATACCACTAAAGAATCAGCACAAAAAGTTCACTTTATCTCAAAGAGATCATACATATTCATTTTTATCACATTGAAAACAAAACAATTTTAGTACCCCCAATTTTTGGTATGTAACCCTTTCCTGTTTATTGTTATGTTTACAAGGTGTAAGGGTGATGGTTGGGAGAGTTTGGGAAGTTTTGAATGGGTTTTGGGGCTAAAAGGTGGGGTGAACGGTCTCTACACGATTTTTCCAAACCATGTGGAATGCCTTGGTGAAACCATTCATGGTTGAATTCATTGGATAGTATCCTACACACGGCCTGCACATGGTTTTCCTAACCATGTTATCAGACCATTCACATAGTCAAAAACTAGATCCTATTTTTTAGAAAGTTGCTTGTTTTTTTAATTCACCTGTTTTTCCATATAAAAGGCCCTATTTCGAGATTTATCTCTATTGGGAAAGTTGCTTGTTTTTTTAATTCACCTGTTTTTCCATATAAAAGGCCCTATTTCGAGATTTATCTCTATTGAACTCTATATAACCTTTTACAAACTCTTGGGAGCCAACTCGGAGCCCTCTCTTGGTGATTTCTAGCCCGATTCTCACAGTAAGTTCCTGGTCTTCTTGGATTTTGTCTTGTTTTCTTATATCTTGTTCCCTTATCTTCTCATTTTTTTAGATCTACCCCCTCTATGGGTAGATCTAAGATTTTTAACATCAAATAAAGTCATATCTGGTGTTTTTTTGATAGATTAATAGATATAAGCTGGTTTCGTGGAATCTTGACCCTGATTCTTGAGGTATGTCTTCGTTCTTCGTCATTCCTCTCACGCTTTCTTAGATCTACTTAGATATTATTCTGCAGTCCTATTTTTTTAGTTATAAAACTTTTATGGGTATACATATGTTTGATGATTCCAAATAAGTTTATTTTTTCATCATATTTCTAGGACAGTAGATCTAACGCTGTTTCTTGGAGAATCAACCCGGCTTCTTGTGCGTTCTTCATCCGTTATCGAGTTTCATCAAAACATTCAAGGTAGGTGGATTCACCCTCATCTCCTATTCCTAGAATTTATTTTATTAGTTTCAAATATTTTAAATTTATTGAAATTTATTCTGAAATCTTGGTTAAATTCATTGAATAAGTATTCTTTAGTGATGATTTTTCATTTTTGGGAAATTGTGTAATCTCGGTGAATTGTTGTGAAAATTATTTTAGTTTATTGAATTAAAAATAATGATTTTAAATTTTAGATTTTATAGAATATCTAAATGGGATTTTGGGAATGATTTTTTCAATGAAACAGGAATTTTATTGATTTTTTTTTGTCTTAGAAATGGGTTTTATGAAAAAATGATTTTCAAAAAAAAAGGTGGTTTTATTGAAAAGGTGTTTTGGCCTGATCCTTGGGAATATTGGTGTGTAAGTACATATTTCGTATTTGGGGCTTTTTTTGAAATATGAACATGTGCTCAGTTCCAAATTTTTAATGTCACATGGGATATAATTACCTTGTGATGACTTGGTAGGTCGATGAGAAATCACTCTTGAGTATGGAACTGTCATAACAAAGCATGAATGTGTGATAGTATGAGTGTGTGGAATGGTTCGAGTAATCCAAAAAGGATATTTTGAAATGGTTTTAACTAATTATTATTATTTTTATGGAATTATAAATTTATGTAATATTATCCTTAATAGCACTTGGGTAATTTTTTTTGCAAAGGTTTTTGGAACTTGTTTATATTTATTTATAAACTATTTTGGGAATTTTTTTATATAAAATGTTTTATTTAAATGTTTCTATTATATACTTGTTTTGTGAGTAGGAAAGTCATTATAGATAGCCTATTTAGTTTTATACTCAACCCTTCTTTGACACTTTGGTGCTTTTGCAGATGCTATCTTTCGAGACAGGGGAAAATGTAACATTTCACACATTTTTAGAACCACTTTATGATACTTGGGGTATTCAGTGATCTTGGAGCATGAATATTAGGAAGAATAGAGTCGTGTAGTATTATTGGAGTATTTAGTTTTCCTTGTTATTTTTTACTTTGATAGTTGGTTTTTCTTTCGTTGTTTAACTCTTTGAAGGTGTTTTATCGTGAATGAGGTGGTTGAATTGTCTTCCATTGTTCATGCATCATATAGTGAGATGTTTGGTTATTGGTTGTTGAGTTAATGGTTTTATTATTTATGTTTAAATTGTCTCCCATTTTCATTTGAAACACTATGGAATTTATTTCCAGAATTTATCATCTTGGGGATGTCACTTAAGTCCATGTAATGACTCATTGTACTCTCAAGCCAATGGGATTAAGCAGGTCATTACACTATGTCTACCTCACATGTATATTCACCACCCAAAGGAAACCTACACACCTATAACCACATTAACTTGATCAATTATTATTCCCCTTCTCTATCTTATAATCATCGAGTACAAGCAACTTTCAAACCCATTACCAGGGATAGGAAACAGATTGAACATACCCCTCTACAAACCATCAACAGGGATGAAAAACTATCACACAAGGGTTACCTATCAAAACAAAAGGCATCCAATACACATAAACACCGTAATATGATTCACCCATTATGAACCACTACCAAAAGAAAAAAGTATCCACCCATTCCTGACACCCCCAAAGGCACACATAACTCAGTTGACCCCTCTCGCATGTCACCCTTCAAGGCCATATAGCACCAACTCCATAAACTAGAGTCACATAAAAGATGGTCACTAGGCTCTCCAACCTAGACCTACTAGCCAAGTCTCACATAAAGTCACTAAGTCCAACCACATATGACTATTCTGACCCACAAAATTACATAAATCACTGGTCTTAAATACGCTCCAATTGAAAAAACACATAATTTCAACATACTAAACTCCAAACTCTATGGTCTCACATATAAAAGATACCATATGCCAAACCAACCATCCATAAGGTAACTTCTCCACTCTAAGAAAAAGTATATTAGACTTCTCCCTAGAAGACAAGAACATGAAACTAATCCCAAACAAAAACCACCAACAATGGTCTAACATTCATATACCTATACCATACTAACCCAATAGGTTCACTGCACCTACTATGAATGAGGGCCACATCCTCATACTCATCATCAAGCATCTCATCATAGATCTACATAACCTACCATCATAATTAAATCCGTAAACAAGTCATTCCAACTAAGTATAATGCCTCTAAGTAATTATATGGGAAAATGTAGTATGAGTAGTTGTTATCCCTCTAAACAACTAATCATATATCATTAGAAAAATCACACTAGATAACCTATAATATGTGGATCACACAAGCCTACCATGATGCATGCTACACCACTTGACTCTATTGGATAAGAGTCAAAGAAAATGTACTAGCCTCTTACTAACCATCCAGGATCCATAAATCAATCATAAATAAAATCATCCAAACCACATGTGTATCACCTAAGATGAAACAATACACCTATAACATCATAAATCAGAATAGAAATCCTACCCCTAGTAACCTATACATCCTACTAGAGTAGGTTTTTGGGATTAAACGGTCTGATATCCATCACAATCTCTAAAAAAAATTATATCTCTAGTCTACCAAATCCCAAATAGTAAAAAAAATAAAGAAACTCTTTCGATATTATTTTTTGTAATGTCCCAAAATGAATTTCACTAAACTAGATCCCCTAGAAAGTTCTCCACGTGACCTAAGGTGAATGTACTGATATGCCAAGTGCATTTGAATAGTATTGGGGGTTCAATATGGTACTCTAAAGAGACTATTCACCCATATCATAGTGCTAAATAATAATAAAAATAACCAAGAATCATAAAAATATGATTTTGTGGAAATAATAAAAAAACTCAAACAGAATCATGTTATAATAGGATGAAATATTGTAAATTCCCAAATGACCATTCCATACATAAAACATTGATCACTCACTGGGCCAATAATATACTCAAAATAAATCACAAAAAAATAAATACATCCGGAACTACTTCTAACTCTAAGCCATGACACATAAAAAGTATTCATAACCATATTGAGATGCACCAACCCAATCATCAAACTCAACATGATGAGCACCAATAAATCATAAAACCCTAGGTATCCACCTTATCCATCCTAAATCAGTTCTCAACATACAATTAGGCATATATTAATCATGCACACCAAGGTTCACATACATGGGGTAAGAAATTAATATTATTATATCCCACCAATGGTGAACCTTTAATTTACTATGATAAGTGCATTTACATTCTATATTTTCAGCATAACTAAAAAATAATTGAAATAAAGACAAATAAAAACCACGTTTTATCCATATTTCCATGACTTTGATCAACGATACCTACTTCAACCAATGTTGGGATGTATCTGAGCATGTATCAATGATTGTGTGTCCCAATTAAAATGCAGGCTCCATATCCATGGAAACCCTAACCAAGCCGTATAAATTTACTTATTATATCTTATTTAATTCCTAGATTCATCAGTTCTAGGTTCTCGTACAATGATAAATTAATAAAAATACATAGATTTTCTATTAAACATCCAACTTGTGTCTTAAAACAAAAGTTCCTAAAGAATCAATACAACATTTAATTATACCTTAACATTGATGGTTCCCCGAGCATTAGCATTATAATTTACCAAAGTTAAGGATAATTGGTCTGATTTCCTATTCCATATGGTATTGACTAATTTCCCAAAACATTATTATGGAACTTAACCATATATTATACCCCTTGTAATGTCCTTGACTAGATTCCACTAAATTGGTGCCTTGTTCTGATTCATCACATGACCTCAGGAACTCCTCCTTGTATTCCTGAGGTTCCTGACTAGCAATGGGGGTATAATATATTATTATTAAGATACTATAACCATATATATGAGTGTGTAATAACAATACAAATAACCAATCATTATACACATCAGAGTTTACATAAATAAAAAATTAAGTAAAATAAAAGAATGTTGTAATAAGATGAGATAATATAAAGGCCTGAATAGTCAGTCCATAAATTCAACATATATTACACACTGGGACAATAATATGTAAAAAATTAAAAATTAAAAATTAAATAATGTTGGTTCTACTTCGAACTCCAATATATTCCACATAACTGGTCTCCAGAACCCCGTCGATCTACACGAGCCCGGTCATCAGACCCCAAATGAGAAGCTCTGCTCAATTATGTAACCATAGGCCTCCACCCTACTTATAATGAATCTATGATCAAATAGAAAGAAAATATAAGGTCTAACTACACACTGAGATTCATGTACAGAGGGTGAGAAATAAATCTTTATATCCCCCATAATGGTGAACCTATAGTTTGTTTTCATAAGTGAATGCTCATTCCATATGCTCAGTCAATCTGAAATACAACTAAAATAAATACAAATAAACACCATAACTAATCCTTCGATTTGTGGTTTCAATCGATAATACCTTTTTTTGGTTATTTTTGGGGTTTCTATGAGCACATCTTGGTGATTGTGCATCCCAAGTAACATGTGGGTTCCATATCCATGGAATCCCCAACTAAGCCTTAAAATTTTACTTTTTCTCTCTTAAATGATACCTAGATTCAGAAATTGTAGGTGGTAATACCATGATAAATTACTAAAAATACCCATAGTGTATGTTTGATGTATTAGCATTGTATTAAAACAAAATTTCCCAGAGCACTAATCCAGCATCTAACTATACCTCATTACTAGTGGTTCCTAGAGTGTCACCCAGAAACTAGCCCAAAGATGAGAATCATCACTCTTACATTATATTCCAAATGGTATTCCATCACTTCTAAGATCATCATTCTAGAACGTAACCATAGATTATACTATTAGTGTCTAGAGCCTTATTGTGGAACCTAATCCATATTTTATACTACCCATGGCCAAAACCTCAGTTTGGAATCTCAACCATATATGCAGAATTCCATGTCCAATGACCTCAACCATATATGTGGAATTCCATTTCCACAAATATCATCCATGTCTATGAAATTCCATGCCAACCAAACTCATATATATACATGGAATGTAATGTCCACTAATACCATCCATAAATTTGGAATTCCATCTCCACCATTTGTACAAATACAATGTATCGTATCCAATATCATAACCCATGGGCATGGAATTCCATGTAAAAATTTATAAACCTCAAATATGGAATTCCATGATAGAAATCTATATACATACCTATGGAGTGGGATGTACAACTCTATAATCATTTGATTTGGAGTTTCATGTCTGAGATCGGTAATCATACATGTGGAGCATCATGTATAGCTCTCAGACTAATGGAAACCCATATCCATAAACTACGCCACAAAATGTGGCCACCCAACTACATCACAATATCCACTATGGTGTAAACCGAGTCTCAACCTAAACAATAAATTGAAAACATATCAATGGCTAGATGTGTTTTTGTACCTTTCATCAACATATCAAGCCCATCGAATCGTATTATGGTTTCAGTCATAATGGGACACAACTGAAAATTACTACCCAAGAACACATAATCTATCAGGGGTTTTCTATTAATCGGGACTCACATGACCCTCTGGTTCAACACATAAATACATTCATCCCTCTTAGGATCCACAAAATGGGTACAGAAGAATAGGTACCCATACTGGGATCCTCTTTGTAAGTACATAAATAGATACATCTCTATTTAAGTCCTTGGTTACAACTAATATCATAAGAAAACACCCATATCTCAATGAATAAACACACCATAACATAGTCTATATAATATCATGAAATCATAGGATAAAAGGGGTAAACCATATAAGGAATATGACCTCTTTATCATCCCGTTTACAATCCACTCTTGGTTTTCTTGTAGACCCAACCTATCTACAACCTTCAGTCGAAACACAATACCATTAGCAGAGGAAAATACCATATTAACACCAATAGATGATTCTAGTGAATCCATGACATGTACCATAATCATTATCAAGATCCTATCTTGGTTATCATCCCATATCTCAATATCATGAGATAATTAAATCCAATTTTAGGGGAAAACCTATCTATCATAACTTACCCTCTACAACCTCTTTATCATGTTGGGACCAAGTTGTATGATGTAGTTTTTAAATTTTTTGGAAGGTATTTTTTATATTTTTTGTTTTATTGGTTTTAAAAAATAAGGTTTTCTAGATATGGTTTTTTTCCTACAAAAATCACATCACTTTTTAATTATTTTGTAACAAATTCAATCATACAAATATGTTGTTGAGTATAGAAGACCATGAAAAGGTTTCTTAACTTCAGTTAAATTGATGATTTTTTATAAGTAAATAAGAATATATATTTTTCAAAATGTTTTTTTAAAAATTTCCCTCCGAAAAAATGTTTGATGAGTAAAAAATATGGCAATTATTAACTGTTATGAAACATTCAAACAACATGAGTTACAAAGATCTCATGATACAATTGTTTTATAGAATGTGGTATAAATTTTTTTTGGTGTAAAAATTTCTTATTATAATGTTATGTGGAACACATTGGGAAAATATAATTAGATATAGGAATTGATAAGAATAGTTTTTGGTTCAATTATGAATATGTTTTTTAGAATTCTACTTAAGAAAACTATCCAAATTTTCATATTCCACATAAAGGTTCATTAGAAGTATAAAAAGTTTTAAATCTAAGGATTTATGAAGTTTGTGATAAATTTTTGTGAATTTTGGTGAAGTAAATAATGTTTCTAAATTTTAAAAATATATGTTTTATTATTTTATTAGAATAAGTCGAATCATAGAAGTCGAATTGGATAAAATCTTCAGACAGAGTCCCTTAGAAAAACTTTTTATAAATTTTCTATTGAAACAAGATGTTGGAAGTTGTAAATATGATGTTTTTTAAGGATGAATTGATGAAAAAAGTCTATCTAATTGACATGTAAAAAGTTCAGAATAAACGTTTTGAATAGTGAAGTTGTTGAAGAATCAAATCAGAAAAATTTAAAATTAGATAAAGTTCATAAGAGAAAATACATTAGATGAACTATTTTAAGTGATAAAAATTGCAGTCAGACATAAAAAATTATTAGTCAAAGTTTTCTAAGGAAATTCTATTTTGGATGCTTTCCTATAGGGTCATGCTCCACATGAACTTCTTTCCCCATATTCTCATTTTCCAAATGTGGGTATATTTAATCACTTTAATCGGAAATTTTCAATCCTTGATCGAAATGGGATGATGTGATTTTGGTTCCTCCTTCCATGTATTCCTCATTGGATCTCATTGCCTATTACAGGTCTCCCTCATATATTTAAGTCATGTTTATTAAACTTATTCTCAGTGTCATCTCAAATTTGATGTTGGTTAATTATGTTGGTTTTGTCTCAATAGGTAAAAAACCTTTGGTCAGATGAGGTAGAAACAATGGTTATTTCTAGGAATTTCTAGACATTGGGTAGGTTTGGATCCTATAAAAGATTCCTGTTTTAAAGTGAATATAATATGTGGTGAATCTTAGGAAAAAAACAAAGTCATCTTGTGTCAGTCACAAGGTAGTTGATTCTAGGGGTTTAAGTCTTATGAGTCTTTTTACTATATAAATACCATGTTTATTATATTGTTTAAGGGATATAGATCACGTTAGAAGTTCAACGTCTTGTAGAGATGGGTCATTCAAAAGTTTAACATCCTGTGGTGACGATTTAGTGGTTAAGTGTATCTTGAGGGAGGGGGAATTCCAGAATCAAATTTGGTGGAGTGTGTTCCCCCAGAGGGTAAGATTTCACACTTGGATATGGTGGATTTTCCCCCAAGGTAAGAAGATATCACTCTAGGATTTTATGGAGTGTCTCCCCCAGGGGGGAAATTATACACTAGGATTTTTTGGACTATGTCTCCTTAGGGGGAATATTTCACACTGGGATTTGGTGGAGTGTATCCCACTATGGGGGAAGATTTAACACATGGAGGTGATGTATTGTGTTCCAACAAGGGGGAATATTTCACACTTGGAGGTGGTTGATAGTTTTTCTCTCTAGGAGAGAAGATTTTACACTTGGATTTGGTGGAGTGTTTTCCCCCAATAGAGAGATTTTACAATTGGATGTGGTCAGGAGGTGTCCCCCTGGGGGAAATATTTCACACATGGATGTGCTGGAGTGTGTCCCCAGGGGGAGAATATTTCTCAATCAGTGTTTTTGAGATTAAACCTCATGGAGGCATCCAATGTACATTATTAGTAAATAGGGATCAAAAACCACATAGTTTGATGACAAAGTTCAAGGTCACGTGAAAGGACCAATCCATATATTTTATCATTGTGTGGTAAGGATTTACATGTCATGAAAGGAGTTTCAATGAGGGACAGTGTGGGGGTTATGTATGAAATATTCTCAAGGTATGATTTTTATCCCACGGTGAGGGAGGATAGTGTGGGGATTACACATGGAATCTTTTTGATGTAGGAGTTTGATTCCATAGTGAGGTAGGATAGTGTGGGGATTATGCATGGAATATTCCTGGTGTAGGAGTTTCATTCTTTGGTACGGGATAAGGTGTATTCCAATGATTATTATACATGGTACATCCTGTGTTCATCACATGGGTTAAGAATACATTTTAACATCATGTGGTAAGGATATTTTTGTTCATTTTAACATCATATCAATAGGATGTAGATTTAGGAATTTTTACATCATACAACTCAGATGTGGGTGGGGATTACACCCTAAGGGGTACAATATCATGGTGAGAGGAAGTTCTAGAAAAATAAATGTCTACTAAGATAGGTGATTCATTTCCCTCGATATTGCCACCTTTAGGGACTATTTGTTCACTTCTCATGTGCCACTCGGCAGGGAATGGAATTGAAACTACCATAGAGGAGTTTCAGTCAGAAGGCCCAACACTAGGGTTCATTTTTCTAGGATAACAAGTTATTAAGGTACCTATGATTAGAAGAAACATGTAGGGTAAAGACCAAGTATGAAATTTAAGTAAAGTGGCTGGACACAAGGGTAGGTGGCACCAGCCACATGGGTATTTGGGGTATGAATAAACTGATCCTAGATTGTCATGGGTCATGGGCACTAAAATTTCTCACAAGAGTGTTGGATGAAAGGAAGCTTCATAAGAAGTCTTGGAGGATGGGTTTCATGAAATATGGGGTTTCAAGAATGCTTAGGGATTTTCAAAGGCACGGGGTCTCATAGAGGTCAAGGGTATGGAAAAGGTTAGGGTTATCAAAGAAGAATATGTTTCATGAAATAGGTTAACCCATACTTAGATTAAAGACTTGGATCCCATGGGGTTATTTTCGTGAAGGACAATTATCTCAACAAACCCCAATATCCACAAAAGGGTTTATTCTTATGTGAAGTCCATGAAACATTGTGAATGGAATATCCACCATGGGTAGAGGTTCTAAAAAACCCATGGGTGGTGGTTTCATTAAAGGTGGATATTTTGGGTGGTCCATCACCACATTCACTTGTGAAGCTACTGAGTATCATGAATTTAGATATTTTCTAATAAGATGAAAGGTCATGTTCCCCATATAAGTCAGAAATAGGGGCTATTTATATTCCTAGTGGAGGAAAGGGAATTGGTAATTTTTATAGGACTACATTTTCATTAAATATAGGTTAGTGGTTTCTCTTTTCAAAACTCAAGATATTATCAATAGTTTTTTTATTTTGATCCTTATCAATAGTGACACTCACCTCTTCTGCGAACCATGGTTCTGAAAACAGAGTTCAGAGAACTTTAAACTTCCATGAACAAGACCTTTTTGAGAAAAACACTATAAAATGACTTTCACGAACCATATTATAAAAAAATTTAAAGTATTAAACATTTTACATTGAAGGTGATAAATATTTCACTAACTGATAAAGGGGTATTTTTGGCAACATCATGGCTAGGGAGTGATTCTAGACTGAGTTAAATCATGATGCAGACACCACACTACTGACCAAGTCACAACATGAATACTTTTTTTTATAAGTGGCTTCCCATCTATAACTTCAAGCTAAGGTATGATGTGTTCATCCCTATTGTTGATCAGGATGATCCTTCCTACTAGTTTTAGAGCACTTTTGGACAGAACCAATAGGAAAAGGATGTTTATGTACACATTATGAATGACCTCATGTTTCTTACTATGAAAACCTTATGGAACAATGTGAATAATACCCACCTAGCCAAGGTGGTGAGAGAGTAAGAGGGTAACACAATGGAAGTAACCTCGAGAGGTTACCATGAGGAAAAGGGAGGTTAATATACCTTTTTTATAGACATATGGGTTTAGCGAGCACATCCAGGTTTCCTCAGGGGTCTATAGTGGGTCCCTTCTGTCTTTTTACCTCTTTCTTTTTATCCCCTTTTTTTACCAAATCATTGGAGTGACCTCGTGGGGGGGGGGGTATGAATATTTCTCATGTTTCCCTTATGACATGTCGTGCATTTTTTCCTCTTACCTTTGGTAGTTTGATTTTATTCCAGTTGGACCAAGAAGTTGCAAATAGTTTAGGGCCATAATGCTTGAACCATAGGGTCAAAAATATTTTAAGGTCATAATGCTCAAACCATGACTCATAGTTTAAGGTCATTGAGCATGGACCATGGTGCTGCAAATTGATTAAGTTCTTAATGATTGGACCTAATCCCCCCCTTAAATTTTTTTATGTTTCTAGAGGGTTGAAAATGAATGCAAATGGTCTGACTAGGATACCATACGCTAATAAAGAGAATCAGGGGCAGGTCGCATATAGTTTAAGGTTATTATTATTCAACCACATGGTTGTGTTCCTCAAAGGGATGTGTGTGGCATATGGGAGAGGTAACCTAATGTGATTAAGGATCTTAAGAATCCCTACCACATGGAACATCTCATAAAAAACTTTCACATGGTTTTAATGTTGTGATGTTTGGACCTGAGCTCCTATTTTAAGGTCATGGAGTTCAAAAAAATTAAAAACAGTTTAACTTCATAATTCCTAGAGCATAGGGGAGAACATATCAAAGAAGTGTGTAAAGAATATAAGGTAGGTTACCGTGATGTAAATTGATGGATAAGGTGGCTCAGTTCCACATGAAACATCCCTAAGATGACTTGCACGCAGTTTACTGTCATGATTTTTAGACTCTTAGTTTAAGGCTTTAGATTCTGTATAAATAGTGTGAATCCATGCATCTCAAAATTTCTTATGAAAAACTCTGTTTCCAACTCTTAATCTAGTATAATCCATGCTCGATAAAATAAACAAGGAGTGATATAGAGTCCCCATTGTTTGTAGAGAAGAACACTATAAAGGGAAAAAGTGAAAAAAATACCACAAGGGTACATCATGACTTCTATGACCTATATAGTAAAGGGGGAATTATTGATGGGTGGGTAAATACTATTTACCACATTTAAAAAAAATGATTAATACCCACATTGGTTTTGTATGGGCTAAACAAATACAAGATAAACCATTGACCAAGTTCAATGCATGGAAGGCACCATCTATTACCATGGTTCCTTTGGGTCATGAGACCCAGATGGAAGGCGAGCAAGTGTATCTCAGAACCGTTATCATTGTGGTTCCCATTTGGATCGAGATTATTTTTTTTTGGTAATGCCTCGGTCAAGGACCAAAGCACCATTTATTAATTAAAGAAGAAAATGTTTACATGAGTCAAAAGGATGGGATATTATTACAATCTCTTTCAAAGAGGTGAAATAAATCAGCTGGCAGTGCATCCAACCAAGTCATTCTCTGGTGAACACCTTTGTTGGAAAGGTCATCAGCAACACCATTCGCTTCACAGAAGACATGTGTGGCAATGTAGTCAATTTCCTGTAGTGAATTCAGAAAATTAATCCAAAGCATAGTGAGCGAACAAGCGAGATGAATGGTTCTATTCCAAATGGCTTGAACAATGGTGGTAGAATCACTTTCAATCCAAATTTTTCGCCATCCTCTTTGCAGTGAAAAATCAATAGCATGGATGAATCATAGCATCTTCGCTTCAAGGGATGAGGCAATCCCACACCCACTGTAAAAGAAACCCTGGCACTGGTCAAAAAAATCTCTAAAAATGGCCCCATAGATGGCGGGTCCAAGATTTACTTTTGAGGCACCGCCATCGTTAACTTTAATCCAACCCGGCATCAGAGGTTGCCAGAAAACATCAAAGGGGTGCCTGGTCTTCGGGAAAATACCTGGGACACAGATACATCTGAGGATCTCGAAGTCTCCAATATAATTTCTGCAACAGTCTTTTTGAATTGAGGAAACTTCATGTATCACAATGAGAATTCTAGATTTTCCTACATTGAGACTGAATGAGTGATTATTATGGATAAGATCATTTCTTACGTACCAGATTTCATGCAGGAGTTCCGCCACTGTCGTAAGAAAAATGTTTTTAACTTGCTGAGAGGCTTCATGTTTAGTACATTTCTTCAAAAGCAAACAAATTGGGTCAGATAAGGACCATGAGCAATTAAATAACTCAAAAATTTAGTTCCATAAAGCCGAGGCCATAGAACAAGACAAAAAGAGATGATTAGAATCCTCCATGTGCTGATTACACAAATGAAATTTAGAGCATAGTTGAATGTCAAAGGCTTGAAGGCAAGTTTCTGTGGGCAATCTATTGTGGGAAATGCACCAAATAAGGGTGAACCTAGAGGGTCTGATCCAAGTCTTATTGAAGGTTTTCACCCCTTTATAATTAGGTTCATTTCCAGAGAAATTGTGCATGTAGAAGTTTTTTGAGTCACGGATGCCATTAGGAGCAGGTTCCCAAAAAAGGAAGTACCCAGAATTAGAGAAAGTGTAATTCTCAATGATCTGAGCAATGTTGTTAGGGAGATCGTGCCTATGAAGCTGCATAACATCTTTACTAGTATGGATAGTATCTTCAGGAGTGTTATTAGGAGGAAACAAGGATATCAATGGATTACCCATCCAGTTGTCACACCAGAAATTAATGTTGGAGTCAGCGCTGACCATCCATCTAGAGTTAGCCATAATCTTCTGATACGAGTTTCTAATAGAGGGCCATATCTAGGAGTTAATGAAATTAAAATTTCCTTTTAAAAGTTTATTTAGGAATCTATGTTTTAAAAATTCAGAGGCTTTAGAGTTTCCTTTAATGAGACGCCAAGTGAATCTCGCTTGCAAGGCATCGTTAAACAATTTTAAGTTTTTAATGCTAATGCCTCCATTATCAAGAGGTTTACAGCAGGTCTTCCACGGGATGTTGATGAGTTTCCTTTCAATGATACTTCCCATACAAATGAAATTTTTTATATAGGTATTAATTTTCTTGAAAATACCTATGGGCCATTTATAAATCATGAGGGAGTAAACCATCTTTGAGACAATGGTTGATTTGACAAGACAGATTCTTCCAGCCATGAAAAGGGATTTCCCCTTCCAAGTAGAGAGTTTATTGATGATTTGATCATTGATATTAGAGAAATAACAGGATTTAGGATTTCCCCAGAAAATCGGTACGCCTAAGTACGTGAATGGAAAGAAACCTTCTTTAATTCCAAGGTTACTGGTGATAGTAGTTTTCCTTATAATAGGGTTGTTTTTTCTGAAAAAAATATGAGATTTGTTCCTAGAAATGGTTTGGCCAGAAATGTTCTCCTAATGAGAGATAACTTGATTAAGACATTGAATGTTTCTTTGATATCCTTTTAGAAACAAGATAATATCATCAGTGTAGAGGAGGTGAGTGTGGACATTGAGGTTTCTAGCAGCTTGAATGGGTTTAAGTTTATTTTGATCGACCAGATTATGAATGAGTCTGCTAAAGTATTCTCCCGCAATAACAAATAGAATGGCTGAAAGGGGATCTCCCTATCTAACACCATTAGAACATTTGAAAAAACCATGAGGTGTTCCATTTATCAAGATGGAAATGATAGTAGATTGAAATAAAGTCTTGATTCTCCTGATAAAAATCTCATGAAAACCAAAGTTTTTCAAGACTCTAAATATAAATCCCCAGTCAATGGTATCAAAAGATTTTCTAATATCAAGTTTAATGGAAACACAACCCACTCCCTTTTTTTTATTAAGGGTGTCAGTACATTCTGAGGCAAGACAAATACAGTCTTGAATAGATCTGCTTTTGATGAAACAAAACTGATTCCACGAAACAAGTTTGTTGCAAATCGGGACCAATCTGTTGGCAATGATTTTGGTAACGATCTTGTAGAGGGTATTGATAAGAGAAATCAGTCTAAATTGATTAATTTTAGAATAATTTTCAACCGTAGGTATTAAGATGATGAATTGATCATTGATACCCTGAGGGATAGATCCATGAGTGAAAAAGGACCTTACCAGTTTACAAAAATCTGAACGCAGGATGTCTCAATTTTTTTGAAAGAAACCATTGTTAAAACCATCCAGTCCAGGGGCACTATATGGATTTAAACTAAAGACGGTGTCTTTAATTTAATGCTCCAATGGAATAGATAAGAGAGAGTGATTGTCTTTCTCATCCACCATTAAGGTAATAATATTGGGATTGAGATCAATGTTGATCTCAGGGCCGTTGAAAATGTCGTTAAATTAAGAGACAACATGATCCGATATGGTCTCTTCTGAGTCAATGATCAAGTCATTTGAATCAGTTTGGTAAGAGGACGATTGGATTTTCTGGCTCTTTGAAGAGAATTATAAAAATTAGTATTTATATCCCCATCAGCTAGCCATTTAGTCTTAAACATTTGTTTCCAAATGTTATCCTTAAAGGTGATTAATGTGTTTAGATTAAGAGCTTTATTGACCTCCATTTGAGGGTCAAGTCTAAAATCAGAGTTTCTGTTACAAGTTTGGATTTGATTAAGCTCATCTTCAAGAGAGGTGATGTCAGAATCCATTTGAAAGCTCTTGGTTTTACACCATCCATTGAGGGCCTGTTTTAAGAATTTCAGTTTGAAAATATAGGAAAAAGAGTCATGATGATGATTCATAGAATTCCAAGTGTTATTAATAAAAGTGAAAAAGTCAGGGTCTTGAGACCATGCATTGTTGAATTTAAAAGTAAGGGGAATTCTGCGTTCATTAGAACGGGAGCTGAGTAATATGGGATGATGGTCAGAATTGATTCTGGGTAGCGTTATACTGGAGACATTATCCAAAATGTCCAGGACCTTCATGTTAACAAAGTCCCTATCTAGCTTACTGGCAACTGTTTTATTATAATGTCTTCTATACCAAATATATTTCGCTCCAGTAATGTTAACTTCAAAGAGATTACAATCTTCAATAGAGGATCTAAATTCTCTTATGGATATAGAAATATGTGAGGGTCCAAATTTTTTAGTGGTACTAAGATTACAATCTTCAAGATTATAAATATTTTCCAAATCAGATAAAGAAATAATCATGGAAGTTGAAGTAGGTAATTTCTAGAAGGTAATTTTGACTTCCCTTTGAACTATTCTTCCATGTGCTCAAATATGTGGCATGGGTATTCTGATAGGAGAGGACCCAGCCTGGATTGGTGGGGGAAGACCCGAAAATGAAGTGATGGTAGAGTTAAAATGCATGGAGATGTGCGATCGATGCAGGAGGGATGGTTTCCTCTATATTTAAGGAATAAAATCATCTCATATTGGTCAAATAAGGTATCTTATGTTCATTTCATAGGGTAAGAGTGCATTTTAACAGTGTTCACTATGGAAGTTCACTTTTCAATCATCTCACACAAGTTTGTGAGGCATCCCAGTTTTATAGGGGGTAAGGATATAGTTTAACATATTTTTATAAAAATGGTGACATGAATTGGTCACACAATTAATTCCACAAAGAAATTTACTAAAAAAATAAAATGTAGTAGTAAAAATTAGAGGTATAATAATCTTACACCATCAGGGAATAATGGGAAAACCATCCTAGAAAATCAAGAAGTTAGAAAACAAAAATGAACAAGAAAACCTATCATCATCCAGTCCATGAACTCCATATGCATGGAGGGCGTTGTCCAAGAGTCCAACAGCAAACTTTAAAACTATAGGAGAACATGGTACTGATACCTTGAGTTCCAAGCCAAATAAAAAATTTATTCTTCTTTCAGTTGGATAAGATGATCTGAAAACAAACACATCATAAATTGTTGTTAGAGTAGTAATCATATTCCACAAGGGGGGACACCCAAGGAGTCCAATCTGATGTAGACTCAAGCCTGTGCATAGTAGAGGAAATGACTGGATGTTGGGGAACCACACCAAATAAACAAAGAGGATACCAAAACAGTAAAGGGAGATCCTCCATGAGTACAAAAAACCTCAATATCAAAAAATATGTAAGAAAATAAGGCTGATGGAGAAGATTAAAATACAATCCATCTCCCAAATTCAAGGAATGGATTAAAAAACTAGGAGGCATTAAAAAGAAAAGGAATCTATCAAAATAAACAAAATGGAAGTTGAGAAACCATAAATCCTCAGTCAGATAGAGACAATCGATAATAAAAAATAAATCCTTACCAAAGAATGGATTTGAAGTTTAATTCAAAGTTATTTTTAAACTCTTCCACCACTTTAAGAAACATCCTATTTCTAAGTTTAAGGTAGATATTAGCAGACATTTCATAATTTTTTTAATTTACATAAGGAAACTATATCATTATAATCCATCTAAGAGCCATATTCCTTGTAAAATTCCAATTTCTCCTCAAGTTGGTAATCATCCCTAAAATAAGGGTTATTTTCAGGATCACTATAAATGTCATCTGAATCAGTTTATTTTGAGGAGGTAGATGATTGATTGGTAGAAACATACATTAGTGGAGTATCAACCGCCATTGGGAGTGGTGGAGGATCCTTAGTTTCTTTCATAGAGGCATCTAAATATGTTTTAATAATCATTCTTTCAAGTTTATAATAGTCTCTATGCTATCTTCTTTTTCAATGATTTGGGGTAATGTAACCATCTACATCAATCATTGGTTTTTCCTTCCTTGCACTTGACATTAAGTTGGATTCCTCAATCTGGTTAGGTTTATCATCATCCTCTTGTGGGGATTCACTAGAATCAAAGAGGTCATTGTGACCCTTATTTTGTGTATCATTATTTTCCAAAATCTTCTCCTATTTCTCCAGCAGTGGCGGGGGGCCATAAAATCATAGAGATGAAATGGAGGGTGGAATGCTACCCTATCCTCTGATCTAAAAATATAGATATTCCTATTTTATAGACCACAGAATCATAGTAAGTCTCGTATTGTATGTTTTCTAAAGAGTTTTGTGGTATAAATACAACATTGGATGCTGAGCTACCAGGAGTGTTGTGATTTCAATCCTATTTCACTACTATTGAATGGAATTGTGGTGCTCTTGGATTTCATGGTAATCTAACTTATGGTCCCAAAGGTGTTGTATGGTCACCTAGATAATTTAGAAAATAACTACCTAGTCCTCATTAAGGGACTCTAGGATGAAACAATGTGGAGGTTCAGGGGTGGAACATTACTGGTAGCTAGTCAATAGCTAGAAGATCCCACAAGTCCTATTTCTCACTTTTAGGGGCGATCCTTCTCCTGGTCTTCCCAATCCCAAATTGGTGTAGGCCAAGATAAGTATGGAAGCACCGACATAGACCAACTTTATGGATAATCTATCAAGAGAGATGTCACTGCATGGGTCAAATATCCACTAAATGATGGGATTTATCTTAGAGGTAGAGCCAACTTAAAGATCATATTCATGTAGTATGGGGTATTTTCCACTTCCTCATACATGAGGGTGGTAGATTCTCTTTGAGGATCAACTAATTTCTCACCATCATTAGTGGAAATCAACCCAAAGCTTTAAATATATCAAAATTCATATGAGTGGGAAGAGAGGAGGGAAACTGACAGTGATAGAGATGGTTTCACTATGAGTACATGGAATACAGCCAAAACATACTCCACCTACAGGTATCTGTGGATGTATTTAAGGATTTTGTAGACCTCATCTTCTAGGAATGTAAGCCTCAATTAATGGAATTATTCCCCAAAATCTAGTAGTTTGGGTGAAGTTTCTCTCATTGAATTATCTGTCACATAAGAATATGAGAGGTTGATTATGACATGACACTTCCCAGGGATCCACCTCTAATGGCTGGGGACTTCACCAAGCATGAGTTTTCAAGATCCACTTGGTATTTTACCATGTGGTTTTTGGCCTCACTATGAGCAAAGACCCCATAATGGGTGTTCTTTCTCCTTCCCTATGATGGTTCTTCGGAGTATGTAATGTCTTCAACATGGGTAAGAACTACATGGGGAGTACCTTCACATTGGTTGGAGATGGTGTGAGTAGGACCTCATAATTGGTTGGTTGTGGTGTGGGGAGGACCTTCCAATTGGTTGTAGTGGTGTAGTGAGGACCTCTTAATTGGTTGGTGATGGTGTGGGGAGGACATCTTCATTGGTTAGTAGTGGTTTTTAGAAGACCGCTGCATTTCTTTTCCACATCATGATATGGATTCTAATGACTTACGGTGGTTCCAGTGACTGAGAGAGTAAAAATAGACTACCTAAGTGGTAGCTAGGGTCTCAATCCCAAGTGAAAAATATGGATCCCTATTCACATGTTTTGGGTCTTTGATGAGATATATCAGTGGTTGAATGGGCCACTACAGCATCATAAGATCTGTTTTGTCAAGATATTTTTTCGGTATTCCCCTAGCGTCAATTTTAGGTGTTTCTAATTGGATGTAGTAGAGAGAGGAAGGAGTAAACATGGTCATCAACCTATAAAACTGGGTAGTTTTTTGAACTGGTGTGGCCTGGTGGGATCCCTCCTAGGAAGCACTGAAATGGTGGCTACTACAGGCATGGGTTGAACATCCCCTACCTACTATAATATAAAAGTGATCTATTAGAGTGCTCTAGGTAGAGGCTCCCTAATTGGGTTTTCATTTGAATGGGGGTAGTTGACCCCATCACAGCCCTTGGGGGTGGCAGTGTCTATGAGTATCCAATGCCTCAAGATCTTATTGGGCCATATCTTGAGTTGTAATGACCCATTTATGCGCATATAGTAAAATATTTTTGGTGATCATCCTCTTATAAATGAGCTCAGAGGGTGATATGGGGTATTAGAGCCCAATAGATCAAGGTGTGGTGGTTGTAATGGAAGAAGTATAGTCGTGAGGGGTTGTAAAACAAATGTTTCTCCTGCCACTACACCCACTAGAATTAGTTCTTTAGTTTTCTATATCTTGATTCCTATAAGGCATGAAGATTTATAAGTTAGTACAGATATATTTAATGAGATTCCTAATTACTTAACGTCATCCATTTTTTTGATGATAGAAGAAGGATCTATGTTGAAGATATCGTAAGGCAAGGATGCCTAACATTATTTTCCCAAATTAACATTAAGAGTTTCATATTTGGCCCACCTCTTTTTTTGGTGGGACCTGGTACCAAATATCTAGATCTAGTGACATGAAAATATTATAGTTCCCAAACACTAGAAGTCCTCATAGTTTAATTAGAATATATCACACCAGGTTCATAAGTTTTTTATGCTTTCTGCTGGAGTCGTGCACTATGCTTCTTTCCTTCCTTGCATTCCCTCTCTCCAAAGGTGGGTGGCTTCCATCACATTAATTGATGATGCATAATACTTGATTGAAATTAGATAATAAGATATTGGTTCCTCCTTCCAGGGATTCTACCTTGGCGACCCTCTCCTAGTTCAGGTCTCCCTCATAGATTTAATTCATTTTCATGAAAGTTTTTCTCAGTGCCATATCTAAGTGTATGCTGGTTAATTATGTTTCTTGAGTCTCAGAAAGGTAGAAACATTCAGTTACATTATGTAGTAACATTTGTAATATTTGGTAATTTCTTTCCATTGGGTAGGTTTACAACCTATAAAAGCTTCCTCTCTTAGAGGGAATATCATATGTGATACATATTAGGATTACAACCCAAGGAATACCATGTTGGTCATGAGGTAGTTGAATCTAGGGGAATAAGTCTTCTGAAGATTTTTTCCTCAAGCATCCCATGTTTATTTTTATGGGGTATGGATTCTGAATCAATTCATAAGTTTACCACCTTTTGGAGAGAGTCATTCACAGTTTAACATCTTCTATAGATAGATGTGTTCTTAAGTTTATCCCCAAGGGGGAATATTTTAGACTCATATTTAGTTGAGTGTGTCCCCCTAGGGAAAATATTACACACATAGATTTAGTGTACCGTGTTCCCCCAAGGGGGGATATTTCACACTAGGATTTGGTGGAGTGTGTCTCCCCAAGGGGGAATATTTCGCACTGAGATTTGGTGGAGTGTTTTCCCCAGGGTGGAAGATTTCACACTGGTATTTTATGGAGTGTGTCCTCCTAGGGGGGGAATATTTCACACTTGGAGGTGGTGGAGTGATCCCCCCAAAGTGGAATATTCCACACTTGTAGGTGGTTGAGTGTGTCCCCCCAAGGGGAAAGATTTCTCACTTGGAGGCGGTGGAGTGTGTCCCCCCAAGGGGGAATATTTCAAACTTGTAGGTCTTTGGGAGTGTTTCCCCCCATGTGAGAATATTTCACACTTGGATGTGGTGGATTGTTTCCCCCAAGGGAAAATATTTTACAATTAGAGGGTGTCAGTACTATGTCTCCCCATGGGGAAATATTTCACACTTGGATGTGGTGTAGTGTGTCCCCAGGGGGGGATATTTCACACTTGGGGTTGTCAGGATTGAACCTCAATGAGGAATCCTATGTACACTATCTATAAATAGGAATCCAAACCCATATAGTTAGATGCCTAAATTTAATTTCATGTGATTGAACCGATCCATACAGTTTAACATCATTCAGTAATGATTCTTTTGTTGTCAAAGGAGTGTCAATGAGGGATGGTGTGGGGATTACACCTGAAATCTTCCCGAAGTTGGAGTTATGCCCCATAGTGAAGGAGGATAGTGTGGGGATTACACATGGAAGATACCCAGTATTAGAGTATTTACCATGGTGTGGGAGGATAGTGCGGGCATTACTAATGGAAGATTCCCTACATAGGAGTTTCATCCCATGGTAGGGGATGAGGTGGTATCCTATGATGATAGTACATGGGGCATAATGTGTTCAACACATAGGGTAAGTATATAGTTTAAGTCCTTGTTATGAGGATTTTTTCATTTAGTTTAACAACATATGACTAGGTCATGAATGTAGGAAGTTTTATATCATACAGATCAAATGTGGATGGGGAATACACACTGAGAGGGACCATATCAAAAAGATAGGAAGATCTTTAAAAATGACTCTCCATTGAGATAGGTAATTCATTTCCCTTGAGGATTCCTTCTTTATGTATTACATGTTCATTAATCATGAACCTATGGTCATGGAATGGTGTAGACATTGCTGTGGAGGAGTGGAAATCGGGAGGTTTGACGTTAGGGAATATTTTCTTAGGAGAATAAGGCATTTGGGTACCTATTCATAGAAGAAATATATTGGGTAAAGTCTTAGTCTACACTTGCAGTAAAGTGGTAGGAAACAAGGGTGTGTGTCACCATTAACTTGTTGATTTTGGGTTTGGTTGAACCATTCCTAGATTGGTATGGGGCCCCTAAGAACTCAAATTTCACAAAAGGGTTTTGGATGAAAGGAGGCGCCATAAGGAGTCTTAGAGGATGGGTTTCATGAAATTTAGGGTTTCATGAATTTTTGGGGCTTAGAAAAGGCATGGGGTCTCATAGAGGTTAGGGTTCTCATTTAAGTTAGTGGTATCAATAAATAATATGTTTCAATAAACAAGGTGACCCTACCTCAGTGTAAATCCTTGTTCCCATGGGGTTGGTTTCATAAAGGATAAATATCTCATGAATCCCCAAGAGCTATAAAGGGATTTATTATTATAAAAAGGAAACAATACTTCACAAAACTCATCTCTACCAAAGGTTCAGGTTCTCAAAAACCCATGGTAGATGGTTTCGTGAAATATATCTAGCATTGGAGGTCATTCTCCTCCTTCTCTCATAATGTTTCTAAGTATCACAATTTCATAGCTTTTCTATGAAGCTAAAAGGTCTCATCGCCCTTAAAATGTGTACATAAAGGATATTTATCCTTTTCAGAGGCAAGGGAGTAGGTTTTTCAAAATATGGGGAATTTCATTAAAGATTATATGATTTTTGAACTATTGATGTTCCAAAAACTGAAGTTATGATCTGCAATGGTTACCATCAAAGCTCCATGTCATTGGTGAATTCTACGAAATAGAGATCCACAAACTAGAGTTAAAATGAATAGAGGTTACCATCAATTTTATATGTTTCTAGAGACCTCCATGAACAGGATCCATACTAAAATCCTTTTATCATCACAAGTTAGACCCTTAATTAGATATTTTATCCATTTTTCTTGAATTTACTTAAAATCAACCATGACTTCTGTGACCTCGCCCATGACAGATGTATTTCAGTTCCAATAAATTCATCAAAAAATAATGTTTATAATAAAAATTTCAGTAATTTCTTATGATGTTTGAAAAATAATAATTAGATGGATTTTATCATTTTACTGAATATTTGGAATGATGTTATACCCGACAAACAAATGATCTTTCTGGATGAACATATGTTGTGAAGTATAGAATGAGAGGAAGTTTTTACTCATTTTATGTTCTTTAAAAATATATCCTACAGATATAAAAACTTATTATGTTAAGATGTAATTTTAATTTTCCAATTATCATGGGGAAAACTTATGATACTTCTTGAGTTTTAATGAAAGTTTATGTAGGGTGAAGTCATTGAAGTTTCTCATATGCATTAAATAAAAATATAAAAAACATGAAATATTTGGAAGAAAAATTTTAATAATGAAATTTGAAATTTGAATTTTCATTGAGCTGGAAATAAAAATGGAATTCCCAAAATGTGACCCAAAATGTTTTAATAAAAATGGGTGGAAGTATAAGTACTAATGTAGTGTATTGTTCACATGTGAATAAAGATAAAGTACTATATAATTGGTTTCCGAAAGATATATAATATGAAATTTTGTAAGATAAAATTTGATTAGTAATTTTCAAATCAAGGAATCACCTAGTTGAGGTTGAAGAATAAGTTGATATTGATAATAGTTTTTTTATTAATGAACGGTTGAAGTTTTAAGTCATAGAAGAATCATTTGTATATGGTGGAATCAAATGAAAAAAGTGGTGTAAGAAAGTTGTGTCGATTATCAAAATGAATAGAAAAACTTATCATACATACTAATCAGACAGAAAAATCAAACAAATAAATTGTAGGAATAATGAATGGATTGAATTTTTGTACTGAAGTCCAAGAAGAATATCTTACCAACTGTTGGGTAAGAAAGTAAAGAATAAGTTTTTGATAAAATTTTCAATGTAAAGTTTTTAAAAGAAACACTATGAAAACATTATATACCTATTGGTGATGGTTTATAAATATACTAGGAAAATATTTATTATGTATTTATTTTTGTAGAGAGCACATCCATTGTTTTTTGACTATAGTATAATGAAAGTGTAAGGATATTCTCTACTTTCTATAAAAATCAAAAAAGGATATTTTTTAAACGATTGTGTGGTATTAGATTATTTATAAACAATTCCAAGGACTAGATACTCTTGTTGAGTAGTGAAAATTGTAAATTCTTTTGTTCTCTATGGTTTTGTTTGAATTCTTGTGTTCAACAAAGTCGTATCTCATTAATAGGAGGTAAATGTTGTCTGAAAAGAGATAAAAATATTTAAAAAATATCACTAATTTACCCCTCCCCCTATAAATGATCATATTAAAAATTAAAATTAATATCAAATCTAATGTTCCATTCATTGATTCTTTTTATAAAGCTTTAAGAAAAGAGAGATATTCATAGATATTTGGAGTTATATGAACAGTAATGTGGTTCTAGTTTTTTATTGAAATAACTATCATATTTGAATGATGGATTGATTCTCTATATTATTTCCCTTAGTTATAATGTTATAGAATCTACTATATATGGTTTTATCATCAGGTATATAATTTCTCCAAGAAAGACAATAAAAATAGGAATTTGGAAAATGATGGGTGATCCAGAAATGTTATAATTTTATCACTCTATGAAATTCAATTTCTTACACGTAAAGGCATTGAATCTGAAATAATTAGGGAATAAAAGTTTAAATACAAAAATATTCTTTTTATGGGTTAAAATATAATTTTTTAGTGTTTCATAGCATTTTTATTATGGTAATAATTTTTTTTTAAAAAAAATGGTTTTTATAAAATGATTTGAAGATGTAAAAGTTGATATGGAATCCCAATGAACCATGGAAAACATGTTTCAAGTTATTAGGGTATAAATTCCATGCTACATTTGCAATATAGAGGAAACTTTTACTTTTAATAAGAGTATGAGGGACATGTTTCATAGGAATTTGAACATGTTAACAAAGAGAGACGATATCTTTGATATTCCTTATATGACATGAAGAAGACAATGGTGTCGTTCTATTTTACAAAAAAGGGAAGATAAAAAACTCAGTTCATAATAAATTTTATATGTTTAACTCATCCCTTGGAGTTGATTAACTTTGAAATATATGGTTCATTTATTAAATAAAAAATATATAACGATTAATACTTTATTTCTTTCAGTGTTGATTTTATTCGAATTAAATGTATAGTTTTAAAAAAAATAAATCAAAGGCTCTGAAAATGTTTAAGAGTCATTGGAGAATATTAGAAAAATAATACAAACAATCTATGAATAATTTACAAATATATAATAGTGGTGAATATAAAAATGATGATTTTATATGTTATGTTAAAAAACATGTAATTTTTCATGATTTTAGTGAATCGTACACACCACAACAAAATGGTCTTTCTAAAATAATAAATATATGTTTGGTGGAAATGAAATGAATAATGATGATTGCACATTGATACTTCTTATTATTTTTAGAGTCATAATATCATTGAAGTACTTTATATTAAGAATCTATGTTTCTATAGAATTAACTCTAATGTTAAATCTTACAAAATGAAACCCCAAGTTTTAAAGAACTATGTTTTTTTGTTAGACTGTGAATTATAAAATTCAAGGGTTGAAATCTTGGGCTTTTTTACCATAGAGGTGTTTATGGAATACTTATAGGGTATTATCATAATTTTAGAGGATATAAATATTTTAATAAGAAAAACAATAGTATATTTTTTAGATGTAAATGTTCATGAAAAAACTAATAAGAAATTTTTACAAATAGATGAATATGAGGAAGATGGGGAACATGATGTGATTGCAGTTGATCAATAAGAAAAAAAACTCATTAATGGTGATAACAATGTTGAAGATACTCAAGATAGATATTCTATAACATCTATCTCAAGTAATGAGGAACAATTACATTCATCCCATCATAGGATGAGTAAAAAATATAATTTTACAATATCATTGGAGATAAAAAACTGGTTCAATATAGAAGTTCTTCATTGTTAGTATCACATTCATCCTTATATTCATATGTTAATCCAAAATATGTTGATGAATTTTGGGATCATTAGTAGTGTCTAGATGCTATAAATGAAGAGATAGATCAGATAGAGAAGAATGATTCTTGGGAACATTTACCTATACCAAATAATAAGGATGTTATTTTTAAAAACTAGGTATTATGAGACAATTTCAATGAATAATATGAAGTGGTAAGAAATAAGTCATGATTTATTTAGAAAAGTCACTAAAATTTTTATGGAATTGATTTTGAGGATACTTTTTCTCCAGTTGATAGATTATAAAATATCAAAATATTTATTTCTATCATTACTTAATGATGATATAAAATTTTTTAGATATATATCAGGTCTTCTTTTCTAAACATAGATATCTATAAAGAAGTTTATAATGAACATACTTGTTGCTTCATGATTTAGAAAGATGAAATTTATGTTTATAAGTTGATGAAATATTTGTATGGTTCAAAGAAAGATATGAGATCTTGGTATTCCATTTTGGATATTTTCTCAAGGAAGAAAAACTTCCAAAAAGGAAGGGTACATAGTAGCCTCTACATAAAATAATATCAATAGGTTTTGCTCATTGATCATTTATATGTTATCGATATTATATTTTCTGGGAATAATGAAGAGAATTGTAAAAAGTTTTCTAAGGAGATGAAAAAGTTATTTCAAATGTCTATTATTGAAGAAATGAAATATTTTATTTGCATAAAAATCTAACAAAATAATAAATATTTTTTTCAATACCAAAATAAGTTTTTTTAGAAACTTCTTTGGATGTTTGTTATAGATGATTCAAAGATAATTCCCCACCAATTTCAATAGGAACCTAGTTGTATAAAGATGGTATAAAAAGGAGGTAGATCCTAATGAGTTTTTGAGGTTAGTTAAAAGTTTATTATATCTAATAGATTCAAGAACATACATTATGTATATTGTTAATTTATATTCCTAGTATTAAAGTTATATAAAATAATCACATCCCATGGAATAAAAAATAATTCTCATATATATCAATAACAAAAGTAATTTTGGTATAAAATATGATATCCCAAGAAGGATTTTTTTGTTTGGTTATACATATGTTTATTTGGTGGGAAGTGTTGATAATAGAAGATCCACATCTTATGGAGTCTTGTTTTGGAGGGAAAGTTTTTTCTATTTGTGTATAAATAAATATAATTATATAACTCTCTGTAAGTATGAATATAAGTTTGTGGCTTCCACTCAACCTGCAACCCAACTTATGTTGATGAATACTTAGTTAGAATATTTGTTAGTTAAAGTGAAGTTAAACATACTATTGGGTGGTGATAATAAAATTTCTATAAATATCACTAAAAATATAGTGCAAAATTCTCATTCAAAGAATATTGATATCAAATATCACTTCATCAAAGAGAATGTGGAGAATAATTTAATAAAGCTTCAATATATTTCTATAATGGAACAAATTGATGATATTTTTTCCAATACATTTACAAAAGAAAAATGTTATAATATGAGGTTGAACATGGGTTTACAAACTCTCTCTCTTAAAGGCTAAGATATGTGATTCTATCCCTCCTCCATATTTTCATTGCATAGTATTTTTAGGGGGGGATCTTGTGACATAAATTTATCAATTGGTATGTACTTAATTGTTTAAGGATAGAATTAATTTTGTGGGTGATTTGAAAATTTTATAGTTTTGATTTCATCTTATGTGTGTGTGTGAATTGTTCTAACAATTTTTTAAAGTGGATGTTGGAAAAAATTGTTCTTATTGTTTTAAAATTGGTTTATGATGAATGTTTCATGAGAAAGTTGAATATTTTTCTTAATTCACTATTTTAGGACTACATGGTTTTTTTATTAAAGTATTATTATTTCCAACATAGATGTTTCTCATGTGGTCCTAGAATTATTGGATAAGTAATACATATATTGATGTACCTAGTTTTAGTGATTAATGTTTCTTGTTTGAAATCAAAATTCAAAGGGAGTGGGTTGGATGAGTGAGTTTCTTATGTTGAAAGAATCTATTTTTTAGAAGTTTGGTTGGATTAGTTTTCAAAAAGAAATGTTTTCTAGAAACGGTTTTATTTTATAGTCTTAAAAAATTACATCACATTGTAAAGTTTTGTAACAAAGGAAATCAGACAGAGATTTCATCGGATAGAGAGGATCACAAGAATAATTCTGAACTTGATTCTATCAGATGATTTTTTTGTATATAAATATATAAAATGAAGTTTTTTGTTAAATTATTATCTTAAAAAGTTCCATCTAATGAAATTTTTTATGATTTTAAAATTTATGATACTTTAATGTTCTAAATGTATCCAACATCATGAGTTATAATGGTCTTAAGATCCAAGCATTTTTTTAGGAAGGGGAAGAAAATTTTTTGGGTGAACAAATTTCTTATTATGAAGTTATTTGGAACACACTAGGAAAACATAATCAGATAGCAGAAGGGATGAGAATATTTTTTTGTTTAGCTATGAAATATCTCTTCACAATTTTATGTATGGAAATTATCCAAATTATCATATGTTGTATAAGGGTTCATCAAAGCTATAAAACGTTTGAAAATGTGGATTTATAATTTTTTGCGATGAATGTTTTTAGGGTTGGTGAATAGAATAAATTTACTGAAGTTTAAAGAGAGATACTAAATAATATCATTACATGAAGTCCAATCAGACAAAGTCCAATTGAATGAAGTCTTTAGATGAAGTCCATCGAACAATATTTTGTAAAAAATCTATCAGAAAATGATGTATGAAGTTGTGAACATGAAGTTTTTAAGGAGGAATCAGATGAAAAAATCCAATAAAATTGATATGTATAAAATTTAGAATAAAAATTTTCAATAGTGAAGTTTTTGAAGATTATCTTTAGGTGAAGTCTCATTGGAATAAATCCATTAGATGAAAAAAAAATTAGGGGTGAATATTTTCATGAGACGTACAATGTTATTAGTCAAATTTTTATAATGCATTTCATTGAATGGAGAATTTTTTTTAGATATTTTTTGATAATTTCCAATGATGTTTTAATAGATAAAATTAGAATGATTTTATCATTAGAGTAGTGATTTGGTGTGAATTTATACCCAAAAAAATAGTTTCTCCATACGAACATGTGTGAAATTTCAAAAGGTATGAAGTCTGTATTTATTAAAATTTATTTAAGAAACATTCATAAATCCATAAAAGTTAAGATATCTATCTTATATTGTAAGGATCTAATTAACATGGATGAAAATCCTGATAATTATCAATTTTAAAGGAAAATTGAAGGAGGGTGTAGTCACTGAAGTTTTTCATACACGTTCAAGAATATTCTAGAACTTTTGAGATGATTTTGGTGAATTATTTTAAGTGGGAGATTTGAATTTCTAGTTTTCACTAAGTATGAAATAAAAATTAAATTCCCACCTATGATCCCTAAAATGTTTCTATAAAATGGTCTGAAAGTATAAGTATGATTGTTTTATATTATTCACATGTGTGAAAAGATGAAGAACTATGGAATTGGTTTCAGAAAGATATTCCATAAAAAAAATTTTATCCAAAGTTTGGGCATTAAGTATCCAATCTAGTAATCTAATTGTTTACATTAAAGAAGATGATTATATAAATTGTTTTTTCTAATTAGAGAATTTTTTTAGTTTTATGTCACTCAAAAAAAAAATTATCAAGTAGAATTGGGTGAACAAAGTGTTTTAATAAATTTGTGTCTATTATCATAAGTAACCAAATGAACTTATCAAATGGAATTATCAGATGTAGAAATTATATAAATAGTGCATATATTGATGTTTTATACTAAATTGAAAAAATAAGTTCCTACCTACTACAGGTTAATAAAGTGAATAACATGTTTTCTCAAGAATATATAATGTGAAGTTTATACAACAAGTACAATGGTGACATTATAAGCATGTTAGTGACAGTTTCTAAAGTTGTGAAAATATTGGTTACATGTTTATCTTTAAAGATATCACATGAATTTTTTTTACAATATTTCAATAAAAGTTTAATTACATTCCATTCTTTTTATAAACACATAAAAATGATTTTTTTCCAATGGATTGTGTGGTATTGGATTATTTCCAAACCAGGACGAGGACTAGCTACTCTTTTTGAATAGTGAAACTATAAAATTCTCATGTTCTTTATGGCTGTGTTTGATTGCATGACTTTAGAAAAATAATATCTCATTAAAATTTGGTTAATATTTTATGAAAATATAGAAAAAAATAAAAATAAAAGATCATTGATTCACACCCACCCCCTCTAATTATTATATTGTCTCTTTTACTTAAAATTCCTAAAAACCTTACAAGGGTTCTACCGTCACATTATAATAGGAAACAAATAATCAAAATGGTCTCCTTTTGTGTCAAATTTTGAATCCAATATGTAAAAACACGAAAATCACTCAAAAGGATGGTAAGGGAGTAGTAAAAAATGTGTTTACCAGAGTACATGTTGTGTACTCTCGAAGCTCCATATGGGCATCTACTTCAGCTAGAAATGGAATGTAAGACCAAATTACATGATGTGTCAATAATATATATGGTAAGTACCCTAAATAGGGTACCTTTATAAGTACCATACCTTCCATGGACTTGTGTTTATCCTAGGTGTGTTTTCCAACACTCTCTATATCCCACGTGGGATCAGATGGTGTACCCTACACAACCAAGTGCCATAATATTGGTTGTCTGACCATGTACCCAACCACACGTTGAGTGACACTGCATGATGTTTCATATAGAATTAATGTTATATATTCAATTTCATCTCTTATTTTCTAAACAGGAAGAATACATATCGTGTTTTCTCAAAACCACATGATGTGTAGTCATGTTTTCCGTACATGAAACCCTAAAAAACCTCATGAATCCATTTTTTCCTGATTAAGAACAAATCAAACCCCATGTGGTTATTAATAGTTATAAGAGTTATATAAAACATAAAATTAATCAATATACATGGATCGGGTCATAAAACTCAAAACTAGAATACCTCTTAGTGAAAACAACAAAACTTTAGGTCTATTCAGGCTCCCAGAAGTTGTTGCTCCTTGATCCAGTCTTGATCACCACCATAGATAAAGTCTAGCGATACCTCCTTCACCATTCAATCTTAGTCCATCCATCACATGTAAGGGATGATAATATCCCTCCCTCTTGTTTTCAATAAAAATATAAATAGAGGGAGTGTTTTAATTAATTAATTAATTAAATTAAACAGCCACTTAAAACACATGTCCCAAGTCTCGGAACCCAAAGCTAGTTTGCACCTCATGTAAGAAAAACCCCCATTTTGGACTCAAATGATGATTTAAAATTTAAATCTAATGACTCATTTAAAATATATATCATCCCAAACCCACATGAATAGTTTAATATTTAATTAATTAAATGTTAAATAATCTTCCAAAATCGGAATAACTCAAAATTCGTCCCAACTTCTATCCTAGGGAAAATACCGTCTTCTGAGACCAGCATAGTGGTTATAAAAATTATCTGAGATCCTATGTTTTACCCTATATAATAACCCAAATGTAAACAAATATATGCTCAAATCCAAAACCTATAAAAACATAGGTCTTTATAGTTAATCATGAAGTGAACATGACCACTAGGTGAAAGTTGAGGATCTGAGAAATGGTATATATCTTCAAGATACTTTTTTTAGAATAGATATGGGTTTATTTACCATGTTTAGGTGTAATATGGTTGGAATGGACTATGTAACATTCTTTGAGACACTGTGACATTGTCCAAATAATGTTTGTACCATTATCGTGGTGAACCTAGACCATGGGTTTGATGTTTATTTACTTTTTTAGTTTTACATATATAAATGGGGTCATTGTTCCAATTTAATTAGAGAGAATATAAATTTACTTTACATATAATGGTTATATTTAGGTACATCATTGGTAGTGGCCTATTGAGTTTTACTCACACCCTGGTTAGTGTCTCATGGAAAATGGATACCCAAGCAGCTTCTACATGTTTTTTCATGAATAGGTATGGACGAGGATTGGGATAGAGTTTCCCATAGTAGAGAGGGATGGATCGGGATGGGTTTAAATATTGGTATTTTGTATGTCTTGGAGTTTTATGAGGGCCTTGTATTTTATTTTTCATTTATCTTAATCCGTATTTTGGGACCAGCATAGTTGGCCATATGTTTTATATTTCATGGGTGAAAATATTATTTCATTTTATTTAGAATGAGATGTTTATTTATTATTTATAGATACTCTTATATGTATGATGTTTATTTATTTCTTCTCTATTTTTCACTCTATTATAGGGATTATAGTCTCCCTATGGTACCAATATAGACCCCCTGCTACTAGTCAGTAGCCTCTAGCATAAGGGGAGGCATGACTGAGGTAACAGGGTTAATTGAGCTAGGGAACCAATCGAGTGGCCTCTAAACTAACAAATTAACAAGTGGTATTAGGTAATTTGTTTTAATTTTACTATTACTAATTCAGGATCTGATTGATAGTATATATAGTAATGTGTTTGATCTTTTGATGAAACCTATACCAATTAAACATGAACACCTTTTCTGTTGTAATTTTAGGTTACTTTGGGTATAGGATTGATGTTTTTGTGTTTGTTACAGTTTTCATGATTTCCACCTAGTGTGACCCACATGGTGTGTGATATTCATTATTTATGGTTTATTGGATTCTGTATCTTGTCTTTCTGAAAGGAGATTTGGTATAGATTTTAACTCTTATCCAATGAATGAAAGATGTGTCTCATGCATTATGTTTGGTACATAGGATTGAAATAATTTGGTAATTATATTTTAATTGTTTTTTTAATTCTTGAGGAATAAGTATTTAAATTCTCAACAACTGATTATGTGACATTTTCATGTATATATTCTTGGTGGAACTCTACTCAGTTGGGATGACTTTTATACATATTTTTTATTGTGTTGTCATATATTACGGATCATATGGATATGAAGATGGTATTTTCCCTTAATCAATGGATGAGTATATACCTTTAGAGGTTTTTAAGGGAGTTCAATGTCTTAGAGAATAATCCTCTTAGGGGTGGTTTTGGTAAAGGCTTGGTTATTTAAAGTTCCACTAACAAACTATATGGTATTTTCCCACATTTCTTGGAATGGAATTATATCTAACTAAACCTTATAGTTTTAAACCCTTAGTAAAAATAGTATAGGATGATGTAATTGGTCATGGATATAGTTTACTGGTGAATTGTGATTCCAAAAGGAGCAGTTCTATAGAAGGATGCTCAATGGGAATTATTTCCCTTTTGAGTGGGTTGTTGGCATTTAAGTTTTTGTGGGTTGTTCAAGAAAAGAGAATATGTGACCTCCCATGGTTGAGACCCTGCAATGGGTTGTAGTTTGGCATTTTGATGACGTGTGGTTTTTTAGATGAGAAGAGTGTGGTGTTTCGTGTTAGTTCTGGACCTAGTGATACTAGACCTTTGGACTGGGTGGGAGACCTCAGGAACAAAGAATTGACTTAAATCTTGATCATTCGATACTTAGTTCTTATGAGGGAAACCCACATGGGGGTGTCCGGAGTGTAATGGTGTTTTCGATGTTGGAAGCATGGGAGGTGATTCAAGGTTAGACAAGTTCATGTGAGGTGTGAATTTGTGTCTGACATTGGTATAGCTGTTCTTTATTGGGAAAAACATTATTGGTGTTTGAATATTCAATTTCCTTTTTGTGATAACATCATGATTCTGGATGTGTCTTAGATGGACAATACTTTGTAAGTACTTATATCCATTATTATAGGTGTGTTTAGTACGTAAAGAGAGAATAGGTAGAAACTCATGGTTTTGGCATGGAATTGGGTGGCTATTAAGAATGTAGATAAGATCAACATAACCTTGGTCAAGGGTGGATACTAGTGGTTTAAGAATGGAACCCATGTAATGGTTTATCATGGGTCATATTATGGAATGGGTGAAGTGTCATTTTCGAAGAGGAGTACCAAGAGAGACCCTACTTGGATAGAGATGACATGTGGTAAGAGTAACTCATAATGGTCTTGGATTGTGAGTCTTAACATAAGTTAGATGTTGAGATATTTTTTGGGTAGGTGAACTGATGATACCTTGGGTTTCATAGAACTAACATGCATGATACATGATAAGTTATTGAATTAGAATTGAGATCCTAGTTGGATTACTACATGACTTTCAGAGGCAGGAGATGAGTTTTGATGGGTTTGTAAAGCAGTAGACACTATTTTCCATTGGAATGAAGTGAAGTTAGCACAAAAAGTTCAAATATTGAACTTGTGAAGTTGATATATTGATGGTTATGAGCTGTATGAGGAATGGTAGGTGTTTTTATAGGATTCTTGTAGGTTTGGTGACCTAGAGATTTGGGTGGAATACATGAAGTGCCTAGGTGATCTAGGATGGTTTTAAAATGGATTAGGTTTAGTGATATGGCTGATCCATAAGTTTTCTTTGAAAGGAACTATTTCTTGGGGTGAGCATATCATGGCTCAGAAGAATCGACACGTGTGTGGTGATTATGTTTCGATTATGTGAGTTAATTATTAGGGTTCTCTTAGGGGGGGTGTGACATCAGTCATAGATATCATGACCCCATGTGGGTAGAGTAGTGGTTTTGGGAAATTATTCAATGGTTGGTTATGTTCAAAATTAGATATCAATGGCCAAGAGAATTATTTACATAAACAAAGTACCTATGATCGGTGGAGTTCTGGATTGAATATCAATCCTAAGATAAAATATTAATGATCTAGAGTTTCTTTAGATAGAGAATTCTTTAGTGCTCATGGAAAGTGCAATGTGGGTTTGATTAGTTGATGGCCTAAAATTGAAAGTCTAATTGGGCGTCAGATATAGGATTTAATATGTTTGTAAAGGATATCTAGGGGTTTACCATTGCATCGTGTTACTAAGGATATAGTGTTCCAGAAACACTTAGATGTTTGAATTTTGAGGGTCATTTCAAGCTCAGTATAACTCCATATTACCCTAACATTATCGGGTCAGGGGACGTTGATGCTCGAGGTAGAGCGTGATGGTGGGTGTACAAGGTTGATAATTAGACCATGGAGTTTCACTGCTAATTATGAAGGGACCTTAGTGACTATGTTTGAATGAATTTATTGTTCTTTATATGGTTAAGTACTATAGTCAGATGAATTCAGGAATGCATTAGTGGGTGTTGTCGAGAATCTTCATTAAAAGTCTATCATAGCTGATTTGACCTCTATTTTCTTATATAATTGAATTAATTTGGATAGAAATTGTATAAAAATCATAATATGAGATGAGATGGGATTTTAATAGGCATTAGTTATAACTTTAGAAGAAAATTCAGGAATTTTGGCCTCCCGAATGGATAATTGTTACATGACTATTTTATCTTAGAAATTAGGAATAAGGAGTTTCACCAGTGATGGAATGGTTTTTCACTTATGATCAGTTGTATAGAGATAGAATCCATGTCAGAACCATCTATGGAACACGGGTACATATTCCTATGCAAACATCTAATGGTTCAAGTGGAAAATTAGTGGAATTATAACAACCCTTCTCTTTAATTCAAATTAATTTTAGATTTATTATATAAAATTACCCACAATACAACTATAAAGGCCAATAAGTCTATATTATTTGAGAATTAGGTACATATAATAAACTCTTGAACATGGGATACAACAACATTATTCAAAAATTTCATAACATGCTTCTAAAACTTCATGGCTTTTAAAACTGTATGGAATAACTTTGGGACATACATAAGAAAGGGGTGATCTATCATTCCCAGTAAGGAAATAAACATAGAATAACATAAATAAGATATTAAATGTTAGAAAATATGGATAAAAATGGGGGATAAGATGTGTGAGAATCATACTTATGAATAATAAGGCATGATATAACATGATAATCCTAACATGGGAAATGTGAGAACATCTTAAAACAATGCATCATAAACATAGTTCAATGATAACTAACAATACTTCATGATGAAAAAATACCCAAAAAAGAATAATGTTCACTTCATGTGCTAACATGATGTCTCATGAGACAAATAATTACTCAATTCATCAGAGTGTTATATAATTCAAGGTGCACATGTCACTCTCATTTCATTATCATGCTAAAGTGTTCCACATAGATCATACAACATGGATTCTTTCATCGCCATATTTTATTCTATGTTTAATTATTATGGAATAAATACATGTACGTCCCAATTAAAAGAAGTATAATTGTATAAATTTGGACACGCTTGATAAGAAATGGGTATGGTATTTGATACACAATTGTTTTGGAATGGAAAAATTGAGGTGAAATTTCAGAAGCATAACGGTGTCACATAAAAATTTATAAAAATGAATTGATGAGAGAGAATGTGGTATCTCATAATTTTTACATGAAATGTGTAGTAATAGTGATAGGGAAATCTATATCAAAACATTTTTAATTGGAAATAGAAGGTATAAGATAAAAATGAAACTTGAATAAAGAAGAGAAGGCGAGGATCCCTTACAAAATTTTGGAATGGCAATAGGTTCACATAAAGGTTCATGGGAGGGATAAATGAGAGTGAAAGGGGTATCTAATAATTTATAAATCAAATGAACAGTAAGTGGAATATGTAATAATATATAACACCATGAGAAAAAAATCAAAAATTAGGAGACATAATATAAAATAGGTTCTTGATAAAAATGAGGAGAGTGAAAGATCCCTTACATGAGTGTATGACTCCAAATGATTTTGAGGGGTTTCCTAAGACCATGGGGAACCATGGGAGGACTATAGAGAGAGTAAAAAAGATTAAGGACATTAGAAAAATATTTTTAGTGAAGAAAATGTGATCTTGGGTGATCTTATATAGGAATTGAGTGGGGATTTCATTATTATTTTTCTCAAAATTAGGATTTGGACTCTATATAACAAAATAACCAAAAAACAAAAACCTTTTCATGGATTATACCCATAGTTTCTAAAAAATTAGAGTGGTTTTAATTATTTTAAAATTAAAAGGTCTAAAATTAATAAAATAATACCCTTGATTATGTGTAAGTGATTCATGATCTTAAAGAAACGATTTCAAAACCATAAAATGTATTAATGGATTTGGTGGATTAACAAATTCTTTATAAAATAAAATAAATATACATAAAATCACATTATTTTAAAATAAAAATATATATTTGGAATTCTAAACACTTTATATTATTTATTACATCACATTTAGGTCATTATGATGTCCTAATAAACAATGTGTATTTATATAGTATTTAGGTTTTTACCCAAAAATTCAAATTTCTTGAAATTTTTTGAAAAATTAACCATTGGATAATTTCGACATTATGATTCCAAAAATAATATTAATTTTATCAAAATAGTTTTATAAATATGTTTGTTTTTACTTTTAAAATTACAATCATCATTTTTTGATAAATGTTGGGGTTTTTTGACAATAACAGTTTTTAAACCCTTATAAAAACTAAATTTGACTTCATAAAAAGAATATTATTCTTTATATTTAATAAATATTATTCTATCAAAATATTTTATAAAAATATTATTTATTTCAAAAAACCATTAATTCATCAAAATAAATTTCTTTAATTGAATTTGAATATTACCCAAAAATATTTTTTGTGTATTATTGAATAAAAATAATTTATAAAGTAATTATAATAAAATGAAAATAAATTATTTATTATATGAAAAATAATGTATATAATAATATTTTTTGGGTCTTTATACACATACCGTTAATACACCAGCAAACTCTCTAAGAGTAAGATGTGTGAAAATGAGACATTCATGGGGTGGTTCGGTGTACATGGTTTGGGTCATGATCTCAATGAGATTGAACTTATCCCGTAAATGGTTTTTCTCATGATTATTTCGTGGGATATCATATTAGTATTGTTTAAGGGAAAATTTCAGAGATCCTATCTCCCTTAAAAGCCCTAATAAATGGGATTCATAGGTTATGATCCTACTGGTTGAGGTCATCACTTCCTTTGTCTGTGTCAGTTGGATTTGTTAAAACCCTATATTTATACTAATAATGTGATAATAGTTCATTGAAAATTTTATCAATGGTAAAGATTATTAACAGTTATTTAAATCATATAGTATATAATAAAATCAAATTATTTCATTTGTTTTCTATATCCATAATACATAATAAGACATTTAAATTAATTAAAAAAAGGGAATTTTATTTATAACAGTTCAGTTCGTTACAATCTTCCCCACGTCGGAAATTTTTCCCTCAAAGTTTTAATTTTCCACACTAAAACAAATGTGGGTTATTATTTTTCATCACTTCATCTGGTTCACAATTTTCTTCTTCAAACTTGTGGTTTCTCCACAACACTTTTACTAGGTGCATCTTCTTATTTTGTATAAATTTATCTCTATAATATAAGATCTTCACTAGATTATCTTCATATGAGAGATCATTATATGGTGGTACAACATTTGGATTGAGTACATGTGAGGGGTCTCTAATGTACATCCTAAAGAGAGATACATTGAATACATCATGTACTTGAGATAGGTTATGTGGGAGTTCTAGTGGATATGCCACTGCTCTGATGCGATTAAGGATCTCAAAGGGGATGATGTATATTTGACTACGGTCCCCATTTTTTCAAAATATTATCACTTTATTCCAAGAATATATACATAGTAATAACATTTATCCAAAAAAAACTGCAGGAATAATCGATAATTGTCAACAAAGATCTATTCTTTGAACTCTGAAAATCCATGATGTGCTATTGAATGGTCTTCGCCTTTTACACCATTTCCTCGATCATTTTAGAACCTAGTAGTTTTCATTCCCCAACCCCATCCTAACATGCAGGTGTTCTACACATATTCCCATAAAAACATTATAGGGATACATTTGGATGGTTTAGTAGAAAATGTTATTGTATGAGAAATCAGCAATTGGAATATGTTCATCACATCCTCCTTTCAAGACCATAGAACACTCTCTCAACTTCTATTCCAGTGTCTGAATATTCCACTGAGACTGGCCAATAGTTTGACGGTTATGGGCCATATTTGTAACAAACTAGGTAAATAAAGAATATGAAATTTTTATATTTATCCATATTTGTGAATAAAATGTTAATATTAATTTAAATGGACGCTATGCTTGATGGCGTACCCAATACGCAACAACGAGTTTCTTGGAAATCTTACGTTGCACTCTAAAAATAAAATAATATTATTTTAAATGGTAGTTAATGCCTAACCGTTGTAATGGCAGGAATTAACAGAACTAACTACAAAATGATTAAATATTTTTGTCAAATATTTTTACTTTTATCCAATAAATGTTAGAGGCTTAAACTGAGAATGAATCCAAATTTAAGCGTAAATATTCTAATATTCTTTAAAAGCTCGATTACCCACATTTTGATGGAGAACCCTTTTTTAAATCCACTTGTTGAATATTTTATATATTATATTGGACCAAAGAAAATCCTTCTTTAGAATTGGGATATCAAAATTTAATTTGTGTAGGTTTTTGTTATTTTTTTTTTGATAAAGTCTATTTTTAATGAATAAGTGAAAAATGTTGTATTTTAATTCAAAACCATTTTTTAATCTAATTTATTTATATGAATAGAACATATTTTGAATTGGTTTTGAAGTTCAATTATAATATATTTTTAGCATTTAATCTAATTGTGGTCAATGGAATTAATTTCACTTTGAAATTGGACTTAAACTAGTGTCAATCTTTTAATTTATATTGTTTCTTGAAAATACGCTATTTGTTTTGACAGTAGGAATTAATTATTAAATTAATTAATTCAACTTATATGTTTTGAATTTTTTAAAATAGACATAATTTTTTAATTAAAAATATAAAATATAGCTTAGGGTTAATTTTTGGTATTTTTCTGAAAAACTTCAATTTTTGATGAATAGTGAAACCACTAAGTAGTAGTTAAAAAACTGTTTTTTCGTTTAAATGAAACTTTACCACTTCTGTGATTTGAATTTAAAAAATATGACATACATGGTTGTCATTATAATGTAAAATTTGGTTCAATGGGATGAAAATATTTTTTTGTTGAATAGTAATTTTTAAGTTTTATTAATCATGATTAAAGTTAATTAGTGTAATTTAAGGTAAAGATAATGTTATAATAATATGAAATGACCTTGACACATGGCCTAACCTTATTGGACGAGTCATAGAAGACTAGAAAAATACATGGGTCAACTTGGGGACCCCATGGAGCCACATTGGTAGGAAAATGACATTAAGAACGTTTTCTTTAGAGTTAAAACAAAAATATCACAAACACGTATTTTTTAATAAAACAATTTTTACATGTGGTTATACAAGTCATATTCTTTATTATAAATATTCATTAGAAAGATAAAAAGATTTAATATATCATGATATATTTTTTATAATTTTTAGACATTAAATAAATCAATTTATTTATGAAACTTTGATGATGCATTGATGACCTAATTAATGAATGATTTAAATAAAATCAGAAGATAAGGTAAAATCTAAGACTTACACTTGTCAAAAACCTATTGGATGGGTGTATTTAGAACCCTTATAACCTTATCATTAAACTATAAAATTTTCGGACCTTTAATATTCGAAAATCATTTTATAATAAAGTATCTTTTCAAGACATTCCAAGAGTGCCCCTCCTCCCTCTTATAAAAAGCCCCCAACTTTACCCCCTTACCCACACCTATCAAGCCTTTGGATCGACCAAAATATGCTACTTTTATCTCTCCACATCCCTCTATTCATCCTAGAAGCCTTACCTTAGGGATAAAGTTCTTCAAGAAACCCTTTTTCTTCAAACCAAAGGGAGTTACCCGATTTAAAGGTAATGTCCTCTCTTATGTTCTATTGTTTTATTTTTCTTATCCAACCCTCTAAACTCTTTTTATTAATTTATTTTGTAACAAAACCAATATCTTAAATATACTAGGATGTTGTTATGAGAATTATTCGAGCTACACTTACAAACACCTCCGTCTAATGGTTAAAGAACATATTTTTTCTGTGGATGTCAAATTACTGCCTCACGAAATGATGATTGTTGTATCCTCTTCTACCACCTCTCATGGTGGAAATTATGATAGAACTATATTTATTTATGATATATATTATATTTATTTCCTCTCTAATGTTATGTATTTTACATTTAAAAATTAATTTTATTCTTTCTATGCTGTGCAAATGCGATAATTTCATTTGAGAAAGTGTGGACTACCGCCCCCTCAAGTGATGTGACTCCTTCATGAAATACATGTAATGTATAAAGAATGAAATTAATGAAATTATGCGAACTATATAACATATATAATATAATATAAATATAATATATATCTCTCTCATTTAGTTTTAATTTCATTAAAAACAAAATAGAAATGAAAGTAGCGTTCAGGCGTATGTACGGCTTACCGTCTCCATGAACGGTGCATTTCATTTCTTACCTCTAAATGTGACATAATATTATAAATTCAAGTATTTACTGGATATATATGATATATATGATATCTAAATCATGAATATAATTTTGTATATAATGGATATTATACCACATGAACAACTTGTAATTATAAGAAGTTTATTTTTGACTCAAGTACCAATGATCGACAAAAAGATCATTATTAACTTAAATAATTAGATAATGTTAACAAAATGGTAATAAATGATATAAAAGGAATAATGAACTTAAAAAGGTTCTTAAGCAAGTATAAATTAACCTTAGTTTGTTATTCAGGAGATTAAATAACGATCGAGTCAAGTCGGACAGGAGGTAAGGGATCCTACCTCTCTCTTTCTTTCCAAGTACTCTCCTTTATTTCATTTCTTTTAATCTCATATTTCTTATGTTTGGGGATGTTATTTTGTATTACTAATTCTGTAATTTTTATGTTCATATTATGAGAGAGCCAATTTGATCTCAAAAATCCATTTTTCGAAGTTTTAAGTGGCGTCGTTAGGCTGGCGAGTTTTCGTAAGGGATTTTTCATCTCACTTTTATTCCCCTGGGATTTATGAAAAATTTTCCACCATTTCCTTTGAGTGGTGTATTTACTGCCCATTATTACACTATTTTTTTAATATAATTTCTTTTATTATTATTTACATTAATGTTTTATAGTCCTTCTTTTATGGGGTGTACGTTTCGAAAGTTACCCAAGTCGGTAAGGGAACCTTTCACCCTCCTCTTTTTAAAGGACTTATTTCTATTAGGTATTTTAATTTACATCTTCTTATGTTGGGATATGTTCTTATCCTTATTTTTGTAAATGTTATGTAAAAGTTATGAGATACCCTTTTTATCTCTCATCATCTCATTTTCTGAATTTTAATGTGATGTCGTTAGGCTGTCGAATTTTTGTAAGGGAACTTCTTAACCCAATTTCAATTCTTTGGGTTAAACCTCTACTTCATGATTATGTTGTGCTATGAATATGTGAGGATGAAATCTGATTGTTTTACACTGAGTATTAACTTATATTTTGTGTGTTTATATTTGTCACACATAATTATGTCATTTCATTATCCTTGCTCTAATGGCATGATCCTTTATTGGGATTACATCTCAATTTCTTCTCATTGAGACATTTCTTAATGATATGCACTTTTATTCTTTTATAAAGTTTATATACAACCCCTTTAACATTAAATATCAATATTATGTCTATACTAAAGTCATTTAAATGTTTTTAAAATGGTCTACTTTCTTGTGGCTTATAATTTAAATGTTCAAAATGGAAAATGACTCTTTTATTAAAACATTGTTTTAAATGGTTTTAAAGATTTATTATTTTAAACATTTATCATCCATGTACATGTTTTAAAAATGGTTTTAAGGATTTATTTATAGGTACATTAATGTTGTAAAATCCTTTCAATAGTTTCAATGTTGTATGGGACACTTTGATTCTAAAATCTCTTTTAAATGTCTTCTTTTAATATTTTCAATGTATAAAGGGACTTTGCTCCCATAGAGTGTTAATAATTTTATTAGATGTATTTATTTATAATAATATCATTATGTGATCTCTTTTGATTGAAATGTGGAAATTTTATGTTTCTTTTATGCATGTTTTAAGTGTTATGATTTTGTTATGGTTCTTGGGAAATGTTTATAAAATCGGGTGGTTCCGTGATAAACTAAGGACGGGTGAGCCTGATATAGCTCTCCAATGCATTGGGTAACGCGAAGGAGTTAAACTCTATGGTTTCTCTGAAGAGATTTAGGGAATATAATGTGATGGTTATTCTAAACATAACCATGAGGGTTACTCCCTACGTAGGAATGTTATGAATGCCTCAAGTTACCTTTATGTATAATGATTTCTATGATTTATTCATGATTTAATGAGGTAGGTTAAACTGATTATGTTTTATGAGTAAATTATGATTTCATTGGTTCTTATGTATACATGGACTAATGTTTTCTTTTCATATTGTTATAACCCTTACTGATCTTTTTATGCTCTTCCCAAGTTTTTGAAATGTTTTCCACGAGACATAAAGTGGAATACTATCAAGGATGGGATCAAGTAAATGTCATGATGTCTCAAACATGGAATTGGACATGAGTCTTTTGTTCAAGAGTTTTTATTTTGTGAAAAATATGGAAACAGATTAGATGTGACTACTTTTTAATCTTTGAGATGTAATAGTTATGTACTAATTTTCTAAAACACTAAACCTTAAAATATCCTCAATGGTAATTATTAATTTAATTCAATAATATGTAATGTTTTAAGGCCGGGTCCTTATAGTTGGTATCAAAGGTCGGTTTAGATAACTTTAGAGGTTATTGTGTTTTTTAAGCATAAGTGACAGGTTATGTATAACCACAATGGTTATTGTATTAGATAGAGTCTTTGTTATTTCTGAATGTTGGAATGAGTTTGAGATAACTTGGATAAGTATAACTTAGTGTTTATCTTCCTCTTTAGTACATGATAATTTTGTTGATATACTCACACTGACCTTTTTGGTTTTAGTAAATGGATTGATCTAGCAGGCACCAAAGTGATAATGGGTTTGAAGGAAACTGTGGTGGTTCTCTGATTAAGAGACTGGATGAAATGGGGGGATTCAATGAGAAATCTCATGGTTATTTTAAACCAACTATCAGGAGTCATGATCAACCACTTGAACTTTGGTGAGTTCTCTAATGTGTCATGTATGAGAGAACCAACTCGATGTGGAAGTTCAGGTAATAATTATAAAGGTAACCATTAGGGTTTATATGATCCTTACTTTTGAGGTGATTATGGGTTACTGTTTGTTAGGATGGAAAATGAAAGGCATGAGATAAACTTGAGGTTAAATTATGTTATGGTTATTTTTTAAGATTTTATCTCTTTTTGGGGAATGTTATAAGAATTATGTAGTTTTGGAAAAAGCACAACACGTAGACCGTGTGACAACCTGTCACATCGGACGAAGCTGCGGGAATCGAACCCACAACCAAAGTGAGACTGGTATTTATCGCCTACCGCTAGACTACGTGAAGTCCCTGTTTATTTTGACTAATTATTTTTAGTTATATGATCTTATGAATCTAGAATAATTTGATTTTGGATTATCTATGGAAATTATTAACCTATCATGGAGGATATGTGATTAGGTTAATTACTTTTCAGTATGAGACTTTAAGTGTAACTGATGATTGGAGATAAATGTTAATGTTTATCTTAGAAGACTATGTGATTAAATCCTTTAGAGATTTGGGTTTCAATATTAGTTTTTATTACGTTGAATAATTTTATGGATAGATGTTTATTTAATGGTCCTTGTTGAACTTTGGGTATTGTTTGAAAGATTTTGGAGATTAAGAATACATTTTTTTATAAAGGATTATCCATTTTGGGTATTATCTGATCTTGTACTAACCTTTTTGGTTTTGGTTTTGGTTAAGGTCAAAAGACATGGGAAATATATAGTTCTCTTTTTTGTATTAGGTGATTCTAAAGAAGTTGATTATAATACACTTAATGTGAACAAGTCTTTCTAAATACTCGTCTTTTGGAGAAAATATGAGTGTGTGTAAGAAATATAGTAAAAGTTGAAAGTCAATATGAAAAGTAAGTATGTTTCCTTATGTTTTAGTTAAGAAAATAAATAAATTACTCAATGAAAAGTAATTTAAAACAAAAATGTTTTCTGTTAACAGTTCCTACTATGGAATCAAATACCGTTTAACCCATCACAAGTTTGTGATTTTCTGGTGGTTAACTTTCTCCTAAACATTTTTTATATCACTCTCTATCAGAACATGAACCTTTGTTTTTTTATTCCATATCCATGGTTTCATGGAATCCTAGTATGGGATAACCCGTTTGACCTTTTTACTTCGCTCTCTTTATTTTAAAGTGACAGTTTTACCGACTCTTGTTCCGATATGGGACTTTAAATGAAGTTTTGGAGCCCAATTTTAAAATTGCGAGGACGCAATTCCCAAAAGGGGGGAAGGATGTAACACCCTAGGTAAATAAAGAATATTAAATTTTTATATTTATCCATATTTGTGAATGAAATGTTAATATTAATTTAAAGGGAACTCTATGCTCGATGGCGTACCCAATACGCAACAACGAGTTTCTTGGAAATATTATGTTGTACTCTAATAATAAAATAATATTATTTTAAATTGTAGTTAATGTCTAGCCATTGTAATGGGGGGAATGAACATAACTAACTACAAAATGATTATATATGTTTTTAAAATATTTTTACATTTATCCAATAAATGTTAGGGGCTTAAAATGATAATGAATCCAATTTTAAGCGTAAATATTCTAATATTATTTAAAAGGTCGATTAACCGCCTTTTGATGGCAAACCCTTTTTTTAAATCCACTTGTTGACAATTTTATATGTTATATTGGACCAAATAAAATCCTTCTTTAGAATCGGGATATCAAAATTACATTGAGTAGGTTTTTGTTATTTTTTTTGATAAAGTCCATTTTTAATGAATAAGTGAAAAATGTTGTATTTTAATTCAAACCCTGTTTTTAATCTAATTTATTTATATGATTATATAATATTTTGATTTGGTTTGAAAGTGAAATTATAATATATTTTTACCATTTAATCCAATTGTAGTCATTATAATTAATTTCACTTTGAAATTGGACTTAAACTAGTGTCAATCTTTTAATATATATTGTTTCTTAAAAACACGTTATTTGTTTTGACAGGAGAAATTAATTATTAAATTAATTAATGCAACTTTTATGTTATAAATTTTGTAAAATAAAAATCATTTTTGAATTCGGAATATCAAATATGGCTTAGGGTGAATTTTTGGTATTTTTCTGAAAAACATCAATTTTTGATGAATAGTGAAACCACTAAGTGGTAGTTAAAAAACTGATTTTTCATTTAAATGAAACTTTAACACTTTTGTGATTTTAATTTCAAAAATCCGACATGCATGGTTGTCATTAGGATGTAAAATGTGGTTCAATGGGATTGAAATAATTTTTTTGGTGAATAGTAACTTTCTGTTTTATTAATCGCAATTAAAGGTAATTAGTGTAATTTAAGGTAAAGATAATGTTATAATAATATAAAATGACCTTGAAACATGTCCTACCCTTATTTTATGAGTCATGGCCGACCAAGACAATCCATGGGTCAACATGGGGACCCCATGGAGCCACTTTGGTAGGAAAATGACATTAATAACTTTTTATTTAAAGTTAAAATAAAAATGTCACAAACATGTATTGTTTTTCTAAAAAAATTTCTAAATGGGGTTATAAAATTCATATATTTTACTATAATTATTAATTAGAAAGATAAAAAGGTTTACTACATCATGATATTTTTTTATAATTTTTAGACATTAAATAAATTAATTAATTTATGACACTATGATGATGTAGTGATTACCTCATTAATGAATAATTTAAATAAAATGAGAAGATAAGGTAAACTATAAAACCTAAACTTGTAAAAAACATATTGTATGGGTGTATTTTGAACCATTACCTCCTTATCCTCTAAATATATAATTTTTGGACCTTTAATATCCGAAAATTATTTTATAATAAAGTAACTTTTCAAGACATTCCAAGAGTGCCCCTCCTCCCTCTTATAAAAGGCCTCCACCTCTACCACCATACCCCCACCTCTCATGCCTTTGGATCGACCAAAATCTACTAATTGTATCTCTCCATATCCCTCTCGTTATCCTAGAAGCCTTACCTTGGGCATAAAGCTCTTCAAGAAACCCTTTTGGTTCAAACCAATGAGAGTTACCCGATTTAAAGGTAATGTCCTCTCTTATGTTCTTTTATTTTATTTTTCTTCTCCAACCCCCTAACATATTTTTATTCCTTTCTATTGTAACAACAACATTATATTCAAAATAATAGGATGTTTTTATGAGAAGTATTTTAGCTACACTTACACACACCTCCGTTTAATGGTTAAAGAACATATTGTTTCTGTGGATGGTGAATTACTACCTCACGAAACAATGATTGTTCTATCTTCTCCTACCACCTCTTATGGTGGCCATTATGACGGAACTATATTTATTTATGATATATATTATATATATTTCTTCTCTACGCTTCTGTATTTTACATTTAAAACATACCTTTATTCTTTTCATGGTGTGAAAATGCGATAATTTCATTTGAGGAAGTGTGGACTACTACCCCTCAAGTGATGTGAATCGTTCATGCAATACATGGAATGTATAAAAAATGAAATTAATGAAATTATGTGACCTATATAAATTATATATTATACTGTAATTATAATATATATATATATATATCTCATTTAGTTTTAATTTCATTAAATGCGAAATAGAAATGAAAGTAGCGTTCATGCGTATGTACGGCTTACCGTCTCCATGAACGGTGCATTTCATTTCTTACCTCTAAATGTTATGTAATATTATAAATGCAAGTATTTACTGGATATATACAATATATATTATATCTAAATCATTAATATAATTCTGGATATAATTGATATTATACCACATGAAAAACATGTAATTATAAGAAGTTTATTATTGACTCAAGTACCAATGATCGATAAAACGACCGTTATTAACTTAAATAATTACATAATGTTCATAAAATGGTTATAAATGATATAAAAGGAATAATGAACTTAAAAAATGTTCTTAAGAAAGTATAAATTTACTATAGATTATTATTCAGGAGATTAAAGAATGATCGAGTCAAGTCGGACACGAGGTAAGGGATCCTACCTCTCTCTTTCTTTTTAAGTACTCTCCTTTATGTCATTTCTTTTAAGATCATATTTCTTATGTTTTTGGATGTTATTTTATATACCTAATTATTTAATTGTTATGTTAATATTATTAGAGACCCTATTTGATCTCATAAATCCATTTTTGGAAGTTTAATTGGCGTCGTTAGGCTGGCGAGTTTTCGTAAGGGATTTTTCATCTCACTTTTATTCTCATGGGATTCATGATACATTTTCCAATATTTCCTTTGAGTGGTTTATGTACTGACCATTATTATACAATTTTTGTATTATAATTTCTTTTATGTTTATTTACATCAATGTTTTATAGTCCTTCTTTGATGGGGTGTACGTTTCGAAAGTTACCCAAGTCGGTAACGGAACCGTTCACCCTCCTATTTTTAAGACTTATTTTTGTTAGGTGTTTTAATTTACATCTTATTATGTTAGGATATGTTATTATCATTATTGTAGTAAATTTTATGTCTAGGTGATGAGATACCATTTTTATCTCTCATCATCTCATTTTCTGAATTTTAAAGTGACGTCGTTAGGCTATCGAATTTTTGTAAGGGAACTTCTTAACCCAATTTCAATTATTTGGGTTAAACCTCTACTTATTGATTATGTCATACTATGAATATATGTGGATTACATATGATTGTTTTAAACTGATTATCCACTTATATTTGGTGTATTTTTATTTTTCACACGTAATTATGTCATTTCATTATCCATGCTCTAATGGCATGATCCTTGATTGGGATTACATCTCAATTTCTTCTCATTGAGGCATTTCTTAATGATATGCACTTTTATTCTTTTATAAGGTGTATATATAGCCCCTTTGACATTCCATATCCATATTATATCTATACTAAAGTCATTTAAATGTTTTGAAAGTGGTCTACTTTCTTGTGGCTTATAATTTAAATGTTCAAAATAGAAAATGACTCTTTTATTAAAACATTGTTTTAAATGGTTTTAGAGATTTATTATTTTAAAAAATTATCATCCATGTCCATGTTTTAAAAATGGTTTTAAGGATTTATTTATAGGTACATGAATTTTTTAAAACCCTTTAAAAAGTTTCTAAGTGGTATGGGACACTTTGATTCTAAAATCTCTTTTAAATGTCTTCTTTTGATATTTTCAATGCATAAAGGAATTTTTCTCTCATAGAGTTTTAGTGATTTTATTATATGTTTTTATTTATGATAATATCATGATGTGATCTCTTGTGATTCAAATGTGGAAATTTTATGTTTCTTTTATGCATGTTTTAAGTGTTATGATTATGTTATGGTTCTTGGGAAATTTTTATTAAATTGGGTGGTTCCGTGATAAACAACGGGCGAGTGAGCCCGATATATCTCTCCAATGCATTGGGTAATGCAAAGGAGTTAAACTCTAAGGTTTCTCCGAAGAGATTTAAGGAATATACTGTGATGGGTATTCCAAATGTAACTATGATGGCTACTCCCTACGTAAGAATGTTATGAATGCCTCATGTTACATTTATGTCTTATGATTTCTATGATTTATTCATGATGTAATGAGTTATTTCAAAGTGCTTATGTTTTATGAGTAAAGTATGATTTCATTGGTTCTTATGTATACATGGACTAATGTTTTGATTCCGTATTGTTATAACCCTTACTGAGCTTTTTATGCTCATCACAAGTTTTTGAAATGTTTTCCACGGGACATAAAGTAGAATATAGTCAAGGATGGGATCAAGAAAATTTCATGATGTCTAAAACATGGAACTAGACATGACACTTATGTTCAAGAGTTTTTATTTTGTGAAAAAATGGAATCTGAGTAGATGTGCCTACTTTTTAATCTTTGAGATGTAATAGTTATGTCCCAATTCTCTAAAACTCTAAACCTGAAAAGTTCCTCAATGATAATTATTCATTTAATCCAAGAATATGTAATATTTTAAGCCCAGGTCCTTATAATATTGAAGTTCAGATCATTATTTATACCAATTTGGAGACTTTTCCAAAACCTAGAGGTGAATCTTAGATCTCCATCAGATACAATTGATAGTGGTACTCTATGTGGCCTCCCCAGCTCTAAGATTTATTTCTATTCAACTCGATCCAGTGATAATTCCTCTTGATTTTCATTGAATTTCATAGTATTTGTAAGATGATCCACCACAACCCATATAGAATTATTCTTTATTGATGTATTTGTAAGACCAATAAAAAATACCATGGTGATGTTTTCCCATTTCCATGTAGGTATGGGTAGTGGCTGAATCATCCCCTTGGATATTTTCCTTTCATCTTTCACCTATTGAAATAAAAGGCATCTTGATGTATATTCCTTGATTTACTTCTTCATATATTCCCACCAATAATTTCTTCAGATATATTAATACATATTTTTTCTTCTTATGTGGACGGTTAGGGTTGAGTTATGTGATTCATCCAACATATTATTCTTTAACATGGTATTTGATGGTATACATTGTCTTGACCCAAATATCACAACTCCTTCTTCATTAACATTGCACTCATAGGATTTAACTTTTCTTATAGCTTCAACTTTCATCTGAATTCTCACATAAACTCTTTAATTACCATTTATATTTTCCAAAATATATTATTTAGTAATCATTTGTGAGAGGATTGATGATGTTCCTTACTTTATGATTCTCATGTCCATCCTTTTCAAGTCTATGAAGATCGTATCCCTCTCAATTCTCATCAATGATATAATTTTTGGATCCTTTATTCATGGAAAATATTCCACTTTATTTGAATTATCTTGATGGTAGTGGATTGAGCAATCATATTCCTTGATAATCTCTAACCATCTTTATTGACACATATTCAACTCTTCCTTTGTGAATATATACTTGGGTATTTTTTGATCTATATATATTTTACACTTATTATCAAAGAGATAATGTCACCATATTTTCAAAGAGATGATCACTATAACCAAATATATATCATGTATTAGGTAGTTCTTTTTGTGAACTTCCAACTACCTTGAATTATAGGCTACGATTTTTTCATTCTAAATTAACACACATCCTAATCCCTTCTTCATATCATCACTAAATACTATGAAAAGTTATCATCTTGTGGGTAGTGTGTGTACTGAGGTAGGGATAACACTCATTTTCAACATATTTAATTTCTATTCACACTCATCATTCCAAGAAAATTGGACTCCCTTCCGATTTCGCATGGTTATAGGGTTTGAAATTCATTAGAAATATATCACAAATCGATGACAGTACCCAGCTAAATCAGGAAAACTATGAATGTATGTCATAGATGTTGGCCTTTTCTATCCTTCAATGGATTCTATATTTGAAGTTTCCATAGATATCTCATTTCTTGTGATGATATTCCCTAATAATGATACTTCATTTAAGTAGAACTCACATTTTTTTTACGTAGCATAAATTTTCTTCTTTCATAAGGTCTTTAGAATAGTACTCAAATTCTCTTCATACTCCTCCTTGGTTTTGAATAATATTTCAATATCATCTATAGATACTACCAAATTTTTTTCAATATACTCTCTAAATACTCTATAAAACAATTCCATAAATATTTTTATAGAATTATTGAGTACGAATGGCATTACTATGAACTCATAGTGCTCGTACCTTGTACAAAAAGCAGTCTTAGGGATATCCTCTTTCTTCACCCTAAAATGGTAATATCATGACCATAAATTGTCCTTGAAGAAGTATTGTTCTCTACATATTTTATCAACAAATTCATTAATCCAGGGAAGAGTATAATTGTTCTTTATCGTGATCTTGTTGACCTCGTGAAAATTGTTGTAAAGGTGAATTGACCCATATTTCTTCTTGAGGAAGATTATTATTTCACCCCATGGTGAAGCACTTGGGTGTATGAACCCTTTATCCATATTCTCAGATATTTGTTTATTCATATCTTTATGTTCCACAACTGAAATTCTATATGGATTCCTAGATAATGGTAATTCATCATGTATAATCATGATTGAAAATTCAACCTATCATCTTGGATAAAGACTAAGCAATTCCTTAGAAAGCACATCAGCGTATTCTCTCACAATGGCCATGTTTTCAAGGAGTGTTATTTACATGGACTCAATCATTTGAGATAGATATGATTTCTCATAGTGAAACAATATCTTTTCTTGAGATGTTAGTTTTAAGGAAGATTCATCCACCACCTTGCACTTGTATAGAATCGGGGGTTGATTCACCATATGAAGATTTATTTCCTTCTCATGGAAATTTATGTTAAATCAATATAGGAAATGAAAATCCATAACCATTATTTAAAAAAATTCCACTAAAGGGATTATGATATGGTTCATTTGAGTTTCATCCTAGAAATTGTGATAGGGGTGGTGTTATATACTCATGATTTAATAATTTCCACAATTTTCATTTTCATTGATAACTCTAATTCCATGATTTTTTGTGGTGTTTTAAAAGTTCTACTAAACATTAATGATATGAAGGAATGTGTATAACTAGAATAAAAAAAGTATGCTCTCTATCCTTGAATGAATAACTACCATACCTTTCACCACTTAGTTGTTAAGATACACCTCAATAGTTTTGTTTGAAAAAGCTCACCCTTACTAACTTGGAGGTTCTTGGTTGTCTCTGAAAACCATTGGATTAGTTCATTAGTTTGGAAAGATACATGGTTACTTGATGTTTGATAAATTAAAAATATGTTGAGGGTTTAAGGGATAATTATTTTCCTTCATCGCATTAGTGGGTTTCTCCTATCAGAAATCACTTTCTAGGTTCCCTTCCTTCCTTCACCTAAAGTATTTCTTCCTACCCTTAGGCAATTTTTAGGGTGCTTATTTCAACACCTTTGATAGGTGGGATGTTGAAAGTTTTTGGAACTTTTAGATTTCTCCATCATACCTCTTTAATTAAACTCTAATTTCTACTTCTTATCCCCATGATACCCTTGAGATTCATCTATCTCTATTTTTACATTTAGGGAACATCAGACAATTTTCTCATAGATAACAAAGTCACAGGTCATTAGGTGTTTTCATAGACTACGATTTATCCCACCAAAGAAGAGGTTAATCTTGTATTTTGGGGTAACAGAAATTTCAGAGGTGTGTCATGAAAGTATTGTGATTTTTTCCTCATACACCTCAATAGATTCATCATCTTTTTTCTTGAGGGTAAGGAAATCCCATTATTTTTTAATATGGAGAGTGAGAGAAAAATATTTATCAAAAAACATTTTCAATAATTCATTAAACACAATCTATATGATCTCTTCATTAGGATTCATATTCTTGATCAATTTCCACCACTGATCAACTAATCCATCCACAAAATGAAAATCCAGTAAAACCTTATCTTCTTCAGAAAATTTAAGTATAGATAAGTTTTTCTCAATAGAGTTTATCTATTGTTCCATGATTAAGGGATCAAACAATCCATTGAAATTTAGAGTCCTTTGTCACTTAAAAGACTCAATTGTAGCCTGTTCTTTCTTTAAGGGATTTGGGAGCTCCATTTGGTCTAGGTTTCTATTCATAACCTATGTCATATGAGAGTGTATCATCACAAGATTTGTGGTTCTCACTCCCATTGGGTTATGTATCTTGTTGGGGAAGTCATTACATTTCCCATCACATTTTTTGTTTACCTAATTCCTTATATTTTTAGTCATTGGATTTTATAAAGGGAAAATTTGGGATGAAATGTTTTTAACTAATAACTACAAAAATAGGAATTTAATGACATTAAAGTGTCAACTTATAACTTTCATTTATTTCCTCAACTTATGAATTTCTTGGATTTAATCTATGTTATCCATGATCTATTTCCTAACATATATTCTTATAGGCATTTTTTGTTCCTTTAATAATGGTTCATAATGATCCTATGAATTTAACAAAGCATATACCCCAGTATTGTCAAGCTAGGTGCATAGTAAGACCTTTTTCATGTACCATATTACATTGAGTCAGGCCTAACACACCTTGTTGGTGGAATTACTCCTAAGTAAATTTGTGATAGAACCACGTCCACTTGTAGTATTCAGAAAGGGATGTATTTATTTAATACACCAATTAATATATACTTACAAAAATTTAAGTATGTTTTAATATACATAATATTATACTTATGTCTTTCGCTAGAGTTTTCAACCCTAAACCCAAAAATAACTAAACTTTTTCTTTGATACCAACTATAATAAACCATCTCTTTATTTCACATTAATACTTGATTTATTACAAAAAATTGTACATAATACAACATGAAAGATCATGTAGTATAGTGTATTTTTTACCTAGGTATATATAATAACATCTTGAACATTGTATACAATAACATTATTGAAAAAAATCATTAATATGCTTCTAAAATACCATGTCTTTAAAACTGCATGGGATAACCTAGGGACATACATAAGAAAGGTGTAAGATATACATCTTAGTAAGGGAATAAACATTGAATAACATGAATCATATAATACATGTTATAAAATAGGAATATCAATGGAGAATAAAAGGTGTGATAATTATCAACATGAATAATATGGCATAATATATCATGATAATCATAACACGGGAAATGTGAAAACATCTTAAAACACTATATCATAAACACAGGTCAAGGATAACCGCCATGATATCATGATGAACAAAGTACCATAAAGGAATCATGTTCACTTCCTATCCCAAAATTATTTCTCATGAGACAAAAAATTTCCTAATGCATTTGATTGATATGTAATTCTTGGCTCACCTATCACTTTCATTTCATTCTCATTCTTAGGTGTGTCACATAGATCACACAACATGGATTCATTCATCATAATATTTTATTCCATGATCATGGATTATTGAATAAATACACGTAATTCCCAATTCAAAGAAGTATAAGTGTATAAATGTGAATACCATTGATAGAAACACAGTATTTTATTCACTACAAAATTGGTTTTTGGCTTGGAAAAATCACACTGAAATTTCAACAGCAAAACGACCTCACATAAAAATTCAAAAAAATGGGTTTAGGAGAGATAAATGGGTCTCCCATCACATGTAAATGAAATGGGTAGTAATATTTACATGAAAATAAATATCCAAAAATTATTAAATGGAAATATAAGGTATATGATAATATAGAAACTTGAATAAAGAAGATAAGGTGAGGATCCCTTACCAAATTTCAGCATGCTAACGGGTGTGTATAAATGTCCATGGGAGGGATAAATGAGAGTCAATGGGGTATCACATCATTTATAAATAAAATTTAAAATAATGGGAATATGTAATAAAATATCCCAATATGAAAAAATGGAAAATTAAGAGACATAATATAAAAGAGTTTCTTAATAAATAGGAGGAGAGTGGAATATCCCTTACTTGAGTGTGTGACTCCAAATACATGGGAGGGGATTTCTGAAAGCATTGTTCCACAATGGGAGGAATCTAGAGAGATAATTGAAGAGTGAAAACATTCTACAAGTATTTTTAGTTGAGAAAAATGGGATAATTGGAGGGTTTGTATTGGAAATGATTGGGGATTTCTTTATTATTTCTCAAACCTAGGTTATGGACTCTATATAATAAAACAACCAAACCTGAAAACTGTATCATGGTTTTTCCAATGGTTTCTGAAAAATGGATTTTTTTCATTATTTTATAATTCCATGTGAATAAAGTAATAATATAATACCCTTTATTGTGTAGATGTGAGTCATACACTTACAGAAATGATTTTTAAAACCTTAAAAATATATTAATGGTTTTGTAGGATTCACAAAGGCTTTATAAAATTAAAAAAAATAAACAAAAAATCACATTATTTTAAAGAAAAAATATATATTTGGTCATCAATACCATTTATAATATTTATTACATCACTTTTCGATCATTATGATGTCATAATACACAAAGTATATTTATACTGTATTTAATTTTTTACCCAAAAATTTGACTGTCAAAGAAAATTATGAAAAATTCACCATTGGGTAATTTAAAAATTCTTATTCCAAAAATAATATTAAGTTTATCAAAATAATTTATAAGTATAATCATTTTCACTTTTAAAAAAATAATCTTTATTTAGTGATAAATGTTGGGTTTTTTGACACTAATAGTTTTTAAACCCTTATAAAAATTACATTTGACTTCATAAAAATTGTATGATCATTTATATTTGATAAAAATTATTTAATAATAATATTTTATTAAAATATTTTTTATTTAAAAAATCCATAAATTCATAAAAATAAATTCCTTAAATGAAATTGAATATTTCCCATAAATAATATTTATGTTTTATTGTATAAAAATCATTTATAAATAAATAATAATTGGATGAAAAAATATTCATTATTCTATGAAAAAATATTAAAAACTCATATTTATAAGTTTTTGATACATATCCATTTAATACACTATAAAACTCTTTAAGAGTAAAGTTTGTGATGGTGAGACTTTCATGGGGTAGTATGTGTACATGGTTTAGGTTGTGATCTCAATAAGCTTGAACTTCTCTCATAAACAGTTTTGCTCATGCATAAGTTTGTTGGAACTCATATTAGTCTTGATCAAGGGAGAATTTAAAATATTCTATCTCTCTTGTGATCTCTGATAAATAGTCTTCATAATGTATGATCCTACTGGTTAAATTCATCACTTCCTTTGTTTGTGTCAATTGTATTTGTTAAAATGTTATATTTTTACAAATCATGTGATCCCTATTAAAAGGATATTGTATTAATGTTAATGATTCTTAATGGTAATTTAAATATGGTAGGATATAATAAAACCAAATAAGTTAATATGTTTCTATATCCATAATACATAATAATGCATTTAAATAAATCAAAAGGGGGGTTTATTTAGAATAGTTTGGGTCGTTACAGGAATTATCTATTATGAGCTAAGATATATGGTTGAGAGAACCCCAATCAAGGTGGTCAATCATAAATTATTGTGATCATGAACTATGATGGATGGGATTAGGTAATAATTTCCCTAGATTTTGGTATTATTTATGAGTGTTGGATCATGTTTTGTATGTTCAGGTGCCTTATGTTCAAAGTGGAATTCAAAGTAATGGTTGGTGTTTGAGGGGTAATGTGTCCATTTGAACAATAAATAATGACCGAGGTAGGTTGGGATGCTAAATTGTATGACCACTTATACTTCTCAAGGATTTGAATTATTAGGGTGTAGAGGTTCTAAAACCCTATTTTTGTATTGGTGTTGGAAATTTATGATGAGTTTTAATTTTCAAGCTACCAAATGAGTCAATTTTGAAATGATTTTTAGAGATTAATTTTGAGAGTTATAATGTCTTAAATGTTTTTTTAATATACTATTTATAGTCCAATAGGTTCCTTGGGTTCATATTTTAGTTTTTTTAGATTTTGATATTTGACTTATATTTTTGTGGAGAATATTATTGGGTGAACTGTTAACACACATTTTGCGCTAATCGTGAACCCAAACCATGAGGGATGATTTGTATTAGGCACAAAATTTAATTTAAATGTGTGACCTATAGGGTAAACCATGTGAAAATTTCAATGTGACTACAGAGTCCCAAAATGTTTTGAGCACGGTTTGGAAAACCATTGGACCATACAGTGCGAGGTGGTGAGCTTCGATATAAAATCATCCACATTGTTGGCACGCGGTTTGGAAACAGTTTTCTAGCCAAAACTTGTTAAAAATATATTATTTACCATTTTCCCTTCAATATTTTACTTCTTTCACACAAACCTACCATAGGGTGTGTAAAAATATACTTAAATTCCTTAATGGTTATTGTATTAGTATTAAAAAATTCATCTCAAAGGAGTAGTGCCTTATCTTATTGTCACAGTGAAAAATTGAATAATAAGATCAATATGACTATCCAAAAATTAAACAAGTATTTTTAAAATTATATTAGAGATAAGTGATTTGTGTTTAGGTTATCTTATCTTTTTTAAATTATATCATATTTATTATGAAATTAATCTATTATTTTTGATTAATTTATTTAATGAAAAGATTAAAAATAATTATTCCTTTTTCACCCTTTACCATGTTTGAAGTTAATGAAAATAATGCTCACAATTTCCTTGATTAGATTTTTCTCCTTCCAATTTGTGAAAAAAATAATGATTGTTCTTTGAATTTCGTTAGCAATAAAAAATCTGGTATTAAAATTTCTATGAATCCAAATTATACCAATATTTCTTCCTCGTGTTTTTAGTAATCACTAAACACTTCTCTACTTGAATCTATATTAACTAGTGTATGTGATCAAAAACCAAGAAGAGGGAGAAAATATTTATTTAATCAATTAAATAGTAAAAATCAATAATTAAATACATGAACAATCATATTCATTTAAAATTATAAAATTTATAATTGAAAACCATTTAAATAGAGAAAACATATTAATGTTTTAAAATAAATTAAACTAGAATCAATAATAACAAATTTGGGTCACCTCCCCTTCACCCAACCCCTTACAGTTCCTACCCCTCCATTAAAGAATAAATAAATAGAGTATAAGGGGTATAAATCATGATAAAAACATATAAAAATAAGTGCAGTGGAAATATAGCAGCAGTGGTGGTGGTTTTTTTCTCTTTTTATCCTTCAATATGAAAGTAGTGCCCTATTATTTATAGTGGGTGGATCCCCTCTTCAGATATCATTTAAATCACCTATATCTTTATCTTGGTCAATGAATGAATCATTATTTTATATCTCTAGATATATATCGATTGTTTCTAAATTTCAATTTCAACTCATTGTTAAATTACGAGTGGATCCATCCCTTTAATATGAGTGAGAAATAATAGGTCACTTATCTCAATAAATTATTGTATCTTTAGCTTCAGGTTAACCTAATTCTTAGACACCTGTATCTTCCACATTTAATTCACATATGAATTTTATTTCACTCTATAAAATTCATGTATATCTATTTCTATAAAAACCCAGTTCACATATTCGAATATACCCACATGCATAATGTTTCCAAACCTTCTTGTCCCTACATAGACATTTTTCATGGTGTGGAACATAGTTGATCCCATTATTACTCATTTAGAAAGTTTTATTTATATGAACATGTTTCTGGTTCTTCCACAGACATCACATGGATGATTATGCAACCCCCGATAGAACACATACACCTCCATACTCTTCTTTCCCATGGTAGTACATCTGCCATTACTTAGCTGTAGTATATCCAATTCTATCGTACACTATCCACCCCTAGTATTATCCCCATGGTAGCCCATACATACTATTTTATCATCTACCATCACTATTCTCCATGGTATCAGAATTCAAATGATCTACCACTACTGTGATCTACCGTATCTCTTAACAGTAGCACAATATCTATCATGTCGGCCTCCTTTAATGGCGAAACTCATACATGATGATAACATCATCTACCTTTATTGATCCTCCATGGTAGTAGCAGATACCATCAGAGATGATATTATTATGCCCCTATAAGTGATTATATATCATGAATGGTAGTTTTCATGGTGCATGATGGTCACTCCTCTTCCATCAGTGATGTATTAGATTATTCTGTTGGCATATCCTCTATCACCATGGTGAGCCTAGTTGCATAGCGGTAGTGCAAAAACATAGGCATGACCATTCCCTCCTCATCAATGTGATTTGGACTTTATAATGGTTGGACAATGATCTATTTCATAGAGGGATTTATTTTTCTTCTAATTGGGCTTCACTGAGGTAACTTGAGGGATCAAAAGTCATCCATGGTGGTTTAGGGCATCAACAAGCCTTCTATATCCCAAGATTTCAGGTGGTGGTCATGCCATCTTCGGTACATTGTAGATAGTGGTGGTCATCGTGGGGTGATAGTAGGTGGTGTAGAGATATTTCTAATAACAAGGTAGAACACATAAGGTGGTACAATGTCGTTTCTATAATCATGAATAGTACTCACTTATTTTACCATCCCGCATCGAAAATCCACATGGATTTGCACTTTTATAAATAACTTGTCACATCAGGGAGATATTATGGTATGGATGTGGGGGATCATCACCCACTCACACTAAACCCACACATATGGGATCGTATTGACATGAATGGGCCCGTGCTAGCCTTGGACCAACCACTGATCAGGCTTCTCCCCACGCGGCTCACAACCACCTCATACTTGGAAGAATCTCTTGGGAGTCTTCTTTGCTAGTAGGCCCTATTGGAGATGGCTATGTTTTTGGTAACTTCCTTTATTGAGGGCTAGAAAATATATTGAAATGTTTTACCTAAAATACATAAAAAATACAAGTACAATTCTCACATAATATTATTCAATAAAATTAATCATTAAATTTACAACTTTTAATTATTTTTATATCCACAATTATGAATTACTATATTTAAAATAAAAAAATAATTACTTTACTATTTTTATTAAAAACCTTTCACAACTGTTAAAAAAATTAAATATTTTCATGATAAATTTATTTCATCAAATACCCCCACATTAAAACTATTCTTGTCCTCGATCATTAAATCTAAACATTGGATTTAAGAGAGAAAGAACATTAACAATAATAAAATATCGAAGTAATAAAATAAAAATTATTATCAATGTTAAACAAAGTATTCAAGTTTTACATAAAATATCAATTTAACTTTTCATTTTTTCAAAGAAATAATTAATCCATGTATTTTACTTTGTCCCTTTTGAAAATGGTCGAACTTATCTTTTCATTCATTAAATCTTATCAATTTATTATTATTAAACATTCCAAGTCATGATCTATCTTAATTTTTTATATTTTTACTCATTTCCCATGATAAGAATTTAATTAGATTTCTGATCTTATTATGAGGACATGATCTTTTTCCATGTGATTCAAAAGAAACTACTTTCTCTTCTTTGTAAAGACAAAGGGCACATAAAATCATGAGGAATTTTTAATTAACGATCAAATGAATCTAAGCCTTATGGTTGGTATGTTTTTATTTGAAAACATTAAGTATCAAAAGAAGTCATTTATATCTTAAGGCATAGTGCATGAAATTAAAAGATAAAAATATCAATGGCATTCTCTCCTTTGTAATGAAAATTTATACTTAGAAAGACTCAAAGTAATTTTTGTAATTAATTATAGTATATTGAGTGAATTTCTCCTTGAAATTTATCTACTTTTGTTACTCTATTTTTTCAAACTAATTTATTCATATATTTTTAACTTTTTTTTAAATTCAATCATGTATAAATCCTCACATTAAACACTTATCCACACATGATAAAAATCATTGGTCTAGTAATGGTGATTTTTTATTTTACCATGTCACAACTCATTTTTCTATTTCTTTATGAAATTAATTCATTAAAATTATAATGAATGAATGAATAACCTTTCTAAATTCCCAAAATATCACCCCCACACACTTTTTCCTTACAATGTAGTGCATCCTTCCACAATGACTTCCCACACCCCCACACTTAATCTTTAAAATATCATACAAAATATTAAGAGGAGCATATAAATGGATATAAATGCCTTAAAATGTGGCTCATTTCTAACAAGTTAATTTATGGTATATATGGGATAAACAAGGATAAATGTAAAAGGTGGTATTAAGTATAATGTATTATCTATAAATATTAATCAATCATGTTAAATGTATTTTTAGATAATTATGTCTTTGAAAAGTTCCAATAAAATTTCTAAAAGGTGACATGTCCCAAGATTACTCCAGAAATATGATGAAGATAATATAGAAAGTATATGGTATATGAATCCTCTTGGTAATAGATATATGATGTTGGAATACCACTCATATAATGTCTAATGATAAAAAATAAGTTCACATATATTTTATAAATTATAATAATGAAAAGTAGTTTGGAAATTTCATTTATTTAAATTAACCAATTCTTTCAAATCATGAGTCTTCATTTTAATATCCATTAATCACTCTAATAATTAAATTATACACCTTAAAAATTAAATATAAATATCATTGAAATATAAAACATGACATAATAGTGTTCCTAAGAAATTCGTGTCTTCTATATAAGTCAAGTAAAGAAATCACAAAAATGAATGGGCATTTAATTTTCAGTTTAAATCCTAACACATAATTTTTAAAAAAAATTAATGGAGTTTAAAAGGTAACCTTAAAAATAAAATACTTTTTATTATTTGGATTTAGTCCTATATTCTTCTTGTTGTTTTTGGGTTTTCTGGTGACTAATTTATATGATGATCCAAACAAAAAAACTCATTCAAGTGTGCAAACTATTTCATTTAAGACCAAGGGGTAGAAGAGATAGGTCACTCTATCATTAACTCATAAATCATAAGAAAAATAATAAAACCCAGGTTTCCTCCTTGATGTTCTAATGGTTAACATCATTAGATCAATCTAACATCGTGAGAACCAATTAGTAGAAGGGTTGGAGATGTTTGAGCTCCTCCACCAGTTCCTTAGGTAGACTCTCATGGAATGTCTTTAGCCTTTTCCCATTAACAATGAATCAATTTATTTCTTCCACATGATCTCTCATTGGTGGTATATGATTTCCCTGATGCTTCTTTCTCCCTCCGTCCATCTCTCCTCACCTCCTCATCTCTTGGGCATGGCATGGTTTAGATTTGGGTCGTGTGGCGTTGATTTCGTGGTGTGGTGTTCCTCTTAACGGACCCACAGTGTCACAGAGAAGAATATCCTTCGCAACACTTTCAACATTTCCATTTTTGTTATCCCTCCTCTAAAGAAATTGGTTTTCAGGTCATTTCACTTGCCATGCTCGGGCCTCACTCACTTTTCATCTAGCTCTAGTCCCCCCCCCCTCGTTTCTATTTGGTGTTTGTCATTCACACAGGGTTACTTTCTAGTTATTCTTCTTATGAGGGATATTTTTATTGAATTATGATTGTGTAAGGGTCACTGTTAACATTTTTGGGCTAATAAATATATGTAGATGTTGGACGCTAGAATTCCCAGTGTTGGCGGTGTTTTTCTCCTCGCTAGATCTTTTCTCAGTTCCCCTCTATAGTTTTTAGGTATTTTTTTATATTCCTAGGTAGTTCTTGACATCCTTGGTTACCTATTCCATTTAATCATGCTATTTATCACATGACCCCACTATGGTCTGGTTCGATGCATTCTATACTGATTTGTATCATGTTGGTCACTTCAAGGAAGGTAGGTTTGCTAGGGTAAACGTCTGGTTTGTTCTCCCAAGTGGGGAGTTCTCTTGTAGTTGGCTATGTGAACCTATATCCACATTCTCATCTCCTATTGGTGATTATTCTTCATTCATCACCCTTCTATGGTGAATTCTTGTGTGTCACATTCTTGTAGGGTCTCTTTGTTTGTGGCCATTTTATTATGACGGTAGTGTTCTCTAATGATGGTTTCTCTATTTCTATTATGGTGGTGTCACAATGTCTCCCTTGTTATAGGATATTGTGTGTATTATTGGATTTCTAAGATTATTCATTCTTGATAATTGGTGTTGTTTTTCGATCCTTAGCGATAGATGTTTGATGCAGGGACAATGCCGAGTGGCAACGAGAGGGGTGTTGTGGGGCCCGTTGCGTCCCTCTAGTTTTTGGGTGGGTCTAGTCCTAGGTTGGGCTCCTTGATCGGCCCTCTTATTCTTGTTTTTTTGTTTGAGTTATACATTATACTTTTAATAGTATTTTTATTGGTCGGTTCTCACTTAAGAATAAAGTGATTTATTTAAAAAATCAAAAAAATGAATTTTCAGTAAAAAAATGGATTTATTTCTTCTTATTTCTTGATATTAATGGATCCAAAGGGATATACATAAGTAAAAATAAAAGGCCCTTCACATATTTAATAAATCTTACCAATAATTAACTTCAATATAAAATTATAGATCAAACCATTATCTCCTTGTTGAAATCTATTTTATTGAATCAGTTTTTTATGTGCCACTCATGTTCTCACTTTATAAATTCTGAAATTTTCCAAATCAATTCTTATGATTTATTCTAGATCTTATAAGTAATGTTTTATATCTTTTCCAATACTCACAAAATCCATATTCATATTTTTTATATCAAAATATTTTTGGTTCTCCAAATCCCACAATAGATTATAACTTTTCCCATAAATAAATTAGTAGGGTCTCATAACTATGGTTGTCTGGTAGGTTTTATATTTTTCCCATAAATTGTCTTCAATACTTAATATCCAATCATTAAATTTGGTATTAACCATTTTCTGTAAGACACCTTTAATATTCATTTTAGACACTTCATCTTGGCCACTTGTTTGAGGATGGTAGGGTGTATATTTCTTCTGATGCACCTCATACCCCCACACTTTTTACACATATCATTCATATTTATACTGATAAAATCAGTCACTTTTTCACTGATGATGTCCCTTGGAAATACAAACCTACAAAATATATTGGTCCTGAATAAATTTCATACATATTCGGCATAATCAGTCTTGGTAGCCTTAGCTTCCATCCATTTATAGATATAATCAATATCAAGTAAAATGTAATAATTCCAAAAATAATGGGAAATTTTCCCATAAAATCAATACCCCAAAATTTCAATATTTCACAAAAAATAAATCGATTTGGATGTATCTCATATATTTTCTTAATATTTTTAGAAAATTGACACTTCTCACATTTATTAGATTACTTGTAAGAATATTAAAACAAGTTTGGACAATAAATTTCATGTTTTAAGACTTTTTTATCGAGTATCTTATGTCCAAATTAGCCTCCATAATCAAGTGTATTAAATAATTTAAATACATATTCTATTTCACTTACTGGTAAGAACCTCTTTATAACTTAATCATTACAAATATTCCAAAGTAAAGGATCCTCCCAAATTTAGAATCTAGATTCATCCTGAGATTGTTCTTTTATAAGAGTTAAGGTGAGATGGTGCCTTAGATGAGGCAAAATAATTTAATATAGTGTCATACCATTCTTCTTCACCATCAGTGATGTTGCGTTTTTCTCCCTATATGTGATCATTAAGTTGGTTTAATTCAGTAATTTCTATTTATCATGTGTTAGGAATTTCGCTAAAGTGATCCACCACCTAATTTCAAACGCCCTTTTTGCCCTTGAGCTTTAGGTTGAAATCTTGTAATATTATTATCAATATTAACAACATTGTCTTGGAATCATACTTCTTAATTATGTATCAAATTTCTACTTGATCATAAAATATAACCACTTTACTTCAAAGTAAATAAGATATAAATTTATCTAATGAAAAAATAGTCGTAAGGAATTTTTTTTCAACAGTTGTGTAATTGAAATGGGTAGAATACAAGGTTCTTGAAGAATAAGTTAAGAATTTTTGTCATCATGTAATCTTTTATGATAGGGGTTCTCCTATATCATGGTTCAATTCTTCACAAAGCAATTAAAATGGGGGAACCTAATTTTGGGGTTGCATTATTAGTGGGGTAATTAGTTATTAGCAAAGCTTATCAAATATCTTCCTACAATAATCATTAAACTTAAATTCAATTTCTTTTAAAAGAAATTTCAAAATAGTAAGATCAGTCTTATTAATGTAATTTATGAACCTTCTATAGAATCCCACATTGAATTAGAGTGATATAATATATTTTAAACAATATTGATATGGAAAAGAATTTATTATTTCATCATTTGATTTATCCACCTCAATGCCTTTATCTAAAATTATGTACCCTATCATTGTTACATTATCCTCTATGAAATGGTATTTTTCGAAGTTTAGAACAATATTTTTTTCAATTCATTTATTCAAGAATTTTTCTAGATTCTATAATAAATGATCAAAATAATCACCAAAAATAGTAAAGTCGTCAAGGAATACCTCCAGGTAGTCTTCAATGTGACCTAATAATATGCTTAACATGTATCTCTGAAATGTACCTAGGGAATTTTATATCTCAAAATTCATCCTCTTATAAGAAACTTTTCTAAAAGGATAAGTGAAGTTCATCTTCTATTAGTAAACGGGAGCAATTGGTACATAAAAGTATCAAGAAAACCCATCCATGAAACAATAATAGGTCCTACCTATTAAAAATTCTATTATTTGTTAAATGAATGGAATGGGAAGTTTTCTTTTATTTTGACATGATTTATCTTTCTCTATTAAATTCATACTCTTAATATTTTCTAAACTCTCATAGGAATTAATTCATTATTCTCATTTTCCACTTTCAGCAGACCAGATTTCTTGGGAATCACATAGATGGGACTAACCCATTGTGAGTTAGAAATTGGGTAATTAATATCAGTTTCTAGATAATTCAATGTTTATTTTTTAACTACCTCAATAATGGTGGGGTTTATCCAATTTTGGGGCTACCTAACAGGTCAGGAATCCCCCTATATCAATATTATATAAGGGCATTCCTTGGGATTAATTCCAGGGATGTTTCATAGGCTCAACCCTATGGCTTGGATGTTTCTTTTAAAAATTCCATATAAAGTTTTATATCTGTCATTAAATAAGTTTTTATATATGATTAATGGAAATTGTTATCCTTCCTTAATATAAACATATTTTAAGTCACATGGGATAGGTTTTAATTACATATTAGGGGGTTTCTCTAAAGATGATATTGAACTAAAATAACCCACATCAAATTCTTTAATTTTATATGGAAATGGAATCAGGAAAATCTATTCCAATAAATTATCAAATAAATCATATTTTATTTCTTCTTTAAATATTCAAATAGAATTTCCATATTTTGGAGTATTCACGTTTTTCCTTGGTGTATTCAATAGAAAAAGTGATCTAATAAGACTAAGAATTTTAAAAGGATACTTGAATATTAAATGGTATTAATACCTTATTCATGAGTGATTAAAAAGAATGAGTGATTTTTTAATGGTTCTTCTTAGAGTCAATAACATTTATGAACACCTTGAAATATCCATGATCTATGGTGATTGTTCCTTCATGAACATTAATAGTCATCTTGTCTATAATAAACAATCATCTTCCCAATATTATGTGTGAATGGTTTAGTGATTTATCTTCTTCTATAGTGATCATATAAAATTCTTCTGGAAAATTTATAATTTCACTCCCACTATCACATCCTCTAAAATTATTTTAGAAAAATAAAGGATCAATTTAATAGTTGTACAACCACACTTGTGGTATTCAATTATCAGATTTTCAAAGATACAAAAAATGAGACATCATGTTAATGGAATAAACAATATCACACAAATAATCAAAAAAATTTAAAGAACCAATGGTGAATGGAATATAAAATGTCTTAGGATATTGATGTTTTTTGTTTAATGGTGGTGTGATCATAGTCGTGGCACTTATCCCTTTTCCGATTCTCTCATTCATTTCAATCCTCTTTCTTTTAGTACAAATTTCCTTGAAAAATTTAGCATATTTGGTAATTTTTTAGATGTTTCTCAATATAGTTATATTAATTTCATCCTTTTTGAAATGTCTCTTGGATATCTCTTTAATGTTATTATTATTTTATCTTCTTTGATAGAGTATACCTAGATGGGAATGGTATTGGAACATATTGTTTCTCCCTATTCTACCTTCAAAATGGGATTTCAGGTATTTCCTTTATAAATATTTTCATGAATTCTTCTTCTACCTTTTTTATTTTTCTTGTTGTTAAGTGTGCTATTCTTCTAGAGTTTGTCAATAATTTTCAGGCTTACCTTCTTCTAATGCATCTTGAACTTTATTGGGTTCCAATATCTGAATCTCCTTGCCAATCTTGGTGATGATCATACATACACTATCCATTGGGTTTGGTATTGTCTGAGATAGTATATTAACATTTTTTTATAAAATTTATATGAGGAACTAAAATTTATTTGATTAATCCTTCACTGTGTCTTTCAACTCCTCAATCTCCATTCCTTATCTTCATTCAATTTGTGGTATAATGGATAATGGTTTTACATAGATTTATTTTTTAAAGTGAGGTCGTTGATGAGTTTTTTTGTAAGGTCACTTATATGGTAGTTGGAAAGGTGTTAGATTATGTAATTTTTTTGTAAAGGAGTATGATTAGTATATTGGTTTTAAAAGGGAGGTCTATCCTGGTTTTTTAAATTCCAAATCCTTGGTAGGATTTACCTCCCCTTCATGGTTGATTTTATTAAAATTTCCTTAGCTTTAATGTTTTCTTTCAACTCTCTATAACATGTATCTCATCATACTGATTAGTTAAATGGTTGGGTGATGAACAAAATTTACATACCTAGGGTAGGGAAGGCTTCTAATTTACTTTATTTAGAACCATGTATCTCACTAGAATTATCAATTATTCAAGTCTGGTTTCAATTAAAGGTGATAATTTAGAATATCTTACCTAATGAATACCTCTTTTATTTGTATCAATAGTTCCAAATTGTTGGGAATTTTGTGTAATCTTTCAATTAAGATCCTAGAATCTGTGTCTGATTTTTCAATTAAGGATGCCCCAAATGATGAATCCCAGATGTTCCTCTCATTGTCATGCATTCCTTGGTAGAATAATACTAGAAATTTGTGGTATTCCACCTACTGGTGTGGGTAGGTTGCACAAAACTTATTGAACCATTCCTAATACTTGTAAAGTGTTCATCTAGTTTCTTGTCAGATGGTGTAGATTTCATTCCTTATATCTATGCTCTAGGATTTTGGTAAGAATCATTAAATTAATTTTATTTGGAGATTATCCTATTCATGTATCTATATAGTTTGTAAGCTCTATAACCACTCTTTGGAAGCTTCCTCAAGTAAAAAATAATAATTACCTCTACTTTACTTGCTCCTCAACAACTCCACTTCGCTTGAATCTCAAACACAGAAAATAAAGTTCTTGAATGTACCGGTGGGTTCTTCAACTACAAGTCCAAAGAATATAGGTATCATAATATTCATGTTGACATGTAATTCAAAATCATTTTATTAATAAGGAATGGCTAAATAGTTTTTTTGGTTGGAAAATTGTTGGGAAAAAGATCCCTTAAGGTTTTTTGTGGGTTTATTTCTATTATGGTGGGCTCGAGATATCACTTTAAGTTTCACTCTAGTCCTCATGATTTATTTTTTCAAGTTATTCTCAAGATTAAGATTCATAATCTATGTTAGAAAAGTCTTCTTTATCTCAAGATAAAAATTGAATAGTTCCTTGTTAGAGGTCATAGTCATGAAATTTAGGTTATATTAAGAATCACTCCCCAACAATGACTCCATGTTTTGATACACCCCTATCATGGGGTGTGGAAAAATATTTTTAAATTCCTTAAGGAATTTATTATTTGTAGTGGCCAAATTTTTGTCCAAGGAGTAATGTTTTAATCATATTTTTATGGTGCAAAAGAAAATAATAAGATCACTAGGACTATACAAAAAGGGAACATATATTTAGAAACTAGATTATAGATACGTTTTTAGGTTTAGGTTGGATTCCCATTTTATAATTCTATCATATATTTTTTGAAATTAATTTATTTTATTTATTCATTGATTTAACGAAAATATTAATAATCATTTTTTCTTTTTCTCCCACGATCAATTTTTTTGTTAATTAAAATAATACTCACTAATTACTTTCTTAGATTATTCTCCTTACAATGTTTGAAAGCATCAATTATCCTTCTTTAAATTTCTTAGGCGATACCAAATCTGGTATTGAAAATTTAAAGCATCCAAATAAGAGAATTATTTTTTACTCACATGATTAGTAATCACTAAAAACATCACTACTTCACTCTAGATCAACCAATCAGTGTAATAAAAAACCAAGAAGATGTAGAAAATATTTCATTAATCAAGTAAATAGAGAAAATACATAATTAAATACAAACACAATTTTATTAATATAAAATTCTTAAATTTAGAATTAAAAACCATTCAAATAGATAAAACATATAAATATTTTTAAATAAATTAAAATCGACTCAAGAATCACAAATCTGGGTCACCACCCCTTCACCAAACCATATAAGGTTTCTACCCCTCAATTAAAGACTAAAAAAATTGAGTATAAGCGGTAGAAAACATGATAAAAACAACAAAAAATAAATGAATTAGAAATAGATCAGTAGCAATGGTGGTGGTTCCTTCTTCTAATCCTTTGATTTTGAAACACAACCCCTTACTTATAAGCAGTGGAATCACCTCTTCTTCAATTGTTTAAATCTCCCTTATCTTTATATTATTTAATTAATACATATTATTTTAAATCACTACAAATATATTGGGTGTTTCCAAATTTTATCATTCACTCATTCTCCAATTCTTTATGGATTTATCTTTTAGTATAAGTGAGAAATAATAGGGAACTTATCTCCCCAAATTCCCATATCTTCAGTTTTGGGTTAACCTATTTCATAGATACCTATATTTTCTATGTAGAATAATCATATGCAGTTATTTTACTCCAAAAAATTATCATATCTCTATTTCTGGGAAAACCTAGTTCACATAGCTGAATGTACTCATGGGAATCATGTAGCCAAACTTTCTTCTCACTATGTAGTTTTTTCTCATGATGCGTGACATATATAAACATATTATTCCTCATATATCCATTTTTATTTATAGGCACATTTTTTTGTTCTTCTAGGGGATTCTCATGGAAAATTCTACAACCACGGTAGCACACATCCACCACCATATTGTACTTTCCCATGGTAGTACCTCTATCATTCCTAAGAAGTAGTAAATCTAGTTCCACCATTCACTATCCACCACTAGTTATCTCTCTAATATAGCATACATCTACCATTTCATAATCTACCATCACTATTCTCTATGGTTCTACCATTCACATGATCCAACACCATAGTGATCTACCATCTCTCTTCATAGTAACACAACATCTACTGTGTTGGCCTCCTTCTGTGGCACTACTCATAAATTATGGAAGAAAAATCTACCATTTCTGATCCTTTATTGTAGTATCATATATTATAGGTGATGATAGTGACATTCCCCTATAAGAGATGGTATCTCAGGAATGGTATCTCGAGTAGTGTGCAACGATATCTCTTCTTCCTTCAGCGACATAGATAGCCATTCCACTTTCACAACTCATGTCTTCTTTGTGATCTCGGTAGTAAAGTGATAGTGAATCTATATATGTAAATAATCTATTTTTAATGGAATTTTTATTTGAATGTTCCTTTATATACAAATAGATTTATTATCAAAATCCGTATGGTATTTGTCTTAGGACCCAAAAATTATTATATTAAAAATATTAATTTATGATAAAGATAATATTTTCCTAATTTTTTATTTGTTTTTAAATTATTCAATATCTTATAATTAATTAATTTGAGCCTATTTTCATCATTTCAGTATTTTTGGTTATTTGTGGGCTTAATTGGGGAAATTATTTAATTTTTTAAATTTATCAGTTTTCTGGAGTTTTTGTATATCTAGCATAATGTTTACAATTTTGATAAATTTTAAGTGATTATTTTTTTAGGATACCTTTATTCATGGGATTCAAATTCTTTCATTGGACCTAGACCCAATTCAAATGACACTGATCTAAAAAAATCCATCAAGGTGAAAAACTCATTTGGAAAATAGAATGGACCCCACCTTAGTAAAGGGGGAATATATCAGTGTAGAGACATTAAAATTATGTTATTATAGTTTCATTAGAAATAAGACTCTCGGAATCATTTTAAAATTAAATTTCAATAAGAAATTTGTTTCATTAAAGCATCAATTTAATACGAAAACGTGGAGGTAATTGAGGAGTCTCCTCCAGATGAAACATTATTCTTCAGTAATGAGAGAATAACATGTTTTATAGTTATCTAAATAATCTAATATTTTGTGGAAGAATTAAAAATATATTTGGGAACATATTTTATGAATAAAACAACCTAATATTAGGCCATTTAATATGCGAAATAAACTCGAAATTTATGAGGAACGAAAGTAGAGGGAAATTTTTTCACCTATCAACCCTATAAATATATTTGTCCACTTCCATTCAATAGAGTTTAAGGAGGGTAATGAGAGGTTTTGATATGTTATTGGAAGATTTAAGTGATTTTCATTTTTTATTTTCTCTTTCCTTAGTTTTATAATGATCACTTCTTCCCCATCCAACTCTATTACCCTTCACGTGGAGGGGTAAAACTCTTCAAGGGGCAGGGAAGGGGAGTTTTCCATTTATAATGTGGGAGTATTGTGATTTAATATAAAAATACCTCTGTTTATATTGATTTATTTATATTTTCAATGTTTCCCGATTCTTTTAATGTGATATTATTTAGGATTTTGGTTTCATTAATTGTTTATATATTTGGTTGAATATTTTTGAGCTCCTTCTGCCTAGTGCAGTTTGTCTTGATTGAGCATATCGTTCTGGGTTGTGAGTGTCCAGTTATTGATAGAATGTGTGTGGAATAATAGATTTTCTATAGATTTATAAGTATAAAAAATTCCTAATTGGGACCTACCTTACTTTTTTGGGAATGGTTTATGAATTTTCATGCACGTAAGAGTGGTTACCATTTCCTCCTTCAACCAAGGGTGATTGACAACTCAGTCAAGAATTTGTTCATTTATCTATCAATAGGAATATAGGGTGAATGATTTTTATGACTACGATGATACTAAATTAGGTGATCCTACCTTGACCCTATCATTCTATTCCTCAACTCATGTTCCAAATTCATTTTCATTTCATTATTTCTTTTTAAAAACAAAAAATTTCAAAAACAATTTCACTTCCTTCTCTAATTTTTAGTGAAAAAATTGATTGTTGTGTTATCAACTCTAGAGAAAATGTAGTTTCACCACTATACTGAATTTTAAATTTGGATTTTTTTTCACACCCCACAATAAGAACATGTCAAAACATGGTGTCATTACTGTAAAAGTGGTTTCAAAAATAATTTTTGTCTTCTTTTTCTCTATTAAAAATTGCATGAATAGAATCTAAAATGCTGACCCTTTCCTCATAATATCCTAAAATTGAAATAAACTTGATGAATAGACTTAGAAACCTTAATTTGAAAAAAAATTGAGGAAATTTCTCTTGCAGACTCAAGTGAAACTTCAAGTGTTCACTCTGATCCTATCATCATGGGTGGAAATCAGAACCCAACTATTAGAGACCTATGTCAAGTACAATTCCTTAATTGAAACAATGAACTTTCCATTCTAGTGTTACAAAATTATTTTGATATTAAACCTAACACGATTCTATTGATCCAAAAATTTCATTTCTTCATAGGAGAAGACACAAACAAACATATTTAAGAGTCCACACATGTCTGTTATACTTTCAGACCCTGTAGAGTAGCTTAGGAGCATGTAAAGTGGAAGGAATTCCCATTTTCATTGGAAGGATCTAATAAAGAATTATTGTATAGCCTATAACAATGAGAAATGAATGATCAGAATAACTTAGTGATACGATTCATGAAAATATTCTTCCCTACCTATAGAAGCACATCCATTAAGGAGGAAATCTTTGCCATCAGATAATCATTTGGAAAAATCCTTTATGAGTAAGTAGAAATATTTTAAAATCTACATGCCTGTTGACCAAATTAACAAATTAAGTAGAATTAATTTCTTGTCTGATTTTACCAAATATTTCTAGACAATGATAGAAACCATTTAGACACATCATCTAGAGGTGAATTGATTTATAAGTCACCAGAATAATCCAAGGCCTTGATTAAGAATATTTACCAGAACTCACGACAGTTTGGTATAAGTGGTATCGACACAAGATTAATTCATGAGGTGAGAAAATTCCTTCCATAATCATTATGTGAAACTAAGACTGATGAGATAACTAGTATGATGAGATAGATAGACTTGAAATAATTTTGTGAATATCAAGCACCGACTAAGGTATATGGTTAATTCTCACCACTTGATCATTTCCCTAACCAATGTGATGAAATAAAGGGAATAAAAACTTTTGTGGTAACGATCCATATAAATTATTTTCAAAAAAATCAAGCATGGAGAGATCCTAACCATATTTAACATGGATTTGAAAATTAGCTGAATCAAGATAGACCCCCATGCCAAAACAAGTTCTAAAACCAACCCCCATTCCAGAAACAATTACAAAACACATCACCATTTAAAAAAATCTTATAACCATCCTTTCTTCCACTAATCATACACTATAAAAAGACCTTATAGGCTTCCAAACACCGATTCAGAAACTCCAACTCCAAACCAACATAAGATATCTGAGATTGAGGGGCTGAAAGACACTGTAAAATATTTTTCCAATAAGTTTGAATGTCTCATAGACTTTCTAACCAAAAATCTTGGGAAACACCCTTCCCAAAAATCCCAAATCCAAAATATAATATCATAATTATAAAAAAAAATTAAAATCACTCTCACCACCATTATCCCATGATCCTAAAACAAGAACACCTTATCCGAGGGAGAATGAAGTTGGAAATTCTAAAATTGTTATGAAAATGTACAGATAAGAAGAAAGAAAAGATGGTGAGAATAATAGGCCAAGGAGGAACAATAAATAAGCACAATTGAGAAGGAAACAAAGATATAAGAAAGACTTACCCAAACTATTTCCATCATGTATGATTAAATCAAAGAGATTATAGGAAGAAACGCTTCAAAAATAAATTTCTCACACCTTTGAGAAAGTGGAAATTAATATTACTCAGGTTGAATCACTCAAAAAAATCCAAACTATGTAATTTTTTAAAGGATAATTTAATCAATAAGAGTATAAATCAAGGTAAATAAAGGATACACTTGGAAAGAATTTTCTCATCCCTTATCACACCCAATTTTCCAACCAAATGTCAAGATCTATGTAAATTTTCCATTAAATGCACCATTGGTTCGTTAAATTTATATAATTATTTTTGTGATATAGTTGTTTAAATTAATTCATTTAATCACTTATTATACACTTATTTGTACATGTAATACTTTAATCCCATAATATTGGTGGTCCAGCTTGAAAACAGATCCATAGTCTTCCATGTATGAGTTTTGGAGGATGTACTTATGAAAATCAATGATCTCTTATTCCAATATAACTATTATTTGTTGAATATAGAAGAATATAAGATATTTTTCACACTTAACCATCATTTTTGGGAGTAATTTCTTGAATATACACAAAACCATCATTAATGTTAATGAGGGGACACTCACCCTGAAGTTTGGGGATAGCCCTATCCACTTCAATAATTGTGAATCCATGAGGCACCCATTGGATGATCACTCACTCTTTTCACTCTACCATGAATTTGGTACTAATCCAATTCAATAATCAGGTATGTTCCTTGAATTCTTAAACTCATGAGATAATTTTTCTATTGAAAATATCACTGAACATGTGGTTTCTGGAAATGCTGGAGATTCTGATTTCATGTGGGAAGAAGAGTTCAAATATGATTTCTTTGATGATTTGTTAAATTAAGATTAAGATTATATAGATTATTGTGTGAATCAGGTCAAAACATTAGAAGTGGGTAATGTTAGTTTAATATCATCCCTTGAGCATCCTCATAATCTTGAATTAAAACCACTCCTTATTGATTTGAAATATGTGTACCTTAGGGAGGGAGATAAATTACCAGTGATAACTACTAATAATATATTTGAAACACAAGAAAAATATTTTATTGAAATTTTTAGATATAATTTACAAGATATAGGGTATAAATTATGTGATATCCTAGGAATAAACCCAAAAATATGCTCACATAGAATTATTATTGAAAGAGATTCGAAACCTATCAGACAGCCCCAAAGAAGGTTGAATCCCACCTTAATGAAGGTTGTAAAGAAGGATATTGAGATGATTTTGGAATCCAAGATCATCTATCCCATTTCCTATTCAAAAATTGTTGTCCTCATTCATGTAGCTCCCAAAAAACAATTCAAACTACTGTGAGGAGTGAGAATAATGAATTAATCCCTATGAGAATTCCGAATATTTGGACAGTCATTATTGATTTTAGGAAGTTGAATTAGGTCACTTAGAAAGATAATTTCTCCATCCTACTTATTGACCATATGTTTTAGATATCAAAAATTAGGACTCATTATTTCTATTTAGAAGGATTTTTTGGGTATTTTCAGGTACCTATTTCTCCTGAGGATAAAGAGAAGACAACCTGTACTTATCCCCTTATCACTTTTTCATATAAAATGATTCCATTTGTTTTATGTAATTCTTCAAGTATATTCCAAAGGTTCATGGTAAGTATATTTTTTATCACATTAATGATTTCATGGAGTTTTTAATATATGATTTCATAGTTTTTAGAAATTCCTTTGACCATGGCTTGAAAAATATAAATTTTTTTTTTGAAACCCTTAATTGAAAAAATCTTGTTTTAAATTTTGAAAAGTTTTATTTAAGGTTTAGAGATTAATTTTCCTTGGGAATGTCATTTAAAAATAATAATATAAGTGTATAAATAAAAAATTGAACTAATAAATTCATTTCCTTACCCAACTTGTGTGAAGCATGTCAGATCATTTATAGGACATACAAGATTCTACAGGAAGATTATCAAATATTTTCGTAATATTTATCTCTCTATCTCTATATTTATTTTGAAATATGCTAATTTAAATTTCAATGGTACATGTAGGGAATCATTTTATGAGATGAATATGATATTTATTATACCACAAGTGATATAGCCACCAAATTATAAAGAACCATTTGATCTACTTTGTGATGCTTCTAACCAAGAAGTTCGAGAAGTACTATGTCATTGAATATTGGGAATTCCACAAGTCATTTAATATTATTCATTAACCTTATATAAGTCTCAATTCAATTACACAACCATATAAAAAGTGTATTTAGAGGTTGTTTTTTCTTTAGAAAGATTTAGATCATATCTTCATGGAACTAAAGTCACTATTTTTCTAATCATGTGGATAGTAGGAACTTAATGAAGAAGGATGAAGGTAAACCAAGGCTAGTGAGATGGATGTTACTATTGAAGGATTCCAATATAGAAATCGAGGATAAGAAGGGAGTTGATAACTAAGTGGATGATTATTTAAGCAGACTTCCCAATATTGTTGAAGCTGAAATTATAGACAAAGAACCACTAAATGATCACCTACCAGGAGAGTAGTGGTAAATGATTGAAGGAGAAGTGTCTTAGTAGGATGATATAGTCAATTATCTATAAAAATAGCATGTTCCATCTCATTTAAATTCCCACAAAATATAAAAACTGAAATTTGATTCTAGATATTACATTTTGGATGATCAATTTATTTGGAAGATTTGCAATGACCATGTGATAAGAAAATATTTTCCTAAGACTGAAATTGGTTCGATATTTTAGTTTTTTCATACTTTAGCTTTTGGAGGACAATATGGACCTCAAAGTACAACATGGATGGTTTTATAATATGAAATTTATTGGGCCACCCTTTATAAATATACTCATTAATTTTGAAAAAGGTGGGAAAATATTCAATTTTCTAGAAACATTTAAAAGAGATGAGAAATTACCCAAAATAAACTTAATTTTTATGAGATTTTTCAAGTAGGGGGTATAGATTTTATGGGTCATTTACTAATTTAATTTGGAAATTATTATATCTTACTTTCAGTTGATTATATTTCCAAATTTGTGGAAGAAAAATCCACTAGGATGGATGATGTAAAATTTGTTTGTGATTTTTTTGTGGATGATATATTTTGTAGGTTTGGAGTACCTGGAGCCATTTATAGTTATCATAGGACTCGGTTTTTCAATAGGATAATGTAGTATTTTCTGAAGAATTATGGGGTGCATCATAAAACATCAACTCCTTATCATGCACAGACTAATGGTCAAGCTGAAGTGTCTAACCGGGAGATCAAAGGAATTTTGGAAAATAATATTAAAATAAATAGGAAAGATTGAATCCAAAGTTTGGAATACAAGTTATTGTATTACAGGATATCCTACAAGACACCTATTGGAATTAGTCCATATAGATTGATTTAAAGGAAAAAATTTCATCTTACAGTGGTATTGGAACATAACGCATATTGGGCTATGAGGAAGATGAATTTGGATCTTGAAACTATTGGTAAAGATATAATATTAGAGTTGAATGAATTTGATGAAAATATAAGGGAATCATTTTAAAATCCCTGTATTTATAAAAAGAAAACAATAGTGTCTCATTACTAGTTAATCCAACTGAAAGACTTCCATCATAGAGACAAAGTTCTATTATTCAACTCAAAACTCAAGTTGAAGATAAGTAAACATCATTCCAAATTAGAAGGTATATTTATAGTTAATCATGTATAAACTTTTGATACTATATATATTATGAATTATGGAGGTCGATAACCATTCATTGATAATAGTCACATGTTGAATTTAATCCATGGGATCATTCTAGTAGATCCAGTAGAGGAGATCACACTCCTCTAAACTATTTATCACTAAAATCTATCAGGTTTTACCTCTCCTTTACACTTTCTTACTATCTATAATTAATTTTCGAATCTGGTTACATGTTAAAATCTATTTGATGGTTTTTAAGACACTACATCATTTAAGTGTGGGGGAGGGATCCTTTTGTAGTTTAGGATTTTTATTTGTTGTTTTTTTCAAAAAAAAAGTGAGTTTTTCAAATTTTTGTGTGTTTATTTTTCAGTTTTTGTGTGTTTTTCAAACTTTTGAGCTGAAATAATTATCATTATCATTTTTTAAACCCATATAAATGAGTGAATCAAATTATTCCATGAAACTAATCTTAAATAAATGTTGAAAATAACTTTTTTTCAATTTAAATATTTAGTAATTTCATGAAATATACTCTCCATTTTGAATCCCATGCCACTTCTCATAGTATTTATCTTTGAAATAAATTTTCTGTGAGGCCTATCTACCATTTTTTCATATTCTTTTCATTCACCTCACATTTAAATAGAACCAAAAAATGACTACTTTAACCATAATTTTATTTATTCCTTTCAAAACTTGAGTATTTTTGTACTTTTGTTTTAAATTATTGAAGAATTTATTTGGTTTTAAATCCCCCTTTTCAAAATAATAATTTTAATTTGGTCCTTAATTATACATTTAATCCTTTTATCCCTTATAATGCATGAAATTCTTGTTATATTATCCACACTATTATCCTATTTCTCCTACACAGCCTTCTCTTGAAGTAAAATTGATTGATCTAGTTGAACTTAAGTGTGAGTAAAAGTTGTCGTGTGTTGTGATACCTCATTTGGTGATACATTGGGTGGAAAATAAAATAATTAAGAGATATGTTTTCTACTGAAAAATATATAAATTTATTTAATTTTTTTTCCTTTTCTAGATCCTTCATGATAAGATAAATTGTGTCATTCTAGATATTTCAATGGAGAAATAAAGTTGTTATTTTTTGGATATTTCAAGAAAAATTATATTTTAGATGATATAAATTTTTTCTTCCCAAATGATGAATGGGGTTAACTTTCATTGATTTTGCATGATTATGGATCTAATTTTAAATATGGGGTGTGAGGAGGAAAACATACATGAGTGAAAATTGGAATCTTTGAATTTTTCTCCAAAAAGATCCAAGACCTCCTCTTTTGGCCTCATAATTTGTTTGAAATCTAAATCCTTCCAATAAGAATCCACAGAACAACCAATAAAATTCCTCATGATAAAGAAATTTACATGACTCACAATAGGTGGAGATATAGTAATTTATCAGGCCTATGGTGATCATTTTGTGAGTTTGGATGAGAAAATACTTTTTGAAAATTAACATTTCTGAGATGAGATAAAATCCATATGAGGTTGGTGTTTTTTGTGCATTAGAGGAGAAATGAAGAGTAAAAATATTTAGTGATCTAGATGAAGAACATGGAATATTGGTTTTTTTAAGAATGATATCTTTTGTTTCTTAGTGTGTAATTGGTTTACCTCATGGGTATGTGTTTTGAATTTTCATGGATTGGATTTTGATGCTAACTTGACCATGAGTACAAGTGATAAGCATAGGAGAATATATATAGCTAAAATTTTCATAATGTTTATATTTTTTAAATGATTTAATCCCTTAAAATTAATAAATTTTAGCTGATTTTCATCATTTGAGTATTTTTGGTGAATTTTGGGATTAATTTTGTAAATGGATTAATTCTTTAAATTTAACAGTTTTCTAGAGTTTTGATATTTTGGGCAAAACTTTTAAATTTTTTGAACCAATTGAAGTAATTTTTTGGATTCACTTTTTCATGGGATTCAACATTTTTATGCTAGACCCATACCCAATTAGAATCACACTGGCCAAGAAAAATCCATCAGGGTGAAAATTTTGTCTGTATTACAGAATATTCCCCACCTTAGTAATGAAGTCATATATCAGTATAGAGACATAAAAATTAAGTTATTATTGATAGATTAGAAATAGTACTTTGTGCCACATTTTCACATTAAATTTCATGAATAAATTTGATCATTCAAGTTCCAATTTAATGAACCAAGTGGAGGGAGTTGAGGAGTCTCCTCGGGCAGAAAATGTATTCTTTAGTAATTCAAAAATAATTTTTTTACACTTTTTCAAATAGGATTATAATTTGTGTCCACATGAACAAGATTTAGGGGAATAACTTTTATGAAGACAAATTCATGATATTCTTCCTTTTACTTTGAAAAATAAACTCAATATTTTGTTGTAATGAATCTGGAGGGAAATGTTTCCGCCTCTAAACCCTATAAATATGTGTGTCCACTTCCATTCAAGGTTATTGAAGGAGGAAGAAGGTAAGTGATAGGGTGTTGTAATATTGAAGTTATTTTTATTTTCCCTTTTATCTTTTCTTAGTTTTACAATGCTCACTTCTTCCCCATTCAAATCTATTTCCCTTATCATGGAGGGGGAAAACTCTTGAGTGATCAGGGAAGGGGGATTTCTCCTTTTGTAATGTCAGAGTCTTGTGATTTAATGTAAAACACTCAATTTCATATTCATTTATTTCTATTTTCATTTGTTTCCAATTATCTTAATGTTCTCATATTTATGGTTTTGGTTTCATTCATTTTTTATAGCTTTTGTTGAATATTTTTGAACTCCCACCGCCTAGTGCAGTTTATCTCGATCGATCTGATTGTTCGAGGTGGTGAGTGTCTTCTGACCATTAGCATGTGTGTGGAATAACTGAATTGTTTTAAGATTTATAAAGATCAAAAATTCTAAATAGGGACTTTTCATAGTTTTTTGGGAATGGTTTATGAATTTTCATGCACATATGAGTAGTTACCATTTCTTCCTCCAACCAAGGGTGATTGACAACTTAATTGATGAGTCATTCATTTATCATTCAATAGGAAGAGAAGGGTAATGATTTTTATGACCATGATGATGTTTAATTAGTTGATCCTACTCTAACCCCATAACTCTCTTCATCAACTCATTTTCAAACTTCATTTTATATTCTTGAATTATTTTTAAAAACAAAAAAAATAAAAAACAATTTCACTTATTTCTCTAATTTTAAGTGAAAAAGTGATTATTGTTCCCTACTCTATATATACATCCTAGTTTGACCACTATAATAAATTTTAACATAGGAAATATTTTTCATTTCCATACCCCATGATAGGCATGTGTTAGTATATTTTATTTCACTCATGTGAATTGTTTAAGTGTTTCTATTTTCCTCTTTATTCAGGACATCAAATAGAGAATTTGATACCATGTTTGAATCCAAAATTTATATTTTACCTAAGGTATGACCTATGTGTGGCCAGAATTGAATGTCCGATTTAGTTTTTCATTGGTGGTGCATCTAATTAAAATAAATAAATAAATTTATTTATTTATTTTAAATACCCACGAGAAAAATTACTCTATTTATACATCATTATAAAAAATAACTAGGTTTAGTAACATTACCCATGGAGGATTTTAGAGGAGTTATTCTATGTTTTTATTTATTGTATTGAGGTTAAACGATAACGGGAGACTAAATCATGGTGGATTTAGAGGCAGTGAACGCAGTGGGTCTACTTCATCAATGACAAAGGCGTTCTTCACCAAAAATCGATCCTAAATTGGTTTAGTGCTTATAAATTTTGGTGTTTTCCATTTGATTAAAATATTTAGAAAGAATTTATAATTATATACTTTCTATTATGATGTTTTATCTTCACATTTTCCCAAACATTTTATTGGTTATATTGATCTAATTGAATTTAATTGTTTCATGTGTTATCATCCTAGATACCCTGATTTTATGATCATTGGCCAAGAATATTTTTACAATGTTGGATTCAGGTTTTTTATTTGTTTACCCCTATATTATTTACATTCTTCATCATTAGACCATGGGGTTTTGGTTCAACAATTTTGGGGTGTGTTTGAGCATGATCGAATCCTCAAATTAATGGTTGTTTCATGAACAAAAAATAGATTGGGGAATTTCATATGGAATAGGGTGAGTTCTGGGTTGTGGGTGATGCATCTATGGATTCTATGACTATAATGGAAATGGGTATGACAGGGTAGTGTGGAGGGGAGATTCTCAGGGGTTTGGGAGGTTGGAATCCATCTAATTGTGGTGGATCAGGCAGAAAGATCCCTAGATTTACACTCCTCAATGTGTATTGAGGTGGAACTAGCAGTGAAAAAATAATGATGATGAAACATGAATAATTACTTATTTTCTACTAAAAACTTTATTACATGGTGTGTAATCTTGGAAAACACACCATTTAGTCCCCCTAACTTTGGCTACTAAGGCTTAGAGGAAGATAAGGATCACACATCATGTGGTCAAGATCACATGCCCTGTGACCCTAACTTTGAAGCTATGATATGTGCCAGCTGCACAAACAAGGGACCCCATGTGGGAAGATACATTGTGTACTCCAAGAGTACATGGGTATGATCTTGGGTACACTATCATGGTCTGATACCCAAGCATGGTCAGTTACACAGGCATGGCCCTAAGTACAGAGGAACGACTATGAGCACATGAGTAGGCCCCAATTTTATGAGACATTCTTTTTAGTGATCTTACACATCATGTAGTACTACATGTCCATCCAACCCATGTGTTAACCAGTACATGGCTAGGAGGCTAGGTGAGGACACATGTCGTGTGACCCCGGGTACACATCGTTCTCTTTTATTAGGTAATTCCACCTTACATATCTAATAATTTTGGACATAGATTTTATCATATGAGTAACCTATATTGATAATTTTTCCACATCGAATGTGATGGTATCCTTATTAGTTACTTTCAAGATATGGAATGTGGTGTTTAGATCATGATGCTTTTTTGGAGACACTATACTAGTAGCAATGCTTAGGAAGGATCATCAACGAGAAGTCGGGTTTGGAGACCCCCATATCGCACAATGGTGTGGTTCCCAAATACTACTTTCACTAATTGAGTCCTACCCATTATAGTTCTAGGGAATGGGTTGTCTATCATTTAATAGTCACCCCCCCCATGGTACTAAGGTGTAGTTCCTCTATGCTTTGAGTGTCATCCCCCCTGATTCACTAGGGTGTGGGTCCTATATCTATAGCTGCCAAGTGGTACTCCCCTATGGTAGTGGGGTGAAGGTACTTAATGATTTGAGGGGAATCCCCCTAATTCACTAGGGAATGAGTCCTCTATTTGAGAGTGTTCTCTCTTGGGTTATGGAGTAGTGGCTAGGTGCATTTCCTTCACATGGATTTCTCAAACAAACACATGATATTTTGTGCATCTTTGATGGAACATTTTCACTATAAGAATACACATCATCCTAGGTTGGACTATGGAGTTAGATATTACCTTTATATCTCTTATAGGTTTAATTATGAGTATATATATGATAGGTTTTATTTCCTACATTATATTGGTTTAGGTGACCTTTTTAAAATCTTGTTGTCACTGCCTTTTTAGTTTTCATGGCATCCTACTGGGTATGTATATACTCACCCATGAATTGGATTCACACTAATGTGTCATTTATTATGAGGATGAAAGAATTTTTTATGATGAAATTAGTATATCATAGTGATATTTGGGTGCATAGGCCACATACAGTGGTCAGACTTTAAGATTGGGAGCCAGGATATCTCAGCTTTATTTTATTCTAGTTTTTTTCCATGTTAGGACTTCATTTATAGATGGGAATATATTTTAACCCTTTCAAAAAAATTTTATTATATTATACTTTGATGTATCTATATATGTTATTACATGTATGGTTTACTCTATATGTTCCTACCTTTTATTATTTATCTACGGCTTTTATGGAGATAGTTGTCCGTGTGCATATAGGTACTTAAGAAAATGAATCTCATTTATATTATTCCTTCATAGAACTTGTTTTCGGACATCATCCTATTAGAGTTGGTATTGGGGTTGTGGAGGCTTGACCTTTTACTAGTTGGGAGAGCCCTGATGGTTCATTTCATTACAGAGTGGTATAAGAGTAATTCATTCCTTGGGATGGTATTCAGATTTTTTCCCCTTATGATGAATTGGTTGGGACTTAGGGAAATAGTGTCAAAGTATCTTGAGTGGGGATTTAAGGCTAGAGAATTTAGTATTGGTTTAGGTGTAAAGACCCGCAAATTTCAAGGAATTTTTTTTTTCTTAATTTTCTTTGGAATTTTACAAGAACGCAGCTTCAGACGGCACCTGATTCCGAGGCCCGGTGTGCCCGGAATCAATTTCCGAAGTTTGGCTCGGGTACGTTCAGTGAACGGACGAGCGGGTTTTTCTATCTTTTGAACCGGCGCCCGGAATCGAATTCTGAGGGCACCGATGAAATCGCAGCGCCGGTATTTGCTTAGAAACGCCTCTTCCGGAGTTGCGTTTGCTCAGACGTGGTTTTTAAATTTTACGGCTTTAAGTCAGAAATAAAATAAAGTTTGTGCGACAACTTTATTTTATTTCACTTAAGCTGCTTGGAAGCCACTTGAAGTCACTTAAAGACGGCTTGAACTGAGTTGAACTGGATAGGATGCTATCCAGAAATATCCTACCCCTTGGTAGGATATTTGTGCGGTGGGACCCGCACGAGCCCCGCCGTTTCTTTCGCTAAGTAACGCACCCGCGAAAACCCGTCAAAGTAACTGAAAAGTCAACCGACGCGTTTTCTTTAATTCTTAACAGACCATTTAATTGGGCGGTTTATTTCGTGAATTAAATGGACTGTTTCTTCGTGAATTAAATGGGTCGTTTCTTTCGTTGAATTAATTCAACGAATTGATGGATCGTTTCTTAACCGGTTTCGTGTTGGCATGTTTATAAAATAAGACCAACATAAAAATCCTTGGAAAGGATTTGAGAGAATCTTCGTTCCTCCACCCTCTCCGCGAAGAACGCGAAGAACGCGAAGAACGCGAAGAACGCGAAGAACGCGAAGAACGCCGGCGACCGGAATTCGACGACGCACACCAAGATCTGCGACGTCGACGAGATCTACCCGCGACGTTCTTCGGCGACGCCTCTTCTTCCGCGGCCGACCCTCGTTCGGCAACAAAGGTGAGAATCAGATCTTTTCTTCTCCCTTTTTAATTTCAATATCAACGGATTTAAACTAATTAAATCCGTTGATCTTGATCCGGAGATTGGCGACGCGACGAGCGATTCCGCGACGACGCGGCGATCTCCATCTTCCGCGACGAGCAATTCCGACGACGACGATAAAGTAAGGGTTGATTGGAATATTTTCCTTCCCGTGATTTATTTCTTTTAAAGTAAAGAAGCATGACCTTCGAACAATTTTAACATTTAAAATTGTTGTTGATTGTTTTATTGTTCCTCCCGTGGATTATGACTAACGCGGAGGGTGCGGGTCTAACGAACAAGACCCGGCAACCCTCCGCCGATCTATTTTGGTTGTGCGGATTTGGCGGACGTCGACAAACCGTGCGGCAAGGGCAATTTGTTGGCTCCGCAGTGAAGATCGTCCCCCGGGAGGAGCATCGGCGCAGACGGGAAAGAAATCGGGCCACCGGAGCATCTCCGGCGGCCCGCGGAAGGAGGCGGCGGCGCGGGTCGCCGGCGCGGCGGCGCCGGCGACCGGAGGCGGCGGCGCCAGGCGCGCCGCCGTGGAAACCTTCCGCCGCGGCTGAAGCCGCGGCGGCGGCGGCAGCCGGTTCCGCGGCCGCGCGGAACCGGGACGGACGCGGCGGCCCGGCCGCGTCCGCGTGACAGGCGGCCCCCCGCGGGGCCGCGGTTTCTCTCAAGCCGCGGGTTCAACCCCGCGGCGGCGGCTCTTCGGCCGCGCGGCCGAAGACCGAGCCGGCCGGTCCGGTCGGCCGGGCCGCGCCCAGGCCGGACCGGACCCGGCCGAGCCGTTTCGGGCCGGGTCGGGCCGACCCGGTTCGGGCCGACCCGGTTCGGCCGACCCCAGGGGGGGGTTCGGGCCGGGTCGCCCCGGGCCCAGTACCCCCGTTTCGGGCCCTCTACGGTCTTTCGCCCATATCTTGGGCCTGGGACCTCCGATTGACGAACCGTCAGCGGCTACGCGATCCTTGGATCGAGACGGTCGTTTCGGTATATTATACTCAAGGTTTCGGAAGACTTTGGGTTCGGCCGGGTTGGTTCGTACACGAAGCCAACCGGGCCCTCGGAGCGGAAACGCTCATAACTTGAGCTACGGACGTCCGAACGACGTACCGTCAGCTGTGGTAGTTTCCTCTAAGTGAGACGGAACTTTTGGCATACTCCGCCCGAGGATCGGATACAGGCGGAGTACGGTCGGGTTGGTTTTGCCCTAAAAACCAACCGGGCCCCTGGGACGAAAATGCCAATAACTCTCAGACCGGGCGTCCGATTGACGCGCCGTCTGTCGCGTTGAGATCCTGTTGTCGATACGGAACTTTTGGATACATCAACTTCGGACTACGTGTCAGTTGATGTATCAGCCCCTCGGCTCGTGGAGCGGACCCTCCTAAACGAGCTCGCTACGTGCGGGAACCCTAGCGCTGGCTGTGACCTCGACGACAGAGCAGAGATCCTCCGTGGACTGCGACGACGGCAGAGCAGAGATCCTCCGTGGACTGCAACGACGGCAGAGCAGAGATCCTCCGTGGACTGCGACGACGGCAGAGCAGAGATCCTTCGTGGACTGCGGCGACGACTGTGCAGAGATCCTCAGTGGACTGCGTCGACTACTGCACTCAGCGATCCCACGTGGATCAGTGCTTCAGGTTCTGTGTGAGCCCGATCCTCCGTGGGTCCTTACTACCGGTTCTGTGTGAGCCACTGCCTACAGGTTCTGTGTGAGCCCGATCCTACGTGGGTCTTTTTGCGGGGGTTAGTACCTATCGATCCTTCGTGGGTCCGACGACTGAGACGGATCAGTGATCGTCTTTGACGTCATCTGAAAAAGTATACCTGGTTGAGCTGAATCTTATGTTACTCTCCTTTGTGGATTGTGTTGAACCATCCTTTGTGGATTTACTGTTTACTCTCCTTTGTGGATTTGGGTCTTGCTTTCCTTTGTGGATTGAGTTGTTCTTGAGCTCGTGAGCAGAGCTAGAATTGGGGACTTAGGTATATGTATGGGCATATACCTAAGTCGAGTCAGATGTTACTTCGTGATTGCATCTTTCTTTTGTGCTATATCCTTTGTGGATTTCGAGAGACCTTCGGGGGTCTCGGGGTCCTTACTGAGTAGTTGTACTCACCCCTGCACGGGCTATGCCCGCACCTTGTTGTGTTGGTTGCAGACGACGGACAGCGCTGATCACGGTTGGGGCGTGGAGCAGGACGGTACCTGGAGGTGGACCACTGGGCGGGACGTGCTCGGAGCGGACGTGGGACCCGAGGAGCCTGGAGGCTATCTGTACCCACCCTTCAGGTGGGATTGCCAGTGGACGACACGAGGCCGCCGTCTTTTCTTCAGTTGCTGTTCTTTTTCTTTTCAGTTGTACTTTACAGTTGGGCTTGTATTTCCGGCCCCTTTACTTTTCTGCACTTTACTTTCCGCTTGCTGACTCTGTGTGGTTGTTACTTATAAAGGCAATGCCTTCCCTGTTTACTGGGATTTTACGCCTTGGTGCTAGTCGCCAGCCCCTGGCCTATGGAAGGCGGGCTTGGGGTAGTCACGGCACGGGCCCCGAGGACGGGTCGTGACAAATTGGTATCAGAGGCGGTCGGTTCTACCGCAGACTCTGATCGTCCTTTCTTTCTATGTGAAGCAATAGTGTTTAGTGTATTGAGTGTGGTTATCAGTTCAGGGAGCCCAGTGTTGGTGCGGCGGCCGACGTATCCGTACACCAGGACCCTGACTCCTGATTTCCGACTTAATGCATGAAAACATTGATTGCGTGTGTGTTTCAAGTTTTCTTTGTGATTACTTATGTCAGCTCACCGGGTATACTGATCTGCTTTATGAAAGTCTCAAGTTTTCCTTGTGATTACTTGTGCCAGCTCACCAGGTATACTGTTCTGACTGTGGTGCTCTTGTTCTCCTTTTCAGGATGGCCCCGCGACGACTGCCAGCTAGGGTTCCGAGTGTAGGGCGTGACGGCAGCCCACCGAGCGACGAGGCCTCGGTGCAGGGCCCTTTGCCAGCAGTGGCACCGGCGGTAGCCTTACCCGCCGAGCCACCGATGCTTCCAGTACCAGACGCCGACGATGCACGTCGCCTCAGGGCACTGCACGAGTTTCAGAGCCAGCGACCGCCCAGGTTTCGCGGTGAGGCGGACCCCCAGGCCGCCGAGGACTGGCTAGAGGCGGTGGTACGGATCTTCAGGCTAGTGAGGACACCAGCGGATCTCATGGTGATCCTCGCAGCGAGCCTCCTGCAGGCGGCGGCAGGACGATGGTGGAGCCTGATGCTCCAGGTTCACGATGAGGCATCCCTGCTCTGGACGGACTTCGAGAGCCTCTTCCGCTCTGAGTTCGTCCCGGCCACCCTCCGAGCGGTGCGCATCCAGGAGCTTCTCCAGCTGCGCCAGGGCAGCATGACGGTCGCTCAGTATGCGGCGAGGTTCACGGACCTATCTCGCTACTCGACCGACATGGTACGGGACCCCTTCTTCCGGGCCCGGACCTTCGAGCAGGGCTTGCGACAGGAGATTCGTGCGTCGCTGATCTCCCTCAGCATTCCGACCCAGGCAGGAGTGCTGGAGCGAGCCCTCCTGATCGAGAGCTTCCTGGCAGAGCCTTCTTCAGCGGCGAGACCTAGCGCAGGGCGGCAGGTAGCTGAGTCTTCGGCAGCAGGTAGCCGACGGATGACTCACGGGTCCAGGCAGACCAGACCCCCACGCAGACGGCCTCAGGACACCGGCTCAGCAGTACGAGGCACACAGCGGAGTGCCAGCCTTTCGAGGGGCAGGCTGTGCTACTCTTGCGGCGGGCAGGGTCACATGGCTCGTGACTGCCCGACTCGCCGATCAGAGGAGCAGCAGACGGTGGAGGGACCACCCAGGCAGAGGCAGAGGGTCGACCGTGGCGGTCCGCAGGGAGGAGGCAGACGAGGCCGAGGAGCTGGCCGAGCAGCGGGTGGTGGGCGACGCTTTCAGGCTCTACCCCCACCACCACCAGGAGGGCCACCTCGACCACAGGGAGCCGGCGGGCAGGGACAGGCCCAGCTCCAGGCAGTGGAGGCCTACGACCCCGACATGCCAGAGATGATTCGAGGTACGATCTGTGTCTATTCCACCCTTGCAGCAGTACTTATAGACACAGGAGCGAGTCACTCTTTCATAGCCTCTGCCCTTGTTCGGAGCTCGGAGATTCCGACTGAGCCGTTGGCTCGATCCTTACGGCTAGAGACTCCTACGGGAGCAGACTCGACGATTACGCACTGGTGCCGGCAGTGTGAGCTTACTCTAGGAGGCGAGAGCTTCGGCTGGGATCTCCTTGTAGCGGCGTCGAGGCCTTACGACGTCATCTTGGGCATGGATTGGCTATCCACGGTTCATGCCCAGATCGACTGTTTTAGGCGCAAGGTACGATGTGTTCGTACCGACGGGAGCAGGTTTACCTTCACCGGCGAGAAGGGAACCTTTGCAGCACAGGATGGACTTCCGCGGAGGAGAGTGCAGCCCATCTCACATCAGTTGGCTAGCCTCATCCTAGGAGCAGTGGACGTGCGGAGTCCGGCTTTTCCTGCAGTGGTGGACCAGTACGTGGACGTCTTTCCCGACGACGTTCCAGGGCTACCTCCTCGTAGAGAGGTAGACTTTTACATCGACTTGTACCCCGGGACAGCCCCGATATCTACTCCAGCATATCGGATGGCCCCCGCCGAGCTTCGAGAGCTGCGGGTACAGTTGGAGGACTTGCAGAGCAAGGGGTTTATCCGACCCAGTGTTTCACCCTGGGCTTCCCCGATTTTGTTCGCAAAAAAGGCGGACGGGAACTTGCGACTTTGTGTCGACTATCGTCGCCTGAACCAGGTGACAGTGAGGAACAAGTATCCGCTGCCATGGATTGATGACCTCTTCGATCAGCTCAAGGGAGCGCGGTGGTTCTCGAAGATAGACCTCCGGTCAGGCTATCATCAGCTCAGAGTTCGAGACGAGGACGTGCAGAAGACGGCCTTCAGGTGTCGGTATGGCCATTATGAGTTCTTGGTTATGCCGTTCGGCGTAACCAATGCTCCAGCGGTGTTCATGAGCCTCATGAACAGGATCTTCCAGCCATACCTCGACCGATTTGTCGTTGTCTTCATTGACGACATTTTGGTATACTCGACGACTGAGGAGGAGCATGCCTACCACCTGCGAGTTGTGCTAGACACACTCCGAGAGCACCAGCTTTATGGCAAGCTCTCAAAATGCCAGTTCTGGTTACGTGAGGTCCATTTCTTGGGGCACGTCATTTCTGAGGCGGGAGTTGCAGTGGATCCCGCGAAGATCGAGGCAGTGCTAGCTTGGGAGCCACCCAAGAGCGTGACAGAGGTGCGGAGCTTCTTGGGCCTAGCGGGATACTATCGGAGATTCGTGCCAGACTTCTCCAGAGTTGCAGCACCACTCTCAGCCTTGACGAAGAAGGGGAAACCCTTCGTGTGGTCAGACAGATGTCAGCAGAGCTTCCAGGAGCTGAGACAGAGATTGACCAGCGCACCTATCTTGAGGTTGCCTGAGGAGGGAGTTGGGTACGTAGTTTACTGCGACGCATCAGGGACTGGACTCGGGTGCGTCCTGATGCAGGAGCGGGCCGTGATCGCCTACGGATCACGTCAGTTGAGGCCGCATGAGCAGAACTACGCCACTCATGACCTGGAGTTAGCAGCAGTGGTCTTCGCTCTGAAGACTTGGCGGCACTATCTGATGGGCGAGCGCTTCACAGTCTTTTCTGACCACCAGAGTCTTAGGTATATCTTCTCTCAGAAGGACCTGAACCTGAGACAGCGGAGATGGCTTGAGTTCCTCCAGGACTATGACTTTGAGATAGTCTATACTCCTGGGAAGGGGAACGTGGTAGCCGATGCCCTCAGCAGGAGGACGGGCATTCAGCTGCTTGAGGAGGCGACGGAGCAGCTAGCCTCCTTGCAGATATCCTTCGTGGATAGAGACGGAACAGCCTTTCTTCAGTCTCTCACAGTCTCTCCTCCACTTCTACAGCGGGTCAGAGAGGCTCAGCGTGGGGACGCTGACTGTGAGACCCGGCGTGCACTGATATCCTCAGGTCAGGCGCCTGATGGTTTCTCCCTTGGAGCAGAGCACGACATCCTTTTCAGAGGACGTACCTTCGTACCAGTCGCTTTACGAGAGGAGGTGCTGAGAGAGTTTCACACTTCTCCCTTGGCGGTACATCCCGGAGTGGCGAAGATGTACCAGGATCTCAGGCGACAGCACTGGTGGCCGGGTATGAAGAAAGCTGTGGCAGAGTTCGTTTCACGATGCCTCACCTGCCAGCAGGTGAAGGCAGAGCACCAGGTACCAGCAGGTTTGGTACAGCCCTTGGAGGTCCCGGAGTGGAAGTGGGACGGCATATCTATGGACTTCGTGACTGGACTTCCACGCACTTCCAGAGGTCACGACTCCATTTGGGTGATTGTCGACCGACTCACCAAGTCGGCACACTTCTTACCCATCAGAGAGCAGGGCTCAGTAGAGAGCTTGGGACGTCTTTACGTCCAGGAGATCGTACGGCTTCACGGTGTTCCATCGTCTATCGTCTCCGATCGAGATGCTCGTTTCACTTCCAGGCTTTGGAAGGGGTTGCAGGAGGCGTTCGGGACGCGGCTCCATCTGAGCACAGCCTTCCACCCTCAGACGGATGGACAGACGGAGAGGACCATACAGACACTCGAGGACATGCTCCGTGCATGTGTTCTCGACTTTGGTCGCAGCTGGGAGGACCACCTACCCTTGGTGGAGTTTGCGTACAACAACAGCTACCACTCCACCATCGGGATGGCACCATACGAGGCGTTGTACGGCAGACCCTGCAGATCACCGTTGTGCTGGACAGACCCTGGGGAGTCAGCACTCGTGGGACCAGAGATGGTCCGAGCCACGACAGAGAAGGTCCAAATCATCCAGGAGAGGATGAGGACAGCTCAGAGCCGGCAGAAGTCATATGCTGACAGGAGGCGGAGGCCACTAGAGTTCGAGGATGGCGACCACGTCTTTTTGCGTGTCTCACCTCGACGTGGTTTACGGAGATTTGGCCGAGGCGGCAAGCTGTCTCCCCGCTTCATCGGGCCTTTCCAGGTCCTCAGCAGGATAGGAGAGGTGGCTTATCGCCTGGCTCTACCACCTCAGTTGCACCGGGTGCACGACGTCTTCCACGTGTCTCAGCTGAGGAGATACGTGCACGACCCGACGCACATCATCGACTTTGGGGAGCTGGACGTGGACGATGGGGCGACTTTTGCGGAGGTTCCAGTGGAGATCGAGGATCGACAGGAGCGGGTCCTACGTGGGCGGTCGATTCCTCTTGTGCGCGTCAGATGGCAGCACGGGAACCTCCAGGAGAGCACTTGGGAGCGGGAGGCTCAGATGCGTGCTCAGTACCCCCATTTGTTCCCCTAGTTTTGATGTATCTTTACGGGGACGTAAAGCCCTGAGGTGGGAGTAATGTAAAGACCCGCAAATTTCAAGGAATTTTTTTTTTCTTAATTTTCTTTGGAATTTTACAAGAACGCAGCTTCAGACGGCACCTGATTCCGAGGCCCGGTGTGCCCGGAATCAATTTCCGAAGTTTGGCTCGGGTACGTTCAGTGAACGGACGAGCGGGTTTTTCTATCTTTTGAACCGGCGCCCGGAATCGAATTCTGAGGGCACCGATGAAATCGCAGCGCCGGTATTTGCTTAGAAACGCCTCTTCCGGAGTTGCGTTTGCTCAGACGTGGTTTTTAAATTTTACGGCTTTAAGTCAGAAATAAAATAAAGTTTGTGCGACAACTTTATTTTATTTCACTTAAGCTGCTTGGAAGCCACTTGAAGTCACTTAAAGACGGCTTGAACTGAGTTGAACTGGATAGGATGCTATCCAGAAATATCCTACCCCTTGGTAGGATATTTGTGCGGTGGGACCCGCACGAGCCCCGCCGTTTCTTTCGCTAAGTAACGCACCCGCGAAAACCCGTCAAAGTAACTGAAAAGTCAACCGACGCGTTTTCTTTAATTCTTAACAGACCATTTAATTGGGCGGTTTATTTCGTGAATTAAATGGACTGTTTCTTCGTGAATTAAATGGGTCGTTTCTTTCGTTGAATTAATTCAACGAATTGATGGATCGTTTCTTAACCGGTTTCGTGTTGGCATGTTTATAAAATAAGACCAACATAAAAATCCTTGGAAAGGATTTGAGAGAATCTTCGTTCCTCCACCCTCTCCGCGAAGAACGCGAAGAACGCGAAGAACGCGAAGAACGCGAAGAACGCGAAGAACGCCGGCGACCGGAATTCGACGACGCACACCAAGATCTGCGACGTCGACGAGATCTACCCGCGACGTTCTTCGGCGACGCCTCTTCTTCCGCGGCCGACCCTCGTTCGGCAACAAAGGTGAGAATCAGATCTTTTCTTCTCCCTTTTTAATTTCAATATCAACGGATTTAAACTAATTAAATCCGTTGATCTTGATCCGGAGATTGGCGACGCGACGAGCGATTCCGCGACGACGCGGCGATCTCCATCTTCCGCGACGAGCAATTCCGACGACGACGATAAAGTAAGGGTTGATTGGAATATTTTCCTTCCCGTGATTTATTTCTTTTAAAGTAAAGAAGCATGACCTTCGAACAATTTTAACATTTAAAATTGTTGTTGATTGTTTTATTGTTCCTCCCGTGGATTATGACTAACGCGGAGGGTGCGGGTCTAACGAACAAGACCCGGCAACCCTCCGCCGATCTATTTTGGTTGTGCGGATTTGGCGGACGTCGACAAACCGTGCGGCAAGGGCAATTTGTTGGCTCCGCAGTGAAGATCGTCCCCCGGGAGGAGCATCGGCGCAGACGGGAAAGAAATCGGGCCACCGGAGCATCTCCGGCGGCCCGCGGAAGGAGGCGGCGGCGCGGGTCGCCGGCGCGGCGGCGCCGGCGACCGGAGGCGGCGGCGCCAGGCGCGCCGCCGTGGAAACCTTCCGCCGCGGCTGAAGCCGCGGCGGCGGCGGCAGCCGGTTCCGCGGCCGCGCGGAACCGGGACGGACGCGGCGGCCCGGCCGCGTCCGCGTGACAGGCGGCCCCCCGCGGGGCCGCGGTTTCTCTCAAGCCGCGGGTTCAACCCCGCGGCGGCGGCTCTTCGGCCGCGCGGCCGAAGACCGAGCCGGCCGGTCCGGTCGGCCGGGCCGCGCCCAGGCCGGACCGGACCCGGCCGAGCCGTTTCGGGCCGGGTCGGGCCGACCCGGTTCGGGCCGACCCGGTTCGGCCGACCCCAGGGGGGGGTTCGGGCCGGGTCGCCCCGGGCCCAGTACCCCCGTTTCGGGCCCTCTACGGTCTTTCGCCCATATCTTGGGCCTGGGACCTCCGATTGACGAACCGTCAGCGGCTACGCGATCCTTGGATCGAGACGGTCGTTTCGGTATATTATACTCAAGGTTTCGGAAGACTTTGGGTTCGGCCGGGTTGGTTCGTACACGAAGCCAACCGGGCCCTCGGAGCGGAAACGCTCATAACTTGAGCTACGGACGTCCGAACGACGTACCGTCAGCTGTGGTAGTTTCCTCTAAGTGAGACGGAACTTTTGGCATACTCCGCCCAAGGATCGGATACAGGCGGAGTACGGTCGGGTTGGTTTTGCCCTAAAAACCAACCGGGCCCCTGGGACGAAAATGCCAATAACTCTCAGACCGGGCGTCCGATTGACGCGCCGTCTGTCGCGTTGAGATCCTGTTGTCGATACGGAACTTTTGGATACATCAACTTCGGACTACGTGTCAGTTGATGTATCAGCCCCTCGGCTCGTGGAGCGGACCCTCCTAAACGAGCTCGCTACGTGCGGGAACCCTAGCGCTGGCTGTGACCTCGACGACAGAGCAGAGATCCTCCGTGGACTGCGACGACGGCAGAGCAGAGATCCTCCGTGGACTGCGACGACGGCAGAGCAGAGATCCTCCGTGGACTGCGACGACGGCAGAGCAGAGATCCTTCGTGGACTGCGGCGACGACTGTGCAGAGATCCTCAGTGGACTGCGTCGACTACTGCACTCAGCGATCCCACGTGGATCAGTGCTTCAGGTTCTGTGTGAGCCCGATCCTCCGTGGGTCCTTACTACCGGTTCTGTGTGAGCCACTGCCTACAGGTTCTGTGTGAGCCCGATCCTACGTGGGTCTTTTTGCGGGGGTTAGTACCTATCGATCCTTCGTGGGTCCGACGACTGAGACGGATCAGTGATCGTCTTTGACGTCATCTGAAAAAGTATACCTGGTTGAGCTGAATCTTATGTTACTCTCCTTTGTGGATTGTGTTGAACCATCCTTTGTGGATTTACTGTTTACTCTCCTTTGTGGATTTGGGTCTTGCTTTCCTTTGTGGATTGAGTTGTTCTTGAGCTCGTGAGCAGAGCTAGAATTGGGGACTTAGGTATATGTATGGGCATATACCTAAGTCGAGTCAGATGTTACTTCGTGATTGCATCTTTCTTTTGTGCTATATCCTTTGTGGATTTCGAGAGACCTTCGGGGGTCTCGGGGTCCTTACTGAGTAGTTGTACTCACCCCTGCACGGGCTATGCCCGCACCTTGTTGTGTTGGTTGCAGACGACGGACAGCGCTGATCACGGTTGGGGCGTGGAGCAGGACGGTACCTGGAGGTGGACCACTGGGCGGGACGTGCTCGGAGCGGACGTGGGACCCGAGGAGCCTGGAGGCTATCTGTACCCACCCTTCAGGTGGGATTGCCAGTGGACGACACGAGGCCGCCGTCTTTTCTTCAGTTGCTGTTCTTTTTCTTTTCAGTTGTACTTTACAGTTGGGCTTGTATTTCCGGCCCCTTTACTTTTCTGCACTTTACTTTCCGCTTGCTGACTCTGTGTGGTTGTTACTTATAAAGGCAATGCCTTCCCTGTTTACTGGGATTTTACGCCTTGGTGCTAGTCGCCAGCCCCTGGCCTATGGAAGGCGGGCTTGGGGTAGTCACGGCACGGGCCCCGAGGACGGGTCGTGACATTAGGGGCCAACATATCCACTCCCCGAGACTCTAACTACCTCATTATCATCTCAAGATACAGAGATATTGGTTTTATGGAATAATAGTACATGTATCATATAGGATTGAGTCCATTGATTTTTCTTTCTGAATCAAATCCCATATATATATATATATATATATATGCATTTCTTATCATGGTTCATATTGATAAATTTTAGGATACCTTTTTAGAGATATTCATCCAGGTTATCGATTCAATATTGTAATAATGATATGATGAGTGGTGAGCCCTCGGTTCCGGGGTCATCTCATGAGGTGTTTCCTCTCGGCGGACCAGGAGAAGTACCTTCGCCTTTTGAGTATGATAGAGTACTAGTAGTTTTGGATTATGATTTGTGAATTATAATCATAATTTTTGAGTTATAATGTTATATATATCTAAGGTTCATCGGTGATCCAAATACACAGGCAGTGGAGGTTTGGATTGAGTTAGTAATTCATTATTTCAATCTATTGTCGACCCAAACAAATTAAATGGTTGTGTTGGTGTCCTATCTTTTCCATGGATTAGAATGGTGATGGTGGAGTCTATTCAGATAGACTCATGATGATACAACATTCCCATGTTCTGTCTTCTGGTAGATTTTTTTTGAGGAGTATTACCCCCCATGCTTGCACTCAATTCAGATATAATAGATTCTTGAGTTGTAGCAGGGTAGTATGATGGCTGTTGAGTATTTCATGAGATTCAATGGCCTTACATGTTACTCCATAGGCATGGTTTTGGATAGTTACTTGTTTTTATATAAGTTCGATCATGGTCTACGTAGAAATATTCATGCTCATGTGGTACCCTTATGCATTCCTCCTATGTTGGTGTGACAAAGAAGGATCTGATGATGGAGAGATACCTATCAGAAGGATATTAGGTAGCTGGAGATGGAAAGGGGAATCATGCATTTGATCCTTCTGAAATAGCTAGTGGGCTCCATTCATTAGGGTCTCCGTGTAGAAGACCTCATTGTGGATTAACTCTATCACATGGACATGCAGAAAAGGGCTCAAATAAAGGAGGAAGTCAAACCCCTAATAGGGGAGATGATATACATGTTATGGGTGATGTCATATGGCATATGATTTCCAACCCTTATTTTCCAAGGAGGGAAGGAAAGAAACATATTGACCACCATTTTAGTGGAAACATCATGATCATGGTTCTCACAGGCATGGCCATAGAGTCCCTTAGGGAGGCATTACTAGTAGAGGAATAGGCTTATCACTAAATGGAAGAGTTTTTGGCAGGGGAGATGCTACAAACCACTCCCACTACCACTATCTGGTGTCCCATGCCAGAATTAGGGAGCTAGTGGTCGGGACTAAGATAAGTTTTTAGTTATGGAGGGATATGACCAAGCTACACATGATTTGATCTGAGGTATGATTTATATTTATTCTACGCTTACTTCAATATTGATAGACATAGGTTTGAGTCATTCCTTCTTCACCTAACAACTGGGGCAAGTGTCATAATTTCTAGTTGAGAATTTATCCAAGTAACTATGGCTAGATTTTTCTAAAAGGATCAATTTTTCAATAAATTATATCTTCTGTAATTGAGAGATGGTGCTTAGTAAAGATATTTTCTCATGGTGACACTTCATTATCATGATGAAACATTACGAAATCATATTGGGTATGGATTGGTTATCCATTATTCAAGACCAAATTGACTATTAGTGTAGATGAGTAAGATTTCTATAAAAATATGGGAAAAAATTCTACATTGTGGGTGAGAGAGATCTCAAGGTAGATTGACTTGTCCTTTTATGTAGAAATATGCAACACATCACCCATCAGTAGGAAATATTATCCCTTGGTGCATTAGGCTTTTCGGGAATCTAGTTTTCTTAAGTAGTGTAGTTCATTATGTACATATTCCCTGAGGATGTTCAGGGACTACCACCGATATGGGAGAAGCAATTTTACATTTAATTGAACCCTAGGACTGCAATGATATATTCTTCAGCCTATCTAATGGCCCCTACTATGTTCTAGGATCTAAGGGTGTAGTTGGAGGATCTTTGAGATAAGGGTTTTATCAGAATCAATGTGTCCCCTAGGCGGAACTAGCATTTTAGTTAAAAATGTAGATGAGAGCTTGATTATATATACTAATTACCATCACCTAATCCATGTAATGATAAAGAAAAAGTACTCATTGTTGGGTATTGAATACCTCTTTTACTAGTTGTGGGGGATGAATTGGTTCTTAAAGATTGATCTCAGGTCTAGCTACAACCAGTTGAGGGTTCTCAAGGATGATATTACAAGGAAATAGTTCTATCATGACTTTGGGCACTATTAATTCCTAATGATGGATTTTTTTTGTGATGAATTCTTACGTAGTGTGTATGGATTTTATGAACCAGATATTTTAGGAATACTTGGAACAATTTTTAATAGTCTTCACTGATGACATGCTCATTTACTCTACATCAAAAGAGGATCATACATAGTATTTGGGGATGGTTTTAGACTTACTCTAGGAGTAACAACTTTATGTTGAGTTCTTGAACTTTAATTTTTTTATCAATGAGGTTCGATTTATGGGGATTTTCATTTCTAGGCAAGGATTATTTATAAATATGGAAAATATTGATGTGGTTCTTCCATGGGATATTCCTAAGAGCATGATAGTGGTGATAAGAATTCTTATCTTGGAAGAGTAATACAAGAGGTCCATGCCTAACTTTTCTAGAGTAAAATCCCATTTGACTACCCTGATGTAAAAATTTAAATAGTTTACCTAGACCAGGTAGTGTTAGAGGGACTTTGAGTAGTTAATACTAAGGTTGAATAACACTCCTGTGTTAAGACTACCATAGGAGGGTGTGGAGTATGTAGTGTTTTTTGATTCCTCTAGAGATGAGATTGATTTCTTGTTGATGAATAGGTAAATATTGATCATATATAGATCAAGGAAGTTGAGAACCCATAAGTAGAACTATATCACTCACTAAATATAGTTGGAAATGGTAGTCTTCAATTTGATTATGTTGAAGAACTGTATTTTTTGGAGAGAACTTTGTTGTATAATTAAACCACCAGAGTATTGGGTACATATTCAGTTAGAGAAATATTAACCTAAGACATTAAAATTGGTTGTAGTTCTATACATACTAATACTTTGAGATAGTCTATTCTCTTGGGTAGAGAAACATGGTGGAATATTCCCTTACCAATAATTCATGTTCTCACTTTGTGGAGGAAGTGTATGAGCAGTTGGATTTCTTGCAGCTGACCCTGGTGGAGGGGAGGGGTTCAACTTATCTTTATTCAATAAAGTTAACTCGTCTACTCCTATAGTGTGGGATAGAGGCACATTTGGGATACATCGACTATGAGGTTCTATATATACATATATCCCCTTGTGATTCACCATGTTGATTCTCTATATTATGGGATAATGTAATCCTTTTTAGGGGTTAGATGGTTGTTTCGATCCTGATACGAGAGTGGGAGTTGAGATAGTATTATAATTATTCTTTGTATATACATCCAATAGTGGTGAATATGTAAAATTACCTTCAGTAATAGTTTTGGTGAGCTAGAATGAGGTGGAGTTTAGCTTAGTTTGTCCCTCAACGTCTCACATGTTAAAAGTTGAAGGGCGAGCACCATGTTTTGGTAAAATTCTTCTTTAGATCCCTGAGTGGAAATTCGAAGGAATATTCATGGAATTTATAATAGGTTTTCCACAAACAAGAATATATCATGATGCCATCTAGATGATAGTTGACTGACTTACCAAGTCATCATACTTCGTGCCATCAAGGAGTAGATTTCAGTGGAGATTTTAGGGAATTTGTACATGTGGATGATTGTCGGACTCCATGGGGTACCCTTGATTAATGTATTTGATTATGATTCTCAATTCACATCACTATTATGGAGAGTCCAATTGGAGGAATTCAGGATCTAATTAAGGTTGAATGCAACATTTCATCCTCAAATGGATGGTCAGATTTATATAACCATCCATGTGTTAGAGGATATGTTGAGGGCCTATGTGTTGGACTTCAAACAGAGCTAGGAGGATTAATTACCACTAGTATTGTCTGGTTATAATAATAGATATCACACTATTATCTGTATGGTTTTTTTTGAGGCCATATATAAGAGGCCCTACAGGTCGCCCTTATGCTAGATTAATATTGGAGAGATATATCTAGTTAGTACATAGATGGTATAGGTGATGATGAAGAAGGTTTAGGTGATCCATGAGTGGATAATCACAGCCCAGATCTGACATTAATTTTATACAGATCAACATTTTCGTCCTTTAGATTTTAACCAGGGGGACATTTTCTTCCTTAGAGTATCCCCATGATCTGGATTGTGGAGATTTTACTAGTTATTAAAGCTAACTCGAAGGATTATTGGGTTGTTAGAGATTTTGTGGAGGTTTTATGAGGTTTATTACCTCTTAGACTTACCCCCATAGTTGTATTGGGTGCATAACTTCTTTCATGTTTTTCAGCTGAGGAGATATGAGCATTATCCTATACAAATTATTTACTGGGCTGAGTGAGAAATCAAGGATGGATCCACCTTTACATATTACTTAATGGTGATAAAGGATCATTATAATATGATCCTATGATGATGTACCATTCCCTTGGTATGGGTTTTAAGGTAGCACAAGAGTGTAAAGTCAAGATCCTTGGAGTGAGAGATTCAAATGCGGACTCAATACGCCCACCTTTTTATGTAGCTAATGATTTTCTAGGTGAAAAGACCATAAGGAGGTGATAATGTAACAAATTAGGTTTTTATGGATTTTCCCATTTAATATTCCTTTTTATATCACTACATTTATCATTATAGTTGTCATGGTGTTTGGATATCTTGGGACCTTGGAATTAATGTATTAAAAATATTAATATGTCTTATTGAATGTTCATGAATTGTTTAATTATTCCTAGTTTTCACATTGTTTGGGACCTTTTATGGAAAATTAAATACCAAAATTGAATCCATAATATGGGTTTTTCCTTAGGAACGTCCTAATTCTTGTTGGCACCAAACATCCGGTTCAGGAATCCATTGGGAGTCTGTTTAATAAAAATAAATAAATAAATTTTTTGTTTTAAATGCCTGAGACCTAAATTAATCTTTTTATAAGTATTTATAAAAAATATCCAGGGTAATCTATATAACTCTGGTAGGATTTGATAGTATTTTTTGGATTTTATTCATTGGGAGATTGAGATCGGATGATGATGGGAGATCAGATCATGGTGGATCGAGAGCCAGTGCATGTAGTATAGGTTCCAGGCCTTGCAAAAGCCTGAAATGGTTCATACCCAAATTTTATTTTTTCCATGATTTATTATCAATCCAAGATTTAGAAAATTATAAACTTTGTGATCATTGGAATTGAATCAAAGAAAACAGACAAGGGGTCCAGCACATTTTTCGGGCCTTTCCCTCACATGATACTCATGTTTTTTCTATGATAGGACTTTAATCAAGGGGTCCACAACATTTTATTTTATATGAAATTTTCTTTCTAAAAAGTTACCCCTCTGATAAAAGTATCTTAATTGGTGATACTTTTGGGGTATGTACTTTTTCTGTTGTTGTGACCTTTGATATTTTGAAAGAGCCGCTGATCTAGTATTATCACAATACATTGTGATAAGTTATTTACTATTATAAACCACATAAATATTCTGAAAAAAGTTTTATATTCAAAGAACATACTTGGTTACATTATAATCTTCTATATACTCAGAATATGTTGTATAATCAGTGACAACTGGCTACTTTGAACTCTTCCGACTCACAGCTTCTCCATATAGATAGAAAATATATCTTGACTTTGAATTTAGATCATTATGATTTTCTTTAAAACTATAATTAATATAGCCTCTGATTAACAACTCTTCGTATCCTCCATACACTAAAAACATATCCTTAGGTTTTCTCAGATGCTTGAGGATAGCCTTAACAATAGACCAAGGTGGTTCTCCTGGATCTTCTTTATCTCTTCATACCATTCTCAATGCATAGGAAACATAAATTCTAGTAAAAAACATGGAATACATGATTGATCCTATCACCTAAGAATATGAGATCTTACTTATTCTATATTCCTCATATTGTGTTTGAGGACACATTTTCTTTGAAATATATATAACATGTTACACTTGAACCAATACCCTCTTGGATTGTTCCATACTAAAAATCATAAGTATCTTGTCAATGTATGTATATTAACATAGTCTAAGAAGCCTCTTAGATCTATCATGAATGATCTTTCTCCCTATAATATATGATTCTTCACCTATTACCTTTATAGAGAAACACTTGTTCAACTAGTCCTTAACAGACTATAAGAATGGTTTTTCATTTACATTAATTAATATTTCATCAACATATACTATTAGGATAATGAATTCATTTCCACTAAACCTCTTGTAAACACCTGGCTCACATTCATTATTAATGAAACGAAATTATTTTATAACTTCATCAAATCTAATTTTCCATGACCTGGATGAATTCTTTATTCTATCAATGGATATTTATAAACTGAAAATATTTTTTTCATCATCTAGAGTCACAAACCCAACTATTTGTGTCATATAGACATCTTCTTAAAGGTTTCCATTAGGGAAATCAATTTTGACATCCATCAGCCAAATTTCCTAGTCATGGTATGCTTCTATAGAAAGTATAATTTTGATGGTTTTAAATATGGATACTGGAAAAAATGCTTCATTGTATTCAATTCCTTGATGTTGTTTAAACCCTTTAGCTACTATCCTTGAGTTATTGGTATTTAATCTACTTACATGTTTAGTTTTCTCTTAAATAACCATTTACACAATACAAGATTTACATCAACTAAACCATTGACCGGAACCCAAACTTGGTACTGATACAAGAAATCTGTTTCATAATTTTTGGATTTTTTCCATCTTATAGATTTTCAGCTCTCTAATTCCTCTTTTTAAGAAATAGGCTTATCATTGTTAACCAATAACGAGTCACCATGTTCAGTGACTATAAAACCATATCTCTCTAGTTCTATTACCTCTCTTGTTCTATATTGTAGTATTATGTTTCAATAACTACTTATTTCATGGGGACCTATGGAATCTATTCTTGTACCAACTGTTGTGTAGCTTAATCATCAACATCATCAAATTCAATCTTGCTCCCACTATCCTTTTTGAGGATGTTCTCCCTCTCAATAAAAGACGTCTTGTCTTGAGATAGTCACTTTCTTATATGAGGGGTTGTATAGGTCGTATCCCTTTGTTTCTGTGGGATACCCTCTAAAGATACACTTTGTGCAATGGGGTGCTAGTATGTTTCCTAATAAGGCTTTAAAAATTTCCTCTCAATCCCATACATTTTTATATTGAAAAATAAGTTTCTTTACAATCCATAACTCAAAGGTAATTCCATTTTATGCTTTAGTTGGTACTCAGTTTAATGTATATTCTATAGTTTGTAATACATATCCCAAAAATGATAATGAAATTTTTTTATGCCTCATCATCTACCTTATCATGTCTAAAAATGTACGGTTCCTCCTTTCACTAACACCATTACACCAAGTTGAGTAAGGTTTAGTGAGTTGAGATAGAATCCCAAACTCCCATAATAAATCAATAAAGTCTTGGTTAATATATTCACCACCTCTATCTGATCAAAGATTATTTATTTTATTTACAAGTTTATTCTCTACTTCATTATTTAATTCCCTGAATTTTATAATGGACTTAGACTTATAACTCATCAAGTATACATAAGCATATATTTTAAAGTCATAAGTAAATGTTATGATGTGAGAATACTCACATCCATCTTCTATTTAAAATGATCCACACATATTAGTGTGCAAAAATCCTAGAAGCTATGTGGCCCTTTCACCCAATCCACCAAATGGTGGTTTGTTCATTTTTTTCTTATAAAAAATAATGACATTATTCAATTAATTTTAGCTTAGAAGAGTCTAAGTAAACATCTTGATACATCTTTGTCAAACAATTCCCATTTACATGACCAAGATAGTGATTCCATAGTTGGGTGTCATATGTGTCGTGTTAACATGATTCATTATCAATTTCCAATACTTGGTTTTCATAATTTAATACATAAAGACCATTATTTAAATGTGTCATACCATAACATATGTTGTCTTTATAAATGAAACTAATTTTATTTCCAAAATTGAAAATAGAACCATCTACATTCAAGCATGGTATTGAAATTTTGTTCTCAAAAACCATTAATATGTAATAAAAATACTTTTAAACCAAAATCATTCTCGTTAGAAATTAATGTGGTAGTCACCAATGTATAGAGTAGTTGGAATCGCACCATTGGAATCTTGCAAATCTTCCTACCATATTAAAATATTTCAGAATATACTTGGTATATGAATTTTTATATTGATGTGAGAACCACAAGCTATATCTAATAATCAATGTGTAGATATTTAAAGATTAAACTCAATAACGAATGTAACTTTGGATTCCCCTTTCTTTTGGGTGCAGTTCCTCCTCCTGTGGCGTTGCTTGCCACATGAAAAAACACACTACCTCATTTCCCTTTCCCTACCTATAGATCTTCTTATTCTTCGATGGATGGTTCTCATGAGATTTATAATTTTAATGAGTCTTGGGAACCTTCTCTTTATTATTCCTTTTCTTATTCACCATAAGGACAGGGGTTTTTTTCCCATTGTCCTTATCTTCTTGGAGAATCGTAGTAAGAATTTATGAAAGACTCTTCTCATTATTTATCATATAATAATTAATAATAAAACTAGATAAGGTCTTTGGTAGTGATGAAATAATGAGATCTGTGCGCTACTCATGTGAGAATTTAATCCCTAAGATGTCTATGCATTCAATGTATCAAATAATATTGACTACATGAGACCCAATTGGAACTGACTCTCAAAACGTAGTTGTAAATAGATAATTAGGGATCTCGAATCTGACTTTTCTCACCTTCTCTTGATAGAGATTTCAAAGGTGAGACCTCATAATATACACATTCATGTCCTCATGTTGCTTCCAAAGCTCATTGGTCTTGGTTGATACCAGGAAACAGTAAACTTCTATAGAATCATTAAAATGTTTCTTATAGAGAGTTAACTATTTATCACTATCCTCATTACAAGGAACATTAAGAATATATTCTTCTAGAACATACAAATTCCTTTCATGGAAAAGGATAATGAGTTAGTGCCTTTTACACTCTTGTAATTTGTGCGGGTGAGAAGATTATCCTTCTCAAGTATGGATCACAATGATATGTTTAATGTCATTTTATTATTGTTTCTACAAAAACAATAAGAATACTTTTAGTACTTTATCTGATAAAATTTATAAAAATAAATAAATAGTATACTTCCCAATCTCCCACTATTTTCTTGAAACCTGATACCCCTCACCATTGGATTCAGAATATCCTATTTCTTATACATTCTAGTGAAAAGGATCCATATTCCCCGTCTCATTACCCCATATTTGGTTTTTCAATCATCTTGAATGGTTTTCGGTAGGTATTCCAAATACCAAATTCATTTACTCATAGTTTTTTATTCTATTCAGTGGACTCCCAAATCCTACAATCCTGAAATTGGATTTCCTCAACCCTTTCCTCTTAGTTATACCAATTCCTCCTTTCTTAGTCAACTCTTGATGTGAAATAAGTTAGTCAAACCTAAACGTCATGTTAGAATTACCCAATAATTGATAACCCCCAACTTTGTTTAGTCAATCAGTTTGAACTATGGATCAATTTTAATTGATGTAATGGAAGGCTATACCAACTTAATATATATTATTGAGATATTTTATCATTTTATGCATAAATTTCCAATTATTATCTTTATTAAATTATTTTTAATATTAATAGGATTTACATAAATTATTAACCATGTATTATATAAGATTTATGCATAAGAAAATAAATATTTTTTCAATCTTGAATTATTTTTAATTCATTAATACATGTGATCGTGACAAAACATATATAATTAAATAAGCATGAAACTTGAAAGAAATAAAATTATAAAGTGACTTGATCATGAGATTTTTCTAATGTTTAGTTTATCTAGCATATGATAAACTAACCATCAATTAGGGGAAAACACCATGAACCAATTAGGGTTCATGTTGCACCATTCCACCTTTCCACCTATGTATCTCTCTTGAATTGGTTTCAAAACACCTCCAAACTTGAACCACCACCACTAGCTTAGGATCTTCATCAATTACATATGATTTTACTTACATGAAGGTGAGGGGAAGGGGTTTACAAAAAACCCATGGGAATTCATTCCCTTACATAATGAGATGATTAAACACAAGCCAAAAATTTAATTTAATAATAAAATAAATGAAACCAATCACATAAAAAGGTATTGTTCAAAGCTTATGATCATCCATTAGCATACAACAAATTACCCATTTAATAAAATTTAAATTCAATTATAATCATTATTATTTAAGATAAATCATACTTTAGTAGATTAATTACATTTTTCAATTAATAAATTATTTTATTTTAATTCGAATCTGAATTTCCTTGATATTCTCATCCATAATAATTTGAAACAAATTAATTAAATTTATTTAAAATTTATTATGTACATAAATAGACCTTGTAGGAAACATGAGGAATATTTTTATAAATCTACCCAACAAATATTATACTCATATATTGTTTACACTTGTGATATATAGAATAAATGTCTTATCATGTAATTTCATGACATGTAATATCAAATTAATGATTACATAGATTACGTGATTTTTCTATCAAATGTTATTCTTCAATGAACATAGATTAATAACTATAATACGACTCATACATGATATACATGTTCAATCATTACACAAAAATCAATTAAATATTTATATATATTAAAACTCATCACATGGTTTTTTCAATCAACTTAATGATAAAACACAAACACATGTTAATAAGGTTTACACAATATAATAATTTAATTTTAATTCCTTGTAATTTGGTATAAGTACATGATGTGTACAAGCCAGCTACACGGTGTGAACTTTTCTCACAGTCTATCCAAGGCACACACCTACAGACTCAATGTGTAAACCTTGTTGTAGAAAAATTGGAGTGCACAGTATGTACATGGGCTACACGGTGTGTGTTATTTGTGTTACATAGTCAAAAATCATGTATCCCATATAAGAAGATATGTGTCTCGTCTATGACTAAAGGACTACACATAGTATATATAGGCTACATGGCTTGTACTCCGGGTAACTCTGATCTAGGATGGCCCGGTCAGCACACAGTGTATATTTAAATGCACCACATGTAATAAATTCACACACCTTGAATTAATTCTGAATTAATTCTTGGTCATTTAAACACTAGTACACATCTTGTACCTTAAGGTTATAGGTTGTGTACTTTTTTTCTCTAGAAAAATTCCTCAACACCTTTGGATGAGATCTTCAATTTTATTTCCCTGATATAAATTAATCGATTTGATTATATTGATGAGAAATGAAAGAGGAAGAAGAAGATATCACAATTCAGATGAGATAATGATTAAACTTGAATTGAAAACTAAATGTAAAATTTGTAAATCAATCAGTGATCTTTAAATAATTATAAATAATTATTTGACCACTCTAATACCACTTGTAGGTACTGGTAATAGAGAAATCATTCGATGGGTCATGCCCAAATTTTATTTTTTCCCTAATCGATGATCAACCTAGGAATTAAAAAATGATAAATATAATGATCAATGGAATTGAATCAATGAAAATAAACACCGAATAAAACATTAAAACTAGAATGTAGGATCATCACATATTTTTTATAAATAATTACCTTATGATAATTATTTATTCATAGATGGATTTGAATACATATCTACATTATTCCATCATTATGTTGTACGAATCAAGATAATATTCCCTCTAGTGGTGATCCACAGATTTTCCACAAATCAATGAACATCATTGTAAAAATAACTTTTTTCTAGCAAGGTATATCCCATCACTTGTATTTTTACCCTTTGATCCCCATGAGAATCACTTCCAAAGTATTACTCTTAATCATTCTTGACTAGAGAGTTAAAGGCAGAGGAAAATCACTCTCCATTCTTAGAATCATTCTTGGAGAAGGGAGTTCTCTACGTCTTTGATAGGGTTCTCCAGTTTCATTGTTCACAACAACAAAAATGAATCAGCTCTCTTGATAAATAATATAATAGGGTCTATATACCGTTAGGGTTTAGAAATAAATATTTTTACTAGTTCCCTTAAATATTTATTCAATACATATGGAACCTCATGTCTATAATAATAATAATATTATTATTTCTGGTCATGATCTTAACTTGACAATGAGAATTAAATATTATTTATTCAAATAATATTCAATATATATTACCTCTCATGATACCATTAAACTCAATCTTCCATTCCTCCAAAATATTTATGAGACATTGAATAATTTTTATTTATGTATAAAATAAATATCACTGCATTATTTTCCAATAAATAAATAAATATTATATTCAATAAATAGAAAGTAAATATTTATTAAATATTCTGCTCATATAATATTCTCTCGAATAACTAGTGATAGAATATATGTGATTAGGAAAACATGAATAATTATTAAACCACATCCATGAATAATATTCATTCAACTTGTAAAATAGTAAATAATAATATATTTTTTAACTGCAATTCTAGATACACTTAGTGTGTAACCCTCTTGGAATATTTCTCTCTGATGTTAGAAGAAGTGGCCTAAAGTCTAAGTTTATAATCTAGAAACACACCAAGACACCCTTAGATAAAGAAGTTAATTTTACAATAACATTATACCTCATACGGATGCTTAATTTGTAATGTAATACCTTTTTCCGATATCCATAATCAAGAAGGTTGTATATGGGTTCTGTCAACCTTTGTGCTCAATGTCTCTTTCTTTCAATATCTTGAAATCAAACTTTCTTATAGAACACCATGGAACTATATTTATTTAGTCTATATCATTTTCATCAAAGGGATGGAGATATCAAATTCAGTTAAAGAATATAAGGGAAAAATCCTTTCTCGCGTCATTCATTATTGCAATATAACTTGTGACATACCTAACGTATCATACATCACAGTGAACATATGTCTTCACAATTTTCATCAATACATAAAATTATGTGACTTAAAATACATATTAATAATAATATTAAATTATATGGATCATGTTTTCAGGTAGGAACATCCAATGACACATATAAATATAGATTTTCTACCTGTGGGTCTCGTTCTCATAATTTTCTACACTAGATATTACCAAGGGAATACACCATGAGAAGATGCCTCAAAGTATTATGGGTCTCCATCCCTGATAACCTAATTAATTTTTTTTCCCTAAAATGATTTCATCCATAAATATAACATATATTAAAGAATAATTTTGTGATACTTTTGGGTTCTCATCATAGTGGGTAACTACTATAACCTTTTAGTGAGACAACCACTCTTTACACATTATCACATACGATGTTATGAAGAAGAACAATCATAATGTGGTAAAAAGATTATTAGTATTAAAATTTTTGAATATAAGTTAACATGAAGTACACAAAATTCAGTTATATGGCACCAACTCCAACACATAGTGGGTCTCCTTCATCTTTGTAGAATGTGGTCTTCACCAATAATCAATCCTAAATAAGGGTTGGTCTCATAAATTGTGGTTTCCCCCCATTGATTAAAATATCGAGACTAGATTTAAAATTATCTATTTTTTATTTATGATATTTGTTATTCGCATGATCCTTGAAATTTTATTATTTATATTAATCCAATTATATTCCTTTGTTCAATGTGTTATCTCCTTGGGTTCCCCTCTTTTTTGATCATTGGACAAGAACGCTTGGACAATGATGGATTCACCTTGTTTATATGCTTTTAACCCATATATTATTCATTTTCTTAACTTTTTTCCCATGAGGTTGTGGATTGAAATTTCTAGGGGTTTAAGCATGATTGAACCTCCAGATTTGTGGTAGTTTCATGAATGAAAAATATATTGTAAACATTAGGATGGAATGGGGTGAGTTTTGAGTTGCAGGTGAAGCATATATGGATTTGGGAACTAGATCAGTAGTGGGAGTGACACGAAAACATTTTGAAGATATTTGTGGGGGTTTGGATTTCTATAATCCATTCACTAGAGGTGGATCAGACATGGATGTCCCTATATCTGCACACCCTAGTAAATTTTGAGGTGGAACTGATAGTTATGATGGTGTGGTGATGATGCATAATGACCTCCCTAGGTTTATTTGAAAAAATTCAACTACATGATGTGTATTCAAGGAACACTCATCATGTAGTACCCGCATCCATGCTATGGTGTCTAGGGTTTTGAGAATGATAAGGATTACACACTGTGTGGCTGAGCTCGCACACTATGTGACCCCACCCAGGAATCCAGGTCATGTTCCATCTGTATAAACCCAGGACCCCAAGTAAGAAGACACATCATGTACTCTTGGAGTACATAGGAATAGCTCAAAACCCAAGAATGATTAGGTATATGGGGACAACTAGGAGCACAAATGGAGGCCATGGGTGGCTGAGACACATTGTGTCGTACTTTTACATGTTTTGTAGTACTATATGGGAATCTAATCTATGTGCCAGTGAGGACATTGGTTGGAGACCAGGTGAGGTCACAATCCATGTGACCCCTAGTACCCACCATTTTCTTTTCTCAAGGAATTCCATCTTGACTATCTCCTTCATATTGACTCAGATTTTGTCCCACAAGTAGACTATATTGAGAATTTTTCATGTACAATATCATGGTAACCATCATAGTGGATTTTATGATTTGAAGTGATGTGTTAAGAGCATAAATATTCTTCAAGAGAAAAAGGTGTCATTGCATCAATTAGGGAGGATTATATGAGATAGGTTGAGGTTGGCCATTCCCTATTACACCAGTGTGTGGTTTATCCATACTCTTTTCATTGGATGAGTGTTACCCCCTATATTTATAGGGAGTTGGTCTTCCACCCTTTGATTGGATCCTCCATATGGTACTATGGTGCGGGTCCTCTTTGCTTTGAGTGGTACCCCTTGAGGCATTAGGGTGTGATTACTCTGACTATACCAACTTATTGGCAACCCCTATTGTATTAGGTAATGGTCCCTCCATAATTTCAATTGAACCCCCAGATGCACTAGAGTGTGTGTCCTCTATCTATCTATCAAGTGGAATACCCCTATCATTCTAGGGAGAAGGTCATCTATCTTTTTAGGGGAACCCCCTTATTTTACTAAGGGATAAATCCTCTATTAGAGAGTGTTACTCCTCAGGATATGGAGCAGTGGGGAGGTATAGGTCCTCTATATGGCTTTACTAGATAGACTCATAAGTTGATAGGCATCGTTGATGGACCTTTGGAGCTATAGGAAGACTCATCATTGGGATAGACTATGGATTATAGAGATTGCCTTTCTCTCTCATCTGGGTTTCTTTATGAGCATATATATATATATATAGGGTTTCTCTCCCCACATTATTTGTGTTGAAATGAAATTTTCTATATCTTAATATAGCTCCATTTTTAATTTTTGATGTGTCCAACTGGGAATGTATATACTCTCCCCTACATGGGATTTTCCCTCACAAGTCATGTCTTATGCAGATGACAGACAGTTTACCGGTGACGTTGTTGGATCATAGTGATATACAGATGTAAAGGCCACATATGGTGTTCTATCTTGGAGATCATGATTCAGGCTCTCTTAAATTTCTTTTATTCTAGTTTTTTTAGGTTAAGTCTTCATTTCTAGTTGGTCATGTATTTCTCCCTTTACACTTTGGTTTTATTCTTTCATACTGTGATTTATTCTCCATAGTTTATTTCATACATAGTTTACTCTAGCTATTATAGTCTTTTTATTAATCCTCTTCACCTTTTATGGATATGGTTGTGTGTGTGTATATAGGAACTTAGGAAATGGCCTCCCATTTATATTATTCCTTCTGAGTGCTTGTATCCATCCCCTAACCTATTTTATGTGGGATTAGGGATGTAGAGTCTCGCCCTTCTACAAACCAGGTGGGCCCCAGTGGGTTGAGTCATTATAGTATTATAATTATTATTCTCTCATCATATATAACAACTCTGGTCTTTATTACACACATTAACATGATTTATTACAGAAAATATTACATAAGAAAACACTGAGGATAGATAATTCTAGTATCATGGGAAATTTGGAACATTAAATAACAACTTAGAACATGAAATGCAACATATTTATTGAAAAAATATTTTACATGACCATAATATTCCTTCGTACTTTGAATTGCATGGGATAACCTGTGAACATGAATAAAAAAATTGTGATCTATAAAGCCCAGTAAGGGAGTAAAAAAGGCATAACATGAAGAATATAATACATGTTAGGAAGTAGTTATATTAATGGAGCATAAGAGAAAAATGAACATAAAGGAATGATATAACATGATTATCATAACATGGAAAAGGGGAAATAACATTTAACATGATATCAGCATGTGTTAAGGCTCATTTCACATGGATCATGAATAAACCCTCATTGAACTTAAATTAGCAGGATTAAAATCTCATTTCACTTGACATATCATGACACTGATCTTTACCCAATGCATTGGAGCGCTATAAGTGTTCACCCTTCTTAATCATTTCATTTAATGCATAAGTGTGCCACATGGATCAAATAACATGGATTTATTAAACATCATCATTTATTCCACAATAAAGTAATGTGTAATTTATAAATGAAAATTCATAATCAATATGTAAATGTTCATAAAGGGGAATACATTTGATAGATAAATGGTCATGGTATTCACTACATAATGACTTTGGCTTGGAAAATCACGGTGCAATTTTGGCTGCATAACGGTGTGACCTAATAATTCATAAAAATGGTTTATGAGAGAGAAAGGGGTGTCTCATAAGATTTACATGAAATGAAAATTATGGGGGTCATATAGATACATGTCCCAACATATCTAATGGAATTTATATTCATAAAACAAAATAATTATTTGAATGTAAATGATAAGAGAGAAGTTCCTTACAGAATTTTGGAATGGTAATGGGTGTACATGGGAGGAATTAATGAGAGAGAAATGGGTCTATCATCATTAAAACATAAGTAGGAAAGTATAGTAATGGTTATAAATCATACCTCAGCATTTGTAATCAAAATTAAAAGGGTATAACAACATTATGAAACATGGAAAAAAATGAGAAAGGAAGAAATCCCATACTTGGAAGTGTGATCCCAATAGCCTAGGAGATACTTGAGAGATGATTTTTAGGAGAATAAGAAACCTTGGGAGTATTATATAGATATTAGGGAAGAGTTTTGTCGAGCTACAAAGGCTTTGGGAGAAGAGGAAGTGTGAGCTTGGGTGGGATTATATTGGGAAAGAGAGGGAATTCTTTATTATCTAGGTTTTTGACACCACACATTAAACTAATCAAAACCACAAACCAACCCATGATTTTTACAATGGTTTTTCAAAAAGGGTGGTGGAAAACATGATTTTATAAGGCCAATATCCAAACTTCTTAAAATATTAGTCTTGGTTATGTGGAGGTGAGTCACACTCTCAAGGAAAACATTTTATATGGTTAAGATATTTTATAAGCCTTGGAGGGTCCATTAAATATTTTTAAAATAAATAAAACAAACCTAAAATCACATTATTTTAATTTAAAACCTATATTACCCGAACAACCCATTTATATTATTTTATTACCTTACTATTAGATCATTATGATGTCATAAAACACATTATATAATTAAACGATTCTTAATTTTTACCCAAAAATTAGACTGTCTCCGAAAATTATGAAAAATTCATCTTTGGATAATTTTGAAGTCCTAATTACATAAATAATATTCATTTTTTATAAATAATATTATATATATTTTAATTTTTACTTTTAAAATAATAACTGACATTTATCGAAAATTCATGGGTTTTGACAAAAACGACTTTCAAACCTTAATAAAAATTTCAATTTTATTTATAAAAATTATACAACCATATATATTTGATAAAAATTAATTTATTAATATTATTTTATTAAAATATTATTTTATTAAAATATTATTTTATTAAAATATTATTTAATTAAAAAATACATTTATTCATGAAAATAGGTTTCTTAATTGAATATTAACTAAAAATACTATTTGTGTTTTAAATGCCATTTACAATGTAACAATAATAAAATGAATGTATATTTTTTATTATGTACAAAAAAATACACATAATAATAGTGCTAAGGTCTTGTTACATAACCCATTATAACACCCATATAAGACCTAAGGGTAAGGTTTGTGATGGTGACAGTCTCTTGGGGTGGCTCGGATAACATCGCTCTAGTGGTAATCTCAATCAACTTCTAGTTCTTCTGTAAGCAGTTCCGTTCAATCTTAACGTGTTGAAGCTCGGCTTGGGCTTGGTCAAGAGTGAAGCCTATCTACACCCCCTCCTTTCTGAGCTTTGAAAAATTGTCTTCGTAGTGATCAATTCTACTGGATGAGGTCATCGCTTCCTTTTTCTAAGTAAATTAGATTTTTTAAAGCCCTATATTTATAGTAATCAGGTTATCACTGTTCAATGACTATATTAGAAATGGTTATAATTATTAATAGTATTTTTAAAACTAAAATCATAAAACCAAAGAATTTCATATGTTATATAACAATTTTACATAATAAGACATTTAATTAGATCAAGAGGAATTTTCATTAATAAAATTTTGGGTCGTCACAATCTTATTCCCTTAAGAAATTTCACCCTTGAAATTTCCTTTTCCCACACTAAAATAGATGAGGGTAACTCTTCTTCATCACTTCCTCTGATTCCCACGTTACTTCTTCAAACATTTGGATTCACCACAACACCTTGACGAGGGGCATTGTCTTATTTCGTAGAAATTTTTCCCTATGATATAAGATCTTCATTGTCTTCTCTTCATAGGATAGGTCATTCTACAATGTTACCACCTCTGGATTGAGTAAATGAAATGGGTCAAGTATGTACTTCCTCAAGTGTGATATATGGAATACATCATGTACTTGAGATAGGTTCGGTGAGAGTGCTAGTCTATATGCCACTTCTCTAATGCGATCAAGGTTCTCAAAATGGATTATGTACCTTGAAAAAAGCTTTCCCTTCTTACCAAATCACATAACTCTCTTCCATGGTGATATGTGGAGGAATACCATGTCTTGGACATCAAACTCTAGGTCTCATCGATGATTATTATCATAGCACTTTTGTCAACTCTAAGCAACTTTAATGTATGACTGGATAGTCTTAACCTTTTCCACCATTTCTTTAACCATTTCTAGACCTAGGAGTTTTCACTCCCCAACTTCATCCTAACATGCCGGTGTTTCAGAACCTCTTCCCATTAAGGGCTTCATAAGGAGACTTTTGGATGCTTGAGTGGAAACTTTTATTGTAAGATAACTCAACCAGAGGAAGATATTGATCTCATCCTCCTTTAAAGTCCATTGAGAATGCTCTCAACATATCCTGAAGTGTTTGGATAGTCTTCTCTGATTGGCCATCAGTTTGAGGATGATAGGCCATACTAAAGTTCATCTCGGTATTCAGTGCATGTTGAAGACTCTTCCAAAACATAGAGGTAAATATTGAATCTTGATTGGATAAAATCGATAGTGGTACTCCATGAATCCTTACCACTTCTTTGATATATATATGTGCCAGTTTATCCAATGAGAAATCCTATCAAATTTCAATGAAGTGTGCAATCTTTATAAGATGATCCATAACAACCTTGATAGCAATGTGTCATTTGGATGTCTTTGGAAGTCCAGTGACAAATTCCATGGTGATGTTATCCCATTCCAAGCTGATATGGGTAATGTTTGAATCATCCCCTTATACTTATTCCTCTCATCCTTCACTTGTTGACATACCAAGCACTTTGATGTATACTTAGTGATATCCTTCTTCATGTTATCCCACCAATAATGCTCTCATATATCTCAATAGATCTTTGGGTTTTTTGGGTGAATGGAGAAATTTGAACTATGTGCATCATCCAAAAGTTCATTCTTTAATTCCGGATTTAATGAAACACATGGACTTGTCCCAAATCTCAAAATTCCTTCTTCATTAACATTGAGCTCCTAGAATTTCCCTTTTCTAATAGTTTCCACTTTTTTCTGAATTCCAACATCATCCTTTTGAGAATCCTTTATCCTTTCCAAAATAGATGGTTGAGAAATCATTTGTGAAATTATTGATGATGTTCCCTTATTTTTGATTCTCATTTCCATCTTCATCAAATCTATGAAGATTGGATCCTTTTCAATTCTCATAAATGATATAATTGTTGGGTCCTCCTACTTGGATCATCTCCGACCATGTTCGCTTTCCCAAGGTGGTAATGGATTGATTATTCAAAGTATTTGATCAGCTCTATCCATCTTCATTGGTGCATATTCAACTTTTTCTGTGTGAATATATACTTGAGGATTTTGTGATCCATATATATGTCACACTTCTCCCCAGAGAGGTAATGTCACTAAATTTTTAAGGTGAATATTACAACTGCTAACTCCAGATCAAGTGATGGATATTTTTTCTCATGAACTTTTAATGTCCTTCAAGAATAGGCAATGACTTTTTCATTTTTCATCAACACACAATATATTCCCTTCTTCGAAGAATCACTAAATACCACAAAAGGTTATCCACTTGTGGGTAGTGTGAGCATAGGTGTAGTGATAAGCCTCCATTTAAAATACTTAAATCTATCTTCCCATTCATCACTCAAAGAAACCATTAATCCTTTACAAGTGATCATGGTAGGAGGGTTTGATAATCATGAGAAATTTATCACAAATCAGAGATAATATCCAGTTAACCCTAGGAAGCTATAGATATCCGTTACCGATTCTAGTCTTGACGATCTCTCAATTGCAGTTGTCTTGGAAAAATCCATGGATATACCATTTCTTCTGATGATATGACCCAAGAATGATACCACCTTCAACCAGAACTCACACTTGATGTACTTTTCATAGAGCTTCTCATTTTGTAAGGTCTCTAGTACAGTGCTTAGATGCTCCTCATGCTCCTCCTTGGTTTCGAATTGTATTGGAATATTGTCTATAAAGACAACCAAAATTTGTTCTGGTAATATCTAAAGACTCTATTCATCAGGTCCATGAATATTGCTGGATCATTAGCGAGTTATAAAGGTATTAATATGAATTCATAGTGCTCGTATCTTGTATGAAAAGCAGTCTTGGGGATATCCTCCTTCTTCGCCCTTACATAGTAATATCTCGGCCACAAATATACCTTGGAGAAGTATTGTGATCCACATATCTAATAAAACAAGCCATCAATTCGGGGTAGAGGATACTTTTTCTTTATCGTGATTTTTTTGAGCTCACGATAATCAATGCAAAGGCGTATTGACCCATCCTTATTCTTGATGAAGAGGAGTGGTGCACCCCATAGTGAAACACTTTGGCGTATAAACCCTTTATCTAGATTCTCCTGTAGTTGTTTCTTTAGCTCCTCAAGCTCTACAACATCCATTCTATATGGAGTCTTGGATATTGGTAATTCCACAGGAACATGATCAATTGACAATTCAACATATCTTCTAGGAAGAAGACCAGGAAATTCATCAGGAAACACTTCAGCAGATTCCCCACAATAGTTATATCTTCAAGGATGGTTTCATCCTTATAATCAATTATTTGATCTAGATACACATGTTCAAAATGTAGTAATATCCATGCTTGAGATGATGGTTCTAAAGATGATTCAACCTCCTCCTTGCACTTATACCAAATCGGGGGTCGATTCACCATATGGAGAGTGATTTTCCTCTCACGAAACATTATGTTGGCTCTATATAAGGAAATACAATCCATGCCATGAATTGCATCAAATTACACCAAAGAGAGTATGACATGGTATTCTGGGAGGTTCAACCAAAATTTTATAACATAAGGGGATTTATACTCATGGGATGTAATGATTGACCAATTTTATATTCTCACCGACATCTTTACCTCCATAATTTTTGGTGGTGTTGGTATTGTTTCACAAATATTTCATGATATAAATGAATGTGTAGAACCAGAATAAAAAAGAGTGTTCGTTATTCTTGAATAAATAACCGGAGTATCTGTTACCACTTGGTTGTTGAGGTTCAATTCGGTGGTAGTGATGGAAAAAAGCCCACCCTTGCTACCTCGGAGGTTGTTAGTTGCCTCCTAAAACCCTTGTCTTAGGGATCTAGTTTAAAAAGTTCCCTAGTTATTTGTAGTTTAAGAAATGAACAATACATTGAGGGTCGAACGGAGGATTCCTCTCCTCTGTCACAGCCACAAGTTTTTCCTATCAGTAGTTAATGGCCACGTTCCCTTCACTTCCACACCTAAAGCATTTCTTCGTCCCCTTCAGGAAATTTCTAGGGTGATTCTTTCCGCACCTTTAGAAAGAGGGGTGCATGATTTTCTTATCATTATAGGATTTTTTCATCAGACTTCTAGAATTAACTTCCAGCTTATGCTTCGTATCCCCATGATACCCCTAAGATTCATCGATCTCCATTTCATCCTTGAGGGAACATCAGACAATTTCTTCATAGCTCTCAAAGTGATGGATCGTTAGGGGTTTCCGTAGGATAGTTTTTACTTCACTAAAGAAGCCGTCGACCATGCATTTGGGGGTAATGACAAAGCTGGAGGCATATCGTGCCACCATTGAAATTTTTTCCTTGTATGCTCTGATGGATTCGTCGTCTTTTTTCTAAAGTGTAAGGGGGTCCCTTTCTATCTTATGTTGGATGATTCGAGGAAAATATTTGTAGAAAAACATTTTCTGGAAATTATTCCATTCCAAAATTTCGATATCCTCTTTAGGCTTTGTATTTTTTATCAATGTCCACCATTGATCTGCTTCACCCTCCATATGATAAGCATCCAGAAGTACCTTCTCTTTTTCAGAACATTGAAGGATGGAGAATATCTTCTCAATGGAGTTGATCTATTGTTTGGAGAATGAGGGATCAGATGATCCATTAAATGTAGAAGGCCTATGTCTCATGAAGCTCTATATTATGACTTTTTATTTATTAGGGGGGTTGAATGTTCCTCTTGACCCATTTTCTATTCAAAACATGAGTTAACTGAGAGAGTATCATGACAAAGATCATGATTCCTACTCACAATGGATTGGACATCTCATTAGAACAGTCATGACATTGATCTTCACATCGGTTGTTAGCCCAAGTCATCCTATTACTGTCCATTAGATGGAATAAATGGAAAGTTAGGGGTAACACATGAAGGGTAATCCAAAGACAAAAATAGATGACTTATAAATTAATTTTATTTTCTTAACTAGTTAATTTATACGATTCAATCTACGTTATCCATGATATATTTCCCAACATATATTCATAGGGGAATTTTATTATTCCCTTAATAATGGTTCATACTAATCTTATTAATTTACCAAAGCATATCCCATGGGAGTGTCAGAACCAAGAGTGCATCAAGGCTCGTTGTCGTTCACCTGTTCCCATTCGAGTCTAGGTCAAATTGGTGTTTTTTGGTTTTAACCATAGATACATTTGTACCAGAGCCGCCTTTACCTACTCATATATGAACAAAGATGTATTTTCTTGATAAACCACTTACACAATAATCACCAAAATTTAGAGATGTTTTAATTAATCTTAGTCTTATCCCTAAGGCTTTCATTGGGTTTTCTAATCCTAATCCCAAAAAAATACCTAAACCTCTCTCTGATACCAACTATAACAACCATGCTCTTTATTACACACTTTAACATGATTTATTATATAAACTTATACTTAAGAAAATATGAGGATCAATATGTCTAGTGTCTTGGGAAATTAGGAACATTACATAACAACTTAGAACACAAAATACAGCATCTTTATTGAAAACTTCTCTTACATGACCACAACATTCCTTCGTACATAGCATTGCATGGGATAACCTGAGGACATGCATAAAAAAAGGGTGAGTTATAAATACCAATAAGAGAGTAAAAAAGGCATAACATGAAGAACATAGTACATTTTAGTCAGTAGTCATATAAATGGATCATAAGAGAAACATGAACATAAAGGCATCATATATCATGATTCTCATAACATGGAATGGTGGAAACAATATTAAACATGATACCAGCATGAGCCAAGGATCATTGCACATGGAGCCTGAGTAAACCCTCATTACACTTTAATTAGTATGAGTAAACCTTCATTTTACTTGAAGTATCATGATACTAATCTTTACCCAATGCATTGAAACGCTATCCGGGCACACCCTTCTTAATCATTACATTTCATGCATAAGTGTTACAAATGGATCATATAAGATGGATTCATTAAACATCATCATTTATTCTATGGTAAAGGAATGATGAATTCATAAATGAAACTACGTAATAAATAAGTAAATGTGCATAAATATTAATACCCTTGATATAGAAATGGGCATGATATTCACTACATAATGACTTTGGCTTAGAAAATCGCGGTGCAATTTCGGTAGCATAACGGTGTGACATAAGAATTCATAAAAATGGTTGATGAGAAGGAAAGGGGTGTATCATCATATGTACATTAAATGTAAAATATATAGGCCATATAGATACATGTCTTGACATATCTAATATAATTTAGATTCATAATACAAATAATTGCTTGAATGCGAATGAGAAGACAGAAATTCCTTACAGAATTTCGGCATGGTAATAGGTGTACATGGGAGGAATTAATGAGAGAGAAAGTGGTATCTCATCATTAAAACAAGAGTAGATAATTATATTAGAGGTTCTAAATCATACCCCACCATTTTTAATTGAAATTAAAAGGGTATAACAACATTAATAAACTTGGACAAAAATGAGAAAGGAAGAAATCTCTTACTTGGAAGTGTGGTCCCAAAGGCTTGGGAGAGGCTTGGGAGAGGCTTATTGGGAGATTAGGGAACCTTGGTAGGACTCTAGAGAGAATAGGGAAGAGGTTGGTAGATCTCAAAAAAATTATTTAAGTGTATGTGGGATCATGTGTGGGTTTATATAAGAAAAGAGAGGGAATTATTTATTATTTAGATTTTGGACACCAGACATTAAACTAATCAAAACCACAAACCAACCCATGGTTTTTTTCCATGGTTTTTTCCAAAGGGGAGTGGAAAAAATTATTTTATATGACCAATGGCCGAATGTTTTTAAATATTAGTATTTCTTATGTGGCGGTGAGTCACACTCTCAAGGAAAACTTTTTAAAATGTTAAAATATTTTATAATCCATGGAGGGTCCACTAAAGCTTTGTAAAATAAATACAACAAAACTAAAATCACATTATTTTAATTGTAAAACATATATTGTCCTGACTTAACTTTTATAGTTTTTTATTACATAACTAGTAGGTCATTTTAATTTCATAAAACACATTATATAATTAAAGAGTAATTAATTTTTACCCAAAAATTCGACTGTCTCAGAAAATGAGGAAAAATTCACCATTGGATAATTTTGATATCCTGATTCAAAAAATAATATTCATTTTATCTAAATAAATTTATAAATATGTGAATTTTTACTTTTAAAATAAAAAGAGGCATTTATTGAAAATTCATGGGTTTTGACAAAAAACAGTTTCAAACCTTAATAAAAATTATAATTGTAATCATAAAAATTATACGATCATTTATATTTAATAAAAATTGATTTATTAATAATATTTAATTCAAAAATACATTAATTAACCAAAATAGGTTTCTTAATTTAATATTAACTAAAAATAATATTTGTGCTTTAAAACCCATTTACAAAGTAACAAAAATAAAATTAATGTATATTCTTTATTATATACAAAAATAATGCTCATAATCATAGTGATAAGGTCTTGTTACATAACCCCTTATAAAACCCGCATAATACATAAGGGTAAGGTGTATGCTGGTGATAGACTCTTAGGGTGGCTTGGATAACATCACATAGGTGGTAATCTCTATCAAATTCTACTTCTTCTATAGGCAGTTCCATTCAAGCTTAAAATGTTGAATCTAGGATTGGGCTTGGTCTAGAGTGATGCCCAATGGTGCCACCTCCTTTACGAGATTTGAAAAATTGGCTTCATACAGACAAATTCTACTAGATGAGGTCATCACTTCCTTTGTCTAAGTAAATTGGATTTGTTAAGGCCCAATATTTATACTAATCATTTGATCACTATTCAGAGACTATATTAGAAATGGTCATAATTCTTAACGGTATTTTGAAAACCAAAATCATAAATCCAATAAAGTTCATGTGTTATATTACCATTTTACATAATAATACATTCAATTATATTAAGAGTAATTTTCATTAATAGATGTTTGGGTTGTTAAAATATTCCCCCCCTTAAGAAATTTCACCCTTGGAATTTCCTTTTCCCACATTAAAACAGATGAGGGTAACTATACTTCACCACTTCCTTTGATTCCCTCATTGCTTCTTTAAATATATTGTTTCACCACAACACCTTGATGAGGGGCATTGTCTTATTTCGTAGAAATTTTTCCCTACGATCTAAGATCTTCACCGGCTTATCTTCATAGGAGAGGTAATTCTCCAATGGTACCACCTATGGATTGAGTACATGTGATGGGAGAGGTATGTACTTTCTCAAGAGTGATACATGGAATACATCATGTACTTGAGATAGGTCTGGTGGGAGTGCTAGTTGATAGGCCACTACTTCAATACGATCAAGGATCTCAAAAGGACCGATGTACCTTAGACTAAGCTTTCCCTTTTTCCCAAATCTCATAACTCTCTTCTGTGGTCATATAATAAGGAATACCATATCTCCGACATCAAACTCTAGGTCTCATCGACTATTATCAGCACAAATTTTCTGTCAACTCTGAGCTGGTTCCATGTGCTTCTAGATGGTCTTAACCTTCTCCACCATTTCATCGACCATTTCTGGACATAGGAGTTTTCTCTCCCCAACTTCATCCCAACATGCCAGTGTTTGACACTGCTTCCCATAAAGGGCTTCATAAGGAGCCATTTGGATGCTTGAGTGGAAACTATTATTGTAAGAGAACTTGACCAAAGTAATATGTTGATCTCATCCTCCTTTTAAGTCCATTGAGAATTCTCTCAACATTTATTCAAGGGTTTGGATAGTCTAATCATGTTTTCCATCAGTTTGAAGATGATAAGTCACGTTGAAGTTCATCTCTATATTCAGAGGATATTGAAGACTCTTCCAGAACATAGTGGTGAATCTTGGATCTGAATTGGAAACAATCAATAGTGGTACTATTTGCAGCCTTACCACTTCTTTGATAGATTTCAGTTCCAGTTGATCTAATGAGAAATCATCTCAAATTGCAATTAAGTGTTCAGTATTTTTAAGGTGATGCACAACAACCCAGATAGCATTGTTTCCTTTGGGTGTCTTCAAAATTCTGGTGACAAATTCCATGGTGATTTTCTCCCATTTCAGTGCTTGTATGGGTAATGGTTGCATCATCCCCTTAGACTTATGCTTCTCAGCCTTCACTTGCTAACATACTAGGCACTTTGATGTATACTCAGCGATCTCTTTCTTTATGTTATCCCACCAATAATTCTCTCATAGATCTCAATACATCTTTGTTTTTCCTAAGTTAATGGAGAAAACGAGACTATGTGAATCATCCAAAAGTTCATTCTTTAAATCCATATTTTATGGAACACATATTCTTGTCCCAAATCTCACAATTTATTCTTCATTAACACTGAACTCCAAGGATTTACCTTTTCTGATAGTTTCCACTTTCTTTTGAATTCCCACATCATCATTTTAAGAATCCTTTAACCTTTATAAAAGAGACGGTTGAGAAATAATTTGTGAAAGGATTGATGATGTTTCCTTCTTTATTATTATCATGTCCATCTTCATGAAATCTAAGAAGATATGATCTTTTTAAATTCTCATCAATGATAGAATTGTTGGGTCCTTCCTACTTAGGGCATCTACCACCTTGTTCTCTTTCCTAGGGTGATAATGGATTGAGTATTCTTAGTCTTTGATTAGATCTTTCGATCTTCATTGGCACATATTCAACTCTTTCTGTGTGAATATATACTTGGGGGTTTTTTGATGTTCATATATTACACACATCTCCCCAAAGTGTTAATGTCGCTAAATTTTTAATGAGAAGATTGCTGTGGCCAACTCTAAATCATGCACTGGATAGGTTTTCTCGTGAAATTTCAATTTCCTTGAAGCATAGGCAATGACTTTGTCATTTTTCATCAACACACAACCCAAACCCTTCTTTGAGCATCACTAAATACCAAAAAAAGTTATCCAATTGTGGGTAGTGTGATCACATGTGTTCTGATAAAACTCATTTTCAACTCCTTGAATCCATATTTACATTCATCACTCCAAGTAAACTCTACTCCCTTCTGAGTTATCTTGGTAATAGGGTTTGACAATCGTGAGAAATTTCTCACAAATCAGTGATAATATCCAGCTAACCCGAGGAAGATACAGATATCAGTTATAGATGCAGGCCTCGTACATCCCTCAATTATAGCTGACTTGGATGAATCTAAAAATATCTCATTGGTTGTGATAATATGACCTAATAATAAAACCTCCTTCAACCAGAACTTGCACTTGTTATAATTTTCATTGAGCTTCTCCTTTTGCAAGATCTCTAGTACAGTGCTTATATGCTCCTCATGCTCCTCATTGGTTTAGGAGTATATTAGAATATCATTTATAAATACTACCCAAAATTTGTCGAGGTAGTATCTAAATACTCTATTAATCATGTCTATAATAATTTATGTAGCATTAGTGAGTCCAAAAAGAATTACTATGAATTCATAGTGCCCATATTTATATGAAAAGAAGTCTTGGGGATATCACCTTTCTTCACCCTTACATGGTAAAATACCAACCACAAATCCTCCATGGAGAGATATTGTTCTCCACGTAGCTGATCAAACAATTCATCAATTTGGGGAAGCTGATACTTTTTCTTTATCATGATTTTGTTAATCCCATGATAATCAATGAAAAAAATTCATTGACTCATCCTTATTCTTGAGGAAGAGGACTGGTCCACCCCATGGTGAAGCACTTGGGCATATAAACCCTTTATCTAGATTCTCTTGTAGTTGTTTCTTTAGATCCTCATGCTCCACAATATCCATTCTATATAGATTCTTGAATATTTTCAATTCCCTAGGTATAAGATCAATTGAGAATTAAACATCTCTTCTAGGAGGAATACTAGGAAATTCCTTAGAAAATAGTTCTGTGGATTCCCTCATAATAGGCATGTCTTCATGGATGGATTCTTCCTTAGACTCAATCATCTTATCCAAATATGCACTCTCATAGGGTAGTAATGTACATGATTGAGATGATGGTCCTAAAAAATATTCTTCCTCCTCCTTGTACTTGTAAAGAATCAGGGGTTGATTCTCCATATATAGAGTGATTTACCTCTCACAGAAATTTATGTTTGCTCTATATATGGAAAGCCAATACATGACAAGAATTGCATCAAATTCCACCAAATGGAGTATGATGAGGTATGTTGAAATGTTAAATTCACAAATTATGATAGGGAGAACTTTTATTCATGGGATTCAATGATTTCCCCTTTTTCCATTCTCACTGACATATTTACTTCCATGATTTGTGGTGGTGTTAGGATTATTTTACTAAAAATTTTTTATTTAAAAGAATTCATAGAACTAGAATAAAAAATTACATTTGATATTCTTGAATGAATAACTAGCGTACCTGTCGCCACATCGTTTTCGGGGTTCACATTGGGGGAAGTGATGGGAAAATATCTCCCTTGTTTCCTTTGAGGTTGTTGGTTTCCTCTTAAAACCCTTGGCATAGGGAACTGGTTTGAAAAGTGCCCCGGTTTTTTGTAGTTGAAGAAATGAACAATGCGTTGATGGTCAAACAGAGTGTTCCTCTCTTCTGTCACAGCTTTGGGTTTTTCTTGTCTATAGTTAATGGTCAGGTTCCCTTCTCTTCTACACCTAAAGCATTTCCTCACCCCCTTCATGAAATTCTTAGGGTGCTTCTTTCCACATTTTTGGCAAGTGGGGTGATGGATTTTCTTAGCATCGTTGGATTTATCCATCAAACCTCTAGAATTGACATCTACCTTATGCTTCTTATCCTCATGATACCCCTAATATTCACCAATCTACATTTAAACCTTGAGGATACATCGGCAAATTTCTTCATAGCTGTCAAAGTCATGAATCGCTAGGGGTTTCTGAAGGTTAGGTTTTAGACCCCCAAAGAAGAGGTAAACCTTATAGTCAGGGGTAATGACAATGCTGGAGGCATATCATTAAATCCTTGTAATGTTTTCATCGTATGCTCTGATGGATTAGTTGTATTTTTGGTCAAGCTCAAGGAATTCCATTTTCATCTTTACTCGGAGGGTGTGAGGAAAATATTTGTTGAAAAACATTTTCTAGAAATCCTTCCATTCCCATGACTAGATATCCTCCCCAGGCTTCATATTTTTTATGAATTTCAACCATTGATCAGCTTCACCCTCCATACAAAAAGTATCGAGAAGTAACTTCTCTTGTTCATAACATTAAAGGATGGAGAATATCTTCTCAATGGAGTTGATTCATTGTTCAACGATTGAGGGATAAGATGATTCATTAAAAGTAGATAGACTTTGTCTCCTGAATCTCTCAATTGTGACTTGTTCTTTCTTAGGGGGGTTTAAGGTTCTTATTGACCCATGTTTGTATTCAAAACATGAGTTAACTAAGAGAGTATTGTGACAAAGTTCATGATTCCCTCTCCCATCAGATTGGTCATCTCATTAGAACAGTCTTCCCATTGATCTTCTCATTGGTTGTTAGCTCGATTCCTCCTATTACTGACCATTGGCTAGAATAAAAGGAATGTTAGGGTAACACATAAAGGTTAATCCAATGAAAAAATTAGATGACTTATTAATTAATTTTGTTTCCTTAACTTATGAATTTATAGGCTTCAATCTACATTATCCATGATCTACCCCCAAACATATATTCTTAGGGGAATATTTTTTACTCCCTTAATAATGGTTCATACTAAGCTTATGAATTTACCAAAGCATATCCCTCATGAGTTTCGTAACCAAGAGTGAAGAAAGGCTCATTGTCTTGCCCCAATTCTCGTTCGATTATAGATCAAAGTGGTGTTTTCAGATTTTACCTCTAGATACATCTGTGCCATAGCCGCCTCTACCTGTATATATCGAGACATGGATGTATTTTATTAATAAACCACTTACTCAATACTCGCTAAAATTTAGGGACGTTTTTATTATGCATAGTCTTATCCCTAAGGCTTTCACTAGGGTTTTCTAATCCTAATCCCAAAAATAACTAAACCTCCCTCTAATACCAACTATAACTAAGATTTTCTTTATTACACACATTAAAATTTTCTATTACATAAACCATTACTTAAGAAAACTCTGACAATTGATAGGTCTAGTGTATTGAGAAATTAGAAACATTACATAACAACTTATAACATAAAATACAACATCTTTATTGAAAACAAAATTTACATGACCACAACATTCCTTCGTACTTATCATTGAATGGGATAACCTGAGGACATGCATAAAAAAAGCGTGCGTTATAAATCCCTATAAGGGAGTAAAAAAGGAAAAACATGAAAAATATAGTACATGTTAGGAAGTAGGCATATCAATGGAGTGTAATAGAAACATGGACATAAAGGCATGATACAACATGATTATCATAACATAGAAAGGTGGAAACAACATTTAACATGATATCAGCATGAGCCAAGGCTCATTGCACATTGAGAACAATTAAAACCTCATTTAATTTGAATTATCATGAGTAAAAACTCATTTCACTTGATTTATCATGATACTAATATTTACCCAATGCATTGGAGTGCTATCGGTGTGCACCCTTATTAATCATTTCATTTCATGCATATGTGTGACACATGGATCATATAACATGGATTCATTAAGAATAATAATTTATTCCACAATAAATTAATGTAGAATTAATACATGAAACTCTATAATAAATAAATAATTGTGTATAAAGTTGAATACCCTTGATAGATAAATGGGCATGGTATTCACTACACAATGACTTTGGCTTGGAAATCATGGTGCAATTTCAGCAGCATAACAGTGTGACATAAGAATTCATAAAAATGGTTGATGATAGATAAAGGGGTTTCTCATAATATTTACACAAAATGGACAGTAAGGGTATCATATAGATAAATTTCCCAACATATCTAATGGAATTTAGATTCATAATACAAAAGAATTTCTTGAATGTAAATGAGAATAATGAAATTCCTTACGAAATTTTGGCATGGTAACAACTGTACATGAAAGGTATTAATGAGATATAAAGGATTCTATCATCATTAAAAAATAATTAGGGAAGTATAGGGGAGGTGAAAAATCATATTAAAACATTATTAATTGAAATTAAAAGGGTATAACAAAATTAAGAAACTTTGACAGAAATGAGAATGGAAGAAATCCATTACATGGAAGTGTAACCCCAAAGGATTGGGAGAGGCTTGAGAAAGGCTTCTTGGGATCTTGAGGCATCTTGGGAGGATTCTAGAGATATGAGGGAAGAGGTTGGTCGAGATCCAAAGGCTTTGAGTGAAGATTATGTGGTATCTTCGGTGGGTTTATATAGGAAAAGAGAGGGAATTATTTATTATTTATGTTTTAGACACCACACATTAAACTAATCAAAACCAAATACAAAACCATGGGTTTTAAATATTGTTTTTTCAAAATTGGGAATGAAAAATTATTTTATTTGGAAAATGTCCAAAATTTTTAAAATATTAAGGTTTTTTTATGTGAAGGTGAGTCACACACTCAAAAAAACATTTTAAAAGGATAAAATATTTTATAAGCCTTGGAGGGTCCACTAAAGCATTGTAAAATAAATAAAACAAACCTAAAATCACAATATTTTAATGGTAAGACATATATTGGCAGAAAATACATTTTAGAGTATTTTATTACATTACTATTAGGTAATTATGATCTCATAAAACAAATTATATAATTAAACGGTATTTAATTTTAACCCAAAAATTCAATTATCTCAGAAAATTATGAAAAATTAACCTTTGAATAATTTTGATGTTCTAATTAAAAAAATAATATTAATTTTATATAAATAATTTTCTAAATATGTGAATTTTTACTTTTAAATAAAAAACCTCCATTTATCTAAAATTCATGGGTTTTAACAAAAACAGCTTTCAAAGCATAATAAAAATTACAATTGTATTCATAAAAACCATTCAATAATTTATATTTAATAAAATTTAATTTATTAATAAGATTTTATTATAATATTAGTTAATTAAAAATCCATTAATTCATCAAAATAGGTTTCTTAATTGAATATTAACTAAAAATACTATTTGTTCATTAAAAACCATTTACAGAGTAACAATAATAAAATGAATGTATATTCTTTATTATGTACCAAAATAATACACATAATCATAAAGATAAGGACTTGTTATATAACCCCTTATAACATCTGTATAAGACCTAAGGGTAAGGTTTTTGATGGTGATAGACTCTTGGGGTGGCTCGGATAACATCGCTCGGGTGGTAATCTATATCAACTCCCACTTCTTCTGTAGGCAGTTATGTTCAAGAGTAACATGTTGAAACTCGACTTGGGCTTAGACAAGAGAGAATACTACAAACACTACCTCCTTTCCAAGCTCCAAAAAATGGGCTTTTTATGTAGCAATTCTACTCGATGAATCCATCGCTTCCTTTGTTAGATTAAATTGGATTTGTGAAATCCCTATATTTATACTAATCCTATGATCACTATTCAATGAGTATATTAGAAACGATCACAATTCTTAATGGTATTTTGAAATCCAAAACTATAAAACCAAATAATTTCATATGTTATATAAATATTTTACATAATAATACATTTAATTAGATCAAGAAAAGTTTTCATTAATAAATGTTTGGGTCGTTACATAATAAATGCAATTTGTCCTTCATAGTGGATGGATCATTATCTATTCCACACATATATTACTTCCTCTTTGAAGTGGGATTCACCGAGGTATCCCAAGGGTTCAAAAGTTATCCATTGTGGTTCAGGGCCTCAGTAAGGCTTCTATAACATGATAATAAGCTTCAATATAGATTACATGGTGTCTTTGGTCAGTTTTAGAAATTATAGGTCATCATGGATTGGTGGAAGATGGTGAAGAGTTGTGTCTGAGTATGAGGGATCAGAAGTAAATAAATATTAATTTTTTATGTAAGTTTAAATAGTACTCTAAAATTTCACCATCCCACATTTAAAATCTATGTGAGTAAGCACTTATAAATATAACAATATTTTGACAGGAGTGTCTATGCTATGGCTACAAGGGATCGATTCCCTCTCACACTGAACCCACACAAATGGTAAATGTTCTTGAATATGTGTTTTGAAATCCACTTTGAAATAGTGTTTTAAATCTTTTTTGGAAATGGCATCTTTTTTCGGTTTTGAAAAATGATCTTGGACCAGTACATGAAAATGATTATTTAAAATAATATGAAAATAAAATGGGATTATTTAGAATGTTTTTCGGTCACTAGTTTTTTATTCCTATGTATGATTGTTTTTACATGTGATAGTTAAATTGAGGTGAATGTTACCCCCAAGGGATGCTATTATTTATAGTTAAACCATGGTGAATGTTACCCCCAAGAGATACTGGTATTTATGGTTAACCTGGGGTGAATGCTTCCCCCTTGGATTGCTAGTATTTTTGGTTATCCAATGGTGAATGTTATCCCCAGGGGATGATTGTTATGGTTAACTTGGGGTGAATGTTTCCCCATAGGGGTGAAGGTTATGGTTAACCAGGGGTAAATTCTACCCTCATGGGGTGAATGTGATGGTTAATTCAGGGTTTAATGTGGCACTTAGGTGGAATTTGTGTCTCTAAGTATGGGTATATTTCTATCATATGCCACTTATTTAGACCAATGATGGGTATGTCTCCACTAGTCATGAATTAGATGGTTAGAATAGTCTGTGAAATGTGATGAAGGACACCCTAACACTGGAAAAAGTATGTTTTCACCATTCCTATGGAAACTTGGCACATGGGTTTAATGTTTGTTTATTTTTTTAGTTATAAAATCATAATGGTTGTAATTACACCTATTTACTTAAAGAACTTCTACAAATAGTTTACATAAACTAGTTATATTTAGGGATGTTGGTGGTGGTGTCCTACTGAGTTGTACTTGTACCCTTCTCAATCCTCCATGTCACTTGGGTACCCGAGAAGGTTCTACATGTTATTGTAGGAACATTAAATACTGAGTCTTAGGATTGGGTTTGGCATGGTCAAGCAGGATGGATAGGGTTTTGTATAAAGATCAGAATGTGGTATGGCTCAGAGTTCTTGGAGGGCCTTGTGTTCTATTTTTCTTTTCTTCGGATATTGATTTTGTGACTGTCCCAATGTGGATTATGTTTTGTATGTCATATGATATTATTTAATTTTATTTTATTTAACATTCATAGTCTATTTATTCTTTCTATGTATTCTGATGTGTAAGATGTTTATTTATTTTTTCTATTATTTTGAACACTGAGCAAGGGGGTATAGTCTCCCCATGGTACCATCCTAGACCCATACTTCTAGTTAGTAGCCACTATCATATAGGGAGGCATGCCTATGTTCACGTGGCAAACTAGACTATGGTGATGGTCATGTAGCCTCTGAACCATGATGTTATAATAAATTAATTTTTCCTCCTCTGATTTAACACAACAAAATCTAAATGGAATAAGCACTATGAATAGAATAAAAGGATAAGAATATGGAGAGAATTTCATTTTCATTGGTAGTTAGACATCTGAAGTATGCATTGGTGTGTACTCGACTGGATCCTTCACATGTAGTGGGAGTTATGAGTTGGTTCATGTTAAATAAAATAAAATAACATTTCTAAGTTCTTCAATTGAATTATAAGATATTTAAAAGGAATAGAATATACATCCATTTTAATTAGATATGATAATCCATTGGTTTGGTATGTTGAAGGAAACATTGTAGGAGACCTGGATTCATGAAAAAAAGGTATGTCTTTACCTTTGGTGGAAGTGTGTTTATATATATGTTAAGAATACAATTGGTTATTTTACACTCGATAATAGATGATAAATATGTGTATATAATAGAATAATGTAAGGAAATTGTATGGTTAAATCATTTAATTAAGTATATAGGAAGTATTTATGAAAATTTATTACTCTATTATAATAGTCATAATGTGATTCATTTAGCCAAAAATTTGGTGTTCCAAGAAAAGAACAATCACATTAAACAGAATTATTATTAAATTAGGAATTTTATAGAAGATAGAGTGATGGGGTTGAAAAATATAGTTAGTAAGTATAACCTATAAAACATGTTCACCAATACATTAGTTTAAGAAATATTGAGTCAACATTATTCCTTATTTGGACATAGGTAAATGAATGAAAATGAAATAGTATCATTTCACATATTGTAAGTAAATGAGGTGATGTTTACCAAAGTGTTAAATAATTTCAGAGTCCTTAAATCAATCATCAAGTGGGATATTGTCAGGATTATGTAAATCCTCTTCAATAACTAGGGTAATTTCATTATAATTAGAAAATTATATCAACCCATAAGCCTTTCTAGATTAGAAGTATAATGGTGTAATGGATGGAAGTGAGTTTGTTGAAATTTCATGTATTTATGATGGTTTCTTAGAATGATTTTTTACTGTAAGTTTTTCAGGTGTTTCCTTCACTAGAAGAATAAAGTGTCATCATTTTAATAGATATTTTAATGAATAACATGGGAAAGAGTAAGGAGTTGGAATAAATATTCAACTACAAGTGATTCATAGTTAAATTAAGCAAACATACAGGGTATCATCAATTTCATAGTTCAATAGATGGTTTCCCACGTATATAAGAAGTTCGTGTTAACTAGGTATTGGGTAGGTCCCTCTATAAAATGGGGAGGGACCACTTTGTTGAGTTTTCAATAATTCATATGAGTTAGTGATATATAGGTTTATATAGTCACAAGATATAGTAACATTTCACTTCCAATATAATTAAATTGATTCGTGTCCCTATGAATGTGGGATAAAAGTCTGAACCATGTTGAACTGTTGTTTTTTCCTTTTAAATGTTTTTATTTTTCTTTCAGTTGAATGTTTCATGAGATAGATGTAATATATTTAGTGAGTGAAATCAATGTGGTGATGGGGGTGAAGGATCTTATTCCCAGTTCAGGTAAGTTAAAGATACGTGGTTCCACATTCATTGACCTATTCTTCTGGTCTATCTTTAGGTGGGAAACATCCAGTGCTAGGGATTCATGGATGATTCATAACAGTTAATATCCTAATGAAGTTATAAAACCTATAGTATATGTCAAAAATATTTTTCGACAATTCAATAAAATAATCATCTTATTCATAAAAAATACCAAAAAATACCCTAAGATAATTTTGACATGTGTGTTTTATAAGTTAAGTTTATTTTAAAAAAGTTAAAATTCTCAATATTAGTAATTTAATATTTAAATATTATCATTTATGACATTGAAAAATAGTTTAATCTTGAAAGAATATTATTTCTTGATATGAGTGATTAAATCTCATTTTGTTATTAATCTGTATTTATCATATGATTGAAAATTTATTATTTATACATTTTAAAAATATAAATTTTATAAATTCCATTTTATAATTAAGAGGAATTTATCTCTAAAATACAAACTTAATAAAATAGTTTTTTTGTTTAATAAAATTTATTCATTATGGTTATAATGCTATATCAATGACCATATTATTTTTATAATAAAATGTTATTAAATTATAATTTTTTTTAATGGTTATAATACACAATTTTAATGGGAAATTAAATATTTATATGAATATAATAATTACTTCATAGTGTTATCTTTGTTTTGAAATGTTACTTGTATGTTTTAAAAGAAAATTTAAAGATTATAAAAGTATTCACATAAAATATGATGACAATTATTTTAACATTAAATAATTTTTTATGTAAAATTATAATTTAATAATAAAATATTCTTCGGTATAAATTTATATTTTTCCATTTATTATATCATATATTTCATATAAAATTTTATATAACATTAAAATCTATTACATTACTTTAAATCGATATATTTTTCAACTATATAACTAATAAAACACATATGATTCTATGTTCGTTATTATATCCCAATTACTACATTACCATTAAAATTACACTATGAATATGAAATTATAAATAAGAGTAATTTAGTTATAAAATAAAAATATATGTGTACACAGAATCAGACATTCAATAAAATTTATTTTATAAAAATATTTTTGTAAGAACCCAGATCTTCTTTTCAGTTATGCTCTTCCTTTTCTGGTTGTTTTTAACGAAAAGCGGAAAATATGAAAATTCTCAAAGTACATGTCGTGTACTGCAATGACGCTGGAGGCCGTGAGCTGGCCATGTCATGGCCACACACATGGCCATGTAGGGGTGACATGGAGGCCGCCTAAAGTGGGGTACAGAAAAGGAAACTACATGCCATGTACTCTAAAAGTACATGTTGTGTACCTTATTTTTTTTCATTAAATTCACCGGGGTCGCGTCTAATGGCCCGAAATGTCTCCTTTTAGGTCTCGTTCGGCCGAGAGCTCCCGAACGGCCGTGGATATTCGACGAACCCCCGAACCTCCATCCGTCCTCCAATTTGAAATCCGTCAAGTGTGTTGGAATTGTAGTAGTGAGTTATATATTCTCCTAGAGCATCATTCCCCAATTCTTTCTCTTTTCCATGTTATTGTGGGTTTAAATTTTTAGACTTTTTTGTAAATCTTCAACATTATAGGGCGATTGAAGCCCCGTGGTTCAAGTATATCAATCTCCTAACATCACGGTATGTGTTTTGTGCCTTTCTGTAGGAAGACTTTGAGTATTTGTGAAAATTACATCAATACCCATGAACGGTGTATTTCATGTTTACCATTTTAGCCCTATTGATTTCATTCTTTGTTTGTATTCTAGAGTAGAGGATTCTAATTCTGTTTTGAGAAAATTGTTAGGATTTGGAAGTGTTTTCCATGCATGTTCTTTCCTGTCTGAACCATTGGGTCTAGTTTACCTTATCACTGCTATTGTTAATTAATGCTGAGATGCTGTAGAATGCTAGCCAAGTAGTTCTGGAGGTAACTTTGGCCATTACGTGATGTGATACTTGCTGACTTTACACAGGGATGTGAGAACCTAGTGTAGTAGACCATATGAATAATGGACGTAAGGGATTCTCCAGAGTGTCTTTATAATATGATGTGAGACCACAGGGGGGAATTGACGTTGAGTGATTCCTCAGAGTGTTTGTAGTTCCTCGACATGGGCCATAGAGAGAATGAGATGTTGGGTGCTTCCCCAGAGTGCCTTTAGTACGTTACGATACTATAGGGGGAATTGATAGTGAGTGCTTCCCCGGAGATTCTATTCTTTAGCTGAACTAGAGGGGTGAGACTGTGTGTACTTCCCAGAGGGTTACATGTTTGTTCTAATTTCTTGAGTGGCTACTTAAATTGTGCATTGTTTGCTTCTGAGTACCTTCTTGTTTACTGCTTTTTGTACTTTTCCCTGCCATAAATTCACTGACTATTAGGTATAGATCTTTGGGTGGTTGCCTACTGTGATTTAGTCTAACACCCTGTTTGGGTCATTCTTTTGGGACCAAATAGATTATTTTGTTTCAGGTATAGATAAGGGCAAGCACCCTTCTACTTTAGGTTCTTGATTGCATTGGAGCTGGATAGCATGGGACCAAGTTGAGGCTTCTAATGTTGAGGAGTTGTTTATCTATTTTCATTTTTTACTTGGGTTTAGTATTGTATTCAGCATTGTGACTTGTTTGGATTCTTTTCTAGACACATATGTATCATGCATCATTTATATATTTTGCTCTAGTTGTTTATTTATCAGTCTTCCGATGTTTACTATTTTTTGGTATTTACTGCTTCCGCTGTTTTATGTATTTGTGTACTTCTTCTGTGTACTCTTCCAATGAGGGCATAGTTACCCCATTATCACACCCAAGGCCCTCGCTGCTATTCAGCAGCTTCTGGCATTCGGGGAAATGTTCTTTAGGCCATGTGACCAACCGTGTACAGCGCACCTCTTGGTAGCTTCAGGAATCAGGACATTACCAAGTGGTGTCAGTGGGTTTCTTTTACCTTGACTTACTTTTTTGAGCCTTTAGCTAGGGGTAGGGTGTAATAGGTACTTGCTAATAAGTTGTTCCCGGGAGTAGCTAACCTGTGTACAGGGAAAAGCCAATCAACCTCGTTTAATTTCAATTTTTCTGGTTTTGCAATTTGAAAGTTAATTTGATTTCACCTTGAGTGATTCACTTGTTTTGTGTGGTTACCATTGATGTTATTGAGGTTCTATTTTTGTTACAACCTGATGGGATGAGGGTATTCCATCTCATGCATCATATATTTACTTCCTAGAAATCACATGTCATTCATTCTTTCCATATCATCTAGGATGCATTAGAAATTATTTGTTGTTGTGATAGATGTTGTGTAGAATATGCATGTTATTTTGATATATGCCTTGATTAAAATATATACTTTTTGTTAGAGAATTTATTGTGTATGTTTTTACCTGAATGAACACCAAATTATGGTTATTGAGGTGTTATGGGCCTTCATGGACCATAATTTTGTGGATCATTGACTTGTTTACCATGTTTGTAACTTGTTAAAGATGCCAAAATTTGATTCGCGGGGAGTATGGGCCCTCATGGAATGTAATTCAACACTTTTAGTGTTCGTTGCAGTGTTTTCTAGGCTCCAGAGTAGTTTTTGAGGCTTACTATCAGAAAAAACCCAGAATACATGCTGTGTAATTTTGAATACATGCCATGTGTTCTTATGTTTGGGAAGAAAAAGTTTTTCTTAAGTACATGCCATATGCCTTTTATAAATGATGTTTGTTCTCTAACCATTTCACATTCCATGTGGGTAGAGACACGGGATAGGGGAAACCTAGTGGTAACACGTCGTGTACCAGTTGTGCATGCCCTGTAGTGTAATCCTAGGAGTCCGGCCGTGTAGTTAACAACACGGTCGGTGGAGTCTCTTCTTATACACTTCGTGTCCACCTTGAACATACCATGTAGTCTGACCCAAGTACCCGACCATGTTACGAACAACACGGGTCAGTGTCATCCTTTCTCATACACATTGTGTCCGCCTAAAACACGTTGTGTAGTGTCATCCATGTAGTCGGCCATGTAGCTAACCACACGGTCTATTGGGAATTCGGTGTACACACCGTGTTCATTTGGAAAACGCCGTGTAGTGTAACCTAGGTACACAGTCCGTGTAACTAACAACACAGGCCAGGTGAAGCTTCTTGAGTACACGCCATGTCTACCTTGAACACGCCATGTAGTTTTGTCTTAGGAGACCCGTGTGGCTTAACCGTGTAGAAGGACTCGGGCAGGGGAAGAGGATTCAGATACATTCCATGTGTTAGGATAACATGTTGTGTGTTTGGGGTGGTACACAACCATTTTTAGCAGATGTGCACGCCCATGTAAATGACTTAAGGGAACACGTCGTGTAGTATTTAAACACACTATGTAGTCATGTTTTGTAAACCTTGAATGATTTATTTCTCCTATTACCTTTTTACACTCCTAGTTATCAGTCCTTGATAATGTTGATCTAAGGTGTGTGTTTGACCTTACAGAGTCATGGCACCGAGACGTCCTTTGGTTGTACACAAGTTTCCAGGCGGAGATCAGACACTAGATATGGATGATTAGGGACTTCCCGTAGATCCTGCTATTATGATAGCCTTGGAAATAGTAGTGATACCGGTTACAGGCGTCGATGTGAAGTTTAGGGAAGGATTTATAAGGATGATATAGACCTTCCAGGGAGCACCACCTCCAGCCTCGACTATGGCAGACTTGACGCGGGTTTTCTAGCAGCAGCATCCACCCACCTTCCTTAGGAAAGGAGGACCTCAGGCTGCAGAATCATGGCTAGAAGCCATGATGATGATCTTTGAGCATCTGAAGATTCCGCCAGAAATGCGGGTCAATCTCACTACCTATATGCTGTGAGACTCCACCAAGAGGTGGTGGGACATGATATTACAGGCGGGTCATCAGTCGGTTATGGCGTGGGAGGAGCTTCAGCGTGTCTTTTACGAATACTTCTATCCAGAGTCCCTAAGGGATGACCGAGCCCAGGAGTTCATGATCCTAGAGCAGAGTAATCTTTTTTTCATGGAGTATTCCTCTATTTTCACCGAGATTTAGTGCTTCACCCCCCTCCAGGGCGGAGATGGGTTGTTCTTGGAAAGGAAGTTTGAGGATGGTCTCAGTTGGGGAATCTGCTCTTAGGTGAATATGTTCACGCTGACTTCCATCTCTTCCATCATCAACAAGGTAATTATTGCGGAGCGCAATTTGAGATATTCTTGAGTTGAGACCTAGGGAGGTTCCTCTTCCAGAGTTAGTGCTTCACCAGTTGACAGCAGGAACCGCCATAGTGAGTCTACACGCTCTGATCCGAGGCAAGCGAGACACATCATTAGGTAGCCAGGTGGTGTGCTACCAATGTGGATGGGTTGGCCATACAAGGATGTAGTGCTAGAGAGACCTAGTGGTGTGCCGATCTTGTAGCAAGATGGGTCACCTTCAGCGCTTCTATCAGGTTTTCTCACCAGTAGCTGGTGATATGGGTTCATCTATGACTCCTCATTCAGGGGTAGCACCACCATTTTCGCACTAGTATGGGAAATAGAGTTCTTCCATCCGATGGGACTGAGGTGGAGGTCCAGGACATGGTGTTCAGTCACTAGTCTTTCAGTGACAATGGGGTAAATCATCTCAAAGCGGCCAGGCAGGGTTACAGGGTCGTTTTACAGGTCAGGCTTTTGCAGTGGAGCAGACCCAGAAGGAGTAGGATCTCGGACCCTCTACAGTTCAAGGTACGATCTTAGTAGCCTCAGTTTTATCGTCCGCCCTTTTCGATACCAGGGATTCACATAGATTAATCTTTATTGTTGTTGTGGAGAGCCTTGGGCTCTGCATCTTTTCCTCTACGGATACTTTTACTCTAGACACACCATTGGGGACTAGGACAGCTAGTGTATGCCAATTCAAGGATTTCCCTCTAGAGTTGGCTGGCTATCACTTTATATGGGACATCTATGTTTTGGAGATGATAGGATATGATTTCATTCTTTTAATGGACTGTCTAGTTCTCTTCCAGCCAGTATTTGACTTTTATCATCATAGGGTGAGTTTCATATCACCATAGGGTGGATCTTTTTGTCATAAGGGTGAGTGGGATGTTCGAGGAGCAGAGTGGGTCCAGAGCATCATGGGTTGAGAGAAGATACATCCCAGATTGCCAGTCTTTATCTGGATGACCAGGGGACTTCATAGTTAGACTTTCTTCTAGTGGTGGATCAGTTAAGAGTTGTCTTTCTAGAGGACTTTTCGGGTTTTCCTCCAGGGCGTGAGGTAGACTTTTTGATTGATCTCATGCCAGGAGCGGCACCAGTGTCCATTCCTCCTTATAGGATGGCTATACCTGAGTTGCAGGAGCTCAAGAAGCAGTTGGAGGAGTTACAGGAAAAGGGTTTCGTCGGACCCAGTACTTCTCCTTGGGGTTCACCTATTCAGTTTGTGAAGAAGGAAGACAGTACCCTCAGGCTTTATGTGGATTATTGGAAGTTGAACCAGATGACGGTCAAGAACCGATATTCTTTGACTATGATTGATAATATCTTTGATCTTCTTCGAGGATCCCGAGTGTTCTTGAAGATTGAATTGAGATCCAGTTATCATCATTTGCGCATTAGACCATCAGATATACCTCTTATAGCCTTCAGGAGAAAGTATGGTCTATACGAGTATATGGTTATGTCATTCAATATCTGGAACGCACCTGTAGTTTTTATGGCACTGATGAACTGATTTTTCCATCAATACTTAGACTCTTTTTTGGTGGTCTTCATGGATGATATCTTGGTTTACTATTACACTTGACCAAACCATGCCACACATCTTGAGATCGTTTTGAGTACACTAAGAGAGCAACAGTTATATGCTAAGATCTTAAAATGACACTTTTGGATGGATCAGATTAACTTTTTGGGCCATGTTATCTCAGAGAAAAGAGTATCAGTGGACCCATAGAAAGTGAGAGCAATAGTTTCATACAAGAAACCGAAGAACTTCTTTGAGGTGTAGAGTTTTCTAGGGCTGGCTGGATACTACAAATGATTCATACAAGAATCTTCACGCTTAGTAGCACCATTAACTGATCTGACTAAGAAGGGTGTGATGTTTCTATGGTTGGATTCATGTGAGTCATCCTTTCAAGAGCTGAAAGGGAGGTTGACTTCAACATCGAAACAAGTCTTGTTTCAGCCAGGCAAGAGCTAAACTATCTACTGTGATGCCTCAGGTATCAGGATAGGAGATGTGCTTATGCAGGGATATGGAGTCATTGCTTACGGGTCTCGGTAGTTAAGACCACATGAGAGGAATTACCTGACGCACGATCTAGAGTTGGTAGCTGTTTTTCATGCCCTACATTGTTAGAGACATTGTCTTCTATGAGAGAACTTTGTGGTATTCACCGACCAAAAGAGACTCAAGTACATCTTCACTCAGTGTGATATGAATTTGAGACAACGAAGGTGGGTTTAGTACCTTCAGTATTTTGAATTTTATCTTTCCTATACGCCTAGGAAAGGAAATGTTGTGGGTGTTGTACTGAGCAGGATGACTCAGATACAGGCAGTTCAAGAGGCCAGCAGTGAGTGGCAGCCTGTGGCTCTATTCCTCGAGATGCATTTGGAGGTGCACAACAGACTGGGGCAGACTTTTCTATCATATGTAGTTGTTACCTCTATACTTCTTAGTCTGGTACGAATGAGGAAGATATCAAATTCTGAACTCCTAGTCCTACGGGAAACCATGTCAAGAGATGACCCTATTCCTGGGTGGACCATAGGCGAGGATGAGATCTTTCGGTTCTAGGGACGTGTATGAGTGTCATCAGATACACGTGAGGAGATGATGTGGGATTTTCATTCCTCAGTTTGGGCAGTTTATCATGGCCTCACAAAGATGTATTGTGATCTACACTACTAGTTTTGGTGGCCAGGTATAAAGAGATGTGTTGCTGGTTTTCTCATGATGTGTTCAACTTGTCAGCATGTGAAGGTGGAACATCAGTGACTAGAAGGTCTTTTATAGCAATTACCCATTCCTGAGTGGAAGTGGAATGACGTCACGATGGACTTCCTGATAGGGTTACCGAGATCACATCTTGGGAATGATATTGTATTGGTCATCTTTGATAGAATTACGAAGGTTTCTCAATTATTTCCGATCAAGGAGACCTTCATAATTGATGAGATGGGGTGGTTGTACATCCGAGAGATTGTATGTCTTCATGGAGTTCCACACTCCATTGTTTTAGATAGGGATGTGTGTTTTACTTCTCAGGTCTGGCAGGGGATTTAGAAAGATTTGGGTACACGGGTACTTTTGAGTACAACATACCATCCCTAGACAGATGTCCAGTCTGAGCGTACGATTCAGGTGCTTGAGGACATGCTTGAGCATGAATTCTGGATTTTGAAGGTTCTTGGGAGAAGCATATACCTCATGTGAAGTTTTCCTACAATAATAGTTTTCAAGAAACTATTCAGATAGAACCTTATGAGGCTTTGTACGGTAGGCCGTGTCGATCACCTTTATTTGGCTAGAGATATCAGAGGCGGCTTTATTGGGACCTCGTCTTGTTCAAGAGACCATAGAGCAGATAGAGTTGATTCGGAAGAGGATGGCTACTGCAGAGTCCCGCCAGAAGTCATATGTTGATCAACGGAGATGACCTCTGGAGATTCTGGTCGGGGATCAGGTTTTCATGCGTGTCACACCAAGGATGGGGTACAGGAGGATTAGGAGACATGGGAAACTTTTACTGAGGTACATAAAACTATTTGAGGTGTTGGAGAGTGTTGGGCTAGTTGACTATTTGTTGTAGTTACCATATAGGTACCAGGCTATGCATGATGTTTTTTAAATTTATCCGCTCCGAAATTACTTTTCAGACCTATCTCATGTCCTTCAACCCGAGGAGGTTGAGCTTGATGTGGATGCATCATTCGAGGAGCATCTGATCTGGATTTTTGATCACAGTACAAAGGTTATCTTTGGTCGGTTTGTTCCTCTGGTACGATTGCTATGGCAGAACGAGCGGGTACATGACGAGACTTGGGAGGGGGAGGCAGATGTGTGAGCATAGTGGCCAGAGCTATTCAGGGTTTCATCTTCTACGCCACGATAGGGAAAATTGGGGAAGAATTTCATTAAGGGGGGATGTTTGTAAAAACCCAGATCTTCTTTTTAGGTATATTCTTCCCTTTCTGGTTATTTTTGAGGAAAAGAGGAAATTTTAGAAATTTTCAAAGTATACACCGCGTACTTTATAAGTAGATGTTGTGTACTACGATGCTGCCGGAGGCCGAGAGTTGGCCATGTCAGGGCCACACACATGGCCATGTAGGGGTGACATGGAGGACGCCTAAAGCGGAGTACGGAAAAGGCGAGTACATATCGTGTACGCAAAAAGTACAGACTATGTACTTTTCTTCATTAAATGCACTGGGGTTGCATCTAATCGCCATAAATGTCTCCTTTTAGGTCTCATTCATCCAAGAGCTCTCGAACGGCCGTGGATCTTCAATAAGCCCCCAAAATTCTGTCGGTCATCCGATTTAAACTCTGTCGAGTGTGTTGGAATCACAGCAATGATTTCTCTCTTGTCCTAGAGCATAGTTTCCCAATTCCTTCTCTTTTCCACATTATCATGGGTTGAACATTTGATATTTTTTGCAGATCTTTGATGTTCTAAGGAGATTCAAGCCCCGTTGTTCATGTATATCGATCTTCGAACATCAAGGTAGGCGGTTTGTGCCTTTTTGTATAAATTCTTTGAGTATTTATGCAAATTACACCAATAGCCATGAACGGGGTATTGCATCTTTACCGTTTTATCCCTATTGATTGCCTTCTTTGCTTGTATGCTAGATTATAGAATTTTGATTGTGTTTTGGGAAAATTGTTAGCCTTTGGACGTGTTTTCCATGCATGTTATTACCTGTCTGGACCATTGGGTCTAGTTTACCTTTTCATTGATGTTGTTCTTTGATGCTGAGATATTGTAGAATGCTAGCCAAGTAGTTCTTGAAGTTACTTTGGCTGTTACATGATGCAATACTTGCTGACTTTACACAGGGCTCTGAGAACCTAGTGTAGTAGACCATTGGGAGAATGGACATAAGGGCTTCTACAGAGTGTCTTTATAATTCGTTGTGAGACTATAGGGGGAATTGATGTTGAGTGCTTACTCGGAGTGTCTATAGTTCCTTGATGTGGTCCACATGGGTAATGAGATGTTGAGTGCTTCCCTGGAGTAACTTTATTATGATACGATACTATAGGGGGAATTGACGTTGAGTGGTTCCCCAGAGATTCTATTCTTTATATGAACCAAAGGGGTGAGACTGTGTGTGCCTCCTAGAGGGTTCCTAGTACTTGTAGGTTGAAACATAGTGGATAGTCTAGAACTACCCAGAGGGTTACCTATTTGTTCTACTTGCTTGAGAGGTTGCATACTTGTTTGTAAATTATATGCTAGAAACTATTGATTGTTTGCTGGTGAGTACCTTCTTGTTTATTTCTTTCTGTACTTTTTCCTGCCATATATTCACTGACTCTTAGGCACAGATCTTCGAATGGTTGCCTACTGGTATTTTTTCTCACACCCTGTTTGGGTCATGCTTTTGGGCCCAAACAGATTATGTTGTTATAGGTATAGATATGGGAAAGAACCCTTCTACTTGTGGTTCTAGATTTCATTAGAGCTAGAGAGAATGGGACCAAGCTGAGGCTTGCGATGCTGAGGAGTTGTTTATCTATTTTCCTTTTGTAATTTGTTTTAGTACTGTATTCAACATTGTGACTTGGTTAGCTACTTTTCTAGACACATATGTATCATGCATCATTTATATATTTTTCTCCAGTTATTTATTTATCATCCTTCCACTATTTACTATTGTTTGGTATTTACTGCTTTTGCTGTTGTATGTATTTGTGTACTTTCGATGTGGACTCTTCCAATGAGGGAATAGATTACCCATTATCACACCCAAGGCCCTCGCTGCTAGTTAGCAGCCTCTGCTGTTCAGGGAAATGCACTTGAGGACATGTGACCACCCTGGTACGGGGTGCCTCTGGTTGGCTTCTGGAACCGAGACGTTATAATTTTAATAAACAATTGTTATTTCAAAAATCACCTTATAAGTGAATTAGTATTTTTATAACATCATTATAATCAACAAAGAAAAGTTATTTGGTTATAAATATTAATATAATTTCATATTTTATATCCTTAATAAGATAAAAATAAATATGTTAAATATTTTTATATAATTTTTGAATGAAATTTTTATCAAAATATTAATTTAAAATCTAATATGTTCAATTTGAAATGTTATTCTGCTTTTGATTTTAGGTTATACTTTAGTGAATCACTCAAATTATGCTACAAGATAAGTGGTTTATTTAACCTCTTTACCACTTTCTCCATGGTCAACTCTATTTCTCCTTCGGAATTAGCATCCTCATTTAGCCTTTAATGCATCTTTTCCTACTTCTTATTCTAATTGTCATGTTTTTATATTTTATTTAGATACTCCTTCAACTATCTAATAAAGATGAATTCCATGTATGTTTCTTCTTCATCACCTAAAATAGATTATTCTTCTTTATTAAATTTTGAAATAAACAAATTCTCAATATAATCACTAGGTGTTGAATCCAATTCACTTTCATATCATCAAAATAATCTACCTATATATTCAAAAAATAACTCTTATTTTTAAATTTTAAATATTTATATTCATTTCTGATTAAATTTGACTTATTTTTGGGGATTTTTATTGAATTGTCCCTTTAGAACGTTCTTTACATCACATATTCTTATTCACATTCTCCTCCATTCAACATTGGAAAATTTTCTAAATAAATCACATACCTTTAAATCTAAAATTCTTTAATGGTAGTTTATCATGGTGTCAATTTTTTTATTTTTTAAAAATTTTAGAGATAAGTGAGAATAGATTGAAAAACTAAACACAAACATCTCTATATAAATATGAAAATCCACATTCATCATTTACCTCTATATAATACATTTAATTCTTCATCTCACCTAAGGATATTTCCATCTCGCATTTACCTCTATTCTTGAAATAAGTATCATTCCTCATCTAATACACTATTAAGGCATGATGAAATCCATCAAGAAGAAATTTATTCAAATAACAATATTTAAAGTAAGAAACATTGGACTCAAAACTATCTTTCATAATATTATGAAACAACACAGATATCATAAAATCCTATAATGTTTCTCTAAATACTTAGATAGAGATCAAAATAGCATTATATAAAGTGGGAAAACCATTTACTAAATATCATTCAATAAAATGGATATTTATAAATTTAGAATAAAAGATTTAATGTTTGGGATCCTTTAATATGACATTACCTTCATTGTTATATCAAAACATTTCTCATATTCCTATAATTATATTTATCCCTGTAAACTTTTTGAAGTGCTTCTCTAAACAAAAGGCTATGATAGAATCCATTTTTTGTCTATATATCTAAATATTATTCTTATCAACTATAGTCACCCATGTACTATAAAATATATTAGTAAAACATTTTGTTATAGTGAAATGCATATTTTTACCATATGAGAGAAATTATGGTGCCATTATTTCCTTTAAAAAAAATAAATTTTCCCAAAAAATGAAGAAAATTATTTTTTATTTACATATAAAAGTAAAAAACATCTAAATCAATAATAACAAAAACAAAGAGTGATTATAACCAAAATAGTCAAAGACATTTCATATCTTTAGAGAAAATCCACTTCTTTAATACACATTTTATAAGATAAAATACCAAATTTATTATGGTCACATAGAAAGTATTCATTTGGATGGATGATTTAGTAAATAATATTCGTTCACAATTTTCCACAAAAAATTTGTCACCATAGGATAATAAAATCCAAATTATCACCCAACATTATGTTTTAAAAATATACATTTTGATTTTAATCAGTGTGTTTAATAATTTCATCTATAAATCCACAGAATTAAGAAATAAAATAGATATGTATATAGTTCATCACTCAATGTCAAATTATATATTGATGATATGGTGTGGTGTCATATATTAACACATGATCCACTATAATTAAAAAATATGTTATAATGAGTAAGGTTTATCAATAACACTAGGATATGTAAAAATGTCTCTATAAAAATTCAATCTAATCTATCACATATTTAATATACCATTTAAAAAAATGAATAAAAATACATTCTCAAATCAGCAAGTTCTTTTTAATCCACTATTAGTATAGTACCACCTAGTCTTTTTCACTTTTATCACCAAAATTCTTAGATTTAATAACCAAACAATTCATTTATACTACCAAATATATTATTCCTTTATCAAAATAAGATATGATGAAATATAAATAGAATTATTATAATTAAACAATAATATCTAACATATGAACTCAATGAACAACCCTTATAGTCCATCTCCTTCAATGAAATACTTTTATCATGATGATCTAATAATTCCAAATCATCATCATGTCCTAATCCCTAACAAAAAATCATCTAGGGAATATCTCATTCTTATCACATTATTTATTCTTTTCTATGTCAAAAAATACTTATATGTTCTCCACAATACTCAAAAAACTACAAAAATAACACATTTTTCAGTTACTATATTTCCAACATAAAATTATAAATCCAATAAATATATTATATTTAAATTTCTATGACCTTAATTTGAGATATTATATCAATTAATACCTATTAGTAACACTTTATTTGTTTTAAGGGTGATAGGGATCAATTTGGAGGATCTTATGAGTCATTTATTGAGGTAACCTAAGATAAACATCCATATAAAATATTATTTTCACATGATTATTTATTAAATCTCAAAATTAATCACACCCAAACACTGAAAGGTTTAATGCCTTTATATATTATTTACATAATCTTATTATTCTATAATATCTTAAACACCCCCTGTAAAAGGCTATTTATATGGAATCCTTTAAACACATTATACATGATAATATTATTCATAACATGGGGAGAGAAACATAGTAAAGTGGTGAGCTCAAATGGTCAGCAAGGTTAAATAATGATGATTATAATTGATCATAAGATAAGAATATGAGTACGAGAACATAATAAAAGTCTAATACCATAACATTAAGAGATTATACCCAAATAACATGGATCGTAAGAATAATATTAAGGATATGAGAATTAAAAAATACATAATAAATCATAACATTAGTACAATGAAAAACTTATGAATGTGTAATAAAAATAATCATATTAATAATAAAATAATGAATTATAAATCACTACTCTTTTTCCATAATATACTAGAGTAGGAATCACTACCTGATTCCTATAACATATTACATTATGCAACACTTCCTAATTTTCATAGTGGATAATTAATCAATACTTTATTACCATAATTATCTAATGAGATAAAATATATTATTCAATTATTTTTAGGTTTATGTAATTTTAGGCCTACTCATAACATAATGAAAATCATACATATGTGCACCACAAGAACATATAAGAATTAATTTTTAAAAAATTAATTAATTAACCATTGGAAATAGATTAATTTTATTAAAAACAATATATAGAACATTTCATAATAAATCCAGATAAAGAGGGGGTGGGAGTATAATAATTTATCACTATAAGGAAAATCAAATGATATTAACAAAAATGAAAAACACCTTTTTAAAGTTTTTGGATTAATAATTTAAAATAAAGAAAAAGAAACAATCCTTCAATTTTCAAAAAAAAATAATTATTATTATTTATAAAAATATTCTAAAACATGTAAGGAGATATTTATAAATAATAATATTCATAAAGTAATGTGTTCACATGGAAATCATAAAAAATGGATTCTTTTCACACTTTTGATAGTAACGGTGCGAGGAAACATAAATATATTCCCTCAAAACATTTATAGAGAGAGTAAAAATAATTTAAAATGACCTTGATAATTGAATCATAGATAAGGATTTTCATAAAATCATCCAATTAATATGGATATAGAAGAGGAATATTCCCAACTAAAAAGAATAGGTAAGTTTAGTTTCACTTACAAGTGTCATGTCGGGTAAATTATTTACCAAGGGAAATGACTTGAGATAGGACATATAAAAACCCAAGAATAACTAGTGTAAAATAAAATAGTAGTTATTTTATAGAAAAATATAAAAAAACCAATATGGAATTCATTCATATAATCTCTATTTGAAAATTTGATTGGAAAAACCCTTATGGATATGGTGACATTTGAATCAAAAACATTTAAAGAAGAGAAGATGAGTTGGATTTGTAAATCCATTAAATTACATGAAATGTATAATAAAATTAATCCATAGGTTAGTATATACACCATATAAAAATAAATAAGCATTGAATGTGACATATGTATCAAAGGAATAAAGTTAAGATGAGAAACCCTTAAGACATTGGTAAAATTTGAATCAAACCCCCTTGAAAGAGAGAACTTGAGATAGATTTGTAAATATATATAATTTCATGAATTGTATGATAAAATGAATCCACGTGGAGTTATTTAAAACACACAAAAATAAACAAGTGTTTAATATGACTTATGTCTCCAAAGAATAAAGTTGATATGATAAACACTTACACATTTGGTAACAATTTATTCAGAACCACTTGAAAGAGATAACATGATATGGATTTCTAAATTCCATGAATTTGATGAAATATATGATAAAATTTATCCATATGGAATTAAATAAATAAATAAATAAACTCATGGTGATTTTGGAATATGTATCAAACGATTAAAGTTAATATGAGAAACCCTTATTACTTTGATAACATTTGAATCAAACCCACTTTAAAGAGAGAACATAAGATGGATTTTTAGATTTATATAATTTATTGAATTATATGATAACATTCGTCCATATTGAAGCACATACACCATATAAATCTAACCAAGTGGTGATTATGCCATATGTATCAAATTAATAAAGTTTACATGATAATCCCTAACCTTTTTGTTCATTGAATTCCATTAAGGCTCTTTAACATTATATATAATAAAAATATTTATATTAAAAAATTATTTTAAAAAATTATTATTATATATTATCTTATCTATTTTTTAAGTATAATTATCCATTATAAATTAATTACCTTGAAAATGATTATTTTGATCATCGGGTGTTAGTAATTTAGATTATTTTTTGGATGTTTCATAATGGTAACATTGAACCCTATATTTTGATACTAAGTTTATAAGGACCCGACCATAAAAAAATGACATAATCCAGTGAAATTCTACTATAATTAACATAATTACATTCCCAAAGGTCTTTTAGGTATATATTGTTAGAGAATTAAGTGTTAACTCTTATATAACAAACCCATACAAAAAAAGTGAAAACATACACATATTATTAATTTTCCAAAAATATAAAACCTTTAAAATGAAACATGTTTTATTTTCATGAAAAAATTAAATAAATTTAAAATAGACTTCTTCTTTGTTCTATGTCATTACTAAACCCTATTAAAAACATTAAAAACATGGGATGAGCACAAACAAGATTAGTAGAGAACATAAATTTAAGAAATCCATTATTTCAGTGAAACACATGAAAACCCATAAAATTTTTACCTTTTTAAAATTACTCATTTATCATATAAAATAAATCCTATCCATGTGGGGAAAAATAATTTTTCTTAAAGAAAACCTTTAAAACCCCGAGCAAGAAAATAGTTACCCTTAAAGGAATCTTAGATGATTATATTAATAAACCATGTCCAAAATAACTATATCCCAATTAAATCCATATGAGAACCTCCCTCGATGACGCCCTATTTCTTTTCTAAAAAGAAAATAAATGTTACCCAATGCATTAGAGAGTTATATCAGGATTACCTATCATATAAGTTATATTGGGCTCACCCGATGTATAAGATTTATATGGCTTAACCATCATATACGAAATATCACAATCACCTATAAAAACAGACAATCATAAAGTACTACATCATAAATAAAAAATTAATATTTCACCATTTCATTAGAAAACCCCTACAAAACTCTTTTCAACCCATATATAAAACACTTTCAGATATCGAAATGACCTTTCCTTTTAAAAACCCATTTTCAAAACTAAAATACCCATAAAAAATAGAAATAAGAGTTTTATTTAAAAAAATATGGATGATTATAAATTAATTCAGAAAAAAAATGTGGTTATAGTGTTTGGAATATCCATTAACACTGTATATGTTAAAATAGAACATTCCTTTTTCCCTTTGTAAAGAAAATCAAAATGTTCGGTATAAAATATGTATACAATTAATTTTTGAAACCACTGAAATAAATTAAAAAAAATTAATTTATAATTCATTTATTTCCATGTAAATAAATCCATATTAATATTTTTATAATAAGTATACAAAATGAAAATTTTTATAAAATAAATCTTTAAAACATTTTAAAATGGGGTTTTAAGATAATATGTTTCTTAAATTGGGTCTAAATCACCACATTTGTTCTTTATATTCCAAAATTATACATTTTTTTCAATAAATTACTTTCTTAATAAATTTTTTCAAGTTTATTATTAATTTTATTTTATTCATTAACATTTTATATTCAATTAATTAATCAATTAATTTGACATTGGACATTTTGATTTCATTAGGTTCATATGTCCAAAATGACATTGGTAGGTTGAATACAGTCAAAGTGGTTGTTATTAATTAGTCTACATAATAATAATCATGAAATACCTATAATTTCTAAGGATTAATTATAATTTTAAAATAAATGATTAAAATGACTATAAAAAATAATTTTTATTACAATCATGGAGATGGTAGGTCATACGTACTCCTAAGTAATGTTTCCATTTTTATAAAACATGAGGGAAAGAAGGTAAGTATTATTTTATCTTTATAAAGTTATAATTATATAATAAATATCATATTATTTCTTTAAATAAATGTATATATAATATTCATGAGATGTGGTGATGAAAAATGAATCACATCGCATCAAGGAGGTAGTAATTAACCTGTGCACATGAAAGACATTATCATTTTTCAATGGATGGAAAGGTAAGAAAATTTATGATATATTATATTTGAATAATTATAGTTATTTCATTAAAATAATATATATATTTTTGTCTGTGTTTATTTAATCCACCATTATAATTATCCATGAGAGGTGGTGATGGAAAATGAATTACATCGGTTTGTGAGGTGGTAGTTTTTTGTACACACAAATGGTGGATTTATTTTCCATTTTGATGAAATACGATATAGATAAAAGTTTTTACATAAAATAATAGTATATTTTAGATACTAAATTTATTATACCACAATGGTTATAGTACTTTTGAATGAGGTAGAATATGAAATAAAACTAAAAAATTCAGTAAAAAAGTATAGCTCTTATTCGAACAACATCCTTTTCTTTATAATTTAATCACTATGTGGTTGGTACATTACCAAAACCAACCACTAGATGTTAGAAGAGATGTAAGTAAGGTATTTTAGGTGTTATTTTCTAAAATAAATTTCTTTTTATGTGTAGATATGATAGGATATGGGGTGTCCTTTTATAAGTGGGGGAGGACATGCTTGGTATTTTTGAAAACATTAAAATATATTAATGTATTAATAAAAAAATGTCTCAAAAATGGACCATATATGAATAAGAGATGATATTTGTTTGAAATATATCTATAAAATTTGGTCTACACAAGTTTTAAAGTCATTTTAAACTTTATCACTTTAGTTTTACATCTCGGTTAACATGTTTTAACCTTATACTTTATAAGAGGTTTTTGTTGTTTTTACTATTTATTTTAAAAAATATATAAGTTTAACTTATTAAATAATATTGATTATTTTTATTTTAAATATGGAATCTATTTTATCAAATTAAATTATCATAATTGGTATTATTTAATTTAAAATTCAACCCGTAATATGTGATGAAAAAAGGTTTTCTATAAAACAAATATCTTCTTTAAGTATAAAAAGTTTTTATATGAAAATGAAGAATAAAATATATTCCAATGATATTAATTATATTATTAATAATATAAATTAAATAATTTTACTTTTAAATCACTAAAAAACTATAATCTTTTAATTATGTATAATGCAAAGAGGGTTTTTTAAAAATAATTTGTATTTTAGAAAATTCATTTGAAAAATGAAACTTTATAGATAATTTTAAAAACTTAAATCTAAGATAATTTTGACAAGATTATTTAAAAAATTAATATCATTTTTTCAAAATAAATTCTAAAATTCATAAATTATTCTTTTAAATAAAACGATATAATGCATATAAATTAATTTAATATGAAGAAAACAATTTCCTTTTTGATTGGAAATTTTCTTAATAATAATATCAAGAATATAACTATATAATATATAATTTATGATTAAAAGAATAAATTAAATTTATTTTATATTAACTTTACATAGGTTTTTATATTCTTCCCCATTTTTGAAATTATGTCCTTACAATTACATTCATTACTTAAACACGTAGGGATATTTTTCTATGATAGATTTTTAGGATTATTATGTTGCTTATTCAAACATATAGTGTTTCCAAAAAACCCTAAACTTGATTAATTACCTTACTACACCACACTTTCACTCTGTAGTTAATATTCTATGCTAGTTTTTTCCTATATAAAGGGTTTTCTTCCAACTGAACTACTTTAGGGCTCAAAACATGATATTTATCTGACACATATTTTATAAAGAACAAAACCTAAAATATATCATGTACCTGAGAAAAACTCATCGGAAAGGCCACTCAGTAAGAAACATGTCTTTATTTCTCTAATATTTCATATAGTTTAATTAACCATAGACTTACCTTCCCTTTTTTACCAAAACCCATAACACTTATCTTTATAGATACATAGAAAATCATGATTTTCTACCTCAAAATAAAGCCCTTTCCTTTATTATACTCCTAATGTTTATTCCTTTTCTAATCAATTATCATATATTTTATCATCATATTAAACTTCTCATCCATTTATTCTATAAAATATAGTCCAAACAACTTCCTTTCACCTACTTCAACCCCAAAATCGGAAGTTTGAAACTACGTTTTATATAATGAGTCAAATGGTTCTATCTCAATAATTTAATGAAAACTATTATTATATGAAAACTCAATTGATGAAATATATTGATCCCTACATACCAGGTAATCAATTTAATTATCTCAAATCATATCCTTTAATATTTTAATTGTTCACTCTGATATTCTACCATATTGATGATGAAATGTTGTACTAAAATTTAATTTAGAGCCCAATGACTTCGGGAGTCCTTTCTAGAAATTAGAGGTGAATCTGAGATCATGATAAAATATAATGGATATAGGAACTCTATATAAACTAGTTATATCCTTGAGATACTATTGATAAATATAATTTGAATACATAGTATCTCAAATAGTAAATAATTGAGTATTTGTAGTTAATCGATAAATAATTTCCCAAATTACATTATTACCTCAAGATGTATTTAGAAATCACAACACAAAATATATGGACATATTTTACTATTTATAATACAACACTGGAAAAAATTTAAAGAATCCATTTCTATAATTTTCATTCAACTTTAACCTATGGATAAGTAAAACATTTTTTGGTAAAATACAAATTATATTTCTTTATTCCATCTACCCAGTAATAATCTCAAAGTTCTTTGTGCATTATAATAATTTTGGGATAAACAAAATTGGGAGAGTTGTGGGATTAACTCAATAATTATTATTTTTAACTAAGATATATCTAGAACCCATATCCATTTTTGAAATCTCAAAATAATTTATTTATCAATTCTATGTTTAGGTAACATACCTTTATTTACCGATTCCACCCTTTCTTGCAAAACACAGTCTTCCTTGTGATATTTTTTAATACTATATGAAAAAGAATACTTCACTGAAACCTAAAACAAATTAGAGGAAGTTCCTTTATGAAAAATTTCTAAGACATCATTCATTAAATCATTTACCAAAGAATCATATTCCAAACGTATCACGGTTAATGATTCATTATCTTTTCAAATCAAATCATTTGATGTATTTTTTTCTTTTCTTTGATAGTAATAAAAACTGCAATCATAATCTTTTATTAGTTCTAACCATATACTCTACCTCGTTTTTAACTCTTTCTGGGTGAATATATACTTTAATCTTTTATGATAATTACATATTTCACACATTAATCTATATAAATGATTCCTATAAATTCTTAAAGTAAAAAAAACCACACCCGATAATTATAGTTTAAATCGTGAGGTTTAAATTTATGTAAATCCTATGAAACTAACTAATCATTATGCTTAAAAACACAACCAGGTCTCTTTAATGGGGTATTTTTGTAGATAAAAAAACCACCATTTCTATAGGGAATGAAAAAAACTATAGAATTCACCAATATCCTTTTCATTTCATTGAAATAATCATCACACTCTTTTTTATGGATTTAACTCCTTTTTTAATCAACTTGGTCATTCAGTAAATAATGGAGAAAAGTTATCAAAAAACCACTGGTAAAAAACTTCCAGTAAAATAAACTATAAATCTCTATAGAATTTATAAGTCTTAGTCATTCTTCAACAAATTTAGTGAAAACCCCTAATTCCAATAGACCAGAATTGGTGGTTACTTTATTACATTGGCATAATATAAAAGTGATTTCATCCCAAAGGACAAAATTGTTTAATAGTCTTGGTAAACTATATGAATTCTTGAGTCTTGCATTACATTTGAAAATATAAATTACAATATAGTGAAAGTGAATATTCTGCATCATTTAAAACACTTAATGATTCATTCTTCATATCCTAGGGAATGAAAAAAAATAAGGATAAGCTCAAATTCTCAATATGGGTTAATTACAGTGGAATATATCCTGAATTAATAAGGAATAATCAATATAGAAACATAAATAACTAAAAACACATGTCATTTAATCAATAACATGAGCATTAAAATGAATCCATTGATAGTATTAATGTAGTAATATCATGGATAATAATAACTAAATTCTCAATAAAGTAAATGCTTAATATTGAACATAATGATCTCAGACATCATGATATCTATACTTTCAAAACCTTAAACCAATATAGTTTAATCGATGGGTAGGTATACACCTAAAACCCATTTAATTTAGTTCAATTGATTTGTATCATGATATATATCGATGAGTTAAATTGAAATCTATAATTGGGAACTTCCCATTACTGTATGTTCAATTCATTCCTCACACAATGATTGATAAATTCAATTAATAAACAATGTTCTTTATCAAAGAATATTTATATTGAGTAAATAATACGAAATAGCATTATTTTACTAATCAATTAAATAAATTTCATCGTAAAACACCATATGTAAAAATTTTATATAATTTAAGAAATAATAATATCCATAATAAATAATAAATATATTTAAGGAAAATGTAATGTCAAATGATTATAATAAAGTGAATGTTTTAAGGGAATGTTAATTACTACAAAATTAATCAAGAAATTAAATTTCAATACTTTACCTACTAAAACTGATCATATACCATCTAGAGAAAGAATACAGATGGAATCATTACAACATATCCCCAGTGAAGTATAAGTAAAATAAAGGTTTTTTCTCATTGATTAATGTCATAAAAATGTAATTAAAAACATTCGTAATGGAAATAACCTTTTATGTTTGAAAATTTCTTTTAAAAAATAAATTTTTTAAAATTTTATGAAAATTATTTTATTTGGAAAGAACATTATAAACTTTTAAAGGAATCTTCAAGTAAATGATCATCCATGATGGTGGGAAAATTCTATTCATATCAGGTATGTTGAAACAAATATTACTTTATCATTTGGGGTGAAAATTTAAAAATTACCTTGTTTAGAAAATGACAAAAAGATTATTTTTAAACCATTTTATAAAAATTTAGACCTGCGTAAAAATTTATTTAATAAATAATTAGAGAATATTAAAAATTATCTTTAAAATATTTCATGTAAAATATGTATATGGATGAAAAATATCCCCGACTAAGTATAAAAATTAGCAATCTTTCCTTAAAAACATGATTTCAATATCTTGAGTACATAAAGAGTGTAAAACGAAATGAAAACATATAATTTTCATAAATAACCATAGTAGAAATAAATGGTAATGGTATGTTTCATTCTTTACCATTATATTTCTAATTTGAGGTAGTCAGAGGTGTTTGGAGAAGGCTGTAGGATGTTCGGTGGAGTTGAAGTTGCAGAAGAACTGTAGTAGGCATTTAATGTCATAAAATGGGTATTTATGATGTAATATAGTTTTTTAAGACTTGTGTGGATGGATGGTTTATTACTTTTATATGGATGATGGGTGTTTGTGAAATGGTTTTATACCGTAAAATTTGAATTTATAGAATAAGTTAATTATCGATCGATGCATTATATTTTTAATGGAAAAGGAATTTACAGTTTATAGTTTGGATTTACACCAAAAATCAGTTGTGTTTCAAGCTATTTATTGTTTTTAAATTTGGTAAAACCCTATCATTCTGTTTAATTCTCTTACTCATATTGGTAAAACCTTAGGAAGTTTTCCGAGATATTCCAGTCCCTTTCCTCCTTCTTTAATCCATGGGTTCTGGTGATTGAATCTTGGTGATTCATGGTGAATTATTATTATTTCACCATTTTTTCACTTACATTTTTCTTCTAAGATTCCATTATGGTGTTGTTTATTTGGTTTATTTCATATCTTAGTCTATGTTTTTGTGATCACCTGATGCGGTGTAGGTTGATCTATTGTTTTCTAGTGATGTTGTGGTTTCTAGGCTATTTCCTCTTCGTCTGATGGTGTGAAATGATACTAAAAAGATTATTTAAGGTATGAGATCCTTTTTTTTATCGTTTTTACATGTTATGTGTGATATTTTCATGTTTTTTCTTTCCCATGGGTGGATAGTAAGGGTAAAATTAAATAATATAATGAATTGGAATAATTGAAATTGATGTTTATGGGGAGATATCATATGTTTTGACTGCATTGATATTGTTTCTAATAATATTATTCCATTTTGTTGTCTTATTAAAAATAATAACTACTGGGAGCCTTTTTTCATAGTATATAATATGTGTTGATACCCATGATGTGTTGTTGTGTGATATCACCCTAAATAAAATGATAATGAATATATATAGACAATAAAATGGTTTCCCAAAGAAACTTGGTTTGTGTGATAATTCCCATTTTAAATAAAGAGTTAATGTGATAAAAGACCCTAAATATTTATGGATGATGGTTTATATAAGATTTTGTGTGTTCTTATTCATGTCGCATTTTCCTCTATAGTTAGGGATATTGTGTGATAGTGGATGTGACCAAATAATTTGTGTGATGTGTGGGGTTGTGATGTTGTGGATAGTTGGAATGGATGTGTTATGGGAAGTTGGGATATGTTATTATGGTGTGTCATGGTGTGATTTGTAGCGGTGATGATGTGTAGTGGTGACATGATGTGGTAATGTGGGGTTGTTGTGTGTGGTGATTATTTTATTAGATTTTTTTATGTGAGATATGTGGTTTTTATGGAGATTTGTTTTAGTTGGTGTGGTACGGTGATGATGGTGGATGTGACATGTTGTGGTGATAGTTATGTGATATGGTCCTATTATTTTTTGGAATGGTTGTGATATTTTCTTGGTTATCCATAGATTAATTGTGATGAAAAAATGAAACAAAATAGGTTGTTAAAGCATTGATATGCGTAGGAAAAGGATGTATGGTTAAATGGATTAAATTAATTGAATGAAAGAATGGATTTTGTAATGTGAAATGGAATTGATAAATTAATAAAAGTGGAAGAACATTTAATTAAGAGTGGATTTTTTTTGGATTGTGATTTGGTAGTATGATGTATTATATATAGTGGTTTCATCAATTATGATAGTTGGTGTGTGGTATAATAATGGTGATGTAGAGTTCACTAGAGTAGTTGTTGGGAACCCATATATTGGGTAATGTGTTCCATTTATATATCATGTATCTTTATGTTATATCTTTACATGCCCCACCTGAGTTGGATAACCTTACCAGCACTCATAGGTTCTGGGTTCCATGTATTTTCCCCAATAACTAAAACAGTGGTGATACAGATGGTTGGCTACCACATCTTCCCCACTCATCCTTCAACAGTAGTGATGATATGGGTTGGTGTTGGATATTTCCCAGTAGTTTTGTACTGGGTATTATTATGAAAGATGTGATATGATGAGGCAGTGATGTGATGTGATGTGTGTTGGGGTTCATGTATGGTAGGAGGAGGTAATGGGGTTGATTTTCTTCACATTCATGATACCCTCCTACTATGGTTATGTGATCAGATGAGATGTGATGGCCCAAGTGTCCATAGGTGAGATGTGGTGTAGTGATTACTAATACTGGAACTGGATACTTAAACTTGCGAGGTTGGGGTAGGTAGGGATGTATCCTGGACCACATTAAAAATGGGTCAAGTGTCTTAAGGTGAGATGTGAAGTGATGTGATGTGACGTGATGTAATGTGATGTGATGTGATGTTATGTTATGTGATGTGATGTGATGTGATGTGATGTGATGTGATGTGATGTGATGTGATGTGATGTGAGGTGAGGTGAGGTGAGGTGAGGTGATGTGATGTGATGTGATGTGATGTGATGTGATGTGATTTGATGTGATGTGATGTGATGTGATGTGATTTGATGTGATGTGATTTGATTTGATATGATGTGATTTGATGTGATGTGACGTGATGTGTTGTGTCATGGTGTGATGTGTTGTGATATGGTGTGATGTGCTCTAATGTGGTGTGATGTGGTGTGATGTGATGTGATGTGGTGTGATGTGGTTTGATTTGGTGTGATGTGGTGTGATGTGGTCTGATCTGGTCTGATGTGGTCTGATGTGGTGTGAAGTGGTGTGATGTGGTGTGATGTGTTGTGATGTGTTGTGGTGCGATGTGATGGGATGTGATGTGATGTGATGTGATGTGATGTGATGTGATGTGATGTGATGTGATGTGATGTGATGTGATGTGATGTGATGTGATGTGATGTGATGTGATGTGATGTGATGTGATGTGATGTGATGTATATGGAAGGTATGGGAACACGGGACATTAGAAGGTGGGGTATGAGAGAATAAAATCAATGTGGAAGCAGCTGTAGGATGCCCTTATTTATAATAAACATGATATTCTATTACTATATTGAAGGAGTGATTTTGTAAGCGATCCACGATGTGGTTAGGATGGTTAGTTGGCCTGTTTATGTGCTTTTTGGTTCTGCATTTTTTTCATTCAATCATTAGAATTCCATTTTCACATGTGCACTTGAGACCTTGGTTATGTCCCTATTGAGTATAATTGTATACTCACCCAACATATATAAACTAATTTTCAGGTTTCCAAGAGGACTTTGGGGACCGAGTTGGACATTACTAGTTGGACCTGTTGAAGAGTCGTTGTAGTGGACTTGTATTTTTGTATTTACATTGAAGACATTATATTTATCGTTTTACTTTATTCAAAAATTGTTTGGTACTTTTTGGTGTGCCTTTATATTATATGTTTGGGATTCTTGGTGATTTTTCATCCAATCTCTTTATCTTGTTTCATTTATAGATAGTAATTTCTCCCATACTATGATATTTTTATTCCCTCTATGCTAGTCACCATCTGAGGGCCTACTAGAGGTGAGATTTATGAGTATTTATCTCTATTGCTTCGTTATAGTATCATTAGAGGGAGGGTTCATGAAAAAAAATAGTTTGTTTTTTTATATAAAGATCAAATAATTCCCCCATAGAAGACATAAACATAAATAATTCGGAATAATTATGAGATTGTGAAACGAACTCGTACCACTTTGGAAAATTTTGAAATATAATCCCCATGAAACAAATAACATCAAATGAAACATTAAATACCATGAATATATAGTGATCTGATATATAAAACATCAAATTGGTAATATATATACCTCATAAAAATAAATAGGTGCATAATACTAAATATGTCTCAAGGGAGTCACTACTGGAAAATTGGTCTATACCCACGGTTTTGAAAAAAACTGTGGGTATAGGGATAGTATGTGAACTTATACCCACAGTTTTCCAAAACCAGGGGTATAGGCCACCTATACCCACAGTTGTGCCAAAAACCGTGGGTACCATTTTCTTTTAAGACTTATACCCACGGTTTTGGAGAAAACCGTGGGTATAGGGAATTTTCTGAAGACCTATACCAATAGTTCATCAAAACCATGGGTATTGGGCTTTTTTTGGAGACCTATACCCACGGTTATCTAGAACTGTGGGTTTAGCTTTCCCGTGTTATGGAGGGGAAATAAAATTAGGTGGGACATGAAAAAAATTTGGCAGGAAGACATTTATTCACGCTTTATATTAATATATCTACGTAAATATAAATATATAACTTCAAAAATTCTGTAACTCAGTTGGTAAAGCATTATCTGCTACTGATGTTGGTCACAGGATCGATTTCTAACATTTATATTTTTCATAATTAGAATATTATTAATATATATACCTAGGTGTATGTATATTTACCAGATTAAAATGGTAGCTCGGGTGGTACTTTGGGGATGCACGGACGTGAGGCTTTCTGCATACCCAGGTTCGAATCTCACCGGCTGCATTTTTGGAATTTAAATACCGTAATGATTCATATTAATATATATACGTAGATATATGTATATATACCAATTAAATATGATAGCTTGGTTGGTCCCTTGCTGGGGCGTGCCTGTGAAGCTATGTGTTAGGTGTGAGTTCAATTCCCCTAGCTCGCAAATTTTTTGAATTTAAATTCCCCACGGATTTCAAACTGTGGGGTCTGTTGTGTGCCACACTAGAACAGGCGGTGTGCCACATTTGACTCCCATATACCCACGGTTCTCCCAAATAGTGCTCATAGGTTAAGACTCCTATACCGATGTCTTTCCACCCCACGGTTCCCAAAATCGTGGGTATAGGTTACACCCACGGTTTTGAACAGTGGGTGTAGCTCGTTTTTTCAGCAGTGAGTGGGAATTTAAATGAAATCACTTACAAAGATCATACCTGTCACAAACCAGGAAGGTGCATCATCCGACCCAGTGCCTGACCCAGTCCGCGACATGGACCGAAGGGAATTCCCGATCCCCACGGACTGGCACTAGTGTCGGGCATCAAAATAAACCAGTTGGGAATGATTTTATCCCAAGACAAGGATGAATAAACATAAACTAAACAAGCAGGTAAATAAAAGGAAAAAGAACTAAACAACGTGGCAGTTGAAAAATGAATAAACAAAGCGTGAAATACCTCATGTGACCCCGTGGATCACCACGGTACGTCAACTACACTCGCTCCCAAGAGCGATCCAAGACTGAAACCGGCAACTGAAAAGTAAGGTAGGCGTGAGCATCGAGATGCTCAGTAGGAAAGCAAAAATGTAACCACGTCCTATGCCCCTTCCTTAAGTAAGAAATCCAATCATGCCAGTTTGAAAAATAAGGTATAATAAAATAATGGTTTCCTTCTTTCCAAATCCAAGTAACGAGTTTTCATTTTCAAATAAAGCATTTCACCCCCACTACATTTTCAAATTAGGTTCCAAGAATGCATTAAAGTTTCAAATGAAAAGAAACCAATTTGGATTAAAAGATGGTTTTCAAAAAAAAAGACATCAAGTACGAAACAACTGAAAAGAAAGTTACACCGCTAGTAGCATGTCACAAATGAGCACCATGGGAAATTCCTATAGGTAGCTAGAATAAGTGGGAACCTAGAGACCTCGTACCTCGGTGAAACGTGGATTAGAAGACCACGACCCTCAGAAAACATGGCTTAGATGGCCACGACCCTCAGAAAACGTGGATTAGAAGGCCACGTCCCTCGGAAATTCATATGTTTAGTTAGTTTTTTGTGTCAATCCTGCTAGAAAAACCGCGAAGAACCCCTGCCGTGTCATCTAGCGTACTAGTCCTAGTCACCCACCTAGATACTCGGGTTTACCATTGTGCTCTATTCCAAAAAGGTGGTGAGATTTTATCAAAAGAAAAGAAATGAACATCACACTTTCTTTATCCTAAAAACTCGCTAAACCTCTCACCACCGTTCTCCCTCCTTAAGCGCATTCCCCTCTTTCAAATTACATAAAGCATAAGCCCCAATATTAGGCACATATTCGTACACTCAACATACAAGTCATTTTCTAAAACCAAGGGGGTTTGCCTTATGAGGGGTTTTTCCAATTTTACAAACCATTTCAAATGGGCCAAACAGGCTTTATGGTTTCACAAATAATAGTTTTAATTTTTGCACATATAATCATCTAAACTCTTTGCAAAACCTTTTAGAAATCCCAATTTAACAATCAACATGTTACATATATAAAAAAAAATCTTGAACACTTTCTTAAAATGATGTAATTAATTTATGAAAGTCCAAATGGCACTTGTAATACATTACATTTTTTCAAAACAAATGCATAACCATTATTAGCGAATGCACCCATATTTCATAACATATAAATATAACATACATATACGTATAACATATTTTCATAGAAAGCAAGCAATTATGAAATTCAAACTAAAGGCATAGGCATAGGAATCCTACCTCAAGACACGCAGCTTTTGACAAGGGTTACCCGAGACCGCTTCACCGCCATACATATACATTTTCATGCATATGCATATGCACAGGTCCTTACTACCGACAACTCGAACCCCCGAGGAAGGGAGCACCCACTATACATACAATTTAATAAATGAATTAAACAATTAAACAATTTATAAAGCATTTGAAGTATCACATCAAAGGTTTATACCAACAACGCACTCAAACATCCTTTCTAATACCCAACGCACCATGACGCAACACCAAACCAAAACACCATACACAAAACTCATTTAAAAACATGCTTTATGAACAAAGACACCCCAAAAACATATAAAAATAGGATCTGCAACCCCTGTAATATTTTATAAACTAGTTGCACAATTCACAAAACACCAATTAACAATGCAATTTAAGTTTCCATCCAAGAAACATCAAGTTTCACATGAACATGCCACCTTAAAACCCAAACGCATAATAAACACACATAAAAACTAATTTCGCACTAAGAAATCTAATTAATAAACATGATATATTAACTAAATGGGAAAATTAATCCATCAAACAAGAATTATACCCGAAAACACTAACCTCGGTGTAGGCAAACTTCAAAATTTTGGTGCAAAACCCATGCCACATGTTAGTGGCACGCCAAATAACACAACTAAACCCTAAAATCAAGGAATCAAATCAATTTCATCATAAACAAATCAAACGTAACACCAAACCCTAACCTGAAAAAACCTCAAATCCACAAACCAACCAACGAGGGGAAAATGCACCTATATCAGAGGTGCGGATGGCAAACCGGGAAAGGGGAAGGGGGGTAGGAGGTGTGTCGCACCAGAAAACCGGCCGGAAGGGAGGGGCGGCGTGGGTCCGGCCATTCAAGGAAGATGGGGGTGACGCCGGGGAGCTTGAGGCGAGGCGGGCTGCGCGGCTTCGGGCGAGGCAAGCGGGGCGGTCGGCGCTGTTGTGGCAGATGTCGGAGGTGGTCGAGAGGCCGGCTGGGTGGAGGGAGGCTGGTGAAAGGTTATGGGGAGGGGAAAGTCGCGCTGCGCAAACAAAAGGGGGGGAAGTGGGTCCGTGCGATAGAGAGAAAGAAAAAAACGGGGGGAGGCGCATGGAAGGGGAGAGAAATGAGAGAAGGAAAGAAAAAAAATAAAGAAAAAAAAGAAAAGAAAAAAAATAATGGGAAAATAAAATAAAAATAAAATAATATGATAAATAAAAACCCCAATAAATAATAATTAATTTTTCACTATAAATAAAATAATACAACCTACAAAATAAAATTAGAATAAAAAAATTATTGTTAACAATAGTAGTCGTAACATTAGTGCCAAAAATATGGTGTTAAAGAAAAACTTATAATGTTTACAAAAAAAAAAAAAAATAATAACCTAATTAAAATATTAATGAAAATAATAATAACAATAACATTAAAACATACATCCTAAAAATTTTATGACTATTTTAATAATTTAATATTATCCAACTAATAAAAATATTAGCTGAAATAATAAAAAGAGAAATCCCCAATAAATAAAAATAAAAATAATATTAAATAACTCTTAAATAATATTATTTTATTTGATCGTTATTTTACTTTATTAACACTTCAATGTTTACCCTGTTAATCAATTAATTAACCACGTACCGGGAAGGGCGCACGAACAACTGACGAAGCCATGTGGCTTCGCCCGACCCTTACCCGCGCGCCGGACAACTACCAAGCCAAAACACTCATGTACCATCAAAACGCAAAACTCAAGTCGGGTTTGGCAACGTGCACAGTCGTGTACAAGGTCGCACACCCGAATAATAAGACATTTAATAATAAAACATTTTCTAAAAGTGATTGTGCGCTACACACGGTCGCGCGTACGGGCGCACACCCATATAAGATCCCAAATCCATTTTAAAATAGGACCGATTCAAACCGCAACTCAAAATAAAGACCCAAAATAATTAAGTTAAAATAATGCGTTGGTTGGGGTGTGACAATTCTCCCCACCATGACACTTTCTGCCCCCAGAAAGTCCCAAAATACTAGGTCAACTAAGGGTTCCAAGTGAGACCACGAAGACCCCTAAAACAAAACCTCAATCATCTGATGAACAGGCATACAAAATTACATGACCTGAAACTCCAACTTCCCAAAACTAGAATCACTAAGAAAAATGACCAACAAGGAATTCACCTCGAAGTAGAACTACAATATGGAACACCCTGACCCCTGACTTAGGGATCACCCAGGCCGCTCGAGATCTCCAAGAACGCTCGTCAAGCGACCCACTACTTAAGCTATCCAACTGACATGGTCGAGGTTGGGCGGAGCAGAAGCAAGGGGTTGCTCCGCCAAGCGCACTTTGAAAACAGAGCCTTCCACAAGCCCATCTTATGGTGGTCTCCCCACCATGTTAGGGTTCTCGGCAAGAATTTGTTCTCCAAACCAAAACGACTCACAACTCATACAACCTCTAAAACTAGCTTGACCCTTAATGTTCCCTATATTGAACTAACACAAGACGGGACATCGGTGAGACCCGCACAGGGTCTCCCCACTATTTTAAAATTTCCTAACACCATGAAACCCGCGCATGCATTCATAGTTTACTTTAAGCAATACCGATTGAACCCTTCATCATGAACCCGCCACACAGGCAGACCCGCACTGATCATTCCTACAGTGTACAACACTCTGCCACGTGAGATAGCTTTGATAGCAGAAACCCCTAACCAGGAGATGAACCAGGCAGGCGCACAACGTTTCCACAAGACATGAGTATCTCCGACCGCAAGAAGTTTCACGAAGCACACCCACTATCTTTACAAGAATATGGTTTTTTCCGAACCTCTTTAAGGCCCAAGAGAAACTCCCATAAAATAAGACCACGACAAGTAGACAAGGGCTCCATTCCCCTGAAAACAAGAATGACGCCTTCGGAGAGGGTACCACAATAGGGAAATTTAAGTTGTCCCCATCCCGACATTGCGGACTAAAGTAAGACCAAACTCGTCCCACGTCTGATGAGTTCTGACTGCGCGCACGCTTCACCCCGAGACCTATGCCTGGGGCACTGATGTTCGAAGCATCTCCAACCTCACAGTCACAAACTGAACACCTCTGACTAGAACTTCCTCCGCTGGAAAATCCGCCTTCATACAACTCCTTGTGTCCCGCGCGACCACTCTATTAACATACCAACAGAGAATATCAGCGAACGACTCAGAGTGTCTGATTGACCACACTAGAGATAGGAGGTTGAGCGGTCTGTCTGACACGCAACACGAACTGATGGAAGGAGCACTCTGTGAACAAGTACCTTTGGTTCACACTCTTCATTAGATGAGGGACCTACTCTTACCACAATATAAACAGGACCAACAGCTTGTACAGTTTTTTTAGACCGAAGATTCCACACTACTTCTGGGGCACATGGAACTAGCTCATCAGGAAGGTCAACACACCTCCTTCGCCGCATGTGGACTGGTCGAGCACCTGTGAGATCAACCACCTTCCTTTCCTTTGCTTCTTTCGGTACAACTGTGGAATGAGGCTAGTCTTGAGGATCGCTCATGACATCCTCATTTACAATGAAAACAGAACGATCACCATTCACTAGTTTAGTCCCGCTCCACCATATGTAATCAAGACAATCATACATCCGCACAACATTTGGAGTTCCTCCAAAACCAGAGACACTTCCAACTTTCCCAAATCACTCAACGACATCCAAATAACATCGACGTCTACGAACAGTCGACACCACCGAGCAGAACCCAACTCTGCCACTCCACTGAGAGTCTGGGTCAGGCCAAGAACTGAGAGAGACCTGTTGGAACCCATTGAACGTTTCTAGGGGGCATATCCCAGACAAGAAACACAAAACAGCCTTCCAAAAATCCAAACACATCACAAAATAAACATCAACATTCCAGAAAAAAAAATCCAATAATTCCAATTTAAAACATCAACTCATTTTTAAAGAAAACACTCACTTGAAAGACCAAGCCCTACACAATAAGCCCAAAAGCTATTAAAAAAATCTATCTTTAATCTAAAAGCAATGTCATTTTTTTCCATTTCCAAAACCATTTTTTCACAAAACCCATTTAAAAAAATCCCCACTTTCTAGGAAACAAGAAGCAACCTTAGAGATCAATAAACCACCAATGATATTCCATGGTGCGTCGCAAGTATGCATTTTCGTGCCACTCAGGCACCCGTCCACATGATCTATCAACTATCCATTAATCAAGTCCATATTCACATGAGAGCACCCATAGGAATACCACTAGAAATAAACAAGGCTACTCTGCTTTCAAAACAAAACATTCTCAATATCAAAAAATACTTTTTTTTCTTTTCAAACCCATTTCAAAAATTCAAGGAAAATTTCAAGAATGCTTTCCCTTTCTAAAACAGCCCATTTCAATTTCAGATGACCCAAAACATCCCTTTAGAAAATCAACATTGACAAATCAACACCAAAATTTCAAAAATAAGGTCCATGAGAAACACACCCCAAATATCATGTCAACCGCAAATAAGAGTAGCAGCAAAGTCCGCTTCACTGTTTAAAGGTAAACAATTTCGCGTCAAACCCAAAATTGGGGAAAGATATCACAAACATTAAAACACATGGGCGGAGGACTAGTGGTCGTGTCTAACCCGGCAACATGGTTTAGCAGAGCATGCCCTAGGAAAGCACCACCCACTAGGAGTGTCGAACCGTACTCTCGGGCATCACATGGGTCGCTACTCCATGTGAGACCATGCGTAGTACCGGTTTACGCCTATTGTCATCCCCATCCACACAGAGCAAAACCAAAACTTAAATCCTAGACTACCCCTGGTTACTTGAGGACCGGAACGCGTAAGAGTTTGCGACGCTCTTCCCGCACCTACCACTTGAGTACCGACAATCCTATCTCCAAGCTACCTGATACCCCAAATAACAAGAACAAAACCACCCTCTGATACCATTTTCTCACGAACCAGGCCGGTGCGTCATCCGACCCGGCGCCCGACCTGGTCCATGACATGGCCCGAAGGGCGTTCCCGATCCCCACGGGCTGGCACTAGTGTCGGGCATCAAAATAAACCAATTGGGAACGATTTTAGCCCAAGACAAGGATGAATAAACATAAACTAAACAAGCAGGTAAATAAAAGGAAAAATAACTAAACAACGTGGCAGTGGAAAAAGGAATAAACAAAGAGTGACATACCTCAGGTGACCCCGTGGATCACCACGGTACATCAACTACACTCACTCCCAAGAGCGATCCAAGACTGAAACCTGCAACTGAAAAGTAAGGTAGGTGTGAGCACCGAGATGCTCAGTAGGAAATCCAAAATGTAACCACGTCCTATGCCCCTGCCTTAAGTAAGAAATCCAATCATGCCAGTTTAAAAAATAAGGTATAATAAAATAATGTTTTCCTTCTTTCCAAATCCAAGTAACGAGTTTTCATTTTCAAATAAAGCATTTCAACCCCACTACATTTTCAAATTAGGTTCCAAGAATGCATTAACGTTTCAAATGAAAAGAAACCAATTTGGATTAAAAGATGGTTTTCAAAAAAAAGACATCAAGTATGAAACAACTGAAAAGAAAGTTACACCGCTAGTAGCATGTCAAAAATGAGCACCATGGGAAATCCCAATAGGTAGCTAGAATAAGTGGGAACCTAGAGACCGTGTACCTTGGTGAAACGTGGCTTAGAAGACCACGACCCTCAGAAAACGTGGCTTAGAAGGCCATGATCCTAAGAAAACGTGGCTTAGAAGGCCACGACCCTCAGAAATTCATATGTTTAGTTAGTGTTGTTGTGTCAATCCTGCTAGACAAACCGGGAAGAACCCCTGCCTTGTCATCTAGCGTACTAGTCCAAGTCACCCACCTAGATACCCGGGTTTACCATTGTGCTCTATTCCAAAAAGTTGGTGAGATTTTATCAAAAAAAAGAAATGAACATCACACTTTCTTTATCCTAAAAACTCGCTAAACCTCTCACCACCGTTCTCCGTCCTTAAGCGCATTCCCCTCTTTCACATTACATAAAGCATAAGCCCCAATATTAGGCACATATTCGTACACTCAATATACAAGTCATTTTCTAAAACTAAGGGGGTTTTCCTTAGGAGGGGTTTTTCAAATTTTACAAACCATTTTAAAAGGGACAAACAGGCTTTATGGTTTCACAAATAATAGTTTTAATTTTTCCACATGTAATCATCTAAACTCTTTGCAAAACCTTTTAGAAATCCCAATTTAATAATCTACATGTTACATATATAAAAAAACAATCTTGAACACTTTCTTAAAATGATGCAATTAATTTATGAAAGTATAAATGGCATTTTTAATACATTACATTTTTTCAAAACAAATGCATAACCATTATTAGCGAATACAACCAGATTTCATAACATGTAAATATAATATACATATACATATAACATATTTTCAAATAAAGCAAGCAATTATGAAATTCAAACTAAAGGCATAGGCATATGAATCCTACCTCAAGACACGCAGCTTTTGACAAGGGTTACCCTAGACCGCTTCACCGCCATACATATAAATTTTCATGCATATGCATATGCACAGGTCCTTAATGCCAACGAATCGAGCCCCCGAGGAAGGGACCACTCACTATACATACAATTTAATAAATGAATTAAATATTTAAACAATTTATAAAGCATTTTAAATATCACATCAAAGTTTTATACCAACAACGCACTCAAACATCCTTTCTAATACCCAATGCACCATGACGCAACACCAAACCAAAAAATCATACACAAAACTCATTTAAAAACTTACTTTATTAAAAAACACACCCCGAAAATGTATAAAAATAGGATCTGGAACCCCTTTAATATTTTATAAACTAGTTGCACAATTCACAAAACACCAATTAACAATGAAATATAAGTTTCAATCCAAGAAACATCACGTTTCACATGAACATGCCACCTTAAAACCCAGACGCATAATAAACACACATAAAAACCAATTTTGCACCAAGAAAACTAATTAATAAACATTTTATATTAACTAAATGAGAAAATTAATCCATCAAAAAAGAATTATTCCCGAAAACACTAACCTCGGTGTAGGAAAACCTCAAAAGTTTGGTGCAAAACCCATGCCGCATGTTAGTGGCACCCCAAATAACACAACTAAACCCTAAAATCAAGGAATAAAATCAATTTCATCATAAACAAATCAAATGCAACTCCAAACCCTAACATAAAAAAACCTCAAATCCACAAAACAACCAACGAGGGCAAAACACACCACCGGCGGAGGTGCGGATGGAAAACCGGGCAAGGGGAAGGGGGTCAGAGGTGCGTCGTGCCGGAAAACCGTCCGGAAGGGAGGGGCGGCGTGGGTCCGGCCGTGCGAGGCAGACGGGGGTGACACCGGGGAGCTTGAGGCGAGGTGGGCTGCGTGGCTTCGGGCGAGGCAAGCGGGGCGGTCGGCGCTGTTGCGGCAGTGGTCGGAGGTGGTCGGGAGGCCGGTTGGGCGGAGGGAGGTCGACGAAAGGTTAGGGGGAGGGGAAAGTCGCGCTGCGCAAACAGAAGGGGGGGAAGAGGGTCCACGCGATGAAGAGAAAGAAAAAAAATGGGGGGAGGCGCGTGGAAGGGGAGAGAAATGAGAGATGGAAAGAAAAAAAATAAATAATAAAAAGAAAAGAAAAGAAAATAATTGGAAAATAAAATAAAATAAAAATAATATGATAAATAAAAACCACAATAAATAATAATGAATTTGTCACTATAAATAAAATAATATAACCTACAAAATCAAATTAGAATAACAAAATTATTGTTAACAATAGTATTCGTAACATTAGTGCCAAAAATATGGTGTTAAATAAAATCTTATAATGTTAAAAAAATAATAATAATAACCTAATTAAAATATTAATGAAAATAATAATAACAATAACATTAAAACTTACATGCTAAAAATTTTATGACCATTTTAATAATTTAATATTATCCAACTAAAAAAAATATTAGGTGAAATAATAAAAAAAGAAATCCCCAATAAATAAAAATAATAATAATATTAAATAACTCTTAAATAATCTTATTTTATTTGCTCGTTATTTTACTTTATGAACACTTCAATGTTTACCCTGCTAATCAATTAATTAACCACGTACCAGGAAGGGCGCATGAACAACTGACGAAGCCATGTGTCTTCGCCCGTCCCTTACCCGTGCGCCGGACAACTACCAAGCCAAAACACTCATGTACCATCAAAATGAAAAACTCAAGTCGGGTTTAGCAACGTGCACAATCATGTGCAAGGTCACACACCCGAATAATAAGACATTTAATAATAAAACATTTTCTAAAAGTGATTGGGCGCTACACATGGTCGCGCGTACGGGCGCACACCCATATAAGATCCCAAATCCATTTTAAAATAGGACCGATTCAAACCGCAACTCAAAATAAAGACCCAAAATAATTAAGTTAAAATAATGTGTTGGTCGGGGTGTGACAATACCATTGAAATGATAATTAATCAATGAATTGATTATGTGTAAAAAATGTAAATACATATAAAAAAATCTAAATAAAACATAAAACAATCAATATTCATTTAACACATAATCTTATAATAAAAAAAGACAATGACGAAGTAGTATAACCCAATGAAAAGAAATTGAGTTATGAAACCCCTTATTGCTTTGTAACTTTCAAATAAGATCCCCTTGGAAGATTTAAATATAATTTTGATTTAAAATTCCATTTAGTAGAATTATTAATCATATAACATTTAATATTGTAAATATATGTTCCATATAAAATAAATTATTTGCATAACATTAAAATATGCCTCAGTGAAAGGAAATTGGGACAGAATCCCATACCTGAGGTCCGACTCACCACAAAAGTTAATAATATTATTAATTAATAAAATTATGTTAATTATTTAATTTCTTAAGAAAATTTTTCAAGTTTATTATTACTTTTATTTTATTTATTACCATGTTATATTTATTTATTTTATTAATTAATTTCACATAAAGATTTTTGACATTATTCAGCTCATATGTCCAAAATGACATCAAAAAGTTGAATATGGTCAATGAGTTCATTGTTCCATCATTCCAAGAATAATAATCATGAAATAATTATAATTTTTATAAATAATTTTTACTTTTAAAACCAACCATGAAATATTAGTATGAAAAATGATCTGTGTTACAATCATGGAGATGGTAGGTCGTACGTATGCATGAGTAACTTTTCCATTTTTTAATGATTGTTATAGAAAAAAGGTAAGTATTATTCTATATTTAAATAATTAAAATTATGATACAAATAACATATTATTTAATTAAATAAACTTATATATATCATCCATTTGATGTGGTTTTGAGAAAAAAAATTGCATCGCTTCGTGGATATGGTAGTCTGCACGTACGAACGAGTAACGTTGTCATTTTTAAATATATAGAAAAGTAAGAAATTATATGAGATATTAAATTTCAATTATTATAAATATTTAATAAATATTATATTATATATATATATATTAAAACCATCATTAAAACCATCCTCGATAGGTGGGGATGAATAGCGAATTACATTGGTTTGTGAGGTGGCAGTATATCGTAGACACAAACGATGATTTCTTTTCACATTTGATGGAAGATGATGTGGATATAGAGTATTTAATTAACATAAAAATATATAACTGTATGGTATATATTTATTTTATTATATTATCATGGTTTAATAATATTTTAATGAGTTTGAGGAATAAATTAAACAAAAACATTCGATTAAGAACAATACCTCTTCTTCAGACAATCTCTTTAGGTTTACACTAAAATCCTTCCTAGATTTACTTTATGATAAAACCAAGGCCTCTAGGATGTGTTAATGGAATTAAGGAAGTTATTTGTGTAGTTCTTGGGGTAAAAATTCTTCTTAAAGTATGTAGAGTATAGAATAGGTAGTGTCATTTCATAAGTGAGGGGAGGGGCACTTTTTGAATTTTTTAAAGTATTAAATTATAATAGGGTCATATTCAATTAAAATAATTAAAATTTATATTTATTAGACTTTGGGGTATTATAATGTCTAACTATGTATATAAAATATTATTTACATAAGTGTAATTATCAAACTAACCCTTATCTCTTGGTTTAACCCCTGATAAACTCGTTTTAACCTTAACCAAGGTAAAAACTTTTTCAAAATAAAAAGGTTATAATTTTAGTTATAAGATGAAAATTGGAAAATAAATGGAAAATGGATCATATTTTAATCTATTTATAATACTATTTTTTATATTTTAGAATTTTTAGGATTTCTATGTAGTTTAATAAAATATTAATTACATAAGATGTCATTAATTTCATTTTTTATATTATTCATTTAATTTGAATTTAAATCCATCAAGATAATAATGAACATAGAATATAATACATTTCACCATCAATAATACATCATTATTAACTATAAAATTATATTTTAATCATAAATCATCCCAAATACATTTCTTTTAATGTTTATAAAATTATTTACCTTGAGTTTTCCACTATTTGAAAAAGTGTTCTGTCGGGATTATATAAGTGTTTAAGGTAAGTATATAATCACCAAAAATTAGAAATAAATTAAAATCATGAAAATAATATCATTAATATCAAAATAAATTTTAATATTCATTCATCGCTTTTTTTATCCCTGTGTGAATGTCTAATAGATCTTTAAAGGAAAGAGAGTGACATTTTCTCTTTCTCTTTGCATAAATTATTATACATGCCATTTTCAGGTAAAAGTGTCACATAAATATTTTAATCTAAATAATAATGTAATAATAGTATAAATACATTCATAAAATAATAGTTAAGATGAAAATTTTGGCCTTACCACTTATTTTCAACCTTGGTAAACTTTATTTACCCTTTTACCATTCTAATGAATTTCTTAATATTTTTACAATTCATAAGAAACAAAAATTTGGTTATCCTTATTAATTCATATTAATTATGATTATTAAAAATATTTAATCCATTTTAAAAAATTAAATTTTTATAAGTGTTACAAAATCATTTTATAAGTATCTCTAAAATGTGATAAGACATTTTTTCAGGAAAAATACATTTTTTAAGGAAAATATAATTTGACATTAACTCTATGAATAGTTATAAAAACTATATTAATTTCAATTAATAATATAGATATATAATATATATATTTTATTTAAATAATTTCTCATTACATTTTATTTTAATTAATTAAAATGGAGAAACATTTTGCACTTAAAAACAGTTTTCAAAAAAACATGTTTCTAGTCAAAAAATAAACCTATTCCAAAATATGGTATGAATATTATTCAAATGTAATTAATTAGATCACATATAACTATATAATATTTATTTTAATTTTAAATAAAAGTAAAATAATATTGGTACTTTTAAATTACCTAATTTATTGAAAATAAAAGACAGTTTTATAAAAAGTTGTACATTTCACAATTTAATGAAATTCCACACTTTACAAAAAATAGGAAAATTTACCCCTAAGTTAATTTTTACATGATGATTTAAAAAATGAAATTAATTTTTTATAATAAAATTAATTATATTATTCGCTCATAAAAACAATAAAAGCATATGTGATGGAAAATATACTTTTGAAGCATGTAAAGGATTTATTAAAAGTTACGACCATATTTACAATATATTTTCTTCATTATAATTTTTTAAAAAGTTATTATTCCTATTCATACCACTAATTTTAATGGATAGTCTATAATGTTTATATTTAAATTATATTTTTTTTATGATTTATGTTTTGTGTCGTATATGCTATCAAACATAATATTATTCTTTTAAAATATCTAGGTGTTACATTTAATTTTAGAATGGTCAATAATTTTTCCATATTTAGAAAAAATATATATTAAGAAATAAATCTACTATAGAAAAAATTCATATTTTCTAAATTTTCCATTTAACTTTTTTTCCTTTTAGGGCTTTCAAAATAATCCTTAAATTTTTTTCATAATGCTAATGGAATTTAAAATATACTAAAATACCATCACTAAGAATAAAAATAAACTTATACAAATATTCTTAGGTAATTTTATTTATAAGATCCATGAATTTAGCTAGTGAATTAAACAACCCAAAGGGAATAACCAAAAACTCATAATAACCATATCTAGTACAAAATCACATCTTCAGAATATCTTCCTCCTTCACCTTCAACTAATGGTATCTTAATATCTAATCAAACAAATCATTGATATAAGGAAAAGGATAGTTCTTCTTAATAGAAATGTTACTCAATTGTCTATAATCAATGAAAAGTCTTATTTTACCATCTTACTTTTTAACAAATAAAACAGAACCACTCCATTGTGAAGTGCTCAAATGAATGATACTTTTTTTAGCAACTACAATAATTGATTTTTCAATTCAAAATGTTCTACATTATCTATTGGATAAAGGGGTTTTGAAATTGGATTAACATAAGTCACTACATCAATGGTAAACTACGCCTCCTGGTCATGAATAACACTAGGAAAAAAATATCCATATATTCATCCACTATTGGCACATCACTAATTTAAACTATTTACTTATTTTTAACAATATGAGCTAGGTAACCTTCACTGCCATATTTTATCAAATTCCCAACTTCTTAATGTGTTATCAAAGGTATGAAATCATTGAAGATAAAATTCTTAGATTTTCATTATATCTTATCATGATAAACTAAAATCCAATACATACCAAGAATAATATCAAACTCTACTATGGGATGTTTAATGGGATTTTCAGGAAAAATCATCCCACTGATAACAATAGGAAGATTCCTATAAATGTTTTTTATTTAATAATTTTACCAGGATATTTCATCAAAAGTTATATTTTTTTTATAAGGGGATATTCCCATTTTACTTGAAAATTTATCAAAAATGAAGGAATGTGAAAATAAATATCCAAATATGGGATCAAACTTATTTGAATAAACAATTAATATACCTATTACCACTTCATTATATGGACCTACATCAACTGTAGTAGTATAAAATGATTTTAACCTATATTTTTTCTATTGGTATTTATGATATCTACATTGAGTAACTAACTTCTAAAACACATTATAATTATTCCCCGACTCATTACAATTGAAACATCTCACTGTTTGATGACTATCTATTACCCCATTCTTAGATTGATCCGTGCTCTTTTCTTAATATTCATGTGTCCTATGAACAAACTTACCACACTAGTAACACATTCCATATCCAATCGAACATTCTGTAGAATATTTTATCTAGTTATTCCTCCTCATTTTCCTCAATTCTAAGAATTGTTTCTTAATTTTGAGTCAAACAACCATAGGTAAATATTTCTCCAAGAAATGATTTTAAAATGTATCCAATTCTATAGCATCAAGGTATTATCTCTCTCTATGAAATTTTTAACCATTGACCACAATTGACTAGTTTCACCATTTAAATTTTAAATAAAAATAGTCAGCTTTTGACATTATGAACATCACATCACTTTAAATATCTTTTTTAGAGCATTGATCTATCCTTTGAATACTATTTGATCTAAGGTTCCACAAAAAGTCAGAGGGTAATATTTTACAAAATGATCAATTATCAACATGTTCCTCTATGGTAAATCTATTTTCTCTTTGACATGGATTCCACCATTATTTATAGCCTGCATAAACTAATCCAACACTAAAAAAATTCCCAATACAAATTTCAACCATTATAAGATGTTGATTTGTAAGGACATTGTCATCTTGATATATTCCTACTTCACCTTTTTTATTTCCTCTATAGAAATATATTCTAAAAAACATATATTAGATGAATCAATATTATCATTTTCAAATTATTTGTCATTTATACTTAACTATAAAGTAAAATATCTCAACGGTATTCAAGAAACATAATCTGACCATAAAAATCTATGTAAACCTTTAGTCTAATACAAAATATAAGGACCAATACTTAAAACATTACATAATCTAGTTTTTTAGACTAGAATACAATTTCTTTCACTCCCAAATAACATTTAGGTTTAAAGTTTCAGAGAAATAGTTCATGAAACTTATATAAAAATTCATACATTTCAATGTGTACCCATCCACTCAGTATCCATTTTTACCCAATATAAAACTTTTAAAATGGAACAAATTTTATTTTCTTGTAAAATACTCATGAATTGAAACATGAATTCTTCTTTTTTCTTATTCATCCTTAAACTCTATAAAAAATATTAAAACATGGTATGAGCACAAAAATATTGGTAAGGGACATAAAAGTAAAAAAATCATTATTATATTAAAAAATGTGAAAACCCATAAAAATTTAACGTTTTTCACATTACTCTTTGAGAATATAAAATAAATAATATCCATATGGGGAAAATGTTTTTTTCTCAAAGAAAGCCTTTAAACCCCATAAAAAGAAAATAGTAACATTTTTAGGCATATTAGGGCATTATATTCATATCATATTTCATAAATAACTAGATCCTAGTTAAATCCATAGTAGAAAGCTACCCAGTTTACTTAATCCTTCTTTCATTTGAATACATAACATTACACAATGCATTAGTGAACTTTATCAATGTCACCCATCACATAATATGTATCAGGATCACCCATCATATAAACTATATCAGGATCAATAATAATATAAGATATATCAAGATAACACATCATAATATATAATATTCATGTAATATATCAAGAATAAAAAAATTAATCTTAATCATTTTAATCATTAAACCATTGAAAAACTCTTTTGAACCAATATGAAAAACACTTTTGGATATCAAAATACCCTTTACTTTTAAAATCTAAATTTCCCGAACAAGGGGAAAGAGGTTTTTTCTTTGAATAAAACATATAATATTATAAATGAATCCAATGTAGTTGGGGTTTGGCTTAGTGGTAAGCACCCCGTAAAACTACATTAAAAATGGGGGTTCAAAACCCATTGGGCGCAGGTTACTGTAGCAGTACTGTAGCGGGTACTGTAGCAGGGGCGGTACTATTGATCGGCGGTACTGTAGCAGCGGTAGGGCACTATAGCGGCGGCGGTATTGTGTGGTACTGTAGCAGCTGGGTTACTATTCACAGAATAAGAATTTGGCTTAAAATTTGGTCCTACAGGTTATGTATGGGCTTCAAGCCCACTGGGCCTTCGGGCAATGTAATGGGTCTCCCTCTACCCAGTTAAAAGAGGTATTTGCTTTTCTTTATTAATAAAAATGAGGCTTCATCCCCAAACTTTAAAAAAAATTAAAAATGAATCCAAAAATTAATTTTTTTTATGGTGATTATAAAATAATTTTATGTTTTATATGTTAAAATAGAACATTATTTTTTTCTTTTGTAAAGGAAGTCAAAATTATCCAAATAAAATGCATAAAATGATTCCTTTCAAAATCCTTTGAAAGAAAGTAAAAAATAAATATAAAATTTCTTTTAAAATTAATTTATTTTCATAAAAATTCATCCATAAAATAATTTTAATAATTTAGATATTGAAGAAAAATATTTACAAAATAAATTATTAAATCATTTTAAAGTGTCCCTTACTCTGAGTTGAAATCATCAAGTACATTATTTATAATACTTACTTATAAAATTATGTTAATTATTTACTTTCATAATAACCATTTTACGTTTTATTATTCATTTTATTTAATTTATTACTGATTTTAATTCAATTACATAATCAATTAAGTTCAGATTGGATGTTTTGATGATATTCGGTTCATATGTCCAAAATGAATTTGGTAGGTTGAATGTGGTCAAATTGGTCATTATTTCATCATATAAAAAATAAGTCCAATACAATAATTATAATTTTTATATATTAATTATAATTTTGAAACCAAATATGAAAAATGGTTATGAAAAATTAGTTACATTTTAATCACAGAGATGGCAGGTCATATGTACACATGAGTAACATTTTCATTTTTTAGAAAACATGATGGAAGGAAGGTAAGTATAATTTTACCTTAACATAATGATAATTATATCATAAATATCATATTATATATTTAAATAAATATATATATATTCCATCCATGTGATGTGGTGATGAAAAATGGATGACATTGCTTTTTAGAGGTAGTAATCCTTACGTACACAGGAACGACGATAACATTTTTCAATGGATAGAAAGGTGATAAAATAGATGATATATTAACTTTATATAATTATAATTATTTCCTGAATATCATATATATACTTCAAATCCATCATTATAATCATTTGTTAGAGACAGTGATAGAAAATGAATTACATCGGTTCGTGAGGCGGTAGTCTTCTGTACACACAAATAATGGTTTCATTTCCCATTTTATGGAAGAGGATATGGATATTGTTTATTAAAGAAACATAAAAACATATCATTATATGTTATATAATTATTATATTATATCAAAATTTTAATAATAGTTTTTAAGGAGGTAGAATAATAAATAAAACTAAAACATTCAATTAAAAGTTGTACCACTTCTTCAGATAACTTCCTTTACATTAATTCTTAAGCCTTATAAGGTTGGTATTATGCCAAAAAATAAGACCACTAGGGATGTTTTAGTGATTTTTTTAAATGTATTTATCATGGTATATTATTAACCAAATATATCTTGAAGTGTGGATAGGATAGAAGAGGTGTGTCCTATTATAAGTGTGGGAGACGACACACTTGGTATTTTTGAAAATATTGAATTATAATAATGTATTACTCAAGAAAAATGGATAAAAATGGGATATTTTAGAATATAAGATAATATAGGATTTAAATAATTATATAAAATTGTATTTATACAAGTTTCATGTTCATTTTAACCCTTATCACTTTAGTTTAACTCACGGTAAACCTGTTTTAACCTAAACTGTGGCAACATATTTTCACTGTTTTTTATGTTAATTATGACCAAAATTTAATTGAAATTATTAACTAATATTAATTATGATTATTAAAATATTTAATACATTTTATCAAATTTAATTCATATAATTTATATAATTTATTTTAAAATTAATCCCTCCAAACGCAACAAAAAATGCTTTTCCAAAAAAATATCTTCTTAAGTATAGAAATTTTTATAACAAAATAATGAATAAAATCAATTACAATAAAATTTATTGGATTATAAATAATATAAATTAACTAATTAAACTTTCATACCATTTTAAAACAAAATGTAACTTTTTAAGTTCTTGAAATGGAAGGATAGTTTTAAAAAAATACCATTTTTCACTATTCATTCTAAAAATCATGTTTTTAGGAAATTCATAAAAAATAAATGTGAGATAATTTGGATATGATTGTTTAAAATAAATAATTTTTTAAAATTAAAATTTAATAATTTATATATTAATCATATAAATACAACCATATATTATATATATAAAAATTCACAATGAAGAAAACTATTTCTTTTTTATTTGAAAAATCACTTAATATATAATTCATGAACATTAATAAGGAATGAATTTTTTTTATATTAAATTTACCTGATTTATATAAATTTATTCATTCTAATATTGTAAAATATATTTAAATAATATTTTTTTATTGATTTATGCATCCACATGTTCATTTGATGGAAACTGTTGGCATGGTTTGAGAGAATGAGATCCATGAGAAGCCTGATTTGGGTAATTTACTGATATCAAAAGATTCATTTATAATGATCATAATTTTTTACATACTTTAAAAACCATATTAGTGATATTTAATTCCCATTAATATTATATATATTCATAATATATATTTTAGAATTAGTAATGTAAGTTGGTGATGAAAATCAAACACGTCGTCCATAGAGGTGGTAGTTCATACATACGCATGAGCAATTCATTTTCTAAATAATGAGAGGGAAGGAAGGTGAATAATTATTTATATTAAATGAATATTAATTATTTCATAAATATTATATTTATTAATTTAATACATCTCTATAACCATCCATACGATGTGATGATGAAAAACAAAATACGACATTCATAGAGGTGGTAGTCTGCATGTATACACGAGCAATGTTTTAATTTCTTGAATGATTAGAAGGAAGGTATAAAATTATTATCCCATTCAAATTATAATATTTTAGTGTACTTATTATACCTGTTTAATTATTTTATCATAGGTAGAATATATTTTTAGGATATAGAAGAATAAATAAATTAATAGAAAAGAAAAGTTAGTGATTGGAAATTTTTACCTTACTTCTTGGAACAAATCCATTGGAAGTTTGATTAAGACCTCTAAATGGCATAATTTTATGAGATAAGGACCTATAGGAGATATATAAGAGTTTTTTTAGGGATTTGTGCATAGGTTAGTTGAGCTAATAGGATTGTGTTGTGAGGACAAGTAGAGTGGTGAAAGGATACTTTTATTAGTAAAAGGGGTAGAAATTTTGTAAATACTCATAAAATTATAATAATGGAATATAAGCCAACAAGCTTGTACCATAGTGGTAAAGGCTCCTACATGGTATCCAAAAGTCCCAGGATCAAATCCGGGTAGGGGCGAATTTCCCATGCACTGTAGCATTACTATAGCAGGCACTGTAGCAGCGGCGGCACTATAGCAGCGGTAGCACTGTAGCAGTGGAGGGACTGTAGTAGATATTGTATCGGTGGTGGTACTGTAGCAGGTACTATAGCTGGGCGGGTACTATAGCAGTACTGTTCACTGAGGGGTCCTTTAAGCCATTGAAATGGGATTTTAAGCCATGTATTCAGGCCACTTGGCCTTGGTCCTTCAGGCTATGTAATGGGTCTCCCTCTACCCAGTTTAAAAAGAGGTATTTGCTTTCAAATATAAAATTGAGGCTTCGGCCCCAACCTTCAAAAAAAATAATGGAATATAAATTTCAAAGTAATGTGGATATAAATGTTGGAAAAAATAGATAGGGGTAAGGATTGGTCAATCCACCTCTCATACACATAAATAAGGGATAAGATTTGAGATATTTTAGTCCTTTTCCTATTAATTTAACTTTTTACAATAATTTATTTTCACCATGGTGAATCATTTTTAATCTAGGTAACTTATTTTTAAGAATAAAATAAATTCCCTTAAAAAGTCAGAAATTTAATTTTTAATCTCATTTTATATTAGTGATAAAAATTAATTTTAAATTAATAAATGTTTAATTCCTAAAAACAATTTTATATAAAATATATATTTGGTTCCAAAATTTCAAACATAGGCCTCTAATTTAAACATCATATTTCAAATATATATTAATTCATGAAAAAATATTCATAATTTTTTACGATATTCTTATATCCTAATAAAGTCATAAAAGTCATGGTATTTACATAAATGAAAATTTTTACTATTCACCTAAAAACACTTTTTTCAATAAAAATCAAAAGGATACACCCAAACAAAATATATTCATGATAATTCTATAAATTAAGTTAATTATGTCAAATTAAAATTCTAAAATTTAAAAATTTAATTTTTAAAAAGAAGGATACAATTCAATTAAAAAATAATTATAAAAAATGAGTCTTTAAAATATTAGTTAATCTTGTTCAAATTTCCTATCAATTATATAATACCCTTAGAATTTTAAGGTGTGTTACTTTCTATGTTTTTTCATGGATGTGTGTGAAAGGGTTTATTTTTTGGTCGATGGATGCATTAGAGGAGGTTCATGAGTGGAGATGAGAAGTCAATTGAGAACCTGTTTCTTTTTAAAAGTTGTAGGGGGCCACCAGCTAGTTGGCGGGGTGACATTAGATAACTATAGGGCTATCCAAATTCCCCCACCCCCTCTTCTTCTAAGGATACCAGCTATTCCATGGCCATAACTTTTCGGTCAGGGAGCCATTGGATCGCCAGTGGGTGCTACTAGCCATCTGATGGGGTTCTGGTTGTTTTTTTAAAGAAGGGCATGGGGGTAATTTCCCCTTGGTCCCCCTTTTTCTTCCCACATTATCCCTCTACCTCCACACAAACTTATACCCCTATGTGATTCTATTTTGAAGGTTTTTTCTCCCTCTCCCCGATTTCATGGTTGTTTTCTATATCGTTGGTTGGGTGGGCTCCTCATGGTATTTTTAAACTCATTCATCCCTCAAAATTATATTTCTATTTGGTTATTATTTATAAAAATCGAATCCAATGAATTTATGGTTCGTTATAGAGATTTTCCATGTTGGGCATGATTATGGAGGTTATTCTAGGTGGGGTTTCTTAGTTTATCTAAATATATTATGTCCTTACCACGCTACGACACTTTTATAAAATCACATGCCTTGTATTTTATGAGAATGTGTTTGTACCCAGTGAGACCTAATTTTTTTATGTTAGTGTGAGAAAGTGAGGTCAATATCAATAGAGGAGGCTCTTTAGAGGGTGAGTTTTGGTTTTGTGTCATCAAAATAGTGAAATAACTTTTTCTCGGGTTTGATCATAGGGACACCCACTAAGGTAAATTGGATTTAATTGAGTTGTTCAGGATTATTTGAGGAAAATGGGACTTATTTGTGTGACCTGGGGGTTCAGGTAGTAAATACACTTGAGTGTACACCTTAGAATATTTAAATAGAATCATTGTGTGGATGATGATGCTAGGTTTTCCAACTTATAAAAACTAACATGGATAGAGTCATTTATGCATGAAAAGTGATATAATAACTTGGTTAAGTGGAATATCAGTTTGGTTAGTGATTTCAGTTTCTTGTTTAGAGTTTTGATGTGATTTAGTGTTGGGATATTGAGATATTATGAGTTATCCATGGGTTATTTGGCTTAGATTATGGTGGTATATCTGGATGAACAAGATAGATATGGTTTAGTCCAATTTTAAGGATGTAAATCATGATCTAAACATCAGTTTAAGGTATAGTTGTGATGATGATAAACTTCATGAGTATGACACTCGTTAGTGTTTTTTTTGGGTGATTCCCCTTGATTTTATTATTTTGATTCATGTGATGCTTGTGCTTTCTATGTGTGATTGGCCTTCCTATAACCTATGAACATGGGATGACATGTATGTGTCTTACCCATAATATTTGGGGGTGGTCCAGTGTTACGATTAGCCTCTTGGAGTATAATAGGATAGTCTGGTGTTACTTATGATTATTCCATGACAAGGGTATTACGTCAAAGACCTTACCATATGTGGATTGGGATATGGTTACTAGATTAACTTACCTGGAACCTAAAAGGATGGGTTGGAGTAATTTATGAGGTCATGACCTATGAGAAAGTCATGGTGCCTTGGGTTATGATGGAATTCTCTTCTAACAATTAGTTAATGTAGATAGAGCTACGGTTTTTGGTAACCTGGTTAGTGCATGATGACCCAATGAGTTGTATGTTTATTGGTGTGTTTAATTTATACCATTTCATACACTATTATATTACCTTTTACATTTATTCTAAGGATGCATTTGTTTTTTCCTAATATATTCATACTCACACCCAACATAGGCATCTTATAACACATGTAGACTCTTTTATGGGAAGGGATACACATAAGGACATGGTCCCTGCTCAAGAATGTGGTGCTGGATGAGTTAGTTAGATGAGAAAATTCCATGATAGACTCTGAGATTAGTTTAGTTGATTCCTATTTATTTTTTTTATTTTTTTATTATTGGTATATATATTTGATTCTTGTGGGGATCTCTTGAATTTTTGTATGGGATTGTATGTCATTTTTTATAAAAATGGATGTTATTATTGAAATTGTTTTAGTATTTTTATTCAGTTGTTATTCTGATTTGTATTGATTTCATTATTGTATGTTTAGTATGGTTATCTGTTACTAAGGTAATTGACCCACCCACATTCCACTTAGTCCCTCACCAATAGTAGATAGCCTCTTATATATAGAGAGTTTTGCATGATATCCTGGGGAATCCCCTCATTCTAAGATGGGTGATTCAACTTGGGTAGTTACATAATGGTATTATAGGGAATTTTCTTTTGTTTGACTATTTAGAACTTGGTTGATATTATATAGAGTATTTTTAGGAAATGGTATGGAACTCATACCTAGGATTAGTTAACCCAAATATGAGGGATTATCATATTATAGGGGTGGGATTTCTATTTTGTTTTGTTCTATTATTGTTGACTGATTTCACCTTTAGTGTTTCACATGGTTTTGGTGTTATAATTTATGGGATTTTAACTCTTGGATTGATTAGAAAGATTAGATGAATTCATGCATCATGGATAGACACATAGGTTAACATTTCATAGACTTGGTTTCTTATTATTGATAGAGGGTTAAACTAATTAAAAACAAACAAAAATATATTCAACACTTAACCAAATACCTTATTGATGACATTTAATTAATTTACCCTCAGAAAGTTATACTTTATTATAAATAGCTATGAATAAAATGAATATATTGATGGTAGATATTATGGCCTTTAGTAAGAAGGTATATATTATTATTATTATTATTTTTTATTCCCTTGGTATTTTTCTTGTTACTTGAGATTTTAAATTGTTTTTAAAGGGGAAAATCACTTGGCATAATATGTGTTAAAATAGTTTTTCAAGGTTAATTTATTTTTTAAATGGTATTTTTGAATGATGAGTGTTTAAAAAATTATTTCAATGGTTGAGTTTAAATGGAATTTAGATTTTGAAATATATTTTCCGTTGTTATAGCCATGAACTTGGGTAAAGTACTAGATTTTAATGGAATACTTTTGAATGAAAACAAATTGTGTTTTTTTCAAATTGTCTAAAATTAAAGGGTTTGGGGTTTGAATGGTTTTAAAATGGTTTTAAAATGTTTTCCAAAATTAGTTTGTTTAAAATATTATTTGGAATGGTATTTAAAAAGGAATAAATGGTTTGCCTCATTTTGATGGGCTTTTAGTGGGTTTTTTGGAACTTTTGCATATAATTTTTTATGATTAGTTTTATGGGGATCATGGATTTAGGGGAATGTCTTTTTCGGGACCTTGGATTGAATGTTGGGGATATATTTTTGTGGTTTGGTGAATAGCCTCTTTGAGGGGATGGTCTTGGTAGTAGATGGATGGTATGGGATGATGTGCTTGGATACCAATCGAACCTTGGAAGAGTAGGGTTGTCTTTAAGGTTTCCATGTGATTACTGGGTGGCTCTCTCTACAGTTAGCAGAGGTGGGTTTTGGGTGGAATTTGCCTATATGAGCCTTGAGTTAGATTTAAACTATTTAGTGGTTGGGATAATGGGCTAATGTTATGGGTGGAGATCCAAGATTTAGATGGGTTTTGAGGTGATATCATCCTAGATTTTTTAGATATGAATCTGAATGTAAGATCCATGCAAGTATTATCATAGGGAAATGATTTATATTATCATCCATTAATATTGTATCGATTAGTGGGGTGTTTCATAGACTTCAATGAATTTTGAGTAGGTTGTTATCCTTACCTTGAACGGTAAGTTAGTGGGATGTTCTGGAGATGGGTACACGGTAGTGCATGAATTATTATAAGGAGACTTTACGTGGAATTGATCAATATGTTTTGGACAATGAATTTGGTTTTTTTAGCCTTGGGAGTAGTTTTATATCGAGTTTTGGGAATATAAACCATCCAGTAGGGGATGTGTTGCTACCTAAAGTGGTTCATAGTGTGAAATGAGTGCTCAAGAAGTGAAAGGTATAATACATAAGTTCATAATTATTTTTTTGTATGGATTAATTATTTTCTTTTGGTTTATGTTTTTAACAAGAATAGGGACTTAGAGTGAGATGAGGCCATTATGTTTCCTTAGAGTGGTAGAGACCGCACAAGATGTGGTGGTCTTTAGATGTAATAATAGGAGGAATACATGGAGACATGGGTTGAAATTCCATGAGGATTTGGGTGACTGTGTTTAAAGAATCATGGTATTTGCAAAAAATCATTGGAAAATATCCTTCTAATAAGAATTTCGGCGTTATCATCTGTTGTCGGTGGATAGTTGCTTTTGGGGCATTTGGTGTTGTTGGAAGTGCCTATAATGGGTAGTTACATGGTGAAATTCTCTAATAGAATATGTATAGTGAATCATTGGACCTCTATATGGTGTTTACATGTTGAAGATATTGGATTCATGATCCAAGGGTGGTTAAAATTGGATATGTGTTAGTGTTTGTAAGTGGAGCATGTCGATTAAAAGGGGTGGTCAAAGATCTGAAAATGAAATTGAGTTGAGGGTCAGCTTCGAAATTGGGTCTGTACATTATGAATTTTAATTATGCCTATGTTTTACGGGCCTCATGGTTATGAGATGATGGTGTGTCAGCTAGAGGGGGTGGGCACCTTCGAGATAAGTAGTCTAGAGAAGTACTGACTAGTGTTGTTGCATGGTAATTGATGTGTTTTTGTGGATAATACATCAAGAAAGATTATTGAGATGTGGTTGATGTGTTTAGAGTATTAAGTGGTGTTTTTAAAAAAAATATTATTCTTCGAGTCTGGTGTTTGGAGTTTCGTAGAGGAATCATGTTAGATATTTAGAGACAAAATGTTGGATGTTAACATTGAGTTTAAAACCTAGGGTTAGAAAAAATAAGTAATGTATGTTGAGTCGTTGTCATTGTAATGTCTGTGAATAGAACCCTAGGTTGATATTTCAATGTATGGTAGTTTTTATCATATTATAATAGAGAAAGTGTGGTGTACCTCTAGAAATAGTTCAAGATCAATATTACAATCTGTGATGTCAGGGCTAACTTCAATATTTGTACTTTTCATTAGTTTTTGGAAATTATATTGTGGTTGGTTATATGGTGATGTGGGTTAATGAATCAAGTGATTCTAGTGTTTCTTTGTATTTTATAAATTTATTTTGGTGTTGTTATATTGGTTTGGTTTTTTGGAAATATAGTTATGTGATCCTTGAGTTAGATCCAATAGAATTTGAAAATGTGAACCTATTTGAAAATTATGGGGGTGCTCGTGAATATCAGTATTTAACTAACATGAGGTTAGTTCATACATGTGGATAAGTAGGAATATAAATTCCTTAGTTAATTTCAAAAGAGACATGTGGGTGAACCTAACCAATGTATAGGGGTATTTTGTGGAAGGTATTAGTGTGTAAATGGCTGAATCGCACTAATAAATGAGAGATACCCATGTGTGTATCAATTAGTTGTGAACAGGTATGAGCTAGTGATGTTTACTAGTGGAGAGAGGATTGATTTTTTGGGTAGTCCTATATTAAAAAATAGTTTATTCATGACATGTTTCATGGATTGACTCGTTAAATAAATAAAATAGAAGTGTTGTCTTGGGAATCAACACTTGATAATGTGAGGGATGTTGGTACCATGGCTTGGGAATTTTAGCAGGAACTGTTGTATGTGGATATTTCATAAAAATTTATATATTTAAGGCATGTGTTTATTTAAGGAGTTTCTAATTCATAGTTGAAATGAGACGTGGAAAGGGATATAAGAAAAAATAGTACCTATCACCCAAGTGATTTGGTTACATCGATGTCTCTAGGGAGAAGTCTTTGAAGTGGAATTTAGTTAATTGGTCCAAAAGGCTGGGGTATTAAGGAAATTTTCATATAAGTACATATCTAGGATGAGAACTCATTATAAGGGAATGTTTTAATGCTCCTCAGATTTTTATAATTGTTGCCATTTATATTGTGTTCTATATGTGTTTGAATGGGATCATTTTTGGTTGATGGAGGCATCAAAGCAGATTCAATATTAGATATAGGAAGGTCAAAGGGAACCTCCAGCTTTTTTACAGTTTCATGGGGACACCAGATATATAGTGGGGTTTCATCATCTAACTAGTGGGTTTTCCATAGGCCCACTAATTTTATGGGGCCACTGGATAGTTTATGAGGGCTACCAGCTAGCCGATGGGGTTTTGGGTGATTTTCTAATATAGTAAAGGGGTAATTTCTCACCTTGGACCACCTTTTTTCGTCCCCCTTAAACCTCAAACTACACATGGACCAGGCCCATTTGGGGCTCATAGTTTGTAGATTTTGGCTCCCTCTCCCCCATTTCTAATCCATTTTAGGTGTCTTAGGTTGAGCTGGACTCCTATTTGTAATTATAACATTGTCCCTACCTTAAATATATATTTATAATTTATTTTTTCTCTCTATAGCTCTAATTTGATAAATTTTGGGTTGTTTTTATATATTTTGTGTGTTGGGATAGATTTAAACAGTGATTCTTAGCAAGTTAGATCTGTTAAGCTTAAAGTAGTAAGTATTTACCATGCTCAAACACTTTTAATAATTATGTACTTTATCTTACATAATAATGTGTGAGTATCCCTATTATACCTATATTTTTAATATTATCATGATTTGGTGAGGTCTCTATCAATGTATGAGGATCCTTAAAGGGGGAGTGTGGGTTTTGTGCCCACAAAATAGAGAAAGTTCCCTTGTTCTTTGGTCTGGGTATAAATCTTTATAGCTTGGTAAATAGGATTAGTGTGAGATATTAAAGAATTTTTAAAGATAATGGGACTTAGGTAAGTGATATGGGGGTTTTATTAGTGAGTACCAAGGAGTGTAATCCTTAGAATTGATGAATGGGATCCTTAGAGGGGTGATGGTTCTAGGGTTTTCCACTAAGATAAATAGACTTAGAAGTATCATTTGGGAATGGGAACAAATAGAATGAATTGAGTAAGTGTAATTGGGTATTGATTTTTGTTTTAAATTTCTTACATGATGTTTTTAAATGAATTGGTGTTGTTTTATTAAGATATTTTGGGATGTACATGGATGATTTGACTTGGATTTTTGTTAGACAAGTGGATAACCATGAGCGATATGGTTCGGTCAGGTTATCATGATGTCCATCATGAGAAATATATTAGGATAAGTTATGTTTTTATTATGATGGACTTCATGAGTATGATACTTCTATGGTTTTTGATGAGGTGATTCCCATTTCTTTTTTCATTTTGATTCATGTGATGCTCCTACTTTTTGTGTATGATTGGCCTCCCTGGAACTTGTGGGGATGAGATATCATGTATTTAGCATCCCAAAAAACATTGTAGATGGTCTAGTGTGATGATTATCCTCCTAAGATACTATATGTGTGGTATGGGGTGAATAAATTCTTATATAATATTTTTAGGGATGGGTTTGTGTTACTTATGATCGTTCCTTGATGAGGGTATTCGATCGAGGACCTTACCAGATGTGTCCTGGGTTAGTGTGATGTGATTGAACTTACTAAACCCAATGGTGTTGGTTTGGGGTACTTGATGAGTCTATGATCTATTGGATAATCATAGTGTATGGGAAATATCAGCCTTGAGTTTTTAAAGATGTTCTTTCTTACAATGATTTGAATCGGGTAGAGTCAAGGTTCGTAGCGGCCTAGTGCTCAACATAATGAGTCGATGGGTTATATATTTTTCGATATATTTACTTTCCATCATCAAAAATTTATATATGACCCATTTAATTTATGACTAGGACACATTTTTGGTTCCCTACTGGGTTCATACCCACACCTAGGGCACATACAGACTCTTTGATGGCTAGTGATACACATTAAGGAATGATCCATACACAGGGAAGTGGTATAGGAGGATATCATTGTTTGGGGAGAGGTCGGTACATATTCCAAGATCAATTGATGGGATTCCTCTTTATGGATTTTGTTTATTTTTTTTCTTCTATATTTATCTATCATATGTGGGGATCTCTTAACTTTATATCGGGGATTTCATGTCATCTATTATAGAATGGGATATTATTGTTGGTATTTTTCCTCATTTTCATTATATTAATACTATGATATTTATTGATTATATTATTTTATGTGTATTATAATGGTTATATATTATTGAGGTTATATTCTTTATGTGTTCTACATAGGATCTCACTACTATTTGACCACCTCTTTCATAAGGGGAGGTCATCACAAGGTCTCATGGAATCCACTTGATCCAAGTCAGGTGATATAGTCTATGGTGTTACAAATTTCTAATTAAGTTTGTTTTGATCAATTATTCATATCAAAATTATAATTTATCACCATTTAACCATAATACTTTTATTTTCTTAAAATATAAATTCATTGTGCATAAAATGGCTATTTTTAATTAAATACATTTTTAAGTATAAAATGAATTTATTCTTATTAATTATCTAGTTTTAAGTATTGGATGGATGTTAATTTATTTTAAGACAAATATTATCAATAAATTTCATTAAAATACTTATTTAGTCAATATTAATTAAAAAAACTACACTTTAAAAAATTTCTTTAAAAATATTACCTTTATATTAAATCATCTTCATTGAATACCCTAAAAATAATTATTTATATTATAAGAATTTAAATTTACTAATAATTTGATATTAAAATATTTATTTTAATTTTATAAAATTATATTATTATAATAATATGTGACATATAAAAAATAATTTTTATAATGAAATTTATTAATTAAAAAAAATATTTTTGATTCATTATTTCATTCTTATAATTTATTAATATTTATCTTGAATTGTAATATTTTATCTTAATAAAATGTATTTTGGTTCATCTTAGTTCAATGTTACATATCATACAAGCTACTCAAAAATATATTTATTTAAAGGAATACACATACTAAAATATCAGGGTGTTACGATCTACCCCTTAAATAAATTATTTCCTTGTAAATATTAATTACTACTCACTATGGAAAAATAGTTAAGGGTATTCGTAAGATTTGAAAGGTATAAACCTTCATATCATAGATAGTATGAGACTCATCATTTCCTACATAATAGTAATGTATTGAAATTCTCCTTTACCTCAATTTTTTTTACCAAATATGCTTCCTTAGTTGTTTATAGGGGTTTATACGGACATACTTTACACAAATTCATTTTTATGACCCAGTTTTTAATAAAATACTAAAACCCAAATTTTTATGATAATAAACAATAACATCATTTTAAATGTTACTATAAATTTAAAAAATAAATCTTAATATTTATTCTTCTGTAAAACATTCTCTTATAACTATGATACTTTCAGTTCAACTATGATATAGTTGGATCAACCAAAAACTCCTCCAGTTTAACCTAGGATTTCCATGGTCATGTTCCAATTAGGTTATTTTAACATACTGGTTATATATTATATCCTAAATTTATATTTCAATAATTTATAATGTTTTATAAATATCATGTAAATTTACCAAGGAATATTTCTTAGTAATTTCAAACCTAGTGTGCAGTTTGGCCCATTTATCATGCACCAAGTGATGATCGAGTTATTATCCAACCAACCTTTTTAGGGTTATTTCCTTGACGTGCATCTGTTCTATAGAATTTAACCACTAATTTGTATCTATATATAAATTTCATTGAGAAAAAACCCCAAACTCAATACTTTACTAAGATTTTAGGATTTTTTCCAACACATAGGATTATCCCGAGAGTTTTCACTAATGTTATCTACTTCTAGTCCACAAAAAAACTAAAATAATATCTTAAAAAACTAAACCCTGATATGATACCAAAATATGGATACCCAAGCTAAACATCCATATAAAATTCTTTATATACCATTATTTACTACATCTCAAAACTAATCAAACACTAGAACCCAAAGGTTTAATGTCTTTAGATATTATCTATATTATCATCTTAATCTACAATATCTTCAATACCTCCCATAAAATCTTTTTTCATGCATTAAATAGAAAAATAATATATAATAATATTCTTCATAAAATGGTGAAACAAATATATTAATGGGGTGATCATAAATTTTTATTAATGGTAAAAAATGATGATCATAAGTGGGTATATGATAAGTATCAAGGTATGAAAACATAATCAAAATCCAAGAATATAACAACAGTATATCATACCCAAATAACCTATATCATAAGACATAAATAATGGATCTTATCATAACATAATACATAATAAATATTAACATGAGTACGATGAAGAAATATGAATTTGGTACAAACATAAGAATAGAAATCATAAAATAGTGGATTAGGCATCACTAACCATTTCCTATAACAGAATGGAGTAGAAATCACTAACAAATTCCCATAACATAGTGAAGAAGGCATCAGTTTATGATTCCTATAGTGGAGTGATAATTAATACTTTATTCCCATAATTATCTCATGATTAATAAAATTTTACCCAATATATTAGAAGCATATATAATTCTGGTCCCACCCATCTAAAAACGAAAACCATACATATATTCTCCATAATAACATAAAATAACCATTTTCCAAACATCAATTAATTAACCCATAAAAATATACAGGTTTTGAAAAAACCTTTATATAATATTTCATAATCCGTCCATAGAAATAATTTTAATTGTAACATAAAATTATTTGCTAAATATAATATAAAGAACGTCTAAGGATATTGATATAGTTGATGAAAATTAACATTATTTAAAAAAAACTATGATAAAATAAGAAAAAAACTTCTATTATTTTGAAAACTATTAAGAAATAAAATATTTTATATAACCATTTTAAAACATGGAAGGTAATCTTGAAAAATAATATTGATCATAAAATAATTTTTTGACACTGAAAACCTTAAAAATATATTATGTTCACTCTTTTGAAAAAAACAAACCTATTGGAAAACATTACAATATTCCATTCAAAAAAATTAATAAGATTAAAAATAGTATAAAATAACATAAATCGATTATTTATATGTAGATAAATACTTTCATTAAATTATCTAATGAATATTGAAGTAGAAGAGATAGATTCCTAACCAAAAAGAAGATGTAGGATCAGTTACCCTTACAAGAATTACATCGGGTAAATTATCATTGAAGGGAAATAAAATTGTGAGAGGAAATGTAAAAATACAATAATTAACATAGGATAACAAAAATTTTGAGGTTTTGGAGATAAATTTCATTCAATTTTTCCCTAGATAGAAATTCATCCATAAAAATCTGTATTTGAAAATTAGATTGGAATGAAACACTTATATATTTTTTTTAAATTTGATATAAATCCATATGAATGGGAGAACTTGATATTGATTTTAAGTTATCTTTGATTTCATGAAATTTATGACAATATTAATCCATAAATTAGTATATACACAATACAAAAAGAAACCAGTATTGAATATGGCACACATCTTAAGGGAATAATGTTGAGATGAGAAATCATAATGGATTTGGTAACACATTAATAAACCCCACATGACAAAGATAATTTAACATGTATTTGTAAATACATTTAATTTCATGAATTGTTTTATAAAATGAAACCAATGGGAAGTATATATATCACATAAAATGATACAGTAGAAGAATATGGAATATGTCACAAAGGAAGAATGTTGATATGAGAAAATATTATGGTTTTGGTTACACTTGAATAAAACACACTTAAAAGTTAAAAATTGAGATAGATTTTTAATTCCATTTAATTTCATTAAATTTATGAAAAAATAATACATAAGTCACTATATACAACATAAAAAAATAAAAAAGTGGTGAATTTGGCATATGTCTCAAAGGAATAAAGTTGAGAGGAGAAGCCCTTATAACTTTGGTAATATTTTAAAACAAGCCCATGTGAAAGAGTGGGCATGAGATAGACTGGTAAATATCTATAATTTCTAAAATGTTATGACAAAATTAATCTATATGGAACTATATACACCACATAAAATGAAACATATGGTGAATATAGAATACGTCTCAAAATAAGAAAGTTGATACAAGAAACCCTTACCTTTTTACTCCCAACATCTGTAAAGGCTCCTTAACCTCATATATAATAAACACAACCATATTAATAAACTATTTCATAAAAATATTCAAATACATTAACCATTATATTTTTTAATTATAATAATAATTTATATGTTTCCTTGACTAGTTAATGTTTATTTCCATCAATGGATGTTAGTAATTTCGATTATTTCGCACATTTTTCATAATGGAGACATAAAACCTCATTCCTTGACACTAAGTTCATAATTAATAGAATATAAAAAAAATTAAATAATTTTTTCAATGATTTACTCAAATACATGTTCATTTTATGAAAAATATTTTCATGGTTTGAGAGAATGTGATATTTGGTGAGCATTTTTTAGATAATTTACCGATATTAATGGATTATATTATAATGATTGTCAATTTTTGGGTCAAAATTTTAGAAAAATATTAATTATATATATTCATCCTTAATATGATAAATTTTAATGAAATATATTTTAGAAACATCCATGTATGGTGGTGATGAAAATGAAACACTTCAACCATTGGGGCAGTAGTCTTCATGTTTAAACGAGTGATGTTTTTATTTTCTAATGAATGGGAGGGAATAAAGGTGGATACTGATTTATATTTCACAAATATTAATTAGTTGAAAAATATAATACTTATTCAGTAAATTTAATCTTATAACCATTCATTTTATGTGATGATGAAAAACTAAATTCAATATTCTTGGAGAAGGTAGTCTGCATATATGCACGAGTGACATTTTTAATTTTTTAACAGTTGGGAGGAAGGTAGAAAATGGTTATTCTATTAAAATAATAAAATTTAATTATAATTATTATAATAACATAATTATTTTTTCATGGGTATAATATATTAATAGGTGGTATAATAAGAAAGAAAGAAATAGAGACGAAAAATGAATGAATGGGAATTTTAACCTTACTCCTCGGAATAACTCCTTTATAAATTGGATTATACCTTTGAACGGTATTAATTTATGATAGAATGAAATATAGGATGTGGATATAATTTTTTTGGATGGATTTTGATTGTGTTTTTTTTTTGAGATAATTTTTTTTGGTGTGAGGAGATGTGGGGTGGTGAAAGGGATCATTTATAAAAAAAGGAGTGATATTCTTTTGTAAACACTCATAACATTATATAAATGGAATTTAATATTCAATGGAAAGTAACTGAAAAATTAGAAAATAATTGTTAGGGATAAGTATTGGTTGATAAACCTATCATATACATAAATAATGGATATCTTTTGAAATATTTTAGGCACTTTATCTAGAATTTAAATATTTTCCATAATTATTTTTAACACTGTAACTCATTTTTAAACCTTGGTATGTTATTTTAATGATAAATAAATAAATTTACACAATTAAATAATAAATACATGAAAATTTAAAATATTGTTTTTATAATATTACATTTATAATAGTGATAAAATTAATTTTAAAATAATAAATCTATAACGCATAAAAACAATTTTAAGGAAAATATAACATAGATTCCAAAATATAAAAAAAAAAGGTTTTCAATTTAAACATAATATTATTAAATTATTAAATTTTACAATTAGATAATTATTTTTTTAGGAAAATGGTTTCATAAATTTTTATGTGATGCCTAAGGATATCATAAAAGTCATAGTATTTGAAAAAACGATATTTTGTATTATTCATTTAAAATAAACTTTTTTATAAATCCAAAAAATTTACCCCAAGATAATATTTTCATGATAAATCCAAAAATAAAGCTAATTTTTTCAAATTTAAATTCAAAAATTTAGGAATTTAACTTTTAAAATATAAAATATTATATAATGAAAAATTGTTCTTATGGAAAAATTATTCTTTAAAATATTAATTGTTCTTATTCTTATTTCCAATAAATTAGTAATTAAATTTTTGCAAATATATTACTAATTAAAAAATATAATTTAGAGTAATTTAACCCTGATATATTTAGTTTCTTAAAATAAAAATTAATGACACATAAAATGGGAATTTTTAATAAAATACTTTTTTAATTATAAAATGAATTTATTTTTATTACTTGCCTAGGTTTAAATATTTTTTGGAAGTAAATTTATTTTCTTGTAAATATTATCAAAAATATCCATTGAAATCATTATTTATTAAATATTAATAAAAAAATACAAAAAAAATTATAAAAGAGTACTTTCAAAAATATTTCTTTTATATTAAATAATCTTCACCAAATACCATGAAAATTAATTATTTATGTTATAAAAATTTAACTTTACTAATCCATTGATATTATAATATTCCATTTAATTTTATATATACATAATATAATTATAATATGTGATTCCAATAAATATATTTTGTTCATTATGAAATATCTTAATTAAATATTATCCTTCTTGCTTCATTATATTATTCTCATAATATGTTAATTTTTTTTCTTTAATTCTAATATTTTATCTCAATAAAATATATCATGGTTAATTTTAGTTTAGTATTTTGTACAATACATGCTACTCAAAAAATATATTTATTTAAAGTAAAGTAAATAATAAAATCTCATAGTGTTATGTCCATGATTCCACGTCATGAAAATCTACTAAAGACTATTCTTATACATGGGCCAAGGAAATACAGGGTATTTCATGGTTAAATGATTTATTTTTAGGAACAGTTACATCTAATTGCTGAAAAGATCACTTTTCATTCAAGGGTATTATCAAATTTCCCATCACATTATAGCACGAACTTTGAAAACCATGATAGTCTATAAGTGAATTTTTTTTTCTAGAATCAAAATTATTGTGTGATATTATATTTCACAATACAATTGTCTTCCTCATGATTCAATTCTATTTTTTATGCCAAAATATCCTGAACACATATAATCATGGCCTTTGGATTATGGTGTGATCCTTATGTATTGAATGATCGAAAGATCATCATGACATATAAGAAAAAAATAATGGTATATAAAAACGAATTGTGGATTAATTTTTCATATATTAATAAATTTTCTTATTTGGTAATCCCATCATGTAATAAAAGCTTTGTATTTTAGTTTCATTTTCCATTTCTTATCCCAAATATCACTAAAAATTATTTATCAACTCAAATCATCTTTCAAACTCTTCAAAAAAAATCCAAAAATCATTCACATTATCTTAATAATATTTATTAATTTGAGTTATAATATAATTCATTTGTTGATAAAGTATTGAAAAAAATATTAACTGAAAAATACATCAATAATGTCATACATCACATCCACTCTGATCTAAATTCAACCAAAAATACCTCCCCCTTATAATATAACCACCATATGTGGTAAATCCACTCTAAAACATCTTCTCAGACATAGTAATATTTATAGATATCTTATATTTCATCTATTTTTTCCCCGGTAATAATAAATAAACATCATAGTAATAATAATAATTTTGAAAACATAAAACATGCATTGTCTCTACATTAAAAAATTAATTGAATTTTACTAAAATATATCTTCATTTAAAATGTTTCAATAAAATGTGACATTTATAAGGATATGGTTATTCCATACCCTATCATGACTATGTTTTTCTTATACATTGATAAGTTACTCAATTTTCCAAGTGATATGTTTTTTGAAAACATTGATCCAAAAATGAAATTTTATTAATAATATTTTCTCTTATTTTATATTTTTCACAAAACCAATATTTAATTATTAGTAATCATCTAGTTTCTCAGTTACACCCATATTGTTTTTATAAATACCAAAATCAATTTTGTGTTAGTAATAAAAATTCTATAGTTTATCATTCAGTACCAAAATTTCAAAAGTAGAATCCAAAAACATTCTTTCTACTAAAAACTGATAAAAAATCTGTTTTTATCTATTTTTATTCTATGAAACCAATATATTCTAATATTTTCATTACTCAAGATATCATTCCTCGCACTCTTCAAAAACCCATAAAATTTCAGGATCCCCTTAAAATAACAATATAGAATAAATGTTTTATAATCGTTGAATACAATTATTGTTTAAAAAAATTATTTTATTGTTTATCTCAAAATATACCTTGTTATTTTCATAATTCATATGATAATTATTAATCAAAATCACTCCTTTAGAAAATATAATAATTTTTTTTAGGTAAATTATGAAATTATTATTCATCTCAATTCAAACTATTTCATGAAATTGGCATTTTTAAATCAATATATTTATAACATCTAGTGCCTTCCGGACTGGTTATTTTTTTCCAGTTTTGGTGGTTGGAGAATATTGGGGTGATTTATAGGATTTCCTAGAGTGTTTATTGGATTTTTAATAGACCTATTTACTCTATAAAATATGATTTTATGGAATAAGATGGAGGTTGGTGGCTTTTGTAGCTGGTGGTTTATGACTTGTATGCGGCTGGGGTGTAGAGCATCAAATAGGTTTACACCATAAGAATGAGGTTTATAGAATAGGTTTATTTCAGTCCAATGAACTATGATGTTTGGATAAAAAATGTTTTTATGTCCTAAGAGTTTGTTTTACAACATATGTTGTGGAGACTTGTGGAATTTATGGTTTAAATGTGTGGTTTATACCGTATATCTAGATATTTATAGCCAGTATAAGTTTGATGCTCTATTGAATTTTTATTCATTCATAAAATCATTTCTTATATTTTTTTATGGAACCTTAGGCACCTTAATATATCCTCTAGCCTCATATTCCCTTTTCGTTGTTTTGTTGGTTCTAGTGGTTGTTCGTCAGTGATATGTGATAAGTCATTTTCTTCTTCTTGTTTTTTTCTTCCAGTCTTCTCTATGAGATCTATTGTAGCATGATGGTTTTGATTTTTGTGTGCATGGGGTATGTTATTATGATCCTCGGGTGTGGTTTATGTTTATCCATATTTTCTGATGAATGGTTATGGTTTGTGAATGCTTCTTCTTCAACCTATGGTGTGCAGCAAGTTAGAAAAGATCCTTTAAGGTAAGTAATCCCTTGTTTCTCTTTATTATGTATCACATATTAGGGATTTTATTTTTTTATTTGGTAATATAGTTTACACCATATTAATGAATATAAATAATCATTTAATTGAAATTTAATGGAAAATGGGTTTTATTCTCATGTTTTTGTAAGTTTGATATTATTGTGTTGTTGTGCTTGTATGGGCTAAATGTCCTGGAAAATGGTGGTCTTTGGGGGATTTATTTTCATTGTGGTTTTAATGTTATAGAAAAATTATTGTGTAGTGTTGTGATATTTCCCTAAATATAAATTAGATAACAACTTATATTTATATAATAAAATGGTTTCCCCTAGATTATAGATTGTGTGATAATGCCCTAAGTAAAGAGGTGGAGTGTGATAAGAAGGTACCTTTCTAAATCTATAAATTGTTTTGTGATGTGTGTGATGTTTGACTGTGATGTAGGGAGGTGATGTGTAGTTGTGATGTGTGTATGATGGATTTTGAGGTCTTTTGGGTGGTGGTTATAGGTGATTTAATGTGTGGTTATGTTATGGGGTGGATGAGATAGGAATGGTTGTGCCATGCCAGATGCTCAGATAGTGATGGAATAACTAGATTATAATGTTTGAAATGGTGTGGGATGGTTTAGTTAATGAGATGGACATGATTAAATAATGTTGAACTAAAATGTTAAGCATGTTTAAATTTGAATATGGTTTAAATAATGAAGGGAATTGGAGGATTAAATTACATCGGATTGTCTTGTAATGAAAATTGGGGAGTGGCTTGTGGCTTGGGTTTATTGTGTGGTTTTTTTCATTTTGAGGTGGCAACGAAAGTGGAGTTTATTATGAATTTTTCAGTTCTTTTTATGAACCACTGGGATTGGTTTTGTGTGGCTATGTATATATATTTATACCTTGTATATTTCTTGTGATTTCTATAAGCTCCCACCCACATTGATCACCATGTCTAAACACCCATATATTTATACGGGGGTGTTTTTTCCATCATCATAGTGGTGTGTATGTATAGATGGATACCTTATCATTCCCCCTATGTCTTTTAGGATACTATATATACACATTCTATTATGGTCAGAGGTTAGATAATGCACTAGGTGATGGTCCAAGTGTCTACGAGAAAGAAGTGATGTGGTTGATCTGTAGGGAAGTGGGATGTGATGTGTCTGTGTCAGTTAATGTCCTCTATGATCATGATATCCTAATGTTTTGGTTATGGTTGTGATGTGATAGCCTATGTTTTCTTCATTTTATATGTGATGTAATGGCCCATTTTCCTCAAGATATATGTGATGTGATTTCCTAGATGTCTTAAAGTAAGATGTGATGTGATGGTTGTGTTGCGGGGTGGCAATATATGTTATACAGGATAGATGGGAGCACCATGACATACGAAGTTATGGTTTGAGGGTGGAAAATTAGTGGTAAAGTGGTGTGTGGAACCCTTAATTGATATGATTCTTATTATGTGGTTATATTTGGATGTTTATATTTGGTAATAATTCTATGGTGAGGATAGAGATTCGATACATGACTTATTTATGTACTATTTCATTCATTAGTTTTCTCATGGGTGCATTAGTATGCTTCTTTCACATATACATGAGAGACATTGGTTAACCAACTGAGTATAATTATATGCCCACCCTACATATATAAAATTTATTTTCAAGTTTCTAAGAGTATTATGTGGACCATCATGTACATTACCATCTCAAACCCTTAGACTGTTGTTGTGTCTCTTCCTTAGTTTTATTTTGGGTATTTACTTTTGGAGACTTTTATTTGAATCATTTTCATTTATACATGCATTGTGGGATGGTTTTGGTTTACCTTTTATATTATACCATGGATTTTTTTGGTTGATTCATCTGATATCATGATCCTATTTTATAATAGATGGAAATGCCTCCCATTTGTAATATTTTTACATACCCTCAGTGCTAGTCACTAATGTAACGCCCCGACCCCAATTACCCAGAGTCGGTGAATTATTATGTAACATTGGCATGATCACAAAAGATCAAGTCTCTAAAGACCGATTAGTTTAGTAGCCTTGGAAACACTAGATACATTCATAAAAGTTACATTACATCATAAAGTAAAAAACTACAATAACATGGTCACCATAGTCCACACTCATATCCTCTTCTGACTATCCCTATAGGTCCTTCATAAAATACTTCTTCACATCCTGGAAAATATTAAAACATTGAAAGGGGTGAGCTCAGATGCTCAGTAAGGATAACAATATTGCGGAATCTTTTACAAATAAACATTAACATTTATGGCAATGTATAACTAAAACAAAAGCCTTTTAGACTTGAACTTCAGCATAATATGGAAAAAATAAAATTAAATAACTCCATTTACTTAGTCACATAGATATTCTACTAGTCGAATAATCACATGCAATATCAATAACCACTTTCATAATGAAGAAATGCATAATTCTAGACTATCATAACCACGTAGCCAAGGCCTCGTGCCAAGCCTACAAATAAGATTTTGTCAAGGCCTCGTGCCAAGACACTAGTTTGTCTCATGAGACCTACCAATGCATCGAGGAGCTATAGTGGGCTCCACCCATCACTTATTAAGTCCAATGCATTCCTCGTATGAACAGGTTTAAACATATCATAAACCATAACATAATCGTATCACATAAAACATGCATAAAAGAAACATAACATTTTCACATTTCAATCACAAGATATCAATACAACACATTGATATAATAAAAACACTTTCAAAACCATTTTCAACACCAAAATAAAAGAAAATTAAAACTTAATATTTATTTTTCATTTAAAAAAAAGTTATGGCTTGTAGAGGAAGCCGAAACTCAAATAATGGTCACAGCGGCGGGGAAGTCGTTGTCGCCGCATACGTAAGAAAAAAACATTCCTTTTTTTGTTTAGTAAAAACGCTTCGTATAAAAATATTCATTTTGAATAAAAGTAAAATTCAAAGGGGTTTATACACCGTATAAAGGAAATTTGTGTATAAAACAAAATATGCCTCAATGAAAGGAGATTGAGACGAAGTACCTTACAAAGATAATTTTTCAAAATAAAATAGATCTATTATGTGTATTAACTATAAGTACACATAACGAAAGTACAAATACATGATATGACATAATAATATCATGACATAATTTGAAAGTAGGAGATTAACCAAAAGAATGGAAATTGGGTTAAGAAGTTCCCTTACCTCGTGTTCGACTTCACTAAACTGTCCTTAATCTCATAAATAATAAACTAGATTTAATCTCTACTTGCTTAGGAACCTTTTTCAAGATCATTATCCCTTTTATATCACTTATTACAATGTTACGAAAATTATATAGTCATTTAAGTTAATAACGGCCATTTTGTCTATCTTTGGTACTTGAGTCAACAATAAATTCTTATAATTACAAGTTGTTTATGTGGTAGAATATACATTATCTCAAAAATTATATTCATGATGTAGATATCATATATATCATATATATCCAGTATATACATTCATTCATAATATTACGTAACATTTAGAGGTAAGAAATGAAATTCACTGTTCATGGAGACGGTAAGCCGTACGTACGCATGAACGCTACTTTCATTTCTATTTCATATTTAATGGAATGAAATCATAATGATATAAAGGTATATTATAATTCCCATATAATATCATATATAATATTATTTACTCCATCATTTATACATCCCACATATAGAATTAACGATTCAAATCACTTTGAGGGGGCAGTAGTCCGCACTTCCTAAAATGAAATTATCACGTTTACCCATAATGGAAATCAAAAAGGTATTTCATAAATGAGAAATACAGAAGAATAATGAAAACATAAACATAATATATATATCATATATGAAAATATTGTCATTATAATGGCCACCATGAGAGGTGTTAAAAGAAGATTGAACAATCATCGTTTCGTGAGGCAGTATTTCACCACCCACAGAAACAGTATGTTCATTAACCATTAGACGAAGGTGTGTGTAAGTTTAAATAAAATAATTCTCATAAAAACATCCTAGTATATTTAATATACTATTGTTGTAACACCCTAGGTAAATAAAGAATATGACATTTTCATATTTATACATATTTGTGAATAAAATATTAATATGACTTTAAAGGGGACGCTATGCTCGACGGCGTACCCAACAAGCAACAACGGGTTTCTTGGGAATCTTACGTTGCACTCTAATAATAAAATAATATTATTTTAAATAGTAGTTAACATGTAGCCTTTGTATTGGCGGGAATGGATAGAAATAACTAAAATATTATTATATATGTTTTTAAATGTTTTTAGATATATCCAATAAAATATAAAGGCTTAAAATACGGAAAGAATTCAAATTTAGGCGTATATGCCCTAGTTTTCACTAAAGGTTCACTTATCGCCTTTTGATGGAAAACCGTCATTAAATATAGTTTTGTTCACACTTATACATCCTTTTGGACCAAATAAAACTCTTCTTATGAATTGGGACATCAAAATTTACTTTGTGTAAATTTTTTGTATCATTCCGATAAAGTTCATTTTTTTAAATGAATAGTGTAAAATGTTGTATTTTAATTCAAAAACTCTTTTTAATCTAATTTATTTATATGATTAGATTATCTTTTGAATTGGTTTTAAAGTGAAATTACAATATATTTTTACCATTAAATCCAATAGTGGTTGTTGGAATTAATTTCACTTTGAAATCAGACTTAAACCAGTGTCAATCTTTTGATACATTTTGTTTCATAAAAGCACGCTATTTGATCTGACAGCGGGAATTAATTATTAAATTAATTAATTTGACTTATACGTTTTCAATTTTGTAAAATAGACTTCATTTTTGAATTCGGAATATCAAATATAGCTTAGGGTGAATTTTTGGTAATTTTCTGAAAACCTCCAATTTTTGATGAATAGTGAAACCACTAAGTGGTAATCATGCAAACTGATTTTTCAGTTAAATGAAATTTTACCACTAATGTTTATTGAATTTTGAAAATACGACATAAATGGTTGTCATTAGTATGTAAAATGTGGTTTAATGGGATGAAAATAATTTTTTGGTGAATTGTAACTTTTTTTCCTTAATCGCGATTAGAGGTAATTAGTGTAATTTAAGGTAAAAATGATATTATAAAAATATGAAAACACCATGAAACTTGTCCTACCCCGATTGTATGAGTCATGTACGACCAATACAACCCATGGGTCGATTTAGGGGACCCTATGGAGCCTCTTGGGTGAGATAATGACTTTAATGCCTTTTTATAAAATAAAGGTGAAAATGACACTAACATAAATTGTTTTACTAAAACAATATTTAGAAGGGGTTATACTAATTATAGTTTTGTCTATAAATACTCTTTGGAAAGATAAAAAGATTTCCTACATCAGGATATTTTTTTTATAATTTTTAGACATTAAATAAATAAATTTAATTATGACATCATGATGATGCAACGATGACCTCATTAATGAACAGTTTAAATAAAATGAAACGATAATATAAAATCTAAGACCTACACTTGTCCAAAAACTATTGTATGGGAATATTTCGAAGCCTTATCATATTATATTTAAAATATATCAATGTGGGACCTTATAAATTCGAAACACTTTTGAAAATAAAATAATATTTTCATGATTTCTAAAAGTGCCCCTCCTCTCCTCTTATAAAAGGCCCCCACCTATACCTCATTTCACACACTTCTCAAGCCTTTGGCTCGGCCATCCCCTACCCATTTACTCTCTCCACATCCCTATCCTAATACTAGAGGATTCACTTTGGGCAGAACCCTTTCAAAGGAAGCCTTTAGTCTCAAATCAAAAAGGAGTTACACTTTTAAAGGTAATTCATTCTCTCATGTTCATTTGTTTTATTTTGCTTCTCCAACCCCCTAAACTCTTTTTATTTACTTCTTTTGTAACAACAACAGTATCTTCAATATACTAGTATGTTGTTATAAGATTTATTCGAGCTATACTCGCACACAACTACATCAAATGGTTAAAGAACATACGGTTTCCGTGGATGGCGAAATTCTGCCTCCCGAAACGATGATTGTTCAATACTCATTTAACACCTTCAAAGGTGGCCATTATGATGTCACTATTTTTATATATGATATATAATATTTTTATTCTTTCCTTAAGCTTCTTTATTTTTCATTTATGGCATACCATTATTGTTTCCATTATGGGTATACACGATATCTTCATTTTAGGAAGTGCGGACTACAGCCCCCTCAAAGTGATGGGATTCGTTAATGCCATACGTGGGACGTATAAAGGATGGATTTAATGTTATTATATATGATGTTATACTGTAATTATTATATACCTCCATATCATTATTATTTCATTCCATTAAAGTATGAGATAGAAATGAAAGTAGCGTTCATGCGTATGTACGGCTTACCGTCTCCATGAACGGTGCATTTCATTTCTTATCCCCAAAAGTAATGTACTATTATAAGTACATGTATATAATAGATATATATGATTAATGATACATATAAATTATTAATATAATTCTGGAATTAAAATATACATACCTCTCATTTAGTTTTAATTCCATTAATATGACAAAGAAATGAAAGTAGCGTTCATGTGTACGTACGGCTTACCGTCTCCTTGAACGGTGCATTTCATTTCTTACCTCTAAATGATTATGTAATATTATAAATACATGTATATTCTGGATATATATGATATATATGATATCCAAATATTTAATATAATTCTGTATATAATGAACATTTGACCACACGAACAACATGTAATTGTAAGAAGTCCACTTTCGACTTATGAACCAAATATCGACAAAAGAAACATTATTATCTTAAATGATTAAATAATGTTTATAACATTGAAATAAGTGATATAAATGGAATAATGAACTATATAAATGTTCTTAATAAATTGTAAATTAACTCAAGTTTATTATTCAGGACGTTAAAGAATGATCGAGTCAAGTCGGACCCGAGGTAAGGGATCATACACCTCTCTTTCTTTTTAAGTACACTCTTTTATGTCATTCCTTTTAAGTTCATATTTATTATGATTGGGATGTTATTTTATATTAATCCCACTATACTTATTATGTTAATATGATTAGAGACCCTATTTCTTCTCATCAATCCATTTTGGAAGTATTAAGTGGCGTCGTTAGGCTGCCAAGTTTTCGTAAGGGATTTTTCATCTCACTTTTATCCCTGTGAGATTTATGCTACATTTGCCACAATTTCATTTGAGTGGTTTATGTACTGCCCATTATTACACTCCTTTTGTAATATAATTCCATTTATGGGTATTTACATATTCATTTTATGAAACTTCTTCAATGGGGTGTACTTTTCGATAGTTACCCAAGTCGGTAATGGAACCATTCACCCTCCTCATTTTAAAAGACTTTGTTTGTTATGTCCTTTAATTCACATACTATTATGTTGGGATATGTTCTTATATATCCTTATTGATGTAAATTTTATGTCCAAGTGATGATATTCCCTTTTTATCTCTCATCAACTCATTTTCTGAATTTTTGAAGTGACGCCGTTAGGCTGTCGAATTTTACCAAGGGAACCTTTTAACCCAATTTCGATTTCGTTGGGTTCAACATGTAGTTATTGAATATTTAATCCTTTGAATATGTGTGAATGACCTTTTATTGTTTTACACTTAATATCCAATTATATTGGGTGTATTTATATTTGTCACACATAATTTTGATATTGATTTATCCTTAATTTAAGGATACCTTCTTTATAAGGGATTTCATCGCATTTTACATCCCTATTGAGACTTCATTGTTGTTATGCACCAATTCACTCTTATATGGTGTATATACTGTCCTTTGGAATATTATATCATGAATCCATTTATTCTCATGATATTATAAAGTTCTGATTAAATGTTATTCTTCAATTATTGTATTTAAGTGTCTCTAATTTTGGTAAAAACCCTTTGACCAAAATATCACTTTAAATGTTTTAATGATTTGTTCTTATTAATATCCATGTTTTCAAAATGGTTTTAAGGATTTATTTATATGTATATTAATGGTTTTAAATTTTAAAAGCTTCAAGGTGGTATGGGACACTTTGATTCAAAATTCTCCTTATTAAATGTTTTAAATGGTTTTGGAAATGGTTTCTTTTTGAACGGATTCATTATTTCAATATAATAAAATGTTATATTGATATTGAAATGTGGAAATGTTATGTTTCCTTTATTCATGTTTTATGTGATATGTTTATGTTATGGTTCTTGGGCATTGTTATGAAAACGGGTGGTTCCGTGATAAACTATGTGCGGGTGAGCCTGATATAGCCCTCCAATGCATTGGGTAACGCAAAGGAGTGAAACATTAAGGTTTATCTGAAGATATTTAGGGAATATATTGTGATGGGTATTCCAAACGTAACCAAGAGGGTTACTCCCTACGTAAGAATGTTATGAATGCCTCAAGTTACCTTTATGTCTTATGTTTTCTATTATTTATTCATGGTTTGATGAGGTATGTTAAAGTGCCTATGTTTTATGGGTAAAGTATGATTTAATTCTTATGTATATATGAACTCATGATTCCTTTCCATATTTTTTATAACCCTTACTGATATTTTTATGCTCATCCCATGTTTTTGAAATGTTTTTCACAGGTCAAGGGAAAGGTACATGATGTGATGATAGTGTCAAGGATGTGTCAAGAAAGAATCCGTGTTATATTTTAAATATGTTTCCATTGATGGGAAGAATGAATATTGTCTTTTATGTAACCACTTTGTTTAAATGTGGAATGTATTGCAAGTTTCATGGTCTTATTCTCTAAAACTCTAAACCTGAAAAGATCCTCAATGTGTAATCTTGTAATAACTCAATATTAATTAAGGTTTAAGGCTGGGGCCTTATAGTTGGTATCAAAGGTCGGTTTAGATAACTTTAGAGGTTAGGGTATTCTTTAAGCATAAGTGTCATTACCATAATGGTTAGGATTTCCGAAAGAGTCCTAGTTTTAGATAAAGTGAATGAGTAAGTATATCTTAGTATTTATCTTCCTCATTAGTACATGATGGTTTTTTTTTGATATAATCACACTGACCTTTTTGGTTTTAGTGAATGGATGGATCTAGCAAGCACCAAAGAGACAACAGGTTTGAAGGAAACTGTAGTGGTTCTATGATTAAGATACTAGATAAAATGGGGGATTCAATGAGGAAACTCGTGGTTGTTCTAAACCAACTATCAAGGAGTCATGATCAACCACTTGACCCTTGGTATGATCTTTAATGCATCATGTACGAGATGACCAATTGATGTGGAAGTTCAGGTAATAATTATAAAGGTAACCATTAGAGTTTATATGATCCTTACTTTTGAGGTAATTATGGGTTACTATATGATATGCTGGAAAATGAAAGGAATGAGATAAACATGAGGTTAAAATATGTTATGATCATTTTTGATGATTTTATCTCTTTTTGGGGAATTATTTAAGAATTATATAGTTTTGGAAAAAGGACAACACGCAGACCGTGTGACAACCCGTCACATCGGAGAATGCTGCAGGAATCGAACCCACAACCAAAGTGTGACTGGTATTTATCACCTACCACTGGACTACATGAAGTACATGGTTAGTTTTACTGATTCTTTTTAGTTATATGATTTTATGAATTAAGAGTAAGTTTATTTTGGGTTGTTTATGAAAATGATTAACCTATCATGGAGGATATGTGATTAGGTTAATTACTTTTCAATACGAGACTTTAAGAGCAACTGATGTTGTTTGGAGATAAATGTTACGATTTAACTTGGAAGATTATGTGACTAAATCCTTCAAATATTTGGGTTTCAATCTTATATTGGTTTACTTTGAAGAATTTTATGGACAAATTGTTTATCGGATGGTCCTCGTTGAACTTTGGGTTTTGTTGGACAAATTTTGAGATTAAGAATAGATTTTCTTTTTATAAAGGGTTATCCTTTTTGGTTTATCTGACCTTGTACTAAACTTTCTAGTTTTGGTTAAGGTTTGAAGACATGGGGAATGTATAGTTCTTTTTTTGTGGATTAGGCGCTCCTCTAGAAGTTGATTATAGTACTCTTAATGTGAAAAAGTCTCCCTAAATACTCTTCTTTTGGAAAAAATATGAGTTTGATTAAGGAATCTAGTAAAAGTTGAAAGTCAACATGATAAGTGATTATGTTTCCTTATGAATAAATTCATCAATAAAAAGTAACTTAAAACAAAAATGTTGTCTATTAACTTTTACTACTGGGGAACGCAACACCGTTTAACCCAACACAAGTTTGTGATTTTCTTATTGTTAACTTTTTCCTTAACATGTTTTCTATCACTCCCCATAAGAACATGACCCTATGTTTTCTCCTCCATGACCATGTTTTCCTACATGGAGTCGTATTATGGGTTTACTCGGGTGACCTCTGTACTTATCTTTATTTATTTTAAATTGATTGTTTTACTGACTCTTGTTCTGATGTGGGACTTTCAAGGATGTTTCCAAGCTCAATTTTAAAATTGCGAGGACACCATTCCCAGAAGGGGGGAAGGATGTAACACCCTAGGTAAATAAAGAATATGACATTTTCATATTTATCCATATTTGTGAATAAAATATTAATATGACTTTAAAGGGGATGCTATGCTCGACGGCGTACCCAACACGCAACAACGAGTTTCTTGGGAATCTTACGTTGCACTCTAATAATAAAATAATATTATTTTAAATGGTAGTTAACATGTAGCCGTTGTATTGGCGGGAATGGATACAAATAACTAAAATATGATTATATATGTTTTTAAATGTTTTTATATATATCCAATAAAAGATAAAGGCTTAAAATACAGAAAGAATTCAAATTTAGGCGTATATGCCCTAGTTTTCACTAAAGGTTCACTTATCGCATTTTGATGGAAACCTGTCATTAAATATAGTTTTGTTCAAACTTATACATCCTTTTGGGCCAAATAAAACTCTTCTTAAGAATTGGGACATCAAAATTTACTTTGTGTAAATTTTTGGTATCATTCCGATAAAGTTCATTTTTTAAAATGAATAGTGTAAAATGTTGTATTTTAATTCAAAACCTCTTTTTAATCTAATTTATTTATATGATTAGATTATATTTTGAATTGGTTTTAAAGTGAAATTAGAATATATTTTTACGATTAAATCCAATAGTGGTCGTTGGAATTAATTTCACTTTGAAATCAGACTTAAACCAGTGTCAATCTTTTGATACTTATTGTTTCATAAAAGCACGCTATTTGATCTGACAGTGGGAATTTATTATTAAATTAATTAATGTGACTTATATGTTTTGAATTTTGTAAAATAGACTTCATTTTTGAATTCGGAATATCAAATATAGCTTAGGGTGAATTTTTGGTAATTTTCTGAAAAACTCCAATTTTTGATGAATAGTGAAACCACTAAGTGGTAATCAAGCAAACTGATTTTTCAGTTAAATGAAATTTTACCACTAATGTGTATTGAATTTTGAAAATACGACATACATGGTTGTCATTATCATGTAAAATGTCGTTCAATGGGATGAAAATAATTTTTTGGTGAATAGTAACTTTTTTTCATTAATCGCGATTAGAGGTAATTAGTGTAATTTAAGGTAAAATTGATATTATAAAAATATGAAAACACCATGAAACTTTTCCTACCCCTATTGGATGAGTCATGGCCGACCAAGACAACCCATGGGTCGATTTAGGGGACCCTATTGAGCCTCTTGTGTGAGATAATGACTTTAATGCCTTTTTTTAAAATAAAGGTGAAAATGACACTAACATAAATTGTTTTACTAAAAAAAATTTTAGAAGGGGTTATACAAATTATAGTTTTGTCTATAAATACTATTTGGAAAGATAAAAAGATTTCCTACATCAGGGTATTTTTGTTATAATTTTTAGACATTAAATAAATTAATTTAATTATGACATCATGATGATGCAACGATGACCTCATTAATGAACAGTTTAAATAAAATGAAACGATAATATAAAATCTAAGACCTAAACTTGTCCAAAAACTATTGTATGGGAATATTTCAAAGACTTATCATATTATATTCGAAATATATCAATGTGGGACCTTATAAATTCGAAACACTTTTGAAAATAAAATAATAGTTTCATGATTTCCAAAAGTGCCCCTCCTCTCCTCTTATAAAAGGCCCCCACCTCTACCTCATTTCACACACTCATCAAGCCTTTGGCTCGGCCATCCCCTTACAATGTACTCTCTACACATCCCTCTACTCATCCTAGAAGATTCCCTTTGGGCAGAATCCTTTCATAGGAAGCCTTTAGGCTCAAATCAAAAAGGAGTTACACTTTTAAGGGTAATTCATTCTCTGATGTTCATTTGTTTTATTTTTCTTATCCAACCCCCTAAACTCTTTTTATTTACTTCTTTTGTAACAACACAAGTATATTCAATATACTAGGATGTTTTTATAAGATTTATTCGAACTACACTCTCACAAAACTACATCAAATGGTTAAAGAACATACGGTTTCCGTGGATGGCGAAATTCTGCCTCCCGAAACGATGATTGTTCAATACTCATTTAACACCTTCAAAGGTGGCCATTATGATGTCACTATTTTTATATATGATATATAATATGTTTATTCTTTCCTTAAGCTTTGGTATTTTTCATTTATGTCATACCATTATTGTTTCCATTATGGGTATACACGATATCTTCATTTTAGGAAGTGCGGACTACCGCCCCCTCAAAGTGATGTGATTCGTTAATGCCATATGTGGGACGTATAAAGGATGGATTTAATGTTATTATATATGATGTTATACTGTAATTATTATATACCTCCATATCATTATTATTTCTTTCCATTAAATTATGAGATAGAAATGAAAGTAGCGTTCATGCGTATGTACGGCTTACCGTCTCCATGAACGGTGCATTTCATTTCTTATCCCCAAAAGTAATGTACTATTATTATTACATGTATATAATGGATATATATGATGAATGATACATGTAAATGATTAATATAATTCTGGAATTAAAATATACATACCTCTCATTTAGTTTTAATTCCATTAATATGACAAAGAAATGAAAGTAGCGTTCATGCGTATGTACGGCTTACCGTCTCCATGAACGGTGCATTTCATTTCTTACCTCTAAATGATTATGTAATATTATAAATACATGTATATTCTGGATATATATGATATATATGATATCCAAATCTTGAATATAATTCTGTATATAATGAACATTTGACCACACGAACAACATGTAATTGTAAGAAGTCCACTTTCGACTTAAGAACCAAATATCGACAAGACAAACATTATTAACTTAAATGATTAAATAATGTTTATAACATTGAAATAAGTGATCTAAATGAAATAATAAACTATAAAAAGGTTCTTAATAAAGTGTAAATTAACTCAAGTTTATTATTCAGGACGTTAAATAACGATCGAGTCAAGTCGGACCCGAGGTAAGGGATCATAAACCTCTCTTTCTTTTTAAGTACACTCTTTTATGTCATTCCTTTTAAGATCATCTTTCTTATGATTGGGATGTTATTTTATATTAATCCCACTGTACTTATTACGTTCATATGATGAGAGACCCTATTTCCTCTCATCAATCCATTTTGGAAGTATTAAGTGGCGTCGTTAGGCTGCCGAGTTTTCGTAAGGGATTTTTCATCTCACTTTTATTCCTGTGAGATTTATGCTACATTTGCCACAATTTCATTTGAGTGGTTTATGTACTGCCCATTATTAAACTACTTTTGTAATATAATTCCATTTATGGGTGTTTACATATTCATTTTATGACACTTCTTCAATGGTGTGTACTTTTCGAAAGTTACCCAAGTCGATAATGGAACCATTCACCCTCCTCATTTTAAAAGAATTTGTTTGTTATGTCTTTTAATTCACATACTATTATGTTGGGATATGTTCTTCTATATCCTGATTGATGTAAATTTTATTTCCAAGTGATGAGATTCCCTTTTTATCTCTCATCAACACATTTTCTGAATTTTTGAAGTGACGCTGTTAGGTTGTCAAATTTTACCAAGGGAACCATTTAACCCAATTTCGATTTCGTTGGGTTCAACATGTAGTTATTGAATATGTCATCCTTTGAATATGTGTGAATGACCTTTTATTGTTTTACACTTAATATCCAATTATATTGGGTGTATTTATATTTGTCACGTAGAATTTTGATATTGATTTATCCTTAATTTAAGGATACCTTCTTTATAAGGGATTTCATCACATTTTACATCCCTATTGAGACTTCATTGTTGTTATGCACCAATTCACTCTTATATGGTGTATATACTTTACATTGGAATATTATATCATGAATACATTTATTCTCATGATATTATAATGTTATAATTAAATGTTATTCTTCAATTATTGTATTCAATTGTCTCTAATTTTGGTAAAAACCCTTTGACCAAAATATCACTTTAAATGTTTTAATGATTTGTTCTTATTAATATCCATGTTTTCAAAATGGTTTTAAGGATTTATTTATATGTATATTAATGGTTTAAAATGTTAAAAGCTTCAAGGTGGTATGGGACACTTTGATTCAAAATTCTCCTTATTAAATGGATTAAATGGTTTTGGAAATGGTTTCTTTTTGAACGGATTCATTATTTCAATATAATAAAATTTTATATTGAGATTGAAATGTGGAAATGTTATGTTTCCTTTATGCATGTTTTATGTGATACGTTTATGTTATGGTTCTTGGGCATTGTTATGAAAACGGGTTGTTCCATGATAAACTAAGGGCGGGTGAGCCTGATATAGCTCTCCAATGCATTGGGTAACGCGAAGGAGTGAAACGTTAAGGTTTCTCCGAAGAGATTTAGGGAATATACTGTGATGGGTATTCCAAACGTAACCAAGAGGGTTACTCCCTACGTAAGAATGTTATGAATGCCTCAAGTTACCTTTATGTCTAATGTTTTCTATGATTTATTCATGGTTTGATGAGGTATGTTAAAGTGCCTATGTTTTATGGGTAAAGTATGATTTAATTCTTATGTATATATGAACTCATGTTTCCTTTCCATATTTTTTATAACCCTTACTGAGCTTTTTATGCTCATCCCATGTTTTTGAAATGTTTTTCACAGGTCAAGGGAAAGGTACACGATGTAATGATAGTGTCAAGGATGTGTCAAGGAAGAATACGTGTTTTATTTTAAATATGTTTCCATTGATGGGAAGAATGAATATTGTCTTTTATGTAACCACTTTGTTTAAATGTGGAATGTAATGAAAGTTTCATGATCTAATTCTCTAAAACTCTAAACCTGAAAAGATCCTCAATGTGAATTATTCATTTAATTCAATATTAAGTAAGGTTTAAGGCTGGGGCCTTATAATTGTTGTTACAAAATAAATAAATAAAAAGAGTTTAGGGGGTTGGAGGAGAAAAATATAACAAAAGGACATTAGATAAGACATTACCTTAAAATCAGGTAACTCTTTTTGATTTGATCCAAAGGATTCTTTGGGAAGAATTATGCCCAAAGTGAGGCTTCTAGGAGTAAGAGAGGGAAGTTGAGAGAGTATTTGTGTATAGGTTGTAAGAGACAAATGGCTTTGATGGTGTGAATAAGGTGGTAGAGGTGGGGGCCTATTATAATGGGAGAGGAGGGGCACTCTTGGAAAGTCATGAAATATTACATTATTAAGAAATGATTTTCGGATTTTAGAGGTCCCAAAATGATATATTTCGAGGCTAAGGTGATAAGGGTTCGAAATATACTCATAAAATATGTTTTTTACAAGTTTATGTCTTATATTTTACATTATCTTTTCATTTTATTTAAATCTTTAATTAATGAGGTAATCGCTGCATCATCATTCTGTCATAAAAATTTTAATTTATTTAATGTCTAAAAAATATAAAAAAAAATATAATGATGTATGAAATATTTTTATCTTTCCAATTAATATTTTTATTCGAAAAGTTAACTTATATAACCCCATGTAATAATTGTTTTAGTAAAACAACACATGTTTGTTACAATTTTATTTTTACTTTAAATAAAAAGTTATTAATGTCATTTTCTTACCCAAGTGGCTCCATGGGGTCCCCAAGTTGACCCATGGATTTTTTTGGTCTTCCATGACTCATCACATAAGTGTAGGACAAGGTTCAAGATATTTTCATATTTTTATAAAATCATTTTTACCTTAAATTTCACTAATTACCTTTAATTGCGATTAATAAAACTTAAAAGTTACTATTCACCAAAAAATTATTTTTATCCCATTGAACCACATTTTACTTCCTAATGACAACAATGTATGTCAGATTTTTGAAAATAAAATCACAGAAGTGGTAATGTTTCATTTACACGAAAAATTAGTTTTTAAACTACCACTTAGTGGTTTCACTATTCATCAAAGATTGATGTTTTTTCAGAAAAATACTGAAAATTCACACTAAGATATAATTGATATTCTGAATTCAAAAATGGTGTTTATTTTAAAAAATTCAAAACATATAAGTTTCATTAATTAATTTTATAATTAGTTCTTGTTTTCAAAACAAATAGCGTGTTCTTATGAAATAATATCAATCAAAAGATTGACAATTGTTTATGTCCAATTTCAGAGTGAAGTTAATTCTATAGACCACCATTGGATAAAATGGTAAAATTAAATTATAATTATACTTTAAAACCACTCAATATAATAATTTATCACTATTAATTATTTTTATTAAAAAAATTAATTAAAATTTAGTAATTTTCACTATTCATTAAAATATAAATGTTATCCGAAAAGTTCCAAAATATCACCCTAGGATAAATTTGATATTCCGAATCCAAAAATGAAGTCCATTTTGAAAGATAAAATTTATAAAATTTAAAAAAGTAGGTATTATTATTCATAATGACTACTTTGAAAGGTTTTGGTGTGTGTTAGAACTCGATGTTCCGTACAACACACACTACTGTATTATTCAACGAGAAGCATACTGTGGAAGCTTGGGGTGTTACATTATCCCTTACTTCAAATAATTTATTCCTCAAAATTTCATATAATATCACTCTATAAAAAGACTCAGGTGATTCTTCATCATATGTTCCTCGGGTTCCCATGTTGCCTCCTCCATCTTATGGTTTCTCCATAGAACTTTTACCAGATGAGTCATTCGGTTTCTCAGCACTTGTTCTCTTGTATCAATAATCCTGACGGGCTCTTCGCAATAAGACATATCGGGTTTCAGTTCTAATTTTTCATAGGTGAGTACATGTGTTGGGTCAGGCATGTATTTTCTCAATAGTGATACGTGGAATACATCGTGAACTTTGGAGAGACTTGGCGGCATTGCCAAACGGTAAGCTACAACCCCAATTCATTCTAGAATTTTGAAGGGTCTAATGTACCTGGGACTCAATTTACCCTTCTTACCGAAATGAATAACTCCCTTCCATGGAGATACCTTCAAGAAAACATGATCTCTTACTTGAAATTCCAACTCCTTCCTTCGGTTGTCATCATAGATCTCCTGCCTACTTTGAGCTTCTTTGATGTGGTTTTGGATTACCTTCACCTTTTCCATCGTTTCCTCCACCAATTCTGGGCCTAAAAGTTTTCTTTCACCAATGCCATCCCAACAGGTAGGTGTGCGACATCTCTTTCCATATAACGCTTCATATGGTGCCATCCGAATACTTGAATGGATGCTATTGTTATAGGAAAATTCTACCAGAGGTAAATATTGATCCCACATACCCTGAATGTCAAGTGAGCATGATCTCAACATGTCCTCTAAGGTTTGAATAGTTCATTCTGATTGTCCATATGTTTGAGGGTGGTAAGCAGTGCTCAAACAAAGTTTAGTATCCAAGGCCTTTGGAAGACTTTTCTAGAATCATGATGTAAAATGGGTATCACGAACCAAGACAATCGACAAGGGTACTCTATGAAGTCTCACAACTTCATTAATATATAGTCTTGCTAGACGTTCAAGTGGTAGATCTTCTCTTATAGCATGAAAATGTGCTACCTTCGTGAAACGATCATCAATTACCCATATTGCGTCATTCTTTCTAGGAGTCATTGGTAGTCCCATGACGAAGCCCATCATAATATAATCCCATTTCCACACAGGTATGGGAAGAGGTTGAAATACTCCACCAGGCAGTTGCCTTCCAGCTTTCACTTGTTGAAAAACCATACATCTTGACAGAAAATTAGCAATCTCCCTCTTCATGTTGTCCCACCAAAAATGTCTATTTAAATCTCTATAAATTTTGGTGCTCCCAGGGTGTATAGAGAAATTGGAACTATGAGAATCATCCAACAATTCCCTCTTTAAATCAGGTATATAAGGAACAAAAAGTCTCCTCCCAAATTTCAAAATTCCATCTTCATACACAAAGTCACTCAATCTCCCATCATTCACATCTTTAATCTTCCTTTTCAACTCTTCATCATCGGCCTGAGAATACTTTATCCTTTCTAGTAAATATGGTTTGGAAACCATTTGAATTTTTTTTGATGTTTCGCCCTCCATGGTGATTCCCATATCCATCTTTACTAGATCCATGAAAATAGGGTCCCTTTCCACTCTCATCATGTTCAAAACTCCATGATCTTTTCTACTCAAAGCATCTACAACCTTATTTTCCTTCCCCGGGTGGTATTTTATCGTGCAATCATAATCCTTGAGTAGTTCAAGTCATCGCCTTTGCCTCATGTTGAGTTCTTTTTGTGAGAAAATATATTTCAAACTCTTGTGATCGGTATATATCTCACATTTTTCACCATAGAGATAATGACTTTATATCTTCGAGGCAAAGATTATAGTAGGTAACTCGATATCATGAGTAGGATAGTTCTGCTAATGAATTTTTAGCTTTCGTGATGCATAGGAAATAACCCTATCATTCTGTATAAGGATACAACCAAGTCCTTTCATTGATGCATCACTATAAATAACAAACCCATCATTCCCTGATGGTAGAGTCAATATAAGAGAATTATTTAATCTTCTCTTCAGTTATTCAAAACATTCTTCACACTCTTTTTTCCAGAAAAATTTAACCCCTTTACGTGTGAGATTTGTTAATGGGTTAGCCAATCAGGCAAAATTCTGGAAAAAACGTCAATAATAACCTGCCAAACCAATAAAGCTGCGTGCCACAGTTATACTCGTCGGTGCTGGCTATTCTTGGATTGCCTTGGTCTTAGAAGGATCAATATAAATTCCATCCTTAGAGACAATATGGCCAAGAAAAGAAATCTCCTGAAGCCAGAATTCACACTTTCTAAACTTCCCATATAATTCATTCCTTCTAACAGTCTTCGGGATAATGCGCAAGTGATTTTTATGATCTTCGTAGCTTTTGGAGTATACCAAGATATCATCAATAAATACCACCAAAAAATAATCAAGATATTCCTTGAAAACTCTATTCATTAGATCCATGAATACAGAGGGTGTATTAGTCAATCCAAAAGGTATTACTATAAACTCGTAATGCTCGTACCTTGCTTGAAATGTTGTCTTCGGAATATCTTCCTTCTTCACACACAACTGATGGTATCCAGATCGAAGGTCAATCTTTGAAAATTATTGATCTCCATGCAATTGGTAAAATAAATCATCAATGTGAGGTAGGGGATACTTGTTCTTTGTTGTTATAGCATTGATCTCCCTGTAGTCAATGCACAACCTCATAGATCCATCTTTCTTCTTAACAAAAAGGATAGGGGATCCCCATAGAGAAACACTAGGGAGAATAAGTCCCTTAATACTCAATTACTCTAGTTGTTTCTTTAGTTCAACTAATTCCATGGTGGCAATTCTATATGGGGTCTTCGATATAGGCCTTGATCCAGGAATTAAATAAATGGAAAACTCAACTTCTCGTTCTGAAGGATGTCCAAGTAAATCTTATGGAAACACATCTACATATTCTTTCACAATAGTTACATCCTCTATTTAAACATTAATTTCCTCACCCTTAGTCATTTCATTCTCTTCCTCCCCAATAATTGAATTTAGTTGAGCTACTGGGGGTGGATCTAAATAAGAATTAGGTGGTGACAATTCTGATCTAAAAATAAGGTGTTCCTTATCATCATCATCAAAAATCGTAACCTCCTTCTTCTTACAATAAATCTTTGCATCGTAGTACGAAATCCAATCCATACTGAGGATTATATCAAACTCAATCATAGGTATCACAATGAGGTCAGCAGATAAAAAACATTTATGTGCTCTAATGGGGACTGATTCACAAAACTTTGTTGCAATGATACTTCCCTTATGAGTTTTGACTGACAATTCTCTTATTAAATAAAATTGGAAATATCTAATTTTATTAGAAAACTAGGAAGATATGAAACAATGCGATGATCCAAAATCAAATAATGAATTTGCTAAACTTGAGGAAACCATTAAATTACCTGCCACCACTTCTTTCTCAGCTTTAACCTCAGCAGTAGTGATAGCATAAGCTTGGCGTTGATCCCTTGGCCTCTTCTGAGGTAAGTTCCCTTGACACTTAGGACATTAATTTTCATAACGTACCATCTCTCTACAATTATAGTATTCCAAATTGACAACAACTATATTTCCCTTGAAATCATGAGCTTGGTGGCCTTTTTCACCACACTTGTAATAGACTCCCATTCCCTTCAAGCAAGTACCGGGGTGTTTCTTCCCACATTTACTACAGGACTGATATTCAACTTTTCCCTTCATCCCCTTATTTCCATTCCCAGATTGATCAGAAGATCTCTTCTTTTCATTCGTTGCTAAAGTCATAAGACTTAGAGAATTCCTTTTCCGTCTTGATAGCACACGAGACAATATCTTCGTACGGCGAGAAGGTTTGTGAGACTAATACTTGATGGATAAATGGTTTTAACCCATCAAAGAAACGATCAATCTTACTTATTTGGTTACGTATATAATCTTCAGCATGCCTCGCTAACCTTGTAAAGTTATCCTTATACTTTGTGACATTCTCATCCTACTTCTGCCTCTGACTCAGAAATTTCTTTTCCATATCTTCTCGATGGTCATGTGGAAAGTATTTTTCTATGAAAATTTCCTTAAACTCCCTCCATTCCATACTTGATACTTCTTCATCTTCCTTTGTGTTTTGAATCAGTGACCACCATTGATCGGCTTCTCTAGTGAGGTGGTAAACTGCCATGACAACCTTCTCCATTTCGCTAATCCCCAAGGCATGGAATATTTTCTCTAAGGAGTTTATCCATTGCTCAGATACTAATGGATTTTTACCCCCATTAAATGTTGACGTTTTTTTCTCATGAAGCGGTCTAACATTGATCCTCCACGTTGCGGATCAGGGTACTCCATAAGAGTAAGGTTATTATTCATAACCTGAGTGAGTTGTCCCAGTATGGTAATAAGTTGATCAGCACCAGTTGTATCTCCATCTCCCCAATAATTATCTTGAGCAGGAGGGAAATCCCTACACGGAGTTTGTTCATTGATACGGTTTCCATTCCTACCACTAGGCGCAATTTCTAAACAATGGCATAAACTAGATTAGTTTATGAATCAAAATACATAATTCCATACTTCTAAAACACTTAACATAAATTTAACTATTTATGGATATAATCCATAATCCTAATAATTTTTTCTTTGAGGAAGTATATACTCATAAATCCTTCATAATGTTTTTTAAAGAAAATGATAATTATCCTAAGCATATCCCCCGGGAGTGTTGTAACCAAGAGTGCAGCAAGGCCTGTTGTCGTGCACCAGTTCCCGTTCGAGTCTAGCTCAAAGAGGTGTTTTCGGGTTTTACCCCTAGGTACATCTGTGCCAGAGCCGCCTCTACCTTCTCGTATCCAGACATCGATGTATTTCTCAGAAAACTCACAAAATCACTATAATACCAAAATTATAGGAAGTTATTCTATACTAATCCTCAAAGTCCATCTTAGTGATATGCACTCTAATTAGAGTTTATCTAAATCTAGCTTCCAAGGTTAGTACTAAACTACCTCTGATACCAACTGTAACGCACTGACCCCAGTTACCCAGAGTCAGTGCATTATTACGTAACATTGGAATGATCACAAAAGATCAAGTCTTGAAAGACTGATTAGTTTAGTAGGCTTGGAAACACTAGATACATTCATAAAAGTAACATTACATCATAAAGTGAAAAACTACAATAACATAGTCTCCATAGTCCACACTCATATCCTCTTCTGGCTATCCTTGTAGGTCATTCATAAAATACTTCTTCACATCCTGGGAAATATTAAAACATTGAAATGGGTGAGCTCAGATGCTCAGTAAGGATAACAATATTGAGAAAGATTTCATAAATAAACATTAACATTTAAGGAAATGTATAACTAAAACAAAAGCCTTTTAGACTTGAACTTAAGCATAACATGGAAAAAATAAAATTAAATAATTCCATTTACTTATTCACATGGATATTCTACTAGTCGAATAATCACATGCAATATCAATAACCACTTTCATAATGATAGAATGCATAATTTCGGACTATCATAACCACGTAGCCAAGGCCTCGTGCCAAGTTTACAAATAAGATTTTGTCAAATCCTCATGCCAAGACACTAGTTTGTCTCATGAGACCTACCGATGCATCGAAAAGCTATAGTGGGCTCCACCCGTCACTTATTAAGTCCAATGCATTCCTCATATGAACAGGTTTAAACATATCATAAACCATAACATAATCGTATCACATAAAACATGCATAAAGGAAACATAACATTTCCACATTTCAATCACAAGATATCAATACAAAACATTGATATAATAAAAACACTTTCAAAACCATTTTCAATACCAAAATAAAAGAAAATTAAAACTTGATATTTATTTTTCATTTAAAAAAATTATGGTTTGTAGAGGAAGCCGAAACTCAAATAATGGTCACAGCGGCAGGGAAGTCGTTGTCGCTACATACGTAAGAAAAAAACATTCCTTTTGTTGTTTAGTAAAAACGCTTCGTATAAAAAAATTACTTTTGAATAAAAGTAAAATTCAAAGGGGTTTATACAGCGTATAAAGGAAAGTTGTGTATAAAACAAAATATGCCTCAATGAAAGGAGATTGAGAGGTAGTCCCTTAGAAAGAAATTTTTTTAAAATAAATTAGATCTATTATGTGTATTCACTATAAGTACACATAAAGAAAGTACAAATACAAGATAGGACATGATAATATCATGACATAATTTGAAAGTATGAGATTAACCCAAAGAATGGAAATTGGGTTAAGAAGTTCCCTTACTTCGTGTCCGACTTCACTCAACCATTCTTTAATATCCTGAATAATAAACTAGAATTAATATCTACTTTCTTAAAAACCTTTTTCTAGTTCATTATCCCTTTTATATCACTTATTAAAATTTTACGAAAATTATGTAGTCATTTAAGTTAATAACGGTCGTTTTGTCGATATTTGGTACTTGAGTCAACAGTAAACTTCTTTTAATTACAAGTTGTTTATGTGGTAGAATATCAATTATCTCCATAATTATATTCATGATGTATATATCATATATATCATATATATCCAGTATATACATTCATTCATAATATTACGTAACATTTTGAGGTAAGAAATGAAATGCACCGTTCATGGAAACGGTAAGCCGTATGTACGCATGAACGCTACTTTCATTTCTATTTCATATTTAATGGAATGAAATCATAATTATATAAAGTTATATTATAATTCCAGTATAATATCATATATAATATCATGTACTACATCCTTTATAAATCCCACATATGGCATTAACGATTCAAATCACTTTGAGGGGCGGTAGTCCTCACTTCCTAAAATGAAATTATCGCGTTTACCCATAATAGAAATCATACAGGTATGCCATAAATGATAAATAAAGAAGCATAATGAAAACATGAACATAATATATATATCAAATATGAAAATAGTGTCATCATAATGGCCACCATGAGAGGTGTTAAAAGAAGATTGAACAATCATCGTTTAGTGAGGCAGTATTTCGCCACCCACAGAAACAGTATGTTCATTAACCATTAGACGAAGGTGTGTGTAAGTGTAAATCAAATACTTTTCATTAAAAATCCTAGTATATTTAATATACTTGTGTTTTTACAAAATAAATAAATAAAAATATTTTAGGGGGTTGGAGAAGCAAAATAAAACAAAAGGACATTAGAGAAGACATTGCCTAAAAATCGGGTAACTCTTTTTGATTTGAGGCAAAGGCTTCCTTGGGAAGAATTTTGCCCAAAGTAAGTCTTCTAGGAGTAATAGAGAGAATTTTATAGAGTATTTTGGCAGAGTTTTGCCGATCCAAATGGATTTTATGGTGTGAATAAGGTCGTAGAGGTGGGGGCCTTTTATAAGAGGAGAGGTGGGGCACTCTTGGAAAGTCATGAAATATTACATTATTATGAAATGATTTTCTAATTTTAGAGGTTCAAAAATGATATATTTCGAGGATAAGGTGATAATGGTTCGAAATAAACTCATACAATATGTTTTTGACATGTTCAATTCTTAGATTTTACATTATCGTTTCATTTTATTTAAATCGTTAATTAATGAGGTAATCGATGCATCATCATTGTGTCATAAAAATTTTAATTTATTTAATGTCTAAAAATTATAGAAAAAATATAATGATGTAGGAAATATATTTATCTTTCCAATGAATATTTATAGTCTAAATGTTAACTTATATAACCCCTTGTAATAATTGTTTTATTAAAACAACACATGTTTGTGACAATTTTATTTTTACTTTAAATAAAAAGTTATTAATGTCATTTTCTTACCCAAGTGGATACATGGGGTCCCCAAGTAGACCCATGGATTGTCTTTTTCGGCCATGACTCATCGAATAAGTGTAGGACAAGTGTCAAGATATTTGAATATTTTTATAATATCATTTTTACCTTAAATTTCACTAATTACCTTTAATCGCGATTAATAAAACTTAAAAGTTACTATTCACCAAAAAATTATTTTAATCCCATTGAACCACATTTTACTTCCTAATGAAAACCATGTATGTCGGATTTTTGAAATTCAAATCACAGAAGTGGTAATATTTTATTTACACGAAAAATTAGTTTCTAAACTACCACTTAGTGGTTTCACTATTCAGCAAAAATTGAAGTTTTTCAGAAAAATACCAAAAATTCACCCTAATATATAATTGATATTCTGAATTCAAAAATGGTGTCTGTTTTTAAAAATTCCAAACATATAAGTTGCATTAATGAATTTTATAACTAATTCCCGTTGTCAAAACAAATAGTGTGTTTTCAAGAAACAATATCAATCAAAAGATTGAAAATTGTTTATGTCCAATTTCAAAGTGAAGTTAATTCTAATGACCACCATTGGATAAAATGGTAAAATTATATTATAATTATACTTTAAAACCACTCAATATAATAATTTCTCACTATTAACTATTTTGATTAAAAAAGTTGTTTTTAATTAAAATTTAGTAATTTTCACTATTCATCAAAATATAAATGTTATCCGAAAAGATCCAAAATTTCACCCTAGGCTAAATTTGATATTCCGAATCCAAAAATGGAGTCCATTTTGAAAGATAAAATTAATAAAATTTCAAAAAGTATGTATTACTATTCATAACGACTACATTGAATGGTTGTGGTGTGTGTTAGAACTCGGTGTTGCGTATAACACACGCTACTGTATTATTCAAAGAGAAGCATACCGTGGAAGCTTGGGGTTTTACAACTAACCCGAGCCCGAATTGAGGTGGTAATCGAGGGTCATTATATATCTCCATTTGTTGTGATAACTCTAGGGGGATGGGATCCTAATAGAGTGGTATCAGAGTTGATAGCTAAAGGATAGTATATAGTTTGGTATTAGGAACTATGGCGTTTGCATGGGTTAGTATGGAAATGGTTCTAGTTGACCATGGTATGTGACATAGGCTTGGGGGACTATCCATGTAAAAGGATTTTAGGGCCCCACATGATCTAGTGCATAGAATCTGATCTTATTTAATGACCAATTTAGGTTGTCCTATTTACAAGGTAAATACCTATTGGAGGTACATGCATCATGATAACTTGTATTTTTATTTGAATTGTAAGGTTCTTGTAAGATAAAATAATGTAAAATGAAGTTAAGATGAATTAAGTAAATATTAATAAAATTCCTTTCTACAAAACATTGTAATGTTCACTTTATTTTTAGGAATGGATCCAAGTCATTTTCTATGTGTGGTTTAGGTATTTGAGTTTCAGTAGGATGAACTGGTTGGTCATCCGAGGGTTGATCTAGATTAGGAGTAGGATCAATGGAAGAGGATGTTGAATGTTTTTCAGTGGCATGCTTTGGGAATGTATGATGTTATCATTTCTAATTTAGAGACCAAGAGTTAGATGGAGGATCACGAGATTGCCTTTAGCTTGATACGGGCCCTAGTGGGGAATTGGGACCTCTTATTAGTCATTTAGATGCAAGAAGCAGTGCTTCAATGATGGGTGCTATATCTTGGTGTGCTAAAGAAGGCATATTTTTCAGGGTTCAACTTTTAGAAAGAGTTCTATGTAGAGTTCTTTCATCGACAATGAGGATAGTGAAGAGGCATGAGATTCTCTCCCTTTAGTAAGGGAGTATGTTAATGCGGGGGTTGGGGATCAAGTTCAATGAACTTCTATATTTTTTCCTTAATATTTTTTTAGAAATGTATTCTCATGTAATACTTCTTGAGGAGGTGCTTGGTCAATTAATCTTGTACATAATTAATCTCTTTACATTGCTGAAATATCCAGAGGTTTAGAAGAAGGTAGATGTGATTGAATGGATTCACATTCAAGGAGTTTTATCATGAAGGGAGAGATAGATTGGTTCCTTGAGGAGTAGAGTTGTTAGTGGTAGTTCTCATATTCTAGTATGATTTATTCGTTGGGTTCTTGGAAATAATTAAACCAGTTTCCAGTTTTTCTTCAATATTATTATGGTTTATGAGGTTAGGTTCACTATCCACCTCTATAGAAACATCCTGTAATACCATTTAAATAGTAGTTACAGTAGGCTTATGCACCACTTAGAGGGGATGGATTAGGTATAGGATAACCTCGGGATATTTTCAAGTTTAGGGACATCTACCTAAGAATATTGGTGGTTTTGGTCATAAATAGAGAGGTAGAGGAGTTGGGAAGGGTCAGTTTTATGCACTGGAGGCAGCAAAACCAGATCAGCTAGAGATCATTCTAAGTATGTTGATCTTGTCATTTACCTTTTTTTGTAACTTGTTTGATGTAGGATATTATAACTCCTTTATTTTACCCATTCTAGTCCATTCCATGGGACTTGACATAGAGAGTCTTCATATTCCCTTGGTGTTGATTATGCTAGTCAAAGGCCATGCCATCTTGTTTGACATGTTCCAAGGATATTGACTAATGATGGGTCCAAATAAGTCTCATAGAGACCTTTTATTAATATAGATAAATTTTTATTATGTAATCCTTAGAATATAGTTGTTATATTTTTTTCAATTCATTATAAACTGCATCTAGAGGTCATTTGTTTTTCTGAATGTGGATGACCAATGTTTGGTATTCATTGGTGAGTGGAGCTTTCAAGTGGGTAGCTGGTGTGTAGAGACACTTATTACCTTGATGATTGTGTTTTATATGGGATTAGAGGGCACTAGGATGATGGGGATTCCATGTTTCATTAATGAGTTTCTACATGTTTTTACTGAGAGGGTTTTGATGCTAACCCCTCGATGTGATAGCAAGTTTGGGATAGACCTACATTAGGGTGCTTCTTCGATTTTGATGGATCCATATTTTATATGCCACCTAATGATTTTCAAGAGTTAAGGGTTGAGATATATGATCTAATACATAAGGTTTTCATCGAACCCAGTCTATCACCATGGGGGTCTATAGTGTTTTTTCTGTAAGAATACAGATGGTATTCTGAGGCTGTGTATAGACTACCGAATGTTGAATCAGGTAATGATAAGAATATTTATCTTTTTATTAGGATATACAATATTTTCTAAAATATAAGGGGAGAAAATTGGTTTTCTACGATTGATATGTGGTTTAGATATCACCAACTGAGGGTAACAGAGTGTGATATCCCAAAGGATTTCTTTAGGTTTAGGTATATGAACATTGAGTTTGTGGTCATGTTGTTCGGTGTCACAAATGCACTAACTGTTTTTATGGGGGTCATTAACTCCATGATCCATGAATTTTTGGACTATTTTTTATTTGTGTTCATAAAAGACATATTTATATACTCAAACATAGAATAGAAGCATTTTGATTATCTCAAAGTTTTCTTACAGGTTCTTTGATGCCACTAGCTCTATGGAAATTTTTCCAAGAATAATTTCGAGTCATGAGAGGTGAATTTACTTGATCTAATGGTTTCTAAATAGGGTGTGGAAGTATAACCATCAGATGTTGATGGAGTTGTTTCTTCGGAGTAACCTAGGAATGTGGTAGAGGTTCACATTTTCCTTGACCACACAGACTATTATTGGATTTTTATACTATATTTATGTCATGTTTCATCCCCAATGATAACATTAACCATAAGTTACTAGGCTTATATTTGGAATTATTTGTGTCATTAAGAATTCAAATACCTGAAGGGGAATTCGGTTAGTGCTCCATTGTTTGGGTTAATAGATGAGGGGGTCATGTTTGATGTGTTTTGTGACACTTCCTAATTGGTCTTCGGATGTTTCTTGATGTAAAAATTAGTGTTTATCTCTTATGGTTATAGGTAGTTATTTCCCATTGAGGATAACTATTCCACCCATGATCTGGAGCTAGCATCGGTTGTGTTTATACTAATGTTGTGATGACATTACCTCATTAGGGAGCACTTTGTGGTCTTCATGGATCACAAGATCTTGAGGTATATATTTTTTCAGCATGATATAAATCTATAGCAATAGAGGTGGATGGATTATCTTCTGGATTATGATTTTAATATCTTTTATACCTCTAGAAATATAAATTTTGTGTATGAAACTTTGAGAAGGAAGTTATAAAAGGATATTATTCAAGATTCCATGGATGTTTGGAAGGAAATGGAGGAGTTGGTAGCCTTATACCTATATTCAAGTGTGGTTGAAAATAGTGTATTTTTTTTAGATTAAAGAACATTATTATTTGATGCAGAAATTGGAGGAGTCTTAGTGGGGAGACTCAGTGGAATAGGTGATGTGAAATCATGTTGGCCCTAATAATGATATAGGGGGATGTCCAGAGGATGGTCAGAGGATGGTCAAAGGATAGTCAGAACTAGATAATGTTTTAGGGGAGACCATTTTTTCCAATAGTAATGCACAATGGATACCTTCATGAGTTTCATAGTTCACCTTTGGAAGTACACTTGAGTGCCTTCAATATATTCCATTCCTTGAGGATACATTTTTTGTGGAAGTGGAAGAGTTTATGATGTGGTTTTTGGTTTTCTAGAAGGTGAAGGTTTTGGATCATGTTCTTAGTGGTTTTTTATAACCATTGGGTGTTCTTGAGTCAAAATTTTATAACATATCAATTTATTTCATCATGAGATTACCTCGATATCATGGTGGTTGTGATTATATCTAGGTAATCATGGATAGGTTGAAAAAATAAACCCACTTCCTAGATATGTGGAAGTCACTATCCATTGATTATTTATTTATGAGGTATATGGATGAGTTTTTTTGGTTTCAAGGAGTTCGTTGTACTATTTTCTCAAATTTTGATTCATGTTTTACCTCGTAATTTTAGAGGGGATTGCAGCATAATTTTGTCACTCAGTTATGCCTCAGCATTGCTTTCCACCCTCAAATATATATTCAGATAGATAAGAATCTCATGATACTATAGGAAATGTTTTGGGCATGTTCCTTATACTTTTCTGGATCATGGGCAAGACATTTTCCTATTTTTTAGTTTTCCTATAACAACCATTATCACTATTTCCTTAGCATGGACCCATATGAGTATTTCTATGGGAGGTTGTGTTGTTCTAAATTATATTGGACGGAGGTTGGGGAGTCTATAGTTCTTGGTCTTGATGTGGTGAAGAGAATGATAGAAAAATTTCTTCTTGTTCTTAAGGGGAATAAAGTAGTTAAGGACCAGTATAAGGTTTATGTAGATCATAGGAGGAGGCCCTTGGAGTTCATGGTTGGAGACCACATGTTCATGGAGGTTCCCCATCAATGTAGGCAATGAAGGTTTTGTAGGGGGAGTAAGGTCTCTACCCAATTTTTTAGACCGTTCTAGGTTTTTTGGTGATTTTTTGAGGTGGAATAACAGTTGGAATTTACACAATAATTGGGCTACATCCATGACATATTACAAGCCTCTCAGCTTCATCGACATCTTCACGATGACTACAATGTCATTAACTAGGGAGAGTTGGATATCATGGATGAAATGAATTACATGGAGAAACTAGTATATAACTAATATAATTGGGATAAGGTACTATGATGATAACATATTCCCTTGGTTCATGTGTTGTGGAAGCATGGGGTCCTGGAAGAGAGCACTTGGAGAGAGAGTCGCAGATGTGTTCCTAGTACCTAGAGTTGTTTTTATTTATTTTTTATTTATTTTTGTTTTTCCTCGATAATGTAATGTTTGGATCTTTATTTTTTTATAATATTTGATGTTTCTTTTTTTATTTATGTATGATGTGATATAAAGTTATGAAATATGAAAAGGGGAGGACTTGATTCCTAATTGAGACACATTATTCTATGATGTGATTAAACTCATGAGGGTGAGTTAGTTCCACCTATAGTGGATAGTCTCTAGGAATGGAAGAAGGAATTCCCTAATTAGTATGTTTGGGGTAGTATGTTTTTTTGGTTATAGCATTTGTTTGTGTAGAGGTTGGATGGTTATGTGATGATGTGGTTATGTGAAATGTTTCAGTTCATGGCTGGTACCGAATAATGAAGTATTGTTCCTAATAATAAGTGGTGATGTTGTTTTTTGGGCTATTTTTGTGTTTTTAATTTGGATATTTTGGTTGGTGGTAGAATTATAATGGTGACTAAATCCTTGATAGGTATCTCATAGGGTGGTTGTTCGAACCCATTTCTTTTCCTGGGTTTGTTTTTTGATTCTCAAGGACAAGAATCATTTGATAGGTATCTGATGTAATGGCACATGCCTTCTTGGCCCATTACTTTACCAATTTTGGTGGTGGGAGAGTGTTGGGAGTGATTTGGAGGATTCCCTAGAGGGTTCAATATAGTTGGAGCTGCAACAAGCCTTTTATGATGTAAAATATGGGTTTACAACATAAGATACTGGTTTTCATCTTTTATATTTGGTGGTTTATGACTTGTATGTGGCTGAGGTGTAGAGAGTAAAATGGTGTTATTCCACAAGGATGGGTTTTACATTATAAGTTTATTTTATCCCAAGGTTCCATTTTTTCGTGTAAAAAAATCTTATGTCCTAAGAGTTTTTTTATGGAATAAGTTTTATGGACTCGTGTAATTTACAGTTTAAAGTTTTGGATTACACCATAAGTATAGAGAATTATATCTCGTATATGGTTGATGTTCTGCTGACTTTTTTTTCATTCAGTGGATTGTCTCTTCTTTCATTTTAATGGAACCCTACATGCCTTAATATATCTTCCATCTCCATCTTCCCTCACCTTGATCTATTGGTTTTGGTGACTATTTTTTGGTGATAAATTATATGCCCTTATCTTCTTCTTGGTTTTTTCCTACATTATTCTCTCATAGATATATTGTAGTGTTGTAGTTTTGGATTCAGGTGTGTGTTGGATGATTTTTGATAATCCTTAGGTTCATTGTAAGTTTATCTATGGTATCCTATGTATGGTTACAGTTTACAGACATTTCTTCATCACCCTACAGTGCGCATCGAGTTGTTAAAGAATCATTGAGATAGGGAATCCCTGATTTCTCTTTATTGTGTATCATGAAGGAGGGGTTTTATTTTTTTTATATTTAGAAAGATAGTTTACATTGTCTTAATAAAGATAAATAATTAGTTAATTTAAATTGAAGGAAAAGGGGGTTTGATTCACAAGCATTTACATCTTTGATATTATTGTGTTGTTGTGATTTTATGGGCTTAACACCCTATTGAAAGTGGTGGCCTTTTAGGGATTTGTTTTCACTATTGTTATTATGTGATGGAAACCTTATTGAATGTTATTATGATATCACCCAAAATGGAAATTTTATGACCAATTATATTGGGATAATAAAATGGTTTCCTATAGATTATGGATTATGTGAGAATACCCTAAATAAAGAAGTGGAATGTGATAACAAGGACCCTTTCTAAATCTGTTAAATGTTCTATGATCTATCTGATGTGTGGATATGTTATGGGGAGGTGATGTATGGTTGTGATATGTTGATGATGGGTTTGTGAGGTTATATTGTGGGGCATTGGTGGGTGATGTGATGTGTGGTTGTGTTATATAGTGAATAAAATGAGAATGCTTGTGTTGTGCTAAATGACCAAATAGTGATGGAATAACTGGATAATAATTTTTGAAATAGAATTGTATGTTTTGGTTAATGGGATAGAAATGGTTAATGAATCTTGAAATAAAATGGGAAGTGTGGTTAAATGTGAATATGTTTTAAATAATTAAAGGAATGGAATGTTAAAAATTCATTGCCTTGTCTTGTAATAAAAAATGGGAAGTGTCTTGTGGATTGTGTTTTTTGTGTGGTTTTATGCATTTTAGAGGTGGTAGTGAAAGTGGGGTTTGTTGTCAACTGGTAAATACTTGTTCTGAACCCATAAGATGGTCTTTTGTTTAGTTATGTGTGTGTGTCTATATATACCATTTATATTCGTTTTTTATTTCTTTATACACCCCACCCACATCCATCCCCATGTGGAAACAACTGTATATTTATACGGGGTGAGTTTTTTCCAACATCCCAATGGTGAGGATGGGTGGAAGGATACCCACTCATTCCCACTCTCTATTCTATGTGAGTAGATATTTATAGTATGTGATGACTAGAGGTCAAATAGTGTACTAAGTATAGCCTAGGTTTCTGTGGGAGAGATGCGATGTGACCATGTTGTGGGGTGGTGGGATGCAATGTGACTATGTTGTGGGGTGGTGAGATATGATGTGACCATGTTGTGGGGTGTATTAGGGTGGGTTTTGTGCGTGGTAGGAGGAGGGAATGAGGTTTATATCCTTCATGTTCATGATACCCTGCATTTTTTGTTATGGTTATGATGTAATGGACTAGGATTCTTCGGGTGATATTTCATGTGATGGAACAGGTGTATTCGGGTGTGATTTTATGTAATGGAATTGGTGTCTTAGAGTGAGATATGATGTAATGGTCAATTTATGGGGTAGATAGATGTGTTAAATGGAATATGGGATTGCCTGGATGTATGATATTGGGGTTTGAGGGAAAAATCGGTGGGAAAGTTGTGTGGGGTACACGTTATCTATATTCTTCTTATTATGTTATTATACATGGATGCATTATCTAGTGAGTTTTTCATAGTGAGGATTTGGATTGGTTAGTTGATCTTTTTAGGAGCTGTTTAGTTCTTTTGTGTGCCTATGGGTGCATTAGTATGCTTTTTCACATGTACATGAGAGACTTTGGTTACCGTAATAAGTATACTTGTCTTATTACCCTACATATATAAAAATGGTTTCAAGTTTCTAGGACGATTGTGTGGACCATATTGGACCAGACAAATTGAAACCATTGGCCTATTTGTGTCTCACATCCTTAGTTTTACATTTGGGTATTTACATTTCGAGACTTTTATCTATATATTTTTTATACATTAATTTTTGGATGGTTTTGGTTTACTTTTTATATTATGTCATTAATTTTTTTTAGTTTTATTCATCCTATTTTATCATAAAGGGAAATGCCTCACACTTGTTATAATTTTATATAGCTTCAATGTTGGTCGACAACCCAGGGCCTATTGGATATGGGACTCAGGGTAATTATCTATATTCCTTCATTATGGTAACTCAGGGTAAAGGGAGTTGTGACAATTTTAATTCAATTCTAATATATCAACAATAATCAGATATCCTTTTAAATTTAGAAACATATTTTTTCAAAAAAAATAAAAAAATTAAAATCGTGATTCTACAAGATAATTTAATGAATACATGTGCATTCATATTTATATTTATATAAAATTATAATGTATAAACTCAATTATGATACTAATGGTTAAAAATATATATCTTAATATCATTATATACAGTACCTCTTTCTTTTAATAAAAAATTATTTATATTAAATCATTATTTTCACACCAACTTTAGAGTTATGAGATATTTTTTGACTTTAAATATAATTATCACTCTCATTTTATTTCAAAAATAAGTCTTATCTCAATATAATCATTTTATTTGTTTCAAATTTAAAATTTTAATTTGATAAAATGATACAAATAATGAGTTGATATTAGTATTTAAAAAAAACTTTCATTAAATATCAAAAAATATATTCTATTGTTGGATATGATATAAAAAGAGGTCATATCATTACTAGATTTAAAAGATAAGTAGCATGAAATTCACAACAAATGTGATAAGTGAAATATAAAAAAAATCAAATTAAAATATTACCAATATTATCAAAAAACTAAGAAACTTATTTAAAAAAATTCACAATAATTAAAATAAAAAAATCATATAAAAGAGAAAACAAATTGGAAAGTAATTTTCATATATATATTAAATTCACATAGCTAATCACAACATAATATTGAATAAAAATTGAACTACTCTAATTCATTATTGGAAATCATACATGCAACATAGTGATGATTGATAAAAAATTTCATCCTCACCAATCCAATGATCATGAATCCTAACCCGAGGAAATTTGATTAAAAAATAATTTACCAATATCCAAACCACATGTTATGAAATATTAAACCTACCTATAAATAGGGAACATAACTATAATAATTATTTATATGGATTGTTATAATTTTTACTCAAATTATAAAATAGTCCTAACATCACAACAACGAAAAATTATTTTTTAAAAACTATTCTATGATACCATATTTTAATGAATATGTAAAGAGATAATCCCATTTGTTAAACTATAATTCTACATATCATCGTAATACATGTAATTAAAGAACATAAAAAAATATCATCAAAATAAATTTCAAGACCACATGATACTATAAATAATAAATTTTTGATCATATAATAGCACAAACATATAATAAAAGCATAAAATTGTGGGAAAATAACTTAACAAAGTGTTCTACACAAATGAAAACATGGAATAAATTGTAAAGGTCATGATATCACATTAATTATTTCATAAGAAATACATATAAACATTATGTACAAACCACTATGTACAATGAACTATTGTAGCTATATATTTTAGAAAATTTCATAATAGTTATGAGAAGTGTATATGTGGGGGGTATATAGAAAAAGTTGTATGATATCACCTATATCCTCTAGTATACATAATGGTATGTACATATATTATTTTTCAATTAGTTTCAATTGCATGAAATGATATAATAATCTTGAGACATGCTCTATTAAAGATCAACTAAATTTCAAATCAATCATTACATCAAGTAAAATATTTTCCATGAAATAAAATAAAACTATCGTTTATTGCTAAATGAAAACACGCATAAAGACATTGAGTTAGTAATTATATTAGTAGACAAATCATGTAATATTGATGATATATGAATATAAAATAAAACCATTATGGGATATTATTATAACATGATAGAGAAAATCTAAATTATTTTTTATTTCAAATTTTCTGACAGTTATGTATTGATCATTCATCTTCCAGAGTAATAACAGTAATATAGATACACTTCTTGATCATGTGATCCAAGACATGATTATAATTCATATGTTTCAAATATATATATATATATATTATACACTCTATGTAATAGTACTTGTGATAAAATTTTCACCCTAACATTTAACTAGGGAAATGTTAATATAATATCACCTTAGTCCCATGATCCTTAGTGAAAAATATATTACATCATTCTGAAACTCGATCATAAATTATAATAATTACTAATAACATTAAATATATTTCATTAATATAATAATAGTTAGTTATCCCATTCTATTTCATAACAATCACCCACTTTTACAAATTTTCTCATATAAAATATAGAATTAGTCACCCATAAATCCATTTTTTCATAAGAATTAATGGAATTTCCAGAAATAAACTACCAAATATATGATATTCAACTCTAAATATTTGAAATATATCCAATCCATCATACTTCCCAATACTAAAACACTAAAATTTTATATAGTATTATAATAAAATTCAAATATATACTACAATTTATAATAAATCAAAGAAAATGAATCAAATAATGGGTATAGTGTAAGTTGTTATTTATTTATTTATTAAGGAAATGAATATTCTTTATTAAAAAATTTATTCAACCCAATTATAATATTACAATGATGTATCTAATTTTCATAACTACTAATCAGAGATCATTTGAGTGATCATATATAAACTAATTTTAAAAAATATATGAAAATTAACTATTGGTCAATGGATTTTGGGCTATTATATTACCCCTTATCTATTTTTGAATGATAATGGAGTAAATATGGGAATTTTATTTATTAATATATAATATACATTAATATTCCTGAGATTTAAAGATAATATTATGTAATTTAATTGAAAAAAACTCAATTTATTTTCATTTGTAATTGTTTTTTTATTATCATTCTTACTATAACAATTCCTCAAAAACACAATACCACTTTTTTCCAAATTTAACATCTCTATGTTCTTAACTAAATTGAAAAATAATAATTATTATTAAATTAGTGATATATCAATTATGTAATTAATCATTTCATATTAATTAATATGATATATTAAAAATTATTGATCAATATTTTTACTATAAATCAAATAACTAATTAAACTACATAACACAAAAAATAACATTTTATTTGAAATAAGAATTAATAATGAATAAATACTGCCAAATTAAAAATAATTTTATGATGAACAATCCTGAGAAGAACTAACATGTCACCTGACCAGATTCACCACTAGGCTTGATGGGAATTTTTAATCCCCATGCATTGGAAAGAATGAAACCTTAGTAATGATTTAACCCTTGAATAAACAATAATCCGGAAAAAGATCCTACCTAAAAATCTATAAATACCTATTCATAAATTAGATGTCAATTCCATTAAATAAATAGATTCAAAATGAATGAAATATATTATAATTCCATATAAATAATAATAATAACATAACTTCATAGAATGATAAATATCATTCTCAATACATTTAAATACTATTTATGTAGGAACAAATGAAAACATCTGGTCAAGCTAGATGATACATAACTTCACATATAGGAAATGAAAACCAAGACTATGACCAATTGTCTCCATGTGACCAATTGTTTCTCACCAAATCCAACAACGTTTATCACTGGATAACCCAAACATAAAACATTGAAGATACTAGAGCCTGGGAACATTAAACATGTCATAAGGGTCGCATAAACCTAATTGTGTATGCAAGGTTTGAGCCAAACAGGACTAGTGTGATTTCAATAATGATTTTGTGTCATTTTCTTTTAAATGTACTTTAATTAATTCTAGTTTGAAATTTAAATAGAAAATGTAATTTTCAAATTAAATTGAGATAAAATCAAATATCATTCTATGATAGCCATTATAAAATGTACCCTTTATTAAAGTAATAAAGGTTAGATCTAATGTAATTTTTATATAAAAAAAATTAAAATATAGATATATTATTACTTATTTATTCATGAAAACTAGAAAAATACCATTTTCTCCTTCCCATGCATTTCTCAAACACCTTTTTTATGAAAAAAAAATCACCTTAATTTTTAATTACAATTCTCAAATAATTTTTAAAATTGATTTAAAAGAAAAATAAAACCATAACTAGAGTAAATTATAAACACCACTACCACAAAAACAGTTTTTCGCAGCCCCCCCCCCCCCTTATCAGCGCTAACGAAAAAGCGCTAATAAAGGGGGTCCCTTTATCAGCACTCAAAAAAGCGCAGATAAAGGGTCGGCTTCAAAAAATAAATAAAAATATTTTAATATATTAATATATAAATATAGTTATATTGTTATATAAATATAATATATAATTTTTAAATATATTTTAGATAAGTATAAATGTACATTTACACTTATTATACTTAATATATAAGATATTTAGTGAAAATGGCTTCTTAAAAAATAAAAAAAAAATTAATTAATAATTTGGTAATCATTATGGAGTAATAGTCATTTAATAACAATTTGAGGACTAAAAAAATTAAAAAAATTAAAAAAAGATCCAAAATATGTTGAAAATGCAACTCAAACTTCAAACGGCCATAACTTTTGATCCGGGTGTCCGTTTGAGCTCTACCACATATCAAATCGAAGCCTGTGACGAGCTCTACGTCGCTATGACTTGGGGAGACACTGGTCAAGGGATTTTAGAGGTCAAAAGAGGCCCATAAGTCCTCCAAAACTGAGTTTTTAGCCGGGGTACCCTGATCTTTTAACATTTTGTGGATTTTCACCCTCGTTTAAGGGGGTATTATTGGATTTTTTTGGCGGGGCCTGAATTTATTCCATGTTATAACATTTATATTGATATTATGTCTTTGAAATTTCATCCTTTTTTATAATGCACTGCTATTTATAATAAAAAATATAACAATATATTCATATTTTTTATATATTCACACCTAAAAATTTAATTATAAATATAAATAATAAAATATATTTACATATAAAATATATTAGCTTTATCTAAATAATAAATAACATCCATTTTATTTAAAATAAAAATATATGAATATTTATATACCTATATATTAATCTAACTATATATATATTAATCTAACTATATATATATATTAATCTAATATATATATATATATATATATTAATCTAATAACTATATATATATATATTAATATAACTACATATATATATATTAGTATTACTATAAATATATATATTAATATCACTATATATATATTAATATAACTATTTATATATTCATATAACTATATATATGTTAATATAACTATATAAATTTATTAATATAAATATATATTACTATACGAATAAATATAACTATATATATATATAGATATAGATATATATTAATATCACTATATATATATATATTAATATTACTATATATATATATATTAATATAACTATATATATATTATAATATAACTATATATATATTATAATATAACTATATATATATGTATTATAATCTAATAACTATATATATATTAATATAAATATATATTACTATACAAATAAATATAACTAAATATATATATATATATAGATATCATGAATAGGAGGACAAATCAAAATGGAGTAGTGGTAAAGGCTTAGGCGCGCTGGGGGGAGGTCTCGAGTTCAAATCCTGTGGGAGGTAGGGGCACGCGCACATGGGGGAATATAGCAGCAAGCGCTGTTAAAGGGTGAAGGGGGTGCGTGGGGTGCTGTACAGGGGCAGAAAAGCACTGTAAAATGGGGGGCTCAAGCGCTATAAAAGCCCACCCAATTCGCAGTATTTTTTAATTTTTTTTAAACTTTTTTATATTTTTTTATATTTTTTTAATTTTTTAACTTTTATCAGCACTTTTTTAAAAGCACTGATAAAATGGTCATTTATTAGTGCTAAAAAGAAAGCGTTGATAAAGGAAGCACTGATATAGGACCCCTTTATCAGGGCTAAAAAAAGCACTGATACAGGGGTACTTTTATCAGTGCTTTTTTTAGCGCTGATAAAAGACCCCTTTTATCAGCGCTTTTTTTAGCACTGATAAAGGGGTCTTATATCAGCGCTTTTCAGAGAGCTGATAAAGGGGACCCCCCTTTATCTACACTGGATTTATCAGAGTTTTTTCTAGTGCTGATAAAGGCCATTTTTAGCGCTGATAAAGGCCGTGTTTGTAGTAGTGCACACAATAACACCATAATATAAATGAGTCACAATAAAAAAAATAACTAATGAAATTATTCATTGAAAACAACTATAGGCTAGGGGACAAAAAAAGGAATATGAGGTAATCCAATAAACAATTCTTAATAAAAAATCAACATGGATAACTCTTTTTCTATAACATGTACAATATTAGAACCAATCTCCTTATATTTCTCAAACTATGGATCCTCTAGTGAAATTTGAAAATCCCTCTCATCACCCCTTAGTTTCACTGGGTACAAGTAATCATCTAAGAGGGTAACAATCACATAGGTAAATATCTAGTGTTCAGAAACTAGACTAGTGTAACAAGAATCCATACATTATATTAGGTTCCCATGATATAATAAGGTAAAGGTTAGTAAATAGGGAATCCATAAAATCATCACATGATCTATAATAAAACTCAATAAATAAATCCCACAGCTTACCTATAACACCATCTCATGGAAAAAACCCTTTTTCTATACATAATAATTGAAAATATGATAATAATAAACAATATACCATTTTTGTACCCATAATTTATTTAAATAAATATGAATAAAGGGGCACAATTGAGGGTCTCGTGTGTTAATAAAACAACTTTCTTTAAAATTCTATCTAGTCCATTCTTCAAAAAATATCATGGGATTCCAAGCCATTTTCTACTACTATAAATATAATTTTAAACATCCCTTGAAAACACATTGAAACATTCTTTGAATTTAAATTATGTATAATGATATATAAAACCATTTAAAACTATATCCCGCTTTTTATTCTAAAACCTTTGAAGAAATCTAATCAATTATTTCATTTCAAAAATATATATATAAAAACATAATTCCATTTTAATCCCAACACAAATGGGGTAAAATACTTTTAATAATTAATATTATTTAAAAAAATCTTTTTAAGAATTTACAAAAAACATGTCACTCAAACATAACAATGAAAACTAAAAAACAACCAAGATTCCCATTATTCCACATGAGGAATCACTTTAATATGATTTTAAAATCCATTTCAAATATCATATATAAATATATATTCATAAAAAGGGGTTATAAATAATAAATCATATAATGTAATCACATTTTATGTAATTTCACATAAATACCTACCTTGAACAATTGGCGATCATGATGTAAGTTGTCTCCTTTAACAGAAAATGATCAAACATGCCAAAATATTTCCCTACCACGATCTACCAACAAAATCTGACAATTTTATGCCAACCCTAACCCAAAATCTAATTATAATAGACCCTAGGGTTCACTGGTGGATAGGAAAAGAAGAGAAAAATAAGGAAAGAGAAATGAAGAGAAAAGGATAAGAATAAAATTTGGTTTCACCTTAATAAATACACTTTCAATCAAGTCTTGGAGGTTTCAAGAGAGAGGAGGAAAGGAGAGAGGATATCCCTTACATGTTCCATGTACTGGTTGAATGAGTGAGGATGAGGGAGGGGAAACCCCCTAAAAACTGAGAGGTTAAAAGGTGGAAAACAACTTTCATGTAAAATTGGGAAGCTCTCATGCTGATGTCACACTAGTTGGAAAACTGTGCACCAACCATCCATCTCACATTGGAAAAGAAAAATATATCTACATGGTTTCGACGTATGTTTCACTAAACCATGTGTTAACCATGAAAAAATGATATTTTAATTATTACATCACTACCACATGGTCACTCACATATTTTTCTCCAATCATAAACAAGTTGTGAGCCAACACCCCTAAGAACAAAAGTATTACATGGTTACAGCTATATTTTACATGGTTTGGACTCAACTATGTGCTAAAAGTAAAATATAAACCATAAAATAACTAAATTAACTAGGAATATCCATTCTATAGAGATTCTACATATTCTCTACTAGCCTGTGAAAATAAACCATAAAATATTAAAAAAATCCATAAATTTAAAATTTTAAGAATAAAACTTTCAAAAATTTAATATGCCCTAAATAATATAAAATAGATAACTACAATGACTTAGGGGTGTCAAAATTCTCCCAACTATTCCACCTTATACCCTCTAAAATTAATTTAAAAAAGTTGAATAAAGGGAAAACTGAATGCCTTAACACTTACATCAAAGGTGGGAGGGTCGGGAAAACATAATGAGGTATAAAGAGATAGAGAAACACTAAATATATGCATGAATCCAAAAAAACCAGGGACTCAATCCTTAACATCAATAAACATCTCCAAGCATAAGAAAAATCATCACCACAAAACATAGAACTCTAAGAAGGTGGAGGACGTACTATAAGTATCCCCACCATTCAGAATTTATCTAAAGTGGTGGAAGTAATGGGAGACCTATTTTATAAACTGAGCACCATCTAAATGACTGTGATTCAAAAAATCAATAGAAGGAACCAAAAAATTACACTATCCAAAATAAACCACCATGAAAATCTAAATGATTTTACAACCAAGGAACAACCAACCAATCAAAAGATAAAGCCACCCAATTTACTATATCCTTTATCAAAGAAAAGGAATGTGATACCTCAATCAAGGAAATTACTGAATGATAAAACTACATGGGATCTAACCATGAGTCACAAAACATAATAGAAGGGATGAACTAAGACCTCATACCCAGGTCACCCTCTCATGATGAACCCAATAACATAAGAACAAACACAGACTAATGCATAATATTAATTGATTACACATCCATCCTAGTCACTTAAACGCAAACCCAATGATTTTCCCCAATCTAATCCTTTAAAACTGAAATATCATGAGAATCACATGTATAATACTCAAGGTAAAAGATCAACACTATGGAATAAGAATAAACATGCTAAGAAGAACCTCACAACTGAGGAACTAGAAAGGATAATAGGAATGAATCCAATGAAAATCACCTCAAAGCCTCAATCCATTACAATTAAACGAGTATAGATCAAAAATAAATAAACATCCCAAAACTTCTCTGAAATTTCCTACTCATCAGATAACTCAAATTTTTTGAAAATAATCTAAAATTTCCCAATCACCAATGAAAGGAAGGGTCCGACATTCCCACTCCCTTCAATGTTTGGGTATATTCAAAAACTAAAAATGATACACCAAGAAATAAGAAAATTACACATAAATATCATTCTAGAAGATGAAATTTCACCTTCTCCTAATACCTTTCTAGTAGGTACAACCAAATAATAAAGAATATTAATCTAATCTATTCTCATTTCAAAATTCAAAAAAAATATTCACTTTATACACTAGGTAATAATTTTAAATAAACAATACACTTGATAAAAAAACACCCAAAAATAAACATTAAAATGGTCATTTTATTTAAACTATTCCCTTACTATAAATAATCTCAATTTCATTTTTCAAATAAACACATGAATTTAAAGGGATTGACTATAAATATAAAACTCAAAAAATCATTTCTTTAAAATATCCATATTTCAAAATATCCAAAAAAATAATTTCACAAAATCATGAAAAAACTTTAAAATTTTACTATTTCTTAAGATAAAAACCCCCCTTCACTTATCTAGGTTCCATTTTTTATTTTAAAAAAACTTCATGAGTTCTATTATAAAACCAATACTTTTTAGTAACCTCACTTACATTTCAAAACATTTTTATGAGAACCCACTTTTCATTCCAAATACTTTACATAAATTCAAATCCATTTTTAATAATAAATAAAAAAAATCTTGACAAAATCATCTCATTCAAAAAAAATCATGGTAGTCAAATTCTTTGTTTAAATAAACCAAAAATACTAGTTTTAAAATCTAAAACATTTCATAAAATTATCCTTTTATTTTATTTAAACCCCACCAAATAAAAGTTTAATAAATGGATCAATCAATTTCAAAACATTTATTAGGCTCAAAAATATCCTTTTTTCTACTCAAAATCATTTTCCATAACATAAAAGAAATTTTCTAAAACACCATGTTAAAAAAATAACCAATTAAAATAACCTCATGTGACATTATTTTAGTAAATGATTTCTTATTCAACCTCACACCAATAGTATACATCAGTGGAATCAATTTATAATGAAAGAGATACAAGAATTCATACCTAGGGGAAAATAGAACTATGCATGGATTAGTTTCACAGGTTGGTGAACCATGCACCAACCATGAAGGAACCCATGACATGGATTCCAGAACCAACCTCATGGGATCTAGACACATTTTAATATTGTGCAACGTTGTTTCTTCCTTAATATTCACCCCCAAAAAATCAATGAGACCCCAAAAATCATTGATATTCTTAGTGGGGAAAAAATACGACAATCATGTATCAAAATATATTTAAAGTTAACCAGAATAACCTCAAACACAATACTCAAATCTTGAATAGTCATGGAAACTCGAGGATCTGAATGAGAAAAAGATCCTAATTCCCTCCATACACCCAGTAATCGAATTATAAAACACCTATATCTATATTATAAGAATTCAAAAATAATAATTATGGTTCTCAATAATCTAGGAATTCAAAAAAACCTAGGCTCTAATATCATTTGTAATGAATCAACCTTGGTTGACCCAACATATCATTTGACATGATTTCCCACTATGCCAAAAAAAATCAATACCCCTACGTTGATAACTAGTGCATGAGTAATAATAACAAAACCTTGGTAATTGAGGTGAAAAAATCATAAAATACATAAATATTTCATCATTTTAGATGATTATTCTGTAAATTTTATAATAATACACTCCCTATAGCTATAAAGGTTTACATTATTTTGATAATAGATACATAATAACCTTATTTAATGAAATAAATTAAACATAAAACATAATTTTCTTCTCTCATAGTACCCTTATTAGACATATCATACCAAAAATAATTCTTCATAACCTATGGAAAATGAAAACATAAGAAAGGGTGAGATCAGATTCTCAGTAAGGGTAAACATATGAGATATAAATAAATGGTCATAAGTGAACATAAGATAATCATAAGTTGATAATAATAGGATAATAACTTATAAAATTCATACCCAATCAATCAAATATCATTAATCAACATTCATGGAATAAGTATTTATTATAATAATAGGAATAATTTATAAGCGTGAAGAACCATCAACAATAAATCATACTCCATGAGAACATATCATAATCATAAGAAATTCATTTTTGGCATATAAATAAGCATATAAAATCATTTCCTTAGTAAAATATAACTTCTAAGAATATAATAGTAGATATAGTCCCATAGTGTATTGGGTTTACTCCTCATTCCCATTATTTCCTTAGTCAATGTTCCCTACTAAGACTATCATAGTTGATGACGTCCCTTACTAAACTAGCTTCAATTCCCATTAAATTTCATATTATCTCATGATATATCATTATTTACCCAATTAATTGGAGGGTTTTATAATTTCTTCCCACTCATCACATAATTAAAATCATATATAAGTGTGCAAAAAGATCATAAAAACATTCATTATTTCATCATAGAATAACCTGTGAAAAATAAACAAGTTTCATATAGATTTTATTATACCATAATCATAATCCATGAAATTCTTTAATATGGATAATATAATTATGACATATATATAGTGTATTATAAGAAACATATGAGAACATTGTAATAGATTAAATATACCTTTAAAATATAATTTAAACTTTTATTTGAAAACATGATAAAAATATATTTCTCTTTTGGTAAAATTTTTAATAAGAATTTCTATAATAATGGGAAAATTATTTTAATTTCAAATAACCATGTAAACTTGTAAATGAAGCTTCAAAGAAAAGAATGTTCATCATAGCGATAAAATCCATTCCTATAGTAAATGGAAAAACAAAGATTCATTCCACACTTTTTTGTAAAAATTTATGAATAACCTTTCTAGAAAAAATTAGAAAAATAAATTTTAAATACTTTTAAAATAAATTAAAATTTGGTTGAAATTGACTTAAAATAGTCATTGTATCATTAAAAATAAAATTCTTCAAAACATTTTTAAAAAAATGTGCATTAAATAAATTTTTCATCCGTAAAAGAGAAAATAATGTCGACTTTTCTTAAAAACATTTTCTCAGTCATTTTAAGTACCAAAGAGAGAAGTGTAAATTAAAAACATAAAAATCATATAAATGACCATATTAGAAATAAAAATCTGGTTTTAAAAATATAAGGATCATATAATTTCTCTCTATGCAAGTTTAACATATAAAATCATGGAAATAAATGAAATTGTAACATAACACTTTACCTCAGATCCTAAATTTCTTTATATGTGTTCTTAATCTCCTGTATAATAAATTTAGATTTATTAAACATATATAATAGAAACATTTTTGTACTTATCTTATAATATTTGATTCCATTACTATAACAACTATGACTCTAGTAAACAAGATTCAGTAGTTAATTTATTACATTAACATAGATATAAGGGTTCTAATCCTGAATGATTGGTTAGTTTATTATTATTATAGAGATAGATACATACAAGATATCCATTTTACATTCTAAATAAAATATAAATCATATTAATGGAAAACATTTGGCATATTTTCACTTAATCAAATAATTCTTCTTTATATCATGGTTAAGGAAAAAATAAGAGTGATATCAAATACTCAGTAAGGGTTACTTATAGTGGAAGATATCATGAGTAAATATGGCATAATAAATATTGAAATGTAAATTACTAAAAGCAAATGACATTAAATAAATAACTTGAGCACGAGATTTATTCATGCAAAATATCAATGAAATAGTCTCATGGATAATAATAAAATAATTATCAATCAAAAAAATTCTTAATATAGGACATCATGATCTCAAATATCATGATCTATATACCATCATGACCTTATTCTAAGATAGTTTAAATTTATGGGTAGGTATACACCAAAAACTCATTTAATTTTGAAAACTAATTTGTCTCATCATACCTATAGAATAATTAAGGGGATATATATAATCAGGGCCCACTCATCACTACATGTCCAACACATTACTCGTATATTGAATGATCAGTTCAATTCATAAATAATATGCCTTATCAATAAATGTATTTATTGAATAAATAATACTAAATATCAATATTTTCCTAGTAAAACAAATAACGATCAGAGTAAAACACCATATATAGAAATTATATATAGTTTAAGAAATATGAATATCCATGATAAATAAAATGGATATTTACAGGAAATGTAAAGTATAAAGATCGCTAGAAAGTGAATGTTTCAAGATAAAGATAACAACCATAAAATTAATAAGAGATAAGGGTAGACTATAGATACATTGGAAATATTTGTTTAAAAGTAAAATCATATACTTTATAGAAATAAATAAAATAGAATTAAAATATTAAAATAATATTTCATTTAATATTTTTCATTTTTGAAATATTTAAATCATATAGAATATTCTATAAATTATAAAACAATTATGATTTTTGGGAATTATGTTATCATTGTATACATTAAAAACATTCTTTTTGAATTTTTCTAAAGAAATTAAAAAAACATAACTTGTAGATAGCATTTAAAATATTTTTTAAAACCCTTTTGATAAATAAAGGATAACTTAAAATATCCTCAATAAGTTATTTGATTAATAAAAAGGAATTTTGTAAAATAATGTTGAAAAATATTCACATGGAATAAAAATATATCCAATTAAAAAGGAAAAAAATAAGTTTTTCTTTTAAATATTAATCTTATTGATTTAAGTAAAAAAGTGAGTAAAAATTGGAAAGTTTGAATCATTAAATATACATATTATAAGAAAATAGATGGATTTTAATAAGAATAAATGATAATATTCCTTTAGTTAAAATAAAATCAATCCTAAATGAAAGTGAGATTGTAAAATAAATTCTTACTACTTTGGAAACATTAAAATTTTATCCCATTGAAATAATAAACATGATTTGAAATATTAATCATCATGAATAAAAATTTGTTCATGTTAAATATATAATATGGGTAGTATATACACCACAAAAAATTTAATAGGTTCTTAATAAAAAATATGTCTCGATGGAATGAAAATTGAGATGAAATTGCTTTCAAAGATCATACCATTAAAGTGATAATTAATAAATGAATTGATTATGTGTATAAAATGAAAATTCACATAAAAAAAGTGTAACTAAAAAAAATTATTAAAATTCATTACACACATAATCTTATAATATCAAATGCAATGAAGAAATAATATAACCCAATGAATAGAATTTGAGTAATGAATCCCCTTAACCCATGATTCTCTTTAGTTAAACGTTATTTAAACACTTTATAATGGTTTGAAACATGTTATTAATTTATAATAGAAACATATTCATATTTATAATATCATATATGATCTACTTATAACATCTCATCGCCCATTCATTCATAATATTTCATTATTATAATTTTTTTGTGTGATAACTGCTTTATTTTCTTATTCATGTTTTGTCATGTAAGTTCTAATTATTATGAATCGAATATACCTCCATAATATAAACAATTATATTAACATTATAATTATCATATTTATTCATTTTATACATGTTTATAATCATTCTTGATATTTTAATATGGAAAATGAATCACAGAGCTTCGTGGAAATGGTCGGTCGTACGTACACACGATTGATGTTATCATTTTCTTAATGGGTGAAAGGGTAAAGAAGTGGATGATATATTAGTTTTCATGAATAAATAGAATTTCATTATTATTTTATATATTCATTATTTCCATAATTATTTCTATTCATGTGAGTCGTTAATGGAAAAAAATTGTATCTATTCATGAAGCGGTAGTTTTTCGTGCACACGAGTCACGGTTTTGTTTCCCATTTGATAAAGAATAAGATAGATAAATATTATGACATAAAAATAATAAAATATTTTATATCTTATATACTAGTTTTATTATATTTTAAGAGTTAATAAATAATTTATGTTCATAAAATAATATGTAAAAAGAAAAATATTGGTCAAGACAATTACCTTCACTTAGAAGAACCTCCTTTGGATCTCTTATTAAGAAACCTAGGGATGGTATTTTGGGAAGAAGTCACCTATATAATTTATATAAGGATTTTGGGGAGATATTTTGGTCGTTTTTAGTCAATAAAAATGGATTTATAGGTGTGAATAATTGAGGGAAGGAGGTTCCCTTTTATAACTTAGGTGAGTGGAAAACTTGCAATTTTTCAATGCTTTTTAATATTTCCATTTTTATTTCTTGGAAATATGGCTCCAAAATGGATAATATTAAAAGGGTAAAAGGATAAGAAAAAAATTCCAAAAATTGGGTTCTATCATTTTTTTCATAATTTTAATGTTTTTATTGATAGATTCACCCCCGACAAATTCATTTTAACCTTAACTGCAGTAATTAATTTTTTACTATTTTTACTATTCATAAGGCCAAAAATTAATTTGAACTTATTAACTAATATTAACTATTCTGATTTAAAATAATTACTATTTCTTTTGAAATTAAATTCATAGAAGTGGTAGAATTTAATTTAAAAATAAACCTGCAAAACGTGTCAAAAATGGATTTTCAAGAATTGCATTTTTCAAGAATAAGATGATTTTATATTAATTATTTGAATAGTAATTATAATTATATGAATTTAAATTAATATATTTATATATATAATCTATAAATTTTATTTAAATAATTCATCATTAGATATTATTTTAATTAATTAAAATGGAATGGCATTATGCCTTTTTTAAAATAAATTTCTGAAAAATATCCCTTTTTACATCCAAATGATATTATCTTTATCTCTATCAAATTTATAGTTAATAATTTATTAATTACACATATTATAAAAAAATTATTATACATAAAATGAGAAAAAGTTAAATACCACAATTTCAATTATTCATAAAAACTTATTTCTAAGGGAAATTTCCAAAAAAATCATTCTAAGATTATTTTTAATAAGTTCAAAATCGATATTCATCCTATAAAATTATAATTTCTTCAAATGAAATATTAAATTGATCATTGTATTATATTTTTATAAAAATATAATTTTTAATTACTATAATTGATACTCATGTGGTATATTTTTCCCTCCAATAAAAATTTCATCCTTGAAATTTTCATGGATGTTACCTTCTAAAAATTGAGGGTGGTTATTCTTCATAACAACCTATGGTTCCCACATTTCTTCCTCCATTTTATGATTTATCTAAATTATCTTAACCAGTTGAGTCATTTCATTCCTCTATACTTTCTCTCTAGTTTCTAAAATATGGATGGACTCCTCACAGTAAGATAGATCATCATTGAATTATATTTCTTCAGAGGTGAGAACTTGCACTGGGTCTAGAATGTACTTCCTTAAAAATGATAATATGGAAAACAACATGTACTTTACAGAGGATAGGTTTAATTTTTAATTGATGATCCCCAAATCCAATTGTTTCTAGAATTTCAAAAGGTTTGATATATATAGGGCTATGGTTCCTTTTCTTATCAACCCTTATAACACACTTTCATGGAGATACTTTTAAGAAAATGTGATATCCCACTTGAAATTAAAAATATTTCATCTAGTTATCAGCATGAATTTTTTTCCTTCTTTGAGATAATTTATTATGATTTTGAATAGTATTTACCTATATCATTTTATCCTCAACAGGTTTTGGGCCTATAAGTTTCCTTTTCACAAACTTCATCCCAATAAGTTGGAGTACTATATCTATTTCCATATAATGCTTCATATGGTTCCATTTGAATAATTGAATGAAAACAATTATTATAGGAATACTCCTCCAAAGGTAAATATTGATCCCACATACCTTCAACTTTAATTGATCATTATATTAACATCCATTCTAATGTTTTAATAGTTCTTATGAACTGTCCATCAGTTTGAGGATGGTAGGAAGTTCTCAAATGAAGCTCTGTTTCAAGATCCTTCTAAAGACTCTTCAAAAAAAATTGATGTAAATCAGGGATTACAATTAGACACAATTGAAAGAGTTTCACTATTATGTCTTACAACTTCGTTAATATAGAGTCTGATAAGGTTATCATGAGTAAAATCTTGTCTTTTAGAAAGTAAACATATTGATTTGGTTAGGTGATCTACAAAAACCCATTCCACATCATTTTTTCTTGGTGTCTTTGGAAGTCTGGTGAAAAATTGTATAGTAATTTCATCTTATTTCCCTATATTAATATGTAGAGGATTTATGAATCCTCTAGGATATTTTCTATTAACTATATCAGGTTTACAAACAAAGAATCTTGATAAATAATCAACAAGTTCCCTCTTCATGTTATCCCACAAAAAATGTTCCCTAAAATTCCTATAAATCTTAGTGATACTAGGGTTTATGAAGAATTTTGAGCTATGACCATCATCCAACAATTATATATTTATATTAGTTATATATTTAATACATAGTATCTTTCAAAATTTTATAAATTTATATTTACAAATGAATTCTGGAAATTTCCAATCATTCTATGCTTCAATTTTCATTAGAAAATTATTATCATAATATTGGGAACTTTTGATCTTTTTTAATAAATATGGTTTTGTAATCATTTGAAAAAGGAGTTATATATACCCTTATTTAATAATTCACCTATATATTTACTAAATCAATGAACATAATATCCCTATCAATCCTCATTTTGTTCATAACTCCATGATATTTTCTACTCAGTGAATTTTTTCCCTTGTTTTCCATTCAATAGTGGTAGTGTATTGATCAATCATAATCCTTGAGTAATTTAATCCATCTCCTTATCCTCATGTTAATAAAATTCTATAAAAAGATTTAATTTATTCTCTAATGGTCTATATATATCTCGCATATTTCTCCATAGAGATAATTTATACGTATCTTCAAAGTAAATATTACGGATTCCAACTTTATATCATGATTTGGATAGTTTTTTTCATGAGTATTTAACTTCCTTGATGCATATGAAACAAATTTATCATTCTGTATATGGACACAATCAATTCCTTTCATCAATGCATCATTATATCTCACAAATCCATCATTTCTTAATAGTAGAGTCAAAATAAAATCATTGACCAATATCTTCTTCAATTATACAAAACATTATTCACTATCCTTTATCCATATTAACTAAATACCTTTAAATATAATATTGGTTAATGGTATATCCAATTAGGAAATTTTTTGAACAAATCACTGATAGTAACCTGATAAACTAAAAAAAACTACATACCTCAGTTATGTTTGTTTAAATAGTTAATTCATTGACTTAATTTGTCTTCATAGAATCAAATAAGATTATATCCTTAGAGAAAATTTAGATAATAAAAGAAACATACTCAATCTAGAATTCACACTTTCTAAATTTTCCATATATATATTTTACTATGAGAGTCTCAAGAATGATCAAAAAGTGATTCTCACGGTCCTCGTAGCTTTTAGAATTCACCAATATAAAATCAATGAATACCATAATAAAATAATAATGATATTACATGAATACGTTGTTCATTAGATCCATTAAAACCTAAGGTTCATTAGTCAATCCAAATGGAATTAATATAAACTCATAATGCCCATACATTGTCTTTAAAATATCTTTCTTATTTACTCACAATTTATGATACCCATAGTGAAGGTTAATCTTTGAAAAATATTGAACTTCCTGAAGTTGATCAAAAAATTCATCAATGATATGCATGGGATATTTATTATTTATCATAATAGCATTGATTTCCTATAATCAATGCATGACCTCATGGATCCATATTTCTTCTTAATAAAAAGAACATGGGATCCCAAGGTAAAAACTAGGGTGGATAAATCCCTTATCACATGAATCCTATAGGTTTTTATTCAAATCCATTAATTCCACTATGGACATACTATAGGAATTCTTTGATATAGGTATTTCAACTTCACACTCTCGTGGATGTCTAGTTAATTCCTTAGGAAATACAACAAAGTATTCCCATACAGTAGGTACATCCTCAATTTAAAGATTACCTTTTCCATTGGAATATTTTTTTTACACTTATTCCCCAAGAATCTTAATCATATGTTCTACATGGGGTGGATCTAAAAATGACTCAAATGATGAAATATCCATTTTAAAGATAAGTAATTCTACATATTAATCACAAATCATAGTTTACTTCTATTTTTAATAAATTATTTTCATCATATTTTGAAATCCATTACATACCAAGGATTATGTAAAATTAAACCATAGTTATTATAATAAACTTTGAAAATAGAGCATGTTTATGTGTAATAATGGGAAATTCCTAACACGTCCTTTTCATAGTGAGATTTACACTACGATTTTTCAATGAAAACTCCTTTATTAAAGTTCTAGGGAAATGTCTAATTTTCTTGGAAAACAAGGAAGATATAAAAGATTGTGAGGATATATAATCAAATAAATAATTATCTACATTTGAGGATATGATTAAAGTAGCTACCACCACATCTTCAGTAACGTCAACCAAAGTTGTAGTGATCACATAAGTTTGGTTGTCTCTCCTTTGTCTCATTTTTGTTAGATTATCTTAACAATTGGGACACTAGTTTGAATAATTACCCATTTATTTATAGTTAAAGAATTTTATAGTAGTTTTATTTGTGTTTTAATTACATTCATGAGCCAGATTACCCTTTTTCACACTTGTAATACACTTTCATTCCCTTTGAGAATTTTCCAAGATGTTTCTTTCCATAATTTTCACATGATGTAAATTGAATCATTTTTTTCATATTATTAGAAACCTTAATTTTTTCTTTGTGTTAAAATGACATATTTTTTTGAAGCAAGTGTTAAAATGACTTATTATTATATTGATTATCCTTGAATATAACAGATCTATAAAATTCATTCTTTGTTTTTATGGAGCATAAAATTATTTCATCATATGATGAAAAAGTTTGAGAAACTAGTTCCCTTCATAGAATTGGATTAAACCCTTCAAATAAATTGTCAATATTTCATTTTTTATTACATATATAATCTGTAGAATACCTATCTAGAATTTTAAAGGTATCCAATTATTCTGAAACAATTTCTTATTTATTTTTATTTAAGTTGAGTAACATTCTATTAATTTTAGTTTTTTTCTCGTGAGGGAAATATTTTTTACAAAAATGATACTTTAAAGTCTCTCCATTCCAAGTGTTCTATTTCATATTTCTCACTATTATTATAGATCAAAATTACCATTAATCAATATATCCCTTGAGATAATATACTTCTGGTATAACCATTTCATTTTCATCACATCCCAAGGCAAGAAATAACATTTCAAGGGGCTTAATATATTTCTTAACTACCATTAGATTAGTGGTTCCAATAAATTATAGGAGATTCTATCACATGAAATGTTCTAATAAGGGTGAATCATGACATAGAACATCATTTCTTTCTATATTTTCAAGGTTATTAGTCATAAATTGCGTCATATACCCTAATATATCCATGATCTTCTCAGTTCCAACTCCATTTGTATTGGATTTCTTAGTAGGAAAATTTATATATAGATTATGAGTGTTGATACCATTATTTATTCCATGATCCATTTCTAAAAAATGGAATATACTATTTTAGTTTATAAAATTTTGAATTTTAAATACTAATATATAATTATAAATCAAGTGTAACACTCAATATAAATTAAAAATTTATTCATTTTTAATATCAGAATCATAAACTTGGTTTATTTGGGAATATCTTTAAATCAAAAAAAATATAATACTTCATAATGTTTTGTAAAGAAAATAGTAATTAACTAAATAAAATCCATTGGTACATTTAAAACTAAGTATATAGTAAGGCCACACTCACCATGCAATAGAATAATGTCCAATATATACTCTAGCCAACTCTTTTCAGGGTTATTAACCCTATATGCATTTGTGTCAAAACTAAATCTACTTATAGAATTGAGATAAAGATATATTACTAGTAAAAACTGGATAATCACTACCTCACCAAAAATTTAGGATATTATTCCATAAATTTTATATTTCCTCAAAGTATATCATAGGGTTATGTTCCCTAATCTATGTTTTTATAAATTTAGTTCTTAATGTTTCTAGTAAACATCAAATGATACCAACAGTAACAACCACAACTCTAGTAACCCAGATCCAGTGGTTAATTTATTATATTGACATAGATACAATAGTTTTAATCATGAGGAACTGATCATTTTGGTAGTCTTGGAAAGAAATATACATATATGATACCCATTTTACATTGTTAATAAAATATATAGCATAATAATGGAAAACATATGACATCCTTCAACTCAATCAATGAATTCTTATTTATATTCTAGGGAAAGGAATGAAAATAAGGGTGAGGCCAAATAATAAACAAGGGTAACATACAGTGTAATATTTCATGATTAAATAAGGAATAATATAAATGGAAAGCTAAATAACTGAGAAGATGTGTCCTTTAATCAATAACTTGAGCACAAAATGCATCCATGGATAACATCAATGCAACAATCTCATAGATAATTATAAATAAATTCTAAATTAAGGATATTATTAATATTGGGAGTTGTGATCTTAGAAAACATTATATATATATATATATCATTAAGTCATTATTTTAAGAAAGTTTAAAACTATGGGTAGCTATATACCAAAAACCCATTTAATTTGGCTAACTGATTTGTCTCATGAGACCAGTTGATGCATCAATGGGATATTTATAACTGGAGTCCACTGCTCACTGCATGCCTAATTCATTATTCATATATTTAATGATCAATTCAATTAATATACAATATTCATTATAAATAAATTTTTTTATTGAATAAAAAATACAGAATATCAATATTTCCTTAGTCAAACAAATAATTTTAAATGTAAAACTACATTTGTATAAAAGATATAAGTTTTAACAAACAAACATGTCCATAATAAATAATATATATGTAAGGTAAATTTAATTTATATTTATCAAAAGAAATATCATTTTTTAAGAGAAATATATTGACTATAAAATTAATAAGAGATAAGATTTGACTATAGATTCATTAAAAATATAGGTTAAGAAGTAAAATCATGTTCTTTAGAGAAATAAATAAAATTGAAGAAAAATATTAAAATAACATTTCATTTTAGAGTTTTCTTTGTAAAAGAATTAAAAATGTGTATAAGAAACTAAATATAATTTAAAATTTATGGAGTCATGTAATTTTGTTATATCTATATATGTTAAAAACATTTAGTTTTAATTTTTGTAAAGAAATCTGAAAATGTCAGTTTTGGAAAAAAAATAGAAAGAATAATTTTAATAAATTTTAAAAATTAAAGGATAACCTAAAATATTTTTAATAAATTTGAGTAATAATAAGGAACTTTGGAAAATATGTTTGAAAAATATAGACATGGAAGTAAAATATATCTGATTAAAAGAGAAATAAAATTGTTTTTTATTTTAAATATTTATTTGATTGATTCAAGTACCAAAGAGAATAATATTTGGGAGAAAATATTTATAATAATTAAATATCCATTGGATAAGAAAATATATGAATTTTAATAAGTATAAATGATGATATTTATTCAATGAAAATAAAAATAATCCCAAAATAAATGAGATTGTAAAATAAATTCTTATCTCTTTGAAAACATTTAAATTTTAACCCCTTGAAAGAATAAACTTGAATTGAAAATTTAATCATCATTAATAAATATATATTCATGTTAAATATATCTAAGGGGTAGTGTATACACCATAAAAATTAATAAGTGTATAATAAAAAATATGCTTCAATGGAATGTAAATTGAGATGGAATCCTTTACAAATATCATACCATTGAAGTAAGAATTAATAAATTAATTGATTATGTATATAAAATTTAAATAAATATATAACAAGTGTAAATAAAGAATAAAATAATGAAAATATATTACACACATAATCTTATAGTAACAAAGACAATGGATATGTAATATAACACAATGAATAGAAATTGAGTTATGATACCCATTACCTCATACTTACTTTAGTTGAACGTGCTTTAACCTCATTTATAATGTTTTTAAACATGTTATTAATTTATAAAAAAACATATTCATATTTATAATATCATATAATATCCTATTATAACATCTTATCACCTATTCGTTAATAATATTTCAATATTACCATTGTTTCTCGTGTTAACTGCTTCATTTTCTCATGAATGTTTTTTCATGTAAGTTACGATTTTTGTGAATATTATGTAGTTACGTCATCTAAATAATTATATTAAATTTAAATTTTTCATATTTTTTCTTTATATACATGTTTATAATCATTCTTACGTTTTGAATGTGTAAAATGAATCACATTGCTCTGTAGAGATGGTAGGTCGTACATACACATGAGTGATTTTATCAATTTCTTGATGAGTGAAAGAGAAAGGAGGTAGATGATGTATTAAATTTCATAATCAAAATAGTTTCATAATTATCATTTACAATCATTATTTACATCCTTATGGATATCCATGTGAGTTGGTGAGGGAAAACAAATTCCATCAGTTCGTAAGGTGGTAGTCTGACGTACACACGAGCGATGGTTTTGTTTCCCATTTCATGGAGAAGGAGGTGGATAAATATTATTTCATCAACATAATAAAATATAGGAATATGGTATATACTGGTGTTATTATACTACAATTGTTAATATATAATTTATGTTTGTTAAATAATATGTAAATCGAAAGAAGCTTGGTGAAGATAATTACCTTTTCTTAGAAGAACCTCCTTTGGATATCTTATTAAGGATTATAGGGGTGGTATTTTAGGAATACCATAACTTATATAATGTTTATAAATTATTTTAATAGTTATTTTTTTAGGGTTTTTTCAAGATAAATGTATTGAGAGGTGTGAAGAATTGAGGGGAGGAGGTGCCCTTTTATAATTGTGGTGAGTGGAAAACTTGTGCTTTTTTAACATTTTTCAATAATGACAAGTTACATTCATAGATTTATGGATATAAAATGTCTCATATTAAAATTTTAAAAGTATAAGGTCTAAATAAAACATAAAAAATGGGGTTTTAGAATGTTTTTTGGCCATTTTAACCTTTATCTTTATAGATTAACCCCTAACATACTCGTTTTAACCATAACTGCAGTAATTAATTCTTAGCTATTTTTACTATTCATATGAACAAAATTGAAGTTGAACTTATTACCTAATATTAATTATTATTATTCAAAATATGGAACCCATTTTATCAAATTCAATTCATATAAGTGTAAAATTTTAATTTTTAAAAAACCTGCAAAACATGTAGAAAAACGGTTTTCAAGAAATGAATTTTTCAAGCATAAGATGATAATATATTAACTGTATAAATAGTAATAATAATTATATGTATATAAATTAATATATTTAGATATATAATATATATATTTCGTATGATTCATTCATCATTAAATATTATTTTAATTAATCAAAACGAAACGACATTATTCCTTTTTTAAAATAGTTTTCTGAAAAAAATATCTCATTTTACCTTCAAATGATCTTATCATTATCTACATAAACTTAAAAGACAATAAATTTTTAACTAAACATATTATAATAAATTATTATAAATAAAAGGAGGAATAATTTAATATTATATTTTAAATTATATATAAATAATTATTTCTAAAGAAAATTTTCAAAAATTCATTCTAGGCTTATTTTGACCAAGTTCAAAATCGATATTCAACCTATCAAATTAGATTTTTTGTTCCATGAAATATTAAAATACTAATTTTTTAAAAGTTATATTAAAATTTAATTTTTTTTATTAATATAGTTATGTCTTGGGTGTATTAATTATAATTTTTTTATTACCTATCTAATAAAAACAGTTTATTAAAATCATCATTCGGGTGAAAAAGGTTGATTTCCCATTCATTTTTTGGTAACAATTCGATTAATTGAACCTTGTTCATGGTTTAATCTAATAAATAATATCAATACTGTTATAATTATAATATTTATTCGTTATATATACTTTTATAACCATTTATACAACTTGGTGATGAAAAATGAATTACATCACTGCGTGGAGAAGGTAGCATGAACATACACACGAGTTGTTTTTTCATTTTTCCAAATAATGGAAATAGATAATGGTAAATAATATATATATATATATATATTCATAATCATAATAACATCATAAATATCATATATATTCATTAAATCCATATATATGACCATCTAGGTATTCTGTATATGAAAAAAAATCACGCCGCTTTTTAGAGGTGGTAGCCCACACATACGCATGAACAACATTATTAGTTATCATAGGATATAAGGAAGTGGAAAATGGATTCAAATTAACATAAAAAAAATAAATATAATAATGATACTAATTTCATAATTTCAAGATGATTATATAATATTTATAGGTGGTTAGGTGGAAAAAATCTTGAAATATACTCATAAAGACAATTACCTATTCTTGGGAAACCTCCATTGGATTACACCTTAAACCTTAAAAGTTTTGTCTTTTGGGAAGAAAAAAAGCTCAATTATATTGAAAGGAAATATGGGAGGATATTTTGGTAGGTCATGGATCAGCTTTAAGGCTCAATAGGTGTGAATTAGTGAGGGGAATATGACTTGCTTGTTTATGTGTGGTGGGTGGAAAACTTATAAATACTTAAAACATTAAAATATTATAAATTAATATTCAAGTTTAAGTAAAAAAAAGAACCCTAATTAAAATATAATATAATTTTTCTCTAAATACACTTCTCCAAAAGGATTTGGACAATGTTTTATGTTATTTTAAGCCTTTTCTCTTTAGCTAAACCCCTCATTAACCATTACTATAGTAATAAATTTTAATCTTGGTTGCTATTCATTTTGACCAAAAATGAAATTGAACTACATTAATATTTTGGACTAGATGATTTCAATTATTGAAACCATATAATCAATTAAATTATTATAATCTTCATAAATTCATTTTAAAATAAACATATAAAACGCAACAAAAGTCATGTTTATAAAAATGAATGTTTAATCATATCACTGAAATTATTCTCATTCCATTTATAGTAATAACCATTAAATTAATATTTAAATATTTTATCAAATACATTATAGAAACATTTTATTAAAATAATTCATCATTAGTTATTAATTTAATTTTTTAAGATAAAAATAGATTGCACATGTGAAAGAAATTTTTCAGAAAAAATGCCTCTTTTTACCTTAAAATGTTTTATTTTCATTTCTATCCAATTGATAACCCATGAATTCATTTTATACTTGTTTAAAAATATTTTTTCAAACTTTTAATATTCTAATTTCTTTAACAATAAAACATATAAGAACAAAAAAATTGTATCAACTCTATTTTTTCTTATAAAACTTTGAAATATTTTAAATAATATTTTTGTAGTTATATGTGGATTTGGAATGGTATTCTGAGGCCCATAGAGCCTGAGTTTTTATATATTAAAAATATTAAATAAAATATATTACATTTGTATAGTTTTTATGAAATAATGTAATATCTCTCAAATGGTGTCTAAGATGAGAAAACTGAGACCACTGTTAAATCTGAAATGTGATTTCTAACTTAGGTGAAACATAATCTTTGTACGCATTGGGTTTTTTATTTTAATTCAATCATGAGTTGAATAATATACAAATAAATTAATTAAATAATTTATTTTCCTTTAAATTAATGTAACCTAAAAATATTTTATTTAATCATGGATATGTAAAAATCTTAGGGTTATCCTCATAAACCTCAAGATGGGAGGAGAAGACCATTGGGAGAGAATTAGAGGAAAAAAACAGGATGAAGGATCGATGATTGGTACAAAAGAGATTGTCCTCATCAAAAAAGTTCGTGGATATCAATAATTAAAATGATACATAAGTGTTCTTCATCAACAATCAATCCATTTTTGATGTAGGAGTTTTGTTTCTTGGTATTAATCATCATTTTTGTTTCAACTATAATGAACGTGAAATTACTATTTTAGGAAATCAATTTATTGATCAATCATTGATTTATTATTAATGGTTCTACTTCCATGAATTAGGATTTGATTAATGATTTATTGATTCTTGATCATTCTTCCACATTCATCAATATTTCCATCAATAGATGAAGGTGAACCTAAATAATGGAGGATGTTATTTTCCTCAATTTTTGTTGCATGATTTGATCCCTCATTCTAAAAATTCTCATCGTCAATATTTTGTTTGAAAAAAGGTTCAACTATACTAGGGAAACTATCAGTGTGGAACTAATTTTTGGTGATGTAACCTAATATGGAACTCTATCATGTAACTGGAAAGGGTTGGTTATGAGACCTCAACCACACCTCCACATATAGTAGATTATATCGACTAGAAGCAGTGGTGTGAAAAGTATAGCGGGGAGACTATACCCCCTGGTATAAAGTTTCATAACATTAGAACAAATCATAATAAAATATAAATAATAATCAAATAAAAGACATGGTTGAATACAACAACAAAATTTAATTGAATAATCCAATAATAATAAAAGAAAATGTAATGATGTTTTTGAATGTAATTAAATTTCATGATATAACAATACATGAAAAAGAATAGAATAATCAAATAAAAGACATAAAGTCTCAAGACTCAAACCCCTCATTGGTCCCATCTCCAAACCTATCCAAATAGAAAACAAGTAGCAAGGTCCTTTTCCCTTGTCCAAACCCACATCCATATAATCTACTCAGGTTCCAAACAGCAGCTTGAATATGGTGTGAGTATAAATCAGTAGGTCAACACCACCATGTCTAAACAAAACTAGTCTGATAAGAAGTGTATGAAGTAAAGTGATAAACAGATGTATTAATATATTAACAATTAATAAAATGTGAAAATATCCGGCTTCAACTCCATGCCAGAAAATCTTTGAGTATGTCTTACGATCATTCAAACCACCATCATATAACCATGGTAAAATAATTTGCTTCATCTCCATGACAGAATACCTCTAATCATGTTTTTCAACTGTGCAAACCACAACCACATAACCATGGTAAAATCTCAAAAACCAATATGGGTAAAATTATTTATAAGCATTATATCATTTTTGGGTCCAAATCCTATAAGCATTACAACATTTCTAGTTCAAATCCCTATAATAATTACAACATGGGACTAGGTTAAACCCTATCTCTATAAGCATTAAATAATATACATGTTCAAGTGCCTGGGACTAGATTTTTATATAAACATCTCATCCTGGAAAACAATCCTTATCATATAGCATGGACATCACAATGTCACATCACGTATATAAATGGTTAATTATATGAATACCATTATTTATTCATATTCCACTTTTCAATTCAATTAAAAATAGATTAAAAATTATATCAATTAGCAACAGGCCACAATTTAGGGATTCTATAATAAGAAATAACTCTAGGTCACATGTCATGATAAACATACATTAATCCATAGAAAATTAAAATTACATTTGAAACCAAAGAAATTCATGGAATAATCTCATTCAATTATTTAATTAATTTGGGTGTAGACAATGATGGAGAAATCAAAATATTGTATAAACATGGAAATTATCAAACCATAGGGTTCATATTTATACCCCTACCTTTAACGGATGATCCAAAAAATCTTCCAATGGCCAATTACCATGATGAATATGGTGTGGATGATTGAAAAGAGGTTCCTAGATCAAAATGGATCAAGATAGAAACCAATAATGAAATCGGCCAAAGGATTTCATCACAACGGTTGGAGAACCAAATAGAAAAAGGAAGAAACATAACCTAAGGAACTTACAAGGGACTGAAGACACAAAAGGAACCTCTAGAAGGAATGTTGTCACTTTAAAATTTCCTGGATAATTTCCTATGGTTGAGAGGAGAGGAGCTTCAATGAAATAGAATGAATTTCAACCACATAGCATGCTTAAAAAGATTGTCCATGCATTTACATAGCATGTAATATAGTTACACATCAAGAAAATGTTTTTAATGGAATACGCTAAAAACCCATCTCCTTGGATTTATTTTACTAAAACCCTCAAACAATTTCATGATGTTTAATACCTTTACATGAAATTTAAAAATTTTATTGTTGAGTTTTCATCCCATTTTCTAACTATTTTAACCTACAGTAAAGCTTTTAAACTATGAAAGAACCCATGAAACACTTAACCCATTCATACCCAGACTCCATTAACTCAGAAAGAATACATACCCAAACATTAGTTCATTTTCTCCAACAAATGATCTTTATCTCCAAAAAATACTCAGCCACCAAGGCTCAAACAAAAAACTCAAAGATATACATACCTAGAAAAATGTGGGATCTTAAAACCTCCCCACATTATAATAGCTCATCCACAAGCTTCTCCAAGAGTAACTTTGAGGACTGAATGAACATGTCTAGCCACTGAGTTTTCATATTAGAATCCCTATCCTAGGTATCCTCCTGAATTCTCCCATGCTTCCTCTACACTTGAACCAATGGTATAGTCTGATCCTAAAGATATTCCTCACTACGATCTACAACCTATATTGGATTCTCCTAAAAGGACACATCTACACAAAGATCAAAATCTTCTTTGTATATCACATTGGGAAGGATCTGGATGATATCTTCACAGTTGAGAAACATGGAACACGTTATGCATTGAATTGTAGAGTTGTGGAAGGTCTAAATAGTATTCCATTGGACCGACCCTTTCTACTATTTCAAATAGCCCGAAAAACCTGGGTGTTATCTTTCCCTATTTCCTGATACTGTGTTTCCCAAACCGAGGAGTCACCCAAAAGAAAACATGACAACTAACCTTGAATTATAGAGGTCATATTTGAGGGCCAGCATATGATTTCTTCCTACTCTGTTTTGTCACCAACCATTGTATGATAAACAAAACCTATTCAGATGTCTTCTATATGATACTAGGCCCAATAATTGTTGACTCACCTACCTCTAGCCAATAAAGAGGAAAAAATCATGGTCTACCATACAAATACTCAAAAGGTTCCATTTGGATCAATGCCTATAAGCTATTATTATTTAAAAACTCTATGAGTTCCATATGTTTCTCCCATGAACCACTGAAATCCAAAACATAGGCTTGTATAATATCCTCTAGAATTTGAATAGTCTTCTTAGATTGACTATCAGTCTATGGATGATAGGCTATGCTTAAAAAACTCATGATCTCAAGGATTTTAAATTACCCTTACAGAAACACGATGTGAAAGAAAAATATCTATCTGAAATGATACTCCTTGGAACACAGTGAAACCTAACCACTTATCACATGTAAATATTTCCCAGATCATCAACAATAAAGGTTTTCCAAATAGGTAATAAGTGGGATACCTTAGTTAGCCATCCAAAACTACCCACACAACATCATTTTTATGGGTCATCCTGAGTAATCCTATCACAAAATTCATCATGAAATCATCCCCATTCCACTTCTTAATGAGTAAAGGATGCAAAATGCAACCTATCCTCTGATGCTCGACTTTCACCTACTGACATGTGAAGATTCTAGCCACAAATATCTCCACCACCTTCTTCATTCATAACCACCATTATTATCTATGGAGATCAAAATACATAGTTGTTAAACCAGAATTCACCGCCAATTTAGAAGCATGAAACTCCCTCATCAGCTCCTCCCACATCATTCACATATACAAACTCTATCCCAACAGAAAAAAATCAACAACAAGGTAGTTTACCCTTGTCCAAACCTGCATCCATATAATCTTCCTAGGTTCCAAACGATGTCTTAGATAAGGTGTGAGTATAACTCAGTAGGTCAGCACCACTATATCTAAACAAAACCAGTATGATAAGAAGTGGATGTGATAAAGAGATAAATAGGTGTATTAATTAATTTAATAATTAATGAAATACAAAAAAAACCTACTTCGTCTTCATGATAGAAAATATCTGATCGTGTATTACGACCATGGAAACCACCATCATATAACCAAGGTAAAATAACATGCTTTGGTGTTATTCCAGAATATCTCTGATCATGTCTTAAAACCATTCCATCCACAACCATATAACCCTGGTATAGTCACAAAAATAAATCTGGGTCAAATCCCTATAATAATTATAGAATTTCTAGTTCAAATCTCTATAAGAATTACAAAATTTCTAGTTCAAATCCCTATTATAATTACATCAGGGGGCTAGGAAGAGCCTGATCTCTATAAGCATTACAACGTATACGTGTGCAAGTGCATGGAAATCACAATATCACATCACATATCTTAATGGTTAATTATATGAATTACCAGTATTCCTTCGTTTTCCACTTTTCATTTCAATTTACAAATGATTAACAATTATATCAATAAGAAACAAGCCATAATTTAGGGAATATATAACAACAAATCATCCTAGGTCACAGGTCATGCTAAAAATGCTTTAATATATTATCTAATTAAAAATCCTTTAGAAACCAAATGAATTCATGGAATAATCTAATTCAAATATTTAATTTATTTGGGCACATGCAATAATGGTGTGTCACAATATTGTATAAATGTGGGAACTATCAAACAATAGGGTTAAGATTTTGACCCCCTTTCTTTAACTGATGATCCAAAAATTCTTCCAACAAACAACACCTACAAGGAAGAAGGTGTAAATGATTGAAAAGAGGTTCCTAGATCAAAACTGTTCAATATAAAAACTAACAATGAAATCTTCCAAAGTACTTTACCGCAACAGTTGGAAAAACAAAGGGAATAAGGAAGAACCATAACCAAAGGAACTTACTGTGGATCGAAGACACAAATAGAATGTCTAGAAGAAATTTTGGCACTCCAAAATCACCTGGAGAATACCCTAGGGTTGAGAGGATAGGATATGCTACCAAAACATATCAAAATCCTGCTACACAACATGTTTAAAATAGTAGTTCATGCATTTACCCATCATGTAATATAGTTACATTTCATGAAAATGTTTTTAATGGAATACGCTGAAAACATTTCATGTAAAATTTATTTTATTAAAACACATAAATAGTTGCACAATCTGTAATCTCTTTACATGATGTGTAAATGTTATGAATTTGATTTTTCTGCCCATTTTCCATTAAACTCTCCAAACCTCCTTTTGGGTTTCTTAACTCACCAAGAACCCATGAAACACCTAACCCATTCAAATCCTTACTCCATTAATTCAAACAAGAATACATCCCTGAACATTAGGTCATTTTATATAACAAAGGCTCTCTATCTTAGAATAAGACTCAACCACCAAGGCTCAACTGAAATACTCAAAGAGATGCATACCTGTAAATAGATGGGATCTTACAACCTCCCCACCTTATAGCAGCTCATCCCTAAGTTTTTTAAAGCATCATTTTGAGGTCTCAGAGAAAAATTCTGGCCACGGGGTTCACATATAATAATCCCTCTCCCAAATCTCTTTCTGAACTCAGCCATGCTTCCAGTACACCTAAACCAATGGTATATTCTAACACCAAAGATATTTATCACTACGATCCACAACCCATATAGGATGATACATAAATGAAACATCCACACAAAGATCAATATATGCTATGTATATCACATGGTAAGGTTATAGATGATATCTTTATAGTTTATATACATGGAACATATCATGCATGGCATTGTAATGTTGTGTAAGGGCTAAATGGTACACCATTAGGCTGACCCTTTCCACTATTTTAAATGGCATGAAAACCCTTAGAACTAGCTTTCCTTATTTATTGATATAAAATTTCCCCAATCTAGATAACACCTAAAGGAAAACATGACGACCAACCTTGAATTCTAGAGGTCGTCTCTGATGGTCAATGTATGATTTCTACATACTCTGAGTGGTCACCAATCACTTTTTGATCAACTAAAACTCTTAAGATGTCTCCTACATGATACTAGGCCCAACAAGTGTTGACTCACCTACCTTTATCCAATAAACAGGTTAATGGAATATCCTTCTATACAAAACCCTAAAATATTCCATTTGGATCAATTCCTGAAAGCTATTATTATATGAAACTCTATGAGTGTTGTATGTTGCTCCTATGAACCACCAAAATCCAAAACACATTCTCATAGCATATCCTCCAAGATATGAATATTCTAATCATTTTGACCATAATTATTTGGATGATAAGTTGTGATTAAAATATCTCATGATCCCACGGATTAATGTAGAGAAAATTTCTCCTTATCATCTTCGACTTGAGCATCAGGAGAGTGGAAATCAGGACACTCCTAATATAGCTAAATTAGAACTTCCTGTAGTTTGTGAGGACTAGATGGATTCTCAGCTTTATGATATCTTCCTAAGGGTCATTTGATCCATATAAATAGATTTTTTTCATACATTTCCCTTGATGTTCTATATTACAGGATATTTTCAACTTTATCATCCACATGTGTTTACTAAGGAAGGGGGCCCCTGAAAGTCAAGTTTTGGATCGAATCAGTCTTGACAATCTTCAAGAATCTTGATAAAATCATGGATAAGAGGTTGAAACTTGTTTTGCATATTATTTTTGGACCTACCAAGCATTAGTGGTATTTTCTGGTGGATTTTTTGCAACGGGATGAGTTATCTTGGAAGGATTTTGAGATGAAGTTCCTAAGCCATTTTTATCTTGAAACCTTGAGGGATGAAAAATCTCATCAGTTCATGAATCTAACATTGGAGGTTTTTTCATTTCTAGACTATATTGGTTATTTCACCAACCTATAATTCTTTACTCCATCTTTTTAAATTAATGAGATATCCAAGGAGAGACGTTTTCAAGAAGGTCTCCATTATGATATCAGGTCATAGGTAAACGTTTTCCATTTAAATAGATTTGAAGATGTGATGAATCGGGAAATTATCATGGAAAGAAATCTGAGAGAGGCCCTGAGTAGTAGTTAGGCTATTTTATCAGGGCAATCTGGAAGTTCTTTTTTAAGTGTTAAGAAACATCGTTATGACATTTTCCTCCAAATTAATAATGGTTGGAGTAGTCAGGGTAGCGAACTACCATATCAAGACCGTGTTCTATTCCAATGATATCAGTGTGGAAATTTAGGTCACAGTCACCCATAGTGTCCTTTTCCTATTGTCGAGTGTCATATCTATGGAAAACTAGGTCATCTTCAGAGGATTTATTCAAACATTCCATAGAATACCAGTGGTAGAGGATTAGTAAAAGCACCAGAATCGGGAAGGGGATCAACTACCCCTCAGTAGGCTGTTAGTTTGAGTTCAACATACCATTTATGATAAGGTATGGTACATGGTACCCTATTACATGAGAAATTGTACCAAGATAAGTATGTATCTTAGCGTAGTCATATTGGATCATAGTGTGGATGAATAAGTTAGTTTCATGTTATGTAGACTACTCCAACTAACTTGAATGTGGGGTCATCTACCATAAGATGTATGATTCTTGTATCATCACCTTAACTTGTGTTTTGTTTGATACAAGAGAATCACATTCTTTTCTATCTACTCTTTTTGAAAAAAAATCAGTCTTGGATGTGGGAATATTATATGGCTTTTAAACCATTGACACACCATTACGAGTGAGGTTAGAGAATATCAAATGTTGCAAGGCATGTTCTCTAGAGATTGGTGGTTACCACTTATTTTGGGAACCATTAATGCTAGAAATGATAGGCTTTGACTAGATTCTTGGTATGGATTGATTAGTTCTATAATGGGATCATTTCAACTATTAGAGGAGGATATTTAACTTATTATCTCTAGAACGAAGTGGTTGTTTTCACCAGGGTGAGTGAGATCTTTAGGTAGGTCATGTGGGACCAATTCAGTGTATATTAGATTGAATCATGCCTAAAATAACTGACTATGATCTAGATAATAGTGGAATGAATTTGGATTATTTTCCTCTAGTGGTGGATAATTTTTGGGATGTTTTCCCCAACAAGTTTATGGAATACTACCCAAGAAATAATTCATGTTCATGATTGAGTTGGTGGAGAGAGAATAGTGAGTTTCTATCCCGCCTTACTGAATAGAAACATCAGAGCTTCAGGAGTTGAATGTTCTATTTCAAGATCTAGAATACAAAGGCTTCATAAGACTTAGTACATCTCCTTGTGGTTCACTAGTTCTCTATTCCAAAAAGTCTAATGAATATTTTCTCTTATGTGCAGATTATCGGAGGTTGAACCAAAGATGTTCAAGAACTTGTATCATCTTCCACACATTAAAGATATTTTAGATTAGTTTAGAGATGTCATGATCTTATCCAATATTGATATGAGATCATGTTATCATCAATTATGGGTGAGACCATCAAACATACCTTGGACTACTTTTTGGAGCAGGTATGGCTTGTATAAATTTATAGTGATGTCGTTTGGGTTAACAAATGCGCCTATGGTATTCATAGACTCAATGAATAGTATATTTCATCGTTTCTAGATTAGTTTTTGGTGGTTTTCATTAAATATATATTTTTGATCTCCCAAATAGTATATTATAATTATAAACATATTGACATCATCCTGATTACATTGAGAGAGCGTCGGATTTACACCAAGCTAAATAAATGAAATTTTTAGATAAATAAAGTGAACTTTTTGGGCCATGCCATCTTAGAGGTAAGAGTGTCAGTGGACCCAAAGAAAATCACATCCATGGTATCTTGGGAACAACCTAATAACATCTTTGAAATTCAAATCTTTATGGGTTTCAAAATTTATTACCAGTGTTTTATCCAAGATTTCTCCCATTTGGCGGCACCAATGACTAGGCTGACCAAGAAAGGGGGTGAAGTTTGTTTGGTCTAATTATTCTGAGATATATTTTCAAGAGATGAAAGGAAGGATAACCTCAACACCTATATTCACTTTACCTGTGCTGGGTAAAGCATATACTATAACTTTGATGCATCTGGAGTTGAACTCAAAATAGTTCTAATGCATGAGGATCATGGGGTTGCTTATGGCTCCATGCAATTGAGACTGCATGAGGGGAATTACCCAACTCACGATATGAAGTTAGAAGAAGTTGTACATGCCCTAAGATGTTGGAGACACTATTTAATGGATGAGAGGTTTTTGGTATACATGGATCACAATAGGTATAGTTATATCTTTTCTCAATGAGACCTTAACCTTCGGTAAAGGATGTGAATTGAATATCAATAGTCTTTTCACTTTGAATTCGCTTATACACTAGGAATGGGAAACATATCTATTTATTTATTGAGCTTAAATACATAGACATATGTATTATGGGAGTCTTGTAATGAGTGTTGTATAATGGTCCTTTTTCATACATGCATCTGGATGTTTAGGAATCTCAAGGGTGAGTATCTCTTACTTCTACATCTGTTACACTCATGCTTTTCAAACAGATTAAGACCAAGCAGTTTTCTGGTATGGGGGGATAAATTCTAAGAGAAAATTTATATGATGAGGATACTATTTTAAAATGATCTCTTCATAGTGTAAATTCTCATCTTTTTCTTGGTCAAGTATGGGTTCTTATGGGCGTACGCAAGGAGCTAATGAAGGTGTTTAATGCTTCTAAATGGTTGGTGTGTCATGATTTAACAAAGATGTATTGTGATCTCTGTAGATAGTACTGGTGGTAAATAATGAAGAATAAGGTGGTAATATTTTTCACTAGATGATTCAGTTGTTATTATTTTAAAGTCATGAAGAAGAGTCCAGCTAGTATTTTAAAGCCTTTTCCCATTTATAAGCATAAATGGGATGATGAAACAATGGATTTTGTGATAGGACTACCTAGAATGACTTAGAAGAATGATGTTTTATTGGTTTTGTGGATAGACTTACTAAGGTATCTAATTATACACTAAAATAGGATGATATTCATTTATTATATCTTAATACACATGTGTTTTCAATTGCACAAACATCAGTTTTAGTTCATTATATAAATTGAACTTCATTTCTCAACATATGTGTAATTCATGTTTAAAATGTACATTTGTACCCAAAAAAATCATCTATTTGTGGAGAATAATATATTCATTTTTTTAATTTTATATTTTTGGGATATGATTTATCACTTTTCATGGAACATTTTATCTTTTAGGATCAATGGATGAATCCTAATGGAAGAAGGATATTTTTGTCAATGAATGCGAAAATTATTGGACACATCATAATGGGCCTTAGGCCCATCAAACAAAAGTTAGACCCACAATCAAATACCAATGAAGCTTAAATTTTAACTGTAGAAATAAAAAAAATATTTTGATAATTTCATTAAACTGTGGCTAGAGATAATTCTGAATTTTTCAAAGATATATTGGGAGCTGAAGTTGACATTTAATTTGGGGGATATATTTGAAGGCCCATAAAAATATCCCACCACATTGAGCATAACATCAAAATGGATGATATAATTTTACATAAATTTTGAAAGTTATTAGATTAAGCCTCCAATAATATATTTCTATTCTATTACCATCCATTACTCACCCATATTTAGGTTCAATTTCACATGTTAAAAAGGGGGATTATTCTGGAAGAATTTTCTGGTGAACTTTAAATTTTTTGAATTCCTTTGATTTTATCAACCTCCTTTTGAGTCTCCTAATTAATGGGGAGGTATTTTATTTTTATGGGTTCTACCTAAGGATCCTAATACTACTATATAAAAATATTTTGTTTAAGTTAATTGGAATCCAATTTTTTCTTTCAATTGTATTTTTAATCTTTTATTTTTTTAATTGCTTGTTCGTTTTATCCCATGTAAGTTATTTTAATGACATTACTTTACTAGTAAAAGTTATTATTATTATTATTATTCTATTTATTAATTTATTATTTCTTTTTCAATATTACTTTGATAACATTTCTTTAGGGATTGAATCTTTTCACAACATCTTTTGTGAAATTATTCACACAACAGTGGAGTGATCGTCTTTTCGATGTTTTTCTTCATTAATTCTGCCATCATTAGTCAACTTCCCACTTCTATTGATATAATAGAATCAATGGAGGCATAAACCTCTAATTGGTTCATACAAGGGACTATCAAGGGAATAGATTTAATGATATTTCATGTGATTTAATATTTAAGTCTATTCGTTATTTTAAGATTTCCATTCTATGAGTTATATTCTTCTTCATCTTAGACGACTTTAACAATGACACATTTTGAGTGCTGGTATGATCTATTTACTTTGAGTGGTAATTAAATTGATCATAAAATGGAATTTATTATTATACTTGGAATTATTTAGGGATTAAATTGGTGAATTATTTTGGATAATTATCTCAATTTTATGATACGTCTTGAATTAATGACATGAATTTTTTTAAGAAATGAAATTCATCCAATCCACCCCAAGTGAAATATTAAGATCAACCCATCATAAATAATTATTTAGTTCACATCATTTTTTTATTTAAACTATATAATTAGTTCTAAAATTAAATTCAACCCCAAAGACGATCACTTCATAGCTAAACCTCCCAACAAATTTTAGTTTCTAAGGGTTTCTTCTTCGATCCCTATGGATTTTATCCCTACTTGTACTACAACAACTACATACAATTATTGGGTAAATTTGGGCACAACTAAATTTTGGTGTCATTTCTAGGGAACCAATTAATTATATTAGACACTCAGGTTCTTTTCTCACCCAAAATTATCTTTTCAAACCGCCATTTCACTTATCTTTTTCCCTTTTGGTTTTTGTGTGTCCAAAAAATATCAAATATACATTTACAAATACATACAATAGAGTATAATAAACAATATCCCATTATAAACATGGGTTGGAATCAAATAGTAAATCCACATAAGGAATCCCCTCACATAGGTAATTTGTTTTGGAAAACAATTAATGATTACCCAACACCCAATGATATGTACAATCATTTTGATTATGAATGTTTAAAGGATCAATTTTCCACCCTCTTAAGGATGGTCAAAGAGATCAATCATAGAGAATTACATGATTCTTAAACTTAAATCCAACCAAATCCCCAATAATTGATTGAAAATTTTACTAATCAAATGGAGATAATGAATTCTGAGGTTTCTTCTTTGAGTTTAGAACTACAAAAAATTAAAAAATGTGCGAAAATAATCTATACATTTAATATACCTTCCATAACCTTATTTGGAGTGTCCAGTTTCCCAAACACCCCTCATGAATTTACTAATGAACTAACGTTAGAATCTAAGAAATAATATTTTTATAATGAGGTGAATTGGTTAGGAAATTTTAAATGTCAACCTAAAGAACATGAGGGAATGTTAATGAGTATTTAAATCCAAAAGGAATTTATTTTTTGAATTCACAAGGGTGAAATTTATCTTTATGAGTTGAATGTATTAAATATTCCTCCAATGATTATTTTTTAGAAACACCAATCACTGAACCATTGGAATAAATATCAAGCTTAAATTCCATACCCATTATTGAAACATGTCTAGAAAATTTTGGGGTTGAAACTTCTATTCAAAGGGAACCTATTATATTGAGATATTTTGAAAATGAAACTTAGTTCAATTCTAATTCCCTACCTATGTCTAGAAGTTTTAGCCAAATCGATCTCAAATTCAAGGTCTATACGTCCTACCAAAATTCATCCATCATAGGGGATAATCAAAAACATTTTTTCAATATTTCAAATTCTATTGAAGCTAATAAAGTGAAAATCCTCCTTGATGTATCATTCAAGATTAGGAATGAAATTGAATGGATACATTTCTATATTCATGGGACTAGCTCATTCATTGGTACCTATATTATTTTTCTTGAATAAATTTTAAAACCTTCCTGAAAACCATAAGGGAGACTCAATATAAATCTTGTTATAGTGGAGAAATATGGATTCATTAAAAAAAATTAATTTAGTATTGTATAAGTTTGGGGGTCTAAGTTGAGCTAATGACTTTAAACTAAGCACTTTCTGGGAGGCATCTCGACTTCTTCATTTTTTTTAATTTTGTATGTTTTTTTTGTCTTTGTTAACATAACTGCCTTGGGGTTCCCAATGTCATATAATATATTTTTTTGTGTAAGACTTAGCAACTGAATCATTTTTATTATTTGAAAATAAAACCCTTTATTTCCATATTTCAAACCATACATTCAATCATCCATGAGGATTCTACAAGTGATGTGAATCCAAAGAGAAAATTTTCTTTTTAATGGGTCTTAAAATTAAAAATAGATGGTCTTGTCCTATGATTTCATTTCAAATAACATATCCCCATATTTTTTCTTAATAATAATATCTCTTCTCTCTTATCTTTTAAAACTAAGGGTAGTTTCATTCTAAGTTGGGGGGAGTGAAAATCTTGGATTTTGAAAAAAATTGGATTTTATGAAAATAAATCAATTTAATAAAAAAAATTCAATAACCTTTCATAAATTAAGATACATTGTGAAAAATAAACGTTTAATGTAAAATGATTTTGAATTCCTTTATTTTGGTTTTAATTTATTTTTATCTTTATGAGCATAGTTTTTGGAATGTAAAGTTATTTGATGTGATTTTTTATCCTTTACATTTTCATCTTTCAATAAAAATTCCACAATTCAAGTCCATTGGATTTTGTGGTGCAATATTAACTTCTTGGTTCCCTTTCATTATAGAATATGGTTTGGGTCACTTTTAGTTTAATTTGAGTATTCAAAAAATGAAAAAATGACCAAATGGAGAAATGTTTTGTCCAAATGTTTGGATTTTAGCACTTGGGGGTCATGAATCCATATTTTTCTTGACCATAGTTAGGAATAACATCTCTATTATAGAGAATGAAGTTTAAAATATGTGTGGTGTTTGACACTTGGAGATCATGACTCCATAGTTTTCTTTCCCAGAGTTAGTCTTTTCATCTCTATTGTGTTTAAAAAAATCAAAACCAAGAAAAAGAGAAAAAAGATAGATACTCATCTTAAGGATTAATTTGATTCCCACCTAGAGCTTCCATTTTTCCCCTTGAACAAGAAAATGGGCCTCATGTCTTTTGTGCTGAAAAACACAACATCATGCTTAATTAAAATTGGATGAAATATGGGGATGAATTTGAAAACGAAATGGGATTGGGCTTGGGATATTCTTGTGAACCCAGCTTGTGTGAAATGATTTTGATAGTATTCACGATTTTTTGACATGAAGTATTTTGATGAGAAATGAATGTTAAAATATTTTTGGAAATGGAAATTAAAATTCATATTTTTTAGATACTTTTTGCTCAGGACTAAAAAACTCAAGTTGAGGGGTGTGATTATCCACTAAAAGGGGGTGATATTCATTTATTATATATTAATATTCATGATTTATGAATTCTATAAACATAAATTTAAGTGAAGTATATAAATAAAACTTCATTTCTCATCACAAGTGCAATTCATGTTTAAAATGAAAATTTGGGCCCAAATAATCATATATTTGGGAGGAACATTATATTAATTTTTAGAATTTTATATTTTGGGATATTATTTATTACTTTTTTTTAATATTATATCTTTTAGGATCTATGGATTAACCTCAAGGGAATATGGATAATTTTGGAAATGAACATAGAAATTCTTGGACAAAGATTAATGGACCTTAGACCCATCAAACAAAAGTGGGGACCACAATACAAGTCAATGAAGCTTGGATTTTAAATGTAGAAATGTGAAATTATGGTAATAATTTCATTAAACTGGTTGTATATAATTTTAATGTTTCTGAGTAAATCCATGGAGATGAAGTTGACATTTAATTTGTGGGCCAGATTTGAAGGCCCATAAAAGAAGTCCACCACACTGTGTATAACATCTGAATGGATGATCCAATGAAGTTAAAAAAATTTAATATATTATATCACACCTAGATAAAGATATTTCTCTTATATTACCATCCATTATTCTATCATATTGCGTTTTAATTTCACATGTCAAAACGTGGCATTATTCTAGCTGAAATTTTTGGTCACCTTTGAAAAGTACAAATTCCCTTGATTTTCTAACCCTCCTTTTGACTCTCCCAATTATTGGAGATGGAATTGATTTTTGGGGGTCATCCTAAGTCTCCAAATATTTCTATATAAGTATATTTTGTTTAATTTAATTGGAATCCACGTTTTTCTTTCAATTGTATTGTTAAGATTTCATTTTGTAATTGCTTGTTCGTTTTCTCCCATGTAAGTTCATTCGATCAGATTAGTTTATTTAAAAAAAATATTCTTATTATTATTATTCTCCTTATTCATTTATTATTTCTTTTTTAATATCACATTCATACCATTTCCTTGGGTAGTGAATCTATTCACATAATCTTTTTTGAAATTCTTTACACAATGGTGGAGTGATCATATCTTCAATGTTTTTCTTCATCAATTTTTCCCTCATAAGTATAATTCCCACTTGCATTGATAGAATAGAATAAATTGAGGTATAATCCTCTAATGGGTTGATCAAATGGATTATAAAGGGGGTGGATTGAATTTTATTTCATTTACCTTAATATTTAAATCTATTCGTTATTTTAAGATTTCCATTCGATGAGTTATATTGTTCTTCATATTCACCAAATTTAACGATGACACATTTTGAGTTCTAGTATATTCTATTTCCTTTGAATGATAATTAAAGTGATCCTAAAAGAAAATTGGTGATTATACTTGGAATTGTGTAGGTATTAAATTATTGAATGATTTTGGATAATTATCTTGTTGTTTGGATACATCTTGAATTAATGACATGAAATTTTCTAAGAATAGAAATTCATCCAATAAACCCCAATAAAAAACCTATGATAAACCCACAATAAATAATTATTTAGTTAAATCATTGTTTTTTATTTAAATTATATCATTTTTTCTCCAATTAAAATCAACCCCAAATACGGACACTTTATAGCCAGACGTCCCAACAAATTAGAGTGTCTAAAGGTTTTTCAATAGGTCCCTATAGATTTGATCCCTACCTATACTACAAAAAGTGAATATACCTGTAGGGTAAATTCTAGCACAACCAGTATCCCGCTTCTTACCTATTATAGAAAACTTCATAGTTGAATATTTGAAAAATCTTTACATGAGCAAAGTGGTTTGGTTGCGCGGTGTTCTAAGGGGTATAATTTTAAACAAAGATCCAAATTTCAAATCGCCTTTCTGAAAGGGTCTTCAAAAAGACCTGGGATAACTAGTTCTTTCAGTAATATCCTATCATCCATAGACTTATGGTCAAACTAAGAAGACTATTCAAATTTTGAAGGATTGGCTATGAGCCTCTGTTTTGGATTTTGGTGGTTCATGATAGCAATATATGGAACTCATTGAGTTTTTATATAATAATATCTTCCAGGAATAAATCCAAATAAAATATTTTGAGGCTTTGTATGAAATTTCATGTCATTATCCTCTTTGTTGGATGAATGTGGGTGATTAAACACTTGTTGGTCCTAGTCTTGTGTAGGAGACGTCTGAACAGGCTCGTTTGATCAGGCAGTGGTTGGTAACCATGCAGAGTAAGAAGAAATCATATGATAACCATCAGATATGGCCTCAAGAATTTGAGTTTGTTAAATATGTTTCCCCATAGGTTCCACCTATATTAAGAAAATTTCATATCAAGAAAAAGTAAAATCTATCACCTAGGTTTTTCGGGTTGTTTGAAATAGTGGAAAGGATCTGTCTATTGGCATAATGTCTAACCCTTACACATCACTAAATCGCCATGAACAAGATGTTACATGTGTCCCAACTGAGAATATATCATCTAGACCCTTACCATGTTATAGACATAGAATATTTCTAGATTTTTGATGATGCATCCTTTGAAGAGAATCTGATAAAGGTTATGGATCATAGTGTGAAATTTCTTCAAGGTCAGACTATATTGTTGGTTCGAGTGTAGTGGTAGCATTGGAAAGTTTAGGAGGAGACCTAGGAGAGGGAGTATAATATGTGAATTTAGTGGATATAATTGTTCTATTATGATTCATAGTGATGCTTGGAGTAGCTCGAGGATGAGATTTTATAAGGTGGGTAAGTTGTAAGATCCCTTTTTTTCAGGTACATTTCTCTCTTAATTTGTCATTTGATCCTTGGTTACTGAGTCTCTTTCGGAGATGGAGAACCTTTGTTATAGAAAATTACATAATGTTTTTGGATGTATACTTCTTTGAATTAATGGAGTGTGTTTTTGAAAGGGTTAGGTGTTTCATAGGTTCTTGGTGAGTTTATATGCTTTAAAGTAGTTTCATAGAGTTAAAGATAAAATGGGTTGAAAACTCAACTACAAAACATTTACACGACATGTAAAGGGAATAAAAATTGTGTAATTGTTTGAGGTTTTTAATAAAATAAATCTAAGGTGATGAGTTTTTCATCATATTCCATTAAAAACATTTTCACAATGTGTTACTATATTACACTCCATGTACATGCCAAACCAGCAGTTTTAAGCATGTTATGTGGCATAAATTCATTCTATTTCATTGTAGTTTCTATCCTATCAACCCTATTTAATTATCTAGATGATTTTGGAGTGAAAAAAACCCTTACATACATTCCTTTTTCATCTTCAATCCCCGATAAGTTCATTTGGATAGGTTTCTTCTTTCTCCCTTTAGTTCTCCAATTATTGCAGTGAAATACTTTGGCCATTTGTGTTTTTGTTTTTGATATTGATTAGTTTTGATCTAGGAACCTCTTTGAAATCATCTGAACCTTCTTCCTCATGGTATTTTTCCATTGCAATCATTTTTGGATCGTCGGTTAAAGGCATGGGGTCTAAATCTTAACCCTTTGGTTTGATATTTTCCATGTTTATGCAATATCTTGATTGTACCATCATTACATGCACCCAACTTAATTAAATAATTGAATGAGATTATTCCCTGATATGATTTCTTTTTAAATGGATTTGTAATTGGATAATTGATTAAAGTATATTTATAATGACATGTGACCTAGGGTGATTTTTTGTTATAGAACTCCTAAATTTTGGCTTGTTTCTTATTGATATAATTTTTAATTAATTGTGAATTGAATTAAAAAGTGTCATATGAAAGAATAATAATAATTATCATAATTAACCATTGAGATATGTGATGTGGGATTTGACTATGAAATGCTATGATGATTATTAGGATTTGAACTTGATTGATTCTTGTGAATATACCATGGTTATATGGTTGTGGTTGGAAAGGTCAAAAGACATGCTCAGTGATATTCCAGCATGGCACCGAAGCATGTTATTTTACCCTGGTTATATCATGGTGGTTGGCCTAGTCATAAGACATGCTCAAAGATATTCTGTTATGGAGTTAATATAGGGTGTTGTTTTATTTTATTAATTTTTAAATTAATTTATACACTTGTTTATCGTTTTATTGCATACACTTCTTATTAGACTAGTTTTGTTTATACAAAGTGGTTTCGACCTATTCATTTTTACTCACATGCTATTTAGGCCACCATTTGTCACCTGAGTAGATTATATGGATGAAGGTTTTGACAATGGAAAATGACCTTGATATTGATTACTTTTTTGTTGTTGGGTTGGAGTTTGGAGATGGGACTGATGTGGGGTTCGGGACCTGAGACTATGAGTCTTTTATTAGAGTCTTCTTGTATTTTTCTTTTATTATTCTATCATGAAATTTAGTTACATTATATCACATCATTACATTATTCCTTTATTATTATATCATTACTTGGTTGGATTTTATTGTTGTCTTATGCTATTTCTTTACTTTGATTATTATTTCCATTTTATTATGAGTTGTTCTACTATTATGAAACTTCATACCATGGGGTATAGTCTCCCCATTATACTTTTCACACTCCTACTGCTAGTCGGTAGCCACTGCCATATGAGTAGGTGCACTTGAGGTCTCGTAATGAACCCTTCTTGGCCATGTGAGAGAGTTCCAAATTGGGGTGCTTTATGCCCCTCCTCCTTCGGTGTGGGATTTCCATAATCCTCCCCCTAGAAAGGGCCCATCATCCTAACTAGAACATTTAATGGAACTTTTCTTAGATACCACTTTATAACATCCCCCAATATGTCACTCTATCACATTGTCGGGAAGGGTTGGTTATGAGACCTCAAGTGCGCTGCCCCGTACACTAGTGGCTAATAACTAGCAACGAATGTGTGGAAAGTATAGTGGGGAGACTAAACCCTTTGGTATGAAGTGTCATAGAAGTAGAAAAAAATTATAATAAAATTTAAATAATAATTAAAGTAAATACATAGTAGAAGAAAAAATAAAGGATAACTAAATAATCCAATAATAATAAAGGAATAATTTAATAATGTGATATAATTTAACTAAATATCATGCTAGAACAATACAGGAAAAAGAATAGAAAACTAAAATAAAAGACTCAAAGTCCTGGTTCTCAAACCCCATGTCATTCCCATCTCTAAACTCCTTCCCAACATCAAACAAGCAATCAACAACAGTGTCATTTTCCCTTGTCCAAACCTACATCTATTTAATCTTCTCGAGTGCCAAACGGAAGATCGAATAGGGTGTGAGTATAACTCAGTAGGTTGAAACCATTGTGTCTAAACAAAACTAGTCTGATAATATATGTATTCAATAAAGTGATAAATATGTGTATTAATTAATTTAACCATTAATAAAATACAATAACAGCCTGCTTCAGCTCTGTGCCGAATATCTCTGAGTGTTTCTTACAACCATGAAAACCACAACCATATATCCATGGTAAAATAACTTACTTCAATATCGTTCTATAATATCTATGATAATGTCTTATGACCATCACAAACACAACCATATAACCATGGTACAGTCACAACAATCAATCAGGTTCAAATAACTATAAACATTACATCATTTCTAAGTCAAAGACATATAAGAAATATAGTATTTCAAGGTCAAATCCCTGTCCCCATTACAACATGGAACTGGGTCAAGCTCACTCTCTATAATCATTAAAACATATATGTGTGCAATTTCCTAGGCGTATCCCATTATATAAGCATATTATCATGGAACACAATCTCTTTCATATAACATGGATATGAAAATTTTACACCACATATCTTAATGGTTAATTATGTGAATTACCATTATTATTTCATGTGCCACTTTCAATTAAATTAAAAATTTATTAAAAATTATATCAATAAGAAACGAGCCACAATTTAGGGATCATATAAAATTAAATCACCCTAGGTCACATGCCATACTATAAACAATTTAGTTCATTAGAAAATTAAAAATCCATTTTAAACCAAAGGAATTTTGGGAATAATCTCATTCAAATATTTAATTAATTTTGGTGCATGAAAAAGTGGTGCAATCACAATATTGTATAAGCTCTGAAATTATGAAGCCATATGGTTATGATTTAGACCCTTACCTTTAACAGACAATCCAAAAATGCTTCCAATGGCCAACTCCCATGAGGAAGAATGTGTGGATGATTTCAAATAGGTTCCTAGATAAAAACTTATTAATATCAAAACCAACAACATAGTCTTCCAAAGGATTTCACCATAATGGTTGGAGAACCAAAGGGAAGAAGGAAGAAAACTTACCAAAGGAACATAATAAGGATTGAAGACACAAATCGAACATCTGGAAGGGAGTTTGGCACTCCACAATATCCTAGATAATTCCCTAAGGTCAAGAGGAGAGGAGTTGCAGTGAAATAGAATTAATTTCAGCCATATAAAATGTTTAAAAATCTTGGTCAAGAATTTACATAGAATTTAATATAGTTATACACCATGAAATTTTTTTAATGGAATATTTTGAAAAACCCATCACCTTAGATTTATTTTATTAAAATCCTCAAACAATTACACGACGTGTAATCCATTTACACGATGTGTAAATGTTCTATAGTTGAGTTTTCATCCCATTTTCCAACTCTCTAAAAAACCTTTAAATATTTTCAAATCAATAATAACCCATGAAAAACTTAAACCATTCATACCCGAACTCCATTAACTCAACAAGAATTCATCCCTAAACATTATGTCATTTTCTCTGATAAAGGCTTTCTATCTTCAAACAAGACTCGACCACCAAGGCTCAAATGAAAACCTCAAAGAGATATGTACCTATAAAAATATGGGATCTTATATTTGGCATAATGTATCATTACCATGGGTTTATATTTAGGATTTAAGGTGTGATGGAGGATTGATGTTAACAAGGGAAGATTAGTGTTGGTTTAACAATGATCGATTCATAGGTTTTAGTTCATGGGAGATACGGGGAAATGGGATGTGATTTTAATTAAATGGGTGGATATAATATGGACACCATCAATCAACCAAGATCAACAAACCCCGTATATGGGTTTTTGAGTGGAATCAATAGCTGAATCAATGGTGGTAGTAGCGACGTTGATGAAGATTCTTGAGAAATATGTATTTATAGAAAAATATCAATATACAGGGTGGGTAGTTCAAAATATTTTTTTTGTTGTATACCCCTTTCATGGTAGATAGGGTTTATGCACAAAGGTAAATATCACATGATATGTGACCTTTTCACATGTTGTGTGACCCTTAAGATGGATATTTGTTGTGTAGCCTTGGGTATACAAACAATGGTATAGCATGTGTAAATTGGAATGCACAAAGTACATGTAAACTAGCCAAAGTATATAGGTATAGTCCATATTACATAGGCATGGTCATAAACATGGGTAGTTTTGGGCATATAAAGACACACTTTGTATTCCTTATACACACCATGTACCCCATTTAGGGTAGATTGAAGACTTCATTCTGGTCATTCCATTTGTATATCAGTTGGGTGTGTTGCCTTAGCCTATTCTTATGAGGGTATATTGAAGAATCTTATCCTAATCATAAGATTAGTGATCCCTGCATGGTTTAGTCTTGGATAGATTCAAGTATCCCACTGTGTGTCCCGGCACAAGAGTCTCAGCCCAGTTGGTGAGGACTCGCTAGGTGCATCCAAGAGACCCAGGATCAAATCCTGGTGGAGGAATTTTTCCGGGGGTATTGTAGCAGTACTGTAGTAGGCAGTGTAGTAGGTACTGTAGCAAATATTGTAGCAGGTATTGTAGAAATTATTGTAACAGGTACTGTTCGGTACTGTAGCAGCCGGAACTATTCATCCATCTGGGCCTTTGGGCCACTGGTTTGGTTCTCAGGTCCTGCAAGGCTTTCGGGCCACCCAAGGCCTTCGGGCCAGTTGATTCTCAAGGCCTTCGGGCCACCTTAATTCCGTAGGGCCACCCCAAGGCCTTCGGGCCACATGAATACAGGCCCAGACACACTACAAAAAAGGAGCAGCCCTAGAAGAGGATTCAGAGCAGGTACACTCACCAGAGCAGAGCCAAATGGATTGTCAGAATGAGAGGGTATGGCTATGCCATAGGTACCAGCCCATGCTTGCATGGGAAGCCTATCCAGACAATCATGCAAAGGTGGAGAGCTACTATCAAGATGCAGATGCTGGGGAGGGGCAGTTCCTTGTAGATAGTCTGGTTGAATTCCCTAACAACCTTCAGGTCATGTAATCTATTAAGCCTACGGGCCATGTAATCTCTGAGCCTACGGGCATTGTAAGGGTTCCCTCTCATCCCTTGAAAGGAGGGTTATCAAAATCAATAAAAAATGAAGGCCTTCGGGCCATTCAGGAAGGCACTATGTGTCCCGAGGTGTGATCCTCTATTATTATTCTCTAGGTTGAGTCTGGTATCCTATTTTAGACATTTAGTCATGCAATCTCCATCCTAGTGGGTTATTCCATAGAGGTTTAGGTATCCACCCTAGTGTGATCCCCTAAATGTGTATCTACATATTCTAAGTTACAGTATGTACTTCTTTATAGTGATCCTCAAGAAGCACATCCTATCAAATGAGAACCATCAATGTTATTAAGACTTGAGGAGTTAATTATCTCAGATGAGAATTACCTTGGAGCCTTAAGATGAATCCTAGGCTGGTAGTGAGGAAATGACCTTAATTAGAGACTTTGTGTCTATCTATAAGAATATCTGTATTTCTATTATCTTTTCTCTTATGATCAATCTCTTTGAATCTTTATGTTTGGTGATTGTATGGTGTCATATTGGGTGTGATAATACTCTCCCCTTCTTATGATATTCCCAAGAGTGTCATTTTTATATAGATGATTGGTCTTTTGGTAGATTCCTAGGAGGACCAAGAGTAGGTGGAGCCTAGTTTTTTTGGATAGACCAAAAACTATTCTAGGAGTTTCATCTTGAAAACAATCCCCTTTTTATTAGTAGTTTGGACTCTTTTAAAATTATAGTGGTCTTTTATTTTTCCATTTTCCTTTTCATACTCTTTTTTGTACTCTAGTATGGGATTAGTTGTATTTATGTATATTTGATTTTAGTCTTTTATTCTCTCTATAGTATACTAGTGTATGGAGAAATGTCTGTATTTATAGATACTTTTCCTTCCATGTGTGTGATATTCCTACTCGGTGCTATTAAAATAGAATAGGATTTATTAATTCAAGAGTTTAGAGATTGTATAGTTGTGATTATTAGTTTGGTAACTAGGGTAACATTTTTAATGTGTCTTGAGTCTAGATATTAGGATATAGAATCAAGTGATGATGTGGTAGTTGAAAAAACCATTCACAGGAATCTGATAACTTTATTGTTGACTTCATACATGTAGGAACTGGTTTTAGGAAAAAAAGTTGCACATGCATCATATATAAATTGGTTTTGGTTTAAATGACATTCTTCAGTCATATCTCCATATATTCTCTTTGACCATGGTTTATCATGACTATTTAAAGATTCCTCCACAATGATATCTAGTTAGGATTTTGCAGTAGAATTATGATGATCATCTACTTATACATATGGATTCTAACCAGGGACCTATGATGGATGTGGTTTCTATAGTTGGATTGTCCATACTATCTCCACCCATTGAGTAGTTGATTGTTCTAGTATTATTGGCTAATGAAGTGTGTAGGATGAGTGGACTTCATAAGTTCTAGAGGCAAAAACCACTCAGTTTTCTAGGTGAGCTTGACCCCCATGTTAGAGAGGGCTGACTTGAGGTGGTTGGGTGATTTTTTAGCCTTGTTAGGACCCATCCCGGTCAGATGGTGGTCATATAGGCATTCCTTATCCATGGACCTATGGGGTAATAGTAGATATTAGTGATGCAGACACACTAAGATGTGACTCTAACTTGTTCCAAGTTTGAGTTCCTCTTTAGAGGGGAGTTTTACCCTGATAGATTATAGGTAGTATATATCCAAAAGCTTTTATAGCTTCATCGGGGCAGCATTCCAGTCACGGAGTAAATGTTGATGATCACTAAACTCTTATAGTACTCCATGGATATGGGATGTGATTGATACTTTTGAGCATGGACTTTTGAGAGCGGCCTTAAATGTGATAGGATGAAGTGGAACATCTCTATATACCTTTCTATACTAGGGTGTGAGAGTATGTCTTGGATATGGATAAATTTCTAGATAAGTAGTTTCTGAAAGTTGGTTCTTGTAGTGGGGACCTTGAAGATGATGCCTCACCAGATTATAGTTAATATAAAACTTAGGGGTCTAGGAATGTGAGGTGTATTCGAATATTGACTCAAGACATAGGTCATCTGCTCAGGTCTCTAAGAGAGGTTCTAGTTATCCAATGGAGAGGTGAGGTTTTTCTTATTATGGGTGAGGTCATATCACATGGTATTTCCCAACCCATTGAGTAGTTGATAAGGATATGTTCAATTAACAACCTAGGTAGAGGAAACTACTTGATCAAGGAGGAATATAGGGTAGAAAATGTGGCTGAGGAACTTGGAGAGAATTGAGTGATGGTTGAAATTTTGATCTATTACCACCATTACCACCTCTTTCTAGTACACTATAGGATTAGGGAGTTATTGGTCAAGATCATGGATAGATATATGTATAAGAGGCTTATAAACTAGATGGTATAGGGATGATCTGAGGTATGATATGTGTATTCACTAAATTAGATGTATTTTTTTAGAAATAGGAATGATACACTATTTCTATTCCACATCCCTCATTCAAGATCTAGAGATTGTAGTAGATCCTTTAACTCAACCTTTTCATTTAGATACTTATATCAATGGAGATTCAACACATGATTTTTTTGATATTGTGACCTAACTCTTAGGGTAGAGAGCTTCATATGAGATCTTTTTTTAGCCATTATGAGGCCTAAAAACATCATTCTAGGTATGGGTTGGTTCTCTATGGTTCATGAACAGATTTAATGTTTTTTGTGGAGTATGTGATGCATCCAAGTTGATGGGATGTGATTTTACTTCATTGGTGAGATGGAATTAAATGATGATTAGGATGAACTTGTATGCAAGAGGATTTAAAAAATTACTAATTAGTTGGATATTATGACCCTTAGGGTAGTAGATGTTATGATCTTTCAGTTTCCTATGGTGGTGGGGGAGCATGGGATGTCTTTTCTTAGGGCATTATGGGATTACCTCCCCACCAAGAGATCAAATTCTTTATAGGCCGGAACCTATGGATTTCCTCTATATCTATGCTATCATATTGAATGTTCCCCACAAAGCTTTGTGGACTAAAGGTGCAATTAGATAATTTTAAGAGGAATGACTTTTTTAATCCCAGTGTGTCTCATAGGGTAGCCTTGGTGTTATTTTCCAATAAAAAGGATCAGATCATGAGATTATGTGTGGATTACAATTGATTGAATCATGTGACTATCAAGAATAAGTATCTACTTATAAGAATCTATGACCCCTTTAATTAGCTGAAATGGGAAAGGTTGTTATCAATTATTAACCTCAATTTGGGTTATCACGAACTTCATTTTTTGGGCGAGGATATACTAAATATGGTATTTTAGTACCGTTATAGTCACTATAAGTATTTTTTGATTCCCTTAATCATGAATAATTTCCAAGTAGTTTTCATAGGACTCATAAATCCTATTTTTTAGACCTTATTGGACCATTTCATGCTATTACTCATTGATGAAATCCTTGTGTACTCAGTGTCTGAGGAAAATAATGCGAGACATTTGATAATGATTATGAACATACTCTAGGAGCACCAACATTATGGAAAGTTGTTAAAGTGTCAATTATATATTTGAGAGGTCCACTTACTAGGATATGACTTCTCATAAGAGGTATTAATAGTGGACCCACCAATATTGTGGAAGTTCTATATTGGGAGCCACCCAAGAGAATGACTAAGGTGTAGGTATTCCTTGGGTTGGTAGGCTATTATTAAATATTTTTTCCTGATTTATCCAAGTTCACAGAACCTATAACTACTTTGACCTGAAAAGGTAACCTTTCATGTGGATAAAAAAGTGTCAGCATGATTTTTAGAAGTTGAAAAAAAGATTGATGAGAACCCCCATTTTGAGATTTTCATAGGAGGGTGATGAGTAGATGATACACTAAGATGAATCTAGTGATGTACTTCAATATGTTCTATTGTACATGTATACAATGTTTTCTTATGGTTCCTGGTAGTTGATACCCTATGAGAAAAACTACATGACCCACAATTTGGAGCTGGAAATATTAATTTTTTCCCAGAATATGTGGGAGCACTAACTTATGAGAGAGTGTTTTATATTTTATTCTAACCACAATAGTCTCAAGTATATATTTTTATAGAAATATTTTAACATAATGCAGTGGAGATGACTAGTGTTCCTTAGATATTATGACTTTTAGATAGTCTATATTTACAAGAAGTGGAATGTGGTGGAAAATGCTATTAAAAATAGATATCATTCTTAGTTTTTGGGAGAGGGGTCAAAGAATTTATCCTTGTTGTATTTGTCCCTAGTGGATAAGGATATTTTAATGTGCCTTCATTCAATGGTTCTTACGCCTTTGCTTCTTCAGCATGTTAGGTAGGCTCATCTTGTATATATTGATTGTGAGGTCTTTCATGATCAGATATCCATCAAAAAAATATCCTAAGATATTTCTTGAATGTGGGGATCATGTCATCCCTTTATGAGGGTGTATGATGGTACCATTCACGCTGTGAGAAGAGGTGTTGAGGTAGTTTCACACATCTACCTTAGTGAGAAATCTAGGAGTGTGAAAAATGTATTGAGATCTTCATCGTTTGTTTTGGTGGTAAAGTATATAGAGGTGTATCAATGATTTTATCTCTATATGCCTCGTTTTTTAGTAGGTGAAGGTCGAGCACCAGGTTTCTATATGTTTAGAGTAAACCCTTGAGGTTTCAAAGTATAAGTGGTATGGTATATTCATGGACTTTGTGATAGGAATTCCATTATTAGCTAGAGTCTATAATTCTATCTGGGTGATCATAGACCAAATCAACAAGGCAACCCACTTTATAGCCATACATGAGTAGGGTTCAGTGGATATTATAGGATTCCTATAGGTGCAAGGGATAGTTTGAATTAATAGAATTTCCTTGATGATCATTTTAGAGTATGATGCCCACTTCACATCATGATTATGTAGAGGATTACAAAATTAATTTGGAAATTAATTAAGGTTGAGCACATTCTTCCTCCCCCCAAAAAATGGCTAGATAGATTGAACCCTTTTGGTTCTGGAGGCCATACATTGGGGTTTCATGTAGGATTTTGGTTATAACTGGGAGGATCACCTACCCTTTGTAGATATTTTTTATAATAACAGTTACCACTCCGCTATTAGTATGAAACCATTCAAGAACTTATATGGAAGACTCTAGAGGTTACCACTATGTGGGATGGAGCTAGGGGAGACATTTATTATGGTTCCCTAGTTAGTTTGAGTGAGGAAAAATAAGGTGTAGATAATATAGTATTGGATGAGGGATGAGTACTACCCAAGTCCATCATAAGTCCTATGAAAATTGAATATAGAGGACTTTGGACTTTCACATGGGAGACTATGTGTTCCTAAAGGTCTCTCCTTGATGAGGATTATAGATATTTATCCAAGGTAGTAATCTATACTTGAAGTTTATTATCCCTTTCAAGAAAATGTATAGGTTTTTTTGAGTTTCTTTACAACGTATACCTACCACCAAAGTTAGACTGGGTTCACGATGTATTCCACATGTCGCATCTAAGGAGATATGTCTTTGACCCATCGAACATTATCAAATGGGGGGAGCTAGACATTAAAAATGGTGCCACCTTCTCAGAGTACTAGGTGACCATTGTGGATCAATATGATAAGATCCTTTATGGGAGAGAAATTTATTTAGTGCATGTCCCTTAGTAGCACATCAACCTTCTAGAGAGTGCTTGGGAGTGAGAGAACCAAATGCAAGCTTTGTACCCCCATCTTTTTTAGTAATCATTTTTCTTTTTGGGGTAAAAATTCTTAAGTTAGGGAAAATATAATATATATTTTTCCATTTAACACTTTATAATATTTTAAATAATATTTTTATATTTAGTCACATATTCGTTGTGAGATTACGAATTCCATAGATCCTCAGTGTTGATATATTAAAAATATTAAATATAATATGTCACATGGGTGTATTTTTCTGAAATAGTGGAAGATCTCCCAAATAATGTCCCATGTGAAAAAATTGATACCACTATTAAATCCATAATGTTGGTTTTACCTTAGGAATGACATAATCATTGCACACATCAAGAGTTTCATTTTAATGCAGTCACTGGCAGAATAATAGAAAAATTAATTAATTAAATAATTTATTTTCTATTAAATGACCATAAACTAAATATAATATATTTAATCATGGATATGGAAAAATCCTATGGTTATTCACATAACCCTAGATATTGGGCGAGATGACCATGGGGAGATCATTGGTGGATGATAATGGGATCGTGGACTGATGATCAGTACCGAGAAAATTACCATCATCAATGGAGTTCTTGGATCTCACCAACAGCTACGATAAAGAATAATTCTTCATCAGGGATCAATCCATTTTTGAGGTATGGATTTTTTTTATAAACTAATCCACATTTTTGTTTCCTCTATAATGAAAATGAATTAATTATTTTAGAAAATTAATTCACAGATCGATCATTAATTTATATTTGAGAGTTTTCCTTCCTCGAATTAGAATTTGAAGAATGATTTGTTGATTCTTGATTATTATTCCATGATCATTAATATCTCTATTAATAGATTAATTCTAACCCAAATAATGGTCGATGTTCGTTTTCTGAATTTTCTGTTTCAGTATTTTCTCCCCTTATTCTTCAAACATTCATTATTAGTATTCTATTTAACCAATGATTCGACTACACCTAGAAAACAATCATTACACAACCAATTTTTGTCACAACAGATCATTATTGTTAGTTTGTATTTGGGATTAAAGGCTCCACAGAGGCTTGATGATGAGGGAATAATATCATTATTGGTTTAATGTAGATCGATTCACAGGTTTTGGCATTTGGGTGAAATGGTACAATACGAGGGGATTTCCATTCAACAAGTAGCTGGAATCTAACCACCAGGGGTCAATTAGGGTTGATCAACACCATATCTGTGTTTTTTGGTGAAGTCGGTTGTTAAATTATAGGTGATGGTAGTGTGGGTGAATACACATGATAAACATGGATTTCTAGAAGAATCCTGATATACACGGCATGTAGTTCATAAGAACACGTGTTGTGTGGACCCCCTTCCATAGTGGATAGTGTTTACATCAAAAGATAAATATCACACACCATGTGACCTATGTATACATATTTTGACCCTTTATTTAGATCCTCAGCATATACCCATGGGTATATTAAAATAGATGTGGGTAGTTTATACGGGAATGGACAGAGTACATAGGCACGAGATAGAGTACACGGGCAAGGAAATGGACTCAGGTAGGTCTATAATTAGAGGTACATAATTTTTATTCATTATACAAGTTATGTACCCCTTAAAAAGTAGGTTGGATCCCTCATTCTTCCAAGCACTATTATATATTAGTTGTGTGTGTTCCCTTGGTTCATCCCTACGAGGGTATAGTGAGGCATATTTTCATAAGTGTAGGATGAGTGATCCCTAGAGTGGGTTAGTTTTGGATAGATTCAAGTATCCCCCTATGTGTATTGGGGTGTGATACTCTATCATTATTCCCTAGGTTGGTTCAGGTATACTATTTATAAAGGGCATGTGATCCCCTACTATTGGGTTATTCTAGATAGAGTTATGTATCCCCCATAGGTTCTAGGTGTGATCCCCTGCCATTATATCAACATCTTCTTAGTCCCAATGTGTACTTCTTCATGGTGAGTCCCGATGAGTGCATCCTCTTGAATGAGTTCCATTAGAGTTATCAAGACTCAAAGAGTGAATTATCTTAGATGAGCATTGCCTTAGAGCCTTCAATAGAATTCAATTCTAACAATGAGTACATAGAATTATTTAGATAATTTGAATCTACTTATGAACATATATTGGTTGTTATCATATTTTATCTTGATTTGGATTGATTTGATGCTTTATGTTTGGTGAATTAATGGTGTCCTACTAGTTATTATTATACTTATCCCTATATAGGCTCTTCCTTCAAGTGTTGTGTCTTATATAGATGAAAAACCTTTTGACAGCATCTTGGGAGGACCATGAATAGGTGAATCCTAGTTGTTCTAGACAAACTAGAGATGGTTCCAAGAGTTTCATCTTGACAAAAGATCTCATATTGTTTGTATGTTGGAATATTTTACTATTATGGTGGGATTATATTTGGACCTTTTCCGTTCTATAATCTTCGATTTACTTTGGTGTGGGATTATTTGTATGAATTCATCTTTGGTATCATTTGTTTATAATTTTTTCATTAAACTAGTGTATGGAGAGTTTTTTGTGTAAAGAAATTACATTAGGCTAAGCCCCCCCATGTGTGTGATATTCTTACTCGACACTAGTCTCCATCCCCTGGCTTATTGGAGGTAGAAATATGGTGCCACACTCAGCTTTTTTTAGTCATATAGGCCCCAGTGGGTCGGTTCATGAAAAAAAATCTCATATAAAAAATATTTCAAATCAATTCTTTAGGATTAATAGTATTTACGAAGAGAATTAAAAAAAATTCAATAATTATATTCCATTTAAATAAAATATAATGTGATTACTTTTATAATTTATAATCATTATTCACATATGTTTAGGGATTAATACTTTAAAATTTAATAAACAAATTTATTTATTAAGGAGAAATATGTTCTAAAATTTGGGGTTGTAACATTCTACTGTCATATAATAATTTAACCCTTAAAATTCTATTAGTCTAAAATTAAAAAAAATTAGAAAACAATTACCTCATTACATCCTTTTTTTAATCATTACATACTCAAATTTATGATTCCCCCAGATAACCTTAACCATGTGAGTTATCTTGTTTCATAGCAATTTATCCCTATGATTCAATATTTCTACTGATTTTTCTTTGTAGGAAATATTATACATTGATGGTATGACCTATGAGTTCAGTACATGTGAAGGAACAGGTATGTAATTCCTCAAAATTGATACATTTAATGCATTATAAACTTGATAGATATTCAGTGGAAGTTTCAATTGATAAGTAATAATCCCAATATGATCAAAGATTTCAAAGGGGATAATATATCTAGGGATCATATTACCTATATTTAAAATTTTCAAAAACATCTTCAAAGGATATATTCATAGGGAAAACCTTGTTACCCACTTCAAACTCTAGATCTCACTAAAAATTGACATCAAAACTATTATATATATTTTGATCTACCAGAATGTTTTGATGAATGGCTCTAACATTATCTTTGATTTATTCAACTAACTCAATTCCCATTAGATTTTATTCCCTAACTTCGTCCTATCATGTTGTAATTCTGCACTTCTTTCCATAGAGGGTTTTAAAAGTATCCATCTGAATGCTCAATTGAAATATATTATTGGATAAAAATTTAACTTGAGAAATTTGTTGATACCAACCTTCTTTAAAATCCCCATAGATTTCTCTCAGTATATCTTCTAAGGATATAATTTTCATCTTATACTTACCATCTATTATAGGATGATATGAGGTGATAATATTAAACTCTATATTTATATTTTTCTAAATAATTCTCTAGAACTTTGAGGTAAACCTCATATATTGATTAGATACAATCTAGAGTGGTGTTGCAACAACCCTAATCCCACTAACCTAGAGTTGGTGGTCACTTTATTGAATTTTCATAAATACAATGGCTCTAATCTCGAATGAATGATCAGTTTAATAATCATGAAGAACCAAATACATACATGATACCCATTTTATATTGGTAATATAATATAAAACATAGTAATGTAAAATATTCAACATCCTTGAATACATTCAAATAATTATTCTTCATATCTTGGGAAAAGGAAACAAAATAAGGGTGAGCTCAAATACTCCATAAGTGTTACATACAATGGAATATATCATGAATAAATATTGCATAATCAATATGTTAAGATAAATAACTAAAAACACATTTCATTTAATCAATAACTTGACTATCATGATTATATAAGGCATAATCTATATGGAAAGTTAAATAATAGAACACGCATTCCATTTAATCAATATATTGAGCACAAAAATGCATCTATGGATAACATCAATGAAATAATATCATGGATAATAATAACTAAAGTATTAATGAAGAAAATTATTAATGTTAGCCCTCATGATCTTAGACATCATAAAATCTATACTTTAGGACCTTGCGCTAAAACAATTTAAAACTATTGGTAAAAATCCATTAAATTTTCCCAACTGATTTGTCTTATGAGACCTATCAATGCATCAAGCAGTTATATATTTTTGGGGCCCACCTATCACTATATTCCCAAATAGTTCCTCGTATATTGAATGATCTATTTAATTCATGAAAAATATTACTTTTCAATAAATACACTTATTGAGTAAAGGATTTGGATTTATCAATATTTCCCCAGTTGATAAAATAACTTTCAAAGTAAACACTGTATATAAAAATAGTATACGGTTCAAGAAATAATCATATCCATGATACAAATAATATGGATTTTTAAAATAAATTTAATTTCCATTGAAAATGATCACAATAAAGTGATTTTCTCAAGATAAAGTTAATAATCAAAAAATTAATCAAGAGATGAGAGGTGTTCATTGGTTCATCAGGAATAAATTGTTTTTAAAATAAAAGCATGTACTTTGGAAGAATAAATGGAATTTATGTAAACAATTAAAAAAATCTTTCATAAAAGAGTTATATTTTTATTAAAAATTTAAAAATTTTATAATACTCTACATTTATTAAAAAATTTATGGTGGTGGGGAATTTCATTGTCTCTTATAGATTAAAAGAACATTCCTTTTGAATTTTTTGTAAATAAAGTAAAAAATAACCCTTTATTAAAATAATATAAAGATTCATTTAAAAAAATTAAAAGTCAAGTATAATTTAAAATTTCCTTAATAAATAATTTTATTAAATAAATTGAATTTTGTGAAATTATTTTTGAAAACAAGGACCTGGAAGAAAAATATATCCGATTAAAAGAGAAATAAAACCAGTTTTTCATTTAATAATTTATTTACTAGAATAAATTACCAAAGAGGGTACAATTTAGAATAAAATATATAAAATCCTAAAATATACATAGGATATTAAAATTATTGTATCTTCTGAAGGATAAATGATAATATTCCTTTAATGAAAATATAATCGATCCTAAAATAAAGTTAGATTGTAAAATAAATTCTAACCTCTTTATAACTTTTGAATTATAACCCCTTGAAAGAATAAACATGAATTGAAAAATTAAACATAATGAATAAATGGGTATTAATTTAAAATATATCAAATGTTAATTAAATACACCACATAAAAGTGACTAGGTGTATAATAAAAAATATGTCTCAATAGAATGAAAATTGAGATAAAATCTCTTCCCTCATGCTTACCTTTAGTTAAATGTTCTTTAACCTTATGTATAATGATTTTAATAATATTATTAATTTATACCATAACCGTATTAATATTTATAATATCATATATTATCCTTTTATAACATCTTACAAATAGTTTGTTAATAATATTTCATTTTAACTCTTGTTTTGGGTGTTAATTGTTTTTTTTTCTCATGCATGTTTGTCGCAAAATTTAGGGTTCTTGTGTATAACAAATAGTTTAATCATATACATAATTATAAAAAATTTATAAATATCATATTTTCTCATTAGATGCATTTTTATAATCATTCATGAAAGTTTTACATGGAAAATGAATCACATCACTTCATACAGATGGTAGGTCATACGTATGCACGATCGAAGATATCATTAACTTAATGGGTGAAAGGGTAAGTAATTGGATGATATATTAATTTTTAAAAATTAATTTTCTTTGAAATTTATCATATATATTCATTATTTTCAACGTTGTGACTATTCATGTGAGTCAGTGATGGAAAACAAATTACATCGGTTCGCAAGGTGGTAGTCCACCGTACACACGAGTGATGAATTTGTTTCCCATTTAATGGAGGATGAAATGGATAAATATTATGTAATAAACATAATAACATCTAAATATATTGGAGTTACTATTTTTATTATATTTTAATTTTTATAACTTAATTTAAGGCTATAAAAGAAGATGTAAAAAATAAAAAGCTCCATGAAAATGATTACTTTCATTTAGAGAAACCTCCTTTGAATCTATTATTTAGGACCGTAGGATTCAAATTTTGGGAAGAATAGAAACTATATGATTTGTCTAAGAATTTTGTTTTATATATATTTACAATTGTTTTAGAAAAATGGCTTAATAGATCTGAAGAAGTGAGGGGAGGTAGTGCACTTTTATAATTGAGGAGGAGTGTAATTTTTTAAAATACCCAAAACTATCCAATAATGGGATGTCTCTCTCAACCCAAGTACCTAAAAATTTGATAAATAAGGTGTTATATGGATCATATGGAATATTAATACCTATAACACTAAAAATAAACATATTTTAAATAATTTAGTTTGGTTACCTACAAGGTTACACACTTTTACTATTTCAGTTTTTTCCACAGTAACAAGTTTTTTAACCTAGGTAATTTATCCATTAAGAATATAATAAAATTATACATATTAGATAATTATAACCCAATTATTATAAATATTAAATCTAATTTATAAAATAAAAAATATTTGTGTGTGTAAAATTAATTTTACCACAAGTGCATGTATCGTGAAAAACCTTGTTTTAACATTAACCGTGGTAATTAATTTTTATTATTTTTATTATTCATTATGAATGAAAACTAAGTTGACCTTATTAAATAATATTAATTATTATAATTAAAAATATTGATTCCATTTTATCATATTTAGTCCACATAAGTGGTATAATTTAATATAAATATAAACCAGTAAATCATGTCAAAAAACGGTTTTTCAAGATATGCATTTTTCAAGCATAAGATGGTCTTTTATTTACTATATGAATAGTAATAATATCTATATGGATTTAAATTAATATATTTAGATAAATAATATATAAATTTAATTTAAATAATTCACCATTTAATAATATTTTAGTTAATTAAAATGGATAGGAATTATTCCTTTTTAAACAAAAATAGTTTTCTAAAAAATACCCCATTTTACCTTCAAATGACCTTATATTTATTTATATAAAATTTATATTCAATAAATTATTTATTAAAAATATTATAATATATTATTATAAATAAAATGGGGAATATTTAAACACTTAATTTTTTTTTCCAAAAATTTTATTTCTAAGGTAAATTTTCAAAAATTCATTCTAGGATTATTTTTACCAAGTAAGTTCAAAAGTGATACTCATCCAATAAAATTAGAATTTTTGTGCCATAAAATATTAAAATGTGAATTTTTTATAGATTTCTTAATATATAATTTTTACTTTCTATATTTTATTCTTGGGTCATACATTTTTTCCTCCTATAAAAATTCCATCCTCAGAATTTTCATGGATATTACTTTCTAAACAAATTAGGGTTGTTCTTCTTCACAACATACTCTAGTTCCTGAGTTGCTTCATCCATTTTATTATTTTTCAATAGTGACTTTACTATTCAAGTCATTCAATTCCTCAGTACTTTCTCTCTGGTGTCAATAATATTGATGGGCTCTTTAGTGTATTATAGATTAATTTCCAATTGTATTTCTTCAGAGTTGATCACATGTGTTGGGTCTAGCATGAACTTCATTAACAATGATATATGGAACACATCATTAACTTTAGATAGGATTTGTGTAATTTCCAATTAATAATCCATAGCTCAAATTATTTCTCTAATTTCAAAAGGTTATATTTATATGAGGCTATGTTTCCCTTTCTTACTAAACCTTAAAACACCCTTTTATAGAGATAATTTCACAAAAATGTGATCTCCAAATTGAAATTCCAAATATTTTCTATGGTTATTGAAATAACTATTTTTCTTGATTTGAGCTATGTTAATATGATCCTGAAAAGACTTTTCCTTTTTTATTGTATCTTTAACATTTTCTTGGCCTATAAGTTTCCTTTCATCAACTTCATCCCAACAAGTTGAAGTACAACATCTCTTTCTATATAATACTCTATACAATTCCATCTGAATAATTTAATGGAAAATATTTTTATAGAAAAACTTTACCATAGGTAAATAATTATCCCACATACCTTTAAAGTTAAGTTATCATGACCTAAAAATGTATTTAAATGTTTGAATAGTCATTTTGGACAGCCAATCAGTTTAAGGATGTGGGGTGGTGCTCAAATGAAGCTCAATATCAAGATCCTTCTTAAAAATCTTACATAATTTTGATGAAAATAAATTATCATGATCAAACACAATTAGAATTAATCTTTCATTAATTCCTACAAATTTATTAATATATATCCTTATGAGGTTCTAAAAAGGTAAATCTTCTCTTATAGTGAGTAAATGTAAAGATTTGGTGAGGTGATCAAAAATTACCCATATTGCATCATTACATCTAATATTATTTGGTAATATAGTGAAAAAGTCCAAATTAATTTCATCCCATTTCTACATAGGAATAGGAATATGTTTTATGAATCCTCTATGATGTTTTCTCTCAACCTTCACTTGTTGACAAACCAAACATCTGGACACATAATCCCAATTTCCAAATTTATATTATCCCACCAAAAATATTCCCTCAAATACCCATACATCTTGATGATACTAATGGGTATATAAAAATTAGATCTATATCCATCATCCAAAAATTCCCTTTTCAACGTAGGTATATATAGAACACATATTATCTTTACAAATTTTATAATTTCATCTTCAAAAAGAAATTTTATCAATTTCTCATCATTCACAACTTTTATTTTCTTCTAAAATTTCTCATCATCATATTGAGAAAATTTTATCTTTTATAATAAAAAAATTTCTTAATAATTTGAAAAATAGTGATTCCTTCCCTTCATTAATAATTCTTACATCCATATTTACAAAATACATGAATATAGGATCTATATCAATCCTCATTTGGGTCATAACTCACAGATCTTTCCTGCTCAATGAACCTACTACCTTATTTTATTTCATAGGGTGGTATTGTATTGAGCAATAATAATCCTTGATTAATTCAATCCATCACATTTATATAATATTGAGATCCTTTTGTTAAAAGATGTATTTTAGGCTCTTATGGACAGTATATATAACACATCTTTCACCATAGAGATAATGTCACCATATCACAAAAGAAAATGTTGTGGCTTCCAACTCAAGATTATGGGTTGGATAGTACTATTCATGAGTCTTTAACTGGATTTATGAATACGCAATAACTTTAAAATTTTGTATTAGGATACAACTGATTCCTTTTTTATGCGTTAATATATATCACAAACCCATTATTTTCCTTATGGTAGATTCAAATTAGGGAATTGAACAGTCTCATCTTCAATTATTTAAAAACTTCTTCACATTTCTTTGTCTATGTAAAATTAACCTTTTTATATGTAAGCTTGGTTAATGGGTTATCAAATTAAGAAAAATTATGAAATAATATCTAATGGTAACCTACTAAACCAACTAAGCTACATGCCTAGGTTATGTTCATTGGTGAAGGAAATTCACTGACTACCTTTTTTTCATAGGATCAACTGATATTCCATACTTGGAGACAATATGGACATGAAAAGAAAATTCCATAATCAAGAATTTACACTTTCTAAATTTACTATATAACTCTTTTCTTCTAATAGTCTCAAGAATGGTCTAAAAATGATTATCATGGTCCTCATAGAACTTAGAATACACCAAGATATCATTAATGAATACCAAAATGAAATTATCAAGATATTAATAGAATACATTTTTTATTAGATATATAAAATCTAATGGATCATTAGTAAATCCAAATGGGATTACTGTAAACTCATAATGTTCATACCTCATTCGGAATATTTTCATTGGATTGTATTCCTTCTTTACTCATAATTGATTATACCAAGAACAGAGTTAAATCATTGAAAAATATTGAGCTCTATGAATTTGATTTAATAATTCATCAGTGCAAGGAATGGGATACATGTTCTTTATTTTAATAGAAATGATTTACCAATAATCTAATCATAGCCTCATGGATCCACCTTTCTTCTTTATGAAGAGAATAGGGTCTCCCCATTGTGAAACAACAGGTTGAATAAATACATTATCACACAACTCCTCTTGTTGTTTCTCCAACTCCACTATTCCAAAGTGGCAATTCTATACAGAGTTTTTTATATAGGTCTTACTGTGGGGATTAAATCAATGGAAAACTCCAATTCATTCTCCAGTTTATATCTAGGTAATTCCTTAAGAAATACATCAATGTATTCATATACAATAGGTACATCCCCAATATAAATATTACATTTTATATCCCTGTATTTTTTTATCTTCATCTCTAAGAATCTAATTTAGAAGTGCTACATGGTGTGGATCTAGACATGAATCAAATGATGAAGTATTTTTTTTTAAAGATAAGGAATTACAAATCTTCATCATGAATCATAATTTCCTTCTCTTTGTTATAATTTTTTCATCATATTTTTCAATTAATTTCATACTAAGTTTTAAAAAAAATCAATAGGTATGATATTAAAGTCATAAAATAGAGCACATTTCATTTTCAAAATGGGAACTTCCTTACACATCCTTGTCACAATGAGATTTCCAATTGGAGTTTTGACTGAAAAATCTCTTCTTAAGATGCTACAGAAATATTGAATTGTATTAAAAAGTTTTAAAGATATTAAATAGTGTTAGGATCCAAAATAAAATAAATAATTATTGAATGTTTTTTCTATGATTAAATTATATGCCACCGCATCATTAGGAACTTCTACCTGGGTTTTAGTGATTGCATAAGCTTGGCCTTCTCCCCTTAGTCTCTTCTACGGTATATTCTATTAATACTTGAGGCATTGGTTTGAATAATTACATATTTATTTATAGTTGAATCATGGGATAGAATTTTTCTCTTTGTTTCCATTATATTCATAATCTAAATGACCATTGTCATAACACTTAAAACACACTCTCATTCCCTTAATTCATTTTACAGGATGTTTCTTTCCATAATTTTAATATGATAGAAATTTTCTAATTTTATTATTCTTTTTCAAAAAATTTTATTTTTTATCGGTGTTCATAAGACCTGTTCATATCTTAATTCCCCTCAAATATGTAGTATCTTGAAAATTAATTATCTATTTTGATAGCACATTAAACTATTTCATCATATGGGGAAAAAAATGAGAAACCGTCACTATTACGAGACTTGGATTAATCCCTTCAAATAAATGATAAATCCTGAATTCCATATTGTGTATGTAATATATAGAATACCTAGATAGTATTATAAAGGTATCCTTATACTCCAAAACAATTTCTTCTTCCTTATTCTTTAAGATAATTAACTTTCTCTTCATTTCAATTTTTTCTCATGAGGGAAATATTTTTCAAATAATATCTCTTTAAAATCGTTCTATTCCTTGTGTTTTATTTCTTATTCTTCCCTAGTATTTTGGATCAATGACTATCATTGATTCATATCACCCATGAGAAAATATAATTCTAGTATTATATTTTTCTTTTTAATGAATCTCAGTGTTAGAAATATCTTTTCAAGGGACATAATATATTGCTCATCTACCACTATATTTGTAACACCACTAAATAATGGGGGATTATATCACATGAAGTGATCCAAAATAGGATAATAATATTGTGGAACAAAAAATTTATCTATTTGAGAAAGTTCATTTTCCTTGTCCTGATTATGTTTCCCCAATCTATATATGATCTAGTCTGTTTCAGTACATAATGTATTGGCTTGCTCAATAAAGAGATTTCTACATTGACCATGAGTATTGATAACATTCTTCCAGGAAACATTTTTCAAAAATATTATATACTGGACTATCTCATGATATTTTTAATTGTAAATCATAACATATAATTTTAAATCTCATGTAACACTTAGAATAAATTTAAAATTTAATCATTTTTAATATCAGAATCATAAACTCAGTTTCTTAGAGGATATCTTTAAATAATAAAAATATTTTCAAATCCTTTATAATAGAAGTGTCAAACCATGTGCACAGTAAGGACCATTTTCATGAACCATGTAACGATCGAGTCAAATCCCATTTTTTTATTTTTGGATTTACTACCCCTATGCATAACTATTCTATAACCATGTCAACTTCTAGTATTCAGATAGAAATATATTTCAAGGAAAAACCACATAATATTTATATTACCAAAAATCTAGGATATTATTCCACAATTTAACATGTCCTCAATGTATATAATAGGGTTATGTTCCCTAATCTATGTTTTTCTAAATCTGTTCCCAAGGTTTCTAATAAACTTACTCCAATACTAACTATAAAATACCCAAATCCAATATCACATAACTGGTGGTCACTTTATTACATTGGAATAAATAAAATGGTTTTAATCCTGAAGTTCCTATCGGTTTAGTAGTTTTAGATAACTTGATATATACATGATACTCATTTTACATTGGTAAAATAATATAAAACATAGTAATGTAAATAATTTAGCATCCTTACACACATTAAAAGAATTATTTTTTATATCTTTGGTAATGGAAAAAAATATGGGTGATCTCAAATGCTTCGTAAGGGTTATGTACATTGGAAGATATCATGAGTAAATAATTCAAAATCAATATGTAAAGGTAAATAAATGAAAACATGTTTCTTTTAATCAACAACGTGACTTTCATGATTAGATAAGTCATAATCTATATGTCAAGGTAAATAACTGAACACACATAATATTTGATCAATATCTTGAGAAAAATAATGCATACATGTATAATATTAATGAAATAATATCATGTATAATAATAACTAAATTATTAAAGTGGGAAATTATTAATATTGGATTTCATGATCTCTGATATCATGATATCTATAATATCAAGACCTTAAGCCAAGACATTTTGAAACTAGGGGTAAATCCCCATTTAATTTAGAAAATTAATTTGTCTTATGAGACCTATCGATGTATTGAGGGGATATATAATTCTAGGCCCCACCTGTCACTATATATCCAAATAATTATTCATATATAAAATTATTTATTTTATTCATGAACAATATTCTTGATCAACAAATATTTTTATTCAGTAAATAATGTGAATTTATCAATATTTCCCTAGTTAATCAAATAAATTCCAAAGTAAACACCATATATAAAAATGGTATGTAGTTTAGGAAATGATCATATTCATGATAAAAGAATATTTATATTTTAGATAAATTTAATTTCCAGTTAATAATGATAACAAGAAAGTTATTATCTCAAAATAACGTCAACAATGAAAAAAATTATCAAGAGATGAGAGGTGTCCATTAGTTCATTGGGAATATATGTTTTTTTAAATAAAATCATATCATTTGGAAGAATAAAGTGAATAAAAGTGAAATATTAAAATAATACTTCATAAAATAGTTTTCTTTGCAAAAACATTGAAAACATGTATAAGAATATAAATTTTATGAAATATTTATGGTAGCAGGGAATTCTATTTTCTCCATATATATTAAAAACATTATTTTTCATTTTTATAAAGAAAATAAAAAACATCCCTTTTATGAAAATAGAAAAAATATTCCCTTCAATTAATTTTTAAAATTCAAGGATAACTTAAATATTTCTTAATAAATAATTTTAGTAAATAAATGGACTTTTGTAAAATAATTTTAAAAAACTTGGATATGGAAGGAAATTATATATGATTAAAAGGGAAATAAAATTAGTTTTTACTCTAATTATTTATATTCTTTAATAAATCACCAAATAGAAGAAAAGAAAAAATAAAATATGGAAACACATTAAATATCTATAGGATAATAAAATATTTGGATCTTATGAAGGATAAATTATAAGATTACTTTAATGAAAATATAAGTAATCCCTAAATAAAGTGATATTGTAAAATAAATACTTACCTCTTTCGTAACTTTCGAAATATAACTCCTTAAAATAATAATCATCAATTGAAACATTAACCATCATTAATAAATATGTATTCATGTTAAATATTTAAAATGCTCATTATATACACCACATAAAAGTGAATAGGTGAATAATAACTAATATGTCTCAATGGAATGAAAATTGAGAGAAAATCACTTACCTCACACTTCCCTTTAGATGAATGTGATTTGACATCATATGTAATGGTTTTATGAATATTATTAATTTATAACATAATATTATTAGTATTTATATTATCATATATGATCCTTTTATAGGATCATATCAATTTTTTGTTAATAATATTTCATTTTTACCCATGTTTCAGTTGTTAATTGTCTTGTTTTCTCATATATGTTGTTCATGAAGGTTCTAGTTTTGTGTATGGTATATAGTTCCATCAAATCCATAATGATATTAATTTTATAAATATAATATTTTTAATGACCCAAACTATTATAAATAAATTCCTCTTCTGATTTAATTAAATGTATTATTATGTATTTTGGTTATAGAAAACACAATCACTTATTTGGTTTTATTATATCCTATTATATTTAATTGATCATCGATAATAATTACCATTTATAATAGATTCTCTGAACATCGATCACATGATTATTATAAATATAGGGTTTTAACAAATCCAATTAGCACAGAAAAAGGAAGTGATGGTCTCAAATAGTAGGATCATACCCTATGAATCCCATTTATTTTAGATTTTGAGGGAGATATAATCTATGTAATTTTCCCTTTATCAATATCAAGCTAAGATCCAATAACCTTATCATGATCAAAAATGTTTATGGGATAATTTCAAGCTCATCGAGATCATGATCCAAACCATCTATATCGAACCACCCCATTAAAGTATCATAATCATAAACCATACCCTTAGGGCGTTTTCTGGTGTATTAAGGGGAAATTTATCAAGACCCCAAAAATATATGTATTTAAATTATTTTCTATAAAATAATGAATATATTTTCATCCTATTATTTTTACTTAGTAAATGATGTTTGTTTTGATACAATAAAACACAAATAGTATTTTTTTTAATATTAAAATTCAATTAATGAAAATATTTTGATGAATTAATGGATTTTTTGAATAAATAAATTTTTATAAAATAATATTATTAAATAATTTTTATCAAATATAAATGATTATAATATTTTTATAGAGTCAAATGTATTTTTATAACGGTTTAGAAAATGTTATTGTCAAAAAAACCAAGCATTTCTTAATAAATGTAGATTTTATTTTAAAATTGAAAATTTAAATATATATAAAATTATTTAGATAAATGATTATTAATTTCGTAATTAAAACATTGAAATTATCCAACAGAATTTTTTTTGTAATTTTCTATGGTAGTTGAATTTTCAGGTAAAAAATAAATATTGTATAAATTAATTTGTGTATTATGACATCATAATGACCCAAAAGTGATGTAATAAATACTATAAAGTATATACATAAAGAAATCTATTTTTTCCCTTTAATATAATGTTATTTTATTTTTATTTTGTTAATTTTATAAAGCCTTTATTAGTCCTTCAAAACCATTAATAAATTTTAAGGTTTTAAAATCATTTCTTTAAAAGTGTGACTCACCTCCAAATAAGAAAGGAAAATATTTTTTTAGTTTTGGCCCTTGAACTTATAAAAAAATTTAACTGCTCCCAACTGGAAGAAAACATGGTAAAAAACCATGAGATGGTTTTTTTTGTTATTTTATTATGAAGAGTCCAAAACCTAAATAATAAAAAAATCCCACTCATTTAATATATAAAACAACCCAAGATCCTATTTATCTTCACTAAAAATCCTTGGATCACAACCATACTCTTCCCTCCAATATCTATAGTCCTCCCAGGATTCCCCCTAACTCTCAATAATCTCCTCAAAATCTTTTGGAATGACACACTTAAGTAAGGGGTTTCTCTCTTCTCATTCCAATTCAAGAACCTCTTTTTTGTAATGTATCTAAATTCCAATTTATTAATGTGGGGATATGTTCTTACATATCCCCATTGCTTTAAATTATATGTATATGTTATTATAGTACCCTTTAACTCACATTAATCCCTCCCATGATCCTTTATGTACACTTGTTACCATGTTGAAATTTAGTAAGGGATCTCCCACTCTCCTCTTTTTTTATCAAGTAATTATTTTTTATGTCTCTAAATTTCATTTTTATTATGTTGGGATATGTTATTAAATATTTCACTTAAAATATATTTTATTTATAAATAATGATATCTTCTTTCCACTGTCATTAAACCTTCCATGATCCTTTATGTACACTCTTTACTATACAAATATTTTGTATGGGATTTCTATCTTCTCGTTTCAATTCAAGCACCTCTTTTATGTTATGTATCTCAATTAAAATTTTTTATTTTTGGTATATGTTCTTACATATCTCCATTATTTAAAATTATATTTATATGTGATTAAAGTCCCCTTTCACTCTCATTAATACCTCTCGTCATTCTTTATGTACACCTGTTACCATGCCAAAATTTAGTATGGGATCTTCTACTCCTCTTTGTTTATCAAGCACTTATTTTTTTATGTATCTAAATTTACTTTATCTTATATTGGTATATGTTCTTACATATTCTCCTTAAATTATATTTGATTTATAAATAATTTTATCATCCTTTCACTCTCATTAATCCTTTCATGATCCTTTATGTACACATGTTACTATGCGGATATTTTGTAAGGGATTTCTCTCTTCTCATTTCAATTCAAGAACCTATTTATGTTATATATCTCAATTACAATTTTTAAATTTTGGTATATTTTATTCCATATCCACATTACTTAAAATTATATTTATATGTGACAAGAGGCGCCTTTAACTCTCATTAATCCCTCCCATGATTCTTTATGTACACCTGTTACCATGCCGAAATTTAGTAAGGGATCTTCCAATCTACTTTTTTTATCAAGAAATTATTTTGTTTTATTTATATTAAATTTTATTATATTATGATGGTATATGTTCCTCCATATTACCTTACTGTTTATTTAATGTATAAATTATGATATCCCTCCTTCACTCTAATTAATCCTCCCATGATCCTTTATGTACTCGTGTTACAATGTCGAAATATAGTTATGATTCTTATATTTATTGAATTTTATTCATTAAATTGTACCTTAAATGTCCAATTTCTAATTTTGGTATATGTTTTTCCATGTCCCTATTACTTATCATTTTATTTCTATGTAATTATATTCCCCCTTCTCTCTCATCAACCCATTTTTATTAATCCTTATGTGACATTGTTATGCTTCCGAAATTTCGCCACAATTGTGTAGTGAATACCATACCCATTTCTTATTAAGGGTTTTCACATTTATGGATATATAATTTTGATTAGGGAATTAAATATATTTATTCCATGCTCCTTGATCTTGGAATAAATTATTATGATGAATGAATCCATGTTGTATGATCTATGTGGCACACTTAATAATGAGAATGAAATGAATGTAGTGGGTGCACCTGAAATTATATAGATCTCCAATGAATTGGGTAATTTTTAGTATTATGATACACCATGTTGAGATAGGGAGTTAACTCGGTTCCTTTATGGGAATTTTTCCACCAAGATGTCTTGTCGGTTTAGCCTTGAACTATTTTTATGACGCAGTGTTTTAAGTTGTTTCCACATTTCTCATGTTATGATTATCATGTTATATCATGTCTCATTGTAAATTTTTATTATTAGTACTCTTTTTGTACCCTATTGACATGCCTATTTTCTAACATGTATCACCTTATTCCATGTTTATTCCCTTACTGGGATTTATATCACACCTCTTTCTTATATTTGTCTTTAGATTATCTTGTGAAGTTTTAAAAGTCATGGAAATTTTAGAATCATGCTAAGTAAGTGTTCAATAATGTTATTTTATCTCATGTTCAAGATCTTATGTTATGTAATTAATTCCCAAAGACTCTATACTTATCAATTTGTTGAGTTGTATTGTGTGTAATTTTTTTAATAAATCCTGAATTAATGTTCAATAAAAAAAATAAGGTTGTTATAGTTGGTATTAGAGAAATGGTTTAGTTATTTTTGGGATTAGGATTAAGAAAACTCTAGAAACATCATTAGGGATATGACTAAGTATAAGAAAAATATATAAATTTTGGTGAGTATATATTAATTGGTTTATCAATCAAATACATCCTTGTATGGATACTATAAGTGGATGTGGTTCTGGCATAGATGTATCTAGGAGTAATAACTCTTACAAGGTGTGTTATGTATAACTCAGTGTAACCTGGTACATGTTAATGGGGCTTACTGTGAACTGGGTTTCACACTCCTAGGATATATTCTTTGGTAAATTTATACTATCATTACGAACCATTATTAAGGTGACAAGAAAAATCCCATAAGAATATATGTTAAGAAATTGATCATGAATAAAATAGATTGAAGCCAAGAAATTCATAAGTGAAGGAAATAAATTTATCATATAAGTTATCCTTTTAATGTCATTATATTACAATTTTGTGTTTAATAGGTTAGAAAAATAATCATCCCTAAATTTCCTTTTTTCTAGCTAATGGCCCAATATATGAGGAATCGGGTAAACAATCAATGCAACAGAAAATGTGATGACTACCCCAATGAGATGACCAACCTAATGGAAGTAGGAATCACAAACTTCATGAAAAAAATCTATTATATGACCCAAGTTATGAATAGAAACCTGGATCAGGAGGAATGTTTAAATCCCCCTAAGATAGAAAAAAACTGTGATTAAGAACTTTATGTGACAAAGGCCTATGGCTTTTAAGTGATCATCTGAACCATTAATCAAGGAACAATGGATCAACTACATTGATAAATTTTTATCCATCCTTTAATGTTCATATCAAAATAAGGTTCTACTATTTTTTTATCATGTTGAGGTAGAAGTTTATCAATGATGTACATTGATCAACCATATGAAGCGTGAGGAAGAGATCAAAGTGATTGAGTGGAAGGAATTCCAAAAATTGTTTTTCGATAAATGTTTTTCTTATGATCTCTAACTTAAAATGGAAAGAGATTTACTTACCCTCAAGAAAAAATATGACAAGTCTACCAGGGTGTATGAGGAAAATTTCACAAGACTTGCAAGATATGCCTCTAGCTTAGTTGTTACCCCCAAATATAAGGTGAACCTCTTCTTTGGTGGGCTAAAGCCTAGTATATGAAAATCCTTGGAAATATGTGACTTTGATAGCTATGTGGAAATTATCTGATGTGACATAAAATTCAAAATGGTGGTCGTAAAATATCAAGGGTATCACGGGGAATATAAGTAGAAATTGGATTTTAATATTGGTGGTTCTATAAAGAAATCTAACAGTGCTAATAAATTTTAACATCCCACTTGTTATAGGTGAAGAAATAAGAACACTATAAATTTTCTAAGGGGAATAAAGAAATTCTTTAGGTGTGGGAAGGAAGGAAACCTAGCTACCAATTGATGATAGGAGAAACCCACTAATGCGATGGAGGAAAGTAATGTTCTGGTTAACCCTCAACACATTGTTTATTGCTTAAACTATAAGGAACCAGGGAACTTTGAAAACTAATGTGCTAATCCAATGGTTTTTGTAGACAACCAACAACCTCTAACGAAACAAGGGAAAGCTTTTTCCATCACAACTATTGAAGTGGATCATGATAATGAATTAGTGACAGGTATGCTATTTATTCATCCAAGAATAAAGAATGCACTTTTTTATTTTTGTTCTGCACATTCCTTCATATCATGAAAGTTTATTAGAACTATTCAAACACCACCAAAAATCATGGAATTAGAGATATCACTGAAAACAGAAAATGGGAAAATTATTGAATCCTGAGTATATAACTCATCCCCTATACAATTTTTGGGGTTAACTTTCTGATGAACCTTTTCATACTCCCTTTTGTGGAATTTGATGTAATTATAGTCATTTATTAAATTTCCTTATATATATCCGACATAAATCTACCTAAGAAATAAATCACTCTCCGTATTGAGAATTGACCCCCTATTCTACACAAGTTCATGGGGAAGGATAAATCTTATTTAGCACCAACATCTTAAGCATGGAAATTATTGCCCAATGATATAACATATCTAGCCCAAATTATTGAGTTTAATGAAAGAACCATCCCTGAATACATTCCTATTGTGATCGAATATTTTTATGTGTTTCCTGAGAAATTTTATAGTCTTCCTCCTAGCCGAGTGGTTGAATTTTTAGTTGATTTTATACATGGGGTGTTACTATTATCCAAGACTCTATATAGAATGGCTATTGTGGAACTTGAGGATCTTAATAAACAACTATAATAGAATCTAGATAATGGGTTCATACACCCAGGTGCTTCACCATGGGGTGCACCAATCCTCTTCATCAAGAAGAAGGATGGGTCAATACGCCTTTTCATTGATTATCGTGAGCTAAAAAAGATCACAATAAAGAACAAGTATCCTCCACCATGGATTTATGACATGTTCGATCAGCTACATGGAGAAAAATACGTCTCCAAGGTGTTTATATGATTGGGGTATTACCATGTTTGGTTGAAGAAGGAGGATATCTCCAAGACCACTTTTCATATAAGGTACGGGCACTATGAGTTCATAGTGATGCCTTTTGGGCGCACTAATGCTCCAGCAAACATTATGGACTTAATGAATAGAGTCTTTAGATATTACCTTGAAAAATTTGTGGTAGTATTTATATATTTTATTCTAATATAATCCAAAAGAAAGGTGGAGTATGAAAAGTATCTGAGCACTATGTTGAAGACATTATGAAAGGAGAAGATTTTTTCCAAGTATAGAAAATGTGAGTTATGGTTGAAGTAAGTCTCATTCTTTGGGAATATCATTATAATAAATTGGATATTTATGGACCCTTAAAAGATAGAAGAAATTAAAGGATGTATAAGGACAATATATGTGATGGATATATGTGGTTTTCTTGGATTAGCTGGGTATTATCTTCAATTTGTGAGAAATTTTTGGCGACTATAAAACCTTATAACCCTGATAACACATAAGGGAGTCATGTTTTCTTGGAATAATAAGTATGAAGAGATATTTAAGGATCTTAAAAGGAGGATTATCACTTCCCATGTTATCACACTACCCACAAGTGGATAAAGTTTCACAGTATTCGGTGATGATTCAAAGAAGGGATTAGGCTATTTGTTAATGAAGAATGAAAAAGTATTAACCTATGCTTCAAGGAAGCTGAATGTTCGCAAATAGAATTACCTATCACATGATCTGGAGTTGACTATAGTAATATTCACTTTGAAAATATGATGGAATTATCTCTTTTGGGATAAGTTTTAAATATAAACATATCACAAAAGTCTCAAATATATATTTATACATAAAGAGTAGAATATGCACCAAAGAATATGGTTAGAGCTGATCAAGGACTATGACTGTTCAATCCCCTACCATCCTAGTAAAGAGAATAAATTTGTAGATGATCTAAGTATAAAGGATCCAGTAATTATATCATTGATAATAATTGAGCGGGATCTATTCTTATTAGATTTTAAATAGATGTATAATTTAATCATAAATAAATGAAAATAATCAATCCATTCCCAAATGATTGCTTAACCATCCCTTCTAGAGAGGTTAAAGTATGATCATAAAGATGATGCGGGAATTCAGAAGAAAGTTGAAACTATAAGAAAATTTAAATCTTAATTTTTCAATGTTAATAAAGAAGGAGTTGTGAGATTTGGGTCTTGATTATGTGTACCATCAAATCCTGAGTTAAAGAATGAACTGTTGGATGATGCATATAATTAAACTTTCTCTATTCACCCAGGAAACAAAAGGATGTATCAAGATCTCTGTGATTTAAATAAGTAGAACAATATGAAGAATAAGGATGATGAATATACATCAAAGTGATTGGTATTCTAACAAGTAAAGGATAAAAGTCATAAGTATAAGGGGATGATGTAACCACTACCCATACCAATATGGAAATGGGGGAACATCACCATATAATTTCTCATCAAAATTCTGAAGACATCTAGGGGAAAAATGATATATGGGTTGTTATGGATTGTATTATAATGATATCTCACTTTATCCTAATTAAATATGACTTCTCACTGGATCAAATTTCACAGATATACATTAGATAAGTGGTAATGCTACATGGAGTACCACTATCAATTGTATCTGATCAAGATATGAGATTCACCTCTAAGTTTGGGATAAGTATCCAACATGATCTAAATAATAATTTGAACTACAGTATGGCCTATCATCCTAAAAAAATCCAATCTAAGAAGACTATTTAGACATGGGAAGACATTTTTTGATCATGTTCTATGGACTTTAAAGGAGGATGGGACCAACATATTCTTTTGTTCGAGTTCTATTACAACAATAGTTTCCACTCAAGCATCCAAATGGCTTCCAATAAATCTCGGTATGGGAAAAGGTGCATAACACTGGCATGTTGGGATGAAGTTGGGTAACACAAACTTCTAGGTCCTAAAATTGTTGAGGAAATGGTGTAAAAGGTTAAAATCATTCAGCAGCACATCAAGGCTTCCCAGAGTCCACAGAAGATCTATTATGATAATCGTCGACTAGACCTAGAGTTTGATGTTGGAAACAAGGTATTCCTCCACCTAACTCTATGGAATAAAGTGATACGATTTGGGATGAGGGGAAATCATAGTTCAAGATACATCGTTCACTTTGAGATCCTTGATCACATCAAAGTGATATCCTATCGAGTAGCACTCCCACCAAACCTATCTAAAGTACAAGATGTATTCCATGTATCCCTCTTGAGGAAGTACATACCAAAACCCTCACATATACTCAATACAGAGATAGTACCATCAGATAAAGTTCTATCTAGTGAAAAGTAGATGTTGAAGATCTATGATCATAGAGAAAAAGTTCTATAAAATAAGACAATGAACCTTGTCAAAGTACTATAGAAAAAAACACAAGTTTGAAGAAGCAATTTGGGAATCGGAGGAGGTGATGAAAAAAGTTACCCTCATCCGTTTTAGTGTGGGAAAATAAAATTTTGAGGATGAAATTTGTTAAGGGGGAATATTGTAATGACCCAAAATATTATAAATTAAGTCCCCCTTCTCATTTAATTAAATGTATTATTATGTATTATGGTTATATAAAATTCATGAAATAATTTGGATTTATTATATACTATCATATTTAATTGACCATTAAGAATAATTACCTTTGATAATATATTTTTTGAATAGTTATCACATGATTAGTATAAATATAAGGTTTTAACATATCTAATTGGCACAGACAAAGGAAGTGATGGCCTTAACCAGTAGGATTGTACCATAACAAGCCCATTTATCAGGGCTTCAGAGGGAGATAGCCTCTCTAGTATTTTCCCTTAACCAATCCCAAGATGAGATTTAAAAACTTATGTCTGAGAAAAACCATTTATGGGAGAAGTTAAATCTCATCAAGATCACTGACCAAACCATGTACGTGGAACCATCCCATGAAAGTATCAGCATCGCGCACCTTAACCTTGGAGAATTTTCTGGTATATTAAAGGGATATGTATCAAGACCCTATAAATATGTGTATTTATATTATTTTTTATAGAATAATGAATATATTTTCATCCTATTATATTTACTTTGTAAATGATTTTTATTTTGAAACAATAAAACACAAATAGTATTTTTGTTTAATATTCAAATTCAATTAAAAAATTAATTTTGAGAAATAGTGAATTTTTGAAATAATATTTTAATAAAATATTTTTATTAATAATTTTTCTCAAATATAAATGCTTATATAATTTTTATTAATTCAAATGTAATTTTTTATAATGGTTTGAAATTTTTTATTTTCAAAAAAAACAACAATTTCTTAATAAATGTGGATTTTATTTTAAAAGTAAAAATACAAATATTTAAAAAATTATTTAGATAAAATTAATATTATTTTTTGGAATCATAATGTTGAAATTATCCCACAGTGAATTTTTTATTATTTTCTGAGACAGTCGAATTTTTTTATAAAAATTAAATATCATATAAATGATTTTTGTATTATGGCATCATAATGACCCAAAAGTGGTGTAACAAATACTATAAAGGGTATCAAAGACCATATTTATGTTTTCCCTTTAAAATAATTTGATTTTATGTTTATTTAGTTAATTTTATAAAACCTTTATGAATCCTCCCAAACCATTAATGTATTTTAAGGTTTTAAAATCATTTCTTTAAGAGTATGATTCACCTCCACAAAATCAAGGGAATTATTTTATTAATTTCATAAATTTTTCTTAAAAAATAATTAGTTCCACTCTTGTTTTTTAGAATACATGGTTAAAAACCATGGTATGGTTTGTGGTTTTGGTTATTTTATTATATAGAGTCCATAACCTAAATAATAAAGAAATTCCACTTATTTTCTATATAAATGGACCAAATTTTCCATTTATCTTTAATAAAACTCCTTGTATAACATTAATACTATTACATACACTCTATAGAGTCCTTCCAATACACTCAAATATCTAAAGAATCCCATAAAAATATTTTTCAGTCATACACTCAAGTAAGGTATTTCTCTCTTCTCATTTCAATTCGAGCGCCTCTTTTATGTTATGTATCTAAATTCTAATTTCTTAATGATGGGATATGTTGTTACATATCCCCATTAATGTACACTATATTTATATATGATTATATGACTCTTGAACTCTCATTAATCCCTCCCATGGTCTTTTATGTACACCTGTTACCATGCTGAAATTTAGTAAGGGATCTTTCACTATCCTCTTTTTTTATCATGCACTTATTTTGTAAGGTCTCTAAATTTTCAATTTATTATGTCGGGATATGTTCTCATATATTATCCTTAATGTAAATTTAATTTATAAATAATTATATATTTATTTAAATCTCATTAAGACTTCAATTATCCTTAATGTACACCGTTATTATGCTGAAATTTTGTAAGGGATTTCTCTCTTCTCATTTCAATTCAAGCACCTATTTTATGTTATTTCTCTAAATTCTAATTTTTTAATATTGGGATATGTTATTACATATCCCTAATACATTAAATTATATTTATATGTGATTATAGGCCAATTTCACTCTCATTAATATCTCTCATGATTATTTATGTACACTCGTTACCAAGCCGAAATTTAGTAAGGGATCTTACACTCTCATCTTTTTTTATCAAGAACTTCTTTTTGTTATGTCGCTAAATTTACTTTTTATTATTTTTTTATATGTTATTAAATATTCCACTTACTATACATTTGATGTATAAATAATGATATCTTCATATCACTCTCATTTATCCTTCTATGATCTTTTATGTACACTCATTACTATGTCGAAATTATGTAAGGGATTTCTCTCTTCTCATTTCATTTCAGGCACCTATTTTATGTTATGTCACTAAATTATAATTTTTTAATTCTGAGATATGATCTTCTATATCCCCATTACTTTAAATTATATTTTATTTTATTATATTCCCCTTTAACTCTCATTAATTCTTCCCATGATCCTTTATGTACACGATTTACCATGCCGAAATTTAGTAAGGGATCTTCCACTCTCTTATTTCTATCAAGCACTTATTTTATGTTATTTATCTTAAATTAAATTTTATTGTGATGATATATGTTCTTATATATTGTCTTAATTTATATTTAATTTATAAATGATGAGAGTCCCTTTTCACTCTCATTAATCCACCCATGATTCTTTATGTACACCCACTACCATGCCGAAATGTAGTTATGATTATCTTCTTTATAAAAGTTTCTTCATTAACATATGTCGTCAATGTCCAATTTCTAATGGTGTGATATGTTTTTACATGTCCCTATTACTTTACATTTGATATCTATGTGGTGAGAGACCTCCTTCTCTCCCATAAACCCATTTTTATGAATCCTTAAGTGACGTCATCATGCTTCCAAAATTTCACCATGATTGTGTAGTGAATACCTTACACATTTCCTATAAAGGGTGTTCACATTTATGCACATGTAATTTTGATTTGGTACTTACATATATGTGTTTAAAAATCATTTACTGTGGAATAAATTATAATGATGCATTAATCCATGTTATATGATCTATGTGTCACATTTATGCATGAGAATGAAATGAATGTGATGGGTGCATCTGAAATTTTATAGCACTCCAATGAATTAGGTGATGTTTAGTATCATGATACGTCATGTTGGGATAGGGAATGAACCTTATTCCTTTATGAGACATTGTCCACCACTATTTCATGGTAGTTTATCCTTGACCTATGTTTATGATGTAGTCTTTTAAGTAGTTTCCTCATTTCCCATGTTATGATTATCATGTTATATCATATATAATTGTTCATTTTTATGATTAATAATATTTTTTAGTCCCATTTACATACCTATTGTCTAAAATGTATCACCTTATGTCGTTTCTATTCCCTTACTTAAAATCTATGGAAATTTTAGAATCATGTAAATTATGTTTTTAATAAGGTTGTTGTATCTCATGTTCAATATGTTATTCTATGTACCTAATTCCAGAATACACTAAAATTATCAATCTTTTGGGTTTTATTATGTGTACTTTTTTATAATAAATCATGAATTAATTTGTAATAAATATAATAGTTTCATTATAATATTTACTCATTAAATAAATTTTTAGAATCATTCTTGAAAATTTTATATGGTAAATGAATCACATCTCTTTGTGGAGATGGTAATTTTTACATACGCATGATGGATTGTATCATTTCATTAATGGATGAAAGTGTAAGGAAGTGGATGATATATAAATTTTATATAATTAATATAATATCATATTTATCATATATACTAATTATTTTAATCATTATTACTATTTATGTGAGTCGGTGATGGAAAATAAATTACATCAGTTCGCAAGACAGTAGTCCACCGAACACACAAGTGGTGGATTTATTTCTCGTTGTATAGATTATGAGATGAATAAATATTATTAAATCAAAATAATAACATCTCATTATATGGTAGGTAATGGTGTTATGATATTTTAATTTTTAATACATAATTTAGGGTGATAAAAGAATAAGTAAAAAAGAAATATCTCGGTGAAGACGATTATCTTCACTTAGAGAAACCCACTATTGATATCTTATTGAGGGCCATTGGATTTGTATTTTGGGAAGATAAAAAATATACAATTTGTATAAGTATTTTGGGGAGAGATTTTTGTAGGGTTTTTTCATGATAAATTTCTCAATAGGTGTGAAGAACTGAGTGGTCAGAGTTCCCTTTTAAAATTAAGGAGAAATGACATTTTTGTAAATACCCAAAACTATTCAATAATGGGAATTCAATCTCAAGAAAAGTTCCTAAAAATAGATAAATAATAGTTTTATGGATTATATTATTTATACAAACCTCAAAAATAATAATAAACATGTTTTAAAGATTTTATTTCTTTTACCTCCAAGGTTACTCACTTTTAACATTTTACTTTTCACCATGGTAACTAGTTTTTTAAACTAGAAAATTCATCCATTATGACTATAATAAAATGATCCTTATTAGATAATTTAGACCCAATGATTATAAAAGTGAATTAAAATTTATTAAATAAAAATTCTATGGGTGTGTAAAATTAATTTTATCACAAGCGCAAGTAATGCACAAAACAACGTTTTAACCGTAGTCATAGTAATTAATTTTTACTGATTTTACTATTAATTATGGACAAAAATTAAGTTAAAATTATTATATAATATTAATTATTATAATTAATACTATTTAATACATTTTTTAAAATTTAATTCAAATAATTTTTAAAATTTAATTTAAAAACAAACTTACAAATCTTGTCGAAAAATAGTTTTTCAAGAAATTATTTTTTCAAGCATAAGATGGTCTTATATTAACTATATGACTAGTAATAAGTATTATATGGATTTAAATTCATATAGTTAGATATATAACCTATAAATTTCATTTAAATATTTCATAATGAAATATTATTTAATTTATTAAAGTAGATAGACATTATGCCTTTTTTTAAAATAGTTTTCGAAAAAATACCCCTTTTTACATCCAAATGATATTATATTTATTTATATAAAATTAATAGTAAATAAATTGTTAATTATATATATTATAACATATTATTATAAATAAATGGATTAATATTTTTATACTATATTTTTTATTTTTACTAAAATATTTTTTAAGTGAAATTTTCCAAAATTTATTCTAAGATTATTTTGACCAAGTTCAAAATCAATCCTCATTCTTTAAAATTAGAATTTGTGTTCCATGAAATATTAAAATGTGCAATTTTTTTAGTTTTATTAAGATATAATTTTAACTTACTATATTTTAGTCTTGGTTGTTATAGGTGATCCATGAAACCTTACCAAATCATTAACATATATCTAGGAGAGATGATCAGAAGAAAAATATTCTCTGATAGTAATAAAATATGTTGACTTAATAAGATGATTTACTACAACCCAAATAGCATTATTAACTTTATATGTTTTGGGTAGATCTATGATAATATACATGGAGGTGTTTTTTTATTTCCAAATTGGTATGGGTAATGATGTTACCATCCCCTTATACTTTTATCTCATATTCATAACTTTCTGACATACCAAGCATCAAGATACATACACAGCAATATCCATTTTCATGTTATCCCACAAGAAATTATATTTGATATCTCTATACATATTTGTACTTCCAATATGAACGAAAAATTTCAAACTATGAGATTCATATAAAAACTCCATATTCGTGTATGGTATTGATTGGATAAATGATTAGTTCTTGAGAATTATCATTCTATAAAAATCATGGTTGATCTCAAGAACATTCCTCACATTATTCTATAGTTCTACATCCTCTTTCTACACCTATTTAATCCTCACATAAATAGATGTTTGAACATTCATCTATAAAATATAATATATTTTAATTTTCTTTATGATTTCAAGGTCTATACTATGCAAATCCATAAGTATTAGATCTCTTTAAATCCACATCATGGAAAAACAGGCATGGTCTTTCCAACTCAGATCATTAACCACCTTTTTTGACTTATGAGGGTGGTAATGTTTAAAGAATTAATATTATTTAATAACTTCCAACCATCTTATTTTATTCTTATTAAACTATTTCTATCTATATATATGTTTTGAGGTTTTATGATTCATATATACGTCACACCTTTCTCTATAAATACAATTCCTCCATATTTTTAATGGAAAAAAAATACCTCGGCCAATTCTAAATTTTGAGTTAGGTAATTTTTATTATAAACCTTAAATTAGAATGATATATAGGTTACTAATATGTCATTCTACAGCAGAACACATCTAATTTCCTTATTTTATGAATCAATGTAAATCAAAAACCATTCTCCACAACATGGTAGTGTGAGCATAGGTGCACTGACCAATATTCTCATCAAATACATGAAACTTAAACCACATTAATCAGTATAATTGAATTTAAATACATCCCCTATTAATTTGATAATTGATTTTATAGGTGTGATAAATTTATCAAAAATAACTGATAGTATCATGCCAACCCATGAAAACTATATATTTTGGTCATCGTGGTTGGTCTAGGATAATTTTCAATAACTTCCATCTTTGAAGGATCCACTAATATACCCTCTCTTATGATTATATAACCAAATAATGATACTTTATATATCCAAAATTCATATATGCTAAATTTGGTATACAATTTATCCTTCATCAAGGTCTTTAACTCAATTAGGGTTATTATCTGAGGAGTATTTTAAATAGTCATAGCACTGGGTATGAATTATACTTAAAACTAAACTTTATGATTCAGGTGAATACTAGAAAACACTTTAGGAAATACTTCATTATATTCCCACACAATAAAAATATCATTACTATTTATTTTATCTCCAAATATTTGAGATAGATACCCTTCATGAATAGGTAATAGGACCCATAAAATGGAATTAATTTCCATTGGAAGTTCATATTCATTATTTCACTGATAGAAAATCATTGATTCATTCATAATATGAAATTTTATTTCCATTCCTCGATAGTTGATATGTATTTTATATAAAGAAATTCAATCCATTCCCAAAATCAAATAAATTTCAACTATAAGAAGAATAATAAGATTTATAAGAAGAACATTCCCAAAAAATTATATCATAAATGAGATGTGATAATTATACCATTAAGAGTTTTTAATGTTAACTAAACATCTAATCATTGAGGGTGATAATTAACATAGCTATAGAATTTTTAAGATATAAATGAATTTTTATGACAGTGATCAAATAATATATTTCAATATTTCATCAAACTTCTCACCACCTCAACTTCATCATTCTATCTACAATAACTTACTAAAAAAATTGTTAGTGTGATCTTCAAGCATCATTAATCAAAGTAAGAAATCATATAATTATAAAAACCATTCCAAATTTGTCATAAATTGTGACACCTTCTTATCAACCTATAGTATTTTAGGTCTATCCTATATCACTTTTAGTTCAATATAGGTTGTCTTAGTTTCAATCAATATATTCTTAAAAACATAATATTCAAAAATAACTAAACCCTATTCTGATTCCAACTAAGGTGATCCAAGCATAACATACATAAATAATATGTATTTCTAGATGAATATTCAATACATTTTAAAATAATGCACTCCCCAGAACCCTAAAGTTTTAGTGTCTTTAGAGACTAGATGCACAATAATATTATTTCACGAAAGATATTCAACATCTCCCACAAGGTTCGTCTCTAAAATTACCCTTCTTATACATATCCTACCTAAATCCATTATTCATAACCTGGGGAATAATGGAAACCTAAGAAAGGGTGACCATAGATGCTCAGTATGTGTAAAAAAAGTAGATATTAATCAAAAATCATATCTAAGAATAATATAAGCATAATGTTATGATAAAATTATCAAAACATAAGAACTTTATACCCAATTATTCAATGATCATTAATCATGAGTCATGGAATAAGGATTTTTCATAATAACAAACATAATTTATAAAATGTTGGAATCATCAATAACCAATCATAATCTATAAGAAAATATCATAATCATAAGACATAAGTTTTTTGAATTCACATAAGTATATAAAATCATTTAATTATTCAAAGATCACTTCCAATACTATCATAGTGTTTATATTCCAATATTGTGTCATGTTCACAACCCATTCCCATCTTTTTCTTAATCAAGTCTTGCTAGGAAATCTATCATAGTGGAAATAGTCCATTAATAAAATCAATTCACTCCCCATTATAGTTTATATTATATCATGATATTTCATTATTTACCTAATGCATTAAATGGATATATAAATATGGTCCCACTCATAACATAATGAAAACCATATATAAGTTCTCTTTAAGATCATAAAAACATTCATCATTTTATCATTGCATAACCCATGAAAGATAAATTGGTTTCATAAATATTTCATTATCACATAATAATAATACATCTATATAAATAACTTGGAGGTTATCATTAGAATATATACCAATTTTAGTATATTAAATAATGGAGGATGTTGAGATAGATGAAAAAAACATTTAAAATAGAAATTGAAGCTTGCTCTGAAAACATGAGAAAAATATCTTTTTCATTTGATATAATTTAAAAGAAATCCGTGAATATTGGAAAAAATATCTTGTTTTAAAATAACCATGGAAACTTATAAAATAATATTCCTATAAAATAAGGGTCATGATGGCAGGAAAATTTATTCGGGTGGTAAATGTTAAAACACGGATTCCTTTAGTGCTTTTTTGTAGAAAGTCATAATTAAATTATTTGAAAAATATTGGAAAAAATAATTATTAATACTTTTAAAAGAAATTAAAATATATTTTAATATCACTTTAATCATTGTATCATAGAAAATTACATTCTTGAAAACATTTTTAAGACATGGACATGGAAGAAAATGTTTGTTTACCAAAGTGGAAATGAGGTTGGCTTTTCACAAAAAAAACATTTTCAATTGTTTTAAGTATAAAAGAGATTATAATGAAAGAAAAACATTAAAACCATGAAGAAAAATATAGTCTAAGGAAATTAATTATATTTAAAATATAAGTATCACATAATTTACCTCAATGGAAATTTAACATTAAAAACATAAAAAGAAATGTGCTTGTAACATAAACCATTACTTCAGGTCATAAAATTCTTTGTATGTGTTCTTAAGATCATGTATAATAAATTTATATTTATTATAAATATATAAAAAAATATTTCATACTTATATTAAAATATATAGTTCCATTATAATTTATGATAACCCACCCATGAATAATTTTTCGTTAAAATCAGTATTTGGGCTAAAACAGGTCTATTTCCCATGCATTTTTTGGTTTGATGGATCTTTCCCTTACAACTTTTTAATGGTTTCATCAGCTCAAGAATATTAATCATGTTATATTTATAATTTATAAATTATATAAACTTTTATAAATATTCTTATAAGGTTTTTATGAAAAATGAATTACATCACTTCAAGGAGATGGTAGTCTGTACGTAGACATGAGTAATGTTTTGATTCTCCAAGGAATAGAAAGAAATAAAGGTAAATATTAATATACCCACTTATAATAGTAATAATATCATATATATCATATATATTTATTAAATTAATCTATATGACCCACCATGTATGGAGTACGTGAAAAACAATATCATCGCTTCATGGAGGTGGTAGTCTACACGTACGCATGAATGATGTTATCATTTATCATGGGATGTAAGGAGGTATAAAATTGATGTACCATTGACATAACAACATTTTAATATAATAATTATACTTATAAAACAATGATAATATTGTTTTAGAATATTTATATGTGGTTAAGGTAGAACAAAATTCAAATTAGATCGGTAAATACAATTACCTCTTCTTTGGGAAACCTCCTTTGGATTTCACATTAAGCCTTAAATGGTTGGTATTTTAGGAATAATAGAATCAATATGATGTGGGGAGGAAATTTAGTAAGATATTTGGGTAGTTATTTTAAAATATAGATGGCATAAAATTTGTGAAGAGTGAGGGGAAGAGAACCTCCTTTTATTAGTGAGGTGGGTGGCAAACATGTAAATATTTAAAACATTAAGATATAATAAAGTCATTGTAACATCCCAGGTAAATAAAGAATATTTCTTTTTCATATATATCCATATTTGTGAATAAAATTTTAATATTAATTTAAAGGGAATGTTATGCTCGATGGCGTACCCAATACGTAACAACGAGTTTCTTTGAAGTCTTACGTTGCACTCTAATAATAAAATAATATTATTTTAAATGGTAGTTAACGCCTAGCCATTGTAATGGCGGGAATGGACCGAACTAACTAAAAAATGATTATATATGTTTGTCAAATAGTTTTAATTTTTCCAATAAATGTTAGAGGCTTAAAAAGTGAATGAATCCAATTTTAAGCATAAATCTTCTAATATTCATTAAAAGGTTGATTAACCGCCTTCAGATGGAGAACCCTTTTTAAATATACTATTGAAGATTTTATATTTTATATTTGATAAAATAAAATCCTTCATTAGAATCTAGACATCAAAATTTACTTTGTGTAAAAAAAAATTTATCTTTTCGATAAAGATCAGTTTTAGTGAAAATGTTGTATTTTAATTCAAAACCTCTTTTTAATCTAATTTATTTATATGATTATATCATCTCTTGAATTGGTTTTAAAGTGAAAATATAATATATTTTTACCCTTTAATCTAATAATGGTCATTGTAATTAATTTCACTTTGAAATTGGACTTAAACTAGTGTCAATCTTTTAATAGATATTGTTTCTTAAAAACACGCTATTTGTTTTAACAGCGGGAATTAATTATTAAATTAAATAATGAAAATTTTATGTTTTTAATTTTTTAAAATAAACATCATTTTTGAATTCATAATATCAAATATATCTAAAGGTTAATTTTTGGTATTTTTTGAAAAACTTCAATTTTTGATGAATAGTGAAACCACTAAGTGGTAGTTAAAAAACTGATTTTTCGATTAAATGAAACTTTACCACTTCTTTGTTTTAAATTTCAAAAATTCAACATACATGTTTTTCATTAGGATGTAAAATTTGTTTCAATTTAATTAAAATAATTTTTTGGTGAATAGTAACTTTTATGTTTTGTTAATCGCGATTAAAGGTAATTAGTGTAATTTATGCTAAAGATAATGTTATAATAATATGAAATGACCTTGACACATGTCCTAACCTTATTTTATGAGTCATGGCCGACCAATAAAATCCATGGGTCAACTTGGGGACCCAATGAAGCCACTTTGGTAGGAAAATGACATTAATAACTTTTTATTTAAAGTTAAAATTAAAATGTCACAAATATGTATTTTTTACTAAAACAATTTTTACATGGGGTTATACAAGTCATTTATTTGACTATAATTATTCATTATAAAGATAAAAATATTTCCCACATCATTATATTTTTTTTATAATTTTTAGACATTATATAAATTAATTTATTTATGACACTATGATGATGCAGTGATTACCTTATAAATGAACGATTTAAATAAAATGAGAGGATAGGGTAAAATATTAGTATTACACTTGTCAAAAACCTATTGTATGGGTATATTTCGAAACCTTATCACCTTATCATAGAAATATATCCTTTTGGGACCTTTAAAATCCGAAAATAATTTTATAATAATGTAATATTTTATAACATTCCAAGAGTGCCCCTCCTCTTCTCTTATAAAAGGCCCCCACCTCTACCACCTTACCCACACCTCTCAAGCCATTTGATTGGCCAAGATCTGCCCATTTTTTCTCACCAAATCTCTCTCCTCATACTATAATAATTCCCTTAGGCAGAAAGCTCTTCAAGAAACCATTTTGGTTCAAACCAAGGGGAGTTACCCGATTTAAAGGTAATGTCTTCCATAATGTTCTTTTGTTTTATTTTTCTTCTCCAACCCCCTGAACTATTTTTATTACATTCTATTATAACAACACCAGTATCTTAAATATACTAGGATTTTTTTATGAGAAATATTCGAGATACACTTACACACACCTCCGTCTAATGGTTAAAGAACATACTGTTTCTATGGATGGCGAATTACTGCCTCACGAAATGATGATTGTTCTATCTTCTCCTACCACATCTCACGGTGGCCATTATGATGACACTATTTTTATATGATATATATTATATTTATTTCATCTCTATTCTTTTGTATTTTATATTTAAAACATACCTTTATGCTTTTCATGTTGTGCAAATGCATTAATTTCATACGAGGAAGTGTGGACTACCACCACCTCAAGTGATTTCACTTGTTAATGCAATACATGGAATGTATAAAGAATGAAGTTAATGAAAATATGTGAACTATATAACATATATATTATAATGGAATTATAATATATATATATCTCTCATTTATTTTTAATTCCATTAATATGACAAAGTAATGAATGTAGCGTTCATGCGTACGTACGGCCTACCGTCTCCATGAACAGTGCATTTCATTTCTTTTTATCTCCAAATGTTATGGAATAGTATAAAATGAATATGTACTAGATATATATGGTATTTAAATCATTAATACTATTCTGGAGATGATTTACATATAACTACATGGGCAATCAAACAGGTTTATTTTTGACTCATGTACCAAACATCGACAACAACGTCTGATATGAACTCCCATTATTAACCAATTATTATAACATTATAATATGTGATATGAACTGAATAATAATATTTAAAGGAGTTAATTAATCAATTATAAATTAACCAAATTTTATTATTCGGGAATATAAATAAATGAACAAGACAAGTCGGACTTGAGATAAGGGATCCTACCTCTCTCTTTCTTTTTATGTGCTCTCTTTTATGTCGTTTATTTTAATATCCTCTTTCTTAGTTGGTAGATGTTATTCAATATTCCTATTACTGTAATTTCTATGTTCATATGATGAGAGATGCTATTTTATTTCATCAATCCGTTTTTTTGAAGTTTTAAGTGGTGTCGTTAGGCTGCCGAGTTTTCATAAGGGGTTTTTAATCTCACTTTTATTCCTGTGAGATTTATGCTAAATTTTCCACCATTTCCATTGAGTTGTATATTTACTACCCATTATTCTACTCTTTGTTTAATATACTTTCTTTTATGAGTATTTACATCAATGTCGTATAGTCCTTCTTTCATGGGGTGTACGTTTCGAATGTTACCCAAATCGGTAAGGGAACCTTTCACCCTCCTCTTTTTAACAAACTTATTTTCTTATGTCTTTTGATTTACATATATTTATGTTGGGATATGTTCTTCTATATCCTTATTGATGTAAATTTTATGTCCAAGTGATGAGATTCCATTTTCTCTCTCATCAACTAATTTTATGAATCTTAAAGTGACACCGTTAGGCTGTCGAATTTTACCAAGGGAACTTCTTAACCCAATTTCGATTTCTTTGGGTTCAACATGTAGTTATTGAATATGTTATCATTTTAATATGTGTGAATGACCTTTGATTTTTTTACACTTAATATCCACTTATATTGGGTGTATTTATATTTGTCACACATAATTATGAGATTGACTTATCCTTAATTTAAGGATTCCTTCTTTATAAGGGATTTCATCCCATTTTACATTTCTATTGAGACTTCATTGTTGTTATGCACCAATTCACTCTTATATGGTGTATATACTGTCCTTTGGAATATTATATCATGAATCCCTTTATTCTCATGATATTATAATGTTCTGATTAAATTTTATTCCTCAATTATTGTATTCAAGTGTCTCTCATTTTGTTAAAAACCCTTTAACTAAAATATCGTTTTAAATGTTTTAATGATTTATTCTCATTAATATTTATCATTAATATAAATGTTTAAAAATGGTTTTAAGGATTTATTTATACGGATATTAATGGTTTAAAATGTTAAAAGATTCAATGTGTTTTGGGACACTTTGATTCAAAAATATCTTTAATAAATGTTTTAAATGGTTTTGAAAATGGTTTTTAAAATGGATTCATTATTTCAATATCTTAAAATGTTATATTGTTATTGTAATGTGGGAATGTTATCTTTCCTTTATTCTTAAGTTATGTGATATGATTATGTTATGGTTCTTGGGCATTGTTTATGAAGACGGGTGGTTCCGTGGTAAACTAAGGGTGGGTGAGCTTGATATAGCTCTCTAATTCATTGGGTAACATAAAGGGGTTAAAAGTTAAGGTTTCTCCGAAGAGATTTAGGGAATATACTGTGATGGGTATTCCAAACGTAACCATGAGGGTTACTCCCTACGTAAGAATGATATGAATGCCTCAATTTACCTTTATGTCTTATGATTTCTATGAGTTATTCATAAATATTATGATTTCATGAGGTATGTTAACGTGCTTATGTTTTATGAGTAAAGTATTATTTCATTGATTCTTATGTATACATGTACTAATGTTTCCTTTCTATATTTTTATATCCCTTACTGAGCTTTTTATGCTCATCCCAATTTTTTGAAATGTTTTTCACAGGTCAATAGAAAGGTACATGATATGATGATAGTGTCAAGGAAGTGTTAAGAAAGAATCCATGATTTATTTTAAATATTTTTGTGTTGATGGGAAAAAATGAATACTATATTTTATGTAACCACTTTGTTTAAATGTGAAATGTAATGCATGATTTATGATCTAATTCTCTAAAACTCTAAACCTGAAAAGATCCTCAATGTGTATTCTTGAAATAACTCAAGATTAAGTAAGGTGTAAGTCCAGGTCCTTATCGTTGGTATCAAAGGTCAGTTTAGATAAATTTAGAGGTTAGTGTGTTGTTTAAGCATAAGTGACAAGTTGTGTATAACCACAATGGTTATTATATTATATATAGTCATTGTTATTTATGAAAGTTGGAATGTGTTTGAGATAACTTGGATAATTATATCTTAGTTTTTATCTTCCTCTTTAGTACATGATGATTGTTTTGATATACTCACACTGACCTTTTTTGGTTTTAGTAAATGGATGGATCTAGTAGGCACTACAGTGATAATGGGTTTTGAAGGAAACTGTGGTGGTTCTCTGATTAAGAGACTCAATGAAATTGGGGATTCAATGAGAAATATCGTGGTTATTCTAAACCAACTATCAGGAGTCATGATCAACCACTTGAACCTCAGTGAGTTCTCTAATGCATCATGTACGAGAGAACCAATTCGATGTGGAAGTTTAGGTAATAATTATAAAGGTAACCATTAGGGTATATATGATCCTTACTTTTGAGGTAATTATGGGTTACTATATATTATGATGGAAGATTAAAGGCATGAGATAAACTTGTGGTTAAAATATGTTATGATTATTTTTGAATATTTTATCTCGTTTTGGGGAATGTTTTAAGAATTATATAGTTTTGGAAAAAGGACAACACGCAGACCGTGTGACAACCCTTCGCGTCGGACAAAGCTGTGGGAATCGAACCCATAACCAATGTGTGACTGGTATTTATCGCCTACCACTATACTACGTGAAGTCCCTAGTTAGTTAGACTAATTATTTTTGTTTAGATGATTTTATGAATCAAGAGTAAGTTGATTTTGGGTTATCTATGGAAATTATTAACCTATCATGGAGTATATGTGATTAGGTTAATTACTTTTCAAAATGAGACTTTAAGAGCAACTGATGTTATTTGGAGATAAGTGTTAATTTGTACCTTGGAAGTCTATTTTATTAAATCTTTCAAATATTTGGGTTTTAATCTTAGTTTGGTTTACTTTGAAGAATTTTATGGACAAATTTTTTATGGAATGGTCTTCTTTGAACTTTGGGTTTTGTCGGACAAATTTTTACGATTAAGAATAGATGTTCTTTTTTTATAAAGGATTATTATTTTGTGGATTATCTAATCTTGTTATAACAATTTTGGTTTTGGTTAAGTTCTAAAGACATGGGAAATATATAGTTCTCTTTTGTGGATTAGGTGATTCTCTAGAAGTTGATTATAGCTCTCTTAATGTGAACAAGTCATCATAAATGCTCGTCTTTTGGAGAAATATGAGTTTGTGTAAGAAATCTAGTAAAAGTTGAAAGTCAACATGACAACTAAGTATGTGTCATTATGTTTTAGTTAAGCTCATAAATAAATTCCTCAATGAAAAGTATCTTAAAACAAAAATGATGTCTGTTAATTTTTCCTATTGGGGATTCAAATACCGTTTAACCCATCACCAGTTTCTGATTTTCTGGTGGTTAACTTTCTCTTAAACATGTTTTGTATCACTCTCCCTTAGAACATGACCCTTTTTTTTCTCCTCCATGTCCATGTTTTCCTGCATGGAATCCTAGTATGGGTTAACACAGGTGACCTTTGTACTTCTATTCCTTTATTTTAAAGTGATAGTATTACTGACTCCTGTTCCGATGTGGGATCTTCAATGAAGTTTCCGAGCCCAATTTTAAAATTGTGAGGACGCAATTCCAAAAATGGGGGAATGATGTAACATCCCAAGTAAATAAATAATATTACTTTTTCATATTTATCCATATTTGTGAATAAAATGTTAATATTAATTTTAAAGGAACTCTATGCTCGATGGCATACCCAATACGCAACAACGAGTTTCTTTAAAGTCTTACATTGTACTCTAATAATAAAATAATATTATTTTAAATGGTACTTAATGCCTAGTAGTTGTAATGGAGGGAATGAATATAACTAACTACAAAATGATTATATATGTTTGTCAAATATTTTTACTTTTTTCCAATAAATGTTAGAGGCTTAAAATGCGAATGAATCCAATTTTAAGCATAAATCTTCTAATATTCATTAAAAGGTTGATTAACGGCCTTTAGATGGAGAACCCTTTTTAAATACACTTTTGAAGATTTTATATGTTACATTTGAAAAAATAAAATCCTTATTTATAATCTGGACATCAAAATTTACTTTGTGTAAAGTTTTGTTATTTTTCTGATAAAGATCAGTTTTAGTGAAAATGTTGTATTTTAATTCAAAACCACTTTTTAATATAATTTATTTATATGATTAGATCATATTTTGAATTGGTTTTAAAGTTCAAATAGAATATATTTTTACCATTTAATCCAATGATGGTCATTGTAATTAATTTCACATTGAAATTGGACTTAAACTAGTGTCAATCTTTTAATAGATATTGTTTCTTAAAAACACGCTATTTGTTTTAACAGTAGGAATTAATTATTAAATTAAATAATGAAACTTTTATGTGATGAATTTTGTTAAATAAACATCATTTTTGATTTCGGAATATCAAATATAGATTAGGGTGAATTTTTGATATTTTTCTGAAAAACTTCAATTTTTGATGAATAGTGAAACCACTAAGTGGTAGTTAAAAAACTGATTTTTCTTTTAAATGAAACTTTACCACTTCTGTGTTTTGAATTTCAAAAATCTGACATACATGGTTGTCATTAGGATGTAAAATTCGGTTCAATGGAATTAAAATAATTTTTTTGGTGAATAGTAACTTTTAAGTTTTGTTAAGCGCGATTAAAGGTAATTAGTGTATTTTTAGGTAAAGATAATGTTATAATAATATGAAATGACCTTGACACATGTCCTACTCATATTGTATGAGTCATTTCCGACCAATACAATCCTTGGGTCAACTTGGGGACCCCATGGAGCCACTTTGGTTTGAAAATGACATTAATAACTTTTTATTTAAAGTGAAAATTAAAATGTCGCAAACATGTATTGTTTTACTAAAAAAAATTATACATGGGGTTATACAAGGTGTTTTTTTTACTACAAATATTCATTAGGAATATAAAAATATTTCCCACATCATGATATTTTTTTATAATTTTTAGATATTAAAAAAATTTATTTATTTATGACACCGTGGTGATGCAGTGATTACCTTATAAATGAACGATTTAAATAAAATGAGAAGATAGGGTAAAATATAAGTCTTAAACTTGTCAAAAACCTATTGTATGGGTGGATTTTAAAACCATTTCACCTTATCCTAGAAATATATCCTTTTGAGACCTTTGAAATCCAAAAATAATTTTATAATAAAGTAATATTTTATAACATTCCAAGAGTGCCCCTCCTCTTCTCTTATTAAAGGCCCCCACCTCTACCACCTTACCTGCACCTCTCAAGACATTGGCTCGGCCAATATCTACCCATTTGTTCTCTCCACATCCCTCAACTCATCCTAGAAGCCTTCCCTTAGGCAGAAAGCTCTTCAAGAAACCCTTTTGGTTGAAACCAAGGGGAGTTACCTGATTTAACGGTAAAGTCTTCCTTAATGTTCTTTTGTTTTATTTTGCTTCTCCAACCCCCTAAACTATTTTTATTACATTATTTTGTAACAACACCAGTATCTTCAATATACTATGATGTTTTTATGATAAATCTTCAAGCTAAACTTACACACACCTCCATCTAATGGTTAAAGAACATACTGTTTCTGTGGATGGCGAATTACTGCCTCATGAAACGATGATTGTTCTATCTTCTCCTACCACCTCTCATGGTGGAAATTATGATGACACTATATTTATATGATATATATTATATTTATTTCCTCTATATGATTCTGTATTTTATATTTAAAACATACCTTTATGCTTTTCATGTTGTGCAAATGCGATAATTTCATACGAGGAAGTGTGGACTACCGTCCCCTCAACTGATTTGACTCGTTAATGCAATACATGGAATGTATAAAGAATGAGGTTAATGAAAATATGTGACCTATATAACATATATATTATACTATAATTATAATATATATATCTCTCATTTATTTTTAATTCCATTAATATTACAAAGTAATGAATGTAGCGTTCATGCGTACGTACGGTCTACCGTCTCCATGAACAGTGAATTTCAATTCTTTTTATATCCAAATGTTAGGGAATAGTATAAAATGAATATGTACTGAATATATATGATATTTAAATCATTAATACGATTCTGGTTATGATTTACTTATATCTACATGGGAAATCATTTTCAAACAAGTTCATTTTTGACTCATGTACCAAACATCGACAACAACGTATGATATGAACTCACATTATTAACCAATTATTATAACATTATAATATGTGATATGAACTGAATAATAATATTTAAAGGAGTTACCTAATAAATTATAAATTTACCAAAGATTATTATTCATGAATATAAAGAAATGAACAAGACAAGTCGGACTTGAGGTAAGGGATCCTACCTCTCTCTTTCTTTTTATGTACTCTCTTTTATGTCGTTTCTTTTAAGCTCCTCTTTCTTAGTTGGGGGATGTTATTTTATATTCCTATTACTGTACTTTATATGTTCATATTTTGAGAGACCCTATTTTATTTCATCAATCCATTTTTTGGAAGTTTTAAGTGATGCTGTTAGGCTGCCGATTTTTCGTAAGGGGTTTTTCATCTCACTTTTATTCCCGTGAGATTTATGCTACATTTTCCACCATTTACATTGAGTTATATATGTACTTCCAATTATTATACTCTTTTTATAATATAATTTCATTTATGAGTATTCACATCAATGTTTTATAGTCCTTCTTTCAGGGGGTGTACGTTTCGAATGTTACCCAAATCGATAAGGGAACCTTTCACCCTCCTCTTTTTAAAAGACTTATTTTGTTATGTCTTTTAATTTACATATTTTTATGTTGGGATATGTCCTTATATATCCTTATTGATGTAAATTTTATGTCCAAGTGATGAGATACCCTTTTCACTCTCATCAACTAATTTTATGAATCTTAAAGTGACTTTGTTTGGCTGTCGAATTTTACCAAGGGAACTTCTTAACCCAATTTCGATTTCTTTGGATTCAACATGTAGTTATTGAATATATCATCCTTTTAATATGTTTGAATGACCTTTGATTGTTTTACAGTTAATATCCACTTATATTGGGTGTATTTATATTTTTCACACATAATTATGAGATTGACTTATCCTTAATTTAAGGATGCCTTCTTTATAATGGATTTCATCTCATTTTACATTTCTAATGAGACTTCACTGTTGTTATGCACCAATTCACTCTTATATCATGTATATACTGTACTTTGTAATATTATATCATGAATCCCTTTGTTATCATGATATTATAAAGTTCTGATTAAATGATATTCATCAATTATTGTATTCAAGTGTCTCTCATTTTGGTAAAAACCCTTTAACTAAAATATCATTTTAAATGTTTTAATGGATTATTCTCATAAGTTTTTCTCATTAATATCCATGTTTTCAAAATGGTTTTAAGGATTTATTTATATGGATATTAATGTTTGAAAATGTTAAAATCTTCAAAGTTGTATGGGACACTTTGATTCAAAAATATCTTTATTAAATGTTTTAAATGGTTTTGAGAATGGTTTTGAGAATGGATTCATTATTTCAAAATCTTAAAATGTTATATTGTTATTGTAATGTGGGAATGTTATATTTCCTTTATGCTTAAGTTATGTGCTATGATTATGTTATGGTTCTTGGGCATTGTTTATGAAGACGGGTGGTTCTGTGATAAACTAAGGGAAGGTGATCCCGATATAGCTCTGCAATGTATTGGGTAATGTGAAGGGGTTAAACGTTAAGGTTTATCTGAAGAGATTTAGGGAATATACTGTGATGGGTATTCGAAACGTAACCATGAGGGTTACTCCCTACGTAAGAATGTTATGAATGCCTCAGGTTACCTTTATGTCTTATGATTTCTATGAGTTATTCATAAATCTTATGATTTCATGAGGTATGTTAACGTGCTTATGTTTTATGAGTAAAGTATGATTTCATTTATTCTTATGTATATATGTACTAATGTTTCATTTACGTATTTTTATATCCCTTACTAAGCTTTTTATGCTCATCCCAAGTTTTTGAAATGTTTTTCATAGGTCAAGAGAATGGTACATGATATGATGATAGTGTCAAGGAAGTGTCAAGAAAGAATCCATGTTTTATTTTAAATATTTTTGTGTTGATGGAAAAAATGAATACTATCTTTTATGTAACCACTTTATTTAAATTTGGAATGTAATGCATGATTTATAATCTAATTCTCTAAAACTCTAAACTTGAAAAGATCCTCAATGTATATTCTTGAAATAACTCAAAATTAAGTAAGGTGTAAGGTTGGGTCCTTATAGTCATATTCAAGTGAAAGTGGCACAAAAAACCAAAATTAAAATATAATATATGTTTGGGTATAAATACACTTAAAAATAATATTTATATTTTTTACGTTATTTTAACCCATGTCTCTTTATTTTAACCCCTCGCTAACCTTTACCGTAGAAATGACTTTTTACCTCAATTACTATTAATTTTGATCAAAAATGAAATTGAACTACTTTAAAATTTTTGAAATTATAAGTTTAAAAATAGAAATCATTTTATTAAATTAATTTTATATAATTTCTATAAATTAATTAAAAATGGTGTGAAAGTGTAATAAAAATGTTTTTAGACAAATTCATTTTTAAGCATAATACTGAATATATTGTAATTCATTTCCTAGTAACAACCATTAAATAAATGTTAAATTTTTTTATTAAATATATTATCTTTAAATTTTATTAAAATTATTTATAAATGGTGTCTAATTTAATTTATTATGATAAAAAACGCATTGCACACAAAAGAGAAGTTTTTTAGAAAAGAATCTTTTTTACCTTCAAATGATTTTATTTTTATTTCTAACCAGTTAAAACCCAATGAATTCATTTTATATATCTATAAAGAATAATTTTTCATATTTTTTAATATATAAATTATTTTTTAAAAATAATATATGAAAAAAAAATTAAAATAAAAAAAATATTTCAAAACAATTCATTAGGATCAATAGTATTTCCTAACTGAATTAGAAATTATTTTTTAAAGTTATATTCTATTTAAATACCCTATAATGTGAATATTTTTATAATTTATAAGAATTATTAAAATAATTTTGGGGTTTATATATTAATTAAATTTTTAATTAATTTATTTATGAAACATAAATGTATTCTAAAATCTCATGATGTTATTGGAATGATTTCACCCTTTCAAAATCAAAAATCATGATAAGGATCCCACTCAGAAATTCAGCATGACCAATACATAAATTGGACATACATTCCATAAAATAAATATATTTAAAATGATCGAAACATATTACAATTCAAAAATAATAAGAATAAAGATAAATCATCAAAATGTGATGAACAATAGGCTCAATACATACATATACCATAGTAGCAAGAATAAAAGGAAATACCTAGACAAACTGGTAGATACATAACCATACCATATAATAAAATAAAACAAAATCCATGACCAACCATCTCCATGTTACCCATGATCACTCACCACATTACTCAATTTCCATTACTAGAAAACCTGAACATAAAACCCCGAAGAATCCAAATCTTGGGCACTTGAAAAAAGATATAAGAGTTGTATGCACCCAATAGTGTATCCAGGGTGTGATCCAAACACATCCATTGGGATTTCACCAGTGATTTTGTATCATTTAATTTAAAAATTAATTTCATTATTTCTAGTTTGAAATATAAATAACTAATAGGTTTTTCACATGTAATTTAGATAAAACAAAATATCATTTGATGATTTCCATTATAACATTTATCCCTTATTAAAAGTAAGAAAGGTGAGATCTAAAACATTTTTAATCAAAAAAATTTTAAACTTTTATTGAGTATTATTTGTTAAATTTATGAAAAATATATAAATACCATTTACTCTTTCTATATCATTTCTCAAAGACCATTTTTTATGTAAAACACCTCACTTTCATTTTTAATTCCACTACCCAAATCATTTTACAAATAGATTCAACAAAAAACAAAATCAAATTGGAGTAGAGTATACACACACACCAACACAACTATATAAATGAACCATGATAAAAATAAAAAATTAAAGAAATAATGACCTGAAAACACTCAAAGGTTAGTAGATATAAACAAATAATAGAAAATAATCCCTAAAAATACTCAATAAAAACAAGTCATCATGAGAAACTACGAGGATCTAACATGAATGATACTAGACCTGGTCTCCTTGGATCACTCTATGTGACACCCAATGTGCCACAGTGTTTTTGAATTAGTTTTATTTATTAAGTTTGAGGTTAATATTCAGTTTCTCATAATTTTAGGCTCAGAACTTGGAAAGTTTGCAATGTTTCCTTCTATGCATGGTTAGAGTTCACGGTTAGAGAGAAACCATATTTTCTCCCATCATGAGGTTTCTTTTAAATTAATTTTGAATCACACATAGATTTTCGTAAAGGTATATGCACAGTTAATTCCAAATCATCAAACCTCCTATGATAAACTTTGTGAGCTCTCTAGTGTGTCTGAAGTACGGTGCACGACTTTTACATAGTTTGGAAAACCCTATGAAAAATGTGTGGTTTGCCTCTGATTTTTTATAGTGACGAATGGAATAGTTGAAGAATGGTTTTTCCAACCATTCATAACCTAAGGTGAACTGTGTAAGGGGTGTCGGGCCTATGTAGTGGCTACCACACTATTTTTTCATGGTTTGGAAAACCTTGAGACTTTCATAGGTGTTAAATTTTTGGTAATTTCTCAAAATGGCCAACTTAATTTCAAGGGTTTTTACCCCTGTTCTCCCCCTAATACATAAACTACCCCTGGGGAGACTATATATGCTCCATATTATTATTATTCTTCATCCTTTCCCCCCTTAGGTGATTGCAATATATTTTGAGGTATTTATTAATTTTTTATTTTTTTCATAATTCTCCCTCTATTTTCTCTTGGTTTTGGATTACCCTATGAACCCTAGATCTATTCTATTAGGTTTAGGGGTTTCTAGTGAATATAATATTAGTTTTTTTGGAGCCTTGGTTTTTTAGAAACCATTTCTATTCTCATTAGTTTGTTCTTTGTTGAGGGATACATGTTCTGAAGAGTTTTGGATTCATTTTTATCTATTGAGGTAGTTGTTTCTATAAAATTATTTCCATTTGGAATTAAAAATGTTTCAATGATTTATATATTATATTTTTATGAAATTATATAAATATATGTGGTATCTCCTTGGAGATTTGAATCCATTTCTTAGTGTTTTGATCTTGTCATAAATGGTTTTTCATTTGAATTCCATATTTTCATGTTTAAAATAGAATTTTTAAAGGTCATAATATTTTGTAAAATTCCATTATGGATTTTTAAATGGTTTTCATATAATGTGGTGGGAATTAACCTAGTTTTAGTTTTTAAAGAGTGAAAACTATTTTTTAAAGTGAATTTGGTTTCTAAGTGTTGTGTTAATTTCAAATAGTTTTATAAAGGTGTTATTTAATGGATTTAAAATTGTGATTTAAAATGTGTGTGTGATTTACCGCTTTTGAGAAATTTCTTTATGGATCCTTTAAAATGTATTGATGGAAATTTTTTTCCATTGGCCTTGTTTCCGATTTCAATGAAGAAGACTCTGGTTAGAGAGTGGATTTGAAATGTTTTGAATGTGTCAGTGATTTCTATAATTTTACAATTAGTGTTTGGAATGTTTTTTTATAAAATTTTAATAGTCTTGGAATCTCGATCCATGTTTTATTGTAAAATTACCAGTTGGAAAATTGGTTTTAAAATAGTGGTTCTGAAAGACACCCCTTGAAATCCCCTTGATTTATTTACCCCTTGTGTGGGTTATTGGTCTCTATGAGATGATTATTTCTCCCCTTGTATGAAGATGTGATTTCCTATGTCATGGGTTAATTTTATATTTGGGTATATTAATTTTTGGGTGTAAGTGGTGAGATTATATTTGGTTATGCCTTGTGTGTTATACATGTGTTCTATGTCCTAACCCTCACTTACTTTATTGGACATGGGAAACTGGGTACTAATTGGGATATCTAACTGGTTATGCTAGTTTGTTCACACGCTGCTAGTGTCCCTCTAGTCATTCTAGGAATAAGGGCTGGTATGGGGTTTTCATCATAACGAGGCTTGTGTGGGCTAGTTGGATGGCTTGTAGTTTGATCTTCAGTTCATGTTGGTTTCTAGTTCATGGGTTGGTATAGTCCTATATGGTTATATGCTTCACATGTTAGAAATCCTAGGGTAGATCCCATGACACGTTCAATTACTTGGTTAGTTTTAATTGAGGGGAGTCTAATCAAGTGCTTTTTTGTATCATTTCCCCTAGTTTCATTGATGTGTCACCTCTCTTTGTTTATATTTAATATATGCCTTGTGTTTTTTATGGTTCCCTTTCATTGATATATATTTATGTGTGTGTTGGGTCATTTCCTTTGGAAAATAAATTTTCAATGATTTTGGAAAACCTATTTTGAAATTATAAACTATTTTTCAGGTGCTTTAAAGTGGATTTAAAAATAGATGTTTTTGTTTTGAGGAGGCTTCAGCTGATGAAAATATTTAAAGAGAATAATTTCATTTAAATAAAACAAATGAGTTTTTATATATAAATTTTAACGGTTTGTATGGTTTCAAAATGGCTTATTCCTATGGATTTTTTTAAAACATATGTGTATGGTTTTAGAAAAAAATAGAATTATTTTGAAAGTTAATTATGGAATTTTTTTGGTTTTCCATAAGTATATGTGTAAATCTTATTTTCTATCTTTATTTTAAAAATAGTATTGAGGAATTTCCTTGTAAAACATATTTCAATGATTCATAAGGTTGTAGTGTTCTACTAGGATTTTTAGCTAACACCAATATATTTCAAGTTTCTAGTTTTCGGTTGGATCCATCCTTCATTCCTTGATACTAGTGTGGAGTTATTTTAGGGGTGGTGAGTAACCAATGGTTTCATGGAGTTGGTTCAGGATCAGCTTCAGTTGGTTTGTTTTTTTTTATTTTTGGATAGCTCTATTTCTATTTTTCCAACCTTGTTGTATCCTCCTGTTTTTTTCTAGTGTTTATGTATGTGTGAATGGGTTGGATCATTGTAGTTGGTTATGATCTGTTAGTATGTTTATTTTTTCTCTTGTATTTATTTATTCTAATTTTATTTGACTCTAATTTTGGAGAAATCATTCCAAAAGGGATTCATGTGATTCCCATGCACATTTTTCAAGTTTACAAGGATCAATAATTCCCTTCAGGCTATGTAGTAGGCTAGGTCAGGTATCGGGTCAGATGGTATCCCAAGCTGATTCATTACAAAATGATATCAAGGTTTGGTTCTTAGTGAAACCTTGGTATTTGTGTTCCCAGGTTAAATTAGAAGATTTTAGGGCTACTAAAGAGGCCCATTATTATTTTGGGATGTCCTGTTATAAAGGAAACTAAGGTTGTTAGAGCGAGAGAGGTCAGGGCAGAGAGAGTCTAGATATCTCATTCTCATCCTAATCCTTAAGATGCTAGGGGAAGTTGGGTTTCGAATTGTGAATTTGAGTTTTCTTTTAGATGATTTTCATATGAATTGTTTTTTATCTTCTTTGTGTATGTGAGGGATTTTGGGGGTTTCTCATTGGTTTTAGGGTGTAAATAGAAGGGGACTTGAGATGAATATATATCTTGCATGACATGGGAAACCAGGTGGTTCCCATTTGGTTGATTCTAACTTTTTTACAGAGTGTGTTTCAAATTAGAACATTGTTTCCCAACCTGTATGGTCAAGGTGTGAATGACACTATATCTTCCCCAGATAACCAGTTTTGAATCCTCTTAATTTTGGATTTCTCCAATGATGATTTTCACTAGTTTGTGGTGGATAGATGGGTGTCTTGATGATCTTTATATGTGTTCTTTTTGGGAACCTTATTTTAATTATTCTATAGTGCTTTGGTTGTGCTCGGTTTTTAAAACCACATTTTGAAAAAATATAGCGTTTTTTGTGAAATTCATTTTTTCAAACTTAATTTCATGGAATGTTTTAAAAAATGATTTTTCTATTGTGAAATGTGTTTTTAAATAAGGAAAATGTTTTTGGATGATAATTCTTTGGTCAGTTGGTTTTCAAAATGAAATGGAATTATAAAAGGGTTTTTTTAAGTTTCCTTGTTTAGAAAATGTGTGGGTATTCTATCATTGTATTGGTTTTCAAGTGTACATATTATAAGAGGGTGATTTCAAAATTACTTTATGAAAATGGTGGTTTCGAAAGAAAATTCATTTTGGAATGAATGATGTGTTCCTTTTTTGAGGGCTTGCTATTTTGGGTATTGATTCCAACATTGAGGTGGATTTTTTTTTGTTTTTGATTTGAGATGAGAATTGATATTATTTATGTATTTTTTTTATTGTCATTTATAATGGTCAAAAAGTTTTCTATAATTATTATTTCTACCCAAACCCTAATTTGAGTGGTGTATAAGGAATATTATTTGATCTAAGACCCCATCTCATACTTCTTGAATCAGCATCCTCCGTACTTCAATGATGATCAAGGGTTGGTAGGAGAAGTTATTTGGTTGGATTAGATTTATGTAATCCTAAATTACCTTAGAACATCATAAGCTTAATAGTTGAAAGATATTGAGATATTTATTATAAATTTTATCTAATATTGGGGGGATTCAAAATTACCTTCTCTATTGTGGGATGGTATGTCTTAAGAGCCTTTCAGGATTTCATTTGTTTAGTGGGTTTTCCTGAGTTTATAAAATCATAGAAAGGGCATGATCTTGTGTGTTGTCTGCATGGAGAATGAATGGTGGGGGCATATGTTGATCACTTTGTAAAGTTGGTTTTATTTTCTCTAAGGATGGTCATTAGAAATGATGATAAAGATCATTTCTTTATAGTTGGTCTTCTCCCATATTTCAATCCGGCTATGCTTGTGACTAGTCTGAAAACTTTTCAAGAGGTTGTCAATGAGGCCATTCAAATAGAATTTGACCAGTCTAGGTATCCTATGGTGAGTGATACCTTATTTCCTTTCGGTGGACATAAGTATGAACCAATGATTAAGGATAATAATTAGGAAGATCCAATTATATAAGTAATGAGTCATTCTAGTAGAAAGAGGAGATCCCTCATGTGCTTCTATCATGGGGCTCTGGGTTATGATAAGACCACCTATCTAAAGTCTCTTCTAGTTTTCCCCTATTTTGGTCCTTTAGGTCATCCTTAGAAGTTTTGTAAGTTGGGTTTCTAGAAGAGGTCTTGGGTGTAATCCTTTGAGGATGGTTTTTTTCTTGGGGACCCTACCTTTGATAGTTGTAATCTTGGTTATAGAGCTTCAATTTTTGTTGTTAGTATCTTTTTCATGGTTCCTTTTGAGGATGTTTCTTTTGGATGGTTGGGATTTTTTTATGGATTGTCTGGTTTTTTTGGAATGCTTCCCCCATTTCCTACCCTCTTAGGTGTTTATTTTTGGGTTAGCTATAGGTGTTGTTTATTGGGACTTGTTTATTTAGGATATAATTCTTTGAGGGTTTGTGTTGTGCCCATTATTGTGTTGATCCTTTGATTGTATTGTCATTTGAGACATTATAAAGGCCTTGGGTGCATGGTTGGGTAACTAGGGTGCATGATTTACTAGATGAGTTTGATATACTAGATAGTGTTATCTATGACTTTTTGGGATGCACCGTGAGTGGGTGATCCAATTTCTAACCCTAGAATATTACATGTTTTGTTATCTTTTGTGATATCTATTGTTATTATTTTGATTCTTCTCGTGGTTTTAATTTATTTTGTCGGGTTTAGAAGTGTTTTTTGATTGAGAGTTACTTTATCTCATGGTTACTCGATTGTTTGAGGATGCGCCTCTCAGTAGTTATCTTTGGTTACACCATGTTAGAGGGACTCTAAATGGTGGGGAGACCATGTTATAGGAACTATAGATGGTGGGGGTACCATATTAGGTCTCTAATGTTTTATAGAACTTTCATTTTAGGTTCTCATTTTGGTTGTGTTTTAGAGATGTTTGGAAACCTTTTTGTTTGATTTGTTTGATTGTTTTATAGATCTTGGTTGTCGGATTCAAAGTTAGTTAAAGTTGATTGGTTCTTTAGAGTTAGTTATATCTTGTATCTTCTGTTTTATATTGATTTTTATTTTAAATTGTGGTCTTATTGGGGGTATAAAGTGTCATGGTGGGGATTTTTTTACCCCATGTGTCTCGATGTTGTTGATTTTATGTAATTTCTTAAGGTTGAGGTTCTCCTTGAGATTCATCTTAGAACATTGAAATTTTGAAGGGTTTCATTATATGCAAGTTTAGGGTGAATAGTTATAGGTAAACCATGTTTTATACCTTCATGGGGCGCCTTTTTAGTTCATTTTGAACTACACATGGTTTAGGATCATGTTCTATGCATGTATAAGCCCAAACTATGAGACCTCCTAGGAGGAACTGTGTGATCACTCTAGTGTGTCTAAAGTGTGGCATAAAATTCCACATGGGTTAGTAAAATATGTGGAAAACATAAGGTTTTGAGATATTTTTTGACAATGTTGAATGGAATGGTTGGATCACGGTTTATCCAACCATGTCGTTCCTAGGGTTAACCATTTGAGGGGTTCCCAGCCTAGGCATTCACTAGTGCACAGTTTGGAAAATCATGTGTCCAAACCATGTGACTTTACCATGTGTTTAATTTTTGGGAATTTCCCAAAAAATATATCCTCAAATTTAAGGGATTTTCACCAATATTATCTCCCTAATGCATCGACCGACCCTTGGGATACTTAGAGGATATTCATATTCTTCCTCATCTTGATCCTTACCCTCCCTTTTGTGATTTCCAAGATATATTGATGTATTTATTCTTCTATTTCCCTCTTTCTTCCTTATACCTATTTTTTCTCTTGGTTTTCACTTCCCCTAAGAACCCCATATCTCTTATAGTGGTTTTAGGGGTTCTGAGTGGATCTATTTTTTGGGTTTTTGGTGTCTATGGTTTTTCAACATAGTTTCTATTCCCTTAGGTGTGGTCTTCATTGAATTTAACACGTTGTAAAGAGTTTTGACTTGATTCTCATATATTGAGGTAGGTTTTTTAATGAAATTGTTTCATTTTGGAATTCAAAATATGCTTGTGATTTCTAAATTTTCTTATTATTAAAGTTTAAGTATATTTAATATCTATTTAGTGATTTAAAACCATTTATTGGTGTTTTGATCTTGGAAAAAATGATTTTTCATATAAATTAAATGTTTTCATGTTTTAAATAGAAATTTTAAAGGTGATAATCTCTTTTGAAATGTATGTATAGATTTTTTAAATGTTTTTCATGTTTTTCATTTGGTTTTTAACCTATTTTTTATTTTTAAATAGTGAAAACTATGTTTTAAGGGGAATTTGTTTTTAAAGTGAGGCTTTGATCTCAAAGTGTTTTATAAAGGGGTTATTTAACGTATTTCAAAAGGTGATTTGAAATGTGTGTGTCATTTAACCCTTGAGAGAAATGACTTTATGGTACCATTAAAATATTTTTATGTAACTGGTTGTTCGTTGTATTTTTTTAATTTAAAAGAAGAATAAACATGTTGGAGTATATATTTGAAGTGTTTTGAATCTGTGGGTGGTTTCCATTGTTTTCAAAATGGGTTTAAAATAGTGTTTTATGAAATATTAATAGGATTGGAATCTTGACCCATGTTTTAGTATTAAAGGCCCCATTGGAACATTAGATTTAAAATGGTTATTTTGAAAGACACCCCTTTAATTCCACTTGCTTTATTTACCCCTTGTGTGGTTTATAGATCTTTGTGAGATGCTTGTTTCTTCCCTTGTATGGGAATGTGTTTATCTATGTCATGGGTGAATTTTATATTTGGGTTTATTCATTATTGGGTGTTAGGGGTGAGTGTATTTTTTATTATTCCTTGTGTGCTAAACTTGGTATATATATCCTCTACTCACATCCTTTATTGGTCCTGGGAAACTAGGTACAAAGTGGGAGATATAACTCATTACGCTAGTTAGTTCACACTTTGATAATGGCCCTCTATTTATGCTAGTAAAAATTTATAAGAGGGGGTTATTATCATAATGAGGATTGTTTGGGAAAGTTAGATGACTTTTGGTTTAAAATTCAGTGCATTCTGGTAGCTGGTATGTGGGTTGGTATACTTATATATGATTAGATTATTCACATGTTAGGAATCCCATGTCAGATTCAATTTCATGGTTGGTTTTGATTGAGTGGAGTTTTATCTAGTGATTTTTTGTTTCATTTCCCCCACTTTCATTAATGTGGAACCTCTTCTTGTTTGTATTTGATATATGCCTTGTGCTATGTATGGTACATGTTTTTTGAGATTTACCCATGCGCGTGTTGGGTAATTTCCATTAAAAATAGGTTTTCAAAGTTGTTGGAAAACCTATTTTTAAATTAAATAAACTTTGGGTTCTTTAAAATGTATTTCAAAACTGGTGTTTTGGTTTTGAGGTGGATTCAGTTGGTGAAATTATTTAAAGTTACTATTTTTATTTAAATAAAACAAATGATTTTTTTTAGAAATGTTAATTGTGTGTGTGGTTTTAAAATGGATTAGGTTGGTGGCTTTATTTTAAAAATGTATGTGTTTGGTTTTGGAGAAAAAAATATTTTTTTTGAAATTGGATTATGGAATTTCTTTGGATTTCCGTAAGTATATGCATAATTCTTATTTTCCATCATTATTTTCAAACTAGAATTGATGAATTTCCTTATGAAAAATATTTCATAGATTTGGTGGGTTTTGGTGACCTTATAACATTTTTAGATCACACCTATATATTTCAGGTTCCATATTTTCAGCTAGATCTCTCCTTTGTTCCTTGAAGCTAATGAGGAGTGAGTTAGGTGGTGGTGAGAAACCAGGGGATGCATGGAGTTAATCCAGGCTTGACTCGAGTTGGTTTGATGTTGTTTTATTTTTTAATAGCTTTTTTTATACTTTTATCCCTTGTTGAATTGTCCTATTTATGGATATTGTTTATGTATATGTGAATGGATTAAATCATTGCAGTTAGTTATGACCTATTAAAATGTTTATTTACTTTGGATATTGTATTTATTTATTTTGTTGTTATTTATATCTAATTTGGGTGAAATTTTTCCCAAATGGATTTTTATGATGCTCAGGCACTTCTTGCCAGCCTGTGGGGATTGAGAACACCCTCCGGGCCTTATAGTGGGATAGGTTAGGTGTCGAGTTTGATGGTATCATGGTCTGGTTCGCTACACTCTATCTAGGGGGGTCCTAGTGAAACTGGAACATCCCTCTCAATACCCTTTAGGGAAACCGAGTAAAAATAAACCCCTAAGAGGGAATAAATATCCTAAGAAATTATCTATGGAGAGTAGACCACACTAGTGTAACATGGATATTATCCTTATATTCACTACCTTAGTTCCCATGATATAATAATTTGGAGCTAATTATACATGAAAGATGAAGAATCATCACATGATCAGTGATAAAACACAATAAATGAATCCCATATCTCACCTCAAACACCCTCACACAATACACCCCACTTTTTATGCATAATAATAGATTATATTATAAGAATAAACAATATATCCTTTTAGGGTACATGATTTAAATCATTAAATATGAACAAAATGTCTCAATCAAGGGTCTCATATGTTTTGAAAATAACTTCCTTCAAAATTCTAACCAGCACTTTCTTCAAAAATCTGATCAGAATACTAATCAATTTTCCACCACCTGAAATATTATTTCAAACATCCCTTGAAAATAATTATCAATATTCATTGAATTTAAATTATGGAGTACCACATATAAAACCATTTAAAAATAAAATCCACTTTTTATCATAAAATCATTGAATAAATTTGATTAATTCATTCCTTTATATGAATTCCCTATACAGCCTAAACCAAATCGGTTCAAATAAATTTAATCATAAACTTCATTAAAAACAATTTTAATAATTTTTGCAAACACTTAGTAATAAATCATAACTTCAAAAATTAGAAAACCACAAAGATTCCCATTATTCAAAGTGAGAAATAACTTTAAAATACTTATAAAATAAATTTCAACTATCGCATATAGATATAATTTCATAAAAAGGGGGTAAGAAATCATCAATCATATAATGACATGAAATTTAAAGTAAAATCACACAAACACCTACCTTTAAAAAGTGTCAATAATGTTGAAAGTTGTTTCCTTCAAAGACAAATGATCAAAAAAGTCAAGAGATGACCTTGCTAAACCCTAACAACCAAACACCCCAAGGTTAAAACACCATAAACCCTAAATACAACCATAGTATTCCCTAGTATTAATGTTTGGAGAGAAAACCAAGATAATATGGTGGAAAGAGAAAGTAATAAATAAGGATAAAAATAATATATGGGTTTGCCTCAAGAAATTCGCTTGGAATCAAGTCTTGGAGGCTCAAAGATGGAGGTGGGAGGGAGGGATGAGCTCCTTCACATGTACCCTAGCCTAGTCGAGCTAGTGAGGAAGGGAGGGAGGGTAAAAACCCTTAAAAATAATATGGGGAAACATGGGAAACTAATTTTAAGTAAAATCTGGAAACTCTCATGATTTTATCATGTGATTTGGTAAACTGTGCACCGACCATATAGCTCAAATTGGACAAGAAATATGTACCCACATATTTTGGATGCACGATTATTCAAACCATGTTCAAACCCTAAAAAACTACTTTGTTAATAGTTGAAATACTATATCACAGCCACTCACATGTTTTTTCTCGTCCATGCACAAGTCATTTTCCAGCTCCCCCAATAACATAATATTTTCATGATTACTACAGGATTTCACAATGTTTGGACTCAATCGTGCACTACAAGTGTAGGATAAACCATGTAAGAATTAAATGAACTAGAAAGATATATTATCTTAGGACCCCACATGGTATCTGTTAACCTGTTCACAAGAACTATTATATATAATGAAATTTCAAAAACAAAATAAGAATTTAAACCCAAAAAATTAAAAAATTAAAAATATCCCAAATTGTATAAAATAAATTACTATAGTGACTCAGGGGTTTCACACATTTCATCCATTAAATTAAAATTAATTTCCCTAAATTAAATTAAATATAAAAAGTAATATTGGAAAAAAAATATTAATTTCCACTATTTATCAATTCCACCATCCATAAAATTTAGTAAATATAAAAAAATATTCAATTTAATTTTTTTTCATGTTAGTTTTTCATTAATATTGACTTCAAGTAATAAAATTAAATTAGTTAATCCATATAAAGAAAGTATTATTATAAAAATATAAATTATTTGGGATGATAAAACTTGTGGGGAAAGATATCCATTATTTATGAAGAAGCCTTAATAGTGATGGAAGTGGGAATTTAGATATTGAGAAACTGGTCTTGGTATACATATCCTAAATAAAATCTAAATTATATGTTCAAAAATATAATAAAACTAATAGGTAACTTGAGGGTGATTATATAATATATACATAATGTTATTAGGGTGTAGTGAATAATAAAAAAAACTTTCAAAACATTAAATATTAAATGTTTCATCAAAAGTGGAAAGTAAACAAAAAAATTAGAGATAAAATATTTTTCAAATAAATAGTTTTTCATATAGGATAAGTATTAGGTTTAATGTATAAAAAGGATACATTAAACCTAAAGGTATTTTAATCAAATATATATAAAACTAAAAGTGAATGATATATTATATAATTAATTTTATAATCCCATATATATTCACTCAAACAATATTTTAGGAGGGTAATGAATATTTAAGCTAAGAATGCCCCTTTCCCAATTTAAATATTTAAATGTAGGTCACTTTTCTAAAATGTAACTCACAATTCTTAGTATATATTTTCTTTTCATAAATTACATTTTTTCTTAGTTAGTTGTTTTTTATAGAATTAAAATTGAGCATAAAATAACACATACATAATATGAATGTAAAATAAGAAATTCTTCATTTCAATAGGGTAGAATAATACATAATAAAATTAAATAATTAATACTATATTATAAATAAAAAATATAAAATATAATTATGAAAACTATAAGTGTAATATAACCTCGTGTAAATAAAATGACTAAAATCATGGAATATTTTTTCATATTTTCTTTCATGAAAATCATACCACTAAGTATAATTATAGAAAGAATGAAAAATATCAGAACTATGAAAAATATTTTGAAGATTAAATGAGGTAATATAACTTAATATTTAGAGAATAGAATCAGTGATTTTATAGAATTATTTTTTCTTCTATATAGGAATAAAAAAATGGTATTACGATCATTATATATCAATTGGGGATAGTAGTTATATGGGAATTGGGGGTGATCATTATATAACCATTATAGCTAGTCGTTATAGGACATTTGGGGTTTTCATTATTTTATTTCAGAAATGAAAGGTATGATAAACTTATATTATCAATTTGAAAAATGCAATAAGATCAATTGTATATTTATTATATATTTAAAATAATTATTTTTTACTTCATGATACAAATGATATTTTTTAAAGGATAAATAATATATCACATTTTGATCTATTTTTTAAAAAATTTAAATAATTTATTTAGTAATCAGATATTTTTAGATATATAATGATATTCATCTAATTATAATGATATTTATAATTATGATATTTTTAGAAATAATTATTTCATGGTATAAAATTTGGTTGTAGTTTTTCTTTTGAATGGAAATATTTTTATCTTAGAAAATGTTATATTTAATATATTGTGATTTTTCTATTTAAATTTCTATTCAATAATAATTTTATATTTTTTAATAAAATAAATTTGATATTATTAATTATGAAGAAAACAATTATGTGGAATGAATTTTTTTTAAAAAAATATATATATATAAATGTATGGTAGTAAATGTAAATTTTGATATTTATTCAAAAAAAATATTAAAAAACGTTTTAAAGTTATTAAATCATGGTTTTATTTAATTTATAGTTTTATAGAAATTATATATTTAAATCTTATATTAGAGTTTAATTTGGTTATATTTTTAGGGATACATTTGAATTTGTAGGCCTTTTAAAAATATGTTTTCATGTTAAAATTAATTACTATAACTAATCATTAAACTAAAGTTTAGTGAGTAGTGGATCTCATAATAATGATATAGAACATTATTGAATGACACACACACACACACACATATGTATAATTGATTTTTTATTTTTATCTGTGAATTTAAATTGGTTAGAGGTTTTTTAACACGATTAAAATATTTTTTTAAAAAAGAGATTATGTTTAAATGGAATTGAATTGTCTAATTTTAAATTTATCTATAGTATGATATTGAATACTGTAGAAACATATAGGACATGTTTAATAATATGAAATAGTTGTAATATCCGATAAATGATATCCAATAATTTAAATTATTTCAAATGTCAATATAATTGTGCAACCACTCATTAAATGTAAACGCAATGTAAGAACAACATATAAAAAGTAAAAAAATATTTTATAAAGTTTTATAAAGTGAAAAGTATTAGAATATAAAATTATATGTATGGTTATTGGTGATATTTTTTATGATTGATAAATTATTTTAATGGTATAAATTGAATACCAAAACTTTCTAGAATTATTCAAATAGGATTATTGAGTAATATTGATTTGTATGTTAATAAAAATTATAAAGACTTATATTGAGACGTATGTAGATGAGTAATGAATGGTACAATCTACTTTTTTATATTCATAGGAAACATGACATTGAAAATTAAATTTATTAACCATTATGAAATTCTTATTCTAAAGTATGTCATTCAATTTTAACTATAAAATATATTCTCTTACACTTAACTAGAAACATAAATTTATTTTGTCATGTCATATTATTCCCAAATTCCATATTATGTAATCATATTTCATATTCTATAGTCTCTCGACAAAATATGATGTTCCAACACCTTCATTACAAAGAAGGGCCTTTAAGGAAGATTTGATTGTTTAGTGTATATAACAGCTTCTTATAATTATATTTTCCTTATCTTATCCTTATTATTATTATTTTATATAATTTAAAACATTAATATAATGTAGTTAATATTATAATAAAAATATAATAAGGTTATAATAATGAAATGTTTATAGGTTTATAACAATCCCTTTTTTATAGCATGTTAATGTAAAAGGTCAGTTAAACCACCTACATGAATGATGTCGCTTTGTATACTTAATTATAATTATAAAAAGATATAAAAATATGAATTATTATTATTTATGATATATAGTATTAATATAATTTAATATTTTGGTTAGGTATTATTATCACTCAAATGGATGGTCATTATATATTTTGCTCTTTATTATTGGAAAAGTTACCCAAATGAGTAAGTTATGGATTTTTTTCCTTCTGAATCATAGTAATAACTTATTTGGAATGTAAACGGGAATTTATAACTCATTATAGAATTATTTTTATAGAAACTTTACTATTTTATAGATGATTAACTCATGAAAACATAATGTAGGGTGACACCACCATATTGAAACACATATTGAACCATGGGAAGTTATAACATCTGATGATTGAGATATAGTTACATTTAACTAATAAATGATTAAAAATGAATTTATGTTATTAATAATAAATTAAATGAATATAAATAATGTTATAAAAATAATTTTTAATAATTCTATGTTGGTTATATAGGGAGTGGAAATTTTTTGAGAAATTCTGAGGTTAATGTAAGGGTTTTCCTTTTGTCTCACTATTAATTTAGATTATCTATTCCTATAATTAATTTGAAATATATATATGAACTAACTATTCAATTTTTTACATTATTTATCATATATTATTTTTTATGTATTTATATTTCAATTTAATATTCCCATCAAATTTATTCACATTTTTTAATTGAAATCATTTATAAGGAGATCTTTTTATTGATTATCCTTCAGATTAATTATTTCACTTCTATATCCATATTCATTATGTATATTATCGTGTCTTAAATGTATTTAAAATATTTTTTTATTTTTATATGGTTGGTTAATATATCATTATATTTATTTTTTCATACATATGAAAATAGGTAGGTATGTCGATTCCATTGAATATTTTCTTATGAGGTGTTTTAAAAAAAATTATTTCCATTAAAATTCCTTTAGATTTATTTTATATATAAATTCCTTGTATGTAAAAACATAAAAAAAAAGATAATTTTGAGTTTATTGATTGAAAAATTCCACTTCTCTATCTTATCAATAATAATATATAAATATAAAATTTATTCTAATACATTTCCATTAAGAATATAGAATAATTTATTCACTTGATTTAAGGGTGGGGTTCCAAAGAATGGGTTTCACCACTAAATGGGGGTAAATCATTGGTATCTATTTTACTATTTGTTTTCTTGAAATAAAACCATGTTACTTGTTTGAGTATGATCCACTCAAAAAGTATTTTGTATCCTTGCCTGAATGTAACCAAAATAAAAACAATTCAAGGTACATAATATTTTCACAAGGTTCATCACCATAGTGGGAGACTAAATCATTTCTATGATCATGTTGAGTATTAGTCACAAATTTAACACTAATAATAGATATGATTACAAGTGTTTATGGGAAGATAGTATCCTAAATGTAATAGTGTTTCCCAATAATGATTATACAGGTTCCCACTGGTTGATAAAAACAAAACAACAAGAAAAATTAAAAAGATCTTTAGCTGAGCTCCAAGATGTCACCACATCATCATATGAGATTTTCTTCTTCCACTTATAGTGCTTTGACTTTTGTGTAATATTTAGATTTACAACATCATATGTCAACCTTCTTCCCTATTTTTCATAATTATTAATGCATGCATGATAGAAAACATACACTATCTTCTTTTACCTGAACTATTCTCAACTTCAACCAAAAGGTTCCTCATAGTTGTCATGGGTCTAGGACTCTATATTATTCTTTAAATAATAGTTTCATCTAATTTATTTATTCTTTTACATTTGTAATATCTCACAGATATTAGTTTTTATATTTTTAAATATAAAAACCCTTTATTTATAATACTTCTATTCTAAAAAAACCTTGGTCAAACCTTTCTGAAATAATTCTCCATAATATTTATCTTTTTAATTCATGCGATATCATGAATTATCATAGCTCATTTTCTCCAAAATATCTATATATTCTTAATCTCCATTACAATATTATAATGAGCAATGGTTTCATCTTTAAAACTTCCAAGAAATAACCACTCTCTCATTAAACTCTATGTCTACATGAACAACAAGCAGTAAACTTATCTCAATGTTAAGAAATACCTCATAGTGTAGCTTATAAATTTTCACCTAAAAAATAATGTATTCCCCTATATAGATATAAAATAGGATTGACAAAGGAAAATAAATGATATAAATATATATCTATTTATTCTTCATGGTAACCATTTAAATCAAATCATTGACAATTAATCCAAATATTAATATATTAATTTTCAATTATGGTATAATACACTTACTCCATATGTATGATTTATTTTTATTAACCTTATTAGTTTTTACATAACATTTTAAATTTCCCTTTGTTATAAATTTTATGATTTTTGATGTATCTATTATTATTTTCATATTCAGGTCACCCACGTATGAAATTATATTTTTATGTGACACATGAACCCAAAATTATAATTCCATCTATTTTACCAGTGGATGATTTATATCTCATGATATTTCAATGTGATGTGGGGAGTAAAACCAATATAAAATATTTATGTGACATATTGAGTGAACTTAATCCATTATATTATGATGGTCTTAGATGTTATATCAAATATATGATTATGATGTTTTTCATTATTATATCATTCAATATTACTATTTTGTCACCATTGTTTACGAATATTATTTTATGATCCTATATTATAATTTCATGGTATATTTTATGTATTTTTGTTCATCATTTATAGTTTTTCATTTATATACCATGGTCTATGAATATGTTATCTTAACAAATTATTACTTATAATGATTTTGTGATCTTATTTCATTGATCATTCCATTTATTCCATGGTTATATTTTATCACATATCTATTTTCCATTGATAAATTCTCAATTACTCCATGGTATTGTTTTTACCTTTATAAAGACTTTTAGCTCACCAATTACTTATGGTTCCCTTTTCCCATGAATTTCTATGTGGTAATATATCTAGGATAGATTCATGTATGGAGAATGTTTTCAAAATAAATAGTTATCATGTTTCATAATAAGATTTATATTTAGATAATATATGTAAAAGATAAATCATTTGGTTCATGAGAGTGTGTTTTAATATTGTGATAATATGAATATTTATATAAAATGGTATATGTGGTTTTTTTCATCGCGTTCAGTCTTAAATTATGTGGTTAATATATGTATTTATAGCACTAAATAAATAATTGAGGGTTTGGGGGGTTCTTAAGTTTCTATTAAATTAATGGAAAGTTATTTATAGGGATTAGGATATGTATAATAAGATAATAAATCATAAATAAACCTAAGATAAACCAATAGTGTTATAGTTGAACCAAAACTATCATAGATTAAACCAAAAGTGTAATATTTTGAACTAAATGTGTCATTGGTTAGGATATCATATAATTAATTTTCTATTTTCATATGATGCTTTACTATGATATAATTTGATATTATTAATACCAATTAAAGAAAATTTTATATTAATATGGTGGATGGATCTAGGTGGAACTTAGTGAACATCGAATGAAATGGATAATTTAATTTCAATCCCAATGAAAATGAGATGGGAGTGAGTGTGGAAAATATCAATGTTTTGCTTACCCAATAATCTCAGGTTTTGAATAGTAACATAAACCATGTCAAATATCAAAATACCCTGAATATATATCAACTACTATTAATTTACACATAAATTTATGACCACCAACCTTTATTAGATCATTCAATCAATTAATGATTGAAAAGTGATCAACATGATATAAAAAAATTATTATATTACATCAATCATGAAAATTCCATATTGGAAATTCATATTTTGGAATGTGAAGTTAATTACTGGAGAAAATTTATGAAAACAAAAAAAGACTAGATATTGAAACTAAGACTATAGAAAGAGAAGAATTGCATGAAATATTTTTCATATACTCTTCATCTAAAAATTAAAATTCATTTATATATATCTTCCAAATTAAGGTTGAATATATTAAAACTTATGAGGAAAACAAAAAAATATATTCATGGTATGACTCTAGAAACTCATTCACTGGTATGGTTTGTTTCTCCTAAACATTATAAAATACTTATAAAAAATCGTTGTGACTAATGAAAATTTTAGTATATGAATATTTTAATAGATAGTGATGAGTTTCATAGTCTATCCCCATATAGTGATTTTGGGTTATAAATAAAACCTATATTTTCATCCATGCTTATTTTAAGTATATTCTCACATATGTTTCACCCATGAGAGAATATAAAAATTTTGATAGCTTAATATTCAAGGTGGGGTTGTAACATCCTAGTTTTTAGGAAACATTTTCATTCACTAAATTTTATTTTTATCATTATTAATGATATATTTTCTAGTATAATTAAACTCATGTGTAAAATAACTCATACACAATAAAAATATGAAATTAACATTATTATAGTAAAATAATTAATAATATTATGACAAAAAATAAAATAAATATTACTTTATTAAATATAAATTAATAAGGAAAATAATTAGGAAAACTACTACTATAATATATCGACATGTAAATAAAAATTTAACAAGTTGGATATATTTTTCCTCATAGTCTCTTATTATAATCACACCAAAAAATATAGTTGGATAAAAAAAGAAAAAAATAGATTTATTATAGAAATTTTGAGAATAAAATAGATTATGAATGAATGATTTTATAAATATATGTATGGTTATGTATAGGAACTGAAAAGGGTGATATAGAAATTATATGGTCTTTAGGGGAAACTAACATAAAAATGTCGGCGGTAGAAGTTATATGTCTTTTGAAAGAAGCATATATAGGACTATAAGGGTTATATTTATACAATCACTAAAATAAGAGGTATGGTAATGATTATACAACCTATTAAGAAAATGTAATATGCATAATTATATATTTATATTACATTTTAAAAAATATGTTCAATTATAGACATAAATGTTATGTTATTTAAAGGATAAATAATTTTTCTCATTCTCATTTATTATTTTGTATACGTTTAATTGATTTATTTAGTATATTTATTATAATAAATATGTCCTCTCTATTATATTTGTCACTCTAAAATGATTTATTCATCTCTACCTAGTGGTCATCCTATAATTCTTCCACCTCACTCGCACCACCTCCTATAATTTCTTTTATATCCCAAAATTACACAATCACATATTCTAGGATCTCTAGATAATTAGACTACATCCTCAAGGAGAGGATATAGTAGTGGAACAAGGAGGCATTATTGGATGAGACATGGATGTGTTCCATTAACATGTCATCGATCAGTGTTATGATGGTCTATCTAGTTGGTGGTTTTATAAGTTACTGAATAAAAAAAATGTAAATAATTTTAGGTTAAAAAAATTGAAAATTAAGCAGAAAAAGAGATATCTAACTCAATTCCTTTTGGTTAAATCTCAAAGGTATTTAGGAACATAATACATTTAACTCGAATCTATGGCATGGTAAAGCAGTTGTTGCCAAAAAATTCATTTCTACATTTATTAGGTGAAAGGTATTGGGGAAGAAAATATTTTTTTCCTAATAAAATGGGAAAGGTATTTTTTAAAATAATTCCTTTCACCCCACCCTCTATAAAATCCACCCCCCAACCCCTTTAATCAATTTTGACTCCCTCTCTCTAAACCCCACCCAATTTTGGTCCCTACCACTTTATATGTTTTCCAGTGTTTTTCTCCCTTACTTGTGACTCTTTTGGTGACCTTAAGGGAGTGCAATATTTTTGAAGCATTATTTAACGATATCTTTATAATTCATTTTAATTTTAATTATTTATTTAGTTGTATATTTTTTAGTTGGTTTTAATTATTTTTTATTTGATTATATGTAATTTATAAATAATAATTAATATTAGTATGTAAATTATTATTATTTAATTATGACCATTTAGTAATTAATTTGTAATTAGCCTTTGTAATAGAATTATTATTATGAAATGATTATTATTTCTTATTACTTAGTAGTTTATAAATAACTGGTAAAAAAATTATTAAGTAATAGATAATTAATTAAGTAATCATTATGAACGTATAATTAACTAATAATTATTTACTTAGTAATTATTAATTAATATTAATTAGATGATGATTAAATATTATTTAACTAATTATTAACTATTAATTAACTAATAAATAACTATTAACTAACTAGAAATTAAAGAATATTAATGAACGATTATCGAATGATTAACTAATTATTAACTAATGACAAATTTATGACTAAGAAATGATTACCTAATTATTAATTAACGATCAAATTGTAAGGACCCCGACCCTAGTTGCTCGAAGCCGATGCCTTGCTTTATTACATTAGTAAGATTATAGGGAAACAAATCCTAAAGAACAAAATAGTTTATTAGAATTAGAAAACTAGATACATACATAATTGTTATATTACAACATGAAATGAAATACAATATATCAACTTCTTTTAAATCGCTCATAAACTCCTAGATTATCTCTGTAGGTCATTCATAATACACATATTTTCATCCTTAGGAAAAATAAAATTTAATAAAGGGGTGAGCTTGGATACTCAGTAAGGGTAAGTAAATATAATGGAATTTATCATAAACATAAACGTTAGGAATGGTGAATAACAAAAAACACATGCCTTTAAAAATAAAATTGAGTATAATATGGTAGGACTGAAAGATGAGTAAATAAAGCCATAAAACTAATAAAAAGAGAATGAACCTTAGTCAGGGATATTATACTAGTTTAATATCACATTTTTTATCAATTAATAATATTATAATGAGGGAATTCATAATTTCATACATCTTAATCATATCATCAAGGACTTAGCCAAGATGTATGAAAATACTAAGGTAATGCCTTAGCCAAAACCCACTTCTATTTTGTCTCATGAGACCTACCGATGCATCGAGGGTATGTAGAGGACCTCACCCATCACTTGATAAGTCCATTTAATTCCTAATATAAATGGGGATAAATATAAACAACATAAACATATAAAATTTAAATAATTATCCCCAATATGTAATCATAATCACTAAACAATCTGAGTAGCATGGTGAATGGTATCTTGAGAGCACATCCATAGTTAAACTGGTCATAAACCATTTAATAACATATGGTAGATGAAAATAATAATATATAAATATAATTAAAGCATAAAATTCGATATATTTGTTTAAATAGATGAAAATAATCTAATAAAATCATGAAGGAATTCTTGAGATAAATACCTCTTTTACTTTGCAAAGAAGAGTTCTTCTGGAAAACTCATTTTTATTTGTCATAATTATTTATATTAAACCAGTAATGAAAAAATATTTTTTTCAGGAAAAAATTAGTCATTTTATAAAAATAATGGTGTCTTAAAACATATTATGTATGGTACTTGAAAATGGGTAAGTAATCGAGGCGTTCCCTTTAATCGGGCATGCATGTCGTGAAGAATTGAAAAGTGAACCTTGAAAAAACATGTATTTCTTAAAAAATAAAGTTTTATTGATATGAAAACATGATTATGGAATGTATAAAAATAATTAATAATAATTATATAAAAATAATGAAGAATTACATTGGTGTATAAAGGGATAAATCATAACCCTAATGAAAATGGAGGATTGGGAAGAAAACCATTACCTTATGTCTGAATTTGTTCTGCACTTGACCTTAACATCCTGGATAATAAAATTAAATCCATTAATTAATTAATTTTTAACCTTATATAAATGTATTTTATTTATATTAATTTTATTAAGTTCATTTATTTCCTTTTTGATGAGTTATAAGATACGGTTTTATTGCTCAGGAGCAGTCGTTTTCTTGGTTTTCACGATCAGTATACTTGTATATGAGTATGGAAGTTCATGTGGAATGGGTATAATTATTAAAAATTTAATTTATATGATATTTATTAAAATTAATAATTTTAAATGGTTATATATATATCATTTTGTTATATGGTGTGGTGATGAATCATTAGATAAGACATTTAGTGATAATCGTTTACATTATTATGGTAGTTATTGATCATAACGAACTCATTTTGTTTTATCATTTAGTATTATGTAAAGATGTTACCTACAGAGCATAATAAAGTTTGAAATACACATATTATAGTCTTTTTTAAACATAAAAATGGTTTCATTACCATCATTGAAGGATAAATTGAAGAACAAAAATATGTCGTCTATGAAGTCTGTAAATCAGCACCTCTCGGGAGATGATTTCATTTTTAAAATAAAAGAGAGTGACAAAGGAGTTTGAGTAAGGATATTACATTAAAATTATATCATTAAAATATATATACATATATTATAATGGATTTATCATTATCATTTTGATAGATGAGGTGAGGAGATAATAATTAAAGAAAATAACTTGAAAAGAAACTAAAAGGAAAAGAAAGAGGATTTTACCTCTTGAATACACCTCCTTGAGAACCTCTTTAATGGGATTGGTTTTGTTCTTTTGATGAGACCAAGAGCTCCTAGACATAGGGGATAGTCTTGGGAAGATTATTGGGTATAAAATTGGAGAAGGATAAAAGCTTGGAAGGTGTGTGGAGAAGTGGAGGTGAGGGTGGTATTTATAGTGGAGGAGAGGGGTGATTTCTCATTATTTTATTATTTTTCTCAAGAAAATAAATAGTGTTGATTATTATGACTAAATAAAGTAATAATTTCATGTTATTTCTAACAAATGGTTCTTACATAATCCACAAATCACCTATGACTCAATAAATCATGTATTTATCAATTATCATAAATTATCGTATATAACTATTCACCAAAAATTCAAGTATTTTAGAAAAATACCAAAAATTCAACATAACCATTTTTGAAATGTAAAATTAAAAAATTTACTCCATTTTATGAAAAAAAAAATTCTAATTATGATAAATTTAATTTTTAATTAAAATCATCATTTACTTGAAAATTACCGATTTCAAATCTATAAGTGATTTTTTAACACCTTCAAAAATTAACTAAGGTCTCATAAAATTACCCTAAAATCATAAGACAATAAAATGTTAATTTATGAATAAATTTTATATGCATATATTTTCTTTTAAATCATTTTATTAATTATAAAATTTTAAATAAATATTTATGACTTACAAAAAATACCAAAACTTAATTTAACAATTTTTAAAATATTAATTTACTTATAATATAATATAATTACATGATACTTTCATTTATAAGGTGCCTAAAATTTATTTATACTTTCATGGGTGATGTTTCTATTCATTAGTTCAATTTACTATTCATAATGGTCATATTATGATTTCAAATGTCAAGTTATTATTTTATCAGTATAGGTTCCTTAAAATCTAAAAATACCTCTTATTTCATTCATTGTTTATTTATGATGTTTTTATTGTGTTTTATAAGTGGTTTTATGTGATATATACAATATGAAATAAACATAAGAAGGAAAATTTGATTGGTAGAGTTCTAGGTCGTTTCATTCTCCCCTCCTACAAAAATTTCTTCCTTGAAATTTCCATATTTTCACCGCACAAAAATATTTGGGTAGTTCTTCATTATAAGCTCCTCAGGTACCAATGTCACCTCTTAAATTTTATGATTTTTTAAAAGTAACTTTACCATCCATGTAAGAAATCGGTTCTTCCTTCGAGGTACAGATCTTTCTATTTTAGGTTATACTTATGAAAATGGGGGAAAAGAGATCAAGGGCTGGTTTCAGGCATATTACATTATTTGACTGGAATTTACACTCCGTGTAGTTTTAGGTACATGATGTGTAATTAGAGTTACACATTGTATAATCTCAGTACATTGACATGTAATGACCTTGATGGGATTTGTATGGACACAGTGTGTAGTCTCAATTACAAGTAGTGTGCGTTTCTTTTTTCTCATTAAATTAGGAATTAACACAGTTTTTTGTAAAAACATACAAAACTCACCCCTTAATTCTACGAACAACACACCTAGGCAATCTGAGGATAGGGTGGCCTCCTTTTGCATCGTATGGTCTCTGATTCGAACACCATTAGATGCGTTGGATTCCCCTCGGCGCGCTCTTGATTCCTCTTGATCCTTTCTTTCTGATTTCTTATCTCATCATAGTTATTGACGGTTGATCATTTTTAGTCATTTTTTAGATCTACTCTAATTTAGGTGAAATTGAAGATCGACACTGGATGAGGAGAATCATACTAACATGAGGTAGGTGGTATTATGCCTTTCGTGAATTTTCATGATGTTTATATATGTCGGAGTGTCGCGCGCCCATTTCTGGGGTGTCTCTTAATTTATAATTTACCCTTATTGTTTCCTATTGGTGTTTAGGTAATCGAATAAGTGTTTAACATCATGAATTAGGTTGTTTAAATTAATTAAGGTCCACCCCATGGGCGTGTTTTCATTGGGAAGACCTTTTACGGTCATTTGGACGAGGTTGCCTATGAGGCATTCCTTGTTTCCCTTATTGGGTTGTCAAGTATGAAATACTTTTATAATGGAATTGCAATTTTGATATATTTTGTTTGAATTTATTAAGGGTTTGGGATTAGTGATTTCCCCTTTTCCCCATGTTATGACTATGCCTATTTAAGAATTTTTTTCAATGTTTTTCTCTAACTATGAACCTACCCACGGGAGTTAGGTTATGTTAAGGCCTTATAATGGTTTAGATTACATAATAGGATTGTTATATGATATGTTACCACATGATTTAATATGTTAAAGACATATAATAGTTTAATCTACATGTGATTGCTTGTATGAAATGATTGAGAAGGGGTAATTAGAAATGTTTGTGAAATAGTCTCAGTTAAAAGACATGTTTAGGCTCATGTGACTAATTGCACCTTATATACATTGGGTGAACTATTTTCTCAGTTAAAAGAAAATGGATAGTCTCAATTGGTTAATTAAGTAAAGCCTGTGAGAGAGACATGGATAGGGTGGTTGGGATCATTAAATCTTATTTAAAATTCCAAGAGAACCTAAGATCCATTAAGGGATTCCCAGGTCAGGCTCTATTAGAAAAATGATTAAAAGACTATTATGTCACGTGTTGATAATTACCTTTATATGGGGGGTTCTCAGGCCTAGTTCTGTGCCTAGAGACTTTTATATAATTCAAGGAACTTGAATAATGAAATGGATGACTTATGACATGTATTCCAATACAAAGCATGAGCTTGGATTCGATCTTCACTTATACTTGTTTACATTGTCTTCTGATGCATCTGTTGTGCTTTATTTTGAGTACCCATAGTTTACTAATTTCACTATTGTACTCTGCCTATTATATATATTCACTGATAGATTGGAATAGACCGTGTGTGGTTTCCTACTATTATTTAGTATCACATCCTATTTGGGTCATTCTTTTGGGCCCAAACAGATTATATGATTATAGGTGTTGATCAGGGAAAGCGCCCTACTACAGGTACTTGATATCATACTTCGAAGTAGGAGAGAAAGGGACCGATCCAAGACTTGTGATGATTCCTAGTCTCTTTTTGTTTCTTTTTTACTTTTGAGACATATATTGTGCATTACTATAGTGTACTTGTTTTTGATTATTTCTTATAACAAATAACATGTTGCATCATCTTTTGTATGGAACAATGATTGGTTATTTATCTTATCAATCTTCCATTGTTTATTTCATTTTTATGTTGTTTATCGCTTCTTATAATGTATTATTATTTATTACAATGTGTTACACTCTGCTAATGAGGTCATAGTTTCCCCACTATCATACCTTAGGCCCTCGCTGCTAGTCGACAGCCTCTGATATTTGAGGAAATGTTCTTGAGTCTAAGTGGTCAACTGAGTACGGGACACTAGTTCAGTGACATCCATATCCAAGAAATTATCAAGTGGTGTCAGAGGATTTCATTTATAGTTTTATTTATTATTTGGAAATGATAGACAAAGTTGGAAATTCAAGGGATTTCGTACTATGTTGTGTCTGGGAGTAGCTACCCCGCTTATAGGGAAAATCCAAATTACCTCTAATGACATTGTAATCTTTGGATTTTGAGCTATTAAAGTTGATTAGATTTCGTTTTTCGCTGACACACTTGTTTTGTTCTATTATTATTGATATTATTGTGGTTCTATATGGTTTCAACCCGATAAGATAAGGGTATGACATCTCATTCATCATAAAGGCACTTGTTAGAAGTCACATTCCATGCATTCATGCCATGCTATTTAGAGATAATTACTGATTTCATGTTGTTGTGATAGATTTCATGCTAGAAATGCATGATATTATGACAGGTACAATGATAGATATACCTTCTGTTGTGATAGGTGTATTGATATGTGTTATGGTTTGAATTGGATGGATTCCAATATTTGATTCATAAGGAGTATGTGCCCTCTTGGATTGGAATTTCATGGATCATGTTTCTGCCATGAGCTAAAATTTTGTTATCATGCGATATATGTGATTCCAAACTTTGATTTTCAGGGATTATTGGCCCCACGGATTGAAATTTTGCACACCGTTGCTTTAATTTTCAAATATCGGGGTTCTGGGGAATTTTTTAGGATTACTGTCTGGAAACCCAAACAACATGGTGTGTGGGTCCATGAACACATGCCATATGTTCTTCTATTTAGGAAGAAAGTAACTTTTTAAATACACATGGTGTACTTTGAGTACACTTCGTGTGTTTTTTGACCGTGTGTCTAGCTGTGTGAGGGAGAACATGGGTTGTTGGTTTTTGGATAGTGCACGTCATGTAAGGTAGATACACACAATGAAGTTTTACGTAGTTGGACCCTGTGTGACTCTGGCCATGTGTAAGTACATGGAAAGGAGGTAGAACTTGAGTACACACCATGTGTCGGGATGACATGTCATGAACCTAGGATGTTTACACGCCTAGGCCGGTTGAAGTACCCTCCCTGGTAGGTTCTTGAGAGTACACACTATGTCGTTTTTCTACACGTTGTGTACTCCTCTTCTAGTAACCTTGAGGGTTTTCTTATCTTGTTTAGATCTTTCACTTTTGAACTAAAAAATAGATGATCTTGAATTAAGGTGTGTGATTGAACTTGTAGATTCAATCCCCCATGACAACCTCAAGTGGTGCGCCATGAGAGTGAAGATGATCATACCCCAGAGGTGGTAGGACATGGGATACCATTGCACCCTCTAATTGTGCCAGTTCCATCACCAGTTGTTATTCTAGACTCATGTTCTGATTCACTTTTCCATGAAGGTTTGTATGAGGTTCATGTAAACATTTTAGGGAGCACCATAGCCTACTGCGTCTATGGAAGAATTTATAGGAGTGTTCCAGAAGCAACATATGCCTACGTTTTCGGGGTAAGGAGGGAAGCAGGCTGAATAGTCATGGCTAGAGGCCATGTTATCGATCTTTGAGCATCTTGAGATGCCTCCTGAAAGGAGGGTCAAGATCATGAATTATATTCTATGTGATTACTCCAAGAGGTGGTGGGATGTTACCACACAGACAGAGCATTAGCAGGACATATCCTGGGGAGATTTTCAAACATTCTTCTATGACTAATTATATCCTGATTTGCTGAGGGCTGATAAAACCAGTGATTTTATGCATCTTGAGAAGGAAACTCTATCAGTTATGGATTAATCTTCCCGCTTTACTGATCTCTAGCATTTTGGACCTATTCTAATTGGTAATGATATGTCAAAGGCTAGGAGATTTGAGTATGGTATCAGGTACGACATCTGCTCGTAGGTTAATATCTTCTAGTCGACTATTGTATATACTATAGTAAACTAGGAACAAATTACCGAGCAGAATAAGAGGAAATTTTGAGTTGTGAGACAGGTAAGTTCGGTATTTAGATCTAGTACTGTTTGGACTGGTAGAAGGAAGTGTCGTTTGAAGCTTACACGTGGCGAATCTAGTACTCAAATTATATCTTTCGGTAGCCAGGTGATGTGTTTCTAGTGTAGAAGAATTGGGAATACTATACTTTAGTTCCTGATGGACCCATTAAAGTGTCGTTCTTGTGGCAATATGGGCCATTTATAGCATTTTTTCATAACGTTTCCACCAGAATCTAGTAAGAGAGGGTCTTCACTAACTCCACATTTAGGAGCTGGGTCAGCAGCTTCTCACCCGTTAGGGAACTCGAATATGTTAGGTCATCCAGGCCATGGTATTGGTTGTGGTCGTGGTAGCCAGACCCTAGGATCGTAGTGACAGTAGAGTGGGTCAGCTTAGGGTAGCCAGGTAGTATCTTAGGACTACGGTACAGGCCAAACTTATGCAGTGTAATAGAATTATCAGAAGTAGGATCACATACCCTCTACTATCAAAGGTACTATTCTAGTCACCTTCGTTTTAGATTTTTCAATTTTTGATATATGTACTTCTCATAGTTTTATATTTGTTCCCATTGTAGAGAGCCTAGGGATCTATGTTTTTACTTCTGATGATGTTATGAAACTAGACACTCTATTAGGGATTATAACAGTAGGTGTGAGATAGTGCAGGGAGTGCCCCCTTGAAATTGGTAGATGTCACTGTTTTTGGGATCTCTATGTCTTAGAGATGATAGTATTTGATGGCATACTCAAAATAAATTTTTTTATTCTTATTTCAAGACTTTTTTATTGTTATCATTGTAGGGTGATTTTTACATCACCAAAGGGAAGATCGTTTCAACAAAAGGGTGAATGGGATGTTCAGGCAATCTGAGTTGAACCCAAGCATTGTGGGTAGAGTGGGGTGATAGAACATATTTCCAGTTTATATCTATATGACCAGGGGAAACATCAGATAAATTTTTCTCCAGGGGTTGATCATTTCAGGGATGTTTTCCCAGATGAATATTTAGTTTTATGTATGTTAATAGAGGTAGATTTCCCTATCTATCTAGTACCAGGAGAAACATTGGTATCCATTCCTCCTTATATGATGGCAACAACATATTTTTATGAGCTCAAGAGGTAGCTAGAGGATTTTGAGGCTAAGGGTTTCATCCAAATCAATACTTCTCATTGGGGTTCTCCAGTCATTTTTGCGAAAAATTAAGATGGTTCCCTCAGGATATGTGTGGACTATCAAAAGTTAAACTAGTTGATGGTTAAGAACTGGTATCCTCTACCAAGGATAGATGATCTCTTTGACCAGATCTATGGAGCTCGTGTTTTCTCCAACATTGATCTAAGATATGGTTATCATCAATTGTGTGTTAGATCATCAAACATACTTCGTATGGCCTTTCAGATTATGTATGGTCTTTATGAGTATTTGTTTATGTCGTTCAGTCCCATGAACGTGCATGTAGTGTTTATGGAACAGATGAACCAAGTGTTCTATACTTATCTTGACTCATTCGTTTTGGTTTTCTTGGATGATATCTTGGTCTATTCTCATAATCGACACAACCATTTCACCCATCTTGAGATCATTTTGAGTGCACTGAGAGAGAATCAGTTATATGCTAATCTCACAAAGTGCCACTTCTAGATGGATCATATTCACTTCCTGGGTCATTTCATCTTAGAGAAAGGAGTATTAGTGGACCTAGAGTAGGTGAGAACAGTAGTTACCTTGGATTATCCCAAGAATTTATTTTAGGTGTGGATTTTATTAGGGTTGGATGGTTAGTATAGGTGTTTCATACCGGACTTCTCATGCTTAGCAGTGCAGATGACGGTCTTGAAAAAAAAGGGTGTGAAGTACGTATGGTTATATTCTTGTGAGATCAACTTTTGGGAGTTAAAAGGGTTATTAATGCTAGCAAATAAACTAATTTTTTCAAATTAAGGTATGGGTTAATCTGTGTACTGCGATGTATTAGGTAACAAGCTAGGAGTAGTGCTTATATAGGGGAATCGAGTCGTTCTGTACAGGTCTCAGTAGTTAAGGCCACATGAGAGGAACTACCTAATGCATGATCTCGAGTTAGCTTTTATTTTTCATGACTTATGTTGTTGGAGACATTACTTATTGGGGAATAATTTTATGGTATACATGGACCACAAAAGTCTCAAGTACATCTTTACTCAGTGTGATCTAAATTGGAGGTAGTGAAGGTGGGTGGAATACATTTAATCCTTCAACTTCGAGCTCTCTTACACACTTGGAAAAGGAAATTCAGTGGATGATGAACTGAGCAGGAGGAATCAGATGCATGTAGTGCAGTAGGCTAGTAGTGAGTGGAAGCTTATGGCGTTGTTCTCTGAGATGCACTTTGAGGTGCATGACAGTCAGGGACAGACTTTACTTGCATCCTTACCTGTTATCTCTACATTAATGAACTAAGTGAAGATGATTTATCTATCAGATTCTGATTACCTAGTTCTATAGGAGATTATGTCAGGTGAGGACCCTCCTCCTGGTTGGACCATAGGCGAGGATGAGGTTCTATGGTTACAGGATCGCGTATGGGTTTTGGAAAACATGCATGTAGAGTTGATGCAGTACTTTCATGCTTTAGTTTGGGAAATTAATCCTACTGTCACCATGATGTATCAGGATTTACATCATTAGTACTAGTGACTAGGTGTGAATGGAGATATAGTTTGTTTTTTCATGAGATGTTCCACCTGTCAGTAGGTGATAAAAAGAACACCAAAGACCAGTAGGACTTTTGCAGCATCTACCCATTCCTGAGTGGAAATGGAATGAATTCGTGATGGATTTCATGACAAGTTTACCAAGGCTGGCCCATGTTAATGATTCAGTATGGGTTGTGGTTGAAAGGATTATCAATGTTGCATATTTCTTGGAAATCAAGAAAATCTTCAATGTTGATGAGATTGGGATGTTATACATCCGAGAGATTGTACGGCTACATGGGTTTCATCATTCTATCCTTTCAGATAGGGATTCATGTTTTACTTATCATTTCTGGAAAGGAATATAGGTGTCTTTGGGTACACAGGTGCTTCTAAGCATAGCTTACCACCCCCAGACAAATAGTCAGTCTGAGCGCATGATTCAAGTGCTGGAGGACATGCTTCGGGCATGCATCCTAGATTTTAGGTGTTTCTGGGAGACACACATACCCTTTGTTGAGTTTTCCTATAATAATAGATTTTAGGATACAAGTTAGATGGTTCCATATGAGTCTTTGTACGGTAGGCCATGCCAGTCTCCCCTATGTTGGCTGGAGGTAGGAGAGGTAGCGATGTTGGGAACTCGTCTTGTATAGGAGACCACTGAGTAGGTTCAGTTGATTCAGAACCAGATGACTACTGCAAAGTCTCATCATAAATCATACACCGATCACCGTAGATGACCTTTGTAGTTCGAGGTCAGGGATTAATTTTTTCTACATGTTGCACTGAGGTTGGGACATAATAAGATTAAGAGACAGGGTAAGATTTTGTCGAGATACATTTGTCTATTTGAGATTCTGCAGAGGGTCAGGCCGGTTGCCTATCGATTTCAATTACCTCATAGGTATAGGTCTATGCACGATGTCTTCCAAAATTCTCAGTTACAATGTTACATTTCAGACCCATATCACACCTCCCAGCCTGAGGAAGTGGAGTTGTAGGAATATGCATCCTTTGAGGATCATCTCATTCCTATTATGGATCGTAGCATGATGGTTCTATGTGTCTGGTTAGTTTCTTTAGTATGGGTGTTATGGCATCATGTCCAAGTACAGGATGATACTTGGGAGAGGGAGGTTTGCGTATGATCACAGTTTCCAGATTCGTTCTCATATATTTCTTTATCACCCTTGAAATGGAAATTGAAGGATGAATTGACTTAAGGGGGAGTTTTTAAGAAGCTAGTTCATCCATTGAGGTATAGATCTTTCCCCTTTAGGTTATACATATGAGAATGTGGGGAAAGAGGTCAAGGGTTGGTTTTAGGCATGTTACATGACGTGACTACAAGTTACAAGAAGTTTATATCTGGGTATACATCATGTAATTAGATTTACACATCGTATAATCCCAGTACACGAACATGTAATGACCTAGCCAGGATTTGTATAGACATGGAATGTAGTCTCAAGTACATGTTGTGTACATTTATTTATTTATTTTGTTAAATCAGGCAGTAGCATATTTTTTGTAAAAACATACAGAACTCACCCCTTCGTTCAATGAACAGCGCACCTAGGAAATCTAAGGATAGGGTGGCCTCCCATTTCATCATATGCTCATTGATTCGAACACCATCAAATGTGTTGGATTCCCCATGGTGAGCTCTCAATTCCCCTTGAGACTTTCTTTATAATTTATTATCTCAACCTAGTTATCAAGGGTTGAGTTGTTTTACTCATTTTGTAGATCTACTCTAATTTAGTTCGAATTGAAGAATGACACTAGATGAGGAGAGTCATACTAACATGAGGTAGGTGTTTTTGTGAATTTTGTAAATTTTCATGATGTTTATATATTCCAGAGTGTCACTTGATGTATAATTTACCCTTATTGTTTTCTATTTGTGTTTAGAAAAACTAATAACTATTTAAAATCATGAATTAGGTTATGTTAAGGCCTTGCAATGGTTATTTCAAGTATGAGACCATGGGACCTAGATGAGGCTTTTGATGCTTCCTAATATCTTTTTGTTTCTTTTGTGATTTTGAAACATATATTGTGTACTATTCCATTGTACTTCTTTTGGATACTTTCTAAGAGCATATAACATGTTGCATCATCTTTTGTATGGAATAATTCTTGGTTATTCATCTTATTATTATTATGGTATTTATTTCATTTTTATGGTGTTTACTACTTCCACTAATGTATTATTATTTATTATATTGTGTTATACTTTGTCAATGAGGTTATAGTTTCCCCACTATCGCACCATAGGCCCTCGTTGCAAGTCAGATGCCTCTGGATTTTAGAGAAATGTGCTTCATGCCATATGGCCAACAGGGTATAGCGCACCAGTTTAGTGACATCCGAATCCAGGATGTTACATCGGAGTCGTATAATTCCTCAAAAATTATTCTTTATTTTCTATATTCTGGATAGGCTCTTTATAGTATGATAATTCATGTTCCAATTCTATTCCTTTATAAGTGTGTACATGAGTTGGGTATGGAATGTACTTCCTTAACAAGGAAATGTGGAACACATTTTGTACCTTATAAAGGCTAGGAGGCACTTCCAATGATAATCTAAAAATCCAATTCTCTCTAGAATTTACAAAGGACCAATTTACCTAGGGCTCAATTTTTCTTTCTTCCCAAATCCTATTACACCCTTTCATTTGGATACGTTAATGAAAACAAGATATCCCCCTTGAAATTCCAAATACTTCCTTCGATTATTGGCCTAAATATTTTTCCAACTATGAGATACTTTAATATGGGATTGAATAGTTTTTATCTTTTTTGTTGTTTCCTCCATAAGATCTAGTCCTACAAGATTTCTTTCACCAACATCATCCCAACAAGTTGGTGTATGACATCTCTTTCCATACAATGCTTCATATGGTGTCATTTGAATACTGGAATGGAAACAATTGTTGTAGGAAAACTCTACCAAAGGAAAATACTGATCCCACATACCAGGAAAGTTGAGGGATCATGATCTCAACATGTCTTCTAATGTTTTAATGGTTCTTTCAGAATACCCGTCAATTTGAGGGTGATAAGAAATACTCAAAAAAATATTAGTATCCAAATATTTCGGAAGACTTTTCTATAATTTCAATGTAAATCATGGATCATGAACATAAATAATTGAGAGGGGTGATCCATAAAGTATTAAAAATTCATTAATATAGAGTCGTGCAGGGCTCCCTAGTGCAAAATCCTCCATTATAGTGAGTAAATGTGTAGATTTGGTAAGTCGATCAAAAATCACCCATATTACATCATTCATTATTAGGGTTTTTGGTAAACTAGTGGCAAAATCTATAGTGATTCCATCCCATTTCCATGTATGAATAGGTATGGGTTTCATGAAACCTCTAGTATATTGTCTTTTAGCCTTCACCTATTGACAGACTAAACATATTGATACATAATCAGTAGTTTCCCACTTCATATTGTCCCACTGGAAATGTTCCTTCTGATCTTTATACATCTTAGGCATACCAAGGTGTATATAAAAATTTGAGTTATGAGAATCATCTAATAACTCCTTTTTATCTCGGGTAAAGAGGGGACACATATCCTCCTCCCAAATTTCTGAATTCCATCCTCACACACAATGTTTAAAAACTTCCCATCATTTACAGCATTAATTTTCTTTTGAAGATTCTCATCACCACACTAAGAACTTTTAATTCTTTAAAATAAAGAAGGTTGGGCAACCAATTGAAAAAGTAATGATGTTTGACCTTCCTTAATAATTACCATATCCATCTTTTCTAGATCCATGTACAAAGGTCCTTATCAATCCTCATTTTGTTCAGAACTCCATGATTCTTCTTTCTCAATGCATATACTACCTTATTCACCTTTACATTATGGTAGTGTATTGAAAAAACATAATCCTTGAGCAGCTCGATCCATCTCCTTTGCCTCATGTTGATTTCTTTCTGTGAGAAGATTTATTTCAAAATCATATTATCCATATATACCTCACATCATTCACCATAGAGATAGTGTCTTCGTATCTTTAGAGAAAATGTTACAGCTACTAACTCGAGATCATGAGATGGATAGTTTTGTTCATTATTTTTTAGTTACCTTGATTCATAGGTAATTATTTTATCATTCTGCATAAGGACACAGCCAAGTCCTTTATTTTATGCATCACTATAAATCACAAATACACCATTTCCCGATGGTATAGTCTATATTGGAGAATTAAATAGCATCTTCTTCAATTCTTAAATAAATTCTTCACATTATTTTGTCCATATGAACTTAACCACTTTGTGAGTAATCTTAGTTAACGGGTTAGATAATCAGGAATAGTTCTGAAGGAAACAACGATAATAACCAGCTAAACCAATAAAACTATGTACCCCGATTATGTTCATTGGTTTATGCCATTCTTAAACCACATTTTTCTTGGAAGGATCAACTAAGATTCCATCCTTTGAGAAAATATGGACAAGAAAATAAACTCGTTGAATCCAAAATTCACACTTGTTAAACTTACCATATAAGTCATTTCTTATAAGAATCTTCAGAACAATCTGCAAGTGATTCTCATGGTTTTCATATCTTTTGGAGTATACCAAGATATAATCAATAAATACTACAAAAAAATCAATAATATATTTCTTGAAAACTACATTAATTAGATCCGTGAAAATTGAGGGTGCATTTTTATATCCAAATGGAATTACCGTAAACTTGTAATTCCCATACCTAGTTTGAAATATTGTCTTTAGAATATCTTCCTTCCTTACACGGAACTGATGATATCCAAATCAAAGTTCAATCTTCAAAACATATTGAGCACTATGAAGTTGATCGAATAAATCATCAATATGAGGCAGGGGATATTTTTTATTTATCATAATTGCATTTATTTCTCTATATTCAATGTACAGCCCCATCGATCCATATTTCTTCTTGACAAAGAGAATAGGGAATCCCTATGGAGAAACACTAAGGTAGATATATCCTTTATAACTCAATTCTTATAGTTTTTTCTCTAGTTCTATTAATTCCACCATGGCTATTCTATAAGGAGTATTTGATATAGGTCTTGAATCCAGAATTAAATCAATAGAGAACTCAACTTCCCGCTCTGGAGGATTTCTAGGTAAATCCTCTAGAAATACTTCAACATATTCTTGAACAATATGTACATCCTCAATTTTAAGATTTCTTTCCTCACCCATAGATATTTCATTCTCTTCCTCCCAAAAAATTTCATTCAGTATAGCTACTAGGGGTGGATCTAGATAAGAATTTTTTGTGAGGTTTTTTCTCTAATGATAAGGGATTTTACACCTTCCTCACAAATCATAATTTTATTATTCTTGCAAAATATTTTCACATCATATTTTGAAATCCAATACATACCAAGGATTATGTCAAATTCAACCATAGGTATGATGATAAAATCAGAAGATAAAGCACATTTATATTCCATAATGGGAATAGACTGACACATCTTTGTTGCAATGAGACTTACCTTAGGGGTTTTGACTGAAAACTCCCTTATTATGGAGAATTAGAAATATCTAATTTTTAATGAAAATTGGGAAGATATAAAGGAATCTGATGATCCATAATCAAATAAATAATTGGTTATGTTTTAGTAAATTATTAAAGTACCTTCCACCACATCATTAGGAACTTCATCCTCAATAGTTTTAATTGCATAAGCTTTTCCTTCATCCCATGGCCTTTTTTGGGGAAATTTTACTCGACGCTTCAGAAAATAATTTACATAGAGTCCCATATCCATACAATTGTAGTATTGAAAATTAATAGATTCTTTCTTTCCCTTTTAATCATGGGCTTGGTGAACTTTTTCCCCATACTTGTAATAGAACCCTTATCCTTTTAAGCAAGCTTCAGGGTGTTTCCTTACACATGTATCACATGTTGGAAAACTCCCTTTTTTATTATTCCCTTTATCCATTATTTCGTATTCCACCTTCTTCTTCTATTTCATTACCTTAAAGTTGTAATACTTAGATAATTATTTTTCTATCTTGATAGCACATGAGACTATATCTTCGTACAATGATAAATTTTGGGATACTAGTTCCCTTCAGAGGAATGGTATTAAACCATCAAATAATTGATCAATCTTGATACTTGGATTACATATGTAGTCTGTAGAATTCCTTAATAACCTTGTAAAGTTTTCTTCTTACTCAGCAAAATTTTCAACCTCCTTTTTCCTCAAATTCAAGAATTTCCTTTCAATATTTTCTTGTTGTTCGTGAGGAAATTAGTTTTCTATGAAGATTTCCTTAAAATCTCTCCATTCCATATTTTTAATTTCTTCCTAATTCTTTTTATTTTGAATTAGTGACCATAAATGATCTGAATATCCTAATAGATGATAAACTTCCATGAAAAACTTCTCCCTTTTCTTATTTCTTTATGTGAGAAATATCTTCTCTAAGGAACTTATCCAATTCTCAACTACAAATGGGTTTGTAGACCCATTGAATGATGGAGGTTTTGGTCACATAAAGTAATCTTGCATTGCTCCTATACATTGTGGATCAGGATGCTCTATACAGGTATGGTTATTATTCAAAAACAGAGTCAGCTATCACAATATAGATATAAGTTTCTCAGCACCAGTAACAACTTCGATACCGATAACATTATCTTGCATAAAAGGTAAATCCCTACATGTGATATGTTCATTGATATAGTTTCCATTCCTTACCCTAGGCTCCATTTCTAAATAATGGAATACACTATATTAGGTTATGAATTGTAATGTATAGTCTCATACAAAAAAAAATCTTAACATAAATTGAATTTTTATGCATATCTAATCACATAATCATAAACAAGGTTTCTTTGAGAAATATTTACTTTTAAATCCTTCATAATAGTTTTTAAATAAAATGTGACTTATCATAAGCATATCCACGAGGAGTGTCAAACCATGTGTGTAGTAAGGACCATTTTTATGTATTAATTTACCCCAAGTTAGTCTTGGGACACCTTTTTAGAGTTGTTACCCCTATGTACATCTATACCAAAATCGCATCCACTTATATTATCCAAACATGGATGTATTGCTAGGAAGATCCACATAATCTTTACCTTGCCAAATTTCTTGTATGTTCTTTTATTATTATCCTCAAAACTATCTTAGGGTTATTTTAACTAATCTGGGTTCTCTAAATCTAGTTTATAAGGTTTCTACTAAACTTTCTATGAAACCAACTGTAAGGACCTCGACCCCAGTTGCCTGGAGTTGATGTCTTACTTTATTACATTGGTAATATTATAGGGAATCGCATCCCGAAGGACTGAATAGTTTAGTAGTATTATAAAATCAGATACAAAAATAATTTTTACATTACAACATGAAATGAAATGAAATATATCAACTTCTTTAGAATCACAAATAAACTCCTAGATTATCCCTATAGGTCATTCATAATACTCATCTTCACATCCTAAGGAAAAATAAAATATAATAAAGGGGTGATCTTAGATTATCAGTAAGGGTTAGTAAATATAGTGGAAGTTATCATAAACATAAACATTGGTAATGGTGAATAACAAAAAACATATTCCATTAAAAATAAACTTGAGAATAATATAGAAGGAATGAATGTTGAGTAAATAAAGCCATATACCTAATCATAAGAGAATGAACCTCAGTAACGAATATTATACTAGTATAATATCACATGGTTTATCAATTTCTAATATCATAATGAGTTGATTCATAATGATAGACATCTGAAACATATCTTAAAGGCCTCAGCGAAGACATCTAAAAATACTAGGGTAATGCCTTGACCAAAACCCAATTCTATTTTTTCCCATGAGACCTACTGATCCATCGAGGGGATATAGTAGGCCCCACATATAACTTGATAATTCCAATTCATTCCTTATATGAATTAATATAAACATAAACAACATGAACATATGAAATGTAAATAACTTTTTCCAATCTGTAATCATAACCACTAACCAATCTGAGTAGCATGGTGAATGGTGTCAAGATAGCACATCCACAGTCAAACCCATCATAAACCATTTAATAACATATTTTAGATGACAAAAATAATATATCAATATCAATAAATCAAAAAATTCAATAGATGTGTTGAAATAGATGAAAATACTCTAATAAAATCATCGAGTAATTCATGGGAGAAATGCCTCTTTTACTTTTTAAAGAAGAGTTCTTTTAGAAAAAAAATTTTTGTTTGTAATAATTGTTTGTATAAAACCATTATTGAAAAAAATATAGTTTTTATTTAAAATTATTTATTTTAGAAAAATAATGGTTTCTTAAAATATATTATGGATGGTACTTGAAAATGTGTAAGAAATCAAGATGTTCCCTTTAATTGTGCTTGCGCATCATGAAGAATTGGAAAGGAAACCTTGAAAAACATGTATTTCTTATAAAGGAAGGTTGGAATGATATAGAAACATTATTTTGGAATGTATACACATAATTTAGAAGAAATATATAAAAATAATGAAGAATTAAATTGGTTTATAGAGGGAGAAATCATAACCCAAATGAAAATGGAGGTTTGGGAAGAAAAACCTTATCTTATGTATGAATGTGTTCTGTACTTGACCTTAATGTCCTGGATAATCAAATTAAATAAACTAATTAATTTATCCATAACCTTATCTACATGTATTTTATTTATTATAATTTTATTAAGTTTATTTATGGATTTTTGATGAGTTAAAAGATACAATTTTATTTCTCAAGAGCGTTTGTTTCCTTGGTTTTCATGATTGGTATACTTGTATATGAGTATGGAAGTTCATGTGGAATGGGTATAATTCTACAGAATTGAATTTAAATGATATTAATGAAAATAAATAATTTTAAATGGTTATATATATCATTTTATTATATTTTATGAGGATGAATCATTAGATAATACATTTAGTGATAATCGTTTACATTATTATGACGGTTATTGATCATAACGAACTCATTTTATTTTATCATTTAGTATTATGTAAATAAATTACTTCCAGGAAATAATAAATGTTGTAATACATATATTATATTATTTTTTAACCATAAAAATGGTTTCATTACAAGATTTTAAGGATAAATTGAAGAACAAAAATTCGTTGTCTACGAAGGTTATAAATCAGCACCTTTTAGACGATGGTTTCGTTTTTAAAATAAAAGAGAGTGAGAAAGGATTTTGAGTAAGGATAATACATTAAAATTATATCATTAAAATATATATATTATATTGTACAAATCAGGATCTTTTGGATAGAGTATATGAGGATAGAGTAGTAAAATAAAATAACTTGAAAAGAAACTAAAAGGAAAAGGAAGAGGATTTTACCTCTTGAATACACCTCCTTGAGAACCTTCTTAAGGTGATTGGTTTGGTCTTTTGATGAGACCAATACAACCTGGACATGGGGGAGAATATTGGGATGATTATTGGGTACAATTTTGATAAGTCTCAAATCTTGGATGGTGTGAGGAGAAGTGGTGGTGAGCAGTGGTATTTATAGTGGTGGAGAGGGGTGATTTCTCATCATTTTATGCATTATTTTATTATTTTTCTCAAGACAAACAATAGTGTTGATTATTATGAATAAATATAGTAATTAGTTCATGTGAGTTCAAAAAATGGGTTCTTACATCATCAAAACATCTCCTATGACTCAATAAATCATGTATTTATCATTTATCATAAATTATCGCATTTTACTATTCACCAAAAAATCAAGTATTTTAGAAAAATCCCAAAAAAATCACCATAACCATTTTTCAACATGTAGAATTCATAAATTAACTCCATTTTATGAAAATATTTTTGTAAATATTATAAATTTAATCTTTAATTAAAATCATCATTTACTTTAAAAATGCATATTTTAAATCTATAACGGATTCTATAACACCTTCAAAAATTAACTAAGGTCTCATAAAATTATTTGTAAAATAATAATACAACTAAATTTTAATTTATGAATACATTTTATATTAATATATTTTTTAAAATTATTTTTTTAATTATATAATTGTAATTAAATATTTATGACATATAAAAAATACCAACACTTAATTTAACCATTTTTAAAATATTATTTTACTTATACTATGATATAATTACATGATAATTTCATTTATAAGGTGCCTAAATTTTATTTATACTTTCAAGGGTGATGTTACTATTCATTAGTCTGATTTACTATTCATAAGGTTCATATTACTATTCCTAAGGTCAAGTTACTATTTCATCATTATAGGTTCCTTAATATCTAAAAATATATCTTATTTCATTCATTATTTATTTATGTTGTTTGTATTTTGTTCTATAAGTGATTTTATATGATCTATACTAAAATAAATAAACATAATAAGGTAAATTTCATTGGTAGAGTTCTGATTCATTACACAAATAATGATTAACTATTGATTTAGTAATAATTAAATAATTATTAACTAATGATTAACTAATAATGTTAGATCCCTACCTTTCTAGTGATGTCTTGTGCTTGTTTTAAAGTAATATTTTACCCTTTTTTATCTCACATTGGTTGTATCTTACTTTGGCGTTGTTTTAGGTGAATTTAGATAATTTTGGAAGCCTATGAGGTTGTGCACATTTAGGGAAAATTGTACGGTTTTCCACAAGAAATCATGCACCATATTTTGATCCACATTAAGGGGGTGCATGGTTTGACCAAACCATATGGACTCCCTCCCCTAATACATGAACCCTTAGATAGTGGTTGTTTTCACATTTGGTGCAGGTTTTTTCAAACTGTGTTCCCACCTATGAGTAACTGTGCACTATGAACAATAGGGGCACACAGTTTTTCAAATTGTGTGTCATGTCTAGGAAACCATGAAAACTAGACTTTAATCCCCCAAAACATTATTTAAAAATCCTTGAACCCCCAATTTATATATCTAATCACCCACTCTTGTCCTAATATTAATTAATTTTCTCTTTTAGTCTCCTGAGAGTATTCCTAGGCTCCTTGAACCTCTTATGGTGGGAATTAATGATCCCATGTAACAAATAAAACCCTCAACGGTATATAAATTCTTCCTCATTTAGATTTCTTTATCTCCCATATTTCTATCCTCTTTGAGAGGGATTTATTACTTTGTTTTTTATGGTTAGGATATATTTTTTTATGGATCTTGTTTCAATGAATCTTGATCCTAGGTTTTGATATAAGATCTTACTTTCCATTTTGATTTTGATCATTCTACATCGAATTGAGGATTATGATTTTGCGATCATTCATTAAGGATCTTGAGGTGGGTGGAATAATTGTTATTTACCATATTCTTGATTTTGATCTTGTGTATATAATTATTTCATTACATTACCACATTGGTCAATTGCTTTAAAATTTTAAAATATGAATTTAATTCCAAGAAATTGTGTGATCCTTCACAGATCCTAACGGACCTTTTGGAGTTAATGAGGCTGATCTTGGTGGAAACCCATGGGGTGTTCAAATTTCCTTGAAATGGTAATTATGGAATGAAAAAGATAAAATAATGGGTTTATTTAATTGAACTAAATCTTTATTGTATGGTTTAATAACAGGATTTAAAATGTTGATTGTTTTAACCTTGAAGGGTTAATGAGTTGTGAATAATTTATGATAAATAAATTAATGGTTACTTTTTCATGTTATTCCTTATGATTAATGTAAATAACCATGGTTATGATTGATAAATAAAATGGTACATCATGATGTGAATGATAGATAAAAAGGATGATGATTTTGAACCTTGATTTATATATTGTGATATATGTGATATTTATGAATGATTGATCAATGAGTTGTGGGTTAGGGATTGACGATCCAAATACACATGGGTTGCTTGAATAATGATGTAGGTCATCGATACATGCATGTAAACAATGGGTTTTGAGATAGGGACTCATGCTCAAAATACCCATGGGGTGCTGGAACGATGTTCTAGGACCTCGATATATTGAAACTAGACTGATGTTCCAAGTGGCCATGATAATGGTACCCAGACTGACACTCTAGGTTACCAAATGTAATTATAATTAAATTAATAATGGAATTAAATAAGTAATTGTTATATTCATATGGTGTATGGTTCATACTCTGACATGGGATGAATTAGGTATGATTGGTTCAGGTGTTACCATGAACTTGGGGGCCTATGTGGTTGATTAATGAATAATAAATGTGAAACATGTTTACATTTGTCATTTGATATTTATTCTTTATACAACTGAATACACTATTATAGATTATATGTTTCTTTATATGCCATTTTTGGTGGCCTATTGAGTTGTAATCACTCCCTACTTAGGTTTCCTGATTGGTACCCGAATAGATTTCATATTCTCAGAAGAGGATAAGGGTAAGAGTCATATGTTAGATGGATGAGTTGGGATTCAGGATGGAGCATGGATGACGGAACTAGTTATGATTTTGGGACCCACATGGAAGATTTCTACGTGTCTTTATTTTGGTTTTCTCATTATAAACTTGACACTTTTATGGAACGAAATATTTACTAATTTAGTTTATGGTGATTTTTTATGTTTGGGTTCATCATGTGATACTTAGTCTTACATTGACTATGGTTGATTATTGGTTATTGTATGATATTAATTATTTTTATATTGATTTACGCTATTGTGCTTCTTTGATAAATAGGGTATAGTCTCCCCATGTTACATATTATACCCTTGCTTCTAGTTGGAAACCTCTAGCATACGGGGAGGTATTCTTGAGGTCACATGGAGAACTATCTTAGGGCACCGACATGTGTAACACGGGTCAGGACATTACAAATTGGTATCAACGAAGGGTTTTTTCCTTTTAGATGTATTATTTTTTGGGAAAGGTATATAGGATACTAGGATGAGTTGGGCCTTGGTCATGAGATCATTATTGGGAGTATCTGACCCATGTTTGGGGTAAAACCCAAGTACCAAGGGTGGAATTATTTTTCTTGATGTTTTCTATTATATTTGGATGTTATTTCACCTTAGGTGATGCACTTGTTGAATGATTCTATTTTTTCTGATATTTTACTCATGGATTGATATGTAATGAGAGTTAAGTATGCATGAATCATTCTATACACTCAGTAATTTATGTGACATGCATCATATTAGGCACAGAAATAAAAGTAAGTGATGAGTAGGTTTTGGGGAATGAATATTTATTTGTGTATTTTAGAAATAAATGGTTCCTAAAAAGTAATTAATAATTGTAATGATGATAAAAGTTGTAATTTTAAATTGGTAAAATGGGTTTGTAATGGGAAAAATATGATATGAAATTTTTTTTCCAGATGTTAGCCATGCCTCAGGTTAAGGATGGTTAAGGGTAGTAATAGTGCCTCGTTTTTACCGTGTGGTGGTGTATGATGGATTACTTATTATGGATTTATTTGAATCCCTATTATGAAAGTTTTATGTGTTATTTGTCCTAATACATGTGTTCTACATTGTATATACATGCCTCAATGATGAAATTTATTAAGAGGACAATGGGAAAACATTTCTTGAAATGATCCTCCAACAGCGAGACAAGATGTCCCGATAGTTCAAGGTGAAGGGGTGGGATAGAAGTTTTGTGAGAACATTGATTTATTTATGAAGTTAATATAGAGATACCTAGGGTGGGTTCTTTGGAATATGTCTAATTTTACATGTTAATTCCAGTTGCAACACCCTCTGACCTTCATTAGAGAAGGTGGACCTAAGGCAGTTAAGTTCTGGATTGAGTCAATCCAAAAAATTCTTAACCATTTAGTGACTTCTATAGATAAAATATTTAAGTTTTATGCTTATATGTTAAAAGGTCAAGAAAAGATTTGGGTGGGATATTTAGGCTCAGGATGAGAATTTAGAGATCATGGCGTGGAAATACTTTTATGAGAAGTTCTTGGAGCACATTTACCTAGAGATGCTCAGGAAGGAGAGTGTAGTGGAGTTTATGTGGTTGAACTAGGGAATCATTTAAGTGATGGAAAATGCTAGTTGATTCACCAAATTTTAGAACTTTGTCCCTAAATTGGTAGGGAATAAGTAAACTATGGATAGATGGTTTCAAGATGGACTTAAATGTGATATTATGTACCGTGTTAATATCTTATGATTGAAGAAGATTGCTGAGGTGGTGAATTAGACTCTCATTTCTGAGAACCTGAAAAAGGATTTCGGTAAATGATAGGTGGTTTATACTGGATGACTAGGAGGTAAATCTTCTTAGGTTAGGAATCATCACTATGATAACTTTATCTAGAATAGTTTAAAGTAGAGTATCCAGGTAGAAGGATCATTTTCTCAAGGAAATACTTGAGTGATTTTCCATCAGTGTGGTAGGACGATTCACTATCATAACTAGTGTCCCTAACCACTGGTAAAGTTCCAAGATTGTGTAAATATGGGGTATCTATAGAGGTTATTCAGTAACCCATGACATATGGGTAGTGATGGAGATGCTTGTCCAAATTAGAGTACTAGAAGTGGGTCTTCTACCCTATATCAGTTAGGCAGATAAAGTTCTAATGGTCATGATAGTTGAGGAAGCATACTTGGTAATTTGTAGAAAGATCACCCATATCAGTGGAATAGTGTAGTACATGGAACTCATTCTAGACCATAGTGAAGTGGCGTATGTTAGTTTCATGTTGTCCAGCCCGCACTTATAAATAGAGAGGTTGGGTCATCAATAGTTAGAGATTCTATTATTTTAGCTTCTATTCTTGTTGGAAATTTATTAGATATAGGAGACTCATATTATTTTATATCTACCCAACTCATGAATGGTTTGATTCTTATGGTGGATTTTTTGAGTGGGATTATGATGATAGACACACCATTGGGTGTACGATCAAAGGAAACCTATCTATGAAAGGGATGTTCCCTCAAGGTTGGTGAGTATCATTTCATTTGGGATATTTACTTACTATACATGTCAAGTTTTTACTTGATTTTGGGTATGTACTGGTTGGTATCATACTAAGAACACATTGATTATTACCATAGGAGATTAACCTTTACATCTCCATAGTATAACAGTTATATTCATTATGGATAATGGGATATCTAAGCAGTCTGTGTAGGGCTAGTTCATTAGTAACTGGGGGAGATCACCTCCCAGGTTGTGAGTATTGTTTTATATTATGGGGGTATAGGGCATAGTTTCTTTCCACTTATAGTATATCTATTTTAGGATATGTTGAGATTCCACCTTTGATAGATGTTGATATTACAATTGAACTCATCCTAGAGCTGAACTATTTTATTTTACACCATACATAATGGAACAAATATGGCTTCAAGATCATAAGTATTAGTTTTAATAATTGATGGATAAGGGATTTATATATCCTATTATGTCACCTTGGGGTTCTACGGGTTTTTTTTTTTGCTAAAAGGTTGATGGTATGTTGTATTTACAAGTCAATTATCAGAAGTTGAACCAGATGATGGTTAAGAACTGGTATCCTAATCTATATATCAACAATATCTTTGACCATTTGTGGGGTGCATGTGTGTTCTCCAAGAATTACTTGAGATCAGTGTATCATCAGTTGAGAGTGAGACTATTTGATATACCAAGGACTGATTTTAGAAGAAGGTATGGCCTATAGGAGTTCATCGTGATGCAGTTCAGGCTGAAGAATGATCCAACTAAGTTTATGTCCTTGATGAACGGAATCATTCACCCATACCAAGACCAAACTGTGGTTGTTTTGTGGATGATATTTTGGTGTACTCTAAGACTCATGATGATCATTCCCAACATCTTGACATTGTCATGAGTAAAATGATAGAGCATTAGTTGTACACCAAGCTATCTAAGTGTAAATTCTAGATTAATAGGGTATATTTCTTAGGTCATGTCATTTTTAGAAAGGTGTGTTAGTGGACCCAGAGAAGTTTTAGGTAGTATTTTCTTGGGAGTATCCCAAGAATTTTTTTGATATTATAAGATTACATGGTTTGGTGGGTTATTATCAAAAATTTATCCATGACTTTTATCATTTGGAAGCACCAATTTTGGTATTGACCATGAAGTGGATAAAGTTTTAATGGTATAGATAATGTGATAATTCTTTCCTATATTTGAATAAGAATTTTTATATTGCACCTATTTTGATCATACCTGAGCCAGGTGAGGAGTATGTCGTCTTTTGTTATGCGTCCGAGGTTGGAATTGGATTAGTTTTGATGTAGGGGATTAATATATGGCATATGGGTCATAATAATTGAGGCCATATGAATGTAATTACCCTACTCACAATATCTATTTATTAATGGTGGTTTCTACCTTAAATTATTGGAGAAATTACTAGTTTTGTGAAATAATTACTATGTATACCAACCAAAAAGGCTTAAATTATATATTTCCATAGTGATATTTGAATTTATAGCAGTGGAGATGGGTTGAGTATATACATTTGTTTGGTTTTTATCTAGCATATAAACTGGGAAATGGGAATAGTGTTTTTTATGCATTAAGTCGAAATACATAGACATAGGTAGTCCAGTAGTCCAGCTCCAAGTGAAAGATAATAGATTTGTTGGATGAGATACATATATATATTCAGGAGGTCTACGAAAAGTTAACCCTTGTATCCTTATCATTTCATTCCAAACTTCTGATCCAGATCAAGGATAGGTAGTATGAAGTTCTGGAGTGTTTGGACTTGAGGGAAATCCTTAAAGGTGGGGAGTCACCTTCTGATTAGGCTATAGATGAGGATACGCTCATCTATGTCTGGGGTCATTTTTGTTATGTCTATGTGTATGTGTGAGGTGTCGATGTGTGAGTTTCATGCCTTGAAGTGGATGGTGCATCCTTTTTTGACCAAAATGTTATGTGACCTATGTATATGGTATTATTGGCTTTGCATGAAAATGGGAAATTGTAGGTTTTTTGACACTATGTTACACCTGTCAGCAAGTAAAGTTTGGGTATCAATGACTTGATGGATTGCTACAGTAATTTCTCATTCTAGAATAGAGATGGGATAACGTTACCATGGATGTCATAGTGGGTCTTCTGAGGATGCCTCTAAAGAATGATGTTATATGGGTTATTATGGACCTATTGAAAAAAGTGGTCCATTTTTTACAAATTTGGGAGGCTTTAATAGTTGATAAATTAGAGGATTTATATGTTTATAAGATAGTATATTTTTATAGGGTAGAATGGATCATAGTTTTAGATCATGATTTATGCTTTAGTTCATCCTTCTGGAAAGGATTACAGAAGGAATTGGGTACCCAAGTGTTTCTTTTTATGGATTTTCACCCATATACAGATGGAAAAGATGATCATACTATTCATGTTCTAGTGTAAATGTTATGTGATTGCATCCTAGACTTTGGGGGATCTTGGGAGAAGCACTTAGTGATGGTTGAGTTCATCTATAACAACAGCTATTAGGAAACAATTCATATGGATCCATATGATGTGCTCTATGGTAGACCAATAAAATCACCTCTATCTTGGATGGAGGAAGGTGAGTCAGTGTTGTTGGATCCAAGTCTCATTCAGGAGACATGAGAGCAAGTTTAGTTGATTCAGAAACATATGGCTACAACACATAGTCAACAGAAGTCTTATATTTTTTAATTTTATCGACCTCTTGAGTTTACAATGGGAGATCATGTATTTCTTTGGGTGTTACTAAGATTAGGTCACCATAGGATTAAGAGGTACAGAAATTTTGTGCCATGGTTTTTCAAATTATTTGATATTATGGAGTGGATCAGACTGGTGGCATATCGATTGAATCTTCTGCAGAATTTTAGTGCTATGTATTATGTTTTTTATGTTTCACGGCTTTGAAAGTATAACCCTAACACTTTTCATGTGATATACATTGATGATGTTGAGCTTGAGGTTGACGCATCCTTTGAGGATCATCTGATTCATGTTGTGGATAGTAGTGAGAAAGTGTTGTGGGGAAACATTGTATTGTTGGTCTGAGTGTTGTGGCAGCATGGACGTGTTCAATAGAAAACATGGGATAGGTAAACAGATATCCATGACTAGTGGATAGACCTTTTTACCTCAAAATATTATTGATGATTGAGATTGAATATCAAGGACAATTTTTTATAAGGTGGGGAGATTAAAAGGTCCTGACATTTCTGGTGATCTATCGTGCTTATTTTTAGGTAATATTTTACCCTTATCTTAATCATAACTTGGATGGGTCTTTCATTTGGGTCATTTTAGGTGAATTTGGAGAATTTTGGAATCCCATGAGGCTATGAATGGTAGGCACATGGTTAGGTAAACCCTTATGGTTTCCCCTAGGTAATTGTGTACCCCATTTTGGGCCATGGAAAGGGGACACATGGTTTGACCAAATCATGCAGCCTACCTCCCCCAAACTGTTCACCCTTGGACAAAGGGGGTTTGCATGGTTAGAACACATTTTTTAAAACCATGTTCCCACATAGTTGTAACCATGTACACTAAATAGCAGGGGAACATGGTTAGGGCGTGTGATTTGTTAAACCATGTGGCTCATCCAGGAAACCAAGCATATGGGATTTTAAACCCTCGTAATTTTATTCAAAATTTTCTAAAACCCTGGTTTATAACCCTAATCACCCATGATCAACCTAATATGAATACTTTTACTCTTATAGGCTCCCGAGAGGATTCCTAATCTCCTAGAACCTCTTCTAGTGTAAATTGAATATCTGATTGAAGAAATCAAACCCTTTATGATATGTACACTATTTCTCATTTGGATTCCTCTCTCAACCATATTTTTCTCCCATTTTAGAGGGATGAATTACTCTATTATTTATGGTTTAAATATAGGTTTTTATGGATCTTTTTTCATTGTATCCTGATTCTATGTTTTGATCCTATATCTTCCTCATCATTGTGATTTCAATCATTCTACATTGAATTGAGGATTACAGTTTGGTGAGAATTTGTCAATGATATTGAGGTAGGTCATATAATTGTTATTTCCTATAGTCTTGATTTCGATATTGTGTATGTAATTGTTCAATTTCATTTACATGTTGGGAAATTGTTTTAAAAATTAAAAAGATGGATTTAATTCCATAAAATTGTATGATCCTTCAAGTATCCCATTATACCCATTGGATTTAATAGGGTCGGTCATGGTGGAAACTCATGGGGTGTGCCAATTTCCATGAAATGGTAATTCTGGAATGAAAATGGGAAAATAGTGGGTTTATGGAATTTAACTAAATCATTTTTTATGGTTTAATAATAGGATTTAAATGGTTGGTTTTATTAACCTTGAAGGGTTAATGAGTTGTGAACAATTGATGATAAATGAATTAATGGTGAATTGTTTATGTTATTCCTTATGATTAAAGTAAATAACCATGGTTGTTATTGATAAATGAAATGGTTCACTGTGATGTAAATTATGAATAATAAGGTTAATGATGTTGAACCTTGATTTATATATAGTGATATATGTGATATTTTTGAATGATTGATCAATGAGTTGTGGGTCAGGGACTGATACTCTAAATACTCATGGGGTGCCAAACTGATGTTTTATGCCCCCGATAAATGCATCTGAACAATGATTTGTGGGACAAGAACTGATGATCCAAATACCCATAGGGTTCTAGACTAATGATCTAGGCCCCAGAGATATTGGCACTGGATTAATGTTTCATGTCGTTGTGATAATGGTACCTGGAATGACACTCCAAGGTATCGAATGTAAATAGAATTAAATGAATAATTAAAGCTCATGAAATAATTAATTTTGATATTACTATGGTGTATATTTCAGAATCCATCATGGTCCGAAGTAGGTCTAATTGGTTTGGGTGTCACCATGAACCCGAGGGCCTATGTGGTTGATTAAAGAATAATACATGTTAATCTGGTTTACTTTTTTCATTTTATATGTTTTATTTATATAACATCATACACTATTATATAATAGATATTTCTTTAGGAATCATTGGTGGTGGCCTAATGAGTTGTACTCACACCCTACTCAGGCTACCTAATCAGTACCTGAATAGATTTCATGTTTGCAGGATAGGCTAGGTCAAGAGCCCTATATTAGAAAGATGATTTGGGATTTAGGATAGAGCATGGATTAGGGAATTGTACATGATGTTTGGACTCGCTTGGGGATGTCAATGTGTCTCTATTTTTTGTTTTTCCTTAGAAACTAGATACTTATATGAAATGACATATTAATATCTTTGATTTAGGGTTATTTTTTCTATTTTAGATTCATCATGTGATGTTTGGTCTTATATAGATTATGGTAGATTATTAGTCATTATCTCATCTTGATTATTTGTATATTGATTTACATTGTTCTGATACTTTTATAAATAGGGTATAGTCTCAAAATTTTACATATTAGACCCTTGATACTAGTCGATAGCCTATGGCATATAGGGATGTGAAACTAAGGTCACGTGGTGAACCAACTCGGAGCACTGGCATGTGGCACCTAGTTCAAGATGTTACAAATAATTAACTAATGGTTGACTATTTATTACCTATAAATTAACAACTTAATAATATTTAACTAATGAAGGATTAACAAATTATTTTATAATGATTAACTAATGATATACTAAGGTTTAACTTAGGATTAAATAGTAATTAGATATTGATTAACTAAGGATTAACTTAGGATGTTATTAGGATTAAATTATGATCAAATGATTATTTACTAATGATAAAATATTAATCAACTACTAATTAACTATTAACTAATAATTAACTATTAATTAATTATGAAGTAACTACTTAACAACTATTAATTAATGAATTATTAATGAATGATTAACGAATGATTAATAAATGATTGAAGATGATTAAATAATGAGTAGTTAATGTTTAACTAATTATTAAGTAATGATTAACTAATAATTAACTAATGATTAACTAATGATTAACATAGGACTAAATAATGATTAGTTATTGATTGATTAAGTATTGACATAGGAATAAGTTAGGATCAAATGATGATTAATTAATGATTAATTAATGATTGACTAATGATTAACTAATGATTAAATAATAATTAATTATTAAGTGGCCATTATTAATTAACTATTAAGTAAATACTAAGAAACTACTTAATAACTAATAAATAAATAATTATTAGTGATTGATTAACAAATAATTAACAAATGATTAATTAGAGAGTAAATAATACTTAACTAATGATAATAAAGGATTAGCTTAGGATTAAATAGTGATTAACTGTTGAATAACTATAAATTAATTTAGGAATAACTTAGGAACAAATAATGATTAACTAATGATTAATTAAAAATTAATTAATAATTAATTATTAAGTAATTAATAATTAACTATTAAGTAGCTACTTGATAAATATTAGTTAATGACTAAATAACTATTCATTAACTATTCATTAACAAACGATTAACTATTGGTGGATGACAAAGAGGTCTAATTACATACCTAGTTTAACACTCCCAGTGGATCTACTTTAGATTATTCATATTATATTTAATTAATATCTTTAGATGCCTTTAGGAATATTAAAATTTGAGATACAAAACATTTTTGAAATCATTGAGGATATAAGAAAACATTCTTAAATTTTAGTAAAGTAAATATTATGTGGTTATTAGAGCAAGGAAATCCCTATTTGGATACTACAAGTGGATGTAAGCTCTAGAACAGTTGGACCTAGGGGTAATAACCCCAAAAATCATTTAATGGGTATTAATTCAATCATCACCTGGTGCATGACAAAGAGGCCTAATTATAAACCTAGTTTGGCACTCTCGAGGGATATGCTTTAGATGATTCATATTCTATTTAATTAATATCTTTAGTTGCCTTTAGAAATATTAAAATTTGGGCTATGAGACATTAGTTAAATCATTGATGATATAAAAAACATTATAAAATTTTACGATAAATGAAATGTCTATCTAGATACTATTAGTGAATACAGGATCAAGAACAGTTATACCTAGGGATAATATCCCAAAAAAGGGAAGAATGGGTATTAACTCAATCATCACCATGTTCCCCACAAAGAGGCCTAACTACACACCTCGTTTAAAAAACACAGGGGATCTACTTTAGATGATTCACAATCTCTTTAATTAATATCTTTAAAACATTTTAGGAATATTGGAATTTCAGATACAAAACATTAGTAAAATCATTAAAGATATAAGAAAACATTATAAAATTTTGATAAAGTAAATATTGTCCGGTTATTTGAGAAATGAAATACCCATATGGATACTAAAAGTAGATGCAGGCTCTAAAACAGTAGTACCTAGGGATAATAAACCTAAAAAGAATTGATTAGGTATTAACTTAATCATTACCTAGTACACAGAAAATAGGCAAAACAACACACCTAGTTTAACACTCATGAGGGATCTACTTTAGATGATTCTCATTCTATTTATAAACTATTGAACCTCTAATTATATCCTTGTACTATGAAAAAACATTACATAGTTAATTTGTGGTCAACCCTACATGATTATTTCTCATTATGAATATTATTTACATTATTGGAAATATGATCAGAAACCATTGTTTCATAGATAATCATGTTTGAAACTGTTTATTACTATATAGAAGTTATTCAAACTAGTCAAGAAGCTTCATATAGTATACAACCAAAAAAAATGGTTAGTATAATTGATTGTGTTACCCTAAGAGAACTTCAGGAAAGAATTCATGTTCAGTTAAATCTGAGACTAGATCAGGATATCTGGTCTATTATCTATATGCATTTTCAATTCCAGGATAGGTTATAACAACTAACTAATCCATTGGTAATAATGAGGATTGGTTAAAAAAATTAGTGAAAAAATATTCTAATAATGATTTGATGGATTTATATGCTGAGGTTTCTAGTGTCTAGAAATAGTGTTCCATTGTACGAATACATAGGCATACAAGATTCATTGAAGAAGGTCCATCATAAAAATATGAAACTCTTTCCTATCATGAGGAAGAATAAAACCAAAATGATCACCTAGATAAGCTATAAGAGAATTTTGATGATGAAGAAGTGTCTAATGATGAAATAGACAGAGATAACAGTAATGATGAGGAGGAAGATATGGAAGTTCTTGGAGTTTGTTATTATGAAAGCTGGCATGCACCAAAAAATATTATTATTATTATTATATTGAATAGGGTTTGTTGAAAGTTATTATATTATTTAATGTTTGACATGTAATTAAAAAATATTTTAACCTAAACCCTAGCTCTATAAATCAATGGTTATGTCTATTGTGTAAATTCACAATGTGAAATCAAAATTAGAGAATTGTTATGAAAAAAATCTCTCTTGAATCCTCCTACTCTCTCCATATCAATAACAAGAAATGAAAGATATAATCTTTCAAGACCAAAGGATGACCAATCAACACAAACAATGCAAAAAAATTGATTCGCTATGCTAGAACCTGGAAATAAATTGGTGTTTCATAGATGTCAAAGGAGCATGTGTGGATCATCTCTATAGGGATTATATCCTTGGGTCCTCACGGTACAACAAAACTAACCGAAAAGGGTATTTTTATACAATCAACATCATTAATGAAGAAATATCCTAAGGTCTGGTATTTTTTTCTTCTAATATTAAATAAATTAATTATAAATTTGATGTGCAAGATCCCCACTTAGGATTCTGGACATAGAAATATTAAAATAAAATTTAATATATTTCACATCATTGCATGCTTCCATTATGCCCAGAACCAAAAATTGGTATCAAAGGGGTCACACTTAAATTTATAATTACTTAGTTTATTGTTGATCCAAACACAATCGTAGTTGAATTTTTATTTCATGTTATTTTTTCTTTAATCTGATTTGAATTAACATGTTATCAACATATTAGTCAAGTTTGTTCAGTGTTTAGTTTTCTTAAATGTCTAATAATAGATGAAGAATGGTTAGATATTCCTTGAGGAATTGCTAATTTTTTTGTCAGTAAGAGAGGGTTACACAGCATGTACCCAAAAGTACACATCACATACCCTAGTACACTACACCTATCCATTTTATGGGATACACAGAGTGTCACATAGTTATTACATGTGGTTTATACTCTGTGTTGACTGGATAACCTAACACATGATTGTCATATTACATTTAATGTATCGATGTACACATCATGTAGTCTATAAAGATTAGCGACGTAAATCGCGCAATCTGTGTGGTCATTATACATGGTCAAACTACATAAGATAGAAAACCTAAATCATTTATGATATACATGATGTGTATGCAGTGTACAAAACATGTAGTTTATTAATTATTTCATTTGAGAAACACATCGAGTTATCTTGACACAAGAAATTAGAGAAATATGGCGTGTAGCTAGAGAGTACACATCATTTATTCTCTTGCATAAGAACACATCGAGCCTTTCAATGGGTTGCATAGGCATGTGAAATTCAGACCACACAATGTGTAGTTGGCTTGTACACACCATTTAATTTATCGAGATACATGTTTAAGATCCAAGAGAGTATCTTGGGAACAGGGAAAATCGATACATGGTGTGTAGATGGAATTTACATGCCATGCAGTCTAGCCGAGTCAACACATCGAATCCCTGAGTGTGTGACCCAAATACATGATAATAGAGGTACATGGTGTGTTTCTAGATAGTACATGTCATGTAGTCTCCCAATTACTGGTAGAATTAAATTACATTGAATTGAAAATTACAATATCAAAACCTTATTTCTTTGATTGAAACTTTTAGTTTTTGACAATTTAATAAGGGTTTTAAATAATTTTAAATGTTTGATTGATTTATTATAACAAATCTACAACTATGGGTTCTTCTATTTATATTCAATTAATCCCTTCATGATGGTTATCTCTTAGATGATTCAAATGGTCATTATGATAAAATGGAATTAATTAATTAATGAAATTTAATTCATCTTAATAATAAAGAATGGATAAATAAATGAATCTTAACCATTTACTTATATGTATGTGTTGCATGTATTACTATTCATGAGTTTGACCAAGAACTATGTATGTGTTGGATGTTTTAATTTTATTTATTGCATGGGTTTGAAATTATTTATTATTAAATTAAATATGATGTCCTTCAAGTCATCCCACCCTCCATTATTATGTAGGACCGGTGTGTATAAGTATATTTATGTAATTACCCTTTAACAAATATGTTGGTTCCCCTCACTTATGCATGAGTTATAAATACATGTGATTAATGGAGTATCCCAAGGTGCATGGAGGAGGTTCAATATGGAACCATAATGATGTCAACTGAGGTATTACACAAGTAGATAGGTGGAATACTATAACTAATTCCAAGTCCATCAATATGAGTTATTTCCCCTATGTAAAAGTTTGATTTACTTTTCACTCATTAAATCAACCCTTAGACAAATCTCATGAATGTGATATTAAATACTTTATTTATTTTTGTCTATATAATTATTTATTTTATGGATTCAAGGTCGTCATCATATAAATAAATTAATTAATGTGAAAAGATAGAAATTAAATAAATTAATTATGCATAAATGTTCTATCCAACATGGTTAACTAATTAAGAAACATCCACTTAATATTAAAAATACATGTAAAGGATAAAACAAGATAAAATTTATTCCTAATTAATTAAAATACCTCCTCCTCATATTAAGTCAGACTTAGACTTACATTACCTTATTGGGAATCAAAACCATAAAACTAAGTGTAACGCATAGCCAAAGTCTGGACACTTACTTTAATTGGGGACTTCTCATGAGGGTTTTGGGTTGACTTAACCAAATTTTTATTGAGTTTAATTTAAAACATATATTCAAAAAGAAACCTAGAAATGTGTTGAGGAAATCCAAGTCAGGATTTCATGATAGGTTAATCCACTCAATAGATCAAGGAGCTACAATCCCGTAGTTAGAAAGACCGACTGCCTAATTAATTTCTTATGTTTCTATGGATAAAATCATTATCATTAAGAAAATTAATGGGGATCCTTACCAATATAATATCTTAGAAACTATACATTATGAGTTCAATGGTGAGGGTTTTTGAGACTTGATAAAATAGTGGTATAATTAATAAAAATAATTAATGAATTATTTCACACATAATTTGTAATAAAGAAAAGTAATAATAATATTCTATTTTAATTGTTGAATAAAATTTAAATCTTGTAATCCACATTATCCCTACAATTAATATTAGATAAATACAGCCTCATAATTAGTAGTAACTTCTATGAGTGGTTTTGAAACCTGTAGGTTGTGTTATTCCATGAACATAAATCTTACAGGCGAGTAATGAAGAGTTTCATGTCTATAAAAAACATTTGAGCAACATGGACTACATTTTATGATTGATGATTTTATATATATATTGTAAACTCGTGACTTATCACAAAAACATGGATGTTTATAATATGATTGAAAACCTCCATGTTATTTACCAGGAGAGATATAGACAAGAATAGTTTGACATTTCTAAGACACTCTTTTAGAGAAATCTGGGAGAGGGTTCCCCAGCTAGGCCTTATGTAGTCAAGTGCATTGGCTACAATGAGGGATTAGAGGTTCTAGGGTTTAAACTACCAGAATAATTGGGAACTAACATGTGTGGGGTTTTTAGGTATTTATTAAGTCCTTTTTAGGTTACAAGCTTTCACTCTAAGTCAAAAGGTGTATCTTTATATGATATCCTAAAGAAACAAAGGGATGATACCTATATAATCCTTATGAAAGAAATATTGTGGTTGATAGACATCCCACATTTCATGAGGTGGATATTATCTCTTAAATATATAGTAGGAGTGAGATATAATTTGATGAATTCTAGGATCAAGATGCACAATATTTGTCACATGAAAAAAGTCCACAAAACCCCATGGAAGAAGAAGTTATTTCAGATAAATAAGTACTGCATAAGAGTACCATAGAGGTTAGAGAACCAGAAATTTATGGTTTTCTATTAACTAAGGTTAGTGACTCATTATTAATTGATAATAATGATCCTATAACCTACAAAGAATCATTAAGTGGAATAGATGTTTCTAAGCGGAAAGAATCCAGGAATTCTGAAATGGATTCCATGTACCAAAACTAAGTATATAGTTTGGTAGGGAATTTGGTGGATGTAAATACCATTATTTTTTAATGGGTATTCACAAAGTAACTATAAATGGAAGGAAAATCCATTACCTATAAGTCATAAATAGTTTAAAAATTATTTAAACATTGTCAAGTCATAAACTACAATGAAACATTTTACCAAGTTTTAATATTGAAATTTATCTGAATTCTACTTTCCATTAAAGATTACCATGACTATGATATTTGGAAAATGGATTTCAAAAAAACCATCCTCAATAGGGAAATTCATGAAAATGTCCATATAACACAACCTGAAGGATTTGTGACTCCAAAGGATGATAACAGGATATGAAAATTAAAAAATCCATTTATGGATTAAAGAAAAAATCTAGGTCATGAAACATTCATTTTAATGAATCCATAATGGAATTTTGTTTCATAAATAATGAGTGTGATACTTGTGTCTATAAACATTTTAATGAGAGTGCATTCATTTTATAAATAGTATATGTTGATTATATATTACTCATTGGAAATGAAATAGCAGTCTTATAGTCTGTTAAGGAATGGTTGACTAAATGATTCTATATAAAGGAAATGGGAGATGTATCATATATTCTTTGGATTACGATCTATCATGATCAATCCGAGAGGTTTATTAGTCTAAGTCAAAGTACATAAATTGATAAGATATTGAAGAGATTCATTATGAAACAATCCAATAGTGGATTGTTTCAAGCATTACATAGAATTTATCTTTCTAAGAAAATGTGTCCTCAGACACACGAGGAAAGAAATATAATAGCTAGGATTATATACACATCAGTGAATAGGTTAGACATTTATGTTATGATATGTACTATGATAGATGTCTCCTACACATTAAGTATGGTAGGAAGATATCAAGCTGACTCAGGTGACTACAATTAGATGGAAATTAATACTATCCTTAGGTATCTTAGGCATATTGAGGATATATTCTTAGTTTATGGAGGATATATTCTTAGTTTATGGAGGATATGAAGAAATTGTCATCATAGGAACTATAGATGCTAGTTTCCAAACTAATAACGATTACATGAAGTCATAAATGGGATACATATTCTCTTTGAATGGGGGTGTTGTAAAATATAAGTGATCAAAGAATGTTGTGGTTATAGATTCTACAGTAGATTCTAAGTATATTACAGCTTTTAAGGTAGCTTAAGAATAAATATGGATGTGAAAATTCATCCAAGAGCATGAATTTGTACCTGGACGTAAAGATCCTATCACACTTTATTATGATAATATTGTAATGATGGATCTCACAAAAGAGACAAGGTCACATTAGTGGATGAATCACATACTTCAGAAGTATCTTCTCTTGAGTGATTTTTCTCAGAGAGGTGAAGTTTTAGTGAGTAGTATTTCTAAATAATATAGCATGGTGGAACACTTGACTAAAGCCTTAACTCATAAGAAACATGATTATTATGTGAGATCTAGAGGACTGAAAGTCGTAGGCAGTTTTCTCTAGTCTAAGTGGGAGTTTGTTGGAGTTTATGTCATAGGACCAACAGTTTGTACTTTGGTTACATGTAAATTTGATGTATTTAATATTAATAAAACTTATTATTACATATTTTTCATTTTTATACATTAATATAATGTAATAATTTCCTAGAGTATACGTCATATTTATAAGGCAATAGTACTTACCCGATGTGATGAGAACCTTGAAGTTTTATGGCGATATTCTTAAATTATATTCTATGATTTTATAACATACCATGATGGGACATATAGTACATAGACTATCGGGTGTGAGTACTTTTAAGTAGATGAGGATTATTCTTATGAAGTTCACACTTGGTAATATCTAAGATGGAATATTATGAGAACAGACCTACCAATAGGAATTCCACATGTTCTAGTGTCATCGAATATTCCTATCTACAAGCATGTGTAATGGTCCTTATACTTTAAGATTATAATTAATTCGTGTTATGAATTACGTAATTGGATTTATTTCATAAACCATGATGATAACTGCTCATAGAGAAGTTGGATACATTGGGTGTGTCACAAGTGAAATGACATTAATGGATAAGTCGAGAAAGGATTTTTTTTCCTTTCATCTTTATAGAAGTTAATATCTCAATCCTTTGATTGGAATATAAATTTCACCCTAAATTTCATGTCCATGGTGTAATGATGTCTTTATTTCAAATATTCAAAGAAATATGTATCAAGAATATAGGTTGGTGATGCAGATTTGAAACTTTCTTGATGAGATATTATAACAAAGGGGTTATATTACACAGTGAGTGTCTGTATGTGGTTTTCATAATTGTGAAATTAATTTATTTCACTTTGGTTCCTTGAATTTTTACTAGATACTAATCTTATAATTTAGGCAAGCCCACATAATTCCACTGAGAAATAATCCTAGAAGGTCACGCACTAAGTGTTTTCAATGATCGTGATAAAATCCTACTTGAATTTAATTTATTGAATAAATATTATTCTCAAGATATGGGGATAATTTTATTCATATTTTACTGATTTCAAATATTTATTAATGAATGAAATATTTAAATTAAATATTTATCTTAATTTTCAATAAATTCTAGAATATTTCTAATAGACCAAGAACATTTATGGTGACAAATATTAAATAACATGTTGGTTAAATAATATTTGTTATTGTGTAATTCAGTGTGTCCCACAAAATATTATTATTATTATTATTATTATTATATGAAATGTGGTTTATTAAAGGTTATTATACTATTTAAGGGTCTGTATATGATTAAATAAATGTTTTAACATAAACCCTAGATCTATAAATATATGTTTATATATATTGTGTAGAGTATCGGTGTGCAATCAAAAATAGAGAAAGTTTTTGAACAAAAAATTATATCTCGACTCCATTTATCTTTCTATCAATATTGAGAAACACAAGAGATAATCCTTCAAGACCGAAGGATGATATATCAACACAAACAATGCAAGACAATTAATTTTCCATGATATCACCCAATTGATGTTTCTTGGAGATCAAAGAATCATGTGTGGATCACCACTAAAAGGATTCTATCCTTGGATCCTCATAGTGAAATGAAGGAAATCTAAAAGGTTATTTTAATCTTACCAACATCATCAATGAAGAAATATCCTAATCTCGGGTATTTTTTTCTTGTGATAGTAAATAAATTAATTATAAATTTGATGTGCAATAATAGAAATATTAAAAGAAATTTTAATATATCACCCATAACCACATGCTTATATTGTGCACGAAACCATCATAATTGGGTAGAAAGTTTCTATAAATGTAGTAGTTTTACATCATCCTCGACATAAACTAAATCATCCACCACTCTTCGCATCTTGGTCAAAAGTTATGGAATATTTTCCTAAATTTGAATAAAATATTATCACACCTACAACTAAGTATCTTGGAGTTATAGAGGATATATTTCATCAAATGGATAAACCATTATATGTTGGAAGAGATTTTCTAAGAAAATATGCTATAAAAATATACTAAAACAATTTCATATTGACAGAAACAGTATATATTTAGTTCAATAGTCACACTAGACAAAATACATCATACGATGTGATAAATATGGAGATGATTGTTGATTTTTATTGAGGGTGATTCCTAAAATTACTTTTGGAGGGTGGAAAATATCTAATATTATGTCATATCATACTTTCATGAATCCTAACCTAACACAATATGATACATTATTTGATGCTGAATTTGTGTCATATATTATTCTTGATATTATCATGACCTTCCGAAATGTGCTTATAGAACTTTTTATAGTGAGGATACCCCAAACTTTTTATTATAATATTTATTATGTAAATTTGTGGTTGATGATACAAAAGAAAATTGTTAAAGTTTACGGTGATTGGGATGACTTTTATTGGGTGTTACCATAATTTCAATCCATACTAAGACAAGAAATCCATCTTGTATTCCACCTTTATATGAACAAACATGTGTATCAAGATAACCAAATTGATCCATATTATGTCAAATTTCATCTATTGTTCAAGGAATTCATTCCATGTATTTCCCATTTTGTTTCTTCAAACTGTTTATACAGATTTATGGAATGTTTCTATATGAAAATTACATGGTTGTACTGCTGATTATGGTAACCCAAGATGGTAACCATACATCTCTTCCACTTTAATTTTCCATTTTAAAAAAGGAAAACTATGAATCATGGAGTTGGATTTTGTCATGTATTAGAAACTATTTCACCCATATTTGGGTTGTATGTTTGATATTTGATTATCATTAGGAAATCAATGCAGATCTTGTTATGTAGAGATCCCTGAATACAAATTATTGATATTTCATCACACACATTTCTCACAACATGTGAAATACTTTTCTTGATGAATCTATGAACAAGGATAACATAAATCTTGGTATACAATCTATTTCTTTTTTTACAATTTCAACATAATGATTAAATTAATTTATATGTAATATGATCACTTTTATACAATGTATGAGCCAGATAAATGAAGAATTGAGTAACAATTAGAAGGAATTTTTAGAGATAATCAAGGGGTGTATGATTATATGACATGTATTCCAAAAGAGAAATGTACATGGGCATACGAAAGGGCTAATAGGTATAGACACATGACCACAAACATTATGGAGTGCCTCAATGGATTATTCAAGGTACTTCAAAAGTTACTTAACATAGGTCTTATTTAGAAGAAATTTTAAGATAGGTTACTGATGGGATTCATTGGGAGCTACAGTACGGATGAAAATTTCATCGAGATATTGACAAGAACATTAATGAATATTTGGATTATCGAGTGAAACTATTTAACCAAGAAGTAAGTCGATTCTAAGTGATAGAGTTTTAGGACACCCTAATAGGTAGCAGTGGTCGATTGTTGGTGGTATTATAGAATGTGAGATGTTACGAATGTGGAAACATCCAGGCATTACAGTTTCTATGCTTCCACGCCATTGTGGTATGTGCCTCTGTGTACATCTCATGGGAACCATATATTTATCTAGTGTATTGGATTGACACCATTGTTAACTATTATAGTGCATCATGGACACCTATTTGGGAGTTTTGAAAATTACTAATACCCAAATACTGACCAAAATTGATAACTAACATCATCAAATTGTGACTACAAGGGGGGCTAAAGTTTAGAAGGATTTAGAATGATATGGACTGGCCCCAAGAATAAGGACAATGCTTTGGATGCAATATATGTCATAAGGAAGGTCATAATAGAAAATTTTTACCTAAAATTATCGAAATAAGTTATCATTATCATCCATGATGATATATTTCTTAGAAATAATATAATATCCTAAGTCTTTAAAAATTATATTATGGTCGGACATCAGGTCGATCGGTATTTTGTATGGATTTGTAAAAGTTTAAGGGATTAAAAATCAACCTTCTGATAAAAGTGATGATCTAAGTAAAAATGTAAAGTGTTTAAAAGGAATTGTAAAGAAGATCAATGGAAAATGATCAAACTTAGATTTTGAGAATAATGTATATGTAATTATATATAATACACTATATAATGAAAAAATACCAATCCATTTTATAAACTTTAAAAAGACAAAATGGTGTCAATATAATTATTATATCCTATATTCTACCCATACCAAAATTATACTAAAACCTTGGTTTATAACCCTAACCACCCATGTTCGACCTAATATGAATTTATTTACTCTTAGAGTCCCCCAAGAGGATTACTGAGCTCCTAGAACCTCTTCTAGTGCAAATCGAAGATCCGGTAGAAGAAATAAAACTCTTAACAATATGTACATTCTTCCTCATTTAGATTCCTCTATCTACCATATTACTATCCCGTTTTAGAGGTATTAATTCCTCTATTATTGGTGGTTTAGATCTAGGTTTTTATGTATATTTTTTCATGGGATCTTGATGCTAGTTTTTTATCCTAGATCTTCCTCTTCGTTGTGATTTTTGTCATTTTACATCGAATTAAGGATTACGGTTAGGTGAGAATTTGTCAATGATATTTAGGTAGGTTATCTAATTGTTATTTCCTATAGTATTGATTTTGATCTTGTGTATGTAATTGTTCCATTTCATTTCCATGTTGAGAAATTAATTTTAAAATTGAAAATATGGATTTAATTCCAGGAAATTATATGATCCTTCAAGGATCCCATTGGACCCATTGGAGTTAATGAGGTCAGGCATGGTGGAAACTCATGGGGTGTGTTAATTTTCTTGAAATGGTAGTTATCGAATGAAAAGGGGGAAATAGTGGGTTTATGTAATTTGAATAAATCCTTGTTGTATGGTTTAATAATATGATTTAAATGGTCGGTTTTATTAACCTTATAGGGTTAGTGAGTTGTGAACAATTGATCAAAAATGAAATAATGGTGAATTATTTACATTATTTATTATGATTAAATTAAATAACCATGGTTGTGATTGATAAATGAAATAGTTCATTGTGATGTAAATTATGGATAATAAGTTTAATGATGTTGAACCTTGATTTATATATTGTGATATATATGATATTTTGTAATGATTGATCAATGAGTTGTGGGCCCAGGACTGATGATCCAAGTACTCATGGGGTACCAAAATGATGCTTTACGCCCCCGATACAAGCATGTGAACAATGATTTTTTAGAAAATAACTGATGATCCAAATACTCATAGGGTTCTAGACTAATGCACTGGGACCCTAAAATATTGGCATTGGATTGATATTACATGTGGCTATGATAATGGTGCCTGGACTGACACTCCATGTTATAGAATGTAATTGGAATTAAATGAATAATTAAATCCCATGAAATAATTAATTGTGATATTTCTATGGTGTATAGTTCAGAATCCATCACAGACCGAAGTAGGACTAATTGGTTTGGGTGTCACCATGAACCCAAGGGCCTATGTGATTGATTAAGTAATAATACATGTGAGTTTCGTTTACTTTTTTCATTTTATAATTATTATTTACACAACTTCATACACTTTTATAGACTAGATATTGCTTCAAGAATCATTGGTGGAGGCCTACAGATTTGTACCCACACCCTACTCAGGCTTCCTAATCGGTACCCGAATAGATTTCATGTTTTTAAGACAGGATAAGGTCAAGAGCCCTATATTAGATGGATGATTTGGGATTCAAGATAGACCACAGATTAGGGAACCATACATGATGTCAGGACCCTCTTGGGGGATGTCAATGTGACTTTATTTTTAGTTTTTCCTTAGAAACTTGATACTTGTATGAAATGACATATTTACATCTTTGATTTATGGTCATTTTTTCTATTTGGGATTAATCATGTGATGTTTGGTCTTATATTGATTATGGTTTATTATTGGTCATTATCTAATCTTGATTATTTGTATATTTATTTACGTTGTTGTGATATTTTGATAAAGAGGGTATAGTATCCCCATGTTTCATATTATACCCTTTCTATTAGTTGATAATCTCTGGCATACAGAGATTTTCACCTGAGGTCATGTGGTGAACTGACTCAGAGCACCGGCATGTGGTACCTGGTCCAAGACGTTACAAATAATTAACTAATGGTTGACTGTTAATTAACTAATAATTAACTATAAATTAACTACTTAATAACATTTAATTAATGAATGACTAAAAAATGATAATATAATGATTACCTAATGATATACTATGGTTTAAATTGGGTTTAAATAATTATTAGATATTTATTAACTAATGATTGACTTAGGATTAACTTATGATAAAATGATGATTTAATAATGATCAATTAATAATAGACTACTAATTAACTATTAAGTAATAATTAACTATTAATTAACTATGAAGTAACTAGTTAACAACTATTAATTAATTAATTATTAAGGAGTGATTGAAAAATTGTTAATAAATGATTAATGGTGATTAAATAATTATTATATAATGTTTAACTAATGATTAAGTAATGATTACCTTATAATTAACTAAGGATTAACTAACGATTAACTTAGGACTAAATAAGGATTAGTTATTGATTAATTAAGGAATGACTTAAGAATAAGTTAGTATCAAATGATGATTAAATAATGATTAACTAATTATTAAGTAATGATTAAATAATAATTAATTATTAAGTGGTCATTATTAATTAACTATTAAGTAAATACTAACTAACAACTTAATAAATAATAATTAAATAATTATTAATGATTGATTGACAAATAATTAACAAATGATTAATTAGTGGGTAAATAATACTTAATTAATGATTAAATATGGATTAACTTAGGCTTAAATAATTATTAGTTATTTATTAACTAAAAATTGATTTAGGATTAACTTAGGAAAAGTAATGATTAGCTAATGATTAATTAATAATTAATTATTATTTAATTATTAAGTAATTAATAATTAACTACTAATTACCTACTTAATAAATATTAATTAATGACTAAATAACTATTCATTAACTATTCATTAACAAATGATGAGCTATTGGTGAATGACAAAGAGGTCTAATTAAAAACCTAGTTTGACATTCCCAGTGGATCTGCTTTAGATTATACATATTATATTTAATTAAAATATTTAGATACCTTTCGGAATATTAAAATTTCAAATACAAAACATTTTTTAAATCATTGAGGATATAAGAAAACATTATTAAATTTTACTAAAGTAAAGATTATGTGGTTATTAGATAAAGTAAGTCTATGTTTAGATATTACAAGTGTATGTAAGTTCTGGCATAGTTGAACCTAAGTGTAATAACCCCGAAAATGGTTTATTGGGAATTAACTCAATCATCACCTGGTGTATGAAAAGGACGCCTAATTATACACCTAGTTTGGAACTCCTGAGGGATCTACTTTAGATGATTTGTGTTTTCTTTAATTAATATCTTTAGTTTCCTTTAGAAATATTAAAATTTGGTCTATGAACCATTAGTTAAATCATTGATGATGTAAAAAAAACATTCTAACATTTTATTAAAGTAAATATTGTGTGTTTATGAGAGCAATGAAATCTATATCTATATATTAGAAGTTGATACAGGCTCTAGAATAGTTATACCTAGGGGTAATATCACTAGAATGAGAAGATTGGGTATTAACTCAATCATCACCAGGTGTATGACAAAGAGGCCTAACTGCACACCTCGTTTAACACTCTTGGGGGATATTATTTAGATGATTCACATTCTCTTTAATTAATTTCTTTAAAACCCTTTAGGAATATTAAAATTTCAGATACGAAACATTAGTGAAATCTATAAGGATATAATAAAACATTATGAAATTTTAGTAAGGTAAATATTTTCTAGTTATATGAGAAATGAAATTCCTATATGGATACTACAAGTTAATTCAGGCTCTAAAACGATAGTAACTAGGGGTAATAAACCCAAAAATAATATATTAGGTATTAACTTAATCATCACATGGTGCATAGAAAATAGGCCAAACTACACACCTAGTTTAACACTCATGAGGGATCTACTTTAGATGATTAAAATTCTATTTATAAACTATTTAACTTTTAATTACATCCTTGTACTATGAAATAATTTACATAGTTAATTCATGGTCAACCCTACAAAATTATACCTCATTGTAAATATTATTTACAATATTAGAAACATGATCAAAAACAATTTTTTTCATAGATAATCATGTTTAAAAGTTTTTACTGATATAGATAAGTTATTCAAACTGGTCAAGAAGATTCATATAGAATACAACCAACAAAATGGTTAGGATAGATGATTGTTCTACCCTAAGATAACTTAAAGAAATAATTCATGGTCAGTTAAATCTAAGACTAGATCAGGAGATCTTGTCTATTAGCTATATACATTTCCAATTCCAGGATATGTTATAACATCTAACTAATCCATTGGTAACAATGAGGATTGGTTACAAGAAAAAAAACTTAGTTAACAAATGGTCTAATAATGATTTTATGGATTTATATGTTGATGTTTCTAGTGTCTAGCAATAGTGTGCCATTGTACGAATACATTTGCATACAAGATTCATTGAAGATGGTCCATCATAATAATATGAAACTCTTCCCTATCAGGAGGAATAAGAAAACCAAATTGATCACCCAAATAAACTGTAATAGAATTTTGATGATGAGGAAGTGTCTAATGATGGAATAGATAGAGATAAAAGTAATGATGAGGAGGAAGATGTAGAAGTTGTTGGAGTTTGTTAATGCACAAATTGGCATGCGACAAAAAATATTATTATTATTATTATATGGAATATGGTTTGTTGGTGGTTATTATATTATTTAAGGTTCGATATGTAATTAAATAATATTTTAACCTAAACCCTAGCTCTATAAATCAATGGTTATGTCTATTGTGTAGAGTCACAATGTGAAATCAAAATTAGAGAATTATTATGCAAAAAAAATATCTTGAATCCTCCTAGTCTCTCCATATCAAGAAAGAGAAATGAAAGAGATAATATTTCGAGAACAAAGGATGATTAGTCAACACAAATAATGAAAAAAATTGATTCGTTGTGCTAGAACCTGAAAATCGATTGACGTAGCTCAGAGATAAAAGGAGCATGTGTAGATCATCGCTATAGGGATTCTATCCTTGGGTCCTCACAGTGGAACAAAAGTAACCCTAAAGGGTCTTTTTAGAAAGTCAACATCATCAATGAAGAAATGACCTAAAATCATGTATTTGTTTCTTCTAATATTAAATAAATTAATTATAAATTTTATGTGCAAGATCCTCACTTAGGGTTTCGGACATAGAAATGTTAAAATAAAATTTAATATATTTCCCAAAAATGCAAGATTTCGTTATGCCGAAAACCATCAAGTGGTATCAAAGGGGTCACATTTAAATTTATAATTACTTAATTGATTGTTGATCTATACAAAATCATGGTTGAATTTTTATTTGATATTATTTTTTATTTAATCCGATTTTAATTAACATGTTATCAACATATTAATCAAGTTTGTTCAGTGTTATATTTTATTAAATGTCTAAGAATATATGAAGAATGATCAGATATTCCATGAGGAATTGCCAAATTTTTTGTCAGTGAGATAGGTTTACACGGTGTGTACTCGAAAGTACACATCATATACCCTGGTACGCTGCACCTAGCCATTCTGCGGGATACACAGAGTGTCAAATAGTTATTACATGTGGTGTAAGTCGCGTGTTAGCCAGAAAACCTAACACATGATTTTCATATTACATGTAATGTATCGATGTACACATCATGCAGGCTACAGATATTAGCGATGTAAATCGCGCAATCTGTGTGGTCATTATACATGGTAAAACATCATAAGATAGAAAACCTAAAGAATTTATGATATACACAATGTGTATGCAGTTTACACAACATGTAGTTTATCAATTAACACATTCAAGAAACACACTGATTGTGACATTAGAGATATATGGCATCTAGCTAGAGTCTACACGTCATGTAGTATCTCACCTAAGAACACACCAATCCTTTTGAGTGGTTTAATAGGCATGCGACATTTAGACCACACAGTGTGTAGTTGGATTATACACACCATGTAATTTACTGAGATACACATCGAATATCTAAGAGAGTATCTTGGGAAACTGGAAAGTCGATACACAGTGTGTAGCTGGCATTTACATGACATGTAATCCGATTAAGTCAACACACTGAAGCCCTGTGTGTGTGACCCGAATACACGATAATAGAGGTACATAGTGTGTTTCTAGATAGTACATATCATGTAGTCTCCCAATTACTGATATAATTAAATTATTTTAAATTGAAAATCATAATATTAAAACCTTATTGCTTTGATTGACACTTTTTGTTTTTGAAAATTTAATAAGGTTTTTAAAGAATTTTAAATGTTTGATTGATTTATTATAACAAATCTACAACTATTGGTTCTTCTGCTTATTTTCCATTAATATCTTCATGATGGTTATCTCCAAGTGTATTAATATGTCATTAAGATAAAAGGGAATTAATTAATTAATGAAAGTTCATTCATATTAATAATAAATAATGGATGAAGAAATAAATGTTAACCATTTACTTTTATGTATGTGTCACATCCATGACTATTCATGAGCTTGACCAAGACCTATGAATGTGTTGGATGTTTTAATTTAATTTATTGCATGGGTTTGAAATTATTTATTATTAAATTAAATATTATGGCCTGAAATTCATCCCTCTCTCTATTATTATATAGGACTTGTGTGTCCAAGTATATTTATGTAATTCCCCTTTAACAAATTTTTTGGTTCCCCTCCCCTATGCATGAGTTATAAATTCATGTAATTAATGGAGTATCCCAAGTTTCATGAAGTAGGTTCAAGATAGAAGCATAATGATGTCAATTGAGGTATTACATAGGTATATGGGTGGAATACTATAACTTATTCCAAGACTAGTAATGGGAGTTATTTCCCCTATGTCAAAGGTGGATTTAATTTTCACTCATTAAATCAACAGTTAGACAAATCTCATGAATGGGTTGTAAATACTTTATTTATTTTTGTATATATATTTATTAATTTTATGTATGAAAGGTTTTGATCATATAAATAAATTAATTAATGTGAAAAGATGGAAATTAAATAAATAAATTACGTATAAATGTTTTATCCAACATGGTTAACTAATTAAGAAACATCCACTTAATACTAACAAGACATGTAAAGGATGAAACAAGATGAAATTTATGCCTAATTAATTAAAATCCCTCCACCTAATATTAATTAAAACTAATACTTACATTACATTATTGGGAATAAAACCATAAAACTAAGTGTAATTCATGTCCAAAGTCTGGACACTTACTTTTATTGGGGAGTTCTCATGAGGGTTTTGGGTTGACTTAAGCAAACTTGTATTGAGTTTAATAGAAAATGTATATTCAAACAAAATTTGTAGAAAAATGTTGAGGAAATTCAATTCGGGATTTCAAGATAGGGTAATCCATTCAACAGATCAAGGAGTTATAAGCACGCAGTTGGAAAGACCAACTACCTAATTAATTTATTATGGTTTTTATGGAAAAAATGAATATCATTTAGAAAATTAATGGGGATCCTTACCACTATAGTATCTTAGAAACTAGACATTCTAGGTTTAATGGTGAGGGTTGTTGAGACATTATAAAATAGTGGTAGAATTAATAAAATTAATTAATTAATTATTTCACACAGAATTTGTAACCAAAAAAAAGTAATAATAATATTCTCTTTTAATTGTTAAATAAAATGTAAAGATTCTAATCCATATTATCCATGCAATTAATATTAGAGAAAGACAACCTTCTAACTGGCAGTAACTTCCAAGAGTGTTTTAGACACCTTTAGGTTGTGTTATACCATGAATGTAAATCTTACATGCTAGAGTCCTAAATGATTGATCCGCCTACCAAGGAGATGAGTAATGAATAATTCCATGTTTATAAGAAACATTTGAGCAACACAGACTTCATTCAATGCTTGATGGTTTTATCTATATCTAGTGAACTTGTGACTTATCACAAAAACACGGATGTGTATAACATGATTAAGAACCTCCATGGTATTTACCTGGAGGGAGATAAACAAGAACTATTTGACATTTCCAAGTCACTCTTTTAGATAAATCATGGAGATGGTTTCCCAGATCAACCTCATGTAGTCAAGTTCATTAGCTAAATTGAGCGCTTAGAGGTTCTATTGTTTAAACTATCTGAATAATTGGGAAGAAATATCATTTTGGAATCACTCCCTCAAAGATTCTCTATATTTTTTGTAACTTTTACTATAAGTAATATTGAGAAGCCTATGTTGAATATTCTAACTCTCCTTTTCCAAGTAGATAAGGGTAAAAAGTGTAAAAATCCTTCCATCCTTATAGTGAACAGACAGAAAGGGAAAGAAAAGAGCTTTAATACCAAATCTCCTTCACACCCTTCTAAAAATAGGAAGATCAATGGTAAATAAATGGAATGTGATGTTGTTTGTTTTTCATGTGGAAAGAAGGGATACTGGAAGAAAAATTGTACCCATCCAAATAATCAAGGGGAAAATTCAGGTTCATTTTTTATCGAGTTCAATTTATATGTTTCTACAAAATGGATATTAGATATAGATTTTGGATTTCACATATGTATTCAAATATAGGAACCAAGTATATTCATAAATATTGATTGAGAGGAGGTAGATATTCAAGCATCCAACGAAGCTAAATTGTGGTCATAACTATTGGGGACTACGACCTCACATTTTCAACCAGAATGATCTTGGTTTTAAAAGGTTGTTATTATGTTCTATATGTTACCGAAAATCTTATTTCAATATTCATACTTGATATGGATGGATTTATTTTTAAATTTGGGAATAAATGTTGATTATTTTAAAAATATATAATTTTTTATAGTAAGGCACATTTAAATAATGGTCTTTATGTGTTGGATTACATAAACCTAGTAATAAAAATCGATAACAAATTTGCTTCACATGAATCATATCACACCCAACATTGGAATCGCTCGATAGGTTATGTAAATGAAAAAAACTTGACTAAATTACATCAAGATGGATATTTTGATTCTTTTGATCTAAAACCACTTGGTGTATGTCGTGTATGTTTATAAGAAAAAATGGCCAAATCCTTATTTAATGGGAAATTGAAAGGGATAAAGAGATTCTTAAATTAGTTCACACCGATGTGTGTGGACCATTTCCTATTAAAACAAGGGGTGGATAATCATACTTAATAACTTTTATTTATGATTTTAGTAGATATGTATATGTATACATAATGAGGTATAAGTTGGATTTTTTTTATAATTTAAAGTAATAAAATAATGAATTTGAGAATCATCTTGGTAAGAAGATTAAGAAACTCTACCCAGACTGTGGTAGAGAATATTTTAATCAAGACTTTATAGATTATTTACTAGAGTTTGGGATACATTCTCAAATCACTCCTCCTTATACGCCATAGTGTAATGGTGTTAGTGAATGAATGAAATGCACCTTATTGGACATGGTAAGATCAATGATGAGTCATGAAAGTATTCCATTATCCTTTTGGGGATACGTGTTTAAAAATATTATATGTACTAAACTGGGTTCCAACTAAAGAAAAATATGGTATACCATACCAATTATGGAATGGAAAGAAACTTGTGTTGTCTTACTTATATGTGTGGGGTTACAATTAAGTCCTTTTTAGGTTACAGGCTTTCACCCTATGGAAAAAGGAGTATATTTATATGATATCCTAAAAAAATTAAGGGATGTTGCCTATATAATCCTTCAAAAAAATATTATGGTTGATATACATCCCACATTTTATGATGAGGATATTATCTCTTAAATATATAGTAGGAGTGAGATAGACTTTGATGAAGTCCAAGATCAAGATTCACAAAAGTTGTCACATGAAATAATTCCACAAAACCCCATGAAAGAAGATATTATTTCATAGAAAAAAGTACTGTATAGAAGTACCATAGAGGTTAGAGAACCAAAATTGTATGGTTTTCTATTCATTGAGGATGGTGACTCGTTATTAGTTGATAATAATGATCTTATAACCTATAAATAATTAGTAAGTGGAATAGATGTTTCTAAGTGGAAGGAATCCATGAATTCTGAAATGGATTCCATGTACCAAAACTAAGTATGTATTTTGGTGGTGCATTTGGTGGATGTAAATCTCATTGGTTGTGAATGGGTATTTAATAAAAAATTGTACATAGAAGGAAAATTCATTACCTATAATCCATAACTAGTTTAAAAAGGATTTAAAATGTGTCAAGGCATTAACTATGATGAAACCTTTTCCCTAATTTCGATGTTTAAATTCATCTGAATTCTAATTTCCATTATGGCTTACCATGACTATGATATTTGGAAAATGGATTTCAATACAACCATCCTTAATATAAACATTCAAAAACATTTCTATATGACACAACCTGAAGGATTTTTGACTCCAAAGGATGACAAAAAGATATGAAAACTGAAAAAAAAAATACTTTTATGGATTAAATAAAACATCTAGGTCATGGAACATTCATTTTAATGAATCTATAATGGAATTTATTTTCATAAAGAATGATTGTGAGCTTGTGTATATAAAAATTGTAGTGGGAGTGTATTAATTTTATAAATTGTATATATCGATGAAATATTACTCATTGGAAATGAAATACCAGCCTTATTGTTTGTTAAGGAATGGTTGAATAAGTGATTCTCTATAAAGGACTTGGGAGAGGTGTCATATATTATTTGGATTAAGATATATCATGATAGATCCAAGAGGTTTCTTAGTCTACATCAAATTCCATACATTGAAAATATATTGAAGAGATTCAGTATGGAATAATCCAAAAGTGGATTGTTTCCAGCATTACATAGCATTCATCTTTCTAGGAAAATTTGTCCTCAGACGCATAAGGAAAAAAATATATTAGTAAGGATTATAAAAACATCAGTGATTAGGTCATTCATTTATGTTGTTCTATGTACTAGTCTAGATTTAGCCTACACATTAAGTATGGTAGGAATATATCAGGTTGACCCAGGTTACTACCATTGGATGGAAATTAAGACTATACTTAAGTATCTTAGGCATACGAAGTATATGTTCTTAGTTTATGGAGGATATGATTTTATAGTCATTATAGGATCTATATATTCTAGTTTCTAAACTAATAAATATGACATTAAGTCATAAATGGGATACATATTCACTTTTAATGGGGGTGTTGTGAGATTGAAGATATCAAACCCTGTTATGGTTATAGATTCTATAGTAGATTCTGAGTATATTATAGATTCTAAGGTGGATTAAGAATAAATATGGGTGTGAAACTTTATCCAAGAGCTTTGATTGGTACCTGGAAGTAAATATCCTATCACACTTTATTGTGATAATACTGTACTGATGGATCTTACAAAAGAGCCAAGGTCACATCAGTGGATAAAGAACATACTTCAGAAGTATCATCACTTGAGGTATTTTTCTCAGAGAGGTGAAGTTTCAGGGAGTATTATTTCCACATAAGATATCATGGTGTAACCCTTTAATAAATCCTCAACTCATAAGAAACATGATTATCATGTGAGATCTAGAGGACTGAAAGTCGTAGGCAGTTTTCTCCAGTCCAAGTGAGAGTTTGTTGGTGTTTCTGTCCTAGGACCAACTGTTTGTACATTGTTTACATGTATATTTAATTTATTCAATATTAATAATAATTATTATTACTTATTTTTTATTTTTCTACTTGAATATAATTTAATAATTTCCTAGAGTATACGTCATATTTATAAGGCCATAGCAATTCCCCGATGTGATGAGAACCTTGAAGTGTTACGACGATATTCTTAAATTATATTCTACAGTTGGATAACATGACATGATGGGACACATAGTACATATATCATCAATTATGAGTAATTTTAAGTATATGAGGATTCTTCTCATGAAGTTCAAACTTGGTAATCTCCAATATGGGATATTATGAGAACTGACCTACCAGTAGGAATTCTGCATGTCTTGGTATCATTAGATATTCCTATCTACAAGTGTGTGTAATGGTTCTTATACTTTAAGATTATTATTAATTAATTTCATGAATTGTGTAATTAGATGTATTTCATAAACCATGATGATAAATTCTCATGGAGAAGTTGGATACATTGGGTGTGTCACGAGTGATGTGACATTAATGTATAAGTCCAAGAAGGATTTTTCCCATTCATCATTATAGAAATTAATATCTCAATCCATTGATTGGAATAGAACTATCACCCTAAATTCCATTTCAATGGTGTAACGATGTGTTTATTTCAGATATTCAAAGAAATAATTATCAATAATATAGGTTTGTGATGCATATTTTCAACTTTCTTGATGAGATATTATAACAAAGGGGTTATGTTACACAGCAAGTGTCCGTATGTGGTTGTCATCATTGGGAAATTAATTTATTTCACTTGGGTTCCTTGAACCATTAATATATATTAATATTATACTTCAGGAAAACCCACATAATTCCAGTGAGAAATAATCCTATAAGGTCACACACTAAGTGTTTTCTATGATCTCAATTAAATCTTATTTGAATTTAATTAGTTGAGTAAATATTATTCTCAAGATATAAGGATAATTTTATTCATGTTTTATTGATTTAAAATATTTATTGATGAATGAAATATTTAAATTAAATATTCATTTAAGTTTTCAATAAATTCTAGAGGATTTTGAATGGACCAAGAACATGTCTGGTAAAAAATATTAATTAACATGTCAGTTAAATAATATTTGTTATTGTGTAAGTCGGTGTGTTCCACAAAATAATAATAATATTATTATTATTATTATATTATATGTAGTTTATTAAAGGTTATTATACTATTTAAGGGTTAGTATATGATTAAATAATATTTTAACTTAAACCCTATCTTTATAAATAGATGTTTTTGTATATTGGGTAGAGTATCGGTGTGCAATCAAAAATAGAGAAATTTTGCAAACAAAAAATTATATCTCAACTCCTTTTATCTCCCTATAAATAATGAGAAACACAAGAGTGAATCCTTTATGACCTAAGGATGATAGATCAACACAAACAATGCATGACAATTAGTTTTTCATGCTAGCACCCTGAAATCAATTAGTGTTGCTTGGAGATCAAAGAATCTTGTGTGGATCACCTCTAGAGGGAATCTATCCATGGATCCTTACAGTGCAATAAAGGCAATCTAAAAGGGTATTTTAATATTACAAACATCATCAATCAAGAACAATCCTAAGCTCAGGTTTTTTTTCTTATTATTGTAAATAAATTAATTATAAATTTGACATGAAAGATCCTCACTCGGGGTTCCGATCATAGAAATATTAAAATAAATTTTTATATATCACCCATAAATACACGATTATTCTATGCCTGAAACTATCAAAAATTGGGGAGGAAGTTTCTAGAAATGTAGTAGTTGTACATCAACCTCGACATATAATAAATCATCCACTACTCATTACATCTTAGTTAAAATTTATGGAATATTTTCCTAAATTAAAATGAAATATTATCACACCTAAAACTAAGTTTCTTGGAGTTGTAGGGGTTAGATTTCATAAAATGGAAAAACCATTATATGTTAGAAGATATTTTCTAAAAAAATATGCCATAAAAAATATACTGAAACAATTTCATATTGAGAGAAACTATAGATATTTATTTCAAGAGTGAAACTAGACAAAATACATCATACGATGTGAAAAATATGGTGATGATTGTTGATTATTCTTAAGGGTGATTCCTAACATTAATTTTGGAGGGTGGAGAATTTATAATATTAATTTATATCATACTGGCATGAAGCCTAACCTGACACAAGATGATACATTATTTGATGTTGAATTTGTGTCATCTTTTATTCTTAAGATTATCATGACCTTCCAAGATGTGCTTATAGAACTTGTGCAGGACAGGATACCTCAAACTTTTTTTTATAACATTTATTTTGGAAATTTTTGGATGATGATACAGAAGGAAATGTTCAAGGTGTATGGTGATTGGGATGAATTTTATCGAGTGTTACAATAATTTCTATCCATAATGAGACAAACCAACCATATTGTATTCCACATTGATATGAACAAACATGTGTCTCAAGATAACCAACTTTATCCATCTTATGTCAAATTTCATCGATTGTTCTGGGCATTCATTTCATGTATTTCCACATTTTTTTCTTCAAACGATTTATACAGATTTATGGAATGTTTCTATATGAAAATTACATGGGTGTATTGCTCATTTCGGTAACCCAATATGGTAACCATACACCTCTTCCACTTTCATTTTCCATTGTAGAGAAGGAAAACTATGAATCATAGAGTTGGATTTTGGAATGTATTAGATATCATTTCACTTGTATTTGGGTTGTATATTGGATATTTTATCATCATCAGGAAATCAATATAGATCTTGTTATGTGGAGATCCCAGAATTCACATTATCGATATTGCATCAAACACATTTCTCACAACATGTGAAAGACTTTTCATGATGAATCTATGAAAAAGGGTAACATAAATCTTGGTATACAATATATTTCTTATTTTTTTACTATTTCAATGTAATTATTATATTAATTTATATGTAATATGATCAATTCCATACAGCATATGAGCCAGATCAATGAATACTTGAGTAAAAATTAGAAGTAATTTGTAGAGATAATCAAGGAGTGTATGATTATATGATGTGTATTCCAAAATAGAAATGGGCATGGGCATACAAAAGGAGGAAGAGGTATGGACACATGACCACAAACATTGTGGATTGCGTCAATAGATTTTTCAAGGGACCTGAAAAGTTTCATAAAACTGGCCAAGTTCAGAAGAAATTTTAAGATAGGTTAGTAATGGGATCCATCAGAAGATACAATACAGTTGAAACATTCATCAAGATATTGACAAGAACATTAATGAATATTCGGCTTATTGAGTGAAACTATTTAACCGAGAATCAAGTCGATTCTAAGGGACATAATGTTAGGACACCATCATAGGTAGAAGTGTTTTAGTGTTGGTGGTATTATAGAATGGGAGGTGTTGCGGATGTGGAAACTTATAGGCATTACAGTTCTTATGCTTGCACGCCATTGTGGTATGTGCCTCTGTGAAAATATGATCCAAACCATATATTTTTCTAGAGTATTGGATCTAAACCATTGTAAACTGTTATAGTGCATCACAGACACCTATTGAAGAATTTGACATTTATTATTACCCAATGAATGAAGAAAACTTATAAATAACATCAATAGATTGTGATCGCAAGGGGGACTAAAGTATAGTGGGATTCAGAATGAGATGGACTGGCCCCAAGAATAAGTAAAAATTTTTAGATGCAACATAGTTCATAAGGAAGGACATAATAGTAAATTTTTCCCTAACATTATCTAAATGATTTCTCATTCTCATCCATGATTGTATATTTCTTAGAAATAATGTAATCTCTCAAGTCGTTAAAAATTAAATTATGGTCAGACATCAGGTTAGTTAGTATTTTGGATGGCTTTATAAAAGTTTCAGTGATTAAAAATAAACCTTCTGTTAAAAGTAATGATCTAAGTGAACATGTAATGTTTTTAAAAGTAATTGTGAATAAGATCAATAGAAAATGATCAAATATAGTTTTTAAGAATAATTCATATGTAATTATATATAATACACTATATGATGAAAAAAGATCAATCCATTTTATAAACATTAAAAATATCAAAGGGTGTTAATATAATAGTTATATCCTACATTCTACCCATCCCGAAATTATACTAACAATAATGTTATATTTACATTTTACACTTATTTAAGATTTATTTAATTTTTATGCATAGAGGTGGAGGATACTACTCTTCTCACTAAGAATTATAGACATGTTTCACATTAGGTGCTAGCGGGTCATGATGTTTGACAGATTATGGTGCATAGGGTACATCATTATCATCACATTCCACCTCTAACTGCTATTATACCATATTTAAATTTATTGGATTCTATGGATTCACTATATTAGATTATACATTCAGTGAAAATCACCTCATTGTTACCCCCACCGAGAGATGGAGACTTTAGACTTTCACATTCCACCTTCCCAATGGAGAGATTACCATCACCCTTGAGGATGTGGTTGTTATGATCGGTCTTTCTATCCAGGGAGTTATAGTTATAGGACCAACCCATGGAGACTATCCTGGTCATGTATAGTGGTTTCTCGTCCTTGAAATTGTAGGGATGATTCTACTATAAATGGCAGTTCTCTATTCATGAACTGTTTGGACATGCACTTCACACATTTACCCACTAACACTAATGGGAAAACTGTCATATTTCATGCTCATGCATATATCTTGAGTATCATTAGGTGGAAATTATTAACTGATCACTCTAGTATGCATGTCCATATGATGTATTTGGGGGTACTTAAGGACTTTGATCTAGTTGGTAGATACAGTTGGGTATCTTCATGCCTATCATACATGTATAGATAATTGTGAATGGAATGACTATAAGATCATAGTAATATAAAGGGACATGTCATCCTCATTCATATATTCTCAAGGGAGTGCATTCCTCCCCTTGTTACTATTTTTGCTAATCTAGAGCCACATATGCATGTTTTGTGTGACACTTTGCAAGTATGTTGGCATGATCAATCATCTCTATTGTTTTTTGATGCTAATATGAGTTATTATACTTAATTTTTTATTATTTATCACTTTCTATATTGTTAGGACCAATAGGGGCCTATATACCCAAAGAGGGGGGGGTGAATCAGGGTATGGATATTCTTTTTCAAAATTCTTCCTGCCCCACTGGATCTTGACCTCTTTATTACAAGGGTCACTTTGTTTGCACTTCTGTGTTTATTATGATCACTTATTTTCTTCTTAATCTAATGATGATGCTTTAAATGCAATACAGGGAAGTAAGCAAGCATACATAGTGATTTTTACTTGGTTCACCCTCACTGGGCTATGTCCAAGGAGCTTACGCCGACAAGTTATCGGTCATACCATATTCCACTATTCTTCACTAGATGTGGATACAAAGTTCGAGAATAGTCATTATGTCCCAGGATCATTGCCATCACAAGATTTAGGGTCAGTTCACTTCTTTTCCAAGGGTCACTCCCTATTTCTCTCTCTCTGGCTCACTGCCGAGGGAGAGGATCACCTTCTTCCTCTTCCTTTGCTCACTGTGTCGGAAAGGATCCACTCATAGTTTATAGACCTGTAAGTCTCTTAATTTTCATGAAGGAATGCATATTCCTCTGTAAGTAGCTTCTCTGTTGAAGCCCAACTTTCACCCTTAGATGAATCTCTCTTTGCACCAAAGGTATCGGGCAAACTTCCTATTTCCACGTAGCCCGAGAATAACTACTGTAAATAAACTTTACTTGGCACGCAAGTCAATCTCAGTGTGCAAGTATAGGCGTAGAAGTCACAACAGGCACGCAAGTCCACCACACACACTTGCACGACACAAGATTCCTCAACTCCAAACTTGCGAGATTATATTCCTTTTATGCCCAAACCAGTAATGGTGTGAAACTACCAACTGACGCGCAGCTACTCACTCTAGCACGCAACTCCTAACACTAGCGCGCAACTCTACCTATGCGATCACACACCACTTGCGCGACCACCACACCAGTGCGATGGGAGCTCTGATTTCTCAAAGTGTTGAACGCTGGTGAAGAATGAAGAGGGGTGGTCCAGTATTTATAGGCATTTGGTCACCCCTGTGTGACGGCGTGCAAGTCCCCCTCCGACGTGCAAGTCTCAGCGCACAGCTCAACTGCCCTGGCCTCTATCGCGCTACTCACTTGCGTGACCAAACCAATACTTGCACAACCCTATTTCCTTTACCATATTTTGATCTTCTGATCTTGAAAAACAACAGGCGCGCAAGTTTCCAAGCCTCCTAGGCATCGGCGCGCAAGTCTCTTCACGGCACAAAAGTCACCTGCACGACCTCACTAATACTTGCACGACCTTTATCCCTTTGCCATATTTGTATGATCTTATCTTGAAAAACATATGGCGTGCAAGTTTCCAAGACTTCATGTACATGGCATGAAAGTCCCTTTTCAAAAAACCACTTTTCTTAATTTGATGATTTTCAGGTCCAAAAATTTGGCAAACACTGGAAAACAGCGCCACCATGTATCTGTTCTTTTGTACCACCTCCAGATCATCTGTTCCATTTGTCGAAGTTCTTGAATCAGACATGGATCATTGACCTGATCTCTTGAACTCGACATTCCATCATGAAATCCATTTTGTCAACAAATTTGTATGTCATGGTCTGCATTGTCAACAATCACCACTCAGATGTCCACTTTTCAACAAACACAATCACCTCAAAAATGCTTCAATGATACCTTGAGGGATTTTTTCCCAATAATCTGCCCATTTGGGTTTGTTGACAACTATTACATAAATAGATACATCATTGATTATTCAGACACCATTCGCCTCATTGCAATTCTGATCGCAATCAAGGATTTACTCAACACATACTCTAAGCCCACATGAGCAATGCTCGGTGTGAGAAACAAGAGTAAATGAAAAGGTCATCGATGAATCACTTCAACTCTGATACCCTCTGTTGACACCAAACTAATACCAATTTCAAAATTGATACCAATTGTTGATACTTCATTGATAACCATTTTTGGAAATATTCATACCACATTCCAACACCACTCTTCTCTTCTGCTTTTATCACGATCCTCAACTGTCGTGATATCTATTCTTTGATCGATCACGTCTAGCATCATCAGATTTAAAACTATCCCCCTTTCACATTGCTCTCCCCCTATCTGGTTTCTCCACCCGTTAGCTTATCCCCATATCAATCATGATTTATCAAATTGCCACACTATCTCCCCCTTGAACAATCATTATTTTCTCCCCCTTTGTCAACGAACCCAAAGGTCACTCCTTTGCAGTCTATAACAGAGTAGAGGACACATATCATCACATTAGGGAAAACACATCATACCTCGGGGAGAGGGGGTGGTTCCACATACACACTATTTAAAGTGCGGGGAGTCGACTGAACTCCCAGAGCCAGTCGATGTCGTTCAAATGCTTCCTTGGGTAAGGCATTTGTCAGAATGTCTGCCACCTGTAGTTCTGTAGGCACATACTCCAACTTCACAATTCCCTACTCAACCTTCTCCTTGATGAAATGATATTTGATCTCAATGTTCTTGGTCATTTAGTGATGGATGGGATTTTTTTTAATATTGATATCACTTGAGTTATCACACTAGATTTCGATCGGAGACTTCACTTCAACTCCCATATCTTCAAGTTGCTGCTTCATCCATAATATTTGTGTGCAATCTTGAGTGGCTGTAATATACTCATCCTTTGAGGTGCTCAATGAAATGAAATATTTCTTCTTTCTTAGCCATGAAATACACAGTCCACCAAGATAGAACACACCTCCTGATGTAGATTTTATGTCATCTACTGATCCACCACAATCTAGATCTGTGTAACCCAATAACTTGGTCTGAGATTTTTCATTATATGTCAAACCGAAATCCACGGTGCCCTTGATATACCGAAGTATTCTTTTCACTGCAAGCATGTGGATTTACTTGGGATAACTTTGATATCTCGCTGCTTGGAATGTGGAGAACACAATATCAGGCCTTGTTGCAGTCAAGTACAATAAACTTCCAATGATTTGTCTGTATTTGTGATATTCACTGCCTTTCCATCATCATCTTTTGATAATTTCATCCGGGTAACTACCGGAGTCTTCATCTCCTTGTAATTATCCCTTCCAAACCATCTTAGAACCTCTTTGGCATATTTGGACTGAGAAATGAAAGTGTCATTACTTCCTTGTGTCACCTGTAAACCAAAGAAAAATGTTAGCTCTCCAATCATTGACATTTCAAACTCATTTTTCATGAATTTGGAGAACTATCTGCACTGAGCTTCATCTGATCCACCAAATATTATGTCATCAACATAAACCAGCACCGTCATCCGTTGATTATTGTTGTTGCTGAAATAAATATTGTAATAAACTCCCCCATGCTGGAAACCAAGATTCTTCAAGTACTGATTGAGCCTTGAGTACCATGCTCTCAGTGCTTGTTTCATCCCATACAATGCCTTCTTCAGCCTGAAAACATTGTTCTCATCCTCATGAATGATAAAACCATCTGGTTGTTCAATATACACCTCCTCTTCCAGAACACCATTCAAGAATGCAGATTTTACATCCATCTGGAACACTTTGAACTTTCTTTGCACTACTATGACAAAAAATAATCAGATTGTCTCTAACCTTGCAACTGGTGCAAATGTCTCATCAACATCTATACCCTCTATCTGGGAGTATCCCTTACACACTAGTCATGCTTTGTTTCAAATCACTGTGCCATCTTCATTAATCTTGTTGCGATACACCCATTTAGTCTCGATGACATTCTTGTCTGCTGGCCTCAAAACAATCTCCCACATCTGATTCTTCTCAATTCTGATCTAGCTCTTCATTCATGTCCTGAACACAATTTTCATCTTCAGCTGCATTAGCAAAGCATTTCATCCCAACCTAATATAGAAAAGATGCCTGCTGTAGTGATTTCATTTTCCTTGTCTGAATTGAATTCAACTGATCACCAATGATATTAATCCTATCAATTTCATCTCAGCTCTTTGGATTCCTTATAGATACAGACTTGACACTTTCATGTTCATCACCAGTGTCTTCTTCTGAATCAGTATCAGCCACTTCTTCTCTCCCAGTGTTTCTTTTTTCCTCAAGGCTTTCATCAGTAAGTTGTTCACTGACTCATTTTTTAGTGGCTTCATTTCTTTCAGCTACTTTTCTCTCTGTCACTATTCAGTGACTTCATTTATTTTAACATCTCCTCTCAGATTTTTTTTGAAAAACCTTTGATTTTATCTCACAGCTTCTTGGTATCCTGAAATCAGTCAGCTGATACAACATTGTTATAGAAAAGTAAATAATCATGAAATGCAAGGTTATTGTTGCTTCTCCCTGTGCTTCTTTCTTCCCCCAATAGGCAACACCTGAGCCGAGTCATCCAATTATTGCATTGATGGATCATGCATCTTATTTTGTTATTAAATACTCCCCCTATGCTATGAAACACTTCATGGGGTTAGTCCCACTATTTAGACTCATAACCATTCTTCTCCTCCAGCATCTTCTATTCTTATCTTCCACTTGGAATTGAGACGTTAACGAAATCTCTAAGCCTACTGAGTTGGAACTCCATGTAAGAAACAAGAGACAAATTTAACAACACAATCACATTCTATTGTGCTCTGTTGCTCCCTTTCTTCTTCAACTTTGGTACCTGATTTGAATCAATTGAAACTGTAGAACATATCACATCTTCAATTCGCATCCTTAGATTCCACTACCCTTTGGATCGTATCTCCCTAGAACCTGAAACACATGAATCATAAGTTAATAGAATTTATATACATAGGGAGAGGGGTGCTTCTGTAATCCTCAGGATGAGGGTTGTGGTTGATCCTGATGGTTCAACACTTTGATTCTTTCTAGCAGAGCATCACACTCTTTCCATGCTTCTTCTAGCTGTCTAGCCAATTTTAACTACTCTGGCCATATGACTAGGCATTCTTTACTCACATTCTGAGCCTTTTCAGATATGTAGATTCTATATGCCCATTATTTCTCATCACATGGGGTATAGACCCACTAGTACACATTTCCTTCTTTGAAGTTCTGCCAAAATTCCATTTTACTTGATTATTTCTATGAGTAAGAATCTTCTTGCTTGTCATCTTCCCTTGTTTCTTCCACCATTGCAGGGATTTTACTTTTTCTTCCAGTCCTCTCTGTGGCACATGACTTGTGATTTTTTCAACCCATTATTTTCTTATCTGCCTTTTATCATATTTATGAGTCGCCACCCTATTTTTCATTGGTGGTGGGTCCTCCATTGAACGTACATTCTCCTTACTCACAGTTGTAGTGTTTCCTCCATTTTTCTTCCAGATATGTTCATGTTCATTATTAGAGGGTGGTTGTGAGTGTGACAGAGGAGGTGACAGATACACCTTTCATTCAGCTCCAGGTGATTCCCCTGAGGCTCTAAGCCTATTCTTCACCTTACCACTTTGTCTTCCACTGTATAATTTCTCATTATGCGTCACTGGAGTTGAAATTCTCTTTCTGGGTTCCTTTTCCTTCCCTGGTTTCTTCTTGCTGCACTGTCTGGCCAAATGCCCATGGTCATAACATATGAAATATCTTCCATCAAATAAATACCTTATTTCATCATTTCTATGTCGATATGTTGATTTATCTTGAGTTCTTCTTCTGACATTGAGCTCCAGAGCTTCCGGACACATACTCATTGTGTGTCCCTTTCTGCCACAGTAGTAGCATCTGATGAATGTTTTCCTCTGAGAGACTCTTCCCTCTGATTTCTCCTGATGCTTCTTCTTAATTTCATATTTTGTTTAGTTTCCATTTTCACAGAATTAAATTTATTCATGAGCTTCTGAACAGAATCTTGATGTGTGGCCATGAATCCCACAGAAATAGCACATGTCATCACTACTTTTTGTAACTGTCCTCTTAGGCCTATATCTAGCACCTATAGGATTTCATTCACATCTGGAACTATTCAAAGCTCTCTTTATATCTTTAATTGGAGATGATTCATCAAATCTGATACCAGTTGTTCCCAGACAATATGGTCTTTGAGCTGAGAAAATTTTTTCTTTCCTCTTTTCAGAAATAGAAAATTTTCTTTTCATTTCATCATTAGCTACCGAAGGATAATCAAATAACAAGTGTAAGGCATCCTTCATTTTAGGATTTCATTTAGCATTGGATTTCTCCACTTCCTTCTTCACTGATTCTAGCTCTTCTTCCAGCTTTTGAATCTTCGTATCCATTGATTCAATTTGGGCATTGAGTTCTCTTTTGATATTCTTTCAACAACTCATCTCATCTTCCATTTCTCGTGTGATCTTTTCTACCATGTCACCTTACTGCATTTCTTTAAATTTTTTCTCAGAAATAAATTTAGAGATAGATTCATTCTCTTATTGAAGCCTTTGATTCTTCTGAATTTCTTCAGAAAACTGTGCTGCTAGATCATCATTTCTAGGTTTCAGATTCTGAACTTCATCTGACTTTTGATCCTCTTCATGATCACCAGACTTTTGTTTTCCTTTCATTTTATCCATATTTTGTAGTTCTTCACTTTGAGAATCATTCTTCTTTTTTAGTTCAGTAGCCACATCAATAAGCCTTTGACTTAAGCCTGTTATCTTGTTGACCTCAATCTCCAATACTTTGATCTGGATATCTTTTGATTTGACTTCTTAATCCAATTCTTGGTCCACTTCCTTTGTCATGTTGACAACATATATTGGTGGCCTCCTTCTTGAAACTTCTTCATCATCAGTTGTTTTAGCATCACTTTGATGTTCAAGTGCTTCACTCATTCCTACATCATTATTGAGTGAATCAATCTTTTCCCTATCAGATTCATCCAGGCCTTCTTTCAGTAAACTATTTGATTATTTTATTTGAATCACACTTTTTCCATAGACACTTCGACACTGTGGAATACCACCAGACTTCAAATTCTTCTTTTATTTTTTTCCCTTTTCCATGGCTCATCGAGATAAGAGCAGACTGATTCTTTAACCACACAGATCTACTACACCAAGTCGGAGAAAACAAATATGATAAAAGAAATCTTCCCTTTGATACTAATTATTGGGACCAATAGGGGCCTATATACCCTAAGAGGTGGGTTGAATCAGGGTATGGATATTCTTTTTCAAAATTATTCCTGCCCCACTGGATCTTGACCTCTTTATTACAAGGGTCACTTTTTTTGCACTTCTGTGTTTATTATGATCACTTATTTTTTTTCTTAATCTGATGATGATGCTTTAAATGCAATATAGGGAAGTAAGCAGGAAGACACAGTGATTTTTACTGGGTTAACCCTCACTGGGCTACATCCAAGGAGCATACGCTGACAAGTTGCCGGTTGTACCAAATTCCACTATTATTCACTAGATGTGGATACAAAGTTCAGGAACAATCACTCTGTCCTAGGATCACTTCCATTATAAGATTTAGGATCATCTTACTACTTTCCCAAGGGTCACTCCCTATTTCTCTCTCTCTGGCTCACTTTCGGTGGAGAGGATCACCTTCTTCCTGTTCCTTTGCTCACTGCGTCGGAAAGGATCCACTCAGAGTTTATAGACCTGTAGGTCTCTTCATTTTCATGAAAAAATGCATCTTCCTCTGTAAGTATATGCTATTTTGAAACCCAACTTTCACCCTTAGATGAATCACTCTTTGCACCGAAGGTATCGGTCAAACTTCCAGTTTCCACGTAGCCCGAAAATCACTGCTGGAAATAAACCTTACTTGGCGTGCAAGTCAATCTCGGCGTGCAAGTATAGGCGCGAAAGTCACAACGGGCGTGCAAGTCCACCACACACACTTGTGCGACACAAGATTCCTCAACTCCAAACTTGAGATACTCTCTTCCTTTTACACCCAAACCAGTAATGGCGTGCAACTAACAACCGACGCACAGCTTCTCACACTAGCTCGCAACTCCTCACACTGGCACGCAACTCCACCTGCGCGATCACACACCACCTGCGTGACTACCACACCTGTGCGACGGGAGATCTGATTTCTCAAAGTGTTGATCTCTGGTGATGAATGAATAGGGGTGGTCCAGTATTTATAGGCATATTTTCACCTATGCGTGACGGAACACAAGTCCCCCTCCGACGCGCAAGTCTTGGGGCGCAGCTCAACTTCCCTGGACTCTGTCATGCTACTCACTTGCGTGACGAAACCAATACTTGTGCAACCCTATTTCCTTTGCCATATTTTGATCTTCTGATATTGAAAAACAACAGGCGTGCAAGTTCCCAAGCCTCCTAGGAATCGGCGCGCAAGTCTCTTCACGGCGCGGAAGTCACCTATGCGACCTCACCAATACTTGCCCGACCTTTATCCCTTTGCCATATTTTGATGATCTTATCTTGAAAAATATATGGCACGCAAGTTTCCAAGCCTTCATGTACACGGAATGCAAGTCCCTTTTCCAAAAACCACTATTCTTTATTTGACGATTTTCAGGCCCAAAAATTTGGCAAACACTGGAAAACAGCTCCACCTTGTATCTGTTCATTTGTACCGCCTCCAGATTATCTGTTCCTTTTGTCGATGTTCTTGAATCAAACATGGATCGTTGACCTGAGCTCTTGAAATCGACATTCCATAATGAAATCCATTTTTTCAATAAATTTGTATGTCATGGTTTGCATTGTCAACAATCACCACTCAGATGTCCACTTTGTCAACAAATGCAATCACCTCAAAAATGCTTCAATGATACCTTGAGGGATTTTTGCCCACCAATCTCCCCCATTGGGTTTGTCGACAACTCTTCCATAAAAATATACGTCATTGATTTTTCAGCCACCATTCGCCTCATTGTAATTCTGATAGCAATCAATGATTTACTCAACACATACTCTAAGCCCACATGAGAAATGCTCGGTGTGAGAAACAAGAGTAAATGAAAAGTTCATCGATGAATCACTTCAACTCTGACACACTCTGTTGACACAAAACTGATACCAATTTCCAAATTGATACCAATTTTTGATACTTCACTGATACCAATTTTTGGAAATATTCATACCACATTCCAACACCACTCTTCTCTTCTGCTTTTATCACGATCCTCAACTGTTGTGATATCTATTCTTTGATCGATCACATCTAGCATCGTCAGATTTAAAATTCTCCCCCTTTAACATTTCTCTCCCCCTATCTGGCTACTCCACCTATCAGCTTCTCCCCGTATCAATCATGATTTATCAAATTGCCACACTATCTCCCCCTTGAACAATCACTATTTTCTCCCCCTTTGTCAACGAACCCAAAGGTCACTCCTTTGCAGTCTGTAACAGAGTATAGAACACATATCAGCACATTAGGTAAAACACATCATACCTCAGGGAGAGGGGGTGGTTCCACATCCACACTATTTGAAGTGCGGGGAGTTGACTGAACTCTCAGAGCCAGTAGAGGTTGTTCAAATGCTTCATGGGGTAAGGCCTTTGTCAGAATGTCTGCAACCTGTAGTTCTGTATGCACACACTCCAACTTCACAATTCCCTACTCAACCTTCTCCTTGATGAAATGATATTTGATCTCAATGTTCTTGGTCATTGAGTGATGGATGAGATTTTTGATAAGATTGATAGAACTTGAGTTATCGCACTGGATTTCGATTGGAGACTTCACTTCAACTCCCATATCTTCAAGCTGTTGCTTCATCCATAATAGTTGTGTGCAAGCTTGAGTGGCTGCAATATACTCAGCCTCTACGGTGCTCAATTAAATGCAATCTTGTTTCATTCTTAGCCAAGAAATACACAATCCACCAAGATAGAACGCACCTCCCGACGTTGATTTTCTATCATCTGCTGATCCAGCCCAATCTACATCTGTGTAACCCAATAACCTGGTCTGAGATTTGTCATTATATTTCAAACCAAAATCCATGGTGCCCTTGATATACCAAAGTATTCTTTTCATTGCAATCATGTGTCTTTCCTAGGGATTACTTTGATATTTCGCTACTTGGCATGTGACGAAAACAATATCAGGCCTTGTTGCAGTCAATTACAATAAAAATCCAATGATTTTCCTGTATTCTGTGATATTCACTGCCTTTCCATCATTAAATTTTGATAATTTCATCCGGGTAGCAACCAGAGTCTTTATCTCCTTGGAATTATCCATTCAAAACCTTCTTAGAACCTCCTTGGAATATTTGGATTGAGAAATGAAAGTTCCATTACTTCCTTGTGTCACCTGTAAACCAAGGAAAAATGTTAGCTCTCCGATCATTGACATTTCAAACTCATTTTTCATGAATTTGGAGAACTGTCTGCACTAAGCTTCATCTGATCCGCCAAATATTATGTCGTCAACATAAAACAGCTCCATAATCCTTTGATTATTGTTGTTGCTGAAATAAAGATTGTAATCAACTCCCCCACACTGGAAACCAAGCTTCTTCAAGTACTGATCGAGCCTTGAGTACCATGCTCTCGGTGCTTGTTTCATCCCATACAATGCCTTCTTCAGCCTGAAAACTTTGTTATCATCCCCATGAATGAGAAAACTATCTTTCGGTTCAATATAAACCTCCTCTTCCATAACACCATTCAAGAATATGGATTTGACATCCATCTGTAACAATTTGAACTTTCTTTGCACTATTATAGACAAAAATAATCTGATTTTCTCCAGCCTTGAAACCAGTGCAAATGTCTCATCAACATCTATACCCTCTATCTGGGGGTATCCCTTACACACTATCCATTCTTTGTTCCAGATAACATTGCCAAATTCATTAATCTTGTTGCAATGGACCCATTTAGTCTCAATGACATTCTTGTCTGCTAGCCTCGAAACAATCTCCCACGTCTGATTCTTCTCAATTCTGATCTAGCTCCTCATTCATGGACTGAACGCATTTTTCATCTTCAGCAACATCATAAAAGCATTTCAGGTCAACCAGAGATAGAAAATATGCATGCTGTAGTGATTTCATTTTCCTTTTCTAAACTAAATTCGACTGATCACCAATGATATTCTATCTATCAATTTTAGCTCAGCTCTTTGGATTCCTTATAGACACAGACCTGACACTTTATTGTTCATCATCAGTGTCTTCTTCGGAATCAGTATTAGCCACTTCTTCTCTCCCTGTGTTTCTTTCTTCCTCAACACTTTCATTAGGAAGTTTTTCACTGACTCATTTTTCAGTGGCTTCATTTCTTTCAGCTACTTTTCTCTGTGTCACTATTCAATGACTTCATTTCTTTGAACATATTCTCTCATATTTTTTATGAAACACCTTTGATTTTCTCTCACAGCTTCTTGGTATCCTGAAAGTAGTCAGCTGATACCAAATTGTTAGAGCAATGTAAATACTCATGAAATGCAAGGTTATTTATACTTCTCCCTATGATTCTTTCTTCCCCCAATAGGCAACACCCGAGCCGAGTCATCCAATTATTGCATTGATGGCTCTTGCATCTTATTTTGTTATTAAATACTCCCCCTATGCTATGAAACACTTCCTGGGGTTAGTCCCACTGTTTAGACTCATAACCATTCTTCTCCTCCGGCATCTTCTATTCTCATCTTCCACTTGGAATTGAGCCATTAACAAAATCTCTAAGCCTACTGAGTTGGAACTCGGTGTAAGAAACAAGAGACAAAGTTAACAACACAATCACATTCTATTGTGCTCTGTTGCTCCCTTTATTCTGCAACTCTAGTACCTGATTTGAATCAATTGAATCTTTAGAGCATATCACATCTCTAATTCACAACCCCTAGATGCCACTTCCCCTTGGATCGTATCTCCCTAGAACCTAAAACACATGAATCATTAGTTAGTATAATTTATATACATAGGGAGAGGGGTGCTTATGGAATCTTCAGGATGAGGATTGTGGTTGATCATGATGGGTCAACCCTTTGATTCTTTCTTGCAGAGCATCACACTCTTTCCTTTCTTCTTCTAGCTGTCTAGCCTATTTTAACTACTCTGTCTATATGACTAGGCATTCTTTACTCACATTCTGAGTCTTTTTCCGATATGTAGATTCTATAGGCCCATCATTTCTCATCACATGAGGTATAGACCCACTAGTACACATTATCTTCTTTGAGGTTCTACCAAAATTCCATTTTCCTTGATTATTTCTCTGAGCAGGAATCTCCTTTCTTGTCATCTTCCCTTGTTTGTTCCACCATTTCAGGGATTTTCCTTTTTCTTCCAGTCCTCTCTGTGGCACATGACTTGTGATTTTTTCAACGCATTCTTTTCTCATCTGCCTTTCATCAGATTTATGACTCACCACCCTATTTTTCATTGGTGGTGGGTCCTCTATTGAACGTACATTCTCATTACTCACAGCTGTAGTGTTTCCTCCATTTTTCTTCTAGATATGTTCATGTTATTTATTAGAGGGTGGTTGTGAGTGTGACAGAGGAGGTGAAAGATACACATTTCTTTAAGCTCCATGTGATTCCCCTGAGGCTCTAATCCTATTCTTCACCTTACCGCTTTGTCTTCCACTATATAATTTCTCATTATGCATCAATGGAGTTGAAATTCTCTTTCTGGGTTCCTTTTCCTTCCCTGCTTTCTTCTTGCTGCACTGTCTGGCAAATGCCCATGATCAGAACATATGAAACATCTTCCATCGAATACATACCTCATTTCATAAATTCTATGTCAAGATGTTGATGTATATTGAGTTCTTCTTCTGATATTGAGCTCCTGAGCTTCCTGAAACATACTCATTGTGTGTCCCTTTCTACCACAATAGTAGCATCTAATGAATGTTTTCCTCTGAGAGACTCTTCCCTATGATTTCTCTTAACACTTATTCTTATTTTCATATTTTGTGTAGTTTCCATTTTCACAGCCTAAAATGTATTCATGATATTCTGAATAGAAGCTTGATGTGTGGCCATGAATCCCGCAGAAATAGCACATGTCATCACTACTTTTTGTAACTGTCCTCTTAGGCCTATCTCCAGAACCTATAGGATTTCTTTCACTTCTGGAACTTTTCACAGCTCTCTTTCTATCTTGAATGGGAGGGGATTCATCAAATCAGATACCAGTTGTTCCCAGAAAATATGGTCTTTGAGTTGAGAAAATTTGTTCTTTCCTCCTTTCAGAAATAGCAAATTTTCTTTTCATTTCATCATTACTTGCCAAAGGATAATCAAATAGAAAGTGTATGGCATCCTTCATTTTAGGATTTCCTTTAGCATTGGATTTCTCCACTTCCTTCTTCACTAATTCTAGCTCTTCTTCCTAATTTTGAATCTTCATATCCCTTGATTCAATTTGGGAATTAAGTTCTCTTCTGAGATTATTTCCATAACTCATCTCATCTTCCAATTCTCCTGTGATCTTTTCTACCATGTCACCTTGCTGCATTTCATTCAATTTTTCCTCAAAAATAGATTTAGAGACATATTCATTCTCTTCTTTAAGCCTTTGATTATTTTGAATTTCATCAGACAACTGTGCTGCTAGATCATCATTTCTAGCTTTCAGATTCTGAACTTCATCTGACTTTTGATCCTCTTCATGATCACCAGCCTTTTTTTCTTTCATTTTATCCATCTTTTGTAGTTCTTCACTTTGAGAATCTTTCTTCTCCTTTATTTCAGTATCCACATCAATAATCATTTGATTTAATCCTCTTATCTTGTTGACCTCAATCTCCAATACTTTGATCTGGATATCTTTAGATTTGACTTCTTCATCCAATTTCCGGTCCACTTCCTTTGTCGTGTCGACAACATATATTGGTGGCCTCCTTCTTGAAACTTCGTCATCATCAGTTGTTTTAGCATCACTTTGATGTTCATGTACTTCACTCATTCCTGCATCATGATTGAGTGAATCAATCTTTTCCCTATCAGATTCATCCAGGCCTTCTTTCAGTAAACTGTTTGATTATTTTAGTTGAATAACACTTTTTCCATACACACTTCCACACTGTGGAATACCACCAGACTTTTGATTCTTCTTTGATGTTTTTTCCTTTTCCATGGCTCACCGAGATAAGAACAGACTGATTCTTTAACCACATAGATCGAATACACCAAGTCGGAGAAAACAAATCTGATAAAAGAAACCTTCCCTTTAATACCAATTTTTAAGACCAATAGGGGCCTATATACCCTGAGAGGGGTGGTGAATCGGGGTATGGATATTCTTTTTCAAAATTCTTCCTACCCCACTGGATCTTGACCTCTTTATTACAAGGGTCACTTTGTTTTCACTTCTGTGTTTATTATGATCACTTATTTCCTTCTTAATCTGATGATGATGCTTTAAATGCAATACAGGGAAGTAAGCAGGCAGACACAGTGATTTTTACTTAGTTCATCCTCACTGGGATACGTCCAAGGAGCATACTCCGACAAGTTACTGGTCGTACCAAATTCCACAATTCTTAACTAGATGTTAATACAATGTTTAGTAACAGTCACTCTGTCCCAAGATCACTGCCATTATAAGATTCTATGTCATCTCACTGCTTTCCCAAGGGTCACTCCTTGTTTCTCTCTCTCTAGCTCACTGCCGGTGGAGAGGATCACCTTCTTCCTCTTCCTTTTCTCACTGCGTCGGAAAGGATCCACTCACAGTTTATAGACCTATAGGTCTCTTCATTTTCATGAAGGAATTAATCTTCCTATGTAAGTAGATGCTATGTTGAAGACCAACTTTCACCCTTAGATGAATCTCTCTTTGCACCGAAGGTATCGTGAAAACTTCCAATTTCCACACAGCCCAAAAATCACTGCTGGAAATAAACCATACTTGGCGGGAAAGTCAATCTCGACACACAAGTCACAATGGGCGCACAAGTCCACCACACACACTTTCACGACACAAGATTCCTCAACTCCAAACTTGGGAGACTCTATTCCTTTAACACCCAAACCAGTAATAGCGCGCAACTACCAACTGACGCGTAGCTTCTCACACTAGCGTGCAACTCCTCACACTGGCGCGCAACTCCACCTGCGCGATCACACACCACTTGCACGACCACCACACCTGCGCGACGGGAGCTCTGATTTCTCAAAGTGTTGAACTCCGGTGAAGAATGAAGAGGGTTGGTCCAGTATTTATAGGCATTTGGTCGCCCCTGCGCAACGGCGCACAAGTCCCCCTCTGGAGCGCAAGTCTCGGCACGCAGCTCAACTGCCCTGGCCTCTGTCGCGCTACTCACTTGCGTGACCAAACCAATACTTGCGTGACCCTATTTCCTTTTCCATATTTTGATCTTCTGATCTTGATAAACAATATTCGTGCAAGTTCCCAAGCCTCCTAGGCATCGGCGCACAAGTCTCTTCACGGCGCGCAAGTCACCTATGCGACCTCACCAATACTTGCACGACCTTTATCCCTTTGCCATATTTTGATGATCTTATCTTAAAAAACATATGGCGCACAAGTTTCTAAGTCTTCTTGTACACGGAGCACAAGTCCCTTTTCCAAAAACCACTTTTCTTCATTTGACGATTTTCAGGCCCAAAAATTTGGGAAACACTGGAAAACGGCGCCACCTTGTATTTTTTCTTTTTTACCGCCTCCAGATCATCCGTTCCTTTTGTCGACGTTCTTGAATCAAACATGGATCATTGACCTCAGCTCTTGAACTCGATATTCCATCATGAAATCCCTTTTGTCAAAAAATTTGTATGTCATGGTGTGCATTGTCAACAATCACCACTCAGATGTCCACTTTTTCAACAAACACAATCACCTCAAAAATTCTTCAATGATACCTTGAGGGATTTTTTCCCAACATATATTGTACGTTATAGGAGGATTCTAGCACACTAGTTCATTAGGACACTGAGATACAATTTTGGTGTCCACCATATTATGTTGGACATTCTACCACCCACCAATATAAGTATATACAATATTCAATTGACTAATAAATTTAATAATATTATCATTTTTGAAAATTAGTAAAAAAAAATATTTTCAAAAATATCACATTTTATTTAAGTTTTCATGGATTCCATATTGGGATCTATTAGACTATCTTTCCACGTACTGCACTATTGGGAATCATAAATCCATGGTTTTAGTGCCTCTAATACACTTTAATATTGTTGAGTAGAACTATCCTGATAGAGTCATATAATAGTTTAAATTTATTCATCATATTTTATTTCCACCCAGACAGTTAGTAACTCTCCATTCCCTAAAGCCAACGGGGAGGTAGGATGTCTACTGGCACTGATAATATGAAAAATATATCAATATCTAGGATATAAATGGGTCATTTTGTATATAGGGAATGCATACGATGTGATTACATCTATCACAAAAACTTGAGTATAATCCATGGGATAAAATGAAGTCTATACTATATCTTACACCTTGTGGAAGAGGGTTTCATGATCTGGTAAGTCAATAACTTTACATTCATTTATTTGTTGTACATTTTTTAATTCAATTTGATTATATTTAAAGGATACGTGATTAAAATATATTATCCACATGTCAAATTTGGTGGAGGGTGAGGTATTTTGTCAGGAAGTGTACCATGCTACAACAAAAGAGATGGTTCCAATGTATCGTGTTCTACACAATAGTATCTTTGATTATCCACCTTAGGGAGATGATGTTTTTGCATAAGGAGAGGAGGTTCCTACTCATGAATCTCCTCCACCAGTTGTTGGTGATGAGGAGACACTATGGCAACATGTATACCACACCATGTTGCACATGAGGCCTCACCTGTCCCGCAGAAAGAGGTTACACCCCTATCATATGAGCCTCATCCAATTTTGGATGTTCACCAACAAGCATAATATCCATTTATGTTATTAGTATATCCATATTTTCACTAAGCATAGCTGATATGATCTCGTATAATGATTCATTCCCCATGCCTCCATCTTTCGCGATCAACCCTTCATAGGCCTTATGGTTCCCCTATAAAATAGAAGGTCCTTCCACTTATACTATGGGGGAAGGATTGGGTGAACATCACAACATCTCTATGACACCTCCTCCCAATGATTCACAGATAAAGCATCAAACATTTTAGGTCCTTATACCTCAGAAATATCTCCTAGTTCATCACAATCCACCACATCATAGAGGTCATCGATATCGATATGAGTGTATCATTCACAAACCAGATTGTGGTGTGGGGCCTCACCAAAGACAATGATTGTACTCATTGATTTCTACATTATCTATTGACTAAAAAAATTTGAAACAACAATGTTTTCTATCATATATATTATTGTTTATCTTTTATATTGAGGAAATTTTTTTATTTTAAACAATTTTTATATGTTTATCCTATGTTTTAATTTTCATTTACATTGTACTTATAGTTTAAATTTTATAAGCTTTCAAAGTCGGCTACTTGAAACATAGGAAACATTATTAAATTTCAAGTAGATAATTTTAAAATATTATTAAATATAAATTATAAAAACAATATAATTAAAAAATAAAACAAAACCTAAACATCTAAAAAAATATTTGAAAATAAAATGAATTTCATCAATATAATAAACCAAAATTTATTTAAATGATACAAACATTACTGATTAAAAACATAATATTTAAACATTAAAAAATATGTGAATATAAAATATAGTATAACAAAAATCTAAATGAAATTTACAAAATTGACTAAATATATAAAAAGTAATTTAAAATAAATGGAATTTTAAAAAATTATAAATACAAATGTAATGTTTTGAAAAAAAATATTTTGTGCCATTAAAAATATTTTTTATTGATTGTTTTTATGAAATTATTTTTTATTTTAAGTTATTTTTTATATATTTATCCAATGTGTCAAAATTCATTTAGATTCTATTTATACTTTGTAATTTATAGGCTTTCAAAGTCACATACATGAAACATTATTATGTTTTGTTTAGGTGACTTCGAAAGTGTATAAATTATAAAGTATAAATACAATCTAAATGAAATATGAAAAACTAACTAAACATATAAAAAATGATTTAAAATAAAAATAATTTCATAAATATTATAAAAATAATAATTTATATGTCGAAACTTTATTTCTAAAAAACATAAAATTTACACTTTAAAAAAATTATGGGCACAATCCTTATTAAATATTATATCATCAATTACATTATTATGAAGTATTGTTAATTATATTATTATAATTAAATGTTAATAATTAAATTTTTGATAAATAATAATTATATTGTTAAATATTTAAAATAATTAAAATAATAAATGTGGATAATGATTTAAATAATATAATTATTAATGTAACTAATAAAGTAGTTAATAAAGTATTTTTAAAATAAATATTAATTAAATTGGTAATATAAAAAACATAACTATTAGTATTAATATTATTATTAACAAATTATTATTGTCATGAACCCTCCTTCTAAATATATGGAAATGATTTTGAATGAGATGATGACCCCCGAGTCCCGCCTTCAATAGGCCCCGAGTTGATGACTAGCACTAAGAGTATAAAATATGGGAGACATTACCCTCTATAAATGAAATAGGATCAATATATATGATAAGCATTCACCAAAAAACTTTAGAAGACAATATGAAGGTAAAACAAAAATTATCCAACAATGTACGAATAAAGTAAAATCGATACAAAGAAAAATTCTCCAAAGTAAATACCAAAAAGACAATTCTACGGTAGTGACTCAACAAGAGCTTCAAACAAACATATAATGTCCAGATCATTCCTCAAAATACTCCTAAAAACTTATAAATTAGTTTATATACATAATGTGATCATAACAGGTATACTAAGTAGGTACATGACCAAGGAATAAAGTGAACATGTGAAAATATCATGCTAATGTTCCAATGAACAAATAGTATAACCAACAAGAGCCTATATAGGTTATCTAACCAAACCCAACCTCACTAAGGGTCACTCACCAAATCACACATCCAATATAATAACATAGCATCGAGAGAATAATAAAGTAATATGCTCCACTGGTGCCTCTCCACTGATTTGTCTCTCTCACACCCCAAAATTGAACATCTTGTGCTCTCATACCCTCCACACATATCACATCACATTCCACCCATAGACATATGGGTCACACATCACATCACATCTCGCTCATGGACACCTGGGTAGCACTTCACATCACATCTCACTCATGGACACATGGGCCACACATCACATCATATCACATCTCACCCATACACACTTGGAGCACACATCAAAGCACATCACATCTTTCTCATAGACACCTTGGCCACACATCACATCTTGATCATAGACACCTGGGCCAACACATCACATCACAACCAGAACCAAAGCAGTAGGGAATCATGAACGTGAAGGACATAAACCTCATGCCCTCCTCCAACCACGCATGACCCCCACCACATATCACATCACACCACATCACATCTCACTCGTAGACACCTGTTACAACACATTTCATCCCACCCAAAGACACCTAGGACATCACATCACCGCTGAGTAATCTCAAACACCAAGTCATGTCACTATTGATGAAGGAAGTGTAGGGGGGGAGGTTGTAGCCATCCATATGTATCACCACCATCCTAGATGTTAGGGATAACACCGAAAACTCAACACTTATGAGCATTTTTAAGGTCATCCAACTCAGGTGGGGCATGTATAAAATAATATAAACGTATATGGTATATAGATATCACCCAAAACCAAACCTATGGGTTCATATCAACAACACTAGTGCACACCACATCACCATCACATACCAAAAACCAATTGTCTCAACCACTACCACCACTATATGAAACACCATGAAACCACCACACAATCCATAAAACATTTCCCACATTCAGTTATAGGTTTATCCACATTCATTTGTTATCTATTTCATTTCTATTTACACTACCCATTCATTTATTCAATTTAGTTATCCATTTACCACACATTATTTTCTAGATAATACTGTTTGTTTATCAGCCTATTTTTTTCATTTATCATCATAGTTCATCCCATGTATAACTGGGAAACTATTTCAATAATGTCATGCCACAAAGTGCCCAACTCTCACTGTAAGAAATCAGAGCTATACCAATAGACCTATACTAATGGTTTGGACAAAACCATTAGTATAGGTACTATAAAGAGATATTATACTAATAGTTTGGCCAAACCATTGGTATAGGTGATATATATACCAATGTTTTTGGTAAAATCGTTGGTATAGGAACCATAAAATGACCATATACCAACAGTTTTGGTCAAACCATTGGTATAAGTGATATCTATACCAACAGTTTTTCCAAAACCATTGGTATAACTTCCATAAAAAATACCATATACCAATTTTTTAGCAAAAATATTGATATAGGTGATAGTTATACTCACTATTTTTTCAAAATATTTGGTATAGCTTCTATAAAAAGACCTTATACCAACGATTTTGGAAAACTATTGGTATAGGTCCCAAAAAATATGAATTTTAATACCAATGGTTTTGGAAATAGTTGGTATAGGTATTTATATTTTTTATGAATTATTTTATCAAATAACATTTAATATATCAAAATGTAAATTAATTTTAAATATAAATATACATATTTATGATATTATGTTCAAAAAAGTCATTGTGTCTTAGTGGTTAGGATGTTGAAATATATGTCGGAGGTATTAGGATCAAAACCAGTCAAGATTTTTTTTTTTACATTACCAATACCAATGCTTTTAAAAACCGTTGGTATAGGTATTTATTATGACCTATACTAAGGGTTTGAGAAATTGTTTTATATTCCACATATACCAATAGTTTTGGAATCATTGGTATAGGTCTATACCGATGGAAGATAAGCCAACACCCTCCAAACTGTTGGTATAAGATTTTTTTTCTATTAGTGATGCATAACCACCGCCACAACACCATACATCCACCATCATCATCACTTCACATCACCCAAACCATCTCACCACATCAGCCAAATGTCACAACTATCATGAAATACTATCACCGCACACCACAACAAAGACACTATGCTAAAACCACTACACCACAACCACTACACCATAGCCACTACACCACAACCACTACTCCACAACCATTGTGCCATAACCATTATGCCACAACCTCATTGCACCACATAACACAAATTCCCATATCGTATCCATTCTAACCAACCACCACATCATCACCTTGTATACTACACAGCCCAATCAGTCACTAGCATCACCACATAATATCCCAAACCATGTAGGGAAAACACAACAATCAGAAACACACAATATCAACAAAAACCAGCCTCCATAATTATTCAAGGGAATTATCACATATCATATTTATTTAGCATGGATATTATCAAACAAAACTAGATATTTATAGGTAACCAATTGTTATCCAAATATAGGTTCTTTAAACTTTTATTCAGGGTGTGATCATAAAACAACATAGTAATGGTCATTATAGAATAAAAACTACAGTGCAAAAAAGGATCCCAATAGTCGTTACTTTTAGAATTGGAAATAAACATGCATAATAACATCAAAAACAAATATCAAAATAGTAAAGCATGTGATAACTCCCCATACCCATCAATTATAGACATTCCAATTAATTATCTCATTAAACTGGCCCTTATTATTCCACCAAAGGTAATAAAAAGCATGTATATATCACACATAACACATAAATAGATGAGAAAAATGATCCCCTACCTCAAGGAAGCTTTACAGTCTGACTGTGCACCACAGGGTGGATAAGAAACCATCCAGCATCCACCACTGCACAAGGAACTCACATATCAACCTATAATACACCAAAGGGTTTCCAAAAACACAACTCATTCACACACCAAAATAAAATTAAACCACTATAGTATATATCTAAATAATAAATAAAGGAACCAAATGGGAAAGAGAGGAGAACTCACCATGGATATCCAATAGGCATCCAATAGAACCCAAGGATCAAAATAAGGTAGAAGAGGGCTAGAAGAGCCAAGGATCAAAATAAGGGAGAAGAGGGCTAGAAGATATCCTTAGGGCACCTAGGGTTTTCCAGAATGAGAGAGATAGAGAGAGGGGGGGTATGACCTAATGAAAATAAATCATCCAAAAGGGTTATAAAATAACTTGTAACCTGGAACTTTCTCATTGTGTAACATATTCACGATGTGAATTCCCATTTTTTCAACTTACACCAAAATTCACATAACCTTGGCCTAAATTAATTAAACGTAATGAATTCACCTTTCATCGCATGAATCCATTTCATGATATAAAACTCAGTTGAACAAATTCATGAATTTAACCATATTATCAAGCCATGAATCACTAATTAATTTTGTGTAAACCATTCACGAGTTAATATCCTACAACAACACTGCTTCACCTCCAACCACCATGAAAACTCATCTAGATTCCTCTGAAACACCTCCAAAACCCAAATCAGAAAAGTAATGGACTAATAAGGAACATACCATTACATTAGATACATATTAAATGATTTTCACCCTCAAGAATCCAAAACCAATCCCATAAGGAAAGGGGTATGAACAACTTGTAACGACACAAACCTTTATAAATAAAATTTCCATTGTGATTGAATTAAATTCCCTATTACATTTATAGAAAACACATGAAATTATTTAGTTTTATTATATCCTATAATATTTGAAATATTGTTTAACATCATAATCATTGATAATATTATCATTGAATAGTTATCATATTATTAGTATAAATATAGGGTTTTGAAAAATCAATTGACATAGACAAAGGAAGTGATGACCTCGATAAGTAGGATAGTGTCCTGTGAAGCCCATATATTAGAGCTTCTGAGGGATATATCATCATTGAGACGTTACCTTAACTAATCCCAAGATTAGATCCAAAAACAAAATCATGATCAAAACCATTTATGGGATAAATTCAATCTCATCGAGATCACAACACAAACCATGTAAATTGAACCACACCAAGAAAATATCATTATCGCACACCTTGACCTCAGGGAGTTTTCTGGTGTAATAAATTTATATGTATTAATACCCTAAGAAAATTAATATGACTATTTTATTTTCAATATAATAATAATTATAATTATTTTGTATTTTTTTTAATTTAAAAATGATTTTAGTTTTGATATGATAAAACACAAATTGTATTTTTTGGGTAATATGAAATTTCAATTAAGACATTCCTTTTAATGAATTAATAAATTTTTTAAATAAATTATATATTTATATAATAATATTATTAAATAATATTTATTATTTATAATTTATAATATAATTCTATGAAGTCAAAAATAATTTTTCTGAAGGATCAAAAACTATTACTGTCAAAAAACCCAGCATTTCTCAATAAATGTATATTCTATTTTAAAAGTAAAAATTTAAATATTTGGAAAATTGTTTTGGAAAAATAAATATTATTTTTTTAGTCAAATATAAATTATAGAATGGTAAAATTTTTATAATTTTATAAGATATTCAAATTTTCATGTAAAAACTAAATATGGTATAGATATACGGTGTGTTTTATGACATCATAATTTACCAAAAGTGATGTAATAAATGATATAAAAGGTATTCATGACCAAATATATGTTTAAATTTTAAAATAAAGTGTTTTGTGGTTATTTTTTTAATTTTATAAATCCTTTATGAATCCTCCAAAACCTATATTATATTTTAAGATTTTAAAATCATTTCTTTAAGAACATGAATCACTTCCACATAGTCAAGGGTGATATTTTAATGAGTTTGGCCCTTGTAATTATAAAATAATGAAAATAACACATCATTTTTTCAAAACCATGGGAAACCCCATGGAATGTTTTGTGGTTTTATTACTTTATTATAGAGAGTCCAAACACTGAGTTTGAGAAATGATAAATAATTTATCTCTCTTTTCCTATATAAACCCACCCAATATTCCCTTCCTTTTCACTCAAAAAACCTTGGAGAGTGTCCTTGATATACCCTACCCTATATAGATTCTTCGCAAGGTACCTCAAATATCTTAATAATCTCCTCCCAAGCTTTTTGAATCACTCTATCAAGGTAATGGATCCTTTCATTCTCCTCATTATTCAAGCATCTTCTTCATTTTATGCCTTTAATTTCAAATTATTAAGGTTGGGATATGTTTTTACATATACCTATTACTGTACATTTTATTTAAAAATTATGTTATATCCCTTTATCTCTTCTTAAACCATTTTATAAATCTTTAAGTACTATCATTATGATCACAAAATTTCACTACGATTTTTCCGTTAAAAACATTTTTATTGTGAATACCATCTTTATTTCCATTTAATGGAATTAAACTACACATGCCTATAATATATTTATTATATAATTCCATGTATGTATTCCACACTACTTTATCATAGAATTAAATGTGATGAAACATGATCCTATGTTTAATGATTTATGTGGCACACTTATACATGTACATGATATGAAAGCGACAGGTGTGCCCAGAATTATATAGCACTCCAATTCATTGGTTAATGTTTTAGTCTCATGAGATCCCATGAAAGGCATTATAGAGTAAACCTAATACAAAATGGTACTTTTTACACAATGTTGTGATGTCTTTATAGTTATCATTGACCTATGTTTATGATGTTGTGTTTAAATTTTTTTTCCACTTTCCTGTATTGCCTTTATGTTATCATGTTATATCACACCTCTTTGTTCATGTTTGTGATTATGAACCCTTTTATATCCCATTGAAATTTATATTTTCTAACATGTTATACTTTATTCATGTTATTCTATGTTTATTCCCTTACTGGGCTTTATAGATCACCCCTTTCTTATGTATGTCCTCAGGTTATCCCATGTAGTTTTAAGAATGATAGAAAATAATGAGCATATTAAGGAAGTTTTCAATAATTCTAATACACAGCTTCTTTTATGTTATTATGTAATTTACCTAATTACCCAAATACACTATACTTATTGATCTTATAGGTTTTATTATGTGTAATCTTATATAATAAATTATGAATTAATGTATAATAAAGACAAGGGTTCCCATAGTTAGTACTGAATGAAAGTTTAGTTATTTTAGGGATTAGGATTATAAAACTATAGAGAAATCCTTAGGGATAAGACTAAACATAAGAATAAATCACTAAATTTTGGTAGAGTTTATATTGATTGGTTTCCAAGAAAATATATCCATTTATAGATACTACAAGTGGATGTGTCTCTAGAACAGATCTACATATGGGTAACACATGAAAATAATTTATTGAGCTAGATATGATCAAGAAATTGTATAAGACAATGGTCATTGTTGAACACCTAGTCTGACACTCTTAGTAGATATGATTTTCTAAATTCATAATCTCATTATGAAAAATTATTAACAGAACAAAAAATTCCGATAAGAGTATATGTTAGAAAATAGATCATGGATAACATATATTGAAGACTAGAAATTAATAAGTTAAGAAAATAAATGTCATTTATAAATTATCCCATTAATTGTATTATATTTTATGTATTTAATAGTTTAAAATTAATCATCCCTAATTTTCCATTTATTTTATTCAATGGTCGGAAATAGGAGGAATCGAGTAAACAACTAATGTGGAGGGAAATGTGATGACTTCCCAAATGAGATTCCCAACCTGATGAGAGGAGGAATCACAAACTTTATAATGATACTCTCTTAGTTGACTTGGTTTCTAAATAGAAACCTAGATTAGAAGGAATATCTAAATCCCTATAATAAAGAACAAGTTGAAATTGAGAACTTTATGTGACAAAGTTCTCCAAATTTCAATGGATCATATAGCCCCTTAATTATGGAGAAATTGATCAAATCCATTTATAAGATCTTCTTAATCCTTTAATATTATGAGTAGGATAAGGTCATACTATATTTTTATCATATGGAAGGAGAAGGTGATCAGTGGTTGAAATTTATTAATAATACAAATCCTGAGGAAGATATTGAAGTAATGGTATAGAAGTAATTCCAAAAAAATATTTTCAAAAAATATTTTCCTTGCACTCTCTAACATAAAATGGAAAGGTTTTTCCCTAGACTCAAGAAAAATGACGATGAATCCATCAGTTCATATGAGGAAAAATTCACAATACTTGTATAATATGCCTCCGGATTTCTCATTACCCCTAAATTAAAAGTTTACCACTTATTTTTTTGGGATAAAATTGAGTCTACAAATTCCTTTGTGATATGAGACTTTTATATCTATGAGGAAAGTGTCTGATGTTCCCTAAAAGTTGAAAAGGGAATCAGAAAATATCAAGGGTCTTAGGGGGATAAAAAGCATAAATTGGAGTTTATTTATATTGGTATGATAAAGAAATATAATGGTGGTAATAAATTTCAACATCTCACTTGTCAAAAATGTGGAAAGAAACACACCAAAAATTGCTTGAAGGGGATGAGGAAATGCTTCAGGTGTGGAAAGGAAGGGTACCTGGTGAGTGATTATTGATAGGATAAACCCACAAATATAATTAAAGAGAGTAATGCTCCATTAAAATCTCATCCTTTTTTCTGATGTTTCAACTATAAGGAACAAGTTCCCTTTACAAACTAATACACTAAGGCAAGGGTGGTTGAAGACAATTAGTGCCAATAACCTCCAAGTAAGTAAGGGAGATCTTATGTCATTACTACCATTGAGGTGGATCCTAAAAACAATGTGGTGATAGGTACGATAGTTATTCATTAAATAATAGTGAATGAACTTTTTCATTATGGTTCTACGTAATCCTCTGTATCATGTAAGTTTAGTAGAACTATTCAAACAGAACCACAAAGCATGGAATTAGAGTTGTCAGTGAAAATGGAAAATGGGGGAATTATTGCATCCCAAGTATATAACTCCTCCCCCATCAAAATTTATGGGATGAACATTCTAGTGAACCTTGTGATACTCCCATTAGTGGAATTTGATTCAATTCTGGTTATGGATTGGCTTTCCTCATATAAATCCAACATAAATTGATATGAGAAGTAAATTAATATTTGTATCACGAATCATCCTATGATAATATAAAAGTTCAAGGAGAAGGATGAATATTCTTTAGAACTAATATCTCAAGCATTGATATTATTTCCCTAAGATTAAGTGTATCTAGATCAAATTATTGTGTCTAAGGAAAAGATCATCCTTGAAGACATTCCCATTGTAGCAGAATATGTTAATGTGTTTTTTGAAGAATTGTATAGTCTTCATCCAAGAAGAGAGGTTCAAATTTCAATTGATCTTATACCTAGGGAGTTTATATCATCCAAGATCCCATATATAATGGTTGTTTTGTAAATTGAAGAGCTGAAAAAAATAACTATAAGAGAATATAGACAAAGGGTTCTTATGCCCAAGTGATTCTCCTTGGGGTGCATCAGTCCTCTTAGTGAAGAAGAATGATGGGTCAATGCACCTTTTCATTGATTATCATGAGCGCAACATGATCATGATAAAGAAAAATTATCCTCTACCACATATTAATGACTTATTCAGTCAGCTATATAGATCCCAATAACTCTCTAAGTTTGATATTTGGTCGAGGTATTATCAAGTAAGGGTGGATAATGAGAATATATTCAAGATTTATTTCTATAATATAAGTTCATATTAATGAATTTTGGACTCACTAATTCTTCATAAATATTCATGGAATTGATGAATATAGTCTTTAGATATTACCTAAACAAAGTTTTGGTAGTATTTATATATGATATTCTAATATAATCCAAAAGTAATGTGGAGCATGAGGACCATTTGAGAAATGTGTTAAAGGCCTTATGAAAGGAAAAACATTATGCAAAGTACAGTAAATATGAGTTCTAGTTATAGGAAGTATCATCCTTGGGGAATGTTATCACAAGTAATCGGATATCTGTGGACCCTTTAAAGATAGAGGAAATTGAAGGATATCCAATGAAAACATATGTGACAGAAATCTATAGTTTCCTTAGATTATATGGGAACTATTATCGATTTTTGAAAAATTTCTCGCAGTTTTCAAACCCTATAACCAAGATAAATCATAAGGGAGTCAAGTTTGTTTGGAATAATGAATGTGAAGAGTGCTTTAAAGAGTTTAAAAAGAGTCTTATCACTACACATGTACTTACGCTACCCATAAGAGAGGTACTTTTCATGGTAAATAACGATGCTTTGAAGAAGGTATTGGGTTATGTACAAATTCATAATGAAAAATTGAATGCCTATTCCTCAAAGAAATTGAAATTTCATGAATATAATTACCCAACACATGATTTGGAGTTGGTTGTAGTAATCTTCGTATTGAAAATATGGTAGCATTATCTCTTTGGGGATAAGTGTTAAATGTATAAGGATCATAATAGCCTAAAGTTTATATTCACATATAAATAGTTGAATATTTTTCAATGAAGATGGTTAGATATAATTAAAGACTATGACAACTCAATCATTAACCATCCTAGAAAAGTAAATAAAGTGGTAGATGCGCTAAGTAGAAAGGATCAAGAAATTTTATCATTGATGAGAATTAACAATGATCTAATCTTATTATACTTGAAAATGATGTAACATGAATCATAAAGGAAGAAACATCATCAATCCTTTACAAAATTATTTCTCATCCATATTGATGCACTCTTGTCGTAGGGCATGGAAAAAGTATATTTTTATGTTTTCCTAGTGCATCATAGTGGCTGACCAGGGTAATTTCTCTTAAATAGATTCTTCAGTCATTCATTCACTTAATATAATTCACCTAAACAACTTATTTTTAGTTTTTTTAATCTAGAAATGGAATTAAATTTAATTTAATTAGAATATAAAACTAACATGCAATGAAAAAATGCAATTAAAGAAGGAAGAACTTGGCCTTTATGGGTTGGTTTGTGGGTTCCATCATTCTCCTTGTTGGTGTTTAAATTAAGTTTGATAATTCAATTCTAAGATCTCATTCATGAATTTATATTCTTCTATTTATTGGGGTGAAATATTGAATTCATTTATCAATCCTAACCTCACCTCCTCCTGTAATCAAGGTTGGTGGCACACCTCGATCGAGAGTGTGACATCTTCCAAAACCTGGCTCCATCATATGCCATTTCAACCACTGAATGGCTCAAATCCATCGTATTAATAGTTTGTATACATTATAATATAGGTAAAAGGTTTAATAAAATAATATAAAGGAGTTTGAGTTCAGTGTCGTGGTGGATGATCACCACACTCGTGCACGTCAATCTTTCTCATCCCAAACTTTATAAAACCTAGGAATTTAAGCGTTGAATGAATGAAATTGACACATACCTCCCCCTGGATAAGTCTCAGGTTAACCCCTCATTTTTTAGGGTAATAGGTTATGGTGGATAATATGAGAATAATAAATAATAAAAGAAAGAGTAAAATGGAAGAAGAAGAAAAGAGGGTGGATGGGTAGACACAAAAATGAAAACAATGCATGGATTTATTAGCAATATAAATTACAATTGAAAACTAAAACAAAAATAAATAAATTAATAATAAAAGGGTAATATTTTCAGTCGACCTCCCTTAGTGGAGATCTACTTCTTGTTGCCTTGAATTAATGGGATGGAAAATGGGATGCTTTGAGGGGGAGGAGCTCCCCTCCCTTTATAGTAATAATTTTTCCCCCAAAATTTGATGCAGTTTAACTCCATTAAATGACCATTTCACGCATTTCACCCTTATTTGATGTTGTTTATAAATTTATTGTTCTTATCTTATAAAAATTTCATAATATTTGGACAAGTATTACGAGAGTTATTCCCGTCTTACTTTTAAATTTTATTATGTCTAGTTAGACTCTCCAAATCACAAACCTCCTGATTAGAATTCTTTAATGACCATTAAAACAACCAATTCATGCATCCTAGACTTCATTAAATATGTTAAAAAAACTCCTTGAGCATCCATCCACCAAATTTCATAGAAATTGGTCCCACCGTGAATAATTTAGGTACCCCACACTAAAAATTGACATATCTGTAAATAGTATTCATGGTCCAACTTGTGAGCTTATTTTGAGATTTTATATGATCAATTCAGATTTTTGAAAAGAAGGATGAAATGAATACATGGATTTTTAAAATCCTAAAAATAAATAATTTCACAATATGGATTATTATAGAAAATTTTATTTCCAAAATAGAGAAATAATTTAAAACTGTTAAAAATCTGACATGGTCCATTTTTACGATTAAGCTCAAAATACAACCAATATCATAAAATGTGGCAATTTATCTTAAAGTAACACTTTAGTGGGATTTAAAACAATGAAATAAAACATAAATTTATTAAAAATATTTTCTCTATAACATATCTTCTAGATTAGATAAAGGATTCTGAAAGAGATTATGTAGAAATTCAAAAAAATGTGGAAGTTATAAGAAAAGGGAAATCCTCGGAGTTCAAAATTAATGAAGGAGTTGTAATATTTGGGTCACAACTATGTGTACCATAAAATATAGAGTTAAAGAATGAGTTTTTAGATGGTGTAAATATCTCAACCTTCTATATCCATTCAAGGAGAACAATGATATAATGAGATATTTGAGAGCACTATTGGTGGGCCAATATGAAGAAGAAGATCACAAAATATACATCAAGGTGTATTTTATGTTAGCAAGTGAATGCTGGAAGGTAAAAATAAAATGGGATAATGAAACCATTACCCATACCTTCATGGAAATGGGAAAAAACCATAGACTTTTTTACTTGTCTTCTAAAGAAATCAGTATAAAATAATACTATATGGGTTGTGGTGGATCATATTATAAAGATTGTTCACTTTATTGCAATTTGAGATGGATTCTCAAACAATAAACTTTCAAGGATATAAATTAGAGAAGTGGCAAGGATTCATGGAACATCATTTTCAATTGTATTTTATTGAGATACAATATTTACCTCCATGTTTTGTAACAGTCTCTAACATGATATAAATACTGAGATAAACTTTAGAACGGCCCATCAACCTCAAACTCGTGGTCAATCTGGGCAAACTATCTAGACACTTGAGGTCATGGTGAGATCATTCTCAATTCACTTAAAATAAGGAAGGGATTAACATCTTAATTTTTTTGAGTTCTCATGCAATAATAATTTTCAATCAAGCATCCAAGTGGCTTCTTATGAAGTTATTTATGAGAAGTGGTTAAGAACACCTACATGCTGGGATGAAGTTGGTGAACGCAAACTACTAGGTCTTAAAACGGTCAAAGAAATAGTGTAAAATCTCAAGACCATTTAACAGCACATCAGGATTTTCTTAGAGTTAAAATAAGAGCTATGTTGATAATCACTGACGAGACTTTGAGTTTGAGGCTGGAGATAAGGCATTCCTCCACATATCTCCATGGAATAAATTCATGAGATTTAGTAAGAATAGAAATCTTAGTCCAAGATATATCAATCCCTTTGATATCCTTGATCACATTAAAGAGGTGTTCTATCAACTAGAAATCTCAAATAACCTATCTCAAGTACACAATGTGTTCCAAGTATCCATCTTGAGAAATTACATACCAGACCCCTCACATATACTCAATCCAAATTTGGTACTATTAGATAATAATATTTCATATGAGGAGCAGCTAGGGAAGATCTTAGATCATAGAGACAAAGTTTCTACGAAATAAGATAATGTGCCTGGTCAAAGTGCTATGGAGAAACCAAAAGTTTGAAGAAGTGATGTGGGAACTGGAGGAGGTGATCAAATAGAATTAACCTCATCTATTTCAGTGTGTGAAATGAAAATTTTTAGGGTGAAATTTCTGAAGGTGGAATATTGTAATGACCTGAACCTTTATAAATAAAATTCCCTTTATGATTAAATTAAATTCCATGTTATGGTTATAGAAAACACATGCACTTATTTGGTTTTATTATATCCTATTATATTTAAAATATCATTAAACATAATAATCATTGATAATATAGCTATTTAACAATGATCATATGATTAGTATAAATATAGGGTTTTGATAAATCCAAATGACCTAGACAAAGGAAGTGATGACCTCGACCGGTAGGATAATGACCTATAAAGCCCATTTATCATAGATTCCGAGGGATAAATCATCACTGGGATTTTCCACTAAACAATTCTAAGATGATATCAGAAAACAAAAGCATGAGAAAAAAAAGTTTATGGGAGAAGTTAAAGCTCATCAATATCACATCCCAGACCATGTATGTCAAACCACCCCAAGAAAATCTCACCATCACGCACCTTACCCGCAGGGAATTTACTGGTGTAATAAATGGATATGTTTCAAGACCCTAATAATATGAATGTTTATATTTTATTTTCAATATAATAATAATTATATTTACTCATTATTGTTTTTACTTTAAAAATGATTTTAGTTTTGATACGATAAAACACAAATTGTATTTTTTGGGTGATATAAAATTTCAATTAAGACATTCCTTTTGATGAATTAATGTTTAATTTTAAAAATTATATATTAATAAAATATTTTAATTAAATAATATTTATTATGTATAATTGATAATTAAATTTTATGAAGTTAAAAATAATTTTTATAAAGTTTCAAAATTTGTTATTGTCAAAAATCCATCATTTCTCAATAAATTTTGATTATGTTTTAAAATTAAAAATTAACATATTTATAAAATTATTTTTATAAAATATATATTATTTTTGTAATTACCACATAAAAATTATTCAATGGTTAATTTTTCATAATTTTAATACATTCTAATTTTTGGGTAAAAATTAAATACGGTATAAATATATGGTGTGTATTATGACATCATAATGTCTCAAAAGTGATGTAATAAATGATATAAAAGGTACATACGACCAAATATATGTTTCCCCTTTAAAATAATTTTATTTGGTAATTTTATTAATTTTTTTAATCCTTTATGAATCCTCCAAAACCTATATTATATTTTAAGATTTTAAAATCATTTCTTTAAGAATGTGACTCGCTTCCACATCACTAAGGGTAGTATTTTAATGAGTTAGGAACTTATAATTATAAAATAACTAAAAGAACATATATTTGAAAAAAAACAATTTTAAGGATTGTGTTTTTTATTACTTTATTATATAGAGTCCAAAATCTAAATTTGAGAAATAATAAAGACCCCCCCCACCCCCTTCCAATATAAACCCACCCAATTTCCCCTTACTCTTCACTCAAAAAAACATCGTATCATGTCCTTACTCTGAACTATTATCTATAGAGTCCTCCCAAGGTGCATCAGGCTCTCAAAAATCCCCTACCAAGCTTTTGGAATCACCCTCTCAAGGTAAGGGATCCTTTCAATATCCTCTTTATTCAAGAATCTTCTTTATTTTATGCCTTTTATTTCTAATTCCTATTATAATGATATGTTTTTTCATGTCCCTATTACTATACATTTAATTTCCAATTTATTATATACCTCCTCATCTCTTATTAAACCATTTTATGAATCTGTAAGTATTGTCATTATGCAGCCGAAATTTCACTGTGTTGTTTCCATACCAAACATTTTTATTGTGAATTCCATAGCTATTTCCACTCAATGGTTTTAACCTAGATATACCTATACTCATTTGATTTTTTAATTACATTTATTTATTACACACTACTTGATCATGGAATTAAATGTGATGAAATATGATCCTATTTTGAATGATCTATGTGATACACTTATGCATGTGCATAGTATGAAAATGACAGGTGAGCCCATATTTATATTGAGCTCTAATGCATTTTGTAATGTTTAGTCTCATGATACACCATGAAAGGGATTAGGTAGTTATCCTAATACATAATGATACCTTTTACACCATGTTATAATGTCTTGGAAGTTATCCTTAACTTATGTTTTGATGTCATGTTTAAATTTGTTTCCACTTTCCAATATTGCCTTTATGTTATCATGATATATCATGCCTATTTGTTAATTTTTGTGATTATAAACCATTTTATGTCCCATTTAAATGCTTAATGTCTAAAATTTAATACTTTATTTATGTTATTTCATGTTTATTCCTTTATTTGGCTTTAAATCTCACTCATTTCTTGTGTATGTCCTCAGGTTATCCCATGCAGTTTTAAGAATGATGGAAAATTATGAGCATATTAAAAATATTATCAATAATTTCTATGTACCACTTATTTTAAGTTGTTATATAATTTACATAAGTACTGAAATACACTATTCTTCTCAGTATTCTAGGTTTTATTATGTGTAAACTTATGTAATTAATCATAAATTAATGTGTAATAGAGACAAGGTTTTCATAGTTGGTATAAAATAAAATTTTAGTATTTTTAGGATTAGTATTAGAAAACTCCAATGAATTCCTTAGGGGTAAGAATATAAATAAGAATACATCCTTAATTTTTGGTAAATTTTAGAGTAATTGGTTTCCAATAAAATAAATCCTTGTTTGGATACTATAAGTGGGTGTGGATCTCGCAAAAATGTACATAGGGGTAATACCTGAAAACACCGTGTTGAGCTAGACTCAATTAGAAACTATTTCACAACAATGACCCTTGATGCACACCTATTCTAACACTCCTATGGTATATTCTCTAGTAAATTCATAATCTCCTTATGAACTATTATTAAGGGAACAAAAAATGTCCATAAGAGTCTATGTTAGAAAATAGATCATTGATAACATAGATTGAAGCCTAAAAATTCATAAATTAAGGAAATAAATGTCATTTATAAATTATCCCTTTAATTAGATTCTCATCTATGTTTTTAATAGTTTAAAATTACTCATCCCAAATTTTCCCTTTATTATAGCCAATTGCTAAAAATAGGAGGGACTGAGTAAACAACCAATGTGAAGGGAAATGTGTTGACTGGCTAAATAATATGCCCAACCTGATGGGAGAAGGAATCAAAAACTTTTTATGATACTCTCTAAGTTGATTAATGTTCTAAATAGTAACCTAAATCAAGAGGAACACCCAAATCCTCCCAATAAAAAACATGTTTCAATTAAGACTTTTATGCGATAAAGGCCTTAGACTTTCAATGGATCATCTTAATCCTTAATCGCAAAGTAATGGATCAAATCCATTGAGAATATCTTATTAATCCTTTAATGTTTTGAGTAGGAGAATTTCATACTGGTTATTTATCATATGGAAGTAGAAACTGATCAGTGGTAGACAATGATGAATAATATGAATCATGAATAATAGATCGAAGTGATGGGGTGGAAGGAATTCTGGAAAATGTTTTTTGAAAAATATTTTACTCACACTCTATGACTTAAAATGTAAAGGGATTTCATTTACCTCAAGAAAAAAGACAATGAATCCATTGGGGAATATGAGGAAAACTTCACATGACTTTAATGATACACCTCTTTCTTTTTCATTACCCATGTATGAGAATTTGACTGCTTCTTTGGTGGGATAAAACTAAGTCTACAAAAATATAAAACAATCCAAGACATTGATAGCTATGAGGAAAATTTCTGTTGTTCCCTAAAAGTAAAAATGGAGATTTTAGAATCTCAAGGGTCTCATGGGGATAAGAATTAGAAAGTGGAGTTAAATTTTATTAGTATGATGGAGAAATATAATAGTGGAAAGAAATTTCATCATCCCACTTATCAAAAGTGTAGAAAGGAGACTCCAAAAATTGCTTGAAGGGGAAAAGAAAATACTTTAGGCATGGGAAGGGAACCTAGTGAGTGATTACTTATGGGAGAAATCCAACAATGTAATGGAAGATAAGAATTCTCTAGTAGACCCTTGGCCTTTTTTCCAATGTTTCAATTATAAGGAATAAGGGAAATTTTCAAACCAATGCACTAAGCCAAGGGTGGTTGAACACAATTAGTGCCAACAATATCCAAGGCAGCAAGGGAGACCATATTCCATTACAACCACTAAGGTGGATCCCAAAAAAAATGGTGAAAAGTATGCTAGTTATTCATTCATGAATAGTGAAATCATTTTTTTATTTTGGTTTTATGCATTCCTTCATATCATGCAAGTTTAGTAGAAATATTAAAACACCACTAGAAATCAAGGAAGTATAGTTGTCGGTGAAAATGAAAAATGGGGAAATTATTTCATTCCAAGTGTATAAATACTCCCCTATAAAAATTTGTGGTATGAAATTCCCAGAAAACCTTATGATTCTCACTTTAGTGGAATTTGATACAATTTTGGGTATGGATTGTATTTCCATATATAGATCCAAGATAAATTTCCACAATAAGGAATTCACTATTTTTATCATGAATCTCCCTCCAATTCTATACAAGTGCAAGGAGGAGGATGAATATTATTTAGAACCAACATCTCAAGTATGGATATTATTTCCATACGAGCAAGTGTATCTAGATTAAATGATCTAATATAAGGAAAAGATCATCATTGATGACATACCCATTGTAAGGGAATATATTAAGGTGTTTCTAAAATAATTTTATGGTCTTCCTCCTAGCTGGGAGGTTGAATTTCCAATCGAGCTTATACCTAGGGCATTCTTATTATCCAAGACCCCATATAGAATGGTTGTTGTGCAAATTGAGGAGATGAATAAATAACTACAAAATAATTTGGATAAAGGGTTCATATTCCCAAGTGATTCACCTTGGGGTGCACTAGTTCTCTTTGTTAAGTAGAGGGATGGGTCAATTCACCTTTTCATTGATTATCATGAGCTCAATAAGATCATGATAAAGAATAAGTATCATCTTCCATGGGTTGATGACTTGTTCAATCAGCTATTTGAATCCAAATACTTTTCCAAGTTTGATCTTCGGTCAGGATATTGTTAAGTAAAGGTGACGGAGGATATCCCCAAGACTATTTTTCGTATATGGTACGGGCACTATGAATACATAGTAATTCCATTTGGACTCACTAATGATCCAAAAAATTTCATGGACTTGATGAATATAGTCTTTAGAGATTATCTTGAAAAGAAATTGGTAGTCTTTATAGATATTATTCTAATATACTTTTAAAGAAAGAAGGAGTATAAGAATAATTTGAGAACTATGATAAAGACACTATGGAAGGAAAAGTTTTTGAAAAGTAAAGAAAATGTGATTTATAGTGGAAGAAATTCTCATTCTTGGAGAATATTATCAAAATTAATGGGATGTCTATGAACCCTTCAAATAAAAAGGAAATTTAAGGATGTTTGAGACCAACATATATGACAAAAATCCATATTTTCCTTGGATTAGCTGGGTACTATTGCCGATTTGTGAGAAATTTCTCTTGATTTTAAAACCCTCTAACTAAGATAACATAGAAGAGAGTCAATATTTTTTTTAATAATGAATTTGAATAGAGATCTAATGAGTTAAAAAGAAGGCTTATCATTGCACATATACTTATGATACCCACAAGTGGGAAACTTTTGTGGTATAAAGTTATGCTTTGAAGAAGTGATTGGGTTGTGTGCTAATCTAGAATGAAAAAAGTGATATTTTATGCCTCAAAGAAATTGAATGTTCATGGACTGAACTACCCAATGCATGATTTGGAGTTTTATTTAGTAACATTCATGTTGAAAATATTGTGGAATTATCTATTTGGGGATAAGTGTGAAATATATACGGATCATAAGAGACTCAAGTATATATTCACACAGAAAGAGCTGAATGTGTGAAAATGAAGATGGTTAGAGATAATTAAGTACTATGACTACTCTATCCACTACCATCCTAGGAAAGAAAATAAAGTGACAGATTATCTATGTAAAAAGGATCTGACAATTTTATTATTGGTGAGAATTGAGAATGATCGGATCTTCTTAGACTTGAGAAGGATAGACAAAAGAATCATAAAGGAAGTAACATCATCAATCCTTTCACAAATGATTTCTCAACCGTCCCTTCTGAAGAATATAAAGGATTCTCAGAGAGATGATTTAGAAATTTAGAAGGTTGAAGTAATAAGAAAAATTAAACCCTCAAAGTTAAAAAATAATGAAGAAGGAGTTGTAAGATTTGGGTCATAAATATGTGTAACATCAAATCCTGAGTTAAAGAATGAGTTTTTGGATGATGCACACAGAGCGACCTTCTCTATCCATCCAGGGAGCACAAAGATGTATAAAAATATCTAAGAGCACTATCAGTGGGAAAATATGAATAGGGATATCATGGAATATGCATCAATGTGTCTTGTATGACATCAAGTGATGTTTTAAAGGAATAAATATAAGGGGGTGATGAATCCATTATCAATACCTACATGGAAATGGGAAAACATAACCATGTACTTTGTCACTAGTATTTAGAAAACATCAAGAGGAGATAATACTATATGGTTTGTAGACGATCATCTTACAAACACTTCTCACTTCATTTCAATTAGAGAGGACATCTCACTCGATCAACTTGAAAGGATATACATTAGAGAAGTGGTGAGGCTGTATGGAACACCATTTTTGATTGCATCTGATTGAGATACAAGATTTAAACTCAAATTATGAAAGAATCTCCAACATGATCTAAATACTTATTTAAAATTCATCATGACTTATCACCCTCAAAATGATGTTCAATCTGAGCAGACTATTCGGACACTTGTGGACATGTTGATAGCATGCTCAATAGACTTCAAAGGAGGATGGGATCAACATCCTCCTCTAGTTGAGTTCTCATACAATAATATTTTCAACTCAAGAATCCAAATGGATCTCTATGAATCTCAGAAAAGCACTGTCATGGGCTCTCTCAAATGATTAGTGTGATTTTTGGGTACTTAGGTGCAATAGTGTGGCTGACCAAGGTCGTCTCTCAAAGGAGGAAGTAAATTTGACAACTTATTAAAGGTATTTTAAAAATAAGATAAAATGTAATAAGAACAATAATTGAAAGTATGGTGGGGTTGTTTACCATTTATAAATCTAGAATAAGTTTTATAGAAGAAGATTGTATATATATATATTTTTTTTGAAATAAAGTTTTATTAAAAAGACACAACAAGAAGATGTTTTTTTAGAATATATTTTAAAAGACACAATCGATCTAACTCTACATATTCACTCAATTATTTATAATTACCATCTAAATTAACATTCACTTAATTATTATCCCCTAACTTTTTAACCCCTAAACCATACGAGAATTAACTTTACCACAAAGATGAAGTGAATTAAACCCTAGGCTATCTTCGAAACATGCAATCACAACACCCTGCTTTGATTGATGTTCTAAGGATAGATTATGGTCAGTGGTAAATTAGGGAACATATCCATTCTTGAAAATGAGGATGAATTTTTTTTAGTTATTATAATTTAATTCTACAAATTTATCACATGTGTCCTTGTATTACCGATTAAGATCGCACACTCACAATTCACACAATACTCGACCTCGCGTATTTTTGTGTTAATTGTTCAATTTCTTGATTAGTTTTTTATAATTTAAAACTCAATTCATGGATCATAATAAGTTAATAAAAGTATATCAATGATTAAATATAATAAAATTAATAGTGTAGAAGATATATTTATCCCTAAGAAAACTACTCTTCTATGGGTGGTGTGGTCATTGTGGAGACATTTTGCATGAGCAAGGGATTGAAAGGGTAGAACTCAATATCGTATCCACTATTGGTTCCAGACCAATTAGTAAGATTAAGCGAAGAATAAATTTGAACAAATAGAATAAAATAGAATAAATAAAATAAGAACAAAGAATTTTATTACACAAACAAAATTATTACAACACGAAGAAGAAGGAGAAGAAGAAGGAGAAGAAGAAGGAGAAGAAGAAGGAGAAGAAGGCTTCATCGAGGGGATCCTTGATTCAAGAGATACACCTATTGAAATGGTTAGATAATTGGATTGTATCTACTTATCATCTTCCCTAAAATTTAAAATTAACATCCCAACCCTTAAAAATGAAAAAAATACATATTTCTAGAGTGGAGGGGAGGCTAGGTTAAAAGTGGTTTCAAGTGAGAATGAGGAGACTCTTCCAAATATTTTAATATCACTTGCACCACATTCTTGACCACCAAAACGCGTTAATTATATGTACTTACAGAAGGATAATATGTGATAAATTGTGTTTTAGACCCCCTCTAAAAATTTGTGCTCAATACATGCACAGATGTAGAAGATATGACCCAAACACTAAAGTGATGTCCAATCTCCTATGTCCAGCCTACCATTGAATTAATAGCCCATTTACTCCATCCCAATGCACTCTTTAGCTCTAGTGTCATGAATAATAGTTGTATAATATTATGTTAGAAAATATTTTACAAAATTTTATGTTCAAATAAGTCATATTATAATATTTATGTTCGAAATACTACGGTAAATTTTAAAAGGGTAAAACTGGAATTTTCACCATATTTTCAAATGAATGATCTAATCCCAAATATTTTATAAATAAACATATTTAACACAATTTTAGGGAATTATATCATTTATTATCAATAAAATATTCAATAAAAGTGTTTTTTATCAACTCCCCCACACTTACCCGTTTGTACTCCTCGACAAAACCTCATATCATGTATTCGAAAAATATTGTGACAAGATATGCACATTCAAATTTCTCAATCCAAAATGAAAATATAGGTGAAGTAATAATCCCATAAAGATTCAATATAAATAAATTTTAAAGTCATTATCTCATAAATTGTGTCAAAACAAAATCGAGTGATATTCATAACACTAATCATAGCTAAACAAGTCATGGGTCTACCATGCCACTAATTCTCCACATGTGTGTGTGTCAACCATTACAAACTCATAAATCCAACCTTTATTCAGTATATCCAGGCCAAGTAAAAACTTTTCTTCTTACCTGATTCTATTCCACAAAAACTGTTCAACATCCTTTGTAATCAAATTCCAAAACCCACTCATTTAAGCATTCCCAAATGTCAAACCATGAGCTCCCAACTGAAATTTCCCCACATGTTGTACATTTCTTTACTCCCCCCTTTATTGATTTTTGGATTTTTTTTTTTTTTTTTGAATTTTTATATAGGTCATACAAAATTCAGATATTAGGTGCACACGCATAGGTCAATCAGGTACAGTGATGGAAATGATCAGAAGAGAAACGAATGTATGGAAAGACCATGTTATAAGCTGAAAAGAATTCCTTACCCGGAATATACATTCAATTAGGTAAGAGAAACTCACAAGTCATGATTGTGTGAGAAATTGTGTAGAGAAATCAATGAAACAATTTACCATGACCAAATATCACAAATAATTATGTCAAAATCTAAAAGGTTTTATAATTACACAACTGTTCATATCATCGACGACTTCAATTTTTATAACATTAAAACCTTGATGATGAAATCTTACTCATGATTATATTTCTACCAATGAATTTTGAAAATAGGAATTTTTCATATTTTCTACATGAGAATGTTAAATGATATTTTGTTTCTTTTTTTATTGATTTTTTTGTTTTTGTTTTTTTTGTTTTTTTTTTGTTTTTTGAAAATTTTAAGCAAAAACGTAATAGAAAATACACATAAAACACACAAATTAAAATCCTAAATATCTACCCCAAAATGTTGTACCCTCCCCCACACTTAAAATATTGCATTGTCCTCAATGTGAATCTGTGAGATGATATATGCACATGAAATTTATAATTTTAATTAGGATAATGGATATAAAAGTTAAAGGGTTAGGAGCAGCCTGATATACTCAAGTGATGATGGGGTCATGCAGTGTGATGAAATCCACTGCATTAGTATGAATTCCCTCAATGTATTTCTTAAAACATTTCCCATTGACTCTAAATCTCCTTCATGTGTCCTCTTGTGTGATCTCCACTGCACTATAAGTAAAAACATTAGTCACAACCTAAGGACCTAACCACCTGGAATGCAACTTACCAGGCATCAGCTTCAGTCGTGAACTATAGAGCAAGACCTTCTATCCAACTTGAAATTCTATTTTCTGGATCATTTTTCCATGAAATGTGTTTTATATTTCCTTGTAGAGCCCTGAGTTATCATATGAAGACAATTTAATCTCCTCAAGATCTTGAATTTGTAGCTTACTTTGGATTCCAACTTGGGCCAAATCTATGTTACATTTCTATATAGCCCAATAATCCTAATGCTAAACTTCCATGGAGAGATGAAACACTTTCCCAAAAACAATATGAAATGGGGACATACCAATGGGTGTCTTATATGTTGTTCTATAAGCCCAAAATTCATCATCCAAACACTTTCTCCAATCCTTCCTATTTGGTTTCACGGTTTTTTCCAAAATTTGTTTCAACTCCCTATTTGAAACCTCATCCTGGACATTTGTTTGGGGGTGGTATGGTGTTGATGATTTTTGTATCACCCCATACTTCCAAAGTATGGAAGCCAAAATCTGATTGCAAAAGTGTGTCCCATGGTTACTGATGATGGCCTTCAGTACTCCAAACCTGCAAAAAATATATGCTTTGACAAAGTCCACAATAATATGAGAATCATCAGTCCTAGTGGCCTTATCCTCTACACATTTTCTCACATAATCAATGGCAACCAAAATATACAGGAAACCAAATAAACTAGGAAAATGACCCATAAAATAAATGCCCCATACATAAAAAAATCTCACAGAATAATATGGGTTTTTGTGGCATCTCGTGTCTCCTAGAAAAAATTACCAGTATGTTGGCAACGTAAGCACGACATACAAAACACATGAGCATCATGGAATAAATAAGGCCAATACGATCCAGAGTCCAAAACTTTCCTAGTTGTCCATTAGGGTCCAAAGTGTTCACCACAAGCAAGTGTATGATAGAATTTCAGAGACTCAAATTCATAATCAGGAACACACCTCCTAATAACTTGGTCACTACACCTGCACCATAAGTAGGAATCATCCCACACATAAAATCTAGACTCACTCTTTATCTTTTGGACTTGATGTTTATTTAAATTTGTAGGAATTTCATATAAATCAAGATAGTTCACTAAATCAGTATAAAAAAGATGTGTGCCTAAGATGGAATAAAGATGTTCATTGGGGAAAGTGTCCCGAAGTGGTACCTGGTCCAAGTTGTCATCCTCTAGTGTGTGAGTAAGCCTACTCATGTGGTCCTCCACCAGGTTTTCTAACCCCTTCTTTTCATTTATCTCAATGTCAAATTCCTAAAGAAGGAGCATCCATTGGATTAACCTAGGCTTTGCATCCATCTTCTTCAATAGGTACCTTGCATGGTCAGAAAAAACTACTTTAGAGACCAATAAATATAAATGGAATTTATCTAAAGCAAATATAATATAAAGAAACTCCATTTCTATGTTTATGTAGTTTTATTGGGATGAATATAATGTCCTTGATGTATATTCAATCACATGTGAACATCCCTCTACCCTATGAGATAATAAATATCTGACCGCAAAGCTGGAGGAATCACACATAAGCTCAAAAGGAATCCCCCACCGTAGAGGTTGTATGATAGGTGGAGTGGTCAAATGCTATTTTAGCTCATCAAATGAATTTCTACAAGAAACATCAAACACAAAATCAGAATCCTTTTGAAGTAATTGTGACATGAGAAGATAAATATTTCTAAAATATTTGATGACGCACCAATAAAATCTTGCATGTGCTAGAAAAGATCTCACATCACTCATGCATGAAGGATGAGGTAGGTATGAAATAATATATACCTTAGATCTATCAACCTATATCCCATGTTTTGACACTACGTGGCCTAAGGCAATTCTATGCTCTACGATAAAATGACACTTTTTAAAGTTTAAGACTAGATTATTCTCAATACAATGATTCAAAACCTTTCCCAAAATAGATATAAAATCATAAAATAAAGACTCATATACTATAAAATCATCCATGAATACCTCTATTCAGGTCTCAATAAAATCAGAAAAATTACTCATCGTGCATCTCTGGAAGTTACCTGGGGAATTGAAAAGTCCAAATGGAATCCTTCAGTAGGAAAACTTACCAAATGGAAAAGTGAATTTTGTCTTCTCCTAATCCTCTGGATCAATAGTAACCTGAAAATATCCAAAAAAATCCATCCAAGAAACAATAGTGTGTTTTCCCAACTATTCTCTCAAACATCTGATCAATAAATGGGAGGGGGAAATGGTCCTTCCGAGTGGACTGATTTATTTTCCTATAATTAATACACTCACGCCAACTATTTTGAACCCTCATTGGAACTAATTCATCTTTATCATTTTTAAAAATAGTAACACCACTTTTCTTAGGCACAACCTGAATAGGACTCACCCACCGAGAATCTGAAATGGGATAAATTATATCTGCCTCAAGCAATTTTTCAACCTCTTTTTTAATAACCACCAAAAGTATTGGATTGAGTCGCCTTTGTGGATTCCTCACAATTTTATCCCCATAATCTAAAAGAATCATATACATACAAATGGAGGGGTTAATACCGGAGATGTTATCCAAGGTCCACCCGATTGCCCTGATTTTCTCCCTCAAAAGATTCAAAAGTTTTTCTTCATGTTCAAATGAGATATTGTTATCAATGATAATAGGTAATTTATCACCACTTAAAAAATATGTGTATTTGAGATTAGTTGGAAATGGATTGAGTTCTAATGTAGGGGTGATATATGGATGGGGAAATTGAAGGAACTGAAATATTTGCACAATGAACATTAGTATCAGAATATACATCATCAAATTCATAGAATAAAGCATCAAATACATCATCATACTCAATATCCATGTCATAATCAGAGTTCAAATGATCAAAATCAAAATATGAATACATTTCAAATTCAAATCTAAGAGAGTCTTGTTCATTAGAAATGGTTGTGGAATTGCTCTTAGACATCAAACTAAAACCAATACTCATAATCTACCTAAGCATAGGACAATAAAATTCCATGGGGTTTTTATTTGGTAGTTCAAAATGGGAGATAACAAATACTGAATGGTCCTCTTAGGGTTACTTCATGGATTCCATAATATTTAATATCACAACTTCATCCCCAAAATCCATGGAAAGTGTACCCTCGTTAACATTTATGATAGTTTTTTCAGTTTTGAGGAACGGTCTACCTAGGATGATGGGAGAATGTGAACTTAACTGATCGTCCTCCATTTTAAGCACGTAGAAATCAGCTGAAAATATCATGTATCTTACCTGAATAAGTACATCCTCATGGACTCCCACTGGATATTTCATAGCTCTATTCTCCAACTACACCACTACTCTCATCAACTTCAACTCACCAACCTGTAAATAAGATAAAACATAGTGAGGCATTACATTTATGTAAGCTCCTAAATCACATAAAGCATCAGAAAAGTGTAACCCCTCTATGGTTCATAGTATGGTGAATGTCCCTAGATCCTTTCACTTTTTTAGAATTTCTAGAGTTGGTGTAATGAATGATGACACATTCATTACAAGATTGATCCTCTCATTTCCCTTTATCCCTCTTCTATTGGTACAATGTTCTTTTAAAAATTTGGCATACCTTGGGATATTCTTGATGGATTCAAGTAAAGGGATGTTGATCTCCACAGGCTTGAATGTATCCAAAAATTATTTTTGAATCACCTGTTTATCCATATTTTTTGTTTGAATATATCTATTTAGAAAAGGAAGGTCTTTAGGAATAATATCATCAATATTTTTCTTACCTTTATCTTTCTTATTGGGTTGCTCATCAGCTGGTTTTGAATGGGGATTCTCTAGATTTGAGGTGAATCCTAGTGGAACGATAGGTGGAGATGTATCATTTGTTTTCTTTCCACTTCTCAATGTGATGGCACTAACATTCCCCTTGGGATTTAGAGTAGGTTGGGAAGGAATATTTCCATAGTTCTTACTTACCAGTTTATCAAGGGCGGTGGCAATCTGGCTCATTTGAGTCTTCAATTCCCTCAGCTCTGAACCTTGAATCATTAGTTAATTATATTGATTAAGAAAAAATTTCTTCAAATATAATTAGTGTTAGAATCTACCTTGGGTGGGGGATTCCATTATTTTTGGCTTGTTTATGCTTGGGCTTCAAATATCCTCTGGGGTTGTTGGAAAATTTGCTGGTAAGGCAGAGGCTACTGGAAGTTTTGTTGAAAAGGGGGACTTTGTTGTTGTCTAGAGACATACCTCATGTATGATTGATCTTTCCACCCTTGGTTGTATATTGGAGAAAATGAATCAAACTTCTTTTGGGGATATGGTTTTTGTTTCTACTGATATGGTCTCTTAAGAAACACTATTGCACAATCTTATGTTTCTTGTAGTTGGGGGAAATAGTCAATTGGTTCGTCTGTTTTAGAGAAATTCCACATGGACTTATAGGAGTGGGTTGGGATTTTTTTTGAGCCAAATCAATTTTCCTCACCATAGTGGTTATTTATTCCAACTTGGTATCAATCAAATTACTCTCAAGAGAAGAAGGACTTACCTGATGTACTCTCCTGAAATATGGTGTACCTTGATCGCCAAATTGGTGGGATTTTTTATTCATATTTTCAATTAATACACGTGAAACCACTGGGGTCTTGTCAAAAAATGATTATCGAGATGTGTAATCCACCATGATCCTCTCTATAGGTGTGATTCCTTCATATAAGTATTGTATTAGGAGTTTCTCACTGATTTGGTGATGTGTGCATCTTGCAGAAAACTTCTTGAATCGCTCCCAGTACTCATACCTTGACTCCCATTGGGGTTTCTTGATACAAGAGATCTATTTTAGAATGGATTTTGTCCTTGATGTTGGAAAAATATATGTAAGAAATGATTATTCAAATCACTCTAATAAGTTACATCTTCAGGTTGTAAATAATACATTCCATCTTTTGTAGCTCCATCAAGTGAGAATGGGAATACTCTTAGTCTGATTTTCTCTTCAAAAAAAATTCTTGGTTTTAAGTTTGAGAAAAACACATTAAATTCTTAAAAAAATTTATTTTTATCCTCATTAGATAATCCATGAAACTTTGGAATAAGATGAATTAACCTAGATTTCAGTTCAATGTCCGATTCAAGATTTGGGTATGCAATGAAATTTGGTTGATAGTTAATATCAGGTGCAACCAATTATCAAATGGTTCTATTAAGCTCATTTACATTATCTTCATCCATCAGTTCTTGTTTTATGTTTGAATTTTAATTTCTTCCAATTTCAATGTTTTGGGACTGGAGGGATTCTCCAATTGGTTGAATGTTGAAACTTCCTATAGACTGAGAATGTCTTATTTGAGCCTGAAGGCTACCTTCAATCTCAGGATCAAGATATAATAGGTCTTTAGGATTAGTTCATGTCATAAATCATATAAAAATAAAAAGAAGGAAATTTGACCATAATAAAAATGAGAAGTTTTATTTGATGGTCCAAAAGGAAGAAGAAGAAAATAAAATAAGAAGAAAAAAATCATATTGGGTAAAGAAGGAAGAAAGAAGAGAACAAGAGAATAAAATATAAACTAAAATAATACCTCTAAATAGTTGAAATAAATATTTCCTCTCTAGAAATGGTGCCAATTTGAAAGGTGCTGTCATGGGCACCCTTAAATTAATAGTGTGATTTTTTGGGTACTTAGGTGCAGTAGAGTGGCTGACCATGGTCGTCTCTTAAAGGAGGAAGTAAATTTGACAACTTATTAAAGGTATTTTTAAAATAACATAAAAGGGAATAATAACACTACTTAAAAGTATGGTGGGTTGTTTACCATTCATAATTCTGGTATAAGTTTTCCGAATGAAATTTGTATAATTGTTTTTGTTTTTATTTTTTTCAAAATTAAGTTTGATTAAAAAGACACAACAAGAAGATGTTTTTTTAGAAAATATTTTAAAAGGCGTAGTCGATCTAACTATAACTCTTCACTCAATTATTTATCATTATCATATAAATTAACATCCACTTAATTATGATCCCATAACTTGTTAACCCTAAAACCATATGATAATTAACTTTACCGCAAAGATGAAGTGAATTAAACCCTAGGCTATCTTCGAAACATCCAATCGCAACACCCTGCTTTGATTGATGTTCTAAGGATAGATTATGGTCATTGGTAAATTAAGGCACGAATACATTCTGGAAAATAAGGATTAATTTTTTTATAGATTATATTTTAACTCTACAAATTTATCCCATGTGGCCTTGTATTACCGATTAATATCGCACTCTCACAATTCCCACAATACTCATCCTCGCGTGTTTTTTGTGCTAATTGTTCAATTGATTGGTTAGTTTTTTCTAATTTGAAAAATCAATTCATGGATCATATTAAGTGAATTTCAGTAGCTCAATTATTCAAAATAATTAAATGAAGAGTTTAGAAGATAGATCGATCACTAAGAAAACCACTCTTCCATGGGTGGTGTGGTCATCATGGAGACGTTTTGCATTAGCAAAGGATTGAAAGGGTAGAATCCAATACCATATTCACTCTTGATTCAAGCCCAATTATGAAGATTAATAGAAGAATAAATTTGAAAAAAAAACAGAATAAAATATAATAAATAAAATAATAACAAATAAGTTTATTACACAAACAAAAGTATTACAACACGAAAAAGAAGAAGAAGAAGGAGAAGAAGAAGGCTTCGTAGAAGGGATCCTTGCTTCAAGAGATAACCTTATTGAAATGGTTGGATAATTTAAGTGGATCCACTTATCCTATTACCTCAACTTCCAAATTAATGTCCCATCCCTTCCAAATGAGAAAAATACATATTTATAGAGTGGAGGGGAGGCTTGGTTAAAAGTGGTTTCAAGTGTGAATAAAGAGATTCTTCCAAATATTTTAATCCCACTTGAACCGCCTTTTTAACCACCAAAACATGTGAATTATCTATAATTTCAGTAGGATAATATGTGAGAAATTTGGTTTTAGATCCTCTCTCAAAATTTTGGCTCAATCCATGCACGGATGTAGAATATATGTCCCAAACCCTAAAGTTATGTCCAATCTCACGTGTCCAGCCCACCATTGACTTAATGGACCATTTACTCCATCCCAATGCACTCTTTAGCTCTAGTGTCCTGAATAAAAGTTGTATAAAATTAAGTGAGGAAAAATGTTACAAAATTTTAATTTCAAATAAGTCATATTGAAATATTTATTTTTGAAATCTATAGTTAATTTTAAAAGGATAAAACTAGAATTTTCACCATATTTTCAAATGAATGATATAATCCAAAATATTTTATAAATAAACATATTTAACATAATATGAGGGAATTATATCATTTATTATCAATAAAATATTCAATAAAAATGTGTTTTATTATTCCCTTTATAGTAATAGGTACAAAACATTTGTATTTTGGGGTGAAGTTGGTGAACGCAAACTGTTGAGTCCTAAAATGGTCAAGGAAATTGTGGAAAAGGTCAAGACCATTCAGTAGCACATCAAGGCTGATCAGAGTTGATAGAAGATTTATGTTGACAATAATCTATGAGACCTAGAGTTTTTTGTTAGAGATAAGTTATTTCTATGCATATCTCTATGGAATAAAGTCATGGTATTTTGGAAGAATGGGAAGCTTAATATAAGATGCATCGGTCCATTTGAGATCCTTGATCACATCAAAGTGATGTATTATCGACTTGCACTCTCAACTAACCTATCTCAATCATGTGATGTGTTTCATGTATCCATCTTGATAAAGTACATACCAGAACCCTCACATGTACTCAATCCATAGGTGGTACTATTAGAGAATGATATTTCATATAAGGATCATTCATTGAAGATATTATATTATAGAGACAAAGTACTATGAAATAAAACAATGCACTTGGTCAAAGTGCTATAGAGAAATCATGAGTTTGAAGAATCGATGTAGTAATTGAAGGACGTGATGAAGAAAAATTACCCTCATCTTTTTTTTGTGTGAAATGAAACTTTTGAGGGTGAAATTTCATAAGTGGGGGAATATTTTAATGACCCAAACCTTTATAAATAAAATTCCTTTTGTGATTGAATTAAATTACCTATTATGGTTATATAAAATACAAGAAATTATTTGGTTTTATTATATAAAATCATATTTAAAAGACTATTAAACATCATAACCATTGATAATATATCCATTTAACATTAGTCATTTGATTAGTATAAATATAAGGTTTTGACAAATCCAATTTACATGGACAAAGGAAGTGATGACCTCGAGCAATAGGATCATGCACTATGAAGCCCATTTATCAGATCTTCCGAGGGAGATAGTATCAATGGGATTTTACTTTGAGAAATATCTTATTAAGAACCAATAAATAAATCATGAATGAAACCGTTTATGAGAGAAGTTCAAGATCATTGATATCATGACCCAACCCATGTATGCCGAACCACCCCAAGAAAATCTCACCATCGCACACCTTACCCTTATGACATTTTTTGGTGTAATAAAGGTATATATATCAATAAATTAAGAATATGAATATGTATATTGTATTTTCAATAGAATAATAATTATATTTACTCCTTATTATTCATATTTTAAAAATTATTTTGGTTTCGATACGATGAATCACAAATTCTGTTATTGGACAATATGTAATTTCAATTAAAAAATTCATTTTAATGAATTAATGAATTTTTGAAAGAAATGATATCTTAATAAAATATTATTACTAAATAATATTTTTTATGTTTAATAGATAATATAATTTTATGAAGTCAAAAATAATTTTTATAAAGGTTCGAAAATTATTATTGTCAAAAAACTCACCATTTCTCATTAAATGTAGATTTTGTTTTAAAAGTAAAAATTCACATATTTAGAAAATTATTTTGATAAAATAAATTATTTTTTTAATCATCACATCAAAATTATCCAATGCTGAATTTTTTATAATTTTCTAAGACAGAAAAATTTTTGGGTAAAAATTAAAAATGGTATAAATATACGGTGTGTATTATGACATCATAATGACCCAAAAGTGATGTAATAAATGGTATAAAAGGTATAAAAAATATGTTTACCCTTTAAAATAATGTATTTTGGATGTTATTTGACTAATTTTATAAATCCTTTATGAATCCTCAAAAACCTATATTATATTTTAAGATTTCAAAATCATTTCTTTAAGAACGTGACACACTTACACATCACCAAGGGTAATATTTTAATGATTTAAGACCTTTTACTTATAAAAAAATAAAAATATTTTTTTAGAAACCATGGGGAAAACTAGGGTAAGGTTTTTGGTTTTTATTACTTTATTATGTAGATCCAAAATTTTAGAAATAATAAAGAACTCATTTCTCTTTTTCTATATAAACCCACCCAATATCCCCTTCATATTCACTCAAAAAACTTATGGTGAATTATTACACTTCCATATTATCTCTATATTACAACCAAGGTTCCCCAAATCTCTCAAAAATCTTCTCCCAAGCTTTTTGAATCACCCTCTCAAGGTAAGGGATCCTTTCATTCTCCTCTTTATTAAAGAATCTTCTTCATGTTATTCCTTTTATTTCAAATTCATAATTTTGGGTTTTGTTTTTCCACATCCCTATTACTGTAAATTTTATTTCTAAAATAGTATAGAACCATTTTTACCTCATTAAACCATTTTATGAATCTTTAAGTACTGTCGTTATGCTGCCAAAATTTCACTTTGATTTTTCTAGGCCAAACCTTTTTATTATGAATATCGTCGTTATTTCTACTCAATGGTATTCACCTAGACAAACCTATACTCATTTTATTGGGGAATTTAATTTATTTATTCTACACTCCTTGATCATGGAATTAAATTCTATCAAATTTGATCTTATATTGAATGATCTATGTGACACACGTATGCATGTGCATGATATGAAAGTGATGGGTGCGTCCAAAATTATATAGCACTCCAATATATTGGGTAATTTTTTATTCTCAAGAGATGTCATGAATGGGACTAGGTAGTTAACCTAATCCATAAAGGGACTTTTTCCACCATTTTATAATGTCTTGGTGTTTATCCTTGATATATGTTTATAATTTCATGTTTAAAGTTGTTTCCACTTTCTCATGTTTCATTTAGGTTATCATGTTATATCATGCCTCTTTGTTCTTGTTTTTTATTATCACCCCTTTTATGTCCCATTTAAATTCCTATTTTCTAACATGTAAAACTTTATTTATGTTATGTCATGTTTATTCCCTTATAGGGATTTCTAGATCACCCCTTTATATGTATTTTCTTAGGTTATCCCTGTAGTTTTCAGAATGATGGAAAATTATTAGCATATTAAGGAATTTTTCAATAATGTCAATGTAAAAATATTTTAAGTTGTTATGTAATGTACCAAATTACCCAAAGAAGCTATAATTATCGATATTTTGGGTTTTATTATATGTAATCTTATGTAATAAATCATGAATTAATGTGTGATAAAGATAAGGGTTGTCATACAACCACCCCCACAAGATACCTATCAAGGATCTTGTTACTCCTCAATGCTACCACTAGCCAAATATAATGTCATGAACCAGCCTAGGTACCCTGGTAACCTGATAACTAAGCCATCCCTAACCTAGACTGAAGGGTGTTCCCGATCCACGCTGGTCAGCGACTAGCACCTGGCATCAAACAATATGCAAGTGGGAACAATTTTTCCACCAACAATGCAGAATAAAAGAAACAAGATATTATTCATAACAAACGAAACTCCACTAGGATTGATGTATCAAAATACAAAGAGGCATAGAAACCAAAGCACTAAAATAGGAAAACATCCCCAAGGTCCTTAATGACACAACACACTATGAAAAAATCTCAATAGTTGGATACACCTCCAATAGATCCCTTCCCTTTTCTCAAACCTCTAAGAAGAAAGTTTACAAACACCAGAAGGAAAAATTAGGGTGTGAGCCTAAGCCTAGTAGGATACCCCCAAAGTTTCCATAAAAGATGAAAAATATATATTATCCAAAGAAAATATTTCAATTATCAAATAAATGGGTTTGTAAATTCAAAATCATATTTAAACAAAACATGCTATACATTTTCAAGTGATGGAAATAAATATTTTAAGCAATGATTTTACAAATGATGGAAAATTTCTAAAACAATGGCTTATGTAAAAAATTTATATAAAACATTTTATATAAATTCAGCAGGCATGTAAAGAAGTTCAAAAGCATTGGCATACATTTATATCTCAAATATAAATAAACAGGCAAGCAACATGGTCATCTGCCAAAATGTATGATAGTATTAACTAGCTATAGTATTTATCACTCTCTATGTGAACTCATCAAAATGTGTATACACACGTCCCTATGACACTGGCCAATGGAGACTCGTCACCAACCTATTGGGGATGTGACCCACCACCAGTATGTTTTATAATGTTGTGATAGTGTAGAGTGTATCAAAAAAACTCATTAACTACCTAAGGATTTCATGTGCTCTTACATGATGGGTGAAATATTTTAAGATTGCTTAAAAATACGATCAATCTCATTCTTCCATTTCATAAGTACTAATTTCCATTCATTTAAAACCAAAATAGGTTTTATTCAAAAAATTCATTTTCAAAAGATAAAACCACTGGGTTTCTATAAAATCATTTAAATTAATTTTCACCATCTGGAGATCCATTCAAAACCAATTCCATCATTACACAATTTATTTCCACAATTTTATTAAACAATTTAATTGAAATCATTTCCATCAAATCCACAATTTAAATTAAACAATTTAAAATAGCTAATTTCTATAAAACATCCAATTCAATGGAATTAGGGGTTTTCCAAATTTCCATGCCAAAACCATTTCAAATATCTCAATTCACTGGAATTAGGTTTTTATCAATTTAATTGAAATAAAATTTGAGCAATTGAATATAAATCAACAATTGAAATAAATCAATCAATACAAGGATAATCAATTTGGATAATTAGAATAGAACCACCTACCTCAAGGTCATCGATGTTAGTGACAACGATAATCCACCTAGTGTGGTTCAATACACCTCTTCAAGACCCTATTATCATAAGCGTTGACACACAAAAGTTCGATATTCGTCAAGGGGTCTTAGAACCAAAATATCTATTTTATTTCAAAAGAAAGTAAAATATTACATGAGATTACATTTTCTCTCTCTTGGATAATCTATGTATTATCATTTTATGTTAACACATGTAATAGAAAGAAATTTCCATAAGGATAATTATAAACCCTATTTGATAATTATATCCCTCTATATTATTTCTCAAGGAAATAAAATATTACATGTGATTACATTTTCTCTCTCCTGGATAATCTATGGATTATCGTTTTAAATTATCACATGCGATGATAATTTATCTCACCAGGATAAGTTTCAAAAAACATATATATTATCACATGCGATAACATTTATCTATCATGGAAAATTTTTAGTTTATCATTAGATCAACGCATGCGCTCGCGATTATCCATTAGAATAATTATCTTTGATAAAATTACAATTTTGGTTTTAATAATATTAATAATTAACCTTTTATAATATCAAAATTATCATCAGATAATTATATTAATTATCCTTTGATAATATGTGTAAAAATTATCTTTGATATATTCATTTAATTGATCTTTGATAATTCGTTTCAATTATCATTTGATAATTCTTAACGATTATCTTTTGATATATTCACAATATTTATCTTTTGGAAAATTACATACGATAATCAGATAAACAACATTTGAAAAAAATATTTAAAATTTTCATTTGATAATCTGGTTGGATTATCATTGATAATTTTATGATATTATCATTTGAAAATTATGATAATCATCCTAAAACATGTAATTATCCTATGATAATTTTGATAATCAATCCATGTGATAATTACATTAAAAGTATCCATTCATAATTTCTATATAATTATCTTCAATAATCTTACAAATTTAATTATTGATAATTCATTGTAATTATCATCTAAAAATTCTTAACAATTAATTTTTTTATAATTTTAGGTTTCATTATTATATTTAAATTTTCATTTTTCTCATAATTTAATTAACAAAAAAAGGAAGAAATAATTTAAATAAGGATAAATAATAAATTAAACAAATAAATAAAAACCAATCTTCCTCAACCCCACGCAAGGCATTGTCGCACCATTGGAAGCTCCTTCGCATGCATGAATCCTCTACACAACACCTAGGGGAGAGGCCTCTCGCTACTATGTAAGGAAGATCTGGGTTATTTGAAATGACTGAATCAACCTACACCCAAGTTGAAATAGGTTTGGATATTTCAATGAAATCAAAAACATGTTACAAATCTTAAATTTCAAAACCCCTAATTTAATCTGGGTTTCAACTGAATATTGATGGGGGATTAATTAATTTACCTCATTTAATGTGTTCATGAAATTTTCAAGTTAAAACAGTTTCAAAAAAGTGTTTTTGGAATTCAACCGGCATGATCAATGGTGGTGCGGGTTTGGGGAAGAAAAAGAAGCGTTGAATTATTATTATTATTTTAAAATTAATTAATTATTTAGCATTAAAATTAAATAATATCAAACGTCTGTTGCGCATGAAAGTAATACCTCGTCTAGGGTAAACACCCCATTCTGGACCCAAAGGTGGTCTCAGATTTCTAAAACGATGAATGGTTTGAGATATATTAAGGATTTATTAATGAAAAATCTGAATAATTAATTAATTAAAATAAAAAGTGTTGTTTTTACGAGCGAGGTGTCCAAACGCTCGATGCTAACAAATGTTATACCCTGTCTAGTGTAAACTCATCATTACAGAATCATTGGTGGTCTCATATTTCCCATACATCACACCATTTGGGAGATATTTAATTATTTTTAATAAATAATATATTAAATATTATTTAATAACTTTAACTCATGAGAGAGGCATCCAAATGTTTGGCACCTTCAAATGTTATACCCTTCCTAGGGTAAACACCATATTTCGGATATAACAGTGGTCTTAGATTTCTCATACGACAGACCATTTTAAAGTTATTCAATTATTTTGAGTAAATTTTCCATGGTTAAAATAATATATTTAATATTTTTATTCTTTCCTCTCCAAGTCTTTTTAGACCTCAGAAACTCATACTTACTTGGTGTTTAACTCAGAAAATATTTAATTGAATATTTCGGAGTATTAATTGGGTGTTTTACCATTCCGCAATGTGTTTAACAAAAACACAATTTTTCACTTATAAGCTATTTTTTCTCATTAAACGTGATAAAAATTTAACACAAGAAGGTTTAGGAATACCTGAAACAGTAACGGGATGTTAAAAATTCTCCACCATAGGAACTTTCAACCCCTAGAAAGCCTACGAAGAATCCTCCACGTCAAAAAGACAAGTCCATTGTTCTCTCATCAGTGTCTCCCTCTATCACATCTCATGAGAACTATAACCATTCTTCCATATCACACGGACTAGAGGTATCATCCTCCCATGAAGTACCTTCATCTTAGAATCAACACCCATGACTGGTCGTTCAATCATAGATAAAATAGGTTCCACTTTAAGATTATGCCAACTCTAAACATGAGATAGGTCAAAAAAACTTTTACAATTGTGATACATGTAATACGTTATGTATCAATGTCAACTATGGTGGTAGCACTTAATGGTAATAAAATTTTACCACCTAATCAAGACCTCAAAAGATCCCACAAAATAAGAAGCAAGGTTCTCTTACCTCTAAAGCCGTCAATGACCTAATCGGGGTGAAACCTTTAAGAATACATGGTCACCAAAATTGTTGCCTCAAGTCGTAGAATGTATTAGTGCTTCCTAGGTGAACAACCCACTGGAAATTATGAAAATCTCCCATTATAGTCTTCATTGTCACTAATGATGCAACATAATGGTTCTGATAACACAGAACACCATCTTTGGAGAAAACCCATTGGGCATCAGTCTTCCCACCATAAAGAGAGTCTCTAATGCTTACGGAATTCATCAAAAACATTCTATTCATGAAGAATCATCTCAAGAAGAGAAGATTTCAAAAAACTATCATATTTCATGGCGAATAGAACCGGAATCACCCAAGGTGACACACTTGGGTGAATAAAGGATTTCTCAAGAATATTTTCCAACTAGGACATTAGTTCATTCAATTTAGTTGGAGACATTTGGTAAGAGGGAAAATAAACCGGTTGAGTACTCAGCATCAACTCATTGGAAAACTCAACCTCTATTACCAGGGGTAAATTGGAAAAAATTAGAAGGAAACACGATAGGAAACTCGATGGCGACTAGAGGGAGATCACTGCTCCAAATCAAAAGAAAAAACTAATATTACCTTCCCCAACTCCAAATAAAATGGTTTGGACCTGCTCAACCTTGGGTCTGTTATCCTTGAAAGACAAGAGACACACCACTAGGTTTTGTAAGGTAGACCCATCAATGTTAACAATCAATCTGGTCTTTATTGGCAATGAGCCAATCCATCCCTAATATGACTTCAAGAGATTTCATATCGAGTACTAGAAAACTCCAAGCATGTTTGACATCTGATAGAGAGAAAACACAAACAGGACTACGGAAACCCTTCTATCTCATCATTCCAAGGGGTGTAGTAATATCTATTTCACAAGATAAAACCTCCATAGGAATATTAATAAGATTAATAGTATGGGTTGAAAAAAACAAGTGAGATGCACTGGTATCAAATAGAGTAGTCACTAAAGATGAAGTTATAGTAATGATACCTATCAAAGTCATTGGACCTGTATCAACTTCATCTAGAGACTCTTCTACTGAGTAAAGCAGCTTTGTTCTAGATTCCTGTGGTTGGAACTCCTTGTATGTGAATCATTTGACTACCCCACAATTTTTGAAGGTTCTGATGATCTCATGCCCTTATATAGAGTGGAAAAGTTGTGGTATAACTTCTGAAAGTGCCCTAAACATCTGCAGGAGACGCAGTCCTATCATCCTACTCAATCATGAAAAACTCCACAGCCTTGGCCAACACCATTGACTCTGGATAGAAGTGGACAGTGAAAATAACCTTGAAGTCCTTCCACTCTAATTTCCCATGTTTCGTTTCCATCACAATCGTATCCCACCATCACTTTATTGATCCCTCTAACACAAAGGTGGAACACTTCACCATGATCTCATCTGGTGTCTCCAAGAACTCAAACAATCATTCAACCATGCCCAACCATTCCTCAGCATGTTGAGGATTAGTAGAGCCTTTGAAAAATGGTGGTTTCTGGTGAAATAAATCTTGAGAACAATTTCAAAGAGCATCCCCCCCCTAAGATCCATAGCTAGTGCCTAAATAGGAACTAGAGATGGTGCCTATCCCAGAGCTTGGACAGTGCATACAATCACCTCAACTAGGATTTAGTCTACTAGAGGATTCGGTCACTGAGGTTCAGTAGTATCCCCTTCTTAGATCCAATTTTCATGTCTTATCAGAGGAATGATATTACGAAATAGCAGTAGAAAATAAGGAATACATTAGATAATTATCATATATAGAAATGAGGGAAAACACGATCCTGAACGGTAGAACATAAATGATTTGGATTTCACTCTATCCAAATAAAAATAGGGAAAATACTAGAACTAATCCATAATATTTCTTTCATTAACCACCCCTGGTGACTTAAGGTTCATTGTAGTGAGAGCTGGCCAGGAACTCAATCATAATTACCTCATAAGTCCTAAAAAAAATACTCAAATACATACTATCATCAAGTCAAGATGTTTAACCTCCCTCTGATACCATTTTTTTCATGAACCAGATCAGGTACCTTGGTAACCTAATAACTGCTATTTCCCTGACATAGCCCAAAGGGAGTTCCCAATCCCCACGAGTCGACAACTAGCACCCAGCATCACACAACATGGAAGTGGGAACAATTTTTCCACCAACAATGCAGAAGAAAAGAAACAAGACAGTATGTATAAAAAAAGAAACTCCACCTGGAGTAATGTACCAGAATACAAAGAGGCATAAAATCCAAATTACTAAAATGGGAAAATATCCCCAAGGTCTTTAAGGATACAACTCACCAAGACTAAAGCTCAAAAGCTGGATCCACCTCTAATAGATCCTTTCCCTTTGCTCAAACCTCTAAGAATAAAGTCTACAAAAACGTGAAGGAAAAAGTAGGGTGTGAGCCTAAGCCCAGTAGGATACCACCAAAGTTTCCATAATAGATTAAAAATATAGATTATCCAAATAAAAGCTTTCAATTATCAAATAATCAGGTTTGAAAATTCAAAATCATATTTAAACAAAACATACTATACATTTTCAAATGAGGAAATACATATTTTAAGCAATAATTTTACAAATGATAGAATATTTCTAAAATTATTCCTTATGTAAAACATTTATATAAAACAGATTATATAAATTCAGCATGCATGTAAAGAAATTCAAAAGCATTGGCATATATTTATATCTCAAATATAAATAAACAAGAGACCAACATGGTCATCTTCCAAAAGGTATGATAGTATTAACCAGCTATAGGATTCTTCAATCTCGATGTGAACTCAAAAAAATCTGTATACACACGTCCCTATGACACTGGCCAAAGGAGACTCATCACCAACCTGTGGGGGGTGTGACCCACCGCAAGTATGTTTTAGAACGTTGTCGTAGCGTGAGTGTATCCAAATAACTCACTAACTACCTAAGGCTTGCATGTGCTCTTACATGATGGGTGAACTGTTTTAAGACGGCTTAAAAATATGATCAATCTCATTATTCCATTTCAAAGGTGCCAATTTCTTTTCATTTAAAACCAAAATTGTTTTTATTCAAAAAGATGCCTCTTTCACACGATAAAACCACTGATTTTCTATCAAATCATTTATATCCATTTTCACAAGTTTGAGATCCATTCAAAACCAATTTCATCATTACACAATTTATTTCCATAATTAAATTAAAAAATTGAATTGAAATAATTTCCATCAAATCCATAATTTAAATTAAAAAATTTAAATCATCCAATTTCCATAAACACACCCAATTCAATGGAATCATGGGTTTTCCAAATTTCCATGCCAAAACCATTTCAAATATCTTGATTCACTCGAATCATTTTTTATCAATTTAATTGAAATAAAATTTGAGAAATTGAATTTAAATCAAAAATTGAAATAAATCAAGCAATACAAGGATAATCAATTTAGCTAATCCGAATGGAATCACCTATCTCAAGGATGTTGATGTCAGCGGAAATAATAATCCACCCAGTGTATTTCAATACACTTCCTCAATACCCTATTATCATAAGTGTCGATACACCAAAGTTTTATGTTAGTCAAGTGGTTCTAGAACCAAGACATCTATTTTATTTCACAAGGAAGTAAAATATTACATGCGATTACATTTTCTCTTTCCTGGATAATCTTTGGATTATCATTTTATATTAATGAATGAAATCACAAGAAATATCCATAATAATAATTATTAACCTCGTTTGATAATTATATCCCTCTATTTTTTTCTCAAGTAAATAAAATATTACATGCGATTACATTTTCTCTCTCCTAGATAATCTTTGGATTATTGTTTTAAATTATCATATGTGATGATAATTTATCTCACTAGGAAAAGTTTCAAAAAACATATATATTATCACATGTGATAATGTTTATCTATCATGAAAAAAAATTAGTTTATCGTTAGATCAACACATGTGCTTGTGATTATGCATCATAATAATTATCTTTGATAAACTCACTATTATAATTTTAATAATATTAATAATTAACCATTGATAATATCAAAATTATCGTCTGATGATTATATTAATTATCTTTTGATAATATATGTAAAAATTATCTTTGATATATTCATTCAATTGATATTTGATAATTCATTTCAATTATCATTCAATAATTATTAAAAATTATCTTTTGATATATTCACAATATTTATCTATTGAAAAATTACATACGATAATCAGATAAAAAAACATTTGATAAATATTTTTTAAATTGTCATTTGATATTCTGGTGGGATTATCATTGATAATTTTATTATATTATCATTTGAAAATTATGATAATCATACTAAAAGACGTAATTATCATATGATAATTTTGATAATCAAGTCATGTGATAATTATATTAAAATTATCCTTTCATAATTTGTATACAATTATATTCAATAATATTTCACATTTAATTGTTGATAATTCATTGTAATTATCATCTAATAATTATAAACAATTAAATTTTTGATAATTTTAGGTTTCATTATTATATTTAAATTGCTTTTTTCAGAATTTAATTAACAAAAAAAGGAAGAAATAATTGAAATAAGGAGAAAAAAAGTAAACAAATAAATAAAAACATATCTTCCTTAACCCCACACAAGGAACTATCGCACCATCTGAAGCTCCTCCACACGCCTGGATCCACCGTCCAACACCTGGGGGAGGTGCCTCTCGCTACTATGTAATGAAGATCTGGTTTATCTGAACTGACCGAATTGACCTACACCCAAGGTGAAATAGTTTTGGATATTTCAATGAAATCCAAAACACATTCCAAATATTAAATTTTTAAACCCCCGATTTAATCTGGGTTTCAACCGAAGATTGATGGTGGAGTAAATAATTTACCTCATTTAATATGTTCGTGATTCTTTCAAGTTCAAAACAGTGTTTTTGGAATTCAACCGGCATCATCAATGGTGGTGGGGGTTTGGGGAAGAAGAAGAAGCATTGAATTATTATTATTTTTTAAAATAAATTAATTGTTTATCATAAAAATTAAATAATATCAAACTTTTGTTTCGAATGAAGTAATTCCTCATCTAGGGTAAACACCTCATTCCAGGTGCAACGGTGGTCTCAGATTTCTCAAACAATGAAAATTTTGGGAGATATTAATGATTTGTTAATGAAAAATTGGAATAATTAATTAATTAAAATAAAAAGTATTGTTTTTGTGAGAGAGGTATCCAAACACTCAAAATTAACAAATGTTATACCCCATATAGGGTAAACACATCATTCTAGACTCATCAGTGTTCTCAGATTCCCCATGCGTCACACCATTTGGGTGATATTTAATTATTTTTAATAAATAATATATTAAATATTATTTAATAACTTTAACTCACGAGTGAGGCATCCAAATTTCTAGTGTCATCGAATGATTTTCCATTATTAGGGAAAAAACATATTTCGGAGATAACAGAGGTCTTAGATTTCTCATACGATGGACCGTGTTGAAGTAATTCAATATTATGAATAAATTTTTTGTGCTTAAAATAATATATTTAATATTTTTTATTCCATCCTACCTGAGGCTTTTTAGGCCTCAATAACTCATACTTAGTTTTTAACTCAGAATATATTTAATTGAATATTTAAGAGTGTTAATTTGGTGTTTTACCATTCTGATATGTGTTTAACAAAAACACAATTTTTCACTGATAAACCATTTTTTTCCATTTAATGTAATAATAATTTAACACAAGAGGGTTTAGGAATACATGAAATAGTAACGGGATGTCAAAACCTCCCTACCATAGGAACTTTATGCCCCTAGAAAGCCTACGAAGAAGCCTCCACGTTAAAAATGCAAGGTCATTGTTCTCTCATCAGTGCCTCCCTCTATCACGTCTCACGAGAACTAGAACCATGCTTTCATATCATGCGTACTACATGTATTATCCTCCCACGAAGTACCTTTGTCTTAGAATAAATAGCCATGGATGGAAATTCAGTCCCTGATAAAATAGGTTCCACTTCAAGATCACACCAACTTAGAACATGAGATGGGTCAGATAAACTCTTACAGCTGCGATACATGGAACAAGTTATGTATCAATGTCAGATGTGGTGGTAGTGGTTAATGGTAAGAAAATTTCACCACCTAATCAATGACCTCAAAAGATCTCACAAAATAAGGAGCAATCTTCCCTTGCCTCCCAAGTCGTCGATGAACCAACTAGGGTGAACCATTCAAGAATACAAGGGAAATAAAATTGTTGCTTCAAGTTGTATAATTTTTTGTGCTTCCTAGGTGCACAACAAATTAGAAATTATAGAAATCCCCCATTATATCCTTCCTTATCGCTAACGATGTAACATAACAGTTCCGATAACACAGAACACCCTCTTTGGAGAACAACCACTTGACATCAGTCTCTCCACCATAAAGAGAGTCTCTAATGCTTATAGAATTTGTCAATAACTTTATGTTCTTGAAGAATAATATCAAGAAGAGTATATTTTAGAGAACCATCAACTTTCATGGTGGAGAGAACCGGTACTGCCCAAGGTGGCACACTTCGATGAATAAAGGCTTTCTCAATAAGATCGCCCTACTGGGACATTAGTTCATTTAGTTTTGTTGGATCCATTTGGTAAGAGGAAAAAGAAACTAGTTGATTTTCATGCATCAAGTAATTGGAAAACTCAGCCTCTCTAATTGGTGGTAAATTAGAAAAAATCAGAATGAAACATGATGGGAAAATCGATGACAATTGGAGAGAGATCACTATTCCAAATCAGAAGCAAACTCTAATATTACATTCCCCTACTCCAGATAAAATATTCTGGCCCTGCTCATCCTTGGGTCCATTATCCTTGAAAGAAAAAATACACACCACTGGGTTTTGTATGTTATACCCATTGAAGATAAAAATCAATCTGGGATTTATTGGAAATGAGCCAATCCATCCTGAATATAACATCAAGAGATTTGATATCGAGTACTAGAAAACTCCAAGCAAGTTTTACGTCTGATATAGAGAAGACACAAGCAGGACTAGAGAGAATCTACTCTCTCTCATTATGCCAAGAGGTGTAGTAATATCCATTGTACAAGATAAAATATTCATAGGAAGATTAATAAGATTAATGGTATGGGTTGAAAAAAAACGAGTGAGATACACCGGTATCAAATAGAGCTGTCACTAAATATGAAGCTATAGTAATGATACCTATCACAGTCATTGTACCTATATCAACTTCTTCTGGAGACTTTTCCACTATGTAAAGAAGATTCATTCTGAATGTCTATGGCTGGAACTCTTTGTATGTGATGCATTTGATTACCCCATAGTTTTTTAAGGTTCTGATGATCTCGTTCAATTACATGAAGTAGAAAAGTCGTGTCAGAACTTCTGCAAGTGCCCTAAACATTTGTAGCACCCACAGTTCCTTCAGCCTGGTCAATCTTGAAAAATCCACATCCTTTTCCAACACCATTGAATCTAGATAGAAGTGGAAAATGAAAATAACCTTGAATTCCTTCTACTCTAAGACCCCATGTTTCTTTTCTGTCACAATCGTATCCCACCATCTCCTGCTTGGTCCCTCCAACAAAAATGGCACACTTCACTATTATCTATTCTGGTGTCTCCAAGAACTCAAAAAGTCATTCAATCATGCCCAACCATTCCTCGGCATGTTGAGGATTAGTGGATCTTTTGAAAACTAGTGGTTTATGGTGAAAGAAATCTTGAGAAAAATTTAGAATAGCATTCCCCTAGGTTCCATAGCTAGAGCCTAAACAGGAACTAGAGGTGGTTCCTATCCCAGAGCTTGGACAGTGCATACAATCATCTAAACTAGGATTTGGTCCACATAAGTATTCTCTCCCTGAGGTTCATTAATATCCCCTTCTTGGATCTAATTCGCACGTCTTCTCAGAGGAATGATATTATGAAACATCAGAAGAAAATAAAAAACACATTAGATAATTCTCGTACATAACAACAAGAAAAAACATGATCCCGAAAAGTAGAACATACATGATTTGGATTTCACTCTATCCAAATAAAAATAGGGAAAATACTAGATCTAATCCAAAATAATTCTTTCCCTAACCACCCCTAGTGACTTGAGGTTCATTGCAGTGAGATCTAGTCAGGCACTCAATCACAACTACCTCCTAAGACCTGAAAAAAATACTAAAATGCATATTATCATCAAGTCAAGATACTTAACCTCTCTCCGATACCATTTTGTCACAAACTAGCACGGGTACCCTAGTAAACTGATAATAGATCCAACCCTGACATAGCCCGAAGGGTATTCTTGATCCCCACAGGTCAGCAACTAGCACCTGGCATCACACAACATGCAAGTAGGAATGATTTTGCCACCAACAATGCCGAAGAAAAGAAAGAAGATAGTATGCATAACAAAAGAAACTCGACTAGGATTAATGTACTAAAATACAAAGAGGCATAAAATACAAAGTACTAAAATGGGAAAACAACCCAAAGGTCCCTAAGGACACAACTCACCAAAACCAAATCTCAATAGCTGGATCCACCTCCAAGAGATCCCTTCAGTTTGCTCGAACCTAAAAGAAGAAAGTCTACAAACACTTGAAGGAAAAAGTATGGTGTGAACCTAAACCTAGTAGGATACCACCAAAGTTTCTATAAAATATTCCAAATATAGATTATCCAAATAAAATATTTCAATTTTCAAATAAACGGGTTTGACAATTAAAAATAATATTTAATCAAAACATGCTATACATTTTCAAATGATAGAAATAAAAATTTTAATCAATGATTTTACAAATTATGTAATAGTTCTAAAATAATGGATTATTTAAAAAATTTATATAAAATAGTTTATATAAATTTAGCAGGCATGTAAATTAGTTCAAAATCATTGGCATACATTTATATCTCAAATATAAATAAACAAGCGAGAAACATAGTAGTCTCCCAAAAGGTATGATAGTATTAATAAACTATCGGATTCTGCACTCTGTATATGAAATCAGAAAAATGTATATACTAACGTCCCTATGAAACTGGCCAAAGGAGACTCATCACCAACCTATCGAGAATGTGACCCACGACAAGTATGTTTTAGAATGTTGTTGTAGCATAGAGTGTATCCAAATAACTCACTAACTTCCTAAGGCTTCCATGCGATCTTACATGATGGGTGACCTATTTTAAGATTGATTAAAAATACGATTAATCCCATTCTTCCATTTCAAAAGTGCCATTTTATTTTCATTTAAAACCAAAATAGGTTTTATTCAAAAACTTGTCTTTTTAGAAGATAAAACCACTGAGTTTCTATCAAATCATTTAAAAGCATTTTCACAGGTTTGAGATCCATTAAAAACCAGTTCCATCATTACACAATTTATTTCCACAATTAAATTCAACAATTTAATTCAAATAATTTCCATCAAATCCAAAATTTAAATTAAATGATTTAAATCATCCAATTTCCATAAACACACCTAATTCAATGGAATCAAGGGTTTTCCATATTTCCATGCCAAAACCATTGGAAATATCTCGATTCACCGGAATCAGGTTTTTATCAATTTAATTGAAAGAAAATTTGAGAAATTGAATTTAAATCAACAATTGAAATAAATAAAGTAATACAATGATAATAGATTTCTCTAATTAGAATGGAACCACCTGCCTCAAGCTCATCGATGTCAGCGACAACGATAATCCACCCAGTATGGTTCAATACACCTCATAAATACCCTATTATCATAAGCTTAGAAACACCAAAGTTTGATGTTTATCAAGGGGTCCTACAACCAAAACATTTATTTTGTTTCAAAATTAAAATATTACATGCGATTACATTTTCTCTCTCCTATATAATCTCTGGATTATCATTTTATGCTAACACATGCAATTGTAAGAAATATCCATAAGAATAATTATCAACCTTGTTTGATAATTATATCCCTCTATTTTATTTCTCAAGGAAATAAAATATTACATGAGATTATATTTTCTCTCTCCTGGATAATCTCTAGATTATAATTTTAAATTATCATATGTGGTGATAATTTATGTCAACAGGATAAGTTTCAAAAACCATATATATTATCACATGCGATAATATTTATCTATCATGGAAAAATTTTAGTTTATCGTTAGATCAACACATGCGCTCACGATTATCCATCATAATAATTATCTTTGATAAACTCATAATTATTTTTTTAATAATATTAATAATTAACCTTTGATAATCTCAAAATTATCATCTGATAATTATATTAATTATCCTTTGATAATGTATGTAAAAATTATCTTTGATATATCCATTCTATTGATCTTTGATAATTTGTTTTAATTATCATTCGATAATTCATAAAAACTATATTTTGATATATTCACAATATTTATCTTTTGAAAAATTACATATGATAATAAGATAAAAAACATTTGATAAATTTATTTAAAATTTTGATTTGATAATCTGGTGGGATTATCATTGATAATTTTATGATATTATCATTTAAAAATTATGATAATCTTCCTAAAACACATAATTATCCTATGATAATTTTGATAATCAATCCATGTGATAATTACATTAAAACTATCCTTTCATAATTTGTATAAAATTATCTTCAATAATATTACACATTTAATTGTTGATAATTCATTGTAATTATCATCTAATAATTCTTAAAAATTAGTTTTTTGATAATTTTAGGTTTCATTATTATATTTAAATTTCTCTTTTTAAGAATTTAATTAACAAAAAAAGGAATAAATAATTGAAATAAGGAGGAGAAAAAGTAAACTAATAAATAAAAACCTATCTTCTTCAACACCATGCAAGGAATTGTAGCACCACTAGAAGCTCCTCAACACGCCTGGATCTGTCGTGCAGCACCTCGGGGAGAGGCCCCTCGCAACTACATAATAAAGATCTAGGTTATTTGATCCGACCAAATAGATTTACATCCAAGGTGAAATAGGTTTAGATATTTCAATGAAATCCAAAACATGTTCCAAATATTAAATTTTGAAACCCCTGATTTAATCCAGGTTTCAACTGAAGATTGATGGTGGAGTAATTAATTTACCTAATTTAATGTGTTCATGATTTTTTCAAGTTAAAATGGTTTTAATATAGTGTTTTTGGAATTCAACCACTGTCATCAATGGTGGTGCGGGTTTTGGGAAGAAGAATAGGCATTGAATTGTTATTATTTTTTAAAATAAATTAATTATTTAGCACAAACATTAAATAATATCAAACGTTCGTTGCGTATGAAATTAATACCTCATCTAGGTTAAACAATTCGTTCCAACCCAACGGTGGTCTTGGATTTATCAAACGATGAATAGTTTGGTATATATTAATGATTTATTAATGAAAACCCAGAATAATTAATTAATTAAAATAAAAGGTGTTTATTTTTCGAGTGAGGGGTCCAAACGCCCGATGCTAACAAATGTTATACCCCATATAGGGTAAGCACATCATTCCAGACCCATCGTTGGTCTCGGATTTCCCATATGTCACACCGTTTGGGAGATATTTAATTATTTTTAATAAATAATATATTGAATATTATTTAATAAATTTTACTCATGAGTAGAGCATCCAAATTTCTAGTGCCTTCGAATGTTATACCCTTCTTAGGGTAAACACCCTATTTTGGACATAACAATGGTCTCAGATTTCTCATACGACGGACCATTTTGAAGTTATTCAATTATTTTGAATAAATTGTCTGTGATTAAAATACTATATTTAATATTTTTATTCTATCCCCCCTGAGGATTTTTAGACCTCAGAAACTCATACTTACTCAGTTCTTAACTCAGAAAATAGTTAATTGAATATTTCAAAGTATTAATTGGGTGTTTTACCATTCTGTGATGTGTTTAACAAAAACACAACTTTTCACTGATAAACCATTTTTCCTGTTTAACATAATAATAATTTAAGACAAGTGATTTTAGGAATACCTAAAACAGTAATGGGATGTTACACATGCCAACTAAAACACCCACAAAATACACTACAAAAACACATCACCATCTCTCAATGTGCACAACATTGAATCATCTGGTAGTGTCTACAATGACCACATTTCTACATAACTACACCAACATTATCACATCCCAAACCAACCACTACCATATCCAATACACAACACCACACTAATAACATAAATCAGGTAATTCTATCATCCGTGTCACGGTACTATCCACTATGGAAAGCACTAACTATCCTACATCAGATTAATTTCATCGTAGTATAATGAGTCTCGATTAGGATTATGTTTCTCCATTTTCATATGTCATGTGTTTTATTATAGATCACACGTCAAGCGAAACAACACATATTACAACATAGAAAGATCTAGAAATCACATCACAAGTAAAATAGATCAAATAAAAACTCAAAATAGCTTTGGGTATTGAGCATGAATCTACATGTCTTAGTCCCAATTACTCTCCTATAAGACACCATGACTCTATAAACATAAACTAATGGTGTGTGTCATCCATGAAACACCTTCTCTTGATGATCTTGGATCTCTATCGGGCCACTCCACAAATGTCTCATCATCCTTGATACCCAACTTTCCTCAGAAAATAACATGGAAGTAATCGTGAAGATACCAGCGAAGATGAGGCACATGGAAGATTTTGTGGATTCTATCTAGCCACGGTGGAAATTCCAACTGATAGAACTCCTCTCCAAATCACGCCAACACCTAAAAGGGTCCAAAAAACCTGGGAGAAAGTTTTCTCCCCCATCCAAACCTTTATTTACCACACCGAGGTGAGACTCTCAAGAACACATGGTCTCTAACCTCGAACTCCAGGGACCTCATCCTATGATCAAAATAGGAATTATGATGAACCCGCATTACCCTAATTCGCTCACGAACCAACTAGATCTTCTCGGTCGTGCTCTACACCACATCTAGACCAAGAACTGGTGACTCTCCAACCTCTATATAGCTCAACGCAGAACGACATCCCCGCCCATAAAATGCCTCAAATAGAGCCATACCAATGGAAAAATGATAACTATTGTTATATGAAAACTTGACCAAAGTCAAGAATCATACCCAAGATACACCAAAGTTCAAGATTCATGACCTTAACATATCCTCCAGTATATGGATGGTTTGAGCCATCTACCCATATCTATGAGGGTGGAAAGAAGTGTTGAGGCACAACTGGGACCCATAATTTTATTGTAATCCCCACTAGACTTACAAGGTAAAATAAGGATCCTGATCATATATTATGGTCCCTGGTACCCTGTGAAGCCTAACCACATCGTCCACACACCGCCTTGACAAAACATCTATAACACACAACTCATGGATCTCTATGAAGTGAGCAAATTTCATCAGTTGTTCCACCATTACCCAAACTACATCATATCCTCCCTTAGCTTGAGATAGCCCTATGATGAATTCCATTGATATTTAACCCCATTTTCAATTAGATTCATCTGAGGACTACAACAAACCTCCCAAAACATGGTGCTCTTCTTTTACCTGCTGAAAAACTAGACATTTTTTCATAAACTCTACTATTGATCATTTTATCTCCAACCACCAAAGTTGTCTACTCAATCCAAGATGCATCTTTTTCACATCATGATGTACCACTAAAAGTGATCTATGAAACTCATAGAGAACTCCCTCGTGCATTTCATGTGGTACAAACAACCTCTCTGAGAACAACACCCAGTTTTGATCATCCTCTAACCATCCCTCGGGAGCATCACTATGGACAACACAATCATACATCACCTATACCTCTATGTCTACCCAACGACACTCCTCCACATACTATATAAAGGATGAATCCATAGTCATATAATGAATACAAATTTGGATACTACTCCCCCCAATGTCAAGATGTATCTCTTCAAGCTCCTCCATTCCTTTCCAAACATCCACATATTCCCAAGCCACATCCTCTTGAGACTTATGACTCAACACATTAGCAACTAAATTACCCTTCCCTGAGGTGTAAGAGATCTCATAATTTTAATCCTAAATAAACTTCATCCACCTCACCTAACATAGATTCATATCCCATTAATAGAAAACATACCTCAGGCTCTTATGGTACATGAAAACCAAAAAACCCTCATTGATGAGGTAATGTTGCCACAACTTAAGCATGAACACAATGGATACCAACTCCAGATCATGGGTAGTATAGCTATGATTTTGGGTACGTAACTACCTAGAAACATAAGAGATCACTGCTCTATACTGCATCAACACACGCGCCAATCCTAGACAGGATGCACTAAAAAATATCAAACAACACACCCTCCTTAGGAAACTAAAGCACTGGAGCACTAACAAACTTCTCCTTCGATTAACCGAACAATGTCTGGCATTGATCTATCCACACAAAAGCCTATTAATTCATGGTCAACATTGTTATAGGGGATAAAACTTGAGATAAATTTGGTACAAACCTATGATAATATCTCACGAGACCAAGAAACTACAAACCTATAATGCCCCGACCCCAAAATCCCAAAGTCGGTGCATTATTTTAATACATTGGCATGATTACAAGGAATCAAGTCTCAAAGAACCGATCAGTTTAGCAGTCTTGGAAAATATATTTCATACATGAACGTTACATTACATTATAAAATTACTAACAACAATAACATTGTACCCTTTTGAACACATTCATATCCCTTAGACTATCTCTCTAGGTCAACCATAAAATACTTCTTCAATCCTGGGAAAAATAAAACATAGAAAGGGGTGAGCTCAAATGCTCACTAAGGATAACAATATAGCGGAAAATTTCATAAATAAGCATAAAACTTTATGACAACATATATGACTAAAACAAAAGCCTTTTAAACTTAATCTTTAGCATAATGTAGAAAAGATAAAATCAAATAATGCCATTTACTCATTCACATGGATATTCTACTAGTCGAATAATCACATGAAATATTGATAGCCACTTTCATAATGATGGAATGCATAATGTCGGACTTTAATTTATGTGTCAAGGCCTCTTGTTAGGAACTAGGGGCTAACTGTAACCGAACCCCAACCCAGAGAGCCTCTGAAACTAGACTCCAACCCAGAGAGCCTCTGTAACTGGACTCCAACCCAGAGATCCACTGTAACCGGACTCCAACCCAGAGAGCCTCTATAACCAGACTCCAACCCAGAGGGTCTTTATAGCAACACGATCCTTTTACATAAAACATTTCATGATTTTACGCATAATTAATCATCATAGTACAATCCAAGGACCATTAAGTCTAGTGTCTTGGAAGACTAGGTACATACAACATAAAACATGGGGCTAAAAAACTTATTTATTTAAAATCCATAAATATCTTCTAACTTCCTTTGAGCCCTTACATCTACATAGGGTACCTTGGAGAACACATGAACAAAGGGATGAGCTAAAAATCCCAGTAAGGGAAATGAACATAAGGATACATCTCAAGAACATGAGTTAGGAGGCATGACATAATGATATCCAAAGAATGAAACTTATAAAATAATTTAATATAATCATGGGATCATATAAACATGGAATCATATAAATGTGGTAGAATCATAAATCATATCTTTAGTACGGGTCAAGGTTAACTTCCAATCTTGTTTCCCATTTTAGTACGGGTCAATGCTAACCGCCAATCCCGTTTCACATCGCATCTCATGAGACTTAACCATACCCAATGCATTGGAGCGCTATCTAGGAACACCCATCTCAAAATTTTCTTGAATATTCTTGCCACATAAATATTATTACCACATATACAATCATACATAATCAACCGTACACAAATATAAGGGTACCCATGGAAATAATTGGGTACCACAATCATGACATAAAGCATAACCAATGAGTGTATCATGAAAGTGTCCATGAAAGAAAAGAATTAGAAAATACATGGACGTTCATAGGGGTAAAATAGGTATATAACATGGTAAGTGGTAACAAATATAAGTAACATCACATAAGAAATGTATTTTAGAGACATTAGCATTAAAACATTTTTGTGCGGTTTTAAGGAAAATACTATAGAACTTTAAAATAGTAAAGAAGAAATTCTTTTATATCAAACAATAATTGAACCAAGAATTTTTTCATAATAAAAATACTGAATTTACAAATACAATGGGGTCTTAGAATAGAAGATAGAGTGCACTTGAAATTGGGTAAAAGATTGGGAAGTTCCTTTAAAATGAGTGTGCTTATTGGGAAGTATCGAAGAGAGATTCAATTAAAAGCATGTATATCCCCAAAAGAGAATGAGATCTGGATATTGGAACATGAGTTTGGAGAATATAAAATAATGTTGAAGTTCTACATAAAATAAAATACTACATCATTTTTGTAAAAATAAAGATAGAGCAACCCGAAGGAATAAAGGATGTTCGGGTAGAATCCATCATGGTTTATTGGCATGGTATCGGGTGTAACTAAGAGGGCTTGATGAGAGAGATAAGGGGTTTCTAATCACTTATAAAACATTAGGTAAGTATGAGTAAGGTGTATAAACATACCCCCATAATTTTGTATTACACAAAAAGGCATATCATAGAGAATAATCTTGATTAAGAGTAAAGAGGGAAGGATCCCTTACCTTAAATCGATTGGTGTTCTCCACTTGTTATTAACGACCTGAATAAACAAATTAGGATTATTAATTAATAATTACATAACCTCTTATATATTAAATTTATTTATCATCACCATTTTTATTTCATTCAAACCCTTTTTGATTAGTTACAAGGTTCAATTTCATTGTTTGGGCTCGTTTGTTTACTTGGATTTAAAAGATCGGTTCACTTATATTCAAGTATGGATTATATGCAAGATGAATGTGGTTGTCCAGAATTGAAGTTATATTATATATTTCATATCCAAGAGATTACATGGTTTTAATTTTAATTAAGTTAATTAGAGTGAAGTCGGATTATTATATATATAACCATAGTGATAACCGTTTTTGTTAATCGGTGGATTTGATTACAAAGAATGTGTTTTGATTTATAACTTAATTCCATTTGTACCAAAGAATTACAGAACCAAAAATAGGATATATTAAATATAAAATAATCTGGTTCAACCATAACACAAATGGTTTCATGACCAGAATTAAATATAATAATAAAAATTGATAAACCATTGTCCTTGAATGTGCTAAATTAGCACATCTCAAATGGTGCTTTCATTTCTTTCAAATAAAAGGTTGGGGAAAGGAGAGAAGATAATGAGATATAACACTAGTATGAATAAATTCTAGTAAATGCATGTTACTGGATTTTATCATACTATTATGGTTAATGGAGGTGAGGAAAGAAATAAAAAAGAAAAGAACTTAAAAGAAAAGAAGAAATTGGGAAGAGGAATTTACCTCTTGAGACTTCCTCCTTTGAGAACCTCTTAAGGGGAGAGGTTTTGGTATTTTTAGGAGGCTGAGAGATTTTGGACGTGGGGGATGACCTTGAGGAGATATTTGGGTAGAATAACGGCATGTCACAAGGCTTGAGATGAGTGGAGAGAAGAGGGAGTGAAGGGGGGTTTTATAGTGGAGGAGAGGAGGGATTTCATAATATTATAATCCTTAATTTATTATTTCTTCACAAGGCAAAGAATAGTAAGTATTCCATGACCAAGAATCATAAATGGGTCATGTGAATTCGAAAAATTGGTGGTGACATCATCCATGATTCTAGGAATAGTCTATTTAGCTTATAATGTATATATATGGTAAATTACCGTATTTTACTATTCATAAAAAAATCAAGTATTTCAGAAAAATCTCAAAAACTCACCCTAACAATTTTTCAACGTGTATAATCTAAAAATGAAGTCCATTTTTCAAAAATAATTTTCTAACTATTATAATTTTAATATTTAATTAAAATAATAATTTATTATTAAAACCAGTTTTAAAACATTCATTAACTTATTCTAAAATATAGGTATATCGTACTTCCAACTTGAATATTATTTTTATACCACCATGGGTGAGGTTACTATTCATTATTGTATATCAATATTCATAAAGGTATGTTACTATTCATTAGGGTAGGTTACTATTCACCGTAAATTAAGTTTTCCTTATCAAACATCAAATAACTTACCGATTACAACCGTGTATGCCGGATTTTCGAAATTCCAAACACAGAAGTGACGAACTTATGTTTAAAGGTCACTTAGAACTTAGTAGTTAATTATGTTTTGTTTTCATGTGATTTTATGACATACTTAAGAGAAGTTAATTTCCATTGAAAAACATTGGGTCGTTATAGTCTATGTAACCGGACCCCAACCCGGAGGGCTTACTTTTACCGGTCCCCAACTCAGAACATACTAGTCCAACACATTCATCTTAAGAAGAGGTTGAAATATAACATAAACATTCATATTAAAACTAACATACGAAATGTCAATAATTTAACCATAAACCATGAATGGCATAAAAATAACTCATCCACAGTCAAACATGTCACAAAACCTTAAATACAATATGGAAGATTTGTATCATAATAAATCAACTTTAAACAAGTGTAAAATTTATCAAAGGATGTTGACATAGATGAAATCAAAACTATTTGAGAGAAATATATCTTTCTATTTTGAAATCATTTAAGAGTCACATAATTATAAAGAAAACATTTATTTTGAAAATATTCTTATAAAATTTTAAGGGAATCTTTGACGATGTTATAATGGCTTAAAATATCCGCACTCACCGTATAAGTTAAAAAACATTCTTACCTTAATTTTTTCAAAAAAGTCAAAATGTACCTTATTTGGAAAATGACAGAAAGATTCCTTTCAAAAAATATAAGGTCAAATATGGGTATAAATGAATTTAACCCATTTTTTGTTAAATAGAAAAAACAATTTGAAATACATTTTTAAGAAAACACAGATGTGGATGATAAATAAGTCCCAGTAGATAATTATGTATAAACAACCTCGGATAATGAAGAGATTGTAGAATTAACCCTTACCTTGTACTTTTCCTTGGTCGATGGTACTTTAACCTCCTGTATAATAGTAAAATAATTGTTAATAAATTATACAATAACTATATACATAAATATTATATCATATACTATCTTCTAATATTTCTTTGTTAATGATATTCCAGTAGTATCATTGTTTCGGGTGTTAACTGATTCATTTTCCTTTATAAGATTGGTTTTTTAAGTCATGATTGTTATGGATAGGATGTATCTTATTCATATTAAAAATGATATTAATTCTTTAAAATTTATTTTTAATTATCAAATGAAAATTATTCTTGAATGGATATGATGGGGAATGAATCTCATCGCGTTCGTGGAGATGGTAATCCGTGCGTACGCACAAGCAACAATATCATTTTTTTGATATTAAAATCATACATAATTGGAAGTTATATCATATATAAAGAATAATTATCTTTTTATATTTATTATTTACATCATTTAAACTCATTATTATACCCATCCAAATGATGAAGTATGTGAATAACAAACTACACCACGACGTGGAGATGGTAATCCGTACGTACGCACGTATGGTGAATTTGTCACTTATAAGATGGATAGAGTAATAAAAATGGTTGTAAAATTTTTATAATAATATCACAGTATATATAATATACTGGAGTTATTATTTTATAATGGAAACAATAAAGAAAGAGGAAGTTGAATAAGAAAAGAACTTGAAAGAGGTGATGAAATATTTACCTCTTCTTCGAGTTCTTCTTTTTGATTTGACCAAAAGGGCTCCTTAATTTGGATTTATGACTAAAGGAAGGCCTCTAGAATTAAATCCAGATAGTTGGGATGATATTTGGGTAGGTTTTGGATGATCCAAAAGGCTTTTAAGGTGTGAATTTTAGAGAAGCGAAAGTGCCCTTTTATAAGAGATGTGAGGGTCAATTTAGGAAACTCTTGAAATATTATTTTATAATAAAATCATTTTCTGTTTATAATGGCTCAAAAATAAATTATTTAAAGGATAAGTTGGTTATGGGTCTAAAATATCTCAACCAATAGGTTTTAGACAGGTTTAGGTCACTATATTAACCTTATCTTTTAGATTTAACTCTTAGTTAAATAGTTTGACATTTACCATGTCTCTTTGTATTTTTATATTATATGGTTAATAAAATTAATATAAACTTTCAAGTGAACACCAAGTGGTTTATTAATGATACACCTATCATTATATAAGTATTTTTTCCACACCTTATATTTTTATGGTTATTATATCAACCAATAATATTGTATTTTTTTTTTAAACACATTTATGTCAATTTTGACATTATTTAATAATTGATTTTTGTTAAAGTCCTAAAAACATTATTATTTATAGTTAAATACATTTAATAAACCATAACATGTCATAGTAACCTATAATATTTTTTATGGCATCAAAACTTAAAATTATATTTATATTAGTATTTATAATATCATTTATTTGATTGTTTCATTAATAAAGAAAATACAGCATCATTATTGTGTCATATATAAATATATTTATTTTATGTCTAAAAATTATAAATAAAATACCTTGAGGTATTAAATCTTTTTATATTTATAATTAATATTTATTGTCGAAAATATAACTTATATATCACCTTGTAATATTTGTTTTACAAAAAGATCTATGTTTCTGTCATTTTTGTCTTTACTTTAAATTAAATAATATAAGGTGTCATTATCACTCTCAAGTGGCTCCAAGTGGTCCCAAAATAGACCCAAGGATGATCATGGTCAGAAATGTATCAAAAAATAGGAATAAGACACATTTTAGGGTAATTTAATATTATTTTAAAATTATTTCTTTACCCAAATTTACCGGATTTACCCTTTAACCATGGTAAATAAAATATTTACCGATGTATTTATTCATAATGACTAAGAATAAAAGTTACCTATTTACACAATTTGTACCTTATGATTCCAAATATGGAATACATTTTTCCAAATTCAAAACACATAACTGGCATAAATTAATTTTAAATTAATTCCCGTTTTCAAAACAAAAAACGTTTTTAAGAAATAATAACTATCAAAAGATTGACACTTGTTTATGTATAATTTAAATGTAAAATTACATCCAATGACCTAAATTATATTTATTGATAAAAATATAATCTAATGATACTTAAAAACCATTCAAATGTATCATTTAACAATATAAATTAGTTCGATTAAAAAGTTGTTTTTAATTAAAATTTAGTATTTTTTCACTATTCATCAAAATATGAAAGTTATCATAATAGTACCAAAAATTTATCCATACTAAATTTTTATGTCTGTATTCTAAATATGTATTTAATTTCACTAAATTAAATATATAAAAGTGTCAAATATTGGATTTAAAAAGGGTTCGCCATTAAAAGGCATAAAATGCATTTTTTTTAAAATACCTCTGTTATCTTAAAATTTTAATTTTTATTATATTATGTATAAGAAACATAAAATATGAATGTTAAAATTATATATGATATATAAAATTTAAAACGTGGTTAATACTATTCATAACATCTTTTTTTGAATGGCTAGTTTGGTAAGTAGTGGTGCGCTCGAACTCGGTGTTGCGTATAGTGCAAGCTATTGAATTACTTTAATGAGATAACATACTATGAAATATTGGGGTGTTACATTCTCCCCTCCTTCAATAAATTTCATCCTATCAATTTTAAATTTTTCTTAAAAAATAACAGGTTAAAAATGGAAAAATATCATTGTGGAAAACCCACATGAGAAATTAGGTTAATAAAATTTAGTCTTAATAAGAGGGAAAGAGAAATGAAAAGGTCACCACCAAATTATGAACTTGATTAGGAGAACATTGGTTGAAATTAGAGACACATAATTTGAGGAAGAACGTAAATATTTATAGGGAGTGATTGAGGTCATAAATAACAAACAAGTGTAAAATTGATGGCCTCAAAACCATCAATTTATGATGATTTAAAATATCATTAGTTCAACCAAACATAAGGTATTAGGATAAAAAATATTTGGATTTAAGACCCCTTCCCTAATGTTTAAGAATTAATTTATTCATAAAATAAAAAATATATACTTGAAAAGTAGAGTTTCATCCTTCAACTAATTACTACCACAAACTCATCTTTCACTCCAAAGGATAATAGAATTCAAAAATATTCTATTTATCCTAATCATATAGAGTTCCAAAAATAATGAATTTATAATTAATTTGTTAGAATATTTTAAAAAACTACATTATACAGTCGATGACATCATTTAGGCTAGTGGTAGGTGATGCACCCTTCAGTGGTGGGTTCAAGTCTCGAGGCCTTGTCGGACGCGACGAGTTATCGTCCGACCTCCGGATTGTCCTTTTTATGACAATCCAAAAATAATCTCAAGAGATGATTTAACCTTAACAATAGTATCCAATGTCAAACATAATCAATTCCAACCTTTAGACTTGTCTAAAATACTTCTATCCAAACCCACAGTACAAAATTTTTAAGGAAGGTAAACACAATAAAGATCCTTTTTGCCACGTAATAACATGTGAATACCTTCATCATGTATTCTTTTAAAACACGGTAACAACTTAAATTATCATAAAACCTTATTGATTACATTTATGCTTCTTTATTCCTTATATAATACTGGATATACTTCTCCTATCCAAAAATATTTTAAAATCCAACAATGATGGAATAAACAAGCCATTAACCAGTTCCAAGGATATCAATAATATCCAATTTAATTTATCCAAATCAATAATCTATTATTCCAAAATCAATACCTCAGTATCAGAACTATATTAAAGTTTTGTCTTTCCTTCAACCATGTATTTTCCAAGAAGTTTAACTTTTTATTGAGTCACTTTTCTTGGTTCTACTAATCTCAAGTCCTTAATGAAATAGTACTGCAGTACAATATTCATATACTCTATAATTCTTATAACATGTAAATCATTAATACAATACTAAAATGACACAATACTTTAATAAAAACATAATAACTCTTAATCATTACTCTTAATCTTCGGTAGTATCATAACTTTATTATTATCCAATAGCATCATTTGGGGTATACTATGATGATTTGGACATTGATTCCTGTAGTGTCCCAACTCCTTGTAGGTGAATCATTGCACATTTTAAACCTTTTTCTCACCCTTGAAATCATGTACTTGGTTTCCTTTTCCTCCACAGTTATAACAAACTCTCATTACCTAAAATCATTTACCATGGTGATTCTTTCCACAATTTTCACATATGGGAAAATCCTTCTTTCCTTTATTCCCTTTAACCATATTTCTCTCTACCAGATTTTTATTCTCTGGATTCCCTTCAAATCCATAGGACTCAGAAAATTCTTTACTTATCTTATTAACACATGATGTTATTTCTTCATATGATGATAATACGTGTGAGACTATTTCCTTTCTAAATTTTGGATTAACACCATGAAAGATATGATCCTTCTTACTCTTTGGATCATGCGGATTGTTGGAGGTCTCATTCCATCTATTGGGCGTCATTTCTAAACAATGGAATACACTATGTTATTTTATGAATTTCAATGCATAATTCCAAACTTGAAAAATACCTAATGTAAATTGAATAGTTTATGGATATAATCCATAATCATAAAAATGTTTTATTTGAGAAAGTATTTACTCTTAAATCCTTCATAATGGCTTGTAATGAAAATGAGAATTATCCTAAGCATATCCCCCAAGAGTGTCATAACCAAGAGTGCAGCAAGGCCCATTGTCATGCACCAGTTCTCGTTCGAGTCTATCTCAAAGAAGTGCTTTTGGGTTTTACCCCTAGTTACATCTCTGCCAAAGCTGCCTCTACCTTCTCGTATCCAGATAGGGATGTATTGCTCGGAAAACTCATAAAATATCTACAGTACCAAAATTATAAGAAGTTCTTATATACTAATCTTCAAAGTAAATATTAGGGTAGTGTTCTCTAATCATAGTTTTTCTAAATCTAGTTTCCAAGGTTTTCACTAAAATTTCTCTGATACCAACTATAACGCCCCGACCCCATAAGCCCAGAGTTGGTGCATTATTTTAATACATTGGCATGATTACAAGGAATCAAGTCTTGAAGAACTGATCAGTTTAGCAGTCTTGGAAAATATATTGCATACATGAACATTACATTACATTATAAAGTGAATAACAACAACAACATTGTCCCCTTTTGAACACATTTATATCCCTTAGCCTATCCATGCAGGTCAACCATAAAATACTTCTTCAATATTGGGAAAAATAAAACATAGAAAGGGGTGAGCTCAGATGCTCAGTAAGGATAAAAATATAGCAGAAACTTTCATAAATAAGCATAATCCTTTAAGGAAATGTATAATACTAAAACAAAATACTTTTAAACTTAAACTTTAGCATAATATGGAAAATATAAAATCAAATAATTCCATTTACTTATTAACATGGATATTCTACTAGTCGAATAATCACATGCAATATCAATATCCACTTTCATAATGATGGAATGCATAATGTCAAACTTTAATTTCAGTGTCAAGGCCTCATTCCAGGACCTAAAGGATAACTGTAACCGAACCCCAACCTAGAGATCCTCTGTAACCGGACTCCGACCCGGAGAGCCTCTATAACCGGACTCCAACCCAGAGAGCCTCTGTAACCGAACTCCAACCTGGAGGGTCTGCTATAATTGGACCCCAACCCAGAGGGCTTACTTTTACCAGTCCCCAAATCGGAACATACTATTCCAACACATTCATCTTAAGAAGAGGTTGAAATATAACATAAACATTTTTATTAAAACTAGCATACGAAATGTCAATACTTTAATCATAAACCATGAATGGAATAAAAATAACTCATCCATAATCAAAAATATCACAAAAACTAAAATATAATATGGAATATTTGTATCATAATAAATCAACTTCAAACAAATGTAAAATTTATCAAAGGATGTTGACATATATGAAATCAAAAACTATTTGAGAGAAATATCTCTTTATACTTTGAAATAATTTAAGAGTCACATAATTATAAAGAAAACTTTTATTTTTAAAATATTCTTATAAGATTTTAATGGAATATTCAACGATGTTATAACGGTAGAAAATATCCGCACTCGCCATATAAGTTAAAAACATTCTTACCTTAATTTTGTCAAAAAAGTCATAAAGTACCTTATTTGGAAAATGATAGAAAGATTCATTTAAAAAACATATAAGTTAAAATATGGGTATAAATTAATTTAACCCATTGTCTCTTAAATAGTAAAAAATTTTTGAAATACATTTTTAAGAAAACACGAATGTGGATGATAAATAGGTCACAATAGATAATTACGTATAAACAACCTCATATAATGAAGAGATTGTAGAATTAACCTTTACCTTGTACTTTTCCTTGGTCGAGGGTACATTAACCTCTTGTATAGTAGTTAAATAATTTTTATTAAATTATAAAAGAACTATATACATAAATATGATATCATATATGATCTTTTAATATTTATTTGTTAATGATATTTCAGTAGTATCATCATTTCAGGTGTTAACTGATTCGTTTTCCTTTATATAGATGGTTATGTAAGCCATGTCTGTTATGGATATTATGTATATTATTAATATTCACAATGATATTAAGTCTTTAAAAATTATTTTTAATCATCAAATAAAAATTAGTCTTGAATGGATACGATGGGGAATGAATCTCATTGCATTCGTGGAGACGGTAATCCGTATGTACGCACGAGCGAAAATATCATTCTTTTGATATTAAAATCATATATAATTAGATGGTATATCATATATAAATAATAATTATCATTTTATATTAATTATTTATATCATTTAAACTCATTATTATACCTATCCAAATGATGAAGTATTTGAATAACAAACTACACCACGACGTGAAGACGGTAATCTGTACGTTCGCACGTATGGTGACTATGTCATTTATAGGATGGAGAGAGTAATGAAAATGGTTATACCATTTTTATAATAATATCACATTATATAGAAGATACTAGAGTTATTATTTTATAATGGATACAATAAAGAAACATGAAGTGGAAGAAGAAAAGAACTTGAAAGATGTGATGAAATATTTACCTCTTCTTCAGGTTCTTCCTTTTGATTTGATCAAAAAGGATCCTTAGGTTTGTTTTATGACTAAATTAAGGCCTCGAGGATTATGGGAGGATATTTGGGAGGATATTTGGGTAGGTTTTGGCCGAGATAAAATGCTTTTAAGGTGTGAATTTTAGAGAAGGGGAAGTGCACTTTTATAAGAGAGGTGAGGGTCACTTTAGGAAAAGCTTGAAATATTATTTTATAATAAAATAATATTCGGTTTATAATGGATCAAAAATAAATTATTTAAATTATAAGGTGGAGATGGGTGGAAAACCTCTCAAACAATAGGTTTTATATAGGTTTAGGTTACTATATTAACCTTATCTTTTAGATTTAACTCTTAGTTAAATAGTTTGAATTTACCATGTCTCTTTGTATTTTTATATTATATGGTTAATAAACTTACTATAAACTTTTAATAGAACCACAAGTGGTTAATTAATGATACAAATATCATTATATAAGTATTTTTGTCAAACATTAGGTTTTTAGGATTATTATATCAACCAATAATATTGTATTTGTTTTAAAAACTCATTTATGTCAATTTTGACATTATTTAATAATTGATTTTTGTTAAAGTACTAAAAACTTTATTACTTAGAAATAAATAAATTTAATAAACCCTAAAATTTCATTTTCATCTATAAAATTTGTTTATGACATAAAAACTTTAATATTATATTTATTTTAGTATTTATAATATCATTTATTTGATTGTTTCATTAATAAGGAAAATACTGCATCATTATTGTGTCATATATATATATTTATTTTATGTCTAAAAATTATAAATAAAATATCCTGAGGTAGGAAATATTTTTAGATTTCTAATTACTATTTATAGTCAAAAATATAACTTATATATCACCTTGTAATATTTTTCTTACTAAAAGATGTATGTTTATGTCATTTTTGTCTTTAGTTTAAATTAAATAATATAAAGTGTCATTATCACTCTCAAGTGGCTCCAAGTGGTCCCAAAATAGACCCAAGGATTACCATGGTCAGACATGTATCAACCAATAGGAATATTACACATTTTAGGGTAATTTAATATTATTTTAATATTATTTATTTACCCATATTTACCGGATTTACCCTTTAACCATGGTAAATAAAATATTTACTGAAGTAATTATTCATAATGTCTAAAAATAAAAGTTAACTATTTACACAATTTGGAGCTTTTGATTCCAAATATGGAATCCATTTTTATAAATTCAAAACACATATGTGGAAGAAATTAATTTAAAATTAATTCCCATTGTCGAAACAAAAAACTTGTTTTTAAGAAATAATAACTATCAAAAGATTGACACTTGTTTATGTCCAATTTTAATGTGAAATTAAATCCAATGACCTAAATTATATTTAATGATAAAAATATAATCTAATGATACTTAAACCATTCAAATGTATAATTTAACACTATAAACTATTTTGATTAAAAAAGTTGTTTTTAATTAAAAATTAGTATTTTTTCACTATTCATCAAAATATGAAAGTTATCAAAATAGTACCAAAAATTTCTCCAAACTAAATTTTTATGTCCCTCTTCTAAAAATGATTTTAATTTCACTAAATTGAATATATAAAAGTGTCAAATATTGGATATAAAAAGGGTTCTCCATTAAAAGGCATAAAACTGTATTTTTTGAAAAATACCTCTTTTATCTTAAAATTTGAATTTTTATTATATTATGTCTAAGAAACATAAACGATGAATGTTAAAATTATATAGGATATATAATATTTGAAACTTGGTTAACATTATTCATAACCTCTCTTTTTTAAATGGTTAGTTTGGTAAGTTGTGGTGCGCTCAAACTCGATGTTGCGTGTTACACAAGCTATTGAATTACTTTAATGAGATAACATACTATGAAATCTTGGGGTGTTATAGGACCTTTTCCATGTTCATTGGTGCTTCCAAAGAAAAATATTCTTTAACCTTTGATAGGTCCACTACCACACTCTTCTAATACACCACATTTCTGAGGAAACACACATCTCACATATATAACTCACACTTGGATAAATTCCACGGCTATAAACTTAGGTTGTACCAATGGTTTTTAACCATTGGTATAGGATGGAAAATCGTTGGGAGTTATGGAATAGGTATAGTCTTGTGCCAATGGTTATTCATCAACCATTGGTATAGGACACTTGAAATTTCATTATACCAATGGTTTGTTGATAATTGTTGGTATAGATATCTACCAATGGTTTTTCAACCATTGGTATATATCATATAGTAAAACTATACCAACGGTTTGTAAATAACTGTTGGCATAAATACAGTTTTTCAAAAATATAATAATGGTTTATAAACTATTGGTATAGAGTTCTACAGAATTTCAGACATCAAATCCCCAGGACCTACAACATTGCATACACGAGCCTCTTCTCCTATTCACAAAGCAAAAACATATGCAAAAACACTACAATACCAAATACAGAATTTAAAAAAATAATAAAACACCTGAAAATACACTACAATACAATGTACATAATTCAAAAAAACTAATGCAGACAATATATTTAATAATGTGTGATGAATTTATATTTTTAGAAGTCATTCATATCCAATTATTCATGTTATAATTATGAAAAAACACAACACTGGAAAGCACAACATGCCACTTGAGATCAAATTTTATACCTATCCATGGAAAGTGAACCATTCTGGACACATATATAGTTTCTTAATTTTAATTACAGTATACATTTTTTCATATTTTATTATTCACCTATGGGGCATATATTAATTTTTTCAAAAAATGTTTTATTTTTATCATAATCATATAATCATGGAAAAATAATAAAACTCAACATAAATGTTAGTAGTATAATCTAAACTCAATATAAAAAATATAATATTCCTCTATAGTCTTCAACCCAACACATCCAATTCACCTCAAAACCACCTATCCTAGCACCTATAGGGGATGATATCCACCAAAACAAGGATGGAATCCACATGAAAGTGAACACTGGGGAAAAATAACACTGGATATATTGAGAAATGGAAATATAAACTAGGATAAACAACAATGATAGGGAAAATAACTCTTAATGAACTAAAAACCAAAGAAGTCGACAGTATGGAAAGACTATAGAAAATGAAAAAAAATAAAATTAAATGAAATTGATGGGGAATAAAGATGAGTAGAAGGATCTAAAATGACAAAATCATTAATGTAAAATATATGTGCTAAGTTGTGTGAAGGATCTGATTACAATAATAAAACAATATGTGAAGTTTTGGTTAGGGGAATAGTTTTAATAAGTTGTTATTTTTTGAGGTTAAAGATAGCTTAAATTGTGAGATGAAGTAGATATGTGTTTTAGATTCCATCCTTGTTGTGTTGCTATTATTGATTGAGTAGATTAGTATTTATAACACTTTAATGATGTTTTAGAATAGGTTCTTGATGTTAGGTACTAATTTTTGTAGATGTATTTAAATTTATTGTTGTGATGAAATTGAGTAGAATGCTTACTCAAAGAGTGATTGAAGAAACCATCCATGGATTTATGGATGAATATTTAAAAGAGATGAGACTATAGATAAAACCATCCAAAGGTTATTTTGGTTAAAGGAACCTAAAATATAAGTTTAAAACACTTGGATAATGTTTTTCAAAGATTTATAGTGAATTTTATGTGAACAGGCAATGTATGTGCATAAAAATACTCAACTTTGAGTATATAATTCATAAGTGTTCTTGAGAATTGAGCTGAAGAGATTTATAAGATCTAGAAAATTCCCTAATGTGCTTTGAAGTGTTTGTGACTATTTGAGATAGATTAGAGATGGATTAAATAATCCTTGGAGAAAGATGAATTTATTTTTTTTGAAATAAAGATCAGCATAAATGTTACTTTCCCTTTTATAAGGGTAGATTTCAATTTAGTATGCTATATAATGGTATGTAGGGACCAGTATAAGGGAAACTTTCACTTGTATAAGGGTAGATCTAAGTTTCATATTTGTTGTGTAAAGGTAAGTAAGTACCTATGTAAAAGTCATACATGACCTGTATAAGGGTCAACTATGAAATTCAACACCTATATAAAAGTTAGTTCCAAGATACGTGAATGTATTAGTAAAAAACCAGTGCTACATAAAGGTGTGATGAAGGATAAATAAAGGAAACTTGGAAATCCTGGAGGCTATATAAGTTTAATCCCTGAAAATTATATATTTATTAAAGGTATATTAAGAGTTACATAAAGGTTGCAATGGAAATCAATACATGTGTAAGAGTAACACAAAAAACAAATGTTACATAGAGGTAATCTAGGAGATAAATAAATCCCACATTGGGGATACAAGACCTACTTAAAGTTAGTATAAGTTTCCACATATAATTATATAAAAAACAAAGTCAAATAGGGAGCTACATGTATTGGTATTAATTTTTTTAAATATCACAATCAACACGAATTATTGTGATTCAAGATAAGTACACAACATCAAATCATAGGTTATGCTAAGAGAAGATGGTAATTTTAGGTGATGTTATAAGAGGATAGAAACTAAGCTTCTCTACACTATAGGAATGGATACTACATGATAGGGAGCAATGAAATGAACAAGACCACACCATAGTTAGTTTTCTATGGTCATTTTGTTAAATATTTTATGTAAAAAGGTCACCATTGGGAAATGAACAATCAATCAACACCATAGAGGATTTCATGGTGTTTTGATTTGAAGTATGGAGATTAAAATTGAATAAACGATATTGTAGTTGTTTCAAGGTGAACTTTTTGAGATATTGGAGGTCTGACATGAGTATCTTTCAAGGTGACCTTTTTGATTATATGAATATTTCATTGGCTAAACTCGTTATAAGATAACGCCCTCTCAAAACTGTTGAAATCCAAGGGTGAGATGGCTTTAATTTCCAATGATAATATGTCTAGAATTAAATAATAATTTCAAATAATAGTTGTTGATAAGGAAGAGTTTATGTTTTTTTGTATAATTACTCCATGCATTTAAGGATCTATACAAATTGATTTAGAGTGTCAATGATTAATAGATATATGTGAATAAAAAAAGAGAGAAAGAGATTGATAGTTCACTACAAGAGGTTATCAGGATACATGATGAACCGATTCGTAAGCTTTATAGTAATCAGTAAGAGACATTGAATTTAGTTGATGTAGAGAAATATTATCTTAATATAATGTTCTTGGGTTTTGAAGATAAGTTTAAAAATATGTAATACACTTAAAGTAGACCTTCCTAAATAACTGAGAATAAATGTATTGCCATTATAGTTTTAGATATGATTTTCCCTCAAAAGGGACTCATTTTGGTGGTAAAGGAAGTGTTAGATCATATGGATAAGTATCCACATCATTATCAAGGAATAGATATCCCATAACCATATTGATTTTGGTGGTGGTAAATATGTTTCAAGTATATGTAAAGAATTCAATGAAAAAACTACATAAATATGGAGGTAAAGGATTGTTGGCAAACCTGATGATACATCAAATTTATATTTAATAATATTTATAAATAATAATTTCCCAAACTAATCTTATAATACTTTTGAAACAAACCAACCTAAAATGAAAAAGGATAACACCTCTATAGGGAACAGAATCCCTAGTGAGGGAAGGGACTCATTTGAGTGAAAATACCAAGGGATTCTATAGACATTTTCTATAATCTATAAACACTATATAAATTAATTAACAATGAAAAATTAATTTAAATGTCGATAATATAACAACATATTTGATGTGAAAGAGGATAACATAACCTAAAATGAAAAAGGATAACATCTCCATAGGGGACAGAATCCCTAGTTAAGGAAGGGTGAACTTTCTTACCTAATGTTTTTAAATTATATTTCATCATACCCTAAGTGATTAAGAACTACCTACAATGAAATTCATCTCATCGCCCCAACACCTGTAATTCACCTCAAAATTGCCTATAATCATAAAATAATTCACTACCTATAAAATATAACTACCTGCAATGCAATTCACCTGCAATAAAAACATCAAAACATAATTCACCTGCAATCATAACTAGCATCAATCAAAATAGAACACAGTAAATAATGAAACTAACTACCCACTACAATCAAAACACCAATAGAACATCCTCAACCTATAATGAAACCAACAAAACATCCTCAAAAAACAAAACTTGAATGTAACCAATAGAGCATCCTCAAATACCAACAAACCAATACATAAATAATGACAATAGAACAAATCAATTGATGCATTTGACCAATGATAACAAACATACAAAATATCACACATATATCCAGTCATAGAAAATCATCAAACATCAAATGTCATAAATATCAGTCAAAATGTAATAGAGCAAGCCATCCCTCATCACCATCACTATCATCATCGTCATCATCGTCCTCATACACATCCTCGTCCTCATCCTCATCCCTATCCTCTTCCCCATCCTAATCCTCATCATCTTCCTCTACCTCATCCTCACCCTCATCCTCTGCCTCGGCCTCATCCTCGGACTCTTCCTCACCATCATCCTCGCCATTTCCATCACCATCGCTAAGAATTACATCATCTTATACACCACTAGGACTACCACCTAATGCACTATATAATGAATGCATTGACAACATATATGCATCAAAAGTCACAGTGGTCTCTAGTGAAAGTGATGGACATAAAACTTTCATCAATTTAATAAATTTAGTGTTTCCCTTTCATCCCATTATTACACCTATGTGACCCTTTTTCGGCTTGTTCTTATCATGCATTAACCTTTTCCAACTCAGTGGTACTAAAACTGTTACCTAAAGTGGGCCAATGCCTCATCAGGACTATACTCTTCCCAGGTTGGTAGCATACTCTACCACGGTGTTCATCTCTCAAAACCTGATGTAAGTGATCATTTGGACCACAATTGTCATGTTATTGCGCATAGAGGGCCTCCAAATCAGTCTGTTAAAAATATAAATAGATTATTAAGTTACAAAATATATATTCAAATTTTAAATCAACAAAGTAAAACATACAATCTGCTACTGTGTCTGTTTGTTTACAGCACTTCCATATTTTTTATTTATGCTCGAGCAGAATAGTTTTTCTCAAGGCACACTTCCTTCAATATTCAATATATCCCTCTCAAATGACATTGAATGTAGGAAACCATAATTTAAAATAGGTTACTAATAATGAGTTACATAACTAAAATAAAATGGATATTAATTTTAAATAATGCTGAAAAGAAAAACATATATTTTGATTTGATTTTTTTAGTTCAGTTTATTTCAATTTAGTTACATAACTAAAATAAAATGGATATTAATTTTAAATAATACTGAAAAGAAAAACATATGTTTTGATTTGATTCTTTTTAGTTCATTTTATTTCAATTTAGTGTGGTTGGGGTCAATATTCAATCTCCACTGCTCTACCAAAATTTTATAAATTTAATTAATTGTGGAGGAAAAAATATAAATTTCAATTCCAAAATAAAAATTATAAACGACTATCGTACTTTCCACCTATCGTGGTCTGACATCGTAGTCCGCCCCGAAGTGTGGAGGTATTTTTTAGCATAAATGTTTTTTTTATTTTTTGTGGATGATTCTTAAATAAAATTAAATAAAAAAAGACAGTATTAATGCAAAACATTAATATTTTTATTTAAAACTCTCAATTTTGATTAATTCCTTGAACTTAGTGCTCATCCAATGAGTAATCATTTGCCAATAATATTCTATAAAACAATAAATCATGATAGTTATTACCTCTAAATCCATGCCAACTCTATCACACCAGACAATATATAACTCATGCTTATAGGCTCTCCAAATATCCCCTAATTCCATTAGTCATGCTGGCTTTGCACCCTCACTATCAGGAAAATTAAAACGAAGTTGACACCAAAATATTATTTCATATAAATACAATAATAATATAGCATTAAATCTAATATTTTTTTACCCATATTTGTGCCTAAGCATTATCCTTGACTTTTTTTGGCAAGTGTATCCATGAGAGTGGGCTAACAGGAATCATGTCAGAGTATTTGGAAAGCATCGCCAAAAAATCCTACATTCCTGCCCTATTTTTTTATCATTTGGTTGTCTTAATTATAGTCCACCATCAACTATGTGTAGTGTTTCCATTCTGTATTCATGTGTGTACATCCATGACACCTATCAGTAAATCTAGCTGTTAAAGAAAAAAATATATCAATACATCTTATAGTGAAAATAAATTATGGTAAAAAAATTTAGTAGGGTTATATAAATATACCTATGGTAATCTGATCAATGGGTATTGTTAGATCTGCAGGCACTAGAGGAACATCACCCTGTATAGATAGAGTGGGTCCCAGTGTATGCCCTACAGGCTTAAACTATATCGGAGTAGGAGTCAAAGAAGAAGGAAGGTAGAAGCTCGGATAGAAGTAAGTAGAAGGAAAAGGAGATGGCATGGATGGCTGGCCAAATGCCAGATATGGATGAGGAGTTAAAATCATCATCCGATATGGGAAATATGGGTGAGGAGGCTCAGATGTAAATGCTGGTAAAAACATGGGTGACCAAAATATCCTGTGTGTCCCTAACGATACTATGAGATCAAAAAGTATAGTATATTTTACATCAGTGGGAGGTATAGGGTCTAATCAGGTACACCGACTAGAGTGGATAGCTCTAGTACCACCCCCTCGTACCATCAACCTGAGTACTAGGACCACTAGGCTATTCATCAAATAATTGATGCCTAAGTGGAGGATCCTGAATAAAAGTTTAAAACAAAATTAATCACATGACATTATATGTTACTGATATATATATTTCTTTAATAAAATGCTCACAGTAGGCACTAATGGAGGAACGTCCATCTCAATTATTTGATGATTGTTTTCTGTCATCCTTTTTCTTCGCACTCCTCAATAGGTTTCATTTTCTACATTTTAAAACAAATATGGAATTAATTAGAAATGGATAACTAATGTGTAACCCAAACAAAAAAAATATGAGACATGAATTAATTAAATAATACCACTTTTTAAACCAAATATAGGATACATAGTGATATAAAAAATAATTTTAAATTTAGTGGTAATAATATCAAAACAAAATACATGTCATAGAAATAAACAATAAGTTCAAATTTTCATTTTTATCATAGGTATGATATAGTTTTCTTCTATTTTCAATTAGATCCAATTCAATTTTGGTTAGGTCATTTGTCCATTTTTATTTCTCTTATGTCAGTTGGTTCATTCTTGTCAATTGATTAGGTAATTTTTCTGTGTTTATTTCTCTTTGGTCATTTGGTTCAATTTTGTTAATTGATTAGGTAATTTGTTCATTTTTATTTTCCTTATGTTATTTGGATCATATTTTGGGTTAGGTAATTTTTCTATTTTTTTGTTAGGTCATTATTTTCATTTGTTTTTATTTTCATATCAAAAAGTTTAATATGTCAAATTCAATTCCTCTTTTTTTTTGTTCTAGTTTAATTGTTTAGGTTGTGTTTTGTTTTGAGGGTTCGAATATAGTTCAATTAAATATTAGAAAATTCAACTCAAATAAAACTAAAACCAATAAATATTTAAAATTCACATTAATATCAAGTCAGATACAAAATATTTGTATTAAATATTAAATCAATTTGAATAGTACCAACCTTAATAACCCAAGTCAAGCTAAACCAAAAGAACTAAGAACACATATGGTTGATTCTATATATTTCTCACCACAAATTCAGGTTCACAATCAACTCTAAAAATTGAGCTATTGGAGTCATCATAAGTAATAAATGGATCAGGGCCAATGACAGTAGGGATGGTGTCAATTCCATCATCACCATCATCAAAAGAATATCTTTGAATAACTTCAATAATGACACCAAATTTAGGTCAAGATTGATTTTTGACATAATAAACTTGTTTATTCATTGATGTTAATACATATGGTTCATCGGTAGTAAGAGTGTGAGTCGTGTTAATAACTCAAAATCCACAATCATCAATAAATCTCCCCCCCCCCTCATCATCGAATTAGACCATTGGTATTTCATCATAGTGACTCGACCATTAGAGTAATAATCCAATATTGATATTTTTTCAAAGACTACATAATAAGCTACATTTTCAAATTTAGGTCTACTATCCAATGCACTAACATAACATTATGTTATGGTGATTAGAATAACATCATTATATTGTGTTATTATGTTCTTTTCTCATTTAGTGATAATATAACTACACCCATTGATCACAATTGATTTAAAGTCATGAACCACGGTATTAGGGCCAAAAGCCAAATCTCTTATTTCCTTAGAGACAGAGTTGGCAGGAAAACTCAATACCTGAAATATAAATAAATATTAGACTTAATTAAATATTTATTTTATTAATTTATTACAGTAATATTTTTACCTTCAATTTCAACCAAACAGAAAACTCTTTGCTACGAAAAGTCTCTCTCCTTATTAAAGATAAAGAACGATGCTTTTATTTATCATTTCTATATTTTACCTATAGATAAAAATATAAATAGTTTAATAGATATTTAAAATTACGTGAGATGAGATAATATATACATGTTCAGTTTACTTACTTGATGTAGTCATAGAACAAATCACAATTGAAAAAAATTGTGTGATGTGCCATCTCCCGCTCTTCAAGGATTAATGTTGTCAATGTATATGATTTGGAAATTCCTCTTATTTGATGAAGTGATGGAAAAATGGGTTCAATTTTCTCATATTATTATTCTTTATTTCTCATTAGTCTGTACATTCTAATAGTAAGATCAGAAAAATACATTGAGAAGAAATCCATACATTCTTGAGTCAAGTAACCATTCATGATAGAAACTTCGGGATGATTCCTATTCCAAACATAAGACTTCAATGTGTTCATATTTATTTCAGTTGGATGCATCAAATGAAAATAAATAGGTCCTATGAGAAGTACTTTGATCAGAATATGGATATTTAGATGAAAAATTCATGTAAAAAATGATGGAGGAAATATTTTATCTAACTCAAAAAAAATTAATGGTGTCTATGGAAACATTTTTTGCAAGAAATACTTGGAAAAATTCTTAGCACAAATATCTCTAAACAATTGGAACAATCGAATAATTGACACTGTTACATTATTGGACAAAAGATAACGGATTGCTATTGGAATCAACTCATGCAATAGGACATGATAATCATGAGTCTTCAAATATTTTAGCTTCAACTCTCTTCTATTGACCCATTTTTATATTTTTCTTGAATAGCCATCAAGAACTTTAATAGTCTCTAGTACTTATAGAAATTGATTTTTTCTATAGGTTTCATCACATAAGAAGCCCATGGAACTTTCCATTTATTTTCATTAATACACACATGATGCAATTCTGGTCTGATCCCCAAATCCACCAAGTCACTCTGAGATCATAAATCATATTTTGTCCTTCCCTTGACATTTAGAATAATTGAAAGAAACATTTCACATATATTCTTTTTAATGTGCATTATGTCTAAGTAATGACATAAAAAATTTGTTGACCAATAAGGTGATTGAAAGAAGATACTCCTCTTCTTCCAATTTTAATAGGCTTCATTGGAAACATTGTTCTTATTTTTATATTTCATTTGACCCTTTCTGAATGAAAAACTGAAATATTTCAATTCATTAATCACGTCAGTTACAGGAATATGATGAGGTGGATCGTTTGTCTCTATGGTATTGTTAAATCTTTGATGATTATTTCTATATGGATGGTCCATTGGAAATAATCGTTGATATCCCTTAAAACTAAAACTATGGTGATATTTTAATCTTCTGTATCATGTATTCTTTATACAGACAGTACATGATAGTTTTCCATTCATTCTTAATCCAGAAATCATTGTATAAGTTGTAAAATCATTGATCATCCACATAAGTGCAACACACATCTGAAATACATCTTTAACATACATCGTATGTGCACACACACACATCCCAAAGAAATTTAAACTCTTTTATTTAAGTTTTCGTGTATACATGATATCATTTTTAGGATCAGAAGGTCCGGATATGAGTATAATCATGAAATTGAAAGGTTTTTTATACACAACCATGGGGGAAGGTAATAAATGTGTATGAAAACTAGCTGTGTGCTGTGAAAAGTAAGAATCTGCCCAAACAGATTAAAACTATCACATGAAAGAACCATCCTCACATTATGCATGTCAGCTACAAAATCAGGATATCGTGCATCAAATCTATGCCATGAAAATCCATCTCTTGGGTGAACCAGCTTATCATTATTCTTCTTTCTCTCAGTATCATTCCATGACATTCTTATTGATATTTAATCAGAAATGAAAATATTCTTGAGTCAAGGGATCAATTGAAAGTGTCACATTACTTTTTGGGGCACATGTGATCGTGTTCCATTAGCTTTTGGCTTCCATCGGGATGTTCCACATTTTATACAATCATTTCATTCATCAATTTTCTCCAAGAATAATTGTAATATTTCAGGGAAACATGAATTTTGATTTTTGAAAATCCAAGTTCCTCAAATAACTTCCATGCCATATAGTGGTTTGAGGAAATATCTACATCATATAGAAGTAATTCCTTCAAGAAGGTAATAATATAATTGATGACAGTATTATATATCTCATACATAGTTTTCCCATGAATTAATAGAATTAAAAATTACAACTTTTTAATTTTACCACATTTCTGATATACTTGAGTCTTGACATCATCATTAAATTTTTTCACCCTATCAACACCATCATTTTCATTAGATGCATAATGTGTGATCATATCGAAGTCTTCTTGGGTCGACATCCTTTCCTTCTCATGATGATAAATAAATGGAAACTAGTCATATAAAAAATCCTCCAATCTAGTCCTCTCATTTGGATCATCAACATTTTGAGATTCCTTTTTCTACCCATTTTTATATCACACATAGTAATTTGTTTGAAAAGCATATTTGGTTATAGGTAGCTAAATTATTTTCACCTCAAATAAGTTCTTCCAACATAATTATAACATGGGTAGTGTATGTGACCATAATCTAAAACACTGTCAAATGAAAAATCTAAAAATATCTCCAAATTGTATTGAAATTTTCTTGAGATCTGATCGGTTTGATACATCCAACTTATATCCATTCTATAAAAAAAATATTATAATTCATTTCGTGAAATAAATTCAATAAGATTGAATTTTAATCAAAAATATATTTAAGTAAATGAGAATTGTTAACTTTATATAAAACTATAACTAACATAGTACTCTATATGATAATCATAATATAAAAGAAAAAAAAATAATATATATAAAAAAATGATATAAATATAAAACCATGATATATAATTCAATTATAAATATAATACCATGATATTGTTTGGTCTTGGTCATTTTATTTGGATTGGGCTGGTGCATGCCTATTAGGGTTTTATTAAAGATTGTTCAAATCGTTTCATTTTTTATCAAAACTATATAATTTCTTTTAAATAGGTTCAATTTACTCCACTACTTTTTATTTTATTTTAGTTTGATGCAGTTTAGTGTTGTTTGGGTCTACTCAAGTCTACTTGGGTAAATCAAGTCATTTCAATTCAATACAGTTGGTTTGGTCAAGTTGGTTCAATTATGATATAGATAGGATTTGTTAGTTTGATTTGGTTTCAGTGTGTAAAGAGTTGATAGGTTCAATTCATTTATTTTCAAGACTAGTTAGGTCATTTTCATACAATTTAGTTTTCTTAGGGTCTGATCAATTCATTTCAATTTAGTTTATTTAGTGGGTCATCATAAATTAATAAATTGGGAGATTATGTGAACAATAGTGGATGTTATGGAAAATAATTTTATAAAGACCATATTGGTAGATGATGTCCTCATATCCTAGCTATGAAACATCCCCTATTAACACTATATTTTCTATCAATCATTTCACAATAAAACCCAAAATTTAATAACTTGTATAAAAAATAATATTATCATGATTTATCAAGTATTATAGATCCAAAAATTTTAAATCTTTATTCAAATAATAATACATCATGTATATCTCATTAAATACATTGTTAATCATTACTAAATCACTCCAAAACATCTTCCACCAAATACTGACACCATATTATTATGACTCATGTAATATGTTATGATTATATCATTTTTCCCTTATTTTTTATTTATTATCCATGTTTATTTGGGTTTGAGCCTCCTAGTTTGAAAATGAAAGGTTTTAAAGAGTTTCCACTCTCTTTCAAAAGTGAAGTTTCTATAGTTGATATTTATATATTTCAAATTAGAATTTTAAGAGTTGATGTAAGATCATTTGAATCCAAACTACTTTAAAAACCTTGGGTTCTCTTGTTCTTTATTATCCTATATTCACTATTCACACATCAAATTCACTTACTGTTTAATCAAGATAAAATTTCCAAACACCACATTGTTGTACCTATCAAGGTGTTATAAGACCAAATTTGGGGATAATAACCCTCTTTGAGTTCTAATTCTCATTATAGGCATCCCCCCGTGACTTAACATAATTATGGAACACAACTAGAATAAAGATTTACCAGAACTGGATTATATTTTATGTTTCTAATGAGTCTCACTTACTCATAATTGAACTCCTGGGCCATATTGACTCAATTTTTTATCACACAAACTCACATTCCTTATATGACCATCGTACTAAGAATAAAAATGAAAATAAGTTTAGAGAAAATTTAAGGGACTATCCACCATAGAAAATCTATAGAAAACCCTCCCATTATAATGGGATGAATCTCCTTCAATATCCTAGAATAATAAGAGAATATTAAAACCCACAAACATTTGGGATTTGTGACGATAAAAAAAATGACATGAGAAACTATAGAAAAATGGATACCCAACATAAGAATTACAAAAAGGAGACTCAATCTATAGATGTATTAACAAACAAATATTCAAGGGAGGTATAAAAAATAATAATAAGGGTGTAGGGATACTTGTGTGACTTCTATATTTGACAGGACTAAAAAGAGAGTAAGAGGATAAGGTATTTCTTTAAATAAAATTTGTTCTTTCAAATATTATTTATAAAAAGTATCATCGGGATACCATATACATAATACACCTCCACTGGGTACCTGATGGTCTAATTGGGAGAACCCCTCCATTCAACCCCTCATTGAGTTCCCAGTGACCCAATGGATATTTTATTTTTAACTGCACACACAACATAGCTTCGAAATTTTCCTATACTTCCAAATAACTTTTGAGATAACTGAAATATTATAAAAATACCTCCAAATAAACAATCAAACACCAAAAATCTTGATCAAAACACAAAACAAAAAAGTACCCTATTTTTAAATCAATCCAAATGAAAAAAAATAAACAATAAATAGAAGAAGAACATATAACTCAATTAGAACTTACCGATTTAAAGTAGATAAAAAAAGTTGAATCGAGGATTGATCACTTGTTAGGAAGAAGGGTTTATAAGCTAGGAAGAAGGGTGCTCTCGTTCAGGGAAAAATGTGGGTGGATCGATTCTGGAGTGGGTGTTGTGTATTTTGGGTAATTTATCCCAATAGTTTTAAAAACCATTGGGATGACTTGATCGAATGGACCCTATCCCAACAATTTATCCAAACTGCTGGTATAGGGGGGGTCCTATCCCAACAGTTTGCTGAAACTGTTGGGAAAAATGTCTCTAAAAATCCCTATGCCAATGGTTTGTTGAAACCATTGAAAAAATTGTCTCTAAAAAGCCCTATTCCAATGATTTGATTAAACGGTTGGCATAGGGGACCTATCCTAATGGTTTTTTTGAAACTGTTGAGATAAGGGTGTTGGTATAGGTGGGATTTCCAATAGTGTTCTCATAAAGATGGTGGTGTTGAAGGACCTAAAAAACAACTTTAAGATGCACGACATGCTCCTCCTCTGAATATGAAAACAAAATAGTCCAAGAAATCATGGAACATGGAGTTCATAATCCATGTGAACATAGATGGTTCATTCATAACACTGAATGACATGACTATAAACTCAAAGTGCCCATACCCTGATATAAAGGCAGTCTTCTGAACATCTCATCTTTCGACCTCAACTGGTGATATTTAGACCGTGGATTGATCTAAGAGAACTATCTAACTCCTCTAAACTGGTCGAATATATAATCTATCCTTGGAATAGGGTAATGATTCTTAACCATTATCTAATTCAAACTCTGGTAGTCTATACACAGGCTTATAATATCGTCTATATTCGTAGATAACAACATTGGATCACCCCATGGTGACATACTGGATTGGATGAAACCCCTCTACATCAGATCATCCACCTGTAGCCTCAACTCACACAACATTGTGGGTGTTATCTGATAGGGATCCATCAAAATCAGAGATACGCCCAGCTGCAAATCTATCCCAAACTCAACATCATGTCAAGGAGGTAGTTTCATAACCTCATATGGGAAAACATCCAAAAACTCCTCTACAACCTTCGAAACACCCCCAATATAATCTTCTATTAATATCTCTACTAACTTGAATAAAAGAGGATTCGCTTTCCAACCACTCAATCAATAAACTTTCTCACCAACAAATACCAGTCACTGGCCCTCCACATTGGAAAATGGAACTCTTCTCTAAAATAAATTTATGATTTCAAACATGGAGTATATACAATCCATACTAAGGGTAATATAATATGGTTGTATCTATAATAAGAATAAGCATCCCACTAACTGGTGCTGCCCCATCACCAGTCTACATCCCCAACACACATCAAACAAAGAAGTATAAACTACAACTGGTGTAGATAATAGTAGGGGAACTAGAAGCCTCTCTACATCCAGTCCCAACATGTGGAAAAAATAAGGAGTAATAAAGGAGTGTGAGGATTCTAAATCAAACAAAGCACGCACAAGAGTAGATGATAAACTAATCATACCTTGAGAAACTCCTAGCTTTGTCGGCGCTACTACCTCTAACGAGTGAATCTGACCACACCCATCTCATCTACCTCTCTAATTCCGGCCTCCACATCCATGCTCTAGACTAGGTCCCTATGGAATGGGACCATCATGAGGCTTCCCTATGCCAAATATGCCTACCTTTGGCTGATGAACAACAACCTGTGGTCCCTGCCATTGGAATTGCCTTGGAGGCAACTGTTGCTGCTGAAAATGGGTCTAACCGTCCATATGAAACTAACCTCCCTAAGCAGTCATACACTGAGCCTAGCGGTTACCGTATCTCCCACGGATATGGAACACGAATAGGAAACCCCTGAAAGGTTCTCAAAAACCACATGTCTCTGAAATTCAAGAAATAAACTGTTGTGGTTGGTTCCCTACTAAATGGAACTCTAATTTCTTGAACACCCATGGTCCACTACCTAAAGCTCTTCTCCTCAAAATGATGTGTTTTCTACCCTGATAAGGCTAAAATCCCTTTTAAATAATCTTCTCGATAAGTATCTCATTATGCTAACCCATACTATTCCCTCAAAGGTAAGAAAAATCATGCAGTTCTCACACATAACACATAAACAGATGAGAATGAGGATCCCCAACCTCAAGGAATATTTTTGATCTCATTGTGCACCATGGGGTGAAGAAGAAATTTCTTAGAAACCACCATTGTACAAAGAACTCACTGATCAAATTACACCGTACCAAAGAGTTGTTAAAAACTCAACCCATGCATATCCCAAACCAAAACCACACCACCGTAATGGATATCAAAATAATAATGAAAGGAAAACCATGGTAAATATAGTATAACTCACCATCGATAACCAATAGTAATCCATAGAAATCCACGGATCAAAGTAAGGGAGAAGGGGTCTATAATATCTCCTCGAGCACCTCAATTTCATCCAGAACAAGAGAGAGGGGGGGTATGACTGGATGAAAATAAATTAGCCAAAAGGGTTTTGAAATAACCCATAACCCAATACTTTCATGTTTTGAAACACATTCAAGATGGGAATTCCCATTTTTCCAACTTTCACTAGAATTAACATCACCTCAACTCGAATTAATTACACATCATGAAATAACCTTTCACTACGTGAATCCATTTCATACTGCACACCTCAACCGAACACAATCCATGAATTCACTAGCTTCACAAGCTGAAAATCACTAATCCATTTCGTGTAAACCATCCACGATGTGAATATCCTCAAGCATCTCTATTTCACCTCCAACCACCACAAAACTTTTCTAGCCTCCTCTAAAACACCTCCAACACCCAACCCGGAAAAGTAACGGACCAGGAAGTCACATACCATTACAATTATATGATTAATAATAATTAATAGTAATTATTATTTTTATATATATGTATATAAACAAAAAAAATATAAACATTAAAAAAAATATTTTAAATATACAAATATATATATAAGTAACTTAGTAAATATTGTTTTTTGGAAAAGGCATTATGGACCTTAACGCCTTTTCCCAAATTTTCTAGAAAAGCATTAAGGTTCTAAAATCCTTTTTCTTGGGTGAAATAATATAAAATGTGTGAAGGTCCTTCATGCCTTTCAGGCTTATTTTTAAAAAAAATCAACCTAGGCTTATTTCCATTTTTTTCAAAAACTTTTTTAAGAAAAACTCATCTTGTTGTGTTGTTGAACCCTATAAATTGTAGATTAAGAAACAAGCTCATTAAAGAGTATCCCCCATCTCTTAGAGCCTCAGAGGCATTGTCTAAAGAGTACAATCTCGATTGTATCATATTTCCCCCATGGCCAGCTAAGATATGAATGTGTCCCCTCATTGCTTCTTTGATCAATGCCATGATGGTCCATTCGGTCGTGTTATCAAACCATAAAAACAACAAATCGAGAAATGATATCATTAGGTAGTATCCTATTAGAGTATAATTTAAACACACACTAAACACAAAAACAATACAAAAAAATAATGAAATGAAAAAAGTAAATTTTGATTACACAGAGAATTAAAAAACTGCACTCCTACATGAACCAATTTAAAGAAAAAAATTCTACTTGAAATAAAACAGTACAAAAAAGGTCATGGGTAACCATGTTCTCTAGTTAGGGATGTGGGAATCTGTTTGTAGATGTAGAAATTGGGGACATGGTCAATGGGTAGAGATTCTGGAGAGGGTGTGTATCATGAGTGAAATCCCATGTTTATAACAATGATCGACTACAAAAATCACCCCTAGTCAAAGAACCCTAACGTCACTGCATATAATGACTTCTTTTAGAAAATAATCAATGTTTGCAGGTTCTTTAGGTGTGAAGAAATAGAGGCCACTAGTTGCAACATCACAAGGTGTAAAGGTAATTTTCATCTCATCCCCTCAAGACCCACTTGCCCCACAATAATTATCAGAGACGTGAAAGTCATTTACTAGTTATAAAACCATGTGATTGATGGTGAACCCCATAATGAAGGTGTTGATGTCACTAGAAACGGGATCTGAAAAAGTTAACACCCAATCCCATTACTTTTACACCTGAAAAATGAAATATCATGTCACATGAAACTTCTTTTCATTAATATCATATATAAACAAGTATCCATCCTCTATGATAACCTTGAAACAACTCTTGTTGAGGTGGCCCAAATTGATGATGATTTTGTTGAGTTGAGGTATAAAATATACCTCACTGAGCACCCTATGCTCCTCATTTTTATGATAAAGAATTAAAAAATAGAAAACCTCCCCTTCCCAAATCACTCATAATTTCTACCACTCTATATGAAGAGTAACTAGGAGAAGAGGGAAGAAGGAGACATTACAAAACTAGGAATAAGATAAGAGGGAAAAGGAAAAGTAGAAAATTTCTCCTCCAAAATCTTTCAACGAGAAGTTTTCTCTTGTTATTCCCACTAGATGACCCAAACTCATCAAGAGACATTATTATAAGTTGTTCAACATTAAGTTTTCTCTTGACCCACAAAATTTAAAAGTCCTTGGACATGTATACAAGAAGCTATGACATAATTAATGAGTCACACTTTTTCTATCTGAAAATTACCTAAATATTTCTCCAATTTAGCGCGTTCAAAGTTTGCGTTAATGAGAGAATATCTCCATAAAATTTAATGTTCAAATGAAGAATCTATTCATATTTAAAGTAAATTTGGAATCACATAAATTGAAGGTATTTATCCCCAGTTATGCCTCATTTACTAAGGTGAGGTCCATTCTGTCAGTAAAATTATTTAAATTGATTGATTTTTTGGGCCTACAGGAGTTTGAATTTTCTCTGGATCTAGAAGAAGATGATGAATCCCACGAATTAAGGAATCCCAAAAAAAGGAATCACTCTAATTTTTTGAATATTGTAAAATTTATACTCTAAATATCAAAGTAATAAAATTTTGTTAAAATTTCAAATTTAATCAATTTTCACATTTTAGCCAAAACACACAAAAAATCCAAAAATAATGCAAATCATCTTAAATTTTTTAATTTTTAGGGATAAAATCATTAAAATAAATATAAAAAATTATAAAAATATTAGTTCTATTAATCATCTTGGCAGTTAGTGTGCCTAGGGTTAACCATTTCCCAAAATCTTTATTCGTACAGGTTAGCCCTCTTCAAAAGAGTTTAATCACAGTAGTTTGTGCATGTTAACATGGGGTGGACCATCATGCATCCCATATCCTTCACCACCTGCAGTAAATTAATCTTGAAAATTTTGAAAATTTTTATACTATCATAATTGATGATATTTGGTATGGATAAAAATTTCAAAGAAGCATCTTATCCATACTTCAACATCACGATATGAAACTAAATGACTATGATACTAAATATTGGAGTAGAATTTGAACGCACACAAAATAATGTACAATGCCAGAAAAAAAGTGTTTTGATTTTGAGCTAGTTTGGTAGGGGTGATATGAAGAGAAAAGAAATGATATCAATGGGATAAATTGATTTCTTATGTTTGACAAGGTATTGTAAATGAGAGACAAATGATAAGGGGAGAAATGAAGAGAAATAGATTTCTCTCCTATTATTATTTTTAAATCACCCCAAAATTGAGATGATTTGAAAATAAATGATGGTGGAGGGGGGTTAATATTTTAAAATTCTAAATTTATCCCTATTTTCTACATGTATCATAAAATAATTTATTTTATTTTCCTTTAAAAAGATTTACCAAATAAGATGGAGAGAAATTCAAATCATTTATTTTCTTTTACTCGGTTATTGATCCAAACATAAGAAAAAAATAACAATTATTTTATTTATTTATTTATTTATTATAAACTATCAAATAATTTATTATATTTATGAATACATGCTAATTTTTTCGCACTTCGACTCAAAACAATATAGTTTGGAGTGGAAGTCAGTAGCCATGTGTATAGATCGAGCGGTTGGGAATGTGGGTGGTGGGTAGTGGGTAGTAGGTAGTGAGTAGAGGTTCTGGGGAGGGTGTGGATCATGATCAACTTCATTCCTGCTCATAAAAAATCCAAGGAAAACAATCTTATCGAGGAAAAATTCACACTTATTAATGTTTCCAAACAAGTTCTCTTTCCTCAACACTTCTAGGACTTTTCTTAAGTGATCTACATGTTCATACAAAGTCCTACTATACACCAAAATGTCATCAAAGTAAACTACCAAAAAATTTTGAATATATTCACGTAAGACATGATTCATCATCCTCATAAATGTGTTAGGTTCATTGGTGAGACCAAAGGGAATAACCAACCATTAATAAAGTCCATGTTTTTTCTTAAATGCAGTTTCCACTCATCTCTTTCTTTCATACTAATCTGATGGTAGCCACTTATTAAATAAGTTTTTTAGAAAATACTAGATCCATTTAACTCATCTAGCATGTCATCTAACCTAGGGATAGGATGATGATACCTGACTATGATGTTGTTGATGACTCTGCAGTCAATACACATTATCCATGTTCCATCCTTCTTTGGTACTAGAATCACCGGTGCAGCACAAGGACTAAGGCTCTCTTTGACATATCCCACAACCCGCAACTCTTGAACTTTCCTTTGAATTTCTTTTGTCTCTTTTGGGTTGGTGCGATATGTTGGACGGTTTGGTAGTGATGCTCCAGGTATGAGCTCAATTTTATGCTCAATGCCTCTAATGGGTGGAAAACCAGGTGGCACCTCTTCAAGAAACACATCTTTAAATTTCTGCAACAAAGACTCAACAACATGTTGAAAAGGAGATGTTAAGTCGTTAGTGTTCGACATCACCTCTTTGTACATAAATACTAAGAGATTTTTCCAAGAAATCAAAGCTTCCTTAACCTCACTCTTTCTTTCCAACATCACACTTTTCCCTCCTCTTAAATATTTTTTCCCTCTTGATTTTTCTTTCCTCTCTAGTTTCTTTCTTCTCTCATCATCTATTTTTCCCTCATTCCCTCAGTTTTCATTTTCTCTCTTTTTTTACTAATCACTCATTTTTTTCTTTTCTCTCAAAATTTTATCTTCCAAAATTTTCTTGGGGGAAATGGGATTGAGGGTTATAAGTTCCCCTCGGAGTACAAAAGTGTGAAGATTCAAGTAACTGTCATGAGTAATGCGTCGATCGTACAGCCACAGTCTTACCAACAATAAATGACAAGCCTTCATAGGAACAACATCACACAAAACCTCATATTTGTACTTACCAATAGTTAACAATACCTTCACTTCCTTGGTGACTTTCATCTCTACAATCATTCAACCACTGAAGCTGGTATGGTTTTTGATTCCTCAAAGTTGGGAGTCCCAACTTCTCCACCAACTCGGTGCTAGCCACATTGCTACAACTTCCCCCATTAATAATAATGCTACATACCTTCCCGTTGATCTTGAATCATGTATGGAAAAGGATCTATAACTTCTCCTCTCCAATGGTCATTTGTGAACTTAAAACTCTTCTAGTGACAATAACCTCACCATCTTCTGCGAATTCTCTATTATCAATTTCTGGAGATTCTTCATCTTCCTCTTCTAATCTCTCTTCATTGGTCTCCCATTCTCCATATTTGTTTATGGTCATGGTGCACCAGTTTGGGCACTCTCTAGAAATGTGACCCCTTCCTTGACATTTGTAACATCGAATATCCTGATTCCTATTTTGGTTAACCTCAAAAGTAGGTTTCTTAGGTGGAAGAGTTACCTTGCCACTTTTGCGATCAACCACCTCTTCTAGTTTTGATGCTTCTCCAATATCCTTCCTTGGATTTATCCATGGCGTGAAAGGGGTAGTGGGTTTCCTCATGTTCTCCTCATTTTGATTTGTTGCTTGATCTTGGTAGCGTTGTGAATCGTATCTTGTATCTCTACATGATGGTACATCTCTACTTGATCGACAATCTCCCGATTGAGCTCATGTAAGAAGCCCGCCATAGTTGCCTCTGGATCTTCTTCAATGTTTTCTCGAATCATGAAAATTTGCATCTTCTTATAGTATTCTTCAACACTCTTACTCTTTTGCGTGAGGCATTGGAGTTTTTTGTGGAGATCTCTATTGTAGTGTGAGGATACAAACCGTTTCAGCATGACAAACTTCATGTCATCCCAAGTGTTGATGGGACATCTACCATATCTAGCTCTCTTCTTTTTCATTTGATCCCACCAAACCAAAGCATAATCAAAAAACTCAAGGGAAGAAAGTTTGACCTTTTCCTCCATGGAATACGCATGGCATGGAAATACTTTCTCAATCCACATCTCCCACTCCAAGTATGCTTCCGGGTCGCTTTTTCCTTGAAAAGAGGGGACCTTCACCTTGATCCCACCAAGTAGGTCTTCGTAATGGTGTATCCTTTGTCCTCCTATAGGTTGTTGGTACAACCTCCTTTTTTGTGGGACATCACCAAGATCATCATCAAATTTCACCATCTCCTCCTCCACGATGTAGGGATGAGGTGGTGTCAGAGCGCGTCGTGGCTTATCATGGAACATCCTTGGGCTCGGTTTATTCTCCAATTCATCAATCCTCTCATGTATAAATTCCAACTTCCTATCAAAAATCTTCTCGAAGTGGCTCACCAATGCTTGCATTTGGTGTTGTGTAGATTTGGGTGCGGGAGATCTACTTTGACTTCCTTTATTGCTAACATGAGAAATTTTCTTCCCACGATTTTCTACCATGATAAGTTACAAAACAAAAGCACACACTGGGGGGGACACACATAATGATACACACTCACTCACACATGCTAAATGTACACAAACACACACAATATGTATAGACTCACACACACAGGGATACACACTCACGCACACAAGATACACACACTCACACACAAAATATGTACACACACATGCAAACAACAAGATGCACCCACACACACAATATATATATATATATTTCTCATTTCTCTCCACTCTCAACACTCAATTCAAATTTCAAGCTCTTATGAAATATAATACCTTGTTTAGGGTGATCACTTGCAACCAAGCCTTCCCCAATAAAGATTGAGTCGGGGGATAGTTTAACACAACCCGCTTGAATGGTAAAGGGTAAAAGGTGAACAAAGGGTAGAAAATGGATAAAGGGTGGGTGGAAAAGGGTTTAGAAATGTGGTATTTGGGTTTTTCCTGATTGTGAAAGATAAGAAAAATTAATTACAAAATGATCCAAATATAATATGGAGATGAAGAAAAACGATGGAGAAAGTGATTTACAGAAATGAGAAGTGCTAATATTGTAAATCACGATGATAAAATAATTGTATCAGCTTTTTTTCTTTTCTTTTTTGTCAAATCTCCCCAAAAAGTATTGTGGTTGGAGTTTTAAATCACAAGAATAATGGAGAGTAAGACAATTTTTTTTTGAAATCTCTCAAAGAAAAGGATGTGCTTAAGTTTGAGAAGTACAAAATGATGAGTTGAGAGAATTTGATTTTTTTTCAGATAAAAATCATGTATATCAAATTAAATGCGAAAATATGATGAATGAACAATTGACGCAATGTGAAAATATTTCAATCTTGCACAACAAATTCCAATTCTTGAGGTTTTCAAAGAAAAAGTTTTTTTGAATGGGTGGATAATAAGGAAAGATGATAAGGGTAATGGATAAAAGAAATATAAATGAAGGGATAGATGCATAATGTCTCAACCAGAGCTCTGATACCAACTGATGTGAGACGCATGGGGTGGCCCGATCTTCACGGCGTAGGGAAGCAGATGAAGGATGTAGTTTGAGGCTAAGTGGAAAATGATGGGTAAGGATTGCAGATGCAAGTAGACAATCAATGCTATAAGGAGTGTTTCATACTACTTAGATAACACACTCAAGGGAGGGATGTGATATTCAACCCACACAACAATGCACTTTGTTTGAGGAATGAAATTGAGGGATTTGTGATCTTGGATCACCAATCTAACTTATAGATTGACAAGGCAAGAATTCGCAAGAGAAAGGGGGAAAACAGGGATAATACTAACACAACGAAGAGAAACAAATCATAAGATCTCAATTAAATCTTGAATTCCATACAAGTTCCAGGGGGTGGTAAAATAGTCAAGGGTCTAATACCCTAAAGTTATAAAGGCTAAACTACTTTTTTCTCTTAAATTTAAAAAGATAAAGTCTACCAAATAATTTTGGAAAAGTGGCACACAACTTTCAAACTATAGCCTACCGGATTTGACTTTGAGTGCATAGCCCACTAGATTTGACTTTGGTGTCCAAAGATGTCATTTCTAGAATCCTCCATATGGGAAAGACTTCCAAATTCGTGCAACCATGTGGGACAAGATTTAAGCATCATTTTTGGGATTGAATAAGTGAGATAATAGGCCCGTTTTCTCCATCCATTAAAGGAAAGATCCATTGGGCCTTTAATGAAGCAAGATGGGTAGCCATTGTAGCATTGGTCCTCTTTAATCTCTCTCACATCATTGGGCCTTGCAAATCCAACTCCTCTTCCTGCACAATCAACTTGGTGCCTTTAACATGGTTCTCATCACATCCTAGAAAGACTTATGTACATGTGGAATGATCACAACTTTAAGATTGTTGGAGTTAGTACCATCAAACTGAAGATACATGATGGCATAGTATAGACCGTCCAAGGAGTATGTCATGTGAAGGGTCTGAAAAAGAACATATTATCTTTGGATAAATTTGATGATATTGGATGCCAGACTCACACCGAGAATGGAGTGATGAGAATTGTAAAGGGCGCGCATGTGATAAAGAAGGTAGAGAAGATCTCAAAGAACTTGTACGTGCTTATGGGTGAAACTTACAAGGAGGCAGAGATAGTTTTTGCATCAATTACTTCGACGGAAGCGTTGAAGACGTTATGGCATTGGAAGATTGGCCATATGTCAGAACGTGGCTTGAATATTCTTGCGGATCAGAATTTTATGCCTGGCCTTACAAATATATCCTTACCATTTTGTGAGCATTGTGTTTTGAGAAAGCAACACAGGTTAAAGTTCGGGACGTCAACGATACGAAGCAAAGAGATCTTAGAGCTGATTCATTCCGACATTTGGCAAGCTCCAGTTATATCCCTGGGGGGAGCAAGGTACTTTGTATCCTTCATTGAAGATTATTCTAGGATATGTTGGGTGTAACCAATCAAGAGGAAATTGAATGTTTTTGAAGTCATCAAGACATTCAAAGTGTGAAAGGAGATTGAATTTGGAAATAAGATCAAGTGTCTAAGGATTGACAACGGTGGAGAATATACAAGTGAGGGGTTTGATACTTTTTGTCAATAGGAAATAATTAAGACACAATTCATGGTGGAGTACACTCCTCAACAGAATGGAACGGCAGAGCAGATGAAAAAAACCATGTTGGATAGAACAAGAGTGATGTTGAAGACTGCAGGAATTGCCAAAACATTCTGGAAAAAAGCAGTGAATACCGCTTGTTATGTGATCAACAGATCTCCTTAAATGACAATTGATATGAAGACATTTATGGAGATGTGGACCAGTAATCCCGCTGACTATTCTTGGTTACATGCTTTTGGAATTTCTGTATATGCATTGTTTAATGACTAGGAAAGATCAAAGTTGGATTCGAGATCTAGAAAATGTATCTTCTTAGGTTAAGCTGATGGTGTGAAGGGGTATCGTTTGTGGGACCCCACTGCCCGCAAATTTATCATCAGTAGAGATTTAATTTTTATTGAAGACAATGTGTAAATGACAATTGATCGAGACATGGAGAAGGAGAATAAAAAAATAACAATAGTCAAAGTAGAGGAAAAATCCAAGGAGGAACCAGTTTCCTCTGAGGCATTACCAGAGCAAGATGATCAAGTACCAGTTGAGTATGGATCACAACGATCAACTCGGAATAAAAGATCACCGGTATGACACTCAGACTATGTAACTGAGATTAATATTGTGTACTGCTTATTGATGGAGGATGGTGAGTCATCTTCTTTTGTGGAGGTGACCTAGAGTCTAGATGTATCCTCGTGGATGGTGGCGATGCAGGAGGAACTTGAAGCCCTGTATCGGAACAATACTTGGGATCTTATTCCATTACTTCATGGAAGGAAGAATATCAGAAACAAATGGGTCTTTAAGATCAAACGAGATGAAAAGAATCATGTGGAAAGATATCATGCACAATTGGTTGTCAAAGTATTTTCTCCGAAGGAAGGTATTGATTTCAATTAAATATTTTCTCCTATTATTAGACAGATGGCTGTTCAGATATTTCTAGCGATGTGTGATACATACAGCTTACATCTAGAGTAGCTGGATGGGAAGACTGCTTTTCTCCATGGTGATCTTGATGAAGAGATCTATATGATCCAACTGAAATTTTTTTCAGAAGAAAGAAAAGATGAATTGGTTTTCAATTTGAAATTTTTTTTGTACGGTCTCAAGTAGGCACTGAGGTGTTGGTACAAGAGATTTGATTCCTATATCATGAGCCTTGGATACGACAGATTTCATTCGGATCTTTGTGCATATTTTAAGGGTTTGGATTGTAATGATTTTGTATCACCCCCCCCCCCAGGTTAGAGGTATGTAGCCTTTGTTTATGCCTTTTTATGTGTATAAAGTGCATGGGATGAATTTGGATGATATTCGAAGAGTTTGGAATGATTTTGAATAAGTTTGGAGGCTTTTCTAAGGGCACACGGTTTAAGCATGGTTATGGGAAACCGTGCAGGTTCTCTAGGAAATAGTATAGTGGGAGATAGTAGGATTTTCATAGCTTTCCAAACTGTGTAAGCCAACCGTGCAGACCCCTTCTCTCGAGACAGTGGCATGCTCACTGTTAGCGCACGGTTTTCTAATCTGTGCGGACTGACCATGCGGCCACTTAAAAAAGGGTTTTTAAATCTGGGATCCCTCAGGGGTTCCTCATTTCACTTCAAATATTCTCCCACTCAAGTCTCACTCAGTATTTTGGGTTATCAAAGGTTTGAGGTGATCTCCCACATGTTTTAGAAGCAAATCGAAGGGTTTTCTTGGTGTATTGAAGGTGGTTCTTCTCGGGTAAGTCTCCTCTTGTGGTTCTTTGTGGTTTCCTCAAGATCTACATCTTCCTCTCTCTCTGTTTTCTAGATCTACACCCATTTTGTGTAGATATAGTGTCTTGTTTGCTTTTTGTGTTTATTTTAAGTCTTTTGGTTGTTAGGGAATGGGATCTAGAGCTGTTTCGGTGATGCATTTTCCTAGATTGGGGTGTGGTTGCTTGTGGGTCAAATTCACCGAAACCCTAAAGGTATGTGGCTTCTCTCCCAACTCCACTTTACTAGAACTTGAATCTTGGTTACAATTATTTTTTTTTTGTTTAAAATTAATTGTGTTTTTTATGTACAAAATTGGTTGGAAATCCCTTGGTGATGTTTTGGGTATTTTGGGGGAAAAGGGGGCTTTGTGGTGAAATTCTTTTGTTGTGGATTTTAAAATGGTTTGTTGGGATTTATTTGTGAAAATGGTTGATGAAAATGGTTTTCAATAAAGATGTTGTTTTATTGAAATATTTTTTGGCATGGAAAACGTTTAAATGGTGTTTTCAATAAATGAGTGATTTATTGAAGTGAATTGACATGTGTTGGAAATGTTTGTGTGATTATTGTGTGGCCTTAGTGGTTTGTGGTTGTTGGTTGATTAAATGTTATGACATGTGTTATTTGTATGGAAGTGGATGGAAAGTCTCGCTATAAAAGGTGATGGATAGTGGTCGGAATAACTGCCATTATGGGTAGTGGTCGGGAAGTACCGCTAGTTGAGAATGAGGTGAACCAATTGGGTGGAAGTCCCACCGTAATGGTTGCTTTATTGTGTGTGGCTTTGCAAATATGGAATTTGTTGTGCTAATGTGTCATGGGGATATGGATTATGGCATGGATGTGACTTTTCCCTTTTGTGACATGGAATGATAAAGGTATGTTTGGCTTGTTGTAATGGTTGCACTATTTAATGTTTTATATAAACTATTTTATATAATGTGCTAACTGTTTCATCCTAGTAGCATGTATAGGTAAGTCATTTGGGAAAAACCTACTGAGTATTAGTACTCACCTCCTTCTTTGGAACTTTAGTGATTTTGTAGATGTCGTATTCTGGGACATAGGTAAAGGAAAATCATCTCATTGCTAGTGGCTCTTGGTGATACTTGGGAGAAGGGTTTGTGCTTGGAGTGTGGAGCTTGGTGTGGAGTTGTGGAGTGTGTCTTGGTTTATTTTGGGTCTCTTGTTTTGTCTTCCACATAGTACTCTAATATTGGGTTTGGTTGTATTGGTTTTTGGGTTGTGTTGTGGAATAACTTGGTTGTATTTTGGGTATACATGGTTGCGTTGCAATGTCGACATGCACTATATGGTATCGTTGGTAATGATTGGTTTGACTGGTTGTTCTTTTTCAAAAGATAAAATTGTTCCCTAACTATTCTTGGAGACCTCGGCATTTATTTACAAACTTTTGCATATTGGGAATGTCTCTTAATACCAATTATCATTCCTATGCCCTATCAAGATAATGAGATAGAGAGAGATTTTGCAGATTTCATCATTCTTCTATTGTATGTGGATGACATGTTGGTTTCAGACCACAAAAGTTATCAGATCCAGGAGAAGAAGACACAATTGTATAGGAATTTTGATAAGAAGTACTTAGGACCAGCAAACAAGATTCTTGGGATGCAAATTTACCGAGACAAAAATAATGGGAAGATTTGGCTATCACATAAGAGTTGCTTATAGAGAGTCTTGAAATGCTTCAAAATGTAAGGCTGTAAGCCAATATCTACCCCACTTCCTATTAATTTCAAGTTATCCTCAACGATGAGTCTTAGTAGTGAAGTAGAGAGGATGAAGATGTCTCGAGTACCATATGCATTAGCAGTTGGTAGTCTAATGTTCTCTATGATTTGTACTAGACTAGACATTGCACATGCAGTAGAAGCAGTTAGTCAGTACATGGTGAATCCAGGATGGGAGCATTGGACAACAGTGAAGAGGATCCTAAGATACATCAAGGAGACCTCAAATGTTGTATTATGTTATAGAGGATCATATTTCACTATCAGAGGCTATGTTGATTCAGATTTTTCAAGAGATTTTGACCAGAGGAAATTCACTACTCGTTATGTGTTTACTCTTGTAGGAGGTGCTGTGAGATGGATTTCAAATTTACAGTCAGTTGTGGCTTTATCCGTGAAAGAGAAAGAGTACATGATAGTTACACATGCTTGAAAAGAGGCGATTTGGATGAGAAGGTTGTTGGAGGATCTTGGGCACAGATAGGAGAAAATTCTATTGTTTTGTGACAGTCAGAGCACCTTGCACATTACAAGGAATCCATCTTTTCATTCCAGGATGAAGCATATTGGGGTACAATATCACTTTGTACGAGATGTTGTGGAGGAAGTGTAGACATGTAGAAAATTCACACTAAAGAAAATCTGGCAGATTTCATGACGATGGCAATTGACTCTGATAAGTTCAGATGGTGTAAATCCTCGAGCGGCCTCATAGAGACATGAGTAGTATGTTTAGCAGATTGAGAGGATTTGTGTAGATGTGATTGGTTCTTAATCAAATCTCCAAGTGGGATATGTGTCGGCAACATTTAATTTACAAGATGGTGGCCACCCCCAAGGGAGGTGGGTGTGGTTGGTGGGTGTCCAACCCCACCAATTGATCTAGTGGAGAGAGGATGGTAGGGGGAGAGGTAGCCTATATAAAGGGTTATCTCCCATCATTTTTATCATCCCATTGGCAGATCACATCTGGCTCTCTAGTTCTTCATTTATTTGCGGTGTTTAGTGAGGTGGTTTCCCCATTTATTCAAGAGATATTTTACGAGGGTTTTCTCTTTATAATAGTGAGGGAGTGTATACCCACCTTTACTGTAACAACCCGAAATTTTGAATAAATCTTGTTTCTTAATTTTGTGTGTTTTTTTTATTTTATTTTTATACTCAAAAAAAATGTTTCATTTGATAACATGAGTATAATTAAAATGAGACTGTTGGGTTTTGACTGTTATATGTCCATTGGTCAATATGACCGCTGGAAACTAAACGTTTTGATTATTGTCTCTAAATACAAGTAATCTTGGTTAATTAATAAAGAAAGAAGATTTTATGGCCTCACCCAGTTGTCTTGGACCAATCGAAGCCCATCTAACAGAACTTGGGAAGGAGGTAGCACCAATGGGCTTTGCTCTGGAAAAAACCCAAGCTGAACTTCATCGTGTGAAGCTAGAACGGGATCGCCTTCGTGAGAAGTTCAAACTGATAGAAATTACTACTCGTGCGATGTTGGTCGAGCCTCCCTCAAATTCTCTCACCTTAGCACACCTTACACTTAGGTCCTATGCTGGTGTGATAAGGGTCTATGTAAGGAGGTCGTAACTGCCTTGTGTAATCCTTTGTTTTAAATAAAAAATTGGGATTTCTTCTTATGATGAAGTTTATGAATTTTCAAATGTCCAGATAAATATAGTATGCATATTTTTGGTGAATTTTAGAGAAAGGATATTTTAAAAAAAATGTTTATGTAAACATTAAATAATTAAAAATGTGTAATGATTTTCAAAGAATGGTCTTCTACAATTATGTCCAGTACGAAATTTAGAGTCTAATAAGATCAACTTGATTTTTGATGAATAGTAAATAATGAATTGTGATTTTATTATTAGGATTAGTAATGTGTCCAAATGGATTAGTAATCTCACTTAAAAAAGTATTAATATAATATAGGCACCTTGATTAAGTAATGTTATTCAATAAAATGGTTAAATAACGGTTTCATAAATTATTATTCAAGTATTAGTTTTTTTCGAGTGAATAGTGTTTTTTAATTAAAAATTAAATTAAAAATATTTAGAAAAATATTTTAATAAAATGGATTTCATTTTTGAACTCAGAGCATCGATATTATGTTAAGGTAATTTTTGGGAATTTTTCTGAAAAAAATGAATTTTCGGTGAATAGTGTATTTATTTAAAAAATAAATTAAAAATATTTAGAAAAATATTTTTTATAAAATGTAGTTCATTTTTGAAATTAGAGCATTGATGTTTGGTAAAGGTGAAATTTTTGGATTTTTCTGAGAGTTGAATTTTCAGTGAATAGTAAAAATACAGTTTTAGGGTTTCGGTATGTTTAATGACATCATAACTGTGTCATGATGATGTCATGAGATATTTTATGGGTGGGCCGACAAAAGGTAATGCATTATTGTATTTGGGGGACCATGTGGCCTAACTTCATGGTAAATATCTTGGGAGAGCACATGGTTTTGAGAAACCCACTTATGAGGTGTCCCTTGGCCATTAATGCCTTGTCCCCTCACTTTCCCTATAAATACCAAGCCATGCTCTCATCCTTTGGACTCAAAAATAATTCTCAACGAATTTATTGTCTCCTTACCTTTCAAATAGTCCTCCCAAGGTTCCCCCAAGCCCTCAAGGTCCAAACCTTTGAGTTTTAAGAGTTACATTTTAAGGTAAGGGATCCGACCTCTCTCTTTCTTTTCAAGTAATCTCTTTTATGTCATTTATTTTATACTCCATGTTCTTATATTGGAGTATGTTCTTCTATATTCATATTACTGCCCTTTTTATTTTCATATGATGATAGACCCCCTCTTACTCTCATCATTTCATTTTATGAAAGTTTAAGTGGCGTCATTAGGCTGCCGAAATTTTCGTAACAGATTCTTTCACCCTTCCCATTTTCAAGTTCTATTTTATTGTCAAATCTTTCATGTTCCTTTTTATTATGTTGGGGTATGATCTCTATATCTATCATACTGATCTTTTGTGATCATATGATGAGAGACCCCATTTGATCTCTTCAATTCAGTATTTTTAAGTTTTAAGTGACGCCGTTAGGCTGCCGAATTTTTAAGTGGTTCTTTCACCCTTCTCATTTTGAAGTTCTACTTTCATGTCAAGTCTTTAAAGTTCCTTTTTATTATGTTGGGGTATTATCTCTATATATATCATACTTAACTCTTATTTTCATATTATGAGAGACCCTATTTGATCTTTTCAATTAGTTTTTGAAGTTTAAGTGACGTCGTTAGGCTGCCGAATTTTCATAAGAGAAATCTTATTTTTGTCTTCCTTTCATGTTCTTCATTTCATATGGTACATCTTTCAAATTTCATTACCATGTTCATATATCCTTCATATTCTGTCCCTCTACTGTTTTATGGGTCATTTATGAGTGTTTTACCCATGTCACCTCTCTTTTCAATGTTTTATAAAACCCTGAAACGTAGCCGTTATGCTGTAGAATTTTCGTCTCAAAATGCCTCTCTCTTTTCTCGAAATTATTTTATGTTATAAAGTGAATACTCAAAGATCTTATTTCTATAGGGGTATTCACATATATATCAAAATTTTCTATTTTAAATTCTGGGATTTACATACATGATACCCGCTCTCCCCTTCCGTGGGTTTAAAGTGACGTAAAGATCCTGTCTTTAAAACTGTTTTTAAAACGTTATGATTATGAAATGAAACCCATTTATTTTATGCTATATGGGTTATTTATGAAATTTTTGATGATTATATATGTGGCTCAGATGATAATAAATGCAAATTTAAGGGTTCACCCTGATATCACTCCAATTCATTGGGTAATGATGTAACCACTAGAGATTACAATTTTCACAATATCTTAGTGAATAACCTTGGTAATTTTCAAATAACACCTTGGGGATGGACCTTGGTGATATGTTCATGATTGTCTATGTTAAATTATGTGGCCAAATCTTAAAGTTATGAAAAATGTTATTTTTATTATGATATGCCTCATGATTTCTTTCTCATGCCTTAAAGTTCTTTTTCATGACATTATTGATGTATCTCAAGTTCACATGTTAAATGTTTCCCCTTGTTTCCCTTACTGGGCCTTCTGCTCACCCTTTCTTTTGATGTATGTCCCCAGGTTATGAGATACAGTAATGAACCTAGGATGAACATAAGGATAAGACTTTCAAGTGTTTAAGAAGAATGTTTTTTTTTGTTTCATGTATTAAGTTCCTGGTTTCCAAGACACTAAACCTTAAAGATCCTCAGTTTTGTATAATGTAATTAAAGTTTATGTGACAAAAAAGGAGGGATGCTATAGTTGGTATCAAAGGATGGTTTAGTTATTTGTGGAAATTAGGATATGAAAACTCTAGTAATAACCCTATAGAAAATTTTAAATATAGGAAATCTTCCTGGTATTTTGGTGAGTATTGAGTAAGGGGTTTCCAAGAAAATACATCCCTGTCTGGATACGAGAAGGTAGAGGTGGCTCTGGCATAGATGTACATAGGGGTAAAACCCGAAAACACCACTTTGAGCTATACTCGAATAGGAACTGGTACATTTCAAAGGGTCTTGCTGCACTCTTGGTTACAACACTCCTGGGGGATATGCTTTGGTAAATTCATAAGCTCAATATGAACCATTGTTAAAGGAACAAAGATAAAATAGAATAAAGATTCACATAAGAATATATGATCCTGGATAACCTAGATGGGAACCTAGGGGATCACAAGTTAGGGTATACTTTTCTTCTACATGTTTTCCTTATATGCTTTAAGTTCATTTTCATGATTATTGGCTAAGTACTTAAACCCCTAATTATACTTTCTCTTCTTAGTTAATGGTGGGAAATGGAATAACATTTCCCAACAACCAATGTGATAGGAAATGCGACGATTGTCGTATTAATATGACAGAGATGATTAGGGGATTAAGAGATGATTATTATTTTGGAAGAAGTTCACTATTTTGGGGACCCTATATGATCGAGGTAAATAGATTAATACGGTGTTTTCATTGAGGAGTAAGGTTGACTTATATTTTGAAGAATCGATGAATTTAAGGTGGACTTATAGTAATTTAGGTTACTTATGGGAATTATTAACCTATCTTGAGTAAAATATGTTTAGGTTTTCTACTTTTGTTATAAGATGTTAGGAGTGGTTGATGTTGTTTGGAGATGAACAATGAAGTTTATTTTGGAAGACTATGTTATCAAATCCTTCTTGTATTTGGGTTTCAATCTTAGTTTGGTTTATTTTGAGGAATTTTAAGGACCGTTATTTATGGAATGGTCTTTGATGAACTTTCGGTAGTACCATGGAACTTTGAAGATTTAAAAGTAGTTTCCATTCCTATGGGATTCTTTATTTTTGAAGATTTTTTTTACCTTAACCTTTCTGTTTTTAGGATAATGTTTAAAGATATAAGAAATATATAGTTAATATTTTGTGAATTATGTGATTCTCTAGAAGATGATTCTTGTGCTTTTGATGTGACCAAGTGTTTTTGTATTCTCATCATTTGGAGAAAAGATTATTTTTGGTAGAGACTTATTAAAGGATTAAACTCTACTGGAAGGTAGGTATATTTCCTTATGTTTTTGTTCTATATAGTAAATGAATTCCTCAAAATTATGAAAAGGAATTTAAAACAAAAATTTTGTTGGTTTATGTTTCCTAATAGGTAATCAAAGACCGTTTACACACATCATAAGTTTGGGATTTTCTCGTGTTTAACTTTCTCCTAATCATGTTTTCTATCACTCTCCCTTAGAACATGAACCTTGGTTTTTCCTCCATGTCCATGTTTTCCTACATGGGATCCTAGTATGGGTTAACTCAGGTGACCTTTTTACTTCCCTTTCTTTATTTTAAAGTAATAGTTTTACTGGCTCCTTTTCCAATGTGGGAATTTCAATGAAATTTCAAAAACCCATTTTTGAAAATTGCGAGGACACAATTTCTTAAGGGGGGAAGATTGTAACGACCCGAAATTTTGAATAAATCTTGTTTCCTAATTTTGTGTGTTTTTTTTATTTTATTTTTATACTCAATAAAAATGTTTCATTTGATAACATAAGTATAATTAAAATGAGACCGTTGGGATTTGACTGTTATATGACCATTGGTCAATATGACCACTGGAAACTAAACGTTTTGATTATTGTCTCTAAATACAAGTAATCTTGGTTAATTAATATAGAAAGAAGATTTGATGGCCTCACCCAGTAGTCTTGGACCGATCGAAGCCCATCTAACAAAACATGGGAAGGAGGTAGCACCACTGGGCTTTGCTCTGGACCAAACCCAAGCTGAACTTCATCATGTGAAGCTAGAATAGGATCGCCTTCGTGAGAAGTTCAAACTGATAGAAATAACTACTTGTGCGATGTTGGCCGAGACTCCCTCAGATTCTCTCACCTTAGCACACCTTACACTTAGGTCCTATGCTGGTGTGATAAGGGGCTATGTATGGAGACCATAACTGCCTTGTGTAATCCTTTGTTTTAAATAAAAAATTGGGATTTCTTCTTATGATAAATTTTATGAATTTTCAAATGTCCGGATAAATATAGTATGCATATTTTTGGTGAATTTTAGAGAAAGGATATTTTAAAAAAATGTTTATGTAAACATTAAATAATTAAAAATGTGTAATGATTTTTAAATAATGCTCTTCTACAATTATGGCCAGTACGAAATTTAGAGTCTAATAAGATCAACTTGATTTTTGATGAATAGTAAATTATGAATAGTGATTTTATGATTAGGATTAGTAATGTGTCCAAATGGATTGGTAATCTCACTTAAAAAAGTATTAATATAATCTAGGCACCTTGATTAAGTAATGTGATTCAATAAAATGGTTAAATAACGGTTTCATAAATTATTATTCAAGTATTAGTTTTTTCGGGTGAATAGTGTTTTTTAATTAAAAATTAAATTAAAAATATTTAAAAAATTATTTTAATAAAATGGATTTCATTTTTGAACTCAGAGCATCGATATTATGTTAAGGTAATTTTTGGGAATTTTTCTGAAAAAAAAAATGAATTTTCGGTGAATAGTGTATTTATTTAGAAAATACATTAAAAATATTTAGAAAAATATAATTTATAAAATGGAGTTCATTTTTGAAATTGGAGCATTGATGTTTGTTTAAGGTGAAATTTTGGGATTTTTCTGAGAAAGTTGAATTTTCAGTGAATAATAAAAATATTGTTTTAGGGTTTCGGTATGTTTAATGACATCATAACTATGTCATGATGATGTCATGTGATATTTTATGGGTTGGCCGACCAAAGGTGATGAATTATTGTATTGGGGGCCACATGTGGCCTAACTCCATGGAGAATATCTTGGAAGAGCACATGGTTTTGAGAAACCCACTTATGAGGTGTCCCTTGGCCATTAATGCCTTGTCCCCTCACTTTCCCTATAAATACCAAGCCATGCTCTCATCATTTGGACTCCAAAATCATTCTCAACGAATTTCTGGTATCCTTACCTTCCAAATAGTCCTCCCAAGGTTCCCCCAATCCCTTAAGGTCCAAACTTTTGAGTTTTAAGAGTTACGTTTTAAGGTAAGGGATCCGACCTCTCTCTTTCTTTTCAAGTAATCTCTTTTATGTCATTTATTTTATACTCCATGTTCTTATGATGGAGGATGTTCTTCTATATTCATATTACTTCCCTTTTTATGTTCATATGATGAGAGACCCCCTCTTACTCTCATCATTTCATTTTATGAAAGTTTAAGTGGCGCTGTTAGGCTGCCATAATTTTCGTAACGGATTCTTTCACCCTTCCCATTTTCAAGTTCTATTTTCTTGTCAAATCTTTCAAGTTCCTTTTTATTATGTTGGGGTATGATATCTATATCTATCATACTGATATTTTATGATCATATGATTAGATACCCCATTTGATCTCTTCAATTCAGTATTTTAAAGTTTTAAGTGACGTTGTTAGGCTGCCGAATTTTTAAGTGGTTCTTTCACCCTTCTCGTTTTGAAGTTCTACTTTCATGTCAAGTCTTTCAAGTTCCATTTTATTATTTGGGGGGTATGATATCTATATCTATAATACTGAACTATTATTTTCATATTATCAGAGACCCTATTTGATCTCGTCAATTCTTTTTTGAAGTTTAAGTGACGTTGTTAGGCTGCCGAATTTTCATAAGAGAAATCTTATTTTTGTCTTCCTTTCATGTTCTTCATTTCATATAGTAAATATTTCAAATTTCATTACCATGTTCATATATCCTTCATATTCTGTCCCTATACTGTTTTATGGGTCATTTATGAATTTTTGACCCATGTTCCCTCTCTTTTCAATGTTTTATAAAACCTCAAAACGTAGCTGTTATGCTGCAGAATTTTCATCTCAAAATGCCTCTCTCTTTTCTCAAAATTATTTTATGTTATAAAGTGAATACTCAAAGCTCTTATTTCTATAGGGTTATTCACATATATATCAAAATTTTATATTTTAATTTCTTTGATTTACATACATGAGACCCGCTCTCCCCTTCCGTGGGTTTAAAGTGAAGTAAAGATCATGTCTTTAAAGCAGTTTTTAAAACGTTATGATTATGAAATGAAACCCATTTATTTTATGCTATATGGGTTATTTATGAAATTTTTGATGATTATATGTGTTTCTCACATGATAATAAAGGCAAATTTAAGGGTGCACCCTAATAGCGCTCCAATGCATTGGTTAATGATGTAACCACTAGAGATTACAATTTTCAGGATATCTTGGTGAATAACCTTAGTAATTTTCAAATGACACCTTGGGGATGGACCTTGGTGATATTTTCATGATTTTCTATGTTAAATGATGTAGCCACATCTTAAAGTTATGAAAAATGTTATTTCTATTATGATATGCCTCATTATTTCTTTCTCATGCCTTAAAGTTCTTTTTCATGACATTGTTGATGTATCTCAAGTTCACATGTTAAATGTTTCCCCTTATTTCCCTTACTGGGCCTTCTGCTCACCCTTTCTTTTTATGTATGTCCCCAGGTTATGAGATGCAGTAATGAACCTAGGATGAACATAAGGAGAATCCTTTCAAGTATTTAATAAGAATGTTTTTTTTGTTTTATGTATTATGTTCCGAGTTTCCAAGACACTAAACCTTAAAGATCCTCAATTTTGTATAATGTAATGAAAGTTTATGTGACAAAAAAGGCGGGATTCTATATTTACTCATAGCGATCCTTGTATTTTTCCTGTGGTTTTTTACATCTTTAATTTGAGGGTTTTTCCACGTTACATCCGGTGTTATTTATTTTTTCTCATTTTTCATTTTATTTTATCTCGTGATTATCGTTGTACTGGTAGACCAATCATTTACGTTCCCAAAAAATATCAGAAATATTGAAGAAAATTTGCAACTAGCTGGGAAAACAACGGTGTAATAATAATGTCCTTAAGATTGGTACATGTTGTTCTTGAATAGTGGAGGGCTCCAATAAATATGGGAAAGCAATAGGTAGTATTAAGGGACTTCCTTAAGAGTTTTCTGATGAATGAAAGTCAAAGGGGTTTTGTTTATCATATGGTAAGGGTTTTATACTTGGTCACCACAAGGTATTTCTTGATAAGGGGATTAGAATGGAGACATTGAAATATATTGAGCTGCTGGAGGTAGAGGAAGTGGTGGTTCCCAAAGAAAATGATCAAATTTGGGAAAGATTGGGAGATCATTTATAGGGCATTGGAGGAAAATAGAGACATTTGAGAAGGATAAAAGTACCTACCAAGGATATTGAGTGGGAAGGTGCATGTGAGTTATAGAATGATGCCTTTATTTTGGCGATGACTAGACCAAATTTAATTCTAAAAATTAATTGGATTTAACTTAGTCCATTTACTATACAATGGAGGAAGATATTGATGTATTTCCAATGCAAAAGGGAGCAAGTTCTGTTAAATGAAGATTTTTTTGGGAAAGGGTAGCCACAATCACTCCATCGATTTGTAGGGAAAGTGATGGAAAGGGTCCATGGATTGGAATGGGAGCAGTTCATAAAGGAGTTTTTTTAGGGGTCTTGTCGTGTGGATTTTCTTAAAGAATCCATGTCTAATGGATTTTTTCTTTATGCTTTGTGAGTTCTAATACCTAACACCACTTCCTTAGGTTTCTTTTTTACCTTGTTTATTATATCTTGGGTATTCGGAATGAGGCCATCTTTAGAATTTCCAAACCAAATCTTCACTTGAAGATGTCCCATTCTTTGTGGATTTTAAAATTAATCTCCCAATTATCTCAAAGCTTTATAACACCAATTATAATAGAGTTGTTTATTAGGATGAGAATATCCCCTTTTTTTGTGAGGTTATAGATCTATATAGCCTTCTTTTCTTCTCCTCGTGTTCTTTTTTTTGTTGGTTGGGCTATCCAAGTATTCTCAAATAGGCGATGCACTAGTTTTTTTTAAATATGTTTTTTGAATTTTTTTTATTAAATATGTTTAGGTTTAAAATATTTTTAACAATATGTATCAAAGCTGACAGCGACGTCGCCGCCTTTACACTAAAATAATATATATTTTTTACTATTTTTAATTTTTAATTTTTTTGTTTTGTTTTGTTTATATATATATATATAACAAAAAAATCAGTAGAATTTATCTTCTATTTAATATCCAATAGTACTTCCATTACAACAGTCTGAATTCTGACAGAATCTCTCACTAAGGGATCCCTTTTATAAGAGGTATTACCCTGGAAATCATTCTGCATTTTTGATGTGAGATTTTGGTTCTCTCTTTCCTATGCATAACATGCTGCATTTCCGATGTGACGTTTAGAATTGTTTCAAGAACGTGACTTTGAAAGACTATAAAATATAAATTATAATACCAATATAAATGAAACTTAAAACATGAATTAAACATATAAGAAATAGTCAAAAATAAATAGAATTTTGTAACAAATATTGATGAAAAATGATTTATAAGCTTTCAAACCCACCAACTTGAAACTTAAAAATGTTTCAAGTATGTGACTTTGAAAGCCTATAAAATATAAATTATAAGACCAATATATATGAAAATTAAAAAATAGATTAAACATATAATAAATAGTGAAAAAATAAAAATAATTTTATAAAAAATATAGATGAAAAAAAATTATAAGCTTTCAGAAACACCTATTTGAAATTTAAAAATGTTTGTGGTTTTGAAAGACTAAAATATAAAGTATATGACGAATATAAATGAATGTTAAAATATGGATTAAACATATAAGAAATGGTTGAAAATTAATTAGTTAATTTGTAATATAATTATTAATTATATAATAATTAATTATTTAATCATTAATATAATTATTAAATATATAATTAATTAGTTAATTAGTAATATCATTATAAATTATATAATAATTAATTTGTAATATAATTATTAATTATATGATTAATAATTATATTACTAATTAACTAATTAATTATTATATAATTAATAATTAGCAATTAATAATTAATAATTAATTAGTTAATTAGTAATATGATTATTAATTATAATTAATAATTAATAATTAATAATCATTAATTATATAATAATTAATTAGTTAAATAGTATTAAAAGTAATAATTAATAATTAATAATTAATTATCTAATTAGTAATATAATTATTAATTATAATTAATTAGTTAATTAGTAATTTAATTATTAATTATAATTAATAATTATTTATTATTAATTATATAATAATTAATTAGTTAATTTTTAATAATTAATAATTAGTAATTATAATGAATAATTATAATTAATTATTTTATTATTTATTAACTAATTAAAAATTATATAATTAGTAATTATATTACTAATTAAATAATTAATTATTATATAATTAATAATTATATTACTAAATAACTAATTAATTATTATATAATTAATAATTATATTACAAAGAAAATAATTAATTATTAATTATTAATTATATTACTAATTATCTAATTAATTATTATATAATTAATAATTATATTACTAATTAACTAATTAATTATTATATACCAGAAAAGTGCAGACCACAGGTGTCCCCATGGCCCGACAAAATTATTATTGAAAAAAAAAGCAGCAAAGGAGACAAGGGGAGTTTAGGATACAAGTGACATACATCATCAAATAACACAAGTTAGGACAAAACATTTTATCCCATATGTCTACCACCATGCCCACGTCCTCCTCGACCTCTCAGGTGTCGTCCCCTCTACCATTGCTTTGGAGTCTGCCACACATCATGATGTTTAGTAGCCTCCACCTCCGAGACTTGATTGTCCAACTGATCCACAGTTGCCTCATCATCCTTTCCTTTACCACTTACAATGGGTTCTCCCATCATTTCCTCAATAGGGGGTTGTCCTAACCGCATCTCGTTGTTGCTATCTTGCCTGACCAGATTAGAAGAGTTATCTTTTGTACCAGTCAAAACATTCTTACCTTTTCTTTCCCTGCTCTCCTTGTAGAGCCTATCAAATTTAAGAGAGTTCATAGACTCCAAAACATTAAAAAAATTCATCTTCACTGGATCCTCCAAGATAACAATAGAGGCCAGAACTGGCTCCTTTTCCAGCTCAGGACGGTTTGTTTCTTTGCCCAAGTCATGAGGAGCAGCAGACAGAGCCACATGCTCCAATTGTGAATTCCCCGGTGCAGGGAGCACATCACCTATATAGATGTTTTGTTTATCTAGCACAGAACCACTAGAGACACCTTGATGTGTCTCCAAATTCCCAATGGAAGGGGAATCAACAGCAGGTGTTGTCACCTTCTCAGGAACAGCATGATCAATATCATTGACAGTTGCAGCCAACACACACCCAGCAAAGTCCCCTTGAAGGGGACCACAAACTTTTCCTTTTGAAAAAAATTATTCTTCCAGTAGAACTCCAGGATCCACTTCATTGTCACTTTCATGACCATTAGAGAAATCATCATCCAACTTAAATGTCTTATCATAAGCAAGGGTATCAGAAATACCATGAGTGGGGGGCGTGAAATTACCTGAAGGCAACACACCTCCAATATTGTTAATATCAAAACGATCATCATATGTCTTCCTTCTAGCCCCAACATCAGCAAAAGAAACAAGGACCACATTTCTACTAGAAGTTCCATGCAACATAGGTCCTTTGATGGATGAAGGAGGATCACCCTTCAAACCATCAGGAGCACCCTTCACTTTCAAAGCAATGGGTTTGAGATTTCAATTCTCAACAAGATGTCCATGAAGTTTACAATTAGAACATTGTAAACCCCTATGATAGTTGTCTTTAACATTCTAGATCGATGAACAATTAACACAATATTCTGGAACATGTTCAAATGTAATCTCAAGTTCAAACTTAAACTCACCGGCAATAACATACACAGTCTCTACAAGAGGTAATGAAATATTAAACTCGACTAAGATGCGAGAAAAGTGACCAAATCGAACCGATGATGTCTCCTAGTCAAGCTTGATTGGGGTCCCAACAGCCAGTGCGATATCCCATAAAATGCTTGGGTGCCAGAATACCCAGCTCAATCCTTTCACACGAATCCAGGATTGAGCTATGGTATTCTTGGCCTGAAAAGGATCAAACCAAGGATCCCAGTTCTGAAATCTCAAGATCCCAGGTTTAAGATTCACAAATCCGCAGCTCCATGCCCTCATTTTCAAGTCAATCGAGTAAATAGTGAAATGAAAAAAATTCATACCAATGGACACCATACGCCAATCACTGAAAACCCATATCTCCTGGATACGCTTCCGAAGATCATCGAATTTCTAAGTTACATTCAAATTCTAAGTAATTCTTGAAATAATAGAAAACTTACAGGCATCGATTCGCTCCTAAAAGAGTCGAGGGTTCGCATCGACAACCGCAAGCACCCCATTCCTCGATATCCAATTATGAGAATCACCGCAAATGGCTTTAGGAAAGAAACTATTAGAGCTCGTGACCTTCACCGACTCCGTGCAAGAAGGACCTACCGACGCCGGAGGCACGGGCTGCTTCAGGCCAGAGTCATTACCCTTCTTCTTCGAGGGCCCAACAAAAACCTTTGTGGGATTGAAACAATCGATTGAGATGTAGTTCGCCATGGATCAAAAACCTAGCCATCGAAACAGTAGAAAGAGAAGCTCTCAATTAACTAACTAATTATTATAAAATTAATTATTAATAATTAATAATTAATAATTATAATGAATAATTATAATTAATAATTATATTACTAATTAAATAATTAACTATTTTATAATTAATAATTATATTACTAATTAACTAATTAATTATTATATAATAAATTATTAATAATTAATAATTAATAAATATAATGAATAATTATAATTAATAATTATATTACTAATTAACTAATTAACTATTTTATAATTAATAATTATATTACTAATTAACAAATTAATTATTATATAATAAATAATTATATTACTAATTAACTAATTAATAATTATATTACTAAATTACTAATTAATTATTATATAATTAATAATTATACAATAAATAATTATATTAGTAATTAATTATTATATAATTAATAAATATATTTCTAATTAACTAATTAATTATTATATAATTATTAATTATATTATTAATTATAATTAATAATTATATTACTAATTAACTAATTATTTTTTATATGTTTAATCCATATTTAAGTTTCATTTATATTGGTTTTATAGTTTATATTTTATAGGCTTTCAAAGTCACATACTTGAAAGCTTATAAATTATTTTTCATCAACATTTGTTACGAAATTATTTTTATTTTCTACTATTTTTTATATGTTTAATCCATTTTTTATGTTTTATTTACATTGGTCTTATAGTTTATATTTTATAGGCTTTCAAAGTCACATACTTGAAACATTTTTAAGTTTCAAGTAGGTGCATTTGAAAGCTTATAAGTTATTTTTCATCAACATTTGTTACGAAATTCTTTTTATTTTTGACTATTTTTTATATATTTAAATGTTTTAATTTTCATTTATATTTGTCTTATAATTTATATTTTACAGGCTTTCAAAGTCACATACTTGAAACATTTTTAAGTTTCAAGTAAATGGTTTTGAAATTTTATAAATTATTTTTCATAAACATTTTTTATGAAATTCTTTTGTTTTGAACTATTTATTATATGTTTAATCAATATTTTAAGTTTCATTTATATTGGTATTATTGTTTGTATTTTATAGTCATTCAAATCCAAGTGCTTGAAACAGAATCCCACATTGAAAATGCCGAATGTTCTGCGCATGAAAGGGAGAACCTGAATCCCACATCGGAAATGTAGGATTATTTCTAGGGAAAACCCTCAAATAAAAGGGATCCTTGAGTGAGAGTTTCTGTCAGAATCTAGACTACTGTAATGGAAATACTTTTGTAATGATAATTTTTTGGGGGGTTTTGGGTGAAAGGCGGCAGCGGTGTAGCCGCCTTTGCACTTCAACTGAAAGACGACATCGCGCCTGCCGCCTTTGGACATAAATTGAAAGGCGGCAGGAATGCTGCCTCATTTCACACACATTTTCATTTTTCTTTCAACCTAACCATTTTTTTAAAATATTTTTTTCAAAAAACATATTTACCAAAAAAACTTGGTGATACATAGATCTCCATATACTGAGAAATGTTAATTAGGTGTCCCTTAAATCATTATATCTTTGGATATTTTACAATTGACCACTAATTTTCATTACTTGTGTGGTCCCCAAGGCACCCTGAAGGGGGGGTGAATGTGGGTTTGACTATTTTAGACCCTTATGACCCTCTAATTTATCTTTTCTTTTGGATCTTGTTGCCATTTAGGTAGGAACTATGTTCATCCTTCTTCACAATTCCTTTTCTCTCATCCTCAGAAAATTCCCACAAGTTAATGTAGTAAAATAAAAATTCAAGGGACATGAGGATTTTATTTGGCTCACATGCATTGGGTTATGTCCTAAGAGCATGCAATTGACATTGTACAGATTCACCAAAATCCACTTCTTCACTAGTTTGGTGGATACAATGTAGTTGTTGTCCCTCCACACCAAGGATCACTGCATGTTACAATGTAGGGGTCTGATTAATTTACACCCAAATTTCATTCTTCATAGTTGTTTAGGGATTGGTCACTCCTTTCCTAAATCTCACTACAGATTCTTTTCCTTCACTTTCTTTTATAGGGAAGGATGCCGTCAAAATTTAAGGATGTGTAGGTCCATCCTCAAACAACAGTGCTTGCTTGGATGAGTGCATCTGGAATTATGTATAGAGGCATTATTGATCTCCTCACGAGCTACTCCTTCACAGATCCACTATGAACTCCTCTTGGAACAACTTCTTCCTCTTTGGTAGGTTCTTCACGAAATTCCAAGTTCTCCTTCCTACTGGCATGAGATTGGAATGTATTACATCCCGTATTTTTATCACATAAACCTTTAATTACATTTTACACAATCAAGGATCATTAAGGTTTAGTGTCTTGGAAACTAGGAATTTATTACATGATAGAAAAAAAAATATTCTTCTTAAACACTTGAAAGGCTTATTCATTTGTTCATCCTAAGTTCAATACAGCATCTCATAACCTGGGAGCATACATCAAAGGAAAGGGTGAGAAAAATGCACAGTAAGGGAAACAAGGGAAGAATTTTACATGAGAACTTGAGATACATCAATATTCATGAAAAATAACTTTAAGTCATGAGAAAGAGATCATGAGGCATATCATAATAAAAATAACGTGTTTCATAACTTGAAGATGTGGCTACAACATTTAACATAGACAATCATGATCATATCACCAAGGTCCATCCCCAAGGTGTCATTTGAAAATTACAAAGGTAAACCCCATGGTATCGTTAAAATTTTAATCTCTAGTGGTTACATAATTACCCAATGCAATGGGGCGCTATCAGGGTGCACCCTTAAATTTGTAATCTCTAGTGGTTACATCATTACCCAATGCAACGGGGTTCTATCAGGGTGCACCCTTAAATTTGTCTTTATTATCATGTGATCCACATATATCATCATCAACATTTCATAAATTACCCATATAGCATAAAATAAATGGGTTTCATTTCATAATCATAACATTTTAAAAACTGCTTTTAGGACATGATCTTTATGTCACTTTAAACCCACTGAAAAAGGAAAGCGGGTCTCATTTATGTAAATCCCAGAATTTAAAATATAAAATATTGATATATATGTGAATACCCCTGTAGAAGAAAGAGCTTTGAGTATTCACTAAATAAAATAAAATAATTTGAGAAAAAGAGAGAGACATTTTGAGACGGAAATTCGGCAGCATAACGGCTATGTTGTAGGGTTTTAGAAAACATTGAAAAGAGAGGGGACATGGTTCAACCACTCATAAATGATCCATAAAATAGTAGGGGGATAGAATATAAAGGATTTAAGAACATGGTAATGAAATTTGAAAGATATACCATATGAAATGAAGAATAGGAAAGGAAGACAAAAATAAGATTTCTCTTATGAATATTTGGCAGCCTAACGGCGTCACTTAAACTTCAAAAAATGAATTGATGAGATCAAATAGGGTCTCTCATAATATGAACATAAAATATCAGTAAGATAGATATAGATATCATACCCCAACATAATAAAAAATAACTTGAAAGACTTGGTAAGAAAATATAACTTGAAAATGAGAAAGGTGAAAGAATCCCTACAAAAATTTCGGCATCCTAATAGCGTCACATAAAACATCAAAAAAATGAATTGACGAGATCAAATAGGGTCACTCATCATATGAAAATAAAATATAAGTATGATAGATATATAGATCATACCCCAACAAAATAAAAATGAACTTGAAAGACTTGACATGAAAATAGAACTTAAAAATGAGAAAGGTGAAAAAATCTCTACAAAAATTTCGACAGCCTAACGGCGCCACTTAAACATTCATAAAACTAAATGATGAGTGTAAGAGGGGATATCTCGTCATATGAAAATGAAATGGGTAGTAAGAGTAATATAAAATAACATACTCCAACATAAGAACATGGAGCATAAAATAAATGACTTAAAAGAGAGTATTTGAAAAGAAAGAGAGAGGTTAGATCCTTTACCTTAAAAAGTAACTCTTAAAACTCGAAGGTTGGGACCTTAAGGGCTTGGGGGAACCTTGGGAGGTCTATTTGGGAGGTAATGAGACCATAGCTTCGTTGGGGGAGAGTTGGGAGTGCAAACTAAAGGAGGAAAGGGTGGGTATTTATAGGGAAAGTGAGGGGACAAGGCATTAACGGCCAAGGGACACCTCATTGGTGGTATTGGAAAAACCATGGGCTTGCCCATGGTATTTGCCCATGGTATTGGCCACTTGGGACACCTCATACCTTATCTTAATATTCATAAGTCGATCAAATTGATTACATACTTAATACATCATTTAATGAGGTCATTAAACACCCGTAACATAAAAACTGTATTTTCACTATTCATCGAAAATTCAACTTTCACAAAAAAATCCCAAAATTTCACCTTAACCAAATATCGACGCTATGAGTCGAAAAATGAACTCCATTTTATAAAAATAATTTTCTAAATATTTTTAACTTAATTTTTAAATAAATACACTATTCACCGAAAATTTATTTTTTTCAGAAAAATCCCCAAAAATTACCTTAACATAATATCGATGCTCTGAGTTCAAAAATGAAATCCATTTTATAAAAATAATTTTCTAAATATTTTTAATTTAATTTTTAATTAAAATACACTATTCACCTGAAAAAACTAATACTTGACTAATAATCTCTGAAACAGTTATTTACCTATTTTATTGTATCACATTACTTAATCAAGGTGCCTAGATTATATTAATACTTTCTTTAAGTGAGATTACTAATCCATTTGGTCACATTACTAATACTAAGCATAAAATCACTATTCATAATTTACTATTTATCAAAAATGAAGTTGATCTTATTAGACTCTAAATTTCGTACTGAATATAATTGTAGAAGACCATTTTTTGAAAATCATTACACATAATTAATTATTTAAGGTTTAGATAAATATTTTCAAATATCATTTTTTCTAGAATTCATCAAAAATAAGCATACTATATTTATCCAGACATTTTAAAATTCACAAACTTTATCATAATAAGAAATCACAATTTTTACTTAAATCAAAGGATTACACAAGGCAGTTACGCTCTCCTTACATAGCCCCTTATACCCCAACATAGGACCTAAGGGTAAGGTGTGCTAAGGTGAGAGAATCTGAGGGTGGATCAGCCAACATTACACGAGTAGTAATTTCTATCCTTTTGAACTTTTCGCAAAGGCGATTCCATTCTAGCTTCACATGATGAAGTTCGGCTTGGGTTTCGTCCAGAGCAAAGCCCATTGGTGCTACCTCCTTCCCAAGTTCTATTAGATGGGATTGGAATGGCCCGAGACTACGGGATGGCGCCATCGAATCTTCTTTCTATATTAATTAACCAAGATCACTTGTATTTAGAGACAATAGTCGCATCATTCAGTTTCTAACGGTCATACTTACTAACGGTCATATAATAGTCAAAACCCAACAGTCTCTTTTTAATTATACTCATTTATCAAATGAAATAGTTTTTTTGAGTATGAAAAATAAAATAACACACAAAATTAGGAAACAAGATTTATTCAAAATTTCAAGTCATTACATTCTTCCCCCCTTAAGAAATTGCGTCCTCACAATTTTTAAAATTGGGCTTGGAAATTTCATTGAAAATCCCACATCGGAAAAGGAGTCAGTAAAACTATTAATTTAAAAGAAGGAAAGGGAAGTACAAAGGTCACCCGAGTTAACCCATACTAGGATTCCATGTGGGAAAATATTGATATGGAAGAAAAAAACAAAGGGTTAAGTTCTGAGGGAGAGTGATAGAAAACATGATTAGGAGAAAGTTAACCACAAGAAAATCACAAACTTATGATGTGTGTAAACAATCTTTGATTACCCAGTAGGAAATGTAAACCAACAAAGTTTTTGTTTTACGTTCTTTTTAAAAATTTTGAGGAATTCATTTACTACATAGAATAAGAACACAAGGAAATGTACTTACCTTCAAGTAGATTTTCATCCTTTAATAAGTTTCTACCAAAACTAATCTTTTCTCCAAACGATGAGCATTTAAAAACACTTGGTCTCATCAAAACATAAGAATCATCTTCTAGAGAGTCACGTAATCCACAAAAGATTAACTATCTATTTCTTATCTTTAAACATTATCTCAAAAACAAAAAGGGTAAGATAAAACAACTCTTCAAAAGAAAGAATCCCATAGGAAGGGAAAATACTTTTAAATCTTCAAAGAAACATGGTACTACCCAAAGTTTATCATAGACCATTCCATAAAAACTGTCCTTAAAATTCCTCAATATAAACTAAACTAAGATTGAAACCCAAATGCAAGAAGGATTTGATAACACAGTCTTCCAAAATAAACTTTATCGTTCATCTCCAAACAACATCAACCACTCCTAACATCTTATAAAAAAAGTAACTAACCTAAACATATTATCCCCATGATAGGTTAATCATTTCTATAAGTAACCTATATTACCATAATTTCACCTTAAATTCAACGATTCTCTAAAATATAAGTCAACCTTTACTCCTCAAAGAAAATACTGTAGTAATATATTTACCTTGATCAAATAGGGTTCCCAAAATAGTGAACGTCATCCAAAATAATAATCATCTTGAAATCCCCTAATCATCTTTATCAGATGAACATCCTTGAGACTTATTCTTCTTCTTCCTTGATTAATTTGGTCATTAAACTAGGTACAAATTATTAATTGTGATTTTTGATAGCTGGTTTGGCATAATCACAATATGTTCAACTTGATCTCTCGTCATCTCTATCATATTAATAGGGAAATCATCACATTTCCTATCACATTGGTTGTTGGGACATGTTCTTACATTTCCCTCCATTAACTAAGAAAAGAAATTATAATTAGGGGGCTTAAATACTTAGCCATATAATCATGAAAAGGAAACTTAAAGCATAGAAGGATAAACTTGTAGAAGAAAAGTATACCCTAACTTGGGATCCCCTAGGTTCCAATCTAGGTTATCCATGATCATATATTCTTATGTGAATCTTTATTTTATTTTATATTTTTTCTTTTAATAATGGTTCATAAAAATCTTATGAATTTACCAAAGCATATCCCCTGGGAGTGTCGTAACCAAGAGTGCAGCAAGGCTCGTTGTCATGTACAAGTTCCCGTTTGAGTCTAGCTCAAAGCGGTTTTTTTGGGTTTTACCCCTATGTACATTTGTGCCAGAGACACCTCTACCTACTCGTATCCAGATAGGGATGTATTTTATTGGAAACCCCTTACTCAATACTCACCAAAATATCAGGAAGATTTCCTATATTTAAACTTTTCTATAGGGTTATTCCTAAAGATTTCATATCTTAATTCCCACAAATAACTAAACCATCCTTTGATACAAACTATGACATCCCGCCTTTTTATCACATAAAATTTTCATTACATTTTACACATCCAGGGATATTTGAGGTTTAGTGTCTTGGAAACCAGAAACTTACTACATGAGAGAAAAAAACAGTCTTTTTAAACACTTGAAAGGATTCTTCATTTGTTCATACTAAGTTCATTACAGCATCTCATAACCTGGGAGCATACATCAAAGGAAAGGGTGAGAAAAAGGCCCAGTAAGGGAAACAAGGGAAGCATTTTACATGAGAACTTGAGATACATCAAAAGTCATGAAAAATAACTTTAAGGCATGAGAAAGAGATCATGAGGCATATCATAATAAAAATAACGTGTTTCATAACTTGAAGATGTGGCTAAAACATTTAACATAGACAATCATGAACATATCACCAAGGTTCATCCCCAAGGTTTCATTTTAAAATCACCAAGGTAAACCCCAAGGTATCATTAAAATTGTAATCTCTAGTGGTTACATCATTACCCAATGCAATGGGGTGCTATCCGGGCGCACCCTTAAATTTGTATTTATTATCATGTGAGCCACATATATCATCATCAAAATTTTATAAATAACCCATATAGAATAAAAGAAATGGGTTTTATTTCATAATCATAACATTTTAAAAACTGCTTTTAGGACATGATCTTTATGTCACTTTAAACCCACGGAAAAAGGAAAGCGGGTATCATTTATGTAAATCCCAGAAAGTAAAAAAGAACAACTTGATATATATGTGAGTACCCCTGTAGAAGAAATATCTTTGAGTATTCACTTAATAAAATAAAATAATTTGAGAAAAAGAGAGAGACATTTTGAGACGGAAATTCGGCAGCATAATGGCTATGTTGTAGGGTTTTAGAAAACATTGAAAAGAGAGGGGACATGGGTCACCCACTCATAAATGATCCATAAAACAGAATGGGGACAGATTATAAAGGATTTAAGAACATGGTAATGAAATTTTAAAGATATACCATATGAAATGAATAACATGAAAGGAAGACAAAAATAAGATTTCTCTTATGAAAATTTGGCAGCCTAACGGCGTCACTTAAACTTCAAAAAATGAATTGACGAGATCAAATAGGGTTTCTCATTATATGAACATAAAATATCAGTATGATATATATAGATATCATACCCCAACATAATAAAAAGGATCTTGAAAGACTTGACAAGAAAATAGAACTTGAAAATGTGAAGTGTGAAAGAATCCCTACAAAAATTTCGGCAGCCTAACAGCGTCACTTAAAACTTCAAAAAAATGAATTGAAGAGATCAAATAGGGTCTCTCATAATATGAACATAAAAGATCAGTATGATAGATATAGAGATTATACACCAACAAAATAAAAAGTAACTTGAAAGACTTGATATGAAAATAGAACGTGAAAATGAGAAGGGTGAAAGATTCCCTACAAAAATTTCGGCAGCCTAACGGCGCCACTTAAACATTCATAAAACGAAATGATGAGAGTAAGAGGGGATATCTCATCATATGAACATGAAATGGGAAATATTATGAATATAAAAGAACATCCTCCAACATAATAACATGGAGCATAAAATAAATGACTTAAAAGAGAGTATTTGAAAAGAAAGAGAGAGGTTGGATCCCTTACCTTAAAACGTAACTCTTAAAACTCGAAGGTTGGGAACTTGAGGGCTTGGGGGCACCTTGGGAGGAATATTTTGGAGGTAATGAAACTAGAGCTTCGTTGGGAGAGAGTTGGGAGTGAAAACTAAAGGAGAAAAGGGTGTGTATTTATAGGGAAAGTGAGGGGACATGGCATTAATGGTCACGGGACACCTCATTGGTGGTATTGGAAAAACCATGGGCTTTACCATGGTATTTTCCCATGGTATTGGCCACTTGGGACACCTCATACCTTATATTACTATTCATAAGTCGACCATATTTATTACATACTTAATATATCATTTAATGATGTCATTAAACACCCGTAACTTAAAAACTGTATTTTCACTATTCATCGAAAATTCAACTTTCTCAGAAAAATCCCAAAATTTCACCCTAACCAAATATCTATGCTATAATTTCAAAAATGAACTCCATTTTATAAAAATAATTTTCTAAATATTTTTAATTTAATTTTTAAATAAATACACTATTCATCGAAAATTTATTTTTTTCCAAAAAATCCCCAAAAATTACCTTAACATAATATCGATGCTCTGAGTTCAAAAATTAAATCCATTTTATAAAAATAATTTTCTAAATATTTTTAATTTAATTTTTAATTAAAATACACTATTCACCCGAAAAAACTAATACTTGACTAATAATCTCTGAAACAGTTATTTACCTATTTTATTGTATCACATTACTTAATCAAGGTGCCTAGATTATATTAATGCTTTCTTTAAGTGAGATTACTAATCCATTTGGTCACATTACTAATACTAAGCATAAAATCACCATTCATAATTTACTATTCATCAAAAATTAAGTTGGTCTTATTAGACTCTAAATTTCCTGCTGAACATAATTGTAGAAGACCATTTTTCGAAAATCATTACACATAATTAATTATTTAAGGTTTGCATAAATATTTTCAAATATCATTTTTTTTCTAGAATTCATCAAAAATAAGCATACTATATTTATTGGACAACTGAAAATTCACAAACTTCATCATAAGAAGAAATAAAAATTTTTATTTAAATCAAAGGATTACGCAAGGCAGTTACGGTCTCCTTGAATAGCCCCTTATAACCCCATCATAGGACCTAAGGGTAAGGTGTTCTAAGATGAGAGAATCTGAGGGTGGCTCGGCCAACATTGCACGAGTAGTAATTTCTATTAGTTGAACTTTTCACAAAAGCGGTTCTGTTCTAGCATCACACGATGAAGTTCAGCTTCGGTTTGGTCCAGAGCAAAGCCCAGTGGTGCTACCTCCTTCCCAAGTTCTGTTAGATGGGCTTCGATTGGCCCGAGACTACTGGATGAGGCCATCAAATCTTCTTTCTATATTAATTAACCAAGATCACTTGTATTTAGAGACAATAGTCGCATCATTCAGTTTCCAATGGTCATACTGACTAACGGTCATATAATAGTCAAAACCCAACAGTCTCATTTTAATTATACTCATTTATCAAATGAAATAGTTTTATTGAGTATGAAAAATAAAATAACACACAAAATTAGGAAACGAGATTTATTCAAAATTTTGGGTCGTTACAGAATTCCTTTGCTATTACACAACAATCACTCTCTTCTTCTCCAGAAAGAACAAAACTTCAGATTGCTTCTTAGTTCCTTCCTCTTCGACATACCAGTCTTCAAGAATATCTAGTCGAGTTCCCCTTCTTTTGCCTACAGGTGTGTTGATGATGTCCAACAAAATCTCCCTCTCTCTCCCCCTCCCTCCCTCCCTCCCTCTTGTTTCATACATATGTAGTAAAGGCTCTTGAAAGACTCTATGTCACTTCTCCTTCCTTCTTTCCTTCTTATAGAAGATGGAACTTCATGCAAGATCACTTTCCATATTTAATATGGAAATCTCATTTCCCTTTTTATTCATGTTAGACTAGAAAACTCATAGTTTATGATATTTCACCAGTCTTCATGAGGTAGAACAAGTATCGCTATCCTCAAATTTCAAACTAGATCATTCATGAGGTATCACAAATCTCGCTATCCTCAAATTTCATACTAGATCACACACTATTCGTGATGTTTCATGCTGTAACATCATCCACATCACCACCTTATCTTTGGCATGTTTCATGGACAAACTACATCCACTGAATCAGTGATCCATAAATCATAAAACTTTCAAAAATCAAGTTTGGATGTATTATCAAATAGATAATATTTTAAGTCTCCTATGTGGCCTGATATTTCCATGCAAACAACTGCTTCAAAAAACACTTACTCCTTTGCAATGCTACTTAAATATTATTCCAACTTCATCCTTCTATTTCGAATTGAATCGTGGATTATATTCAAAACACCATATGATATTTAAATAATTCGCGAATTATTCATCCATCGTTTGATTTAGGTAGAAAATATTTAGAAATATTGCAAATAATATTTCCAATAAACTCAGAATAATATCCCTAAGTTTGCTGAACTTAAATATTTCACAAAGTAATGACCCTTATAGAGTTCCAAATTGATGCTTATATTAACTAGAGGTGTGAAAAAAACTGCAAGCCTACAAGTCCATCCTCTAGCTCGTGGTTTTTTTCAGGTTTGGGCTTTTGAATATTCAAGCCTACATGAATCTTCACCACAGATGGCCTGGTCTGTGAAACCCGCAGCCGGTGCGGATAATCCCGCTGGGTATCTACGGGTACCGTTAAGCCCGTAAATGTTTTATTTTGAAATAAAATAAAAATAAAATAAATTTATATTATTTATTCTATCCAACCACCAACCAAATTATAAAATAAAAAAATTGAATTAATTATTTGTTTACCACACTACACTCCCACCAAGCCCCTTCATCTCCCCCAAGAAAATCCACTCATCTCCCCCAAAACAATCTACTCCCGTCGCCCCAAAAAAATCCACTCATCCCATACCCCTTTAAAAAAATCCACTCCCCCAAATCAATAATTAGAGTAGTTAATCGATTGGGCTAGGCCACCCCATGGGGAGGTCCATGCGGGCTATAGATTTAACAGAACAGACTAGCCCGATTCTCAAAAGATGCAGACTATAAAATAAAGGACCTAACCCTTCCCTGTTGGGACCCAAAAACTTGAGGATCAGCCCACATACCTATAAAATTATATATATATATATATATATAATTGATAAAAAACATAAAGAATAATTAACAATTAAAATTTCATCCAAAAATCAAATGTATTAAAAAGTTCCAGCATCAAAAGTCTAAAGTGCAAAAAACTGGCAATAAAAATATTCACTCATGCCAACATTCTATTCACAAGCCAGACTGGAAACATTACATCATTGACCAACTGAAATCTTATTCCTTGACCAGACTAAGATTAATATAAAATTTATCTGAGTACCTAGACATTATTAGAAGGGGATGTGTGAGATGAATACCTCAGAAGTGAAAAGGTACATGGTAGAATATCCTATTAAAATATTTTTTCCTAGTCAATGATGTATTCTGGTAGTACCGAATCAATGGCTCTATCAAAAATTTCTAGGTGGTGGAGCCCCATATACTACTAGTGCCTGGTTGTGAGGACATCTTTGGAACCTCACTCCCTCTCTATTCTCTTTGGGATTCTATCCTTGGAGTTTTGCAATTATTACCAAAGTACAATGTTCAAACCTGGAAATTGAAAAGTCAAAAGTGATGTGAAACCATTTAACAATAATGAAATAAACAATTTATTTTAGAACTTGACAGATTTAAATGAATTCACCTCTTTAGTTACAAAAATGATTAGCATTGAATGAAATTTTCCCATCAAATTCATATCCTGTATAGAAATGAAGAATATTATTTAGTGAAAAATGAAATATGAAGTCAGAATAATGTTTTCTTGCAAACATTTTTCCCTTCGTGTTTTGAATTAAAGATATATTTAACATGAAAAATTATAAACTACTAATTCTCAAAATAAAAAAAACAAATATATTCAAATCAAGAAACTATAAAATATAAAAAAATAATAACTTACAATTGATATATTCCATATAATCATCTCCTTCATCGATATCTATAAAATTATACTCTTTTTTGGACACATCATCATCCTCGATATCATGATAGTCGTCTTCATCTATTGTAAAAAAAAGTTTATTAAAAATTATAAAAATGAAATAAAATATAATTAATATATTAAAATTCAAAAAGTTGTCACATATGTATACCTTTTTTAAATGATTGGAATCTATAGCTTGAAGATGATTATCAAGCATTGAATACTAATACTTGTTAAAAATATGACCTTTAATACTAAAAGAAGATTATGAAGCAAATGTTGTAATTAGAATGCTTAAAATGTCACAGGACATGTCTGTAAGAGCTCTAAAGTGATGCTTGTGATATTTCTAATATTGAAGCATGTCTAGATCCTTAAAATAGTTCATTTGTAATTTTGAATCATCTAAATAAAGATCTAAATGAGACTTTCTGGATTTTGTCACATATTGACTCTCATATTGAAAATATTTCTATATTAGTAAAAGAATGAATATGATTAAAAACAAATAATTTTATAAATTTATAAGAACATAATTTAAATAATACTTACATCAAATAAATCCAGGATTGTTACAAATCCTCCCTTGGCATGTTTAGAGGATGATATGAAATCTTGAATTTAAAAACCATCACTTGCTTCATTATTAGAATCATGTTTCTTCATAATTTTCATACAACTTATACAATCATTTCATAACATTTGCAACTTTTTTTCACATGTAAAAGGATTAAGTCTTAAATAACAAAACTTGGTAATCACGTATAATGAATGAAAAAACTCACATATAATTGATGTCTTTTTCCACTCCTTTTCTAATGAACAGTATTGATATTTAACATAACTCAATGAAAGATCATAAAAACCTGTTTATTCTCAATAGCACTTTCGATAATAGTAAAACTTGAATTCCATCTAGTTGACACATCAAAACGCAATCTGACTAGTGTCAACACCACCAACATGCTTAATAGACACTTCAAAAACTTTCATTCTAGACTCATAAGATTTAAAATATTTTACACTTTCTTGAATTTTAAAGGGAGAATCATTGGATATTTTTAAACCGTCTTGAACAATAAGTGTAAATGGCGAAATACCCAATATAATAAAACTGAGTTTAATAATAAGTTTTAATATGTGAGCACAACATATCATTGAAAATGTTTCCTTCACATAGCAGACCATTTTGATTATGAAGATGCTATTTCAAAAATTCTTGCATGTTATCATTAAAGGTAAGCGATAATTTTTTTTCAATACCCCAATATTTCAAAGAAACAAAAACTTCTTTGACAATTCAATTCCCGCATGAGGAAAACTCATTTAACAGAAACACAACTTGCTATTAAACTTCCAATTATTATCAACAAAGTGAGCAGTCAAACATATGTATATTTCACTATTGCGAGCAATCCAACAATCAGATGTCAAGCATATTCTTCCAGGACTAGAATATATTATTCGTTTCAACATTTCATTTTGAGTAGAATAATATTTCATACTATCAATTGTTGAAATTCCTCTACTATATCAAATTTAAGAAATTTAATAATTTCTCTGATTCTTTTATACACGACAAAATGAAACGGAAGATCATTCTCTATGATACACATAGAGAGGCATTCTCAAATCAGTTTTTCATAAAGTTTTCTAGATGCCAACCTCTCCATGATCAATAATCATTTTGGACACATCACCATAACATTTTTTCTTCTTACAACTAATAAAATGGAGAGATAATGTTGAAGTATTGTATTTGGTTCCCCAACAAACAAATAATTTTTCACATGATTTACATTAGGCATGTATTTTATCAGTTTTTGTACACCAATTAAAAACATATGATGTGGTTTGTATCTTATTCTTAGGATCTAAATTAAAATCACTTTCTATTCCACCAATTCCACCAATCTGATTTTTTTTCTCGACATTATTTCCCCTATTAGTTGGTTCTGATAGAATTTCATTTCTAATTTCATCTGGAGTATTATATTATAATTTTTTATGTGTTAAATTTAAATGCACTCATTAAACCTAGTTTGTGGAGGGTTTGCATCAACGTGTGGTTGAGAAGAGACGAGGTTGTAGTATTGGCGTAAAACCCTGCAGTAAAACCATGCAGTAAATAAAAAAATCTTCAGCATCTGTTCTAGATCAAATCCATTGAGACAGTGAATCGAATACATTTCAGGCGAGAAAAATATGTATACCAACTTTTAGTTTGGATGCCTCAGCCTTCCCCACAAACTAAAACATCAGAATTTGGCCAAACAAGAAATCATCTCTAACCAGAAAAAAATAATTCTTGGCAGCTCTAAATCCATAGTTGGAGGTTGTGACTTCAGTAAATGCAAACAACATCCTAAATCTCCAAGTTCGGATCACAAAATAGGCCAACAACATCCCAAAGCCCCAATCGAACCATGATTTCACCCGAACTTCAATCATCGAAATAGATGACTCGAAATGGCAGGAGAAATGTGAGTCGCCACTGAAAGAAATGCCTTATTCTCAAACCCATAGTGTTGAGGCGCAACCCCCAGTGTCGACCATTGGTCGAAGTGGCAGAGTGATGGGGGGAGGGAATCATGGGGATTTGTAGGGACTTGGAGGGGGGTATTTTGGGGAGGGACTTGAGGGATTTGGGGGAGGTATTTGATAGGATTTTTTGTGAAAGATGGAGGGACGTGAGATGGTGATGACGATGGGATAGGGAGAGGTAGGGGCGTGATTGGGAAGGGGTGACAGGTGTGGGGTTTATTGACAGATTTGTGAAAAAAACCGCAAGCCTATGTGTCGATCCGCTAGCTAGTGGATTTTTCTGGGTTAGGGATTTGAATATTCAAGTCCGCATAAATCTAGACTACAGATATCCTGGTATATGAAACCCATATCCCATGCAGATAAACCTATTGGGTATCCACGGGTCCCGTTAAGCCTATAAATGTTTTATTTTGTAATAAAATAAAAATATAAAATAAAATAAATATATATTATTTATTCTATCCAACCAACAACCAAATTATAAAATAAAAAAATTGAATTAATTAATATTTTTACTATACTACACTCCCACCACGCCGCTTCATCTCCCCCAAAAAATCCACTCATCACCCCCAAAAAAATCCACTCATCTCGTTGCCTCGAAAAAAGTCTACTCCCCCAAATCAATAATCCCTACGCCCGTCGCCCCTTCCAAAACATGCCCTACCTCTCCCTCTCTTTCTGTTATCACCCTCTCACGTCCCTCTATCTTCCCCAAAAAAAATCCATTCAAATCCCTACCCCAAATCCCTCACGCCCCTCCCCCAAATAACCCCCTCCAAATTTCCACAAATCCCCACGATTCCTTCCCATCACTCTGCCACTCTGACTGATGGTCGCCGCTGTGGGTTGCGTCTCAACACGGTAGGTTCAAGTGGAAGGCACTACTTCCACTGGTGGTTCATGCTTCTCCTACCAGTTTGAGTCATCATTTTCACTGATTGAATTTTGAGAGAAATTATGGTTCAATTGGGGCTTCGGGATAGTGTTGGCCTATTTTGAGGTCCGAACTTGGGTTATCTTTGGAGAGTTGAAGGTGCTACTTGCAATTGCAGAAGTTACAACCTACTACTATGGATTTAGAGCTACCAAGAAAAGTTGTGTTTGTCTGGTTAGAGATGCCTGCTTATTCGAACGAGTTCTAATTTTAGTTTGTGGGGAAGGACGAGACATCCAAACTACAGGTTAGTGTACATATTTTTCTCTCTTGGCATGTATTCGATTCCTTGTCTCAATGGATTTGAGCTTAGAAAACTACTGAATATTTTTTTATTTACTTCAGGGTTTTACGGTAGGGTTTTACACCAATATCGCAACCCTGTCTTCGCTCAACTGCACGTAGATGCAAACCCTCCATAAACCAGATTCAATGAATGCATTTATGTAATGACCCGAAATTTTGAATAAATCTTGTTTCCTAATTTTATGTGTTATTTTATTTTTATACTCAACAAAACTTTTTCATTTGATAACATGGGTATAATTAAAATGAGACCATTGGTTTTTGACTGTTATATGACCATTGGTCAATATGACCGCTGGAAACTAAACGTTTTGATTATTGTCTCTAAGTACAAGTAATCTTGGTTAATTATTATAGAAAGAAGATTCGATGTCCTCACCCAGTAGTCTTGGACCGATTGAAGCCCATCTAACAGAACTTGGGAAGGAGGTAGCACCACTGGGCTTTGCTCTGGACCAAACCCAAGCCGAACTTCATCGTGTAAAGCTAGAACGGAATCGCCTTTGCGAGAAGTTCAAACTGATAGAAATTACTACTCGTGTGATGTTGGCCGATCCTCCCTCGGATTCTCTCACCTTAGCACACCTTACACTTAGGTCCTATATTGGTGTGATAAAGGGCTATGTAAGTAGACTGTAACTGCCTTGTGTAATCTTTTGATTTAAATAAAAATTGGTATTTCTTCCTATGATGATGTTTATAACTTTTCAAATGTCCGGATAAATATAGTATGCATATTTTTGGTGAATTTTAGAGAAATTATATTTTAAAATATGTTTATTTAAACCTTAAATAATTAAAATGTGTAATGATTTTCAAAAAATGGTCTTCTACAATTATGTTCAGTAAGAAATTTAGAGTCTAATAAGATCAACTTGATTTTTGATGAATAGTAAATTATGAATAGTGATTTTCTGATTAGGATTAGTAATGTGTCCAAATGGATTAGTAATCTCACTTAAAGAAAGTTTTAATATAATTTAGACACCTTGATTAAGTAATGAGATTCAATAAAATGGGTAAATAACGGTTTCATAAATTATTAGTCAAGTATTAGTTCTTTCGGGTAAATAGTGTTTTTTAATTAAAAATTTAATTAAAAATAATTAGAAAATTATTTTTATAAAATGGACATTATTTTTGAACTCAGGCATCGATATTATGTTATGGTAATTTTTGGGGATTTTTCTGAAAAAAATGAATTTTTGGTGAATAGTGTATTTATTTAAAAATAAAATTAAAATTATTTAGAAAATTATTTTTATAAAATGGAGTTCATTTTTGAAATCAGAGCATTGATATTTGGTTAATGTGAAATTTTGGTATTTTTCTGAGAAAGTTGAATTTTCAATGAATAGTAAAAATACAGTTTTAGGGTTTTGATATGTTTAATGACATGATAACTATGTAATGATGATGTCATGAGATTTTTTAAGGGATTTTCGACTAAAGAGGATTAATTATTGTGTGGGGGTCCCCATGTGGCCTAACTCCATGGGAAGTACCATGGGAGGGCCCATGCTTTTGAGAAAACCACTTTTGAGGTGTCCCTTGGCCATTAATGTCTTGTCCCCTCACTTTCCCTATAAATACCCACCCTTTCCTCCTTTATTTTTCACTCCCAACTCTCCCCCAACGAATTTCTGGTCTCCTTACCTCCCAAGGAGTCCTCCCAAGTTTTCCCTAATCCCTCAAGTTCCCAACCTTTGGGTTTTAAGAGTTACATTTTAAGGTAAGGGATCCGACCCCCTCTCTTTCTTTTCGAGTGATATCTTTTATGTCATTTTTTTATGCTCCATGTTCTTATGTTGGAGGATGGTCTTTTATATTCATTATACTGTCCTTTTTATTTTCATATGATGAGAGACCCCTCTTACTCTCATCATTTCATTTTATGAAAGTTTAAGTGGCGCCGTTAGGCTGCCGAAATTTTTGTAACGGATTCTTTCACCCTTCTCATTTTCAAGTTCTATTTTCTTGTCAAATATTTCATGTTCCTTTTTACTATGTTGGGGTATGATATCTATATCTATCATTATGATATTTTATTATCATATGATGAGATGCCCCATTTTATCTCTCCAATTCAGTTTTTTGAAGTTTTAAGTGGTGCTGTTAGGCTGCCGAATTTTTAAGGGATTCTTTCACCCTTCTCATTTTCAAGTTCTATTTTCTTGTCAAGTCTTTCATGATTCTTTTTATTATGTTGGGGTATGATCTATATATCTATCATTTTTATATTTTATGATCATATGATGAGAGACCCCATTTTATCTCTTCAATTCAGTATTTTGAAATTTTAAGTGGCGTTGTTAGGCTGCTGAATTTTTAAGGGATTCTTTCACCCTTCTAGTTTTCAAGATCTATTTTCATGTCAAGTCTTTCAAGTTACTTTTTATTATGTTTGGGTATGATTTATATATCTATCATACTTAACCCTTATTTTCATATTATTAGAGACCCCATTTTATCTCTTCAATTCAGTATTTTGAAGTTTTAAGTGGCGTCGTTAGGCTGCTGAATTTTTAAGAGATTCTTTCACCCTTCTTGTTTTCAAGATCTATTTTCATGTCAAGTCTTTCAAGTTCCTTTTTATTATATTGGGGTATGATCTCTATATCTATCATACTTAAACCTTATGTTCATATTATGAGATACCCTATTTTGATCTTGTTAATTCATTTTTGGTTGAAGTTTAAGTGACGTCGTTATGCTGCTGAATTTTTAAGGGATTTGTTCGCCTTTCTCATTTTTCAAAGATCTACTTTCATGTCAAGTATTTCAAATTACTTTTGTATTATGTTGGGGTATGATATCTATATCTATAATACTGATCTTTTATGTTCATATTATGAGATACCCTATTTGATCTCGTCAATTCATTTTTGTTGAAGTTTAAGTGACATCGTTGGGCTGCCGAATTTTCATAAGAGAAAACTTATTTTTGTCTTCCTTTCATGTTCTTCATTTCATATGGTATATTTTCAAATATCATTACCACATTCTTAAATCCCTTATATACTGTCCCTCTACTATTTTATGGGTTATTTTTGAATTTTTGACCCATGTCCCATCTCTTTTCAGCGTTTTCTAAGACCCCGTAACATAGCCGTTGTGCTGCAGAATTTTCGTCTCAAAATGTCTCTCTCTTTTTCTCAAAATTATTTTGTGTTATTAAGTGAATAATCAAAGCTCTTATTTATACAGGGGTATTCACATATATATCAAAAAAAATTATTTTAAATTTTGGGATTTATATACATGATAACCACTTTCCCTTTCCATGGGTTTAAAGTGATGTAAAGATCATGTCTTTAAAGCAGTTTTTAAAACGTTATGATTATGAAATGAAACCCATTTATTTTATGCTATATGGGTTGTTTATGAAATGATTTATGATGATATATGTGGCTCGCATGATAATAAAGGCAAATTTAAGGGTTCACCCTGATAGCGCTCCAATGAATTGGGTAATGATGTAACCACTAGAGATTACAATTTTCACGATATCTTGGTGAATAACCTTGGTAATTTTCAAATGACACCTTGGGGATGGACCTTGGTGATATGTTCATGATTGTCTATGTTAAATGATGTAGCCACATCTTAAAGTTATGAAAAATGTTATTTTTATTATGATATGCCACATTATTTCTTTCTCATGCCTTAAAGTTCTTTTTCATGACATAGTTGATGTATCTCAAGTTCACATGTTAAATGTTTCCCTTGTTTCCCTTACTGGGACTTCTGCTCACCCTTTCATTTGATGTATGTCCCCAGGTTATGAGATGTAGTAATGAAACTAGGATGAACATGAGGATAATCCTTTCAAGTGTTTAAGAAGAATGTTTTATGTTTTCATGTTTTATGTTCCTAGTTTCCAAGACACTAAACCTCAAAGATCCTCGGTTTTGTAAAATGTAATGAAAGTTTATGTGATAAAAAGGTGGGATGCTATAGTTGGTATCAAAGGATGGTTTAGTTATTTGTGGAAATTAGGATATGAAAACTTTAGGAATAAGCCTATAGAAATTTTTATATATAGGAAATCTTCCTGGTATTTTGGTGAGTATTGAGTAAGGGGTTTCCAATAAAATACAGCCCTGTCTGGATACGAGCAGGTAGAGGTGGCTCTGGCATAGATTTACATAGTGGTAAAACCCAAAAACACCACTTTGAGCTAGACTCGAACAGGAACTGGTACACGACAATGGGCCTTGCTTCACTCTTGGTTACGACACTCCCGGGCGATATGCTTTGGTAAATTCATAAGCTTATTATGAATCATTATTAAAGTAACAAAGATAAATAAAATAAAGATTCACATAAGGATATATGATCATGAATAACCTAGTTTGAAACCTAGGGGATCACAAGTTAGGGTATACTTTTCTTCTACATGTTATCCTTATATGATTTAAGTTCCTTTTCATGATTATTGGGTAAGTGTTTAAGCCCCTAATTTTACTTTCCCGTCTTAGTTAATGGTGGGAAATGGAAGAACATGTCCCAAAAACCAATGTGATAGAAAATGTGATGATTGCTGTATTAATATGACAGAGATGATTAGGGGAATAAAAGATGATTATTATTTTGGAAGACGTTCACTACTTTGGGAACCCTATTTGATCGAGGTAAATAGATTACTACGGTATTTTCTTTGAGGAGTAAAGGTTGAAGTATATTTTGAAGAATCAACAAATTTAAGGTGAACTTATGGTATTATAGGTTACTTATGGAAATGATTGACCTATCTGGGGAAAATATGTTTAGGTTAGTTAATTTGGTTATAAGATGTTAGGAGTGGTTTATGTTGTTTGGAGATGAACGATAAAGTTTATCTTGGAAGACTATGTTATCAAGTCCTTCTTGTATTTGGGTTTCAATCTTATTTTGGGTTATTTTGAGGAAGTTTAAGGACTGTTACTTATGGAATGGTCTCTGATGAACTCTGGGTAGTACCGTGGAACTTTGAAGATTTAAAATTAGTTTCCCTTCCTATGGGAATCTTTCTTTTTGAAGAGTTGTTTTATCTTACCCTTTCTGTTATTGGGATAAATTTTTAAATATAGATTGTTTTTCTTTTGTGGAATATGTGATTCTCTAGAAGATTATTCTTGTGTTTTGATGAGACCAAGTAGTTTTGAATGCTCATCATTTGGAGAAAGGATTAGTTTTGGTATAAACTTATTAAAGGATGAAACTCTACATGGAGGTAGGTATATTTCCTTATATTTTTGTTCTATGTAGTAAATGAATTCCTCAAAATTATTAAAAGAAATGTAAAACATAAACATTGTTGGTTTACGTTTCCTACTAGGTAATCAAAGACCGTTTACACACATCATAAGTTTGGGATTTTCTTATGGTTAACTTTCTCCTAATCATGTTTTCTATCACTCTCCCCCAGAACTTGACCTTTTGTTTTCTCCTCCATGTCCATGTTTTCCTACATGGAATCCTAGTGTGGGTTAACTCGGGTGACATTTGTACTTACCTTTCTTTCTTTTAAAGTAATAGCTTTACTGACTAATTTTTCGATGTGGGACATTCAATCAAATCTCAGAACCCAATTTTTAAAAATTGCGAGGACGCAATTTCTTAAGGGGGGAAGATTGTAACGACCCGAAATTTTGAATAAATCTTGTTTCCTAATTTTATGTGTTATTTTATTTTTATACTCAACAAAACTTTTTCATTAGATAACATGGGTATAATTAAAATGAGACCGTTGGGTTTTGACTGTTATATGACCATTGGTCAATATGACCGCTGGTAACTAAACGTTTTGATTATTGTCTCTAAGTACACGTAATCTTGGTTAATTATTATAGAAAGAAGATTCTATGTCCTCACCCAGTAGTCTTGGACCGATCGAAGCCCATCTAATAGAACTTGAGAAGGAGGTAGAACCACTGGGCTTTGCTCAGGACCAAACCCAAGCCGAACTTCATCATGTGAAGCTAGAATAGAATCGCCTTCGCAAGAAGTTCAAACTGATAGAAATTTCTACTCGTGCGATGTTGGCCGAGCCTCCCTCGGATTCTCTCACCTTAGCACACCTTACACTTAGGTCATATGCTGGTGTGATAAGGGGATATGTAAGTAGATCGTAATTACCTTGTGTAATCTTTTGTTTTAAATAAAAATTGGGATTTCTTTTTATGATGATGTTTATGACTTTTCAAATGTCCGGATAAATATAGTATGCATATTTTTGGTGAATTTTAGAGAAAGGATATTTTAAAAAATATTTATATAAACCTTAAATAATTAAAAATGTGTAATGATTTTCAAAAAATGGTCTTCTACAATTATGTTCAGTAAGAAATTTAGAGTCTAATATGATCAACTTGATTTTTGATGAATAGTAAATTATGAATAGTGATTTTATGATTAGGATTAGTAATGTGTCCAAATGGATTAGTAATCTCACTTAAATAAAGTTTTAATATAATTTAGACACCTTGATTAAGTAATGAGATTCAATAAAATGGGTAAATAACGGTTTCATAAATTATTAGTCAAGTATTAGTTCTTTCGGGTAAATAGTGTTTTTTAATTAAAAATTTAATTAAAAATAATGAGAAAGTTATTTTTATAAAATTGACTTTATTTTTGAACTTAGAGCATCGTTATTATGTTATGGTAATTTTTGAGGGTTTTTCTGAAAAAAAATGAATTTTCAGTGAATAGTGTATTTATTTAAAAATAAAATTAAAAATATTTGGAAAATTATTTTTATAAAATGGAGTTCATTTTTGAAATCAGAGCATTGATATTTGGTTAATGTGAAATTTTGGGATTTTTCTGAGAAAGTTGAATTTTCAATGAATAGTAAAAATACAGTTTTAGGGTTTTGATATGTTTAATGACATCATAACTATGTCATGATGATGTCATGAGATATTTTAAGTGATGTTCGACTAAAGATGATGAATTATTTTGTGGGGGTCCCCATGTGGCCTAACTCCATGGGAAGTACCATGGGAGGGCCCATGCTTTTGAGAAAACCACTTTTGAGGTGTCCCTTGGCCATTAATGCCTTGTCTCTTCACTTTCCCTATAAATACCCACACTTTCCTCCTTTAGTTTTCACTCCCAACTCTCCCCCAACGACGTTCTGGTCTCCTTACCTCCCAAGTAGTCCTCCCAAGGTGCCCCCAAGCCCTCAAGGTCCCTACCTTTGAGTTTTAAGAGTTACATTTTCAGGTAAGGGATCCGACCCCCTCTCTTTCTTTTCAAGTGATATCTTTTATGTCATTTCTTTTATGATCCATGTTCTTATGTTGGAGGATGGTCTTTTATATTCATTATACTGTACTTTTTATGTTCATATGATGAGAGATCCCCTCTTACTCTCATCATTTCATTTTATGAAAGTTTAAGTGGCAGCGTTAGGCTGCCGAAATTTTTGTAACAGATTTTTTCACCCTTCTCATTTTCATGTTCTATTTTCTTGTCAAGTATTTCATGTTCCTTTTTATTATGTTGGGGTATAATCTCTATATCTATAATTCTGATATTTTATGATCATATGATTAGAGACCCCATTTTATCTCTTCAATTAAGTATTTAGAAGTTTTAAGTGGCGTCGTTAGGCTGCCGAATTTTTAATGGATTATTTCACCCTTCTCATTTTCAAGTTCTATTTTCTTGTCAAGTATTTCATGTTCCTTTTTATTATGTTGAGGTATGATCTCTAAATCTATCATTCTGATATTTTATGATCATATGATGAGATAACCCATTTGATCTCTTCAATTCAGTATTTTGATGTTTTAAGTGGCGCCGTTAGGCTGCCGAATTTTTAAGGGATTCTTTCACCCTTCTCGTTTTCAAGATCTATTTTCATGTCAATTCTTTCAAGTTCCTTTTTATTATGTTGGGGTATGATCTCTATATCTATCATACTAAAACCTTATGTTCATATGATGGGAGACTCCATTTGATCTCTTCAATTCTGTATTTTGATGTTTTAAGTGGCGTCGTTAGGCTGCCGAATTTTTAAGGGATTCTTTCACCCTTCTTGTTTTCAAGATCTATTTTCATGTCAAGTCTTTCAAGTTCATTTTTATTATGTTGGGGTATGATCTCTATATATATCATACTTAACCCTTATTTTCATATGATGAGAGACCCTATTTTTATCTTGTCAATTCATTTTTGGTTGAAGTTTAAGTGACGTCGTTCGGCTGCCGAATTTTTAAGGGATTCGTTCGCCTTTCTCATTTTTCAAAGATCTAATTTCATGTCAAGTATTTCAAGTTACTTTTGTATTATGTTGGGTTATGATCTCTATATCTATCATAATGATCTTTTATGTTCATATTATGAGATACCCTCTTTGATCTCTTCAATTCATTTTTGTTGAAGTTTAAGTGACGTCGTTGGGCTGCCGAATTTTCATAAGAGAAATCTTATTTTTTTCTTCCTTTCATGTTATTCATTTCATATGGTATATTTTCAAATATCATTACCATGTTCTTAAATCCCTTATATTCTGTCCCTCTACTGTTTTATGGGTCATTTATGAATTTTTTACCCATGTCCCCTCTCTTTTCTGCGTTTTCTAAGACCCTATAATGTAGTCGTTGTGCTGCAGAATTTTCGTCTCAAAATGCCTCTCTCTTTTTCTCAAAATTATTTTATGTTATTAAGTGAATACTCAAAGCTATTATTTATATAGGATTATTCAAATATATATCAAAAAAATTATTTTAAATTCTGGGATTTACATACATGATACCCACTTTCCCTTTCCGTGGGTTTAAAGTGATGTAAAGATCGTGTCTTTAAAGCAGTTTTTAAAACGTTATGATTATGAAATGAAAGCCATTTATTTTATGCTATATGGGTTATTTATGAAATGATTTATGATTATATATGTGGCTCACATGATAATAAAGGCAAATTTAAGGGTGCGCCCTGATAGCGCTCCAATGTATTGGGTAATGATGTAACCACTAGAGATTACAATTTTCACGATATCTTGGTGAATAACCTTGGTAATTTTCAAATGACACCTTGGGGATGGACCTTGGTGATATGTTCATGATTTTCTATGTTAAATGATGTAGCCACATCTTAAAGTTATGAAAAATTTTATTTTTATTATGATATGCCACATGATTTCTTTCTCATGCCTTAAAGTTCTTTTTCATGACATAGTTGATGTATCTCAAGTTCACATGTTAAATGTTTCCCTTGTTTCCCTTACTGGGCCTTCTGCTCACCCTTTCATTTGATGTATGTCCCCTGGTTATGAGATGCAGTAATGAAACTAGGATGAACATGAGGAGAAGCCTTTCAAGTGTTTAATAAGAATGTTTTATGTTTTCATGTTTTATGTTCCTGGTTTCCAAGACAAAAAACCTTAAAGATCCTCGGTTTTGTAAAATGTAATGAAAGTTTATATGATAAAAAGGTGGGATGCTATAGTTGGTATCAAAGTATGGTTTAGTTATTTTTGGAAATTAGGATATGAAAACTTTAGGAAGAAGCCTATAGAAATTTTTATATATAGGAAATCTTCCTGTTATTTTGGTGAGTATTCAGTAAGGGGTTGCCAAGCAAATACATCCCTGTCTGGATACGAGCAGGTAGAGGTGGCTCTAGCATAGATGTACATAGGGGTAAAACCCGAAAACACCGCTTTGAGCTAGACTCGAACGGGAACTGGTACCCGACAACGGGCCTTGCTTCACTCTTGGTTACGACACTCCCAGGGGATATGCTTTGGTAAATTCATAAGATTATTATGAACCATTATTAAAGGAACAAAGATAAAATAAAATAAAGATTCACATAAGGATATATGATCATGAATAACCTAGTTTTAAACCTAGGGGATCACAAGTTAGGGTAAACTTTTCTTCTACAAGTTATCCTTATATGATTTAAGTTCCTTTTCATGATTATTGGCTAAGTGTTTAAGCCCCTAATTATACTTTTTCTTCTTAGTTAATGGTGGGAAATGGAAGAACATGTCCCAAAAACCAATGTGATAGAAAATGCGATGATTTTCGTATTAATATGACAGAGATTATTAGGGGATTAAAAGATGATTATTATTTTGGAAGACGTTCACTACTTTGGGAACCCTATTTGATCGAGGTAAATAGATTACTACGGTATTTTCTTTGAAGAGTAAAGGTTGAAGTATATTTTGAAGAATCAACAAATTTAAGGTGAACTTATGGTATTATAGGTTACTTATGGAAATGATTGACCTATCTGGGGAAAATATGTTTAGGTTAGTTAATTTGGTTATAAGATGTTAGGAGTGGTTGATGTTGTTTGGAGATGAACGATAAAGTTTATCTTGTAAGACTATGTTATCAAGTCCTTCTTGTATTTGGGTTTCAATCTTATTTTGGGTTATTTTGAGGAAGTTTAAGGACAGTTACTTATGGAATGGTCTATGATGAACTCTGGGTAGTACCGTGGAACTTTGAAGATTTAAAAGTAGTTTCCCTTCCTATGGGAATCTTTCTTTTTGAAGAGTTGTTTTATCTTACCCTTTTTGTTATTGGGATAAATGTTTAAAGATAGATTGTTTTTCTTTTGTGGAATATGTGATTCTCTAGAAGATTATTCTTGTGTTTTGATGAGACCAAGTAGTTTTGAATGCTCATCGTTTGTAGAAAGGATTAGTTTTGTTATAAACTTATTAAAGGATGAAACTCTACATGAAGTTAGGTATATTTCATTATATTTTTGTTCTATGTAGTAAATTAATTCCTCAAAATTATGAAAAGAAATGTAAAACAAAAACGTTGTTGGTTTACGTTTCCTACTAGGTAATCAAAGACCGTTTACACACATCATAAGTTTGGGATTTTCTTATGGTTAACTTTCTCCTAATCATGTTTTCTATCACTCTCCCCCAGAACTTGACCCTTTTTCTTCTCCTCCATGTCCATATTTTCCTACATGGAATCCTAGTGTGGGTTAACTCGGGTGACCTTTGTACTTCCCTTTCTTTCTTTTAAAGTAATAGCTTTACTGACTACTTTTCCGATGTGATACATTCAATGAAATATCAGAACCCAATTTTTAAAAATTGCGAGGACGCAATTTCTTAAGGGGGGAAGATTGTAACGACCTGAAATTTTGAATAAATCTTGTTTCCTAATTTTATGTGTTATTTTATTTTTATACTCAACAAAAAAATTTCATTTGATAACATGGGTATAATTAAAATGAGACTGTTGGGTTTTGAATGTTATATGACTATTGGTCAATATGACCGCTGGTAACTAAACTTTTTGATTATTGTCTCTAAGTACAAGTAATCTTGGTTAATTATTTTAGAAAGAAGATTCGATGTCCTCACCCAGTAGTCTTGGACCGATCGAAGCCCATCTAACAAAACTTGGGAAGGAGGTAGCACCACTGGGCTTTGCTCTGGACCAAACCCAAGCCGAACTTCATCATGTGAAGCTTGAACGGAATCGCCTTCGCAAGAATTTCAAACTGATAGAAATTACTACTCGTGCGATGTTGGCCGAGCCTCCCTCGGATTCTCTCACCTTATCACACCTTACACTTAGGTCCTATGCTGGTGTGATAAGAGGCTATGTAAGTAGATCGTAACTGCCTTGTGTAATATTTTGTTTTAAATAAAAATTGGGATTTCTTCCTATGATGATGTTTATGACTTTTCAAATATCCGGATAAATATAGTATGCATATTTTTGGTGACTTTTAGAGAAAGGATATTTCAAAAAATATTTATGTAAACCTTAAATAATTAAAAATGTGTAATGATTTTCAAAAAATGGTCTTCTACAATTATGTTTAGTAAGAAATTTAGAGTCTAATAAGATCAACTTGATTTTTGATGAATAGTAAATTGTGAATAGTGATTTTATGATTAGGATTAGTAATGTGTCCAAATGGATTAGTAATCTCACTTAAATAATGTTTTAATATAATTTAGACACCTTGATTAATTAATGAGATTCAATAAAATGGGTAAATAACGGTTTCATAAATTATTAGTCAAGTATTAGTTCTTTCGGGTAAATAGTGTTTTTTAATTAAAAATTTAATTAAAAATAATTAGAAAATTATTTTTATAAAATTGACTTTATTTTTTAACTCAGAGCATCGATATTATGTTATGGTAATTTTTGGGGATTTTTCTGAAAAAAATGAATTTTCGGTGAATAGTGTATTTATTTAAAAATAAAATTAAAAATATTTAGAAAATTATTTTTATAAAATGGAGTTAATTTTTGAAATCAGAGCATTGATATTTGGTTAATGTGAAATATGGAAATTTTTCTGAGAAAGTTGAATTTTCAATGAATAGTTAAAATACAGTTTTAGGGTTTCGATATGTTTAATGACATCATAACTATGTCATGATGATGTCATGAGATATTTTAAGGGATGTTCGAATAAAGAGGATGAATTATTTTTTGGGGGTCCCCATGTGGCCTAACTCCATGGGAAGTACCATGGGAGGGCCCATGCTTTTGAGAAAACCACTTTTGAGGTGTCCCTTGGCCATTAATGCCTTGTCCCCTCACTTTCCCTATAAATACCCACCCTTTCCTCCTTTAGTTTTCACTCCCAACTCTCCCCCAACGAAGTTCTGGTCTCCTTACCTCCCAAGGAGTCCTACCAAGGTTCCCCCAAGCCCTCAAGGTCCCAACCTTTGAGTTTTAAGAGTTACGTTTTAAGGTAAGGGATCTAACCCCCTCTCTTTCTTTTGAAGTGATATCTTTTATGTCATTTATTTTATGCTCCATGTTATTATGTTGGAGGACGGTATTTTATATTCATTATACTGTCCTTTTTATGTTCATATGATGAGAGAACCCCTCTTACTCTCATCATTTCATTTTATGAAAGTTTAAGTGGCGCCGTTAGGCTGCCGAAATTTTTGTAACAGATTCTTTCACCCTCCTCATTTTCAAGTTCTATTTTCTTGTCAAGTATTTCATGTTCCTTTTTATTATGTTGGGGTATGATCTCTATATCTATCATTATGATATTTTATGATCATATGATGAGAGACCCCATTTTATCTCTTCAATTCAGTATTTTGAAATTTTAAGTGGCACCATTAGGCTGCCGAATTTTTAAGGGATTCTTTCACCCTTCTTATTTTCAAGTTCTATTTTCTTGTCAAGTCTTTCATGTTCCTTTTTATTATGTTGGGGTATGATCTCTATATCTATCATTATGATATTTTATTATCATATGATGAGATACCCTATTTGATCTCTTCAATTCAGTATTTTGAAATTTTAAGTGGCGCCGTTAGGCTGCTGAATTTTTAAGGGATTCTTTCACCCTTCTCGTTTTCAAGATCTATTTTCATGTCAAGTCTTTCAATTTTTTTTATTATGTTGGGGTATTATATCTATATATATCATACTTAACCCTTATTTTCATATGATGAGAGACCCCATTTGATCTCTTCAATTCAGTATTTTGATGTTTTAAGTGGCACCGTTAGGCTGCCGAAGTTTTAAGGGATTCTTTCACCCTTCTCGTTTTCAAGATCTATTTTCATGTCAAGTATTTCAAGTTCCTTTTTATTATGTTGGGGTATGATCTCTATATATATCATACTTATCCCTTATGTTCATATGATGAGAAACCCTATTTTGATCTTGTCAATTCATTTTTGGTTCAAGTTTAAGTGACGTCGTTCGGCTGCCGAATTTTTAAGGGATTCGTTCGCCTTTCTCATTTTTCAAAGATCTAGTTTCATGTCAAGTATTTCAAGTTCCTTTTTTATTATGTTGGGGTATGATATCTATATCTATCATACTGATCTTTTATGTTCATATAATGAGATACCCTATTTGATCTCGCCGATTCATTTTTGTTGAAGTTTAAGTGACGTCGTTGGGCTGCCGAATTTTCATAAGAGAAATCTTATTTTTTGTGTTCCTTTCATGTTCTTCATTTCATATGGTATATTTTCAAATATCATTGCCATGTTCTTAAATCCCTTTTATTCTGTCCCTCTACTTTTTATGGGTCATTTATGAATTTTTGACCCATCTCCCCTCTCTTTTCAGCGTTTTCTAAGACCCTCTAACGTAGCCGTTGTGCTGCAGAATTTTTGTCTCAAAATGCCTCTCTCTTTTTCTCAAAATTATTTTATATTATTAAGTGAATACTCAAAGCTCTTATTTATACAGGGGTATTCAAATATATATCAAAAAATATTATTTTAAATTCTGGGATTTACATACATGATACCCACTTTCCCTTTCCGTGGGTTTAAAGTGATGTAAAGATCATGTCTTTAAAGAAGTTTTTAAAACGTTATGATTATGTAATGAAACCCATTTCTTTTATGCTATATGGGTTGGTTATGAAATGATTTATGATGATATATGTGGCTCACATGATAATAAATGCAAATTTAAGGGTGCTCCCTGATAGCTCTCCAATGAATTGGGTAATGATGTAACCACTAGAGATTACAATTTTCACGATATCTTGGAGAATAACCTTGGTAAATTTCAAATGACACATTGGGGATGGACCTTGGTGATATGTTCATGATTGTCTATGTTAAATGACGTAGCCACATCTTAAAGTTATGAAAAATTTTATTTTTATTATGATATGCCACATTATTTCTTTCTCATGCCTTAAAGTTCTTTTTCATGACATAGTTGATGTATCTCAAGTTCACATGTTAAATGTTTCCCTTGTTTCCCTTACTGGGCCTTCTGCTCACACTTTCATTTGATGTATATCCCCAGGTTATGATATGCAGTAATGAAACTAGGATGAACATGAGGAGAAGCCTTTCAGGTGTTTAAGAAGAATGTTTTATGTTTTCATGTCTTATGTTCCTGGTTTCCAAGACACTAAACCTTAAAGATCCTCGGTTTTGTTAAATGTAATGAAAGTTTATGTGATAAAAAGGTGGGATGCTATAATTTAAATTTAACACATGACACATTCTAATATAATATTATTTTTTTGCAGTATGAATCATGATATTACGGATGAAATTAGAATCAATTGTGATGAAATTCTATTACAACCAACTAATAGGGAAGATAATGTCGAGCAACAAAATCAGATTGATGGGATAAAAAAGTGATGTTAATTTAGAGCCCAAGAATAGGAGACAAACCACATTATATGTTTGGAATTGGTGCATAAAACTGATAAAATCCATGCCAAATATAACTTATGTGGAAAATTGTTTGTTTGTGGGGGAAACAAATACAATACTTAAACATTATCTCTCCATTTGATCAATTTTAAGATGAAAAAATATTATGGTGATGTGTCCAAAATGACTGTTGATCTTGAAGGGAGGTTGACATCTTTAAAACTTATGAAAAGCTGGTTCGAGAATGCCTCTCTATGTGTATCATAGAGCATGATCTTTCATTTAATTTTGTTGAGTATGAAAAAATCATAGAACTTATAATGTTGCTTTACTTTTATGTCAAGACATATAGTAGAGGCACTACAACATCAAATGTCATGAAATATATACTCAGAAGGAAAAATTGAAACAAATAATGGATTCTAGTTCTAGAAAAATATGTTTGACATCTGATTGTTGGACTGCTTGAAACAGTGAAGGATGCATATCTTTGACTGCTCACTTTTTTTATAATAATTGGAAGCTGAATAGAAAGTTGTTGTGTTTTTGTAAAAGGTATGTTCCCTATACAATAATAGAATTGGAAAAGGAAGTTTTTGTTGCTTTAAAAGATTAGGTCATTGACAAAAAAACTTTCTCACTTACCTTAGATAATGTATAGCTAATGATAACATGTAGAAATTTTTGAAACGTTTTCATAATCAAAATAGCCTGCTATGTGATGAAATTATTTTCCATGTGAGATTTGTGCTCACATATGATTGTCGATCCACAAGTCCGTGGGTCCCGTTAGGGTAGGGTTAGGGCCTTTGTTTTATAGTCTGTAGTTTTTGAGGACCAGGCTGGTCCGTTCTATTAAATCTGCTACCCGCATGGACCTCCCCATGGGCTGGCCCAACCCGGTCCGTTAACAAAGACTCCTTAAGCGGCTATCGGTACTCAGAATTTCACAAAGGCATGATGGTTATGCAGCTTAGCTTTCATGGTATGATGGTTTCATAGAACTATGCTTATGTAGAATCATCATTATGGAGACCCTTCAATGATGATTACACAAACCCTCCAATGATTCTTATAAAAATGTCTTAACTAAATTTCCACATCTTCTCTTCAGCCAGACTTTAACAAATTTATGCTGATTAATCTGAATCAATTCTATGACATGTCCCAACCACTTCTAATCTTCATGGGGAATCCGATGAACTTAGTGTTTCCATGTTCCCTTCTCCATAAGCATGAGTAGCATAAGCTCCATTGCATCATTTCTTTCATTTGTCAGCAAATCCAACAATAAAAAAATTCAAGCTTCATTTGTTGAAAATCCTGGAAGCATCACCACTTTCTTTAACAACCCATTCATTTGACCATCTTTCATTTATATTTTCAACAGATCCAACACAAATCTATAAGGTGGCCAAAAATCCTCACTTTGGATTTTGTTAGTAATATCTCTTCTCCAATATCTTCTTTCTACCCAGCTTATGTCAATGGAATACAATTGGACCAACTGCATTTAGATATCTGCTAACCTTTCTCCCCCTTTTTCAGTATAATGAAAAATGGTTTTCTTCACGGGCTTCCACTCTTCTTCTATGAGAAACTTCTCCACTTTGACATCTCCCTATTGGTTGAGTTAAACTACTTCTCCCCCTATGTGGAGGTAAAAAAATATCATTTTCCTATTTTCTCCCCCTTTTTCATAGGGGGGATGCTTCATCTTATTATTTGGCTTTAACCACTTTTTAACTTGCCTTTAGCCCTTTTTATATCTTGTCCAACATTTTGTTCGAGTCAATGCCCTAGAACCAACTTTTGTGTACTTTATGATTACCTGTATTCATATTTTTGAATATTAATAAACACCTTATCACATCATGATTTTTCTTCTGTATAACATAGTATGTGATAATGTTCTAAGAGTGGTTGTTGTGCTAAAAATCACAGTAGTTCCCCGCTATGATGAGAACTCAGAAGTACGACAACATTCTTAAATATATGTTTTATAGCCGAATGATATCATTTGAGGGACACAAATGATACAGACTACTAGGAGTGGAAACTCATATGACTTTGATGCACCTTCTCATGGTGTACGCTCTTGGTAATATCTAGTGTAGGATATTATGAGAACAAGACTCGCCAGTAAGAAATCCATATTTATGTGTCATTGTATGTTCCTATCTTTCGACATGTGTATTGATCCTTAGACTTTAAGATTATTATTAATGATTATTATGAGTCGTGTACTTTGATGTATTGAAAAAAACTATGATGACATATGTTCACGGTGAGGTAGGATATGTTCGGTGCGTCACGAGTCATATTGAATTAATGAATAATGCGAGAAAGGATTCGTTTTTTAGTTTTTTTAATGAAATTTGATATCTCAGGCCCTTTGATGAAAATGATATAGCCTAAATAAATCAATGACCATGTTATTACAAGTTCGATTTTCGGAAAGTCAAAGAAAGAAATATTGATCACATAGGTTGATGACGTCAGCATGCATCCTGCTTGATTAGAGATATTGTGATAAAATGATTATATTACACAGTGAGCATCTGTATGAGGTATTATGTTGTTGAGGCAATAATTTATTTATATATGGGTTACTTGGCGTGTTACTACACGTTAACCTTGAATTTGAGACTGATTTTTCAAATGCCATTGAGAAAGAGACATAGAATTAAGTGTATCCAGAATCTCAGTTAAATAATATATTATTATTTATTATTTAAAAATTTGAATAAATATTATTCCTGCATGTGGTTTAATAATTATTTATGTTTTCTTGATCACATATATTCCGACATCAGTTGTTCGAGAGAATATTATATGCATGGAATATTTAATAAATATTTATTTTCTATTTAGTGAATATAATATTTATTTATTTATTGGCGAATAATGCAGTGATATTTATTTAATAAATAAATAGATATTATTCAAGTCTCGATAAATATTGTGGAGGAATGAAGGATCAAGTTTAATGGTTTGGTGAGAAATAATATATATAATGAATATTATTCAAATAAATAATATTTAATTTTAATTTTCAATTTAAGTGCATGTCGAGAAATAATAATATTATTATTATTATAGATATGAGGTTCCATAAAAAATTTAATAAATAATAAAGGACACTAGGCAATTCATTTGTTTGGTTGTGTCCTCTAAAATCCCTAGAGAGCTTCCCTCTCCAAGAACACTCCAAAAAATGAAGAGTGATCCTCCCCCCACCTCCCACTCTCGAGTCTAAAGAGATCAATGAGAACACTTTATAAGCGATTTTTGTGGCGATCAAAAGTGAACGACACAAGTGATAAGATTCATCGTGTTAGCATCCAAAGATTCCTACGATGACTTTTAGAGATTTGTGGAGCATGTGTGGATCACCGTTAGAGGGAATTTGCTTTTGATTTCTTCAACGCAATGATGGTACGACGTAGATTTGTTTTCATATCCATCAAAGAAGGAAAAATTATTGCAAGGTAATTCTTAATTAATTATAAATAATATGTGATGATCCTGTGCTTGGTTCTGACATTATATCTCTGGTCTGTTTTTCATTGATTCAATTCCATTGATGACAACGTTTATCGTTGTGTAAATCCCAGATTGGTTATCGATCATGATAAAAAGAAATGTTGGGCACGACCCATCACATGCTTCTGTTATGCCCAGGACCTTCACATTTCTGTTTAAAGTTCCGAATTCTATAACAACTCCTCTTAGCCAATTTTGAATCACTTTCTTTACCATAAGCCTCATTAACTCGAAGAATCCATGTAAATGAATTTACCACTTATCATTTTAGTTGTTAACAAATCATGTAAGCATACTGAGCCGGAGTCGGGTTCAGTGTAGGAAATAAGAGTTTTTGAAAAACATCCTCAAAGTTGTCTATGCCAGTCACTAGTTTTCTATTAAAACATCTGCAGTAGAAAACCTTTTATTTTCTCCAAAAACAAAAAATCTTTGATCTCATCACACTTTGATACTAATGCATTAGTATATAATCAACAAAAACACTTGAGTGTGGAAACATACTACTTATGAATCAATTTTCACAACTTTTTACAAATGAACTAGTAATAACACTTGAAATTTTAAGATCGCTGATGCTTCACAGGTTTCTTTAATCTTTGATGAGGTTGAATAGCCTTGAAAATCAGTAATAACTCCCCTTGAACTTCAGAATCATTTATATTGATGATTTATTCACTTTAGGGTCACCACTTGTTGGGAAAATATCTCACGATCAGTAGTTTTTATTATCCTGTAAATAGATGATATCAATTGTCAACCCATATAAAAATAAACACAAAAATCCTTTTATGTTGATACTACTGCTCACAATTTTTCCACTTCCTTTTAGTGGTATGATTCCACTAATTTCATATAATTATTCCACTTTTTTTAAGCCCAATTCAGCATGATACCACTTGTTGCTTCAGATCAAGATTTGGAACCTCTTTTATCTCTCATTTAGGCCATAGTTATTTACAGCGCACAACGATGACAAGGGCCCCCAGCACAAAAGCACATGGCAAGGCACGTGACAATATTAACTTGCGGTGCATAGAAGATATGTATACATATATCAACAATATAAAATAATAAATTATACAACAATTACGTAAATATACAATATTTGTGTCAATAATTCATATTTCATCCATCACACATAAAATATAAATGCAATCAAAGATTAAAACATACAACATTTAAGGAGTGAGGGTTCTCTCATTTTGAAATAAATCACAATTCTTGAAATATTTAAAACAAAGAATTAAATATTTTTAACCATTTATCTAAAAAATCAATAAACAAAAAATTAAAAAAAACATAGCATCAAAAAAAAGTAGTGAAGTGCCCTGCCCTGGACAGACAGAGGGGTCAGACAGCAGTAATTGGAAAAAATCATAAATAAAATTGAATAAAAAAATCTCTTAGTGCGGTTCACTTCGCACTCAAGGTGTGTTGGGTGCATGCACCTGCCTTGGACAAGGACTCAGTTGGGTCGTCATTCTCAATCGGTTTGGGAAGCGACTGTCAAGGGAGATGACTAGGTCGCACCACTCGACTTGATCCGGCAAGGGCTTGGTCGCGGTTGTTGCGGGAAGATAGTGTTGCGCAATAGGGGGGGTCACCATTTACCAGGCCGCAGGTTAAAAAAATGAAAAAAAAAACCGAACAAGTTGGCACAGTGGAACACGACATGCCATTAGTGCCATTGCGTAGCATAGCGCATGCCACTAAGCATCTTTCGGCGTGGCGCTCGGCTTCCTGGCATGGAGTGCGCCATTAATAAATATGATTCGGGCTTCTTTTCGTTTAGTTTTCAGATTCAGGTAAACTTCAATGCATACAGTTTTCACATTCGGTTTGAAGTCTGAATCAACCTTGTCACTCTTGTTGTCCTAAAATGAGACTTGATGACGTCATACAAATTCAGGCCCCTTCTTGCAGGCAGGGCATTCCCAACGTGGAGTTTTGTCTTTTAATTATTTTCTTTAGTTTTTTTCCATCTTGAGATATTTTAGGGTTAATTCAGTCTTTTATTTGTTTAGGATTTTAGCCTATAATTAGGCTTTTGAGTATCATTTTCATTGAACATTTTTCCATAATAATCATATTTTCTCAATTTGGATGTTTTACCCCATTATTCCCGAACTCCTTGCGTAAGGAATCATTCCAATCATGTCGCACTGCATCAGTTGGTATCAGAGCGAGTGATTGTGATTCCAGCCTCCTGGGAATCAGTCCTGCTTGCTATCTTCTCTTTGTGTGGTTGTGAGTCGTTTCACACCATCCCTACTTAAGCCTGCACTTCCTATTTTCCGGCGTCCACCCAGGCGCATCTTCCAATTGCACATCAGGTGCCACTACCCTTGGACCAATCGGTGGAAAGACCGCAGACATCCTCTATATTTCATAAAAAACAAAAAACAATGTTTATTGGAAAAGAAAAAAGAAGAAGAGTAGAATATGTGGCCAATCTGCCCAAGAGACCACAAGGCATCCATGATACGCGGCCTCCCACAATAAGAGGAATGAGCTATGTCAGCCTAGGCCATCGAAGATGCTCGACCCCATCTCTCACACAAGCCTTCTATGCGACTTCCAAGCACCAGCGCTCTACCCTCTGCCCGCAGCTCCTCCAACGTGTGACACACCTGCATGCTACCCCTTACCTCGCGGCACATCCACCAGTGTGCCACCTCGACAAGAATGTTGACGAATGCATGGATATAGAAGTACCCCAAGACCGAGTTGTTGTTCAATAATCTTCATGATTCCACTTCTCTTATGCTAGTGATCAAGGACACTCGATTGCTACTAGCAGAAGGTATTGTCGGTGCACCCTTAGTTAAAGTAATTGGTTATATTTTTCTGAATCCTTGGAACTTGTCATGTCTCTCACCGAAGGTCAAGTATAATATTTTCGGTATTCCTCTTTTGGAGGTTAAGGTAGATTTAGAGCCAATGTCATAAGAATACAATCAACCAAATATTTCTAATGCTAATCGGAAAAACCTACTAAACTTGGCGGTGACTAATCATGGAATTCTGAAGCAGCTGGTGGTGTTTGATGAAATCATGGACATGGAAATGTGTTTCCACCTTCATTGGAACTAGTTTAACCCGGTGGAGAAAGTGACACAATCATCATAGAACATAAATCGTTGGTTCCTCATCTGCACATCTGAGGAGACTCTTTCAAGATTTCCACTCTTAAAGAGCATGTATTTCCACACCTTTCCTGATAGGAACTGGGGGGTATTAGTGTCATTATAAGAGGTGAATATGTTGTGGAGCTTAGGGGAATATTCTAGGGAATATTATTAGTTTGTTAGTGGGGGAATTCAGTTATAAATAAATGGTTGAGGGTGAGAGGGAGGGGGCATCGATAGAATTTTATTTTCAGGCTGCTTAGCAGATTCAACCATTGGCTTGGGAGTTTTCCTTTGTGGCTTGGCTTGGTGGGAGTCTCTCCCGATCTTCTTATTCCCCCTTCTGTAATTTTTCTACTCCATCTACTCATATTTTTATATAATTCGTTGGTTTTGGTTCTTTTGGTTCTGTAAGTCTTTATCAATTGGTATGACCTACCATTGCTCCCCGTTATTTCTTCCTCTGTCATGCCAGATTGTTTCTCTTTTCATTCTGTCCAGTGCGTACGATTGGTGGAATCACACATGCGCAACGATTTTCAGCATGCCCGAAGGCGACACCTACTGTTGGTTCGCCCACTGTGGATCGAACGCAACGTGTGCTGACCTGTTGTACCACGCGCGATTGGGAGGACCGCTACAAGCCCTGTTGACGATCAGAGGCACCACGCACCGCTAGGCTCCAGTGTGGCGGCGACCTGTCATTCAGAAACATCCATGACTTGCTGAGATTTCACTCGACCGAGCCGCACAACATGATTTTTCTCCTCAAACTACCTGCTGGACGATTTTCATTCAGCGGCAGCACGTGCTCTTAGCTCGCAACTCGACGAGACGCACCCAACAAGTTAACTTCGGAGGACGAGATGTGCCATCTGCTCTTCTCCATGTCCTTTCTTGGATGCGTGACTCGTCAGTCTTCTTCCTGGTTCCCTAAAGTCGCGCCTCGTTGGTGGTTTTTTTCCTCTCACTCGACGGCGATGCCACTGCTGGATCACCTCATCTCCCTCACCGGTGTGCACAGCCGGTGACTTCTGCGGCAACAGTCGTGCACTCCCCATTTGCGATTTGAGGACGCACGCATAGTCAGACTTTCACCCGTAGAGAGGCACGTCCTTGGACTGTGCAGACTGTGTGTACCGATCAACCAACACACTGCTATTGAAATCAAAAATGCCTGACTTTTTCCATGTCAAAGAAAAATAAATAAAACAAAAAAGAAAAAAAAGAAAGAAAGAATGAAAGAGGTCAGGTCGTTTGCAGACGCCGTCATTGGACAACCGACACCGCTATGGAAAAACACCTCGAAGTGATCGACCAGCAAATCAGGAGCACCTCGATTCGGTTGGTGCAAGGGAAAGAAGAATTTAAGGATGCTCTCAAACTTTTGAAGCAACATCTTGAGATATTACGGTCATAAGAGAAAGCAACTCTGCCTTATCACATGACCACACTGCCTGAGGCACATACCTCAGGGATTGGCGCTACGATTGCAAACGTGATGCCACATGGTGGGACAATCCCAGGCATGGGATTCATCAAAGTAGGAATGACTCATATGGCACCCAAACTGGAAGATCTTCCACTCCACCAACAATGGTGGGATTCGGTGTAACAAAGGAGGGCACTCGTTCTGACCCTACAACAGCAGACGCAGCACATTACGTCCACTCTAGTACTGACAGATGGGTTGCTAAAGTGGGTTCCCGCCTAGTCCCTAACGGTCATGGGGGACACACTTTATGATGAGGAGACATTTCTTGTCGTGACGTCGGCACTATTTTAGGTGTATTACATGACGTTTGATGCAATGAAAGTGGATCAGTGTGCCAAAACAATGTTGTTGGGCCTTTACAAGTGCAATGAGGAGGATAAATCTTCTTTATCACCAACATATTAAACATGGAAATTATTGCCCAATGAGATAATGTATCTAGCTCAAATGATTGAGTTTAAGAAAAGAACCATCCTTTAGTACATTTTTATTGTGATAGAATATGTTGATGTGTTTCCTGAGAAATTTTCTAGTCTTCCTCCTAGCTGAGAGGTTGAATTTTCAGTTGATTTTATACATGGGGTGTTACTATTATCCAAGACTCCATATAGAATGGATATTGTGGAACATGAGGAGATTAATAAACAACTATAATAGAATCTGGATAATGGGTTCATACACCCAGGTGCTTCACCATGGGGTGCACCAATCCTCTTCATCAAGAAGAAGAATGGGTCAATGCACCTTTACATTAATTATCGTGAGCTAAAAAAGATTACAATAAAGAACAAGTATCCTCTACCATGGATTGATGACTTGTTTGATCAGCTACATGGAGAAAAATACTTCTACAAGGTGTTTCTATGGTTGGGATATTACCAAGTTGGGTTGAAGAAGGAGGATATCTCCAAGACTACTTTTCATACAAGAAATGGGCACTATGAGTTCATAGTGATGCCTTTTGGGCTCACTAATGCTCCAGAAATCTTTATGGACTTAATGAATATAGTCTTTAGATATTATCTTGAAAATTTTTTGGTAGTATTTATAGATGAGATTATAATATAATCCAAAAGAAAGGAGGAGCATGAGGAGTATCTGGGCACTATATTAAAGACAATACGAAAGGAGAAGATTTATTCCAAGTATAGAAAATGTGAGTTATGGTTGAAGTAAGGCTCATTCTTGGGGAATATCATCATAAGAAATGGGATATTTATGGACCCTTCAAAGATCGGAGAAATTAAAGGATGTTTAAGGCCAATATATGTGATAGATATATGTATTTTCCTTGGATTAGCTGGGTATTATCATCAATTTATGAGAAATTTTTTGTGATTGTAAAACCTTATAGACAAGATAACTCAGAAGGGAGTCGTGTTTTCTTGGAATGATAAGTGTGAAGAGATATTCAAGGATCTTAAAAGGAGGATTATCATTGCCCATGTTCTCACACTACCCACAAGTAGATTACTTTTCATAGTATTTAGTGATACTTCAAAGAAAAGATTAGGCTATTTGTTAATGAAGAATGACAAAGTCTTAACCTATGCTTCAAGGAAGTTGAAAGTTCACAAACAGAACTACCTATCACATGATCTGAAGTTGACTATAATAATATTCACTTTGAAAATATGATGTAATTATCTCTTTGGGAATAAGTTTTAAATATATATATATCAAAAAAGTCTCAAATATATATTCATACATAAAGAGATGAATATGCACCAAAGAAGATGGTTAGAGCTGATCAAGGACTATGACTGCTCAATCCACTACCATCCTAGTAAAGAGAATAAAGTGGTGGATAATCTAAGTAGAAAAGATCCAGTAATTCTATCATTGATAATAATTGAGAGGGATCTAATATTCTTAGATTTTAAAAGGATGGATATGGTAATAATAAAGAAATTAACATCATCAATTCATTCACAAATGATTGCTCAATTGTCCCTTCTGGAGAGGTTAAAGAATGATCATAAATATGATGTGGGAATTCAGAAGAAATTGGAAACTATAAGTAAATCTAAATCCTCACATTTCAATGTTAATAAAGAAGGAGTTGTGAGATTTGGGTCTTGATTAAGGGTACCATAAAATCCTAAGTTAAAGAAGGAACTGTTGGAAGATTCACATAGTTAAACTTTCTCTATTCACCCAGGAATCACAAAGATGTATCAAGATCTCTATGAGTGAAATATGTGAAAAAATATGAAGAATAAGGTTGATTAATATACATCAAAGTTCTTGTTATGCTAATAATTTAAGGTTAAAAGTTATAATTCTAAGGGGATGATGCAACTATTACCCATACCAATATGAAAATGGGAGAATATCACCATAGAATTTCTCATCGGACTTCCAAAGACATCTAGGAGAAACAATGCTATATGGTTTGTTATGGATTGTCTTATAAAGATATCTCACTTTATCCTAATTCAATATGACATCTCACTAGATAAACTTGCATGTATATACGTCAAATAAGTGGTAATGCTACATGAAGTACCACTATCAGTTGTATCTGATTGAGATCTGAGATTTACCTCCAGGTTCTAGAAAAGTATCCAACATTCTCTAAACACTAATTTTAACTACAGTTTGGCTTATCATCCTCAAAAAAATATCCAATCTAAGTGGAATATTCAGACATTGGAATACATTTTTTGATCATGTTCCATAGACTTCAAAGGAGTATGGGACCAACATATTCCTCTGTTCGAGTTATCTTACAACAATAGTTTGTACTCAGGTATCCAAATGGCTCCCTGTAAAGCCCTTTATGGGAAATGGTGCATAACACCAGCATGCTGGGATGAAGTTGGGGAAAGTAAACTTCTAGGTCATAAAATGGTTGAGGTAATAGTGTAAATGGTTAAAATCATTCAGAAGCACATCAAGGCTTCCTACAGTCCACAAAAGAGCTATTCTGACAATTGTTGACAAGACCTAGAGTTTGATGTTGGAAACAAGGTATTCCTACACATATATCTATAGAATAAATTGATGAGATTTGGGTTGAGGGGAAAGCTTAGTCTAATATACATCATCCACTTTGATATCCTTGATCGCATCAGAGCGGTGGCCTATCGAGTATCACTCCCACCGAATCTATCTCAAGTACAAGATGTATTCCATGTATCCCTATTGAGGAAGTAAATACCAAAACCCTCGCATGTACTCAATACAGAGATGGTACCATTGGAGAATTTTATATCCAATGAAAAGCAGCTGGTGAAGATACTCGATCATAGATAAAAAGTTCTACAAAATAAGACAATGAACCTTGTCAAAGTATTGTAGAAAAAACCACAAGTTTGAAGAAGCAATTTGGGAATTGGAGGAGGTGATGAAAAAATTTACCCTCGTCTGTTTTAGTGTGAGAAAATAATATTTCAAGGGTGAAATTTCTTAAGGGGTGAATATTGTAACAACCTAAACTATTATAAATGAGGTTCCCCTTCTCATTTAATTAAATGTATTATTATGTATTATGGTTATAGAAAATGCATGCAATTATTTGGATTTATTATAAACTATCATATTTAATTGACCATTAAGAATAATTACCATTGATAATATATTTGTTGAATAGTTATCACATGATTAGTATAAATATAAGGTTTTAACATATCCAATTGGCACAGAAAAAGAAAGTGATGGCCTTAACCAGTTGGATCGCACCCTATAAAGCCCATTTATTAGAGCTTATGAGGGATATAGCATCTCTAGTATTTTTCCTTAACCAAGCCCAAGATGAGATCCAAAAACTTAAGCATGATAAAAACCATTTATGGTAGAAGTTCAAGCTCGTCGAGATCAAGGCCCAAACCATGTACATTGAACCATCTCATGAAAGTATCACCATCGCACACCTTAACCTTAGAGAATTTTCTGGTATATTAAAGGGATATGTATCAAGACCCTAGAAATATGTGTATGTATGTTATTTTTTATAAAATAATTAATATATTTTCATCCTATTATTTTTACTTTGTAAATTATTTTTATTTTGAAACACTAAAACACAAATAGTTTTTTTTGGTTAATATTCAAATTCAATTAATAAATTTATTTTGATGAATTGGTGAATTTTTAAAATAAATAATATTTTAATAAAATATTTTTATTTATATTTTTTATCAAATATAAATGATTATATAATTTTTATTAATTCAAATGTAATTTTTTATAAGGGTTCGAAAACTGTTATTGTCAAAAAAACCCATCATTTCTTAATAAATATGGATTTTACTTTAAAAGTGAAAATTCAAATATTTATAAAATTATTTAGATAAAATTAATATTATTTTTTGGAATCATAATGTTGAAATTATCCAACAATGATTTTTTCATAATTTTCTAAGACAGTCAAATTTTCAGGTAAAAATTAAATATGATATAAATATACTTTTGTATTATGGAATCATAATGACCCAAAAGTGATGTAATAAATACTATAAAGGGTATAAAAGACCATATTTATGTTTTACCTTTAAAATAATGTTATTTTATGTTTATTTAGTTAATTTTATAAAACCTTTAGGAATCCTCCAAAACCATTAATTTAATTTAAGGTTTTAAAATCATTTCTTTAAGAGTATGACTCACCTCTATATAAGCAAGGGAATTAATTTATTAATTTCGGAAATTTTTCTTAAAAAATAAATAGAACCACCCCCATTTTTTAGAATACATGGTTAAAAACCATGTTATGTTTCGTGGTTTTGGTTATTTTATTATGTAGAGTCCATAACCTAAATAATAAAGAAATCCCACTTATTTTCTATATAAATCCACCCAAGCTTCCAATTATATTCAATTAAACTCCTTGGATCACATGAATAATATTACCTATAATCTATAGAGTCCTTAAAATTCACTCCCAATCTCTCAATGAGCTCGTAAAAATCTTTTGGAGTCACACACTCAAGTAAGGGATTTCTCTCTTCTCATTTCAATTCAAGCACCTCTTTTATGTTATGTCTCTAAATTATAATTTTTTAATGTTGGTATATATTGTTAAATATCCAAATTAATGTACTTTATATTTCTATGTGATGATTTGACCCTTTAAATCTCATTAATCTATCCCATGATCCTTTATGTACACCTGTTACCATGCTGAAATTTAGTAAGGGACCTTCTACTCTCCTCTTTTTTTATCAAGCACTTATTTTATTATGTCTCTGAATTTTCTTTTTATTATGTTGAGATATGTTCTCATGTATTCAACTTACTATAAATTTAATTTATAAATAATTATATCTTCCTTTAACTATCATTAATACTTCCATGATCCTTTATGTACACCATTATTATGCTGAAATTTTGTAAGGGATTTCTCCCTTCTCATTTCAAATCAAGCATCTATTTTATGTTATGTCTCTAAATTATAATTTTTTAATGTTGGGATATGTTCTTACATATCCACAATACTGTAAATTATATTTATATGTGATTATAGGCCTATTTCACTCTCATTAATATCTGTCATGACTCGCCTTCACCAAAAGGAGGGAAGGGTCATCAGGTTGCCACACCCTTCCTTCTTTAAGTTGAAGGAGAGATAATAACCCCCGAAACCCGCCTTCTATAGGTCCCGGATTGGAGACTAGCACCAAGGGTATGGAAATTACACACAAGTGGAAGGCGTTACCCTTTTTGTTTTATAGGATCGGGAGATAAGAAGATGAAACCCAACAAAACCAAATGTAAAAGAAAAGTAAAGCCAAAAGTAATCCATTCCCATATGCATGTTCCAAAAGTTAAAGCCACAAGGTAAAAAAGTGACTACAAGGGTAAGTAACAAAGAAAGAAAACAGCAACTGCGACTGCCACAAAGATCTGAGCTAGTACGGTCCTGCGCGATCCCCGAAGTCCTCCTGGAAACCTGAAAGAAGTTTTATATACGTAGGGTGAGCATACAAGTACACTCAGTAAGGAAAACCAAAGACTCTCGTGCACAAGTGGGGGGACATACTAAAGTCCCATGAGAAGCATACATCCATTACTAAGAAGGAGTTCACCCATCCCACTCACTGGCTACACTCACCAAGTAACGCAAACCAAGTAATATATATAAGAGCACATTGATGTTTGGGTACCCCGCGCCACTTTCCCACTGGTTATTGATACATCCTATGCATCGAACCAATCCTACCATTCTCACCGCAGTCCCACTGCCACACCCGCCCACACACAACTGGGCCAAAACCGCACGCAATCTCACTGCCGAATCCCACCCGCAAATACCTGGGCCACAACTGTCACACGTAACCATGCCTGTAAACACCTAGGCTCGAACAACCACCACCACGCCCGAAGACACCTAGGGTAGAAGATCCACTGCCACGCCCGAAGACACCTGGGCCTCATCCCGAAGACGCTTGGGAAACCACCTCCCCGCACACACCTGGGCCAACCACCACACTACCCTGCCCGAAGATTCTTGGGCTAATAATGGACCTCAGGCCATCACAGCCTGCCCGAAGGTACTTGGGATATCCGGGAAAGGGAGTAGAAAAGGAGATAATAAACATCCACTAAGAATAGTTTTGGGAAAAACACCCTCCCCCATGAAATGGGGGTGTTCGACACTAAGTACTCAACTTGGGTGGGGCGCGAATAAGAAACAAAAAACTACAAGTATATATATAGGTAACAAGAACTCACCCAAAGTTAGGTTTTTCTTCAGACAGCCTACAGATCACAACAGCACTCAAGTCTGAGTCACGACTCCCGCCAACAAAACTCATTTGTCCCATTCTTTTTTTCATGTTCAGTAATAATGTTTAAATAAGTTCATGCATCTACTTGGGCAACTAACACCATAAGCATAACCAAGGAAAGAATCCAGCCAAACGTCAATTTAAACATTCTCACCCGGTTCTCTTGTAATGTTACAACAACAAGGGGATAAGTGAGATCCCTCGAAGTACTGGAACCAAAGAAACCATCAAGACACTACCCTGTGTCCCCCAAAAATGGTTTCTCATCAACGGAGGATCCCACCCCAATTCGTGATATAAACAACGTAACCACCCGGTCTTAAAAATCACAACCACCGAATCCATATCAACAGGGGATCCCATCCCCTCCCACATCCACAGAAATAAACCCATAAAAGAAAACAACCAAAACACTACCACCAACACAAATCAGGTCCATGCCGGTATTTTTAGATTTATAAGATTTAACACACTCCATGATTTCAATTTCGTGTTCTTTAACCGGAGGTTATCACAGAAGGGTTGATCCTGGTGCTTTCAATTTATTTAGCCGGGTGTACGTGATTAACCAATTTCCATTTTCACAACAGGAGTTCACAACCACAAACAAGTCATTTAAAACATCCTCAGGGGTTCATTAGTGCGCAGAGAAAGACCACCAATGGCCATGATTTTCAGTAGGCCTAAGCCCGCACAATTCAGAAAGATGATCATAACATAAAACAACATCAATGATCACAGCCCCCCCCCCTTCTTTCTTCATATAATCAGTTCATTGTTTTTATTTAGGTCTGTTTTATCCAATTATACAGAATCAAAAGCACGCCCAACCCACATGATACACAAAAGCGAGAGACGAAGAAATTCCCTACTTGTTGATCAATGATCGACGCTAAGGCCGGGGTTGGAACTTCACGGATAGTGATGCAGTTCGCCTGAACAAAAAGATGCTCGTCTGGACAAAGGGTACTCTTAACACAGGGTGATCGATAAAAGAAGAAACCACGGCTAACCCTTAGTTTATAAGATCCGCAGACAGTTGAGATAAGAACGCCAAACGGCATAAGGAGCGGGGGTCGTGGGTTGACCATGCGTCCCCACAAGTTATTAAAGGGGTCGGGTGGTTTAAACCAACACACACACCAGGTTAATTTATTAAATATTTAATTATAACATTTATGGGTGTTATCGGGATTTAAAACAAGCTTAAAGGGGGTTAAAAAAGGGTTTAAAACTCAATTTGTGCACGTCACTGGAAAAACCCCGACAAAGACGGGTGATGCCGATCAGTCTCACCGATCAGTTGCGCCGATCGGTCATGCCGAGTGGTCATTCCGATCGGTCGCGCCGAGCGGTCGCGCCGAGCGGTCGCGCCGATCGGTCGTGCTGATCGGTCGTGCCAGTCGGTCACGCCGAGACGCTACCCATTTAGGATCCGGATTTTTTGAAAAGGAAAGGACCAAGAGATTCTGGGTCATCACATCAGATACCTCTCAAACTATTCTTGCCCTCGAGAATTTAAACAACCCAGAAGGAAAGAGCTGGTCCGAACAACCACCTCGAAAGATACCTCTCAAGAGTAAACATCATTGTTAACTAAGAACACTTTCCTGTCCCAAACCAGGCAACATATCATGTCAAACTGCCCAGGCATGTGGGGGTTGGGGAGTCTCCTTCCCCATGTCAAGATATTATCCTCTTTGGGCGGCACTGACTCACCCGCACAGGTTTAATCGCATCCACCTTAATGCGTATTGATTAGGGGTCGGGTTCTCTCCTCCCTCATAGCCAGGAATTTTCACACACATTCAGAGGAAAATAAAACTAGCATTTCATAGCAAACAAGGTAAAACATTCTACCACAACAGCTATAACAAACAAAACAAAACTCAAAACAACTCTGGGTACTGGGCACACATCTGTGCTTCCCACTCCCATGTACTCTCCTCAAGCCTACCATGTCTCCACAACACATGAACCAAGGGAATGGTTCACCCATAAAGCACCTTTTCTTTGCAATCCTAGATCATCACTGGTCTCTCCACAAAAGTCACGTCGTCCTCGATGTCCAGCTCTCCCCAGCCGAGGACGTGTGAATCGTCATGCAGATACCGACGGAGCTGGGACACATGGAAGACATCATGTATCCTCAGTAGCAGCGGTGGTAACGCTAGCTGATAGGCCACTTCACTGACCCGCCGTAACACTTCGAAGGGCCTGATGAACCTGGGAGAAAGCTTACTTCCATTGTTGAACCTCTGTTGTCCATGCCGAGGGGAGACCCTTAAGAACATGTGGTCTCCAACCTCAAATTCTAAGGGCCTCCTCCTGGTATCAGCATATGACTTCTGCCGGTCCTGGGCCGCCTTCATCCTTTCCCGTATGAGCTGAACCTTCTCTGTCGTGCTCTACACCACCTCCGAGCCAAGGATGCCTGCCTCTCCTACTTCGGCCCAACACACAGTTGAACGGCATGGCCTCCCATACAAGGCTTCAAACGGGGCCATACCGATGGTAGAGTGATAGCTATTATTGTAGGCGAACTCTACCAGGGGCAAGTGTCGCACCCATGATCCTCCTGAGACCAGAACACATGCCCGCAGCATGTCTTCCAAGGTCTGGATGGTGCGCTTTGTTTGTCCATCTGTCTGGGGATGGAAAGCAGTGCTAAGGTGTAACTGTGTGCCAAAAGCATGCTGCAATCCTTTCCAGACCTGCGAGGTAAACCGTGCATCCCTATCCGAGACTATAGACCTCAGAACTCCATGAAACCACACCACCGCATCCACGTACTTTTGTGCCAAATCATCCACAGTACTCGACTCCCTGATCGCCAGAAAGTGGGCTGATTTCGTCAATCGGTCCGCTACCACCCAGATGGCGTCGTATGCCCCTTGGACCTTGGGAAGTCCCGTGATGAAATCCATTGAGATGTTGTCCCACTTCCACTCGGGGACATCTAGAGACTGCAGTAGGCCACCTGGAACTTGGTGTTCAGCCTTCACTTGCGGACACACTAAGCACTTGGCCACAAACTCTGCCACTGTTCGCTTCACTCCGGGCCACCAAAATTGTCTCTTCAATCCCTAGTACATCTTGGAAACTCTTGGGTGTACTGCCAGGGGTGAGTTGTGGAACTCACTAAGAACCTTACCACGCATAACTCCTAGAACAAACAGCCTTCCATAGTAAAGCATCAGGTTTTGACCATCCTCTGTCCATCCTTCCGGAGCATTGCCCTGGTCAACTCTGTCATGCATCACTTCTCACTCTAGGTCTCCCCACTGAGACTCCTCCACTTACTACAACAGAGAGGACTGCACTACCATCTGATATAGACAACCTCTACCACCATCTATCCTCACATCCAGGTGTAAGGCAGCCAACTCCTCCATTGCCTTCCAGGCATCCGCCGACTCTCGGACCGCATCCTTCTGCGTCCTCCTGCTCAAGGCATCATCCACTACATTGCCCTCGCCCTGAGTATAAGAGATCTCGAAGTTGTAATCCCGGAGGAACTCCACCCATCTCCATTGTCGCAAGTTTAGGTCCTGTTGGGAGAAGATATACCTCAAGATTTTGTGATCTGTGAAGACCACAAAGCATTCTCCGATGAGGTAGCGCCACCATAACTTTAGTGCAAAAACGACCACTGCAAGCTCTAGGTCATGGGTGGCGTAATTACGCTCATGAGGGCGTAGCTGCCTGGACCCATAAGAGATCACCCCTTATTGTTGTATCAACACACATCCCAGGCCCTGTCCTGAAGCATCGCAGAATACCTCATACGCCGCCCCTTCTTCTGGAAATCTCAGCACTGGGGCACTAACCAACTTCTCCTTCATATAGTTGAAGGATGACTCGCACTACTCACTCCACATGAAAACCTGGTCTTTCTTGGTCAGGGCTGTCAAAGGGGCTGCAACTCAGGAGAAGTTGGGTACGAACCTTCGATAGTAACCCACAAGCCTGAGGAATCTATGGAACTCTGCCACATTCTTGGGTGCTGCCCAAGAAACAACTATCTCAACCTTTGATGGGTCCACTGCTACCCCCTGCTCGGACACCACGTGCCCGAGGAAGTGCTCTTCTCGTGTCCAGAACTTGCATTTCGACATATTCCCATAGAGCTGATGATGTCGGAGGACCTCCAGAATCGTCCTCAGGTGCTCTGTATGGTCCTCCTCTGATCTTGAGTAGACTAGGATTTTGTCGATGAACACAAATATGAACCGATCTAGGTACTCCCGGAAGATGGAGTTCATACGCCCCATGAACACAGTCGGGGCATTCGTAACACCGAAGGGCATGACTACGAACTTGAAGTGTCCATATCTGCACCTGAATGCTGTCTTCAAGATGTCACCCTCCTTCACTCTCAGCTGGTGGTACCCAGACTGCAGGTCGATCTTTGAGAACCATCCTCCCCTTTCAACTGGTCGAAAAGATCGTCTATCCTTGGAAGAGGGTAGCGATTCTTGATCGTCACCTGATTCAACCTCCTGTAGTCTATGCACAACCTGAGACCACCATCTGACTTCTTTGCGAACAAGACTGGAGCACCCCACGGTGACGCACTCGGTCGAACATAACCCCTCTTCTTTAGGACATCAATCTGGATCCGCAACTCTCGTAGCCCTGAAGGTTCCATCCGGTAAGGATCCATCGAGATCGGACAAGCGACGGGTTGCAGGTCTATCCTGAACTCGATATCCCGTCGAGGGGGTAGAGTCGTTACCTCCTCAGGAAAGATGTCCATAAACTCACGGACAACCTATATCACCTCCACCATCTCATCATCTACTGATTCCACTGATAGCTTGACCAACAATTAGAGGAGGGGTTCCTCTCGCCTGCTGCCCTTCTGACAGCTCCGTTCGCCGGTGAAGGTAACACACCAGCCACCCAAGTCCAAGAACACAACCCTTCCTCGAAAATAGTCGATGACGACACACACAGAAAATAGCCAGTCGATGCCTAGGATGACATCGTATGGCTGTATTTGTAGCAGAAGAAGATCCCTAACTGACTGATGTGGCCCTATCATCAGTCTGCATCCCCGAAAAACAAACAACAAGTCGGTATGACCTCCGACTGGTGTGCTCAACACCAGGGGCACTAGAAGTCTCTTGGCATCTAGGCCCAAGCCATGGGCTAGACTGGGTGCAAAAAAGGAGTGTGAAGCTCAGGTATCGAACAAGGTATAAGCAAGAGTGCTAAACAAACTGATTGTACCTCGAACAACCTTCGGCCCTGCTGAAACTGCTGCCTCTGCAGCATGTAGTTGTCCACGCCCAGCTCCTCTACCCCTCAGCTATCGTCCACCTCCCCGACCATGCCCTGGTCGAGGTCCCTGAGGAGTGCTCTGAGGTCAGCCCCCTCCTCCTACATCTGTCCTCGGAGGAGCGGGAGCTCACTATCCCTACTGCTGCTGCTGGAAAGGCCTGGCTGGAAGCTGCTGCTGGGGCGGGTGCTGGGGTTGTCCGCCACCACCGTACTGTACCCAGTCCGGGCACTAACTCTGGATATGTCCATGGATCCCATAGAATAAGCATCACGGTCCCAGGCCCGAAGGAAAAAGGCAATGACCGGGGGATCGAAACTGAAACTGTTACGGCCTACTCCTTACAGGTCGGAACCTAGAGGGTCCTAACGCTGGAGGCCTGGTGCTGACGGCCCCTTCGATGGTCCCAGCTGTCCGGAGCAAAACATAGGAGGTCCTTGAACTTGATTACTAGCTCCCTCACTAACATAATCCCTTGTTGAAGAGATAGTAGCTCCTATCTCTTTTCCACCTTCATCGTCGAGGAGATGAATTCCGTCCGGAACTCCTTCTCGAAATCAACCCATGGCACCTCAGCCTCTCTCCTCTCCCCCAGGTAAAGCGTCCACCACTGACGCGCTACTCCCCATATCTGGATGACGGCCAGAGGAACCCAATACTCAGTCAGGGCCCGAATCAGGCCGAAGGCTATCACTACCTCCACTAGCCATCCTTCTGTCTTCATGTTAGAGGTGATGCCCTCGTACTTCTCGAGGGTCTGTCGCTGGAAGGCCCGAAGAGTCTTCTGCCACTGTTTGTCCTCTTCCTCTCGATCAGCTCTTGGCCGATCGGCTAAAGTAGTCTTGGGGGCCTCGATCGCCTGTACTACACGTGGTCACCTTCTAGGTGTCATAGTTGCAAGGTAAACAAGGAATGCCTAAGCCCAAGTAGTGCAGAATATTGTTCTTAAAATTTCTTAAACTTTTCATTTACTCTTAATTCCTAAGACATCCCAGAAACACGAGAACACAAGTCATTATGATGCATGAACCTTTCCTAGGGTCTCTACCCTACAATCATCGTGGCCTCACTTGGTCATTTGGTAGGTCCAGAGTCCTTGCATCGGATCACGGGGGGGCCTAAAATCTCATGTCCTAGCCGGTCTTCCTTGGCCTAATTCATGCACCAAGGTCACCCAACACTGTTTCCTTACCATCCCATGCAATCCTCACTGTTCCTAACTCCAGACTCCATCCTATCTCTCAACCTCTACCTCTAATACCATTCTGTCACAACCCGCCTTCACCAAAAGGAGGGAAGGGTCAGCAGGTTGCCAAGCCCTTCCTTATTTAAGTTGAAGGAGAGATAATGACCCCCGAAACCCGCCTTCTATAGGTCCCAGAGTGGCGAATAGCACCAAGGGTATGGAAATTACACACAAGTGGAAGGAATTACCATTTTTGTTTTATAGGATCGGGAGATAAGATGACGAAACCCAACAACACCAAAACTAAAAGAAAAGTAAAGACAAAAGTAAACCATTCCCACATGCATGTTCCAAAAGTAAAAGCCACAAGGTACAAAAGTGACTACAAGGGTAAGTACCAAAGAAAGAAAATAACAACTACGACTACCCCAAAGATCTGAGCTAGTATGGTCCTGCGCGATCCCCGAAGTCCTCCTGCAAACCTGAAAGCAGTTTTATATAATAGGGTGAGCGTACAAGTATACTCAGTAAGGAAAACCAAAGACTCTCGTGCACAAGTGGGGGAACGTACTAAAGTCTAGTGAGAAGCAGAAAACCATTACTATGAAGGATTTAACCCATCCCACTCACCGGCTAAACTCACCAAGTAACGCAAACCAAGTAATATATATAAGAGCACATCAATTTTTGGGTACCCCGTGCCACTTTCCCACTGGTTATTGAGACATACTATGCATCGAACCAATCCCGCCATTCTCACTGCAGTCCCACTACCACACCCGTCCGCACACACCTAGGCCACAACCGCACGCAGTCCCACTGCCGAATCCCGCCCGCAAACACCTGGGCCACAACTGTCACACGTAACCACGCCTGCAAACACCTAGTCCATAACAACCACCACCACGCCCAATGACACCTGGGCTATAAGATCCGCTTCCATGCCCGAAGACACCTAGGCCTCATCCCAAAGACGCTTGGGAAACCACCTGCCTGCACACACCTGGTCCAACCACCACACTACCCTACCCAAATAATCTTGGGCTAATAATGGACCTCAGGCCATCACAGCCTGCCCGAAGGTACTAGGGTTATCCGGGAAATGGAGCATAAAAGGAGCTAATAACCAGCCACTTAGAATAGTGTTGGGAAAAAAACCCTCCCCCATGAAATGGGGGTGTTCGGCACTACGTGATCAACTTGGGTGGGGCGCGAATAAGAAACACAAAACTACAAGTATATACATAGGTAACAAGCACTCACCCAAAGTTAGGTTTTTCTTCAGACAGCCTACAGATCACAACAGCACTCAAGTCCGATTCACGACTCTCACCAACAAAACTCATTTGTCCCATTCTTGTTTTCATGTTCAGTAATAATGTTTAAATAAGTTCATGAACCTACTTGGGAAACTAAAACCATAGGCATAACCAAGGAAAGAATCCAGCCAAACGTCAATTTAAACATTCACACCCGGTTCTCTTGTAATGTTACAACAACAAGGGGATAAGTGAGATCCCTCGAAGTACTGGAACCAAATAAACCCTCGAGACACTACCCCGTGTCCCCCAAAAATGGTTTCTCATCAACAGAGGATCCCACCCCAATTCATGATATAAACAAGGTAACCATCTGGTCTTAAAACTCACAACCACCGAATCCATATCAACAGGAAATCCCATCCCCTCCCACATCTCCATCAATCGGCCCATAAAAGAAAACAACCAAACCACTACCACTAACACAAAGCAGGTCCATGCCGGTATTTTCAGATTTATAGAATTTAAAACACTCCTTGATTTCAATTTTGTGTGCTTTAACCGGGGGTTATCACATAAGGGTTGATCCTGGTGCTTTCAATTTATTTATCCGGGTGTACGTGATTAACCAATTTCCCTTTTCAAAGTAGGAGTTCACAACCACAAACAGGTCATTTAAAACATCCCCAGGGGTTCATTAGTGCACAGAGAAAGACCACCAATGGCCATGATTTTCAGTAGGCGTAAGCCCGCACAATTCAGAAAGATGATCATAACATAAAACAGCATCAACGATCACAACCCCTCCCCCTTCTTTCTTCATATAATCAGTTAATTATCTTTATTTAGGTCTTGTTTATCCAATTCTACAGAATCATAAGCACTCTCACCCCACATGATACACAAAAGCGAGAGACAAAGAAATTCCCTACTTGTTGATCAACGATCGACGCTAAGGCCAGGGGCGGAACTTCACGGATAGCGATGCGGTTCGCCTGAACGAAAAGTTGTTCGTCTGGACGAAGGGTACTCTTAACACAGGGTGATAGAAAAAAGAAAAAACCACGGCTAACCCTTAGTTTATAAGATCCATGGACGGTTGAGATAAGAACGTCAAACAGCGTATGAAGTGGGGGTCGTAGGTTGACCACACGGTCCCACACATTATTAAAGGGGTCGGGTGGTTTAAACTGACGCACACACCAGGTTAATTTATTAAATATTTAATTATAACATTTATAGGAATTATCGGGCTTTAAAACAAGTTTAAAGGGGGTCAAAGAAGGTTTTAAAACTCAATTTGTGCACGTCACTGGAAAAATCCCGACAAAGCTGGGTGACGCCGATCGGTCTCACTGATCAGTCACGTCGATCGGTCTCCCCGATCGTTTGCGCCAAGATGCTACCCCTTTAGGATCTAGATTTTTGGAAAAGTAAAGGACCAAGAGAGTCTGGGTCATCACAATATCTCTCATAATTATTTATGTACACTTGTTACCAAGCTGAAATTTTGTAAGGTATCTTACACTCTCCTCTTTTTTTATCAAGCACTTCTTTTTGTTATGTCGCTAAATTTCCTTTTTCTTATTTTTGGATATGTTCTTAAATAGTACCCTTACTATAAATTTGATTTATAAATAATGATATCTTCCTATCACTCTCATTAATCCTTCTATGATCCTTTATGTACACTCATTACTATGTCGAAATTATGTAAGGGATTTCTCTCTTCTCATTTAAATTCAGGAACCTCTTTTATGTTATGTCTCAAAATTATAATTTTTTAATTTTGTTATATGATCTTATATATCTCCATTACTTTGAATTATATTTTATTTTATTATATTCCCCTTTCACTCTCATTAATCCCTCTCATGATCCTTTATGTACACCCGTTACCATGCCAAGATTTAGTAAGAGATCTTCCACTCTCCTCTTTTTATCAAGAACTTATTTTATGTTATGTATATTAAATTAATTTTTATTATGATGGTATATGTTCTTCCATATTCTATTACTTTAAATTTAATTTATAAATGATGAGATTACCTTTTCACTCTCATTAATCCTCCCATGATTCTTTATGTACACCCATTACCATACCGAAATATTGTTTTAATTCTCTTCGTTATACAAGTTTCTTCATTAAAATATGCCTTCAATGTCCAATTTATAATGTTGTGATATGTTTTTACATGACCCTATTACTTCCCATTTTATTTCTATGTAGTGAGAGACCTCCTTTTTCTCATAAACCCATTTTTATGAATTCTTAAGTGATGTGATTATGCTGCCAAATTTTCACCACGATTGTGTAGTGAATACCTTACACATTTCCTATCAAGGGTGTTCACATTTATGCACATATAATATTGATTTGGGACTTACATATATGTATTTCAAACTCATTTATTGTGGAATAAATTATAATGATGAATTAATCCATGTTATATGATCTATGTGTCACACTTAAACATGAGAATGAAATGAATGTGACGGGTGCGTCTGGAATTATATAGCACTCCAATGCATTGGGTTATGTTTAGTATCATGATATTCCATGTTGGGATAGAGAGTGAACCTAATTCCTTTATGGGACATTGTACACCACTATATCTTGGAAGTTTATCCATGACCTATGTTTATGATGTAGTCTTTTAAGTTGTTTCCACATTTCCCATCTTATGATTATCATGTTATATCATTTATAATTGTTCATGTTTATGATTCCTACTCATTTTGTGCCCCATTTACATACCTATTTTCTAACATGTGTCACCTTATGCCATGTTTATTCCCTTACTTGGATTTATAGATCAACTATTTCTTTTTCTTTCAGGTTATCTTGTGCAGTTTTAAAATCCATGGAAATTTTAGAATCATATTAAGTAATTTTTTAATAATGTTGTTGTATCTCATGTTCAATATGTTATTCTATGTAACTAATTCTAAAATACACTAAAATTCTCAATATTTTGGGTTGTATTATGTGTACTATTTTTTAATAAATCATCAATTAATTTTTAATAAAAATAATAGGGTTATTATAATATTTACTCATTAAATACATTTTTAGAATCATTTTTGAATGTTGTACATAGTAAATGAATCACATCGCTTTGTGGAGATGGTAATTTGTACATATGAATGATAGATGATATCATTTCATTAATGGGTGAATGTGTAAGTAATTGGATGATATATTAATTTTATATAATTAATATAATATTATATCTATCATATATAATAATTATTTTAATCATTATGACTATCTATGTGAGTCGGTGATGGAAAATAAATTACATCGGTTTACAAGATAGTAGTCCACCTAACTCACAAGTGGTGGATTTGTTTTCTATTGTATAGATTATGAAATGTATAAATATTATGAAATCAAAATAATAACATCTCATTACATGTTAGGTAATTTTGTTATGATATTGTAATTTTTAATACATAATTTAAGGTGACAAAAGAAGAAGTGAAAAAGAAATAGCTTGGTGAAGACGATTATCTTCACTTAGAGAAAACTACTTTGGGTCTCTTATTAAGGGACCTTGGATTGGTATTTTTGGAAGATAAAAAATATATAATTTGTATAAGGATGTTGGGGAGAGATTTTGGTAGGGTTTTTAAAAGATAAATTTCTCAATAGGTGTGAAGAATTGAGTGGTCGGAGTTTCCTTTTATAATTAAAGAGGAGTGACATTTTTATAAATACCCAAAACTATTAAATAATGGGAATTCAATCTCAATAAAAGTGAATAAAAATAGATAAATAATAGTTTTAGGGATGATATTATTGATATAAACCTCCAAAACTAAAAATAAACATGTTTTAAAGATGTTATTTATGTTACCTCCAAGGTTACTCACTTTTAACATTTTACTTTTCACCATTGTAACTAGTTTTTTAAACTAGGTAATTTATCCATTATGACTATAATAAAATGATCCTTATCAGATAATTTGGACACATTGATTATAAATTTGAATTAAAATTTATAAAATAAAAATTTATGGGTGTGGAAAATTAATGTTAACACAAGCGCATGTAATGCACAAAACCCCGTTTTAATCTTAGTCATGGTAATTAATTTTTAATGATTTTACTATTAATTATGGACACAAATTAAGTTAAAATTATTATATAATATTAATTATTATTATTAAAACTATGTAAAACATTTTATCAAATTTAATTCACATAATTTTTAGAATTTAATTTAAAAAAACATGCAAATCTTGTCGAAAAATGGTTTTTCAAAAATGAATTTTTCAAGCATAAGATGGTCTTATATTAACTATATGATTAGTAATAATTATTATATGGATTTAAATTCATATATTTAGATATATAAACTATACATTTCATTTAAATATTTCATAATTAAATATTATTTAATTTATTAAAATGGATAGACATTATGCCTTTTTTTTAAATAGTTTTCGGCAAATACCCCTTTTTACCTCCAAATGATCTTATATTTATTTATATAAAATTAATAGTAAATAAATTGTTAATTATAAATATTATAACATATTATTATAAATAAAAGGAGTAATATTTGAATACTGTATTTTTTATTTTTCCTAAAATATTTTTTTAAGGGAAAATTTCAAAAAAACATTCTAGGATTATTTTGACCAAGTTCAAAATCAATATTCATTCTTTAAAATTATAATTTTTGTGCCATGAAATATTAAAATGTGCAATTTTCTATATTTTTATTAAGATATAATTATTACTTACTATATTTTAGTCTTGGTTGTTATAGGTGATCCATGCAACCTTACCAATTCATTAACATATATCTAGGAGAGACGATCAAGACAAAAATATTCTCTGATAGTAATAAAATATATTTACTTTATAAGATGATTTACTATAACCCAAATAGCATTATGACCTTTATATTTTTTGGAGATATCTATGATAATATCCATGGAGATGTTTTTTTATTTCCAAATAGGAATGGGTAATGATGTTACCATCCCCTTATACTTCTATCTCTCAGCCATAACTTGTTGGCATACCAAGCATTGAGATACATACACAGCAATATCCCTTTTCATGTTATCCCACCATAAATTCTATTTGATATCTCTATACATATTTGTACTTCCAATATTAATAAAAACTTTCAAACTATGAGATTCATATAAAAACTCCATATTTGTGTATGGTATTGATTGGATAAATTCTTAGTTCTTGAGACTTGTCATTCTATAAAAGACATGGTTGATCTCAAGAACATTCCTCGCCTTATTCTTCAGTTTTACATCCTATTTATACACCTATTTAATCCTCACATAAATAGATGTTTTAACATTAATCTAAAAAATATATGATATTTTTATTTTCCTTAGGATTTAAAGGTCTATACTCTGCAAATTCAAAAGTATTAGATCTCTTTAAATCCTCATCATGGACAAAATCGCATGGTCTTTCCAACTCAGATCATTATCCACCTTTTTTGACTTATGAGGCTAGTAATTTTTCAAGAATTAATATTATTTAATCACTTCCAACTATCTCATCTGATTCCTATTAAACTATTTATATGTAGATATATGTTTCAAGATTTTATGATTCATATATTTTTCACTCATTTCACTATAAATACAATGCCTCCATATTTTTAATGGAAAACAATACTACTACCAATTCTAAATATTGAGTTAGGTAATTTTTCTTATAAACCTTAAATTAGAATGATATATAGGTTAATAATATGTCATTCTACATAATAACACATCTAATTCCCTTATTTTAAGAATAATTGTAAATCACAAACCCTTATCCACTACATGGTAGTGTGAGCATAGGTGCACTCACCAATATTCTCATCAAATCCTTGAAATTTTAACCACATTAATTAGTCTAAATGAATTTAAATCCATCCCCTATTAACTTGGTTAATTTATTTGATAGGTTTGAGAAATTTATCAAAAATAATTTATAGTATCATGCCAACCCATGAAAACTATTTATTTTGGTCATTGTGGTTGGTCAGGGGTAATGTTCAATAACTTCCATCTTTGAAGGATCCACTGATATCCCCTCTCTTATGATTACATAACCCAAAAATTATACTTTATATATCCAAAAATCATATATAATAAATTTGGTATACAAATTATCCTTCATCAAGGTATTCAACTCAATCCTCAAATGATCTTTATTCTCTTCCTTTCAATTGGAATATATAATAATATCATCAATAAAGACTACCACAAACTAATTGAAGTGATATCTAAAGACTTTATTCATTAGATCCAAAATATAGTGGAGGAATTGGGTATTAAAAATGGTATCACTATAAATTCATAGTGTACATACCTCATATATAAGACTATATTAGATGTGTTATCCTTTTTGAACCTCAATTGATGATATCTATATCAGAGGTCAATCATTTAAAAGTATTGATCTCCTTGTAGATGATTAAACAAATCATCAATTTGGGGTAGAGTATACTTATTATAAATATTTACCTTGTTAAGTTCTCAAAAATCAATGCATAGACTCATTGGGCCATGATTATTTTTAATATAAAGAACAAGTACACCCCATGGTGATACAGTTGGCCTAATGAATCTCTTTTCATGATTCTTCTAGATTTTCTTCTTGAATTCCTATAAATCAATCGGGACTATTATCTGGGGAGTATTTAAAATGGTCATAACACTAGGTATGAATTATATTTAAAATTCAACTTCATGATTCATGGGGATTCTATAAAACTCTTTAGGAAATACTTCATTATATTCCTGCAAAATAGAAATATCATTACTACTGATTTTATCCCCGAATATTTGAGATAGATACCCCTCATGAATAGGTAATGAGACCCATAAAATGGAATTAATTTTCATTGTAAGTTCATATTCATACTTTCACTGATATAAAATCATTGATTCATTCATAATATGAAATTTTATTTCCATTCCTCAATATTTGATATGTAATCTATATAAATAAATTCAATCCATTCCCAAAATCACATAAATTTCAACTATATGAAGAATAATAAGATTTATAAGAAGCACATTCCCACAAACTTGTATAATAAATTATATGTGATCATTATACCATTAAGTTAATTTAATGTTAACTCAAAATCTAATCATTGAGGATGATGATTAACATACCTAGAGAATTTTTGAGATATAAATAAATTTATATGAAAATGATCAAATAATATATTTCAATATTTTATCAAACTTCTCACCACCTCAACTTCATAATTCTATATTCAATACCTTACTAAAATAAATTTTAGTGTGGTCCTCAAGCATCCTTAATCAAAGTAATAAATAATATAATTATTAAAAACATTCCAAATTTTTCATGAATTGTGACACCTTCTTATCAACCTATGGTATTTTAGGTCTATCATATATCACTTTTAGTTCAATATAGGTTGTCTTAGGTTATATCCATATATTCTTAAAAACATAATCTCAAAAAATAACTAAACCCTATTCTAATTCTAGATGAGGTGACCCAAGCATAACATACACAAATAATATATATTTCTAAATGAATATTCAATAAATTTTAAAATAATGCACTCCCCAGAAAGCTAAAGGTTTAGTGTATTCAGAGACTAGATACACAATCATATTATTTCATGAAAGATATTCAACATCTCCCACAATGTTTTTCTCTCAAATTACCCTTCTTAGACATATCCTACCTAAATCCATTCTTCATAAGCTGAGGAATAATGGAAACCTAAGAAAGGGTGACCATAGATGGTCAGTATGGGTAAAAAAAAGAAGATATCAATCAATAATCATAAATAAGAATATCATAAGCATAATGGTATGATTAAATGATCACAACTTAATAAATGTATACCCAATTATTCAATGATCATTAATCATGAGTCATGGCATAAGGCTTTTTCATAATAATAAACATAAGTTATAAAAGTTTGGAATCATCAATAACTAATCATATTCCTTAAGAAAATATCATAATCATAAGACATAAGTTTTTGGCATACACATAAGTATAGAAAATCATTTAATTATTAAAATATCAATTCCAATACTATCATAGTGCTTAGATTCCAATAGTTTTTCATGTTCACTACCCATTCCAATATTTTTCTTAATCAAGGATCACTAGCCAAACTATCATAGTGGAAAGATTCCATTAACAAAATCGATTCACTCCCCATTATAGTTTATATTATATCATTAGATTTCATTATTTACCCAATGCATTATATGGATATATAAATATGGGCCCACCCATCACATAATAAAATCAATATATAAGTTCTCTATAAGATCATAAAAACATTCATCATTTCATCATTGCATAACCCATGAAAGAGGAATTGGTTTCATAAATATTTCATTATCATATAACCATAATCCATCTAGAGAAATAACTTGGAGGTTATAATTAGTATATATACCCATTTTAGTATATGAAACAATATAGTATGTTGACATATATAAAAAAATACCTTTAAAAGAGCATTTGAATCTTTCTCTGAAAACATGAGAAAAATATCCTCTTCATTTGATATAATTTAAAAAAAATCCCTGAATATTTGGAAAAATATATTATTTTAAAATAACCATGGAAACTTATAAAATAATATTCCTATAAAATAATGGTTATGATGGTGAGAAAATCTATTCGGGTGGTAAATGATAAAAACGGATTCATTTCATGATTTTTGTAGAAAGTCATAAATAACTTATTTGGAAAACATTAAAAAATCATTATTAATACTTTGAAAAGAAATTAAATTATTTTAATATCAATTTAATCATTGGATCATAGAAAATAACATTATTGAAAACATTTTTAAAAACATGTACATAGAAGAAAAGGTTTGTTTACCAAAGTGGAAATGAGGTCGAGTTTTCTCAAAAAAATATTTTCAATTGTTTTAAGTATCAAAGAGAGTATAATGAAAGAAAAATCTAAAAACCATAGAAAAATATATTATAAGAAAATTAATTGTATTTAAAGTATTAGTATCACATAATTTACCTCAATAGAAATTTAACATAGAAAATCCTGAAAAGAAATGATCATGTAACATAAACCCTTACTTCAGGTCATAAAATTCTTCGTATGTGTTCTTAAGATCATGTATAATAAATTTAGATTTAATATAAATACATAAAACAAAATTTTAATACTTATATTAAAATATATAGTTATATTATAATTTAAGATAATCCATCCATTAACAATTCTTCGTTAAAATCAATATTTGTGTGAAAACAGGTCTATTTCCCATGTATTTTTTGGGTTTAATGGATATTTCTCTTACAAATTATTAATGGTTTAGTCAGATAAATAATATTAATCATGTTATAAGTATAATTTATACATTATATACACTTTTATAATCATTATTATAAGGTTTTGATGAAAAATTAATTACATCACTTTGTGCAAATGGTAGTTTGTACGTACACACGAGTAATGTTTTGATTCTCCAAGGAATATAAAGAAAGAAAGGTAAATATTAATATACCTATCTATAATCATAATAATATAATAAATATCATATATATTAATTAAATTCATCTATAAGACCATCCATGTATGGAGGACATGAAAAAAATCGCATCGCTTCGCGGAGGTGGTAGTCCACACATATGCATGAATGATGTTATCATTTCTCATGGGATGTAAGGAGGTATAAAATTGATGTACCATTAACATAAAAAAAATTTAGTATAATAATTATACATATAACACCATGATCATATTGTTTTAGAATATTTATATGTGGTTAAGTAAGAACAAAACTCAAAATAGATTGATAAATACAATTACCTCTTATTTGGGAAACCTCCTTTGGATTTCACATTAAGCCTTCAATGGTTGGTATTTTGGGAAGAATAGAATATATATGATATGTGGAGGGAATTTATTAAGATATTTGGGTAGGTATTTTAGAGTATATATTTCATAAAATGTGTTAATAGTGAGGGAAAGAGGACCTCCTTTTATTCGTGAGGTGGGTGGAAAACATTTATATACTTAAAACATTAAGATATAATAAAGTCATATTCAAGTAAAAGTGGAAAAAAACAAAAATTAAAATATAATATTTTTTTGGGTATAAGTAAACTTAAAAAATAATATTTATATTTTTTTAGGTTATTTTAACCCATGTCTCTTTATTTTAACCCCTCGCTAACTTTTACCATAGAAATGACTTTTTATCTCAATTACTATTTATTTTGATCAAAAATGAAATTGAACTGCTTTAAAATTTTGGAAAATATAATTTTAAAAATAGAAATCATTTTATTAAATTAAATTTCTATAATTTGTAGAAATTCATTTAAAATAGTGTGAAAAATGCAACAAAAATTGTTTTTAGACAAATGCATTTTTAAGCATAACACTAAATTTATTGTAATTCATTTCCTAGTAACAACCATTAAATGAATGATAATTTTTTTATTAAATATATTATATTTAAATTTTATTAAATTAATTTATAAATAGTGACAAATTTAATTTGTTATGATATAAACACATTGCATGCATAAGAGAAGTTTTTTAGAAAGGAATCTTTTTTACCTTCAAATGATTTTATTTCTATTTCTGGCCAGTTGAAACCCAATGAATTCATTTTCTATATATATAAAGAATAATTTTTCATGTGTTTAATACTATAAATTAATTTTCAAAAAATAATATATGACAAAAAAATGCACATAAATAAAATATTTCAAAACAATTCTTTAGGATTAATAGTATTTCCTAACTGAATTAGAAATTATTTTTTAAAAGTTATATTGCATTTAAATACAATATAATGTGATTATTTTTATAATGTATAAGAATTATTAAAATAATTGTGTGGTTTCTATATTAACTAGATATTAAATTCATTTATTTATTAAACATAAATTTATTCTAAAATTTCAAGATGTTATAGGAATTATTTCACCCTTTCCAAAACAAAAATCATGATAAGGATCCCACTCAGATATTCAGCATGACCAATACATAAATTGGACATACATTCCATAAAATAATTATATTTAAAATCAATGAAACTTATTACAATTTGAAAATAATAATAATAAAAACCAATCATCACAAAGTGATAAACAATAGGCTCAATACATATATATACCATAGTAGCAAGAATCAAAGAAAATACCTGGAAAAACTATTAGATACATAACCATACCATATAAGAAAATAAAAAAAATCCATAACCAAGAATATCCATGTGACCCATGATCACTCACCACATCATTCAATTTCCATCACTAGAAAACCTAAAATAAAACCCTGAAGAAACCAAAGCTTAGGCACTTGAAAAAAGATATAAGAGTTGCATGCACCCAATGGTGTATCCAGGGTGTGATCCAAACACATCCAGTGGGATTTCACCAATAATTTTGTGTCATTTAATTTAAAAATTAATTTCATTATTTCTAGTTTGAAATATAAATAAATAATGTTTTTTTCACATGTAATTTATATAAAACCAAATATACTTTGATGATTTCCATTATAACAAGTATCCCTTATTAAAAGTAAGAAAGGTCAAATCTAAAACATTTTTAATCAAAACAATTATAAAAATGGATAGAGTATTCTTTGATAAATTTATATAAAATATCCAAATCTAATTTACTCTTTCTATATCATTTCTTAAACACCATTTTTTATGAAAAACACCTCACTTTCATTTGTAATTCCACTTCCCAAATCATTTTACAAATAGATTCAACAAAAAAAACAAAATCCAATTGGAGTAGAGTACACACAAACCAACACAAATATATTAATGAACCATGATAAAAATAAAAAATTAAAGAAATGATGACATGAAAACACTCAAAGGTTAGTGGATAAAAACAAGTAATAGAAATGAATCCCCAAAAAAATCCTCAATAGAAACAAGTCATCATGAGAAACTACTAGTATCTAACAATAATGATACTAGCTCTAGTCTCCTTGGATCACTCTATGTGACACCCCATGTGCCACAAAGCTGTTGATTTAGTGTAATTTATTAATTTTGGTTTGGTATACTTATATACGATTAGATTATTTGAATGTTAGGAATCCCATGGCACATTCAATTTCATGGTTGGTTTTGATTGAGGGGAGTTTGATCTAGTGATTTTTTGTTTAATTTCCCCCACTTTCATTGATGTGGAACCTCTTCTTATTTGTATTTGATATATGCTTTGTTCTATTTATGGTGCATGTTTTTTGATATTTAATCATGCGTGTGTTGGGTAATTTCCTTTAAAAATAGGTTTTCAAAGTTTTTGGAAAACCTATTTTTAAATGAAATACCCTATTGGGTTCTTTAAAGTGTATTTCAAAATGGGTGTTTTGGTTTTGATTTGGATTCAGTTGGTGAAATGATTTAAAGTTACTATTTTAATTTAAATAAAACAAATGATTTTTTTAGAAATGTTAATGGTGTGTGTGGTTTTGAAATGGATTAGGTCGATGGATTTATTTTTAAAATGTAAATGTTCGGTATTGGAAAAAAATTATTTTTTTGAAATTGGATTATGGAATTTCTTTGGATTTCCATAAGTATGTGCGTAAATCTTATTTTATATCTTTATTTTCAAACTAAAATTGATGAATTTCCTTATGAAACATATTTCATAGATTTTGTGGGTTTTGGTGACCTTATAACATTTTTAGATCACACTTATATATTTTAGGTTCTAGATTTTCAGTTAGATATGTCCTTTGTTCCTTGAAGACAGTGAGGAGTGAGTTAGGTGGTGGTGAGAAACTAGAGGATGCATGGAGTTGATCCAGGTCTGACTCTAGTTGGTTTTATGTTGTTTTATTTTTTAATATCTTTTTTTCTATTTTTATTCCTTGTTGAATCATCCTATTTATGGATATTGTTAATGTATATGCGAATGGATTGGATCATTGTAGTTAGTTATGACCTGTTAGAATGTTTATTTACTTTGGATTATATATTAATTTTATATAATTAATATCATATCATATCTATCATATATATTAATTATTTTAATCATTATGACTATCTATGTGAGTCGGTGATGGAAAATAAATTACATCGGTTTGAAAGACAGTATTCCACCGAACACACAAGTGGTGGATTTGTTTCCCATTTTATAGATTATGAGATGGATAAATATTATGAAATCAAAATAATAACATCTCATTATATGTTAGGTAATTTTGTTATGATATTGAAATTTTTAATACATAATTTAAGGTGACAAAAGAATAAGTAAAAAAGAAATATCTTGGTGAAGACGATTATCTTCACTTAGAGAAACCTACTTTGGGTCTCTATTTAAGGGACCTTGGATTGGTATTTTGGGAAGATAAAAAATATATAATTTGGATAAGGATGTTGGGGAGAGATTTTTTTAGGGTTTTTAAAAGATAAATTTCTTAATAGGTGTGAAGAATTGAGTGGTCAGAGTTCCCTTTTATAATTGAAGAGGAGTGACATTTTTGTAAATACCCAAAACTATTAAATAATGGAAATTCAATCTCAATAAAAGTGCATAAAAATAGATAAATAATAGTTTTAGGGATTATATTATTGATATAAACCTCCAAAACTAAAAATAAACATGTTTTAAAGATGTTATTTCTGTTACCTCCAAGGTTACTCACTTTTAACATTTTACTTTTCACCATAGTAACTAGTTTTTTAAACTAGGTAATTTATCCATTATGACTATAATAAAATGATCCTTATCAGATAATTTGGACACATTGATTATAAATTTGAATTAAAATTTATAAAATAAAAAATTATGGGTGTGGAAAATTTATTTTAACACAAGCGCATGTAGTGCACAAAACCCCGTTTTAATCTTAGTCATGGTAATTAATTTTTAATGATTTTACTATTAATTATGGACACAAATTAAGTTAAAATTATTATATAATATTAATTATTATTATTAAAACTATTTAATACATTTTATCAAATTTAATTCACATAATTTTTAGAATTTAATTTAAAAACAAACTTGCAAATCTTGTCAAAAAATGGTTTTTCAAAAATGAATTTTTCAAGTATAAGATGGTATTGTATTAACTATATTATTATTAATAGTTATTATATGGATTTAAATTCATATATTTAGATATATAAACTATAAATTTCATTTAAATATTTCATAATTAAATATTATTTAACTTATTAAAATGGATAAAATTATGCCTTTTTTTTAAATAGTTTTCGGCAAATATCCCTTTTTACCTCCAAATGATCTTATATTTATTTATATAAAATTAATAGTAAATAAATTGTTAATTATACATATTATAACATATTATTATAAATAAAAGGAGTAATATTTGAATATTGTATTTTTTATTTTTCCTAAAATATTTTTTTTAAGGGAAAATTTCAAAAAATCATTCTAGGCTTATTTTGACGAAGTTCAAAATCAATATTCATTCTTTAAAATTAGAATTTTTGTTCCATGAAATGTTAAAATGTGTAATTTTTTATATTTTTATTAAGATATAATTATTACTTACTATATTTTAGTCTTGGTTGTTATAGGTGATCCATGCAACCTTACCAATTCATTAACATATATCTAGGAGAGATGATCAAGAGAAAAATATTCTCTAATAGTAATAAAATATATTTACTTAATAAGATGATTTACTATTACCAAAATATCATTATGACCTTTATATGTTTTGGGTATATCTATGATAATATCCATGGAGATGTTTTTTTATTTCCAAATAGGTATGGGTAATGATGTTACCATCCCCTTATACTTCTATCTCTCAACCATAACTTGCTGACATACCAAGCATTGAGATACATGCACTGTAATATCCCTTTTCATGTTATCCCACCATAAATTATATTTTATATCTCTATACATATTTGTACTTCCAATATTTATAAAAAAATTCAAACTATGAGATTCATATAAAAACTTCATATCCTTGTATGGTATTTATTGGATAAATGCTTAGTTCTTGAGACTTATCATTCTATAAAAAACATGGTTGATCTAAAGAACATTCCTTGCCTTATTCTTTAGTAATACATCCTCTTTATACAACTATTTAATCCTCACATAAATAGTTGTTTGAACATTCATATAAAAAATATAAGATATTTTTATTTTCCTTAGGATTTCAAGGTCTATACTCTACAAATCCATAAGTATTAGATCTCTTTAAATCCTAATCATGGACAAAATGGCATGGTCTTTCCAACTCAGATCATTATCCACCTTTTTTGACTTATGAGGGTGGTAATTTTTCAAGAATTAAAATTATTTAATAACTTTTAGATATCTCATATGATTCCTATTAAACTATTTCTATGTAGATATATGTTTCGAGATTTTATGATTCATATATATGTCACTCCTTTCACTATAAATATAATGCCTCCATATTTTCAATGAAAAAAATTACTACTGTCAATTCTAAATATTGAGTTAGGTAATTTTTCTTATAAACCTTAAATTAGAATGATAGATAGGTTACTAATATGTCATTCTACATAAGAACACGTCTAATTCCCTTATTTTATGAATAATTGTAAATCACAAACCCTTATCCACTACATGGTAGTGTGAGAATAGGTGCACTGACCAATATTCTCATCAAATCCTTGAAATTTTAACCACATTAATTAGTCTAGATGAATTTAAATCCATACCTTATTAACTTGGTTAATTTATTTTATATGTGCGATAAATTTATCAAAAATAATTGATAGTATCATGCTAACCCATTAAAACTATTTATTTTGGTCATCATGGTTGGTCTGGGGTAATGTTCAATAACTTTCATCTTTGAAGGATCCACTGATATCCCCTCTCTTAGGATTACATAACCCAATAATTATACTTTATATATCCAAAATTCATATATACTAAATTTGGTATACAACTTATCCTTCATCAAGGAATTAAACTCAATCCTCAAATGATCTTTATTCTCTTCCTTTCACTTGGAATAAATAATAATATCATCAATAAAGACTACCACAAACTAATTGAAGTGATATCTAAAGACTCTATTCATTAGATCCAAAATATAGTGGAGGAATTGGGTATTACAAATGGTATCACTATAAATTCATAGTGTATATACCTCATATATAAGACTATATCAGATATGTTATCCTTTTTTACCCTCAATTAATGATATCTATATCAGAGTTCAATCATTTAAAGGTATTGATCTCCTTGTAGATGATTAAAAAATCATCAATTTGGTGTATAGGATAATTATTATTGATATCTACCGTGTTAAGTTCTCAAAAACCAATGCATAGACTCATTGGGCCATGATTATTTTTAATATAAAGAACAAGTACACCCCATGGTGATACAGTTGGCCTAATGAATCTCTTTTCATGATTCTTCTATATTTTCTTCTTCAATTCCTATAAATCAATCTGGACTATTATCAGAGGAGTATTTAAAATAGTCATAACACTAGTTATAAATTATATTTAAAACTCAACTTCATGATTCATGGGGATTCTATAAAACTCTTTAGGAAATACTTCATTATATTCCTGCAAAATAGAAATATCTTTACTACTGATTTTATCCCCAAATATTTGAGATAGATACCCCTCATGAATAGGTAATTAGACCCATAAAATGGAATTAATTTCCATTGTAAGTTCATATTCATACTTTCACTGATAGAAAATCATTGATTCATTCATAATATGAAATTTTATTTCCATTCCTCAATAGTTGATATGTAATCTATATAAATAAATTCAATCCATTCCCAAAATCACATAAATTTCAACTATATGAAGAATAATAAGATTTATAAGAACCACATTCCCACAAACTTCTATAATAAATTAGATGTTATCATTATACCATTAAGTTAATTTAATGTTAACTCAGCATCTAATCACTGAGGATGATAATTAACATACCTAGAGAATTTTTGAGATATAAATAAATTTATATGACAATGATCAAATAATATATTTCAATATTTTATCAAACTTCTCACCACCTCAACTTCATAATTATATATTCAATACCTTACTAAAAAAAAATTAGTGTGGTCCTCAAGCATCATTAATCAAAGTAATAAATAATATAATTATGAAAAACATTCCAAATTTTTCATGAATTGTGACACCTTCTTATCAACCTATGGTATTTTAGGTCTATCCTATATCACTTTTAGTTCAATATAGGTTGTCTTAGGTTATATCCATATATTCTTAAAAACATAATCTCAAAAAATAACTAAACCATATTCTAATTCTAGCTGAGGTGACCCAAGAATAACATACATAAATAAAACATATTTCTAAATGAACATTCAATACATTTTAAAATAATGCACTCCCCAGAACCCTAAAGGTTTAGTGTCTTCAGAGACTAGATACACAATCATATTATTTCACGAAAGATATTCAACATCTCCCACAATGTTCTTCTCTGAAATTACCATTCTTAGAATATCCTACCTAAACCCATTCTTCATAACTTGAGGAATAAGGGAAACCTAAGAAAGGGTGACCATAGATGGTCAGTATGGGTAAAAAAAGAAGATATCAATCAATAATCATAAATAAGAAAAACATAAGCATTATGGTATGATAAAATTATCACAACTTAAGAAATTTATAACCAATTATTCAATGATCATTAATCATGAGTCATGGCATAAGGCTTTTTCATAATAACAAACATAAGTTATAAAAGTTTGGAATCATCAATAACCAATCATAATCCGTAATAAAATATCATAATAATAAGACATAAGTTTTTGGCATACACATAAGTATAGAAAATCATTTAATTATTCAAAGATCACTTCAAATACTATCATAGTGCTTAGATTCCAATAGTGTATCATGTTCACTACCCATTCCCATCTTTTTCTTAATCAAGGATCGTTAGCCAAACTATCATAGTGGAAAGATTCCCTTAATAAAATAGATTCACTCCCCATTATAGTTTATATTATATTATGAGATTTAATTATTTACCCAATGCATTATATGGATATATAAATATGGTCCCACCCATCACATAATGAAAACAATATATAATTTTTATATAAGATCATAAAAACATTCATCATTTCATCATTGCATAACCCATGAAAGAGAAATTGGTTTCATAAATATTTCATTATCATATAATCATAATACATCTAGAGAAATAACTAGGAGTGTATCATTTGTATATATACCCATTTTATTATATGAAACAATAGAGGATGTTGACATAGATAAAAAAATACCTTTAAAAGAGCATTTGAATCTTTCTCTGAAAACATGAGAAAAATATCCTTTTCATTTAATATAATTTAAAAAAAATCCTGAATATTGGAAAAATATATTATTTGAAAATAACCATGGAAACCTATAAAATAATATTACTATAAAATAATGGTTATGATGGCGGGAAAATCTATTCGGATGCTAAATGATAAAAAATGGATTCATTTCATGATTTTTGTAGAAAGTCATAAATAACTTATTTGGAAAACATTGAAAAATCATTATTAATGCTTTGAAAAGAAATTAAATTATTTTAATATCACTTTAATCATTGGATCATAGAAAATAACATTATTGAAAACATTTTTAAAAACATGGACATAGAAGAAAAGGTTTGTTTGCCAAAGTGGAAATGAGGTTGAGTTTTCTCAAAAAAAACATTTTCAATTGTTTTAACTATCAAAGAGAGTATAATGAAATAAAAATATAAAAACCATGGAAAAATATATTATAATAAAATTAATTGTATTTAAAATATAAGCATCACATAATTTATCTCAATGGAAATTTAACATAGAAAATCCTGAAAAGAAATGATCTTGTAACATAAACCCTTACTTCAGGTCATAAAATTATTTGTATGTGTTCTTAAGATCATGTATAATAAATTTAGATTTAATATAAATAAATAAAACAACATTTTAATATTTATATTAAAATATATAGTTCTATTATAATTTAAGATAACCCATCCATTAACAATTCTTTGTTAAAATCAATATTTGTGTGAAAAAAGGTCTATTTCCCATGCATTTTTTTTGGTTTGATGGATATTTCCCTTACAAATTATTAATGGTTTAGTCAGATCAATAATCTTAATCATGTTCTAAGTATAATTTATACATTATATACACTTTTATAATCATTATTATAAGGTTTTTATGAAAAATGAATTACATCACTTCGTGCAGATAGTAGTCTGTACGTACACATGAGTAATGTTTTGATTCTCCAAGGAATAGAAAGAAAGAAAGGTAAATATTAATATAGATATATATAATCATAATAATATAATAAATATCATATATATTTATTAAATTCATCTATATGACCATCCATGTATGGAGGACATGAAACAAATCGCATCGCTTCGTGGAGGTGGTAGTCCACACGTATGCATGAATGATGTTATCATTTCCAATGGGATGTAAGGAGGTATAAAATTGATGTACCATTAACATAACAACATTTTAATATATTAATTATACTTATAACACCATGATCATATTGTTTTAGAATATTTATATATGGTTAAGTAAGAACAAAACTCAAAATAGGTTGATAAATACAATTACCTCTTCTTTGGGAAACCTCCTTTGGATTGCACATTAAGCCTTCAATGGTTGGTATTTGGGGAAGAATAGAATCTATATGATGTGGGGAGGTAATTTAGTAAGATATTTGGGTAGGTATTTTAGAATATATATTGCATAAAATTTGTTAATAGTGAGGGAAAGAGGACCTCCTTTTATTAGTGAGGTGGGTGGAAAACATTTAAATACTTAAAACATTAAGATATAATAAAGTCATATTCAAGTGAAAGTGGCACAAAAAACAAAAATTAAAATATAATATATGTTTCGGTATAAATAAATTTAAAAAATAATATTTATATTTTTTTAGGTTATTTTAACCCATGTCTCTTTATTTTAACCCCTCGTTAACCTTTACCATAGAAATGACTTTTTACCTCAATTACTATTTGTTTTGATCAAAAATGAAATTGAACTACTTTAAAATTTTTGAAAATATAATTTTCAAAATAGAAATCATTTTATTAAATTAAATTTCTATAATTTTTAGAAATTCATTTAAAATAGTGTGAAAAATGCAAAAAAAAATTGTTTTTAGAAAAATGCATTTTTAAGCATAACACTAAATTTATTGTAATTAATTTCCTAGTAACAACCATTAAATGAAAGTTAATTTTTTTATTAAATATATTATATTTAAATTTTATTAAAATAATTTATAAATAGTGACTAATTTAATTTTTTATGATAGAAACACATTGCATGCATAAGAGAAGTTTTTTAGAAAAGAATCTTTTTTACCTTCAAATGATTTTATTTCTATTTTTGACCAGTTAAAACCCAATGAATTGATTTTATATATCTATAAAGAATAATTTTTCATATGTTTAATACTATAAATTAATTTTCAAAAAATCATATATGACAAAAAAAATGAACATAATTAAAATATTTCAGAACAATTCTTTAGGATCAATAGTATTTCTTAACTGAATTAGAAATTATTTTTTAAAAGTTATGTTGCATTTAAATACAATATAATGTGATTATTTTTATAATGTATAAGAATTATTAAAATAATTTTGTGGTTTCTATATTCACTAGATATTAAATTCATTTATTTATTAAACATAAATTTATTCTAAAATCTCAAGATGTTACAGGAATGATTTCACCCTTTCCAAAACAAAAATCATGATAAGGATCCCACTCAGAAATTCAGCATGACCAATACATAAATTGGACATACATTCCATAAAATAAATATATTTAAAATCAATGAAACATATTAAAATTTGAAAATAATAATAATAATAACCAATCATCACAAAGTTGTAAACAATAGGCTCAATACATATATATACCATAGTAGCAAGAATCAAATAATATACTTGGACAAACTAGTAGATACATAACCATACCATATAAGAAAATAAACAAAATCCATAACCAACCATCTCCATGTGACCCATGATCAATCACCACATCATTCAATTTACATCACTAGAAAACCTAAAATAAAACCCTGAAGAAACCAAAGCTTAGGAACTTGAAAAAAGATATAAGAGTTGCATGTACCAAATGGTGTATCCAGGGTGTGATCCAAACACATCCAGTGGGATTTCACCAATGATTTTGTCTCATTTAATTTAAAAATTAATTTCATTATTTCTAGTTTGAAATATAAATAAATAATGGGTTTTTCACATGTAATTTAGATAAAACCAAATTTCATTTGATGATTTCCATTATAACATGTGTCCCTTATTAAAAGTAAGAAAGGTCATATCTAAAACATTTTTAATCAAAACAATTTTAAAAATGGATAGAGTATTCTTTGATAAATTTATAAAAAATATCCAAATCTCATTTAATCTTTCTATATAATTTCTCAAACACCATTGTTTATGAAAAACACCCCGCTTTCATTTTTAATTCCACTTCCCAAATCATTTTACAAATAGATTCAACAAAAAAACAAAATCCAATTGGAGTAGAGTACACACACGCCAACACAAATATATTAATGAACCATGATCAAAATAAAAAATTAAATAAATGATGACATTAAAACACTCAATGGTTAGTGGATAAAAACAAGTAATAGAAAAGAATCCCCAAAAAAATACTCAATAGAAACAAGTCATCATGAGAAACTACTAGTATCTAATATGAATTATACTAGCTATAGTCTCCTTGGATCACTCTATGTGACACCCCATGTGCCACAGTGTTGTTGATTTAGTGTAATTTATTAATTTTGAGGTTTATCTTTAGTTTCTCAGAAGTCTAGGCTCAGAACTTGGAAAGTTTGCAGGGTTTCCTTCTATGCATGGTTAGAGTTCATGGCTAGATAGAAACCATATTTTCTCCCATCATGAGGTTTCTTTTTAATTAATTTTGAATCACACATGGTTTTTCATAAGGGTATATGCACAATTATTTCCAAATCATAAAACCCTATAGGATAAAATTTGTGATCTCTCTCATGTGTCTGAATTGTGGTGAACGACTTGTACATAGTTAGGTAAACCCTGTGACAAATTTGTGTTTTGCCTCTGGTTTTTGATAGTGAAAAATATAAGAGTTGGAGAATGGTTTTTTCAACCATGCATAACCTAAGGTGAACTGTGTGATGGGTGTCTCGCCTAGGTAGTGTCTAGCACACTATTTTTTCACAGTTTGGATAACTATATGACTTGTATAGGTGTTTAATTTTTGGTAATTTCCCAAAATGACCTACTTGAATTCAAGGGTCTTTACCCCTATTCTTCCCATAATACATCAACTAACCCTGGGGAGCCTGTAGAAGCTCTATATTATTCCTCCTCTTGATCCTTTCCCCCCCCCTTGAGTGATTATAATATATTTTGAGGTATTTATTAATTTTTTCTCTTTTTATTATTTCTCCCTCTATTTTCTATTGGATTTGGACTCCCCCATGAACCCTATATTCATTTTGTTAGGTTTGGGGGGTTTTGGTGGATCTGATATTAGTTTTTATTATGCTTAGGTTTTTTAGAAACCATTTTTATTCTCATTAGTGTGTTCCTTGTTGAGGGATACATGTTCTGAAGAGTTTCAGATTGATTTTCATCTATTGAGGTAGGTGCTTCTATAAAATTGTTCCAATTTAGAATTCAAAATGTTTCTATGCTTTATATATTATATTTTTATGAAATTATGAATATATGTGATATCTCCTTGGGTATTTGAAACCATTTCTTAGTGTTTTGATCTTGTCATAAATGGTTTTTCATTTGAATTCCATGTTTTCATGTTTAAAATGGAATGTTTAAAGGTGATAAGATTTTGTAAAATGCCTATATGTATTTTTTAAATGGTTTTCATGTTATGTGTTGGGTCTTAACCCAGTTTTAGTTTTTAAAGAGTGAAAACTATGTTTTAAAGGGAATTTGGTTTCTAAGTGACGTGTTAACCTAAAATAGTTTTATAAATGGATTATTTAATGGATTTAAAATGGTGATTTAAAATGTGTGTGTGATTTAACCCTTTTGAGAAATTTCTTTATGGATCCTTTAAAATATATTGATGGAAATGATTTTCCATTGGCCTTGTTTCTGATTTCAAAGAAGAAGACTAAGGTTGGAGGGTGGGTTTTAAATGTTTTGAATGTGTTGGTGATTTATATAATTTTAAAATCGGTGTTTGGAATGGTTTTTTATAAAAAATTTATAGTATTGAAATCTAGATCCATGTTTTATTATTAAATTACCAGTTGGAACATTGGTTTTAAAATGGAAGTTCTGAAAGACACCCCTTGAATTCCCCTTGATTTATTTACCCCTTGTGGGGGTTATTAGTCTCTATGAGGTGATTATTTCTCCCCTTGTATGGGGATGTGCTTGGCCTATGTCATGGGTTAATTTTATATATGGGTATATTAATTGTTGGGTGTAAGAGTTGAGAGTATATTTGGTTATTCCTTATGTGTCATAAATGGCTTCTATGTCCTACCCCTCACTTCCTTTATTAAACATGGGAATCTGAGTACTAATTGGGAGATCTAACTTGTTATGCTAGTTTTTTCACAAGGATTTAGTGTCCCTCTAGTCATTCTAGGAATAAGGGCTGGTAGGGGTTTTTCATCATATTGAGGCTTCTGTGGGCTAGTTGGATGATGTGTAATTTGAACTTCAGTGCATGTTGGTTGCTAGTTCATGGGTTGGTATAGTTCTATATGGTTAGATGATTCTCATGTTAGAAATACTAGGGTATATCCCATTGCACATCCAATTACTTGGTTAGTTTTGATTGAGGGGAGTCTGATATAGTGAATTTTTGTATCATTTCCCCCAATTTCATTGATGTGTCACCTCTATTTGTTTATATTTAATATATGCCTTGTGTTTTTTATGGTTCCCTTTCATTGATATTTATGTGTGTGTGTTGGGTCATTTCCTTTGGAAAATAAGTTTTTAAAGATTTTGTAAAACCTATTTTGAAATTAAAAACTCTTTTCTGGGTGCTTTAAAGTGGATTTCAAAATATATGTTTTAGTTTTGAGGTGGCTTCAGCCGATGAAAATATTTAAAGATACTGATTTCATTTAAATAAAACAAATTATTTTTTATTTATAAATTTTAACGGTTTGTATGGTTTCAAAATAGATTATTTTTGTGGATTTTTTTTCAAAACATATGTGTATGGTTTTAGAAAACAAAAATAATTCTTTTGAAAGTTGATTATAGAATTTTTTTGGTTATCTATAAGTATATGTGTAAAGCTTATTTTCTATCTTTATTTTCAAACTAATATTGAAGAATTTCATTATGAAACATACTTCATAGATTTAGAAGGTTATAGTGTTCTACTAGTATTTTAAGCTCATGCCTATATATTTCAAGATTATATTTTTTGGTTAGATCCATCCTTTGTTCCTTGAGAACAGTGTGGGGTGATTTTAGTAGTGGTGAGCAACTAAAGGTTTCATGGAGTTGGTTCAAGATCAGCTTGAGATGGTTTTTTTTGTTTTATTTTTGGATAGATCTATTTATATTTTTCCATCCTTGTTGTATCCTCCTGTTTATGGATAGTATTTATGTATATATGAATGGGTTAGATCATTGTAGTTGGTTATGATCTATTATTATATTTATTTACTTTTTCTCTTGTATTTATTTATTATAATTTCATTTATCTCTAATTTGGGAGAAATCATTCCCAAAGGGATTCATGTGATTCCCAAGCACTTTTTTCCAACTTATGAGGATCAAGAATTCCCTTCAGGCCATGTGGTAGGCTAGGTCAAGTATCAGGTCAGATTTCATCCCAATATTATTCATTAAAAAATTATATTAAGGCTAGGTTCTTAGTAGAACCTAGGTTTTGGAGTTCCCAGGTTAAATTGGAGGTTTTTAGGGCTACTAAAGAGTCCCATTATTATTTTTCTATGTCCTATTAGAAAGCATACTAAGGTTATCAAAGCTTGAGAGTTCAGGGCAGGGAGATTCTAGATAGCTCTTTCTCATCCTAAGCCTTAAGATGTTAGGGTAATTTGGGTTTTGAATTGTGAATTTGAGTTTTATTTTATATGATTTTGATGTGAATTTTTTTTTATCCTCTTTGTGTATGTAACAGATTTTGGGGGTTGTTCATTAGTTTTAGGGTGTAAATAGAAGGATAATTGAGCTTCATAGATAGCTTAAATGACTTGTGAAACCATATGGTTCTCATTTGGTTGAGTCTACCTTTTTTATAGAGTGTGTTTCAAATTGGAACATGGTTTCCCAAACTATATAGTCAAGGTGTTAAAAACACTATATCTTCCCCAGATAGCCTGTTTTGACTCCTCTTAATTTTGGATTTCTCTAATGATGATTTTCACTGGTTGGTGGTGGATAGATGGGTTTTTTTATTCTCTTTATACATGTTATTTTTGGGAACCTTATTTTAATTATTCTATAGTGCTTTGGTTGTGCTTGGTTTTTAAAACTTCATTTTGGAAAAATAAAGGGTTTTTGTGAAATAATTTTTTTTTCAAACTTAATTTTATGGAATGTTTTACAAAATGGTTTTTTCCCTTGTGAAATGTGTTTTTAAAGAGGTAAAATTTCTTTGGATGAGAATTCATTGGGTGGTTTGTTTTCAAAATGAAATGGAATTTTAAAAGGGGTTTTTTTAGCATTCCTTGTTTAGAAAATGTGTGGGTATTCCATCATTTTCTTGGTTTTCAAGAGTACATATTAGTATCGGGTGATTTCAAAATTACTTTATGTAAATGGTGGTTTCAAAAGAAAATTCCTTTTGGAATGAATGTTGTATGCCTTTTTTGAGGGATTGTTGTTTTGGGTATTGATTCCTACATTGAGGTGGATTTTTTTGTCTTTGTTTTGATATGTGAATTGATATTGTTCATGTTTTTGTTTTTATTGTCATATATAATAGTCAAAAAGGTTTCTATAATTATTATTCCTACCCAAACTCTAAGTGGATTGGTGTAAAAGGGATATTATTTGATCTAAAACCCCATCTAATACTTCTTGAATTAACATCCTCTGTACTTCAATGATGATCAAGGGTTTGTGGGAGAAGTTATTTGGATGGAGTAGATTTATGTAATCCTAAATTGCATTATAACACTTGAATATTCATAGGTTAAATCTGTTGAGATATTTATTATCATTTTTATCCAAGTTTGGTGGGATTCAATATTACCTCCTCTATTGTGAGATGATATGTCTTAAGAGCATTTCAGGATATCATTTGTTCAGTGGTTTTTCCTGAGTTTGTAAAATCATAGAAAGGGCTTGAGATTGTGTGTTGTCTTCAAGGTGAATTATCAGTGAGGGAATACGTTGATCACTTTGTAAAGTTGGTTGTATTTTCTCTAAGGACAGTCATTAGCAATGCTGATAAAGATCATTTCTTTGGAGGTTTTCTTTGACCAGATTTCAGTCCAGCTATGCTTGTGACTAGTCTTACAACTTTTCAGGAGGTTTTTAATGAGACCATTATGGAATTTGACCAGTCTAGGTAGCCTGTGGTGAGTGATACCTTAGTTTCTTTTTGTGGGCATAAGTATGAACCAATGAGTAAGGATAAGAATTAGGGAGATCCAATTCTATAAGTAAGTATTTTTTCTCGTAGAAAGATGATATCCCTCGTGTGCTTCTAGTATAGGGCTCTAGGATATGATAAGACCACCTATATAAAGTCTCCTCAATTTTTCCTCTATTATGGTCGTTTAGGTCATCTTTATAGGTTTTTTTAAGCTGGGTTTTTAGAAGAGGTCTTGGGTGTAATCCTTTGAGGATGGTTATTTTTCTTGGGGACCCTTCCTTTGATAGTGTAATCTTGGTTTTGGAGATTCAATTGTTGTTGTTGGTATCTTTTGTATGGTTCCTTTTGAGGATGTTTTTTTTTTATGTTTGGGATTTTTTTTATGGATTGTCTTGTTTTTTTTTGGATTGCTTCCCCCATATCCCTCCCTCTTAGGTGTTTCTTTTTTGGTTAGCTATGGGTTTTGTTTATTAAGCCTTGTTTATTTGGGAGATCCTTCTTTGGGGGTTTGGGTTGTGCTTATTATTGTACCGATACTTTGTGTTTATTGTCATTTGGGACATTATAAAGGCCTTGGGTTCATGGTTGGGTAACTAGGTTGCATGATTTACTAACTGAGTTTGATATACTAGATGGTGTTAGCTATGACCGTTTGGGATGCACCATGAGAGGGTGATCTAATTTCTATGTCTAAGATATCTACATGTTTCATTACCTGGTGTGATATCTATTGTTATTATTTTGATTATTCTCGTGGTTTTTATTTCTTTTTTTTGGGTTTAGAAGTGTTTTTGGCTTGAGAGTGACTTTATCTCATGGTTACTCGGTTGTTTGAGGATGCTCCTCTCAGTAGTTATATTTGGTTCCACCATGTTAGAGGGACTCTAAATGGGGGTGAGACCATGTTATAGGAACTCTAAATGGTGGGGAGACCATATTAGGTCTCCCATGTTTTGTAGGACTTTCATTTTAGGTTCTCATTTTGGTTGTGTTTTAGAGATGTTTGGAAACCTTTTGTTTGATCGGTTTGATTGTTTTGTAGTTATTGGTTGTGGGATTCAAGGTTGGTTCAAGTTTAGTGGCTCTTTTGAGTTAGTTTCGTCTTAGATATTCTATTTTCTATTGATTTTTCTTTTCAATTGTGGTCTTACTAGGGGTATAATGTGTCGTGGTGGGGATTTTTTTTACCCCATGTGTCTCAGTGTTGTTGATTTTGTGTTATTTCTTGAGGATGAGGTTATCATTGAGATTCCTCTCAGAACTTGGAAATTTTGAAGGGTTTCCTTCTATTCATGGTTAGGGTGAATAGTTATAGGGAAACCATATGGAATACCTTCATGAGGAGCTTTTTTAGTTCATTTTTAAGCACATGTGGTTTAGAATCATGTTCTATGCACAGATAAGTCCGAACTATGTGACCCCCTAGGAGGAACTTTGTGATTACTCTAGTGTGTCTAAATCATGGCGTACAATTGCACATGGGTTAGTAAACTGTGTGGAAAACATACGGTTTGGATATATTTTTTGACAATGTTGAATGGAATGGTCGGATCATGGTTTATCCAACCATTTGGTGCCTTGGGTTTACCATTTGAGGGGTTCCTAGCATAGGCATTCACCAGTGCACAATTTGGAAAATCATGTGTCCAAACCATGTGACTTTCCCATGTGTTTAATTTTTGGGAATTTCTCAAAATTATCTCCTCAAATTTAAGGGATTTTCACCAATATTATCTCCATAATGCATCAACTTACCCTTTGGATCCTTGTAGGAGATTCATATTCTTCCTCATCTTGATCCTTACCCTCCCTTTCAATATTTCCAATAGATTTTGATGTATTTATTCTTCTATTTCCCTCTTTATTTCCTTATACCTCCCTTTTCTCTTGGTTTTCACTTCCCCCAAGAACCCTATATCTCTTATAGTGGTTTTAGGGGTTCTGAGTGGATTTATTTTTTGGGTTTTTGGTGTTTATGGTTTTTCAACATAGTTTTCATTGCCTTTGGTGTGGTCATCATTGAAGTCAATATGTTTTGAAGAGTTTCAACTTGATTCTCATATCTTGAGGTAGGTTTTTTAATGAAATTGTTTCATTTTGGAATTCAAAATATGCTTGTGATTTCTAAATTCCCTTATTATGAAAGTATAAATATATGTGATATCTATTTAGTTATTTAAAACCATTTCTTGGTGTTTTGATCTTGGAAAAAATGATTTTTCATATAAATTCCATGTTTTCATGTTTTAAATAGAAATTTTTAAAGGTGATAATCTCTTTTGAAATGTCTGTATAGATTTTTGAAAAAAAAATCATGTTCATTGGGTTTTAAACTATTTTTTATTTTTTAAATAGTAAAAACTATGTTTTAAAGGGAATTTATTTTTGAAGTGAGTTTTTGACCTAAAATTGTTTTATAAAGGGTTTCTTTAATGTATTTCAAAAGGTGATTTGAAATGTGTGTGTTATTTAACCCTTGAGACAAATTAATTGATGGTCCCATTAAAATATTTTGATGTAAATGGTTTTCCATTGTATTTTCTTAATTTAAAAGAATAATACACATGTTGTAGTATAGATTTGAAGTGTTTTGAATGTGTGGGTGGTTTCCATTTTTTTACAAATGGGATTAAAATGGTGTTTTATGAAATCTGAATAGGATTGGAATCTTGACCCATGTTTTAGTATTAAAGGCCCCATTGGAACTTTGGTTTTAAAATAGTTATTTTGAAAGACACCCCTTTAATTCCACTTGATTTATTTACCCCTTGTGTGGTTTATAGATCTTTGTGAGATGCTTGTTTTTTCACTTGTATGGGAATGTGTTTGTTATGTCATGGGTGAATTTTATATTTGGGTTTATTCATTCTTGGGTGTAGGGGTGAGTGTATATTTGATTATTCCTTGTGTAATAAACTTGGCATGTATATCCTATGCTCACTTCCTTTATTGGTCATGGGAAACTGGGTACTAAGTGGGAGATATAACTTGTTACGCTAGTTAGTTCACACTCTGATAATGTCCCTCTATTTATACTATTAATATGTTCTAAAAGGGGTTATTATCATAATGAGTATTGTTTGGGATAGTTAGAAGACTTTTGGTTTGAAATTCAGTGCATTCTTGGAGCTATTTTTTTGGTTTGGTATACTTATATATGATTAGATTATTTGAATGTTAGGAATCCCATGGCACATTCAATTTCATGGTTGGTTTTGATTGAGGGGAGTTTGATCTAGTGATTTTTTGTTTAATTTCCCCCACTTTCATTGATGTGGAACCTATTCTTATTTGTATTTGATATATGCCTTGTTCTATGTATGGTGCATGTTTTTTGATATTTAATCATGCGTGTGTTGGGTAATTTCCTTTAAAAATAGGTTTTCAAAGTTTTTGGAAAACATATTTTTAAATGAAATACCCTATTGGGTTCTTTAAAGTGTATTTCAAAATGGGTGTTTTGGTTTTGATTTGGATTCAGTTGGTGAAATGATTTAAAGTAACTATTTTAATTTAAATAAAACAAATGATTTTTTTAGAAATGTTAATGGTGTGTGTGGTTTTGAAATGTATTATGTCGATGGATTTATTTTTAAAATGTAAATGTTCGGTATTGGAAAAAAAATATTTTTTTGAAATTGGATTATGTAATTTCTTTGGATTTCCATAAGTATGTGCGTAAATCTTATTTTATATCTTTATTTTCAAACTAAAATTGATGAATTTCCTTATGAAACATATTTCATAGATTTTGTGGGTTTTGGTGACCTTATAACATTTTTAGATCACACTTATATATTTTAGGTTCTAGATTTTCAGTTAGATATGTCCTTTGTTCCTTGAAGATAGTGAGGAGTGAGTTAGGTGGTGGTGAGAAACTAGAGGATGCATGGAGTTGATCCAGGACTGACTCTAGTTGGTTTGATGTTGTTTTATTTTTTAATATCTTTTTTTCTATTTTTATTCCTTGTTGAATCATCCTATTTATGGATATTGTTTATGTATATGCGAATGGATTGGATCATTGTAGTTAGTTATGACCTGTTAGAATGTTTATTTACTTTAGATTATATATTAATTTTATATAATTAATATCATATCATATCTATCATATATATTAATTATTTTAATCATTATGACTCTCTATGTGAGTCGGTGATGGAAAATAAATTACATCGGTTTGCAAGACAGTATTCCACCGAACACACAAGTGGTGGATTTGTTTCCCATTTTATAGATTATGAGATGGATAAATATTATGAAATAAAAATAATAACATCTCATTATATGTTAGGTAATTTTGTTATGATATTGTAATTTTTAATACATAATTTAAGGTGACAAAAGAATAAGTAAAAAAGAAATATCTTGGTGAAGACGATTATCTTCACTTAGAGAAACCTACTTTGGGTCTCTTTTTAAGGGACCTTGGATTGGTATTTTGGGAAGATAAAAAATATATAATTTGGATAAGGATGTTGGGGAGTGATTTTTGTAGGGTTTTTAAAAGATAAATTTCTTAATAGGTGTGAAGAATTGAGTGGTCAGAGTTCCCTTTTATAATTGAAGAGGAGTGACATTTTTGTAAATACCCAAAACTATTAAATAATGGAAATTAAATCTCAATAAAAGTGCATAAAAATAGATAAATAATAATTTTAGGGATGATATTATTGATATAAACCTCCAAAACAAAAAATAAACATGTTTTAAAGATGTTATTTCTGTTACCTCCAAGGTTACTCACTTTTAACATTTTACTTTTCACCATGGTAACTAGTTTTTTAAACTAGGTAATTTATCCATTATGACTATAATAAAATGATCCTTATCATATAATTTGGACACATTTATTATAAATTTGAATTAAAATTTATAAAATAAAAAATTATGGGTGTGGAAAATTTATTTTAACACAAGCGCATGTAATGTAGAAAACCCCGTTTTAATCTTAGTCATGGTAATTAATTTTTAATGATTTTACTATTAATTATGGACACAAATTAAGTTAAAATTATTATATAATATTAATTATTATTATTAAAAATATTTAATACATTTTATCAAATTTAATTCACATAATTTTTAGAATTTAATTTAAAAACAAACTTGCAAATCTTGTCGAAAAATGGTTTTTCAAAAATAAATTTTTCAAGTATAAGATGGTATTGTATTAACTATATTATTAGTAATAGTTATTATATGGATTTAAATTAATATATTTTGATATATAAACTATAAATTTCATTTAAATATTTCATATTTAAATATTATTTAATTTATTAAAATGGATAAAATTATGCCTTTTTTTTAAATAGTTTTCGGCAAATATCCCTTTTTACCTCCAAATGATCTTATATTTATTTATATAAAATTAATAGTAAATAAATTGTTAATTATACATATTATAACATATTATTATAAATAAAAGGAGTAATATTTGAATACTGTATTTTTTATTTTTCCTAAAATATTTTTTTTAAGGGAAAATTTCAAAAAATCATTCTAGGCTTATTTTGACGAAGTTCAAAATCAATATTCATTCTTTAAAATTAGAATTTTTGTGCCATGAAATATTAAAATGTGTAATTTTTTATATTTTTATTAAGATATAATTATTACTTACTATATTTTAGTCTTGGTTGTTATAGGTGATCCATGCAACCTTACTAATTCCTTAACATATATCTAGGAGAGATGATCAAGAGAAAAATATTCTCTAATAGTAATAAAATATATTTACTTAATAAGATGATTTACTATTACCAAAATATCATTATGACCTTTATATGTTTTGGGTATATCTATGATAATATCCATGGAGATGTTTTTTTATTTCCAAATAGGTATGGGTAATGATGTTACCATCCCCTTATACTTCTATCTCTCGACCATAACTTGCTGACATACCAAGCATTGAGATACATGCACTGTAATATCCCTTTTCATGTTATCCCACCATAAATTATATTTTATATCTCTATACATATTTTTACTTCCAATATTAATAAAAAAATTCAAACTATGAGATTCATATAAAAACTTCATATCCTTGTATGGTATTTATTGGATAAATGCTTAGTTCTTGAGACTTATCATTCTATAAAAAACATGGTTGATCTAAAGAACATTCCTTGCCTTATTCTTTAGTTATAAATTCTCTTTATACAACTATTTAATCCTCACATAAATAGATGTTTGAACATTCATATAAAAAATATAAGATATTTTTATTTTCCTTAGGATTTCAAGGTCTATACTCTGCAAATCCATAAGTATTAGATCTCTTTAAATCCTAATCATGGACAAAATGGCATGGTCTTTCCAACTCAGATCATTATCCACCTTTTTTGACTTATGAGGGTGGTAATTATTCAAGAATTAATATTATTTAATAACTTTTAGATATCTCATCTGATTCCTATTAAACTATTTCTATGTAGATATATGTTTTGAGATTTTATGATTCATATATATGTCACTCCTTTCACTATAAATATAATGCCTCCATATTTTCAATGAAAAAAATTACTACTGACAATTCTAAATATTGAGTTAGGTAATTTTTCTTATAAACCTTAAATTAGAATGATAGATAGGTTACTAATATGTCATTCTACATAAGAACACGTCTAATTCCCTTATTTTATGAATAATTGTAAATCACAAACCCTTATCCACTACATGGTAGTGTGAGAATAGGTGCACTGACCAATATTCTCATCAAATCCTTGAAATTTTAACCACATTAATTAGTCTAAATGAATTTAAATCGATACCCTATTAACTTGGTTAATTTATTTGATATGTGTGAGAAATTTATCAAAAATAATTGATAGTATCATGCTAACCCATTAAAACTATTTATTTTGGTCATCATGGTTGGTCTGGGGTAATGTTCAATAACTTTCATCTTTGAAGGATCCACTGATATCCCCTCTCTTATGATTACATAACCCAATAATTATACTTTATATATCCAAAATTCATATATACTAAATTTGGTATACAACTTATCCTTCATCAAGGAATTAAACTCAATCCTCAAATGATCTTTATTCTCTTCCTTTCACTTGGAATAAATAATAATATCATCAATAAAGACTACCACAAACTAATTGAAGTGATATCTAAAGACTCTATTCATTAGATCCAAAATATAGTGGAGGAATTGGGTATTACAAATGGTATCACTATAAATTCATAGTGTACATACCTCATATATAAGACTATATTAGATATGTTATCCTTTTTTACCCTCAATTAATGATATCTATATCAGAGTTAAATCATTTAAAGGTATTGATCTCCTTGTAGATGATTAAAAAATCATCAATTTGGTGTATAGGATAATTATTATTGATATCTACCGTGTTAAGTTCTCAAAAACCAATGCATAGACTCATTGGGCCATGATTATTTTTAATATAAAGAACAAGTACACCCCATGGTGATACAGTTGGCCTAATGAATCTCTTTTCATGATTCTTCTATATTTTCTTCTTCAATTCCTATAAATCAATCTGGACTATTATCAGAGGAGTATTTAAAATAGTCATAACACTAGTTATAAATTATATTTAAAACTCAACTTCATGATTCATGGGGATTCTATAAAACTCTTTAGGAAATACTTCATTATATTCCTGCAAAATAGAATTATCTTTACTACTGATTTTATCCCCAAATATTTGAGATAGATACCCCTCATGAATAGGTAATTAGACCCATAAAATGGAATTAATTTCCATTGTAAGTTCATATTCATACTTTCACTGATAGAAAATCATTGATTCATTCATAATATGAAATTTTATTTCCATTCCTCAATAGTTGATATGTAATCTATATAAATAAATTCAATCCATTCCCAAAATCACATAAATTTCAACTATATGAAGAATAATAAGATTTATAAGAACCACATTCCCACAAACTTCTATAATAAATTAGATGTTATCATTATACCATTAAGTTAATTTAATGTTAACTCAACATCTAATCACTTAGGATGATAATTAACATACCTAGAGAATTTTTGAGATATAAATGAATTTATATGACAATGATCAAATAATATATTTCAATATTTTATCAAACTTCTCACCACCTCAACTTCATAATTATATATTCAATACCTTACTAAAAAAAATTTAGTGTGGTCCTCAAGCATCATTAATAAAAGTAATAAATAATATAATTATGAAAAACATTCCAAATTTTTCATGAATTGTGACACCTTCTTATCAACCTATGGTATTTTAGGTCTATCCTATATCACTTTTAGTTCAATATAGGTTGTCTTAGGTTATATCCATATATTCTTGAAAACATAATCTCAAAAAATAACTAAACCATATTCTAATTCTAGCTGAGGTGACCCAAGAATAACAAACATAAATAAAACATATTTCTAAATGAATATTCAATACATTTTAAAATAATGCACTCCCCAGAACCCTAAAGGTTTAGTGTCTTCAGAGACTAGATACACAATCATATTATTTCACGAAAGATATTCAACATCTCCCACAATGTTCTTCTCTCAAATTACCCTTCTTAGAATTTCCTACCTAAACCCATTCTTCATAACTTGAGGAATAATGGAAACCTAAGAAAGGGTGACCATAGATGGTCAGTATGGGTAAAAAAAGAAGATATCAATCAATAATAATAAATAAGAATAACATAAGCATTATGGTATGATAAAATTATCACAACTTAAGAAATTTATAACCAATTATTCAATGATCATTAATCATGAGTCATGGCATAAGGCTTTTTCATAATAACAAACATAAGTTATAAAAGTTTGGAATCATCAATAACCAATCATAATCCGTAATAAAATATCATAATCATAAGACATAAGTTTTTGGCATACACATAAGTATAGAAAATCATTTAATTATTCAAAGATCACTTCCAATACTATCATAGTGCTTAGATTCCAATAGTGTATCATGTTCACTACCCATTCCCATCTTTTTCTTAATCAAGGATCGTTAGCCAAACTATCATAGTGGAAAGATTCCCTTAATAAAATAGATTCACTCCCCATTATAGTTTATATTATATTATGAGATTTAATTATTTACCCAATGCATTATATGGATATATAAATATGGTCCCACCCATCACATAATGAAAACAATATATAATTTTTATATAAGATCATAAAAACATTCATCATTTCATCATTGCATAACCCATGAAAGAGAAATTGGTTTCATAAATATTTCATTATCATATAATCATAATACATCTAGAGAAATAACTAGGAGGGTATCATTTGTATATATACCCATTTTAGAATATGAAATAATAGAGGATGTTGACATAGATAAAAAAAATACCTTTAAAAGAGCATTTGAATCTTTCTCTGAAAACATGAGAAAAATATCCTTTTCATTTGATATAATTTAAAAAAATCCTGAATATTGGAAAAATATATTATTTGAAAATAACCATGGAAACCTATAAAATAATATTACTATAAAATAATGGTTATAATGGCGGGAAAATCTATTCGGATGCTAAATGATAAAAAATGGATTCATTTCATGCTTTTTGTAGAAAGTCATAAATAACTTATTTGGAAAACATTGAAATATCATTATTAATGCTTTGAAAAGAAATTAAATTATTTTAATATCACTTTAATCATTGTATCATAGAAAATAACATTATTGAAAACATTTTTAAAAACATGGACATAGAAGAAAAGGTTTGTTTACCAAAGTGGAAATGAGGTCGAGTTTTCTCAAAAAAACATTTTCAACTGTTTTAACTATCAAAGAGAGTATAATGAAATAAAAATATAAAAACCATGGAAAAATATATTATAATAAAATTAGTTGTATTTAAAATATAAGCATCACATAATTTATCTAAATGGAAATTTAACATAGAAAATCCTGAAAAGAAATGATCTTGTAACATAAACCCTTACTTCAGGTCATAAAATTATTCGTATGTGTTCTTAAGATCATGTATAATAAATTTAGATTTAATATAAATAAATAAAACAACATTTTAATATTTATATTAAAATATATAGTTCTATTATAATTTAAGAAAACCCATCCATTAACAATTCTTTGTTAAAGTCAATATTTGGGTGAAAACAGGTCTATTTCCCATGCATTTTTTTTGGTTTGATGGATATTTCCCTTACAAATTATTAATGGTTTAGTCAGATCAATAATCTTAATCATGTTATAAGTATAATTTATACATTATATACACTTTTATAATCATTATTATAAGGTTTTTATGAAAAATGAATTACATCACTTCGTGCAGATGGTAGTCTGTACGTACACATGAGTAATGTTTTGATTCTCCAAGGAATAGAAAGAAAGAAAGGTAAATATTAATATAGCTATATATAATCATAATAATATAATAAATATCATATATATTTATTAAATTCATCTATATGACCATCCATGTATGGAGGACATGAAAACAATCGCATCGCTTCGTGGAGGTGGTAGTCCACACGTACGCATGAATGATGTTATCATTTCCAATGGGATGTAAGGAGGTATAAAATTGATGTACCATTAACATAACAACATTTTAATATATTAATTATACTTATAACACCTTGATCATATTGTTTTAGAATATTTATATGTGGTTAAGTAAGAACAAAACTCAAAATAGATTGATAAATACAATTACCTCTTCTTTGGGAAACCTCCTTTGGATTGCAAATTAAGCCTTCAATGGTTGGTATTTTGGGAAGAATAGAATCTATATGATGTGGTGAGGTAATTTAGTAAGATATTTGGGTAGGTATTTTAGAATATATATTGCATAAAATTTGTTAATAATGAGGGAAAGAGGACCTCCTTTTATTAGTGAGGTGGGTGGAAAACATTTAAATACTTAAAACATTAAGATATAATAAAGTCATATTCAAGTGAAAGTGGCACAAAAAACAAAAATTAAAATATAATATATGTTTGGGTATAAATAAACTTAAAAAATAATATTTATATTTTTTTAGGTTATTTTAACCCATGTCTCTTTATTTTAACCCCTCGTTAACCTTTACCATAGAAATGACTTTTTACCTCAATTACAATTTGTTTTGATCAAAAATGAAATTTAACTACTTTAAAATTTTTGAAAATATAATTTTAAAAATAGAAATCATTTTATTAAATTAAATTTCTATAATTTGTAGAAATTAATTTAAAATAGTGTGAAAAATGCAAAAAAAAATTGTTTTTAGAAAAAATGCATTTTTAAGCATAACACTAAATTTATTGTAATTCATTTCCTACTAACAACCATTAAATGAAAGTTAATTTTTTTATTAAATATATTATATTTAAATTTTATTAAAATAATTTATAAATAGTGACTAATTTAATTTTTTATGATAGAAACACATTGCATGCATAAGAGAAGTTTTTTAGAAAAGAATCTTTTTTACCTTCAAATGATTTTATTTCTATTTTTGACCAGTTAAAACCCAATGAATTGATTTTATATATCTATAAAGAATAATTTTTCATATGTTTAATACTATAAATTAATTTTCAAAAAATCATATATTACAAAAAAAATGAACATAAATAAAATATTTCAGAACAATTCTTTAGGATCAATAGTATTTCTTAACTGAATTAGAAATTATTTTTTAAAAGTTATGTTGCATTTAAATACAATATAATGTGATTATTTTTATAATGTATAAGAATTATTAAAATAATTTTGTGGTTTCTATATTCACTAGATATTAAATTCATTTATTTATTAAACATAAATTTATTCTAAAATCTCAAGATGTTACATGAATGATTTCACCCTTTCCAAAACAAAAATCATGATAAGGATCCCACTCAGAAATTCAGCATGACCAATACATAAATTGGACATACATTCCATAAAATAAATATATTTAAAATCAATGAATCATATTAAAATTTGAAAATAATAATAATAATAACCAATCATCACAAAGTGGTAAACAATAGGCTCAATACATATATATACCATAGTAGCAAGAATCAAATAATATACTTGGACAAACTAGTAGATAAATAACCATACCATATAAGAAAATAAACAAAATCCATAACCAACCATCTCCATGTGACCCATGATCAATCACCACATCATTCAATTTCCATCACTAGAAAACCTAAAATAAAACCCTGAAGAAACCAAAGCTTAGGAACTTGAAAAAAGATATAAGAGTTGCATGTACCAAATGGTGTATCCAGGGTGTGATCCAAACACATCCAGTGGGATTTCACCAATGATTCTGTCTCATTTAATTTAAAAATTAATTTCATTATTTTTAGTTTGAAATATAAATAAATAATGGGTTTTTCACATGTAATTTAGATAAAACCAAATATCATTTGATGATTTCCATTATAACATGTATCCCTTATTAAAAGTAAGAAAGGTCATATCTAAAACATTTTTAATCAAAACAATTTTAAAAATTGATAGAGTATTCTTTGATAAATTTATAAAAAATATCCAAATCTCATTTAAACTTTCTATATCTTTTCTCAAACACCATTGTTTATGAAAAACACCTCGCTTTCATTTTTAATTCCACTTCCCAAATCATTTTACAAATAGATTCAACAAAAAAACAAAATCCAATTGGAGTAGAGTACACACACACCAACACAAATATATTAATGAACCATGATCAAAATAAAAAATTAAATAAATGATGACATGAAAACACTCAAAGGTTAGTGGATAAAAATAAGTAATAGAAAAGAATCCCCAAAAAAATACTCAATAGAAACAAGTCATCATGAGAAACTATTAGTATCTAATATGAATTATACTAGCTATAGTCTCCTTGGATCACTCTATGTGGCACCCCATGTGCCACAGTGCTGTTGATTTAGTGTAATTTAGTAATTTTGAGGTTCGTCTTTAGTTTCTCAGAAGTCTAGGCTCAGAACTTGGAAAGTTTTCAGGGTTTCCTTCTATGCATGGTTAGAGTTCATGGCTAGATAGAAACCATATTTTCTCCCATCATGAAGTTTCTTTTTAATTAATTTTGAATCACACATGGTTTTTCATAAGGGTATACGCACAATTATTTCCAAATCATAAAACCTTATAGGATAAAATTTGTGATCTCTCTCGTGTGTCTGAATTGTGGTGAACTACTTGTACATAGTTAGGTAAACCCTGTGAAAAATGTGTGTTTTGCCTCTGGTTTTTGATAGTGAAAAATAGAAGAGTTGGAGAATGGTTTTTTCAACCATTAATAACCTAAGGTGAACTTTGTGATGGGTGTCTCACCTAGGTAGTGTCTAGCACACTATTTTTTCACAGTTTGGATAACCATATGACTTGTATAGGTGTTTAATTTTTGGTAATTTCCCAAAATGACCTACTTGAATTCAAGGGTCTTTAACCCTATTCTTCCCCTAATACATCAACTAACCCTGGGGATCCTGTAGAAGCTCTATATTATTCCTCCTCTTGATCCTCCCCCCCCCCTTGAGTGATTATAATATATTTTGAGGTATTTATTAATTTGTTCTCTTTTTATTATTTCTCCCTCTATTTTCTATTTGATTTGGACTCCCCCATGAACCCTATATTCATTTTGTTAGGTTTGGGGGGTTTTGGTGGATCTAATATTAGTTTTTATTATGCTTAGGTTTTTTAGAAACCATTTTTATTCTCATTAGTGTGTTCCTTGTTGAGGGATACATGTTCTGAAGAGTTTGAGATTGATTTTCATCTATTGAGGTAGGTGCTTCTATAAAAATTTTCCAATTTGGAATTCAAAATGTTTCTATGCTTTATATATTATATTTTTATGAAATTATGAATATATGTGATATCTCCTTGGGTATTTGAAACCATTTCTTGGTGTTTTGATCTTGTCATAAATGGTTTTTCATTTGAATTCCATGTTTTCATGTTTAAAATGGAATGTTTAAAGGTGATAAGATTTTGTAAAATGCCCATATGGATTTTTTAAATGGTTTTCATGTTATGTGCTGGGTCTTAACCCAGTTTTAGTTTTTAAAGAGTGAAAACAATGTTTTAAAGGTAATTTGGTTTCTATGTGATGTGTTAATCTAAAATATTTTTATTAATGGGTTATTTAATGGATTTAAAATGGTGATTTAAAATGTGTGTGATTCACCCCTTTTGAGAAATTTCTTTATGGATCCTGTAAAATGTATTGATGGAAATGATTTTCCATTGGCCTTGTTTCTGATTTCAAAGAAGAAGACTAAGGTTGGAGGGTGGGTTTGAAATGTTTTGAATGTGTTGGTGATTTATATAATTTTACAATCGGTGTTTGGAATGGTTTTTTATAAAAAATTTATAGTCTTGAAATCTAGATCCATGTTTTATTATTAAATTACCAGTTGGAACATTGGTTTTAAAATGGTGGTTCTGAAAGACACCCCTTGAATTCCCCTTGATTTATTTACCCCTTGTGTGGGTTATTAGTCTCTATGAGGTGATTATTTGTCCCCTTTAATGGGGATGTTCTTTCTTATGTCATGGGTTAATTTTATATTTGGTGATATTAATTGTTGGGTGTAAGAGTTGAGAGTATATTTGGTTATGCCTTGTGTGTTAGAAATGGATTCTATGTCCTACCCCCCACTTCCTTTATTATACATGGGAAACTAAGTACTAATTGGGATATATAACTTGTTACGCTAGTTTGTTCACAAGGATTTAGTGTCCCTCTAGTAATTCTAGCAATAAGGGATGGTTGGGGGTTTTCATCATAATGAGGCTTCTGTGGGCTAGTTGGATGATGTGTAATTTGAACTTCAGTGCATGTTGGTTGCTAGTTCTGGGTTGGTATAGTTCTATATTGTTAGATGCTTCTCATGTTAGAAATACTAGGGCAGATCCCATTACACATCCAATTACTTGGTTAGTTTTGATTGAGGGGAGTCTGATCTAGTGTTTTTTTGTATCATTTCCCCTACTTTCATTGATGTGTCACCTATATTTGTTTCTATTTAATAAATTCCTTGTGTTTTTTATGGTTCCCTTTCATTGATATTTATGTGTGTGTGTTTTGGGTCATTTTCTTTGGAAAATAAGTTTTTAAAGATTTTGTAAAACCTATTTTGAAATTAAAAACTCTTTTCTGGGTGCTTTAAAGTGGATTTCAAAATATATGTTTTAGTTTTGAGGTGGCTTCATCTGATGAATATATTTAAAGAGACTGATTTCATTTAAATAAAACAAATGAGTTTTTATTTATAAATTTTAACGGTTTGTATGGTTTCAAAATGGATTATTCCTGTTGATTTTTTTTCAAAACATATGTGTCTGGTTTTAGAAAACAAATAGAATTATTTTGAAAGTTGATTATAAAATTTTTTTGGTTTTCCATAAGTATATGAGTAAATCTTATTTTATATCTTTATTTTCAAACTAGTATTGAAGAATTTCATTATGAAACATACTTCATAGATTTAGAAGGTTATGGTGTTCTACTAGGATTTTTAGCTCATGCCTATATATTTCAAGATTCTAGTTTTTGGTTGGATCCATCCTTCGTTCCTTGAGACCAGTGTGGGGTGATTTTAGTAGTGGTGAGCAACCAAAGGTTTCATAGAGTTGGTTCAAGATCAGATTGAGTAGGTTTGTTTTTGTTTTATTTTTGGATTTCTCTATTTCTATTTTTTCATCCTTATTGTATCCTCTTGTTTATGGATGTTATTTATGTATATATGAATGGGATGGATCATTGTAGTTGGTTATGATATGTTATTATATTTATTTATTTTTTCTCTTGTATTTATTTATTATAATTTCATTTATCTCTAATTTGGGAGAAATCATTCCTAAAGGGATTCATGTGATTCCCAAGCACTTTTTTCCAGCTTACGAGGATCAAGAATTATTTTCAGGCCATGTGGTAGGCTGGGTTAGGTATCAGGTCAGATGTCATCCCAAGATGATTCATTAAAAAATGATATTAAGGTTCGGTTCCCAGTAGAACCTAAGTTTTGGAGTTCTGAGGTTAAATTAGAGGTTTTTAGGGATACTAAAGATTCCCATTATTATTTTGGTATGTCCTATTAGAAAGCAGACTAAGGTTGTTGAAGCTTGAGAGTTCAGGGTAGGGAGAGTCTAGATAGATCTTTCTCATCCTAAGCCTTAAGATTATAGGGGAAGTTGGGTTTTGAATTGTGAATTTGAGTTTTATTTTATATGATTTTGGTGTGAATTTTTTTTATCATCTTTGTGTATGTGAGATATTTTGGGGGTTGCTAATTAGTTTTATCGTGTAAATAGAAGGGTACTTGAGCTTCATAGATAGATTACATGACTTGGGAAACCATATGGTTCTCATTTGGTTGAGTCTTCCTTTTTTACAGAGTGTGTTTCAAATTGGAACATGGTTTCCCAACCTATATAGTCAAGGTGTGAAAAACACTATATCTTCCCCAGATAGCCTGTTTTGACTCATCTTAATTTTGGATTTCTCTAATGATTATTTTCACTAGTTGGTGGTGGATAGATGGGTTTTTTTATTCTCTTTATATATGTTATTTGTGGGAACCTTATTTTAATTATTCTATAGTGCTTTGGTTGTGCTTGGTTTTTAAAACCACATTTTGGAAAAATAAAGGGTTTTAGTGAAATTAGTTTTTTCAAACTTAATTTTATGGAATGTTTTACAAAATGGTTTTTTCTCTTTTGAAATGTTATTTTAAAGAGGTAAAATGTCTTTGGATGATAATTCTTTGGGTGGTTTGTTTTCAAAATGAAATATAATTTTAAAAGGGGTTTTTTTAGCATTCCTTGTTTAGAAAATGTGTGGGTATTCCATCATTTTCTTGGTTTTCAAGAGTATATATTAGTATAGGGTGATTTCAAAATTAATTTATGAAAATGGTGGTTTCAAAAGAAAATTCCTATTGGCTTGAATGTTGTGTGCCTTTTTTTAGGGCTTGTTGTTTTGGGTATTGATTCCTACATTGAGGTGGATTTTTTTTGTTTTTGTTTTGAGATGTGAATTTATATTTTTCATGTCTTTGTTTTTATTGTCGTATATAATAGTCAAAAAGGTTTCTATAATTATTTTTCCTACCCAAACTCTAAGTGGAGTGGTGTAAAAGGAATATTATTTGATCTATGACCCCATATCATACTACTTGAATCAACATCCTCTGTACTTTAATGATGATCAAGGGTTGGTGGGAGAAGTTATTTGGATGGAGTAGATTTATGTAATCCTAAATTACCTTAGAACACCTAAATCTTCATAGGTGAAATCTGTTGAGAGATTTATTATCATTTTTATCCAAGTTTTGTGGGATTTAATATTACCTCCTCTATTGTGAGATGGTATGTCTTAAGAGCCTTTCAGGATATCATTTGTTCAGTGGTTTTTTCCTGAGTTTGTAAAATCATAGAAAGGGCTTGAGATTGTGTGTTGTCTTCATGGTGAATTATCAGTGAGGGCGTACATTGATCACTTTGTAAAGGTGGTTGTATTTTCTCTAAGGATGTTCATTAGTGATTCTGATAAAGATCATTTCTTTGGAGGTGGTCTTCGACCAGATTTCAGTCCATCTATGCTTGTGACTAGTCTTACAACTTTTCAAGAGGTTTTAAATGAGGCCATTATGGAATTTGACCAGTCTAGGTAGCCTGTGGTGAGTGTTACCTTAGTTCCTTTTGGTGGGCATAAGTATGAACCAATGAGAAAGGATAAGAATTAGGAAGATCCAATTCAATAAGGATTTTTTCTCGTAGAAAGATGATATCCCTCATGTGCTTCTAGTGTGGGGCTCTAGGTTATGATAATACCACCTATATAAAGTCTCCTCAATTTTTCCTCTATTGTGGTCATTTAGGTCATCTTTATAAGTTTTCTTAAGCTGGGTTTTTAGAAGAGGTATTGGGTGTAATCCTTTGAGGATGGTTCTTTTTCTTGGGGACCCTTCCTTTGATTGTTGTAATCTTGGTTTTGGATATTCAATTGTTGTTGTTGGTATCTTTTGTATGGTTCCTTTTGAGGATGTTTTTTTTTATGTTTGGGATTTTTTATGGATTGTCTTGTTTTTTTTAATGCTTCCCCCCTCTCCCTCCCTCTTAGGTTTTTCTTTTTTGGTTAGCTATGGGTGTTGTTTATTAAGACTTTTTTATTTGGGAGATCCTTCTTTGGAGGGTTGGGTTGTTCCCATTATTGTGCTGATACTTTGAGTTTATTGTCATTTGGGACATTATAAAGGCCTTCGGTTCATGGTTGGGTAACTAGGGTGCATAATTTACTAACATTTTTTGATATACTAGATGGTGTTAGATATGAACATTTAGGATGAACCATGATAGGGTGATCTAATTTCTAATTATAAGATATCTACATGTTTCATTACCTGGTGTGATATCTATTGTTATTATTTTGATTATTCTCATGGTTTTTATTTCTTTTTTTTGGTTTAGAATTGTTTTTGGCTTGAGAGTGATTTATCTCACGGTTACTCGGTTGTTTGAGGATGTGCCTCTCAGTAGTTCTCTTTGGTTCCACCATGTTAGAGGGATTCTAAATAGTAGTGAGACTATGTTATAGGAACTCTAAATGGTGGGGAAACCATATTAGGTCTCCCATGTTTTGTAGGACTTTCATTTTAGGTTCTTATTTTGGTTTTGTTTTAGAGATGTTTGGAAACCTTTTGTTTGATTGGTTTGATTGTTTTATAGATCTTGGTTGTGGGATTCAAGGTTGGTTCAAGTTTAGTGGTTCTTTTGGGTTAGTTTCGTCTTAGATATTCTGTTTTCTATTGATTTTTCTTTTCAATTGTGGTCTTACTAGGGGTATAATGTGTCATGGTGGGGATTTTTTTTACCCCATGTGTCTCGGTGTTGTTGATTTTGTGTTATTATTTGAGGTTGAGGTTATCCTTGAGATTCACCTCAGAACTTGGAAATTTTGAAGGGTTTCCTTCTATGCATGGTTAGTATGAATAGTTATAGGCAAACCATATGTAATACCTTCATGAGGAGCCTTTTTAGTTCATTTTGAAACACATCTAGTTTAGAATCATGTTCTATGCACGAATAAGTCCGAACTATGTGACCCCCTAGAAGGAACTTTGTGATTACTCTGGTGTGTCTAAATCATGGCATACAATTGCGCATGGGTTAGTAAACTGTGTGGAAAACATACGATTTGGATATATTTTTTGACAATGTTGAATGGAATGGTCGGATTATGGTTTATTAAACCATGTGGTGCCTTGGGTTAACCATTTGAGGGGTTCCTAGCATAGACATTCACCAGTGCACAGTTTGGAAAATCATCTTTCCAAACCATGTGACTTTCCCATGTGTTTAATTTTTGGGAATTTCCCAAAATTATCTCCTCAAATTTAAGATATTTTCACCAATATTATCTCCCAAATGCATCAACTTACCCTTTGGATCCTTGGAGGAGATTCATATTCTTCCTCATCTTGATCCTTACCCTGCCTTTAATGATTTCCAATAGATTTTGATGTATTTCTTCTTCTGTTTCACTCTTTATTTCCTTATACCTCTCTTTTCTCTTGGTTTTCACTTCCCCCAAGAACCCTATATCTCTTATAGTGGGTTTAGGGGTTCTGAGTGGATTTATTTTTTGGGTTTTTGGTGTTTATGGTTTTTCAACAAAGTTTTCATTACCTTTGGTGTGGTCTTCATTGAATTCAACATGTTTTGAAGAGTTTCGACTTAATTCTCATATCTTGAGGTAGGTTTTTTAGTGAAATTGTTTCATTTTGGAATTCAAAATATGCTTGTGATTTATAAATTCCCTTATTATGAAAGTATAAATATATATGATATCTATTTACTTATTTAAAACCATTTATTGGTGTTTTGATCTTGGAAAAAATGATTTTTCATATAAATTCCATGTTTTCATGTTTTAAATAGAAATTTTTAAAGGTGATAATCTCTTTTGAAATTTCTATATAGATTTTTGAAAAAAAAATCATGTTGTTCATTGGGTTTTAACCTATTTTTTATTTTTAAATAGTGAAAACTATGTTTTAAAGGGAATTTATTTTTTAAGTGAGGTTTTGACCTCAAAGTGTTTTATAAAGGGTTTCTTTAATGTATTTCAAAAGGTGATTTGAAATGTGTGTTATTTAACCCTTGAGAGAAATTAATTGATGGTCCCATTAAAATATTTTGATATAAATGGTTTTCCATTGTCTTTTCTTAATTTAAAAAAATAATACACATGTTGTAGTATAGATTTGAAGTGTTTTGAATGTGTGGGTGGTTTCCATTGTTTTACAAATGGGATTAAAAAGGTGTTTTATGAAATCTGAATAGGATTGGAATCTTGACCCATGTTTTAGTATTAAAGGCCCTATTGGAACTTTGGTTTTAAAATAGTTGTTTTGATAGACACCCCTTTAATTCCACTTGATTTATTTACCCCTTGTGTGGTTTATAGATCTTTGTGAGATGCTTGTTTCTCCCCTTGTATGGGAATGTGTTTGTCTATGTCATGGGTGAATTTTATATTTGGGTTTATTCATTCTTGGGTGTAGGGGTGAGTGTATATTTGATTATTCCTTGTGTGCTAAACTTGGCATGTATATCCTATGCTCACTTCCTTTATTGGTCATAGGAAACTGGGTACTAAGTGGGAGATATAACTTGTTATGCTAGTTAGTTTACACTCTGATAATGGACCTCTATTTATACTAGTAACAAGGTCCAAGAGGGGTTATTATCATAATGAGGATTGTGTGGGATAGTTAGAAGAATTTTGGTTTGAAATTCAGTGCATTATGGTAGCTGGTTTGTGGGTTGGTATACTTATATACGATTAGATTATTCAAATGTTAGGAATCCCATGGCACATTCAATTTCATGGTTGGTTTTGATTGAGGGGAGTTTGATCTAGTGATTTTTTGATTAATTTCCCCCACTTTCATTGATATGGAACCTCTTCTTATTTGTATTTGATATATTCCTTGTTCTATGTATGGTGCAGGTTTTTTGAGATTTAATCATGTGTGTGTTGGGTAATTTCCTTTAAAAATAGGTTTTCAAAGTTTTTGGAAAACCTATTTTTAAATGAAATACCCTATTGGGTTCTTTAAAGTGTATTTCAAAATGGGTGTTTTGGTTTTGAGGTGGATTCAGTTGGTGAAATGATTTAAAGTTACTATTTTAATTTAAATAAAACAAATGATTTTTTTAGAAATGTTAATGGTGTGTGTGGTTTTGAAATGGATTAGGTCGATGGATTTATTTTTAAAATGTAAGTGTTTGGTTTTGGAGAAAAAATATTTTTTTGAAATTGGATTATGGAATTTCTTTGGATTTCCATAAGTATGTGCATAAATATTATTTTATATCTTTATTTTCAAACTAAAATTGATGAATTTCCTTATGAAACATATTTCATAGATTTTGTGGGTTTTGGTGACCTTATGATATTTTTAGATCACACCTATATATTTTAGGTTCTAGATTTTCAGTTAGATATTTCCTTTTTTCCTTGAAGCCAGTGAGGAGTGAGTTAGGTGGTGGTGAGAAACCAGAGGATGCGTGGAGTTGATCGAGGCTTGACTCGAGTTGGTTTGATGTTGTTTTATTTTTTAATATATTTTTTCTATTTTTATTCCTTGTTGAATCATCTTATTTATGGATATTGTGTATGTATATGCGAATGGATTGGATCATTGTAGTTAGTTATGACCTGTTAGAATTTTTAGTTACTTTGTATCTTATATTTATTTATTCTGTTGTTATTTATATCTAATTTTGGTGAAATTGTTCCCAAATGGATTTCTATGATGCCCAGGAACTTATTTCCAACCTTTGGGGATTTAGAACACCATTTAGGCCTTATAGTGGGATAGGTTAGGTGCTGGGTTGGGTGGTATCATGGTCTGGTTTGTTACACTCTATCTAGGGGGACCCTAGTGAAACTGGAACATCCCTCTCAACACCATTTAGGGGCACCGGGTAAAAATAAACCCCTAAGGGGGGAATAATTATCCTAAGAAACTATCTATGGAGAGTATACCACACTAGTGTAACATGACTCTTATCCTTATATTCACTACCTTAGTTCCCATGATATATTAATTTGGAGCTAATTATACATGAAACATGAAGAATCATCACATGATCAGTGATAAAACATAATAAATGAATCCCATATCTCACCTCAAACACCATCACACAATACACCCCATTTTTTATGCATATTAATAGATTATATGATAAGAATAAACAATATTCCCTTTTAGGATTCATGATTTAAATCATTAAATATGAAAAAAAAAAGGTCTCAATCAAGGGTCTCATATGTTTTAAAAATAACTTCCTTCAAAATTCTAACCAGCACTTTCTTCAAAAACCTGATCATAATACCAAACCATTTTCCACCACCTAAAATATCATTTAAAAAATCCCTTGAAAATAATTTTCAATATTCATTGAATTTAAATTATGGAGTACCACATATAAAACCATTTAAAAATAAAATCCAATTTTTTATTATAAAATCATTAAAAACATTTAATCAATTCATTTCTTTCAATGAATTACATATAATTCCCTATACAGCCTGAACCAAATTGGTTCAAATAAATTTAATCATAAAATTCATTAAAAATATTTTTAAGAATTTTCACAAACACTTGTAAATAAATAATAACTTTAAAAATTATAAAACCACTAATATTTTTATTATTATAATGGAGAAATAACTTTAAAATACTTATAAAAAAATTTAAACTATCGTATACAGATATAATTTCATAAAAAGGGGTAAAAATCATCAATCATATAATGACATAAAATTTAAAGTAAAATCACGCAAACACCTACCTTGAAAAGGTATCAATAATGTAAAAAGTTATCTCCTTCAAAGAAAAATGATCAAACAAGTCAAGATATGACCTTTCCAAGCCCTAAAAACCAAACACCCCAAGGTTAATCCACCATAAACCCTAAATACAACAATAGTATTCCCTATTATTAATGGTTAGAGAGGAAACCAAGATAATATGGTGGAAAGATAAAGTAATAAAGAATAATAAAAAAGAATATATGGGTTTTCCTCAAGAAATACACTTGGAATCAAGGCTTGGAGGCTCAAAGATGGAGGTGGGGGGAGGGAGGATCTCCCTTGCATGTACCCTAGCCTAGTCGAGCTAGTAAGGAGGAGATGGAGGGTAAAACCCCCTAAAAACCAAGATGGGAAAATGTGGAAAACTAAATTTAGGTAAAATCAGGCAACTCTCATGATTTTATCATGTGATTTGGTAAACTGTGCGCCAACAGTATAGCTCAAATTGGACATGAAAAACATATTCACATAGTTTGGATGCATGATTCTTCAAACCATGTTCCAACCCTAAAAAATGCTTCGTTAATATTTGTAATACTATCTCATGGACACTCGCATGTTTTTTCCCATCCATGCACAATCCATGTGCCAACACCCCCAATAACTAAATATTTTCATGATTACTACTAGATTTCACATTGTTTGGACTCAATCGTGCACTACCAGTGCAGGATAAACCATGAAAGAATTAATTGAACTAGAAAGGTATATTATCTCAGGAACCCATATGGTATCTCCTAACCTGTTCACACAAACTATTCTATATAACGAAATTTCAAAAAAATAAGAATTTAAACCCAAAAAATTAAAAAAGTTAAAATAACCCAAATTATATAAAATAAATAACTAAAGTGACTTGGGGGTTTCACACATTTCATCCATTAAATTAAAATTAATTTCACTAAAATAAATTAAATATAAATAATAATATTGGTAAAAAATATTAATTTTCACTTTTTATCAATTCCACCATCCATAAAATTTAGTAAATATAAAAAAGTATTCAATTTAATTTTTTTCCATGTTAGTTTTTCATTAATATTGACTCCAAGTAATAAAATTAAATTATTTAATCCATATAAATAAATTATTATTATAAAAATATAAATTATTTGGTATGATAAAACTTGTGGAGAAAGTTATCTATTATTTATGAAGAAGCGTTAATAGTGATGAAAGTGGGAATTATGATATTGAGAAACTGGTATCGGTATATATATCCTCAATAAAATCTAAATTATATGTTCAAAAATATAATAAAACTAATAGGTAACATGAGGGTGATTATATATTATATACATAATGTTATTAGGGTGTAGTGAATAAAAAAAACTTTCAAATCATTAAAAATGAAATGATTCACCGGAAGTGGAATGTAAAAAAAATTAGAGATAAAATATTTTTCAAATAAATAGTTTTTCATATGGGATAAGGATTAAAAAAAATGTATAAAAGGGATACATTAAACCTAAATAGATTTTAATTAAAAATATATAAAACTAAAATTGAAGGATATATTAGATAATTAATTTTATGATCCCATATATATTCACTCAAACAATATTTTAAGAGGGTAATGAATATTTAAGATAAGAATGCCCCTTTCCCAATTTAAATATTGAAATGTAGGTCACTTTTATAAAATGTAACTCACAAGTCTTAGTATATATTTTCTCTTCATAAATTAAATTTCTTCTTAATTAGTTTTTTTTATAGAATTAAACTTGAGCATAAAATAACTCATACATAATATTAATGTAAAATAAGAAATGCTTCATTTCAATAGGGTACAATAATACATAATAAAATGAAATAACTAATACTATATTATAAAAAACATATATAAAAGATAGTTATGAAAACTATAAGTGGAATATAACCTCCTGTAAATAAAATGACTAGAATCATGAAATATTTTTTCATATTGTCTTGCAATAAAATCATACCACTAAGTATAATTCTAGAAAGAATGAAAAATATCAGAACTATGATAAATATTTTGAAGAATAAATGAGGGAATATAACTAAAGATTTAGATAATAGAATTAGTGATTTTATAGAAGTATGTTTACTTCTATATAGGAATAAAAAAATGGTATTGCAACTTTTATATATCCATTGGGGATAGTTGTTATATGACCATTAGGGGTGATCATTATATGATCATTATAGGTAGTCATTATAGGACCTTTGGTATTTTCATTATTTTATTTTAGAAATGAAAGGTATGATAAACTTATATGATCAATTTGAAAAATGTAATGAGATCAATTATATATTTATTTTCTATTTAAAATAATAATATTTACTTCATTATATAAATTATATTTTTAAAGGATAAATAATATATCAAATTTTGATCTATTTTCTAAAAAAATTAAATAATTTATTTAGTAATCAGATATTTTTATATATATAATGATATTCATCCAATTATAATGATATTTATAATTATGATAATTTTATCAATAATTATTTCATGGTATAAAATTTGGTTGTGGTTTTTCTTTTGAATGGAAATATTTTTATCCTAAAAATATTATATTTAATATATTGTGATTTTTTTCTTTAAATTTCTATTCCTTACTAATTTTATATTATTTAATAAAATAAATTTTTTATTATTAATTATGATGAAAAAATATGTGGAATGAATTTTGTTAAAAAATATATGTATAAAAATGTATGGTAGTAAATGGTAATTTTGATATATATTCAAAAATATATTAAAAATCATTTTAAAATTATTAAATCATGGTTTTATTTAATTTATATTTTTATATAAATTATATATTTAAATCTTATATTAGAGTTTAATTTGGTTATATTTTTAGGGATACATTTGAATTGGTATGCCTTTTAAAAATATGTTTTCATGATCAAATTAATTACTATAACTAATAATTAAACAAAAGTATATCAAGTAGTGGATCTCATAATAAGGATATAGAACATGATTGAATGACACACACACACACACACATATATACATATAATTTATTTTTTATTTTTATATGTAAATTCAAATTAGTTAGAGGTTGTGTAACACGTTTAAAATATTTTTTTAAAAAAGATATTAAGTTTAAATGGAATTGAACTATCTGATTTTAAATTTATCTATTGTGTGATATTGAATACTATATAAACATATAGAACAAGTTTAATAATATAAAATAGTTATAATATCCAATAAATGTTATCCAAATAATATAAATTATTTCAAATGTCAAGATAATTGTCCAACCACTCATTAAATGTAAACGCAATGTAAGAACAACATATAAAAAGTAAAAAAAATTATAAAGTGAAAAGGATTAGAATAAAAAAGGATATGTATAGTTATTGGTGAAATTTTTTATTATTGATAAATTATTTTAATGGTATAAATTGAATACAAAACATTCTAGAATTATTTAAATAGGATTATTGAATAATATTTATTTGTATGGTAATAAAAATTATCAAGCCTTACATTGAGACTTATGAATATGAGGAATGAATGGTAAAATCTACTTTTTTTATTTATAGGAAACTTGACATTGAAAATGAAATTCCTTAACCATTATGTAATTCTTATTCTAAAGTGTTTCATTCAATTTTACCTATAAAATATATTATCTTCCACTTAAATAGAAACATACATTTATTTTTTCATGTCATGTTCTTCCCAAATTCCATATTATATAATCACATTTCATGTTCTATAGTCTCTTGACAAAATATGATGTTCTGATGCCTTCATTACAAATAAGGGTCTTTAAGGAAGATTTTATTGTTCAGTGTATATATCAGCTTCTTCTAATTATATTTTCCTTATTATATCCTTATTCATATTATTTAATATAATTTAAAACTTTAATATAATGTAGTTAATATTATAATAAATATATAATAAGGTTATAATAATAAAATATTTATAGGTTTATAACCATCCATTTTTTATAGCATGTTAATGTTTTGGTCAGTTAAATCACCTATATGAATGATGTCACTTTGTATACTTAATTATACTTATAAAAATATATAAAAATATGAATTATTATTATTTATGATATATAGTATTAATATAATTTAATATTGTGGTTTGGTATTAGTAGCACTCAAATGGATGGTCATTATATATTTTTATCTTTATTATTAGAAAAGTTACCCAAATGAGTAAGTTATGGATTTTTTTTCTTTCTGAATCATAGTCATAAATTCTTTGGAATGTCAATGGGACTTTATAACTCATTATAGAATTATTTTTATTGAAACTTTACTATTTTATATATTTTTAACTCATAAATACATAATGTGGGCCAACACCACCACATTAAAACACATATTGAACCATGGCAATTTCTTAAATCTGATGATTGAGATATAGTTACATTTAACTAATAAATGAGTAAAAATGAATTTAGGGGATTAATAATAAATTAAATAAATATAAATAATGTTATAAAAATAATTATTAATAATTTTATGTCGGTTATATAGGGAGTGGGAATTTTTTTGAGTAAGTCTAAGGTTAATGTAAGGGTTTTCCTTTTGTCGCACTACTTATTTTATATTATCTATTCCTATAATTAATTTGTAATATATATATGAACTAACTATTCAATTTTCACATTCTTTATCATATATTCATTTTTATGTATCTACATTTCAATGTAATATTCCCATCAAATTTATTCACATTTTTTCAATGAAAACATTTATAAGGGGAACTTTTTATTGATTATCTTTCGGATTGATTATTTTACTTCTATATCCATATTCATTAAATATATTATCGTGTCATAAATGTATTTCAAATATTTTATTATTTTTATATTGTTGTTTAATATATCATTCTATTTATTTTTTCAAACATATGAAAATAGGTAGGGAATATTTTTCTCCCTCTTCTTGTACATATCTCATTAGGTATCTTTCTATCACCTCTCATTCCTATTTCATTATGTAGATTCCTTTGAATATTTTATTATGAGGTGTTTAAAAATTATTTTTTATTTCCATTAAAATTCCTTTATAATTTTTTTTATATATACATTCCTAGTATGTAAAAACATAAAAACAAAAAAAGATAATTATGAGTTGATTGATTGAAAAATTCACCTTCCCTATCTTATCAATAATAATATATAAATATAAAATTTATTCTAATACATTTCCATTATGAATATAGAATAATTTATTCACTTGATTTAAGGGTGACGTTCCAAATAATGTGTGTCACCACTAAATGGGGGTGAATCATTGGTGTCTCTTTTTCTATTTGTTTTCTTGAAATAAACCCATGTTACTTGTTTGAGTATGATCCACTCAAAAAATATTTTGTATTCTTACTCAAATGTAACCAAAATAAAAACAATTCAAGGTACATAATATTTTCACAAGGTTCATCGCCATGGTGGGAGACTAAATCCTTTCTATGATCAGGTTGATTCTTGGCCACAAATTTACCACTAATAATAAATATGATTACAAGTGGTTATAGGAAGATAGTATCTCGAATGTAATAGTGTTTCCCAATAATGATTATATAGGTTCCCACTAGTTGATAAAAATAAAACAACCAGAAAAATTAAAAAGATCTTTAGCTGAGATCCAAGATCACCACATCATCATATGAGATGTTCTTCTTCCACTTATAGTACTTTAACTTTTGGGTGAAATTTAGATGTACAACATCATATGTCAACATTCTTCCCTATTTTTCATAATGATTAATGCATGCATGAGAGAAAACATACACTATCTTCTTCCACCTGAACTATTCTCAACTTCAACCAAAAGGTTCCTCAGAGTTTTCATGGGTCTGGGACTCTCTATTATTCTTTAAATAATAGTTTAATCACATTCCTTTATTCTTTTACATTTGGAATATATCACAGATATTAGTTTTTATATTTTTAAATATAAAAACCTTTTATTTATAATAATTCTATTCTAAAAAAACCTTGGTCAAGCCTATTTGAAATAATTCTCCATAATATTTATCTTTTTAATTCATGTGATATCATGAATTATCACAGCTAATTTTCTCCATAATATCTAGATATACTTAATCTCTATTACAATATTATAACAAGCAATGGTTTCCTCTTTAAAACTTCCAATAAATAACTACTCTCTCATTGAACTCTATGTCTACATGAACAACAACCAGTAAACCTATCTCAATGTTAGTAAATACCTCATAGTGTAGCTTATAAATTTTCACCCAAAAAATAATTCATTCACCTGTATAGCTATAAAATATTATTGACTAGGGAAAATAATGATATGAATATATATCTATTTATTATTCATGGTAACCATTTAAATCCAATCATTGACAATTAATCCAAGTATTAATATATTAATTTTCAATTATGGTATAATACACTTACTCCATATGTATGATTTATTTTTATTGAACTTATAAGTTTTTACATAACATTTTAAATTTCCATTTTTTATTCATTTTATTATTTTTGATGTATCTATTATTATTTTCATATTCATGTCACCAACGTATGTAATTATATTTTTATGTGACACATGAACCCAAAATTATACTGCCCTCTATTTCACTAGTGGATGATTTATATCTCATGATATTTCAATGGGATGTGGAGAGTAAAACCAATATAAAATGTTTATGTGACATATTGAGTGAACTTAATCCATTATGTTATGATGGTCTTAGATGTTATCTAAAATATATGATTATGATGTTCTGTATTATTATATCATTCAACATTCCTATTTTTTCACCATTGTTTATGAATATTATTTCATGATCCTATATTATAATTTCATGGTATGTTTTATGAATTTTTTTTCATCCTTTATAGTTTATCATTTATATACCATGGTCTATAAATATGTTATCTCAACAAATTGTTACTTATAATTATTACATGGTCTTATTTCATTGATCATTCCATTTATTCCACAGTCATGTTTTATCACATATCTATTTTCCATTGATAAATTCTCAATTACTCTATGGTATTTTTTTCCCTTTATAAAGACTTTTAGCTCACCCTTTACTTATGGTTCCCGTTTTCCCATGAATTTCTTTGTGGGAATATATCTAGAAGTTATTCATGTATGGAGAATTTTTTCCAAATAAATAATTATCATATTTCATAATAAGATGGATATTTATCTAATCTATGTAGAAACAAATCCTTTGTTTCATGAGAGTGTGTTTTAATATTGTGATAATATGAATATTTATATAAAATGGTATATGTGGTTTTTTTCATCTCGTTCGGTCTTAAATTATGTGGTTAATGTATGTATTTATAGCACTAAATACAGAAGTAAGGGTTTGGGGGGTTCTTAAGTTGCTATTAAATTAATGGAAATTTATTTATAGGGATTATGATAGGTATAATAAAATGATAAAGCATAAATAAACCTAGGACAAACCAATAGTGTTATAGTTGAACCAAAAGTGTCATAGGTAAAACCAAAAGTTTAATATTTTGAACTAAATGTATCATTGGTTAGGATATCATATGATTAATTTTCGATATTCATATGATGTTTTACTATGATATAATTTGATATTATCAATACCCATAAAAGAAACATTTATATTAATATGGAGGATAGATCTAGGTGGAACTTAGTAAACATCGAATGAAATGGATAATTTAATGGCAATACTAATGAAAATGGGATGGGAGTTAGTGTGGAAAATCTCGAAGTTATGCTTACCCAATAATCTCAGGTTGTGAATAATAACATAAACCGTGTCAAATATCAAAATACCCTGAATATATATCAACTAAAATTAATTTACACATACATTTATGATCACCAACCTTTATTGAATCATTCAATCAATTAATGATTGAAAAGTGATCAATATGATATAAAAAATTATTATATTACTTCAATCATGAAAATGTCATATTAGAAATTCATATTTTGGAATGTGAAGTTAATTACTAGAGGAAATTTATGAAAACAAAAAAAAACTTGATAGTGAAACTAAGACTATGGAAAGAGAGTAATTCCATGAAATATTTTTCATATACTCTCCATCTCAAAATGATAATTAATTTATTTATCTCATAAAAATGAAGGTTGAATCTATCATAACTTATGTGGAAAAAATAAAAATATATTCATGGTATGACTCTAGAAACTCATTCACTGGTATGGTCCATGTCTCCTAAACATTATAACATACTTATAAAAAATTGTTGTGAACAATGAAAATTTATGTATATGAATATTTTAATAGATAATGATGAGTTTCATAGTCTTTCCCCGTATAGTGAATTTGAGTTATAAATAAAACCTATATTTTCAACCATGCTTATTTTAAGCATATTGTCACATATGTTTCACCCATGAGAGAATATAAAAAAAATTATAACTTAATTTTCAAGGTGGGGTTGTAACATCCTAGTTTTTAGGAAACATTTTCATTCACTAAATTTTATTTTTATCATTATTAATGATATATTTTCCAGTATAATTAAAATCATGTGTAAAATAACTCATACACAATAAAAATATCAAATTAACACTATTATAGTAAAATAAGAAATAATATTATGAAATAAAATAAAATAAACATTACTATATTAAAATAAATTAATAAGGAAAATAATTAGGAAAACTACTACTAGAATATATCGAAAAGTAAATAAAAAGTTAGCATGTTGGATATATTTTTCCTCGTAGTCTCTTATTTTAATCACACCACTAAATATAGCTGAATAAAAAAAGAAAAAAGAAATATATTTATGATAGAAATTTTGAGAATAAAATAGAGGATGAATAATGATTTCATAAATGTATGTATGATTATGTATATGAACTAAAAAGGGTGATATAGAAATTATATGATCTTTAGGGGAAACTGACATAAAAATATTAGCGATAGAAGTTATATGACTTTTGAAAGAAGCCTTTATAGGACTACAAGGGTTATACTTATACAGTCACTAAAATAAGAGGTATGGCAATGATTATATCACCTATTAATAAAATTTAATATTAATAATTATATATTTATATTACATTTTAAAAAATATGTTCAATTATATACATAAATGTTATGTTATTTAAAGGATAAATAATGTTTCTCATTCTCATTTATTATTTTTTATATGTTTAATGGATTTATTTAGTATATTTATTATAATAAATATGTCCTCCCTATTATATGTGTCACTCCAAAATGAATTATTCATCCCTACTTAGTGATCATCCTATAATTCTTCCTCCTTTCTCACACCACATCCAATAATTTATTTTATATTCCTAAATTACATAATCACCACTTCCAGGCTCTCTAGATAATTCCACTACATTTTCAAGGGGAGGATATGGTAGTGGAAGAAGGAGGAATTATCGTCCGAGACATGGACAAGTTCCCTAAACATGTCATCAATCAGTGTTATGATGGTCTATCTAGTTGGGGGGGTTTATAAGCTATTGAATAAAAAAATTGGAAATAATTTTAGGTTAAAAAATTTAAAAATTAGGCCAAAAGGGGTTATCTATCTCAATTACTTTCAGTTAAATCTGAAAGGTATTTAGGCACACAATGCCTTTACCCAAGATCGATGGCATGGTAAAGTTGTTGTCACCCAAAAACTCCTTTCTACATTTATTAGGTGAAATGTGATAGGGAAGAGAATTTTTTTTTCCTAATAAAATAGGAAAGGTATTTTTAGAAATAATGCCTTTCACCCCTCCCTCTATAAAAGCCACCCCCATCCTTACCCCACCCACCCCCACCCCCCAATCCATTTACTAAATTTTTGAATCCCTCTCTCTAAACCCCACCCAATTTTGGTCCCTCCCACTTTAAATTTTTCCCAGTGTTTTTCTCCCTTACTTTTGACTCTTTTGGTGACCTTAAGGGAGTGCAATGTTTTTTAAGTGTCATTTAAAGGTATTTTTCTAATTAATTATTTATTTTTTTAGTTTTTAGTTGGTTTTAATTATTTTATTTACTTATTTTTTTATTTGATTAGATATAATTTATAAATAATAATTAATATTAGTAAGTAAATTGTTTTCATTTAATTATGACCATTTAGTAATTAATTTATAATTAGCCTTTGTAATGGAATTATTAATATGAAATGATTATTATTTTTTATTAGTTAGTAGTTTATAACTAACTAGTAAACAAAAATTATTAAGTAATAGATAATTAATTAAGTAATCATTATGAACTTATAATTAACTAATAATTAATTAATTAATTAGTAATTATTAATTAATATTAATTAGATGATGATTAAATATTAGTTAACTGATTATTAACTATTAATTAACTAATAATTAACTATTAACTAACTAGAAATTAAAGAATATTACTGAATTATTATTCAATTATTAACTAATGACTCATTTATGATTAAAAAATGATTACCTAATGATTAATTAAGGATCAAATTGTTAGGACCCCGAACCCAGTTGCCCGAAGCCAATGCCTTGATTTATTACATTGGTAAGATTATATGGAATCGCATACAGAAGGACCAAATAGTTTAGTAGCATTAGAAAACTAGATACATACATAATTTTTATATTAAAACATGAAATGAAATACAACATATCATCTTCTTTTAAATCACACATAAACTCCTAGATTATCTCTGTAGGTTATTCATAATACACATCTATTCATCCTAGGGAAAAATAAAATATAATAAAGGGGTGATCTCAGATACTCGATAAGGGTAAGTAAATATAGTGTACTTTTTCATAAACATAAACATTAGGAATGGTGAATAACAAAAAAACACATGACTTTAAAAATAAAATTGAGCATAATATAGTAGGAATGAAAGCTGAGTAAATAAACCCATACAACTAATCATAAGAGAATGAACCTTATTCGTGGATATTATACTATATGAATATCACATGGTTTATCAATTTATAATATCATAATTAGGGAATTCATAATTTCATACATCTTAAACGTATTATCAAGAACTTGTCCAAGATGTCTGAAAATACTAGGGTAAGGCCTTCACCAAAACCCAATTCTATTTTGTCTCATGAGACCTACCAATGCATCGAGGGGATATAGATGACCCCACCCATAATTTTATAAGTCCAATTAATTCCTCATATTAATGGTTATAAACATAAACAACATGAACATATGAATTTTAAATAATTATCCCCAATATGTAATCATAATCACTAACCAATCTGAGTAGCATGGTGAATGGTATCTAGATAGGACATCTACATTCAAACTAGTCATAAACCATTTAATGACATGTGGTAGATAAAAATAATAAGATATCAATATCATTAAATCATAAAATTCAATATATGTGTTTAAATAGATGAAAATACTCTAATAAAATCATCAAGGAATTCTTGAGAGAAATACCTATTTTACTTTGCAAAGAAGTGTTCTTTTAAAAAAATCATTTTATTTGTCATAATTGTTTGTATAAACTAGTAATTAAAAAATATATTTTTTTCATGAAAAAATAATTTATTTTAGAAAAATAATGGTGTATTAAAACATATTATGTATGATACTTGAAAATGGGTAAGTAATTGAGACATTCCCTTTAATCGGGCTTGCACATCATAAAGAATTGAAAAAGAAACCTTGAAAAAACAATTATTTATTATAAAATAAAGTTTTATTGATCTAAAAACATGATTATGGAATGTATAAACATAATTTATAATAATTATATAAAAATAATTAATAATTACATTGGTGTATAGAGGGATAAATCATAACCCGAATGAAAATGGAGGTTCGGGAAGAAAACCCTTACCTTATGTCTGAATGTGTTATGCACTTGACCTTAACGTCCAGGATAATAAAATTAAATACATTAATTAATTAATTTATAACCATATATACATGTATTTGATTTATTTTAATTTTATTAAGTTCATTTATGGATTTTTTTATGAGTTATAAGATACAGTTTTATTGCTCGGGAGCATTCGTTTTCATGGTTTTCACAATCGGTATACTTGTATATGAGTATGGAAGCTCATGTGGAAGGGGTATAATTATCAAAAATTGAATTTATATGATATTTATGAAAATTAAAAAGTTTAAATGGTTATATATATCATTTTTTTATATGGTATGATGATGAACCATTAGATAAGACATTTAGTGATAATCATTTACATTATTACGGTAGTTATTGATCATAACAAACTCATTTTGTTTTATCATTTAGTATTATGTAAATATGTTACATAAACAACATAATAAAGTTTTAAATACATATATTATAACCTTTTTTAACCATAAAAATTGTTTCATTACCATCCTTGAAGGATAAATTGAAGAACAAAAATTTGTCGTCCATGAAGGTTGTAAATCAGCACCTCTTAGGCGATGATTTCGTTTTTAAAATAAAAGAGAGTGAGAAAGGAGTTTGAGTAAGTATATTACATTAACATTATATCATTAAAATATATATATTATAATTGAGTTATCATTCTCATTTTTATATAGGATTTGAGGAGATAATAATTAAAGAAAAGAACTTGAAAATAAACTAAAAGGAAAAGGAAGAGGATTTTACCTCTTGAATACACCTCCTTAAGAAACTCTTTAAGGGGATTGTTTTTGGTATTTTTATGATACCAAGAGATCCTAGGCATGGGGTATATTATTGGGAAGAGTATTGGGTATAAAATTTGACAAGTATAAAATATTGGAAGGTGTGAGGAGAAGTGGTGGAGAGGGGTTGTATTTATAGTGGAGGAGAGGGGTGATTTCTCATTATTTTATTATTTTTCTCAATAAAATCAATAGTGTTGATTATTATGACTAAATAAAGTAATAAGTTCATGTTATTTCGAATCAAGGGTGATTAAATAATCCAAAAATCACCTATGACTCAATAAATCATGTATTTATCATTTATCATAAATTATCATATTTAACTATTCACCAAAAATTCAAGTATTTTAGAAAAATACCAAAAATTCACCCTAACCATTTTCGACATCTAAAATTAAAAAATTAACTCCATTTTATGAAAATAATTTTCTAAATATGAGAAATTTAATTTTTAATTAAAATCATCATTTACTCGAAAAATACAGATTTTAAATCTATAACTAATTTTATAACACTTTCAAAAATTAACTAAGGTCTCATAAAATTATCCTAAAATCATAAGAAAAAAATGTTAATTTCTGAATAAATTTTATATGAATATATTTTCTTTTAAATCGTTTTATTAATTATAAAATTTTAATTAAATATTTATGTCTTACAAAAAATACAAAAACTTAATTTATCAATTTTTAAAATATTCATTTACTTATACTATGATATAATTACATGATACTTTCATTTATAAGGTGTCAAAATTTTATTTATAATTTCATGGGTGATGTTACTATTCATTAGTTCAATTTACTATTCCTAAGGGTCATATTACTATTTTGAAGGTCAAGTTATTTGTAAGAACTTGGATCTTCTTTTCAGGTATGTTTTCCTTTTTCTGGTGTTTTGAGGAAAAAGAGGAGTTTTCTGGAAATTTCTTAAGTACGTGCCATGTACTTTATAAGTGCACACTGTGTACTCAGTTACCGTAGGTAGCTGGGTGATGTTCATGTCACGGCCATGCACACAGCAGTGTATAGTGACCTAGAGACCGCCTAATGCGGGGGCCGGTAAAGGCAAGTACATGTCATGTACTTCTAAAGTACACACCATGTACTTTCTTCTTTTTTCATTAAATAAAATAGAGTCACGTCTAATGAACAGAACTATCCACTTCTTATTTTGTTTCATCTGAGAGAGACTATACGGTCGTGATTCTTCTCTGAGCCCCCGATCGAGCACCCGTTCTCAGAATCGACTGTCATCAATTGCGTTGGGATCACCACGGTAATCTCTTCCTTCTAGTAGATCTTCATTTACTGATTCCTACTCTTTCTCAAGTTATCATAAATTGAGCATTTTGAGAGTTTTTTTAGATCTATTGTGTTCTTGGGCGATTCAAGGCTTGAGGTTCACGTATAATGATCCTACAACACCGAGGTAGGTGGTTTGTGCCTTTCCATAGATAGTCTTTGAGTTTTATGTGCAAAAGTGCCCAATACTCATGAATGGTGTATTGCGTGTTTATGAATTTAGCCTTATTGTTTGCCTGTTATGCCCTAGTTTTTTTGGATAGAGGTTATTTATTAAGAATAGGGTTTACTTTGCCATGCTATGGAGGTTTTTTCCATGTTTGATTGTTTTTACCGTTTGGTCTAGTTTGCATGTTAGGCTGCTATTATTTCCCATGCCTAGTATTTTTAGGATGGAGTGATTGTTTATTTGATATGATGTTATGTTATAGACTGGTTATCCAAGTATTTCTTGAGGTTTACTTTGGCCACTTTGCATTTCTATGCTTGTTTGACTTACACAGGGTCGTGAGAACCTGGTGTAGTAGACCATAGGAAGAATGGACATAAGGAATTCTCTATAGTATCTATAATTATTATCATTCTATGATACCATAGGGGGGATTGACATTTAGTTCTCCCTGAGAGGTTATATAGTTACATTACGAGGCCACAGGGGGAATTGATGTTTAGTGCTTCCTCAGAGTGCCTGTAGGTTACTGTTAAATGACTATAGGGGGAATTGACAGTGAGTTCTTCCTCAGAGAGTCTTTGATCACACTTGACTATAGGGGGAATTTATGATGAGTGTTTCTTCAAAGAATCTATTTTAAATCTGAACTATAGGGGTGAGACAGTGTATGCTTCCCAGAGGTTTGCTTGTGTTTGCTAGGTAGGACCAGAGGGGATAGGCTATGATTACTTCCCATAGGGTTACCTATTTTTTTATTATATGCTTACTTGATATGTAGTATTTGAATTCTTTGAAACTTTAGGAATGGTTACCATTGATTACTTCCATGTTTACTGCTTTCACTTTCTTATTTCTTGTCATATATATTCACTGACTATTAAGCACATATCTCTTGGTGGTTTCCTACTGGTATTTAGTCTCACACCTATTTGGGCCATGATTTTGGGCCCAAATAGATTGTATTGTTATAGGTATAGATAAGGTAAAGTTCCCTTCTACTTCAGGTACTTCACTACTTTGGAGCTGGAGAGCATGGGACCAAGCTAAGGCTTGTGATGCTGAGGAGTTGTTTACTATTTTCTTTTTTACTTTGGTTTAGTACTATATTTTAGCATTGTGACATGTTTGGATGCTTTACTAGACATATGTATCATGAAACATTATATATGTGCTCCATATACTTATTACATTCAGTCTTCCACTGTTTACTATTGTGTTCCATTATTACTGCTTCCGCTATTGCTTTGTGTTTTACTTTCACCGTGTTACTTTGATAATGAGGGCATAGTTTCTCCACTATCACACCCAAGGCCCTAGCTTCTATTCGGTAGCCTTTGGTATTTGGGGAAATGCGCTTTAGGCCATGTGACCAACCGGGTATGGGGTGTCTCTGGGTGGCTTCTGGAACTGGAACATTACAAAGTGGTATCAGAGGAATTCTTTTCTTCTTGACTTACTATTTGGAGCCTATAGTCAGGGATAAGACGGAAATAGGTACTTGGTAATAAGTTGTTCTTGGGAGTATCTAACCCATGTATAGGTAAAATCTAATTTACCTCATTTATTGCAATTTTATTATTTTTCAATTTTACAGTTGATTTGATTTCATCGTTGGGTGATTCACATGTTTTATGTTATTATCGTTGATATTGTTGAGGTTCTATTTCAGTTGTAACCTGATGAGATGAGGGTATGCCATCTCATTCATCATATAGGCACTTTCTAGGAATCACATTTCATGCATTCTTCCCATACCATTTAGTGTCCATTTGTAATTATATGTTGTTGTGATAGATGTTGTGCTAGATATCCATGCTGTTCTGATAGATGCCTTGATAAAATACCTTCTGTTTGATAGGGTATTGAATTGTGTATGTTTTTTTTTATGAACGCCAAACTTTGGTTCTTGAGGTGTTATGGTCCCTCATGGATTGAAATTTGTTGGATCATTGATCTATTATGGTTGTATATGACATTTAAGAGATGCCAAGCTTTGATTCACAGGGATTATGGGCCCTCACAGATCGGAATTTGGCACTTTAATGTTCGTTTCAGTGTTTTCTGGGCCTCCGGAGTAGTTTATGAGGCTTACTATTTGGAAAAACCCAGAATACACACCGTGTAGTTTTAAATACACACCATGTGTTCTTATGTTCAGGAAGAATCTATTTTTCTTAAGTACACACCGTGTACTATGTGTACACGTCGTGTAGTCTCTAACTGTGTTGCTAGCTGTGTGGGAAGAGACATGAGGTTGGGAAAATTTTAGTGGGACACACCATGTACCGGACGTACATGATGTGTGTTTAGACCATGTGTCTGCCCGTATGACTAATGACACGGATGGATAAAAACTTAATAAATACACGTCGTGTCAATCTTGAACACATCGTGTAGTGTAATCCTTAGAATCTGGTCATGTAACTAACAACACGGGTCGGTGGAAATCCTTTTGTACACGTCATGTCTATCTGGAACACGTCTTGTAGTTTGAGCCATGTATCTGGTCATGTCACTAACAACACAGGTCGGTGAAACTCATCTAATATACACTATGTCTGGGCCAAACATGCCATGTTTTCTTGTTCTAGGAGAACTGTGTAGCTTAGTCGTATAGGAGGACTTGGGCAGGGGAAGAGGATTCAAGTACATGCCATGTGTTAGGACAACATGTCATGTGTTTGGGGTGTTACGCAACCAATTTTTGCAGAATTACATGTCCATGTGAAAGGCTTAAGGGAACACGCTATGTAGTTAAGTATACATTCCATGTATCCATGTTTTGTAAAACTTGAATGCTTTATTTCTCCTGTTCCCTTCTTACCCTTCTAGTTTCCAGTCCTTGATAATATTGATCAAAGTTGTGTGTTTGACCTTGCAGATTCATGCCATCGAGACATCCTCCGGTTGTATGCCAGTTGTAAGGCAGTGATCAGACATCAGACATGGCTGATTATGAACTTCCAGCAGATCCTCCAGTTGTGCTAGTCTTGGTACCAGCCATCATTCCAGACACAGGTGCTGACGCATAGTTCTGAGAAGGCTTTATGAGGTTCATACAGATCTTCCGTAGAGCACCGCACCCTACTCCATCTATGGAAGAGTTGATGCAAGTTTTCCAACAGTATCATCCTCCCACTTTCTCAGGGGAAGGAAGACCTTAGGCTGTAGAGTCATGGTTGGAGGACACAATGACAAACTTTGAGCACCTGGAGATGCCTCCGAAGATGAGGGTCAAGCTCTCTACGTATATGCTTCGGGATTCTGTCAAGAGATGGTGGGATGTGATCTCATATGCGGGGCGCCAATAGGATATGTCCTGGGATGAGTTTCAGTGTACCTTCTATGATTACTTTTATCGGGAGACTTTGAGGTCCGGTCAAGCCCAATAATGAGTCTGGAATAGGGTACTTTTTCTGTTATGGAGTAATCTTTTCACTTCATCAAGATTCAACGCTTTACACCCTTTCTAGGGGGATATGGGTTGTTCCTGGCAAGGAATTTTAAGGATGGTCTCATACAGGACATTTGGGCTCAGGTGAACATCTTCAGGTTGACTTTGATATCTTCTATAATCAATCAGGCACTAATCACATAGTGTAATCTGAGGGATTATGGAGTTATGAGCTAGGGTGGTTCAGCGTCCAAAGTTAGTTCTTTGTCGGTTGATAGCTGGAAGCACCGTAGGGAGACTACACGTAGAGATCCTAGTAGGCGGGATGCACCTTCAGGTAGCCATGTGGTATGATACCAGTGTGGGAAGGTCAGGAATACGAGATCGTGTTGCCCGAGAGACCCAATGGAGTTCCGATCTTGTGGCAAGATGATTCATATTCAGTGCTTCTGTCAGTTCTTCTCACCAGCAGCTAGTGACAAGGGTTATTCTATGACTTCTTGTTCAGGAGCAGCAGCACTAGTTTCTCCTCAGTCTAGGAACTGGAGTTCTTTCTGCCGTTCGGGCTGAGTTGGAGGTTGTGGTCAAGGTATCCAGTCACTAGGATTCCAGCGACAACAGGGTGGATCATCTCAAGGTGGTCAGGCAGGGTCACAGGGTCATGGTGCACGTTTGACTTTTGTAGTGGAGCATGCTCGGCAGGAACAGGATCCCAGACCCTCTACCGTTTGAGGTACGATCCTAGTTGCCTCAGTTTTATCTTCTGCACTTTTTGATACTGGGGATTCTCATAGCTTTATATCTGTTATTTTTATAGAGATATTTGGGATCTGTGTCTTTTCTTCTGCTGATATCTTGACACTGGACACACCGTTGGGGACAAGAACGGTTAGTGTATAATAGTGCAAGGAGTTCCCTCTTGAGGTTGGTGGGTGTCACTTCTTATGGGATCTCTATGTTCTAGAGATGATAGGATATTATGTCATTCTCAGAATGGACTGGTTAGTTCCCTTCTAGGTTGTTGTCAATTTCTATCACTATAGGGTGAGTTTCACATCACCAGAGGGCAGATCGTTTCTTCATAAGGGAAAAAGGGATGTCCAAGTGAGTATAGCAAGACCCGAGCATCATGGGTTGGGAGGAGTTACAGCCCATATTGCTAGTATATATCTGGATGACCAAGGGACTTCATAGTTGGAGTTTCCTCTAGTGTTGGATCATTTCAGGGATGTCTTTCCAGAGTACTTTTCAGGTTTTCCTCTAGAGTGAGAGGTAGAATTTTCTATAGAGCTTGTTCCAGGAGTAGCACTGATGTCCATTCCTCCTTATAGGATGTCTACAACAGAGTTACAGGAGCTCAAGAAGCAGTTGGAGGAGTTGTAAGAAAAGGGTTTCATCCGACCCAATACTTCTCCTTGGGGTTCGCCTATCCTATTTACGAAGAAGGTGGATGGTAACCTTAGACTTTATGTATATTATTGGAAGCTGAAGCAGTTGATAGTCAAGAACCGATATACCTTTTCATAGATTGATGATCTCTTTGATCAACTTCGAGGATCCTGGGTGTTTTTGAAGATTGAATTGAGATTCAATTATTATCAGTTGCATGTTAGACCATCAGATGTACCTCTTACAACCTTTTGAAGCAGGTGTGGTCTATATGAGTATGTAGTTATGTCATTCGGTCTCACGAACGCACTTGCAGTTTTCATGGCACTGATGAACCAGGTGTTCCATCCATACTTGGATTCTTTTTTGGTAGTATTCGTGGACGATATCTTGGTGTAATCTCACACTCAACACAACCATGATACCCATCTTGATATCATTTTGAGTACATTGATAGATCATCAGTTATATGTTAAGATCTCAAAGTGCCACTTTTGGATGGACCAAATTCACTTATTGGGTCATGTTATCTCAGAGATAGGAGTATCAGTAGACCCAGAGAAAGTGAGAGCTATAGTTTCTTTAGAGTAGCCGAAGAATTTCTTTGAGGTACGAATTTTTCTAGGGCTGGCTAGATACTAAAAGTGTTTTATACAGGACTTCTCATGCTTAGCAGCACCACTGAAGGGCCTGAATAAGAAGGGTGTAAAGTACTTGTGGATAGATTCTTGCGATTCAACCTTTCAGGAGCTGAAAGGGAGGTTGACATCAGCACCGATACTATTATTTCCAGATCCAGAAAAGAGCTATAATGTTTACTATGATGCTTTAGGTGTTGGGCTGGGAGAAGTGATTATGTAAGGAGAAGGAGTCATTTCATATGGGTCTTAGTAGTTGAGGCCACATGAGATAAATTACCCAACACACGATCTTGAGTTGGCAGCAGTTGTTCATGCCTTACGTTGTTGGAGACATTATCTTCTGGGAGAGCATTTTGTGGTTTTCACCAACCAAAAAAGTATCAAGTATATCTTCCCCCAGTGTGACCTGAATTTGAGATAGTGAAAGTGGGTTGAGTACCTTCAGTCCTTTGACTTTGAGCCTGCCTATACACCAGGGAAAGGCAACAATGTGGCTAATGCGTTGATCAGGAGGACTTAGATACAGGAAATTCAGGAGGCCAGCAGTGAGTGTCAGCTTATGGATCTGCTCTCTGAGATGCATTTGAAGGTGCACGACAGTCAGGGGAAAACATTTCTACCTTCTGTAGCTATTACCTCTACTCTGCTTGATCGAGTTCGAATGAGGAAGCTATCAGATTCTGAAGGCCTAGTCCTACGGGAGAGTGTTTTAGGAGAGGACCCTATTCATGGATGGACCATAGGCGAGGATGAGATCTTGTGTTTCCATGGGCGCGTATGGATGTCAGCAAACATACATGAGGAGTGAATTTGGGAATTTCATTCCTAGGTTTGGTCAGCTCATCCTAGTGTCACCAAGATGTATCGTGATCTACACCATTACTATTGGTATCTAGGTATGAAGAGAGATGTTGTTGGTTTTTTCATGAGGTGTTCCACCTTTTAGCAGGTGAAGGCGGAGCATCAGCGACCAGCAGGGCTTTTTCAGTATTTACCCATTCCCAAGTGGAAGTGAAATGATGTCGCGATGGATTTTGTGATAGGTTTACCGAGGTCTCCTCGAGGAAATGATGTTGTTTGGGTTGTCATTGACTGACTCATGAAGGTTGATCACTTCTTTCCAATCAAGGATACCTTTAGTGTTGATGAACTGGGACGGTTGTACATCTGTGAGATTGTACATTTACATGGAGTTCCACACTCCATTTTTTTAGACAGGGATTCCTATTTTACTTCTCGGGTCTAGTAGGGGCTATAGAAGGATTTGGGTACATAGTTACTTTTGAGTACAACTTACCACCCTTAGACAGATGGCCAGTCCGAGTGTACGATTCAAGTGCTTGAGGACATGCTTTGGGAATGCATCCTTGATTTTGGAGGTTATTGGGAGAAGCACATACCTCTTGTAGATTTTCCTACAATAATAGTTTTCAAGAAAATATTTAGATGACACCTTATGAGGCTTTGTATGGTAGGCCATGCCAATCACCCTTATGTTGGCTGGAGGCAGGAGAGGCAGCTTTGTTGGGACCTCGTCTTGTCCAGGAGACCACAGAGAAGATAGAGTTGATTTGGAAGATGATGGATATTGCATGGTCTCGAAAGAAGTCTTATGATGATCGTCGGAGACGAACTCTATAGTTTTAGGTCAAAGATCAGGTTTTCTTGCATGTCACACCAAGGTTAGGGCACAAGAGGATTAGGAGACAGGGTTATCTTTCTCCGAGGTATGTTGGGCCGTTTGAGGTTTTGGAGAGAGTTGGCCTGGTTGCCTATCGGTTGCAGTTACCTCAATGGTACCGGGCTATGCATGAAATCTCCCACATTTCTCAGCTTCGACATTACTTTCAGACCCTTCTCATGTTCTTCAACCCAAAGAGGTTGAGTTAGATGTGGATGCCTTGTTTGAGGAGCATCCTATCCAGATTGTTGATCGTTGTATGAAGGTTCTCCGTGGACGGTCTATTCCTCTAGTACGAGTGCTATGGAAGCATGGGAAAGTACAAGAGAAGACTTGGGAGAGGGAGGCTGATGTACGATCACAGTGGTCGGAGCTGTTTGAGGATTCTTCTTCTACGTTGCCTTTCTAGGGAAATTTGAGGATGAATTTATTTAAGGGGGGAAGTTTTCAAGAACCCGGATCTTCTTTTCAGATATTTTTTCCTTTTTCTGGTGTTTTGAGGAAAAATAGGATTTTTTTGGAAATTTCTGAAGTACACGTTGTGTACTTTATAAGTATACACCATGTACTCGATTACCATAGGGAGCCGGGTGTTAGTCGTGTCACAACCATGCACACGGCCGTGTGTGGTAACCTGGAGACCCCCTAATACAGGGGTTGGTAAAGGCCAGAACATGCTGTGTAATTCTAAAGTACATGCCATGTACTTTATTTTTTTCATTAAACGCATTGGGGTTGTGTCTGGCAGACAGAATCGTCTCGTTCTAGGTATGTTTCATCTGAGAGAGACTGTACGAACATGACTCTTCTCTGAGACCCCAATCAAGCACCTGTTCTCTGAATCGATTTTCGTCGATTATGTTGGGATTTCCACGGTAATCTCTTCCTCCTGCTAGAGCTTTGTTTCCTAATTTCTCCTCTTTCTCAAGTTATCCTCTGTTGTGAGTTTTGAGAATTTTTTTAGATCTCAGTGTTCTTGGTCGATTCAAGGATTTAGGTTCACGTATAACGATCCTATAACACCGAGGTAGGTGGTTTTTTCCTTTACATAGATATTCTTTGAGTTTTATGTGCAAAAGTGCCCAATACCCATGAATGGGGTATTGAGTGTTTATGGTTTTAGCCTTATTTTTTCCTGTTATGACCTAGTTTGTTTGGATAGAGGTTATTTTTTGTGAATAGTGTTTACTTTTCCATGCTATGGAGGTTTTGCCCATGTTTTCTTGTTTTGGCCGTTTGGTCTAGTTTTCCTATTAGGCTGTTGTTGTTTCCCATGCCTAGTATTGTTAGGATGGAGTGATTGTTTATCTAACATGTTGTTATGTTTTAGACTGGTTAGACAAGTAGTTCTTGAGGTTTACTTTGGTCACTTTGCATTGTTATGCTCGTTTGACTTACACAGGGCCGTGAGAACCTGGTGTAGTAGACCATAGGGAGAATGGACGTAAGGGATTCTCCATAGTTTCTATAATTATTATCACGCTATGAGACCATAGGGGGTATTTATGTTGAGTGCTCTCTCAGAGGGTCTATAGTTATGTTATGAGGCCACAGGGGGGATTGATGTTCAATGCTTCCTCATAGTGCCTTTAGGTTACCATTAAAATACTATAGGGGGAATTGACGGTGAGTTCTTCCTCAGAGTATCTTTGATCACACTTGACCATAGGAGGAATTGGCAATGAGTGCTTCCTTATAGATCCTATTTTAAAGTTGAACCAGAGGGGTGAGACTATATGTGCTTCCCAGAGGGTTGCTTGTGTTTGCTAGGTAGGACCAGAGGGGGTAGTCTATGAGTACTTCCCATAGGGTTACCTATGTGTGATTATCTACTTACTTTATATATAGTATTTGAATGCTTTGAAACTGTAGGAATATTTAATGTTGATTACTTCCTTTTTTACTTCTTTCACTTTTTTATTGTCTGCCATATATATTCACTAACTATTAGGCACAGGTCTCTTGGTGGTTTCCTACTGAGATTTAGGCTCACACCCTGTTTGGCCCATGATTTTGGGTCCAAACAGATTATATTGTTGTAGGTATAGATAAGTTAAGGCTCCCTTATACTTCAGGTACTTGAATGCTTTGGAGATAGAGAGCATGGAACCAAGCTGATGCTTGCGATGTTGAGGAGTTGTTCACTGTTTTCTTTCGTACTTTGGTTTAGTTCTATATTTTAGCATTTTGATGTGTTTGGATTCTTTCCTGGACATATGTATCATGCATCATTATATATGTGCTCTAGCTTATTATTACTTTCAGTCTTCCATTGTTTACTGTTGTATGCCATTATTACTACTTCCTCTATTCACTAGTGAAAAAACATGAATTAACATCGGGTTTTTTACGTCTGTTTAAAACTGACATCTATAAAAGCGACGTAAAAAATAAGGTTTTTGACATCGGTTATTGGAAAACCGACGCTGAAAATAATTTTTTTAAGAGTTTAGATGTCAGTTTTATCTAAAACCAATGCCGAAATTAAATTTCGATCGGGTTTTTGGCATCAGTTTTAGATAAAATTGATTCTAAAATTCCATTTTTTTTTAAAAAAAATCAGTGTCGGTTTTAAAAATAACCGACGCTGTAAGTTAAATTTTTTTTAGAAAATAGATAAAATTACACTTCCAAAAAAATTGAAACCCCTGTAAAAAAACACAATATAAAAAAATAATCAAAAAATATTTATCATTAAATAAAAACCTATAACTTACATGATTTTATCTAGTTAATCAAAAAAATTATCTACACATTGGTATTATAAAGTAGAATTAAAATACATGTACCTACAATCAATGACTTCAAGAAATGTTGTGACATTTTCAAGTCCCACGACTCTATCATTTATAGTTCTCACAATGCCCAACTATTCTTTGATACCAAAGACAATACATTTGAGTTACTGAAAAATTTACATGGATTCTAGTTAAAGATCAATGCATCAATAAATATTATAAAAATTTAGATAAAGACATTTCAGAGGCACTTGAGAGAACTCAAAGATTACAAGACAATGATTACGATGTACTTATTATAGTCATGTGGCTAGACCTAAAATTCAATTCATTATGGATACCAAGTACCATGTAAGAAATTGATTCCATGTGGATATCAAGTACATGTTCACTTGTCATAATTGTGTCCTGACTCAATACTCAATGCCTTAAGGATACCATGTAATGTGATTAATTCACTTTTGGATTGTTCTTGGTCACTTCTAATGTCTTTTTTATCCTTTTGGCATGGAGTTGATACAGGTACGACATGGGTTCATGTCAGGTTGAATACTACATAGCCTCTCATCACATGGTTTATTGATTATTTATTCTTTCATATACCAAGCATAAACAAAAAAACTGACGCTGAAAGTTAAATTTTTTTTAGAAAATTCAGAATATTACACTTTCAAAATAAATTAAAATTAAAATACACATACCTGAAATTTACGGCATGCTCATTTTTGGTTATTGTTGAAGATTTAATTTGATTATTTGTTGGTTTAAACACCTAATATATCGAAAGAGATAGTTTTTTAAACCCATATGTATTATTATTTATAGATATTAGAATATACATACCTCAAATCTTAATCAGAATTAACAAATAGTTCGCAAAATTAGATTGAATATGGGTCATATCAGATTATGAATAATACTGTGAATCATTGAATGCCTATAATAATATTAAATGATATGAAATTAAAAAATAGAATAATATGGAAAAAAATATAAAAAAAAATTAATACAAACAACCTTATGAAAATCAGTAGTTTCCCTAGTTGTGATTATCTCGTACATGAATCGTAGAATATAATAACCACATTCAACATGTCAATTTTGATGATGACACTGCAGTTATAAAACATTTAACTGATAATAAAAACCAATATATAACAAAAATTCCGAAAAAAAATATAATATAAAAACTAATTACATGTACTCCCACATATTTGATTTTCTTTGGCTTCTTTACTGACATGTATTCCTTGTTAAACTGTTTCCATGAACTGCATTTTTATATATATGACCTAATAATACATGTCTAAACAATAAAAATTAAACATAATGATCTTATAAAAAATAAAAAACTTACCTGTTTAATAAGGTGGAAAATGGTTTACGAACTGTTCCATTTAAAGAGAAAAAACCAATATAAGGTGCATTCACTTGGGAAAAATACACCTAACATACAATGGCATTTACAATAAAACAAATTCACAATTAATGGTATTATAATGATCATTAGTTCATAATTATGTTTATGTTCTTAATTATTAAGAAATGGAAAACAAAACAACAGTGAATCTCTATCTTTGATAATATCTCAGATATATATTGAACTCTTTCATCATTCTTCACATGTTTGACTTCCAAGGAAATGTACTCTGGATCTATAAAACTATAAATGCATGTACTTTCATTTTGTAAAAGAAGATTTTGTAGATAACTAATTTAAAAATAAAATATAGTTAGTCAATTTAAAACCATATTTTATTAAATAAATAGCAATTCAAATGTCAATTTACTTACATGTAAAATAACTGCACCACACTCAGTCGGATCTCTTCAAAATTAACTAAATGCATGATATCTTCTTTCATTAATGTCAATCGATAATTTATTCCACATATATCAGGCATCATCCGAAACTCATAGATAAAATTCAAGGTAGAAGAGGACTCATATAATCTTTTTAACCCATAAGAAATATTAGAAGTATCTACAGCCAACTGTTCCTAAATATTTTTTTGAATTTGTGCAATTTATTTTGCTTTAAGATATTCCTATATAAGTTAAATTTCAGAAAAAATTATAAGTAATTTTGAATCATTTCTAATTAATATTTCAAAAATGCATACCTCATGTGAAATATAACGAAGAAGAGCAGTTGGAAAAAGTAAAAAATGGCCCATACATTCCCCAACACTGGTGATCTCCACAGTAGGAAATGGTAGTAGAGTAGTAGGATCTATAATATCAAGTACTGATACTCTAACCTGACCCATCTGCATAGGCTTATGATGTACCAAGTCCCCCAAAAAATGCACATGTCATAACACAACAATATGTACATGAGGATCTCCCACAAGCAACTCACAATATAAGGCTTGATCCAAGGGAGGAGGTAGAGGCTCAAAGTAAGTAGGTGGGGTAGGGTAGTCTGGATGAGCAGGCTGAGAAGTCAGAAAAATAAAAAAGTTATATTAGTGTTTATAATTTATAAAATATAAAAATTAATGAAAATAAAATAATATACCTCGAAAGGTTGCGCAGACGGGGCATGGTAAGCGGATGGGGCAGGGTAGTCCGGGTGAGTAGGCTGAAAAGGATGAAAAATGAAAAAGTTATATTAGTGTTTATAATTTATAAAATAGAAAAATTGATGACAAATAAAATAATATACCTTGAAAGGTTGTAAAGACGGGGCAGGGTAAGCAGATGGGGTAGGGTAGTCCAGGTGAGTAGGCTGAGAAGGCTGAAAAATGAAAAAGTTATATTAGTGTTTATAATTTATAAAATAGAAAAATTGATGACAAATAAATAATATACTTGGGAAGGCTGCGCAGACTTTGAGTGTCTTTCCAAGTGTTCTAACAAAGCCTTCTGCACTGCTGCTTGAATTTGATCACCCATAGACTTTTCATATCTTTCATCTCTTCTTTTAAGGATTCTATTTCAGAGTTTCTTGATTGCTTACTCTTACAAAAAACCTTCCAAATACTAACACCCACCTAATATCCTCTAACACGGACAAGGTGTTCTACCTTTCCCAAAGTAGTGGCTAGGATTTCCATCCTACCCTTGGGGATAAAAGATCCATGTGTCTCTTACTCCTAAAGTTAATCCTGAAATGAAAAATAAAAAATTTATATTAGTGTTTATAATTTATAAAATAGAAAAATTGTTAACAAATAAATAATATTTACTTACAATTATATCATCCACTTTCTGAGCTTCCTCTGTAAGATACTGTTCATTTTTCCTTCTTCTTGCTCATCTCTATTTCTCATGGCAAGTTGAAGGAGATAGAGGAACAAACTGGACCTCTTCTGAAGCACTACTTGATCAAGTTCTTAATGCTTCAAATTTTTCTTCAATCATTTTCTAATCTAAATAGGAATACCCTCCATGTGATAAAGTATGAGGGTATATATTTCTCAACTGGATCTCCTGATGAGATCTCCTAGAGGCATGTTATATAAAAATAAACTACTAAGTAATAAGAAAAATATATCATAAATTTTAAAATATAAAATAATTACCATACCTGGAATTTATCTTCCTAAAGACTATTAATAAATCACTTCCATGTATCTTCATCTATAAATGGATACTTAAGATATGGTATTTCGAGCCTTCTCTTTCCAAAAACATAATTTTTTGTCAGTTTGGTTTTAAAATCTCTCCATAGAACCGCCGCTAAAGAGAGATGTATTTTCTTAATTTCTTTGGTCTCCTCAAAATTGAATGTCATCTGTAATTGAATAAATTAAATATGTCATTTAAAATATATAATATTCAAAAAATGAGATAAAAGAAATCAATTAAGATATTTTACCATCACGGCCTCCCAAAGTTGTTGCTTCACCATCCTATCCACTGACTTCCAATCAAGATATAAAATACTAATCCTACAATGGCTCTACATCTCTATAAAACTAACAAACTAAACTAAATTTGGGACAACTGCATTATTATTATCATTAAAATGGATTTTTACTTTTTCATCATCATGATCAAGTGATATTTTTTTTAAACATGTAATACCACATTTACCAACTTGAGAACTTGATTTTTGAGTAGTAACATGAGAAGCCTCCTCCGTCGAGGACGCATCAGTAGTCCTGCAATTTTTTTTAAAATTAATAGTTTTATTTCATTAAATAAGTATTTACTAAATATTTAATAATATTTCAAAATATATATACCTTGGAAACTAATCCTCTCTATCTGTATTTGACATTTCTACTAGAAAGTGTAATGAAATTTTGTGTACTTGCATATCATTAGAAAACTGAATAATTAGAAACAAGGAAGAAAAAAATAAGTAAGTAAAAAAAGAGGCATGAATTTGTATGTTTCAAAAATTGAAACAAAATATAAATATTTACCAGAAAAATTAGGAGACTAATTTATTATTTTCCTACATGCCTTTATCATGATCATTACCTACTGCATGCACTATGTATGCCTTGTACTCATTGTAATCATCTGGAAAGTGCGTAATAGATGAATAAGGCTCGTGTAAATCACTAACATCATCAGCATCATCCTCATCACACAAATGGTATCTTTTTTCTTGAAAAAAAACTGACCACTGATCATTCAACAAATCAATGACATAAAATACTTGTTTTTCATGTGTCTCCATGATAAATGGTTCCTCATTGTAACTAATTTTTTTCAAATCAACCAGTTTAAACCCATATTTATCATGTTTCCCACCACTATTACTATCAACCCAATTACACTTAAAATAGTGACTCGAAATTTAATATAATCAATTTCTCATATTTCTTCAAGAACTCCAAAATATGACATTGATGCAGAAATTGGGTTTTTATCTTTGGCACTCAAAAAATGCACTGCTTCAATGAAAACCATCACACCACTATTCTGAACGGTACTCTAGTCATCCAGGTTTTTTTTTGTAAAATGTGTAGCCATTGATATCAAAACCATACTATGTGATCACATTAAGAGATGATCCCCTTGCTAACCACTTCAATGTTTCTGATGCAGATATATCTGGGGTGACTTTCTCTTTAAACCATGAAACAAATGTCTTCTTATGCTCAATCATCAACCACTTTTCATTTCTTTTCTGATATCATAACTTTAATTCAGAAATATGTGAGGATATATATGATTGAACCTCATATGTGTTGTTCAAAATTTAAAAATGTGTTTTCATCACTTCATCGCGTGGAATGAAATTTACCTTTAAGCCACAAACCCCTCCACCTTCACTATCAACTATCATATGTCGAGATACAGGGAGACCAATATTCTCCACCCCATACAAATAATCAATACAGAACTCAATCACCTCTTCTTATACATATTTTTGAATAATAGATGCATCTGGTCAATAAGTATTTTTAACATATCCTTTCAAAAAAATTATATATCTTTCAAAAGGATATATCCATAATAAATAAACATGCTCACATATTCTTATCTCATGCACCAAATGAATCAACAGATGAACCATTATATCAAAAAAAATGTGGGTGGGAAATACATTTCTAGTTGAGAAAGAATAAGAGTTTCTTCATTATCCAACACATCTAACAAATTTGGATTAATGAATTTTCTACAAATGGATTTAAAAAAATTACATAACCTAATGATAGTATTTCTGACAGCTGTCGGCAATATACCACGCACTGCTACTGGTATAAGTTGTTGCATCAACACATGGTAATCATGAGATTTCATACCTATTAATTTACAATCCTTCAATGACACCAAATTATTCAAATTTTAAGAAAAACCACTGGGTAATTTAATACCTTGAATACACTGACAAAAAATCATCTTTTTAATATTGCTTAATGTGTGACAAGCCAGAGGTAAATATGTTTTGTTTCCTTTCACAGTGGGAGATAACTCCAAACGTATTCTCATTAATATCAAGTCTAATCTAGAATTAAATACATATTTTTTCTTTCCTTTTATGTCTAAAAAAGTTCCAATAAAACTATCACATATGTTTTTCTCAACATGCATAACATCAATGTTATGTTTTATCTCTAAAAATTACCAATAAGGTAGTTTGAAAAAAATAGACCGCTTCTTCCAAATATTTTTTTGAAAACCAGAACTTCTTCTCTTTCCAAATGTCGAATCAATATCTTTCACCCTGTCATAGTATTATTCAACTAACAATGGTTGAGGGTGAAGGTTTTATTCTTGTAAACTGTTAAATTCTTTTTTCAATATACGATAAGGATGATCAATTCGCAAAAATCTTCAATGTACCATTTACACTGTCTTTATTCCATTCTACAGTTGATAATATGAAGTTTGTTCTTCAAAAATTGGACATGCTTTATGTCCCTAAACACTATATCCAGATAAGTTTCCATATGCAATAAATTCATTTATAGTGAACATTATCATAGCACGCAAAATAAAATACTCTTTCTTGTATGCATCGAAAACTTTAACACCTTCATCCCATAGCAGTTTCAAATCATCAATCAATGGTGAAATATACACATCAATATCATTTCCCAGTTGTTTTGGTCCAGAAATCATCAAGCTCATCATAACATATTTTTTCATCATACATAGATGTGGGGACAAGTTTTAAACTACCAGCAAAACAGGCCATGAACTATGTCAGCTACTAAGGCTCCGATATGGATTCATTCCATCAGTACACAATCCCATTATGAGATTTCTAACTTCACTTCCAAAATCATGAAATTTTTTATCAAAACTCTTCCACTATGGTGAATCGACAGGGTGACGTAAGTTACCATCATAGATGCGCTCATCTGAATTCCATCTTAACATTTTTTCATCAATTGAATTTGCAAATAGACGCTTCAAATGAGGAATTATTAGAAGGTACCAAATTTATTTAGAAGGAGTTTTGATTCCGGTACCTAAAAATGAATCAGAATTGAATTATCAGAATTGTATAAAAAAATATTGGATGATATCATTAGAAAGTACAGAATTGATTTTTTATGAGGTTAGATGACATCACCTGAGAATGAATCTGAGTTAACTTTCCCATCTATCTTATAGCGTGATGTCCCACAAGTAGTATAGCTTGATAAATATTCATTTTCTTTCCTATATGGTACACAATCATTGGGGGAAGCATGTATCTTTTTATACCCCAATCCCATTGGGAATAATATTTTCTTTGCCTCATAATTGGAATCTAGAAGGCTATTGCCTTCTGGAAGTATCTCTTTTAAAAGATCAAGTAAATTGGAGAAACTTTTATCACTCCACCCATTTTTTACTTTTAAGTTAACTAATCTCAAAACTACTGATAACACTGTATATTTACTGTAACCTAGGAATAATGGTTTCTCAGAATCTCCATACAATCATTCAACAGTTGGTGTTTTTTCAATGGTTTCAACACCTAAATCATGAATTAATTCTTCAATACGATCCTCTTCCTCATTATGAATATCGTCATCAATGCTGGATGTTTAATTTGTAGTTCTTTCACCATTCCAGATCCAACATGTATAATTAAGGCTAAAACCATAACAAATGACATGATCCTTGATTTCTATAGAGTTTCACTTTCTCATATTTACACACTTCACACATGGATAGAAAATCAAATCAATGTTTTGAAGATGTAGTTTAGAAAATTTCAAAAAAATTGTCAACTCCTTTTTCATATTCACTAGTGGTTCTTCAAAAATGAATCCAATTACGATCCATTAAATACCTGATATCACAATATAATTAGTGAATATATTAAAATATATAAACATTTAAATATCTATCAGATAAATTGTAAACAAAAACACATTTAATAAAAACTATTGATAATCAGATAGAAAACATCAAATATGAAACACATTTACAAATAGTAAACATTTTATTTTAATATTATATAGATGTGTGTTATATTGATATTATAATTTAATTATAATATCATTATTCTAAAATTTATTAGTTCATTTCACATAGTTGTTTCATTATTTCTATGTTGCATGTGTCAAAAGTATTAAAGATTGCATTAATTTAAAGGATGCAGTAAGTGAATTGGGTGAAATTTGATTGGAGTCAATGTAAAAAAGATGCAATTTGTTGACAGGATATTTAAGAATGTTTGTTGACAGAATATTTAACCATGTACTAACACATTTAAAATAAAATATAAACTAATAATTGAAGAAAATCAATAAAAAAATTAAATGATAAATAATTTATCTACAAAATAAAAAAACGTACAAAATTTGATGATTAACCCAAATAGAGATCCTCAATCCAAACTGTGTTCCGTATAATGACTTAGAAAAACAAACACTGCAAAATATATACCAACAATGATAATACCAACAAAAAATAATGATAAACAACAACTAAAATCAAACCACCATTAAAATTGGCGTAAAATAGGGTTATGGAATAAGAAATAAACAATGGAAGATAAATCAAGAGAGGATAACGAATAAAGCAAACCGAAAATCATAAAAATTGAATAAAACCAACAAAAATGGTCATCAAAGATCACAAATAGGGATTTGAATTTTTTCGTTAGTCAAAGGCGTCGTTGTGGGTTTCAATTTCAAAGATCCAACAAAATGAGGGTTTTGCAACCCCGATAAATTTTAAAAGACTTTCGGCATCGGTTTTGAGAAAAACGGATACCCATAATCCTTTTTTTATTTTCATCATTGGTTTTTACTAAAATCGACGCTGAAAATATCTATGTTTCTTAATTTCGGCATCGGTTTTGGAGAAAAATGATGCCGAAAATGGGACTTATGGCGTTGGTTTTCTTCAAAACCAACACTAATTTTTTTTTTTCGGTGTAGGTTTTCTTAAAAATGACACCAAAACATTTTTTTTATTTTCTGCATCGGTTTTCACAAAACCGACCCAAATATCATCAAATAATGGTTTTGGCATCATTTTTATTGAAAACTAACACCAATAAGTTCATGCACATACTATTGGCATCAGTTTATAAAAAAATGATGTTATTACGTTGATGTTAAATCTATTATTTCCACTAGTGATTGCTTTGTGTTTTACTTCCACTATGGTACTCTACCAATGAGGGAATAGTTTCCCCACTATCACACCCAAGGCCTTCATTGCTAGTCAGCAGGCTCTGGCATTTAGGGAAATGCGCTTGAGTCCATGTGACCAACTGGGTACAGGGCGTCTCTGGGCGGCTTCCAGAACCGGGATGTTACATTATTATTTTATCATTATAGGTTCCTTAACATCTAAAAATACCTCTTATTTCATTCATTCTTCATTTATGATGTTTTTATTTTATTTTAAAATTGATTTAATGTGATATATACTATATGAAATAAATATAATAAGGAAAATTTTATTGGTAGAGTTCTAGGTTGTTACATTCTCCTCTCCTACAAAAAATTCTTCCTTGAAATTTCCATATTGTCACCGCACAAAAATATTTGGGTAGTTATTCATCATAAGATCCTTAGGTACCCATGTCACTGCATAAATTTTATGATTTTTCTAAAGTAACTTTACCATCCATGTAAGAAATCAGTTCTTCCTTTGAGGTATAGATCTTTCTCTTTTAGTTTATACTTATGAAAGTGGGGGAAAAGAGATCAACGGCTGGTTGCAGGCTTGTTAAATGATGTGACTTGAAGTTACACACCATGTATTTTCAGGTACTTGTTGTCTAATTAGAGCTACACGCCATTTAATCCCAGTACATGGCCATGTAATGACCTGGATAGGATTTGTACGGACACAATGTGTAGTCTCAATTACACGTGGTGTACTTTTATTTTTTTCATTAAATTAGGTAGTAGCATAATATTTGTAAAAACATATAGAACTCACCCCTTTGTTCGAAAAATAGCATGCCTAGGAAATCTGAGGATAGGTTGTCTGCTCATTTCATCGTTATATCTCTGATTCGAACATTGTCAGATGTGTTGGATTCCCCTCGATGAGATCTTGAATCCTCTTGAGCCTTTCTTTTTTATTTCTTCTTTCAACCTAGTTATCGAGGGTTGATCTTTTTTTGTTATTTTGTAGATCTACTATGATTTAGATCAAATTGTAGATCGAAAGTGTACTAGGAGAATCATACTAACATGAGGTAGGTGGTATTGTGCCTTTCACAAATTTTCATGATGTTTATATATTTCGGAGTGTCGGGCGCCCATTTTTTGGGTGCCGATTGATTTATAATTTACCCTTATTGTTTCTTATTGGTGTTTAGGTAATCTAATAAGTGTTCAAAATCATGAATTAGGTTGTTTATCATGATTAAGGTCCACCCCATGGGTGTGTTTCCATTGGAAAGACATTTTATGGTCGTTTGGATGAGGTTGCCTATGAGGCATGCCTTGTTTCCCTTATTAGGTTGTCAAGTATTAATTACTTTTATAATGAAATTTCAATTGTGATAAATTTTGTTTGAATTTATTAAGGTTTTGGGATTAGTTATTTCTCCTTTTCCCCATGTTATGCCAATGCCTGTTTAAGAATTTTTCGAATGTTTTGCTCCAACTATGAACCTACCCACATGAGTAAGGTTATGTTAAGGCCTTGTAATGGTTTAGATTACATAATAGGATTGTTATATGATATTTTACCACATGATTTAATATGTTAAAGCAATGTAATAATGTAATTTACATGTGGTTTCTTGTATGAAAATGATTGAGAAGGGGTAATTAGAAATGGGTGCCCCACAGTCTCAGTTAAAAGAAAAGTTTGGGCTCATGTGACTAATTTCACCTTATATAACTTGGGTGAACCATTATCTCAGTTAAAAGACAATGGATGGTCTCAAGAGGTTAATTATGTAAAGGCTATGATCGATCCATGGATAAGGTGGTTGGGATCATTAAGGGTTATTTAAAATTCCAAGCAAACTTGGGATCCATTGAGGGATACCTAGGTCAAGATCTATTAGAAAATGATTAAAAGACTATTATGTCACGTGTTGATGATTAACTTTATATAAGGGGTTGTCAGGCCTAGTCTGAACCTTGAGAATTTTATATAATTCAAGGAACTTGAATAATGAAATGGATGATTTATGATGCGTCTTCCAATCTAAAGCATGAGCTTGGATTAGGTCTTTACTTATACTTGTTTACTTTGTATTCTGATACATCTGTTGTGCTTGATTTTGAGTACCCATAGTTTACTACTTTCACTGTTATAAACTGCCTATTATATATATTCACTGATATATTGGCATAGACCTTGTGTGGTTTCCTACTGGTATTTAGTATCACACCCTTTTTGGGTTATACTTTTGGGCCCAAACAGATTATATGATTATAGATGTTGATCAAGGCAAGCGCCCTTCTACAGGTACTTGATGTGATTCTTAGGAGTAGTAGAGCATGAAACTGAGCCAAGAATTGTGATGTTTCCTAGTCTCTTTTTGTTTATTTTGTACTTTTGAGACATATATTGTGTATTACTATAGTGTACTTGTTTTGGATGCTATCTTATAACATATAACATGTTGCATCATCTTTTGTATGGAACAATGCTTGGTTATTTATCTTATCAGTCTTCTACTGTTTATTTCATTTGTATGTTGTTTACTGCTTCTAATAATGTATTATTATGTATTCCGATGTGTTACACTCTTCTAATGAGTTCATAGTTTCTCCACTATCACACCTTAGGCCCTTGATGCTAATTGATAGCCACTGGCATTTGGGGAAATGCACTTGATTCCAAGTGGTCAACCGGGTATGTGGCACCAATTTAGTGACATCTAGATCCAGGGAATTACCAAGTGGTATCAGAGGATTTCTTTTTGTGCTATTATTATTGATATTATTGTGATTCTATATGGTTGCAACCCTATGAGATAAGGGTATGCCATATCATGCATCATATTTTCACTTGTTAGAAATTACATGTCATGCATTCATGACATGCTATTTAGAGAGTGTTACTAATTGCATGTTTTTGTGATAGATGTCATGCTAGATATGGATGATGTTGTGATAGGTACCATGATAGGTATACCTTTTGTTGTGATAAGTGTATTGATATGTGTTATGGTTCGAATTGGATGGATGCCTAGCTTTGATCCATGAGGAGTATGGGCCCTCTTGGATCAGAATTTGGTGGATCATGTTCCTGCCATGAGCTGAAATTTTGTTATTATATGTTATATGTGATTCCAAACTTTGATTTTCAGGGATTATGGGTCCCACGGATTTTAATTTGGTACATCGTTTCTTTATTTTTCAAAAATATGGGTTCTATGGAATTTTCTGAGGCTTACTATCTAGAAACCCAGACGACATGGCATGTGGGTCCATGAACACACACCATTTGTTCTTCTGTTCTGGAAGAAAAGAACTTTTTAAGTGCACATCATGTACTTTGAGTACATACCATGTGTTTTTTGACTGTGTGTCTAGCCGTGTGATGGAGAACATGGTTTGTTGGTTTTTGGTTAGTGCACATCATATACGGTAGATACACATCATGTAGTTTTACTTAGATAAACCCTGTGTGACTTTGGCCATGTGGAAGTACATGGCCAGCAGGGAGAACTTGAGTACACACCATCTTTCGGGATGACACGTCATGTACCTAGGATGTTTACACGCCCAGGCTGGTTGAAGTACATGCCTAGGTGGGAGCTTGAGAGTACACACCATGTAGTTTTTCTACACACCGTGTACTCCTCTTCTGGTAACCTTGAGGGTTTTATTCTCTTGTTTAGATCTTGCACTTTTGAACTGCAAACTTAGATGATCTTGAATTAATGTGTGTGCTTGAACTTGTAGATTCATTCCCCCATGACGGCCTCAAGTTTTGTGCCAGGAGAGTGAAGATGATCATACCCCAAAGGTGGTAGGACATGGGCTACCAATGGGCCCTCCAATCGCGCCAGTTTCGGAACCAGCTATTATAATAGGTGTAGGTTATGATGCACTTTTCCGTGAAGGCATTATGAGGTTCATGAAAACATTTCAGGGAGCACCACAGCCTATTACGTCTATGGAAGAACTAACAGAAGTGTTTTAGCAGTAGAATATGCCCACGTTTTTAGGGTATGGTAGGATGCAAGCTACATAGTCATGGATAAAGGCCACGTTATTGATCTTCAAGAATCTTGATATACCTCTTGAAAAGAGGTTCAAGCTCATGACTTATATTCTGCGTGATTACTCTAAGAGGTTGTAGACGCTGAAAAAGTCCGTAACTTCTAGAGGAAGTTTTGAAATGATGAAGCGAATCCATATTCGGACTCAGAGGCCCGGTCGGAAGTGCCTGGAAGTGGTACGCGGAATTAAAGGGCACGCGTGCAAAAAAAATTTGTTCGTGCGGAGGACTCTCGGGATTCGCGAAAAATAACTAGCGTGGTGCAAAATTCTGCGCGCCCGGTTCTGCGTAGGGAGGACTTATGTGCCAACTGGTCTGGGAACGGAAGATTTCACGCGCCGCCCTAATTCCGTGACGGCGGAGGCCTATAAATAGAAGGTGACTCCAACTGTTTCGGGGTTGAGGAATTCGGACCAGCTCCCATGTGCATAATTCGGACTCCTGCGCGTGCAATATGACTTCCAGGTAATACCCCTTTTCACGCAACCTTGCCCCAGGGTTTGCCTTTGCGTGCAAACCCACTGGATTAAGTGAATTTTCCAACTCCTCTAAGTTCTTCCTTTGCGCGCAATCCTTTCCCATTGCGCGCAATCCCCTCCAATTGCGCGCAATCCCTTCCAAATTATGTACAACCCTTTTGTTAGTTTTTTCCATACCTTAGGGATTAGCCTATGCCCCCGCGCGCAATCCAAGACCTTTACGCACAATCCCCCTAGCCACGTGCAATCCTTCTGCCTCAATTGCACGCCATCCCGGCGTTTTTGCGTGCAAACCTTCTCTTTGCACGCAAAACCCAGGACCCCTCACCTTGACGCCCCTCGGGTGCCTCTCTGCATCGGCGCCTGATGTCTTCCATACCGGGCATGCACACCATGCGTTGTTTTCCTGTACAGCCTTCCAGGCTCGTACGAAGTAACCTCAACGTCCCTTGGGCGGTGTTTCCCGTTGCATTGCTTTGCTTTATGCTCCTTCGCATAGGCACGCTAACGGATATTGCTTCTTCGCATAGTCATGCTAACGTGGACCCCTCGATGGTTCGCCCTGCGGCCCCCCTTCACTACGGCCTTGCTGATTCCTTCCCTCCTACAAGGGGTAGAGGGTGTTGGGCATGTAATCCCTAGGGGTGTGGAGCGAACCCACCTCGTCTGGTCTGCAGGACGTTAAACTATGAAGCACCTCGTCCTCAAAACATGACATTAAACTGTGATCTGACCCTATGCCTCGCACGCAGGGTCCCCCCGGCTCGGATATGCTCTCCTCCCGCTCATCTCCATGGGGATATCGGGGTCATCCCTCACAGGGGGTGATTTATTGGAGTGGTGTTTGTCCACGGGGGAAGGGCTGCCTCAGAGCGTAATCCCCTAGCCTCTCTTGCGGAAGGTTGTACCCATGCACCTTCGTACTTCCCCACTGCCAAGGCCAGTGGAGGGTGTGATAGGGAATGAGGCATCTCCTCTGTTCGGTCCCAAATCCCTCTCCCTCTATGATCTGTCACACCACGGGACTCCATCCTAGAGTAAGCCCCGACACTAAGGGCTGCTAACCATGCGTAAGCCCCTGTTTCCTCTTTAGGCCGCTCAACGCATAAGCCCCTCTCCGCTTCTCACAGATGCATCCTTTCGCGACATGATCGTCTGGTCCCTACTACCTCTTATTTCTCACACCGAGCATGACTCACATGGGCTTAGAGTGAGCATCGACCATGACATCCTACTATGGGCCGCCTCAGAGCGTAATCCCCATGCCCTCATCCCGCATGACGTTAAATTTTATGCTTGTCCCACATGACGTTAAACTATATGCTCATCCCGCATGACGTTAAAGTGTATTCACATCCCGTATGAAGTTAAACTGTATGCCCGTCCCGCATGACGTTAAATTTTATGCCCCTAACTACGTGGACTTTGATCTGTGCTAATGCATGGTACGTAGGAAGCCTCCACGAGGTTCAATCCCATCACTCAGTTGTTCCAACCCCTCCGTGTCGATCTGCAACCACCATTATGGGCCGCCTCAGAGCGTAAGACCCATATCCACCATCATGGGCCTCCTCATAACGTAAGCCCCATATCCACCATTATAAGCTGCCTTAGAGTGTAAGCCTCATGTCCAACACCCACGTCTCATCCTGGCCTCTCCCTTGATCCCATGTGCCTCGGGAATCTCATGCCCTAGCTCGGGGGTCTTACCTTCTCCAGGCTCCAATCCATGCGTTCATTCTCATGGGTCGCCTCTTCAGGTGACCCATCGTATCATCGAACTACGTGGACTTTGATTCCCTTCCATGGGGATATGTAGGAAGCCTCCATGAGGTTCAAGCCCGTCACTCCATCACCCATCCTGATTCATACCCGGGCCGCCACATCCCGGTGTGATCATTACACCTTATTCCACTCCATAGTACCCTGGAAGCCACCCATGTGCTGGCCCCAATATCAGTGTTCCCCCTAGGGGGTCCTTCAATCTGATCCACTCTCGGTGTTTTGATCAGTCCAATCTGTCTCCGCAAGAGGTTAAACTCGCGACATACCCCATGTTAAACATGGGAGGCTGAGGAAAACCTCAGATGGCACACAATTCCCCATGTTCGATGTGGGATGCCTTGGGCTTTCGCGCCCTCGAGAAGCCATATAATAAGGGACGAAAGAACCGACATCCCATCATCCCAGTTTCGATCAAGGAGCAGATGTCCCTGAAGAAGGAATGGATGCCGCCCACCTTTGGAAAGCGGTAATATGGGGCAATAGGCCGTGTGTCCTCCCCCTGCGTGATGGATGCACGTGCGCACCCCAGCAGAAAGCGTCGAAAACAGAAAATGGTGAACCCGGCGTGAAACTCTTCTCCTCAATACAAAGACTGGTAGCGTTCGGGGTGTCGGAAGATTAGCATGTCACCAGGTCCAGGTACCTAGCACCGGGACATGAAACTCGCCAAGGGTTGAAGCAGTCAGGACGTTGAGCACTCCGTTCTGCGACATCGTCAGCATGGATCCCTCTTACCGACCACGGAAGATGGAATGGCGATGGGCTGTTGGTTGTCGATTTCTTTTTCTATTAGCGCTAATGAGTTCATCTCCCTACTTCTAGGAATCATATCGCTGCATCCGGAGCTCGATCGCCACCTACCCACCACCGTAGGGGCAGGGGTAGTACCGACGCGGCCACCCCACGCAGTCCCGCCTTTTCCATAGATGCTCTGATTCCGACCGCCGTTTCTGTCGGGTGCTCACGCCCCCTCTCCCCGTCAGAAATCATCCAGCGAAGGTTGATCAATGACCTGGTTCATAGGTACGAGGAGGAAGGGATCATCCCCACCAGGGACATGGCCCGTTTGGATCTAGAGGCAGCTGCGCCTCACTTCCATCTTCGCCCCCGGGGGATGCGCCAGGAGCCACCGCTACCCACTCTGATGCTCAACCATTTTGAGATTTTATCCCCGGAGCACCTTGACACCTCCCTTCCCTACGCCGATGAGGTAGGGGATGTCCGGGTTCGCCTGATTAGAGACTCGTTTCAAGGGTCCACGGTAAGGGCCCCCGGTAGGCTGCGTCAACGCCACCGCTCGACTCCCCGGGCCAAGGAGCAGGCAATCTCTGTGCCCACACCACCAGATCCAACCCATCTGACCCGACTCCAATGTCGGGCACGAGCAGAAGAGAATGCCCACCCTGGGGCACCAACATCAGCAACCACTTTGGCCTGAGCCACTGCTGACCCATGTTATCAGACCTCCGTACACATTGAGTAGGGGCAGTTACATACCCGACCCGGATTGAGGCCCCGACCGCCCCACAGGTAGGTTGGGTCGACTCTCTCGGTCACTGGCATAGGCTATGGTCACCATGGACCAATTCGTGATAGTACCATCCACCGTGAAGGCCTACTCCGTGCCACCGATTTGGAAAGTTAAAGGCTTCCCCGTGAAAACTACGCTCCAAGTGTGGTTTTTTCAAGCACTCATTGCACTGGGTACGGGGTCACTCCCCCTACCACTGGTCGCGAGCATGGATCCGTTGCATGTCTGGCCACTCACCCACATAGAGGTCCTCCCCATGTCCCTTTCGACATCTGTCCTGGTGCTTCTCGTACCCTGGCCTTTAGTCCTCTTGGCCCTAGCACTATTGTCGCCAGAGGACTCCGTGATGGAAATCAGCCCTTCCCCGGGGATCCACCTAGGGGTAGGAAGGCGGGACATCATCGCCGCAAGAGATATGTCAGGGAAGTCTGGACGAAAATCAAACTAGTCCATTTCTTGGACTCTGAGGTGGAGTAAGAATCGGCGATGGAGCCCTCCCACCGGTCCTTTGAGTCAAGGGAAAGGATGGGGATGCGGCGTGTCAGCCTCGTACTCCCAAAATGTGAGATTTGCATGATCCCCGCCTCCCTCCGAAGGTATATCTAGGAGGACGAGGACTTGGCGTACCCCTAGGGATCAAACTTGCAATTACCATTGGCCTCTCCGAAAGCACCTTCCACCTCGGTCAGAGAGGGGGGAGAACTTTTCTGGGGACCAATGGAAGAGTCGTGACATGACACACCCTCGGAAAGCACCGACACTGTGACAGGAGGCCTGTTCGCCAGCCCATCCTATCGTGATGTGGCATCCAGGACACTACAACCCTTGGAGGACAACATAGGATTCGGCGGCCAGTCGGCCTGCTCGCCGTATTCTCCGCCATCCAGCCCACCGGCCCACCGGCCTGCCTCAGAACCACTACCAGTTCTCTGGCCATTCTCGGTTGATGAGTAGGGGCAGCAAGGGCCGGATCCCGAACCAAATTCGTGGAGATTCTGGACTATCCTCACAGCAGGCCACTTCCCCGAGAAGTTTTGGCCGGTCGCAGGATCAGATTTTGATATGCCAGAATTGCTCACCCCGTGAGAGTTTGAATGTTTCCTCCTGACTCTCCGAGTGACCCACTCTTGTCTTCACCACCATCGAGTTCCTTATCCCGGGAGTCAGACACATCTCGAGGATATTGGTGAGCAATGTCGTCGGGTCGACCTAGCCGTGCTCCCCGCGTTTCGGCACCCCGGTTCACTTGGCCACCACAGGGCCCTCCAATAATAATGCGTCCAGAGTTTTCAGGTACTCTTCAAAGTTATCGAGGAGGCCACCCCCCACATGCACGTCCGTGGATGGAGGAAGTACGCTGCCCTTATCTTCCGCACGATTCTCCGACAGCCCAACTCACTAGGCGGCTCTGAAGGAATGCCTCCAAGGTCAGTGGAAGTCAACATGGACGACCTTTTGGGAGAGGGAAATGGTTTGGAACTTCTTGACAGGGACTCACCCCCTGAGGACAAGCCACTACTGAATTCATCAGGGAGAATCACTCTCCAGCAGAGGAACCTCCTCGGTCTCCCCACACCCACCGAAGCCTTAACACTGATCCAAAACATCGACAAGGGTAAGGAGAATTTCGGGGCTGTCAAGCTCACTGACCCATCTACCTCGGTACAGAAGTCAGAGGAAGATCCAGAAAAGGCCACGCTACGCCAATAGCTTGCTGATCAGAAGAGGTTGGTTGATGAGCTCTTGGTCGAACACATCGTAGAGCGGCGGCCTAACTACGATGATCCTAGGCCAGGACAGTAGGGGCAGGAACAAATACCCCTCGATGAGATTCTCCTGGGAAACTGTGATCATGCTGTGTTCGCCGACAGAGGAGATGTCGGGGCTCATGGAAAGAGGGCTCGATACGTTTCGCCGAACCCTCTTGAGCGTCGTGATCACCCAAGGGACCCCGCTCGGTTTCCTCCCACTACCCCAAGAGTCGATCCGCGAGCCGCCCTGCGATCTGCTGAGCTTGACTACCGGATTTAAGATCCCAGAAATGCGCTTGTGGTTAGAGATCCCAGTCAGGATAGAAACCCACATCCAAACGATCCTACGGAGGCACTCATCGCCCGCTTAGAGGCTCTGGAAACTCGACAGGTGGAAATTCCATCGGACGGCAAGCCAACCCAGCATGGGTGGATGACATGTCAGCCCCGCCGTGATTTGGGAACCCCACTTTCGCCCCCTTTAATGGGAATGGGGACCCACCACAGCACTTGGCCCACTTCAACTCGAGGTTCGGGCCTATGTTAGGAACTCCGGCATAGCAGGAGGCCGCCAAGCTACGTTGCTTCGTTCAGACACTAGAAGGGACCAGCGTTCGTCTGGTACAGCCAGCTCCCTGTCGGATCTATGACTAGCTGGGAGGACCTTCGCAGGAAATTCCTCTACCATTTCAGTTCTACAACCCGGAAGATGAACATCGAAGACCTCTTCAGGTGCAAACAAAGTCTCGACGAGCAAGTTGCGGACTTCGTCGCCCGGTGGAAGGGGATCACATACTCCTTTTACATTCCACTAACTCAGAAGAAATTACTGAAAATGTGCGTAGGGAATGTCAAGGCAGAGGTGGTTCCTTCTCTGATCACTCAGAATTACCCCGGAGGGTTCCTGGACTTCTCAAACAAGGCTCAACTCCTCAAAGAAGCCCTGCAACAGGCTAGTCAGGCACGCCCGCTACCTCCTATAATCCCTGCAAGGAGATCCGCAAGATCCAAGCCCACTGTTGTGGCCCAGATAGAGGCCCCCAGACAGCTAGAGTTGTTACTAGTAAGGCCAGCTCTGTAGCCCCATAGGGGTCCACCCCCATGGGCACAGCCTCCGGCCCAACAGCAACCACCTCAAAATCAGCAAGCGCCTCTGTGTAACGCACTGCCACCACCTAGGCGAGATAATTAGGCTCCACCTCCTTGGCATGATCCTTCGGCCCTACGTCAGGGACAACCTCCAAGAGCCCCTTTTCCAGACAGAAGGAATCGGGCACACTCGTTCGACAAGGCCTAGGTCCCTGGTTACTTCCATAGTGCTCTGGAGTAGAGAATATTACGGCATCCTGAGTGCTGGAAACCGGAAGAGGCACATCTCACTGATCACCCCAACTACTAACCTTATCACCGGACCCTGGGGCACACCATCCAGCGATGCTATGTGTTCAAGGACTGGCTCTAAGACCAGATTGACAACAACATAGTCAGGTTGGGCCCAGCCCCAGTGCAAGTGGAAGGTGTCTTTGTGAGATCAGGAGGTAGTAGTGGCAACAAGGATGAGTGGCAGAAGGTTTCCGACCATGGGTCCCGGAAGTATAACGATTGGATGGACCGCAAGACGGTCACCCGCGCCCATGACATCATTCGTGATTGCCTGAATCAGCCAGAGCCCTCAGAATCTGCGAGCACTACCTCAGCATCTTCATCCTATCCTACCACTTCCCAGAAGAGCAAGTGGCGACGCAAGAAGAAAGAACGCGCCTTGCCAATGTCGTCATCATCCCACACTCTTGGAAATTTTATGCCCCCAAAAATGGGGATCCCTCCGAGACTCCGTCCGGTAGTGGATGATTCCTCGAGTGATAGTCAGGAGTACGCTTCGGTTAACACCATAGAGTTGGTAAATCCCTTCTTGGCTCCTGATGATGAGGAATTCCAGGTGGACCTTCCCAATGTCCACATCTATTGCCAACGTCGGTGGAGCCGAGGCTACACGAATCGTCGAGTCACGGCAGTTAGCACCTCGATCTTGGTCGTGCATGCTGCTAAAACTAGACAGTAAGCCCAATATAGAGCTCAGCACACGCGGCCCCTTCGTCCGGTGTCGACAGGTTCGCCTCTACCGTCGTTTGTGTTGCTGGATCAGGTAGAACCGCCTCGTTCGTGCCGCGACCAGCTATGCCCTGCCACCAGCCAACCCCAGCCTTTCGGTCTTAATTCAGTAGCCACTCTATGGGCCTCGACTAGTGAATAGCGAGACGTTCCTAGTACCAGTCAGTCACCGGTCCATCCGGCGGAGCCCATCATGCCTCCAATCGCAGAGCGGCCTCCTGTAAGCAGAAGCTCACGTTTTTCCTGAAAGTATGATGTCCTGAATCACCTGGCCGACATTCCAACAAGGCTTTCTATCCTTGAGGCTATTCACCTCTCGTCCAAAATGTGTGAGGCACTCGCCGAGGCCCTAAGGAGCCCCCTCCAGTTTGAGACGGAGGTAGCGGCTGTAGAAGCCTTCCACGCCGAGGCGATTGAGAACTCTGAATGTCAGGAAGTTATCTCGTTCTCTGGTGAAGATGAAGAACCTCCCATACAGGGGCACATTCTCCTACTATACGTCACTGGCCAGTTCAATGGTGTGGAATTCCGCCGCTGTCTTATTGACACGGGTTCTGGGATTAACCTAATCCCAACCCAGATACTGTGAAAGCTAGGGTTGTCTGAGGATGATTTATCTCCCACTGACCTCAGGATCCAGGGGTATGACAGGACCGAGAAAACTCCACTCGGTAATATTCACTTGAAGACCCAGTTCGGTGGCCTAATTGCCAACACCGAATTCATGGTTGTCTCTCGGGACACCGCCTACAATGCGTTGATGGCCAGTCCGTGGCTCCACCTTGACGCAGCAGTCCCCTCATAGTATCACTAGTGCCTCAAATACCCCCTTAATGGTCGAGTAGGCATGCTTCAAGGAGATGCATCTCCTTTTTCCTCTTGCGAAGCCCATTATCTGGACGCCGACTATTACAAGAGCAAGGATAAGTAGGTTCTGGCAGGTGAGGTCGAGCCTGCCACTGTCACAAGTGATCCCTGGGAGGGTTTGGATGATGCTTATATCATCCCAATCCATTGGTTGGAGGCCACAACCCCCGACATGGGGCAGTGCTTTATTGTTTCGGGTACCAGGTGAAGGCATATTTCTAGGCCCAAGCGGCGGTGGGAAATCACCCCGTACTCCTACACCAACCAGGCTTAGGAGATCCCCGAGCCTCCTACCCCTGTATGGTATTGGGATGTCAGGCTCATGGTAATGGCGGTACGTCACACATGTCTCTTCTGCCAGGCTAGAATTAACCGGCTCAAGACGACGCGCCACTACTGCTTTGATGTCATAAAGCGTGGCCCTTTGGGCCGAAGACCAGATGGGATTGGATCAACCGCCTTTGTCACCATGGTCTCCGTAGTGCGTGAGTTTCCTGATCTGACGACCACTGTCACCCCAGCCGGCACCAGCTTCCCATCAGGGCCTTGCAGTCCCGAAACGGCTCCCCCCATGGATGATCCCTCCACAAGTGGAGAGGAGGACATAGAAGATGATCCCCATGCCTTTGAGGAGGGCGTCTCCACCACGGTCGATGAGTTAGTGCAGGTGGACCTCGGGGGAAAGGAAGACCCAAGACCCACATTGGTCAGCACCACTATGCCCCCCAAGGAGCGGCAACGGTATGTAGACTTTCTTAGAAGGCACTGTGATGTGTTCGCTTGGAGTTACGATGAGATGACAGGACTAGATCCTTAGGTATCCATCCACCGCCTTGGCCTTTCGGTAAACCATCGTGGGTTCAAACAGCCTACCAAAAAGATGCACCCCTCTCACAGTGCCCTGGTTGAGGCTGAAGTTGATAATCGCATCAAAGAAAACTTCATCAAAGAAGTTAAGTACCCCAAGTGGCTAACCAACATTGTTCTAGTCAGAAAAAAGAATGGACATATCAGGGTCTGTATCGACTTCTGAGATCTCAATCGCCACTATCCAAAGGATGATTTTCCTCTTCCAGTGACAGAGTTGTTGATAAATGCCATGACTGGGTTCCAAGCCCTCTCTTTCATGGATGGGTATTTCGGGTACAACCAGATCCGAATGTCCCCCGAGGATGAATATTTCACTACCTACAGGGACCCCCAAGGTACTTTCTGTTACCAGGTTATTCCCTTTGGCCTGAAGAATGTGGGTGCTACCTATCAACGGTCCATTCATCGCATATTCAAGCCAATCCTTGGCACACTAGTGGAATGCTACGTGGATGACCTAGTGGTTAAATCTCTCCAGTGCCAGGACCATCTCAAAGACCTTGAGAAAGTGTTTGGATTTCTCCTTTATTTCCACCTGAAGATGAACCCACTGAAGTGTGCCTTCGGGGTCACCGCTGGAAAATTTCTTGGCTTCGTTGTCAGATACCGAGGCATCGAGATCGACCCACAGAAGATCAAGACCATCAGTCAGATGCATCCCCCGAGTAATATTTAGGAGCTCAGAGGCCTCCAAGGCCACTTAGCCTATATACGCTGATTCTTTGTGAATCTGGCCGGAAATTTTAAGCCCTTTTCCCGACTCATGAAGAAAGGTGCCACCTACGAGTGGGATAAAGAGTGTCTGATCACCTTTTAGGAAATCAACCAATATCTACTCCAACCTCTGGTCTTGATGCCACCCGTTTCCGGAAAACCGCTGGTCCTTTATGTGACCGCCCTAGAACAGTCCCTCGACACACTTCTCACCTAGAAGAATAATGAGGGAATAGAGAACAACCTCTACTACCTCAGTCGCATGCTCCTTGATATGGAAGTTAGATATTCTCCCATCGAGAAGAGCTACTTGGCGCTCGTATTTTCTGTACGCAAATTGTGGCACTACTTGCAGCACCATGAGGTACAGCTGGTCTCTCGGGTAGACTCGTTGAAATATATCCTGAATCAACCTATGTTGACTGGCCGACTAGCGCGATGGGCGGTGATCCTGCAGCAGTTTGAAATCAGGTTCATACCTCAAAAATCCATTAACAGACAGGCATTTGCAGACTTCTTAACTGCTCATCCAACCTCCATGGATCAGCCACTGAATCTAGGCTTTCCTGATGAGGTAATCCTCCCAATTGATCATTCCATACCATACTGGAAGATGCACTTCGATGGTGCCTCCTGGAGCACCAGTAGAAGGCTCAACGATCCTAGGCTTAATAGAGTGGGCCTGGGTGTCATCTTCATCACCTCGGAGCAAGCCGTTCTGCCGTATTCATTCCTTTTGTCAGAAGGCTGCACCAACAATGAGGCAGAATATCATGCCCTCATCACTGGCCTCGAGTTGGATCTCTATATTGACATACCCCATCTGCATGTGAAAGGGGACTCCGAGCTAGTCATCAAGCAGGTCAATGGTGACTATATTGTCAGAAATCCAGAACTTGTGCCATTTCTAGAGTGCACCCTCCGTTTAATGGCTAAGTTCCCTTCTCATCCAGAGGTCGTTCATATTCCCCGGTCACAGAACAGTCAAGAATATGCTTTGGCCAGCCTAGCCGCGTCGCTTACAGAGCCCGAACAGGGTGACCTCATTATCCATGTGGCACACCGGAGAGTCATTGCTCCCATTATCCCAGAGGATGATCGTGGCCCGTGGGTGAACCATCTCACCACTGGTTCCCCTACGTCGGGATCCCCGGGGACTTCGGATGCGGTAATCAAAATAGTTCCTAACTGTAGGATGCCCTTGGATTAATACCTCCAACACAGCAGTCTTCCACCGGACCAAGCTGAGCGTGAGAGAATCCGACACAGCGCGCTGTAGTTTACCCTTCAAAGAGATCCCAGCCTTGAGCATCTCCTTTACAGACGCGGATTTGATGGTGTTCTCCTCTATTTCCTTCAAGGATTTGAGGTCCCTCAGGTCATGCAGGAAGTTCATGTAGGTTCCTGTGGCGCCCATCAGGCTGGGTCGAAGTTTTCCCACCAGATTCAGAGGCTGGGGTACTTTTGGCCCTCCATGATCCATGACTGCATCGAGTTCACCAAGAGGTGTCACGCATGCCAAGTTAATGCTAAATTTTTGCATCGGCCACCAGATCCCCTCCACACTACCAAGTATTCTTGGCCCTTTGTGGTCTGGGGGTTGGATGTCGTAGGACCTTACCCACCAGCGATGACCCGCCAGTGCCGGTTCATCCTGACCTCTACGGATTTCTTTTCCAAGTGGGAAAAGGCAATTCCTCTCAAAGAATTCAAAGCTCATTCTATCACTAACTTCATGAGTTCCAACATCATCTATCGATTTGGAGTACCTCATGCTATCCTCACGGATAACGGAACTAACTTCTGAGAAACCGAGTTGAAGAAATTGTACGTCAAGTACAACATTCGCTCTGACCAAACCTCCCGCTATCATGTGCAGGAGAATGGACAAATCGAGGCATTTAACAAAACCCTCTATAACATTCTGCAAAAAATGGTTGGTCAGAACAAGAAAAGTTGGCCGGACAAGATCCCCAATGCCCTCTGGGCTTATCAGATGACGACTCGTAACTCCACCCAGGTGACTCCGTATTCCCTGGTGTATGGAGTTGAGGCCATCCTGCCCATCGAGATTCAGTTTCCCTCATTGTGCACGGCGGTCTAAGACCACCAAGTGCCAGATAAAGTTGTCGAAATCCGCCTAGCTCAATTGGAAGCATTGGATGAGAATAGGCTTCGTGCTTTATATAACCTAGAAAGGCATCAGAGCAGGATGGTTCGAGCTTTCAACAAGAAGGTTCGCCTTCGCTCTTTCCTACAAGGTGACCTGGTACTAGCTCTCAGAGCGCCAATGATTCCTGGAAGGAAACCACCCAAATTGGATCCCAAATGGTAGGGGCCTTTCATCGTCCATAAGGTATATCCCAATGGTGCGTATTACTTGGTGACTATGGATGGCGAGCGTGTAACTCCTCCCACCAACGCCAAGTTCCTCAAGCAGTACTTTGCTTGAGGCCCCTGGGTCCTGCATGACCCTAAACTACATTTGGTCCCATATTTGGGCCCTTAGGGTCCCCCATGACCTTAAACTGTATAAGGGTCCCCCATGACCTTAAACTAGATAAGGTTCCCCCATGACCCTAAATTGGATAACGGTCCCACATGACCCTAAACTAAACCCAGTCCTACATGACTCTAAACTGCATTTTTTCCTATATCTGGGCCCCTTTGTTCCGAGTTATAAGACCTTAGACTAAGACCCTTATGGTCTAGCATGACCTTAAACTGCATGCCCGTCCTCACTACAAGATGTTAAACTGTAAGCTGTTTAGTCATCCCTGACTGAGGCCCAGCCTCACTGCAAGATGTTAAACTGCAAGCTGTTTAGGCATCCCTGAGTGAGGCCCAGCCTCAGGCCCCTTGGGCTTCTCGGGCCTCTCAGCTCCAGCCTTCACCTAGAGCGTGTGGTGCAGTGTAGGATCATGTCCTCATTCACGACGGTTTATCCGTCGTGCCGTGCACACTCCCTGGAATAAAAACCTCCTTTCATCCTACATGACGTTAAACTGTGATTCTATAACTACGTGTGGCTTTATTCCTATCCTTATGGGATACGTAGGACTGCCTGAACACCTAGATTTCAGGTCCAGCCCCATCTCTTAATAGATCCCATGATCTCTCGGTCGCCTCGGTCTATTGGCATGTCCCTCCCCACGGGGGGATGTATAGGTGTGGTACAGGGTTTTTGGCACTATGCCCCCTTCTCCTGGGAATCCACCATCTTTTGGACGCTCTCCGACTGAGCCCTTCGATCCTTTCCAGTGGTCTGCTAATGTGTTCAGAGTACTCTGGTCTAGGACCTAGAGTGTCATATTCGACTTAGGCAAGTTTTCGTCCACTTGTCAAGCTTCGTGCTCCCCTTCATTCGCCCCCCCCCCCCCCCCATTATCTTTCACACTCAGAGAGACCCCCAATAACAGCTTGGATACAATGCCTAAGGGCTCTCCTACCATCATGGTACAACACCCCTGAGGGTTTCAGACAACAAATTGATACAAATCCCGCGTTACGAACATGGTCAGTGGTCGATTCTCATTTTTTTGTCCCCATTATAGGCTAACGCGACAGGATGTTATGTTGCGAACATGGTCGGCAGTAATCCTAGGTCGCCACACCGACTCCTTCAGGCCCTGAATGTTAGTTTCATGGTTCACATTATGTTCCACCCCATCATGTCAAGGTATAATTTTGACACTCCTTGCACTATCCCTTAGTGCACCTCCACACGTCAGACGGACAAAGCTGCATAACGGCGTCTTTTAGGGCTCCCGTGATCTGAGCGCTAAAGAGTATAGGCTTGGGTTTTCTCTAAGGATCGTGCACAGCTTGACCTTCATCCCCATGGGAAATGAGGAGTCACCCAGACATTGCGTTTCGGGACTAGCTCAGTTGGAATCTATCATCTCCTACCCCCCCCCCCCCTGATTGTTGGACCCTCATAGGCCCCTTGGCCCGAGACCCCTCTCAAGGAATCGCTCGCAGTGAAGGTATGAGGATATGACCTCATCCACATTGGGTACGCCTCATCGCATCGTGCATATTCCCCCAAGTCCAAGACATACGACCTTAAACTGTGTTGTCAGGTCCAAGCTGTACGACCTTAAACTATGTTGTCAGGTCCAAGTCGTACGACCTTAAACTGTGTTGTCAGGTCCAAGATGTACGACCTTAAACTGTGATGTCAGATCCAAGCCGTACAACCTTAAACTGTGCTGTCAGGTCCAAGCCGTATGACCTTAAACTGTGTTGTCAGGTCCAAGCCATACGACCTTAAACTATGATGTTTGGTCCCACCACATGACCATAAACTGTGATGATATCGTCCTGGACGCACGACGAGAAACGGCACTGCATTATGGTGACCTCCCCATAGGGGACATCACGTTGGGTATTGGTCAATTTACATAACATTTTTCAACGCATGTTACGGCTTGATTATTGTGGCGACGCTAGGAATTCCTGCCCCAGGCCGGTCGCTCCACAAAAGAAAAACCATTCACCTTCAAGGACAAACAAGATATATCAAATTCCGCTTCTTTTGGTTCGAGGGATAGACCTGCACGCCTCCTTCTTCCTTTGCACAGGCGCCATGTCGTGCCACGCCACCCCTCAAGAACTACGTATGGCTTAATTCTAATCCTTATGAGATACGTAGGAGCTCCTGGGTACTTCCCCGCAGGCCCAGCCTAACTTCTGTGTTTGGTCCCTCAGCCTAAACACTATTCCAAGGAATGCATGGTAAGCAGAACCCTGTCCTCATTTACGATGGGTTTATTTAGTCACTTTACTATGCATCTTCTGCCCTTATTACTGATCCTTGGTCTGAGCTCTAAGACCATAAACTAATATCTCCTAAGAACTACATATGGCTTGATTCCCATCCTAATGGGATACGTAGGAACGCCCAGACCTCCTGTCTTCGGGTCCAGCTCAAGTTCATCTAGTTCGTCTCTTCGGTCCCACCTTCGGGACCCCAACCATGGGACTGTGTGGCGTAGTGCAGGATCATGTCCTCATTCACGCCAGGTTTGCAACAACTGCGCCCCGCACACCCTGTTCTAAGAATTATCCTTCTCGTCCTTTCGTCCTACATGACGTTAAACTGTGCTTCTATAACTACGTGTGGCTTGATTCTCATCCTTATGAGATACATAGGAATGCCTGGACATTTCGTCTTGGGTCCAGCCCCAGGGATTACCAAGTCTCATCCCTCCTTACTGTCAGCCCCTTGGCCTGATTTCTTGGGAAGTGGTGTAATTGCGACACCTACCCCGAATAAGCTCAAGATTCCCCATAGTAATGTTGGGAAGCGACAGTTATCTTTCCAGAGAGGTCTCGTCTGAAAATTGGGATGATCTGTGACCAGATTAGTACATCCACCTGATGCGCCTCCACCACGGTGGCACAAATTTGGGAGTGTTGGACTCTGTTCGAACAAACCACCACTCTACTTTCCACGCTTTCCATGCCCCTTTATTCGGATCCTCACCCTCTTTCATGTTTTATGGGACCCCCTAACGGTACGGATGATATACTTCGGTCCGCCTATTATAACAATATGGATGATAGACCTGTGGTCTGCCTATTGTAATAGTATGGATGATTGACCCATGGTCTGCCTACTGTCCTAGGTCAACGTCCCGGAGAACTAGTCTTGTTTGATGGGACCCCATAACAGTATGGATGATAGAATTTGGTCCACCTGCTACAACAATATGGATGATAAACCTTTGGTCTGCCTATTATAGCAATATGGATGATAGACCTGTAGTCTGCCTGTTGTCCTGAGCCAACATTCTGGAAGACTGATCGGCGATATTTGAGTTAGGCCCCGTGTTGAGAACATGGTCAGTGGTCAGCCCTCATTTATTGTCCCCATTTCAGGCCAATGTGATATGGATGATGCGTTTCCTCCATGGTTAAAAGTTATCCTCCATCATCACGCCCCCATAAGTGTTCCGAATTTGGGTAACGTGGTTCACCGTTTTCAACTCCCTATGTTCGGATAGATTTCAATGCCCTCGGTATTGCCCCGCTCATGTGTTAGGGCACATTGAGGAGACGATACATCGATCGGTTTGAGGTCCCCTCCCGTTGGCTGGACCTCCCTCTTCTCCTCAGAAATCCAGGCCTGATTTCGGATGCCTGAAGCTTGGTTAACACCCCATAGTTGGGTGAAATGATAACACGAGCATCCTTCATTTCTCACGTTGGGTGCGACCCACAAGAGGTTAGGGGTGAGTTGTTATTCATTTCAGAATTATGGTGAGCATACTAAACCAAGGGTACAGATAAATAGATTGGTCCATACATTGGATCGAAATATTGATCAATGAAAGCAAAAAGTTCATGAGATGGCCAAAACAGAGCCCTTAAGGATCAGCATGCCGGATTGATCTTTCCAATGCTGATACCCTTTGGCTGGTAGCCTCCAAGACTTCTTCTCGCTCTTTGAAGACTCTATCTTCATTGGCAGCCATAGAGAGTAGCTCACCAACCCTGGCTTGTGCCTGCGCCTGCTCTGTTTGAAGTACGGTCATCTGGTGACTCGCCTCCATTAGTTGTTCTTGGGAATTAGCCAGTTGGGCCATTAGTTTATCCACGAGCTCAAAGCACATTGCAATGAAGACCTCCTTCTTTGTCGCCTTCCCTTCGAGGCGCCAGACCTCCTGCTCCACCCTCAGAAATGCTTGGGTGTTCGCCAATATTTCCTGACACTGGGCAACGTCGGTGCACTGGATACTCTGGCATATCTTCTTGGCCATGTAATCACAGACCGTCAAATGAAGGTGTTGAGCGTCAGCCCCTCCGGTGCATAGGAAGAGCAGCCAGGTCTGGAGTGATCCCATCCACCTCAGCCAATCCGACTGGGGATATCTGAGAAAGCGTTGGATACACTTCCACCCTTTGCGCCGTGTCATCTGGCTCTCCTCGGCCGCTTCTGAGTCCGAGTCATCTACCTACTCAGGATCAGCGGGCCTATATGCGGGAAAGGCAGCCAGCTGGTCAACAATAGGGTCTGCCTTAGGGATGTCTTCATAAGGAGTAGGATCTTCGACATCCGGGAAACCTTCCTCTCTCGCCCTGATAGCGACGGTGCCTCCATCAGATTCTGGCCCTGCTCCAATAACAGCGTCGCTGATGTCTGCCGCCCCATGCTCACCAATTGCAGGGGCCGACTCAGTGTGGGAAGTATGCTCTGGATGAGGTGGTATGCCCGCCGCTGGTTCGCTCATGGACGGCCCGAGCTCAGCAGCCCGACGAGCCTCCAATGTCGAGATCACTGCACAAGACTCACCCTAATTAGTTGGGATCTTTGATAGCAAGTTCCAGTAGTGAATCATGGGACTTACAGGAACCCAGAGCGTCGGCCTCCAGTGTTCGGGCCACTATAGGAGTTGTCGTAACAGGAGACCCCTCAGTGCTTGTTAGTTCAATGATGGGCATCAGTGCCCCATCCTGTCCCACTGGTTCCTCTCCTCCCTCCTCTAGTGGGGACGCCTGATCAACACCTAGGTTCTCTTGATTGAGATAGAGAGATGGGTTAGAAATTGCAGAAGAGAATGGATGAAGAAGGAAGATGAATAAGGATAGAGACGGACCTCGAGCAATTCGGTTATCTCCATGTCGGAGCTGACAATCTCACCGCTCTCCTGCAAGTTCCCTTGGTGGCCCACCCCCTGCGACCCCTCACCTTCGGTTTCTCCTTATCCTTTGCCTTCTCCTTCATCTTCTCCTTCGCCTTCATCTTCTCTGGTCTCCTCCTCTCCCTCCAACTCATCATCACTATCTCCTTCTCCTGGCGGTATCGTTTCCAGATCATGTTCTTGGTCGAGCATCACTTTCACCAGGAAAGGTGGCTCCACATGCTGACCCCTTTGGCACGCATATGTTTCCATGGTCGTCAGATAAGCATTCCGCTGATGGAAGTTTACTCTGTCGGTAACTCGAATGAGTCCGACCTCTGGCAGTTGGATCCCATTCTTCATTTTCTTCTACCAGATGGCTTCAATGCTCAGTGATTGCCGCAGGGTCATCCAGGCTGACCATAATGCTAGAAAGATTGCATCGTGGGAAGGTTTTAGCAGGTATCTTATCTGATTTCTGGGAAGCTCCCTAGCCGCCTCATGTGACCCCCCTCCAGGTAATGAGGTCTTGGCAGCACCGTGTGATGTCCTCGCTACTGAAGTCCCGGCCTGCATAGGCCTCACTGCCTGGTGCGCCCCTGGTTCCCCCCTTCTAGCAGCACCTTGTCTGCTCCCCCGTCGCCCAGTTTCCGCGCGGGTGGTCTCGAGTTTCCAGGCTCGCTTGTGTAAAATCCCCTCAGGGTACGCAATGGTCCAATGCTCGGCGTACTCGGTTGCTAGGCCAGCATCGACCCCGGTGGTAGGAAGGCTGATAACGTCTCTGGAGTTGAAAGTGGTGAACATCAGCCACATCTGGCATAGGACGCAGGGATTCTTCTCCTCCCGAATATCTGTGAATACCTTCTTCAGCATCCGTTGGAGGCACCTGAATTGCCTGGCGAATAGGGATGGCACGTAAGGCTCGCAGATCACCTTCACGTCGATCCGATCCATGAGCACCCCGCCCTGGATGCTCTGAAAATACTCCTGTTGATCCAGTGAGCCTCGCCCATTATCCACCATCTGGACAATCGGGGTGGGGAACGGGATGAAGTTGAAATTGGTATGGTTACCAATTCGGATCCTTATGCCCTCCTCATTGAGCGTCATCGGCACCACCCCGACGATGTTCAGTAGAGACGGTCGCAGGCTGTTTCCCAGAGGATGGATGGCATTCGGGAAAGTATACCCGCCGAGATGAGCAGCCACCCAGCCGTGGAAGATCTGGAAGGGGCCACATACCCTCCAAGGCGACCCCCTTCGTGAGATGCATCCCAGAATGGCATACAGATTGGCCAGAATGGGGACCCCTAAGTTGAACCTTTTGTTGGGGGCCATGGTGCCCGCCATCACCAGTTTTGCTGGATAGATGCCCATCCTCGCGTCCCACACTGGCATGAGCCACCCACTCAGGAAGGTGGCAAGTAACCCGGCGTAGCGGACGTTCGGGTCCCAGGCCTCGATGACACGGTATCCCCACGTTTGGTAGTGCCCCGTCTCTAGGAACCTCCAGTATGACCCATTCCTACTCCTCTCGGCCGCGGTTGGGCACTGTTTTCCTCATCCCGGAATCTCGGTCGTCGGGTCCTTCTCTAGGAACTGGATGAACCAGTCCTTATAGGTGATGTCCTTCTAAAAGTTCATGACCTTCAGCCTCTCCTTGGCCAGCTTCAACATGTGCCACGTCAGCATGGGGGTCTGTGACCTGTCTTCCCAGGTGTTCTTTGGAGGAACGAACTCGTCGTATTGGTAGCCCTCTAGTGGGATGCCTTTGATGTAGTGAATGTCCTAGAGGCTGATTTCAACTTCCCCATGGTTAAGGTGGAATGTGTTGGTATCAGAAGACCACTGGGTGAATAACTCCGGCCCGAGCTCAAGTTGATGGTGGAAGTGGAACTGCGATGTCTATACCGCCTCGAACAGGCCAATATGCCATAGCTCGGCCCCAAACTGTTCGCAAGTATGGCGAACCCAGAATGCCCAGGCCCACTCACTGGTAAAGTTTCCCTCGGACCATAGGTCCCAATCTTTCAGTCAGCCCTTAGTGTCATCCATAATGCTCTGACGGAACGTGCTTGCGTAGAGGGCCAGAGAATTCTCCATAGCAGGCTCATCCCTAGTAATGGTCCTGGTCCTTGGGTTCAGGACATATATATCAATGTGCCTGGTTTCCCTGGTAGGATGGTCGTTGTTGGTGACATTGTAGCGGGGAAGCTCATCCTCCCAGGTCACCCATGACCATGGTGTGTCCACCTCGAAGCCTGGTAGGGGAACCTCCTCCAGGATGCCAAATTTCCAGAGCGGGAGGTTGTCAGACAGAGGATACTCCTTCTGGGCGGGGGTTAGTAGGTTAAACAAGGTTATGTTGTTGTAAACTACCACATTATCACAATAAACCTCCTCATTCACCTCCATTTCGGCTCTACGAGTGGCGGCTTCCCCCTCATCAACTTGGTTTGCAGCCATTCCGAGTTTTCTTAAGAGTTGCATGAAATCAGGAAGAGGTGCGTGGAATCGGAAAGGGTTACATGCAAACTGGGCTTGCGGTGCGCAATTCAGGATTTAGGTGCGCAATTAGAACCATTGGCGCGCAATACCCCGAGTTTGTGCGGAAAGTGCCCGAAATTTGGAAGGAATCACGCACTACCAGAGCATTTTTGCGGGCATCCGCGGAAGCAATTTCACGCACGAGAGCATGGACCCTATCGCATGGAAAAGCTTTAGTATGGAACGTAGGACCCAGTGCCCCTTTTTATAGGCAAGGACAAGGTTTCTCGCCGTGCAGAAAGTGAATTCCGCGCCGATCCGGAGTTTTGCATGCCCCATTGGATTTTTTCATGAAAAATGCCCAGGAAATCCACCACTTTGGTGTTTTGGAGTTTCCCTTGGAATCTGATCATTGCAACCTCTCGCCGATCCAATTCTGAGGGGGGCATTTGTAGACACCGAAAAAGTCCATAACTTCTAGAGGAAGTTTCGAAATGACGAAGCGAAGCCATATTCGGACTCAGAGGCCCGGTCCGGAGTGCCCGGAAGTGGTGCGTGAAATTAAAGGGCACGTGCGTGAAAAAATGTTGTTCGCGCGGAGGACTCCCAGGATTCACAAAAAAGAACCAGCATGGTGCTCAATTTTGTGCGCTCGGTTCCACGCAGGGAGTACTTACGCGCCGACTGGTCTGGGCGTGGAAGATTTCGCGCGCCGCCTTGATTCCGCGACGATGGAGGCCTATAAATAAAAGGTGACTCCAACCGTTTCGGGGTTGAGGAATTCATACCAGCTCCCATGCACACAATTTGGACTCCCGCGCGCGCAATATGACTTTCAGGTAATACCCCTTTTCACGCAACCTTTCCCCGGGGTTCACCTTTGCGCACAACCCCACTGGTTTAAGTGAATTTGCCAACTCCTCCGGGTTCTTCCTTTGCGTGCAATCCTTTCCCCTTGCGCTCAATCCCCTCCAATTGCGCGCAATCCCTTCCAAATTTCATGAAACCCTTTTGTTAGGTTTTTCCATACCTTAGGGATCGGCCCATGCCCCGCACGCAATCCAAGCCCATTGCACCCAATCCCCCTAGCCGCGCGCAATCCTTCTGCCTCAATTACGCGCCATCCTAGTGTTTTGCGTGAAAACCTTCTCTTTGCGCACAAAACCTAGAACCCCTAACCTTGACGCCCCCCAGGTGCCTCTCTGTGCCAGCGCCCGATGTCTTCCATACCGGGCATGCACGCTATGCATTGTTTTCCCGTACGGCCTTCCAGGCTCATACGAAGTAACCTCAAGGTCCCTTGGGTGGTGTTTCCCATTTCATTGCTTTTCCTTATGCTCCATCACATAGGCATGCTAACGGCTATTGCTTCTTCGCATAGCCACACTAACGTAGACCCCTTGATGGTTCGCCCTGCCCCCCCCCCTCACTACGGCCTTGACAATTCCTTCCCTCCTACAAGTGGTAGAGGGTGTTGGGCATGTGAGCCCTAGGGGTGTGGAGTGAACCCACCTCGTCTGAGCTACAGGACGTTAAACGGCCAAGCACCTCGTCCTCAACACATGACATTAAACTATGATCCGACCTCGTGCCTCGCACATAGGGTCCCCCTGGCTCGGATATTCTCTTCGCCCGCTCGTCTCCACGGGGATATCAGGGTTATCCCTCACAGGGGGGTGATTTATTGGAGTGGCATTTGTCCATGGGGGAAGGGTTTCCTCAGAGCATAATCCCCTAGACTCTCTTACAGAAGGTTGTACCCATGCACCTCCATACTTCCCCACTACTAAGGCCAGTGGAGGGCGTGATAGGGAACGAGGCATCTCCTCTGTTCGGTCCCAAATCCCTCTCCCTCTATGCTCTATTTCACCACGGGCCTCCATCCTGGAGTAAGCCCCGGTACTAAGGGCTGCTAACCATGCGTAACCCCCTTGTTTCCTCTTTGGACCACTCAACACATAAGCCCCTCTCCGCTTCTCACGGACGCATCCTTTTGTGATGTGATCATCTGGTCCCTGCTGCCTCTTGTTTCTCACACCGAGCATGACTCACGTGGGCTTAGAGTGAGCATCGACCATGACATCCTACTATAGGCCACCTTAGAGCATAATCCCCATGCCATCGTATCGCATGATGTTAAACTGTATGCTCGTCCCACATGATATTAAACTGTATGCGCGTCCCGCATGATGTTAAACTGTATGCCCGTCCCGCATGACGTTAAATTGTATGCCCCAAACTACGTGGACTTTGATCCGTGCTAACGCATGGTACGTAGGAAGCCTCCACGAGGTTCAATCTCATCACTCAGTTGTTCTGAACCCTTCGTGTCGGTTTGCAACCACCATTACGGGCCGCCTTAGAGCGTAAGCCCCATATCCACCATCATGGGCCGCCTCAGAGCGTAAGCCCCATATCCACCATCATGGGCCGCCTCAGAGTGTAATCGTCATGTCCAACATCCACGTCTCATCCTGGCCTCTCCCTCGAGCCCACGTGCCTCAGGAAGCTCATGCCCTAGCTCGGGGGTCTTACCTCCTCCAGGCTCCAATCCATGCATTCATTCTCATGGTTCGCCTCTTTAGGTGTCCCACTGTATCACCGAACTACGTGGACTTTGATTCCCAGCCATGGGGATACGTAGGAAGCCTCCATGAGGTTCAATTCCGTCACTCCATCACCCATCCTAATTCCTACCCGGGCCGCCACATCTCGGTGGGATCATGCCACCTCATTCCACTCCATAGTACCCGGGAAGCCGCCCACGTGCTGGACCCAATATCGGTGTTCCCCCTATGGGGTCCTTCAATCTGATCCACTCTCAGTGTTCCAATCAGTCTAATCCATCTCCACAAGACGTTAAACTCGCGGCATACCTCGTGTTAAACATGGGAAGCTGAGGAAAACCTCAGATGGCACACAATTACCCGTGTTTGATGTGGGATGCCTCAGGCTTCTGCACCCTCGAGAATCCCTATAATAAGGGACGGAAGAACCGACATCCCATCATCCTAGTTTTGATCAAGGATCAGACGTCCCTGAAGAAGGAACGGATGTCGCCTGCCTTTGGAAAGTGGGAATTCGGGGCAACAGACCGCGCTTCCTCCCCCTGCGTGATGGATGTGCATGCGCGCCCTGGCAAAAAGCATCAGAAACAGAGGTGGTGGGATGTTACCACACAGACAGATCATTAGTAGGAAATGTCTTAGGAATATTTTCATACATTCTTCTATGACTACTTCTATCCTGATAAGCTGAGGGCTGAAAAACCTATGATTTCATGCATCTGGAGTAGGGAACTCTATAAGTTATGGATTAATCTTCCTACTTTATTGATCTCTAGCATTTCGAACCTATTCTAATTGGTAATGATATGTCAAAGGCTAGGTGATTTGAGGATGGTATCAGGTACGACATCTCCTCATAGGTGAATATCTTCTGGATGACTATTGAATCTACTATAGTAAACCAAGAACTTATTACCAAGTGGAATAAGAGGGAATTTTAAGGTGTGATCCAGGGTAGTTCGGTATTGAGATCTGGTATTGTTTTGACCGGTAGAAGGAAGCATCGTCTGGAGCTTACACTTGGTGAATCTAGTACTTAGAATGTATCTTCTAGTAGCCAGTTGAGTTGATTCTAGAGCATAAGAATTGGTAATACTAAACCTCAGTGCCTGATGGACCCATTAGAGTGTCGAGCTTGCAGAAATATGGGTCATTTACATCATTTTTGCAGAACGTTTCCACCAACATCTAGTGAGAGAGGGTCTGCAGCAACTCTACATTCAGGAGCTAAGTCAGTAGCTTCTCACCAGTTAGGGAACTGGAATATGTCAGGTCGTTTAGGCTGAGTTATTGGTCCTATTTGTGGTAGCCAGACCCTAGGATCATAGTGACATTCGGGCGGGTCAGTTCAGGGTAGCCAGGTAGTGTCTCGGGACTACAGTACAGGCCAAACTTATGCAGTGAAACAGACTCAGTTGGAGTAGGATCCCAGACCTTCTACTATCAAAGGTACTATTCTAGTCACCTTTGTTTTAGCTTTTTCACTTTTTGATATATGGACTTTTCATAGTTTCATATTTGTGCCCGTTGTGGAGAGCCTAGGGATCTGTTTTTTTACTTCTGATGATGTTATGAAACTAGAAAATATTTTAGGGATTATAACGGTAGGTGTGAGATAGTGCAAGGAGTTCCCCCTTTAAATTGGTAGATGTAACTTTGTTTGGGATCTATATGTCTTAGAGATGATAGGATTTGATATCATACTCAAAATGGATTGTTTATTCTTCTTTAAATATTTTTTCGATTGCTATCGTTATAGGGTGAGTTTTATGTCACCAGAGGGAAGATCGTTTCTACACAAGGGTGAATGGTATGTTTAGGAAATTCGAGCTAAACCCGAGCATCATGGGTAGAGTGGGGTGACAGAAAATATTTCCAGTTTATATCTGGATGACCTAGGGACATGTCAGATAAATTTTCCTCTAGGGGTTGATTGTTTCAGGGACATCCTCCCAGATGAATTTTCAGATTTATTTATGGTAAGAGAGGTAGAGTTCCCTATCTAGATAGTACCAAAAGCTACATTAGTATCCATTAATCCTTATAGTATGGCTACAATGGAGTTGTAAGATCTCAAGAGGTAGCTAGAGGATTTAGAGGCTAAGGGTTTCATCTGACCCAATACTTCTCCTTGGGTTTTTCCAGTCTTTTTTGCAAAAAAGAAAGATAGTACCCTCAGGATATGTGTAGACTATCAAAAGCTAAACCAGTTGATGGTTAAGAACTAGTATCCTCTACCAAGGATAGATGATCTCTTTGACCAGCTCCATGGAGCTCATGTTTCCTTAAAGATTGATCGGAGGTCTGGTTATCATCAATTGTGTGTTAGATCATCAAACATAACTCATATGACCTTTCAGAGTAGGTATGGTCTGTATGAGTATTTGTTCATGCTGTTTGGTCTCACTAATGTTCCTGTAGTCTTTATGGAACTGATGAACTAAGTGTTCCATCCTTATCTTGACTTGTTCATTGTGGTTTTCATGGATGATATCTTGGTGTATTCTCATAATCAATACAACCATGGCACCCATCTTGAGATCATTTTGAGTGCACTAAGAGAGCATCAGTTATATGATAAGCTCATAAAGTGCCACTTTTGGATGGATCATATTCACTTCCTATGTCACTTCATCTCAGAGAAAGGATTATCAGTGGACTTAGAGAAGGTGACAATATTAGTTACCTGGGAGTATCCCAAGAATGTATTTGAGGTGTTTATTTTTATAGGGTTGTCTGGTTACTACAGGAATTTTATACAGGACTTCTCACGCTTATCAGTGCCGATGACAATCTTTAAAAAGAAGGGTTTGAAGTGTGTATGGTCATATTCTTGTGATATGGACTTTCAGGAGCTGAAAGGGAGATTAACGTCAGCACCGATACTGATTTTTCCAGATTCGGGTAGGGGTTACACTGTGTACTGTGATGCATCAGGTATCAAGCTAGGATTAGTGCTTATACAGAAGAATCAAGTCGTTGTGTATGAGTTTCAGCAGTTGAGGCCACATGAGAGGAAGTACTTGATGAATGATCTCGACTTAGTTGTGATTGTTCATGCCTTATGTTTTTGGAGACATTACTTATTGGGGTAGAATTTTGTGGTGTACATGGACCACAAAAGTCTCAAGTACATCTTTACTCAGCGTGATCTAAATCTGAGGTAGTGAAGGTGGGTGGAATACCTTCAGTACTTTGACTACGAGCTCTCCTACAACTTGGAAAAGTAAATGTAGTGGTTGAGGCATTGAGAAGGAGGACTCAGATGCATGAAGTCCATCAGGCCAGTAGCGAGTGGAAGATTATGGTGTTGTTCTCTGAAATGCACTTGGAGGTTCATGATAGTCAGGGACAGACTTTACTTTCATCCTTAGCTGTTAACTCTACATTAACGGACAAATTGAATATGAGGTAGCTATCAGATTATGAATTCCAAGTTCTATGAGAGAGTATGTCAGGTGAGTATCATCCTCCTGGTTGGACTATAGGTGAGGATGAGGTTATGCGGTTACAGGATCACTTAAGGGTTTCGAAAAACATGCACGGGGAGCTGATGCGGGACTTTAATGCTTCAGTTTAGAAAATTCATCATGGTGTCACAAAGATGTATCGGGATTTACATCATCAGTACTAGTGGATAGATATAAAGGGAGATATAGTTGATTTTTTCATGAGATGTTCCACCTGTTAGTAGGTGAAGGTGGAACACCAAATACCAGTAGGAATTTTTCAGTAGCTACCCATTCCTGAGTATAAATAGAATGACATCGCGATGGATTTCATGATGAGTTTACCAAGGTCTCCCCATGTTAATTATGCAGTATGGGTTGTGGTTGACAGACGTATAAAGGTTTCATATTTCTTGTAAATCAAAGAAACCTTCAATGTTGATGAGATTGGAAGGTTATACATCCGGGAGATTGTACGACTACATGGGATTCCTCATTATATCATTTCAAATAGGGATTCTTGTTTTACTTCTCATTTCTGGAAAGGTCTACATAGGTATTTGGTTATACATGTGCTTCTAAGCATAGCTTACCACCCCCAAACAAATGTCCAGTTAGAACGCACAATTCAGGTGCTGGAGGACATGGTTCGGGCATGCATCTTGGATTTTAGGGGTTCCGGGGAGACACACATACCCCTTGTTGAGTTTTCCTACAAAAATAGATTCTAGGATACTATTTAGATGGTTCTATATGAGTATTTTTATGGTATTCCATGTCGATCACCCCTGTGTTGGTTAGAGGTAGGAGAGGTAGCGATGTTGGGAACTCGTCTTGTATAGGAGACCACTGAGTAGGTTCAGTTGATTCAGAAGTAGATGGCTACTGTACAATCTCATCAGAAATCATAAACCGATCACTGTAGATAAACTTTGGAGTTCGAGTTTAGGGATTGAGTTTTCCTACATGTCACACCGAGGTTGGGACACAATAGGATTAGGAGATAAGGTAAGCTTTTGTCGAGATACATCTGTCCATTTGAGATTCTGGCGAGGGTCGAGCCAGTTTCCTATTGATAGAAACTACCTCATAGGTATAGGTATATTCATGATGTATTCCATAATTATTAGTTTTAATGTTACATTTCAGACCCATCTCACACCTTCCATCCTGAGGAAGTGGAGTTGTAGGAAGATGCATCGTTTGAGAAGCATCTCATTTGTATTGTGGATCATATCACAAAGGTTCTCTATGGTTGGTTAGTTTCTTTAGTACGGGTGCTATGGCAGCACGGCCAAGTATAGGATGAGACTTGGGAGAGGGAGGTTGTTGTATGATCATAGTTTTCAGATTCTCTCTCATATATTTCTTCATCGCCCTTATAAGGGAAATTTGGGGACGAATTGCTTTAAGGGGGAGTTTGTAAGAAGCTAGTTCTTCCTTTGAGGTATAAATCTTTCCCTTTTAGGTTATACTTATGAAAATGAGGGAAAATAGGTCAAGGGTTGGTTACAGGCATGTTACATGATGTGAATGGAAGTTACACGCTGTGTATTTCTAGGTACACATCGTGTAATTATAGTTACACATCGTATAATCCCAGTACATGACCATGTAATGACCTGGCTAGGATTTGTATGGACACAACATGTAGTCTCAAGTACATGTTGTGTACATTTCTTTTTTTTTGTTAAATTGGGCAGTAGCATTGTTTTTTTAAACATATAGAACTCACCCCTTCATTTGAAAAACAGTGCGCCCAGGCAATCTGAGGATAGGGGGCCTCCCATTTCATCATCCGATCTTCAATTCAAATATTGTCAGATGTGTTGGATTCCCCTCGGTGGGCTCTAAATCCCCCTTGAGACTTTATTTCTAATTTATTCTCTCAATCTAGTTATTGAGGTTTGAGTGTTTTTACTCATTTTGTAGATCTACTCTAATTTAGGTTGAATTGAAGATCGATACTGGACAAGGAGAGTTATACTAACATGAGGTAGGTGGTCTTGTGCCTTTTGTGAATTTTCATGATGTTTATATATGCCGGAGTGCCACGCACCCATTTTATGGTGTCACGTGATTTATATTTTACCCTTATTATTTCCTATTCGTGTTTAGAAAATCTAATAATTGTTTAAAATCATGAATTAGGTTTTTTACCTTGATTAAGGGCAACCCTATGGGTCTGTTTCCCTTGGAATGACCTTTTATGGTTGTTTGGTTGAGGTTTCCTATGAGGCATGCCTTGTTTACCTTATTTGTTTTTCAAGTATGAATTACTTTTATAATGTAATTTCAATGTGATAAATTGTATTTGAATTAATTAATGGTTTGGGATTAGTGATTTTCCCTTTTCCCCGTGTTATTCCTATGTTTGTTTAAGCATGTTCGGAATGTTTTTCTCTAACTATGAACCTTCCCACATGATTAAGGTTGTGCTAAGGCCTTGTAATGGTTTAGATTACATAATAGGATTGTTATATGATATGTTCCAACATGATTTAAAATGTTAAATCCATGTAATAGTTTAATTTACATGTGTAATCTTGTATGAAATGATTAAGAAGGGGTAATTGGCAATAGGTGATCCATAGTTTTTGTTAAAAGTTAAGGTCAAGCTCATGTGACTAATTATGCCTTATATACCTTGGTTGAACCATTGTCTCAGTTAAATGAAAATGGATGGGCTCAAAAGTTTAATTATGTAAAGGTTGTGAGTGATCCATGGATAGGGTGGTCAGGCTCATTGATGCTTATTTAAAATTTTGAGTGAACCTAGGATCTATTGAGGGATAACCAGGCCGGGCTCTATTGGAAAATGATTAAAAGACAATTATTTGATGTGTTAATGATTACCTTAATATGGGGTGTTGTTGGACCTAATCCAGACCTCAAGGCTTTTATATAATTCAAAGAACTTGAATAATGAAATGGATGACTTATTACACGTTTTCCAAGCCAAAGCACAATCTTGGATTCAGTATTCACTTATACTCATTTACATTGTCTTTCAAGACATCTCTTGTGCTTGATTTTGAGTACCCATAGTTTACTGCTTTCACTATTGTACACTTCTTGTTTTATATATTCACTAACAGATTGGCATAGACCTTGGGTGTTTGCCTACTGGAATTTAGTCTAACACCATTTTGGGTCATGATTTTGGGCCCAAACAGATTATATGATTGCAGGTGTTGATCATGGAAAGTGCCCTACTACAGGTACTTGATGTGTTGCTTAGGAGTAGGAGACCATGGGACCTAGACAAGTCTTGTGATGCTTCCTAATCTCTTTTTTTTCTTTTGTGATTTTGAAACATATATTGTGTATTATTTCAGTGTACTTGTTTTGGATACTTTCTAAGAGCATATAACATGTTGCATCATCTTTTGTATGGAACAATGATTGGTTATTTATCTTGTCGGTATTATGCTATTTATTTCATTTGTATGGTCTTTACTACTTCTACTAATGTATTATTATTTATTCTGTTGTGTTACACTCTGTCAATGAGGGCATAGTTTCCCCATTATCACACCTTAGGCCCTCGCTACTAATCGGAAGCATCTGGATTTTGGGGAAATGTGCTTAAGGCCATATGTCCAACTGGGTACGGGGCACCGGTTTAGTGACATCCATATCTAGGATGTTACATCTGAGTCATATGATTCCTCAAAACTTATTCTTTAGTGTCTATAATCTAAATAGGCGCTTTATAGTAAGATAAGTCATGTTCCAATTATATTCCTTTAGAAGTGTGTACATGAGTTGGGTATGGAATTTGCTTCCTTAACAAGGAAATGTGGAACACATTGTGTACCTTTGAAAGTCTATAAATCATTTAAAAATGATAATATACAACTCCAATTCTCTATAGAATTTATAAAGGACCAATGTCCCTGGGGCTCAATTTTCCTTTCTTCCCAAATCCTATAACACCCTTTCATTTGGATACTTTCAATAAAACATGATCTCCCACTTGAAATTCCAAATCCTTCCTTCAATTATCGGCATAAATCTTTTGCCTGCTATATGCTACTTTGATATGGGATTGAATAGTATTTATCTTTTCTGTTGTTTCCTCCACAAGCTCTGGGCCTACAATCTTTCTTTCACAAACTCCATCCCAATAAGTTGGTGTACGACATCTATTTCTGTACAATGCTTCATATGGTGTCATTTGAATACTAGAATGGATACTATTGTTGTAGGAAAACTCTACCAAAGTAAAATAATGATCCCACATACCTTGAAATTTGAGGTATCATGATCTCAACATGTCTTATAATGTTTTCATAGTTCTTTCAAACTACCCATCAATTTCAGGGTGATAATCAATACTCAAACGAATATTAGTATCCAAATATTTCAGAAGGCTTTTCCATAATTTCAATGTAAATCATGGATCATGAATATAAATAATTGAGAGAGGTGATCCATTAATTATTAAAACTTCATTAATATAGAGTCGTTCAAGGCTCTCTAGTGTCAAATCCTCCCTTATAGTGAGAAAATGTGTAGATTTGGTAAGTCGATCAACAATCACCCATAATACATTATTATTTCTTAGGGTTTTTGGTAAACTAATGAAAAAATCCATAGTGATGTCATCACATTTCCATGTAAGAATAGGTATAGGTTTCATGACACCTCTAGGATGTTTTCTTTTAGCCTTCACTTATTGATAGTCTAAACATCTTGATACATAGTCAGCAATTTCCCACTTCATATTATCCCACTGGAAATGTTCCTTTAGATCTTTATAAATCTTAGAGCTACTAAGGTTTATATAAAAATTTGAGCTATGAGAATCATCTAATAACTCCCTTTTTAGCTCAGGTAAAGAGGGAACACATAGAATCCTCCAAAATTTTAGCATTCCATCCTCACACGCGAAGTCTGGAAACTTCCCATCATTTACAGCATTAATTTTCTTTTGAATATTATCAACACCACACTAAGAAATTTTAATTATTTCCAATAAAGATGGTTGGGAAACCAATTGAAAAAGTAATGATGTTTCACCTTCCTTAGTAATTCCCATATCCATATTTTCTAAATCCATGTACAAAGGTCCTTATCAATCCTAATTTTGTTCAGAACTCCATGATCCTTCTTGCTCAATGCATCTTCGACCTTATTCACCTTCCCAGTGTGGTAGTGTATTGAACAATCATAATCCTTGAGCAGCTCAATCCATCACCTTTGCCTCATGTTGATTTATTTATGTGATAAGATGTATTTCAAAATCTTATTATCCATATATACCTCGCATCTTTTACCATGGAGATAGTGTCTCCATATCTTTAGAGAAAATATTACAACTATTAACTCAAGATCATGAGTTGGATGGTTTTGTTCATGAGTTTTTAATTGCCTTGATTCATAGGTAATTATTTTATCATTCTGTATAAGGGAATAGCCAAGTCATTTATTTTATGCATCACTATAAATCACAAATACACCATTTCTCAATTTTAGATTCAATACTGGAGAATTCAATAACCTCTTATTCAATTCTTCAAAACATTATTCACGTTATTTTTTCCATATGAACTTAATCCCTTTCCAAGTAATCTTGGTTAACAGGTTAGCTAATTAGGAAAATTTCTGAACGAAACATTGATAATAACCTGCTAAAGCAATAAAACTATATACCCCGATTATATTCATTGGTGTAGGACATTATTAAACCACATTTTTATTTAAAGGATCAACTGGGATTCCATTCTTTGAGACAATATAGACAAGAAAAGAAACTGATTGAATCCAAAATTCACACTTATTAAACTTCTCATATAAGTCATTTTTATAAGAATCTTCAGAACAATCAGCAAGTGATTCTCATGATCTTCATATATTTTGTAGTATACCAAGATATAATCAATAAATACCAAAAAAAGTCATCATGATATTTCTTGAAAACTCTATTCATTAGATCCATGAAAATGGAGGGTACATTTTTTAATCCAAATGGAATTACTGTAAACTTGTAATTCCCATACCTAGTTTGAAATATTGTCTTTGGAATATCTTACTTCCTCACACGCAACTGATGATATCCAAATAAAAGTTTAATCTTTGAAAAAATATTGAGCTCTATGAAGTTAATCGAATAAATCATCAATATGAGGCAGGGGATATTTTTCTTTATCACAATAGAATTTATTTCTATATAGTCAATATACAGCCTGAAGGATCCATCTTTCTTCTTGAAAAAGAGAATAGGGGATCCCCATAGAGAAACACTAGGGAAGATAAATCCTTTATAGCTCAATTCCTCTAGTTTTTTCTTTAGTTCTACTGATTCCACCATGGATATTCTATAATAATTCTTTGATATAGGTCTTGAATCTAGAATTAAATCAATAAATAACTCAACTTCCCGCTCTAGAGGATTTCTAGGTAAATACTCTAGAAATACATCAATGTATTCTTGCACAATATGTACATCTTCAATTTGAAGATTTCTTTCCTCACCCATAGATATTTCATTCTCTTCCTCCTTGATAATTTCATTTGGCAGAGCTACTAGGGGTGTATATAGATAATAATTTTTTGTGAGGTTTCTACTCTAAAGATAAGGGATTCTACCCCTTCCTCACAAATCATAATTTCTTTATTCTTACAATAGATTTTCATATCATATTTTGAAATCCAATACATACCAAGGATTATGTCAAATTCAACCATAGTTATAATGATAAAATAAGCAGATAAAGCACATTTATATTCTATAATGGGAATATCATGACACATCTTTGTTGCAATGAGACTTCCATTAGGGGTTTTGACTAAAAACTCCCTTGTTAAGGAGAATTAGAATTAACTAATTTTTAATGAAAATTGGGAAGATATAAAGGAATGCGATGATCCATAATCAAATAAATCATTGGTTATGTTTGAGTAAATGATTAAAGTACCTTCCACCACATCATTAGGAACTTCAACCTCAGTAGTTGTGATCACATAAGCTTTTCCTTTCTCTTGTGGCCTTTTTTTTGGAAACTTTCCTTGATGATTTAGAAAATAATTTATATAGTGTCCCATATTACTACAATTATAGTATTAAACATTAATAGATTATTTATTTCCCTTTCAATCATAGTATTGGTGTAATTTTTCCCCATACTTATAACTTTTCCTTTTAAGCAAGCTTCGGGGTGTTTCCTTCCACATGTATCACATGTTATAAAACTCCCTTTTTTATTCTTCCCTTTATTCATTATTTCATATTCCAACTTATTCTTCTCTTTATTTCCCTTAATTTCTCAATACTTAGATAATTATTTTTCTATCTTGATAGCACATGAGACTATATCTTCATACGATGAGAAATTTTGGGAGACTAGTTCCCTTCAGAGGAATGGTTTTAAACCATCAAAGAATTGATCAATATTGATCCTTGGATTACATATGTAGTCTGAGGAATTCCTTAATAACCTTGTAAAGTTTTCTTCATACTCATCAAAATTTTCATCCTCCTTTTTCCTCAGATTCAAGAATTTCTTTTCTATATTTTCTTGTTGTTCGTGAGGGAATTAGTGTTCTATAAAAATTTCCTTAAAATCCCTCCATTCCATATTTTTAATTTCTTCCTCCTCATTTGTGTTTTTAATTAGTGACCACCAATGATTTGAATCTCCCAATATATGATAAAATTCCATGACAACCTTATCTATTTTCTTACTTCCTTAAGCGATAAATATCTTCTCTAAGGAACTTATCCACTGCTCAACTGAAAATGGGTTTGTAGTCCCATTGAATGATGGAGGTTGTTGTCACATAAAGTGATCTAGCATTGATCCTCTACATTGTGGATCAAGATGCTCTATACGGGTAAGGTTATTATTCATCACCTGAGTCAGTTATCCCATTATAGTTATAAGTTGGTCAGCACCAGTCACAGTTTCAATACCGATAACATTATCTTGCATAGGAGGGAAATCCCTACATGTGATACGTTCATTGATACGGTTTCCATTCCTTACACTAGGCTCCATTTCTAAATAATGGCATACACTAGATTAGGTTATGAATTGTAATGTATAGTCTCAAACTAGAAAACCACTTAACATAAATTGAAATTTTATGCATATTTAATCACATAATCATAAATAAGGTTTCTTTGGGGACATATTTACTTTTAAATCATTTGTAAAGAAAATGTGACTTATCATAAGAATATACACTAGGAGTGTCAAACCAAGTGTCTAGTGAGGCCCATTGTCATGTATTAGGTTACCCTGAGTCAGGGATGGGACACCTTTTTAGAGTTATTACCCCTAGGTACATCTATACCAAAACTGAATCCACTTATAGTATCCAGACAAGGATGTATTTCTAGGAAGATCCACATAATCTCTACCTTACCAAAATTCTAGGATGTTATTTTATTCTTATCCTCAAAACTATATTAGGGTTACATTTAATAATATAGGTTCTCTAAATCTAGTTTATAAGGTTTCTACTAAACTTCCTATGATACCAACTGTAAGGACCCCAACCCCAGTTGCCTGGAGTTAATGCCTTACTTTATTACATTGAAAATATTACAGGGAATTGCATCCCAAAGGACTGAATAGTTTAGTAGCATTATAAAACCAGATACATACATAATTTTTACATTACAACATGAAATAAAATATAATATATCAACTTCTTTTGAATCACACATAAACTCTTATATTATCCCTACAGGTCATTCATAATACACATTTTCACATCCTAGGGAAAAATAAAATATAAGAAAGGGGAGATCTTATATTATCAGTAAGGGTAAGTAAATACAGTGGAAGTTATCATAAACATAAACATTGGTCATGGTGAATAACAAAAAAACATATTCCTTTAAAAATAAACTTGAGAATAATATAGAAGGAATGAAAGCTGAGTAAATAAATCCATATAACTAATCATAAGAGAATGAACCTTAGTCATGGATATTATACTAGTAGAATATTGCATGGTTTATCAATTTATAATATCATAATGAGTTAATGCATAATTATAGACATCTAAAACATATAGTCAAGGACTCGGCCAAGACATCTAAAAATACTAGGGTAATGCCTCGACCAAAACCCAATTCTATTTTGTCACATGAGACCTACCGATGCATCGAGGGGATATAGTAGGACCCACCTATAACTTAATAATTCCAATTCATTCCTCATATAAATGGGGGTAAACATAAACAACATGAACATGTGAAATGTAAATAAATTTTTCCAATCTGTAATCATAATCACTAACCAATCTGAGTAGCATGGTGAATGGTATCAAGATAGCACATCCACAGTAAAACCCATCATAAACCATTTAATAACATATGGTAGATGACAATAATAATATATCAATATTAATAAATCATAAAATTCAATAGATGTGTTGAAATAGATATAAATACTCTAATAAAATCATCGAGTAATTCTTGAGAGAAATGCCCCTTTTACTTTGTAAAGAAGGGTTCTTTTAGAAAAAATATTTTTGTTTATAATAATTTTTTGTATAAAACTATTAATGAAAAAATATATTTTTTCATGTAAAATTAGTTATTTTATAAAAGTAATTGTGTCTTAAAATAGATTGTGTATGGTACTTGAAAATGTGTAAGAAATCAAGATGTTCCCTTTAATTAGTCTTGTGCATCGTGAAGAATTGAAAAGAAAACCTTGAAAAAACATGTATTTATTATAAATGAAAGTTGTACTGATATAGAAACATGATTTTTTTATTGTATACATAGAATTTAGAAGAAATATATAAAAATAATGAAGAATTAAATTGGTGTATATAGGGAGAAATCATAACCCGAATGAAAATGGAGGTTTGGGAAGAAAACCCTTATCTTATGTCTGAATGTGTTATGAACTTGACCTTAATGTCCTGGATAATCAAATTAAATACACTAATTAATTGATTAATAACCTTATCTACATGTATTTGATTTATTCTAATTTTATTAAGTTCATTTATGGATTTTTTATGAGTTATAAGATATAATTTTATTGCTCAAGAGCGTTTGTTTCCTTGGTTTTCATGATCGGTATACTTGTATATGAATATGGAAGTTCATTTGGAATCGGTATAATTCTCCAGAATTGAATTTATATGATATTAATGAAAATAAATAATTTTAAATGGTTATATATATCATTTTATTATATTTTATGCGGATTAATTATTATATAATACATTTAATGATAATCGTTTACATTATTACGGCAGTTATTGTTCATAACGGACTCATTTTGTTTTATCATTTAGTATTATGTAAATAAATTACTTCCAAGACATAATAAATTTTGTAATACATATATTATATTCTTTTTTAACCATAAAAATGGTTTCATTACTAGCCTTTAAGGATAAATTTAAGAACAAAAATTCATCATCCACGAAGGTTATAAATTGGCACCTCTCGGACGATGAATTTGTTTTTAAAATAAAAGAGAGTGAGAAAATATTTTGAGTGAGTATAATGAATTAAATTGATATAATTAAAATATATATATTATATTGGATTTATCATGATCTTTTTGATAGAATATGTGAGGATAGAGTATTAAAATAAAATAATTTGAAAAGAAACTAAAAGGAAAAGGAAGAGGATTTTACCTCTTGAATACACCCCCTTGAGAACCTCCTTAAGGTGATTGGTTTCGGCCTTTTGATGAGACCAAGAAAACCTGGAAATGGGGGAGAGGATTGGGAAGATTATTGGGTATGATTTTTATAATTCTAAAATCTTGGATGGTGTGAGGAGAAGTGGTGGTGAGGGGTGGTATTTATAGTGGTGGAGAGGGGTGATTTCTCATTATTGTATTCATTATTTTATTATTTTTCTCAAGAACCAATAGTTTTTATTATTATGAATAAATAGAGTAATGAGTTCATGTGAGTTCAAACCAATGTTTCTTACATCATCAAAACATCTCCTATGACTCAATAAATCATGTATTTATCATTTATCACAAATTATCATATTTTACTATTCACCAAAAATTCAAGTATTTTAGAAAAATCCCAAAAAATCACCCTAACCATTTTTCAACATGTAGAATTCGAAAATTAACTCCATTTTATTAAAATATTTTTCTAAATATGATAAATTTAATTTTTAATTAAAATCATCATTTACTTGAAAAATGCAGATTTTAAATATATAACTGATTCTATAACACCTTCAAAAATTAAATAAGCTCTCATAAAATTATTTTTAAAATAATAAGACAACAAAATTTTAATTTATGAATAAATTTTATATGAATATATTTTATTTTAAATCATTTTATTAATTATAAAATTGTAATTAAATATTTATGACTTACAAAAAATACCAACACTTAATTTTAAAAAATTTAAATTATTAATTTACTTATACTATGATATAATTACATGATACTTTCATTTATAATCTGCCTAAATTTTATTTATACTTTCATGGGTGATGTTACTATTCATTATTCTGATTTATTATTCATAAGGTTCATATTACTGTTCCTAAGGTTAAGTTACTATTTCATCGGTATAGGTTCCTTAACATCTAAAAATACCTCTTATTTCATTAATTATTCATTTATGTTGTTTGTATTTTATTCTATAAGTGATTTTATATGATCTATACTAAATGAAATAAACATAAGAAGGGAAATTTCATTGGTAGAGTTCTGATTCATTACACAAATAATGATTAACTATTGATTTAGTAATAATGAAATGGTGATTAACTAATGATTAACTAATAATGTAAGATCCTTACCTTTCTAGTGATGTCTTGTGATTTTTTTCAAGTAATATTTTACCCTTTTTTATCACACATTGGTTGTATCTTACTTTGGGGTCTTTAGGTGAATTTGGATAATTTTGGAAGCATATTAGGTTGTACACCGTAAGAAAAAACTGTATGGTTTTCCCCAGGAAATCGTGCAAACTATTTTGATCAACAATAAGGGGGTGCACGGTTTGACCAAACCATATGGACTCCCTCCCCCAATCCATGAACCCTTAGATAGAGGTTTTTTTCATGTTTGGTTCATGTTTCTTCAAACTGTGTTCCCACCTATGAGTAATTGTGCACTCTGAACAATAGGGGAACACCGTTTTTCAAATTGTGTAACCTATCTAGGAAACCATGAAAACTAGATTTTAAACCCCCGAAATTTTATTTAAAAATCCTTGAACCCCATGTTTATATCTCTAATCACCCACTCTCAACCTAATATTAATTCTTTTTCTCTTGTAGTCTCCCGAGAGGATTCCTAGGCTCCTTGAACCTCTTCTGGTGTGAATAAAATATCTAATAGAAGAAATCAAACCCTCAATGGTATTTTAATTCTTCATTGTTTAGATTCCTCTATCTCCCATATTTCTATCCTCTTTTAGAGGGATTCATTCCTCTGTTGTTTATGGTTAGGATATAGTTTTTTATGGATCTTGTTTCATTGGATCTTGATCCTAAGTTTTGACATAAGATCTTACTTGTCGTTTTTATTTTGATCATTCAACATCGAATTGAGGATTACGGTTTGGAGAGCATTCATTAAGGATCTTGAGGTGGGTGGAATAATTGTTATTTCCCATATTCTTGATTTTGATCTTATGTATGTAATTAATCCATTTCATTACCACATTGGTCAATTGATTTAAAATTTTAAAATATGAATTTAATTCCAAGAAATTGTGTGGTCCTTCATAGATACTATTGGAAGTTAATGATGCCAATCTTGGTGGAAACCCATGGGGTGTGCCAATTTCCTTGAAATGGTAATTATAGAATGAAAAATATGAAATAATGGGTTTATTGAATTGAAATAAATACTTATTTTATGGTTTAATAACAGGATTTAAAGGGTTGATTGTTTTAACCTTGAAGGGTTAATGAGTTGTGAATAATTTATGATAAATAAATTAATGATGAATTGTTCATGTTATTCCTTATGATTAAAGTAAATAACCATGGTTATGATTGCTAAATAAAATTTTACACATGATGTGAATGATGGATAATAAGGTTAATGATTTTGAACCTTGATTTATATATTCTGATATATGTGATATTTATAAACGATTTATCAATGAGTTGTGGGTTAGGGATTGATGTTCCAAATACCCATGGGGTTCTTGACTGATGATCTAGGTCCTCAACACATGCATGTAAACAATGAGTTTTGAGATAGGGATTGATGCTTAAAATACCCATGGGGTGCTAGACCAATGCTCTAAGCCCTCGAGATATTGGAACTGGACTGATGTTCCAAGTGTCCATGATAATGGTACCCAGAATAACACTCCAGGGTACCAAATGTAATTAGAATTAAATGAATAATGGCATTAAATAATTAATTGTTATATTCATATGGTTTATGGTTTTTAATCTGACATGGGATAAAGTAGGTATGATTGGTTCAGGTGTCACCATGAACCTGGGGTCATATGTGGTTGATTAAAGAATAATAAATGTGAAACATGGTTACCTTTGTAATTTGATATTTATTCTTTATACAACTGCATACACTCTCAATGGATAGTTGGCGAGGGCAACCTGCTGTTCTGAAAATATAACTGGGCAGGCAGCATGGTAGGATATCCGGGGTGTCCTACTCCCACCATTTCCTTCAAGGAAGCGAGGCTTCACTCTTTATTTTTCAGATCAATTCTGGACATGGGGAAACAAGATATCTTTGACAGCATTGAAACCTGATCTGATCTAGATAGATGCATCATTAAACCAGCAAACTCGGGGAGATTCAACAGAAAGGACTATCGCAAAGCTTCCAGCCCCCAGGCCCAACATGACGGATAGACGAGTTTGGTGTGGTGTAACAAGATTCCCACAAAATATAACTTTCTCATGTAGCGAATACGAAACTGGGCAATACCGAATGACGATTAGATTAAAAATATTGGCATCTACATGGCCTATGGATGTCATTGCTGCAAGAACGGGAAGGATGAGAAATCAACCCACTTGTTTTTTGAGGGGGAATGGTCCCATAAAGTATGGAGTTTCTTCAGGGGATTCACTGATTTTTCCTCTAGAGGCAACTACAACACTACTTTTCTTAACAGATGGTTTTAGGGGGCAGAGGACACTGGACCGGAAAAAATGGCAAGATCCATGATACTTAGTGCCAGCTGCTGGTGCCTATGGAAGGCAAGGAACCGGTCCAGATACAAGGGGACTAACTCCATAGGGAGACTCATCATCTCAAATACCGGGAGCCTATTGGAGGACATGGTAACTCTGGTCAGTAACTGGATGGATGTGTCATCCCTTAGGGTGCTCCATGGCCCCTCACCCATGGCCCAACATCTGCTACCCAGGACGCAAGGAATATGGGTGAGGTGGACGGCCCCTGAGGTCGGCCTCAAACTAAACACAGACGGCGCTTGTAGTTCAAGTGAAATGCGTGGAGGAGGAGTCATCAGGGATTACAGGGGGAGTGTTGTTCTCGCTTATACTTCCCACTTTGGCATTGGAAACTCCCTTATAGCTGAGGCTAAGGCGGCTCTTACGGGGATCATACTATGAACCCAAGGGAATATTTTCCTTTCTCAAGTGTAGATGGACTCCATGATCCTATAAAACTCCTTTCACAGAATAGGTGTCATGCCTTGGTCAATCTGATAAATCATAAAGAAATGCAAAGCGCCCTTCAATAACAGTACAAAGGTGACCCACACCTGGAAGGAGGGGAATCAAGTGGCGGATCATCTAGCCTCTCTGGATGTCCAAGGCACCAATGTAACTATCCTCTCCAATATCTCCCAATTTAAACCTGAGGGGGTCAATCTGATCAGAGGGGATTCCCTTGGCCTTTAGTACTTTAGAACCCCTTAGGCACTTCTCAGGTTCATCCTCCCTTCTTTCCCTGGAATAAAAATATAATCAATGATGATGATGTTTCTTTATATTCCATTAGTGGTGGCCTATTTAGTTGTAATCACTCCCTACTTAGGTTTCCTGATTGGTACCCAAATAGATTTCATATTTTCAAGATAGGATAAGGGTAAGAGCCCTATATTATATGGCTGAGTTGGGATTTAAGAATAATCATGGATGAGGGAACTGGTCATGATTTTGGGACCCACATGGGAGATTTCAATGTGCCTTTATTTTGGGTTTTTCCTTATAAACATGACACTTTTATGGCATGAAATATCTACTACTTTAGTTTATGGTGATTTTTTATGTTTGGGGTTCATCATGTGATACTTGGTCTTACATTGATTATGGTTGATTATTGGTCATTATATGATATTTTTTATTTTTATATTGATGTTCTCTATCATGCTGCTTTGATAAAGAGAGCATAGGCTCCCCATGTTACATAGTATACCCTTGCTGCTAGTCGGAAACCTCTAGCATATGGGGATTTGTGACTGAGGTTGCATGGAGAACTGGCTCGGGGCACCAACATGTGTAACACGGGTCAGGACATTACAAATTGGTATCAAAGGAGGATTTTTTCCTTTTAGATGTCTTATATTTTGGGAAAGGTATATATGATACTAAGATGAGTTGGGCCTTGGTAATGAGATCATGAATGGGATTATCTAACCCATGTGTGGGGTTAAACCCAAGTACCTAGGGTGGGATTGTTTTTCTTGATGTTTTCTATTATATTTGGGTGGTATTTCACCTTGGGTGATGCAATTGTTGCATGATGTTATTTTTTTCAGATATTTTACTCATGGATTGATATGGAATGATAGTTAAGTATGCATGCATCATTCTATACACTCAGTAATTTATGTGAAATGCATCATATTAGGAACAAAAATAAAATTAAGTGATGAGTAGGTTTTAGAGAATGAATCTTTATTTGTGTATTTTAGAAATAAATGGTTCCTAATAAGTAATTGATAATTGTAATGATGCTAAAAGTGGTAATTTGAAATTTTTAAAAGAGGTGTGTAATGGGAAAAATATGATATTAAATTTTTTTTACCAGATGTTAGTCATGCCTCGGGTTAAGGATGGTTAAGGGTAGTAATAGTGCCTCATTTTTTACCGTGTGGTGGTGTATGATGGATTACTTATTATGGATTTATGTGAATACCTATTATAAAAATTTGATGTGTTATGTGTTCTAATACATGTGAATGCCATTCTAGAGACATGCCTCTATGATGACATTTATTGAGAGGACGATGGGAGGAAATTGCTGGAAATGATCCTCCAGCAGCGAGACAAGATGCCTCGATAGTTCCAGGTGAAGGGGTGGGAGAGAATTTCTGTGAGAAAATTTATTTTTTTAAGCATTTCATAGAGAGAGACCCAGGGTAGGTTATGTAGAATATGTCTAATTTGACATGGTAATTCCAGTTGCAACACCCTATAACCTTCATTGGAGAAGGTGGACCTAAGGCAGTTGAGTTTTGGATTGAGTCAATACAAACAATTCTTAACCATTTAGTGACTCTTATAGATAAAATATTTAATTTGTATGCTTATATGTCACAAGGTCAAGCAAATAGTTGGTGGGATATTTAGGCTCAGGGTGAGAATTTATAGAGCATGGCATGGAAATAATTCTATGAGAAGTTCTTGGAGAACATTTACCTAGATATGCTCAGGAAGGAGAGGGTAATATAGTTTATGTGGTTGAACTAGGGAATCATTTTAGTGATTGAAAATGCTAGTTGCTTCGCCAAATTTTAGCAATCTATCCCTAAATTGGTAAGGAATAAGGAAACTGTGGATAGATGGTTTCAGGATGAAATTAAATGTGATATTAAGTACCAGGTTAATATCTTATAATTGAAGAAGTTTGCTGAGGTGGTGAATCAGACACTCATTTCTGAGAACCTGAAAAGGATTTTGGTGAAGGATAGGTGGTTTCTAATGGATGACTAGGAGGTATGTATTCTGAGGGTAGGAATCATCACTATGATAACTTTATCTATAATAGTGTAAAGTAGAGTATATAGGGAGAAGGATCAGTTTCTCAAGGAAATACTTGAGTGATTTTCCATTAGTGCGGTAGGCTAAGTCACTATCATAACTAGTGTCCCTAACCACTAGTAAATTTCCAAGATTGTGTAAATATGTAGTATCTATAGAGGTTATGTAGGAACCCATGACATATGGGTAGTGATGGAGGATCTTAGCTGAATTAGAGTACTAAAAGTGGGTCTTCCACCCCATATCAGTCAGGAAATTAATGTTCTATTGGTCATGATAGTTGAGGTAGCATACATGGTAATTTAGAGAAAGAGCACCCATATCAGTGGAATAGTGTAGTACAGGGAACTTATTCTAGACCATAGAGAAGTGGGGTAGGTCAGTTTCATGTAGTTCAGCCCGCACTTATAGATAGAGAGGTACGTTTATTGATAGTTAGAGATTCTATTCTTTTAGATTCTATGCTTGTTGGAAATTTATTTGATATAGGAGACTCATATTATTTTATATATACACAACTCGTGAATGGTTTGAATCTTATGGTATATTTTTTGAGGGGGATTATGATGATAAACACACCATTGGGTGTACGATCAAATTAAATCTATCTATGAAAGGGATGTTCCCTCGAGGTTGGTGAGTATCATTTCATTTGGGATATTTACATATTATACATGTCAAGTTTTTACTTGATTTTGGGTATGTACAGGTTGGTATCATACCAAGACCACATAGATTATTACCATAGGAGATTAACCTTTACATATCTAGAGGGTAATAGTTATATTCATTATGGAGAATGGGATATCCAAGCAGTCCATGTAGGGATAATTTATTAGTAACTGGGGGAGATCACTACCTAGGTTGTGAGTATTTTGTTAGATGGTGGGGGTATAGGGAATAGTTTCTTTCCACATGTAGTATATCTATTTTAGGATTTGTTTCTTGGATACTTCTTAGAGATGCCACCTAATATAGATGTTGATATTACAATTGAACTCATCCTGGAGCTGAACTAGTTTCTTTTACACCATACATAATGGAACAAATATGGCTTCAATATCTTAAGTATCAGTTTTAATAATTGATGGATAAGGGATTTATATATCCTATTATGTCACCTTGGGGTTCTATGGTTTTTTTTCTAAGAAGGTTTATGGTATGTTGTATTTATGTGTCAATTATCAGAATTTGAACCAAATGATGGTTAAAGTATACTCTTTCACATATCAACAATATCTTTGACCAATTTTGGGGTACATGTGTGTTCTCTAAGATTTACTTGAGATTGGTGTATCATCAGTTGAGAGTGAGACCATCTGATATACCAAGGACTACTTTCAGAAGAAGGTATGGCCTATATGAGTTCTTCATGATGTAGTTCAAGCTGACGAACGCTCTAACTGTGTTTATGGTCTTGATGAATGGAATCATTCACCTATACCAGAACCAAATTGTGGTTGTTTTTTTGGATGATATTTTGGTGTACTCTAAGACTCATGATGATCATGCCCAACATCTTAACATCATCATGAGTAAAATGAGACAGCATCAATTGTACACCAAGCTATATAAGTGTAAATTCTAGATTAATAGGGTATATTTCTTGGGTCACATCATCTTTGAGAAAGGTGTGTTAGTGGACCCAGATAAGGTTTAGGTAGTCTTTTCTTGGGAGTATCCCAAGAATTTTTTTGATATCTAGAGATTACTTGGTTGGGTGGGTTATTATCAAAAAATCATCCATGACTTTTCTCATTTAGAAGCACCAATTTTGGTCTTGACCAAGAAGGGGATAAAGTTTTAATGGTCTAGATAATTTGATAATTTTTTCCAGGATTTGAATAAGAATTTTTATACTGCACCTATTTTGATCATACCTGAGCCGGGTGAGGAGTATACTGTCTTTTGTTATGTGTCCGGGGTCATAATTGGAGTAGTGTTGATGTAGGGGATTAAATTATGGCATATGGGTCACAATAATTGAGGCCATAAGAATGGTATTACCCTACACACAATATCTATTTATTTGTGGTGTTTTATGCCTTAAATTATTGGTGAAATTACCTGTTGGGTGAAAAATTTACTATGTATACTAACCACAAAGGCTTAAATTATATATTTCTATAGTGATATTTGAATTTATAGTAGTGGATATGGGTTGATTATATACATTTGTTTGGTTTTTATCTAGAATATACATTGGGAAAGTGGAATAGTGTTTTTGATGCTTTAAGTTGGAAGACTTAGACTTGGGTAGTCCAGTAGTCTAGATCTAAGTGAAAGATGATAGCTTCATTGTTTGAGATACATATAGATATTCAGGAGGGCCAGGATTATATGAACCTTGTATCCTTATCATTTTATTCCAAACTTCTGATCTAGATCAAGGAGAGGTAGTATGAGGGTCTGGAGTGTTTGGCCTTGAGGGAAAGACTTAAAGGTGGGGAGTCACCTTCAGATTATGCTATAGATGAGGATGAGCTCATCTATGTCTGGTGTCATGTTTCTTGTGTCTATGTTTATGTGTGAGGTGCTGATGTGTGAGTTTCATGCCTTGAAGTGGATGGTGCATCCTTTTTTGACCAAATTGTTCTGTGACCTATGTAGATGGTATTATTGGCTGAGCATGAAAAAGGGAAATTGTTGGTTTTGTGACATAATGCTACACCTGTCAGCAAGTGAAGTTCTAGTATCAATGACTTGATGGTTTGCTACAGTTATTGCTCATTCTAGAATGGAGATGGGATAACGTTACCATGGACTTCATAGTGGGTCTTCTGAGGATGCCTCAAAATAATGATGTTATATGGGTTATTGTGGACCGATTGAAAAAAGTGGTCCATTTCTTACAAATTTGGGAGACTTTAATAGTTGATCAATTGGTGGATTTATATGTTTAATATTATGTTTTCACAGGTTGGAACGGATCATAGTTTTAGATTATGATTTGTGCTTTACTTCATGCTTATAAAAAGGCTTACATAAGGCATTGGGTACCTAGGTGTTTCATTGTATGGATTATAACCCATAAACATATGGAAAATATGATCATATTATTCATGTTCTATAGTAAATGTTATGTGATTGCATCCTAGACTTTGGTGGATCTTGGGAGAAGCACTTAGCGCTGGTCGAGTTCTTCTATAACAACAGCTATCAGGAAAAAATTCATATAGAGCCATATGATGCGATATATGGTAGACTAAGAAAATAACTTCTATGTTGGATGGAGGTAGGTGAGTCAGAGTTATTGGATCCAAGTCTCATTCAGGAGACATTGGAGAAAGTTTAGTTGATTCAGAAACATATGGCTACAACACATAGTCAACAGAAGTCTTATATTTATTAATTTCATCGACCTATTGAGTTTACAATGGGAGATCATGTATTCCTTTGGGTGTTACTAAGATTAGTTCACAATAGGATTCAGAGGCAGGGAAAGTTTGTGCCAAGGTTTTTTGAATTATTTGATATTGGGGAGAGGATCAGACTGGTGGCGTATTGATTGGATCTTTGTAGAGTTTTAGTTATATGTATGATGTTTTTTATGTGTCATGGATTTGAATTTATCACCCTGACACTTAACATGTGATCTACATTGATGATGTTGAGCTTGAGGTTGATGCATCCTTTGAGGAGCATCTGATTCATATTATGGATTGTAGTGAGAAAGTGTTGTGGGGAAACATTGTATTATTGGTCTGAGTGTTGTGGCAGTATGGACGTGTTCAAGAGGAAACATGGGATAGGTAAACAGATATCCATGACCGGTTGTAATACCCCATAATGATAAAGGGTTAAATGACCAAATGATATAACTCATGTCAACAAGGTGCACCTTCCTTTTCAAAAGTCTGTCTGATTAGAACTCCACAGTTAAGCGTGCTTGGCCTGGAGTAGTGATCAGGATGGGTGACCTTCTGGGAAGTTCCCTAGGGTGTGTGTGAGTGAGGACAAAACACACTGGAAAGTACATGTGTTGTCTTGTGGGGACTGTCATTAGTTAGATGATCCATTTAGGCATTTGGGTGGACCCTTGGTGGGGACCATGTGTTTGTGGGGAAACTGGTGGGTGGGGTCCACTTGTTACATTTGGTATCAGAGGTGGTACCTAGCCTTAAGTGCGGTGCACTACCTGGGTTGAGATATAGGGCCCACAATGAGGACGTTTCTCTAAATTGGGGGTGATTGTAACACCCCAGAATGATAAAGGGTTAAATGACTAAATGATATGACTCATGTCAACAAGGTGAATCTTCCTTTTTGAGAACCTGTCTGATTATAACTCCACAGCGTGCTTGGCTTTGAGTAGTGATCAAGATGGGTGATCTTCTAGGAAGTTTACCAGGGTGTGTGTGAGTGAGGAAAAAACACACTAGAAAGGACATGTGTTGGCATGTGGGGATTGTCATTAGTCAGATGACCCGTTCAGGCATGTGGGTTGACCCTTGGTGGGGACCATGTGTCTGTGGGGCAACTGGTGGGTGGGGACCATTTTTTATATTGGTGTCTAGACCTTTTTACCTCAGAAGATTATTGATGATTGGGAGTGAATATCAAGGACAAATTTTTATAAGGTAGTGTGGTACACTGTATGGGTTGAGATATAGGGCCCACAACAAGGATGTTGCTCTAAAGTGGGTGTGACTGTAACACCCCAGAATGATAAAGGCTTAAATGTCTAAATGATATGACTCATGTCAACAAGGTGCACCATCCTTTTCGAGAACCTGTCTGATTATAACTTCACAGTTAAGCGTGCTTGGCCTGGAGTAGTGATCGAGATGGGTGACCTTCTAAGAAGTTTCCCAGGGTGTGTGTGAGTGAGGAAAAAACACTAAAAAGGACATGTGTTGGCCTGTGGGGACTGTCATTAGTCAGATGACCCATTCAGGCATGTGGGTAGACCCTTGGTGGGGACTATGTGTCTGTGGGGCAACTGGTGGGTGGGGCCTAGTTGTTAGACTAGTGGCTAGACATTTTTACCTCAAAAGATTATTGATGATTGGGAGTGAATATCAAGGAAAAATTTTTATAAGGTAGTGTGGTGCACTACCTGGGTTTAGATATAGGGCCCACAACGAGGACGTTTCTCTAAAGTGGGGGTGACTGTAACACCCCAGAATGATAAAGGGTTAAATGACTAAATGATATGACTCATATCAACAAGGTGCACCTTCCTTTTCAAGAGCCTGTCTGATTATAACTCTATAGTTAAGCATGCTTGGCTTGGAGTAGTGATCATGATGGGTGACCTTCTGGGAAGTTTTCCAGGGTGTGTGTGAGTGAGGAAAAAACACACTGGAAAGGACATGTGTTGGCCTGTGGGTATTTTCATTAGTCAGATGACCCGTTCAGGCGTGTGGGTGGACCCTTGGTGGGGACCATGTGTCTGCGGGGCAACTGGTGGGTGGGGCCCAGTTGTTACACTAGTGGCTAGACCTTTTTACCTCAGAATATTATTGATTATTGGGAGTGAATATCAAGGACAAATTTTTATAATGTGGGGAGATTATAAGATCCTGACCTTCCTGGTGATGTATCGTACTTATTTTTAGGTAATATTTTACCATTATTTTAATCATAACTTGGATGGGTCTTTCTTTAGGGTAATTTCAGGTGAGTTTGGAGAATTTTTGAATCCCATGAGGCTGTGAATGGTAGGTGCAAGGTTAGGGAGAACCATGTTGTTTCCCCTAGGAAACCGTGTACCCCATTTTGAGCCACGGGATGGGGACACATGGTTTGACCAAATCATGTGGCCTACCTCCCCCAAACTGTGCACCCTTAAAAAAGGGGGTTTTCATGGTTAGAACACATTTTTTCAAACCATGTGACCACTTAGGAAAGACCAATTGTAGGTGGGGTTTGTCTTAGTGGTAAGCACCCCGTAATATTACATGAAAAATGGGGGTTCAAAACCCATTGGGCACAGGTTATTGTAGCAGTACTGTAGCGGACTGTAGCAGCGGTGTCACTGTTTATCAGTGGGTACTATAGCAGCGGCAGAACACTGTAGCGGTGGCGGTATTGTGCGGGTACTGTAGCAGGTGGGTTACTATTCACAGAATGTGGATTGGGCCATTTATTTGGGCCTACGGGATATGTAATGGGCTACAAGCCCTTTGGACCTTCAGGATATGTAATGGGTTTCCCTCTACCCAGTTAAAAGAGGTCTTTTCTTTGATTTAATAATAAAAATGAGGCTTCGGCCCCAACTTTAAAAACAAATGTGACCACTTAGGATTAACAATGTACACTAAATAGTAGGGAAACATAGTTAGGGCATGAGATTTGTCGAACCATGTGGCTCATCCAGGAAACCGTGCATGTGGGATTTTAAATCCTCGTAATTTTATTCAAAAATTCCTAAAACCTTGGTTTATAACCCTAATCACCCATGCTATACCTAATATTAATTCCTTCACTCTTAGAGGCTCCCTAGAGGATTCCTAATCTCCTAGAACCTCTTCTAGTGAAAATCGAAGATCTGGTAGATGAAATCAAACCCTCTACGATATGTACATTCTTCCTCATTTGGATTCCTCTCTCTACTGTATTTTTCTCCCATTTTAGAGGGATTAATTATTCTATTATTGGTGGTTTAAATATATTTTTTTATGGATATTTTTTCATTGTATTTTGATTCTAGGTTTTAATCCTATAGCTTACTCATCATTGTGATTTTAATCATTCTACATCAAATTGAGGATTACAGTTTGGTGAGCATTTGTCAATGATATTGAGGTATGTCATATAATTGTTATTTCCTATAGTATTGATTTTTATATAGTGTATGTAATTATTCCATTTCATTTCTATGTTGGGAAATTACTTTTAAAATTGAAAAGATGGATTTAATTCCATGAAATTGCATGATCCTTCAAGGATCCCATTATACCCGTTGGAGTTAATGGGGTAGGGCATGGTGGAAACTCATGGGGTGTGCCAATTTCCTTGAAATGGTAATTATGGAATGAAAAGGGGGAAATAGTGGGTTTGTGGGATTTAACTAAATCCTTGTTTTATGTTTTAATAATAGGATTTAAATATTTGGTTTTATTAACCTTGAAGGGTTAATGAGTTGTGAGCAATTGATGATAAATGAATTAATGGTGAATTTTTTATGTTATTCCTTATGATTAAAGTAAATAACCATGGTTGTTATTAATAAATTAAATGGTTCAATATGATGTGAATTATTGATAATAAGGTTAATGATGTTAAACCTTGATTTATATATTGTGATATATGTGATATTTTTGAATGATTGATCAATGAGTTGTGGGTTAGGGACTAATGCTCCAAATACCCATGGGGTTACAAACTGATTCTTTATGACCTTGATATATGCATGTGAACAATGATTTGTGGGACAAGAAATAATTATCAAAATACCCATATGGTTCTAGATTAATGCTCTATGCCCCTGAGATATTGGAACTGGATTAATGTTCCATGTCGTTGTGATAATGGTATATGGACTGACACTTCATGGTATCGAATGTAATTGGAATTAAATGAATAATTAAAGCTCAAGAATTAATTAATTGTGATATTACTATGGTGTATAGTTCAGAATCCATCATGGGCTAAAGTAGGTCTAATTGGTTCGGGTGTCACCATGAACCCAGGGGCCTATGTGGTTGACTAAAGATTAATACATGTGAATCTGGTTTAATTTTTTCATTTTATATTTATTATTTATACAACATAATACACTGTTATAGAATAGATATTACTTTAGGAATCATTGGTGGTGGCCTGTTGAGTTGTACTCACACCCTACTCAGGCTTTCTAATCGGTACCTGAATAGATTTCATGTTTGCAGGATAGGATAAGGTCAAGAGACCTATATTAGATAGATGATTTGGGATTCAGGATGAAGCATGGATTAGGGAACCGTACATGATTTCAGGACTCACTTGGGGGATGTCAATGTATCTTTATTTTTTTTCCTTAGAAACTTGATACTTGTATGAAATGACATATTTACATCTTTGATTTATGGTTATTTTTTCTATTTCAGATTCATCATGTGATGTTTGGTCTTATATAGATTATGGTAGATTATTGGTCATTATCTCATCTTGATTATTTGTATATTGATTTACATTTTTGTGCTAATTTTATAAATAGGGTATAGTCTCCACATGTTACATATTAGACCCTTACTACTAGTCGATAGTGTCTGGCATATAGGGATGTGCAATTGAGGTCATGTGGTGAACCGACTTGGAGCACCGTCATGTGGCACCTGGGTCATGACTTTACAAATAATTAACTAATGGTTGACTATTAATTAACTATTAATTAACTATAAATTAACTACTTAATAATAATTAATTAATGAAGGATTAACAAATTATTATCTAATTATTAACTAATGATAGACTAAGGTTTAACTTAAGATTAAAAAATGATTAGATATTGATTAACTAAGGATTAACTTAGGATTATATTAGGATTAAATTATGATCAAATGATTATTTACTAATGATCAAATAATAATCAACTACTAATTAACTATTAACTAATATTTAACTATTAATTAACTATGAAGTAACTACTTAACAACTATTAATTAATGAATGATTAATGAGTGATTAATGAATGATTAATAAATGATTAACAATGATTAAATAATTAGTAACTAATGTTTAACTAATGATTAACTAATAATTAACTTACGATTAACTTAGGACTAAATAATGATTAGTAATTGATTAATTAAGGATTGACTTAGGAATAATTTAGGATCAAATGATGATTAACTAATGATTAACTAATGATTAACTAATAATTAATTATTAAGTGGCCATTATTAATTAACTATTAAGTAAATGATAAGAAACTACTTAATAACTAATAATTAAAGAATTATTAGTGATTGATTAAAAAATGATTAACAAATGATTAATTATTGGTCAAATAATACATAACTAATGATTAAGTATGGATTAACTTAGGAGTAACCAATGATTAAATAAGGATTAACTTAGGATTAAATAATGATTAGCTATTGATTAACTAAAAAATAATTTATGAATAACTTAGGAACAAATAATGATTAACTAATGATTAATTAATTATTAATTATTAAGTAATTAATAATTAACTATTATTTTGATAATTAATAAATATTAATTAATCACTAAATAACTATTCATTAACTATTCATTAATAAATGATTAACTATTGGTGCATGACAAAGAGGTCTAATTACATACCTATTTTGACACTCCCAGTGGATCTACTTTAGATTATTCATATTCTATTTAATTAATATCTTTAGATACCTTTATGAATATTAAAATTTGAGATAAAAAACATTTTTGAAATCATTGAGGATATAAGAAAACATTCTTAAATTTTAGTAAAGTAAATATTATGTGGTTATTAGATAAAGGAAATCCCTGTTTAGATACTATAAGTGGATGTAAGCTCTGGCACACTTGCACCAAGGGGTAATAACCCTAAAAAAGGGTTTATTGGGTATTAACTCAATCATCATCTGGTGCATGACAAAGAGGCTTAATTATACACCTAGTTTGGCACTCCTGAGGGATATGCTTTAGATGGTTCCTGTTTTCTTTAATTAATATCTTTAGTTGCCTTTAGAAATATTAAAATTTGGGCTATGAAACATTAGTTAAATCATTGATGATATAAAAACATTTTAAAATTTTATGATCAATGAAATATCTATCTAGATACTATAAGTGGATACAGGATCTAGAATAGTTATACCTAGGGATAATATCCCTAAAAGGGAAGATTGGGAATTAACTCAATCATCACTAGGTGCACAACAAAGAGGCCTAATTGCACACCTATTTTAACACTCTCATGGGATATGATTTAGATGATTCAAAATATATTTAATTAATATCTTTAAAATACTTTAGGAATATTAAAATTTTAGATATGAAACATTAATAAAATCTATAAGGATATAAGAAAACGTTATAAAATTTCAGTAAAGTAAATATTGTCTCATTATCTGAGAAATTAAATCCCCATATAGATACTACAAGTGGATGCAGGCTCTAAAATAGTAGTTCCTAGGGGTAATAAACCCAAAAAGAATAGATTAGGTATTAACTTAATCATCACTTAGTTCACAAAAAATAGGCCAAACAACACATCTAGTTTAACACTCATGAGGGATCTACTTCAGATGATTCTCATTCTATTTATAAACTATTGAACTTCTAATTATATCCTTGTACTATGAAATAACTTTACATAGTTAATTTATGGTCAACCCTACATTATTATTCCTCATTGTGAATACTATTTACATTATTGGAAACATGATCAGAAACCATTTTTTCATAGATAATCATGTTTGAAAGTGTTTATTGATATGGAGAAGTTATTCAAACCGGTCAAGTAGCTTCATATAGTATACTACCAATAAAAATGGTTAGGATAATTGATTGTGTTACCGTAAGAGAACTTCAGGAAAGAATTCATGGTCAGTTAAATCTAAGAATAGATCAGGAGATCTTATCTATTATTTATATACATTTGCAATTCCAGGATAGGTTATAACATCTAACTAATCCATTGGTAATAATGAGGATTGGTTACAAGAAAAAAATTTAGTTAAAAATGATCTAATAATGATTTGATAGATTTATATATTTTGGTTTCTTATGTCTAGAAATAGTGTTTCATTGTACGAATACATAGGAATACAAGATTCATTGAATAAGGTCCATCATAAAAATATGAAACTCTTTCCTATCATGTGTAAGAAGAAAACTAAACTAATCACCTAGATAAGATGTAAGAGAATTTTGATGATGAGGAAGTGTCTAATGATGGAATAGACAGAGATAACAGTAATGATGAGGAGGAAGATGTGGAAGTTGTTGTAGTTTGTTATTGCGCAAGATGGCATGCACCAAAAATAATATTATTATTATTATTATTATATTGAATAGGGTTTTTTTAAGGTTATTATATTATTTAAAGTTAGATATGTAATTAAATAATATTTTAACCTAAACCCTGGCTTTATAAATCAACAGTTATGTCTATTATGTAGATTCACGTTTTGAAATCAAAATTAGAGAATTATTATGCAAAAAAAATATCTCTCGAATCCTCCTACTCTCTCTATATCAAGAACGAGAAATGTAAGAGAGAATATTTCAAGACCAAAGGATGACCAATCAACACAAACAATGCAAAAAAAATTGATTCGTTGTGCTAGAACCTGAAAATCAATTGGTGTTGCTTAGAGATCAAAGGAGCATGTGTGGATCATTGCTATAGTGATTCTATCCTTGGGTCCGCATAGTACAACAAAAGTAACCCAAAAGGGTATTTTTAGACAATCAATATCATTAATGAAGAAATATCCTAAGGTTGGGTATTTTTTTATTCTAATATTAAATAAATTAATTATAAATTTAATGTGAAAGATCCTCACTTATTATTCCAGATGTAGAAATATTAAAATAAAATTTAATATATTTCACATCCCTACATGCTTCCATTATGCCTAGAACCATAAAGTGGTATCAAAGGGGTCACAATTAAATTTATAATTACTTAGTTTATTGTTGATCCACACACAATCGTGGTTGAATTTTTATTTCATATTATTTTTTATTTAATTCGATTTGAATTAACATGTTATCAACATATTAATCAAGTCTGTTCAATGTTTAATTTTCTAAAAGGTCTAAGAATAGATGAAGAATGATCAGAGATTCCATGAGGAATTTCCAAATTTTTGGTCAGTAAGAGAGGGTTACATGGAATGTACTCAAAAGTATACATCATGTACCCTGGTACGCTGCACCTAGCCATTCTATTGGATACACAAAGTGTCATATAGGTATTACATGTGGTGTACACTGTGTGTTGACCGGCTAACCTGAAAAATGATTTTCATATTACATGTAATGTATCAGTGTACACGTTATGTAGTCTACAGAGATTAGCGACGTAAATTGCGCAATTTGTGTGGTCATTATACATGGTCAAATAGCATAAGATAGAAAACCTAAAGAATTTATGATATAAATTATGTGTATGTAGTGTAAAAAACATGTAGTTTATCAATTACCGCATTTGAGAAACACACCAAGTTATTTGGACACATAACATTAGAGATATATGGCGTGTAGCTGGAGTCTACGCATCATGTAGTCTCTCTCCTAAGAAAACATTGAGCCTTTTAATGGGTTGCCTAGGCATGTGACATTCAGACTACATAATGTGTAGTTGGATTGTACACACCATGTAATTTACGGAGATACACGTCGAAGATCCAAGAGAGTATCTTGGGAACATGAAAAGTCGATACACGGTGTGTAGATTGCATTTACACATCATGTAGTCTGGCCGAGTCAACACACCAAAGCCCCAAGCGTGTGACCCAAATACATAATAATAGAGGTAGATGGTGTGTTTCTAGATAGTACACATCATGTAGTCTCCCAATTACTGGTAAAATTAAATTACATGAAATTGAAAATTATAGTATTAAAACCTTATTGCTTTGATTAAAACTTTTAGTGTTTGAAATTTTAATAATGTTTTTAAATAATTTTAAATGTTTTATTGATTTATTATAACAAATCTGTAACTATTGGTTCTTCTATTTATTTTAAATTAATAACTTCATGATGGTTATATCTAAGAGGATTCATATGGTCATTAAGATAAAAGGGAATTAATTAATTGATGAAATTTCATTCATCTTAATAATAAAGAATGTATAAATAAATTAATGTTAACCATTTACTTTTATGTATTTGTTGCATGTATTACTATTCATGAGATTGACCAAGAACTATGTATGTGTTGGATGTTTTAATTTAATTTATTGCATGGGTTTGAAGTTATTTATTATTAAATTAAATATTATGGCCTTCAATTCATTCCTCCCTCCATTATTATGTAGGACCTTTGTGTCCAAGGATATTTATGTAATTCCCCTTGAACAAATATTTTTGTTCCCCTCACCTGTGCATGAGTTATAAATACATGTAATTAATGGAGTATCCCTTGGTACATGGAGGAGGTTCAAGATGGAACCATAATGATGTCAACTGAGGTATTACATAGTTAGATAGGTGGAATACTATAACTTATACCAAGACCAGCAATATGATTTATTTTACCTATGTCAAAGGTTGATTTAATTTTCACTCATTAAATCAACCGTTAGACAAATCTCATGAACGAGTTATTAAATAATTTATTTATTTTTGTCTATATAATTATTTATTGTATGGATGAAAGGTCTTGATCATATAAATAAATTAATTAATGTGAAAAGACATAAATTAAATAAATTAATTATGCATAAATGTTTTATCCAACATGGTTAACTAATTAAGAAACATCCACTTAATATTATAAAGACATGTAAAAGATAAAACAAGATAAAATTTATGCCTAATTAATTAAAATCTATCCACCTAATATTAAGTCAGACTAAGACTTAAATTACTTTATTAGGAATCAAAACCATAAAACTAATTGTAACTCATGGCCAAAGTCTGGACACTTACTTTTATTGGGGATTTCTCATGAGGTTTTTGGGTTGACTTAACCAAAATTTTATTGAGTTTAATGGAAAATGTATATTCAAAAAAATTGTAGACAAGTGTTGAGGAAATCCAAGTCAGGATTTCAAGATAGGGTAATCCACTCAACAGATCAAGGAGCTGTAAGCCCGTAGTTGGAAAGACCGACTACCTAATTAATTTCTTATGGTTTTTATGGACAAAATCATTATCATTAATAAAATTAATGAGGATACTTACCAATAGAATATCTTATAAACTATACATTATGAGTTCAATGGTGAGGGTTTTTGCGACTTGAGAAAATAGTGGTAGAATTAATAAAATCAATTATTTATTTATTTCACACATAATTTTTAATCAAGAAAAGTAATAATAATATTCTCTTTTAATTGTTTAATAAAATGTAAAGATTGTAATCCACATTATCCTTGCAACTAATATTAGATAAATACAACCTCCTAATTGGTAGTAAATTCCATGAGTGGTTTAGACACCTTTAGGTTGTGTTATGCCATGAACAGAAATATTGCAGGTGAGTAATGAAGAGTTTCATGTTTATAAGAAACATTTGAGTAACACGAACTACATTTTATGCTTGATGATTTTATCTATATCTAGTGAACTCATGACTTATCAAAAAAAACATGGATGTGTATAACATGATTGAGCACCTCCATGGTCTTTACTAGGAGAGAGATAGACAAGAATAATTTGACATTTCCAAGTCACTCTTTTAGAGAAATCTTGGAGAGGGTTCCCCAGCTGGGCCTCATATAGTCAAGTTCATTGGCTACATTGAGGGCTTAGAGGTTATAGGGTTTAAACTACCTGAAGAATTTGGAACCAATCAAATTTTGGCATCGCTCCCTCAGAGCTTCTCTATATTTTTTTTTAAATTTTACTATAATTAATATTAAGAAGTCTATTTCGAATCTTCTAACTCTCCTTCACCAAGTAGATAAGAATATGAAGTGTGAAAATCCTTCCATCCTTATAGTTAACAGATAGAAAGGGAAAGAAAATATCTTTAAGACCAAAGCTCCTTCACGCCCTTCTAAGAATAGGAAGATCAAGGGGAAAGCAATGGAATGGGATGTTTTTTGTTTTTCATGTGGAAAGAAGGGATACTGGAAGAAAAACAACACCCATCCAAAGAAACAAAGGGAATATTCTGGTGCATTTTTTATCAAGTTCAATTTATATGTTTCTACGAAATGGGTATTAGATATAGCTTGTGGATCTCACATATATATTCAAATATAAGAACCAAGTAGATTCAAAAAGATTTATTGAGGGGAGGCAGATCTTAAAGTATCCAACAAAGCTAAACTTGTTGTCATAGCTATTGGGGACTACCACCTCACATTGTCAACTAGAATGATATTGGTTTTAAAAGGTTGTTATTATGTGTTATATGTTACCAAAAATGTTATTTCTGTATCCAGACTTGATATGGATGGATTTATTTTTAAATTTGGGAATAAATGTTTCTTATTTTATAAATATAGAATTTTCTATAGTAAGGTGCATATAAATAAAGGTATTTATTTGTTGGATTACATGAACTAAGTAATAAAAATCGATAACAAAGTTTATTCACTTGACTCATATCGCAACCAACTTTGGCATCACTCTATAGGTCATGTAAATGAAAAACACTTAACTAAATTACAACAAGATGGATATTTTGATTATTTTGATCTATAACCACTTGGTGTATGTCATGTATGTTTATAAGGAAAAATGACCAAATCCCTATTTAGTGGGAAAGTTGAAAGGGCCAAAGAGATTCTTGAATTAGTTCACATCGATGTGTGTGGACTATTTACTACTGAAATAAGGGTTGGATACTCATACTTCATAACTTTTACTGACGATTTTAGTAGATATGGATATGTATACTTAATGTGGTATAAGTTATATTTTTTTATAAATTCAAGTAATAAAAGAATGAATTTGATAATCTTCTTGGTAAGAAGATTAAGAAACTCTACCCAGACTATGGTAGAGAATATTTTAATCAAGACTTCATTGATTATTTATAGGAGTTCATGATACATTATCAACTCACTCCTACTTATACGCTTTAGTGCAATGGTGTTATTAAATGAAGGAACTTCACCTTATTGGACATGTTGAGATCAATGATGAGTCATAAAAGTCTTTCATTATCCTTTTGAGGATACAAATTAAAAAATAGTATATGTACTAAATTGAGTGTCAACTGAAGAAACATATGGTATACCATACCAATTATGGAATGGAAAGAAACTCGTGTAGTCTTACTTACATGTTTGGGGTTGGGAATCATTTATTAATTCCTCTTTAGGTTAAAAGCTTTCACCCTGAGGAAAAAGGTGTATCTTTATATGATATCCTAAATAAACAAAGGTATGTTACCTATATAATCCTTCAAAAAAATATCGTGGTTGATAGACATCCCACATTTCATGAGAAGGATCTTATATCTTAAAGATATAGTTGGATTGAGATATACTTTGATGAATTCTAGGATCAAGATACACAACAGTTGTCACATGAAAAAATCTACAAAACCCCATGGAAGAATAAGTTATTTCAGATAAATAAGTACTACATAGAAGTGCCATAGAGGTTAGAGAACTATAAATTTATAGTTTTCTATTCACTGAGGATAGTGACTCATTATTAGTTGATAATAATGATCCTATAACCTATAAAGAAGTAGTAAGTGGAATAGATGTTTCTATGTGGAAAGAATCCATGAATTCTGAAATGGATTCCATGTACCAAAACTAAGTATGTAGTTTAGTAGGGAATCTGGTAGATGTAAATCCCATTAGTTGTGAATGGGTATTCAAGAAGAAACTATACATGAAAGGAAAATTAATTACCTATAAGTCATAACTAGTTTAAAAAGTATTTAAATAGTGTTAAGTCATAAACTATGATGAAACCTTTTCTCTAGTTTCAATTTTGAAATTCATCTGAATTCTACTTTCCATTATGGATTACCATGACTATGATATTTGGAAAATGGATTTCAAAACAACCATACTTAATAGGGACTTTAAGGAACATGTCTATATGACACAACCTGAAGGATTTGTGACTCCAAAGGATGACAAAAAGATATGAAAATTAAAAAAATCCATTTTTGGATTAAAGAAAACATCTAGGTCATGGAACATTCATTTTAATGAATCCATAATGGAATTTTGTTTCATAAAGAATGAGTGAGATCCTTGTTTCTATAAACATTTTAGTGGGAGTGAATTCATTTTATAAATAGTATATGTTGATGACATATTACTCATTGGAAATGAAATACCAGTCTTAAAGTCTGTTAAGGAATGGTTGAATAAATGATTCTCTATAAAGGATTTGGGAGAGGTATCATATATTCTTTGTATTAAGATCTATCATGATAAATCTAAGAGGTTTCTTAATCTAATACAAAGTACATACATTGACAAGATATTGAAGATATTCAGTATGGAAAAATCCAAGAGTGGGTTGTTTCAAGCATTACATAGCATTTATCTTTCTAGGAAAATGTGTCCTCAGACACATGAGGAAAGAAATATAATAGTAAGGATTATATACACATAAATTATTAGGTTAAACATTTATGTTATGCTATGTACTAGTCTATATGTCGCCTACACATTAAGTATGGTAGGAAGATATCAAGATGACCCAGGTGACTACCATTGGATGGAAATTAAGACTATCCTTAAGTATCTTAGGCATACTAAGGATATGTTCCTGGTTTATGGAGGATATGAGGAACTAGTCATCATAGCATATATAGATGCTAGTTTCCAAACTAATAAAGATGAAATGAAGTCATAAATGGGATACATATTCACTTTGAATGGGGTGTTGTGAAATATAATTGATCAAAGAACATTATGGTTATAGATTCTACAGTAGATTCTGAGTATATTACAGCTTTTAAGGTAGTTTAAGAAGCAATATGGATGTGAAAATTCATCCAAGATCTTGACTTGGTACCTAGAAGTAAATATTATATCACACTTTATTGTGATAATACTGTAGTGATGGATCTCACAAAAGATCCAAGGTCACATCAGTGGATGAATCACATACTTCAGAAGTATCGTCTCTTAAGGAATTTTTCTCAGAGGGGTGAAGTTTTAGTGAGTAGTATTTCTACATAAGATTTCATGGTGGAACCCTTGATTAAAGCCTTAACTCATAAGAAACATGATTATTATGTGATATCTAGAGGACTGAAAGTCATAGGCGGTTTTCTCTAGTACAAATGGGAGTTTTTTGGAGTTTATATCCTAGGACCAATAGATTGTACTTTGGTTACATGTAAATTTTATGTATTTAATATTAATAAAATTTATTATTACATATTTTTTATTTTTATACATGAATCTAATGTAATGATTTCCTAGAGTATATGTCGCATTTATAAGGCCATACCAGTTCCCCGATGTGATGAGAACCTTGATGTTTTATGACGATATTCTTAAATTATATTCTATGATTTGATAACATACCATGATGGGACACATAGTGCATAGACTATCGAGTGTGAGTACTTTTAATTAGATGATACTTCTTATCATGAAGTTCACACTTGGTAATATCTAAGATGGGATATTATGAGAACAGACCTTTTAGTAGGAATTCCACATGTTTCGGTGTCATCGGATATTCCTATCTACAAGCGTGTGTAATGGTCCTTAGACTTTAATATTATTATTAATTCTTGTTATGAATTATGTAATTGGATTTATTTCATAAACCATGATTATAACTTCTCATGGAGAAGTTGAATACATTGGGTGTGTCACGAGTGACATGTCATTAATGGATAAGTCCATGAAGGATTTTTCCCTTTCATATTTATAGAAGTTAATATCTCAATACTTTTATTGGAATAGAACTATCTCCCTAAATTCCATGTCCATGGTGTGATGATGTCTTTATTTTAGATATTCAAAGAAATATTTATCAAGAATATAGGTTGATACAGATTTGAAACTTTCTTGATGAGATATTCTAACAAAGTGATTATATTACACAGTTAGTGTCAGTATGTGGTTGTCATAATTGTCACATTAATTTATTTCAATTCGGTGCCTTGAAAAATTACTAGATAGTAATATTAGACTTTAGGCAATCCCACATAATGCCAATGAGAAATAATCCTAGAAGGTCATACACTAAGTGTTTTAGATGATCTTGATTAAATCCTATTTGATTTTAATTAATTGAATAAATATTATTCTCAAGATATGGGGATAATTTTATTCATGTTTTATTGATTTCAAAAATTTATTGATGAATTAAATATTTAAATTAAATATTTATTTCAATTTTCAACAAATTCAAGAATATTTTGAATGGACCAAGAACATTTCTGGTGACAAATATTAATTAACATGTCGGTTAAATAATATTTTTTATTGTATAATTCGATGTGTGCCACAAAATAATAATATTATTATTATTATTATTATATGAAATGTGGTTTATTAAAGGTTATTATACTATTTAAGGTTCTGTATGTGATTAAATAATATTTTAACATAAACCCAACCTCTATAAATAGATGTTTGTTTATATTGTGTAGAGTATTGGTGTGCAATCAAAAATAGAGAAATTTTGAAAACAAAAAATTATATCTTGACTCCTTTTATCTCTCTCTCAATAATGAGAAACACAAGAGAGAATCCTTCAAGACCAAAGGATGATAGATCAACATAAAAAATATAAGATAATCAATTTTCCGCGCTAACACCCAATTGGTGTTGCTTGGAGATTAAAGAATCATGTGTGGATCACCACTAGAAGGATTATATCCTTGGATCCTCACAGTGAAATGAAGGAAATCTAAAAGGGTGTTTTAATACTACCAACATCATCAATGAAGAAATATCCTAAGGTTGGATATTTTTTTCTTATGATAGTAAATAAATTAATTATAAATTTGATGTGAAAGATCCTCACTCGGGGTTCCGATAATAGAAATATTAAAAGAAATTTTAATATATCACCCATAACCGCACGCTTCTACTATGCTCGAAACCATCATAAATTAGGGAGGACGTTTCTAGAAATGTATTAGTTATACATAATCCTCGACATAAAATAAATCATCCACCACTCTTTGCATCTTGGTCAAAAGTTATGGAATATTTTCCTAAATTAGAATAAAATATTATCACACATACAATTAAGTTTCCTATATTTGTAGTGGATAGATTTCATCAAATGGATAAACTGTTATATGTTGGAAGATATTTTCTAAGAAAATATGCCATAAAAAATATACAAAAACAATTTCATATTGAGAGAAATTGTAGATATTTAGTTCAAGAGTCACACTGGATAAAATACATCATATGATGTGATAAATATGGTGATGATTGTTGATTTTTCTTGAGGTTTATTCCTAACATTACTTTTGGAGTGTGGAGAATTTCTAATATTAATTCATGTCATACTTTCATGAATCTTAACCTGACACAAGATGATACATTATTTGATGCTGAATTTGTGTCATATATTATTCTTGAGATTATCATGACCTTCTGAGATGTGCTTATAGCACTTGTGCTAGAGAGGATAACCCAAAATATTTGTTATAATAATTATTATGTAAATTTGTGGATGATGATACAGAAGGAAATTTTTAAGGTTTACTGTGATTGGGATGACTTTTATCGGGTGTTCCCATAATTTCTATCCATACTGAGACAAAATAACCATCTTGTATTCCACATTGATATGAACAAAAATGTGTCTCAAGATAACCAAATTGATCTATCTTATGTAAAATTTCATTTATTGTTCTGGGAATTCATTCCATGTATTTCCCATTTTGTTTCTTCAAACTATTTATACAGATTTATGGAATGTTTCTATATGAAAATTACATGGGTGTATTGCTTATTATGGTAACCCAAGATGGTAACCATACATCCCTTCCACTTTCATTTTCCATTGTAGAGAAGGAAAAATATGAATCATGGAGTTGTATTTTGGCATGTATTAGAAACCATTTCACCCATATTTGGTTTGTATATTGGATATTTGATCATCATTAGGCAATCAATGCAGATCTTGTTATGTGGAGATCCCTGAATTCACATTATTGATATTTTATCAGACACATTTATCACAACATGTGAAAGACTTTTCATAATGAATATATAAAGAAGGCTAAAATAAATCTTGGTATACAATCTATTTCTTATTTTTTTACTATTTCAACAGAATGATTAAATTAATTTATATGTAATATGATCACTTTAATACAACATATTATCCAGATCAATGAAGACTTGAGTAACAGTTAGAAGAAATTTTTAGAGATAATCAAGGAGTGTATGATTATATGACATGGATTCCAAAAGATAAGTGGACATGGGAATACAAAATAGGGAATAGGTATGGACACATGACCACAAACATTGTGGAGTGCATCAATGGATTATTCAAGGGACTTCAAAATTTAACAAAAACTAGCCTTATTCAGAAGAAATTTTAAGATAGGTTACTAATGAGATTCATCAGGAGCTACAGTACGGATGACACTTTTCATCGAGATATTGACAAGAACATTAATGAATATTCATATTATCAAGTGCAACTATTTAACAGAGAAGCAAGTCGATTCTAAGTGACAGAGTGTTAGGACACCATAATAGGTAGTAGTGGTCGAGTGTTGGTGGTATTATAGAATGTGAGGTGTTGTGGATGTGGAAACTTCCAGGCATTATAGTTTTTATGCTTCCACACCATTTTGGTATGTGCCTTTGTGTACATCTCATGGGAACCATATATTTATCTAGTGTATTGGATCGACACCATTGTTAACTATTATAGTGCATCATGGAAACCTATTGGGGAGTTTTGACATTTACTAATACCCAAAGACTAACCAAAATTGATAACTAACATCAACAGATTGTTTCCACAAGGAGGACTGAAGTCTATAAGGATTCAAAATGAAATGGACTGGCCCTAAGAATAAGGACAATGTTTTAGATGTAATATATGTCATAAGGAAGGTCATAATAAGAAAATTTTCCCTAAAATTATCGAAATAAGTTCTCATTATCATCCATGATGATATATTTCTTAGAAATAATGTAATATTCTAAGTCTTTAAAAATTAGATTATGGTCATACATCAGGTCGGTCGGTCTTTTGGATGGCTTTGTAAAAGTTTTAGTGATTAAAAATCAACCTTCTGATAAAAGTGATGATCTAAATAAAAAATGTAAAGTGTTTAAAAGGAATTTTGAAGAAGATCAATGGAAAATGATCAAACTTAGTTTTCAATAATAATGTATATGTAATTATATATGATACACTATATGATGAAAAAAGATCAATCCATTTTATAAACTTTAAAAATATCAAAGGGTGTTGATATAACTGTTATATCATACATTCTACCCATCCCAAAATTTTACTAAAACCTTGGTTTATAACCCTAATCACCCATGCTTGACCTAATATGAATTTATTTACTCTTAGAGGCCCCCTAGAGTATTCCTAAGCTCCTAGAACCTCTTCTAGTTAAAATCAAAGATCCGGTAGAAGAAATCAAACCCTCAATGATATGTACATTATTCTTCATTTTTATTATTCTCTCTAGCGTATTACTCTCCTATTTTATAAGGATGAATTCCTATATTATTGGTAGTTTAGATCTAGGTTTTTATGGATCTTTTTCATGGGATCTTGATGCTAGGTTTTGATCCTAGATCTTCCTCATCATTGTGATTTTGATCATTTTACATCGAATTGAGGATTACGGTTTGGTGATCATTTTTCAGTGATATTGAGGTAGGTTATATAATTGTCATTTCCTATAGTATTGATTTTGATCTTGTGTATGTAATTGTTCCATTTCATTTCAATGTTGAGAAATTGCTTTTAAAATTGAAAAGATGGATTTAATTCTATGAAATTACATGATCCTTCAAGGATCCCATTGGTCCCATTGGAGTTAATGAGGTCAGACATGGTGGAAACTCATGGGGTGTGCTAATTTCGTTGAAATGGTAATTATGGAATGAAAAGGGGAAAATAGTGGGTTTATAGAATTTTACTAAATCTTTGTTGTATGTTTTAATAATATGATTTAAATGGTTGGTTTTATTAACCTTGAAGGGTTAATGGGTTGTTAACAATTGATGATAAATGAATTAACGGTGAATTATTTATGTTATTCCTTATGATTAAAGTAAATAACCATGGTTTTGATTGATAAATGAAATGGTTCAATGTGATGTGAATTATGGATAATAAGTTTAATGATGTTGAACCTTGATTTATATATTGTGATATATATGATATTTTTGAATGATTGATCAATGAGTTGTGGGTCCAGGACTAATGCTCCAAATACCCATGGGGTACCGAACTGATGTTTTATGCCCCTGATACATGCATGTGAACAGTGATTTGTTGGAAAAGAACTGATGATCCAAATACCCATAGGGTTCTAGACTAATGCACTGGGCCCCTGAGATATTGGCATTAGATTGATATTCTATGTGGTTGTGATAATGGTACCTAGACTGACACTCCATGGTATCGAATGTAATTGGAATTAAATGAATAATTAAATCCCATGAAATAATTAATTTTTATATTACTGTAGTGTATTGTTCAGAATCCATCATGGTCCGAAGTAGGTCTAATTGGTTCGGGTGTCACCACGAACCCAGGGGCCTATGTGATTGATTAAATAATAATACATGTGAGTTTGGTTTACTTTTTTCATTTTATATTTATTATTTATACAACTTCATGCACCGTTATAGACTAGGTATTGCTTTAGGAATCATTGGTGGTGGCCTACAGGGTTGTACTCACACCCTACTCAGGCTTCCTAATCGGTACCCGAATAGATTTCAAGATTTCAGGACAAGATAAGGTCAAGAGCCCTATATTAGATTGATAATTTGGGATTTAGGATGGAACATGGATTAGGGAACCGTACATGATGTCGGGACCCTCTTGGGGGATGTAAATGTGACCTTATTTTTAGTTTTTTCTTAGAAACTTGATACTTGTATGAAATAACATATTTACATCTTTGATTTATGGTCATTGTTTCTATTTGGGATTCACTATGTGATGTTTGGTCTTATATTGATTATGGTTTATTATTGGTTGTTATCTCATCTTGATTATTTGTAAATTGATTTACGTTGTTGTTCTACTTTGATAAAGAGGGTATAGTCTCCCCATGTTTCATATTAGACCCTTACTACTAGTCGATAATCTCTGGCGTATAGGGATTTTCACCTGAGGTCATGTGGTGAACCGACTCGGAGCACTGGCATGTGGTACCTGGTTCAAAACGTTATAAATAATTAACTAATGGTTGACTATTAATTAACTATAAATTAACTACTTAATAACAATTAATTAATTAATGATTAACAAATGATTATATAATGATTAAATAATTATATACTAAGGTTTAAATTAGGATTAAATAATGATTAGATATTGATTAACTAAGTATTAAATTAGGATTATATTATGATTAACTTATGATCAAATGATGATTTAATAATGATCAAATAATAATCAACTACTAATTAACTATTAACTATTAATTAACTATTAATTAACTATGAAGTAACTACTTAACAACTATTAATTAATGAATGATTAATGAATAATTAAGGAGTGATTAATGAATGATTAATAAATGATTAATGGTTATTAAATAATGATTATATAATTTTTAACTAATGATTAAGTAATTATTAACTGATAATTGACTAAGGATTAACTAATGATTAAATTTGGACTAAATAATGATTAGTTATTTATTAATTAAGGATTTACTTAGGAATAAGTTAGGATCAAATGATGATTAACTAATAATTTACCTAATTATTAACTAATTATTAAATAATAATTAACTATTAAGTGGTCATTATTAATTAACTATTAAGTAAATACTTAGTAACTACTTAATAACTAATAATTAAATAATTATTAATGATTGATTAACAAATGATTAACAAATGATTAATTAGTGGGTAAATAATACTTAACTAATGATTAACTATAGATTAACTTAGGAGTAACTAATGATTAAATAAGGATTAAATTAGGATTAAATAATTATTAGTTATTATTAACTAAAAATTAATTTAGGATTAACTTAGGAACAAATAGAGATTAATTAATAATTAATTAATGATTAATTAATAATTAATTATTAAGTAATTAATTATTAATTATTAAGTAATTAATAATTAACTATTAAGTATCTAATTAATAGATATTGATTAATGACTAAATAATAATTAATTAAATATTCATTAACAAACAATTAACAATTGGTGAATGATAAAGAGGTCTAATTACAGACCTATTTTGACACTCCCAATAGATCTACTTTAGATTATTCATATTATATTTAATTAAAATCTTTAGATACCTTTAGGAATATTAAAATTTGAGATACAAAACATTTTTTAAATCATTGAGGATATAAGAAAACATTCTTAAATTTTAGTAAAGTAAAGATTATGTGGTTATTAGATCAAGGAAATCCTTGTTTAGATATTACAAGTGGGTTTAAGCTTTATCACAGTTTCACTTAAGGGTAATAACCCCAAAAAGGGTTTATTGGGTATTAACTCAATCATCACCTGGTGGATGAAAAAGAGGCCTAATTATACACCTAGTTTGGCACTCCTGAGGGATCTGTTTTAGATTATTCATGTTTTCTTTAATTAATATCTTTAGTTTCCTTTAGAAATATTAAATTTTGGTCTATGAAACATTAGTTAAATCATTGATGATATAAAAAACATTATAAAATTTTAGTAAATTAAATATTGTGTGTTTATATGAGCAATGAAATCTATATCTAGATATTACAAGTGGATACAGGCTCTAGAATAGTTATACCTAGGGGTAATGTCTTTAGAAAGGGAAGATTGGGTATTAACTCAATCATCACTAGGTGCACGACAAAGAGGCCTAACTGCACACCTAGTTTTACACTCTCGGGGGATATGCTTTAGATGATTCACATTATATTTAATTAATATCTTTAAAACCCTTTAGGAATATTAAAATTTCATATACAAAACATTAGTGAAATCTATAAGGATATAATAAAACATTATAAAATTTTGGTAAAGTAAATATTTTCTGGTTATATGAGAAATAAAATCCCTATATGGATACTACAAGTTGATTCAAGCTCTAAAACAATAGTACCTTGGGGTAATAAACCTAAAAAGAATATATTAGGTATTAAATTAATCATCACCTAGTGCACAGAAAATAGGACAAACTACACACCTAGTTTAACACTCATAAGGGATCTAATTTAGATTATTCACATTCTATTTATAAACTATTGAAATTCTAATTATATCCTTATACTATGAAATAACTTTACATAGTTAATTCATGGTCAACCCTACATGATTATTCCTCATTGTAAATATTATTTACATTATTTGAAACATGATCAAAAAACATTTTCTCATAGATAATCATGTTTGAAAGTGTTTACTGCTATAGAGAAGTTATTCAAACCGATCAAGCAGCTTCATATAGTATACAACCAACAAAAATGGTTAGGATAATTGATTGTGTTACCCTAAGAGAACTTTAGGAAAGAATTCATGGTCAATTAAATCTAAGACTAGATCAGAAGATCTTGTCTATTAGATATATACATTTTCAATTCCATGATAGGTTATAACATCTAACTAATCCATTGGTAATAATGAGGATTGGTTACAAGCAACAAATTTAGTTAGAAAATGGTCTAATAATGATTTTATGGATTTATATGTTAAGGTTTCTAGTGTCTAGCAATAGTGTGCCATTATACGAATAGATAGGCATACAAGATTAATCGAAGAAGGTCCATCATAATAATATGAAACTCTTCCCTATTATGAGGAAGAAGAAAACCAAACTGATCACCCAGATAAGCTATATGAGAATTTTGATGATAAGGAAGTGTCTAATGATGAAATAGACAGATATAATAGTAATTATGAGGAGGAAGATGTAGAATTTGTTGGATTTTTTTATTGCACAAGTTGGCATGTGCCAAAAAATAATAATATTATTATTATATAGAATAGGTTTTGTTTATGGTTATTATATTATTTAAGGTTTGATATGTAATTAAATAATATTTTAACCTAAACCCTATATCTATAAATTGATGGTTATGTCTATTGTGTAGAGTCACAATGTGAAATCAAAATTAAAGAATTATTCTACACAAAATATTCTCTTTAATCCTCCTACTCTCTCCATATCAAGAACGAGAAATGAAAGAGATAATATTTCGAGATCAAAGGATGGTTAATCAACACAAGCAATGAAAAAAAATTGATTTGTTTCTCTAGAACCTAAAAATCGATTAGCATTGCTCATAGATCAAAGGAGCATGTGTAGATCATCGCTATAGGGATTCTATCCTTGGGTCCTCACTACGCAACAATAGTAACCCGAAAGGATCTTTTTAGACAATCAACATCATCAATGAAGAAATATCCTAAGATCATGTATTTGTTTCTTATAATATTAAATAAATTAATTATAAATTTGATGTTCAAGATCCTGACTTAGGGGTTTAGATATAGAAATATTAAATGAAAATTTAATATATTTCCTAAAATTGTGTGATTCCGCTATGCCCAAAACCATCAAGTGGTATCAAAGGGGTCACATTTAAATTTATAATTACTTAGTTTATTGTTGATCCATACACAATCATGGTTGAATTTTTATTTCATATTATTTTTTCTTTAATCTGATTTGAATTAAAATGTTATCAACATATTAGTCAAGTTTGTTTTGTGTTTTATTTTCTTAAAGGTCTAAGAATAGATGATGAATGATCAGAGATTCCATGAGGAATTTTAAAATTTTTGTTCAGTAAGATAGGGTTGTACAACATGTAATCGAAAGTACACATCATATACCCTGGTATGCTTTACCTAGCCATTCTGTAGGATACATGGAGTGTCACATAATTATTACATGTGGTGTACACCACGTGTTAACTGGACAACCTGAAACATGATTGTCATATTACATGGCATGTATCAGTGTTCACATCATGGAGTCTACAGATATTAGCGACAAAAATCGCGCAATCTGTGTGGTCATTATACATGGTAAAACTGCATAAGATAGAAAACCTAAAGCATTTATGATATACACGATGTGTATGCAGTATACACAACATGTATTTTATCAATTACCACATTTGATAAATGAACTGATCATGAAATTAGAGATAAATGGAATGTATCTAGAGTCTACATGTCATGTAGTATCTCACCTAAGAACACACCGAGCCATTCGAAGAGTTTCATAGGCATGCGACATTCAGACCACACAATGTGTAGTTGGATTGTACACACCATGTAATTTACTGAGATACACGTCGAAGATCCAAGAGAGTATCTTGGGAACATGGAAAGCTGATACATGGTGTGTAACTGGCATCTACATGACATGTAGTCTAGCCAATTCAACACACCGAAGCCCCAGTCATGTGACTCAGATACACGATAATAGAGGTACATGGTTTGTTACTAGATATTACACGCCATGTAGTCTCCCAATTACTGGTAGAATTAAATTACATTAAATTGAAAATTATAACATTAAAACCTTATTTCTTTGATTGACACTTTTAGTGTTTGACAATTTAATAAGGGTTTTAAAGAATTTTAAATGTTTGATTGATTTATTATAACAAATCTACAACTATTGGTTCTTCTATTTATTTTCCATTAATCTATTCATGATGGTTATCTCCAAGAGGATTAATATGGTCATTAAGATAAAAGGGAATTAATTAATTAATTCATGTTCATTCATCTTAATAATAAATAATGGATAAATAAATGAATGTTAACCATTTACTTTTATGTATGTGTCGCATGTATGACTATTCATGAGATTGACCAAGACCTATGAATGTGTTTTATGTTTTAATTTAATTTACTTCATGGTTTTGAAATTATTTATTATTAAATTAAATATGATGGCCTTCAATTCATCCCTCTCTCCATTATTATGTAGGACATGTGTGTCCAAGGATATTTATGTAATTCCCCTTTAACAAATATTTTGGTTCCCCTCACCTATGTATGAGTTATAAATTCATGTAATTAATGGAGTATCCCAAGTTTCATGGAGGAGGTTCAAGATGGAACCATAATGATGTCAACTAAGGTATTACATAGGTAGATGGGTGGAATACTATAACTTATGCCAAGACCAACAATATGAGTTATTTCCCCTATGCCAAAGGTTGATTTAATTTTCACTCATTAAATAAACCGTTAGACAAATCTCATAAATGGGTTATTAAATACTTTAATTATTTTTGTCTATATAATTATTTATTTTATGGATGTAAGATTTTGATCATATAAATAAATGAATTAATATGAAAAGACAGAAATTAAATAAATGAATTATGCATAAATGTTTTATCCAACATGGTTAAATAATTAAGAAACATACACTTAATATTAAAAACACATGTAAAGGATAAAAGAGATAAAATTTATTCCTAATTAATTAAAATCCATCCACCTAATATTAAGTCAAACTAAGACTTACATTACTTTATTGGGAATGAAACCATAAAACTAAGTGTAATGCATGTCCAAAGTTTGGACACTTACTTTTATTGGGGAGTTCTCATGAGGGTTTTGGGTTGACTTAACCAAGCTTGTATTGAGTTTAATGGGAAAAGTATATTCAAACAAAATTTGTAGAAAAGTGTTGAGGAAATCCAAGTCAGGATTTCAGGATAGGGTAATCCACTCAACAGATCAAGGATTTGTAAGTCCATAGTTGGAAAAATCGACTACCTAATAAATTTATTATGGTTTTTATGGAAAAAATAATTATCATTAATAAAATTAATGGGTATCCATACCACTAGAATGTATTAGAAACTATACATTATAAGTTTAATGGTGAGGGTTGTTGAGACTTGATAAAATAGTGGTAGAATTAATAAAATTAATTAATTAATTATTTCACCCAGAATTTTTAACCAAGAAAAGTAATAGTAATCTTCTCTTTTAATTGTTGAATAAAATATAAATATCGTAATCCACATTATCCATGAAATTATTATTAGATAAAGACAACCTCCTAAATGGAAGTAACTTCCAGGAGTGGTTTAGACACCTTTAGGTTGTGTTATGCCATAAACAGAAATCTTACATGCTAGAATCTGAAATGCTTGATCCGCCTAACAAGGAGACGATTAATGAAGAATTCCATGTTTATAAGAAACATTTGAGAAACACAGGCTATATTCAATGCTTGATGATTTTATCTATATCTAGTGAACTCATGACTTATCACAAAAACAAGGATGTGTATAACATGATTGAGAACCTCCATAGTCTTTACCTGGAGAGAGATAGACAAGAATAGTTTGACATTTCCAAGTCACTCTTTTAGAGAAATCTTGGAGATGGTTCCCCAGCTCAGCCTCATTTAGTCAAGTGCATTGGCTAAATTGAGTGATTAGAGGTTCTAGGGTTTAAACTACATAAATAATTGGGAACAAACATCATTTTTTCATTGCTCCCTCGGAGCTTCTCCATATTTTTTGTAAATTTTACTATAAGTAATATTGAGAAGTCAATGTCGAATCTTCTAACTCTCCTTTTCCAAGTAGATAAGGATAAAAAGTGTGAAAATCATTCCATCCTTATAGTGAACAAATAGAAAGGGAAACCAAAGATATTTAAGCCCAAAGCTCCTTCACGCCCTTCTAGAAATAAGAAGATCAAGGGGAAAAGCAAGGGAATTGGATGTTATTTGTTTTTTATGTGGAAAGAAGGGATACTGGAAGAAAAATTATACCCATCCAAAGAATCAAGGGGAATATTCAGGTTTATTTTTATAGAGTTAAATTTATATGTTTCTACAAAATGGGTATTAGATATAGCTTGTGGATCTCACATATGTATTCAAATATAGGAACCAAGTAGATTCATAAAGATTGATTGAGGGGATGTATATATTCAAGAATAAAACTAAGACAAACTTGTGGTCATAGCTATTGGGGACTACCACCTCACGTTTTTAACTAGAATGATCTTGGTTTTAAAAGGTTGTTATTATGTTCTATATGTTACCAAAAATGTTATTTCTGTATTCATACCTGATATGGATGGATTTATTTTCAAATTTGGGAATAAATTTTTCTTATTTTATAAAGATACAATTTTTTATTATAAGTCGCATATAAATAATGGTCTTTATGTGTTGGATTATATGAACCAAGTAAAAAAATCGATAACAAAGTTGCTTCACTTGACTCATATCACACCCAACTTTGGAATCACTCGATAGGTTATGTAAATGAAAAAAACTTGAATAAATTACATCAAGATGGATATTTTGATTCTTTTGATATAAAACCACTTGGGGTAGGTCATGTATGTTTATAAGGAAAAATGACCAAATCCCTATTTAGTGGGAAATTGAAAGGGCTAAAGATATTCTTGAATTAGACCATACCAATGTGTGTGGACCATTTCCTATTAAAAAAGTAGTAGATACTCATACTTCATAACTTTTATTGATTATTTTATTGATTATTTTATTGATTATTTTATTGGATATGTATATATATACTTGATGAGGTATAAGTTAGATTTTTTTATAAATTCAAGTAATAAAAGAATGAATTTGAGAATAGTCTGGGTAAGAAGATTAAAAAACTCTACCCAGACCATGGTATAGAATATTTTAATCAAGACTTCATTGATTATTTATAGGATTTTGGGATACATTCTCAACTCACTCCTTATATTCCTTAGTGTAATGGTGTTAATGAATGAAGAAATTGCACCTTATTGGACATGGTGAGATCAATGATGAGTCATGAAAGTCTTTCATTATCCTTTTAAGGATACACATTAAAAACAATAATATATTTACTAAACTAAGTTCAAACTAAAGAAACAGATGGTATACCATAGCAATTGTGGAATGGAAAGAAACTCTTGTTGTCTTACTTAAATGTGTGGGGTTGCGAATCATTTATTAAGTCCTCTTCAGGTTATAAGCTTTCACCATGAGGCAATATCCTAAAGAAACAAAGGGATGTTACCTATATAATCCTTCAAAAAAAATTGTGGTTGATAGACATCCCACATTTCATGAGGAGGATATTATCTCTTAAAGATATAGTGAGAGTGAGATAGACTTTGATGAAGTCCAGGATCAAGATGCAGAACAGTTGTCACGTGAAAAAAATTTACAAAATCCCATGGAAGAAGATATTATTTCAGAGACATAAGTACTGCATAGGAGTACCATAGAGGTTAGAGAACCAGAACTGTGTGGTTTTCTATTCACTGAGGATGGTGACTCATTATTAGTTGATAATAATGATCCTATAACCTACAAAGAAGTAGTAAGTGGAATAGATGTTTCTAAGTGGAAAGAATCCATTAATTTGGAAATGGATTTCATGTACCAAAACTAAGTATGTATTTTGGTGGGGTGTTTGGTGGATATAAATCTTATTGGTTGTGAATGGTTATTAAATAAAAAATTTTACATGGAAGGAAAATTCATTACCTATAATTCATAAATAGTTTTAAAAGGATTTAAATTGTGTTAAGGCATTAACTACGATGAAACCCTTTCCCTAGTGTCAATGTTGAAATTCATCTGAATTCTACTTTACATTATGTCTTAACATGACTATGATATTTGGAAAACGGATTTCTATACAACCATCCTTAATAAGAAATTTCAAGAACATTTCTATATGACACAACCTGAAGTATTTGTGACTCCAAAGGATAACAAAAAGATATGCAAATTGAAAAAAAAATCCATTTATGGATTAAATAAAATGTCTAGGTCGTGGAACATTCATTTTAATGAATCTATAATGGAATTTTTTTCATAAAGAATGATTGTGAGCCTTTTTTCTATAAAAATTTTAGTGGTAGTGTATTAATTTTATAAATTGTATATATTAATGACATATTACTCATTGGAAATGAAATACCACTCTTACAGTCTGTTAAGGAATGGTTGAATAAATTATTCACTATAAAGTACTTGGGAGAGGTATCATATATTATTTGGATTAAGATATATCATGATATATCCAATAGGTTTCTCAGTCTAAGTCAAAGTCCATACATTGAAAATATATTGAAGAGATTCAGTATGAAACAATCCAAGAGTGGATTGTTTCTAGCATTACATAGCATTCATATTTCCAAGAAAATGTGTCCTCATACACATGAAGAAAGAAATAAAATAGTAAGGATTCTATACACATCAGTGATTAGGTCAGTCATTTATGTTATGCTATGTACTAGGCTAGATTTATCCTATATATTAAGTATGGTAGGAAGATATCAAGCTGACCCAGGTGACTACCATTGGATAGAAATTAAGACTATACTTAAGTATCTTAGACATACTAAGTATATGTTTCTCGTTTATGGAGGATATGAGTAACTAGTCATTATAGGATCTATATATTCTAGTTTCCAAACTAATAAATATTACATGAAGTCATAAATGGGATACATCTTCACTTCGAATGGGGGTTTTGTGAGATGGAAGAGATCAAAGCACATTATGGTTATAGATTCTACAGTAGATTCTGAGTATATTATAGCTTCTAAGGCGGCTTAAGAAGAAATATGGATGTAAAAATTCATCCAATATCTTGACTTGGTACCTAGAAGTAAAGATCATATCACCCTTTATTGTGATAATACTATAGTGATGGATCTCACAAAAGAGCCAAGGTCAGATCAGTGGATAAAGCACATACTTCAGAAGTATCATCTCTTGAGGGATTTTTCTCAGAGAGGTGAAGTTTCTATGAATATTATTTCCACATAATATATCATGGTGTAACCCTTGACTAAAGCCTTAACTCATAATAAACATTATTATCATGTGAGATCTAGAGGACTGAAAGTTGTAGGAAGTTATCTCTAGTCCAAGTAAGAGTTTGTTGGAGTTTATGTCCTAGGACCAACTGTTTGTACTTTGGTTACATGTATATTTGATTTATTTAATATTAATAAAACATAATTTTACATACTTTTTATTTTCCTACATGAATCTAATGTAATAATTTCCTAGAGTATTGTCACATTTATAAGGCCATAGCAATTCCCTGATCTGATGAGAACATTAAAGTGTTATGACGATATTATTAAATTATATTATATAGTTGGATAACATACCATGATGGGACACATAGTACATAGATCATAAAGTGTGAGTAATTTTAAGTAGATGAGGCTTCTTCTCATGAATTTTTCACTTGGTAATATCCAATATGGGATATTATGAGAACATACCTACCAGTAGTAATTCCACATGTTTCAATGTCATCAGATATTCCTATCTACAAGTGTGTGTAATGGTCCTTATACTTTAAGATTATTATTAATTCATGTTATTAATTGTGTAATTAGATGTATTTAATAAACCATGATGATAACTGCTCATGGATAAGTTGGATACATTGGGTGTGTCACAAGTTACGTGACATTAATGGATAAGTCCAAGAAGGATTTTTCCCTTTCATCTTTATAGAAGTTAATATATTGATCCTTTGATTGGAATAGAACTATTACACTAAATTCCATTTCCATGGTGTAACAATGTGTTTATTTCAGATATTCAAAGAAATACTTATCAAGAATATAGGTTGGTGATACTGATTTGAAACTTTCATGATGAGATATTATAACAAAGGGGTTATATTATACAGTGAGTGTTTGTATGTGGTTGTCATCATTATGACATTAATTTATTTCACTTGGGTGACTTGAACCATTACTATATAGTAATATTAGACTTTAGGCAAACCCATATAATTCTAATGAGAAATAATTCTAGAAGTTCACACACTAAGTGTTTTCGATGATCTCAATTAAATCCTATTTGAATTTAATTAGTTGAATAAATATTATTATCAATATATAGGGATAATTTTATTCATGTTTTATTGGTTTCAAATATTTATTGATGAATGAAATATTTAAATTAAATATTTATTCAAGTATTCAATAAATTCTAGAGGAGTTCTAATGGACTAAGAACGTGTCTAGTGATAAATATTAATTAACATGTATGTTAAATAATATTTGTTATTGTGTAAGTCGGTGTGTGCCACAAAATAATATTATTATTATTATTATATGATATGTAGTTTATTAAAGGTTATTATTCTATTTAAGGGTTAGTATATGATTAAATAATATTTTAACTTAAACCATATCTCTATAAATAGATGTTTTTGTATATTGTGTAGATTATCGGTGTACAATCGAAAATAGAGAAATTTTGAAAACAAAAAATTATATCTCAACTCCTTTTATATCCCTATAAATAATGAGAAACACAAGAGATAATCCTTTAAGACCTAATGATGATATATCAACACAAACAATTCATGATAATCAATTTGTCATACTAGCACCCTAAAATCAATTGGTGTTTCTTAGAGATCAAATAATCATGTGTGGATCACATCTAGAGAGATTATATCCATGGATCCTTACAGTGTAATGAAGGCAATCTAAAAGGGAATTTTAATATTACAAAAAACATCAATCAAGAAAGATCCTAATCTCAAGTATTTGTTTCCTATTATAGTAAATAAATTAATTATAAATTTTACATGAAAGATCCTTACTCGGGGTTATTATCATAGAAATATTAAAAGAAATTTTAATATATCACCCATAACTGCACGCTTCTACTATGCCTAAAACCATCAGAAATTAGGGAGGAAGTTTCTAGAAATGTAGTAGTTGTACATCAACCTCGACATACAATAAATCATCCACCACTCTTTGCATCTTGGTCAAAAGTTATGGAATATTTTCCTAAATTTGAATGAAATATTATCACACCTACAACTAAGTTTCTTGGAGTTGTAGAGGATAGATTTCATAGAATGGATAAACCATTATATCTTGGAATAGATTTTATAAGAAAATATTCCATAAAAAATATACTGAAACAATTTCATATTGAGAGAAACTATAGATATTTAGTTCAAGAGTCAAACTAGACAAAATACATCATATGATGTGAAAAATATGGTGATCATTGTTGATTTTTCTTAAGGGTGATTCCTAAAATTAATTTTGGAGGGTGGAAAATTTATAATATTAAGTTATATCATACTTGCATGAATCCTAACTTGACACAAGATGATACATTATTTGATGCTGAATTTATGTCATCTATTATTATTAATATTATCATGACCTTCTGAGATGTGCTTATAGAACTTGTTCTGGAGAGGATACCCCAATTTTTTTTATAATATTTATTTTATAAATTTGTGGATGATGATACATAAGGAAATTGTCAAGGTGTATGGTGATTGGGATGACTTGTATTAGGTGTTGCCATAATTTCTATCCATACTGAGACAAACCAACCATCTTGTATTCCACCTTGATATGAACAAACATGTGTCTCAAGATAACCAACTTGATCCATCTTATGTCAAATTTCATCGATTGTTCTGATCATTCATTTCATGTATTTCCACATTTTGTTTCTTCAAACTATTTATACAGATTTATGGAATGTTTCTATATGAAAATTACATTGGTGTGTTGTTGATTGTGGTAACCCAAGATGGTAACCATACACCTCTTCCACTTTCATTTTCCATTGTAGAGAAGGAAAACTATGAATCATGGAGTTAGAATTTGGCATGTATTAGAAACCATTTCAGCTGTATTTGGGTTGTATATTGGATATTTGATCATCATCAGGGAATCAATGCAGATCTTATTATATAGAGATCCATGAATTCACATTATTTATATTGCATCAGACACATTTCTCACAACATGTGAAAGATTTTTCATGATGAATCTATGAATAAGGCTAACATAAATCTTGGTATACAATCTATTTTTTATTTTTTTTACTATGTCAATGTAATGATTAAATTAATTTATATGTAATATGAACAATTTCATACAACATATGAGCCATATAAATGAATACTTGAGTAATAATTAGAAGTAATTTGTAGAGATAATCAAGGAGTGTATGATTATATGATGTGGATTCCAAAATAGAAATGGGCATGGGCATATGAAAGGGGGAAGAGGTATGGACACATGACCAAAAAAATTGTGGAGTGCATCAATAGATTATTCAAGGGACTTGAAATGTCACCTAAAACTGGCCTAGTTCAGAAGAAATTTTAAGATAGGTTACTAATGGGATTCATCATGAGATACAGTACAGATGAAACTTTCATCGAGATATTGACAATAACATTAATGAATATTCAGCTTATTCAGTGCAACTATTTAACTAATAATAAAGTCGATTCTAAGTGACATAATGTTAGGATTCCATCATAGGTAGAATTGGTTGAGTGTTGGTGGTATTATATAATGGGAGGCGTTGCAGATGTGGAAACTTCTAGGAATTACAATTTTTATGCTTGCACACCATTGCGGTATGTGCCTCTTTTAACATCTCATGGGAACCATATATTTTTCTAGTGTATTGGATCTAAACCATTGTTAACTATTATAGTGCATCGTGGACACCTATTTGGGAGTTTTGACATTTATTAATACCCAAAGACCAACTAAAATTGATAACTAACATCAACAGATTGTGACCGCAAGGGGGACTGAAGTCTAGTAGGATTCAGAATGATATGGAATGGCCCCAAGAATAAGGAAAATGTTTTAGATGCAATATATGTCATAAGGAAGGTCATAACAGGAAATGTTTCCCTAACATTATCGAAATGAGTTATCATTCTCATCCATGATGATATATTTCTTAGAAATAATGTAATCTCTTAACTCGTTAAAAATTAGATTATGGTCAGACATTAGGTTGGTTAGTCTTTTGGATGGCTTTGTAAAAGTTTCAATGATTAAAAATCAACCTTCTAATAAAAGTGATGATCTAAGTAAACATGTAAAGTTTTTAAGGAATTGTGAATAAGATCAATGGAAAATGATCAAACTTGGTTTTTAATAATAATGCATATATAATTATATATAATACACTATATGATGAAAAAAGACCAATCCATTTTATAAACTTTAAAAATATAAAAGGGTGTTAATATAACAGTTATATCCTACATTCTACCCATCCCAAAATTCTACTAATTATAATGTTATATTTACATTTTACACTTACTTAAGATTTGTTTATTTTTTAGGCATAGAGGTGGAGGATACTACTCTTCTCACTGATCATTATATGGATGTTTCACATGAGGTGCTAGTGGGTCATGATGTTTTATGGATTAGGGTGCATAGGGTATATCATTATCATCACATTCCACCTCTAACTTCTATTATACCATACATAAATTTATTAGATTATATGGATTCACTATATCAGATTATACATTCAGTGAACATCACCTCATTGTTACCCCCACCGAGAGATGGAGACTTGAGACTTGCACATTCCAACTTCTCAATGAAGAGATGACTATCACCCTTGAGGATGGGGTTGTTATGCTCGGTCTTCCTATACGGGGTGTTATAGTTATAGGACCAACCCATGGAGACTATCCTGGTCATGTATAGTGGTTTCTTTTCCTTGAAATTGTGGGGATGATACTACTACAGATGGCAGTTCTCTATTTATAAATTTTCTGGACATGCACTCCACACATTTACCCACTGACACTAATGGGAAAACTGTCATATGTCACGCCCATTCATATATCTTGAGGATCATTAGAGGGACATTGTGCACTGATCACTCTAGTATGCATGTCCATATGATGTATTTGGGGGTACTAAAGGACTTTTATCTAGTTGGTAGATACGGTTTGGTATCTACATGCCTATCATACATGTACAGATAATTGTGCATGGAATGCCTATCAGATCATAGTAATATAAGGGTACATGTCATCCTCATTCAGATATTCTCATGGGAGTGCATTCCTCCCCTAGCCCCTACCGTTGCTAGTCTAGATCCACATATGCATGTTTTGTGTGACACTTCGCATGGATGTTGGCATGATCAATCATCTTTATTGTTTTATGATTCTAATATGAGTTATTATACTTAATTTCCTATTATTTATCGCTTTCTATATTGTACATTATAGCAGGATTCTGGCACACCAGTTCATTAGGACACTAAGACACGATTTGGGTGTCTACCATATTATGTTGGACATTCTACCACCCATCAATATAAGTATATATGATATTCAATTGAATAATAAATTTTATAATATTATCATTTTTAGAAATTAGTAAAAAAAATTAAAAATGTCACATTTTATTTAAGATTTCATGGATTCCATATTGGGATCTATTAGACTATATTTCCACATACTGCACTATTGGGCATCATAAATCCATGGTTATAGTTCCTCTCATACACTTTTATATTGTTGAGTAGAACCAGCCTGATAGAGTTATATGATAGTTTATATTTGTTCATCATATTTTATTTCCACCCACACTGTTAGTAACTCTTCATTTTCTGAAGCCGACAGAGAGGTAGGATGTCTACTAGCACCGATAATATGCACAATATATCAATCTCTAGGATATACATGCGTCATTTTGTATCTAGGGAATGTGTACGATGTGATTACATCTATCACAAAAACTTGAGTATAATCCATGGGATAAAATGAAGTCAATACTATATCTTACACCATGAGGAAGAGGGTTTCATGATCTGGTAAGTCAATAACTTTACATAAATTTATTTGTTGTACATTTTTTAATTCAATTTGATTCTATTTAAAGAATACTTGATTAAAACATATTATCCACATGTCAAATTTGGTGGAGGGTGAGGTATTTTGTCAGGAAGTGTACCGTGATACAGCACAGGAGATGGTTCTAGTGTATCATGTTCTACACAATAGTATCTTTGATTATCCACCTCAGGGAGATGATGTTTTTGCTTAAGGAGAGGAGGTTCTTACTCATGAACCTCCTCCACCAGTTGCTGGTGTTGAGGATCCATGATGGAAACATGTGTACCACATCATGTTGCACATGAGGCCTCACATGTCTCGCAGGAAGAGGTTACACCCCTAGCATATGAGCCTCATCCAATTTTGGATGTTCACCAACAAGCATAAGATCCATTTATGTTGTTTGAGTATCCATATTTTCACTAAGTAGCAGATCTGTGCTCGTATAAGGATTCATTCCCCATGCCTCCATCTTTCATGATTGACCCTTCATAGGCCTTATGGTTCCCCTATCAAATGGAAGTTTCTTCCACTTATACAGTGGGGGAAGGATTGGGTGAACATCTCAACATCTTTATGACACCTCCTCTCAATGTTTCACAGATAAAGAATCAGATAGTTGAGGTCTTTGTACCTAAGGAATATCTCCTATCTCATCACAGTCCACCCCAGCATAGAGGTCGGCAATCTCGATACGAGTGTCTCATTCACAAACCAGATTGTGATATGGGGCCTCACCAAAGACAATGATTGTACTCATTTATTTCTACATTTTCTATTGACTTAAAGGATTTGAAACAATAATGTTTTATATCATCTATATTATTATTTATCTTTTATATTGAGGAAATTATTTTTATTTTAAACAATTTTTTATATTTAGCCTATGTTTTAATTTTCATTTAGATTGTTCTTATAGTTTAAATTTTATAATCTTTCAAAGTTAGCTACTTGAAACATAGGAAACCTTATTAAATTTCAAGTAGATAATTTTAAAATATTATAAAATATAAACTATAAAAAAAATCTAATTAAAAAATAAAACAAAACCTAAACATCTAAAAAATAGTTGAAAATAAAATGAATTTCATCAATATAATAAACCAAAATTAATTTAAATGATACAAACATTACTGATTAAAAACATAATATTTACACATTAAAAAATATGTGCATATAAAATATAGTATAACAAAAATCTAAATGAAATTTAGAACATTGAATAAATATATAAAAAGTAATTTAAAATAAATGGAATTTCAAAAAATTATAAATACAAATGTTATGTTTTGAAAAAAAATATTTTGTGCCATTAAAAATGCTTTTTATTGATTTCTTTTATGAAATTATATTTTATTTTTAATTATTTTTTATATATTTATTCAATGTGTCAAAATTCATTTAGATTCTAGTTATACTTTATAATTTATAGGCTTTCAAAGTCACATACATGAAACATTATTATGTTTTATGTTGGTGACTTTGAAAGCATATAAATTATAAAGTATAAATACAATCTAAATGAAATATGAAAAACTGACTAAATATATAAAAAATGATTGAAAATAAAAATAATTTCATAAATATTATAAAAATAATAATTTATAAGTCATAAACTTTATTTCTAAAAAACATAAAACTTACACTTTAAAAAATTTATGGACACAATCCTTAATAATTATTATATCATTAATTACATTATTATGAAGTATTATTAATTATGTTATTATAATTAAATGTTAATAATTAAATTATTAATAAATAATAATTATATTGTTAAATATTTACAATAATTAAAATAATAAATGTGAATAATGATTTAAATAATATAATTATTAATGTAACTAATAAAGTAGTTAATACTATAATTTTAAAATAAATATTAATTAAATTAGTATTATAAAAAACATAACTATTAGTAATAATTGTATTATTAAAAAATTATTATTTTCATGAATCCTCCTTCTAAAGATACGGCAATGATTTTGAATGAGATGATGACCCCTGAGTCCCACCTCTAGTAGGCCCCGAGTTGACGATTAGCACAGAGAGTATACAATATGGGAGACATTACCCTCTATAAATGAAATAGGATTGGGAGATATGATAAGCATTCACCAAACAACTTAAGAAGACAATATAAAGGTAAAACAAAAATTATCCCACAATGTATGAATAAAGTAAAATCGATACAAAGAAAAAGTCTCCAAATTAAATACCAAAAAGACGATTCTATGGTAGTGATTCAACAACAACTTCAACCCAACATGTAATGTCCAACTCAGTCCCCAAAATACTCCTAAAACCCTATAAATTAGTTTTTATACGTAAGGTGATCGTAACAGGTATACTAAGTAGGGACATTACCAAGGAATATAAAGTGCACATGTGAAAAGATCATGCTAATGTGTCAATGAACAAATAGTATAACCAACAAGAACCTATATAGGTTATCTAACCAAACCCAACCTCACCATGGGTCACTCACCAAATCACACATCCAATATAATAACATAGCATTGAGATCATAAAAAAGTAAGATGCTCCGCTATCGCTTCTCCACTGATTTGTCACTCTCACACCCCAAAATTGAACATCACATACTATCATCCCTTCCACACATATCACATCACATTATACCGATAGACATATGGGTCACACATCACATCACATCTCGCTCATAGACACCTGGGAAGCACATCACATCACATCCCACTCATATACACATGGTCCACACATCACATCATATCACATCTCACCCATAGACACTTGGACCACACATCAAATCACATCACATATTTCTCATAGACACCTAGGCCACACAACACATCTCGCTCATAGACACCTGGGCCAACACATCACATCACAACCAGAACCAGAGCAGTAGGGAATCATGAACATGAAGGACATCAACCTCATGCCCTCCTCCAACCACGCGTGACCCCCACAACATATCACATCACACCACATCACATATCACTCATAGACACCTGTTCCAACACATCGCATCCCATCCAAAACACCTGGGACATCACATCACCACTGAGTAATCTCAAACACTAACTCATATCCCTATTGATGAAGGAAGTGTGGTGGGAGGGGTATCCATCCATATGTATCACTACCATCCTAGATGTTAGGGATAACACCCAAAACTCAGCACCTATGAGCATTGGTAAGGTCATCCAACTCAGGTGGGGAATGTATAAAATAACATAAACATATATGGTATATATATATCACACAAAACCCAACATATGGGTTCACATCAACAACACTAGTGCACACCACATCACTACCACATACCAAAAACCAATAGTCTCAACCACTGCCACCACTATATGAAACACCATGAAACCACCTCAAAATCCATAAAACATTTCCCACTTTCAGTTATAGGTTTATACACATTCATTTGTTATCCATTTCATTTCTCTTTACACTACCCATTCATTTATTCAATTTAGTTATCCACTTACCACACATTCATTTCTAGATAATCTTGTTTATTTATCAGCCTATTTTGTTTCATTTATCATCATAGTTCATCCCATTCATAACCGAGAAACTATTTCAATAATGTCATGCCACAACTCGCCCAACTCTCACTATAATAAATTGGAGCTATACCAACAAACCTGTACCAATGGTTTGGAAAAAACCATTAGTATAGGTACTATAAAGCGATATTATACTAATAGTTTTGCCAAAACATTGGTATAGGTGATATATATACCAATGTTTTTGGTAAAATCATTGGTATAGGTACCATAAAATGACCCTATACCAAAGGTTTTGGTCAAACCATTGGTATAAGTGATAGCTATACCAACAGTTTTCCCAAAACCATTGGTATATCTTCCATAAAAAATACTATATACCAATTTTTTTAGCAAAACTGTTGATATAGGTGATAGTTATACTAATTATTTTTCCAAAATATTTGGTATAGATTATATAAAAAGACCTTATACCAACGGTTTTGGAAAAACTATTGGTATAGGTCCCAAAAATATGAATTTCTATACCAATGGTTTTGGAAATAGTTGGTATAGGTATTTATATTTTTTATGAATTATTTTATCAAATAACATTGAATACATCAAAATTTAAATTAATTTGAAATATAAATATTCATATTTATGATATTATGTTCAAAACATTCATTGTAGCTTAGTGGTTAGGCCATTGAAATATAACTCAAAGGTGCTAGGATCAAAACTAGTCAAGATTTTTTTTACATTACATATACCAATACTTTTAAAAACTGTTGGTATAGGTATTTATTATTACCTATAACAAGGTTTTGGGAACTATTGGTATATCCCACCTATACCAATAGTTTTGGAACCATTGGTATAGGTCTATACTGATGGAAGATAAGCCAATGGCCCTCCAAACCATTGCTATAGGTTTTTTTCTAGTAGTGTCGTATAACCACCGCCACAACACCATACATCCACCATCTTCATCACTTCACATCACCCAAACCATCTCACCACATCAACTACATGTCACAACTATCATGAAATATTATCACCACACACCACAACAAAGACACTATGATAAAACCACTACACCACAATCACTACACCACAACCACTACACCACAACCACTGCTTCACAACCATTGTGCCATAACCACTATGCCACAACCTCATTGCACCACATCCTAAAAATTCCCACATCACACCCATTCTAACCAACCACCACATCATCGCCTTATATACTACACATCCCAATCGGTCACTAACATCACTGTACAATAGCCCAAACCTTGTAGGGAAAACATAATAATCTAAAACACACAATAGAAACACAAACCGGCCTCCGTAATTATTCAGGGGAATTATCACGTATCATATTTATTTATCATGGATATTATCAAACAAAACTAGATATTTATGGGAAACTAATTATTAGACAAATATAGATTCTTTAACCTTTTATTCAGGGTGTGATCACAAAACAACATAGCAATGGTCAATATAGAATAACAACTACAGTGCAAAAAATTATCCCAATAGCCGTTATTTTTAGAATTGGAAACAACCAGGCATAATAATATCAAAAACATATATAAAAGTAGTAAATCATGTGATAACTCCCATACCCACCAATTTTAGAAATTCCAATTAATTATCTCATTACACCGACCCTTATTATTCCACCAAAGGTAAGAAAAAGCATGTTGATATCACTAATATCACATAAAAAGATGAGAAAAAAAATCCCCTACCTCAAGGAAGCTTTCCAATATCATTGTGCACTATAGGGAGGAGAAGAAACTGTCTAGTATCCACCACTGCACAAGGAACTCACAGATCAACCTATACTACACCAAAGAGTTTCCAAAAACACAACCCATTCACACCCACAAAATAAAATTAAACCACCGTATTATATCTCTAAATAATAAAGAAAGTAACCAATGGGAAAGAGAGGAGAACTCACCATGGATCACCAATAGGCATCCAACAAAACCCAAGGATCAAAGTAAGGGAGAAGAGGGCTAGAAGATATTCTCAGGGCACTTAGGGTTTTTTGGAATTAGAGATATAGAGAGAGGGGGGTATGACCTAATGAAAAGAAATAATCTGAAATGGTTATAAAATAACTTGGAACCTGACACTTCCACATTTTGTAACATATTCATGATGTGAATTCCCATTTTTACAACTTCCATCGAAATTCACATCACCTTGGCCTAAATTAATTACATGTAATGAATTCACCTTTCATAACGTGAATCCATTTCATGATATAAATCTAAATAGTAAAAATTCATGAATTTAATCAGATTATCAATCCATGAAGCACTAATTTATTTTTTTTAAACCATTCATGAGTTAATATCCTACAACAACACTGATTCACCTCCAGCCACCATGAAAACTCATCTAGCTTCCTCTGAAACACCTCAAAAACCCAAATCAAAAAATTAATGGACTAATAAGGTACATACCATTACATTAGATACATATTAAATGATTTTCACCCTCAAGAATCTAAAACCAATCCCATAAGGAAAGGGTTCTGAACAACTTGTAACGACACAAACCTTTATAAATAAAATTTCCTTTGTGATTGAATTAAATTCCCTATTAAAGTTATAGAAAACACAGGTAATTATTTAGTTTTATTATATCCTATCATATTTAAAAGACTATTAAACATCATAATCATTGATAGTATTATTGTTTAACAGTTATCATTTGATTGTTATAAATATAGGGTTTTTAAAAATCCAATTGACGTAGACAAAGGAAGTGATGACCTTGACAGGTAGGATCATTCCCTGTGAATCCCATTTATTAGAGCTTATAAGGGAGATATAATCACTGAGATTTTACCTTAACCAATACCAAGATTAGATCCAAAAAACTAAATCATGATCAAATCCATTTATGGGATAAATTCAAGCTCATCGAGATCACAACACAAACCATGTACACTGAACCACCCTAAGAAAATCTCACCATCACGTACCTTTCCCTCAGGGAGTTTTTTAGTGTAATAAAGGTATATGTATTAATACCATAATAACATGAATATGAATATTTTATTTTCAATATAATAATAATTATATTTATTCTATATTTTTGTTACATTAAAAATGATTTTGGTTTTGATACGATAAAACACAAATTTTATTTTTTGGGTAATATGAAATTTCAATTAAGACGTTCCTTTTAATGAATTAATAAATTATTTAAATAAATGATATATTAATAAAATATTCTTATTAAATAATAATTATTATATATAATTTATAATATAATTATATGAAGTCAAAAGTAATTTTTATGAAGGATCAAAAACTATTATTGTTAAAAAAAACCGAGAATTTCTCAATAAATGTATATTATATTTTAAAAGTAAATATTTAAATATTTGAAAAATTGTTTTGATAAAACAAATATTTTTTTTAGTCACATATAAATTATCCAATGGTAATTTTTTTATAATTTTATAAGATATTCAAATTTTCAGGTAAAAACTAAATATGGTATAAATATACTGTGTGTTTTATGACATCATAATTAACCAAAAGTGATGTAATAAATGATATAAAAGGTATCCATGACAAAATATATGTTTAAAATTTAAAATAATGTGTTTTTTAGTTATTTTATTAATTTTATAAAGCCTTTATGAATCCTCTGAAACCTATATTATATTTTAAGATTTTAAAATCATTTCATTAAGAACATGACTCACTTCCACGTCATCAAGGGTGATATTTTAATGAGTTTGGACCTTGTAATTATAAAATAATGAAAATAACTCCTCTTTGTCCAAAACCATGGGAAAAACCATGGGAAGTTTTTTGGTTTTATTACTTTATTATAGAGAGTCCAAAACCTAAGTTTGATAAATAATAAATAATTTCTCTCTCTTTTCTTGTATAAACCCACCCAATCTCCCCTTACTTTTCACTAAAAAAACATTGGAGAGTGTCCTTGATCTGCCCTACCCTCTATAGATTCTTCCCAAGGTACCCCCAAGCTCTCAATAATCTCCGCCCAAGCTTTTGGAATCACCCTTTCAAGGTAATGGATCCTTTCATTCTCCTCATTATTCAACCATCTTCTTCATTTTATGCATTTAATTTCCAATTACTAAGGTCAGGATATGATTTTACATATCCCTATTACTGTAAATTTGATTTAAAAATTATGATAGACCCATTTATCTCTCCTTAAACCATTTTATGAATCTTTAAGTACTATCGTTATGCTCACAAAATTTCCCTATGATTTTTCCATGACAAACCTTTTTATTATGAATTCCATATCTATTTACATTTAATGGAATTAACCTAGAAATAACTATACTATATTTATTATATAATTCCATGTATGTATTCCACACTCCTTTATCATGGAATTAAATGTGATAAAATATGATCCTATGTTTAATGATTTATGTGGCACACTTATACATGTACATGATATGAAAGCGATGGGTGCGCCCAGAATTATATAGCACTCCAATTCATTGGGTAATGTTTTAGTCTCATGAGATCCCATTAAAGGTATTATAGAGTAAACCTAATCCAACATGGTACTTTTTCCACCATGTTTTGATGTCTTTACAGTTATCCTTGACCTATGTTTATGATGTCATGTTTAATTTTTTTTCCACTTTCCTATATTTCCTTTATGTTATCATGTTATATCACACCTCTTTGTTCATGTTTATGATTATAAAACCTTTTATATCCCATTGAAATGTATATTGTATAACATTTAATACTTTATTCATGTTATTCTATGCTTATTCCCTTATTGGGATTTATAGATAATCCCTTTCTTAGGTATGTCCTCAGGTTATCCCATGCGGTTTTAATAATGATGGAAAACTATGAGCATATTAAGTAAGTTTTCAATAATTTTAATGCACCGCTTATTTTACGTTATTATATAATTTACCTAATTACCCAAATACACTATACTTATTGATCTTATAGGTTATATTATGTGTAATCTTATGTAATAAATCATGAATTAATTTATAATAAAGACAAGGGTTCCCATAGTTAGTACTGAATGAAAGTTTAGTTATTTTAGAGATTAGGATTATAAAAATCTAGAGAAATACTTAGGGATAATACTAAACATAAGAATAAATCACTAAATTTTGTTAGAGTGTATATTTATTGGTTTCCAAGAAAATATATACATTTATGGATACTACAAGTGGATGTGGCTCTAGCACAGATCTACATAGGGATAACACCTGAAAATAATGTATTGAGATAGATTTGATTAGGAAATGGTATAAGACAATGGCCCTTGTTGAACACCTAGTATAACACTCTTAGTGGATATGATTTTGTAAATTCATAATCTCATTATGAAACATTATTAATGGAACAAAAAATACCCATAAGAGTATATGTTAGCAAATAGATCATGGATAACATATATTGAAGCCTAGAAATTAATAAGTTAATAAAATACATGTCATTTTTAAATTATCCCTTTAATTGTATTATATTTTATGTATTTAATAGTTTAAAATTAATCATCCCTAATTTTCCATTTATTTTATCCAATGGTCAGAAATAGGAGTAATCAAGTAAACAACTAATGTGGAGGGCAATGTGATGACTTCCCAAATGAGATGCCCAACCTGATGGGAGGAGGAATCACAAACTTTATGATGATACTCTCTTAGTTGACTTGGGTTCTGAATAGAAACATGGATTAGGAGGAATTCCTAAATCCCTCTAAGAAAGAATAAGTTGGAATTGATACCTTTATGTGACAAAGTCCTCCAAATTTCAATGGATCATATAGACCCTTAATCATGTAGAAATGTATCAACTCCATTTATAAGATCTTCTCCATCCTTTAATGTTATGAGTAGGATAAGGTCATACTAGTTGTTTATCATATGGAAGGATAATGTGATAAGTTGTGGAAATTGATTAATAATACAAAGCCTGAGGAAGATATTGAAGTAATGGTATGGAAGGAATTCCAAAAAAATGTTTTTCAAAAAATATTTTCCTTGCACTCTCTAAATTAAAATGGAAAGGTTTTTCCCTGAACATAAGAAAAATAATGATGAATCCATCAGTTCATATGAGGAAAAATTCACAAGACTTTCATGATATGCCTCCAGATTTTTCATTACCCCTAAATGAAAAGTTTACCACTTATTTTTTGGGATAAAACCGAGTCTACATATTCCTTGGTGATATGAGACTTTGATATCTATGAGGAAAGTTCCTGATGTTCCATCAAAGTTGAAAAGTAAATCAGAAAATCTCAAGGGTCATAGGGGGATAAGAAGTAGAAATTGGAGTTTAATTATATTGGTATGATGGAGAAATATAATGGTGGTAATAAATTTCTACATCTCACTTGTCAAAATTGTGGAAAGAAATGCACCTAAAATTGTTTGAAGGGGATGAAGAAATGCTTCAGGTGCAGGAAAGAACGGTACCTAGTGAGTGATTATTGACAGGAGAAACCCACTAATGTAATTGAAGAGAGTAATGATCCATTCAAACCTCATCCTTTTTTATGATGTTTTAACTATAAGGAACAAGGTCCCTTTACAAACCAATAAACTAAGCCAAGGGTGGTTGAAGAAAATTAGTGCCAATAACCTCCAAGGAAGTAAGGGGTAGCTTATTTCATTACTAACATTTAGGTGGATCCTAAAAACAAATTGGTGATAGGTATGATAGTTATTCATTCAATAATAGTGAATGGACTTTTTCATTCTGGTTCTACACAATCTTTCATATCATGAAAGTTTAGTAGAACTATTCAAACGGAACCACAAAGCATGGAATTAGAGTTGTTAGTGAAAATGGAAAATGGGTAAAATATTTCATCCCAAGTATATAACTCCTCCCCCATCAAAATTTATGGGATGAACATCTCAATGAACCTAGTGATAGTCTATTTAGTGGAATTTGATGCAATTCTAGGTATGGATTGGCTTTCCTCATATAAAGCCAACATAAATTGCTATGAGAAGTAAATTAATATTTGTATCACGAATCATCATCTAATTATATACAAGTTCAAGGAGAAAGATGAATATTATTTAGCACCAACATCTCAAGCATGGATATTATTTCCCTAAGAGTAAGTGTATCTAGATCAAATGATTGAGTCTGAGGAAAAGATCATCCTTGAAGACATTTCCATTGTAGGGGAATATGTTGATGTGTTTTTTGAAGAATTTTCTGGTCTTCATCCAAGAAGAGAGGTTTAATTTTAAATTGAGTTTATACCTAGGGAGTTTAAATCATCCAAGATCCCATATATAATGGTTTTTTTGGAAATTGAGGATCTAAAAAAACTACTATAAGAGAATATAGACAAAGGGTTTTTATGCCCAAGTGCTTCACCTTGGGGTGCATCGGTCCTCTTAGTCAAGAAGAAGGACGGGTCAATAAACCTTTTCATTGATTATAATGAGCTCAACAAGATCATGATAAAGAAAAAGTATCCTCTTCCACAGATTAATGACTTATTCAATCATCTATGTAGATACCAATAACTCTCCATGTTCGATCTTTGGTCGAGGTATTATCAAGTAAGGGTGAAGAAGGAGAATATCCTCAAGATTTATTTCTATAATATAAGTTCATATTAATGAATTTTGGACTCACTAATTCTCCATAAATATTCATGGAATTGATGAATATAGTCTTTAGAGATTATCTAGAAAAACTTTTGGTAGTATTTATATATGATATTCTAATATACTCTAAAAGCAAGGTGGAGTATGAGGAACATTTTAGAACTATTCTAAAGACCTTATGAAAGGAAAAATATTATGCAAAGTACAGTAAATATGAATTCTAGTGGTAGGAAGTATCATACTTGGGGAATATTATCACAAGTAATGGGATATATGTGGACCCTTTAAAGACATAGGAAATTTAAGGATGGCCAAGGAAAACATATGTGACGTAAATCCATAGTTTCTTTGGATTATTTGGAAACTCTTATTGATTTTTGAAAAAATTATCTCCTTTTTCAAACCCTCTAACCAAGATAGCTCATAATGGATTCAAGTTTGTTTGGAATAATTAATGTGAAAAGTGATTTAAGGAGTTTAAAAAGAGGCTTATCACTACACATGTACTTACACTACCCATAAGAGAGGAAATTTTCATGGTAAACAGCGATGATTCAAATAAGGGATTGGGTTATGTACTAATTAATAATGAAAAAGTGATAGCCTATTAATCAAGAAAATTGAAATTTTATGAATATAATTACCCAAAACATGATTTGGAGTTGGCTATAGTAATATTAACATTGAAAATATGGTAGCATTATCTCTTTGGGGATAATTGAGAAATGCATAAGAATCATAATAGCCTAAAATTTATATTCACATAAAAATAGTTGAATATGTGAAAATGAATATGGTTAGATACAATTAAGGACTATGACTACTCAATCCACAACCATCCTAGAAAAGTAAATAAAGTGGTAGATGTGCTAAGTAGAAAGAATCCAAAAATTTTATCATTGATGAGAATTAACAAGGATATAATATTATTAGACTTGAAAAGGATGTAACAGGAATCATAAAGGAAGGAAAATCATAAATCCTTTACAAAATTATTTCTCATCCATCTTGATGCACTCCTATAATAGGGCATGGAAAAAGCATATTTTTATGTTTTCCTAGTGCAGCACAGTGGATGGCCAGGGTCATCTTTCTTAAGAAACTTTTTTAGTCATTCACTCACTTAATCTAATTCACCTAAACTACTTATTTTTATTTGTTTTTATTTAATCTAGGAATATAATTCAATTTAATTTAAATAGAATATAAAACTATCATGCAATGACAAAATGCAATTAAGGAAGAAAGAACATGGCCTTTATGGGTTGGTTTATGGGTTCCATTATTCTCCTTGTTAGTGTTTAAATTAATTTTGATAATTAAATTCTAAGATCTAATTCATGAATTACTATTATTTTATTTATTGGTGTAAAATATTTAATGCATTTAGAAATCTTAACTTCACCTCCTCCTATAATCAAGGTTGGTGGCACACCTCGATCGAGAGTGTGAAATCTTCCAAGACCTAGCTCCATCATATGCCATTTCAACCACTGAATGGCACAAATACATCATATTAACAGCATTTATCCATTATAAGGGATGTAAAAGGTTTAATAAAATAATAGAAATGAGTTTGAGTTTAGTGTCGTGGCGGACGATCACCACACCCGTGCACGTCACTCTTTCTCATCACAAACTTAATAAATTATAGTAATTTAAGTGCAGAATAAACGAAATTGCCACATACTTCCCCCAAGCCAAGTCTCAGATTAACCCCTAATTTTTTAAGGTAAGATTTCATGGTGGATAATATGAGAAGAATAAAATAATAGAACAAAGAGTAAAATGGAAGAAGAAGGAAAGAGGATGGATGGGTAGATATAAAAATGAAAACAATGCATGAATTTATTAGCAATATAAATTAAAATTGAAAACTAAAAAAACAAATAAGTTAATAATAAAAGGGTAAGATTTTCGTTCGGCCTCTCTTGGTGGAGATCTCCTTCTTGGTGCCTTGAAGGAATGGGGTAGAAAATGGGATTCTTTAAGAGGGAGGATCTCCCCTCCCTTTATAGGAATAATTTTTTCCTCGAAAGTTGATGCATTTTAACTGTATTAAATGACCTTTTCATGTATTTCACCCTTATTTAATGTTGTTAATAAATATATTGGTATTCTCTCCTAAATATTTCAGAATATTTGGACAAGTATTATGAGAGTTATTCCCATTTTACTTTCAAATTTTATTCTGTCCAGTTAGACTCTCCAAATCGCAAACCTCCAGATTAGAATGCTTTAATGACCATTAAAACAACCAATTAATGTGTCCTATCCTTCATGAAATATTTTTAAAAAACTCCTTGAGAATCCACCCACAAAATTTCATAAAAATTGGGCCCACCGTGAACGATTTAGGTACCCTGCACTAAAAATTGACAGATCTGTAGACAGTTTTCATGGTCCAACTTGTGAGCTTCTTTTGAGATTTAATGTGATCGATTCAGATTTTTGTCAATGATGAAATGAATCCCTATATTTTTAAAATCCTAAAAATAAATAATTTCACAATTTGGATTAATATAGAAAATTTTATGTCCAAAATAGAGAAATAATTGAAAATTGTTAAAAATCTGACATGGGCCATTTTTACGATTAAGCTCAAAATACCACCAATACCATAAAATGTGGCAATTTATCTTAAATTAACACTTTGGTGGGATTTAAAAAAAATGAAATACAACATAAATTTATTGAAAATATTTTCTCTATCACATATCTTCTAGATAAGATAAAGGATTCTCAAACATATTATGTAGAAATTCAAAAAAAATGGGGAAGTTATAAGAAAAGGGAAATCCTCAGAGTTCAAAATTAATGAAGGAGTTTTAATATTTGGGTCACAACTATGTGTACCATAAAATACAGAGTTAAATAAGGAGTTGTTATATGGTGCACATATCTCAACCTTCTCTATCCATTCAGAGAGAACAAAGATATATCGATATATCTGAGAGTGCTATTGGTGGGAAAATATGAAGAAGAAGATCATGAAATATACATAAAGGTGTATTTTATGTAGCAAGTGAAGGTTGGGGGTAAAAATACGATGGGATAATGAAACCATTACCCATACCTGCATGAAAATCGAAAAAACCATGGACTTTTTCATTGGTCTTCTAAATACATCAGTATAAAATAATACTATATGGGTTGTGGTGGATCATCTTATAAAGACTGTTCACTTTATTGAAATTAGAGAGGGATTATCAAATAATCAACTTTAAAGGATATACATTAGATAAGTGGTAAGGATGCATGGAACACCGTTATCGGTTTTATTTGATCGAGATACAAGATTTACCTCCAAGTTTTGTAAGAGTCTCTAACATGATCTAAATACTGAGTTAAACTTTAGAACGGCCCATCACCCTCAAATTGGTGGTCAATCTGAGCAAACTATCTAGACACTTGAGGGAATGATGAGAGCATACTCAATGCAATTAAAATAAGGAATGGATTAACATCTTCCTCTGTTTGAGTTCTCATGCAATAATAATTTTCAATCAAGCATCCAAATGGATTATTATAAAGTTATTTATGAGAAGTGATGAAGAACACCTACATGCTGGGATGAAGTTGGTGAATGCAAACTACTAGGTCCTAAAATGGTCAAGTAAATAGTGTAAAAGCTCAATACCATTCAGCATCACATCAAGGCTTCTCAGAGTTGACATAAGATCTATGTTGATAATCATTGATGAGACTTTGAATTTTGAGGTTGGAGATAATGTATTCCTCCACGTATCTCCATGGAAGAAATTCATGAGATTTATGAAGAATGTAAATCTTAGTCCAAGATATATCAATCCCTTTGATATCCTTGATCGCATTAAAGAGGTCGTCTATCGACTAGAAATCTCACCTAACCTATCTCAAGTAAATGATGTGTTCTAAGTATCCTTCTTGAGAAGTTACATACCAGACCCCTCACATACACTCAATCCAAATTTGGTACCATTGGAGAATAATATTTCATATTAGGAGCAGCTAGGGAAGATCATAGATCATAGAGACAAAGTTTCTATGAAATAAGATAATGTGCCTGGTCAAAGTGCTATAGAGAAACCAAAAGTTTTAAGAAGTGATGTGGGAACCGGAGGAGTTGATCAAATATAATTACCCTCATCTATTTTAGTGTGTGAAATGAAATTTTTTAGGGTGAAATTTCTAAAGGGGGGGTATTGTAATGACCTGAACCTTTATAAATAAAATTCCCTTTATGATTGAATTAAATACCATATTATGGTTATAGAAAACACATGAACTTATTTGGTTTTATTATATCCTATAAAATTTAAAATATCATTAAAAATCATAATCATTGATAATATAACTATTGAACAGTGATCATATGATTAGTATAAATATAGGGTTTTGATAAATCCAAATGACATAGACAAAGGAAGTGATGACCTCGACCAGTAGGATCATGACCTATGAAGCTCATTTATCATAGCTTCCAAGGGATAAATCATCACTGGGATTTTTCCTTGAACAATTCTAATCTGATATCAGAAAACTAAAGCATGAGAAAAACTATTTATGGGAGAAGTTAAAGCTCATCAAGATCACATCCCAAACCATGTATATAAAACCACCCCAAGAAAATCTCACCATCGCGCACCTTATCCTCAGGGAATTTACTAGTGTAATAAAGGGATATGTTTCAAGACCCTAATAATCTGAATTTTTATATTTTATTTTCAATATAATAATAATTATATTTACTCCTTATTGTTGTTACTTTAAAAATGATTTTGGTTTTGATACGATAAAACAAAAAATTTATTTTTGGGTGATATGAAATTTCAATTAAGACATTACTTTTGATGAATTAATATTTTATTTTAAAAATTATATATTAATAAAATATTATTATTAAATAATATTGATTATGTATAATTTATAATATAATTTTATGAAGCTAAAAATAATTTTTATAAAGTTTTGAAAACTATTATTGTCAAAAAATACAATATTTCTCAATAAATTTTGATTATGTTTTAAAAGTGAAAATTCACATATTTAGAAAATTATTTTTATATAATATATATTATTTTTGGAATTATCACATCAAAATTATTCAATGGTTAATTTTTCATAATTTTCTAATATATTCTAATTTTTGGGTAAAAATTAAATACGGTATAAATATATGGTGTGTATTATGACATAATAATGTCCTAAAAGTAATGTAATAAATGATATAAAAGGTACACACGACCAAATATATGTTTCCCCTTTAAAATTTTTTTTTGGTAATTTTATTAATTTTTAAATCCTTTATGAATCCTCCAAAACCTATATTATATTTTCAGATTATAAAATCATTTCTTTAAGAATGTGACTCACTTCCACTTCACCAAGGGTAATATTTTAATGAGTTAGGAACTTAGAATTATATTTAATTAAAACCAATCCTATTTGAAAAAAAAATATGGTAAGGATTTTGGTTTTTTTTACTTTATTATATAGATTCCAAAATCTAAGCTTGAGAAATAATAAAGAACCCCCCCCCCTCTTTTCCAATATAAACCCACCCAATATCCCCTTACTCTTCACTCAAAAAAAACTCGTATCATGTCCTTACTCTGAACTATCCTCTCTATAGTCCTCCCAAGGTGCCTCAAGCTCTCAAGAATCCCCTACCAAGCTTTTGGAATCACCCTCTCAAGGTAAGGAATCTTTTCATTCTCCTCTTTATTCAAGAATCTTCTTTATTTTGTGACTTTTATTTATAATTCCTAATATTGGGATATGTTTTTCCATGTCCCTATTAATGTACATTTGATTTCCAATTTATTATATAAACCTTTCTCTCTTATTAAACCATTTTATGAATCTTTAAGTATTGTCTTTATGCTTCCTAAATTTCACTGTGTTTTTCCATACCAAACATTTTTATTGTGAATTACATGGATATTTCCACTCAATGGTATTAACCTAGATATACCTATACTCCTTTGATTGTGGAATTACATTTATTTACTACACACTACTTGATTATGTAATTAAATGTGATTAAATATGATCCTATTTTGAATGATCTATGTGATACACTTATGCATGTGCATGGTATGAAAATGATGGGTGAGTCCAAAATTTTATTGTGCTCTAATGCATTTTGTAATGTTTTAGTCTCATGATACACCATGAAAGGGATTAGGGAGTGAACCTAATACATAATTATACTTTTTCCACCATTTTATAATGTCTTGGAAGTTATCCTTAACCTATTTTTATGATGTCATGTTTAAAGTTGTTACCACTTTCCCATATTGCATTTATGTTATCATGATATATCATGCCTATTTGTTCATGTTTGTGATTATCAACCATTTTATGTCCCATTGAAATGCTTATTTTCTAACATGTAATAATTTATTTATGTTATTCCATGTTTATTTCTTTATTGGGGTTTAAATATCACTCATTTCTTATATATGTCCCCAGGTTATCCCATGCAGTTTTAAGAATGATGGAAAATTATGAGCATATTAAAGATGTTTTCAATAATTTCTATATACCACTTATTTTAAGTTGTTATATAATATACATAAATACCCAAATACACTAGTCTTATTAGTCTTATAGGTTTTATTATGTGTAAAATTGTGTAATTAATCATAAATTAATGTGTAATAGAGACAAGGTTTTCATAGTTGGTATAAAATGAAAGTTTAGTTATTTTTGGGATTAGGATTAGAAAACTCCAATGAAATCCTTAGGGGTAAGAATAAAAATAAAAATACACCCCTAAATTTTGGTAAAGTTTAGATTAAGTGGTTTCCAATAAAATACATCCTTGTTTGGATACTATAAGTGGGCGTGGCTCTGGCACAGATGTATATAGGGGTAATACCCAAAAACACCATATTGAGATAGACTCAATTAGAAACTAGTGCACAACAATGAGCCTTTCTACACACCTATTCTAACACTCATGGGGTATATTCTTTGGTAAATTCATAATATCCTTATGAACTATTATTAAGGGAATAAAAAATGTCCATAAGAGTCTATGTTAGAAAATAGATCATGGATAACATATATTGAATCCTAGAAATTCATAACTTAAGGAAATAAATGTCATTTATAAATTATCCCTTCAATTAGATTGTCATCTATGTTTTTAATAGTTTAAAATTACTCATCCCAAATTTCCCCTTTATTCTAGCCAGTGGCTAAAAATAGAAGGGATCGAGTAAATAACAAATATGAAGGGAAATGTGATGACTGCCCAAATAAGATGCCCAACCCGATGGGAGAATGAATCACAAACTTTTTGATGATACTCTCTAAGTTGATTCATGTTCTAAATAATAACATAAATCACACTACTGGAAATGGACATTTTCCCAGTGGTTCAGAACTGTTGGGAAAGCCTACAGAACCTTTGGTATATCTTATACCAACGGTTCTCCAAACTGTGGGTAAGTAAGTCGTTGGGAAAGATTTTACCAACGGTTTACACAGAACCGTTGGGATAGCTTAGAAAAATGAAGTTATCCCAACTGCTCAAGCCAAACCGTTGGGAAAAACTATCCCAATGGGTTGGATTGAACCGTTGGGAAAACCAACGACATGACTTCTTACCCAACGGTTTAGAAACCGTTGGAAAAGGTTTTTTACCAACGTTTCTCTATGAAACTTTGGTAAAAAAATACTCAGAATCCTATGCCAACGATTTAAAATCGTTGGCATAGCCTATGTTGTGCAAATTGCACAGCAGCCTACAATTTGCACAACAGCCTGCAATTTGCACAGTAGGCTGCAATTTCCACAGCAGCCTCCAATTCCCTCTCATTTAAAATTATTGTACCTGCACTAATCAACTAACACATACATATATAATTATTGTACCTGCAATAACCAACTAACACATACATATACAGAACAAATTCATACACATTTAACATATAATGCATCCTGGAACTATACACATCCAGAATTAAATCATAATTCATAACGTAATTATAAACATACATAATTCATTTAGAATTCAATTTAAAATTTAGATGACAATTATATGTGGAATCCGGAATTCAATTCATAATTTAATCGATTTTTCGTATACCAGATTTTTTACTAGAAATGATGTTCATTTTAAATAAAATACATACACCTAGAGTGATACCGGCCACACCATGCCTATTATTAAGGCAATTTTAACTTGAACACATCACAAATGACCCATGAATCATTGTCCTAAAGTATAAACATATTCTGAAAGAGTTTGGTCAGATTTCCGTATGTCAGTTGTTGTTTTCACTTAAAATGAAATGATTTTTAAATAAAAGAGAGACACTTTGAGTGGTGCAGGCTACACCATGCCTCGGATTGAGGTGGGGTTGACTCTTACATGTCACAAATGATCTATGGATCATTGTGCTAAAGTATCAACACAATCAGAATCCGTTTGGTCGATTTTCCGTATATACTTAAAATGTTATTCAGTTTAAACATAAGAGAGACACTTTGGGTGGTTCCAGCCACACCGTGACTCGGATTGAGGCTCGGTTGACTTGTACACGTCACATATGACCCATGGATCATTTTCCTAAAGTTTCAACATATTCTGAATGCATTTGGTTGGTTTTTCATATGCCAGTTGTTCTTTTCACTTATAATCCTGTCTATTTTAAACAAAAGAGACACAGTTAGAGTGGTACCGATCACACTGCCCCTCGGATTTAGACAGGGTTGACTCGTACACATCTCAAATGACCCATGGATCATTTTCCTAAAGTATCAACACAATCATAATGTGTTTGGTCGGTTTTTTGTATGACATTTGATGTTTTCACTTAAAATGATGTCCTTTTGAAACAAAAGAGAGACACTTTGAGTGGTGCCAGACACACCATGCCTCAGATTGAGGCTAGGTTGATTTTTACATGTCAAATATGACCCATGGATTGTTGTTCTAAAGTATCAACACAATCAGAAACCGTTTGGTCAGTTTTCCGTATGTACTTAAAATGTTGTCAATTTTAAACAAAAGAGAGCCACTTTGAGTGCTTCCATCCACATCGTGCCTCCGATTGAGGCGGGGTTGACTCGCACATGTCATATATGACCCATGGATCTTTTTTCTAAAGCATCAACACATTCTGAATGCGTTTGGTCAGTTTTCGTATGTCAGTTGTTGTTTTCACTTAAAATGAAGTGGTTTTTAAATAAAAGAGAGACGTTGTGAGTGGTGTCGACCACACCATGCCTCGGATTGAGGTAGGGTTGACTCGTACATGTCACATATGACCCATGGATCGTTGTTCTAAAGTATCAACACAATCAGAATCCGTTTGGTCAGATTTCGGTATGTCAGTTGTTGTTTTCACTTAAAATGAAGTGCTTTTTTAATAAAAGAGAGACACTTTGAGTGGTATCTACCACACCACACCTCAGATTGAGGCGGGGTTGACTCTTACACGTCACAAATGACCCATGTATCATTTTTCTAAAGTATCAACATAAACTGAATGTGTTTGGTTGGTTTTCCATATGTACTTAAAATGTTGTCCATTTTAAACATAAGAGATACACTTTGGGTGGTGTCAGCCACACCGCGACTCGAATTGAGGCACGGTTGACTTGTACACGTCACATATGAACCATGGATCATTTTTCTAAAATTTAAACAGATTCTGAATGCGTTTGGTTGGTTTTTTGTATGCCAGTTGTTCTTTTCACTTATAATCCTGTCCATTTTAAACAAAAGAGACACAGTTAGAGTGGTACCGGCCACACCATGCCTCAGATTTAGACGGGGTTTACTCATACAAATCTAAAATGACCCATGGATCATTTTCCTAAAGTATCAACACAATTTGAAAGTTTTTGGTTGGTTTTTCATATGCCAGTTGATGTTTTCACTTAAAATGATGTCCTTTTGAAACAAAAGAGAGACACTTTGAGTAGTTCTGGCCACACCACGCCTCAGATTGAGGCAAGGTTGATTCATTCATTTCACATATGACCCATGGATCGTTGTGATAAATTATCAACACAATCAGAATCTGTTTGGTTAGTTTTCCATATGTACTTAAAATGTTGTCAATTTTAAACAAAAGAGAGACACTTTGGGTGGTGTCGGCCACACCGTGCCTCTAATTTAGGCGGGATTGACTCGTACACATAAAATATGACCCATGGATCATTTTCCTAAAACATAAACACATTTAGAATGTGTTTGGTCAGTTTTTCGTATGTCAGTTGTTGTTTTCACTTAAAATGATGTTCATTTTAAACAAAAGAGAGGTACTGTGAATGGTTCTGGCCACACCTCACCTCAGATTGAGGAAGGGTTGACTCGTACAAGTCACATATGACCCATGGATTGTTTTTATAAAGTATCAATACAATTAGAATCCATTTGGTCGGTTTTCCGTATGTTAGTTGTTGTTTTCACTTAAAATGAAGTGCTTTTTAAATAAAAGAGAGACACTTTGAGTGGTTCCAGCCACACCACACCTCAGATTTGAGGCGGGGTTGACTCATACACATCACATATGACCCATGGATCATTGTGCTAAAGTATCAATAGAAACAAAATGTGTTTCGTCGGTTTTCCGTATGTACTTAAAATGTTGTCCATTTTAAACATAAGAGAGACATTTTGGGTTGTGTTGGCCACATCTCGACTCTAATTGATGCGTGGTTGACTCATAAATGTCACATATGACCCATGGATCATTTTCCTAAAGTTTCAATAGATTCTGAATGTGTTTGATCGGTTTTTTGTATGCCAGTTGATATTTTCACTTAAAATGATGTCCTTTTGAAACAAAAGAGAGACATTTTGAGTGGTTCTGGCCACACCGCACCTCAAATTGAGGAGGGGTTGATTCATACACGTCACATATGACCCATTGATCATTGTTCTAAAGTATTAACACAATCAGAATCCGTTTGGTCAGTTTTCCGTATGTACTTAAAATGTTGTCCATTTTAAACAAAAGAGAGACACTTTGAGTGGTTTCGGCCACACCGTGCCTCGAATTGAGTCGGGTTTGACTCTTAAACATAAAATATGACCCATGGATCATTTTCCTAAAGAAACAACACATTCTGAATGCATTTGGTCAGTTTTCTGTATGTCAGTTGTTGTTTTCACTTAAAATGAAGTGCTTTTCAAATAAAAGAGATACACTTTGAGTGGTGTCGGCCACACCATGACTCGTATTGAGGCAGGGTTGACTCTTAAATGTCACATATGACCCATGGATTGTTGTTCTAAAGTATCAACACAATCAGAATCTTTTTGGTCGGATTTCTGTATGTCAATTGTTGTTTTCACTTAAAATGAAGTGCTTTTTAAATAAAAGAGAGACGCTTTGAGTGGTACCGGACACACCGCACCTCGGATTGAGGTAGGTTTGACTCGTACACAGCACAAATGACCCATGGATCGTTGTGCTAAAGTATCAACAAAAACTGAATGTGTTTGGTCAGTTTTCCGTATGTACTTAAAATGTTGTCCATTTTAAACATAAGAGAGACACTTTGGGTGGTTTTGGCCACACTGTGACTCGGATTGAGGTACGATTGACTTTTACACGTCACATATGACCCATGGATCGTTTTCCTAAAGTTTCAACAGATTCTGAATGCGTTTGGTCGGTTTTTCGTATGCCAATTGTTCTTTTCACTTATAATCCTTTCCATTTTAAACAAAAGAGACACAGTTAGAGTGGTACCGACCACACCGTGCCTCGGATTTAGACAGGCTTGACTCGTACACATCTCAAATGACCCATGGATCATTGTCCTAAAGTATCAACACAATCCGAATGCATTTGGTCGGTTTTTTGTATGTCATTTGAGGTTTTCACTTAAAATGATGTCCTTTTGAAATAAAAGAGAGAAACTTTGAGTGGTACTGGCCACACCATGCCTCAGATTGAGGTGGAGTTGATTCGTACACGTCACATATGACCCATGGATTGTTGTGATAAATTATCAACACAATCAGAATCCGTTTGGTCAGTTTTCCATATGTACTTAAAATGTTGTCCATTTTAAACAAAAGAGACACAGTTAGAGTGGTACCAGCCACACCACGCCTCGGATTTAGATGGGGTTGACTCGTACATGTCTCAAATGACCCATGGATCATTTTACTAAAGTATCAACACAATTTGAATGTGTTTGGTCGGTTTTCTGTATGACAGTTGATGTTTTCACTTAAAATGATGTCCTTTTGAAACAAAAGAGAGACACTTTGAGTGGTTCCTGCCACACCGCACCTCATATTGAGGTGGGGTTGATTCACACATGTCACATATGACCCATGGATCATTTTTCTAAAGTATCAACACAATCAGAATCCATTTGGTTAGTTTTCTGTATGTACTTAAAATGTTGTCCATTTTAAACAAAAGAGAGACACTTTGAGTGGTGTCGGTCACACCGTGCCTCATATTGAGGAAAGGTTGAATCTTACACGTCAAATGTGATCCATGGATCGTTCTCCTAAAGCATCAACACATTCAGAATGCGGTTGGTCAGTTTTCCGTATGACAGTTGTTGTTTTCACTTAAAATGAAGTGCTTTTTAAATAAAAGAGAGACACTTTGAGTGGTGTCATCCACACTGCGCCTTGGATTGAGGCGTGGTTGACTCATACACGTCACATATGACCCATGGATCGTTGTGATAGAGTATCAACACAATTAGAATCCGTTTGGTCGGATTTCGGTATGTCATTTGTTGTTTTCACTTAAAATGAAGTGCTTTTTAAATAAAAGAGATACACTTTGAGTGGTGTCGGCCACACCGCGCCTCGGATTGAGGCAGGGTTGACTCATAAACATCACAAATAACCCATGGATCATTTTTCTAAAGTATCAACAGAAACCGAATGCGTTTGGCCGGTTTTCCGTATGTACTTAAAATGTTGTCCATTTTAAACATAAAAGAGACACTTTGGGTGGTGCTGGCCACACCACGACTCAGATTGAGGCGCAATTGACTCATACACGTCACATATGACCCATGTATCATTTCCCTAAAGTTTCAACAGATTCTGAATGCCTTTGGTCAGTTTTTCGTATGCCAGTTGTTCTTTTCACTTATAATCCTATCCATTTTAAACAAAAGAAACATAGTTAGAGTGGTACCGGCCACACCGCGCCTCAAATTTAGACGTGATTGACTCGTACACGTCTCAAATGACCCATGGATCATTTTCCTAAAGTATCAACACAATCTGAATGTGTTTGGTCGGTTTTTCGTATGCCAGTTGATGTTTTCACTTAAAATGATGTCCTTTTGAAATAAAAGAGAGACACTTTGAGTGGTTCCGTCCACACCGCGCCTCAGATTGAGGTGGGTTTGATTCTTACACGTCACATATGACCCATGGATCATTATTCTAAAGTATCAATGCAATCAGAATCATTTTGGTCAGTTTTCTGTATGTACTTAAAATGTTGTCCATTTTAAACAAAAGAGAGACACTTTGTGTGGTTCCAGCCACACCATGCCTCAGATTGAGGCGGAGTTGACTCGTACACATCAAATATGACCCATGGATCATTTTACTAAAGCATAAACACATTCTGAATGCGTTTGGTCAGCTTTTCGTATTCTAGTTGTTGTTTTCACTTAAAATGATGTCCATTTTAAACAAAAGAGAGACACTATGAATAGTACTGGCCACACCACGCCTCGGATTGAGGCAGGGTTGACTCGTACATGTCACACATGGCAATGGATCATTGTGTTAAAGTATCAACACAATCAGAATCTGTTTGGTCAGTTTTTCATATGTTAGTTGTTGTTTTCACTTAAAATGAAGTGCTTTTTAAATAAAAGAGAGACACTTTGAGTGGTGTCGGCCACACCTCACCTCGGATTGAGTCAGGGTTCACTATTACACATAATATATGATCCATGGATCGTTATCCTAAAGTTTCAACAGAAACCAAATGCGTTTGGTCTGTTTTCCGTATGTACTTAAAATGTTGTCCATTTTAAACAAAAGAGAGACACTTAGAGTGATCTTGGCCACACTGCGACTTAGATTGAGCTCGGGTTGGATCGTACACATCACATATGACCCATGGATCGTTGTGATAAAGTATCAACAGAATCCGAATGTGTTTGGTCAGTTTTTTGTATGCCAGTTTTTCTTTTCACTTATAATCATGTCCATTTTAAACAAAAGAGACACATTTAGAGTGGTATCGGCCACACCGCGCCTAGAATTTAGACGGGGTTGACTCGTACACATCTCAAATGACCCATGGATAATTTTCCTAAATTATCAACACAATACGAATGTGTTTGGTCGGTTTTCCGTATGCCAGTTGTTCTTTTCACTTAAAATCCCAGCCACACCGTGCCTCAGATTTAGACGAGGTTGACTCGTACACCTCACTTTGAGTGGTGACATCCATACCGTGCCTTGTATTTAGGCAACCTTGCTTGCCAAGTATCTCACATAGGGGACCGGGTATCACCTGAGGCATGGTATTACCATCTTGCAAAACAGACATGTCCTCGATTTATCTTAAAGGAACCAATATCACTCATGAGTAATAAAAACCATCCTGGTAGCCCTCACCTAGAAACCAAAGCATTCATCCTAGAATTTCAAGTCTAAATTCCCTGAGCATGACGATTCCGTCCATGAGTCCTTAACATATAACTCATGTCTTATCCTAACAATTGACATGTAAACCAAATCAAACAAGGCATAATTCACATAACATGGAGAATGTACAACAAGTATTTGTATTCAATTTAAAGCATATCATCACATGCATTTGATGAGAATGAGCTAATAAGATTACCAAGAAATTCATATAATTAAATACATAAAAAAATGGAATAATCCTAAATAACATTGCATGATCAGAGAAAAAAAGCATGTAAAATCAAGGAGGGGTGGGGGTTGTCTGGGGGTCTAGGGACGAGGGTGGGGGTTGTCTGGGGTCCAGGGAGGAGGGTGGGGGGGTTGTCTGGGGGGTTGTCCAGGGGGCTGTCCGGGGGGCTGTCCGGGGGGTGTCCGGGGGGCTGTTCGGGGATCAAGGAGGAGGGTGGGGGGGCTGTCTGGGGGGCTGTCCGGGGGGCTGTCCGGGGAGTTACCAAACACAAAAAACTCTATAAACATGCTCAAGATACACCGAAACCACTAAAAGATATCAATATCCTTGAAAACATAGAATATATAAAAATAACTCAACTCCAATACTATACTATGGGTGTAGATAAAACCAACAAATAGAATAGATTAAACATCAAATCTCGGTAATATTAGTCAAAAATGTAACATATCAACTTGTCCTACATCACCATCACCATCATCACCCTCGTCCTCATCCTCGCCCTCCTCCTCTCCCCCCTCTTCCGCATCAGACTTCTTGCCATCATCATCGTCAAGCTGAACATCATCTTGACCACCACTATAACTGCCACCTGGAGCACCATATATAGAACATATCAATGACATATATTCATCAAAAGCTGGTCTGGCCTCTGGTGGAAGTGTTGGACGTAGAACTTCAATAAATTTCATAAATGCACTATTTTCCCTAGCAGACTGTTTTGCCATCTCTGTGGCCCTTTTTTCAGCCTGTTTTGCATGTGCCCTAACTTGATATAACTCGGTGGCACTACAACTCATACCTGAGGAGGTACAATACCTCGTTGGGGATATCCTAGGTCGGCAGTGTACTCTGCCAGGATGCTCCTCTCCCAACACCTGATGTAAGTGATCAGTTGGCCCAAAATTGTCTGGTTCTTGGGCATCGAGGGCCCTAAAGCAGCCTGTTACAAATATAAATATATTATTAAGTTACAAAATAGATATTAAAATATAAAATCAATAGATTAAAACTTACAATCTACTGCTGAGTCGCTTTATTGACGGCACTTCCATCCTTTTCCCGTCTACTCGAGCAAAATAGTTTTGCTCGAGGCACACGTCCTTCAATATTCTGTATTTGCCTCTATAATGACATTGAAAACTAAAGTTATATGAAAACTTTAGAAAATGATTAAATAATTGAGGAAACAAAAGAAAGTGTAAGTCATAAAGAAAACTTATAAATAGTTGTCATACCTGCTTCCTCTCATGATCTGGCATTATAGTATGTCCCAGTGTGTGGAGGTAATTTTTTTCATCAATGTTTTTTTTTATTTTTTTTCAGATGATTCCTAAATAAAATTTGATAATGAAAAAGATAGTATTAATCAAAAACATGAAAGTTATTATTTAAATACCTCAAATGTAATTAATACCTTAAACTGGGTAGTCATCTAATGAGTAATCATCTGACGATACTGCTCTATAGGACAATCATCCACGACTGGTACTACCTCTAACTCTGTGTCAACTCTAGCATGCCATCCAATATACAACTCATGCTTGTAGGCCCTCCAAAGATCGCCTAAATCCTTTAGACATTCCGGTCGTGCACCCTCACCATTGAGAAAATTAAATCGAAGATGGAATCAAAATATTAATTCATATAAATACAAAAATAATTCATGGCATTAAATACAACATATTTTTTTACCCATATCTCTGCCCAAGATCTATCCTTGACCTCATGTGGCAAATGTCTCCATAATAGAGGGCTGACGAGAATGATGTTAGAGTATTTGGCAAGCATCACCAAAAAGCTTCGACATTTCTACCCTGTTCTCTCAACCATTTGGTTGTCTTCATTGTAATCCACCATAACCTGTGTGCGGCTGTTCCACACCGCATGCATGCGTGTACGCCCTCACCCCCGCCTCCTATCAGTAGATGTATCTATCATGGAAGAAAAACAAATATTTTATCAAAACATGTTATAATGAAAATAAATATTGCTATAAAAAAAAATTGGGGTTCTATAAATATATTTACGCCAGTCTGATCCCTGAGTGCTGCTGGATCCACAGAAACTGATGGAACACCCTGTGGTGGAATAGGAGTCGATGATGATGGAATATAGAAGCTCGGAGAGACAGAAGTAGAAGTAAAAGAAGATGGGAAAACTGTATGAATGGATTCTGACTAGGGAGTGGGAATCATCACGGGATATGAAAAAGATGGGCCAGAAGATGCAAAAGGTGGTGAAAACACGGGAGGCCTAAATATCTCGTGTTTCCCTAATGACACATCGGGATCAGAATGTGGGAAGGATGACATGTTAGTGGGAGGGGCAGTGTCTAGTTGGGTATGCAAAGCTACTCGTCCACCTCTGGTACGAACCCTCCTCATACCACCAGCCTGAGTACTAGGACCAGTACTAGGCTCCTCGTCGAATAACTGTCGACGTATTGGTGGATCCTACAAAAATGTTTACAAAAAAAATAATCACATGACATTATATATTCTTTAAATATATATATTTGAAATAAAGTACTCATTGTAGGCACTAATGGTGGAACACCCATCTCCACCATTCGACGATTGTTCTCCATCATTTTTTTCCTTCACCTCTCTTTAATTGGCTGTATTTCCTGCTTTTGAAAACAAATATGTAATTAATTAGAAAAAGGAAACTAATGTGTAACCCAAAAAACTAAATATATGAGGGAATATGGGGATTAATTGGTAATTTAGCATGGCTAGTGAAAAGAACCCCACCCTAATAAAAGTGAGTATTGGCCAAGAAGGACACATAATATACAACGTACAATGAGAACCATATTTAATTGACCCTAAAGTTATATTAGTATAGTCATCTTGGGGGAAATGGAATATATGATCCTGGTTAACTGATGAATTAAAAAGCTCGTATTCCACATATTGGACACTATCTAAGGTAAGAAATCATGTGAGGATGGGTATACATCATTTAATTTCTTACATGCTAGTGATAATGAAGGCTTGAATTAATGACTTGAGTTCACTGATTAAATGAGGGTAGAGGTTGCATAGGCTGTGTAAACAGAATGGTTAAATAAGGGTAGAGGTTGCATACACTGTGCATGGTGGGGGAGTCTCAACCAATTTAGAAACTAAAATAAATTCCATCATAGGTATCAATAAGAAACATCAGCATCAAAAGAAACTCCAAATAAAAAAGGACTAAAAACATCAAACACTTTTTATGTTATCCCACAAAAAAATGATCACGAATGTCCCTATACATTTTCATACTTCCAGAATTTATAGAGAGTTTATAGTTATGAGCTTCATCCACCTTCACATCCTCCCCACCCCACTTGGAAATCCCTACCCCCACCCCACTTGGACAACCCAGCCCCCCCCCCCCACCCCACTTGGACAACCCAGCCCCCCCCCCCACCCCACTTGGACAGCCCTACCCCCACCCCACTTGGACAGCCCTACCCCCACTCCACTTGGACAACCCAGCCCCCCCCCCACCCCCACCCCACTTGGAAAACCCTACCCCCACCCCACTTGATCAACCCAGCCCCCCCCCCCACACCACTTGGACAGCCCTACCCCCACCCCACTTGGACATCCCAGCCCCCCCCCACCCCACTTGGACAGCCCTACCCCCACCCCACTTGGACAACCCAGCCCCCCCCCCACTTGGACATCCCTACCCCCACCCCACTTGGACAACCCATCCCCACACCCCACTTGGATAGCCCATCCCCCCACCCCACTTGGACAGCCCTACCCCCACCCCACTTGGACACCCCAGCCCCCCCACCCCACATGGACATCCCTACCCCCCCCCCCACTTGGACAACCCAACCCCCACCCCCACCCACCCCACTTGGATAGCCCTACCCCCACCCCACTTGGGTAGCCCTACCCCCACCCCACTTGGACAGCCCTACCCCCACCCCACTTGGACAGCCCTACCCCCACCCCACTTGGACAACCCAGCCCCCCACCCCACTTGGACGGCCCTACCCCCACCCCACTTTGACAACCCAGCCCCCCACCTCCCCACTTGGACAGCCCTACCCCCACCCCACTTGGACAACCCAGCCCCCCCCCCCTCGCCACCCTACTTGGACAGCCCTACCCCCACCCCACTTAGACAACCCATCCCCCCCCCACCCCACTTGGACAGCCCTACCCCCACCCCACTTGGAAAACCCAGCCCCCCCCCCACCCCACCTGGACACTCCTACCCCCACACCCCACTTGGAAAACCCACCCCCACCCACCCCACCTGGACAGCCCTACCATCACCCCACTTGGACAACCCATCCCCCCACCCTACCAAGATAGCCCCTCCCCCACCCCACCTGCACACCCTCCCCACCCCACTTGGACAACCCTGCCTGGACACCCTCCCCCACCCCACCTGTACACCCTCCCCCAAACAGCCCTACCCCCACCCCATTTAGACAACCCAGCCCCTACCCCACCCTACCTAGACATCCACTCCCCCACCCCACTTGGATAGCCCTCGACATCCTCCCCCACCCCATCTGCACACCCTCCCCCACCCCAAATTGAAATGGAAATTCATCCAAATCAAAATCCAATTTTCAACTAAACTAAAGTCCATCAAAAGTACCATATCACCCCACTAAAAAGACCCTTTACCATGTTTGAAGTGTAGAACAAAAAACAAAAAACAAGTCCAAGGGTTCCATAGACAGCAACTCTAATTTAGCCTAAATCAAAACATCAAACACCAAAAAAAAGAGGAATAACGATAAAACTAAGTTAACACTTACTAATTTGAAGTTTGAAATAAAATTTTGTTTGATTTAAGATGGATCTTGGATGGAAGTAGTCTTGCGGCCGAGAATAATTCTGGAGGAGCTCGATTAGGGTATGCCTACAATCGGGCGGAGTGGGGGCTCGGGTGTTCTGTATTTGGGGGAAATCTTTCCCAATGGTTATTAAAAACCATTGGGAAAGACTATCTTTACCAACGGTTTAAAAAACTGTTGGTATATGTTAAATAAAATCATGATTTCACAATGGTTTTGGAAAACCATTGGTAAATCTGAAATTAGTTTACACATTGCCAACAGTTTGTTCAAACCGTTGGCAAAAGTACACTATACCAATGGTTTCTTTAAACCGTAGGTATAATACCATTGGGAAAACTCTAAATTCTAGTAGTTTCAAGAGGAACATCCAAATCCCCCTAATAAATAACATGCTGCAATTGAGACTTTTATGTGATAAAGGCCTTAGACTTTCAATGGATCATCTGAAACCTTAATCTTGAAGTAATGGATCAAATCCATTGAGAAGATATTATTAATCCTTTAATGTTTCGAGTAGGATAATTTCATACTGGTTGTTTATCGTATGGAAGTAGAAACTAATTAGTGGTAGAAATTGATAAATAATATGAATCCTAAGAAATAAATTGAAGTGATGGGGTGGAAGGAATTATGTAAAATGTTTTTTGAAAAATATTGTCCTCGCACTCTCTGACTTAAAATGTAAAGTGATTTCATTTTACTCAAGAAAAAAAGATAATGAATCCATTAGAGTGTATGAGGAAAACTTCACAAGACTTGAATGATACACCTCTGGCTTTTTCATTACCCATGAATGCAAATTTGACTACTTCTTTGGTGTGATAAAACTAAGTCTTCGAAAAGCCCTAACAATCCAAGACTTTGATATCTATGAGGAAAATGTTTGATGTGCCCTAAAAGTTAAAATAGAGATTTTATAATATCAAGGGTATCATGGGGATAAGAATCAGAAATTGAAGATAAATTCTAGTAGTATGATGGAGAAATATAATAGTGGTAATAAATTTCATCATCCCACTTATCAAAAGTGTGGAAAGAAGACTCCAAAATTTTCTTTAAGGGGACAAGTAAATACTTTAGGCATGGGAAGAAAGGGAACCTAGTGAGTGATTACTGATGGGAGAAACCCAACAATGTAATGGAAGATAGGAATGCTCTAGTCAACCCTTGGTCTTTTTTCCAATGTTTCAATTGTAAGGAATAAGGGAACTTTTCGAACCAATGCACTAAGCCAAGGGTGGTTGAAGACAATCAGCACCAACAATCTCCAAGGAAGCAAGGGCAAGCTTATACCATTACAACCACTGAGGTGGATCTTGAAAACAAAGTGGTGAAAAGTATGCTAGTAATTCATTCATGAATAGTGAACACATTTTTTTATTTTGGTTTTATGCATTCCTTCATATCATGCAAGTTTAGTAGAAATATTAAAACACCACCACAAATCAAGGAAGTATAGTTGTTGGTGAAAATGAAAAATGGGGAAATTATTGTATCCTAAGTATATAAATCCTCCCCTGTCAAAATTTGTGGTATGAAATTTCCAACAAACCTTGTGGTGCTCACTTTAGTGGAATTTGATGCAATTTTGGGTATGGATTGGATTTACTTATATGGATCCAAGATAAATTTTCACAAGAATGAAATCACTCTTTGTATTATGAAACTCCCTCCAATTATATACAAGTGCAAGGAGGAGGATGAATATTATTTAGCACCAACATCTTAAGCATGGATATTATTTCCTTACGAGCAAGCGTATCTAGATTAAATGATCTAGTATAATGAAAAGATCATCCTTGATGACATTACCATTATAAGGTAATATATTAATGTGTTTCTAAAATAATTTTATAGTTTTCCTCCTATCTGGGGGTTAAATTTTCAATCGAGGTTATACTTAGGGAATTTCCATTATCCAATACCCCATATAGAATGGTTGTTGTGGAAATTGAGAATATTAATAAATAACTAAAAAATAATTTGGATAAAGGGTTCATATTACCAAGTGATTCACCTTGAGGTGCACTAGTTCTCTTTTTTAAGAAGAAGGATGGGTCAATGAACCATTACATTGATTATCATGAGCTCAATAAGATCATGATAAAGAATAAGTATCATCTTCCATGGGTTAATGACTTATTCTATTAGCTATGTGAATACAAATACTTCCCCAAGGTTGATCTTAGTTTAGGGTATTTTCAAGTAAAGGTGAAGGAGTATATCCCTAGGACTATTTTTCGTACAAGGTACAGGCACTATGAATACATAGTAATTCCATTTGGACTCACCAATGATCCAAAAATCTTCATGGACTTGATGAATATAGTCTTTAGAGATTATCTTGAAAAAAATTTGGTAGTCTTTATAGATGGTATTCTAATATAATTCAAAATAAAGTAGGATCATAAAGAGCATTTGAGAACTATGATAAAGAACTTACGAAAGGAAAAGCTTTATGAAAAGTAAAGAAAATGTGAGTTATGGTTGAAGGAATTCTCATTATTGGAGAATATTATCACGATTAATGGGATGTCTTTGAACCCTTTAAAGAAAAGGTAAATTTAAGGATGGTTGAGGCCAACATATATGATAAAAATACATAGTTTCCTTGGATTAGCTGGGTACTATTGCTGATTTGTGAGAAATTTCTCTTGATTTTAAAACCCTCTAACTAAGATAACTTAGAAGGGAGTCAATATTTTTTTGAATAATGAATGTGAATAGAGATTTAAGGAGTTGAAAATAAGGCTTATCACTGCACATATACTTATTCTACCTACAAGTGGGGAACTTTTTTGGTATAAAGTGATGCTTCGAAGAAGGGATTGGGTTGTGTGCTAATGTAGAATGAAAAGGTGATATTTTATGCTTTAAGGCAATTGAAAGTTCATGAATAGAACTACCCAATGCATGATTTGGAGTTGGATTTAGTAATATTCATGTTGAAAATCTAGTGGAAATATATATTTGGGTATAAGTGTGAAATATATACGGATCACAAGGGACTCAAGTATATATTCACACAGAAAGAGCTAAATGTGTGCCAATGAAGATGGTTAGAGATAATTAAGTGCTATAAAAACTCTATACACTACCATATTGGGAAAGAAAATAAAGTGAAAATGCTCTAAGTATAAAGGATCTAACAATTTTATCATTGATGAGAATTTAGAATGATCGGATCTTCTTAGACTTGAGAAGGATGGACACAAGAATCATAAAAGAAGGAACATCGTCAATCCTTTCACAAATGATTGTTCAACCATACCTTATGAAGAATATAAAGGATTCTCAAAGATATGATTTAGAAATTTAGAAGGTGGAATCTGTAAGAAAAATTAAATCCTCAAAGTTCAAAATTAATGAAGAAGGAGTTATAATATTTGGGTCATGAATATGTGTAACATCAAATCCTGAGTTAAAGAATGAGTTTTTGGATGATGCACACAGCTCAACCTTCTCCATCCATCTAGGGAGCACAAAGATGTATCATGATCACTAAGATCACCATTTGTGGGACAATATTAATAAGTATATCATATAATATGCATCAATGTGTCTTGTATGACATCAAGTGAAGGTTGAAAGTAAAAAATATAAGGGGATGATGAAAACATTACATATACCTACATGGAAATGGGAAAACATAATCATGTACTTTGTCACTAGTCTTTAGAAAACATCAAGAGTAAATAATGCTATATGGGTTGTAGTCAATCATCTTACAAATTCTTCTCACTTCATTACTATTAGAGAGGACTTCTCACTCAATCAACCCGCAAGGATATACATTATAGAAGTGGTGAGGTTGCATGGAACACTATTTTTTATTATATCTGACTGAAATCCAAGATTTATCTCTACATTCTGTAAGAGTCTCCAACATGGTCTAAATACTTATTTGAACTTCATCATGACTTGTCGCCCTCAAAATGATGGTCAATCTGAGCAGACTATCCAGAAACTTGAGGACATGTTGAGAGCATGATCAATGGACTTCAAAGGAGGATGGGATCAACATCCTCCTCTAGTTGAGTTCTAATACAATATTAGTTTCAACTCAAGAATCCAAATGGATCTCTATTAATCTTTAAAAGGCACTGTTGTGGGTGCCCTCAAATGTTAGTGTTATTTTTGGGTACTTAGGTGCAGTAGTGTGGATGACCAATGTTGTCTCTCAAAGGAGGAAGTAAATTTGACAACTTATTAAAGGTATTTTGAAAATAACATAAAAAGGAATAAGAACACTACTTGAAAGGATGGGGGTTTTTTACCATTAATAAATCTAGAATAAGTTTTCTGGAAGAATATTGTATAATTTTTTTTAAATGAAGTTAGATTAAAAAGACACAACAAGAAGATGTTTTATTAGAAAATATTTTAAAAGACACGATCGATCTAACACTACCTATTCACTCAATTATTTATCATTGTCATATAAATTAAAATACACTTAATTATTATACCCTAAATTTTTAACCACCAAACCCTATGAGAATTAACTTTACCACAAAGATGAAGTGAATTAAACCCTAGGCTATTTTTGAAATATGAAATCGTAACACCCTGCTTTGATTGATAATCTAAGGATAGATTATGGTTAGTCATAAATTAGGGCACATATTAATTCTAGAAAATTAGGATGAATTTTTTTTAGGGATTATAATTTGACTCTAAAAATTTATCATGTGTGGCCTTGTATTACCGATTAAAATTGCACTCTCATAATTCACACAATACTCAACCTCGCGTGTTTTTGTGTTAATTGTTCAATTGATTTATTAGTTTATTATAATTTGAAAACTCAATTCATGGATCATATTAAGTTAATTACAGTATCTCAATGATTCAAAATAATTAAATTAATATGGTATAATATAGATTGATCAATAAGAAAACTACTCTTCCAGGGGCGGTGTGGTCATTATGGAGACGTTTTGCATGAGCAAAGGATTGAAAGGGTATAACCCAATCTCATCTCCACTCTTGATTCCATAAAAATTAGGAAGATTAAGAGAATAATAAATTTTAACAAAATAAAAGAAAATATAATAAATAAAATAATAAAAAAGAATTTTATTGCACAAACAAAAGTATTATAACATGAAGAAGAAGAAGACGGAGAAGAAGAAGGCTTCATTGAAGGGATCATTGCTTCAAGAGATACCCTTAATGAAATGGTTGGATAATTGGAGTAGATCCACTTATCCTCTTCCCTAAACTTCCCAATGAATTTCCCAACCATTAAAAATGAGAAAAATACATATTTATAGAGTGGAGGGGAGGCTAGGTTAAAAGTGGTTTCAAGTGTGAATGAGGAGATTCTGCCAAATATTTTAATCCCACATTTACCACCTTCTTGACCACCAAAAATCGTGAATTAGTTTTCCTTCCATAAGGATAATATGTGTAAAATTGTTTTTTATATCCCCTCTCAAAATTTGGGCTCAATACATGCACGGATGTAGAAGATATAGTCCAAACACTAAAGTTATGTCCAATCTCATGTGTAGAGCCCACCATTGACTTAATGGCCCATTTACTCCATCCCAATGCACTCTTTATCTCTAGTGTCCTGAATAAAAGTTCTAGAAAATTAATTTAGGAACAATGTTACAAAATTTTAAGTTCAAATAATTCATATTAAAATATTTATGTTCGAAATACTACATTAAATTTTAAAAGGGTAAAACTGGAATTTTCACCATATTTTCAAATGAATGATCTAATCCCAAATATTTTATAAATAAACATATTTAACACAATTTGAGGGAATTAAATCAGTTATTATCAATAAAATATTCAATAAAAATGTGTTTTATCAATCCCTTTATAGGAAGAGGTATAAAACACCTGTATGTTGGGGTGAAGTTGGTGAACGCAAACTGTTGAGTCCTAAAATGGTCAAGGAAATGGTGGAAAAGGTCAAGACCATTCAGCAGCACATCAAGGCTGCTCAGAGTTGATAGAAGATTTATGTTGGTAATCATTGATGATACCTAGAGTTTGTGGTTATAGATAAGGTATTTCTATGCATATCTCTATGGAATAAATTCATGATATTTTGGAAGAATGGGAAGCTTAGTATAAGATGCATCGGTCCCTTTCAGATCATTGATCACATAAAAGTGGTGTCTTATCGGCTATCACTCTCAACTAACCTATCTTAAGCACATGATGTGTTTCATGTATCCATATTGATAAATTACATACCAGAACCATCACATGTACTCAATCCATAGGTGGTACTATTAGAGAATGATATTTCATATAAGGATCATCCATTGAAAATTACCCTCATCTTTTTTAGTGTGTGAAATGAGAATTTCGAGGGCAAAATTTCATAAGTGGGGGGATATTTTAATGACCCAAACCTTTATAAATAAAATTCCTTTTGTGATTGAATTAAATTCCCTATTATGGTTATAGAAAATAAATTAACTTATTTGGTTTTATTATATCATATTGAATTTAAAAGACTATTAAACATCATAACCATTGATAATATATTCATTGAACATTAGTCATATGATTAGTATAAATATAGGGTTTTGACAAATCCAAATGACATGGACAAAGGAAGTAATGACCTCAACCAATAGGATCATGCCCTATGAATCCCATTTATCAGAGCTTCTGATGGAGATAGTATCAATGTAATTTTACTTTGAGAAATATATTATTGAGATCCAATAAATAAATCATGAACAAAACTATTTATGAGAGAAGTTCAAGATCATTGATATCATAACCCAACCCATATATGCCGAACCACCCCAAGAAAATCTCACCATCGTACACTTTACCCTCATGGAATTTTCTGGTGTAATAAAGGTATATATATCAATAAATTAAGAATATGAATATGTATATTGTATTTTCAATAGAATAATAATTATATTTACTCCTTATTTTTTTTAATTTAAAAAATATTTTGGTTTCGATACGATGAATCACAAATTGTGTTTTTGGACAATATGCAATTTCAATTAAGAAATTCCTTTTAATGAATTAATGAATTTTTGGAAGAAATGATATATTAATAAAATATTATTACTAAATAATATTTTTTATGTTTAATTGATAATATAATTTTTTGAATTCAAAAATAATTTTTATGGAGGTTCAAAAATTATTATTGTCAAAAAAACTCACCATTTCTCATTAAATGTAGATTTTGTTTTAAAAGTTAAAATTCACATATTTAGAAAATTATTTTGATAAAATAAATATTATTTTTTTAATCATCGCATAAAAATTTTCCAATGGAGAATTTTTCATAATTTTCTAAGAACGAAAAGTTTTGGGTAAAAATTAAATACGGTATAAAAATACGGTGTGTATTATGACATCATAATGACCCAAAAGTGATGTAATAAATGATATAAAAGGTATAAAAACAAATATATGTTTTCCCTTTAAAATAATGTATTTTTTTGTTATTTGACTAATTTTATAAATCCTTTATGAATCCTCCAAAACCTATATTATATTTTAAGATTTCAAAATCATTTCTTTAAGAACGTGACTCACTTACACATCACCAAAGGTAATATTTTAATGAGTTCAGAACTTTTACTTATAAAAAAAATATTATTTTTTAGAGACCATGGGGAAAACTATGGTATGGTTTGTGGTTTTTATTACTTTATTATATAGATCCCAAATTTGAGAAATAATAAAGAACTCTCCTCTCTTTTCCTATATAAAACCACCCAATATCCCCTTCATATTCACTAGAAAAACTTATAGTGAATTATTACTCTTACCTATTATCTCTATATTCTAACCAAGGTTCCCCAATCTCTCAAAAATCTTCTCCTGAGCTTTTGGAATCACCCTCTCAAGGTAAGGGATCCTTTCATTCTCCTATTTATTAAAGCATTTTCTTCATGTTATGCCTTTTATTTCCAATTCATAATGTTGGGATATGTTTTTACACATACCTATTACTGTACATTTGATTTCCAAAATAGTATAGAACCATTTTTACCTCATTAAACCATTTTATGAATCTTTAAGTACTGTTGTTATGCTTCCAAAATTTCATTGTGATTTTTCTAGGACAAACCTTTTTATTATGAATACCATCACTATTTATACTCAATGGTATTCACCTAGACATAACTATACTCTTTTTATTGGGGACTTTAATTTATGTATTCTACACTCATTGATCATGGAATTAAATGGTATAAAATGTGATCCTATATTGAATGATCTATGTGACACACTTATACATGTGCATGATATGAAAGTGACGGGTGTGTCCAGAATTATATAGCACTCCAATATATTGGGTAATTTTTTTGTCTCATGAGACGTCATGCAATGGACTAGGTAGTTAACCTAATCCATCATGGGAATTTTTCCACCATTTTATAATGTCTTGGTGGTTATCCTTGATATATGTTTATAATGTCGTGTTTATAGTTCTTTTCACTTTCCCATGTTTCCTTTATGTTATCATGTTATATCATGCCTCTTTATTCATGTTTATGATTATCACCTGTTTTATGTCCCATTTAAATTCCTATTGTCTAATATATAAAACTTTATTTATGTTATGTCATGTTTATTCTCTTATGGGGCTTTCTAGATCACCCCTTTATTATGTATTTCTATAGGTTATCCCATGTAGTTTTCAGAATGATGGAAAATTATTACCATATTAAGGAATTTTTCAATAATGTCGATGTACAAATATTTTAAGTTGTTATGTAATGTACCTAATTATCCAAAGAAGGTATAATTATCGATATTTTGGGTTTTATTATATGTAATATTATGAAATAAATCATGAATTAATGTGTGATAAAGATAAGGGTTGTCATACAACCACCCCCACAAGATACCTCTCAAGGATCTCATTACTCCTCAATGCTACCACTAGCTAAAAATGATGTCACGAACTAGCCTAAGTACCCTGGTAACCTGATAACTGAGCTAGCCCTAACATAGACTGAAGGGCATTACCGATCCCCATAGGTCAACGACTAGCACCTGGCATCACACAACATGTATGTGGGAATGATTTTTCAACCAACAATGCAGAAGAAAAGAAACAAGACAATATGAATAACAAAAGAAACTCCACTAGGATTAATGTAACAGAATACAAAGAGGCATAAAATCCAAAGTACTAAAATAGGAAAATAACCCCAAGGTCCCTAATGACACAACTCACCAAGACCAAATCTCAACAGCTAGATCCACCTCCAAGAGATCCCTTCCCTTTGCTCGAACCTGGAAGAAGAAAGTCTACAAACACTCGAAGGAAAAAGTAGGGTGTGATCCTACGCCCAGTAGAATACCACCAAAGTTTTCATAACAGATTCCAAATATAGATTATCCAAATAAAAGATTTTAATTATCAAATAAATGGGTTTGAAAATTCAAAATCATATTTAAACAAAACATGCTATACATTTTCAAATGATGGAAATAAATATTTTAAGCAATGATTTTACAAATGATGTAATATTTTTACTATAATGGCTTATGTAAAACATTTATATAAAATATTTTATATAAATTCAGCAGGCATGTAAATCAGTTCAAAAGCATTGGCATACATTTATATCTCAAATATAAATAAACAGGTGAGCAAAATAGTCATCTGCCAAAAGTTACAATAGTATTAACTAGCTATAAGATTTTTCACTCTCTATGTAAACTCGGCAAAATGTTTATGCACATGTCCCTATGACACTACCCAAAGGAGACTTATCACCAACCTTCCGGGGATGTGACTCACCACAAGTATGTTTTATAATGTTGTCATAGTGTAGAGTGTATCCAAATAACTTATTAACTACTTAAGGATTTCATATGCTCTTATATGATGGGTGAACTATTTTACGACTGCTTAAAAATACGATCAATCTCATTATTCCATTTCAAAAGTGCTAATTTCTTTTCATTTAAAACCAAAACAGGTTTTATTAAAAAAACATTAATTTTCACAAGATAAAACCTCTGGGTTTCTATCAAATCATTTAAATCAATTTTCACCAGATTGAGATCCATTAAAAACAAATTCCATCATTACACAATTTTTTTCCACAATTAAATTCAACAATTTAATTAAAATCATTTCCATCAAATCCACAATTTAAATCATCCAATTTCCATAAACACACCCAATTAAATGGAATCAGGGGTTTTCCAAATTTCCATGCCAAAACCATTTCAAATATCTCAATTCATTAGAATTGGGTTTTTATCAATTTAATTGAATGAAAATTTTAGCAATTGAATTTAAATCAACAATTGAAATAAATCGATCAATATAAGGATAATAAATTTGGCTAATCAGAACAGAACCACCTACCTCAAGGTCATCAATGTCAGCGACAATGATAATCCACCCAGTGTGGTTCAATACACCTCCTCAAGACCCTATTATCGTAAGCATCGACACACCAAATTTTGATATTCTTCAAGGGGTCTTAGAACCAAAATATCTATTTTATTTTACAAGGAAGTAAAATATTACATATGATTACATTTTCTCTCTCCTGGATAATCTATGGATTATCATTTTATTTTAATGCATGCAATCGTAATAAATATCCATAATAATAATTATAAACCTTATTTGATAATTATATCCCTCTATTTTATTTCTCAAGGAAATAAAATATTACATGCGATTACATTTTCTCTCTCCTGTATAATCTCTAGATTATTGTTTTAAATTATCACATGCGATGATAATTTATCTCACCATGATAAGTTTCAAAAAATATATATATTATCACATGCAATAATATTTATCTATCATGGAAAATTTTCAGTTTATCATTAGATCAACACATGTGCTAGCGATTATCCATCAGAATAATTATCTTTGATAAACTCACTATTATCATTTTAATAATATTAATAATTAACCTTTGATAGTCTCAAAATTATCATTTGATAATTATATTAATTATACTTTGATAATATATGTAAAAATTATCTTTGATAATTCATTTCAATTATCATTCGATAATTCTTAACAATTATCTTTTGATATATTCACAATATTTATCTTTTGAAAAATTACATATGATAATCATATAAACAAAATTTGAAAAAATTATTTAAAATTGTCATTTGATAATCTGGTGGGATTATCATTGATAATTTTATGATATTATCATTTGAAAATTATGATAATCATCCAAAAACACATAATTATACTATGATAATTTTGATAATCAAGACATGTGATAATTACATTAAAATTATCCTTTCATAATTTCTATACAATTATCTTCAATAATATTGCACATTTAATTGTTGATAATTCATTGTAATTATCATATAATACTTTTTAATAATTAATTTTTTGATAATTTTAGGTTTCATTATTATATTTAAATTGCCATATTTCAGAATTTAATTAACAAAAAAAGGAAGAAATAATTGAAATAAGGAGAAATAAAAAAGTAAACAAATAAATAAAAACCTATCTTACCCAACCCCACTCAAGGAATTATCGTACCATTGGAAGCTCCTCCACACGCCTACATCCGCCGCATAACACCTGGGGGAGAGGCCTCTCGCTACTATCTAATGAAGATCTAGGTTATTTGAACTGACCGATTCCACCTACACCCAAGGTGAAATAGGTTTGTATATTTCAATGAAATCCAAAACATGTTACAAATCTTAAATTTCGAAACCCCTGATTTAATATGGGTTTCAACAGAAGATTGATGGTGGAGTAATTAATTTACCTCATTTAATGTGTTCATGAATTTTTCGGGTTAAAATGGGTTTAAAAAAGTGTTTTTGGAATTCAATCAGCGTCATCAATGATGGTGCGAGTTTGGGGAAGAAGAATAAGAATTGAATTATTATTATTATTTTTAAATAAATTAATTATTTAGTATAAAAATTAAATAATATCAAACATCTGTTGCGCATGAAAGTAATACCTCGTCTAGGGTAAACACCTCATTCCGGACCCAACGGTGGTCTTAGATTTCTCAAACGATGAATAGTTTGAGATATATTAATGATTTATTAATGAAAATCGAAATAATTAATTAATTAAAATAAAAATTATTGTTTTTGTGAGCGATGTGTCCAAATGCCCGATGATAACAAATGTTTTACCCTATCTAGGGTAAAATCATCATTCTGAACCCATCGGTGGTCTCATATTTCCCATACATCACATACTTTGGGAGATATTTAATTATTTTTAATAAATAATATATTAAATATTATTTAATAACTTTAACTCATAAGTGAGGCATCCAAATGTCTGTCACCTTCGAATGTTATACCCTTCTTAGGGTAAACACTATATTTCAGACATAACAGTGGTCTCAAATTTCTCATACGGTGGACCATTTTAAAGTTATTAAATTATTTTGAATAAATTTTTTGTGCTTAAAATAATATATTTAATATTTTTATTCCATCCTCCCCAAGTTTTTTTAGACCTCAGAAAATCATACTTACTCAGTGTTTAACTCAGAAAATATTTAATTGAATATTTCAGAGTATTAATTGGGCGTTTTACCATTCCACGATGTGTTTAACAAAAACACAAATTTTCACTGATAAACCATGTTTTCTCATTTAATGTAATAATAATTTAACATAATAAGGTTTAGGAATACCTAAAATAGTAACAGGATATTACAACCTCCCCACCATAGGAACTTTCTTCCCCTAGAAATCCTACGAAGAAGCCTCCGCGTCAAAAAGACAAGTCCATTGTTCTCTCATTAGTGTATCCCTCTATCACGCCTCATGAGAACTAGAACCATGCTTCCATATCACACAGACCAGAGGTATCATACTCCCATGAAGTACCTTCATCTTAGAATCAACAGCCATGACTGGTCATTCAGTCACAGATAAAATAGGTTCCACTTCATGATTACGCCAACTCGAAACATGAGATGGGTCAGAAAAACTTTTACAGCTACGATACATGGAACATGTTATGTATCAACATCATCTATGGTGGTAGTGCTTAATGGTAAGAAAATTTACCCACCTAATAAATGACCTTAAAGATCCTACAAAATAAGGAGCAAGCTTCCCTTGCCTCACAAGCTATCGATGACCCAACCGGGGTGAAACCTTCAAGAATACATGGTCACCAAAACTGTTGATTCAAGTGGTAGAATATCTTAGTGCTTCCTAGGTGCACAACCCATTGGAAATTATGGAAATCCCCCATTATAGCCTTCCTTGTCTCTAATGATGCAACATAACAGTTCTGATAACATAGAACACACTCTTTGGAGAACAACCATTGGGCATCAGTCTCCCCACCATAAAGAGAGTCTCTAATGCTTAAGGAATTCATCAACAACCTTCAATTCATGAAGAATAATCTCCAGAAGAGAATATTTCAGAGAACCATCATCTTTCATGGTAGAGATAACTAGCACCACCCAAGGTGACACACTTGGGTGAATAAGGGATTTCTCAAGAAGATTTTCCAACTGGGACATTAGTTCATTCAATTTAGTTGGAGACATTTGGTAATATAGAAAAGAAACTGGTTGAGTACTGAGCATTAAATCCTTGGAAAACTCAACCTCTCTTACCGGTGTTAAATTAGGAAAATCATAAGGAAACACGATGGAAAACTCAATGACAACTGGAGGGAGATCACTGCTCCAAATCAAAAGCAAACACTAATATTACCTTCCCCAACGCTAGATAAGATGGTTTGGCCCTGCTCGACCTTGGGTCTATTATCCTTGAAAGACAAGAGACACACCACTGGGTTTGGTAAGGTAGACCCATCAAAGATAACAATCAATCTGGGATTTATTGGCAATGATCCAATCCATCCCGAATATGACTTCAAGAGATTTCATATCGAGTAATAGAAAACTATAAGAAAGTTTGACATCTAATAGAGAGAAGACGAAAGCAGTACTATGAAGACCCTACTCTCTCATCATGCCAAGGGGTGTAGTAATATCCATTGAAAAAGATAAAATCTCCATAGGAATATTAATAAGATTAACTGTATGGGTTGAAAAAAAAAACAAGTGAGATGCACCAGTATCAAATAGAGCAGTCACTAAAGATGAAGCTATAGTAATGATACCTATAACAGTCATTGGACCTGTATCAACTTACTCTGGAGACTCTTCTACTATGTGAAGAAGCTTTGTTCTAGATGCATGTGGTTGGAACTCTTTGTATGTGAATCAATTGATTGCCCCGCAATTTTTGAAGGTTTTGATGATCTCGTGTTATTACATGGAGTGGGAAAGTTGTGGTATAACTTCTGCAAGTTCCCTAAACATCTGTAGGAGCCACAGTTCTGTCGACCTACTCAATCTTGAAAAACTCCACATCCTTGGACAACACCATTGCTTTGGATAGAATTGGATAGTGAAAATAACCTTGAAGTCCTTCCACTCTAAGCCCCCATGTTTCTTTTCCATCACAATTGTATCCAACTATCTCCTGCTTGGTCCCTCCAACACAAAGGTAGAACACTTCACCATGATCTTGTCCAGTGTCTCCAAGAAATAAAACAGTTGTTTAATCCTTCCCAACCATTCCTTAGCATGTTGAGGATCAGTGGAGCATTTGAAAACTGGTGGTTTCAAGTGAAAGAAATCTTGAGAACAATTTCGAAGAGGATCCCCCCCCTAGGTTCCATAGCTGGAGCCTAAACATGAACTAGAGGTGGTGCCTATCCTAGAGCCTGGGTAGTGCATACAATCACCTCAACTAGGATTTTTTCCACTAGAGGATTCTCTCATTGAGGTTCAGTAGTATCCCCTTCCTGGATCCAATTTGCACGTCTTCTCAGAGGAATGATATTACGAAACCACAGCAAAAAATAAGGAAGACATTAGTTAATGCTCGTACATAGCAATGAGGGAAAACATGATTTCGACCGGTAGAAAATTCATGATTTGGATTTCACTCTATCCAAATAAAAATAGGGAAAATACTAGAACTAATCTACAATATGTCTTTCCTTAACCACCCCTTGTGACTTAAGGTTCATTACGGTGAGAGATGGCCAGGCACTCAATTGTAACTACCTCATAAGTCCCGACAAAAATACTCAAATACATACTGTCATCAAGGCTAACCTGATAACTGAGCTAGCCCTGACATAGCCCAAAGGGCATTCCCGATCCCCACATGTCAACAACTAGCACCCATCATCACACAACATGCAAGTGGGAACAATTTTTCCACCAATAATGCGGAAGAAAAGAAACAAGACAATATGCATAATAAAAGAAACTCCACTGGGAGTAATGTACCAAAATACAAAGAGGCATAAAATCCAAAGTACTAAAATGGAAAAACATCCCCAAGGTCCCTAAGGACACAACTCTCTAAGACCAAAACTCAATAGCTGGATCCACTTCCAAGAGATCCATTCCCTTTTCTCGAACCTGGAAGAAGAAAGTCTACAAACACCCGAAGGCAAAAGTAGGGTGTGAGCCTAAGCCCAGTAGGATACCACCAAAGTTTCCATAAAAGATTCCAAATATAGATTATCCAAATAAAAGCTTTCAATTATCAAATAAACAGGTTTGAAAATTCAAAATCATATTTAAACAAAACATGTTATACATTTTCAAATGATAGAAATAAATATTTTAAGCAATGATTTTACAAATGATGGAATATTTATAAAAAAAATGGCTTATGTAAAACATTTATATAAAATAGTTTATATAAATTCATTAGGCATGTAAAGCAGTTCAAAAGCATTAGCATATATTTATATCTCAAATATAAATAAACAAGCGAGAAACATGGTCATCTGCCAAAAGGTACGATAGTATTAACCAGCTATAAGATTTTTCACTCTCTATGTGAACTTAGCAAAATTTGTATACACAAATCCCTATGACACTAGCCAAAGGAGACTTGTCACCAACCCGTCGAGGATGTGACCCACCGCAAGTATGTTTTAGAATGTTGTCGTAGCGTAGAGTGTATCCAAATAACTCACTAACCACCTAAGGCTTGTATGCTCTCTTACATGATGGGTGAACTTTTTTAAAACTGCTTAAAAATACAATCAATTCCCATTATTCCATTTCAAAGGTGCCAATTTCTTTTCATTTAAAACCAAAATAGTTTTTATTCAAAAATATGCCTTTTCACAAGATAAAACCACTGAGTTTTTATCAAATCATTTAAATCTATTTTCACCAGTTTAAGATCCATTCAAAACCAATTCCATCATTAAAAAATTTATTTCTATAATTAAATTAAACAATCTAATTGAAATAATTTCCATCAAATCCAAAATTTAAATTAAACAATTTAAATCTTCCAATTTCCATAAACACAACCAATTCAATGGAATCTGGGGTTTTCCAAATTTCCATTCCAAAACCATTTCAAATATCTCGATTCGATGGAATCAGGTGTTTACCAATTTAATTGAATTCAAATTTGATAAATTGAATTTAAATCAACAATTGAAATAAATCAAGAAATATGAGGATAATCAATTTGGATAATCAGAACGGAACAACCTACCTCAAGGTCGTCGATGTCAGTAGCAATAATAATCCACCCAGTGTGGTTCAATACACCTCCTCAATACCCTATTATCGTAAGTGTCGACACACCAAAGTTTGATGTTCTTCAAGGGGTCCTAGAACCAAAACATATATTTTATTCCACAATGAAGTAAAATATTACATGCGATTATATTTTCTCTCTCCTAGATAATCTCTGGATTATCATTTTATGTTAATGCATGCAATTGCAGGAAATATCCATAAGAATAATTATAAACCTCGTTTTATAATTATATCCCTCTATTTTATTTCTCAAGGAAATAAAATATTACATGCGATTACATTTTTTCTCTCCTGGATAATCTCTGGATTATCATTTTAAATTATCACATGTGATGATAATTTATCTCACTAGGATAAGTTACAAAAAACATATATATTATCACATGTGATAATATTTATCTATCATGAAAAAAAATTAGTTTATCATTAGATCAATGCATGCACTCATGATTATCCATCAGAATAATTATATTTTATAAACTCACAATTATCATTTTTATAATATTAATAATTAACCTTTGATAATATCAAAATTATCATTCAATAATTATATTAATTATCCTTTGATAATATATGTAAAAATTGTCTTTGATATATTCATTCAATTGATCTTTGATAATTTGTTTCAATTATCATTCGATAATTCTTAACAATTATCTTTTGATATATTCACAATATTTATCTTTTGAAAAATTATATACGGTAATCAGATAAACAACATTTGATAAATTTATTTAAAATTGTCATTTGATAATCTGGTGGGATTATCATTGATAATTTTATTATATTATCATTTTAAAATTATGATAATCATCCTAAAAGAGGTAATTATCCTATGTTAATTTTGATAATCAAGTCATGTGATAATTACATTAAAATTATCCTTTCATAATTTGTATACAATTATCTTCAATAATCTTTCACATTTAATTGTTGATAATTCATTATAATTATCATCTAATAATTATTAACAATTAATTTTTTGATAATTTTAGGTTTCATTATTATATTTAAATTACCTTTTCTTCATAATTTAATTAACAAAAAAAGGAATAAATAATTGAAATAAGGAGAAATAAAAATTAAACAAATAAATAAAAAGCATATCTTCCTCAACCCCTGTCGCACCATCGGAAGCTCCTCCGCACGCCTGGATCTGCCATACAGCACCTGGAGGAGAGGCCTCTCGCTACTACATAATGAAGATCTAGGTTATTTGAAATGACCGAATCGACCTACACCCAAGGTGAAATAGTTTTGAATATTTCAATGAAATCCAAAACATGTTCAAAATCTTAAATTTCAAAACCCCCTGATTTAATCTAGGTTTCAACCTAAGATTGATGGTGGAGTAATTAATTTACCTCATTTAATGTGTTCATGATTTTTTCGGGTTAAAACAGGTTCAAAATAGTGTTTTTGGAATTCAACTGGCATTATCAATGGTGGTGCGGGTTTGGGGAAGAAGAAGCATTGAATTATTATTATTATTTTTGAATAAATTAATTATTTATCATAAAAAATAAATAATATCAAACGTCCATTATGAATGAAAGTAATACCTCATCTAGGGTGAGCACCCCATTCCGGACCCAATAGTGGTCTCATATTTCTCAAACAATGAAAATTTTGTGAGATATTAATGATTTATTAATGAAAAATCAGAAAAATTAGTTAATTAAAATAAAAATTATTGTTTTTGCGAGTGAGGCATCCAAACACCTGAAACTAACAAATGTTATACCCCGTCTAGGGTAAACACATCATTCCAGACCCATCGGTGTTCTCAGATTTCCCATGCGTCGCACCATTTGGGAGATAGTTAATTATTTTTAATAAATAATATATTAAATACAATTTAATAACTTTAACTCATGAGTGAGGCATCCAAATGTTCATCGCCTTCGAATGTTATACCCTTCTTAGGGTAAAAACCATATTTCGGACATAACAGTGGTCTCAGATTTCTCATATGATGGATCGTTTTGAAGTTATTAAATTATTATGAATAAATTGTCTGTGCTTAAAATAATATATTTAATATTTTTATTCTGTACTCCCCGAGCCTTTGCAGACCTCAAAAACTCATACTTACTCAATGTTTAACTCAAAAAATATTTAATTGAATATTTCGGAGTATTAATTGGGCATTTTACCATTCCACAACATGTTTAAAAAAACACAACATTTCACTGATAAACCATTTTTCCCATTTAATGTAATAATAATTTAACACAATAGGGTTTAGGAATACCTGAAATAGTAATGGGATGTTACAAACTCCCCACCATAGGAACTTTATGCCCCCAGAAAGCTTATAAAGAAGCCTTCACATCAAAAATACAAGTTCATTGTTCTCTCATCAGTACCTCCCTCTATCACATATCATGAGAACTAGAACCATGTTTTCATATCATGCAGACCGGAGGTATCATCCTCCCATGAAGTACCTTCATCTTAGAATAAACAACCATGATTAGTCGTTCAGTCACAGATAAAACAGGATCCACTTTAAGATCACACCAACTTAGAACATAAGATGGGTCAGATAAACTTTTACAGCTACGATACATGGAACACATTGTGTATCAATGTAATATGTGGTGTTAGTGATTAATGGTAATCAAATTTCACCACCTAATCAATGACCTCAAAAGATCCCACAAAATAAGGAGTAAGATTCCCTTGCCTCCTAAGCCGCCGATGAACCAGATGAGGTGAAACCTTCAAGAATACATGGTCACTAAAATTGTTGCTTCAAGTCGTAGAATGTATTAGTGCTTCCTAGGTGAATGACCCATTGGAAATTATGTAAATCCCCCATTATAGCCTTCATTGTCTCTAACGATGCAACATAATAGTTATGATAACACAGAACACCCTCTTTGGAGAACAACCACTTGACATCAGTCTCCCCACCATAAAGAGAGTCTCTAATGCTTATAGAATTTTTCAACAACTTTTTATTCCTGAAGAATCATCTTGAGAAGAGAAGATGTTAGAGAACCATCAATTTTCATGGTGGAGAGAACCAACACTGCCCAAGGTGACACACTTGGGTAAATAAAGGCATTCTCAAGAAGATCATCCAACTGGGACATTAGTTCATTCAGTTTAGTTGGATCCATTTGGTAAGAGGAAAAAAGAAACTGGCTGAGTACCATGCATCAAGTCATTTAAAAACTCAACCTCTCTTACCAATAGTAAATTAAAAAAATTATAAGGAAACATGATGGGAAACTTGATGACAACTAGAGGGAGATCACTGTTCCAAATCAGAAGAAAACACTAATATTACCTTCCCCTACTCCGGATAATATGTTTTGGCCCTACTCAACCTTGGGTCCATTATCCTTGAAATACAAAAGACAAAACACTGGGTTTGGTAAGGTAGACCCATCTAAGATAATAATCAATTCAGGATTTATTAGCAATGAACCAATCCATCCCGAATATAATGTCAAGAGATTTCATATCGAGTGCTAGAAAACTACAAGCAAGTTTGACATCTGATATAAAGAAGACACAAGAAGGACTATGGAGACTCTACTCTCTCTCATCACTCTAATAGGTGTAGTAATATCCATTGCACAAGATAAAATATTCATAGGAATATTAAGAAGATTAATGGTATGGGTTGAAAAAAACGTGTGAGATGCACCGGTATCAAATAAAGCATTCGCTAAAGATGAAGCTATAGTAATGATACCTATCATTGTCATTGGACATGTATCAACTTCCTATGGAGACTATTCTACTACATGAAGAAGATTCATTCTGAATGCCTTTGGTTGGAACTCTTTGTATGTGAAGCGTTTGTTTTCCCCATAGTTTTTAAAGGTTCTGATGATCTCGTGTCGTTACATGGAGTGGAAAAGTTGTGGCAGAACTTCTGCAAGTTCCCTAAACATCTGCAGGAGCCACAATTCTATATTCCTGCTCAATATTGAAAAACTCCACAGCCTTGGACAACACCATTGACTATGGATATAAGTGGACGGTGAAAATAACCTTGAAGTCCTTTCACTCTAATCCCCCATGTTTCTTTTCTGTCACAATCGTATCCCACCATCTCCTGCTTGGTCACTCCAACACAAAGGTGGCACACTTCACCATGATCTCTTCCAGTGTCTCCAAGAACTCAAACAATCATTAAATCCTACCCAACTATTCCTCAGTATGTTGAGGATCAGTGGAGCCTTTGAAACTGGTGGTTTCTAGTGAAAGAAATCTTGAGAACAATTTCTAAGAGCATCCCCCTAGGTTCTATAGCTGGAGCCTAAACAAGAACTAGAGGTGGTGCCTATCCCAGAGTTTGGACAGTGCATACAATCACCTCAACTAGGATTTGGTCCACTAAAGTATTCTCTCACTAAGGTTCAGTAGTATCCCCTTCCTGGATCCAATTCTCACATCTTCTCAGAGGAATGATATTATAAAACATTAGAAAAAAATAAGGAAGACATTAGATAATGCTCGTACATAGAAACGAGGGAAAATATGATCCCGACCAGTAGAACATACATGATTTGGATTTCACTCTATCCAAATAAAAATAGGAAAAATGCTTGAACTAATCCACAAGACTTCTTTTCCTAACCACCTCTAGTGACTTGAGGTTCATTACAGTGACAGCTGGTCAAGCACTCAATCGTAACTACCTCCTAAGTCCTGACAAAAAATACTCAAATCCATACTGTCATTAAGGCATGATACTTAACCTCCCTCTGATACTATTTTGTCACAAACTAGCCTAGGTACACGAGTAACCTGATAACAAAGCCATCCCTGACATAGCCCGAAGGGAGTTCTCGATTCCCACAGGTCAGCAATTAGCACCTGGAATCACACAACATGCAAGTGGGAATGATTTTTCCACCAATAATGTGGAAGAAAAGAAACAAGACAATATGCATAACAAAATAAACTCCACTGGGAGTAATGTACCAGAATACAAAGAGGCATAAAATCTAAAGTACTAAAATGAGAAAACAACCCCAAGGTTCCTAAGAACACAACTCACCAAGACCAAATCTCAATAGCTGGATCCACCTCCAAGAGATCCCTTCCCTTTGATCGAACCTGAAATAAGAAAGTCTGCAAACACCCGAAGGCAAAAAGTATGGTGTGATACTAAGAATAGTAGGATACCACCAAAGTTTCCATAACAGATTCCAAATATAGATTATCCAAAGAAAAGATTTCAATTTTCAAATAAATGGGTTTGACAATTCAAAATCATATTTAAACAAAACATGATTTACATTTTCAAAGGATGGAAATGAATATTTTAAGCAATGATTTTAAAAATGATGGAATATTTCTAAAACAATGGATTATTTAAAACATTTATATAAAATAGTTTATATAAATTTATTAGGAATGTAAAGTAGTTCAAAATCATTGGCATACATTTATATCTCATATATAAATAAACAAGCAAGCAACAAGTTTGTCTTCCAAAAGGTGCGATAGTATTAATCAACTATAGGATTTCACACTCTCTATGTGAAATCATAAAAATGTGTATACACATGTCCCTATGACACTATCCAAAGGAGACTCATCACTAACCTATCAGGAATGTGACCCACCGCAAGTATGTTTTAGAAAGTTTTCATAGTGTAGAGTGTATCCAAATAACTCACTAACTACTTAAGGCTTGCATTCACTCTTACTTGATGGGTGAACTATTTTAAGACTGATTAAAAATATGATTAATCCCATTATTCTACTTCAAAAGTGCCAATTTATTTTCATTTAAAACCAAAATATGTTTTATTCAAAAACATGTCTTTTCACAAGATAAAACCACTGGTTTTCTATCAACTCATTTATAGCCATTTTCACCTATTTGAGATCCATTAAAAACCAATTCCATCATTACACAATTTATTTCTACAATTAAATTCAATAATTTAATTGAAATCATTTCCATAAAATCCACAATTTAAATTAAACAATTTAAATCATCCAATTTCCATAAACACACCTAATTCAATGAAATAGAGGGTTTTCCAAATTTCCATGCCAAAACCATCTGAAATATCTCGATTCACTGGAATTGGGTTTTTATCAATTTAATTGAAAGAAAATTTGATCAATTTAATTTAAATCAACAATTGAAATAAATCACGCAATACAAGGATAATCAATTTGTCTAATTAGAACGAAACCACCTACCTCAAGGTCGTCGATGCCAGTGTCAACGATAATCCACCAAGTGTGGTTCAATACACCTCATAAATACACTATTATCATAAGCATCGACACACCAAAGTTCGATGTTCGTCAAGGGGTCATAGAACCAAAACATATATTTTATTTCACAAGTAAGTAAAATATTACATGTGATTACATTTTCGCTCTCCTAGATAATCTTCGGATTATCATTTTATGTTAACACATGAAATAGTAAGAAATATTCATAAGAATAATTATAAACCTCATTTGATAATTATATCCCTATATTTTATTTCTCAAGGAAATAAAATATTACATGCGATTAAATTTTCTCTCTCCTGGATAATCTCTGGATTATCGTTTTAAATTATCACATGGGATGATAATTTATCTCACCAGGATAAGTTTCAAAAAACATATATATTATCACATGCGATAATATTTATCTATCATGGAAAAATTTTAGTTTATCATTAGATCAATGCATGTGCTCGCGATTATCCATCAGAATAATTATCTTTGATAAACTAACAATTATCGTTTTAATAATATTAATAATTAAACTTTGATAATCTCAAAATTATCATCTGATAATTATATTAATTATCCTTTGATAATATATTAAAAATTATCTTTGATATATTCATTCAATTGATCTTTGATAATTCATTTTAATTATCATTTGATAATTATTAACAATTATCTTTTGATATATTCACAATATTTATCTTTTTAAAATTTACATATGATAATCAGATAAAAAAATTCATAAATTTATTTAAAATTTTCATTTGATAATCTGGTGAGATTATCATTGATAATTTTATGATATTATCATTTGAAAATTATGATTATTGTCCTAAAACACGTAATTATCCTATGATAATTTTTATAATCAAGAAATGTGATAATTACTTTAAAATTATCCTTTCATAATTTGTATACAATTATCTTCAATAATCTTGCAAATTTAATTGTTGATAATTCATTGTAATTATCATATAATAATTCTTAATAATTAATTTTTTTGATAATTTTAGGTTTCATTATTAAATTTAAATTGCTCTTTTTTTAGAATTTAATTAACAAAAAAAGGAAGAAATAATTGAAATAAGGAGAAATAAAAAGTAAACAGATAAATAAAAACCTATCTTCCTCAACACCACACAAGGAATTGTCGCACCATCGGAAGCTCCTCCGCACACCTGGATCTGTCGCGCAACACCTAGGGGAGAGGCCTCTCGCTACTACATAATAAAGATCTAGGTTATTTGAATTGACTGAATCGACCTACACCCAAGGTGAAATAGGTTCGGATATTTCAATGAAATCCAAAACATGTTCCAAATCATAAATTTTGAAACCCCCGACTTAATCCGGGTTTCAACTGAAGATTGATGGTGGAGTAATTAATTTACCTCGTTTAATGTGTTCATGAATTTTTCGAGTTAAAATGAGTTCAACACAGTGTTTTTGGAATTCAACCGACATCATCAATGGTGGTGCGGGTTTGGGGAAGAAGAAGAAGCATTGAATTATTATTATTTTTTAAAATAAATTAATTATTTAGCATAAAAATTAAATAATATCAAACGTCCATTGCGCATGAAATTAATACCCCATCTAAGGTAAACACCCCATTTCGACCCAACAGTGGTCTTGGATTTATCAAACGATGAACAGTTTGAGATATATTAATTATTTATTAATGAAAATTGTAATAATTAATTAATTAAAATAAAAAGTGTTGTTTTTTAGAGTGAGGCATCCAAACACCCAACGCTAACAAATGTTATACCCTATCTAGGGTAAACACATCATTCCAGACCCATTTGCGGTCTTGGATTTCCCATACATCACACCGTTTGGGAGATATTTTATTATTTTTCATAAATAATATATTAAATATTATTTAATAACTATAACTCATGAGTGAGGCATCCAAATGTCCAGTGCCTTCGAATGTTATACCCTTCTTAGGTTAAACACCCTATTTCGGACATAACAGTGGTCTCAGATTTCTCATACGATAGACTATTTTGAATTTATTCAATTATTTTGAATAAATTGTCTGTGCTTAAAATAATATATTTAATATTTTTATTTTGTCCTCCCCAAGGATTTGTAGACCACAAAAACTCATACTTACTCAGTGTTTAACTCAAAAAATATTTAATTGAATATTTCAGAGTATTAATTGGGTGTTTTACCATTTCGCGGTGTGTTTAACAAAAACACAACTTTTCACTGATAAACCATTTTTCCCATTTAACGTAATAATAATTTAACACAAGTGGGTTTAGGAATACCTGAAATAGGAATGGGATGTTACACATGATAACTAAAACACCCACAAAATACACTACACAAACACATCACCATCTCTCAACAGGCACAACATTGCATCATCTGGTAGTATCAACAACCACCACATTTCTACATAACTACACCAACCTTCGCACATCCCAAACCAACCACTACCAAAACCAATACACAAAACCACACTAAGCACATAAATCAGGGAATTCCATCCTCCATGTCAAGGTATTATCCACTATGGGAAGCACTAACTGTCCCACATAGGATTAATTGCATCATAGTATAATGAGTCTTGATTAGGATTATGTTTCTCCCTTTTCATATGTCATGTGTTTTATTATACATAACACGTCAAGCGAAACACCACATATTACAACATAGAAAGATCCATAAATCACATCACGAGTAAAATAGAGAAAATAAAAACTCAAAATGGCTTTGGGTATTGAGCATGAATCTACATCTCTTAGTCCCAATTACTCTCTTATAGGACACCATGACTCTATAAACATAAACTAAGGGAATGGTTCATCCATGAAATGCCTTCTCTTGATGATATTGGATCACTATCGGGCCACTCCAAAAATGTCTCATCATCCTTGATACCCAACTTTCCTCATTTAATAACATGGGAGAAATCATGAAGATACCAATGAAGATGGGACATGTGGAAGATGTTGTGGATTCTCTCTAGACATAGTGAAAATTCCAACTGATAGAACTCCTCTCAAACTCACCCAAACACCTCAAAGGGACCAAAAAACCTGGAAGAAAGCTTGATCCCCCATCCAAACCTCTATTTCCCACACCGAGGGGAGACTCTCAAGAACACATGGTCTCCAACCTCGAACTCCAAGGGCCTCCTCCTATAGTCAACATGAGCCTTATGATGAACCTGCATTACCCTAATTCACTCACGAACCAACTAGATCTTCTCATTCGTGCTCTACACCGCATCTTGAACAAGAATTGCTGACTCTTTAACCTCCATCTAGCGCAACGCAGAATGACATGACCACCCATACAACGCCTCAAATAGAGCCATACTAATGGAAAAGTGATAACTATTATTATATGAAAACTTGACCAAAGGAAAGAATCATACCCAATATCCACCAAAGTCCAAGATGCCTGACATTAACATATCCTTCAGTATATGGATAGTCTGCTCTATCTTCCTATTTCTATGAGGGTGGAAAGTAGTGATGAGGCACAACTGGGACCCAAAATCCTATTTTAATCCCCACTAGACTTACAAGGTAAAATAAGGATCCTGATCAGAGATGATGGTCCCTCGTACCTTGTGAAGCCTAACCACATCATCCACACACCGCCTTGCCAAAACATCTATGGCACACAACTCATGGATCTCCATGAAGTGAGCTAATTTCATCAGTTTTTTCACAATTACCCAAACTGAATCATATCCTCCCTTATCTAGAGATAACCCTATGATGAATTCCATAGATATTTACCCCCATTTTCACTTAGTGTCATCCAAGGACTACAACAAACCTCCCAAAACATGGTGCTCCGCTTTCACTTGCTGAAAAACCAGACATTTTTTTATAAACTCCACTACTAATCATTTCATCCCCAACCACCAAAGTTGTATACTCAATCCAAGATACATATTTTTCAAATCAAGATGTACCACTAAAATTTATCTATGAAACTCATGGAGAACTCCCTCATGCGTTGCATGTGGTGCAAACAACCTCCCCTGGAACAACACCTGGTTTTGATCATCCTCTAACCATCCCTCGAGAGAATCACTATGACTAACACAATCATACATCACCTCTACCTACAAGTCTACCCAACGAGACTCCTCCACCTACTGTATAAAGGATGACTCCACAGTCATATAATAAAGACTAACTTGGATACTACTCCCCCAAATTTCAAGATGTATCACTTCAAGCTTCTCTATTCCTTTCCAAACATCCACATACTCCCAAGACACGTCCTCTTGAGACTTATGACTCAACACATCAGCAACTACATTACCCTTCCCTGGGGTGTAAGAGATCTCAAAATTGTAATCCTAAAGAAACTTCATCCACCTAACCTAACATAGATTCATATCCCATTGAGATAAAACATACCTCAGGCTCTTATGGTCCATGAAAACCACAAAAACCCCATTGATGAGGTAATGTTTCCACAACTTTAGCACAAACACAATGGATACCAACTCTAGATCATGGGTAGTATAGTTATGCTTGTGGGTACATAACTACCTAGAAACATAATATATCACTACTCTCTACTACATCAACACACATCCCAATGCCAGACAAGATGCATTAAAAAAATCTCAAACAACACACCCTCCTTAGGAAACTAATGCACTTGAGCACTAACAAACTTCTCCATCAGTTAACCAAACAATGTATAGCATTGATCTATCCACACAAAATCTAGGTCATTCATGGTCAACACTGTTATAGGGGATAAAACTTAAGATAAATTGGGTATAGAACTATGATAATAGCTCATGAGACCAAGAAACTATGAACCATTTCTATGTTCTTTGGTGCTGCCCAAGAAAAAAAATGCTTCAACCTTTGACGGGTCCACTACTACACTCTTCCAATACACCAAATTTCTGAGGAAACACACATCTCACATCTATAACTCACACTTGGATAACTTCCAAAGCTAAAAACTTAGGCTATACCAATGGTTTCAAACCATTAGTGTAGGCTAGAAAACCATTGGGTGTTATGGCATGGGTATAGGCTTGTACTAATGTTTATTCATCAACAGTTGGTATAAGACACTTGAAATTGTATTATACCAATGGTTTGTTGATAACCGTTGGTATCGATATCTACCAATGGTTTCTCAACCATTGGTATATATCATATAGTAAAACGATACTAACGGTTTGTAAATAACTATTGGCATAAATACAGTTTTTCAATACTATACTAATGGTTTATAAACTGTTGGTATAGAGTTCTACACAATTCTAGACATCAGATCCCCATGACCTACAACATTGCATACATGGGCCTCCTCTCCTTTGCACAAAGAAAAAGCATCTGCAAAAACACTACAATACCATATACAGAATTTAAAAAACTAATACAACACCTAAAAATACACTACAATACAATGTACATAATTCAAAAAAACTAATGCAGACAATATATTTAATAATGTGTGATGAATTCAGATTTTTATAAGTCGTTCATATCCAATTATTCATGTTATAATTATGAAAAAACAGAACACTGGAAAGCACAACATGCCACTTGAGATCAAATTTTTTACTTATCCATGGAAAGTGAAACATTATGGACACATATATAGTTTTTAAATTTCAATTACAGTATACATTTTTTCATATTTTATTATTCACCTGTGGGGAATATATTCATTTTTTGAAAAAATGTTATATTTTGATCATAATAATATAAGCATGGAAAAATAATAAAACTCAACATAAATGTAAGTATTATAATATGAACTCAATATAAATAATATAATATTCCTCTATAGTCTCCATCCCAATACCTCCAATTCACCTCAAAACCACCTATCCTAACACCTACAGGGGATGATATCCACCAAAACAAGGATGGTATCCACACTAAAGTAAACACTGGGGAAAAATAACACTGGATAGATTGAGAAATGGAAATCCAACCTAGTATAAACAACAATGATAGGTAAAAATACCTCTTAATGAACTTAAAACCAAAGAAGTCAACAGTATGGAAAGATGAGAGCAAAGGAAAAAAATAAAAGTAAATGAAACTAATGGGGAATAAAGATGAGTAGAAGGATCTAAAATGACAACATCTTTAATGTAAAATATATGTGCTAAGTTGTGTGAAGTATTTGATTACAATAGTATAACAAGATGTGAAGTGTTGGTCGAGGGAATGGTTTGAATAAGTTATTATTTTTTGAGGTTAAAGATAGCTTAAATTGTGATATGAAGTGGAGATGTGTTTGAGATTCCATCCATGTTGTGTTGCTGTTATTGATTGATGAGATTAGTATTTAAAACACTTTAATGATGTTTTAGAATAGCTTCTTGATGGTAGGTACTAATTTTTGTAGATGTATTTAAATTAATGGTTGTGATGAAATTGAGTAGAATGCTTACTCAAAGAGAGATTGAAGAAACCATCCATAGATTTATGGATGAATATTTAAAATAGATGAGACTATATATAAAACCATACAAAGGTTATTTTTGTTAAAGGAACCTAAAATATAAGTTTAAAACACTTGGATAAATTTTTTCAAAGATTTATAGTGAATTTTATGTGAACATGCAGTGTATGTGCATAAAAATACTCAACTTTGAGTATATAATTCATAACTGTTCTTGAGAATTGATTTGAAGATATTTATAAGATCTAAAAAATTCCCAAATGTGCTTTGAAGTGTTTGTGACTATTTGAGATATATTGGAGATATATTAAAGAAGCCTTGGAGTGAGATTAATATATATTTTTTTTAAATAAAGATCAGCATAAATGTTACATGCACTTGTATAAGGGTAGATTTCAATTTAATATGCTATATAATGGTAAGCAGGGACCGGTATAAGGGAAACTTTCACTTCTATAAGGGTAGCTCTAAGTTTTATATTTTTTTGTGTGGAGGTAAGTAAGTACCTATGTAAAGGTCATACATGGCCTGTATAAGGGTCAACTGTGAAATTCAACACCTATATAAATGTTAGTTCTAAGATGCGTGAATGTATTAGTAAAAAACTAGTGCTACATAAAGGTGTGATGAAGGATAAATAAAGGTAACTTGGAAATCTTGGAGTCTATGTAAGGGTAATCCCTAAAAATCATATATTTATTAAATGTAGATCAAGAGTTACATAAAGTTCACAATGGAAATCAATACATGTGTAAGAGTAACACAAAAAAAATGTTATATAGAGGTAATCTAGGAGATACATAAAGCCCACATTGGGGATAAAAGACCTACATAAAGTTAGTACAAGTTTCCACATATAATTATATAAAAAACAAAGTCAAATAGGGATATGCATGTATTGGTATGAATTTTTTTAAATATCACAATCAACGAGAATGATTGTGATTCAAGATAAGTACACAACATCAAATAAAAGTTTATGCTAAGAGAAGATGAGAATTTTAGGTGATGCTATAAGAGGATAGAAACTAAGTTTCTCTACACTATAGGAATGGATACTACACCATAGGGAGCTATGAAATGAACGATACCACACCATAGTTAGTTTTATATGGTCATTTTATTAATTATTTTATGTGAAAAGGTCACCATTGGGAAATAAACAATCAATCAACACCATATAGGATTTCATGGTGTTTTGATTTGAAGGATGGAGATTAAAATTGAATAAAAACTATTGTAGTCGTTTCAAGGTGACCTCTTTGAGATACTAGAGGTCTCACATGAGTATCTTTCAAGGTGACCTTTTTGATTATGTGAAGATTTCATTGGCTAAACAGGTTAGAAGACAATTCCCTCTCAAAACTGTTGAAATCCAAGGGTGAGACGACTTTAATATCCAATGATAATATGTCTATAATTAAATAATAATTTCAAATAATAGTTGTTGATAAGGAAGAGTTTATGTTTTTTATTATATAATTACTTCATGCATTTAAGGATCTATACAAATTGATTTAGAGTTTCAAGGATTCATATATATATATGTGAATACAAAAAGAGAGAAAGAGATTGATAGTTCACTGTAAGAGGTTATCAGGATACATGATGAAGTGGTTCATAAGCTTTATAGTAATCAGTAAGAGACATTGAAGTTAGTTGATGTAGAGAAATATTATCTTAATATAAAGTTCTTGTAGTTTTAATATAAGTTAAAAAATATAAAATCCAATTAAAGTAGACCTTCCTAAATAACTGAGAATAAATGTATTACCACTGTAGTTTTAGAGATGTTTTCCCCAAAAAAGGGACTCATTTTGGTGGTAAAGGAAGTGTTAGATCATATGGAGAAGTATCTGAATCATGCTCAAGGAATAAATATCCCATAACCATATTGATATTTGTGGTGGCAAATATGTTTCAAGTGTATGTAAAGAATTCAATGAAAAAACTACATAAATATGGAGGTAAAGGATTGTTGGTAAACCTGGTGATACATCAAAGTTGGATTTGAGAATATTTATAAATAATTTTTTCCCAAACTAATATTAGAATCCTGGTGAAACAAACCAACCTAAAATGAAAAAGGATAACACCTCCATAGGAGACAGAATCCCTTTTGAGGGAAGGGACTTATTTGAGTGAAAATACCAAGGGATTATATAGACATTTTTTATAATCTATAAACACTGTATAAATTAATTCACCATGAAAAGTTACTTTAAATGTAGATCATATAACAACATCTTTGATGTGAAAGAGGATAACACAACCTAAAATGAAAAAGGATAACATCTCCATAGGGGAAAGAATCCCTAGTTAGGGAAGGGTGAACTTTCTTACCTAATATTTTAAAATTAAAATTTCATTATACCCTGAGTGATAAAGAACTACCTACAATGAAATGCATCTCATCACCCCAACACCTACAATTCACCTCAAAACTACCTACAATCATAACATAATTTACTACCTATAAAATAGAACTACCCGCAATGCAATTCAACTGCAATCAAAACATCAAAACATAATTCACCTGCAATCATAACTACCATCAATCAAAATATAACATAGTAAATAATGAAACTAACTACCCACTATAATCAAAACACTAATAGAACATCCTCAACCTACAATGAAACCAACAAAACATTCTCAACAAACAAAACCTGAATGTAACCAATAGAGCATCCTCAAATACCAAAAAACCAATACATAAATAATGATAATAGAACAAATCAATTGATGCATTTAACCAATGATAACAAACATACAAAATATCACACATATATTCAATCATAGAAAATCATCAAACATCAAATGCCATAAATATCAGTAAAAATGTAATGGATCAAGCCATCCCTCATCACCATCACTATCATCACCATCATCATCAGCCTCATACTCATCCTCATCCTCATCCTCATCCCTATCCCCATCCCCATCCTCATCCTCATCATCTTCCTCAACCTCATCCTCACCCTCATCCTCTGCCTCGACCCCATCCTCAGACTCTTCCTTGCCATCATCCTCACCATTTCCATCGCCATCGCCAAGAATGAAATCATCTCAACCACCACTAGGACTACCACCTGGTGCACTATATAATGAACTCATTGAAAACATATATGGATCACAATTTTTAGTGGTCTCTAGTGGAAGTGATGGACATAAAACTTTCATCAATTTAATAAATTCAGTGTTTTCCCTTTCAGTATGTTCTTCCACCTATGTGACCCTTTTTTTGGACTATTCTTCCCATGAATTAACCTTTTCCAACTCGGTGGTACTAAAATTGGTACTTGAAGTGGGTCAATACCTCATCAGGACTATACTCTTCCCAGGTCGGTAGCATACTCTACCATGGTGCTCATCTCTCAAAACCTGATGTAAGTGATCATTTGGACCAAAATTGTTAGGTTATTAGGAATATAGGGCCTCCAAATTAGCCTATTACAAATATAAATAGATTATTAAGTTACAAAATAGATATTAAAATTTTAAATCAACAATGTAAAACTTACAATTTTCTACTTGTCAGTTTGTTAACCACACTTCCATCTTTTTTATTTTTGCTCGAGCAGAACAGTTTTGCTCGAGGCACATGTCCTTCAATATTAAATACATCCCTCTAAAATGACATTGAATTTAGGAAACCATAATTTAAAATAGGTTACTAATAATGAATTACATAACTAAAATAAAATGGATATTAATTTTAAATAAAGCTGAAAAGAAAAACATATGGTTTGATTTTATTCTGTGTAGTTCGGTTTATTTCAGTTTAGTGTGGTTTGGGTCAATATTCAATCTCCACTTCTCTACCAAAACTTTATAAATTTAATTAATTGTGGAGAAAACAATATAAATTTCAATTCAAAAAGAAAAATTATAAACAACTGTCGTACCTACCTCCTCTTGTGGTCTAACATCGTAGTCCGCCCCAAAGTGTGGAGGTATTTTTTAGCATAAATGTTTTTTTTATTTTTTTTATGATTACTAAATAAAATTAAATAACAAAAAAATTATTAATGCAAAACATTAATATTTTTATTTAAAACCCTCAAATTTGATTAATGCCTTGAACTTGGTACTCATCCAATGAGTAATCATTTTCCAATAATGTTCTATCAAACAATCAATCATGATAGGTATTGCCACTAAATTCATTCCAACTCTATCACACTAGCCAATATGTAAATCATTCTTATAGGCTCTCCAAATATCACCTAATTCCATTAGTCGTACTGGCTTTGCACCCTCACCATCAGGAAAATTAAAATGAAGTTAACACCAAAATATTAATTTATATAAATACAATAATAATATAAAATTAAATCCAATAGATGTTTTACCCATATTTGTTCCCAAGCATTATCCTTGACTTTGTTTGGAAAGTGTATCCAAGAGAGCAGGATGATGGGAATGATGTCGGAGTATTTGGAAAGCATCGCCAAAAAATCCTACATTCCCACCCCATTTTTTTATCATTTGGTTGTCTTCATTATAATCCACCATCAACTATGTGTAGTGGTTCTACACTACATGCATTCATGTACGTACATGCCACCTATTACTAGATCTAGCTATTATAGAAAAAAAATATCCATGCATCTTATAATGAAAATAAATTATGGTAAAAAAAATTAGTAAGGTTCTATAAATATACCTGTGGTAGTCTGATCAATGGGTATCGTTGGATCTGCAGGCACTAGAAGAACACCACCCTGTATAGATGGAGTGGGTCCCAATGTATGCCCTACAGGATTAGACTGTGTCGGAGTATGATTTGAAGAAGAAAGTAATGTAGAAGCTCAGATAGAAGGAAAAGGAGATGGCATGGATGGATGGCCAAATGCATGATATGAATGATGAGTTAAAATCATTATCAGATATGGGAAATATGGGTGAGGAGGCTCAGATGTAAATGCTAGTGAAAACATGGGTGGCCTAAATATCTTGTGTGTCCCTAACGATACTGTGAGATCAGAATGTGTGGTAGATTTTAAATCAGTGGAAGGGATAGGGTCTAATCAGGTACGCTGACTAGGGTGGCTAGCTCTAGTACCCCCCCCCCCTCGTATCATTAGCCTGAGTACTGGGACCACTAGGCTGCTTGTCGAATAATCGGTTCCTAAGTGGTGGATCCTGCATAAAGGTTTAAAACAAAATTAATCACATGAAATTATATGTTATTGATATATATATATTTCTTAAATAAAATACGCACAACAGGAACTAATGGTGGAATGTCCATCTCAATTATTCGATGATTGTTTTCTGTCATCATTTTTCTTCACATCTCCTCAATAGGTTTCATTTTTTGCATTTGAAAACAAATATGAAATTAATTATAAATGGATAACTAATGTGTAACCCAAATAACAAAAAATATGAGACATGAATTAATTAAATAATACCACTTATCAAACCAAATATACGATACATAGTGATATAACAAAAACAATTTTAAATTTAGTGGGAATAATATCAAAATAGAAGACATGTCATAGAAATAAACAATAAGTTCAAATTTGCATGTTTAGAATAGGTATGATATAGTTTTATTCTATTTTCTATTCTATCCAATTCAATTTTGGTTAGGTCATTTGTCTATTTTTATTTATCTTATGTCAGTTGGTTCATTTTTGTCAATTGATTAGGTCATTTGTCTATTTTTATTTCTCTTTGGTCATTTGGTTCATTTTTGTTAATTGATTAAGTCATTTGTTCATTTTTATTTGTCTTGGGTCATTTGGTTAATATTTTGGGTTATGTAATTTTTCTATTTTTTGGTTATGTCATTATTTTCATTTGTTTTTATTTTCATATCAATAAGTTTAATATGTCCAATTCAATTCCTCTTGTTTTTTGTTCTAATTTAATTGTTTTAGTTGTGTTTGGTTTTGTAGGTTTGAATATAGTTCAATTCAATATTAGAAAATGCAACTCAAATAAAACTAAAACCAATAAATATTAAAAATTCACATTAAGGTCAAATAGGATACACAATATTTGTAATCAATATTAAATCAATTTTAATTGTACCAACCTTAAGAACCCAAGTCGAGCTAAATGAAAAGAACTGAGAACACGGATGGATGATTCTATATATTTCTCACCACAAATTCAGGTTCACAATAAACTCTAGAAATTGAGATATTGGAGTCATCATAAGTGATAAATGGATTGGGTCCAATGACAGTAGGTATGGTGTCAATTACTTCATCACCATCATCAAAAACATATCTTTGAATAACTTTAATAATGACACCAAATTTAGGTTTAGGTTGATCTTTGACATAAAAAAACTAGTTTCTTCATTGATGTCAATACATATGGTTCATCGGTAGCAAGAGTGTGCGTCATGTCAATAACTTTAAATCCACAATCATCAATAAATGTGCCTTTTCTCATCATTGAATCAAACCATTGGTATTTCATCATAGTGACTCGATCATGAGAGTAATAATCAAATATTAATTTTTTTTTTCAAATACTCCATAATAAGCTACATTTTCAAATTGAGGTCTACTATCCAATGCACCGGAATAACATTATGTTATGGCAGTTAGCATAACATCATCATATTGTGTTATCATGTTCTTTTCTCATTCAGTGATAATATAACTATACCCATTGATCACAATTGATTTACAGTCATAAACCACGGTATTAGGGCCAAAATCCAAATCTCTTATTTCCTCAGAGGCAGAGTCAGCAGGAAAACCCAATACCTAAAATATAAATAAATATTATACTTAATTAAATATTGATTTTATTAATTTATTACAGTAATATTTCTACCTTCAATTTCAACCAAGCAGAAAACTCTTTGTTATGAAAAGTCTCTCTCCTCAAAGATAAAGAATGATGCTTTTTATTTATCATAACTTTATTTTACCTATAGATAAAAATAGAAATAGTTTAATAGATATTTAAAATTATATGATATGAGATAAGATATACATGTTCAATTTACTTACTTGATGTAGTCATCGAATAAATCACAATTGAACAAAATTGTGTGATGTGTTATCTCCCGATCTTCAAGGCTTAATGTTGTCAATGTATATGATTTGAGAATTCCTCATATTTTAGGAAGTGATGGAAAAATGGGTTCAATTTTCTTATATTCTTCTTCTTTATTTCTCATTAGTCTATACATTCTCGTAGTAAGATCAGAAAAGTACATTGAGTAGAAATCCATACATTCTTGAGTCAAGTAACCGTTAATGATAGAACCTTTGGGATGGTTCCTATTCCAAACATAAGACTTCAATGTGTTCATATTTATTTCATTTGGATACATCCAATGAAAAGAAACGGGTCCTCTGAGAAGTAGTTTGATTAGAAGATGGATATTCAGATGCAACATGCATGTGAAAAATGGAGGAAATATTTTCTCTAACTCACAAAAAATTAACAGGGTCTATGACAATATTTTTTCAAGAAATACTTGGACAAATTATTAGCACAAATATCTCTAAATAATTGGAACAATTGAATAATTTACACCCTTACATTATTGGACAAAAGATGAAGGATTGCTATTGGAATCAACTCATGCAGAAGGGCGTGATAATCACGAGTCTTCAAATATTTCAGCTTCAACTCTCTTATATTGACCCGTTTTGATATGTTGCTTGAATAGTCATCAAGAACTTCAATAGTCTCTAGTACTTATATAAATTGATTTTTTTGCAGGTTTCATCACATAAGAATCCCATGGAACTTTCTATTTATTTTCACTCATACACACATGATGCAATTCTGTTATGATCCCCCAATCCACCAAGTCACTCCAAGATCATAAATCATATTTTTTCTTTCCCTTAACATTTATAATAATTGAAAGAAACATTTCACATATATTCTTTTTAATGTGCATTACGTCTAAGTAATGACATAACAAATTTGTTGACCAATAAGGCGACTCAAAGAAGATACTCCTCTTCTTCTAATTGTAATAGGATTCATTGGAAACATTCTTCTTATTTTTATATTTCATTTGACCCTTTCTGAATGAAAAACTGAAATCTTTCAATTCATTAAGCATGTTAGTTCCAGGCATACGATGAGGTGGATCATCTATCTCCATGGTATTGTCAAATATTTGATGATTATTTCTATATGGATGGTCCATTGGAAAAAATTGTTGATATCCCATAAAACTAAAACTATGGTGATATTTCAATCTTCTGTATCATGTATTCTTTATAAAAACATTACATGATAGTTTTCTATTCATTCTTAATCTAGAAATCATTGTATAAGCATTAAAATCATTGATCATCCACATAAGCACAACACACATATGAAATGTGACTTTCGAACATGCATCGTATGTGGACACACCCACATCCCAAAAAAATTAAACTCTTTTATTAAAGTTTTCATGTATACATCTATATTATTTTCAGGATCAGAAGGTCCAGATATGAGTATAATCATGAAATTGAAAGGTTTTTTCATACGCAACCATGGGGGAAGGTTATAAATGTGTATTAAAATTATCCATGTGCTGTGAAAAGTAAGCATCTGCCCAAACAGATTAAAACCATCACATGAAAGACTCATCCTCACATTACGCACATCAGCTAAAAAATCAGGATATCGATCATCAAATCTATGCCATGAAAATCCATCTGCAGGGTGAACTAGCTCATAATTATTCTTATTTTTCTCAGTATCATTCCATGACATATTTATTGATATTTAATCAGACATGAAAAGATTCTAGAGTTTAGGGATCAATAGAAAGTGTCACATTACTTTCTGTGGCACATGTGATGGTGTTCCATGAGCTTCTGGCTTCCATCAGAATTTTCCACATTTTATACAATCATTTCATTCATCAATTTTCTCCAAGAATAAGTTGCAATCTTTCGGGAAAACATGAATTTTGTTTTTGAAAATCCAAGTTCCTCAAATAACTTCTATGTCATATAGTGGTTTGAGGAAATATCTGCATCATCTAGAAGTAAGTCCTTCAAGAAGGTAAGAATATAATCGATGATAGTATTAGAAATCTCATACATGGTTTTCCCATGAAATAATTGAATTAAAAATTACAGCTTTTTCATTTTACCACATTGCTGATATACTTGAGTTGTTACATCAACATTCAATTTTTTCACCCTATCAGCATTATCATTTTCATTAGACACATAATGCGTGATCGTATCGAAGTATTCTTGGGTCAACATCCTTTCCTTCTCATGATGATGAATAAATGGAAACTGGTCATATAAAAAATTCTCCAATCTAGTCCTCTCATTTGTATCATCAAAATTTTGAGATTCCTTTTTCTACCCATTTTTATATCACACATAATAGTTTGTTTGAAAACCATATTTGGTTACATGGTATCTAACTTATTTATGACTCAACCAAAGTCTTCCAACACAATTATAACATGGGTAGTGTATGTGACCATTATCTAAAACATTGTCAAATGAAAAATCTAAAAAGATCTCCAAATTGTTTTGAAATTTTCTTAAGAACTGATTGGTTTGATACATCCAACTTCTATCCATTCTATAAAAAAAATCATTATAATTCATTTTGTGAAATCAATTCAATAAGATTAAAGTTTAATCGAAAATATATTTAAGTAAATGAGAATTGTTCACTTTATATAAAACCATAACTGACACAGTACTCTATATGAGAATCATAATATAAAAGACAACAAAATACTATATATATAAAAAAATGCTATAAATATAAAACCATGATATTGAATTAAATTATAAATATAATACCATGATATTGTTTGGGCTTTTTCATTTTATTTGGATTGGGATGGTGCATGCCTATTAGGGTTTTATTAAAGATTGTTCAACTCATTTCATTTTTTATCATTACTATATAATTTCTTTTAACTAGGTTCAATTTAGTCCACTTATTTTTATTTTAGTTTAGTTTGATGCAGTTTAGTGTTTTTTGGGTCTACTCAAGTCTAATTGGGTTAAATCAAGTCATTTCAATTCAATTCAATTGGTTTGGTCAAGTCGGTTCGATTATGATATAGATAGGATTTGTTAGTTTGAATGGGTTTTAGTGTGTAAAGGGTCGATAGGTTCAGTTCATTTATTTTAAAGATTAGTTAGGTTATTTTCATACAATTTAGTTTTCTTAGGGTCTAATCAATTCATTTTAATTTATGTTATTTAGTGGGTCATCATAAAGTAATAAATTGGGAGATTATGTGCAACATAGTAGACGTTATGGAAAATCATTGTATAAAGACCATATTGGTAGATGATGTCCTTATATCCTAGCTATGAAACATCCCCTATTAGCACTATATTTTCTCTTAATCATTTCACAATAAAACCAAAAATTTAATAACATGTATAAAAAATAATATTATCATGATTTATCAAGTATTATAGATCCAAACAAATTAAATCTTTATTCAAATAATAATATAGCATGTATATCTCATTAAATACATTTTTAATCATTACTGATTCACTCCACAACATCTTCCACCAACTAATGACACCATATTATGATGACTCGTGTCATATGTTATGCTTATATCCTTTTTCCCTTATTTTTTATTTATGATCCATGTTTATTTGGGTTTGTGCCTCCTGGTTCGAAAATGAAAGGTTTTAAATCAATCCGAATGAAAAAATAAAAAATAAATATATGAAGAACATATAACTCAATTAGAACTTACAGATTTAAAGTGGATAAAAAATTTGAATCAAGGATGGATCGCTTGTTAGGAAGAAGGGTTCATAGGCTGGGAAGAAGGGTTCTCTCATTTAGGGAAAAATGTGGGTGAATCGATTCCGGAGTGGGTGTTATGTATTTGGGGTAATTTATCTCAATAGTTTTTAAAAAACCATTGGGATACCTTGATCTAATGGACCATATTCCAATAATTTATTCAAACATATGGTATAGGGGGGTCCTATCCCAACGGTTTGTTGAAACTGTTGGAAAAAATGTCTCTAAAAATCCATATGCCAATGGTTTGATGAAACCGTTGGAAAAATTGTCTCTAAAAATCCCTATGTCAATGGTTTGATTAAACTATTGGTATAGGGGACCTATCCCAATGTTTTTTTGAAACTGTTGAGATAAGGGTGTTAGTATAAGTGGGATTTCCAGTAGTGTTCTCATAAAGATGGTGGTTTTGAAGTACCTAAAAAATAACTCTAAGATGCACGACATGCTCCTCCTCTGAATTTGAGTATACCAAGATATCATCGATGAATATGAAAACAAACTAGTACAAGAACTCATGTAAAATGGAGTTCATAAGCCCCGTGAACATAGATGGTTCATTCATAACACTGAATGACATGACTACAAACTCAAAGTGCCCATACCTACATATAAAGGCAGTCTTTTGAACACCTCATATTTTGACCTCAACTGGTGATATTTAGATCGTGGATTGATCTAATAGAACTAGCTAACTCCTCTCAACTAGTCGAATATATCATCTATCCTTGGAAGAGGGTAATGATTCTTAAACATCACCTGATTCAAACTCTGGTAGTCTATACACAACCTTAGAATATCATCTATATTCTTAGAGGACAATATTGGAGAACCCCATGGTGACACACTGGATTGGATGAAACCCCTATACATCAGATCATCCACCTACAACCTCAACTCACACAATGTTGTGGGTGTTATCTGATAGGGATCCATCAAAATCAGAGATACGCTCGGCTGCAACTCTATCCCAAACTCAACATCACGTCAAGGAGGTAGTGTCATAACCTCCTATGGGAAAACATCCAGAAACTCCTATGCAACCTTGGGAACACCCCCAATCTGATCTTTTATGGACAACTATACCAAATTCAATAAAAGAGGCTTCACTTTCCAACCACTCAATTGATAAACTTGCTCACCAACAAATGCCACTCACTGGACCTCCACATTGGAAAATGGAACTCTTATATGATAGAAATTGATGATTTCAAACATGAATTATAGCCAATCCATACTAGGGATAATATAATATGGTTGTATATATAAGAAAAAGAAGTCTCCCACTAATTGATATTGCCCCATCACCAGTCTACATCCCCAACACACATCAAACAAAGAAGTATGACCTCCAACTAACGTAGATAATAATAGGGAAACTGTAAGCCTCTCCACATCCAGTCCCAACATGTGGAAAAAATAAGGATTAATAAAGAAGTGTGAGGATACTGAATCAAACAAATCACACACAAGAGTAGATGATAAACTAATCATACCTTGAGAAACTCTTAGCTTTGTTGGCACTACCACCTCTAACAAGTGCATCTGACCACACCCATCTCCTCTACCTCTTTGCTTTCGGCCTCCACATCCATGCTCTAGACTAGAACCCTATGGAAGGGGACCATAATGATGCTTCCCTCTGCCAATTATGCCTACCCTTGGCTGCTGAACAACAACCCGTGGTCCCTGCCATTGGAATTGCCTCGGAGGCAACTGTTGCTGCTAAAAATGGGCCTGACCGTCCATATGAAACTATCCTTCTTAAGCAGTCACACACTGATCCTAGCGGTTACCATATCTCCCACAGATATGGAACACAAATAGGAAACCCCTGAAAGGTGTTCCAAAACCACATCTCTCTGACATTCAGGAAATAAACTGTTGTGGTTGGTTCCGTGTTGAATGGAACTCTAACTACTTGAACACCCATGGTCCACTACCTAAAGCTCTGCTCCTCAAAATGACATGTTTTCCACCCTGATAAGGCTGAAATATATTTGAAATAATCCTCTCAATAACATTAGACATTTTTTTCACCTATAGATATGCCAAGAGTGTAAATGGAGTGACCTCATACCTGATCACTGGGTGAAAATCCTCCTCTAGACGCTGCACTTTAGAATCCTCATCTAGAAAAACATCTGAAGCAAAGAGTATGAGGTCCTTGAACCTAATCCCAATATCCTATACACTAAAAATCCCTTTTTAAGGGAGATAAGTTCCTACCTCTTGGTTTTCCTCACCGTCAATGATAGAAACTCTACCAGGAACTCCTTTTGAAAGTTTGTTCACAACAAATATGCCTCATTACGGTTATCAAGAAATAGGGTCCACCACTAATGTGTAGCTCACTGCATCTGACTAACTACCAATGGAAACTAGAACTCAGGTCGAGCTCATATCAAACCAAAATCAATCTTGATATCCACCAACCAATGCTTTATTTTCAGATCAGAGACGCTCCCCTCATACTTACCCAAACTCTGCCAGTGAAAGGCACACAAAGCTCACTGCCATGCCTCATCCTCCTATATTGGGTCAACCCTATGATGATCAACTAGATCATCCTGTTGAACCTTAACTACCTCAGCAATTCATTAATGATAAAAGTGATCAATTCCTAAAAATAATGAGAACATCATAATCCTGATAACATGAAATTTCATCAAATCTTATTTAATTTATTCATTTTATTTCCCCAAAACACCCAATTCAAACATGAACACAATCCATCATGATGCATACACCTCTCCTATGTATTTACCCTACAATCAGGTCCACCTCACTTGGCCATTCAATATGCTCAGAGTTTGTGCACTGGATCACGAGGGGGTGGGGGGGTAAAATCTCATGCTCTAGCCAGTCTCCTGGTCTATGTTATGCACCAAGGTCAACTAACATTGTTTTCATACCAACCCATACAAATATCATTGTGCCTAACTCCAAACTCTATCCTATATCTCAACCATCAGCCTATGATACCACTCTTTCACGAACCCCTCCCACCAAAGATATCACAATGAAGAGAGAGAGATGATGACCTCTGATCCCCACCTCTAGTAAGAATTGGGTTAGCGAATAGCACCAAGGGTATAAAAATCTCATAATATAGGAGGAATTACCCACTATAAGGGAAACACGAATTGGATATGGGATAAAAAATCACCAAATAACTCTAGAAAACAATATAAATATAAACCAAAAACCATCCCACAATACATGAATAAAGTAAAACTGATACAAAGAAAAAGTCTCCAAAGTAAATACCAAAAAGACAAGTCAACGATAGTGACTCAACAACAGCTCCAACCCAGCTAGTAATGTCTAGATCGGTCTCCAAAATCCTCCTAAAAAACTAAAAAGAATAGTATATATACTTATGATGATAATAACATGTATACTCAATAGTGACATAATCAAGGCCTCAAGTGCACATGTGAAAAGATCATGATAATGCACCAGTGAACAAACAACATAACCAACAAGAACCAATACAATACATTTAACCAAACTAAGCTTCATCGTGGATCGCTCACCAAATCATGTATCCAATATAATAACATAGCATCGAAATCATAATAAAGTAAGGTTCCTCACTGCCGCTTCCCCACTGATTTTTCACTCTCACTCTCCAACGTAAAATGTCATGTGCTCCCATCCCTTCCACACATATCACATCACATCACATCTGTGAACCCCTGGGCCACACATCACATCAAATCTCACCTGTAGGCACCTTGGATACACATCAGATCACATCACATCCCACCCGTAAACACATGGTCCACACATTACATCACATCACATCTCTCCCATAGACACATGGGTGACACATCACATCTCACCCATAGAAACACTACTAGAAATTGGACTTATACCAACAGTTTATAACCATTGGTATAGGTCCCAAAACTGTTGGTATAGGTTATACTAACGGTTTGGGTGAATGTGGGCTACCGTGGCGTCGGTATAGACCTATAACAATGATTTTGGGAAACTATTGGTATAAGTGGTTATACCAATGGTTTCCAAACCATTGGTACATGTGATATGAATTACCTATACCAAAAGTTTTCAAAACCATTGGTATAGGTAATTCAAAAAAAATCCAACAAGTTTTGATCCCTAGACCTCCAAATTATAACTCAATGACCTAACCACTAAACTCCACTATTTTTTTGAAACATAATTTGATAAATATGTATATATATATTTATAAATAAAATAATTATTTATTTTTTAAACATTATTTAACAAAACAATTCATTAAAAATCAAAATTTATATACCAACGATTTGGAAAATTGTTGGTATAGCTCTATACCAATGGTTTTCCAAACTGTTGGTATTGGTATTTCGAATTTTGGGGCCTATACCAACAGTTTTGGAAGAACCATTTGTATAGAGTCATTCAATGGAGGCTATATAAACGGTTTTAGCCAAATCATTGGTATAGCCATTACCTATACCAACGGTTCTAAAAAACTCATTGATATAGGGTCATTTAATTGAATCTATACCAACAGTTTGGCCAAAACCATTGGTATAGGTCTAGTTTCCAGTAGTGACACCTGGTCCACACATCACATCACATCACATATCACCCATAGACACCTGAGACAACACATCACATCACAACCAGAACCAGAGTAGTATGGTATCATTAATGTGAAGGAAATCAACCTCTTACCTTCATCATACCATGCATGACCCCCACCACATATCTCATCACATCTCACTCGTAGACACATGGGTCAACACATCACATCCTGTCTGAAGAAACCTAGGCTATCACATCACCACTGGGTAGTCTCCAACACCAACCCATATCACTACTTCTAAAGGGAGAGCGGGGGAGAGGGTGTAGTCATCCATTCATATCACTACCATCCTAGATATTAGAGAAAACACCCAGAACTTAGAACCTTGGGGCATTGGTAGGGTTATCCAACTCAGGTGGGGTGTGTATAAAATAATATAAACATATATGGTATATAGAGAGAACACAATACCCAATCTATGGGTTCACATCAACAACACTAGCACACACCACATCACCATCATGTAACACACATCAACCATCTCAACCACTACCACCACTGTATGCAACACTACGTAACCACCACACAAGCCACACAACATTTCCCACTTTCAGTTACAAGTTTCACCACATTCATTCATTATCCATTGTTGGGCGGAGAAGTGATGGCAAGAGGGGGGGTGAATTACCTTTTAAAAAAATAATTAACAATTAAAAACAATTATCAAAGTGCAGCGGAAATAAAAGAGGCAAGACAAAAAATTGATAACGGAGTTCGGCTTAAACCCAAGCCTACGTCTCCGCTCCCAACTCAACCGTTGAGAGATTTACTACCGCTTGCTTTTTAATGGTTTTAGCAAGAAACCCACTAGACTTTAAGGTTAGTCTAGAACCTATTACAACTTGCTTTTAATGGTTGAGCAAGAACCCACTAGCCTTCTTACAGGTGAAGGCTAGCTCACCTATGACTCAAGCCTTTTAAAGGGAATGCTTGACTAACCTCTTCACACCTTGAAGGTGGTGTGAAAACCCAAAGAAGAGAGGATGAGAGAAATGAGGGGTTTGTAGGTACAAACCCAAATTGAAGCTCAAAATAATAAAACAATGAAAAACTGTAATGGGGAGAAGCCTTGGGCGCCAAAGGATTGATGGAGTTGATGAAGAGTGCTCCCAAGCTTCTTTGGTGGTGCTCCTTGGATGTGGAAGTGAGTTGGAGCAATTGGGGGTTCCTTGGAGGAATGCGCAGGAGGTTCGCCAAATGATCAAAAATGTTCCCATGGGCTTCCTTGAGCTTGATTGTTGTTCCGGGGCTTCCTAGTCCTTTATTCATAGAGGGGGAACCCTCATATGGCCTTTGGAGGTCTTCGGAGCCATTGGAGAGGCCTTCGGAGCCGTTGGGAGTCAAGTGGACAAGCCTGGTCAAAGCCCAACGGCTAGTTTGAATGGCTCCACCGGCTGACCGGTGCTTGGCCACCGGTTGGCCGGTGCTTTGGAAAAGGGAGAGGGCTCGGGCTCAGGCACAACCGGCTGGCCGGTGAGGAGGCCACCGGTTGGCCGGTGCTGAGGCAGTGGCTGACACTATTCTGTCTGGGTTCCACCGGCTGGCCGGTGGGCATCCACCGGTTGGCCGGTGGACTGAAAACCAGTCCACTTTTGCTTTCAGCCTTCTTGCCCCAATTCCTTGGCAATCTGAAATTATGCCTATCAACCAAAAACACTTAAAACAATATTAGATAAATAAGAGAGTGATTGTGATCATGAAAATTAAACCACGAGGGGTACGATAGGTACAACATCCATTTCATTTCACATTACATTGATCATTCATTTATTCAATTCATTTATCCAATTACCACACAACTTTTTTCAAACCATCTTGTTTATCTACCAGCCTATTTTAATTCATTTTTCATCATAGTTCATCCCATGACTAATCGAGAAACTATCTCGACCATGCCACGCTAAAACTGGACCAACTCACACAACCACCACCACAACACCACACATCCACCATTATTGTCGAGTCACATCGCCCAATCCATATCACCACCTTAACCACGCATCACATCCATCATGAAACACTATCACCACACACAAAAAATCCACTACACCACAACCATTGTGCCACAACCGTCATTCCACAACCTCATCACACCACATCTCAAAAATACCCACATCACATCCATGCTAACCAATCACCGCGTCAATACCCTACATACTACACAACCCATACGATCACTAACATCACCACACAACATCCCAAACTATGTAGGGAAAAAACAACAAGCACAAACACACAACAACAACACAAACTAGCTTCCACAGTTATTCAAGGGGATTATTACATATCTTCTTTATTTATCATGGGTATTATCACACAAAACAGATGTCCAGGGGCAACCAATTATTATCCAAATATACTTTATTTAAACTTTTATTTAAGGTGTGGTCACACAACAACACAACAAGGTCTATTATAACATAACAACTACAATGAAAATAAGGCTCCCAACAACTATTATTTTCAAAAATGGTAACAAGTAAGCATAATAACATCAAAAACATATATCAAAGTAGTAAAGCATGTGATAACTCCCCATACCCATTAATTTTATACATTATAATTAATTATATCATTATTTCGACCCTTACTATTCCCTCAAAGGTAAGAAAAAGCATGCAGTTCTCACACATAACACATAAACAGATGAGAATGAGGATCCCCAACCTCAAGGAAGCTTTTTGATCTCATTGTGCACCATGGGGTGAAGAAGAAAATGCTTAGAAACCACCGTTGTACAAAGAACTCACATATTAAATTACACCGCACCAAAGAGTTGTTAAAAACTCAACCCATGCATATCCCAAACCAAAACCACACCACCACAATGGAAGTAAAGAGATGATAACTCACCATGGAACACCAACATGCATCCATAGAAACCCAAGGATCAAAGTAAGAGAGAAGAGGTCTAGAATATATTTTCAGGCGCCTCAAATTCATCCAAAATGAGAGAGAGGGAGAGATAGGTATGACTGAATGAAAATAAATTAGCCAAAAGGGTTATAAAATAACCCATAACCTCATACTTTCATGTTTTGAAATGCATTAAAGATGAGAATTCCCATTTTTTCAACTTCCACTGGAATTCACGTCACCTCATCTCGAATTAATTACACATCATGAATTCACCTTTCATGACGTGAATCCATTTCACACTGCACACCTCAACCGAATATAAGCCACGAATTCACCAGCTTCACAAGTCGCAAATCACTAATCCATTTCTTATAAACCATTCACGATGTGAATATCCCGTAGCATCTCTGTTTCACCTCCAACCACCATAAAACTCCTCTATCCTCCTCTAAAACACCTCCAACACCCAAACCAGCAAAGTAACAGATTGGAAAGTCACATACCATTACAATTATATGATTAATAATAACTAATAATAATTATAATAGTAATTCTTATTTGTATATATATGTATATAAACAAAATAAAATAAAAACTTTTAAAAAATATTTTAAATATACAAACATATATATAAGTAACTTAGTAAATATTTTTTTTTTGTGTTTGGTAAAAGGCGTTATGGACCTTAATGCCTTTGACCAAAGTTTCTAGAAAATGCATTAAGGGTCTAAAATCCTTTGTCTTGGGTGAAATAATATCAAATGTGTGAAGGTCCTTCATGCCTTTCAGGCTTATTTTTTTTAAAAAAATTAACCTAGGCTTATTTCCATTTTTTTCAAAAACTTTTAAAAAAAACTAATCTGGTTGTGTTGTTGAACCCTAGAAATTATAGATCAAGAAACAAGGTCATTAAGGAGTATCCCCCATCTCTTAGCACCTCAGAGGCATTGTTTAAGGAGTATAATCTCGATAGTATCATATTTCTCCCATAACTGACTAAGATATGAATGTGGACCCTCATCGCTTCTTTGATCGATGCCATGACGATCCACCCGGTCGTGTTATCAAACCATAACAACCAAAAATCAAGAAATGATATCATTAGGTAGTATCCTGTCAGAGTAGAATTTGAACACACACTGAACACAAATCAATACAACCACATATTGAAAATAAAAAAGGAAAGTTTGATTACACTAAGAATTTAAAAAAACTACACTCCTACATGAACCAATTTAAAGAAAATAAAAATCTAATTGAAATAAAACAATATAGAAAAGGTCATGGGTAACCATGTTCTCTAGTTAGGGATGTGGGAATCTGTTTGTAGATGCAACAATTGGGGAAATGGTCAGTGGGTAGCGATTTTGGAGAGGGTGTGGATCGTGAGTGCAATCCCATGTTTACAACAATGATCGACTCCAAAAATCACCCCTAGTCATAGAACCCTAACTTCACTGTATGTAATGAATTCATTTAGAAAAGAATCAATGATTTCAGGTTCCTTAGGTGTGAAGAAATAGAGGCCACTAGGTGCAACATCACAAGGTGTTGAAGGCATTTTCAGCTCAACCCCTCAAGAACCACCTGTCCCACAATAATTATCAAAGATGTGAAAGTCATTTACTAGTTATAAAACTATGTGATTGATGGTGAACCCCATAATGAAGGTGTTGATGTCAATAGAAACGAGATCTGCAAAAGTCAACTCCCAATCCCATTACTTTTCCACCTAAAAAATGAAATCTCATGTCACATGAAACTTCTTTGCCTTTAGATCGTAGATAAACAATTCCCCATCCTCTATGATAACCTTGCAACATATCTTGTTTAGGTGGCCCAAATTGATGATGATTTTGTGGAGTTGAGGTATAAAATATACCTCACTGAGCACCCTATGCTCCTCATTTTCATGCTCGAATATAACATCACCTTTCCTAAAAATCTTCAAAGAAGGTCCATCTTTGAACTTCAATTTTACTTTCACCTAATCATCAAGAGACGAAAACATCTACTGAGGTTTTTTAGGTGGTTAATGGAACTTGAGTTGAGGTACCAAATTTTGTTTCCAACATCCATCGGGAATGTGTTCTTCTCATTGAGGAGCACTGTCCATGACATGTCTATAGCCACTAGGATAATCTCAGAGTGTTCAACTCTTAGTATGGGTGCATCATTTGTAACCATATCAAGTTCATTGATTCCTTTTGTTCGAGTTTTGGTTTGAAACACTCCTTCACATAGTGCCCAAAATTGTTGAAATTATAGCACATGACCTTAGTCACATCCTAATTACCTCTAAATATCATAACATCTTTCCTACTGCAATTTATGTTTCCATTATCAATGTTAGAGGTTCCCTCATTGTGTCCCCTTCTCTTCAGGCATGCAAGCCACTCCTCAACTAGAATCAGTCAGCTTCTAGAGCCACTAGTGTCATTTCAGAGCTCATAGCGCTCATCTATGGCTTTGAGTCGGCCTGTGAGTTTCTCCATGGTAAGTGTCTTGATATCAACCCGCATCTTGATAAAGATAACAACCTGTGTATATCTAGGGGTAGTGGGAAGTAATTTTTTGACTACCCACTCCTCCTCGATCTTATCGCCCAAGATGTTCATATTGTTAATGATACTGGTGAGGTGCATGAAAAATCATCAATTCTCATGTTATCACTGAACCGAATGGACTCAAAGTCTATACACAACATATGCGCTTTTTCCTTGTGCACTCTTGACACCTATCTGCATGGTCTTACAACATCCCATGCTTGCCTAGTTGTGTCCTTCATGGTGAGTATTGACAGCATCTCAAATGACATGACTCGTATAATGAAAAACAATTTCATTTGATCATTGGCGCGTGTCTGTCGTGGGGTGAGGAAAAACAATTATTTCCAAAGTTAAAAAATGTAGTGTAGTGGTTAACCTAGATTGTCTCTGGAGAGAAATGCACAACAATCAAGTTGTCACCTTTAATTAGAGTAAAAGTGGTTATTTTTTAAATTGTTTGATTTTGAAAACAAACTGAAGTAATGAAACAAAAAAAATCAATTAAGCAAGTGATTGAAAATAAATTGACAAAGAAAATGATTGAAAACTATTCTATGAGAATGATGATTAGGTTGGGGTCAGTTTTCCAATTGCAATGTTATTCTAGTTTGAGTTTATCCAATCATCTTCTGATGATCCTATTAAAGTGAGATTACATGATCCTTTCCTCTCACCACCTTATTCAAATGATTACGGTGAGAGTAGACCTTCCCAAGATCTCGGTTTGGTTTACTCTCCTTCCTTGTGTGAGAGCAATCAATAATATTCACTACCTCTCCCACATGCACTGACAATCATCGAGTAATTCAATACTAATATATGATCTATTCTATCATATATAAACCAAAACCTAGTGGAGGCAGATAATGATCATTGAACAAAGAAAAATCAACAAAATAATCAAAAACTAAATATGATCATTTTTTATAATAAAAATAACTATTATAAATTAAAATTAACTTCGCAAAAGAGAGAAAGAAATTTTATTCAATAAAGCGCAAGAACTCGAGCATTACAAAAGAGAAAACCTCCCCTTACCTAATCACTCATAAGTTCTACCCCTCTATATGAAGGTTAACCAAGAATAAGAGGGAAGAAGGAGACATTACAAAACTAGGAATAAGAAGAGAGGGAAAAAGAAAAGTAGAAAATTTCTCCTCCAAAATCTGTCAACCAGAAGTTTTCTCCTGTTATGCCCACCAGATGGCCCAAACTCATCAAGAGCCCTTCTTATAAGTTGTTCAAAATTAAGTTTTCTCTTGACCCGCCAAATTTAAAAGTCTTTGGACATGTATACAAGAAGCTATAACATAATTAATGAGTCACACTTTTTATGTCTGAAAATTACCTAAATCTTTCTCCAATTTAGCGCGTTCAAAGACCGCATTAATGAGAGCATATCTCCATAAAATTTAATGTCCAAACGCATCATTGAGTCATATTTCAATTCCATTTGGAATCACCTGAATCAGAGGTATTTATCCCGAGTTATGCCTCGTTTACTGAGGTGTGGTCCATTCTGTCAGTCAAATTATTCAAATTGATTGATTTTTTGGGCCTATAGAAGTTTGAATTTGCTTTGGATCTAAAAGAAGATGATGAAGCCCATGAATTAAGGAATCCTACAAAAAGGAATCACTCTAATTGGTTGAATATTGTAAAAGTTATGCTCCAAATATCAAAGTGATAAAATTTTGTTAAAATTTCATATTTAAGCAATTTTCACATTTTAGCCAAAAACACACAAAAAATCAAAAAATAATGCAAATCAGCTTAAATTGTTAAATTGTTAGAGATTAAATCATTAAAATAAATATAAAAAATGATAAAATATTATGTCTATTAATCATCTTGACAGTCGGTGTGCCTAGGGTTAACCATTTCCCATAATCTTTATTCGCTCAGGTTGGCCCTCTTCAAAAGAGTCCAATCACAGTAGTTTGTGCGTGTTAACATGGGGTGGACCATCGTGCATCCCATATCCTTCACCACCTGCTGTATCTCAAGATTACAAATGTTGTCACTTTTTATACTACCATAATTGATGATATTTGGTATGGATAACTATTCCGAAGAAGCATCTTCTCCATACTTCAACATCACGATATGAACCTAAATGACTCTGATACTAAATATTGGAGTAGAATTTGAACACACACAAAACAATGTACAATACAAGAAAAAAAGTGTTTTGATTTTGAGCTAGTTTGGCAGGGTGATACGGAGAGAAACGAAATGATATCGAGGGGAGAAATTGATTTCTTATGTTTGGCGAGATAATGTAAATGGGAGACAAATGATAAGGAGAGAAATGAAGAGAAATATATTCATCTTCTGCTATTGTTTTTAAATCACCTCAAAATTGAGATTTGAAAATAAATGATGGTGGAGGGGTGTTAATATTTTAAAATTTCAATTTTATCTCTATTTTCTACATGTATCATAAAAGAATTTATTTTATTTTCCTTCAAAAAGATTTACCAAATAAGATAGAGAGAAATTCAAATCATTTCTTTTATTTTACTAAGTTATTGATCCAAACATAAGCAAAAAAATAACAATTATTCTATTTTTTTTATAAACTATCAAATCATTTATTTTATTTATTAATGCATCCTATTTTTTTTTTTTTTTTTTCTAATTTGGACTCAAAACAATAGTTTGGAGTGGAAGTCGGTCGCCATGTGCATAGATCTAGCGGTTGGAAATGTGGGTAGAGGTTCCGGGGAGGGTGTGGATCGTGGGTGGAATCCCCATTTACGACCGTGATAAACTCCCACACAGCCCCCGTCTCTCAGTGCCTCAGAGGCATTGTCGAAGGAGTGCGATCCTGTTAGCATCAGATTGCCCCCCTATTCGGCATTCAGGGTCGAGGATGGAGCGTGGGGTTGGAGATGACGGGACGAATGTGGGATCAAAAAAATCCTTCTACACCGAACATGACTAGCAATCCATCTTCCTAGATGGATGAAGCGTCGACACTAACGTTGTTTAGAGAAACCTATAGATTGGACACGGTCGGCATGGTGACCACCGATTAGTGGCTGCCGAACATTGTCGGGATATTTTTCCAGGACAAGTGGAGCAATATAGGTATGCTCTTTTTCCCCAATAAAGAGGTACGTCTAATTTTCAGTGTGCATTTGTATTGCCTCGGTGTATCGAACACTCAATCCCTGTAAAAGTTGAGAATTTTTCCTTACCACACCAAGAATTTTTGTACATCAATTATTCTTCCTTCCTTTGTGTGCCTAATGCTCAATCCCTGTTGTTTTTTCGAATTTAGGTGTACATTTGTGTTGTTTAAACAGTTTTTTGAGCTGGTTTCTGTTTTATGTGACTAAATAATATTTCAAGAGAGGAGAGCCACACCATTACATCTGAATATTGGAACACAAATGGTGGAGAAGACGAGGCCAGAGGAGCAGATTAAGGACATTCACAAGGAGGACTGCTAGAAGCAGCAAGGCAGGTGGAATTGCCAGTTTTCATGGTAGAAATCTGTTTGCTTGGATTGCCTGGGTAGAGATATACGTTGTTACCCAAGGTTTTTTTAGATGGGCAAAGGTGGCACTGATGCATGTATGTACGGAGGAAGGACAGAATACTAGTACTTATCCCTGTGATAGTCGTAGAGGAGTTTGAATTGGGAGGTGTTTAAATATTTGTTGTTAGATCGGTATGGAGTAGAGAAACACAATGATCCGTGATTTCAATTGAAACATTCGCTGCAAACTAGAAGGGTGATGATAATATTGAAGGGTTTGAGAAATTAAGCTTTCCCACACCCAATCTCACAGATTTATGATATAAGAATTTGTTTGTTGGGGCCTAAACCCTGAATTGATGGGAAGGGTATTAGCACATGAGCTTGCTGATAAGCTGAAGCATTCGAGTATTGTAAGGAATGTGGAAAGGGCTATAATGCTTAAAGGGGCAATTAAGTATTGTCGGCAACATTTCATTTGTAGGACGGTGGCCACCCCCTTATTTGTCAAGGGAGGTGGGCGTGGCTGGTGGGTGGTGGGTGGCCAACCCCACCAATTGATCCAGCGGAGAGAGGATGGAAGGGGAAGAGACAACCTATATAAAAGACTCTCTCCCATCAGTTTTATCACCCCATCAACAGATCTCATTCGGCTCTCGAGTTCTTCATTTGGTTGTGGCGTTTAGTGAGGCGGTTTCCCCATTTATTCAAAAGAGATTTTACGAGGGTTTTCTTCTTGTAATAGTGAGGGTGTGTACCCACTTTTACCCATAGTGATCCTTCTATTTTGCTCGTGGTTTTTTACCCCTTTCATTTGAGGGTTTTTCCACGTTACATCTGGTGTCATTTATTTTTTCGCATTTTGCACTTTATTTTATCTTGTGATTATCGCTGCACTGGTGGACCAATCATTTACGGTCCCAACAAGTGGTATCAGAGGGCAGGTTTTGGCCCGATGTTGTTCACATTTTCGGGTATTAATAATTTTCATTAATTTGAGTATGCTCTGTGATTGCAACTCTGGTTGATCTGTCACATCAGAAAAAATTTATTGAAATTATTAAATACACCATTGTGAAATGGAGGTTTTGGACTGACGACATGTCCAGATGGTGTTGAAATTCGAGATCGAGAAATTCAACAGGAATAATTTTTCGTTGTGGAAAATGAAGATACAAGCAGTGTTGCAGAAGGATAATTGTCGACTGACAATTGATGAAAGATCGGCAAATGTGACGATGGAGCATGGTTCTAGTGGGAGCCAGAATCACGACTTGGATGAAAATGTGGTGAGTACTTCTGGAAGTGGAGATATACTTGTCAGTGAAACAGCGATGATTGCTGGAAGCAGGCAGCATCGCGACGATGCATGAATTATCGACTCAGGAGCAACATGGCACATGACGTCTCGACGGGAATGGTTTGACCAGTATGAAACCATCCTGATGTGAGACGCACGGGGTGACCTGATCTTCACGGCGTAGGGCAGCGGATGAAGGATGCGGTTTGAGGCTAAGTGGCGGATGATGTGTATGGATAGCGGATGCAAAGTAGTTAATCAACGCTATAAGGAGCGCGACCTACTACTTAGACAACACACTCAAGGGAGAGATGTGATAGCCAATCCACACAACAACACACTTGGGTTGAGGCACATAATTGGAGGCTTTGTGATCTTGGATCACCAATGTAACTTGTAGATTGACATGACAAGAATGCACAAGAGTAAGGGGAAAAAACCGGGATAATCCTCACACAACGGAGAGAAACAAAATATAAGCTCTCAATTAAATCTTAAAAGTGGCACACAACTTTCCAACTATAACCCACCGGATTTGACTTTGAGTGCATAGCCCACCGGATTTGACTTTGGCGTCCAAAGATGCCATTTCTAGAATTCTTCATATAGGCAAGGCTTCCAAATTCGTGCAACCATGTGGGCCCAGCTTTAAGCATCATGTTTGGGCTTGGATAAGTGAGATAATAGGTTCATTTGCTCCATCCATGCAAGGCAAGATCCATTGGGCCTTTAATGAAGCAAGATGAACACCCATTGTAGCATTGAGTCTCTTTAATCTCCCTCGCGTCATCGGGCCTTGCAAATCCAACTCCTTTCGTGCAATCGACTTGGTGCCTTTAACATGGTTCTCATCATCTTCTCTCTCTTGAAAAGGAATCGTCCTCGACTCTTCATCATCTGCATCCAAAAAAGGAGAAAGATCAGAAACATTGAAAATGACACTTACACCATACCCACTAGGTAAATCTATCTTGTAAGCATTGTTGTTAATCTTCTCGAGCACTCGGAAAGGTCCGTCTCCTCGTGGCATGAGTTTTGATTTCCGCTTGTCGGGAAATCTCTCATTTTGCATATGAATCCAGACCAAGTCCCCGGGCTCGAACAACACTTGTTTACGACCCTTGTTTGCACGATCAACATATTTATGGGTCATCCGCTCGATATTTTTCCTTGCCTTTTCATGGAGTTGTTTGATGAATTCAATGCGCCCTTTCGCATCCATATTAGTTGCTTCCTGCAAAGGCAAAGGAACTAGATCAATAGGGGTAAGAGGGTTAAAACTGTAAACAATTTCGAATGACGAATATTGAGTGGTGGAGTGCTTGACCCTGTTATATGAGAATTCCACATGTGGCAGACACTCCTCCCAATTCTTGAGATTTTTCTTGACAATTGTTCGCAAAAGGGATGATAGTGTCCGATTCACCACAACAAAAATGAAATCTCTCTCCCTCTTGGTCCTTGGTAACCCCACAATAAAGTCCATTGATATGTCCTCCCAAGGGATTGGGAGAGAAAGATATAATCCATGTGGGTTCAGTTTCGATTTGGATTTATGGCAAACAATGCAATTTCCCACAAAATTTTCAACATCTTTAGATATCCTAGGCCAATAAAAATGCTCACTAAGAACACTTTAAGTTTTTGCAACACCAAAATGTCCCATTAACCCGCCAGAATGTGACTCCTTTAGTAAAAGTAAACGGATAGAGCAATTGGGAATACAAATCTTATCAATTTGGAATAAGAATCCATCATGTAAATAAAACTTTTCCCAACTAGCTCCGGGTTTACAATGTCCATATGCTTCACTAAAATCACCATATGTAGCATATAATTCCTTAATGCATTCAAAACCAAGGAGTTTTGAATCCAACAAGGATAAAAGAGAATATCTACGTGAAAGTGCATCTGCAACAGTATTTTCTCTACCCTTTTTATGCTTGATGACATATGGAAATGATTCAATGAATTCCGACCATCTAGCATGTCTCCTATTTAGTTTATTTTGGCTCTTAAGGTACTTAAGAATATCGTGATCAGAATGAATCACAAATTCTTTAGGCCAAAGATAGTGCTGCCATGTCTCTAGTACACTAAAGAATGCATACAACTCTATCAACTCTATCATATGTAACATAGTTTAGAGTTGGGCCATTTAACTTCTCACTAAAATAAGAAATAGGCTTACCTTCCTGCATGAGTACTCCACCAATACCAATTCCACTTGCATCGCATTCAATCTCAAAGGTCTTACCAAAATTTGGGAGTGCAAGTAGAAGGGCACGGGTGAGTCGATCCTTAAGAGCCTGGAAAACAGTCTCTTGAGTTGTCCCCCATTTGAAAGGAACATTCTTCTTTGTCAATTCATTCAATGGCGCTGCTAGTGTACTAAAGTCCTTCACAAATCTCATGTAAAAACTAGCAAGTCCATGAAAACTTCTTACCTGCCCAACGGAGGCCGGAGTTGACCATTCTTGTATTGCTTTGATCTTCTCGGTGTCAACTTCAACTCCATTCTCGCTCACAACAAATCCAAGGAAAACAATCTTATCGAGCCAAAATTCACACTTATTAATGTTTCTAAACAAGTTTTCTTTCCTCAACACCTCTAGGACTTTTCTTAAGTGATCTACATGTTCATGCAAAGTCCTACTATACACCAAAATGTCATCAAAGTAAACTACCACAAATTTTCCAATATATGCACGTAAGACATGATTCATCAACTTCATAAATGTGCTAGGTGCATTGGTGAGACCAAAGGGCATATCTAACCATTCATAAAGTCCATGTTTTGCCTTAAATGCAGTTTTCCACTCATCTCCTTCTTTCATCCTAATCTGATGGTAGCCACTTCTTAAATCAATTTTTGAGAAAATACTAGAGCCATTTAACTCATCTATCATGTCATCTAACCTAGGGATAGGATGACGATACCTGACCGTGATGTTGTTGATGACTCTGCAGTCAATACACATTCTCTATGTTCCATCCTTCTTTGGTACTAGAAGTACCGGTACGACACAAGGACTAAGGCTCTCTCTGACATATCTCATATCCAACAGCTCTTGAACTTTCCTTTAAATTTCTTTTGTCTCTTTCGGGTTGGTGTGATATGCTGAACGGTTCGGTAGTGATGCTCCAGGTATGAGGTCAATTTGATGCTCAATACCTCTAATGGGTGGCAAACCAGGTGACACCTCTTTGGAAAACACATCTTCAAATTCCTGCAACAAAGACTCAACAACATGTGGCAAAGGAGATGTTAAGTCGTTAGTGTTCAACATCACCTCTTTGTACATAAGTACTAAGAGATTTTGCCGAGAAATCAAAGCTTCCTTAACCTCACTCTTTCTTGCCAACATCACACTTTTCTATCCTCTCAAATCTTTTTTCCCTCTTGATTTTTCTTTGTTCTCCATTTCCTTTCTTTTCTCATCAACTATTTTTCCCTCATTCCCTCTGTTTTCATTTTCTCTCTTTTTTTACTCATCACTCATTTTTTTCTTTTCTCTCAAAATGTGATCTTCCAAAATTTGCTTGGGGGACATGGGGTTGAGGGTTATAAGTTCCCTTCAGAGTACAAAAGAGTGGCGATTCAAGTAACCGTCATGAGTAGCGTGTCGATCGTACTGCCACGGTCTTCCCAACAACAAATGACAAGCCTTCATAGGAACAATATCGCACAAAACCTCATCTTTGTACTTACCGATGGTGAACAATACCTTCACTTGCTTGGTGACCTTCAGCTCACTGCAATCATTCAACCACTGAAGCCGGTACGGATTTTGATGCCTCAAAGTTGGGAGTCCCAACTTCTCCACCAACTCGGTGCTAGCCACATTGCTACAACTTCCCCCATCAATAATAACGCTACATACTTTCCCATTGATCTTGCATCGTGTATGAAAAAGGTTCTCTCGCTACGCCTTCTCTCTAATGGTCATTTGTGCACTTAAAACTCTTCTAGTGACATGAACCTCACTATCTTCTGCGAATTTCCACTATCAATTTCTAGAGATTCTTCCTTTTCCTCTTTTGAGCTCTCTCCATCGGTCTCCCATCCTCCATATTTGTTGATGGTCATGGTGCGCCGGTTCGGGCACTCGCTAGCAATGTGACCCCTTCCTTGACATTTGTAACATCGAATATCCCGATTCCTATTTTGGTTAATCTCAAAAGTAGGTTTCTTAGGTGGAAGAGTTACCTTGTCACTTTTGCGATCAACCACATCTTTTGGTTTTGATGCTTCTCCAATCTCCTTCCTTGGATTTCTCCATGGCGTGAAAGGGGTAGTGGGTTTCCTCATGTTGCTCCTCCTTTTGATTTGTTGCTTGATCTTGGTAGCTTGGTGAATCATATCTTGTATCTCTTCATGATTGTACATTTCTACTTGATCGACAATCTCCCGATTGAGCCCATGTAAGAAGCCCGCCATAGTTGCCTCCGGATCTTCTTCAATGTTCGCTCGAATCATGGCAATTTGCATCTCCTTATAGTAATCTTCAACACTCTTACTCCTTTGCGTGAGGCGTTGCAGTTTGTTGTGGAGATCTCTATGGTAGTGTGAGGGGACAAACCGTTTCCGCATGACAAACTTCATGTCACCCCAAGTGTTGATGGGACGCCCGCCATATCTAGCTCTCTCCTTTTGCATTTGATCCCACCAAACTAAAGCATAATTAGAAAATTCAAGGGAATCAAGTTTGACCTTTTTCTCCTCGGAATATTCATGACATGAAAATACTTGCTCAATCCGTATCTCTCACTCCAAGTATGCTTCCGGGTCGCTTTTTCCTTGAAAAAAGGGGACCTGCCAAGTAGGTCATCATTATGTTGTCTCCTTTGTCCTCCTCTAGGTTGTTGGTACAACCTCCTCCTTTGTGGGACATCATCAAGATCATCATCAAAGTTCACCATCTCCTCCATGATGTGGGGATGACGTGGTGCCGGAGCGCATCCTTGGGCTTTGTTTATTCTCTAATTCATCAATGCTCTCTTGTAGTACTTCGAACTTCCTATCAAGAAGCTTCTCGAAGTGGCTCACCAAAACTTGCATTTGGAGTTGTGTAGCTTCGGGTGCGAGAGATCTACTTTGACTTTCTTCATTGCTAACGTGAACAATTTTCTTCCCACGATTTTCTGCCATGATAAGTTACGAAACACAAACACACACCGGGGGGGGACACACACAATGATACACACTCACTCACACACGCGAGATGTGCACACACACACAAGATGTACACACTCACACACACAAGGATACACACTCACGCACGCAAGATACACACACTCACACACAAAAGATGTACACACACGCACACAACAAGATGCAGACACACACACCCAAGATATATACATTTTTTGCTTATTTCTCTCCACTCTCAACACTCAATTCAAATTTCAAGCTCTTATGAAATATAATACCTTGTTTAGGGTGATCACTTGCAACCAATCCTTCCCCAATCAAGATTGTGTCGGGGGCTGGTTTAACACAACCCGCTTGAGTGGTAAAGGGTAAAGGGTGAACGGAGGGTAGAAAATGGATAAAGGGTGGGTGGAAAATGGGTTAGAAAGGTGGTATTTGGGTTTTGCCCGATTTGCAAGATAAGAAAAATTAATTACAATATGAGTCAAATATAATATGGAGATGAAGCAAAATAGAGAAAGTGATGTACATAAATGGAAAGTGCTAATATTGTAAAGCACGATGATAAAATAATTGTATCCATTTTTTTTTTTTTGTCAAATCTCCCCAAAAAGTATTGTGCTTGGAGTTTTAAAGCACAAGATGAATGGAGAGTAAGACAATTTTTTTTTGAAATCTCTCAAAGAAAAGGGTGTGCTTAATTTTGAGAAGCACAAATGATGAGTTGAGAGAATTTGATTTTTTTTTGTTTTTTCTTTCGGATACAAATCACGTATAGCGAATTAAATGCGAAAAGAAGATGAATGAACAATTGACTCAATGTGAAAATATTTCAATCTTGCACAACAAAGGCCAATTCTGGAGGTTTTCAAAGAAAAAGTTTTTTTTGAATGGGTGGATAATAAGGAAAAATGAGAAGGGTAATGGATAAAAGAAATATAAATGAAGGGATAGATGGCTACCGTGTCAACCGGAGCTCTGATACCAACTGATGTGAGACGCACGGGGTGACCTGATCTTCACGGCGTAGGGCGGCGGATGAAGGATACGGTTTGGGGCTAAGTGGCGGATGATGGGTATGGATAACAGATGCAAGTAGTCAATAACGCTATAAGGAGCACGTCCTACTACTTAGACAACACACTCAAGGGAGGGGATGTGATAGCCAACCCACACAACAACGCACTTGGGTTGAGGCACGAAATTGGAGGCTTTGTGATCTTGGATCACCAATCTAACTTGTAGATTGACAAGGCAAGAATGCACAAGAGCAAGGGGAAAAAATCGGGATAATCCCCACACAATGAAGAGAAACAAAGCATAATGTCACGGGACTTGGCCTTTTCCCAAGCTCCCGTGCGGCACCCGACTAGCTTCCCTTTCACAAAGCCTAGACGAGTTCAGCCTTTCGCCACTCACAACGGAAGTAAGGATCGTAAGGGAAGTGCTTGACAAGCTCACAAGGCACAAGTGCAAAGATGCTCTCAAATGCTCTCAACTTCTTTGTGTCTTTACAAATGAGGAGCCACTCCCTTTATATAGGGCTTGGTGGCAAAGTCTACAACATTCTAGAATATGTACACATCCACATGATTCTAGAGTATTCTAGCCTACTCTACTAGAATATACATGGAGCATTCTAGAACCCGTTGAGATCCACAACCTTCCATGGAGGCCTAGAATGTTCCGGACCTTTCAAGGCCCAAGGGGTGTTCCGCAACACTCCGGAGAAGTCTGGAATATTCCGGAACTTGGTGGAGATGTAGAGAACTCTAGAGGATTCTAGAGAACCTCACCACCGGGTCTCCTCTCCAGTTGGCGGGGCGTGACATCCTCCCCCACCTATTCTGGCGACGTCCTCGGTGCGTCCATGATACTCCTCGATAGCCCTCGTGAACTGCCACAAGTTGTCTGCGGGTTCCCAGGTTGCCTCGCACTCTGGTAAGCCCTTCCACTTGATCAAGTACTCCTTGCTTCGTGGCACTCCACGTCGTCGAACTATCCGATCATCGAGTATGAGATCCACCTGCTTATCATATGACTCGACAACCGCTGTAGGTGCCCTTGTAGACACCCCTCTGCTCGGGTCCTCCACGTCTTCATGATGTGGCTTGAGCATACTCACATGGAAGACTGGATGGATCTTCAGCTTGGGAGGCAACTCCAAGCGGTATGATACCTCCCCAACTCGGTGCACGACCTCATATGGTCCCTCGTATCGCCGAATCAGGCCCTTGTGCACCCTCTTGAATGCTTTGTGCTGCTGAGGCAAGAGTTTCACCATCACCTTGTGCCCAGGCTGGAAGCTCACATCCCTTCGCCCTTTGTCGGCCCACTTCTTCATCCTCTTGGCAGCTTTGTGCAAGTGGGTTCTCGTCATGTCAGCCTGCTCATGCCACTCCTTGGCCATAGTGTAGGCGGTTGGGCTGCTTCCTTGGTACTTCTCCCCAAGTACCGCTGTGTGAGGAGTAAGGGGTTGTTGTCCGGTCACCACCTCAAAAGGACTCTTCCCCGTCGACTCACTCCTTTGCAAGTTGTAGGAGAATTGGGCCACATCAAGCAACTTGGCCCAATCTCGCTGGTTGGCACTCACAAAGTGCCTCAAGTAGAGCTCCAATAAGGCATTCACCCTCTCTGTCTGCCCATCCGTCTGGGGGTGAAAGCTCGTAGAGTAGTGGAGCTTCGATCCCAACAATCCGAAGAGCTCAGTCCACAACTTACTCGTGAAGCGTGGATCTCGGTCACTAATGATGTGTCGTGGTATCCCCCAATACTTCACCACATGCTTGAAGAGTAGCCTTGCGGTGAGCTCTGCCGTCACATCTGCTGGAGCGGGGATAAAAGTGGCATACTTCGAGAACTTGTCCACCACCACGATGATGCTCCCATACCCTTCGGACTTCGGCAATGCAACGATGAAGTCCATGGTGACTGTCTCCCATGGCCTCTCCGCAATGGGCAATGACTGCAACAATCCTCCAGGCAACTAATTGTCCACCTTGTCTTGTTGGCACACAAGACAAGTCTTCACATAGGACTCCACATCGTCCTCCATCCTCGGCCAATAATATGCTCCCTCTAGCAAGGCCTTGGTGCGGTGCTGCCCCGGATGTCCTGCCCATCTCGAGTCATGACACTCCTTGATGAGATCCCTCCGCAGGTTCCCCCACTTTGGGACATATATCCTCCTCCCTGTGGTAATAAGAGTGCCATCATCCTCCCAAAATCTCCTTGTCTTGCCCTCCGCCGCGAGAGCCAAGACGTTCTTGGCTATAGGATCATGCGCCATGCCTTCCTTGATCCTACCCAAGATCCCGTCATCCACACATGAAAAGTGGCTGAACACCATCTTCCTGCTAAGTGCATCGGCCACCACATTCGCTGTCCCTGGCTTGTACTCCAAAGAATAATCAAACTCAGCCAAGAATTCCTGCCATCTTGCTTGCTTCGGAGTCAGCTTCTTCTGGGTTTGGAAATAGCTTGTGGCAACATTGTCGGTCTTCACCACAAACTTAGACCCCAAGAGATAATGTCTCCATGCCCGAAGACAATGTACCACGGCTGTCATCTCTTTCTCTTGCACCGTGTACCTCCTCTCGGTGTCATTCAGCTTCCGACTCTCAAAAGCTATGGGATGTCTTTCCTGCATGAGCACACCCCCAATAGCAATTGGTCGGATCCGCCAAGCTTAAGACCGGTTCCTCCATGACCGTCTTCTTCAAGCCCTCAAATGCCTTCTCGCATTTGACATCCCACTCCCACGGCTTGTTCTTCTTTAGCAAGTCGGTGAGTGGAGCCGCCTTCTTTGAATAGTCACAGATGAATCGCCGATAATAATTCACCAACCCAAGGAAAGATCTCAACTCGGGAACCTTGGTTGGCCTCTCCCATTCATCGATAGCCCGGATCTTCTCATGATCCATCATGAGCTTGCCTCCTTTGATCTTGTGCCCCAAGAAGAGAACTTCATCCTTCGCAAAGAAACACTTCTCCTTCTTCACATATAACTCGTTTTCCCTCAATACCTTGAACACGGTTTGTAAGTGTTCCACATGATCCGCCATTGTCTCACTATAGATGACAATGTCGTCCAAGTAGACTACCACAAACCCATCCAAGTATTGGTGGAAAACTTTGTTCATCAAGGTGCAAAATGTCGCTGGGGCATTAGTCAAACCAAATGGCATAACAAGGAACTCATAGGATCCGTACCTTGTCACACATGCGGTCTTCGACACATCTTCCATGGCAATCCGAACTTGATAGTATCCCGACCTCAAGTCCAACTTGGTGAACACCCGTGCCTTGCCCAATTGATCAAAGAGATCCGCTATCACTGGGATAGGATACTTGTTCTTCACTGTGACTTTGTTCAATGCCCGATGGTCCACGCACATCCTCAAGGAGCCATCATGCTTCTTTTGGAATAGAACGAGCGATCCATATGGCGACTTGGATGGTTGGATTTGTCCCGCATCCAACATCTCTTCCAACTGCCTTTTCAACTCCTCCAACTCGGGTGGAGCCATGCGATAGGGTGCCATGGATGGTGGCTTTGATCCTGGCACTAACTCAATTTCATGATCCACCTCTCTCTTGGGTGGTAACTTCTTGGGCAACTCCGGTGGCATGACGTCGTTAAACTCCCTTAGCACGCCCTTCACCTCCTTCGGCAACTCATGGTTGTCGTCCACCGGCCCATCATCTTTCAAGGAAACCAAGTAGGTCTCCTCTCCCTTCTTGAAACCCTTCTTCACTTGCATGGCAGAAAGTAAAGACAAGTCATGATTGCCACATACCTTCGTCGTCACCATGCACGGGCTTCGCTCCTCCATGATCACCATTTGCTCCAAGTGAGGTGTTGGTATGACCTTGGCTTTCTTGAAGAACTCCATCCCCAACACTAGCTTGAAGTCATCCATGGGAACCACCGTGAGATCAATAGCACCTCTCCATTCGCCAATGTAAAGGGTCACTCCACGGACAATGCCACTCGCTGGTTGAGGTGTGGCATTCACAGCTTTCATGCGACTAGTCGTCTTGGCCACAACTAGTCCATGTCTCCTTGCCTCATCTTCGGCCACAAAGTTGTGTGTGGCTCCCGTGTCGAGCATCGCATAGGTGGACTTCCCATTCAACTCCACCTTTGCATACATCAACCCATCCTTAGGTGGCGCCTTAGGTGGGTTCTTCACCTCCAACGCATTGAAGAGCCTTAGAGTCCCCATTTGCCGCTCCTTGGGAACTTCCTCCCTCTCTTCAAACATGGAGTTGAGTGCCTTCCGCTTGGGACACTCCTTCCATGTGTGAGGCCCATCACAAAAGTAGCATCCCCGGGGCTTGAATTCCCTTGAGAAGTCCTTGTTGTGCTCCTTGGACTTCCCCTTGTCATGGGCATCTCGGTTCCACCTCCTCTCTTGGTCTCCCCCACCTTTACCCTTGAACTCCTTCTTGGGCTTAGGGGGTTCAACCTTCTTCTTGTATTCCACCAAAGACTCGGCAATGGACACGGCTTCGGTGAAGGTCTTAGGCCGTCGACCTCGCACCTCTTGTTGTGCCCATGGCTGAAGTCCTTTGATGAAATCATACATATGATCATAATCAGGCTTGCCACGTACCTGGAGCTTTAGCGAGACATACTCCCGAACATACTCATGGATTGTCCCCGTATGCTTCAAAGTTCGCAGCTTGTCCCTTGCTTCCCAATCAGCTTCCTCGGGGTAGAACTGAGCATAGACCCATTGCTTGAACTCTTCCCATGATGGAAGTGTCTTCCCACCATCCTTGAGCTCCTGGTGCTTCATCCTCCACCATAGAGAGGCATCATCACCAAAGTAAAGAACGACGGTCTTCACACGGCTCATGTCTTCCATCAAGCCTATCGCCTCGAAGTACTGCTCCACTTGCCAAAAGAAGTTGTCTACCTCCTTGACATCCCTCTTGCCATTGAAGTGCTTTGGACGAGGCACATCAATCTTTGGTGTGTCCCGCACAAGCACCCCACTAGCCAACTCGCCACGGTAATTTGACCACTCCCTCTTAAGTTGATTAAGAGTTTGGTCGTACCTGGCCATAGCATCTCCATGCTGTGCTAAGATCCCCTTTGTCCAGTCCATGAAGGCATCTTTCTCGGTAGCATTCTTCTTGGCGTACCTCTCAACTGATGCCACTCGGTCTTGGAGAGTGAAGAGCGCATCACGTAGGCCCTCGACGCCTAGTGCCCCTTCCTCATCGTCTCCCTCGACATACTCGAGCCTTTCTTTCACATCAACAAGACACTCCTCCGCCCTTAGGAGACGCTCCTCAAGAGTCGCCACGGTCTCACGAGACTTCCCGGCCTTCTTCTTAGGAACGGTCGGCATGGCCTCCTTCTCGGACATAACAGGATCCTCCACATTCGAGCCTGCCATCGCGAACACTTGCCTTGAACACCTCTGATACCAACTGTCACGGGACTTGGCCTTTTCCCAAGCTCTCGTGCGGCACCCGACTAGCTTCCCTTTCACAAAGCCTAGACGAGTTCAGCCTTTCGCCACTCACAACGGAAGTAAAGATCGTAAAGGAAGTGCTTGGCAAGCTCACAAGGCACAAGTGCAAAGATGCTCTCAAATGCTCTCAACTTCTGTGCGTCTTTACAAATGAGGAGCCACTCCCTTTATATAGGGCTTGGTGACAAAGTCTACAACATTCTAGAATATGTACACATCCACATGATTCTAGAGTATTCTAGCCTACTCTACTAGAATATACATGGAGCATTCTAGAACCCGTTGAGATCCACAACCTTCCATGGAGGCCTAGAATGTTCCGGACCTTTCAAGGCCCAAGGGGTGTTCCGCAACACTCCGGAGAAGTCTGGAATATTCCGGAACTTGGTGGAGATGTAGAGAACTCTAGAGGATTCTAGAGAACCTCACCACCGGGTCTCCTCTCCAGTTGGCGGGGCGTGACAATAAGCTCTCAATTAAATCTTGAATGCCATACAAGTGCCATGGGGGTGGTATAATAGTCCACCGGATTTGAAAAAGTGGCACACAACTTTCCAACTATAGCCCACTGGACTATCAAAGACTTTTGGAAAAGTGACACACAACTTTCCAACTATAGCCCACCGGATTTGACTTTGAGTGCATAGCCCACCAGATTTGACTTTGGTGTCCAAAGATGTCATTTTTAGAATCCTCCATATGGGCAAGACTTCCAAATTCGTGCAACCATGTGGGCCAAGCTTTAAGCATCATGTTTGGGCTTGAATAAGTGAGATAATAGACCCATTTGCTCCATCCATGCAAGACAAGATCCATTAGGCTTTTAATAAAGCAAGATGGGCACCCATTGTAGCATTGAGCCTCTTTAATCTCCCTCGCGTCATTGGGCCTTGCAAATCCAACTCCTCTTCTCGCGCAATCGACTTGGTGCCTTTAACATGGTTCTCATCACATCCCGGAAGGACTTGTGTACATGTGGAACGATCACACCTTGAAGATCGTTGGAGTTAGTACCATCAAATTGAAGATGCATGATAGCATAGTACGGACCGTCCAAAGAGTATGTCATGTGAAGGGTCTGAAAAAGAACATATTGTCTTTGAGACAATTTGATGATATCAGATGCAAGACTCGCATCGAGAATGGAATGATGAGAATCGTGAAGGGCGCGCTTGTGATAATGAAGGCGGAGAAGATCTCAAAGAACCTGTACGTGCTTATGGGTGAAACGTACAAGGAGGCAGAGATAGTTGTCACATCAACTACTTTGACGGAAGCGTTGACGACGTTATGACATCGGAAGCTTGGCCATATGTCAGAACGTGGCCTGAAGATTCTTGCGGATCAGAAGTTGCTGTCTGGCCTTACAAAGATATCCTTACCATTTTGTGAGCATTGCGTTTTGAGCAAGCAACACAGGTTAAAGTTCGGGACGTCAACGATATGAAGCAAAAGATATTAGAGTTGATCCATTCCGACGTTTGGCAAGCACCGGTTATATCCCTGGGAGGAGCAAGGTACTTTGTATCCTTCATTGATGATTATTTCAAGAGATGTTGGGTGTACCCAATCAAGAGGAAAACAAATGTTTTTGAAGTCATCAAAACATTCAAAGCGCGAAAGGAGCTTGAATTCGGAAAGAAGATCAAGTGTCTAAGGACTGACAACGGTGGAGAATATACAAGTGAGGGGTTTGATACTTTTTGTCAATAAGAAGGAATCAAGAGACAGTTCACGGTGGCGTACACTCAACAGAATGGAATGACAGAGCAGATGAACAAAACCCGATTGGACAAAACAAGAGCGATTTTGAAGACTGCAGGAATTGCCAAAACTTTTTGGACAAAAGCAGTGAATACCACTTGTTATGTGATGAACAAATATCCTTCAATGACGATTGATCTGTAGGCATCGATGAAGATGTGGACCGGTAAACTCGCTGACTATTCTTGGTTACATACTTTTGGACCGGTAAACTCGCATTGTTTAATGACCAGGAAAGATCAAAGTTGGATTCGAGATCTAGAAAATGTATCTTCTTGGGGTACGCTGATGGTGTGAAGGGGTATCGTTTGTGGGACCCCACTGCCCGCAAATTTATCATCAGCAGAGATTTCTTTTTTGCAGAAGACAAGGTGCAAATGACAATTGATCGAGACACAGAGAAGGAGAATACAGAAACTACAACAATCGAAGTAGAGAAAAAATCCAAGGAAGAACCAGTTTCCTCTGAGGCACTACTAGAACACGGTGATCAAGTACCGGTTGAGTCTGGATCACGACGGTCAACTCGGGAGAAAAGAGCACTGGTATGACACTCATACTATGTCACTGAGAGCAATATTGCGTACTGCTTATTGACGGAGGATGGAGAGCCATCTTCTTTTGTGGAGGCGACCCAGAGTCTAGATGTATCCTCATGGATGGTGGTGATGCAGGAGGAACTTGAAGCCCTGCACCGGAACAATACTTGGGATCCTGTTCCATTACCTCATGGAAGGAAGACTATTAGAAACAAATGGGTCTTTAAGATCAAACGGGATGGAAAGAAGCAGGTGGAAAGATATCGTGCACGATTGGTTGTCAAAGGATTTGCTCAGAAGGAAGGTGTTGATTTTAATGAAATATTTTTTCCTATTGTTAGATTGACGACTGTTCGGATAGTTCTAGCGATGTGTGTTACATACAACTTACATCTAGAGCAGCTGGATGTGAAGACTGATTTTCTCCATGGTGATCTTGATGAAGAGATCTATATGCTCCAACCGGAAGGTTTTTCAGAAGAAGACAAAGAGAACTTGGTTTGTAGGTTGAACAAATCTTTGTACGATCTTAAGCAGACGCTGAGGTGTTGGTACAAGAGATTTGATTCCTATATCATGAGCCTTGGATACGAAAGATTTCATTCGGATCCTTATGCATATTTTAAGGGTTCGGATTGTAATGATTTTGTAGCACCCCGGTTTGAGGTATGTAACATTTGTTTATGCCTTTTTATGTGTTTAAAGTGCATGGGATGAGTTTGGATGAGGTTGGAAGAGTTTGGAATGATTTTGAATAAGTTTGGAGGCTTTTTTAAGGGCGCACGGTTTGAGCACGGTTAGGGGAAACCGTGCGGGTTCTCCAGGAAACCGTACAGGGGGAGACGGTAGGCTTTGCACGGCCTGCGCACGGTTTGCCAAACCTTGCGAGCCAACCGTGCAGACCCCTTCTCTTGAGACAGTGGCGTGCTCACGGTTAGCGCACGGTTTGCCAAACCGTGCGGCCACTTAAAAATAGGGTTTTTAAATCCGGGCTCCCTCGGGTAAGTCTCCTCTTGTGGTTCTTTGTGGTTTCCTCTAGATCTACATCTCCCTCTTTCTCAGTTTTCTAGATCTACACCCGTTGTGTGTAGATCTAGGATTGTGGTTGCTTTGGGTGTTGATTTTAAGGCTTGTGGATGTTAGGGAAGGAGATCTAGAGCGGTTTCGGTGATGGGTTTGCCCAAATTGGGGTGCGGTTGCTTGTGGGTCGAATTCGCCGGAACCCTAAAGGTAGGTGGCTTCTCTCCGGACTCCACTTTGCTAGAACTTGAAGCTTGGTTACAATTAATTTGTTTTGCTTAAAATTAATTGTATTTTTGATGTGCAAAATTGGTTGGAAATCCCTTGGTGATGTTTTGGGGATTTTTGGGAAAAAGGGGGCTTTGTGGTGAAATGCTCTTGTTGTGGATTTTAAATGGAGATTTTAAAATGGTTATCTGGGATTGATTTGTGAAAATGGTTGATGAAAATGGTTTTCAATAAAGATGTTGTTTTATTGAAATATTGTTTGACATGAAAAACGATTAAATGGTGTTTTCAATAAATGGGTGATTTTTTTGAAGTGAATTGACATGTGTTGGAAATGGTTGTGTGCTTATTGTGTGGCCTTGGTGGCTTGTGCTTGTTGGTTGATTAAATGTTATGATTTGTGTTGGTTGTATGGAAGTGGGCGGGAAGTCTCACTATAAAAGGTGATGGATAGTGGTCGGAAGAACTGCCATTATGGGTAGTGGTCGGGAAGTACCGCTAGTTGAGAATGAGGTGAACCGGTTGGGCGGAAGTCCCATCGTAATGGTTGCTTTGTTGTGTGTGGCTTTGCAAAGATGGAATTTGTTGTGCTAATGTGTGATGGGGATATGGCTTATGGCATGGTTGTGACTTTCCCCTTGTGTGACATGGCTTGATAAGGGTATGTTTGGCTTGTGGTAATGGTTGCACTATTTAATGTTTTATATAAACTGTTTTATATAATGTGCTAACTGTTTCATCCTAGTGACGTGTGTGGGGAAGTCATTTGGGAAAAACCTACTGAGTATTAGTACTAACTCCCTGCTTTGACACTTAAGTGCTTTTGCAGATGTTGTATTTCGGGACACAGATAAATGCAAAACATCTCATTGCTAGTGGCTCGTGGTGATGCTTGGGAGATGAGTTGATGCTTGGTGTGGAGGCGTGGAGTGTGTCTTGGTTTATTTTGGGTCTCTTGTTTAGTCTTTCGCATAGTACTCTGATATTGGGTTTGGTTGTATTGGTTTTTGGGTTGTATTGTGGAGCAACTTGGTTGTCTTTTGGGTATACATGGTTGGGTTGCTATGTCGACATGCATCATATGGTATCGTTGGTAATGACTGGTTTGATTGGTTGTTCTTTTTCAAAAGGGCAAATCGTTCCCCAACTATTCTTGAAGCCCTCGACATTTATTGCCAGCCTTTGGTGTCTTGGGAATGTCACTTAAGGCCAAGTAGCATTCCTCCGCCCTCTCAAGCCAATGAGATGGGGCGAGATGTTACAGATTTCATCATTCTTCTGTTGTATATGGATGACATGTTGGTTGCAGACCCCAACAATGATCAGATCTAGGAGATGAAGACACAATTGGTTAGGAAGTTTGATATGAAGGACTTGAGACCAGCAAACAAGATTTTTGGAATGCAAATTTACCGAGACAAAAATAATGGGAAGATTTGGCTATCACAGAAGAGTTACTTACAGAGAGTCTTGAAACACTTCAACATGCAAGACTGTAAGTCAATCTCTACCCCACTTCCTATTAATTTCAAGTTATCCTCAACGATGAGTCTTAGTAGTGAAACATAGAGGATGAAGATGTCTCGAGTACCGTATGCATCAGTAATTGGTAGTCTAATGTTCGCTATGATTTGTACTAGATCAGATATTGCATAGGCAGTGAGAGCAATTAGTCGGTACATGGTGAATCCAGGACAGGAGCATTGGAGCACAATGAAGAGGATCCTGAGATACATCAAGGAGACCTCAAATGATGCATTATGTTATGGAGGATCAAATTTCATTATCAGAGGCTATGTTGATTCAGATTTTGCAGGAAATTTTGACCGGAGGAAATCCACTACTGGTTATGTGTTTACTCTTGCAGGAGGAGCTGTGAGCTGGATTTCAAAGTTACAGTCAGTTGTGGCTTTATCCACAACAGAGGCAGAGTACATGACAGCTACACATGCTTGCAAAGAGGCGATTTGGATGAGAAGGTTGTTCGAGGAGCTTGGACACAGACAGGAGCAAATTCCATTGTTTTGTGACAGTCAGAGCGCCTTGCACATTGCAATGAATCCATCTTTTCATTCCAGGACGAAGCACATTGGGGTACAGTATCACTTTGTCTGAGATGCTGTGGAGGAAGTGTAGACATGCAGAAAATTCACAGTAAAGAAAATCTGGCAGAGTTCATGACGAAGACAATTGACTCTGATAAGTTTAGATGGTGCAAATCCTCGAGCGGCCTTGCAGAGACGTGAGTAGCATGTTTGACAGATAGAGAGGATGTCAAATCTCCAAGTGGGAGATGTGTCAACAACATTTCATTTGCAGGACGGTGGCCACCCCCTTATTTGTCAAGGGAGGTGGGCGTGGCTGGTGGGTGGCCAACCCCACCAATTGATCCAGCGGAGAGAGGATGGCAGGGGGAGAGGCAGCCTATATAAAGGGCTATCTCCCATCAGTTTTATCATCCCATCAACAGATCTCATCCGGCTCTCGAGTTCTTCATTTGTTTACGGTGTTTAGTGAGACGGTTTCCCCATTTATTCAAGAGAGATTTTACAAGGGTTTTCTCCTTGTAATAGTGAGGGAGTGTTTACCCATTTTTACCCATAGCAATCCTTCTATTTTGCCCGCGATTTTTTACCTCTTTCATTTGAGGGTTTTTCCACGTTACATCTGATGTCATTTATTTTTCCGCATTTTGCATTTTATTTTATCTCGTGATTATCGCTGCACTGGTGGATCAATCATTTACGTTCCCAACAAATATCAGAAAAACAGAATCAATGTTGCAACTAACTGGGCAAACAACGGTGTAATAATAATGTCCTTAAGATTGGTACATGTTGTTCTTGAACAGTGGAGGGCTCCAAGGAATATGGGAAAACAAGAGGTAGTATTAAGGGACTTTCTTAAGAGTTGTTCGATGAATGAAAGTCAAAGGGGTTTTGTTTATCATATGGTAAGGGTTTTATACTTGGGCACCACAAGGTATTTCTTGAAAAGGGGATTAGAATGGAGACATTGGAATATAATGAGGTGCTGGAGGTAGAAGAAGTGGTGGTTCCCTAAGAAAATGAGCAAAATGGGGAAGATTGGGAGATGATTTATAGGGCGTTGGAGGCAACTAGAGACATCTGGGAAGGAGAAAAGTACCTACCAATGATATTGAGTGGGAAGGTGCATGTGAGATATAGAATGATGGCTTTATTTTGGCGATGACTGGACCAAATTTAATTCTACCAATTAATTGGCTTGAACAACCTAGTCCATTTACTATACAATGGAGGAAGATGTTGATGTCTTTCCAATGGAAAAGGGAGGAAGTTGTGTTAAATGAAGAATTTTTTGGGAAAGGGTAGCCACAATCACTCCATCGATTTGTAGGGAAAGTGATGGAAAGGGTCCATGGATTGGAATGGGAGCGGTGCATAAAGGAGGTTTTTCAGGTGTCTTGTCGTGTGGATTTTCTTAAAGAAGCCATGTCTTATGGATTTTTTCTTTATGCTTTGCGAGTTCCAATACCTAACACCACTTCCTTAGGTTCCTTTTTTGCCTTGTTTATTATATCTAGGGTATTCGGAATGAGGCCATCTTTAGAATTGCCAAACCAAATCTTCACTTGCGGATGTCTCATTCTTTGTGGATTTTAAAATTAATCTCCGAACCATCTCAAAGCTTTATGACACCAATTACAATAGAGTGGTTTATTAGGATGAGAATATCCCCTTTTTTTGTGGGGTTATGGATCTATATAGCCTTCTTTTCTTCTCCTCATGTTCTTTTTTTTTGTTGGTTGGGCTATCCAGGTATTCTCAAATAGGTGATGCACCGGTTTTTTTTTAAATATGTTTTTTGAATTTTTTTATTAAATATGTTTAGGTTTAAAATATTTTTAACAATATGTACTAAAGGCGGCCGCGCCGCCGCCGCCTTTACGCTAAAATAATATATATTTTTTACTATTTTTGTATTTTTAAAATTTTTATTTTTGTTTTGTTTTGTTTATATATAAATATATAAATAAAACAAACATTTTCAGCAAAATTTATCTGTTATTTAATATCCAGCTGTACTACCATTGCAACAGTCTGGATTCTGACAGAATCCTTCACCCAGGGCTCCCTTTTATAAGAGGGATTGCCTTGTAAATCATTCTGCATTTTCGATGTGAGATTTTGGTTCTCTTTTCCTGCGCAGAACATTCTGCATTTCCGATGTGACATTTATAATTGTTTCGTAACAAATATAAATTATAAGATCAATATAAATGAAACTTAAAACATGAATTAAACATATAAAAAATAGTCGAAAATAAAAAGAATTTCGTAACAAATATTGATGAAAAATGATTTATAAGATTTCTAACCCACCAACTTGAAACTTAAAAATGTTTCAAGTATGTGAATTTAAAAGTCTATAAAATATAAACTATAAGACAAATATAAATGAAAATTAAAACATAGATTAAACATATAAGAAATAGTGAAAAATAAAAAGAATTTTATAAAAAATATTGATGAAAAATAATTTATAAGCTTTCAAAAACACTTATTTTAAACATAAAAATGTTTATGTGGTTTCGAAAGACTAAAATATAAACTATATGACGAATATAAATGAAATTTAAAATATGGATTAAACATATAAGAAATGGTTGAAAATTAATTAGTTAATTAGTAATATAATTATTAATTATATAATTAATTAGTGAATTAGTAATATCATTATAAATTATATAATAATTAATTAGTAATATAAGTATTAATTATATGATTAATAATTATATTACTAATTAACTAATTAATTATTATATAATTAATAATTAGCAATTAAAAGTTAATAATCAATTAGTTAATTAGTCATATAATTATTAATTATAATTAATAATTATATAATAATTAATTAGTTAAATAGTAGTATAAGTAATAATTAATAATTAATAATTAATTAGTTAGTAATTTAATTATTAATTATAATTAATAATTATTTATTATTAATTATATAATAATTAATTATTTAATTAGTAATATGATTATTAATTAATAATTATAATGAATAATTATAATTAATTATTTTATTACTAATTAACTAATCAAAAATTATATAATTAATAATCATATTACTAATTAACTAATTAATTATTATATAATTAATAATTATATTACTAAATAACTAATTAATTATTATATAATTAATAATTATATTACTAGGAGACTAATTAATTATTAATTATTAATTATATTACTAATTAACTAATTAATTATTATATAATTAATAATTATATTACTAATTAGCTAATTAATTATTATATAATTAATAATTATATTACTAATTAACTAATCAACTAATTAATTATTATCTAATTAATAATTATATTACTAATTAACTAATTAATTATTATAAATAAAAATTATATTAATAATTAACTAATTAATTATTATATAATTAATAATTATATTGCTAATTAACTAATTAATTATTAATAATTAATAATGAATAATTATAATGAATAATTATAATGAATAATTATATTAATAATTAACTAATTAACTATTTTATAATTAATAATTATATTACTAATTAACTAATTAATTATTATATAATAAATAATTATATTACTAATTAACTAATTAATTATTATATAATTAATTAATAATAATTAATAATTAATAAATATAATGAATAATTATAATTAATAATTATATATTATTAATTAACTAATTAACTATTTTATAATTAATAATTATATTACTAATTAACTAAATTATTATATAATAAATAATTATATTACTAATTAACTAGTTAATTATTATATAATTAATAATTATATAATAAATAATTATATTAATAATTAATTATTATATAATTAATAAAGATATTACTAATTAACTAATTAATTATATTATTAATAATTAATAATTATATTACCGATTAACTAATTAATTATTATATAACTAATAATTATATTACTAATTAACTAATTAATTTTCAATTATTTTTTATATGTTTAATCTAAATTTAAGTTTCATTTATATTGGTATTATAGTTTATATTTTATAGGCTTTCAAAGTCACATACTTGAAAGGTTATAAACTATTTTTCATCAACATTTGTTACGAATTTTTTTTATTTTCTACTATTTTTTATATGTTTAATCCATGTTTTAAGTTTCATTTATATTGGTTTTATAGTTTATATTTTATAGGTTTTCAAAGTCACATACTTGAAACATTTTTAAGTTTCAAGTAGGTGCATTTGAAACCTTATAAATTATCTTTCATCAACATTTGTTACGAAATTCTTTTTATTTTCGACTATTTCTTATATGTTTAATCCATGTTTTAATCTTCATTTATATTGGTCTTATAATTTATATTTTATAGGCTTTCAAAGTCACACACTTGAAACATTTTTAAGTTTCAAATAGGTGGTTTTGAAAGCTTATAAATTATTTTTCATGAACATTTTTTACGAAATTCTTTTTGTTTTCAACTATTTATTATATGTTTAATTAATGTTTTAAGTTTCGTTTATATTGGTCTTATAGTTTATATTTTATAGTCTTTCAAAGCCACGTACTTGAAACAGAATCCTACATCGGAAATGCAGAATGATTTTCAGGGCAAACCCACTTATAAAAGGGAGTCTTAGGTGAGAGTTTCTGTCAGAATCCAAACTGTTGTAATGACAGTACTGTTGGACATGCCCAGATTGGATAGAGTCCCACACAAAAAGAATAACAAGACAATCTCAAACTCCCCCTCAAGCTGGGCCATGGAGGCTGTGAACACCCAGCCTGGAAGTGAGAGACTCAAGACGAGCTCCGGGAAGACCTTTGGTGAAGAGATCGGCAAGCTGATCGGCCGTCGGGATATGGCCGAAACCGATATGGTGCTGCTCCAGATGGTGGCGGAGAAAGTGACAGTCCACCTCGATATGCTTCGTCCGTTCATGGAAGACGGGATTCGAGGCAATCTTCGTGGCGGCCTGATTGTCACACCAGATATGAGCAGGAGTCGATGCCGGGAAACCGAGCTCCTGGAGAAGATGACGAAGCCAGAGGATCTCAGTAGTGACAGTGGCCATGGCCCGATACTCGGCCTCGGCACTAGAACGGGAGACCACAGTCTGCTTCTTGCTGCGCCAAGAGATGAGATTACCGGCGAAGAATACGGCGAATCCCGAAGTAGACTTGCGGGTAGCGAGGCAACTGGCATAGTCCGCATCACAAAAAGCCTCAATATCCATGTGAGCATGAAGTGAGTACCGAAGGCCGCGTGCAGGGTCTTTCTTGATGTACTTGGCAATGCGGAGGACAACATCCCACTGAGAGCAGGTGGGATGCTCCATGAACTGGCTGACTTTGCCAACGGCACAGACAATGTCGGGACGCGTCATGGTGAGGTAGTTGAGTTTACCAACCAAGCGCCGATAGCTCTCAGGATGAGGAAAGAGTTCCGAGTCAGAATGAAGGGAGCGTTCCCCAGGCTCAAGGGGAGTGTCAACTGGGGTGGCGGTGCTCAACCCGGCATCTTGCAATATATCAAGAGCATACTTGCGCTGGCAGAGAGAGATAGTGTCCGCAGTTCGGGAGACCTCGATGCCAAGAAAGTACGTGAGGGGACCAAGATCCTTGGTGTGAAAGTGCTGGTGAAGATGCGTCTTGAGGCTGGCGATGCCTCTGGAGTCGCTCCCTGTGATGATAATGTCATCAACATAAACTACAAGCAAGATACAGCCGTGTGCCGTCGTACGGAAGAAGACGGTGTGATCTTTCATACTCCGAGAGAGGCCAAAGGCGGTGACGACAGTGCTGAAGCGGCCAAACCAGGCGCGAGGAGACTGTTTGAGGCGGTAGAGGGAGCGACGGAGACGGCAGGCATGGGAGGCGGCACCAGAGGCAGAGAAACCAGGGGGCTGCTGCAGGTAGACCTCCTCGTCAAGAAAGCCATGGAGAAAAGCATTCTTAACGTCGAGTTGATGAAGTGGCCAGTGATGATGAGCAGCCAGAGAGATGAAGAGGCGGACCGAGGCCATCTTGGCGACTGGAGAGAAGGTCTCAAAGTAGTCGACGCCATATGTCTGAGCAAATCCCTTGGCGACAAGCCGAGCTTTGAGGCGGCAGAGAGAGCCATCGGGATTGAGACGGATCGTGAAGATCCATTTACAGCCGACCGCCTGTTTGTTTGCCGGAAGGGGAACAAGATCCCAAGTGATTCACCTTGAGGTGCACTAGTTCTCTTTTTTAAGAAGAAGGATGGGTCAATGAACCATTACATTGATTATCATGAGCTCAATAAGATCATGATAAAGAATAAGTATCATCTTCCATGGGTTAATGACTTATTCTATTAGCTATGTGAATACAAATACTTCCCCAAGGTTGATCTTAGTTTAGGGTATTTTCAAGTAAAGGTGAAGGAGTATATCCCTAGGACTATTTTTTGTACAAGGTACAGGCACTATGAATACATAGTAATTCCATTTGGACTCACCAATGATCCAAAAATCTTCATGGACTTGATGAATATAGTCTTTAGAGATTATCTTGAAAAAAATTTGGTAGTCTTTATAGATGGTATTCTAATATAATTCAAAATAAAGTAGGATCATAAAGAGCATTTGAGAACTATGATAAAGATCTTACGAAAGGAAAAGCTTTATGAAAAGTAAAGAAAATGTGAGTTATGGTTGAAGGAATTCTCATTATTGGAGAATATTATCACGATTAATGGGATGTCTATGAACCCTTTAAAGAAAAAGTAAATTTAAGGATGGTTGAGGCCAACATATATGATAAAAATACACAGTTTCCTTGGATTAGCTGGGTACTATTGCTGATTTGTGAGAAATTTCTCTTGATTTTAAAACCCTCTAACTAAGATAACTTAGAAGGGAGTCAATATTTTTTTGAATAATGAATGTGAATAGAGATTTAAGGAGTTGAAAATAAGGCTTATCACTGCACATATACTTATTCTACCTACAAGTGGGGAACTTTTTTGGTATAAAGTGATGCTTCGAAGAAGGGATTGGGTTGTGTGCTAATGTAGAATGAAAAGGTGATATTTTATGCTTTAAGGAAATTGAAAGTTCATGAATAGAACTACCCAATGCATGATTTGGAGTTGGATTTAGTAATATTCATGTTGAAAATCTAGTGTAAATATCTATTTGGGTATAAGTGTGAAATATATACGGATCACAAGGGACTCAAGTATATATTCACACAGAAAGAGCTAAATGTGTGCCAATGAAGATGGTTAGAGATAATTAAGTGCTATAAAAACTCTATACACTACCATATTGGGAAAGAAAATAAAGTTAAAATGCTCTAAGTATAAAGGATCTAACAATTTTATCATTGATGAGAATTTAGAATGATCGGATCTTCTTAGACTTGAGAAGGATGGACACAAGAATCATAAAAGAAGGAACATCGTCAATCCTTTCACAAATGATTATTCAACCATCCCTTATGAAGAATATAAAGGATTCTCAAAGAGATGATTTAGAAATTTAGAAGGTGGAATCTGTAAGAAAAATTAAATCCTCAAAGTTCAAAATTAATGAAGAAGGAGTTATAATATTTGGGTCATGAATATGTGTAACATCAAATCCTGAGTTAAAGAATGAGTTTTTGGATGATGCACACAGCTCAACCTTCTCCATCCATCTAGGGAGCACAAAGATGTATCATGATCACTAAGATCACCATTTGTGGGACAATATTAATAAGTATATCATATAATATGCATCAATGTGTCTTGTATGACATCAAGTGAAGGTTGAAAGTAAAAAATATAAGGGGATGATGAAACCATTACCTATACCTACATGGAAATGGGAAAACATAATCATGTACTTTGTCACTAGTCTTTAGAAAACATCAAGAGTAAATAATGCTATATGGGTTGTAGTCAATCATCTTACAAATGCTTCTCACTTCATTACTATTAGAGAGGACTTCTCACTCAATCAACCTGCAAGGATATACATTATAGAAGTGGTGAGGTTGCATGGAACACTATTTTTTATTATATCTGATTGAAATCCAAGATTTATCTCTACATTCTGTAAGAGTCTCCAACATGGTCTGAATACTTATTTGAACTTCATCATGACTTGTCGCCCTCAAAATGATGGTCAATCTGAGCAGACTATCCAGAAACTTGAGGACATGTTGAGAGCATGATCAATGGACTTCAAAGGAGGATGGGATCAACATCCTCCTCTAGTTGAGTTCTAATACAATATTAGTTTCAACTCAAGAATCCAAATGGATCTCTATTAATCCTTAAAAGGCACTGTTGTGGGTGCCCTCAAATGTTAGTGTTATTTTTGGGTACTTAGGTGCAGTAGTGTGGATGACCAAGGTCGTCTCTCAAAGGAGGAAGTAAATTTGACAACTTATTAAAGGTATTTTGAAAATAACATAAAAAGGAATAAGAACACTACTTGAAAGGATGGGGGTTTTTTACCATTAATAAATCTAGAATAAGTTTTCTGGAAGAATATTGTATAATTTTTTTTAAATGAAGTTAGATTAAAAAGACACAATAAGAAGATGTTTTATTAGAAAATATTTTAAAAGACACGATCGATCTAACACTACCTATTCACTCAATTATTTATCATTGTCATATAAATTAAAATACACTTAATTATTATACCCTAAATTTTTAACCACCAAACCCTATGAGAATTAACTTTACCACAAAGATGAAGTGAATTAAACCCTAGGCTATTTTTGAAATATGAAATCGTAACACCCTGCTTTGATTGATAATCTAAGGATAGATTATGGTCAGTCATAAATTAGGGCACATATTAATTCTAGAAAATTAGGATGAATTGTTTTTAGGGATTATAATTTGACTCTAAAAATTTATCATGTGTGGCCTTGTATTACCGATTAAAATTGCACTCTCATAATTCACACAATACTCAACCTCGCGTGTTTTTGTGTTAATTGTTCAATTGATTTATTAGTTTATTATAATTTAAAAACTCAATTCATGGATCATATTAAGTTAATTACAGTATCTCAATGATTCAAAATAATTAAATTAATATGGTATAAGATAGATCGATCAATAAGAAAACTACTCTTCCAGGGGCGGTGTGGTCATTATGGAGACGTTTTGCATGAGCAAAGGATTGAAAGGGTATAACCCAATCTCATCTCCACTCTTGATTACATAACAATTAGGAAGATTAAGAGAATAATAAATTTTAACAAAATAAAAGAAAATATAATAAATAAAATAATAACAAAGAATTTTATTGCACAAACAAAAGTATTATAACATGAAGAAGAAGAAGACGGAGAATAAGAAGGCTTCATTGAAGGGATCATTGCTTCAAGAGATACCCTTAATGAAATGGTTGGATAATTGGAGTAGATCCACTTATCCTCTTCCCTAAACTTCCCAATGAATTTCCAAACCATTAAAAATGAGAAAAATACATATTTATAGAGTGGAGGGGAGGCTAGGTTAAAAGTGGTTTCAAGTGTGAATGAGGAGATTCTGCCAAATATTTTAATCCCACATTTACCACCTTCTTGACCACCAAAAATCGTGAATTAGTTGTCCTTCCATAAGGATAATATGTGTAAAATTGTTTTTTATATCCCCTCTCAAAATTTGGGCTCAATACATGCACGGATGTAGAAGATATAGTCCAAACACTAAAGTTATGTCCAATCTCATGTGTAGAGCCCACCATTGACTTAATGACCCATTTAATCCATCCCAATGCACTCTTTATCTCTAGTGTCCTGAATAAAAGTTCTAGAAAATTAATTTAGGAACAATGTTACAAAATTTTAAGTTCAAATAATTCATATTAAAATATTTATGTTCGAAATACTACATTAAATTTTAAAAGGGTAAAACTGGAATTTTCACCATATTTTCAAATGAATGATCTAATCCCAAATATTTTGTAAATAAACATATTTAACACAATTTGAGGGAATTAAATCAGTTATTATCAATAAAATATTCAATAAAAATGTGTTTTATCAATCCCTTTATAGGAAGAGGTATAAAACACCTGTATGTTGGGGTGAAGTTGGTGAACGCAAACTGTTGAGCCCTAAAATGGTCAAGGAAATGGTGGAAAAGGTCAAGACCATTCAGCAGCACATCAAGGCTGCTCAGAGTTGATAGAAGATTTATGTTGGTAATCATTGATGATACCTAGAGTTTGTGGTTATAGATAAGGTATTTCTATGCATATCTCTATGGAATAAATTCATGATATTTTGGAAGAATGGGAAGCTTAGTATAAGATGCATCGGTCCCTTTGAGATCATTGATCACATCAAAGTGGTGTCTTATCGACTATCACTCTCAACTAACCTATCTTAATCACATGATGTGTTTCATGTATCCATATTGATAAATTACATACCAGAACCATCACATGTACTCAATCCATAGGTGGTACTATTAGAGAATGATATTTCATATAAGGATCATCCATTGAAAATTACCCTCATCTTTTTTAGTGTGTGAAATGAGAATTTCGAGGGAAAAATTTCATAAGTGGGGGGATATTTTAACGGCACAAACATTTATAAATAAAATTCCTTTTGTGATTGAATTAAATTCCCTATTATGGTTATAGAAAATAAATTAACTTATTTGGTTTTATTATATCATATTGAATTTAAAAGACTATTAAACATCATAACCATTGATAATATATTCATTGAACATTAGTCATATGATTAGTATAAATATAGGGTTTTGACAAATCCAAATGACATGGACAAAGGAAGTAATGACCTCAACCAATAGGATCATGCCCTATGAATCCCATGTATCAGAGCTTCTGATGGAGATAGTATCAATGTAATTTTACTTTGAGAAATATATTATTGAGATCCAATAAATAAATCATGAACAAAACTATTTATGAGAGAAGTTCAAGATCATTGATATCATAACCCAACCCATATATGCCAAACCACCCCAAGAAAATCTCACCATCGCACACTTTACCCTCATGGAATTTTCTGGTGTAATAAAGGTATATATATCAATAAATTAAGAATATGAATATGTATATTTTATTTTCAATAGAATAATAATTATATTTACTCGTTATTTTTTTTAATTTAAAAAATATTTTGGTTTCGATACGATGAATCACAAATTGTGTTTTTGGACAATATGCAATTTCAATTAAGAAATTCCTTTTAATGAATTAATGAATTTTTGGAAGAAATGATATATTAATAAAATATTATTACTAAATAATATTTTTTATGTTTAATTGATAATATAATTTTATGAATTCAAAAATAATTTTTATGGAGGTTCAAAAATTATTATTGTCAAAAAAACTCACCATTTCTCATTAAATGTAGATTTTGTTTTAAAAGTTAAAATTCACATATTTAGAAAATTATTTTGATAAAATAAATATTATTTTTTTTAATCATCGCATCAAAATTTTCCAATGGAGAATTTTTCATAATTTTCTAAGAACGAAAAATTTTGGGTAAAAATTAAATACGGTATAAAAATACGGTGTGTATTATGACATCATAATGACCCAAAAGTGATGTAATAAATGATATAAAAGGTATAAAAACAAATATATGTTTTCCCTTTAAAATAATGTATTTTTTTTGTTATTTGACTAATTTTATAAATCCTTTATGAATCCTCCAAAACCTATATTATATTTTAAGATTTCAAAATCATTTCTTTAAGAACGTGACTCACTTACACATCACCAAAGGTAATATTTTAATGAGTTCAGACCTTTTACTTATAAAAAAAATATTATTTTTTAGAGACCATGGGGAAAACTATGGTATGGTTTGTGGTTTTTATTACTTTATTATATAGATCCCAAATTTGAGAAATAATAAAGAACTCTCCTCTCTTTTCCTATATAAAACCACCCAATATCCCCTTCATATTCACTAGAAAAACTTATAGTGAATTATTACTCTTACCTATTATCTCTATATTCTAACCAAGGTTCCCCAATCTCTCAAAAATCTTCTCCTGAGCTTTTGGAATCACCCTCTCAAGGTAAGGGATCCTTTCATTCTCCTCTTTATTAAAGCATTTTCTTCATGTTATGCCTTTTATTTCCAATTCATAATGTTGGGATATGTTTTTACACATACCTATTACTGTACATTTGATTTCCAAAATAGTATAGAACCATTTTTACCTCATTAAACCATTTTATGAATCTTTAAGTACTGTTGTTATGCTTCCAAAATTTCATTGTGATTTTTCTAGGACAAACCTTTTTATTATGAATACCATCACTATTTATACTCAATGGTATTCACCTAGACATAACTATACTCTTTTTATTGGGGACTTTAATTTATGTATTCTACACTCATTGATCATGGAATTAAATGGTATAAAATGTGATCCTATATTTAATGATCTATGTGACCCACTTATACATGTGCATGATATGAAAGTGACGGGTGTGTCCAGAATTATATAGCACTCCAATATATTGGGTAATTTTTTAGTCTCATGAGACGTCATGCAATGGACTAGGTAGTTAACCTAATCCATCATGGGAATTTTTCCACCATTTTATAATGTCTTGGTGGTTATCCTTGATATATGTTTATAATGTCGTGTTTATAGTTCTTTTCACTTTCCCATGTTTCCTTTATGTTATCATGTTTTATCATGCCTCTTTGTTCATGTTTATGATTATCACCTGTTTTATGTCCCATTTAAATTCCTATTGTCTAATATATAAAACTTTATTTATGTTATGTCATGTTTATTCTCTTATGGGGCTTTCTAGATCACCCCTTTATTATGTATTTCTATAGGTTATCCCATGTAGTTTTCAGAATGATAGAAAATTATTACCATATTAAGGAATTTTTCAATAATGTCGATGTACAAATATTTTAAGTTGTTATGTAATGTACCTAATTATCCAAAGAAGGTATAATTATCGATATTTTGGGTTTTATTATATGTAATATTATGAAATAAATCATGAATTAATGTGTGATAAAGATAAGGGTTTTCATACAACCACCCCCACAAGATACCTCTCAAGGATCTCATTACTCCTCAATGCTACCACTAGTTAAAAATGATGTCACGAACTAGCCTAAGTACCCTGGTAACCTGATAACTAAGCTAGCCCTAACATAGACTGAAGGGCATTACTGATCCCCATAGGTCAACGACTAGCACCTGGCATCACACAACATGTATGTGGGAATGATTTTTCAACCAACAATGCAGAAGAAAAGAAACAAGACAATATGAATAACAAAAGAAACTCCACTAGGATTAATGCAACAGAATACAAAGAGGCATAAAATCCAAAGTACTAAAATAGGAAAATAACCCCAAGGTCCCTAATGACACAACTCACCAAGACCAAATCTCAACAGCTAGATCCACCTCCAAGAGATCCCTTCCCTTTGCTCGAACCTGGAAGAAGAAAGTCTACAAACACTCGAAGGAAAAAGTAGGGTGTGATCCTACGCCCAGTAGAATACCACCAAAGTTTTCATAACAGATTCCAAATATAGATTATCCAAATAAAAGATTTTAATTATCAAATAAATGGGTTTGAAAATTCAAAATCATATTTAAACAAAACATGCTATACATTTTCAAATGATGGAAATAAATATTTTAAGCAATGATTTTACAAATGATGTAATATTTTTACTATAATGGCTTATGTAAAACATTTATATAAAATATTTTATATAAATTCAGCAGGCATGTAAATCAGTTCAAAAGCATTGGCATACATTTATATCTCAAATATAAATAAACAGGTGAGCAAAATAGTCATCTGCCGAAAGTTACAATAGTATTAACTAGCTATAAGATTTTTCACTCTCTATGTAAACTCGGCAAAATGTTTATGCACATGTCCCTATGACACTACCCAAAGGAGACTTATCACCAACCTTCCGGGGATGTGACTCACCACAAGTATGTTTTATAATGTTGTCATAGTGTAGAGTGTATCCAAATAACTTATTAACTACTTAAGGATTTCATATGCTCTTATATGATGGGTGAACTATTTTACGACTGCTTAAAAATACGATCAATCTCATTATTCCATTTCAAAAGTGCTAATTTCTTTTCATTTAAAACCAAAATAGGTTTTATTAAAAAAAAACATTCATTTTCACAAGATAAAACCTCTGGGTTTCTATCAAATCATTTAAATCAATTTTCACCAGATTGAGATCCATTAAAAACAAATTCCATCATTACACAATTTTTTTCCACAATTAAATTCAACAATTTAATTAAAATCATTTCCATCAAATCCACAATTTAAATCATCCAATTTCAATAAACACACCCAATTAAATGGAATCAGGGGTTTTCCAAATTTCCATGCCAAAACCATTTCAAATATCTCAATTCATTAGAATTGGGTTTTTATCAATTTAATTGAATGAAAATTTTAGCAATTGAATTTAAATCAACAATTGAAATAAATCGATCAATATAAGGATAATAAATTTGGCTAATCAGAACAGAACCACCTACCTCAAGGTCATCAATGTCAGCGACAATGATAATCCACCCAGTGTGGTTCAATACACCTCCTCAAGACCCTATTATCGTAAGCATCGACACACCAAATTTTGATATTCTTCAAGGGGTCTTAGAACCAAAATATCTATTTTATTTTACAAGGAAGTAAAATATTACATGCGATTACATTTTCTCTCTCCTGGATAATCTATGGATTATCATTTTATTTTAATGCATGCAATCATAATAAATATCCATAATAATAATTATAAACCTTATTTGATAATTATATCCCTCTATTTTATTTCTCAAGGAAATAAAATATTACATGCGATTACATTTTCTCTCTCCTGTATAATCTCTAGATTATTGTTTTAAATTATCACATGCGATGATAATTTATCTCACCATGATAAGTTTCAAAAAACATATATATTATCACATGCAATAATATTTATCTATCATGGAAAATTTTCAGTTTATCATTAGATCAACACATGTGCTAGCGATTATCCATCAGAATAATTATCTTTGATAAACTCACTATTATCGTTTTAATAATATTAATAATTAACCTTTGATAGTCTCAAAATTATCATTTGATAATTATATTAATTATACTTTGATAATATATGTAAAAATTATCTTTGATAATTCGTTTCAATTATCATTCGATAATTCTTAACAATTATCTTTTGATATATTCACAATATTTATCTTTTGAAAAATTACATATGATAATCATATAAACAAAATTTGAAAAAATTATTTAAAATTGTCATTTGATAATCTGGTGGGATTATCATTGATAATTTTATGATATTATCATTTGAAAATTATGATAATCATCCAAAAACACATAATTATACTATGATAATTTTGATAATCAAGCCATGTGATAATTACATTAAAATTATCCTTTCATAATTTCTATACAATTATCTTCAATAATATTGCACATTTAATTGTTGATAATTCATTGTAATTATCATATAATACTTTTTAATAATTAATTTTTTGATAATTTTAGGTTTCATTATTATATTTAAATTGCCATATTTCAGAATTTAATTAACAAAAAAAGGAAGAAATAATTGAAATAAGGAGAAATAAAAAAGTAAACAAATAAATAAAAACTTATCTTACCCAACCCCACTCAAGGAATTATCTTACCATTGGAAGCTCCTCCACACGCCTACATCCGCCGCATAACACCTGGGGGAGAGGCCTCTCGCTACTATGTAATGAAGATCTAGGTTATTTGAACTGACCGATTCCACCTACACCCAAGGTGAAATAGGTTTGTATATTTCAATGAAATCCAAAACATGTTACAAATCTTAAATTTCGAAACCCCTGATTTAATCTGGGTTTCAACAGAAGATTGATGGTGGAGTAATTAATTTACCTCATTTAATGTGTTCATGAATTTTTCGGGTTAAAATGGGTTTAAAAAAGTGTTTTTGGAATTCAATCAGCGTCATCAATGGTGGTGCGAGTTTGGGGAAGAAGAATAAGAATTGAATTATTATTATTATTTTTAAATAAATTAATTATTTAGTATAAAAATTAAATAATATCAAACATCTGTTGCGCGTGAAAGTAATACCTCATCTAGGGTAAACACCTCATTCCGGACCCAACGGTGGTCTTAGATTTCTCAAACGATGAACAGTTTGAGATATATTAATGATTTATTAATGAAAATAGAAATAATTAATTAATTAAAATAAAAATTATTGTTTTTGTGAGCGATGTGTCCAAATGCCCGATGATAACAAATGTTTTACCCTATCTAGGGTAAAATCATCATTCCGAACCCATCGGTGGTCTCATACTTCCCATACATCACATACTTTGGGAGATATTTAATTATTTTTAATAAATAATATATTAAATATTATTTAATAACTTTAACTCATAAGTGAGGCATCCAAATGTCTGTCACCTTCGAATGTTATACCCTTCTTAGGGTAAACACTATATTTCAGACATAACAGTGGTCTCAAATTTCTCATACGGTGGACCATTTTAAAGTTATTAAATTATTTTGAATAAATTTTTTGTGCTTAAAATAATATATTTAATATTTTTATTCCATCCTCCCCAAGTTTTTTTAGACCTCAGAAAATCATACTTACTCAGTGTTTAACTCAGAAAATATTTAATTGAATATTTCAGAGTATTAATTGGGCGTTTTACCATTCCACGATGTGTTTAACAAAAACACAAATTTTCACTGATAAACCATGTTTTCTCATTTAATGTAATAATAATTTAACATAATAAGGTTTAGGAATACCTAAAATAGTAACAGGATGTTACAACCTCCCCACCATAGGAACTTTCTTCCCCTAGAAATCCTACGAAGAAGCCTCCGCGTCAAAAAGACAAGTCCATTGTTCTCTCATTAGTGTCTCCCTCTATCACGCCTCATGAGAACTAGAACCATGCTTCCATATCACACAGACCAGAGGTATCATACTCCCATGAAGTACCTTCATCTTAGAATCAACATCCATGACTGGTCATTCAGTCACAGATAAAATAGGTTCCACTTCATGATTACGCCAACTCGAAACATGAGATGGGTCAGAAAAACTTTTACAGCTACGATACATGGAACATGTTATGTATCAACATCATCTATGGTGGTAGTGCTTAATGGTAAGAAAATTTACCCACCTAATAAATGACCTTAAAGATCCTACAAAATAAGGAGCAAGCTTCCCTTGCCTCACAAGCTATCAATGACCCAACCGGGGTGAAACCTTCAAGAATACATGGTCACCAAAACTGTTGATTCAAGTGGTAGAATATCTTAGTGCTTCCTAGGTGCACAACCCATTGGAAATTATGTAAATCCCCCATTATAGCCTTCCTTGTCTCTAATGATGCAACATAACAGTTCCGATAACATAGAACACACTCTTTGGAGAACAACCATTGGGCATCAGTCTCCCCACCATAAAGAGAGTCTCTAATGCTTAAGGAATTCATCAACAACCTTCAATTCATGAAGAATAATCTCCAGAAGAGAATATTTCAGAGAACCATCATCTTTCATGGCAGAGATAACTAGCACCACCCAAGGTGACACACTTGGGTGAATAAGGGATTTCTCAAGAAGAATTTCCAACTGGGACATTAGTTCATTCAATTTAGTTGGAGACATTTGGTAAGATAGAAAAGAAACTGGTTGAGTACTGGGCATTAAATCCTTGGAAAACTCAACCTCTCTTACCGGTGTTAAATTAGGAAAATCATAAGGAAACACGATGGAAAACTCAATGACAACTGGAGGGAGATCACTGCTCCAAATCAGAAGCAAACACTAATATTACCTTCCCCAACTCTAGATAAGATGGTTTGGCCCTGATCGACCTTGGGTCTATTATCCTTGAAAGACAAGAGACACACCACTGGGTTTGGTAAGTTAGACCCATCAAAGATAACAATCAATCTGGGATTTATTGGCAATGATCAAATCCATCCCGAATATGACTTCAAGAGATTTCATATCGAGTAATAGAAAACTGTAAGAAAGTTTGACATCTGATAGAGAGAAGACGAAAGCAGTACTATGAAGACCCTACTCTCTCATCATGCCAAGGGGTGTAGTAATATCCATTGAAAAAGATAAAATCTCCATAGGAATATTAATAAGATTAACTGTATGGGTTGAAAAAAAACAAGTGAGATGCACCAGTATCAAATAGAGCAGTCACTAAAGATGAAGCTATAGTAATGATACCTATAACAGTCATTGGACCTGTATCAACTTACTCTGGAGACTCTTCTACTATGTGAAGAAGCTTCGTTCTAGATGCATGTGGTTGGAACTCTTTGTATGTGAATCAATTGATTGCCCCGCAATTTTTGAAGGTTTTGATGATCTCGTGTTATTACATGGAGTGGGAAAGTTGTGGTATAACTTCTGCAAGTTCCCTAAACATCTGTAGGAGCCACAATTCTGTCGGCCTACTCAATCTTGAAAAACTCCACATCCTTGGACAACACCATTGCTTTGGATAGAATTGGATAGTGAAAATAACCTTGAAGTCCTTCCACTCTAAGCCCCCATGTTTCTTTTCCATCACAATTGTATCCAACTATCTCCTGCTTGGTCCCTCCAACACAAAGGTAGAACACTTCACCATGATCTCGTCCAGTGTCTCCAAGAAATAAAACAGTTGTTTAATCCTTCCCAACCATTCCTTATCATGTTGAGGATCAGTGGAGCATTTGAAAACTGGTGGTTTCAAGTGAAAGAAATCTTGAGAACAATTTCGAAGAGGATCCCCCCTAGGTTCCATAGCTGGAGCCTAAACATGAACTAGAGGTGGTGCCTATCCTAGAGCCTGGGTAGTGCATACAATCACCTCAACTAGGATTTTTTCCACTAGAGGATTCTCTCATTGAGGTTCAGTAGTATCCCCTTCCTGGATCCAATTTGCACGTCTTCTCAGAGGAATGATATTACGAAACCACAGCAAAAAATAAGGAAGACATTAGTTAATGCTCGTACATAGCAATGAGGGAAAACATGATTTCGACCGGTAGAAAATTCATGATTTGGATTTCACTCTATCCAAATAAAAATAGGGAAAATACTAGAACTAATCTACAATATGTCTTTCCTTAACCACCCCTTGTGACTTAAGGTTCATTACGGTGAGAGATGGCCAGGCACTCAATTGTAACTACCTCATAAGTCCCGACAAAAATACTCAAATACATACTGTCATCAAGGCTAACCTGATAACTGAGCTAGCCCTGACATAGCCCAAAGGGCATTCCCGATCCCCACATGTCAACAACTAGCACCCATCATCACACAACATGCAAGTGGGAACAATTTTTCCACCAATAATGCGGAAGAAAAGAAACAAGACAATATGCATAATAAAAGAAACTCCACTGGGAGTAATGTACCAAAATACAAAGAGGCATAAAATCCAAAGTACTAAAATAGAAAAACATCCCCAAGGTCCCTAAGGACACAACTCACTAAGACCAAAACTCAATAGCTGGATCCACTTCCAAGAGATCCATTCCCTTTGCTCGAACCTGGAAGAAGAAAGTCTACAAACACCCGAAGGCAAAAGTAGGGTGTGAGCCTAAGCCCAGTAGGATACCACCAAAGTTTCCATAAAAGATTCCAAATATAGATTATCCAAATAAAAGCTTTCAATTATCAAATAAACAGGTTTGAAAATTCAAAATCATATTTAAACAAAACATGTTATACATTTTCAAATGATAGAAATAAATATTTTAAGCAATGATTTTACAAATGATGGAATATTTATAAAAAAATGGCTTATGTAAAACATTTATATAAAATAGTTTATATAAATTCATTAGGCATGTAAAGCAGTTCAAAAGCATTAGCATATATTTATATCTCAAATATAAATAAACAAGCGAGCAACATGGTCATCTGCCAAAAGGTACGATAGTATTAACCAGCTATAAGATTTTTCACTCTCTATGTGAACTTAGCAAAATTTGTATACACAAATCCCTATGACACTAGCCAAAGGAGACTTGTCACCAACCCGTAGGGGATGTGACCCACCGCAAGTATGTTTTAGAATGTTGTCGTAGCGTAGAGTGTATCCAAATAACTCACTAACCACCTAAGGCTTGTATGCTCTCTTACATGATGGGTGAACTTTTTTAAAACTGCTTAAAAATACAATCAATTCTCATTCTTCCATTTCAAAGGTGCCAATTTCTTTTCATTTAAAACCAAAATAGTTTTTATTCAAAAATATGCCTTTTCACAAGATAAAACCACTGAGTTTTTATCAAATCATTTAAATCTATTTTCACCAGTTTAAGATCCATTCAAAACCAATTCCATCATTAAAAAATTTATTTCTATAATTAAATTAAACAATCTAATTGAAATAATTTCCATCGAATCCAAAATTTAAATTAAACAATTTAAATCTTCCAATTTCCATAAACACAACCAATTCAATGGAATCTGGGGTTTTCCAAATTTTCATTCCAAAACCATTTCAAATATCTCGATTCGATGGAATCAGGTTTTTACCAATTTAATTGAATTCAAATTTGATAAATTTAATTTAAATCAACAATTGAAATAAATCAAGAAATATGAGGATAATCAATTTGGATAATCAGAACGGAACAACCTACCTCAAGGTCGTCGATGTCAGTAGCAATAATAATCCACCCAGTGTGGTTCAATACACCTCCTCAATACCCTATTATCGTAAGTGTCGACACACCAAAGTTTGATGTTCTTCAAGGGGTCCTAGAACCAAAACATATATTTTATTCCACAATGAAGTAAAATATTACATGCGATTATATTTTCTCTCTCCTAGATAATCTCTGGATTATCATTTTATGTTAATGCATGCAATTGCAGGAAATATCCATAAGAATAATTATAAACCTCGTTTTATAATTATATCCCTCTATTTTATTTCTCAAGGAAATAAAATATTACATGCGATTACATTTTTTCTCTCCTGGATAATCTCTGGATTATCATTTTAAATTATCACATGTGATGATAATTTATCTCACTAGGATAAGTTACAAAAAACATATATATTATCACATGTGATAATATTTATCTATCATGAAAAAAAATTAGTTTATCATTAGATCAATGCATGCACTCGTGATTATCCATCAGAATAATTATCTTTTATAAACTCACAATTATCATTTTTATAATATTAATAATTAACCTTTGATAATATCAAAATTATCATTCAATAATTATATTAATTATCCTTTGATAATATATGTAAAAATTGTCTTTGATATATTCATTCAATTGATCTTTGATAATTTGTTTCAATTATCATTCGATAATTCTTAACAATTATCTTTTGATATATTCACAATATTTATCTTTTGAAAAATTATATACGGTAATCAGATAAACAACATTTGATAAATTTATTTAAAATTGTCATTTGATAATCTGGTGGGATTATCATTGATAATTTTATTATATTATCATTTTAAAATTATGATAATCATCCTAAAAGAGGTAATTATCCTATGTTAATTTTGATAATCAAGTCATGTGATAATTACATTAAAATTATCCTTTCATAATTTGTATACAATTATCTTCAATAATCTTTCACATTTAATTGTTGATAATTCATTATAATTATCATCTAATAATTATTAACAATTAATTTTTTGATAATTTTAGGTTTCATTATTATATTTAAATTACCTTTTCTTCATAATTTAATTAACAAAAAAAGGAATAAATAATTGAAATAAGGAGAAATAAAAATTAAACAAATAAATAAAAATCATATCTTCCTCAACCCCTGTCGCACCATCGGAAGCTCCTCCGCACGCCTGGATCTGCCATACAGCACCTGGGGGAGAGGCCTCTCGCTACTACATAATGAAGATCTAGGTTATTTGAACTGACCGAATCGACCTACACCCAAGGTGAAATAGTTTTGAATATTTCAATGAAATCCAAAACATGTTCAAAATCATAAATTTCAAAACCCCCTGATTTAATCTAGGTTTCAACCTAAGATTGATGGTGGAGTAATTAATTTACCTCATTTAATGTGTTCATGATTTTTTCGGGTTAAAACAGGTTCAAAATAGTGTTTTTGGAATTCAACTGGCATTATCAATGGTGGTGCGGGTTTGGGGAAGAAGAAGCATTGAATTATTATTATTATTTTTGAATAAATTAATTATTTATCATAAAAATTAAATAATATCAAACGTCCATTATGAATGAAAGTAATACCTCATCTAGGGTGAGCACCCCATTCCGGACCCAATAGTGGTCTCATATTTCTCAAACAATGAAAATTTTGTGAGATATTAATGATTTATTAATGAAAAATCAGAAAAATTAGTTAATTAAAATAAAAATTATTGTTTTTGCGAGTGAGGCATCCAAAAACCTGAAACTAACAAATGTTATACCCCGTCTAGGGTAAACACATCATTCCAGACCCATCGGTGTTCTCAGATTTCCCATGCGTCACACCATTTGGGAGATATTTAATTATTTTTAATAAATAATATATTAAATACAATTTAATAACTTTAACTCATGAGTGAGGCATCCAAATGTTCATCGCCTTCGAATGTTATACCCTTCTTAGGGTAAAAACCATATTTCGGACATAACAGTGGTCTCAGATTTCTCATATGATGGATCATTTTGAAGTTATTAAATTATTATGAATAAATTGTCTGTGCTTAAAATAATATATTTAATATTTTTATTCTGTACTCCCCGAGCCTTTGCAGACCTCAAAAACTCATACTTACTCAATGTTTAACTCAAAAAATATTTAATTGAATATTTCGGAGTATTAATTGGGCATTTTACCATTCCACAACATGTTTAAAAAAACACAACATTTCACTGATAAACCATTTTTCCCATTTAATGTAATAATAATTTAACACAATAGGGTTTAGGAATACCTGAAATAGTAATGGGATGTTACAAACTCCCCACCATAGGAACTTTATGCCCCCGGAAAGCCTATAAAGAAGCCTTCACATCAAAAATACAAGTTCATTGTTCTCTCATCAGTACCTCCCTCTATCACATATCATGAGAACTAGACCGATGTTTTCATATCATGCAGACCGGAGGTATCATCCTCCCATGAAGTACCTTCGTCTTAGAATAAACAACCATGATTAGTCGTTCAGTCACAGATAAAACAGGATCCACTTTAAGATCACACCAACTTAGAACATAAGATGGGTCAGATAAACTTTTACAGCTACGATACATGGAACACATTGTGTATCAATGTAATATGTGGTGTTAGTGATTAATGGTAATCAAATTTCACCACCTAATCAATGACCTCAAAAGATCCCACAAAATAAGGAGTAAGATTCCCTTGCCTCCTAAGCCGCCGATGAACCAGATGAGGTGAAACCTTCAAGAATACATGGTCACTAAAATTGTTGCTTCAAGTCGTAGAATGTATTAGTGCTTCCTAGGTGCATGACCCATTGGAAATTATGTAAATCCCCCATTATAGCCTTCATTGTCTCTAACGATGCAACATAATAGTTATGATAACACAGAACACCCTCTTTGGAGAACAACCACTTGACATCAGTCTCCCCACCATAAAGAGAGTCTCTAATGCTTATAGAATTTTTCAACAACTTTTTATTCCTGAAGAATCATCTTGAGAAGAGAAGATGTTAGAGAACCATCAATTTTCATGGTGGAGAGAACCAACACTGCCCAAGGTGACACACTTGGGTAAATAAAGTCATTCTCAAGAAGATCATCCAACTGGGACATTAGTTCATTCAGTTTAGTTGGATCCATTTGGTAAGAGGAAAAAAGAAACTGGCTGAGTACCATGCATCAAGTCATTTAAAAACTCAACCTATCTTACCAATAGTAAATTAAAAAAATTATAAGGAAACATGATGGGAAACTTGATGACAACTAGAGGGAGATCACTGTTCCAAATCAGAAGAAAACACTAATATTACCTTCCCCTACTCCGGATAAGATGTTTTGGCCCTACTCAACCTTGGGTCCATTATCCTTGAAATACAAAAGACACAACACTGGGTTTGGTAAGGTAGACCCATCGAAGATAATAATCAATTCAGGCTTTATTAGCAATGAACCAATCCATCCCGAATATAATGTCAAGAGATTTCATATCGAGTACTAGAAAACTACAAGCAAGTTTGACATCTGATATAAAGAAGACACAAGAAGGACTATGGAGACTCTACTCTCTCTCATCACTCTAATAGGTGTAGTAATATCCATTGCACAAGATAAAATATTCATAGGAATATTAAGAAGATTAATGGTATGGGTTGAAAAAAACGTGTGAGATGCACCGGTATCAAATAAAGCATTCGCTAAAGATGAAGCTATAGTAATGATACCTATCATTGTCATTGGACATGTATCAACTTCCTATGGAGACTATTCTACTACATGAAGAAGATTCATTCTGAATGCCTTTGGTTGGAACTCTTTGTATGTGAAGCGTTTGTTTTCCCCATAGTTTTTAAAGGTTCTGATGATCTCGTGTCGTTACATGGAGTGGAAAAGTTGGGGTAGAACTTCTGCAAGTTCCCTAAACATCTGCAGGAGCCACAATTCTATATTCCTGCTCAATATTGAAAAACTCCACAGCCTTGGACAACACCATTGACTATGGATATAAGTGGACGGTGAACATAACCTTGAAGTCCTTTCACTCTAATCCCCCATGTTTCTTTTCTGTCACAATCGTATCCCACCATCTCCTGCTTGGTCACTCCAACACAAAGGTGGCACACTTCACCATGATCTCTTCCAGTGTCTCTAAGAACTCAAACAATCATTAAATCCTACCCAACTATTCCTCGGTATGTTGAGGATCAGTGGAGCCTTTGAAACTGGTGGTTTCTAGTGAAAGAAATCTTGAGAACAATTTCTAAGAGCATCCCCCTAGGTTCCATAGCTGGAGCCTAAACAAGAACTAGAGGTGGTGCCTATCCCAGAGCTTGGACAGTGCATACAATCACCTCAACTAGGATTTGGTCCACTAAAGTATTCTCTCACTAAGGTTCAGTAGTAGCCCCTTCCTGGATCCAATTCTCACATCTTCTCAGAGGAATGATATTATAAAACATTAGAAAAAAATAAGGAAGACATTAGATAATGCTCGTACATAGAAACGAGGGAAAATATGATCCCGGCCAGTAGAACATACATGATTTGGATTTCACTATATCCAAATCAAAATAGGAAAAATGCTTGAACTAATCCACAAGACTTCTTTTCCTAACCACCTCTAGTGACTTGAGGTTCATTGCAGTGACAGCTGGTCAAGCACTCAATCATAACTACCTCCTAAGTCCTGACAAAAAATACTCAAATCCATACTGTCATTAAGGCATGATACTTAACCTCCCTCTGATACTATTTTGTCACAAACTAGCCTAGGTACACGAGTAACCTGATAACAAAGCCATCCCTGACATAGCCCGAAGGGAGTTCTCGATTCCCACAGGTCAGCAATTAGCACCTGGCATCACACAACATGCAAGTGGGAATGATTTTTCCACCAATAATGTGGAAGAAAAGAAACAAGACAATATGCATAACAAAATAAACTCCACTGGGAGTAATGTACCAGAATACAAAGAGGCATAAAATCTAAAGTACTAAAATGAGAAAACAACCCCAAGGTTCCTAAGAACACAACTCACCAAGAACAAATCTCAATAGCTGGATCCACCTCCAAGAGATCCCTTCCCTTTGATCGAACCTGAAATAAGAAAGTCTGCAAACACCCGAAGGCAAAAAGTATGGTGTGATACTAAGCATAGTAGGATACCACCAAAGTTTCCATAACAGATTCCAAATATAGATTATCCAAAGAAAAGATTTCAATTTTCAAATAAATGGGTTTGACAATTCAAAATCATATTTAAACAAAACATGATTTACATTTTCAAAGGATGGAAATGAATATTTTAAGCAATGATTTTAAAAATCATGGAATATTTCTAAAACAATGGATTATTTAAAACATTTATATAAAATAGTTTATATAAATTTATCAGGAATGTAAAGTAGTTCAAAATCATTGGCATACATTTATATCTCATATATAAATAAACAAGCAAGCAACATGTTCGTCTTCCAAAAGGTGCGATAGTATTAATCAACTATAGGATATCACACTCTCTATGTGAAATCATAAAAATGTGTATACACATGTCCCTATGACACTATCCAAAGGAGACTCATCACTAACCTATCAGGAATGTGACCCACCGCAAGTATGTTTTAGAAAGTTTTCATAGTGTAGAGTGTATCCAAATAACTCACTAACTACTTAAGCCTTGCATTCACTCTTACTTGATGGGTGAACTATTTTAAGACTGATTAAAAATATGATTAATCCCATTATTCTACTTCAAAAGTGCCAATTTATTTTCATTTAAAACCAAAATATGTTTTATTCAAAAACATGTCTTTTCACAAGATAAAACCACTGGTTTTCTATCAACTCATTTATAGCCATTTTCACCTATTTGAGATCCATTAAAAACCAATTCCATCATTACACAATTTATTTCTACAATTAAATTCAATAATTTAATTGAAATCATTTCCATAAAATCCACAATTTAAATTAAACAATTTAAATCATCCAATTTCCATAAACACACCTAATTCAATGAAATCGAGGGTTTTCCAAATTTCCATGCCAAAACCATCTGAAATATCTCGATTCACTGGAATTGGGTTTTTATCAATTTAATTGAAAGAAAATTTGATCAATTTAATTTAAATCAACAATTGAAATAAATCACGCAATACAAGGATAATCAATTTGTTTAATTAGAACGAAACCACCTACCTCAAGGTCGTCGATGCCAGTGTCAATGATAATCCACCAAGTGTGGTTCAATACACCTTATAAATACACTATTATCATAAGCATCGACACACCAAAGTTCGATGTTCGTCAAGGGGTCATAGAACCAAAACATATATTTTATTTCACAAGTAAGTAAAATATTACATGCGATTACATTTTCACTCTCCTGGATAATCTTCGGATTATCATTTTATGTTAACACATGAAATAGTAAGAAATATCCATAAGAATAATTATAAGCCTCATTTGATAATTATATCCCTATATTTTATTTCTCAAGGAAATAAAATATTACATGCGATTAAATTTTCTCTCTCCTGGATAATCTCTGGATTATCGTTTTAAATTATCACATGGGATGATAATTTATCTCACCAGGATAAGTTTCAAAAAACATATATATTATCACATGCGATAATATTTATCTATCATGGAAAAATTTTAGTTTATCATTAGATCAATGCATGTGCTCGCGATTATCCATCAGAATAATTATCTTTGATAAACTAACAATTATCGTTTTAATAATATTAATAATTAAACTTTGATAATATCAAAATTATCATCTGATAATTATATTAATTATCCTTTGATAATATATTAAAAATTATCTTTGATATATTCATTCAATTGATCTTTGATAATTCATTTTAATTATCATTTGATAATTATTAACAATTATCTTTTGATATATTCACAATATTTATCTTTTTAAAATTTACATATGATAATCAGATAAAAAAATTCATAAATTTATTTAAAATTTTCATTTGATAATCTGGTGAGATTATCATTGATAATTTTATGATATTATCATTTGAAAATTATGATTATTGTCCTAAAACACGTAATTATCCTATGATAATTTTTATAATCAAGAAATGTGATAATTACTTTAAAATTATCCTTTCATAATTTGTATACAATTATCTTCAATAATCTTGCACATTTAATTGTTGATAATTCATTGTAATTATCATATAATAATTCTTAATAATTAATTTTTTTGATAATTTTAGGTTTCATTATTAAATTTAAATTGCTCTTTTTTTAGAATTTAATTAACAAAAAAAGGAAGAAATAATTGAAATAAGGAGAAATAAAAAGTAAACAGATAAATAAAAACCTATCTTCCTCAACACCACACAAGGAATTGTCGCACCATCGGAAGCTCCTCCGCACACCTGGATCTGTCGCGCAACACCTAGGGGAGAGGCCTCTCGCTACTACATAATAAAGATCTAGGTTATTTGAATTGACTGAATCGACCTACACCCAAGGTGAAATAGGTTCGGATATTTCAATGAAATCCAAAACATGTTCCAAATCATAAATTTTGAAACCCCCGACTTAATCCGGGTTTCAACTGAAGATTGATGGTGGAGTAATTAATTTACCTCGTTTAATGTGTTCATGAATTTTTCGAGTTAAAATGAGTTCAACACAATGTTTTTGGAATTCAACCGACATCATCAATGGTGGTGCGGGTTTGGGGAAGAAGAAGAAGCATTGAATTATTATTATTTTTTAAAATAAATTAATTATTTAGCATAAAAATTAAATAATATCAAACGTCCATTGCGCATGAAATTAATACCCCATCTAAGGTAAACACCCCATTTCGACCCAACAGTGGTCTTGGATTTATCAAACGATGAACAGTTTGAGATATATTAATTATTTATTAATGAAAATTGTAATAATTAATTAATTAAAATAAAAAGTGTTGTTTTTTAGAGTGAGGCATCCAAACACCCAACGCTAACAAATGTTATACCCTATCTAGGGTAAACACATCATTCCAGACCCATTTGCAGTCTTGGATTTCCCATACATCACACCGTTTGGGAGATATTTTATTATTTTTCATAAATAATATATTAAATATTATTTAATAACTATAACTCATGAGTGAGGCATCCAAATGTCCAGTGCCTTCGAATGTTATACCCTTCTTAGGGTAAACACCCTATTTCGGACATAACAGTGGTCTCAGATTTCTCATACGATAGACTATTTTGAATTTATTCAATTATTTTGAATAAATTGTTTGTGCTTAAAAGAATATATTTAATATTTTTATTTTGTCCTCCCCAAGGATTTGTAGACCACAAAAACTCATACTTACTCAGTGTTTAACTCAAAAAATATTTAATTGAATATTTCAGAGTATTAATTGGGTGTTTTACCATTTCGCAGTGTGTTTAAAAAAAACACAACTTTTCACTGATAAACCATTTTTCCCATTTAACGTAATAATAATTTAACACAAGTGGGTTTAGGAATACCTGAAATAGGAATGGGATGTTACACATGATAACTAAAACACCCACAAAATACACTACACAAACACATCACCATCTCTCAACAGGCACAACATTGCATCATCTGGTAGTATCAACAACCACCACATTTCTACATAACTACACCAACCTTCGCACATCCCAAACCAACCACTACCAAAACCAATACACAAAACCACACTAAGCACATAAATCAGGGAATTCCATCCTCCATGTCAAGGTATTATCCACTATGGGAAGCACTAACTGTCCCACATAGGATTAATTGCATCATAGTATAATGAGTCTTGATTAGGATTATGTTTCTCCCTTTTCATATGTCATGTGTTTTATTATACATAACACGTCAAGGGAAACACCACATATTACAACATAGAAAGATCCATAAATCACATCACAAGTAAAATAGAGAAAATAAAAACTCAAAATGGCTTTGGGTATTGAGCATGAATCTACATCTCTTAGTCCCAATTACTCTCTTATAGGACACCATGACTCTATAAACATAAACTAAGGGAATGGTTCATCCATGAAACGCCTTCTCTTGATGATATTGGATCACTATCGGGCCACTCCAAAAATGTCTCATCATCCTTGATACCCAACTTTCCTCATTCAATAACATGGGAGCAATCATGAAGATACCAATGAAGATGGGACATGTGGAAGATGTTGTGGATTCTCTCTAGACATAGTGAAAATTCCAACTGATAGAACTCCTCTCAAACTCACCCAAACACCTCAAAGGGACCAAAAAACCTGGAAGAAAGCTTGATCCCCCATCCAAACCTCTATTTCCCACACCGAGGGGAGACTCTCAAGAACACATGGTCTCCAACCTCGAACTCCAAGGGCCTCCTCCTATAGTCAACATGAGCCTTATGATGAACTCGCGTTACCCTAATTCACTCACGAACCAACTAGATCTTCTCATTCGTGCTCTACACCGCATCTTGAACAAGAATTGCTGACTCTTTAACCTCCATCTAGCGCAACGCAGAATGACATGACCACCCATACAACGCCTCAAATAGAGCCATACTAATGGAAAAGTGATAACTATTGTTATATGAAAACTTGACCAAAGGAAAGAATCATACCCAATATCCACCAAAGTCCAAGATGCCTGACATTAACATATCCTTCAGTATATGGATAGTCTGCTCCATCTTCCTATTTCTATGAGGGTGGAAAGTAGTGATGAGGCACAACTGGGACCCAAAATCCTATTTTAATCCCCACTAGACTTACAAGGTAAAATAAGGATCCTGATCAGAGATGATGGTCCCTCGTACCTTGTGAAGCCTAACCACATCATCCACACACCGCCTTGCCAAAACATCTATGGCACACAACTCATGGATCTCCATGAAGTGAGCTAATTTCATCAGTTTTTTCACAATTACCCAAACTGAATCATATCCTCCCTTATCTAGAGATAACCCTATGATGAATTCCATAGATATTTACCCCCATTTTCACTTAGTGTCATCCAAGGACTACAACAAACCTCCCAAAACATGGTGCTCCGCTTTCACTTGCTGAAAAACCAGACATTTTTTTATAAACTCCACTACTAATCATTTCATCCCCAACCACCAAAGTTGTATACTCAATCCAAGATACATATTTTTCAAATCAAGATGTACCACTAAAATTTATCTATGAAACTCATGGAGAACTCCCTCATGCGTTGCATGTGGTGCAAACAACCTCCCCTGGAACAACACCTGGTTTTGATCATCCTCTAACCATCCCTCGAGAGCATCACTATGACTAACACAATCATACATCACCTCTACCTACAACTCCTCCACCTACTGTATAAAGGATGACTCCACAGTCATATAATAAAGACTAACTTGGATACTACTCCCCCAAATTTCAATATGTATCACTTCAAGCTTCTCTATTCCTTTCCAAACATCCACATACTCCCAAGACACATCCTCTTGAGACTTATGACTCAACACATCAGCAACTACATTACCCTTCCCTGGGGTGTAAGAGATCTCAAAATTGTAATCCTAAAGAAACTTCATCCACCTAACCTAACATAGATTCATATCCCATTGAGATAAAACATACCTCAGGCTCTTATGGTCCATGAAAACCACAAAAACCCCATTGATGAGGTAATGTTTCCACAACTTTAGCACAAACACAATGGATACCAACTCTAGATCATGGGTAGTATAGTTATGCTTGTGGGTACATAACTACCTAGAAACATAATATATCACTACTCTCTACTACATCAACACACATCCCAATGCCAGACAAGATGCATTAAAAAAATCTCAAACAACACACCCTCCTTAGGAAACTAATGCACTTGAGCACTAACAAACTTCTCCATCAGTTAACCAAACAATGTATAGCATTGATCTATCCACACAAAATCTAGGTCATTCATGGTCAACACTGTTATAGGGGATAAAAATTAAGATAAATTGGGTATAGAACTATGATAATAGCTCATGAGACCAAGAAACTATGAACCATTTCTATGTTCTTTGGTGCTGCCCAAGAAAAAAAATGCTTCAACCTTTGACGGGTCCACTACTACACTCTTCCAATACACCAAATTTCTGAGGAAACACACATCTCACATCTATAACTCACACTTGGATAACTTCCAAAGCTAAAAACTTAGGCTATACCAATGGTTTCAAACCATTAGTGTAGGCTAGAAAACCATTGGGTGTTATGGCATGGGTATAGGCTTGTACTAATGTTTATTCATCAACAGTTGGTATAAGACACTTGAAATTGTATTATACCAATGGTTTGTTGATAACCGTTGGTATCGATATCTACCAATGGTTTCTCAACCATTGGTATATATCATATAGTAAAACGATACTAACGGTTTGTAAATAACTATTGGCATAAATACAGTTTTTCAATACTATACTAATGGTTTATAAACTGTTGGTATAGAGTTATACACAATTCTAGACATCAGATCCCCATGACCAACAACATTGCATACATGGGCCTCCTCTCCTTTGCACAAAGAAAAAGCATCTGCAAAAACACTACAATACCATATACAGAATTTAAAAAACTAATACAACACCTAAAAATACACTACAATACAATGTACATAATTCAAAAAAACTAATGCAGACAATATATTTAATAATGTGTGATGAATTCAGATTTTTATAAGTTGTTCATATCCAATTATTCATGTTATAATTATGAAAAAACAGAACACTGGAAAGCACAACATGCCACTTGAGATCAAATTTTTTACTTATCCATGGAAAGTGAAACATTATGGACACATATATAGTTTTTAAATTTCAATTACAGTATACATTTTTTCATATTTTATTATTCACCTGTGGGGCATATATTCATTTTTTGAAAAAATGTTATATTTTGATCATAATCCTATAAGCATGGAAAAATAATAAAACTCAACATAAATGTAAGTATTATAATATGAACTCAATATAAATAATATAATATTCCTCTATAGTCTCTATCCCAACACCTCCAATTCACCTCAAAACCACCTATCCTAACACCTATAGGGGATGATATCCACCAAAACAAGGATGGTATCCACACTAAAGTAAACACTGGGGAAAAATAACACTGGATAGATTGAGAAATGGAAATCCAACCTAGTATAAACAACAATGATAGGTAAAAATACCTCTTAATGAACTTAAAACTAAAGAAGTCAACAGTATGGAAAGATGAGAGCAAAGGAAAAAAATAAAAGTAAATGAAACTAATGGGGAATAAAGATGAGTAGAAGGATCTAAAATGACAACATCTTTAATGTAAAATATATGTGCTAAGTTGTGTGAAGTATTTGATTAAAATAGTATAACAAGATGTGAAGTGTTGGTCGAGGGAATAGTTTGAATAAGTTATTATTTTTTGAGGTTAAAGATAGCTTAAATTGTGATATGAAGTGGAGATGTGTTTGAGATTCCATCCATGTTGTGTTGCTATTATTGATTGATGAGATTAGTATTTACAACACTTTAATGATGTTTTAGAATAGCTTCTTGATGGTAGGTACTAATTTTTGTAGATGTATTTAAATTAATGGTTGTGATGAAATTGAGTAGAATGCTTACTCAAAGAGAGATTGAAGAAACCATCCATAGATTTATGGATGAATATTTAAAATAGATGAGACTATATATAAAACCATACAAAGGTTATTTTTGTTAAAGGAACCTAAAATCTAAGTTTAAAACACTTGGATAAATTTTTTCAAAGATTTATAGTGAATTTTATGTGAACAGGCAGTGTATGTGCATAAAAATACTCAACTTTGAGTATATAATTCATAACTGTTCTTGAGAATTGATCTGAAGAGATTTATAAGATCTAGAAAATTCCCAAATGTGCTTTGAAGTGTTTGTGACTATTTGAGATATATTGGAGATGTATTAAAGAAGCCTTGGAGTGAGATTAATATATATTTTTTTGAAATAAAGATCAGCATAAATGTTACATGCACTTGTATAAGGGTAGATTTCAATTTAATATGCTATATAATGGTAAGCAGGGACCGGTATAAGGGAAACTTTCACTTGTATAAGGGTAGCTCTAAGTTTTATATTTTTTTGTGTGGAGGTAAGTAAGTACCTATGTAAAGGTCATACATGGCCTGTATAAGGGTCAACTGTGAAATTCAACACCTATATAAATGTTAGTTCTAAGATGCGTGAATGTATTAGTAAAAAACTAGTGCTACATAAAGGTGTGATGAAGGATAAATAAAGGTAACTTGGAAATCTTGGAGTCTATGTAAGGGTAATCCCTAAAAATCATATATTTATTAAATGTAGATCAAGAGTTACATAAAGTTCACAATGGAAATCAATACATGTGTAAGAGTAACACAAAAAAAATGTTATATAGAGGTAATCTAGGAGATACATAAAGCCCACATTGGGGATAAAAGACCTACATAAAGTTAGTACAAGTTTCCACATATAATTATATAAAAAACAAAGTCAAATAGGGATATGCATGTATTGGTATAAATTTTTTTAAATATCACAATCAACGAGAATGATTGTGATTCAAGATAAGTACACAACATCAAATCAAAGTTTATGCTAAGAGAAGATGAGAATTTTAGGTGATGCTATAAGAGGATAGAAACTAAGTTTCTCTACACTATAGGAATGGATACTACACCATAGGGAGCTATGAAATGAACGATACCACACCATAGTTAGTTTTATATGGTCATTTTATTAATTATTTTATGTGAAAAGGTCACCATTGGGAAATAAACAATCAATCAACACCATATAGGATTTCATGGTGTTTTGATTTGAAGGATGGAGATTAAAATTGAATAAAAAATATTGTAGTCGTTTCAAGGTGACCTCTTTGAGATACTAGAGGTCTCACATGAGTATCTTTCAAGGTGACCTTTTTGATTATGTGAAGATTTCATTGGCTAAACTGGTTAGAAGACAATGCCCTCTCAAAACTGTTGAAATCCAAGGGTGAGACGACTTTAATATCCAATGATAATATGTCTATAATTAAATAATAATTTCAAATAATAGTTGTTGATAAGGAAGAGTTTATGTTTTTTATTATATAATTACTTCATGAATTTAAGGATCTATACAAATTGATTTAGAGTTTCAAGGATTCATATATATATATGTGAATACAAAAAGAGAGAAAGAGATTGATAGTTCACTGTAAGAGGTTATCAGGATACATGATGAAGTGGTTCATAAGCTTTATAGTAATCAGTAAGAGAAATTGAAGTTAGTTGATGTAGAGAAATATTATCTTAATATAAAGTTCTTTTAGTTTTAATATAAGTTAAAAAATATAAAATCCAATTAAAGTAGACCTTCCTAAATAACTGAGAATAAATGTATTACCACTGTAGTTTTAGAGATGTTTTCCCCAAAAAAGGGACTCATTTTGGTGGTAAAGGAAGTGTTAGATCATATGGAGAAGTATCTGAATCATGCTCAAGGAATAAATATCCCATAACCATATTGATATTTGTGGTGGCAAATATGTTTCAAGTGTATGTAAAGAATTCAATGAAAAAACTACATAAATATGGAGGTAAAGGATTGTTGGTAAACCTGGTGATACATCAAAGTTGGATTTGAGAATATTTATAAATAATTTTTTCCCAAACTAATATTAGAATCCTGGTGAAACAAACCAACCTAAAATGAAAAAGGATAACACCTCCATAGGAGACAGAATCCCTTTTGAGGGAAGGGACTTATTTGAGTGAAAATACCAAGGGATTATATAGACATTTTTTATAATCTATAAACACTGTATAAATTAATTCACCATGAAAAGTTACTTTAAATGTAGATCATATAACAACATCTTTGATGTGAAAGAGGATAACACAACCTAAAATGAAAAAGGATAACATCTCCATAGGGGAAAGAATCCCTAGTTAGGGAAGGGTGAACTTTCTTACCTAATATTTTAAAATTAAAATTTCATTATACCCTGAGTGATAAAGAACTACCTACAATGAAATGAATCTCATCACCCCAACACCTACAATTCACCTCAAAACTACCTACAATCATAACATAATTTACTACCTATAAAATAGAACTACCCGCAATGCAATTCAACTGCAATCAAAACATCAAAACATAATTCACCTGCAATCATAACTACCATCAATCAAAATATAACATAGTAAATAATGAAACTAACTACCCACTATAATCAAAACACTAATAGAACATCCTCAACCTACAATGAAACCAACAAAACATTCTCAACAAACAAAACCTGAATGTAACCAATAGAGCATCCTCAAATACCAAAAAACCAATACATAAATAATGATAATAGAACAAATCAATTGATGCATTTAACCAATGATAACAAACATACAAAATATCACACATATATTCAATCATAGAAAATCATCAAACATCAAATGCCATAAATATCAGTAAAAATGTAATGGATCAAGCCATCCCTCATCACCATCACTATCATCACCATCATCATCAGCCTCATACTCATCCTCATCCTCATCCTCATCCCTATCCCCATCCCCATCCTCATCCTCATCATCTTCCTCAACCTCATCCTCACCCTCATCCTCTGCCTCGACCCCATCCTCAGACTCTTCCTTGCCATCATCCTCACCATTTCCATCGCCATCGCCAAGAATGAAATCATCTCAACCACCACTAGGACTACCACCTGGTGCACTATATAATGAACTCATTGAAAACATATATGGATCACAATTTTTAGTGGTCTCTAGTGGAAGTGATGGACATAAAACTTTCATCAATTTAATAAATTCAGTGTTTTCCCTTTTAGTATGTTCTTCCACCTATGTGACCCTTTTTTGGACTATTCTTCCCATGACTTAACCTTTTCCAACTCGGTGGTACTAAAATTGGTACTTGAAGTGGGTAAATACCTCATCAGGACTATACTCTTCCCAGGTCGGTAGCATACTCTACCATGGTGCTCATCTCTCAAAACCTGATGTAAGTGATCATTTGGACCAAAATTGTTAGGTTATTAGGAATATAGGGCCTCCAAATTAGCCTATTACAAATATAAATAGATTATTAAGTTACAAAATAGATATTAAAATTTTAAATCAACAATGTAAAACTTACAATTTGCTACTTGTCAGTTTGTTAACCACACTTCCATCTTTTTTATTTTTGCTCGAGCAGAACAGTTTTGCTCGAGGCACACGTCCTTCAATATTAAATACATCCCTCTAAAATGACATTTAATTTAGGAAACCATAATTTAAAATAGGTTACTAATAATGAATTACATAACTAAAATAAAATGGATATTAATTTTAAATAAAGCTGAAAAGAAAAACATATGGTTTGATTTTATTATGTGTAGTTCGGTTTATTTCAGTTTAGTGTGGTTTGGGTCAATATTCAATCTCCACTTCTCTACCAAAACTTTATAAATTTAATTAATTGTGGAGAAAACAATATAAATTTCAATTCAAAAAGAAAAATTATAAACAACTGTCGTACCTACCTCCTCTTGTGGTCTAACATCGTAGTCCGCCCCAAAGTGTGGAGGTATTTTTTAGCATAAATGTTTTTTTTATTTTTTTTTATGATTACTAAATAAAATTAAATAACAAAAAAATTATTAATGCAAAACATTAATATTTTTATTTAAAACCCTCAAATTTGATTAATTCCTTGAACTTGGTACTCATCCAATGAGTAATCATTTTCCAACAATGTTCTATCAAACAATCAATCATGATAGGTATTGCCACTAAATTCATTCCAACTCTATCACACTAGCCAATATGTAAATCATTCTTATAGGCTCTCCAAATATCACCTAATTCCATTAGTCGTACTGGATTTTCACCCTCACCATCAGGAAAATTAAAATGAAGTTAACACCAAAATATTAATTTATATAAATACAATAATAATATAAAATTAAATCCAATAGATGTTTTACCCATATTTGTTCCCAAGCATTATCCTTGACTTTGTTTGGAAAGTGTATCCATGAGAGCAGGATGATGGGAATGATGTCGGAGTATTTGGAAAGCATCGCCAAAAAATCCTACATTCCCACCCCATTTTTTTATCATTTGGTTGTCTTCATTATAATCCACCATCAACTATGTGTAGTGGTTCTACACTACATGCATTCATGTACTTACATGCCACCTATTAGTAGATCTAGCTATTATAGAAAAAAAATATCCATACATCTTATAATGAAAATAAATTATGGTAAAAAAAAATAGTAAGGTTCTATAAATATACTTGTGGTAGTCTGATCAATGGGTATCGTTGGATCTGCAGGCACTAGAGGAACACCACCCTGTATAGATGGAGTGGGTCCCAATGTATGCCCTGCAGGATTAGACTGTGTCGGAGTATGATTTGAAGAAGAAAGTAATGTAGAAGCTCAGATAGAAGGAAAAGGAGATGGCATGGATGGATGGCCAAATGCATGATATGAATGATGAGTTAAAATCATTATCAGATATGGGAAATATGGGTGAGGAGGCTCAGATGTAAATGCTAGTGAAAACATGGGTGGCCTAAATATCTTGTGTGTCCCTAACGATACTGTGAGATCAGAATGTGTGGTAGATTTTAAATCAGTGGAAGGGATAGGGTCTAATCAGGTACGCTGACTAGGGTGGCTAGCTCTAGTACCACCCCCCCCCCCCTCGTATCATTAGCCTGAGTACTGGGACCACTAGGCTGCTTGTCGAATAATCGGTTCCTAAGTGGTGGATCCTGCATAAAGGTTTAAAACAAAATTAATCACATGAAATTATATGTTATTGATATATATATATTTCTTAAATAAAATACTCACAATAGGAACTAATGGTGGAATGTCCATCTCAATTATTCGATGATTGTTTTCTGTCATCATTTTTCTTCACATCTCCTCAATAGGTTTCATTTTTTGCATTTGAAAACAAATATGGAATTAATTATAAATGGATAACTAATGTGTAACCCAAATAACAAAAAATATGAGACATGAATTAATTAAATAATACCACTTATCAAACCAAATATACGATACATAGTGATATAACAAAAACAATTTTAAATTTAGTGGGAATAATATCAAAATAGAAGACATGTCATAGAAATAAACAATAAGTTCAAATTTTCATGTTTAGAATAGGTATGATATAGTTTTCTTCTATTTTCTATTCTATCCAATTCAATTTTGGTTAGGTCATTTGTCTATTTTTATTTATCTTATGTCAGTTGGTTCATTTTTGTCAATTGATTAGGTCATTTGTCTATTTTTATTTCTCTTTGGTCATTTGGTTCATTTTTGTTAATTGATTAAGTCATTTGTTCATTTTTATTTGTCTTGGGTCATTTGGTTAATATTTTGGGTTATGTAATTTTTCTATTTTTTGGTTAGGTCATTATTTTCATTTGTTTTTATTTTCATATCAATAAGTTTAATATGTCCAATTCAATTCCTCTTGTTTTTTGTTCTAATTTAATTGTTTTAGTTGTGTTTGGTTTTGTAGGTTTGAATATAGTTCAATTCAATATTAGAAAATGCAACTCAAATAAAACTAAAACCAATAAATATTAAAAATTCACATTAAGGTCAAATAGGATACACAATATTTGTAATCAATATTAAATCAATTTTAATTGTACCAACCTTAAGAACCCAGGTCGAGCTAAATGAAAAGAACTGAGAACACGGATGGATGATTCTATATATTTCTCACCACAAATTCAGGTTCACAATAAACTCTAGAAATTGAGATATTGGAGTTATCATAAGTGATAAATGGATTGGGTCCAATGACAGTAGGTATGGTGTCAATTACTTCATCACCATCATCAAAAAACATATCTTTGAATAACTTTAATAATGACACCAAATTTAGGTTTAGGTTGATCTTTGACATAAAAAAACTTGTTTCTTCATTGATGTCAATACATATGGTTCATCGGTAGCAAGAGTGTGCGTCATGTCAATAACTTTAAATCCACAATCATCAATAAATGTGCCTTTTCTCATCATTGAATCAAACCATTGGTATTTCATCATAGTGACTCGATCATGAGAGTAATAATCAAATATTAATTTTTTTTTTCAAAGACTCCATAATAAGCTACATTTTCAAATTGAGGTCTACTGTCCAATGCACCGGAATAACATTATGTTATGGCAGTTAGCATAACATCATCATATTGTGTTATCATGTTCTTTTCTCATTCAGTGATAATATAACTATACCCATTGATCACAATTGATTTACAGTCATAAACCACGGTATTAGGGCCAAAATCCAAATCTCTTATTTCCTCAGAGGCAGAGTCAGCAGGAAAACCCAATACCTGAAATATAAATAAATATTATACTTAATTAAATATTGATTTTATTAATTTATTACAGTAATATTTCTACCTTCAATTTCAACCAAGCAGAAAACTCTTTGTTATGAAAAGTCTCTCTTTTCAAAGATAAAGAATGATGCTTTTTATTTATCATAACTTTATTTTACCTATAGATAAAAATAGAAATAGTTTAATAGATATTTAAAATTATATGATATGAGATAAGATATACATGTTCAATTTACTTACTTGATGTAGTCATCGAATAAATCACAATTGAACAAAATTGTGTGATGTGTTATCTCCCGATCTTCAAGGCTTAATGTTGTCAATGTATATGATTTGAGAATTCCTCATATTTTAGGAAGTGATGGAAAAATGGGTTCAATTTTCTTATATTCTTCTTCTTTATTTCTCATTAGTCTATACATTCTCGTAGTAAGATCAGAAAAGTACATTGAGTAGAAATCCATACATTCTTGAGTCAAGTAACTGTTAATGATAGAACCTTTGGGATGGTTCCTATTCCAAACATAAGACTTCAATGTGTTCATATTTATTTCATTTGGATACATCCAATGAAAATAAACGGGTCCTCTGAGAAGTAGTTTGATTAGAAGATGGATATTCAGATGCAACATGCATGTGAAAAATGGAGGAAATATTTTCTCTAACTCACAAAAAATTAACAGGGTCTATGACAATATTTTTTCAAGAAATACTTGGACAAATTATTAGCACAAATATCTCTAAATAATTGGAACAATTGAATAATTGACACCCTTACATTATTGGACAAAAGATGAAGGATTGCTATTGGAATCAACTCATGCAGAAGGGCGTTATAATCACGAGTCTTCAAATATTTTAGCTTCAACTCTCTTATATTGACCTGTTTTGATATGTTGCTTGAATAGTCATCAAGAACTTCAATAGTCTCTAGTACTTATATAAATTGATTTTTTTGCAGGTTTCATCACATAAGAATCCCATGGAACTTTCTATTTATTTTCACTGATACACACATGATGCAATTATGTTATGATCCCCCAATCCACCAAGTCACTCCAAGATCATAAATCATATTTTTTCTTTCCCTTAACATTTATAATAATTGAAAGAAACATTTCACATATATTCTTTTTAATGTGAATTACGTCTAAGTAATTACATAACAAATTTGTTGACCAATAAGGCGACTCAAAGAAGATACTCCTCTTCTTTTAATTGTAATAGGATTCATTGGAAACATTCTTCTTATTTTTATATTTCATTTGACCCTTTCTGAATGAAAAACTGAAATCTTTCAATTCATTAAGCATGTTAGTTCCAGGCATACGATGAGGTGGATCATCGATCTCCATGGTATTGTCAAATATTTGATGATTATTTCTATATGGATGGTCCATTGGAAAAAATTGTTGATATCCCATAAAACTAAAACTATGGTGATATTTCAATCTTCTGTATCATGTATTCTTTATAAAAACATTACATGATAGTTTTCTATTCATTCTTAATCTAGAAATCATTGTATAAGCATTAAAATCATTGATCATCCACATAAGCACAACACACATCTGAAATGTGACTTTCGAACATGCATCGTATGTGGACACACCCACATCCCAAAAAAATTAAACTCTTTTATTAAAGTTTTCATGTATACATCTATATTATTTTCAGGATCAGAAGGTCCAGATATGAGTATAATCATGAAATTGAAAGGTTTTTTCATACGCAACCATGGGGGAAGGTTATAAATGTGTATTAAAATTATCCATGTGCTGTGAAAAGTAAGCATCTGCCCAAACAGATTAAAACCATCACATGAAAGACTCATCCTCACATTACGCACATCAGCTAAAAAATCAGGATATCGATCATCAAATCTATGCCATGAAAATCCATCTGCAGGGTGAACTAGCTCATAATTATTCTTATTTTTCTCAGTATCATTCCATGACATATTTATTGATATTTAATCAGACATGAAAAGATTCTAGAGTTTAGGGATCAATAGAAAGTGTCACATTACTTTCTGTGGCACATGTGATGGTGTTCCATGAGCTTCTGGCTTCCATCAGAATTTTCCACATTTTATACAATCATTTCATTCATCAATTTTCTCCAAGAATAAGTTGCAATCTTTCGGGAAAATGTGAATTTTGTTTTTGAAAATCCAAGTTCCTCAAATAACTTCTATGTCATATAGTGGTTTGAGGAAATATCTGCATCATCTAGAAGTAAGTCCTTCAAGAAGGTAAGAATATAATCGATGATAGTATTAGAAATCTCATACATGGTTTTCCCATGAAATAATTGAATTAAAAATTACAGCTTTTTCATTTTACCACATTGCTGATATACTTGAGTTGTTACATCAACATTCAATTTTTTCACCCTATCAGCATTATCATTTTCATTAGACACATAATGCATGATCGTATCGAAGTATTCTTGGGTCAACATCCTTTCCTTCTCATGATGATGAATAAATGGAAACTGGTCATATAAAAAATTCTCCAATCTAGTCCTCTCATTTGTATCATCAAAATTTTGAGATTCCTTTTTCTACCCATTTTTATATCACACATAATAGTTTGTTTGAAAACCATATTTGGTTACATGGTATCTAACTTCTTTATGACTCAACCAAGGTCTTCCAACACAATTATAACATGGGTAGTGTATGTGACCATTATCTAAAACATTGTCAAATCAAAAATCTAAAAAGATCTCCAAATTGTTTTGAAATTTTCTTAAGAACTGATTGGTTTGATACATCCAACTTCTATCCATTCTATAAAAAAAATCATTATAATTCATTTTGTGAAATCAATTCAATAAGATTAAAGTTTAATCGAAAATATATTTAAGTAAATGAGAATTGTTCACTTTATATAAAACCATAACTGACACAGTACTCTATATGAGAATCATAATATAAAAGACAACAAAATACTATATATATAAAAAAATGCTATAAATATAAAACCATGATATTGAATTCAATTATAAATATAATACCATGATATTGTTTGGGCTTTTTCATTTTATTTGGATTGGGATGGTGCATGCCTATTAGGGTTTTATTAAAGATTGTTCAACTCATTTCATTTTTTATCATTACTATATAATTTCTTTTAACTAGGTTCAATTTAGTCCACTTATTTTTATTTTAGTTTAGTTTGATGCAGTTTAGTGTTGTTTGGGTCTACTCAAGTCTAATTGGGTTAAATCAAGTCATTTCAATTCAATTCAATTGGTTTGGTCAAGTCGGTTCGATTATGATATAGATAGGATTTGTTAGTTTGAATGGGTTTTAGTGTGTAAAGGGTCGATAGGTTCAGTTCATTTATTTTAAAGATTAGTTAGGTTATTTTCATACAATTTAGTTTTCTTAGGGTCTGATCAATTCATTTTAATTTATGTTATTTAGTGGGTCATCATAAAGTAATAAATTGGGAGATTATGTGCAACATAGTAGACGTTATGGAAAATCATTGTATAAAGACCATATTGGTAGATGATGTCCTTATATCCTAGCTATGAAACATCCCCTATTAGCACTATATTTTCTCTTAATCATTTCACAATAAAACCAAAAATTTAATAACATGTATAAAAAATAATATTATCATGATTTATCAAGTATTATAGATCCAAACAAATTAAATCTTTATTCAAATAATAATATAGCATGTATATCTCATTAAATACATTTTTAATCATTACTGATTCACTCCACAACATCTTCCACCAACTAATGACACCATATTATGATGACTCGTGTCATATGTTATGCTTATATCCTTTTGCCCTTATTTTTTATTTATGATCCGTGTTTATTTGGGTTTGTGCCTCCTGGTTCGAAAATGAAAGGTTTTAAATCAATCCGAATGAAAAAATAAAAAATAAATATATGAAGAACATATAACTCAATTAGAACTTACAGATTTAAAGTGGATAAAAAAGTTGAATCAAGGATGGATCGCTTGTTAGGAAGAAGGGTTCATAGGCTGGGAAGAAGGGTTCTCTCATTTAGGGAAAAATGTGGGTGAATCGATTCTGGAGTGGGTGTTATGTATTTGGGGTAATTTATCTCAATAGTTTTTAAAAAACCATTTGGATACCTTGATCTAATGGACCATATTCCAATAATTTATTCAAACATATGGTATAGGGGGGTCCTATCCCAACGGTTTGTTGAAACTGTTGGAAAAAATGTCTCTAAAAATCCATATGCCAATGGTTTGATGAAACCGTTGGAAAAATTGTCTCTAAAAATCCCTATGTCAATGGTTTGATTAAACTATTGGTATAGGGGACTTATCCCAATGTTTTTTTGAAACTGTTGAGATAAGGGTGTTAGTATAAGTGGGATTTCTAGTAGTGTTCTCATAAAGATGGTGGTTTTGAAGTACCTAAAAAATAACTCTAAGATGCACGACATGCTCCTCCTCTGAATTTGAGTATACCAAGATATCATCGATGAATATGAAAACAAACTAGTACAAGAACTCATGTAAAATGGAGTTCATAAGCCCCGTGAACATAGATGGTTCATTCATAACACTGAATGACATGACTACAAACTCAAAGTGCCCATACCTACATATAAAGGCAGTCTTTTGAACATCTCATATTTTGACCTCAACTGGTGATATTTAGATCGTGGATTGATCTAATAGAACTAGCTAGCTCCTCTCAACTAGTCGAATATATCATCTATCCTTGGAAGAGGGTAATGATTCTTAAACATCACCTGATTCAAACTCTGGTAGTCTATACACAACCTTAGAATATCATCTATATTCTTAGAGGACAATATTGGAGAACCCCATGGTGACACACTGGATTGGATGAAACCCCTATACATCAGATCATCCACCTACAACCTCAACTCACACAATGTTGTGGGTGTTATATGATATGGATCCATCAAAATCAGAGATACGCTCGGCTGCAACTCTATCCCAAACTCAACATCACATCAAGGAGGTAGTGTCATAACCTCCTATGGGAAAACATCCAGAAACTCCTATGCAACCTTGGGAACACCCCCAATCTGATCTTTTATGGACAACTATACCAAATTCAATAAAAGAGGCTTCACTTTCCAACCACTCAATTGATAAACTTGCTCACCAACAAATGCCACTCACTGGACCTCCACATTGGAAAATGGAACTCTTATATGATAGAAATTGATGATTTCAAACATGAATTATAGCCAATCCATACTAGGGATAATATAATATGGTTGTATATATAAGAAAAAGAAGTCTCCCACTAATTGATATTGCCCCATCACCAGTCTACATCCCCAACACACATCAAACAAAGAAGTATAACCTCCAACTAACGTAGATAATAATAGGGAAACTGTAAGCCTCTCCACATCCAGTCCCGACATGTGGAAAAAATAAGGATTAATAAAGAAGTGTGAGGATACTGAATCAAACAAATCACACACAAGAGTAGATGATAAACTAATCATACCTTGAGAAACTCTTAGCTTTGTTGGCACTACCACCTCTAACAAGTGCATCTGACCACACCCATCTCCTCTACCTCTTTGCTTTCGGCCTCCACATCCATGCTCTAGACTAGAACCCTATGGAAGGGGACCATAATGATGCTTCCCTCTGCCAATTATGCCTACCCTTGGCTGCTGAACAACAACCCGTGGTCCCTGCCATTGGAATTGCCTCGGAGGCAACTGTTGCTGCTAAAAATGGGCCTGACCGTCCATATGAAACTATCCTTCTTAAGCAGTCACACACTGATCCTAGCGGTTACCATATCTCCCACAGATATGGAACACAAATAGGAAACCCCTGAAATGTGTTCAAAAACCACATCTCTCTGACATTCAGGAAATAAACTGTTGTGGTTGGTTCTGTGTTGAATGGAACTCTAACTACTTGAACACCCATGGTCCACTACCTAAAGCTCTGCTCCTCAAAATGACATGTTTTCCACCCTGATAAGGCTGAAATATATTTGAAATAATCCTCTCAATAACATTAGACATTTTTTTCACCTATAGATATGCCAAGAGTGTAAATGGAGTGACCTCATACCTGATCACTGGGTGAAAATCCTCTTCTAGACGCTGCACTTTAGAATCCTCATCTAGAAAAACATCTGAAGCAAAGAGTATGAGGTCCTTGAACCTAATCCCAATATCCTATACACTAAAAATCCCTTTTTAAGGGAGATAAGTTCCTACCTCTTGGTTTTCCTCACCGTCAATGATAGAAACTCTACCAGGAACTCTTTTTGAAAGTTTGTTCACAACAAATATGCCTCATTACGGTTATCAAGAAATAGGGTCCACCACTAATGTGTAGCTCACTACATCTGACTAACTACCAATGGAAAATAGAACTCAGGTCGAGCTCATATCAAACCAAAATCAATCTTGATATCCACCAACCAATGCTTTATTTTCAGATCAGAGACGCTCCCCTCATACTTACCCAAACTCTGCCAGTGAAAGGCACACAAAGCTCACTGCCATGCCTCATCCTCCTCTATTGGGTCAACCCTCTGATGATCAACTAGATCAGCCTGTTGAACCTTAACTACCTCAGCAATTCATTAATGATAAAAGTGATCAATTCCTAAAAATAATGAGAACATCATAATCCTGATAACATGAAATTTCATCAAATCTTATTTAATTTATTCATTTTATTTCCCCAAAACACCCAATTCAAACATGAACACAATCCATCATGATGCATACACCTCTCCTATGTATTTACCCTACAATCAGGTCCACCTCACTTGGCCATTCAATATGCTCAGAGTTTGTGCACTGGATCACGAGGGGGTGGGGGGGTAAAATCTCATGCTCTAGCCAGTCTCCTGGTCTATGTTATGCACCAAGGTCAACTAACATTGTTTTCATACCAACCCATACAAATATCATTGTGCCTAACTCCAAACTCTATCCTATATCTCAACCATCAGCCTATGATACCACTCTTTCACGAACCCCTCCCACCAAAGATATCACAATGAAGAGAGAGAGATGATGACCTCTGATCCCCACCTCTAGTAAGAATTGGGTTAGCGAATAGCACCAAGGGTATAAAAATCTCATAATATAGGAGGAATTACCCACTATAAGGGAAACACGAATTGGATATGGGATAAAAAATCACCAAATAACTCTAGAAAACAATATAAATATAAACCAAAAACCATCCCACAATACATGAATAAAGTAAAACTGATACAAAGAAAAAGTCTCCAAAGTAAATACCAAAAAGACAAGTCAACGATAGTGACTCAACAACAGCTCCAACCCAGCTAGTAATGTCTAGATCGGTCTCCAAAATCCTCCTAAAAAACTAAAAAGAATAGTATATATACTTATGATGATAATAACATGTATACTCAATAGTGACATAATCAAGGCCTCAAGTGCACATGTGAAAAGATCATGTTAATGCACCAGTGAACAAACAACATAACCAACAAGAACCAATACAATACATTTAACCAAACTAAGCTTCATCGTGGATCGCTCACCAAATCATGTATCCAATATAATAACATAGCATCGAAATCATAATAAAGTAAGGTTCCTCACTGCCGCTTCCCCACTGATTTTTCACTCTCACTCTCCAACATAAAATGTCATGTGCTCCCATCCCTTCCACACATATCACATCACATCACATATGTGAACCCCTGGGCCACACATCACATCAAATCTCACCTGTAGGCACCTTGGATACACATCATATCACATCACATCCCACCCGTAAACACATGGTCCACACATTACATCACATCACATCTCTCCCATAGACACATGGGTGACACATCACATCTCACCCATAGAAACACTACTAGAAATTGGACTTATACCAACAGTTTATAACCATTGGTATAGGTCCCAAAACTGTTGGTATAGGTTATACTAATGGTTTGGGTGAATGTGGGCTACCGTGGCGTCGGTATAGACCTATAACAATGATTTTGGGAAACTATTGGTATAAGTGGTTATACCAACGGTTTCCAAACCATTGGTACATGTGATATGAATTACCTATACCAAAAGTTTTCAAAACCATTGGTATAGGTAATTCAAAAAAAATCCAACAAGTTTTGATCCCTAGACCTCCAAATTATAACTCAATGACCTAACCACTAAACTCCACTATTTTTTTGAAACATAATTTGATAAATATGTATATATATATTTATAAATAAAATAATTATTTATTTTTTCAACATTATTTAACAAAACAATTCATTAAAAATCAAAATTTATATACCAACGATTTGGAAAATTGTTGGTATAGCTCTATACCAATGGTTTTCCAAACTGTTGGTATTGGTATTTCGAATTTTGGGGCCTATACCAACAGTTTTGGAAGAACCATTTGTATAGAGTCATTCAATGGAGGCTATATAAACGGTTTTAGCCAAATCATTGGTATAGCCATTACCTATACCAACGGTTCTAAAAAACTCATTGATATAGGGTCATTTAATTGAATCTATACCAACAGTTTGGCCAAAACCATTGGTATAGGTCTAGTTTCCAGTAGTGACACCTGGTCCACACATCACATCACATCACATATCACCCATAGACACCTGAGACAACACATCACATCACAACCAGAACCAGAGTAGTATGGTATCATTAATGTGAAGGAAATCAACCTCTTACCTTCATCATACCATGCATGACCCCCACCACATATCTCATCACATCTCGCTCGTAGACACATGGGTCAACACATCACATCCTGTCTGAAGAAACCTAGGCTATCACATCACCACTGGGTAGTCTCCAACACCAACCCATATCACTACTTCTAAAGGGAGAGCGGGGGAGAGGGTGTAGTCATCCATTCATATCACTACCATCCTAGATATTAGAGAAAACACCCAGAACTTAGAACCTTGGGGCATTGGTAGGGTTATCCAACTCAGGTGGGGTGCGTATAAAATAATATAAACATATATGGTATATAGAGAGAACACAATACCCAATCTATGGGTTCACATCAACAACACTAGCACACACCACATCACCATCATGTAACACACATCAACCATCTCAACCACTACCACCACTGTATGCAACACTACGTAACCACCACACAAGCCACACAACATTTCCCACTTTCAGTTACAAGTTTCACCACATTCATTCATTATCCATTGTTGGGCGGAGAAGTGATGGCAAGAGGGGGGGTGAATTACCTTTTAAAAAAATAATTAACAATTAAAAACAATTATCAAAGTGCAGCGGAAATAAAAGAGGCAAGACACAAAATTGATAACGGAGTTCAGCTTAAACCCAAGCCTACGTCTCCGATCCCAACTCAACCATTGAGAGATTTACTACCGCTTTCTTTTTAATGGTTTTAGCAAGAAACCCACTAGACTTTAAGGTTAGTCTAGAACCTATTACAACTTGCTTTTAATGGTTGAGCAAGAACCCACTAGCCTTCTTACAGGTGAAGGCTAGCTCACCTATGACTCAAGCCTTTTAAAGGGAAGGCTTGACTAACCTCTTCACACCTTGAAGGTGGTGTGAAAACCCAAAGAAGAGAGGATGAGAGAAATGAGGGGTTTGTAGGTACAAACCCAAATTGAAGCTCAAAATAATAAAACAATGAAAAACCGTAATGGGGAGAAGCCTTGGGCGCCAAAGGATTGATGGAGTTGATGAAGAGTGCTCCCAAGCTTCTTTGGTGGTGCTCCTTGGATGTGGAAGTGAGTTGGAGCAATTGGGGGTTCCTTGGAGGAATGCGCCAGAGGTTCGCCAAATGATCAAAAATGTTCCCGTGGGCTTCCTTGAGCTTGATTGTTGTTCCGGGGCTTCCTAGTCCTTTATTTATAGAGGGGGAACCCTCATATGGCCTTTGGAGGTCTTCGGAGCCGTTGGAGAGGCCTTCGGAGCCGTTGGGAGTCAAGTGGACAAGCCTGGTCAAAGCCCAATGGCTAGTTTGAATGGCTCCACCGGCTGACCGGTGCTTGGCCACCGGTTGGCCGGTGCTTTGGAAAAGGGAGAGGGTTCGGGCTCAGGCACCACCGGCTAGCCGATGAGGAGGCCACCGGTTGGCCGGTGCTGAGGCAGTGGCTGACACTATTCTGTCTGGGTTCCACCGGCTGGCCGGTGGTGGGACACCGGTTGGCCGGTGGTCTGGACAGAGGGATGCCTTCTGTCCAGGCTCCATCGGCTGGCCGGTGGGCATCCACCGGTTGGCCGGTGGACTGAAAACCAGCCCACTTTTGCTTTCAGCCTTCTTGCCCCAATTCCTTGGCAATATGAAATTATGCCTATCAACCAAAAACACTTAAAACAATATTAGATAAATAAGAGAGTGATTGTGATCATGAAAATTAAACCACGAGGGGTACGAGAGGTACAACATCCATTTCATTTCACATTACATTGATCATTCATTTATTCAATTCATTTATCCAATTACCACACAACTTTTTTCAAACCATCTTGTTTATCTACCAGCCTATTTTAATTCATTTTTCATCATAGTTCATCCCATGACTAATCGAGAAACTATCTCGACCATGCCACGCTAAAACTGGACCAACTCACACAACCACCACCACAACACCACACATCCACCATTATTGTCGAGTCACATCGCCCAATCCATATCACCACCTTAACCACGCATCACATCCATCATGAAACACTATCACCACACACAAAAAATCCACTACACCACAACCATTGTGCCACAACCGTCATTCCACAACCTCATCACACCACATCTCAAAAATACCCACATCACATCCATGCTAACCAATCACCGCGTCAATACCCTACATACTACACAACCCATACGATCACTAACATCACCACACAACATCCCAAACTATGTAGGGCAAAAACAACAAGCACAAACACACAACAACAACACAAACTAGCTTCCACAGTTATTCAAGGGGATTATTACATATCTTCTTTATTTATCATGGGTATTATCACACAAAACAGATGTCCAGGGGCAACCAATTATTATCCAAATATACTTTATTTAAACTTTTATTTAAGGTGTGGTCACACAACAACACAACAAGGTCTATTATAACATAACAACTACAATGAAAATAAGGCTCCCAACAACAGTTATTTTCAAAAATGGTAACAAGTAAGCATAATAACATCAAAAACATATATCAAAGTAGTAAAGCATGTGATAACTCCCCATACCCATTAATTTTATACATTATAATTAATTATCTCATTATTTCGACCCTTACTATTCCCTCAAAGGTAAGAAAAAGCATGCAGTTCTCACACATAACACATAAACAGATGAGAATGAGGATCCCCAACCTCAAGGAAGCTTTTTGATCTCATTGTGCACCATGGGGTGAAGAAGAAAATGCTTAGAAACCACCGTTGTACAAAGAACTCACATATTAAATTACACTGCACCAAAGAGTTGTTAAAAACTCAACCCATGCATATCCCAAACCAAAACCACACCACCACAATGGAAGTAAAGAGATGATAACTCACCATGGAACACCAACATGCATCCATAGAAACCCAAGGATCAAAGTAAGAGAGAAGAGGTCTATAATATATTTTCAGGCGCCTCAAATTCATCCAAAATGAGAGAGAGGGAGAGATAGGTATGACTGAATGAAAATAAATTAGCCAAAAGGGTTATAAAATAACCCATAACCTCATACTTTCATGTTTTGAAATGCATTAAAGATGAGAATTCCCATTTTTTCAACTTCCACTGGAATTCACGTCACCTCAGCTCGAATTAATTACACATCATGAATTCACCTTTCATGACATGAATCCATTTCACACTGCACACCTCAACCGAATATAAGCCACGAATTCACCAGCTTCACAAGTCGCAAATCACTAATCCATTTCTTATAAACCATTCACGATGTGAATATCCCATAGCATCTCTGTTTCACCTCCAACCACCATAAAACTCCTCTATCCTCCTCTAAAACACCTCCAACACCCAAACCAGCAAAGTAACAGATTGGAAAGTCACATACCATTACAATTATATGATTAATAATAACTAATAATAATTATAATAGTAATTCTTATTTGTATATATATGTATATAAACAAAATAAAATAAAAACTTTTAAAAAATATTTTAAATATACAAACATATATATAAGTAACTTAGTAAATATTTTTTTTTGTGTTTGGTAAAAGGCGTTATGGACCTTAATGCCTTTGACCAAAGTTTCTAGAAAATGCATTAAGGGTCTAAAATCCTTTGTCTTGGGTGAAATAATATCAAATGTGTGAAGGTCCTTCATGCCTTTCAGGCTTATTTTTTTTAAAAAAATTAACCTAGGCTTATTTCCATTTTTTTCAAAAACTTTTAAAAAAACTAATCTGGTTGTGTTGTTGAACCCTAGAAATTATAGATCAAGAAACAAGGTCATTAAGGAGTATCCCCCATCTCTTAGCACCTCAGAGGCATTGTTTAAGGAGTATAATCTCGATAGTATCATATTTCTCCCATAACTGACTAAGATATGAATGTGGACCCTCATCGCTTCTTTGATCGATGCCATGACGATCCACCCGGTCGTGTTATCAAACCATAACAACCAAAAATCAAGAAATGATATCATTAGGTAGTATCCTGTCAGAGTAGAATTTGAACACACACTGAACACAAATCAATACAACCACATATTGAAAATAAAAAAGGAAAGTTTGATTACACTAAGAATTTAAAAAAACTACACTCCTACATGAACCAATTTAAAGAAAATAAAAATCTAATTGAAATAAAACAATATAGAAAAGGTCATGGGTAACCATGTTCTCTAGTTAGGGATGTGGGAATCTGTTTGTAGATGCAACAATTGGGGAAATGGTCAGTGGGTAGCGATTTTGGAGAGGGTGTGGATCGTGAGTGCAATCCCATGTTTACAACAATGATCGACTCCAAAAATCACCCCTAGTCATAGAACCCTAACTTCACTGTATGTAATGAATTCATTTAGAAAAGAATCAATGATTTCAGGTTCCTTAGGTGTGAAGAAATAGAGGCCACTAGGTGCAACATCACAAGGTGTTGAAGGCATTTTCAGCTCAACCCCTCAAGAACCACCTGTCCCACAATAATTATCAAAGATGTGAAAGTCATTTACTAGTTATAAAACTATGTGATTGATGGTGAACCCCATAATGAAGGTGTTGATGTCAATAGAAACGAGATCTGCAAAAGTCAACTCCCAATCCCATTACTTTTCCACCTAAAAAATGAAATCTCATGTCACATGAAACTTCTTTGCCTTTAGATCGTAGATAAACAATTCCCCATCCTCTATGATAACCTTGCAACATATCTTGTTTAGGTGGCCCAAATTGATGATGATTTTGTGGAGTTGAGGTATAAAATATACCTCACTGAGCACCCTATGCTCCTCATTTTCATGCTCGAATATAACATCACCTTTCCTAAAAATCTTCAAAGAAGGTCCATCTTTGAACTTCAATTTTACTTTCACCTAATCATCAAGAGACGAAAACATCTACTGAGGTTTTTTAGGTGGTTAATGGAACTTGAGTTGAGGTACCAAATTTTGTTTCCAACATCCATCGGGAATGTGTTCTTCTCATTGAGGAGCACTGTCCATGACATGTCTATAGCCACTAGGATAATCTCAGAGTGTTCAACTCTTAGTATGGGTGCATCATTTGTAACCATATCAAGTTCATTGATTCCTTTTGTTCGAGTTTTGGTTTGAAACACTCCTTCACACAGTGCCCAAAATTGTTGAAATTATAGCACATGACCTTAGTCACATCCTAATTACCTCTAAATATCATAACATCTTTCCTACTGCAATTTATGTTTCCATTATCAATGTTAGAGGTTCCCTCATTGTGTCCCCTTCTCTTCAGGCATGCAAGCCACTCCTCAACTAGAATCAGTCAGCTTCTAGAGCCACTAGTGTCATTTCAGAGCTCATAGCGCTCATCTATGGCTTTGAGTCGGCCTGTGAGTTTCTCCATGGTAAGTGTCTTGATATCAACCCGCATCTTGATAAAGATAACAACCTGTGTATATCTAGGGGTAGTGGGAAGTAATTTTTTGACTACCCACTCCTCCTCGATCTTATCGCCCAAGATGTTCATATTGTTAATGATACTGGTGAGGTGCATGAAAAATCATCAATTCTCATGTTATCACTGAACCGAATGGACTCAAAGTCTATACACAACATATGCGCTTTTTTCCTTGTGCACTCTTGACACCTATCTGCATGGTCTTACAACATCCCATGCTTGCCTAGTTGTGTCCTTCATGGTGAGTATTGACAGCATCTCAAATGACATGACTCGTATAATGAAAAACAATTTCATTTGATCATTGGCGCGTGTCTGTCGTGGGGTGAGGAAAAACAATTATTTCCAAAGTTAAAAAATGTAGTGTAGTGGTTAACCTAGATTGTCTCTGGAGAGAAATGCACAACAATCAAGTTGTCACCTTTAATTAGAGTAAAAGTGGTTATTTTTTAAATTGTTTGATTTTGAAAACAAACTGAAGTAATGAAACAAAAAAAATCAATTAAGCAAGTGATTGAAAATAAATTGACAAAGAAAATGATTGAAAACTATTCTATGAGAATGATGATTAGGTTGGGGTCAGTTTTCCAATTGCAATGTTATTCTAGTTTGAGTTTATCCAATCATCTTCTGATGATCCTATTAAAGTGAGATTACATGATCCTTTCCTCTCACCACCTTATTCAAATGATTACGGTGAGAGTAGACCTTCCCAAGATCTCGGTTTGGTTTACTCTCCTTCCTTGTGTGAGAGCAATCAATAATATTCACTACCTCTCCCACATGCACTGACAATCATCGAGTAATTCAATACTAATATATGATCTATTCTATCATATATAAACCAAAACCTAGTGGAGGCAGATAATGATCATTGAACAAAGAAAAATCAACAAAATAATCAAAAACTAAATATGATCATTTTTTATAATAAAAATAACTATTATAAATTAAAATTAACTTCGCAAAAGAGAGAAAGAAATTTTATTCAATAAAGCGCAAGAACTCGAGCATTACAAAAGAGAAAACCTCCCCTTACCTAATCACTCATAAGTTCTACCCCTCTATATGAAGGTTAACCAAGAATAAGAGGGAAGAAGGAGACATTACAAAACTAGGAATAAGAAGAGAGGGAAAAAGAAAAGTAGAAAATTTCTCCTCCAAAATCTGTCAACCAGAAGTTTTCTCCTGTTATGCCCACCAGATGGCCCAAACTCATCAAGAGCCCTTCTTATAAGTTGTTCAAAATTAAGTTTTCTCTTGACCCGCCAAATTTAAAAGTCTTTGGACATGTATACAAGAAGCTATAACATAATTAATGAGTCACACTTTTTATGTCTGAAAATTACCTAAATCTTTCTCCAATTTAGCGCGTTCAAAGACCGCATTAATGAGAGCATATCTCCATAAAATTTAATGTCCAAACGCATCATTGAGTCATATTTCAATTCCATTTGGAATCACCTGAATCAGAGGTATTTATCCCGAGTTATGCCTCGTTTACTGAGGTGTGGTCCATTCTGTCAGTCAAATTATTCAAATTGATTGATTTTTTGGGCCTATAGAAGTTTGAATTTGCTTTGGATCTAAAAGAAGATGATGAAGCCCATGAATTAAGGAATCCTACAAAAAGGAATCACTCTAATTGGTTGAATATTGTAAAAGTTATGCTCCAAATATCAAAGTGATAAAATTTTGTTAAAATTTCATATTTAAGCAATTTTCACATTTTAGCCAAAAACACACAAAAAATCAAAAAATAATGCAAATCAGCTTAAATTGTTAAATTGTTAGAGATTAAATCATTAAAATAAATATAAAAAATGATAAAATATTATGTCTATTAATCATCTTGACAGTCGGTGTGCCTAGGGTTAACCATTTCCCATAATCTTTATTCGCTCAGGTTGGCCCTCTTCAAAAGAGTCCAATCACAGTAGTTTGTGCGTGTTAACATGGGGTGGACCATCGTGCATCCCATATCCTTCACCACCTGCTGTATCTCAAGATTACAAATGTTGTCACTTTTTATACTACCATAATTGATGATATTTGGTATGGATAACTATTCCGAAGAAGCATCTTCTCCATACTTCAACATCACGATATGAACCTAAATGACTCTGATACTAAATATTGGAGTAGAATTTGAACACACACAAAACAATGTACAATACAAGAAAAAAAGTGTTTTGATTTTGAGCTAGTTTGGCAGGGTGATACGGAGAGAAACGAAATGATATCGAGGGGAGAAATTGATTTCTTATGTTTGGCGAGATAATGTAAATGGGAGACAAATGATAAGGAGAGAAATGAAGAGAAATATATTCATCTTCTGCTATTGTTTTTAAATCACCTCAAAATTGAGATTTGAAAATAAATGATGGTGGAGGGGTGTTAATATTTTAAAATTTCAATTTTATCTCTATTTTCTACATGTATCATAAAAGAATTTATTTTATTTTCCTTCAAAAAGATTTACCAAATAAGATAGAGAGAAATTCAAATCATTTCTTTTATTTTACTAAGTTATTGATCCAAACATAAGCAAAAAAATAACAATTATTCTATTTTTTTTATAAACTATCAAATCATTTATTTTATTTATTAATGCATCCTATTTTTTTTTTTTTTTTTTCTAATTTGGACTCAAAACAATAGTTTGGAGTGGAAGTCGGTCGCCATGTGCATAGATCTAGCGGTTGGAAATGTGGGTAGAGGTTCCGGGGAGGGTGTGGATCGTGGGTGGAATCCCCATTTACGACCGTGATAAACTCCCACACAGCCCCCGTCTCTCAGTGCCTCAGAGGCATTGTCGAAGGAGTGCGATCCTGTTAGCATCAGATTGCCCCCCTATTCGGCATTCAGGGTCGAGGATGGAGCGTGGGGTTGGAGATGACGGGACGAATGTGGGATCAAAAAAATCCTTCTACACCGAACATGACTAGCAATCCATCTTCCTAGATGGATGAAGCGTCGACACTAACGTTGTTTAGAGAAACCTATAGATTGGACACGGTCGGCATGGTGACCACCGATTAGTGGCTGCCGAACATTGTCGGGATATTTTTCCAGGACAAGTGGAGCAATATAGGTATGCTCTTTTTCCCCAATAAAGAGGTACGTCTAATTTTCAGTGTGCATTTGTATTGCCTCGGTGTATCGAACACTCAATCCCTGTAAAAGTTGAGAATTTTTCCTTACCACACCAAGAATTTTTGTACATCAATTATTCTTCCTTCCTTTGTGTGCCTAATGCTCAATCCCTGTTGTTTTTTCGAATTTAGGTGTACATTTGTGTTGTTTAAACAGTTTTTTGAGCTGGTTTCTGTTTTATGTGACTAAATAATATTTCAAGAGAGGAGAGCCACACCATTACATCTGAATATTGGAACACAAATGGTGGAGAAGACGAGGCCAGAGGAGCAGATTAAGGACATTCACAAGGAGGACTGCTAGAAGCAGCAAGGCAGGTGGAATTGCCAGTTTTCATGGTAGAAATCTGTTTGCTTGGATTGCCTGGGTAGAGATATACGTTGTTACCCAAGGTTTTTTTAGATGGGCAAAGGTGGCACTGATGCATGTATGTACGGAGGAAGGACAGAATACTAGTACTTATCCCTGTGATAGTCGTAGAGGAGTTTGAATTGGGAGGTGTTTAAATATTTGTTGTTAGATCGGTATGGAGTAGAGAAACACAATGATCCGTGATTTCAATTGAAACATTCGCTGCAAACTAGAAGGGTGATGATAATATTGAAGGGTTTGAGAAATTAAGCTTTCCCACACCCAATCTCACAGATTTATGATATAAGAATTTGTTTGTTGGGGCCTAAACCCTGAATTGATGGGAAGGGTATTAGCACATGAGCTTGCTGATAAGCTGAAGCATTCGAGTATTGTAAGGAATGTGGAAAGGGCTATAATGCTTAAAGGGGCAATTAAGTATTGTCGGCAACATTTCATTTGTAGGACGGTGGCCACCCCCTTATTTGTCAAGGGAGGTGGGCGTGGCTGGTGGGTGGTGGGTGGCCAACCCCACCAATTGATCCAGCGGAGAGAGGATGGAAGGGGAAGAGACAACCTATATAAAAGACTCTCTCCCATCAGTTTTATCACCCCATCAACAGATCTCATTCGGCTCTCGAGTTCTTCATTTGGTTGTGGCGTTTAGTGAGGCGGTTTCCCCATTTATTCAAAAGAGATTTTACGAGGGTTTTCTTCTTGTAATAGTGAGGGTGTGTACCCACTTTTACCCATAGTGATCCTTCTATTTTGCTCGTGGTTTTTTACCCCTTTCATTTGAGGGTTTTTCCACGTTACATCTGGTGTCATTTATTTTTTCGCATTTTGCACTTTATTTTATCTTGTGATTATCGCTGCACTGGTGGACCAATCATTTACGGTCCCAACAAGTGGTATCAGAGGGCAGGTTTTGGCCCGATGTTGTTCACATTTTCGGGTATTAATAATTTTCATTAATTTGAGTATGCTCTGTGATTGCAACTCTGGTTGATCTGTCACATCAGAAAAAATTTATTGAAATTATTAAATACACCATTGTGAAATGGAGGTTTTGGACTGACGACATGTCCAGATGGTGTTGAAATTCGAGATCGAGAAATTCAACAGGAATAATTTTTCGTTGTGGAAAATGAAGATACAAGCAGTGTTGCAGAAGGATAATTGTCGACTGACAATTGATGAAAGATCGGCAAATGTGACGATGGAGCATGGTTCTAGTGGGAGCCAGAATCACGACTTGGATGAAAATGTGGTGAGTACTTCTGGAAGTGGAGATATACTTGTCAGTGAAACAGCGATGATTGCTGGAAGCAGGCAGCATCGCGACGATGCATGAATTATCGACTCAGGAGCAACATGGCACATGACGTCTCGACGGGAATGGTTTGACCAGTATGAAACCATCCTGATGTGAGACGCACGGGGTGACCTGATCTTCACGGCGTAGGGCAGCGGATGAAGGATGCGGTTTGAGGCTAAGTGGCGGATGATGTGTATGGATAGCGGATGCAAAGTAGTTAATCAACGCTATAAGGAGCGCGACCTACTACTTAGACAACACACTCAAGGGAGAGATGTGATAGCCAATCCACACAACAACACACTTGGGTTGAGGCACATAATTGGAGGCTTTGTGATCTTGGATCACCAATGTAACTTGTAGATTGACATGACAAGAATGCACAAGAGTAAGGGGAAAAAACCGGGATAATCCTCACACAACGGAGAGAAACAAAATATAAGCTCTCAATTAAATCTTAAAAGTGGCACACAACTTTCCAACTATAACCCACCGGATTTGACTTTGAGTGCATAGCCCACCGGATTTGACTTTGGCGTCCAAAGATGCCATTTCTAGAATTCTTCATATAGGCAAGGCTTCCAAATTCGTGCAACCATGTGGGCCCAGCTTTAAGCATCATGTTTGGGCTTGGATAAGTGAGATAATAGGTTCATTTGCTCCATCCATGCAAGGCAAGATCCATTGGGCCTTTAATGAAGCAAGATGAACACCCATTGTAGCATTGAGTCTCTTTAATCTCCCTCGCGTCATCGGGCCTTGCAAATCCAACTCCTTTCGTGCAATCGACTTGGTGCCTTTAACATGGTTCTCATCATCTTCTCTCTCTTGAAAAGGAATCGTCCTCGACTCTTCATCATCTGCATCCAAAAAAGGAGAAAGATCAGAAACATTGAAAATGACACTTACACCATACCCACTAGGTAAATCTATCTTGTAAGCATTGTTGTTAATCTTCTCGAGCACTCGGAAAGGTCCGTCTCCTCGTGGCATGAGTTTTGATTTCCGCTTGTCGGGAAATCTCTCATTTTGCATATGAATCCAGACCAAGTCCCCGGGCTCGAACAACACTTGTTTACGACCCTTGTTTGCACGATCAACATATTTATGGGTCATCCGCTCGATATTTTTCCTTGCCTTTTCATGGAGTTGTTTGATGAATTCAATGCGCCCTTTCGCATCCATATTAGTTGCTTCCTGCAAAGGCAAAGGAACTAGATCAATAGGGGTAAGAGGGTTAAAACTGTAAACAATTTCGAATGACGAATATTGAGTGGTGGAGTGCTTGACCCTGTTATATGAGAATTCCACATGTGGCAGACACTCCTCCCAATTCTTGAGATTTTTCTTGACAATTGTTCGCAAAAGGGATGATAGTGTCCGATTCACCACAACAAAAATGAAATCTCTCTCCCTCTTGGTCCTTGGTAACCCCACAATAAAGTCCATTGATATGTCCTCCCAAGGGATTGGGAGAGAAAGATATAATCCATGTGGGTTCAGTTTCGATTTGGATTTATGGCAAACAATGCAATTTCCCACAAAATTTTCAACATCTTTAGATATCCTAGGCCAATAAAAATGCTCACTAAGAACACTTTAAGTTTTTGCAACACCAAAATGTCCCATTAACCCGCCAGAATGTGACTCCTTTAGTAAAAGTAAACGGATAGAGCAATTGGGAATACAAATCTTATCAATTTGGAATAAGAATCCATCATGTAAATAAAACTTTTCCCAACTAGCTCCGGGTTTACAATGTCCATATGCTTCACTAAAATCACCATATGTAGCATATAATTCCTTAATGCATTCAAAACCAAGGAGTTTTGAATCCAACAAGGATAAAAGAGAATATCTACGTGAAAGTGCATCTGCAACAGTATTTTCTCTACCCTTTTTATGCTTGATGACATATGGAAATGATTCAATGAATTCCGACCATCTAGCATGTCTCCTATTTAGTTTATTTTGGCTCTTAAGGTACTTAAGAATATCGTGATCAGAATGAATCACAAATTCTTTAGGCCAAAGATAGTGCTGCCATGTCTCTAGTACACTAAAGAATGCATACAACTCTATCAACTCTATCATATGTAACATAGTTTAGAGTTGGGCCATTTAACTTCTCACTAAAATAAGAAATAGGCTTACCTTCCTGCATGAGTACTCCACCAATACCAATTCCACTTGCATCGCATTCAATCTCAAAGGTCTTACCAAAATTTGGGAGTGCAAGTAGAAGGGCACGGGTGAGTCGATCCTTAAGAGCATGGAAAACAGTCTCTTGAGTTGTCCCCCATTTGAAAGGAACATTCTTCTTTGTCAATTCATTCAATGGCGCTGCTAGTGTACTAAAGTCCTTCACAAATCTCATGTAAAAACTAGCAAGTCCATGAAAACTTCTTACCTGCCCAACGGAGGCCGGAGTTGACCATTCTTGTATTGCTTTGATCTTCTCGGTGTCAACTTCAACTCCATTCTCGCTCACAACAAATCCAAGGAAAACAATCTTATCGAGCCAAAATTCACACTTATTAATGTTTCTAAACAAGTTTTCTTTCCTCAACACCTCTAGGACTTTTCTTAAGTGATCTACATGTTCATGCAAAGTCCTACTATACACCAAAATGTCATCAAAGTAAACTACCACAAATTTTCCAATATATGCACGTAAGACATGATTCATCAACTTTATAAATGTGCTAGGTGCATTGGTGAGACCAAAGGGCATATCTAACCATTCATAAAGTCCATGTTTTGCCTTAAATGCAGTTTTCCACTCATCTCCTTCTTTCATCCTAATCTGATGGTAGCCACTTCTTAAATCAATTTTTGAGAAAATACTAGAGCCATTTAACTCATCTATCATGTCATCTAACCTAGGGATAGGATGACGATACCTGACCGTGATGTTGTTGATGACTCTGCAGTCAATACACATTCTCTATGTTCCATCCTTCTTTGGTACTAGAAGTACCGGTACGACACAAGGACTAAGGCTCTCTCTGACATATCTCATATCCAACAGCTCTTGAACTTTCCTTTAAATTTCTTTTGTCTCTTTCGGGTTGGTGTGATATGCTGAACGGTTCGGTAGTGATGCTCCAGGTATGAGGTCAATTTGATGCTCAATACCTCTAATGGGTGGCAAACCAGGTGACACCTCTTTGGAAAACACATCTTCAAATTCCTGCAACAAAGACTCAACAACATGTGGCAAAGGAGATGTTAAGTCGTTAGTGTTCAACATCACCTCTTTGTACATAAGTACTAAGAGATTTTGCCGAGAAATCAAAGCTTCCTTAACCTCACTCTTTCTTGCCAACATCACACTTTTCTATCCTCTCAAATCTTTTTTCCCTCTTGATTTTTCTTTGTTCTCCATTTCCTTTCTTTTCTCATCAACTATTTTTCCCTCATTCCCTCTGTTTTCATTTTCTCTCTTTTTTTACTCATCACTCATTTTTTTCTTTTCTCTCAAAATGTGATCTTCCAAAATTTGCTTGGGGGACATGGGGTTGAGGGTTATAAGTTCCCTTCGGAGTACAAAAGAGTGGCGATTCAAGTAACCGTCATGAGTAGCGTGTCGATCGTACTGCCACGGTCTTCCCAACAACAAATGACAAGCCTTCATAGGAACAATATCGCACAAAACCTCATCTTTGTACTTACCGATGGTGAACAATACCTTCACTTGCTTGGTGACCTTCAGCTCACTGCAATCATTCAACCACTGAAGCCGGTACGGATTTTGATGCCTCAAAGTTGGGAGTCCCAACTTCTCCACCAACTCGGTGCTAGCCACATTGCTACAACTTCCCCCATCAATAATAACGCTACATACTTTCCCATTGATCTTGCATCGTGTATGAAAAAGGTTCTCTCGCTGCGCCTTCTCTCTAATGGTCATTTGTGCACTTAAAACTCTTCTAGTGACATGAACCTCACTATCTTCTGCGAATTTCCACTATCAATTTCTAGAGATTCTTCCTTTTCCTCTTTTGAGCTCTCTCCATCGGTCTCCCATCCTCCATATTTGTTGATGGTCATGGTGCGCCGGTTCGGGCACTCGCTAGCAATGTGACCCCTTCCTTGACATTTGTAACATCGAATATCCCGATTCCTATTTTGGTTAATCTCAAAAGTAGGTTTCTTAGGTGGAAGAGTTACCTTGTCACTTTTGCGATCAACCACATCTTTTGGTTTTGATGCTTCTCCAATCTCCTTCCTTGGATTTCTCCATGGCGTGAAAGGGGTAGTGGGTTTCCTCATGTTGCTCCTCCTTTTGATTTGTTGCTTGATCTTGGTAGCTTGGTGAATCATATCTTGTATCTCTTCATGATTGTACATTTCTACTTGATCGACAATCTCCCGATTGAGCCCATGTAAGAAGCCCGCCATAGTTGCCTCCGGATCTTCTTCAATGTTCGCTCGAATCATGGCAATTTGCATCTCCTTATAGTAATCTTCAACACTCTTACTCCTTTGCGTGAGGCGTTGCAGTTTGTTGTGGAGATCTCTATGGTAGTGTGAGGGGACAAACCGTTTCCGCATGACAAACTTCATGTCACCCCAAGTGTTGATGGGACGCCCGCCATATCTAGCTCTCTCCTTTTGCATTTGATCCCACCAAACTAAAGCATAATTAGAAAATTCAAGGGAATCAAGTTTGACCTTTTTCTCCTCGGAATATTCATGACATGAAAATACTTGCTCAATCCGTATCTCTCACTCCAAGTATGCTTCCGGGTCGCTTTTTCCTTGAAAAAAGGGGACCTGCCAAGTAGGTCATCATTATGTTGTCTCCTTTGTCCTCCTCTAGGTTGTTGGTACAACCTCCTCCTTTGTGGGACATCATCAAGATCATCATCAAAGTTCACCATCTCCTCCATGATGTGGGGATGACGTGGTGCCGGAGCGCATCCTTGGGCTTTGTTTATTCTCTAATTCATCAATGCTCTCTTGTAGTACTTCGAACTTCCTATCAAGAAGCTTCTCGAAGTGGCTCACCAAAACTTGCATTTGGAGTTGTGTAGCTTCGGGTGCGAGAGATCTACTTTGACTTTCTTCATTGCTAACGTGAACAATTTTCTTCCCACGATTTTCTGCCATGATAAGTTACGAAACACAAACACACACCGGGGGGGGGGACACACACAATGATACACACTCACTCACACACGCGAGATGTGCACACACACACAAGATGTACACACTCACACACACAAGGATACACACTCACGCACGCAAGATACACACACTCACACACAAAAGATGTACACACACGCACACAACAAGATGCAGACACACACACCCAAGATATATACATTTTTTGCTTATTTCTCTCCACTCTCAACACTCAATTCAAATTTCAAGCTCTTATGAAATATAATACCTTGTTTAGGGTGATCACTTGCAACCAATCCTTCCCCAATCAAGATTGTGTCGGGGGCTGGTTTAACACAACCCGCTTGAGTGGTAAAGGGTAAAGGGTGAACGGAGGGTAGAAAATGGATAAAGGGTGGGTGGAAAATGGGTTAGAAAGGTGGTATTTGGGTTTTGCCCGATTTGCAAGATAAGAAAAATTAATTACAATATGAGTCAAATATAATATGGAGATGAAGCAAAATAGAGAAAGTGATGTACATAAATGGAAAGTGCTAATATTGTAAAGCACGATGATAAAATAATTGTATCCATTTTTTTTTTTTTTTTTTGTCAAATCTCCCCAAAAAGTATTGTGCTTGGAGTTTTAAAGCACAAGATGAATGGAGAGTAAGACAATTTTTTTTTGAAATCTCTCAAAGAAAAGGGTGTGCTTAATTTTGAGAAGCACAAATGATGAGTTGAGAGAATTTGATTTTTTTTTGTTTTTTCTTTCGGATACAAATCACGTATAGCGAATTAAATGCGAAAAGAAGATGAATGAACAATTGACTCAATGTGAAAATATTTCAATCTTGCACAACAAAGGCCAATTCTGGAGGTTTTCAAAGAAAAAGTTTTTTTTGAATGGGTGGATAATAAGGAAAAATGAGAAGGGTAATGGATAAAAGAAATATAAATGAAGGGATAGATGGCTACCGTGTCAACCGGAGCTCTGATACCAACTGATGTGAGACGCACGGGGTGACCTGATCTTCACGGCGTAGGGCGGCGGATGAAGGATACGGTTTGGGGCTAAGTGGCGGATGATGGGTATGGATAACAGATGCAAGTAGTCAATAACGCTATAAGGAGCACGTCCTACTACTTAGACAACACACTCAAGGGAGGGGATGTGATAGCCAACCCACACAACAACGCACTTGGGTTGAGGCACGAAATTGGAGGCTTTGTGATCTTGGATCACCAATCTAACTTGTAGATTGACAAGGCAAGAATGCACAAGAGCAAGGGGAAAAAATCGGGATAATCCCCACACAATGAAGAGAAACAAAGCATAATGTCACGGGACTTGGCCTTTTCCCAAGCTCCCGTGCGGCACCCGACTAGCTTCCCTTTCACAAAGCCTAGACGAGTTCAGCCTTTCGCCACTCACAACGGAAGTAAGGATCGTAAGGGAAGTGCTTGACAAGCTCACAAGGCACAAGTGCAAAGATGCTCTCAAATGCTCTCAACTTCTTTGTGTCTTTACAAATGAGGAGCCACTCCCTTTATATAGGGCTTGGTGGCAAAGTCTACAACATTCTAGAATATGTACACATCCACATGATTCTAGAGTATTCTAGCCTACTCTACTAGAATATACATGGAGCATTCTAGAACCCGTTGAGATCCACAACCTTCCATGGAGGCCTAGAATGTTCCGGACCTTTCAAGGCCCAAGGGGTGTTCCGCAACACTCCGGAGAAGTCTGGAATATTCCGGAACTTGGTGGAGATGTAGAGAACTCTAGAGGATTCTAGAGAACCTCACCACCGGGTCTCCTCTCCAGTTGGCGGGGCGTGACATCCTCCCCCACCTATTCTGGCGACGTCCTCGGTGCGTCCATGATACTCCTCGATAGCCCTCGTGAACTGCCACAAGTTGTCTGCGGGTTCCCAGGTTGCCTCGCACTCTGGTAAGCCCTTCCACTTGATCAAGTACTCCTTGCTTCGTGGCACTCCACGTCGCCGAACTATCCGATCATCGAGTATGAGATCCACCTGCTTATCATATGACTCGACAACCGCTGTAGGTGCCCTTGTAGACACCCCTCTGCTCGGGTCCTCCACGTCTTCATGATGTGGCTTGAGCATACTCACATGGAAGACTGGATGGATCTTCAGCTTGGGAGGCAACTCCAAGCGGTATGATACCTCCCCAACTCGGTGCACGACCTCATATGGTCCCTCGTATCGCCGAATCAGGCCCTTGTGCACCCTCTTGAATGCTTTGTGCTGCTGAGGCAAGAGTTTCACCATCACCTTGTGCCCAGGCTGGAAGCTCACATCCCTTCGCCCTTTGTCGGCCCACTTCTTCATCCTCTTGGCAGCTTTGTGCAAGTGGGTTCTCGTCATGTCAGCCTGCTCATGCCACTCCTTGGCCATAGTGTAGGCGGTTGGGCTGCTTCCTTGGTACTTCTCCCCAAGTACCGCTGTGTGAGGAGTAAGGGGTTGTTGTCCGGTCACCACCTCAAAAGGACTCTTCCCCGTCGACTCACTCCTTTGCAAGTTGTAGGAGAATTGGGCCACATCAAGCAACTTGGCCCAATCTCGCTGGTTGGCACTCACAAAGTGCCTCAAGTAGAGCTCCAATAAGGCATTCACCCTCTCTGTCTGCCCATCCGTCTGGGGGTGAAAGCTCGTAGAGTAGTGGAGCTTCGATCCCAACAATCCGAAGAGCTCAGTCCACAACTTACTCGTGAAGCATGGATCTCGGTCACTAATGATGTGTCGTGGTATCCCCCAATACTTCACCACATGCTTGAAGAGTAGCCTTGCGGTGAGCTCTGCCGTCACATCTGCTGGAGCGGGGATAAAAGTGGCATACTTCGAGAACTTGTCCACCACCACGATGATGCTCCCATACCCTTCGGACTTCGGCAATGCAACGATGAAGTCCATGGTGACTGTCTCCCATGGCCTCTCCGCAATGGGCAATGGCTGCAACAATCCTCCAGGCAACTAATTGTCCACCTTGTCTTGTTGGCACACAAGACAAGTCTTCACATAGGACTCCACATCGTCCTCCATCCTCGGCCAATAATATGCTCCCTCTAGCAAGGCCTTGGTGCGGTGCTGCCCCGGATGTCCTGCCCATCTCGAGTCATGACACTCCTTGATGAGATCCCTCCGCAGGTTCCCCCACTTTGGGACATATATCCTCCTCCCTGTGGTAATAAGAGTGCCATCATCCTCCCAAAATCTCCTTGTCTTGCCCTCCGCCGCGAGAGCCAAGACGTTCTTGGCTATAGGATCATGCGCCATGCCTTCCTTGATCCTACCCAAGATCCCGTCATCCACACATGAAAAGTGGCTGAACACCATCTTCCTGCTAAGTGCATCGGCCACCACATTCGCTGTCCCTGGCTTGTACTCCAAAGAATAATCAAACTCAGCCAAGAATTCCTGCCATCTTGCTTGCTTCGGAGTCAGCTTCTTCTGGGTTTGGAAATAGCTTGTGGCAACATTGTCGGTCTTCACCACAAACTTAGACCCCAAGAGATAATGTCTCCATGCCCGAAGACAATGTACCACGGCTGTCATCTCTTTCTCTTGCACCGTGTACCTCCTCTCGGTGTCATTCAGCTTCCGACTCTCAAAAGCTATGGGATGTCTTTCCTGCATGAGCACACCCCCAATAGCAATTGGTCGGATCCGCCAAGCTTAAGACCGGTTCCTCCATGACCGTCTTCTTCAAGCCCTCAAATGCCTTCTCGCATTTGACATCCCACTCCCACGGCTTGTTCTTCTTTAGCAAGTCGGTGAGTGGAGCCGCCTTCTTTGAATAGTCACAGATGAATCGCCGATAATAATTCACCAACCCAAGGAAAGATCTCAACTCGGGAACCTTGGTTGGCCTCTCCCATTCATCGATAGCCCGGATCTTCTCATGATCCATCATGAGCTTGCCTCCTTTGATCTTGTGCCCCAAGAAGAGAACTTCATCCTTCGCAAAGAAACACTTCTCCTTCTTCACATATAACTCGTTTTCCCTCAATACCTTGAACACGGTTTGTAAGTGTTCCACATGATCCGCCATTGTCTCACTATAGATGACAATGTCGTCCAAGTAGACTACCACAAACCCATCCAAGTATTGGTGGAAGACTTTGTTCATCAAGGTGCAAAATGTCGCTGGGGCATTAGTCAAACCAAATGGCATAACAAGGAACTCATAGGATCCGTACCTTGTCACACATGCGGTCTTCGACACATCTTCCATGGCAATCCGAACTTGATAGTATCCCGACCTCAAGTCCAACTTGGTGAACACCCGTGCCTTGCCCAATTGATCAAAGAGATCCGCTATCACTGGGATAGGATACTTGTTCTTCACTGTGACTTTGTTCAATGCCCGATAGTCCACGCACATCCTCAAGGAGCCATCATGCTTCTTTTGGAATAGAACGAGCGATCCATATGGCGACTTGGATGGTTGGATTTGTCCCGCATCCAACATCTCTTCCAACTGCCTTTTCAACTCCTCCAACTCGGGTGGAGCCATGCGATAGGGTGCCATGGATGGTGGCTTTGATCCTGGCACTAACTCAATTTCATGATCCACCTCTCTCTTGGGTGGTAACTTCTTGGGCAACTCCGGTGGCATGACGTCGTTAAACTCCCTTAGCACGCCCTTCACCTCCTTCGGCAACTCATGGTTGTCGTCCACCGGCCCATCATCTTTCAAGGAAACCAAGTAGGTCTCCTCTCCCTTCTTGAAACCCTTCTTCACTTGCATGGCAGAAAGTAAAGACAAGTCATGATTGCCACATACCTTCGTCGTCACCATGCACGGGCTTCGCTCCTCCATGATCACCATTTGCTCCAAGTGAGGTGTTGGTATGACCTTGGCTTTCTTGAAGAACTCCATCCCCAACACTAGCTTGAAGTCATCCATGGGAACCACCGTGAGATCAATAGCACCTCTCCATTCGCCAATGTAAAGGGTCACTCCACGGACAATGCCACTCGCTGGTTGAGGTGTGGCATTCACAGCTTTCATGCGACTAGTCGTCTTGGCCACAACTAGTCCATGTCTCCTTGCCTCATCTTCGGCCACAAAGTTGTGTGTGGCTCCCGTGTCGAGCATCGCATAGGTGGACTTCCCATTCAACTCCACCTTTGCATACATCAACCCATCCTTAGGTGGCGCCTTAGGTGGGTTCTTCACCTCCAACGCATTGAAGAGCCTTAGAGTCCCCATTTGCCGCTCCTTGGGAACTTCCTCCCTCTCTTCAAACATGGAGTTGAGTGCCTTCCGCTTGGGACACTCCTTCCATGTGTGAGGCCCATCACAAAAGTAGCATCCCCGGGGCTTGAATTCCCTTGAGAAGTCCTTGTTGTGCTCCTTGGACTTCCCCTTGTCATGGGCATCTCGGTTCCACCTCCTCTCTTGGTCTCCCCCACCTTTACCCTTGAACTCCTTCTTGGGCTTAGGGGGTTCAACCTTCTTCTTGTATTCCACCAAAGACTCGGCAATGGACACGGCTTCGGTGAAGGTCTTAGGCCGTCGACCTCGCACCTCTTGTTGTGCCCATGGCTGAAGTCCTTTGATGAAATCATACATATGATCATAATCAGGCTTGCCACGTACCTGGAGCTTTAGCGAGACATACTCCCGAACATACTCATGGATTGTCCCCGTATGCTTCAAAGTTCGCAGCTTGTCCCTTGCTTCCCAATCAGCTTCCTCGGGGTAGAACTGAGCATAGACCCATTGCTTGAACTCTTCCCATGATGGAAGTGTCTTCCCACCATCCTTGAGCTCCTGGTGCTTCATCCTCCACCATAGAGAGGCATCATCACCAAAGTAAAGAACGACGGTCTTCACACGGCTCATGTCTTCCATCAAGCCTATCGCCTCGAAGTACTGCTCCACTTGCCAAAAGAAGTTGTCTACCTCCTTGACATCCCTCTTGCCATTGAAGTGCTTTGGACGAGGCACATCAATCTTTGGTGTGTCCCGCACAAGCACCCCACTAGCCAACTCGCCACGGTAATTTGACCACTCCCTCTTAAGTTGATTAAGAGTTTGGTCGTACCTGGCCATAGCATCTCCATGCTGTGCTAAGATCCCCTTTGTCCAGTCCATGAAGGCATCTTTCTCGGTAGCATTCTTCTTGGCGTACCTCTCAACTGATGCCACTCGGTCTTGGAGAGTGAAGAGCGCATCACGTAGGCCCTCGACGCCTAGTGCCCCTTCCTCATCGTCTCCCTCGACATACTCGAGCCTTTCTTTCACATCAACAAGACACTCCTCCGCCCTTAGGAGACGCTCCTCAAGAGTCGCCACGGTCTCACGAGACTTCCCGGCCTTCTTCTTAGGAACGGTCGGCATGGCCTCCTTCTCGGACATAACAGGATCCTCCACATTCGAGCCTGCCATCGCGAACACTTGCCTTGAACACCTCTGATACCAACTGTCACGGGACTTGGCCTTTTCCCAAGCTCTCGTGCGGCACCCGACTAGCTTCCCTTTCACAAAGCCTAGACGAGTTCAGCCTTTCGCCACTCACAACGGAAGTAAAGATCGTAAAGGAAGTGCTTGGCAAGCTCACAAGGCACAAGTGCAAAGATGCTCTCAAATGCTCTCAACTTCTGTGCGTCTTTACAAATGAGGAGCCACTCCCTTTATATAGGGCTTGGTGACAAAGTCTACAACATTCTAGAATATGTACACATCCACATGATTCTAGAGTATTCTAGCCTACTCTACTAGAATATACATGGAGCATTCTAGAACCCGTTGAGATCCACAACCTTCCATGGAGGCCTAGAATGTTCCGGACCTTTCAAGGCCCAAGGGGTGTTCCGCAACACTCCGGAGAAGTCTGGAATATTCCGGAACTTGGTGGAGATGTAGAGAACTCTAGAGGATTCTAGAGAACCTCACCACCGGGTCTCCTCTCCAGTTGGCGGGGCGTGACAATAAGCTCTCAATTAAATCTTGAATGCCATACAAGTGCCATGGGGGTGGTATAATAGTCCACCGGATTTGAAAAAGTGGCACACAACTTTCCAACTATAGCCCACTGGACTATCAAAGACTTTTGGAAAAGTGACACACAACTTTCCAACTATAGCCCACCGGATTTGACTTTGAGTGCATAGCCCACCAGATTTGACTTTGGTGTCCAAAGATGTCATTTTTAGAATCCTCCATATGGGCAAGACTTCCAAATTCGTGCAACCATGTGGGCCAAGCTTTAAGCATCATGTTTGGGCTTGAATAAGTGAGATAATAGACCCATTTGCTCCATCCATGCAAGACAAGATCCATTAGGCTTTTAATAAAGCAAGATGGGCACCCATTGTAGCATTGAGCCTCTTTAATCTCCCTCGCGTCATTGGGCCTTGCAAATCCAACTCCTCTTCTCGCGCAATCGACTTGGTGCCTTTAACATGGTTCTCATCACATCCCGGAAGGACTTGTGTACATGTGGAACGATCACACCTTGAAGATCGTTGGAGTTAGTACCATCAAATTGAAGATGCATGATAGCATAGTACGGACCGTCCAAAGAGTATGTCATGTGAAGGGTCTGAAAAAGAACATATTGTCTTTGAGACAATTTGATGATATCAGATGCAAGACTCGCATCGAGAATGGAATGATGAGAATCGTGAAGGGCGCGCTTGTGATAATGAAGGCGGAGAAGATCTCAAAGAACCTGTACGTGCTTATGGGTGAAACGTACAAGGAGGCAGAGATAGTTGTCACATCAACTACTTTGACGGAAGCGTTGACGACGTTATGACATCGGAAGCTTGGCCATATGTCAGAACGTGGCCTGAAGATTCTTGCGGATCAGAAGTTGCTGTCTGGCCTTACAAAGATATCCTTACCATTTTGTGAGCATTGCGTTTTGAGCAAGCAACACAGGTTAAAGTTCGGGACGTCAACGATATGAAGCAAAAGATATTAGAGTTGATCCATTCCGACGTTTGGCAAGCACCGGTTATATCCCTGGGAGGAGCAAGGTACTTTGTATCCTTCATTGATGATTATTTCAAGAGATGTTGGGTGTACCCAATCAAGAGGAAAACAAATGTTTTTGAAGTCATCAAAACATTCAAAGCGCGAAAGGAGCTTGAATTTGGAAAGAAGATCAAGTGTCTAAGGACTGACAACGGTGGAGAATATACAAGTGAGGGGTTTGATACTTTTTGTCAATAAGAAGGAATCAAGAGACAGTTCACGGTGGCGTACACTCAACAGAATGGAATGACAGAGCAGATGAACAAAACCCGATTGGACAAAACAAGAGCGATTTTGAAGACTGCAGGAATTGCCAAAACTTTTTGGACAAAAGCAGTGAATACCACTTGTTATGTGATGAACAAATATCCTTCAATGACGATTGATCTGTAGGCATCGATGAAGATGTGGACCGGTAAACTCGCTGACTATTCTTGGTTACATACTTTTGGACCGGTAAACTCGCATTGTTTAATGATCAGGAAAGATCAAAGTTGGATTCGAGATCTAGAAAATGTATCTTCTTGGGGTACGCTGATGGTGTGAAGGGGTATCGTTTGTGGGACCCCACTGCCCGCAAATTTATCATCAGCAGAGATTTCTTTTTTGCAGAAGACAAGGTGCAAATGACAATTGATCGAGACACAGAGAAGGAGAATACAGAAACTACAACAATCGAAGTAGAGAAAAAATCCAAGGAAGAACCAGTTTCCTCTGAGGCACTACTAGAACACGGTGATCAAGTACCGGTTGAGTCTGGATCACGACGGTCAACTCGGGAGAAAAGAGCACTGGTATGACACTCATACTATGTCACTGAGAGCAATATTGCGTACTGCTTATTGACGGAGGATGGAGAGCCATCTTCTTTTGTGGAGGCGACCCAGAGTCTAGATGTATCCTCATGGATGGTGGTGATGCAGGAGGAACTTGAAGCCCTGCACCGGAACAATACTTGGGATCCTGTTCCATTACCTCATGGAAGGAAGACTATTAGAAACAAATGGGTCTTTAAGATCAAACGGGATGGAAAGAAGCAGGTGGAAAGATATCGTGCACGATTGGTTGTCAAAGGATTTGCTCAGAAGGAAGGTGTTGATTTTAATGAAATATTTTTTCCTATTGTTAGATTGACGACTGTTCGGATAGTTCTAGCGATGTGTGTTACATACAACTTACATCTAGAGCAGCTGGATGTGAAGACTGATTTTCTCCATGGTGATCTTGATGAAGAGATCTATATGCTCCAACCGGAAGGTTTTTCAGAAGAAGACAAAGAGAACTTGGTTTGTAGGTTGAACAAATCTTTGTACGATCTTAAGCAGACGCTGAGGTGTTGGTACAAGAGATTTGATTCCTATATCATGAGCCTTGGATACGAAAGATTTCATTCGGATCCTTATGCATATTTTAAGGGTTCGGATTGTAATGATTTTGTAGCACCCCGGTTTGAGGTATGTAACATTTGTTTATGCCTTTTTATGTGTTTAAAGTGCATGGGATGAGTTTGGATGAGGTTGGAAGAGTTTGGAATGATTTTGAATAAGTTTGGAGGCTTTTTTAAGGGCGCACGGTTTGAGCACGGTTAGGGGAAACCGTGCGGGTTCTCCAGGAAACCGTACAGGGGGAGACGGTAGGCTTTGCACGGCCTGCGCACGGTTTGCCAAACCTTGCGAGCCAACCGTGCAGACCCCTTCTCTTGAGACAGTGGCGTGCTCACGGTTAGCGCACGGTTTGCCAAACCGTGCGGCCACTTAAAAATAGGGTTTTTAAATCCGGGCTCCCTCGGGTAAGTCTCCTCTTGTGGTTCTTTGTGGTTTCCTCTAGATCTACATCTCCCTCTTTCTCAGTTTTCTAGATCTACACCCGTTGTGTGTAGATCTAGGATTGTGGTTGCTTTGGGTGTTGATTTTAAGGCTTGTGGATGTTAGGGAAGGAGATCTAGAGCGGTTTCGGTGATGGGTTTGCCCAAATTGGGGTGCGGTTGCTTGTGGGTCGAATTCGCCGGAACCCTAAAGGTAGGTGGCTTCTCTCCGGACTCCACTTTGCTAGAACTTGAAGCTTGGTTACAATTAATTTGTTTTGCTTAAAATTAATTGTATTTTTGATGTGCAAAATTGGTTGGAAATCCCTTGGTGATGTTTTGGGGATTTTTGGGAAAAAGGGGGCTTTGTGGTGAAATGCTCTTGTTGTGGATTTTAAATGGAGATTTTAAAATGGTTATCTGGGATTGATTTGTGAAAATGGTTGATGAAAATGGTTTTCAATAAAGATGTTGTTTTATTGAAATATTGTTTGACATGAAAAACGATTAAATGGTGTTTTCAATAAATGGGTGATTTTTTTGAAGTGAATTGACATGTGTTGGAAATGGTTGTGTGCTTATTGTGTGGCCTTGGTGGCTTGTGCTTGTTGGTTGATTAAATGTTATGATTTGTGTTGGTTGTATGGAAGTGGGCGGGAAGTCTCACTATAAAAGGTGATGGATAGTGGTCGGAAGAACTGCCATTATGGGTAGTGGTCGGGAAGTACCGCTAGTTGAGAATGAGGTGAACCGGTTGGGCGGAAGTCCCATCGTAATGGTTGCTTTGTTGTGTGTGGCTTTGCAAAGATGGAATTTGTTGTGCTAATGTGTGATGGGGATATGGCTTATGGCATGGTTGTGACTTTCCCCTTGTGTGACATGGCTTGATAAGGGTATGTTTGGCTTGTGGTAATGGTTGCACTATTTAATGTTTTATATAAACTGTTTTATATAATGTGCTAACTGTTTCATCCTAGTGACGTGTGTGGGGAAGTCATTTGGGAAAAACCTACTGAGTATTAGTACTAACTCCCTGCTTTGACACTTAAGTGCTTTTGCAGATGTTGTATTTCGGGACACAGATAAATGCAAAACATCTCATTGCTAGTGGCTCGTGGTGATGCTTGGGAGATGAGTTGATGCTTGGTGTGGAGGCGTGGAGTGTGTCTTGGTTTATTTTGGGTCTCTTGTTTAGTCTTTCGCATAGTACTCTGATATTGGGTTTGGTTGTATTGGTTTTTGGGTTGTATTGTGGAGCAACTTGGTTGTCTTTTGGGTATACATGGTTGGGTTGCTATGTCGACATGCATCATATGGTATCGTTGGTAATGACTGGTTTGATTGGTTGTTCTTTTTCAAAAGGGCAAATCGTTCCCCAACTATTCTTGAAGCCCTCGACATTTATTGCCAGTCTTTGGTGTCTTGGGAATGTCACTTAAGGCCAAGTAGCATTCCTCCGCCCTCTCAAGCCAATGAGATGGGGCGAGATGTTACAGATTTCATCATTCTTCTGTTGTATATGGATGACATGTTGGTTGCAGACCCCAACAATGATCAGATCCAGGAGATGAAGACACAATTGGTTAGGAAGTTTGATATGAAGGACTTGAGACCAGCAAACAAGATTTTTGGAATGCAAATTTACCGAGACAAAAATAATGGGAAGATTTGGCTATCACAGAAGAGTTACTTACAGAGAGTCTTGAAACACTTCAACATGCAAGACTGTAAGTCAATCTCTACCCCACTTCCTATTAATTTCAAGTTATCCTCAACGATGAGTCTTAGTAGTGAAACATAGAGGATGAAGATGTCTCGAGTACCGTATGCATCAGTAATTGGTAGTCTAATGTTCGCTATGATTTGTACTAGATCAGATATTGCATAGGCAGTGAGAGCAATTAGTCGGTACATGGTGAATCCAGGACAGGAGCATTGGAGCACAATGAAGAGGATCCTGAGATACATCAAGGAGACCTCAAATGATGCATTATGTTATGGAGGATCAAATTTCATTATCAGAGGCTATGTTGATTCAGATTTTGCAGGAAATTTTGACCGGAGGAAATCCACTACTGGTTATGTGTTTACTCTTGCAGGAGGAGCTGTGAGCTGGATTTCAAAGTTACAGTCAGTTGTGGCTTTATCCACAACAGAGGCAGAGTACATGACAGCTACACATGCTTGCAAAGAGGCGATTTGGATGAGAAGGTTGTTCGAGGAGCTTGGACACAGACAGGAGCAAATTCCATTGTTTTGTGACAGTCAGAGCGCCTTGCACATTGCAATGAATCCATCTTTTCATTCCAGGACGAAGCACATTGGGGTACAGTATCACTTTGTCTGAGATGCTGTGGAGGAAGTGTAGACATGCAGAAAATTCACAGTAAAGAAAATCTGGCAGAGTTCATGACGAAGACAATTGACTCTGATAAGTTTAGATGGTGCAAATCCTCGAGCGGCCTTGCAGAGACGTGAGTAGCATGTTTGACAGATAGAGAGGATGTCAAATCTCCAAGTGGGAGATGTGTCAACAACATTTCATTTGCAGGACGGTGGCCACCCCCTTATTTGTCAAGGGAGGTGGGCGTGGCTGGTGGGTGGCCAACCCCACCAATTGATCCAGCGGAGAGAGGATGGCAGGGGGAGAGGCAGCCTATATAAAGGGCTATCTCCCATCAGTTTTATCATCCCATCAACAGATCTCATCCGGCTCTCGAGTTCTTCATTTGTTTACGGTGTTTAGTGAGACGGTTTCCCCATTTATTCAAGAGAGATTTTACAAGGGTTTTCTCCTTGTAATAGTGAGGGAGTGTTTACCCACTTTTACCCATAGCAATCCTTCTATTTTGCCCGCGATTTTTTACCTCTTTCATTTGAGGGTTTTTCCACGTTACATCTGATGTCATTTATTTTTCCGCATTTTGCATTTTATTTTATCTCGTGATTATCGCTGCACTGGTGGATCAATCATTTACGTTCCCAACAAATATCAGAAAAACAGAATCAATGTTGCAACTAACTGGGCAAACAACGGTGTAATAATAATGTCCTTAAGATTGGTACATGCTGTTCTTGAACAGTGGAGGGCTCCAAGGAATATGGGAAAACAAGAGGTAGTATTAAGGGACTTTCTTAAGAGTTGTTCGATGAATGAAAGTCAAAGGGGTTTTGTTTATCATATGGTAAGGGTTTTATACTTGGGCACCACAAGGTATTTCTTGAAAAGGGGATTAGAATGGAGACATTGGAATATAATGAGGTGCTGGAGGTAGAAGAAGTGGTGGTTCCCTAAGAAAATGAGCAAAATGGGGAAGATTGGGAGATGATTTATAGGGCGTTGGAGGCAACTAGAGACATCTGGGAAGGAGAAAAGTACCTACCAATGATATTGAGTGGGAAGGTGCATGTGAGATATAGAATGATGGCTTTATTTTGGCGATGACTGGACCAAATTTAATTCTACCAATTAATTGGCTTGAACAACCTAGTCCATTTACTATACAATGGAGGAAGATGTTGATGTCTTTCCAATGGAAAAGGGAGGAAGTTGTGTTAAATGAAGAATTTTTTGGGAAAGGGTAGCCACAATCACTCCATCGATTTGTAGGGAAAGTGATGGAAAGGGTCCATGGATTGGAATGGGAGCGGTGCATAAAGGAGGTTTTTCAGGTGTCTTGTCGTGTGGATTTTCTTAAAGAAGCCATGTCTTATGGATTTTTTCTTTATGCTTTGCGAGTTCCAATACCTAACACCACTTCCTTAGGTTCCTTTTTTGCCTTGTTTATTATATCTAGGGTATTCGGAATGAGGCCATCTTTAGAATTGCCAAACCAAATCTTCACTTGCGGATGTCTCATTCTTTGTGGATTTTAAAATTAATCTCCGAACCATCTCAAAGCTTTATGACACCAATTACAATAGAGTGGTTTATTAGGATGAGAATATCCCCTTTTTTTGTGGGGTTATGGATCTATATAGCCTTCTTTTCTTCTCCTCATGTTCTTTTTTTTTGTTGGTTGGGCTATCCAGGTATTCTCAAATAGGTGATGCACCGGTTTTTTTTTAAATATGTTTTTTGAATTTTTTTATTAAATATGTTTAGGTTTAAAATATTTTTAACAATATGTACTAAAGGCGGCCGCGCCGCCGCCGCCTTTACGCTAAAATAATATATATTTTTTACTATTTTTGTATTTTTAAAATTTTTATTTTTGTTTTGTTTTGTTTATATATAAATATATAAATAAAACAAACATTTTCAGCAAAATTTATCTGTTATTTAATATCCAGCTGTACTACCATTGCAACAGTCTGGATTCTGACAGAATCCTTCACCCAGGGCTCCCTTTTATAAGAGGGATTGCCTTGTAAATCATTCTGCATTTTCGATGTGAGATTTTGGTTCTCTTTTCCTGCGCAGAACATTCTGCATTTCCGATGTGACATTTATAATTGTTTCGTAACAAATATAAATTATAAGATCAATATAAATGAAACTTAAAACATGAATTAAACATATAAAAAATAGTCGAAAATAAAAAGAATTTCGTAACAAATATTGATGAAAAATGATTTATAAGATTTCTAACCCACCAACTTGAAACTTAAAAATGTTTCAAGTATGTGAATTTAAAAGTCTATAAAATATAAACTATAAGACAAATATAAATGAAAATTAAAACATAGATTAAACATATAAGAAATAGTGAAAAATAAAAAGAATTTTATAAAAAATATTGATGAAAAATAATTTATAAGCTTTCAAAAACACTTATTTTAAACATAAAAATGTTTATGTGGTTTCGAAAGACTAAAATATAAACTATATGACGAATATAAATGAAATTTAAAATATGGATTAAACATATAAGAAATGGTTGAAAATTAATTAGTTAATTAGTAATATAATTATTAATTATATAATTAATTAGTGAATTAGTAATATCATTATAAATTATATAATAATTAATTAGTAATATAAGTATTAATTATATGATTAATAATTATATTACTAATTAACTAATTAATTATTATATAATTAATAATTAGCAATTAAAAGTTAATAATCAATTAGTTAATTAGTCATATAATTATTAATTATAATTAATAATTATATAATAATTAATTAGTTAAATAGTAGTATAAGTAATAATTAATAATTAATAATTAATTAGTTAGTAATTTAATTATTAATTATAATTAATAATTATTTATTATTAATTATATAATAATTAATTATTTAATTAGTAATATGATTATTAATTAATAATTATAATGAATAATTATAATTAATTATTTTATTACTAATTAACTAATCAAAAATTATATAATTAATAATCATATTACTAATTAACTAATTAATTATTATATAATTAATAATTATATTACTAAATAACTAATTAATTATTATATAATTAATAATTATATTACTAGGAGACTAATTAATTATTAATTATTAATTATATTACTAATTAACTAATTAATTATTATATAATTAATAATTATATTACTAATTAGCTAATTAATTATTATATAATTAATAATTATATTACTAATTAACTAATCAACTAATTAATTATTATCTAATTAATAATTATATTACTAATTAACTAATTAATTATTATAAATAAAAATTATATTAATAATTAACTAATTAATTATTATATAATTAATAATTATATTGCTAATTAACTAATTAATTATTAATAATTAATAATTAATAATTATAATGAATAATTATAATGAATAATTATATTAATAATTAACTAATTAACTATTTTATAATTAATAATTATATTACTAATTAACTAATTAATTATTATATAATAAATAATTATATTACTAATTAACTAATTAATTATTATATAATTAATTAATAATAATTAATAATTAATAAATATAATGAATAATTATAATTAATAATTATATATTATTAATTAACTAATTAACTATTTTATAATTAATAATTATATTACTAATTAACTAAATTATTATATAATAAATAATTATATTACTAATTAACTAGTTAATTATTATATAATTAATAATTATATAATAAATAATTATATTAATAATTAATTATTATATAATTAATAAAGATATTACCAATTAACTAATTAATTATATTATTAATAATTAATAATTATATTACCGATTAACTAATTAATTATTATATAACTAATAATTATATTACTAATTAACTAATTAATTTTCAATTATTTTTTATATGTTTAATCTAAATTTAAGTTTCATTTATATTGGTATTATAGTTTATATTTTATAGGCTTTCAAAGTCACATACTTGAAAGGTTATAAACTATTTTTCATCAACATTTGTTACGAATTTTTTTTATTTTCTACTATTTTTTATATGTTTAATCCATGTTTTAAGTTTCATTTATATTGGTTTTATAGTTTATATTTTATAGGTTTTCAAAGTCACATACTTGAAACATTTTTAAGTTTCAAGTAGGTGCATTTGAAACCTTATAAATTATCTTTCATCAACATTTGTTACGAAATTCTTTTTATTTTCGACTATTTCTTATATGTTTAATCCATGTTTTAATCTTCATTTATATTGGTCTTATAATTTATATTTTATAGGCTTTCAAAGTCACACACTTGAAACATTTTTAAGTTTCAAATAGGTGGTTTTGAAAGCTTATAAATTATTTTTCATGAACATTTTTTACGAAATTCTTTTTGTTTTCAACTATTTATTATATGTTTAATTAATGTTTTAAGTTTCGTTTATATTGGTCTTATAGTTTATATTTTATAGTCTTTCAAAGCCACGTACTTGAAACAGAATCCTACATCGGAAATGCAGAATGATTTTCAGGGCAAACCCACTTATAAAAGGGAGTCTTAGGTGAGAGTTTCTGTCAGAATCCAAACTGTTGTAATGACAGTACTGTTGGACATGCCCAGATTGGATAGAGTCCCACACAAAAAGAATAACAAGACAATCTCAAACTCCCCCTCAAGCTGGGCCATGGAGGCTGTGAACACCCAGCCTGGAAGTGAGAGACTCAAGACGAGCTCCGGGAAGACCTTTGGTGAAGAGATCGGCAAGCTGATCGGCCGTCGGGATATGGCCGAAACCGATATGGTGCTGCTCCAGATGGTGGCGGAGAAAGTGACAGTCCACCTCGATATGCTTCGTCCGTTCATGGAAGACGGGATTCGAGGCAATCTTCGTGGCGGCCTGATTGTCACACCAGATATGAGCAGGAGTCGATGCCGGGAAACCGAGCTCCTGGAGAAGATGACGAAGCCAGAGGATCTCAGTAGTGACAGTGGCCATGGCCCGATACTCGGCCTCGGCACTAGAACGGGAGACCACAGTCTGCTTCTTGCTGCGCCAAGAGATGAGATTACCGGCGAAGAATACGGCGAATCCCGAAGTAGACTTGCGGGGTAGCGAGGCAACTGGCATAGTCCGCATCACAAAAAGCCTCAATATCCATGTGAGCATGAAGTGAGTACCGAAGGCCGCGTGCAGGGTCTTTCTTGATGTACTTGGCAATGCGGAGGACAGCATCCCACTGAGAGCAGGTGGGATGCTCCATGAACTGGCTGACTTTGCCAACGGCACAGACAATGTCGGGACGCGTCATGGTGAGGTAGTTGAGTTTACCAACCAAGCGCCGATAGCTCTCAGGATGAGGAAAGAGTTCCGAGTCAGAATGAAGGGAGCGTTCCCCAGGCTCAAGGGGAGTGTCAACTGGGGTGGCGGTGCTCAACCCGGCATCTTGCAATATATCAAGAGCATACTTGCGCTGGCAGAGAGAGATAGTGTCCGCAGTTCGGGAGACCTCGATGCCAAGAAAGTACGTGAGGGGACCAAGATCCTTGGTGTGAAAGTGCTGGTGAAGATGCGTCTTGAGGCTGGCGATGCCTCTGGAGTCGCTCCCTGTGATGATAATGTCATCAACATAAACTACAAGCAAGATACAGCCGTGTGCCGTCGTACGGAAGAAGACGGTGTGATCTTTCATACTCCGAGAGAGGCCAAAGGCGGTGACGACAGTGCTGAAGCGGCCAAACCAGGCGCGAGGAGACTGTTTGAGGTGGTAGAGGGAGCGACGGAGACGGCAGGCATGGGAGGCGGCACCAGAGGCAGAGAAACCAGGGGGCTGCTGCAGGTAGACCTCCTCGTCAAGAAAGCCATGGAGAAAAGCATTCTTAACGTCGAGTTGATGAAGTGGCCAGTGATGATGAGCAGCCAGAGAGATGAAGAGGCGGACCGAGGCCATCTTGGCGACTGGAGAGAAGGTCTCAAAGTAGTCGACGCCATATGTCTGAGCAAATCCCTTGGCGACAAGCCGAGCTTTGAGGCGGCAGAGAGAGCCATCGGGATTGAGACGGATCGTGAAGATCCATTTACAGCCGACCGCCTGTTTGTTTGCCGGAAGGGGAACAAGATCCCAAGTACGGTTGGCATCCAGAGCCTGCAATTCATCTCTCATTGCGGCTAGCCACCCGGGGTGAGATTTGGCTTCACCGACCGTTCGAGGAAGCGACACGGTCTCCAGAGCGGACAATCCCCTGTAAGAAGATACAAAGAGAGGAGTATTCTGACACGAGTGAGTACCTTTCCGGAGCGCAATCGGCACATCCTCGGGAGCTGTGTCAGGAACATCAGGCGAAGCGGGAAAAATGGTTTCCTCGGCCGGGACGGGAGGTACAGTGGAAGGACGACGAGAGTAGGTCTGTCCAAAGAGATGACCGGTCGGAGGAGACACCAGAGGCGGGTGAACCATGAGCGGAAGACAGTCATCGATGATAGTGTCAGGAGAAGGAGAGGGGAGAGTGAAAGGAGAGCTCTCGACAAACGAAACGTCGGCAGAGGTGATATACCGGCGGAGGTTTGGAGAGAAGCATCGGTACCCGCGCTGAGTGCGGGAATACCCGAGAAAAATACAGCGAAGGGATTTGGGTGATAGTTTGGAGAGATTTGGGCGAGTGTCCCGGACATAACAGAGACATCCGAAGACACGGAGTGGAAGGGAGTGAGGAGGGAGAGAGGGAAACAGGGTATGAAAAGGAGTCTCCCCCTGAAGGATGGAGGAGGGAAGACGATTGATAAGGTAAGTAGCAGTGAGGATGACATCCCCCCAGAAAAGAAGAGGTACCTGGAGGTGGAAGAGGAGGGCACGAGCGGTTTCCAAGATATGTCGGTGTTTCCGCTCGGCCACCCCGTTTTGCTGAGGGGTATCAGGACAGGAGGTCTGATGGATGATGCCGTGGACCCTCATAAACTGCTGAAAATGAGTGGATAAGTATTCTCGCCCATTGTCAGAGCGGAGACATTTCACAGGGAGAGAAAACTGTGTCTGGATTTCCTGAAAAAATGTCTGAAAGGTTGAGAGAATCTCTGTTCGATCTCGAAGAAGGTAAAGCCAGGTCATGCGGGAGTAATCATCAATAAAGGTGATATAATAACTGTATCCTGACTGGCTAGGAACCCTGCAAGGACCCCATACATCGGAATGAACAAGAGCGAAAGGAGCCGCTGCCCGTGGTTCCGGGCGAGGAGCATACGTCGTCCGATGATGTTTGGCAAACTTGCAGGATTCACAATGGAAGGAGAGGTGATAACTGAATTGGGGGCAAAGTTTATGGAGAGTGGAAGGTGGTGGATGGCCAAGGCGGAGACGCTGGGGAACAGCGGGAGGCAGCGGGAGGCGCTGGAGGCGCTGGAGCTGCTGGAGGCGCCAGGCGAGGGTGCCGGGAGCGCGCCAGGCGAGGGTGAGGGTGCCGGGGCGAAGCGGGGCGAGCCGCCGAGAGCGGGACGTCGAGGGCGGGGCGCCGGGGCGAGTCGCCGAGGGTGAGGCGCTTGGGCGGGATGCGCCGCAGCGAGGCACCGAGAGCCGGGGAGGCGGAGATGGCGCGCACAGGAGGTGCATGGGCGGGGGAGTCCGCCGGAGGAGCCGCCCGGAAGAACAAGGGCGGAACGCGGCCGGGTGCTGGAGGCCGGGTGCTGGGAGGGAAGAGGCGGGCCGTTGGGAGGAGGTGCGCCGGGAGTCGTGGCGACGGGAATCGCGCGCAGGGGGAGCGGGCCGGGAGATGCCGCCGGGAGCCGGGAGCCGCGTGGGAGGGCCGGCGAGGGTTTGTTGGGACGAGGGCGCACCGCGGGAGGACGGCGGACGCCGGGCGCCGGGCAAAGGCCCGCTGGGCGAGGTGCCGCGCCTGGAGGGAGGCCCGCCGGGAGGTGGAGGCGTAGCGGGAGGGACGACCGCCGGGAGGAGAGGTGCGCCGGGAGGGAGGGCCTGCCGGGAAAGGCTAGGGCAGCAGGGAGAGAGGCGGGGCCGGGAGGATTCCGGGAATCCGCAGGGGAGGGAGGGTTCGGGATAAAAATCCCTCTGATACCATGTAGATGAGTGAATTCCCCTTACCTCAATGTGAGGTGAGGATATTCTTTTATAGATTAGGAAACCAATATACAAGACGGGTAAGTCCGATGTGGGACTCACCCATTTACACTTAAATGAGTTCCAACAATAAACAAAACAAAACAGAAATAAAAAATTTAAATATATAAAAAAGAATATTTAAAATAGTAATTTTTTTTGGGTTTTGGGTGAAAGGCGGCAACACTGTTGCCGCCTTTGCACTTAAATCGAAAGACGACACTGCGCCTGCCGCCTTTGGACATAAACCGAAAGGCAGCAGGTGCGCTGCCTCATTTCACACCCATTTTCAATTTTTTTTTCAACCTAACAATTTTTTTTTAAATGTTTTTTTCAAAAAACATATTTACAAAAAAAAACTCGGTGATGCATAGATCACCATATACTGAGAAATGTTAATTAGGTGTCCCTTAAATCGTTATATCTATGGATATTTTACAATTGACCACTAATGGCCATTACTTGTGAGGTCCCCAAGGCCCCCTGAGGGGGGGTGAATGTGGGTTTGACTATTTTAGACCCTTGTGACCCTCTAACCTATCTTTTCTTTTGGATCTTGTTGCCATTTAGGTAGGAACTATGTTCAACCTTCTTCACAAGTCCTTTTCTCTCATCCTCACCAAATTCCCACAAGTTAATGCAGTAAAATAAATATGCAAGGGACACTAGGATTTTATTTGGTTCACATGCATTGGGTTATGTCCTAAGAGCATGCAATTGACATTGTACCGATGCACCAAAATCCACTGCTTCACTAGTTCCGGTGGATACAATGTGGGTGTTGTCACTCCACACCAAGGCTCACTGTATGTTACAATGTAGGAGAGGTCTGATTACTTCACACCCCAATTTCATTCTTCATAGTTGTTTAGGGATTGGTCACTCCTTGCCTAAAGCTCACTGCGGATTCTTCTCCTTCACTTACTTTTCTAGGGAAGGACACCTTCACAATTTAAGGATGTGTAGGTCCATCCTCAAACAACAGTATTTAAGGATGTGTAGGTCCATCCTCAAACAACAGTGCTTGCTTGGATGAGTGCATCCTGAATTATGTATAGATGCATTATTGATCTCCTCACGAGCTACTCCTTCACAGATCCACTGTGAACTCCTCCTGGAACAACTTCTTCCTCTTTGGTAGGTTCTTCACGAACTGCCAAGTTCTCCTTCCTTCCGGCACGAGCCTGGAATGCCTTTGCTATTAGACAACAATCACTCTCTTCTTCTCCAGGAAGAACAAATCTTCAGATTGGTTCTTAGTTCCTTCCTCTTCGACGTACCGGTCTTCAAGAATATCTAGTCGAGCTCCCCTTCTTTTGCCTACAGGTGTGTTGATGATGTCCAACAAAACCTCTCTCTCCCCCTCCCTCCCTCCCTCCCTCTTGTTTCATAGATATGCAGTAAAGGCTCTTGAGAGACTCTATGTCGCTTCTCCTTCCTTCTGCCCTTCTTATAGAAGATGGAACTTCATGCAAAATCACTTTCCATATTTAATATGGAAATCTCCTTTTCCTTTTTATTCATGTTAGACTAGAAAACTCCTAGTTTATGATATTTCACCAGTCTTCATGAGGCAGCACAAGTCTCGCTATCCTCAAATTTCAAACTGGATCACACACCATTCGTGATGTTTCATGCTGTAACATCATCCACATCACCACCTTCTCTTTGGCCTGTTGCATGGACAAACTACATCCACTGAATCAGTGATCCATAAATCATACAACTTTCAAAAATCAAGTTTGGCTGTATTATCAAAGAGATAATATTTTAAGTCTTCTATGTGGCCTGATATTTCCATGCAAACAGCTGCTTCGCAATACACTTACTCCTTTGCAGCGCTACTTAAATATTGTTCCAACTTCATCCTTCGATTTCGGCTTGCATCATGGCTTCTATTCAAAACACCATATGATATTTAAATAATTCATGAACTATTCATGCATCGTTTGAGTTAAGTAGAAAAAATTTAGAAATTTTGCAAATAATATTTACAATAAACTCAGAATAATATCCTGAACTTAAATATTTCGCAAAGTAATGACCCTTATAGAGTTCCAAATTGATGCTTATGTAGACTAGAGGTGTGAAAAAAACTGCAAGCCCGCAGGTCCATCCGCTAGCTCGTGGTTTTTTGCAGGTTTGGGCTTTTGAATATGCAAGCCCGCATGAATCTTCACCGCAGATGGCCCGGTCCGTGAAACCCGCAGCCCGTGCGGATAAACCCGCTGGGTATCCGCGGGTACCGTTAAGCCCGTAAATGTTTTATTTTGCAATAAAATAAAAAAATAAAAATAAAATCAATTTATATTATATATTCTATCCAAGCACCAACCAAATTATAAAATAAAATATTGAATTAATTCTTTTTTTACCACACTACACTCCCACCAAGCCCCTTCATCTCCCCCAAGAAAATCCACTCATCTCCCCCATCAAAATCCACTCCCGGCGCCCCAAAAAAAATCCATTCATCTCATCCCCCCTTAAAAAAATCCACTCCCCCAAATCAATAATTAGAGTTGTTAATCGACCGGGCTGGGCCACCCCACGGGGCGGTCCATGCGGGCTACAGATTTAATAGAACCGACCAACCCGATTCTCAAAAGATGCAGACCGTAAAATAAAGGCCCTAACTCTACCCTGGTTGGACCCACAGACTTGTGGATCGGCCTGCAGGCCTATAAAATTATATATATAAAAATTGATCAAAAACATAAAGAATAATTAACAATTAAAATTGCATCCAAACATCAAATGTATTAAAAAGTTCCAGCATGAAAAGTCTAAAGTGCAAACAAACTAGTCATAAAAATATTCACTCATGCCAACATCCTATTCACAGGACAGACTGGAAACATCACATCATTCACCAACCAACATCCTATTCCCCAACCAGACTAGGATTAATAGAAAATCGATCTGGGTACCTAGACGGGGATGTGTGAGATGAATACCTCATAAATGAAAAAGTACATGCCTCATATCCTAGTAAAATATTTTTTCCTGGTCAATGATGTATTCTAGTAGTACCGAATCAATGACTCTAAAAAATTTCTAGGTGATGTGCAGTGGCCTCCAGGTGGTGGAGCCCCATATGCTACCGGTGCCTGGTTGTGAGGACATCTTTGGAACCTCACTCCCTCTTCATTCTCTTTGGGATTTTATGCTTGGAGTTTCACAATTCTTACAAAAGTGCAGCGTTCAAACCTGGAAGTCGAAAAGTCAAAAGTGACGTGAAACCATTTAACAATAATGAAATAAATAATTTATTTTAGAACTTGACGGAGTTAAATGAATTCACCTCTTTAGTTACAAAAATGATTAGTATTGAATGAAATTTGTCCATCAAATTCATATCCTCCATAGAAACGAAAAATATTATTTAGTGCAAAATGAAATATGAAGTCAGAATAATGTTTTCTTGCGAACATTTTTCCCTTCATGTTTTGAATTAAAAATATATTTAACGTACAAAATTATAAACTACTAATTCTCAAAATAAAAAAAGCAAATATATTCAAATCAAGAAACTATGAAATAAAAAAAATTAACTTACAATTGATATATTCCATATCATCATCTCTTTCATGGATATCTATAAAATCAGACTCTTCTTTGGACACATCATCATCCTCGATATCATGATAGTCGTCTTCATCTGTTGTAAAAAAAAGTTTATTAGTAATTATAAAAATGAAAGAAAATATAATTAATATATTAAAATTCAAAAAGTTGTGACATATGTATACATTTTTCAAATAATTGAAATCCATAGCTTGAAGATGATTATCAAGCATTGAATACCGATACTTGTTAAAAATATGACCTCCAATACTAAAAGAAGATTATGAAGCAATTGTTGTAATTAGAATGCTTAAAATATCACACGACATGTTTGCAAGAGCTCCAAAGCGATGCTCGTGATCTTTCTAATATTGAAGCACGTCTAGATCCTTAAAATGGTTCATTTGTAATTTTGACTCATCTAAATAAAGATCTAAATGAGACTTTCCAGTTTTTGTCACATGTTGACTCATATTGCAAATATTTCTATACTAGTAAAAGAATGCATATGATTTAAAACATATAATTTTATAAATTTATAAGAACATAATTCAAATAATACTTACATCAAAGAAATCCAGGCTGGTTACAAATCCTCCCTTGGCATGTTTAGAGGATGATGTAGAAGCTTGAATTTGAAAACCATCACTTGCTTCATTATTAGAATCATTTTTTTTCATAATTTTCATACAACTTATACAATCATTTCTTGACATTTGCAACTTTTTCTTCACACGTAAAAGGATTAAGTCTTAAATAATAAAACTTTAACAAATCAAGCTTCATTCTTGGATCGAGAATTGCTTCAAGGATAAGAACACTATATTTTGTCCAATACTTGTCAAATTTATTTTTCATTCTATAAGCCATGTCCTTAACAAAATCATCATCACTTGTCATGTTTTCTCTGAGCAAACATTCGATTTTCTACACTTGCATGAAGTAAAGATTTGATGTTGGATAAGATGATCCTGATATCAACTTGGTCATCACGTAAAATGAATGCAAAAACTCACATATAATTGATGCCTTTTTTCACTCCTCTTCTAATGAGTAGTATTGATATTTAGCATCACTCAAAGCAAGATCATAAAAAACCTGTTTATTCTTGATAGCACTTTTAAGCATAGTAAAAGTTGAATTCTTGACACGTCAAAATGCAATCCGACTAGTGTCAACACCACCAACATGCTTAATAGACACTTGAAAAACTTTCATTATAGCCATATAAGATTTAAAATATTTTACACTTTCTTGAATTTTAAAGGGAGCATCATTGGATATTTTCAAACCGTCTTGAACAATAAGTGTAAATGACGAAATGCCCAATATAATAAAACTGGGTTTAACAATAAGGTTTAAGAAGTGAGCACAACATCTCATGGAAAAATTTTCCTTCACATAGCAGACCATTTTGATTACGAAGACGTTGTTTCAAAAATTCTTGCATGGTATCATTAGCTGATGCATTATCTAAGGTAAGCGATAATTTTTTTTGTCAATACCCCAATCTTTCAAAGCAACAAAAACTTCTTTGCCAATTCAATTCTTGCATGAGTAACATTCATTTTACAGAAACATAACTTGCTATTAAACTTCCAATTATTATCAACAAAGTGAGCTGTCAAACATATGTATCTTTCACTGTTGCGAGCAATCCAACAATCAGATGTCAAACATATTCTTCCAGGACTAGAATCTATTATTTGTTTCAACTTTTCTTTTTGAGTAGAATAATATTTCATAATATCAAATGTTGCAATGCCTCTTCTATATCAAATTTAAGCAATTTCATAAGTTCTCTGATTCTTTTATACTCGACAAAATGAAACGGAAGATCATGCTCTATGATACACAGAGAGGCATTCTCGAATCAGTTTTTCATCAAGTTTTCTAGATGCCAACCTCTCCATGATCAATAATCATTTTGGACACATCACCATAACATTTTTTCTTGTTACAACTGATCAAATGGAGAAATAATGTTGAAGTACCGTATTTGGTTCCCCAAAAAACAGACAATTTTCCACATAATTTACATCAGGCACGTCTTTTATCAGTTTTTGTGCATTGATTCAAAACATCTGATGTGGTTTGTCTCTTATTCTTGGGCTCTAAATTAACATCACTTTCTATCCCACCAATTCCATCAATCTGATTTTGTTGCTCGACATTATTTTCCCTATTAGTTGGTTGTGATAGAAATTCATTTCTAATTTCATCCGGAGTATTATATTAGAATTTGTTATGTGTTAAATTTAAATGCATTCATTGAACCTGGTTTGTGGAGGGTTTGCTTCGACGTGTGGTTGAGCAGAGACGAGGTTGCGGTATTGGCGTAAAACCCTACAGTAAAACCATGCAGTAAATTACAAAATCTTCAGCATCTGTCCTAGCTCAAATCCATTGAGACAGTGAATCGAATACATCTCAGGCAAGAAAAATATGTACACCAACTTGTAGTTTGGATGCCTCAGCCTTCCCCACAAACTAAAACATCGGAATTCGGCCAAACAAGCAAGCATCTCTAACATACAAACACAATTCTTGGCAGCTCTAAATCCATAGTAGGAGGTTGTGACTTCAGCAAAAGCAAACAACATCCTAAAGCCCCATGTTCGGATCTCAAAATAGGCCAACAACATCCCAAAGCCCTAATCGAACCATGATTTTGCCCGAACTTCAATCAGCGCAACGGATGACTCGAACTGGCAGGAGAAACGTGAATCACCACTGGAAGCAATGCCTTCTACTCAAACTTAGGCGCAACCCGCAGCGGCGACTGTTGGTCGAAGTGGCAGAGTGACGGGAGGAGGGAATCGTGGGGATTTGTAGGGATTTGGAGGGGGGTATTTCGGGGAGGGACGTGAGGGATTTGGGGGAGGGATTTGAAGGGATTTTTTGGGGAAGATGGAGGGACGTGAGAGGGTGATGACGGCGGGAGAGGGAGAGGCAGGGGCGTGATCGGGAAGGGGCGACGGGTGTGGGGATTATTGATAGAGTTGTGAAAAAACCCGCAAGCCTATGTGTCGATCCGCTAGCCGGTGGATTTTTGTGGGTTAAGGCTTTGAATATTCAAGTCCACATAAATCTAGACCGCAGATGACCCGGTCTGTGAAACCCACAGCCCGTGCAGATAAAACCCATTGGGTATCCACGGGTCCCGTTAAGCCTGTAAATGTTTTATTTTGTAATAAAATAAAAATAAAAAATAAAATAAATTTATATTATTTATTATATCCAACCACCAACCAAATTATAAAATAAAAAATTGAATTAATTCATATTTTTACCACACTACACTCCCACCACGCCCCTTCATCTCCCCCAAAAAAATCCACTCGTCGCCCCAAAAAAAATCCACTCATCTCCCCCCAAAAAATCCACTCCCATCGCCCCAAAAAAATCCACCCATCTCGTCGCCCTGAAAATTGTCCACTCTTCCAAATCAATAATCCCTATGCCCGTCGCCCCTTCCCAAACACGCCCCTCCCTCTCTCCCGTCGTCATCACCCTCTCACGTCCCTCCATCTTGCCCAAAAAATCCCTTCAAATCCCTACCCCAAATCCCTCACGCCCCTCCCCCAAATAACCCCCTCCAAATTTCCGCAAATCCCTACGATTCCCTCCCGTCACTCTGCCACTCCGACCGACGGTCACCGCTGTGGGTTGCGTCTCAACACTGTAGGTTCGAGTGGAAGGCACTGCTTCCGCTGGTGGTTCGCGCTTCTCCTGCCAGTTCGAGTCATCCGTTGCGCTGATTGAAGTTCGGGAGAAATCATGGTTTGATTGGGGCTTCGGGATGGTGTTGGCCTATTTTGAGGTCCGAACTTGGGTTATCTTTGGAGAGTTGGAGGTACTACTTGCATTTGCTAAAGTCACAACCTACTACTATGGATTTAGAGCTGCCAAGAAGAGTTGTGTTTGTCTGGTTAGAGATGCTTGCTTGTTCGGCCGAGTTCTAATTTTAGTTTGTGGGGAAGGCCGAGACATCCAAACTACAGGTTAGTGTACATCTTTTTCTCGCTCGGCATGTATTCGATTCGCTGTCTCAATGGATTTGAGCTTGGACAATTGGTGAAGATTTTGTTATTTACTGCAGGGTTTTACCGTAGGGTTTTACGCCAATACCGCAACCCCGTCTTTGCTCAACCACACGTCGACACTAACCCTCCATAAACCCGGTTCAATGAATGCATTTAAATTTAACACATAACACATTCTAATATAATATTTATATTTCTTTTTTTTTTACAGTATGAATCATGATATTCCGGATGAAATTAGAAACAATTGTGATGAAATTCTATCACAACCAACTAATAGGGAAAATAATGTCGAGCAACAAAATCAGATTGATGGGATAAAAAGTGATGTTAATTTAGAGCCCAAGAATAGGAGACAAACCACATTCGATGTTTGGAATTGGTGCATAAAAACGGATAAAAGCCATGCCAAATATAACTTAAGTGGAAAATTGTTTGTGGGGGAAACAAATAAGATACTTCAACATTATCTCGTCATTTGATCAGTTGTAAGACGAAAAAATGTTATGGTGATGTGTTCAAAAGGACTATTGATCATGAAGGGAGGTTGACATCTAGAAAACTTATGAAAAGCTGGTTCGAGAATGCCTCTCTATGTGTATCATAGAGCATGATCTTTTGTTTCATTTTGTTGAGTATGAAAGAATCAAAGAACTTATGAAGTTGCTTAACTTTGATGTCAAGACATATAGTAGAGGCATTGCTACATCGAATGTTATGAAATATATACTCAGAAGGAAAAGTTGAAACAAATAATGGATTCTAGTTCTAGAAAAATATGTTTGACATCTAATTGTTGGACTGCTTGCAACAGTGAAGGATGCATATTTTTGACTGCTCACTTTGTTGATAATAATTGGAAGCTGAATAGCAAGTTATTATGTTTCTGTAAAATGGATGTTCCCCATACAAGAATAGAATTGGCAAAGGAAGTTTTTGTTGCTTTGAAAGATTAGGGCATTGACAAAAAAAATTTCTCGCTTACCTTAGATAATGTATAGCTAATGATAACATGCAGAAATTTTTGAAACGTTTTCATAATCGAAATAGCCTGCTATGTGATGGAAATTTTTTCCATGTGAGATTTGTGCTCACATCTTAAGCCTAATTGTTTAAGAAGGTTTAAAAATATCCAGTGACGCACTCTTTAAAATCCGAGAAAGTGTAAAATATGTGAAATCTTATGAGACTAGAATGAAGACTTTTCAAGTGTCTATTAAGCATGTTGGTGGTGTTTCGGATTGCGTCTTGACGTGTCAACTAGATGAATTTCAACTTTTACTATGCTCGAAAGTGCTATAAGCATAAACGAGTTTTTTACGAGTGATGTTTATCAATACTGCCCATTAGAAGAGTGAAAAAATGTATCAATTATATGAGTTTTTACGTTCGTTTTACGTTCGTTTTACGTTCGTTTTACGTGATGGTCAAGTTGATATCAGGATCATCTTATCCAACATCGAATCTTTACTTCATGAAGTGTGGAAAATTGAATGTTTGCTTAGAGAAAACATGACAAGTGATGATCTTGTTAAGGACATGGCTTCTAGAATGAAAAATAAATTTGACAAGTATCGAACATAATATAGTATTGTTCTTGCTCATGGAGCAGTTCTCAATCCAAGAAGGAAGCTTGATTTGTTAAAATTTTGTTATTTAAGACTTAATCCTTTTACGTAGAAAAAAAAGTTGCAAATGTCAAAAAGTGGTTGTATAAGTTGTATGAAAATTATGAAAAGAATGATCTAACAATGAAACAAGTGATGCTTTTTAAGTTTAAGCTTCTCCATCATCCTCTAAACATGCTAAGGGATCATTTGTAAGCAATCTGAATTTCTTTGATGTATGTATTATTTAAATCGTGTTCTTATAAATTTATAAAATTATTTGTTTTTAATCATATGTATTCTTTTATTGATATAGGAATATATGCAATATGAGAGTCAACATGCGATAAAAACTGGAAAGTCTCATTTAGATCTTTATTTAGATGAGTCAAAATTACAAATGAACCATTTTAAGGATTTAGAAGTGCTTCAATATTGGAAAGATCACAAGCATCACTTTGAAGTTCTTCCAAACATGACATGTGATATTTTAAGCATTCCAATTATAACAGTTGCTTCAGAATCTTCTTTTAGTATTGGAGGTCATATTTTTAACAAGTATTGGTCTTCAATGCTTGATAATCACCTTTAAGCTATGAATTTCAATCATTTGAAAAAGGTATACATATGTCACAATTTTTTTTAATTTTAATATATTAATTATATTTTTATTTCATTTTTATAATTACTAATAAACTTGTTTTTTTTACTACTGATGAAGATGACTGTCATGATATCGCTGATGATTGTGTGTTCAAAGAAGAGTCTAATTTTATAGATATCCATGGAGACGATGATATGGAATATATCAATTGCAAGTTAATTTTTTTGTTTGTATTTCATAGGTTGATTTGAATATATTTGCCTTTTTTATTTTGAGAATTGGTAGTTTATAATTTAGTATGTTAAATATATTTTTAATTCAAGACATGAGAAAAAAAAATTCACAAGAAAACATTATTCTGACTTCATATTTCATTTTTCACTAAATAACATTCTTCGTTTCTATGCAGGATATGAATTTGATGGTTAAATTTCATTCAATACTAATTAATTTTTTAACTGAAGAGTTGAATTCATTCAACTCCGTCAAGTTCTAAAATAAATTGTTTATTTCATTATTGTTAAATGGTTTCATTTTTCTTTTGATTTTTCAACTTCAAGGTTCGGGCACTGCACTTTGGTAAGAATTGTGGAACTGAAGGATAGAATCCCAAAGAGGATGGAGGAGTGAGGTTCCAAAGATGTCCTCACAACCAGACATTGGTAGTATATGGGACTTCACCACCTGGAGGCTATTGCACGCCGCCTAGAAATTTTTGATGGAGCCATTGATTTGGTACTATTGGAATACATCATTTACTAGGAAAAAATATTTTACTAGGATATAAGGCCATGTACTTTTTCACTTCTAAGGTATTCATCTCACACATCCCCTTTTGATGATGTCTAGGTATCCAGATCAATTTTCTATTAATCCCAGTCTGGCTAGGGAATAGGATGTTGGTTGGTCAATGATATGTGATGTTTCCAGTTTGGCCGGTGAATAAGATTTTGGCATGAGTATTTTTATGGCTAGTTTGTTTGCACTTTAAACTTTTGATGCTGAAACCTTTTAATACATTTGATGTTTGGATGCAATTTTATTTGTTAATTATTCTTTATGTTTTTTTATCAATTTTTTATATATATAGTTTTTAGGTCCACGGGTCGATCCGCAAGTCCGTGGGTCCCGTTAGGGTAGGATTAGGGCCTTTGTTTTACGGTTCGCAGTTTTTGAGGACCGGGCTGGTCCGTTCTATTAAATCCGCTACCCGCATGGACCGCCCCATGGGCTGGCCTGACCCGGTCCGTTAACAAAGACTCCTTAAGCGGCTACCGGTACTCAGAATTTCACGAAGGCATGATGGTTATGCAGCTTAGCTTTCATGGTATGATGGTTTCATAGAACTATGCTTATGTAGAATCATCATTATGGAGACCCTTCAATGATGATTACATAAACCCTCCAATGATGTTTATACAAATGTCTTAACTAAATTTCCACATCTTCTCTTCAGCCAGGCTTTAACAAATTTATGCTGATTAATCCGAATCAATTCTATGACGAGTCCCAACCACTTCTAATCTTCATGGGGAATCCGATGAACTCAGTGTTTCCATGTGCCCTTCTCCATAAGTATGAGTAGCATAAGCTCCATTGCATATCTCTTTCATTTGTCAGCAAATCCAACAATAAAAAAAATCAAGCCTCATTTGTTGAAAATCCTCGAAGCATCACCACTTTCTTTAACAACCCATTCATTTGACCATCTTTCATTTATATTTTCAACAGATCCAACAGAAATCTATAAGGTGGCAAAAAATCCTCCCTTTGGATTTTGTTAGTAATATCTCTTCTCCAATATCTTCTTTCCACTCAGCTTATGTCAATGGAATACGATGGGACCAATTGTATTTAGATATGGGACCAATTGTATTTAGATATCCGCCAACCTTTCTCCCCCTTTGTCAATAGAATGAAAAAGGGTTTTCTTCATGGGCTTCCACTCTTCTTCTATGAGAAACTTCTCCACTTTGACATCTCCCCATTGGTTGAGTTAAACTACTTCTCCCCCTTTGGAGGGAAAAATTTACCATTTTCCTATTTTCTCTCCCTTTTTCATGGGGGGCTGCTTCATCTCATTCTTTGGCTTTAACCACTTTTTAACTTGCCTTTAGCTCTTTTTATCTCTTGTTCCACATTTTGTTGGAGTCAATGCCCTAGAACCAACTTTTGTGTATTTTATGATTACCTGTATTCATAGTTTTGAATATTAATAAACACCTTATCACATCATGATTGTTCTTTCGCGTAACATAGTATGTGATAATGTCCTAAGAGTACCTGTTGCGCTAAAAAATCATAGCAGTTCCCCGCTATGATGAGAATCTAGAAGTACGACAACATTCTTAAATATATGTTTTATAGCTGGATGATATCATTTGAGGGACACAAATGATACAGACTATTAGAAACTCATATGTTTTTGATGCACCTTCTCATGGTGTACGCTCTTGGTAATATCCAGTGTAGGATATTATGAGAATGAGACCCGCCAGTAGGAAATCCACATTTATGTGTCATTGAATGTTCCTATCTGCGGACATGTGTATTGATCCTTAGACTTTAAAATTATTATTAATGAGTATTATGAGTCGTGTACTTTGATGTGTTGACGAAAACAGTGATGACATATGTTCGCGGTGAGGTAGGATATGTTTGGTGCGTCACGAGTCATTGAATTAATTAATAATGCAAGAACTGATTAGTCTTTTCAGTTTTTTAACGAAAGTTGATATCTCACCCTTTGATGAAAATGATATAGCCTAAATAAATCCATGACCATGTTGTTACAAGTTCGATTTTCGGAAAGTCAAAGAAAGAGACATCGATCACATAGGTTGATGACACTAGCATGCAACTTGCTTGATTAGAGATATCGTGATAAAATGATTATATTACACAGTGAGGATCTGTATGAGGTATTATGTTGTTGCGGCATTAATTTCTTTCTCTATGGGTGCCTTGGCGTGTTGCTACACGTTAACCTTGAATTTTAGACTGATTCGCCTAATGCCACTGAGAAAGAGACATAGAACTAAGTGTATCCAGAATCTCAGTTAAATAATATATTATTATTTATTATTTAACAAGTTGAATAAATATTATTCCCATCATGTGGTTTAATAATTATTTATGTTTGCTTGATCACATATATTCCGACTATCAGTTATTCGAGAGAATATTATATGAGCGGAATATTTAATAAATATTTATTTTCTATTTAGTGAATATAGTATTTATTTATTTATTGGCGAATAATGCAGTGATATTTATTTAATAAATAAATAGATATTATTCAAGTCCCAATAAACATTGAGGAATGAAGAATCAAGTTTAATGGTTCGGTGAGAAATAATATATATAATGAATATTATTTGAATAAATAATATTTAATTTTAATTCGCAATTTAAGCGCATGTCTAGAAATAATAATAATATTATTATTATAGACATGAGGTTCCGTAAGGAATTAAATAAATAATAAAGGACACTAGGCAATTCATTTGTTTGGTTGTGCCCTCTCAAAGCCCTAGAGAGCTTCCCTCTCCAAGAACGCTCCAAAAAATGAAGAGCGATCCTCCTCCACCTCCCACTCTCGAGTCTAGAGAGATCAATGAGAACGCTTTGGAAGCGATTTTTGCGGCGATCAAAAGAGAACGACGGAAGCGATAAGATCCGCCGTGTTAGCATCCGAAGATTTCTACGACGACATTTGGAGATTTGTGGAGCACGTGTGGATCATCGCTAGAGGGGATTTTTTTTTGATTTCTTCAACGCAACGACAGTACAACGTAGATCTGTTGTCAGATCCGTCGAAGAAGGAAGAATTCTCACAAGGTAATTCTTAATTAATTATAAATAATATGTGATGATCCTGTGCTTGGTTCTGACATTCTATCCCCTGTCTGTTTTTCTTTGATTCAATTCCATTGATCACGGCGTTTATCGTTGTGTAAATCCTGGATTGATTATCGATCATGATAAAAAGCAAAGTTGGGCACGACCCATCGCACGCTTCCGCTGCGCCCAAAACCTTCACATTTCTGGTTAGAGTTCCCAATTCTAGAACAACTCCTCTTAGTTAATTCTGAACCACTTTCTTTACCTTAAGCCGCATTAACTCAAAGAATCCATGTAAATGAATTTACCACTTAGCATTTGAGTTGTTAACAAATCCTGTAAGCATACTGAGCCGAAGCCGGGTTCAGTGTAGGAAACAAGAGTTTTTGAAAAACATCCTCAAAGTTGTCCATGCCACTCACTAGTTTTCCATTAAAACATCTGCAGTAGAAAACCTTTTATTTTCTCCAACAACAACAAATCTTTGATCTCATCACACTTTGATACTAATCCAGTAGTAGATAATCAACAAAAATACTTGAGTGTGGAAACATACTACTTATGAATCAATTTGCACAACTTTTTACAAATGAACTAGTAATAACACTTCAAATTTTAAGCTCGCCGATGCTTCACAGGTTTCTTTAATCTTTGATGAGGTTGAATAGCCTTGAAAATCAGTACTAACGCCCCTTGAACTTCAGAATCATTTATATTGATGAGTTATTCACTTTAGGGTCACCACTTGTGGAAAAATATCTCACGATCAGCAGTTTTTAGTATCCTGTAAACAGATGATATCAATTGTCAACCCATATAAAAATAAACACAAAAATCCTTTTATGTTGCTACTGCTGCTCACAAATTTTCCACTTCCTTTTAGTGGTATGATTCCACTAATTTCATGTAATGATTCCACTTGTTTTAAGCCCAATTCAGCATGATACCACTGGTTGCTTCAGATCAAGATTTGACACCTCTTTTAGCTCTCATTCAGGCCATAGTTATTTACGGCGCACAACGGCGACAAGGGCCCCTGGCGCAAAAGTGCATAGCGCGGCGTACGACGCGTGACAATATTAACTTGCGGCGCATAGAAGAGATGTATACATATATCAACAATAGCAAATAATAAATTATACAACAATTACGTAAATATAAAAGATTTGTGTCAATAATTCATATTTCATCCATCACACTTAAAATTTGAATGCAAACAAAGATTAAAACATACAGTTTGGCGTGGCGCTCGACTTCCTGGCATGGCGCGGCGCTCGACTTCCTGGCATGGCGTGCGCCATTAATAACTATGATTCAGGCTTCTTTTCGTTTAGTTTTCAGATTCAGCAGTAAACTTCACTGCATACAGTTTTCAGATTCGGTTTGAAGTCTGAATCAACCATGTCACTCTTGTTGGCCTAAAACCAATGAGACTCGATGATGTCATACAAATTCAGGCCCCTTCCTGCAGGCAGGGCATTGCCAACGTGGAGTTTAGTCTTTTAATTATTTTCTTTAGTTTTTTTCCAGCTTGAGATATTTTAGGGGTAATTCAGTCTTTTATTTGTTTAGGATTTTAGCCTATAATTAGGCTGTTGACTGTCATTTGCATTGTACCTTTTTCCATATTAATCAGATTTTCTCAATTTGGATGTTTTACCCCATTATTCCCGAACTCCTCGCGTAAGGACTCATTCCTATCATGCTGCACTGCATCAGTTGGTATGAGAGCAAGTGATTGTGATTCCAGCCTCCTGGGAATCCGACCTGCTTGCTATCTTCTCTTTGTGCGGTTGTGAGTCGTGTCACACCATCCCTACCTACACCTGCACTTCCTATTTTCCGGTGTCCGCACAGGCGCATCTGCCAATCGCACATCAGGAGCCGCTGCCCTTGGACGCCCCTACCGCCGCCTGCTCGCCATCTCCGGACATGTTCTGGTCGGGCACTACCTCACCGCCTTTGTCAACGTCCGGCGTCGTCACCCCAATCTGTGGAAAGACCACATACATCCTCTATATTTAATAAAAAACAAAAAACAATGTTTATTGGAAAAGAAAAATAAGAGTAGAACTTGTGGCCAATCCGCCCAAGCAACCACAAGGCATCCACGATACGCGGCCTCCCACGATAAGAGGAATGAGCTATGCCGGCCTTGGCCATCGAAGATTCTCAACCCTATCTCTCACACAAGCCTTCTATGCGACTTCCAGGCACCAGCGCTCTACCCTCCGCCCGCAGCTCCTCCAACGTGCGACACACCTGCATGCCACCCCTTGCTTCGCGGCACATCCACCAGTGTGCCACCTCGACAAGAATGTTGACGAATGCATGGATATAGAAGTACACCAAGACCGAGCTGCTGTTCAAGACTCTTCATGATGCCACTTCTCTTGTGCCGATGATCAAGGACACTCGCTTGCTACTAGCAGAAGGTATTGCCGGTGCACCCTTAGTTAAAGTAATTGGTTATATTTTACTGAATCCTTGGAACTTGTCATGTCTCTCACCGAAGGTCAAGCATAATATTTTCCGTATTCCTCTTCTCGAGGTTAAGGTAGATTCAGAGCCAACGTCGGAAGAAGACAATCAACCAAATATCTCTAATGCTAATTGGGAAAACCTACCGAACCTGGCGGTGACTAAACATGGAATTTTGAAGCAGCTGGTGGTGTTTGATGAAAGCATGTGACACAATCATCACAGAACATAAATCGTTGGTTCCTCGTCTGCACATCTGAGGAACCTCTTTCAAGATTTCCACCCTTAAAGAGCATGCATTACCACACCTTTCCTGATAGGAACTAGGGGGGGGGTATTAGTGTCATTATAAGAGGGGAATATGTTGTGGGGCTTAGGGGAATATTCTAGAGAATATTATTAGTTTGTTAGTGGGGGAATTCAGTTATAAATAAAGGGTTGAGGGTGAGAGGGAAGGGGCATCGTGAGAATTTTATTTTCAGGCTGCTTAGCAGATTCAACCATTGGTTTGGGAGTTGGCCCTTGTGGCTTGGCTTGGCGGGAGTCTCTCCCGATCTTCTTATTCCCCCTTCTGTAATCCTGTTACTCCATCTACTCATATTTTTATACAAGTCGTTGGTTTTGGTTCTTTTGGTTCTGTAAGTCTATCAATTGGTCTGACCTACCATTGCTCCCCGCCATTTCTTCCTATGTCGTGCCAGATTGTTTCCCTTTTCATTCCGTCCAGCGCGTACGATTGGTGGAAATCGTCTCACTTAGACGAATCACACATGTGCAATGATTTTCAGCACGCCCGAAGGCGACGCCTACTGCTGGTTCGTTCACTGTGGATCGGACGCGTCGCACGCTGACCTGCTGTACCGCGCGCGATTGGGAGGACCGCTCCAGGCCTTGTTGATGATCAGAGGCACCACGCACCGTCAGGGCTCCAGTGCGGTGGCGACCTGTCATTCGGAAACGTCCATGACCTGCTGAGCTTTCACTCGACCGAGCTGCGCAACATGATTTTTCTCCACTGCCTGCTGGACGATTTTCATTCGACGGCAGCGCACGCTCTCAGCTCGCAACTCGACGAGACGCAACCAACAAGTTGCCTTCAGAGGACGAGATGTGCCATCTGCTCTTCTCCATCTCCTTTCTTTGACGCGCGACTTGCCAGTCTTCTTCCTGGTTCCTCGAAGCCGCGCCTTGTTGGTGGTTTTTTTCCTCTCACTCGACGACGACGCTACTGTTGGATCACCTCATCTCCCTCACCGACGCGCCCAGCTGGTGATTTCCGCGGCAACAGCCGTGCGCTCCCTATTCGCGATTTGAGGAGGCGCGCACAGTCAGACTTTCATTCGTAGAGAGGCGCATCCTTGGACCGTGCGTACCGGGCAACCAACACGCTGCTGCTGAAATCAACAACACCCGACTTTTTGTATATTAAAGAAAAAAAAACAAAAAAGAAAACAAAAAAAAAAGAAAGGAAGAAAGAAAGAAGCCAGGTCGTTTGCGGACACAGTCATTGGACAACTGACACCGCTATGGAAAAACGCCTCGTAGCGATCGACCAACAAATCAGGAGCGTCTCGATTCGGTTGGCGCAGGGGCAAACAAAATTTAAGGCTGCTCTCAAACTTTTGGAGCAACGTCTTGAGACGCTACTGCTGCAAGAGGAGGCAACTCTGCCTTATCACATGACCACGCTGCCTGAGGCGCATACCTCGGGGATTGGCGCTACGATTGCAAACACGATGCCACATGGTGGGACAATCCCATGCATGGGAGTCGTCAAAGCAGGAATGACTCATCTGACGCCCAAATTGGAAAGATCTTCCACTCCACCAACAACGGTGGGATCCAGTGCAACAAAGGAGGGCACTCGCGCTGACCCTACAACAGCAGACGCAACACATTACGTCCACTCTAGTACTGATGGATGGGTTGCTAAAGGAGGGTCCAGCCCGCTGATTTTTTTCCCTAACACTTGGAAAATTGCTTGTCCATTCCGCAGTGCGGCGCATATGGAAGATCACGTGGCATTCCTGCCCTCAGTTCCATGGAAGACGGCTAGTATGGGAGATTGCTTGGCCTGCCTGTGCGACGCACCACCTTGTGGACAAGGTGGTTTTTCAGGGCGGCGACGGTGATAAGAACTAGGGGGGGGGGGTAATAGTGTCATTATAAGAGGGGAATATGCTGTGAGGCCCAGGGGAAATATTCGAGGGAATATTATTAGTTTGTTAGTGGTGGAATTCAGTTATAAATAAAGGGTTGAGGGTGAGTGGGAGGAGGGGGCATCGAGAGAATTGTATTTTCAGGCTGCTTAGCAGATTCAGCCATTTGCTTGGGAGTCGGCCTTTGTGGCTTGGCTTGACGGGAGTCTCTCCCGATCTTCTTCTTCCCCCTTATGTAATTCTGCTACTCCATCTACTCATATTTTTATACAAGTCGTCGGTTCTAGTTCTTCTGGTTCTGTAAGTCTTTATCATTTCCATTCTATCCGGAAATGTTCTTTATCCATCAGGACTCGAGGTCGAGTACTTTCCATGTATGGAGAGACAGATTAGCACAAATTCAGGCCCCTTCCGATAGGTAACGCAGCGCGCGCATGGAGTTTAGTCTTTTAATTATTTTCTTTAGTTTTAATTTTGTATTCCAGCTTGAGTTATTTTAGGGGTAATTTAGTCTTTTTTTTGTTTAGGATTTTAGCCTATAAATAGGTTGTTGACTGTCATTCGTATTGAACCTTTTTCCATATTAACCAGATTTTAGAGTGATTTCTCTCCTTTTGGGTGTTATGCCCCATTATTTCTGAGTTCCTCATGTAAGGACTCGTTCCTATCCTGCCGTGCTGCATCACATGAAGTACCTCTGTCCTTACTTATTACATGCATCTTTTTAGCTAAAACAAATCCGATTTTCTGCTCAAAAACATGTGCTGTGTGAGCAAACTTACCCCATGGATTGTATCTCCCCCTAAATTATGCACCTATTTGAAATAGTTAGAAACATTTAAGTACATGGGGAGGGGTACTTCAGATTTCTTCAAGTTGAGGAATGAAGCTGGTCATGATGAACCAACCCTTCATCTCCACACTTTCCTTTTCCCTTTCTCAGATTTAGGGAATGGATTTCCAAGACCTCATTAACCTCATCCTCTTCCTCTTGATGCTATTTTATAGCCAACTTCTTCAGCCCCCTTGTCAATGGATCTTCTATGTGTGATGAAAACACATTTCTTCTTGGATGCGAGAATTCTTTTTCTTCCTTGGTTTGGTTTTTTCCACAATTGTGGAATAGATTCCACTTGTGCACACCTCCTCTTGTGATGTAACTCTAGCGGATCTTTCTTCCAACTTCCTTCTCCATTAGAGGGAACTTCCACTGGTCTTCATCTCTTTCCTTATTGTGTTTTTTTTTAGACCACTTAGGCATGCCTCTTCCTTGATGGTCATGAGAGCCATCTCAAACTTCTTCTTCGGTGGATCCTTCTTCTTAGGTTCTTCCACCTTTTTTATGGTTGGGGAAGCTTCCATCCTTTGTTTCCATATTTGTTTTCTTTGTTTCTAGGAGGGATTCCGTGAGTGAACAAATTTTGATGCTTAATGCACCCTTTGATGTGCTTCAAAATCGTTCTCCAAAGCTGTAAACCTGTTTTCCTGCACAACAGAATTCTTTCCAAGATAAACTCTTTCCTTGCATGTCACAAGTGTGGGGGATATTTTAGTGACTTTTCTTGCTTTGATGTGCTTGAAAATCATTCTCCAAAGCCGTAAACCAGTTTTCCTGCACAACAGTCTTCTTTCCAAGATAAACTTTCTCCTTGCATGTCACAAGTGTGGGGGATATTCTCGTGACTTTTTTTGCTTTCTTCATGCTGCAATGTCTTGCCAAATCACCAGGGTTAGCACATATAAATCATCTCCCGCCAACGAGTCTATACCCAAGTGGTACAGGCTCCTGCTTGGCATCCAAAAGACCCAGGATCAAATCCGGGCAGGGACAAATTTTCAGGTACTGTAGTAATACTGTAGCAGCGGTGCCACTGTAGCGGCGATAGCACTGTAGTAATACTGTAGCAGCCCGGGTACTGTAGTGGTACTGCTCACCGAGGGGCCCTTTGGGTAAAAAAATGGGCTTTCAAGCCTTGTATTCAGGCCACTTGGCCTTGGGCCTTCGGGCTATGTAATGGGTCTCCCTCTACCCAGTCAAAAGACGTCTTTGGTTTAATAATAAAATGAGGTTTCGGCCCCAACCTTAAAAAAAAAAACATATAAATCATCTCCCATAGAAGTTACCTCGTGTGAATACCACTTGGTTGAGATGTTAGTGCAACATATTTCCTTTCACCATTGGTCCTTTGGGATTCAAAATACACACTCATGATTTGCCCAAACTTTCCACAATAATAGCACTTTTTAGCTACCTTCTTTTGTTGGTCTGTTCTTCCAGGTTTTGCAAGAAGCCTCTCCTTATGTCCAGATTTTAGATCTGAATTTCTTATAAATTTTAGATTTGAGACTTTACCTGCCATTGTGCTTTTTGGGACTGCCATAGAGAGAACGCCCATCTCTTCCTCCCCTTTTAAGGAACAAAGTTGTGTTTTTATCTATTTAGTTTTCTCATCTTTCTTCTTTAACTTGGCAACCATCTCCTTTAAAATTGAGGTAGCTTCCATTCTATGGTGTCTTTTTTCTTCAAGCTAAGTTTTGAGTTGAATGATTCTTTCCTTCAACTCCTTTTTAGTGGCCATTTGATTTCTGATTTCTTATGTCATTTCTTTAAGCAAATCACTCTGCTCTTTCATTTTTGCGCCCATGTTCTTTATGTAGAACATCAAGGCCACCTCCTCTTTTTCTAGCCTTTTATTTTCCAAGGCCAAATCATCCATAACTGTATAATGCACTTCATGCATGACTTCCCATTGACCCACCTTCTCTTCTAAGGCTTGGATCTCTTGGCGGTTTCATGAGCAACATTTAGTTGGATAGTTTGATGATGTTTCCAGGTCATCATTGGGATCCATGCTTTTCTCTATCTCCGGGGTTGAATATGATTTTACAGATTTACATGAATTCTCTAAAACATTATTAGAATCAGATAAAGAATTAGAGTTAGAGTCAACCCCCTCAGTTGGAGAGTCTTTCCTCTGGAGGGACTTATTCTTATCTTTCTTATTCTTGCCTTTAGAGATAAGGCGCTCTTCATGGATAGTTTTACCTGCTCCTTTCATCAAGAATTATTTTCCTTACTAGTCTTCCATCTTCATCCATATATCCTTGGAGAACTTTCCATGAGCAACCTTTTTGTAGATATCTTCTTTTAGAGCCTCCTTTAATTCCTTCTTGACTGAAGCATCTATCTGCAATTTTTTTTGATCTGTTTCAAAGACGATTCCATGTTGGATCAACAGAACAATCCCTTCTTGCACAACTTCTTGAGGGCTTCTAAAACCGCATCCATGTATTCCATGAACTCCTTTTGCCACCTTTGGAATTTTATACCATTAAAAAATGGTAGCTCCATTGTTTCCTTCATTTATTAAAGAATTTCAAAAACCACTCCTTCGGTTGAACGCATAGTTAGAACTTTAGGCTCCGATACCACATGTTAGGTCCTAAGTCACCCTTAGATGGGGGAGGGGGTGAATCATAGTGCGACCATTTTAAACCTTTTCGGCCCTCTTGTCTTTTCTTTTGGATATTGTTCCTAATTAGGTAGGAATTGTGTTCAACCTTCTTTACAATTTCTTTTCTCTCAACCTCACCAATTTCCTTAAAGTGAATGCAGTAAAATAAATATGAAAGGGACACGATAATTTTATTTGGTTCATCCGCACTGGGCTATGTCCAAAGTGCATGCAATCAGTAGTATACCGATGCATCAAAATCCTCCAATTCACTAGTTTGGTGGATACAATGCGGTTGTGGTCACTATACACCAAGGTTCACTACCTGTTACAATGTAGGGAATTGATCACTACACACCCCAGGCTCACTGCTTTCACAGTTGTTTTGGACCCGGTCACTCCTTGCTCAAAGGACACTGCTTCTTCTCCTTTGCTCACTGCTCCAGAGAATAAAACCTTCACAGGTTATAGACGTGTAAGTCCATCCTCAAACAATATCACTTGTTTGGATGGGTGAATTCCCAATTATGTATAGATGTGTTGTTGATCTCCCCACTGGCTGCTCCTTCACACACCTACTGTGAACTCCTTTCCAATAACTTTCTCTTTGGCAGGTTCTTCACAAACCGCTAAGTTCTTCTTCCTTCCAGCATGAGTCTGGAATGCCTTCGCTATCGCACAACAATCTCCCCATTCTCTAGGAAGAACATATCTTCAGGTTGGTGCCCCCCCCCCCCCCCCCCCCTCGTTTCACAGATATGTAGTAAATGCTCTTGAGACAATGTCGCTTCTCCTTACTTATGCCCTTCTTGCAGAAGACAGAACTTCACATGAAATGACTTGCTATATTCAATATGGAAATATCGTTTTTCATTTTCTTCATGTCATAATGCAAAGCTCTTATTTTATAATATTTCAACAGTCTTTCATGAAGCAGCACAAGTCTCGCTATCCTCAAATCTCTAACTGGATCGTGTATTTTAAAATACACGCCATTCCATGCTGCAGTATCCTCCATGTCGTCATGTCGATTTTCTCCTTGGCGTGTTGCATGGACAAACCAGATCCACTGAATCTGTGATCCAAAAATCATGAAGCTTTCAAAAATCGAGATTTACTGTATCATCAAAGTGATAATATTTTAAGTCTTCCACATAACCTGATATTTCAATTCAAACAGGTTGCTTCACGGCACACTTGCTCCTTTACAGCACCCACTGAAATATTGTGGTGACTCTCTCCTTCAATTTCAGCTTGCAGCACCCACTGAAATATTGTAGTAACTCTCTCCAATTTCAGCTTGCATTCATGGCTTCCATTCGAAGCACCGTGATATTTAAATCTTTCACAAACAATTCATGCATCATCTGAGTTTGGGTAGAAAACCTTCATGAATATCACATATAATATTTCACCAGTACAAGCGGACGCCAAAAGCCGTCGCTAAAGGTCTATAGCGGCCGCCTAGCGTCCGCTTTTGCCCCGTCGCTGTTGATATTAGCGACCGCCACTTGGCGGACGCTGTAGGCAAGCCGGGATAGGCTTTACCGACCGCTGTAGCCCAGACCTTTAGCGGCCGCCGAATGGTGGCCGCTACTGGTGGCGATGGAAACAACTATAGCGGCCGCCAAATGACAGCCGCTATAGATTTTAATTTTTTTTTTAAAAAATTTCTATTACACAATAATATATACCCAAATAAATCTCATCAGCCATCTTCCAAGCTCCACATCCATCATCAAATATAATTGCATAACAAAATTTAATTACAAAATTAGTACCGAATAAAACCTAGAAAACAAATAATTGAAACAAATTAACATATTTCAATTCAAACTTATAGTAACAGATCTAAAGTATTTGATTTTGAAAATATATTCATAATTTTGATTATCGTTTTAAAAATTTAAAATCATTAATTTTATGGTTCTAATTAGATTGTTGCACGGTCGTTTCAAGTCAATCCGAGGTCGTCCGCTATGAATTTGACCGTTAGACACCCGTTTTGGCCGTTTCTGAGACCAGAACCGCGTTCTCGGTCACCACAGGCACACGACACTTCCGATTGACGTGTCGTTTGCTCGACCACTTCACAATTCACTCACCTGTATTTGTCGCCTGATTTCAGGCTATTTCGACTTCGTTCGGCCTGTTTGGACCCCCCCACGCGTGTTTATGAAGCGCGCGCACCACTTAAAACACGCATCTTGAGCCATACCGTGCAAACCGCAAGTCCGATTGACGCGTCGTCTGCACGTACACGTCACAAATAATAATTAGATTGTTGCACGGTGATTTTAGGTCAATCCGAGCTCGTCTGCTATGAATTTGACCGTTAGACGCCCGTTTTGGCCGTTTATGACACCAGAACCGCGTTCTCGGTCACCGCGGGCACACGACACATCCGATTGACGTGCCGTCTGCTCGACCACTTCACAATTCACTCACCCGTATTTGTCGTCTGATTTCAGGCCATTCCGACTTCGTTCGGCCCGTTTGGACCCCTCCACGCGCGTTTATGAAGCGCGCACAACACTTAAAACACGGATATTGAGCCGATCCGCGTAAACCACACGTCCGATTGACGTGCCGTCTGCGCGTACACGTCACGAATAATAATTAGATTGTTTCACGGTGGTTTCAGGTCAATCTGAGGTCGTCCGCTATGAATTTGACCGTTAGACGCCCGTTTTGGCCGTTTATGACACAAGAACTGCGTTCTCGGTCACCGCGGGCACACGGCACGTCCGATTGACGTGTCGTCTGCTCGACCACTTCACAATTCACTCACCCGTATTTGTCGTCTGATTTCAGGCCATTCCGACTTCGTTCGGCCCGTTTGGACCCCCACGCGCGTTTATGAAGCGCGCACAACACTTAAAACACGCATATTGAGATGAACCGCGCAAATCGCACGTCCGATTGACGTGCCGTCTGTGCGTACACGTCACGAATAATAATTAGATTGTTGCACGGTGGTTTCAGGTCAATCCGAGGTCGTCCGCTATGAATTTGACCGTTAGACGCCCGTTTTGGCCGTTTATGACACCAGAACCGCGTTCTCGGTCACCGCGGGCACACGACACGTTCGATTGACGTGCCGTCTGCTCGACCACTTCACAATTCACTCACCCGTATTTATCGTCCGATTTCAGGTCATTCGGACTTCGTTCGGCCCGTTTGGACCCCCCCACGCGCGTTTATGAAGCGCGTGCAACACTTAAAACACGCATATTGAGCCATACCGCGCAAACCGCACTTCTGATTGACGTGCCGTCTGCGTGTACACGTCACGAATAATAATTAGATTGTTGCACGGTGGTTTTAGGTCAATCCGAGGTCGTCCGCTATGAATTTGACCGTTAGACGCCCGTTTTGGCCGTTTATGACACCAGAACTACGTTCTCGGTCACCGCGGGCACACGACACGTCGGATTGACGTTCCGTCTACTCAACCACTTCACAATTCACTCACCCGTATTTGTCATTTGATTTCAGGCCATTCTGACTTCGTTCGGCCTGTTTGGACCCCCCCACGCGCGTTTATGAAGCGCGCGCAGCACTTAAAACACGCATATTGAGCCGAACCGCGCAAACTGCACGTTCGATTGACGTGCCTTCTGCGCGTACACGTCACGAATAATAATTAGATTGTTGCACGATGGTTTCAGGTCAATCCGAGGTCGTCCGCTATGAATTTGACCGTTAGACGCCCGTTTTGGCCGTTTATGACACCAGTACTGCGTTTTCGGTCACTGAGGGCACACGGCACGCCCGATTGACTTGTCGTCTGATCGACCACTTCACAATTCACTCACCCGTATTTGTCGTCTGATTTCAGGCCATTCCGACTTCGTTCGGCCCGTTTGGACCCCCCCACGCGCGTTTATGAAGCGCGCACAACACTTAAAGCACGCATGTTGAGCCGTATCGTGCAAATCACACGTCCGATTGACGTGCCGTCTGCGCGTACACGTCACGAATAATAATTAGATTGTTGCACGGTGGTTTCAGGTCAATCCGAGCTCGTCCGCTATGAATTTGATCGTTAGACGCCCGTTTTGGCCGTTTATTACACCAGAAACGCGTTCTCGGTCACCGCGGGCACACGACACGTTCGATTGACGTGCCGTCTGCTCGACCACTTCACAATTCACTCACCCGTATTTGTCGTCTGATTTCAGGCCATTTCGACTACGTTCGGCCCGTTTGGACCCCCCACGCGCGTTTATGAAGCGCGTGCAGCACTTGAATCACGCATATTGAACCGAACCGTGCAAACCGCACGTCTGATTGACGTTCTGTGTGTGCGTACACGTCACGAATAATAATTAGATTGTTGCACGGTGATTTCAGGTCAATCTGAGGTCGTCCGCTATGAATTTGACCGTTAGACGCCCGTTTTGGCCGTTTATGACACTAGAACCGCGTTCTCGGTCACCGCGGGCACACGGCACGTTCGATTGACGTGCCGTCTGCTCGACAACTTCAAAATTCATTCACCCGTATTTGTCGTCTGATTTTAGGCCATTCCGACTTCGATCAGTCCGTTTGGACCCTCCACGCGCGTTTATGAAGCACGCGCAGCACTTAAAACACGCATGTTGAGCCGAACCGCGCAAACCGCGCAAACCGCACGTTCGATTGACGTGTCGTCTGCGCGTACACGTCACGAATAATAATTAGATTGTTGCACGGTAGTTTCAGGTCAATCCGAGGTCGTCCGCTATGAATTTGATCGTTAGACGCCCGTTTTGGCCGTTTATGACACCAGAACCGCGTTCTCGGTCACCGCGGGCACACGGCACGTCCGATTGACGAGCCGTCAGATCGACCACTTCACAATTCACTCACTTGTTTTGTCGTCTGATTTCAGGACATTCTGACTTCGTTCGGCCCGTTTGGACCCCCCACGCGCATTTATGAAGCGCGCGCAGCACTTAAAACACGCATATTGAGCCGTACCGCGCAAACCGCACGTCCGATTGACGTGCCGTCTGCGCGTACACGTCACGAATAATAATTAGATTGTTGCACGGTGGTTTCAGGTCAATCCGAGGTCGTCCGCTATGAATTTGACCGTTAGACGCCCGTTTTGGCCGTTTTTGACACCAGAACCGCGTTCTCGGTCACTGTGGGCACACGACACGTTCGATTGATGTCCCGTCTGCTCGACCGCTTCACAATTCACTCACCCGTATTTGTCGTCTAATTTCAGGTCATTCGGACTTCGTTCGGCCCGTTTGGACCCCCCACGCGCGTTTATGAAGCACAGACAACACTTAAAACACGCATATTGAGCCGAACCGCGCAGACCACACGTCTGATTGACGTGCCGTTTGCGCGTACACGTCACGAATAATAATTAGATTGTTGCACGGTGGTTTCAGGTCAATCCGAGGTCGTTCGCTATGAATTTGACCGTTAGACGCCCGTTTTGGCCGTTTATGACACCAGTACCGCGTTCTCGGTCACCGCGGGCACACGGCACGCCCGATTGACGTGCCGTCTGATCGACCACTTCACAATTCACTCATCCGTATTTGTCGTCTGATTTCAGGCCATTCCGACTTCGTTGGGCTCGTTTGGACCCCCTATGCGCGTTTATGAAGCGCGCACAACACTTAAAACACGCATGTTGAGCCGTACTGCGCAAATCACACGTCCGATTGACGTGCCGTCTGCGCGTACACGTCACGAATAATAATTAGATTGTTGCACGGTGGTTTCAGGTCAATCCGAGGTCGTCCGCTATGAATTTGACTGTTAGACGCCCGTTTTGGCCGTTTATTACACCAGAACCGCGTTCTCGGTCACCGCGGGCACACGGCACGTCCGATTGACGTGCCGTCTGCTCGACCACTTCACAATTCACTCACCCATATTTGTCGTCTGATTTCAGGCCATTCCGACTTCGTTCGGCCCGTTTGGACCCCCCACGCGCGTTTATGAAGCGCGTGCAGCACTTAAAACACGCATATTGAGCCGAACCGCGCAAACCGCACGTCCGATTGACGTTCTGTCTGCGCGTACACGTCACAAATAATAATTAGATTGTTGCACGGTGGTTTCAGGTCAATCCGAGGTCGTCCGCAATGAATTTGACCGTTATACGCCCGTTTTGGCCGTTTATGACACCAGAACTGCTTTCTCGGTCACCGCGGGCACACGGCACGTCCGATTGACGTGCCGTCTGCTCGACCACTTCAAAATTCACTCACCCGTATTTGTCGTCTGATTTCAGGACATTCCGACTTCGTTCGGTTCGTTTGGACCCTCCACGCGCGTTTATGAAGCACGTGCACCACTTAAAACACGCTTGTTGAGCCGTACTGCGCAAACCGCACGTCTGATTGACGTGCCGTCTGTGCGTACACATCACAAATAATAATTAGACTGTTGCACGGTGGTTTCAGGTCAATCCGAGTGTTGGATTGGTGTTACCCGATCCGGTTGGGCCGAATGCTTGTGGCCCGCAACTGTCGCGGGTCGACTTCACTGTAGCAATGCTGACCGACCGACACCGACAGACACTGTAGCGGTGCGGACTTCGGGGTCAACTTCACTGTAGCGCTTTTGACTTCCAGCCGGCAGACACTAGCACTTTTAACAAAGTGAGCCGCCGATCACTGTTGCAACGCGGACTACTATTCAGAACAGTGGACCGTCTTCTTCATATGTAGCCCATTTCGGGCTAGGGTTTTATGACTTGAAATCCTCTCTGTAATTTTGTGCTCCCGAATCATAGTGAAATTATGCCTCTCCCGTGGACGTAGGGATTTTTCCCGAACCACGTAAATCGCCGTGTTCATTGTTGTTTTTCCTTTCTTTCGTTTTCTCATTTTCTGTCGTTGTGTCTCTCGACGATTCCGCAACATCGAGGTCGTCCGCTATGAATTTGACTGTTAGACGCTCGTTTTGGCTGATTATGACACCGGAACCGCGTTCTCGGTCACCGCGGGCACACGACACGTCCGATTGACGTGCCGTCTGCTCGACCACTTTACAATTCACTCACCCGTATTTGTCGTCTGATTTCAGGCCATTCCGACTTCGTTCGGCCCGTTTGGACCCCCCACGCGCGTTTATGAACCGCGCGCACCACTTAAAACACGCATATTGAGCCGTACCGCGCACACCACACGTCCGATTGACGTGCCGTCTGCGCGTACACGTCACGAATAATAATTAGATTGTTGCACGGTGGTTTCAGGTCAATCCGAGGTCGTCCGCTATGAATTTGACCGTTAGACGCCCGTTTTTGCCGTTTATGACACCAGAATGACGTTCTCGGTCACCTCGGGCACACAACACATCCGATTGACGTGCCGTCTGCTCGACCACTTCACAATTCACTCACCCGTTTTTGTCGTCTGATTTCAGGCAATTCCGACTTCGTTCGGCCCGTTTGGACCCCCACGCGCGTTTATGAAGCGCGCAACACTTAAAACACGCATGTTGAGCCGTACCGCGCAAACCACACGTCTGATTGACGTGTCGTCTGCGCGTACACGTCACGAATAATAATTAGATTGTTGCACGGTGGTTTCAGGTCAATCCGAGGTCGTCCGCTATGAATTTGACCGTTTGACGCCCGTTTTGGCCGTTTGTGACCCCAGAATTGCGTTCTCGGTCACCGCGGGCACACGACACGTCCGATTGACGTGTCGTCTGCTCGACCACTTCACAATTCACTCACCCGTATTTTTTGTCTGATTTCAGGCCATTCCGACTTCGTTCGGCCGGTTTGGACCCCCCACGCGCGTTTACGAATTGAGCCGAACCGCGCAAACCGCACGTCCAATTGACGTGCTGTGTGCGCGTACACGTCACGAATAATAATTAGATTGTTGCACGGTGGTTTCAGGTCAATCTGAGGTCGTCCGCTATGAATTTGACCGTTAGACGCCCGTTTTGGCCGTTTATGACACCAGAACCGCGTTCTCGGTCACCTCGGGCACACGACACGTCCGATTGACGTGCCGTCTGCTCGACCACTTCACAATTCACTCACCCGTATTTGTCGTCTGATTTCAGGCCATTCCGACTTCGTTCGGCCCGTTTGGACCCCTCCACGCGCGTTTATGAAGCGCGCACAACACTTAAAACACGGATATTGAGCTGATCCGCGTAAACCACACGTCCGATTGACGTGCCGTCTGCGCGTACACGTCACGAATAATAATTAGATTGTTTCACGGTGGTTTCAGGTCAATCTGAGGTCGTCCGCTATGAATTTGACCGTTAGACGCCCGTTTTGGCCGTTTATGACACAAGAACCGCGTTCTCGGTCACCGCGGGTACACGGCACGTCCGATTGACGTGTCGTCTGCTCGACCACTTCACAATTCACTCACCCGTATTTGTCGTCTGATTTCAGGCCATTCCGACTTCGTTCGGCCCGTTTGGACCCCCACACACGTTTATGAAGCGCGTGCAGCACTTTAAACACGCATGTTGAGCCGTACCGCGCAAACCGCATGTCCGATTGACGTGCCGCCTGCGCGTACACGTCACGAATAATAATTTGATTGTTGCACGGTGGTTTCAGGTCAATCCGAGGTCGTCCGCTATGAATTTGGCCGTCAGACGCCCGTTTTGGCCGTTTATAACACCAGAACTGCGTTCTCGGTCACCGCGGGCACACGACACGTCTGATTGACGTGCCGTCTGCTCGACCACTTCACAATTCACTCACCCGTATTTGTCGTCTAATTTCATGCCATTCCGACTTCGTTCGACCCGTTTGAACCTCCCCACTCGCGTTTATGAAGCGCGCACAGCACTTAAAACACGCATATTGAGCCGTACCGCGCAAACCGCACGTCCGATTGACGTGCCGTCTGCGCGTACACGTCACGAATAATAATTAGATTGTTGCACGGTGGTTTCAGGTCACAAATACTAAAACAAACTAATCTAGGTAAAAAAGGAAAATTATATTCATCAAGGATATAAAAACTTCTAGTGAATTTATCAAAACAAATGAAATTACCTCATGCATGAGGTTCATTCTCATCTGGATCACCAATATCATTGCGATGTCCACCAGCTGTATTCGAAGCCTACAATATATATCAATATTACGTATCTTAAACATATCAATAAAAGTCAATCTGAGTGTGGTTTGTTTTATTGTTTACCTGTGGCGCTACTTGTTGCGTCGTCATATCATCGATACGTGATTACATCTGTGACAACCTCTCCTCATACTCTGCACGTAACTGTTGAAACTGTGCATCAAAATTGCGCTTCATATCCTGCATGGAAGCATCTATCTCAGCCTGTGTGCGCATCCCTGACTCTCTGCATGCACCCATCACACCTGCTCTAACAACTGCACGTCGTGGGACACCACCGCCATAAGTCAAAGAATAACCATGACCGTCACGCCCCACGACACGGTGAAATATTTCATCTCTACGCACAGTACTACGTTGCTCCTCTGGCAACTCTGCTAACTGAGCGTCAAACTGAGCCTGTAGCATATAATGAATCAATGAACAAATATGAATAATTTATATAAAATGAAAATACATTTATTAGTAAATAATTTTCTTACTATAACACTGGCAACATCGGGATCACCCGCCCTACGAGTCCTCATCCATATGGACATCCGATCGATTGGCTCGTCGCGTTGGTGTAACTATAATAAAGGGGTTCACCATGTTATACTACAATATTTTTAAAATATGAATGAAATAGTGAATTCTAAACTTACATCATGTCTGAGTTGTGACACATGTCGAGTGCCAAGTCTGGAAGGCGTGCCCTGCATCGCCCGATTATGTGAATGACGAGCAGACTCGGTCTACATTTGAAAAATTAGTCATTTATAAATTAAAAGTAATAAATCTTACCATCGCTGCCTCACTCAACCAAAACGCAACCAAATCCTGCCACTGCACAGGAAGAATGCCCGGAGGGACTCGCTGTAGAATGTCTGGCACACCCGCAAATGGTGTCCAGTGATCTCTCTTCACCCTTGACTTGTAATCCTTCCATAATTTTCGGCATTTGGACATACATACAGCTCGAAACTCATCTGGACAGGATGTCAAATTATCCTGTTAAAAAAATTGTCAGTAGATGGGACAATAATAATAACAATATCATGAAAAATTAAACATTGAATTTACCTGAACCTCCCTCCATAATCTGTCCATCGTATCCCGAGGGAAAGAACTCCAGTCATGAGTCGTCAGAGGGAATCTGTGTGAGTCTCGTATCATATGCCCAAACTGACGACTCAATGCAGTAGCACCATCTTCAACTGGATGAAATGTGTCGTCAAATAACACATCCAATCGGGCTCCAAAGTTCCATGATCAAACTCCTCTACCAGGACCCCTGCGTCTGCTGGAAGAAGCACTAGATCCTGATAAACATAAATTCATAATTCAATTACAATATAAATTAATGATTAGAAACAGTTAGGAAAATATACACAGAAAATTACAATCAATTAATTTAGAAAAATAAAAACATACATACCGACAACATCAGGTGAACCACTGTGACCACCCTGTGACATACCTACATTAAAAGAATTTATAGTTAAATCAAGCAATTTTTATACATATATAACTCATAAATATTTTTACAAATAATAATTGGGGATATAATTACAATTTTCACTAATCATGCAAGTCTATCGTATCTCCTTCAACTGTCTCTCTGACCCATTGTATATCTTCATCTCGTACAACTACTGTTGTTTGGTCAAGTGTTTGATCAGTAAATGCGACAACTTTAGGTTCCTCTTGGTCAATCAGAAAAACCCATCTTCTAAACATTTTCACCACAACTTTCCAATCAGAATCAATGCCGACAAAGTAAACTTGTTCTGCCTGCGATGTCAGTATGAATGACTCATTGCTAACTCGGTCATCTTTATATAGCATATTGTTAAAGTTTACTAATGTAAATTGGAAGTTATCAACTTTCGTTCCACGAACTGGATCGACCCAATCACACCTTAGCAATATGTGTTTTAAGCCACGACCATAAATAACCTCAATAATATCTCTCAACAATCCATAATAATAACCCGCACCAACAAAAGAACAACCAACACCACTATTTTGTGTGGCTCGGTTCATGTCAATATCGCTAATACGAAATCGGAATCCGTTAGCATCCAAAGACTTGTAGCGACGAGCTGTAATAAATGGACCATCAGCTAGTTGGTTGAGTTCTTCGCTAACATGCTGGGTTAAACCACGTAACTTTTGAATCTGCAAATTTCACATATATAGTTTAATGGATAAAGGATTGTGAAAATACAACTAAGTTGCCCTGTAAAAATATTAAATCAATTTTACGTACATGAGTCTTGAACCACTCATGAAATGTGTTGAAATGATGTTTTTGGATTTGATAGTCAGTTGCACGGGGCCTTTCACGTTTCAACTCAGCGATATGCATCCTAAATCACAACACAATATAAGGTAAGCAATAAAATAAATATAGAAACAAAATACACATAAACTATGAAACTTACTGTATCAATGACATAACTGATGGAGTGTTGAACAACACATATCGATGAGCTTGAACCCACTCGTCGTTCCGCATATCAAATGTTATTCCTTCTCCAATTGGACCCTCGTCATTCTGGGACGGTTTATCTATCTTTGTTTCAACCTCATCAATATATGAAGCACAAAAATTAGTACACTCATCCATTAAATATCCCTTGACAATTGAGGCTTTCGGACGAGCTTTGTTGCGCACATACCGTTTTAATGTATTTAAGTATCGCTCTATTGGATACATCCACCTGAATTGCATGGGACCGCCAACAATGACTTCACCAGTTAAATGCACGATCAAGTGAACCATGACATCAAAAAAAGACGACGGAAAGAGTTTTTCTAGGTGACATAGTGCAAGTACAATCTTATCCTGTAGCTTTTTCAAATCGCTCATGCGATGATTCCTTGAACAGAGTTGTCTGAAAAAATTAGAAACTCCAATCAACGGCTCAACAACCTGGGAAGGTAAACAATCACAAATTGCTATAGGAATTAACTGTTGAAGAATAATATGATTATCGTGACTTTTCAAACCCTGCAATGTCATGCTCGTCATATTCACATGCTTCGAAATATTAGAGCAATAACCATCTGGAACCTTAACGGTCTTCAAAATTGATAGAAATGTTTGTTTCTCTTTTTTACTCATTGTGTACTGTGCACCAGACATGTATGCCCGATTACCTTCACCCAGCTGTAAATGTAAAAGTTTTCTCAATCCCATTTCTTGTAAATCACGTCGAGCATTAGCACTGTCCTTTGATTTCCCCTTGACGTCTAAAATGGTGCACAAAATATTATCACATACATTTTTTTCAATGTGCATCACATCCAAATTATGTCTTAAAATATTATATTTCCAATAAGGCAATTCAAAAAAACAAAAAATACTTCGTTTCTTCCAATTATGACTTCGCTGTCTATTTGCAGCAGGAATAAAAGTCAATGCAGGAACCAATAAATCTTGAAAATCATACATTGTACGAATGTTTTCTTGATCAAGTTGTGCACAAATTTCAACCCCAGACAGTATTTGTGGTGATGGGTCATACTCTCTATTCCCATCAAATGATACACGGTCTTTTCTGAACTTGTGCAATGGAGGAAGAAAGCGTCTGTGACCAAGATATGCCCACTTTCTACAGTGCTTAAGCCATATAGATTTCTTACTCTTATTACAACAAAGGCAAACAAATTCTCCTTTTATACTCCAACCTGATAAGTTAGCATACGCTGGGAAATCATTAATTGTCCATAATAAAGCGGCTCGAAGTCTAAACATTTCATTAGCTGCAGAGTCAAAAGTCATTACACCATCGGCCCAAAATTCTTGCAGCTCATCAATCAAAGGTTGCATATAAACATCGATTTTATCACCAGGTTCTCTCGGTCCATCAATTAGAATTGACCGTAACAAAAAAGGTTGCTTCATACATACCCATGGGGAAATGTTGTATGGAACCAACACCACTGGCCATGTACTATGTGTCGCACCAACCATGGACCTAAATGGGTTAAAACCATCTGCTGCCAAACCCAGTCGAATATTACGATCATCTCGGGAAAAGTCTAGGTGTCTTTGATCAAACTCTTTCCATGCCAAAGAATCTGCCGGGTGAGTTAATTTATCAATCTCTTTCTTTCTCTCTGAATGCCAAGTCATCAATTTAGCAATTTTAGTGGACAAAAAGAATCTCTTCAGTCTCGGTTTCAGTGGGAAATAACGCATCTGTTTGGCGGCAACTTGTTTCCCTTGATTCAAGACCCTCCTAGGAATAATCTGACTACCTTGATTCATCTCATTGGTCTTCCACCTGGATGTATAACAAACAGTACAATTATTTAACTGCGCATTCTCTTTTATGAACAACATACAATTATTGCGACACGCATCAATTGTATCATATGTAAAACCAAGATTATCGGTCAACTTGCGAGCTTGATAGAATGACTCTGGAATCTTCGCTCCAGCAGGAAGTACCTTCTTCAATAATACCAACAACATGTCGAATGAGGTGTCTGACCACTGGTTCAAGGCCTTCAGGTGTAACAATTCAACGATGAACGACAGTTTACTAAATTTAGTGCATCCAAGATATAATTCAGTACGCGCATCGTCAAGAATTTCAAAGAATTTCAATGCTTCTCCATCTGCAGAAGAACGAGGATTACTCAATCCGACGTCGTCATTTATGACATTACTGTCTTCAGATTGAAACTGACGCATCATATCATTGAGCATTATGTTCATCGAATCAACTGTTCTCGAATCAACATTCATATGAATACTTTCTGATCGATGACATGAAACAAAATCTTCTCCATGACGTGTCCTTTCTTATAGTTTTTCAAAAAACCCATTCAAAAACAAATGTTCTCTAACACTATCTCGTTTGAAGAGATATTTATTTGCACATTTTCTGCATGGACAACTAATCATATCGCTTGGAAATCTGTTGGTGAAATCCATAAATCGCTTAATCCCCTCATAATATTCAGCTGAAAATCTATCTTGCATATCAATCCAGCTCCTATCCATATCTGTATTTAATAAAAATCAAGTGAAATATCTTATTTAAATTCTAAAAAAACATATATCATTAAAATTTAAAAACCAAATTTGAAGGATAAAAAACATTACCTGCGGAGAACTCGACCGCGGGTAACGGGGTGTGACTCGATTGCAGATCCATGATGTCGCAGTGACTTGACGATAGAGGTTCGACGACCGGACTCGAAAGGAGCGGAACCGTTGGCCGAAGCGTGGGAGGGTTCTACACGGCGGGACACAACGGACCGGGAGGGTCCAACGGAGGCAGGAGGACTTGCCGGAGGGATGCAACGGGGCCGGGAGGGGACAACGGCGGCGAGACTGTCCAAAGGTGCAGCACAGAGGTAGGGGGTGGGGGTTGCCGGGTCGCGGGGGTGTTGGGGTCACGGGGGCGCATCGCAGAGGCAAGGCGGTGGGGGTCGTCGGGGTTGCGGGTGCCACAACACAGAGGCAAGGGGGTGGGGGTCGCCGGGGGTCGGGGTCACCGGGGGCTGTCGGGGTCGCCGGGAGGTCCGAGGTCGGGGGTCGGGGTCGCCGGGGGTCGGGGAGGGGTCGCCGGGGGTCGGGATCGCCGGGGGTTGGGGTCGCCGGGTCGAGGGGTCGGGGCCGCCGGGGGTCGGGGTCGTGGGGTCGGGGAGGGGTGGTCGCGGGGTCGAGGAGTGGGGGGGGGGAATTAGGTTTTTAGATATTAAAGTGCAGCGACCGCCATTTGGCGGCCACTAAAAGTCCCCCGCCTCGAAAGCCAGAAATTCTAGTAGTGTTTCTAATAATCTCATAATAATATCCCTGAGTTGTCTGCTGAACTTCAATATTTCATAAACGAATGACCCTTATGATGTTCCAAATTGATGCTTATGTAGACTCCTTGAGTGGCTACTGGTACTCAGAATTTCACAAAGGCATTATGCTTACGCAGCTCAGCCTTTATGGTTACGTAGATGATGGTTACGCAGAACATTGGTCACACAGAATCATCCTTATGCAGACCCTTCAACTATATTTGGGTAAACCCTTCAATTATGCTTATGCAAATGCCATATCCAAATTTCCAAGTATGCTCTTCGACCATGCTTCAACATATTTATGCAGATTAATTCGAATCAATTCTAGGATGAATCCTTTATTTTACCAATTTAGTAATAATTATGGGAGGGAGGGACGCCTACCCACTCAAGAGGGGAGAAATGATAAGGAGAAGGGTGTAGAGGTCTTTGGGTGAGTGTGAGCAGCATGAGCTTGATTGCACCATCCCTTTCATTTGTCAACAAATCCAATAATAAATATAATCAAGCTCCATTTCTCAACAATCCTTCAACCATCATCACGTTCTTTAACAACTCATCCATGTCTATCTTCCACTTATATTGTCAAAAAATTCAACACAAACCTATATGGTGGCTAACAGTACATGTCGAATTATTCATAATAATAAAAAAGTGTAATAAACCATGGAATATGTAGAGGTCTTCAAATGAGTGTGAGACATGATGGCGTGTGCTGAGTTGTTCTTAATATGTTCATCTTTGTTCTTTGTTAAGCTTGACCAAATAATCTATTCATATTTTAAATTATTCTTTTACTATATCTTTGTTATTTTAAATTATTATAACATTGTTATAATTACTTTCATTTTGGTAAATGATTCAACATTTAACATGAATATTAATTATATAATTTATTAATCCATTAACTTTAACCACTCTTATTTTAGGTTTTACTAGATTTAGAGTGCAGTTGATGGTTATTGATGAGCTCTGAGAAGCCTTCATTAAAGCATTCATCATAAATTTTTTAATACTTATATCACATTTTTCTAAAATAATATATGGATATGATGCTTTACTAGTCTCCTCAGTGAAGGTTAGATGTGTTGTTTAGACTTAGATAATCTATTTATTTATAGAGAGGAACTCAATTACAATTATTATAAAAAAGTTAATCATTTTGAAGTTAAAAATGCATTAAGAATGATGAAAAATGGTAAAACTGTTGGACCAGGTAACATCTGCATTTAAGTGTAGAAATATTTAGAGGAATTGAGTATTAATTGTATTGCTAGGTTATTTAATGGGATTATGAAATCTAAGAAAATTCTCTATGAATGAAGGAAGAGTTCTCTTGTACCTGTGTATTTAAATAAAGCAAACATTTTAAGTTGTGAGAATTATAAATATAGAAAGCTTATGAGTCATACCACATAATTTTGGTAGACTGATTGAATAAAAGATTTGATGGGAAACTAAAGTTTCAGATATTCGATTTAGTTTTATTCCTTAATGTTCAACTACAGAATCAATTTATTTGATTAGAGTTTTGATAGAGTACTATTGAAAAAATGTATAAGATTTTCATATGAGTTTCATTGATTTGGAAAAGGCATACGATAAAGTTCATATAGAGGTTTTATAAAAAGCTCTTGAATGAATAAGGGTGCTGGGGCGTATATTAAACTCACCCAAGACATGTTTGAAGGAGGTTTGACTAGAGTTAAAACTCCTATAGGTGATACTACAGACTTCCCTTTCAAAATAAAATTGGATTAAGGTTCGATTTTAATCCCATATCTTTTTTCTTTGGTCTTTGATGAAATTACAAAGCATATTCAATCTGAGATACCCAATTTCATGTTTTTTTACGAAAGATGTAGTTCTCATTGCAGAATCTAAAGAGACTATCAATTTAAAGTTAGAGTTAGAAATCAGACTTCGAATTCATCAGAATTCAGACTCTGAATTCTCTGAAATTCAAATTTTGAATTCTTTGAAATTCAGATTTACTTTACTTTCTTAACATATTGTTTCAAGTTTATCAGATTCCAGTTTTATAAACATGATATTGTTTTCCTTACATATTAATGTTTCTTAAGCAAATTTATGTTTCTTACACATGATATTGTTTTCCAATTTTTCTTACATGAAACGATGTCGTACAATCTGTTTTTAACTAACCGTTGGCTGAGTGACACGTGTACAAGTCCCTCTGAGATTTAAGGAAAAATATGATCATTGGAGGAGGGAGCCGAACGTTGGAACCTTTGCCTATAAATATCCCAACCATTTGAAGAATTTGATATGTGCTGACACATCTAGAGATTACATGTTGTGAAGTGATTTCTAGAGAGAGAGACTCTTGTGCCTTGTGCAATTTGTGAACATCTTGTTCAGCCGTGAACAACTTGTTCAACTTGCTTAGTGTGACTCCGATTGTTGCTGTGTACAATCGATGACTTTCGGGGATAGGAAAACATAGATGTCGACAACCTTAAAGTTCAAGGACTTCTGGGGATTGAAAGATAGTGGTGCCGACTACTTTAAAGTTCGAGGGCTTGCAGGGATAGCAAGACAGACTCTGATACTCTTATCGAAGGCTTATCCTGTCGTGAGTAAGACAAATTTTCTTAAAAGTATAAAACAAGGAATCTTTATCCAAGGTTGTTGGATACCCTTCTCTTTGGGTTAAAAGATTTCATACTCGTTTACTTGTTGTTACAAATTTTATTTCCGCTGTATTTTGTTAAAGAAAGAAAGTATAACTTTGTTATACTTTCATATACTTGTTTAACTCTGATATAAATAAGATTTTATACGTTTTAAGTTAGAATCTTTCTCTAAGTAAAACATGCTTAAGTTTCCTTAAGTTTGACTTGTTTAAGTTTAGGTTTTTTATAATTGGACCCGAGCCCTTCCAATTATCTCTTTGAGTTAGAACCAAAGAGGGTTTGTGAATTTATAATCAAAATGTTTTCGTCTTAGTAGGGATAAAACAGAATATATGGAGTGTTGTTTTAATAATGGATTGTATAATAATGCTATGAATGTGAGATTGAGATCCAATGTTATATGCAATGTTGTTTTAATCGTGTGCAAGTCGTTTACCCTTACCCTCACACACCAAAGGTTCTGCACGGTTCCTCTTAGGCCCCACACGGTTTGGGCCCAACTATGCACTACTCGTGCAAACCAACTGTGCACATAATAAAATGAATTGAAAAGCCCACTGTGTACGGGTAACCACATAGTTTCCCATAAAGCATGCGTGCAAACCGTGCACAGAAGTAAAAAATCAAGAAACTTAAAAATTTGACATGAAATTCTATAAAACTTAAACTTAACTAAGAACAAGATAACATTATACATAATAAACTCCACAGTGACATGACAAGTGTCACATGAGCGCAAATATTAGGTTAAGGAAATCTAGGCTCCTTCAATTGCATAAAAACTAAATCTCCTTGATGGTGTTGAAACTTTCCAGAAGCAACATGAAAATTCTTCAAAATCCACAACATCTAAGATTGACCATAAGAAGAAATTTAGCGACCTCGATGATGGTAGAAGGAATAATATGGAGTTATATTTTCATAATCGACTTGTTGATAAAATTTTTCCTTGCCATTCTCAATCAAAATTCCTAAAGGCAACTTAGAAGAAACATCTAATTTGATACATACTCAAGCAATCAAAGGCCTCGATAAATTAAGGGGAGAAGAGTCAAACTTGATTGAATTACTATGAATCTTAGCTATCATCGAGAGAGCATCAGATCTGAATAAGTGCATTGGAAGCCCAAGGACCATTTGGAGACAAGCATAGTGTTACCACTAATCTTCCAAGGATCCCAATTCCAGTATCAGTAGAATTCATCAGTGTCGTTGATATTTAGAAGAATGGAAAGATTATCTAGAAGATAGATTTTATCCCTAGAAAAACTGATAATCTTCTTCATCTTGAGAATCAAAACTAGATCAGGATGGAACCCCTCAAAAGAACTAAAAAGGGAGAATCAAAAATTTTAAGACGTCTTTATCTCTATCAGAAAACGCGATGGTTGGATCTCTTTTGAAACGGGGGGGGGTGGTGGTGGTTATGGAATTGAAGAAAGTTCCTCACTTGTATGTTGATAAAAGGGTGTTTTTTGTGCAAATTTTTGTGTGTTCAATTATTTTAATGGAATATTCCAAAAATATATAAGATATATATTAATAGTAAAAATAAATACTAGTATATGAACAACACACAATCAATGTAAACAACACACAACCAATATGCCCAATCTTGGTCAAGCCATACTCTCCCTCCAAGTTTGATCTATAAATTATCTTTTACAAATAATGATAATTATATTATTATTATTATATAGATCACCATCCTGATTATTATTACATAACTAGATATACAATTTGAGAAAAATATAACATCTTGTATGAATATAATAAAGTGATAGATGAATACTCAGTTTCATTCATTTTTTCACTGAAATTATAAGGATGATATTTTCAAGCCCAACAATGATCCTTTAGATAGTGTTTTTAGAATTTTAAAGTATTGTGCATTAAAATTATTGGCATCACAACTTATGAATTCTCAAAATTATCTATTTTTTTTCATAAGTGAAGAACCTTTGTGATGTTTTGTTTTAACAAAGTTTTGTATTTGGTGACAATGAATCTTTTGTAAAAAAATGTTTTTGAAAAACAGGTGAAAGTTGTTGAATGTTTGAACCCAAACACAAAGGGGGAGAAAAGTTTTGTTTTTGAGAAAGCTGTTTTCCAGACGCAAAGTATTGGACCGAGTAGAACTGGACGCAGAAGATGCCATAAAGATGAAGTTACTGATCAAACCCACCATCAGTTTCAGAATCATTGACATGATGTTAAAGATCTATCAGACACGTTGTTTGTTAGAAAGTTAGTTACAGTGAAAGAAATCCAGATTGGTGATGAAGCCTTCCAAGTAAGTTTCAAAGGAATTAGGAGTTAGACAGTTCTTAAACTTTCTAACTTTAAGTCAGACGATGCTTTGCCGATCTTAGAGTTCTCATTAATCATGAAACATTCTCATGATAAAAGCTTTTGAAGAAATTGTGGAATCGTAAAGATTGTATTGGTTATAGAAAACAAGTCAAAGTTTGCATCAGATTCAGAAGTACACGACACAACATTTATACGAAGTCTGAATGTGTAAAGCTAACTAAGTTTGAAGAATTTCAAAGTTGTTGAGGAAAGTCTAATCAGATTGAAACTGAGGAAAGTGTAATTGGACCGAGTCTAAGGAGGAAAGTCTAATTATACCAAGTATGAGGAGGAAAGTCAGTCAGATTAACTCTGAGAAAGAAAGTCAATCGAACTAACTACAATGAAGAAAGTCAATTCAGAATGAGTTAGGAAGTTCCATCGTAATGAGTTGAGAAAGTTCCATCGTAATGAGCTGGAGAAGTTCCATCATAATGAGATGAGGAAGTTCTATTGTAATGAAGAAAAGTTAGGAAGTTCGAGAAGACTGATTATTAAGAAGACTCAAGAAGTTTCAAGAAGGTTCCAAAAGAGTTGAAGTGGTCAAACATGAAGTTCAAATATGAGTGAATTTCAGAGGTTTTTGAATTTGAGTAAGCAGGAAAAGTTTTCAGTTTCCCACCCTTTTCATTCTGGGATGCCTATAAATAGACGCACAATACATTCGTACTTTGCAACCTTTTCGCGTGCGCAAAAGGTGGAGCACTGTAGAGTTTGAGTCACAGTTCTTTTCGGAAAGAGATCTCGTAAGAAGATCGAACTACCAGAAGTTTTATTTATCAGACTATGGAAGATCAGACCGAGGAAGATCTGTTTGGGTAGATTGAGTAGAGTTTGAGAAGTGCAGTCTGAGGTAAGGGTTCATCGTAATGAGTCTATCAGACTAAGTCAATCGGACTGAGGCAATTAGACCCAGGGGAATCAGACTGAGGTTCCGAAATGGTTTTGTGGAGAAAAAGTTTTTTTTGTGCTCTTTTCTTTTGTGGATCAATTGTTAGCAAACTTTGTAAACTGATAGGAGTCAGTATAATCATTCCTAACGAGAGATAGAAGGTGTCTAACGGGAGTCGACATAACTTGTATTCACTTCTTCATTATAACGAATTTCCATAGACCCACAAGAGTGAATATGACAAGGTTGCAAGTTCTCACACTGAGGTCGAACCTTGTAAATCTCGTGTGCTTTACTTACTTTCCTATTTTTGCATGCATGATTATTTGCTAAAAGATGATAAAGATATAAACTTTAACAGGGTACAGAGGTTAAGTTTTTAAAAGTATTGAAACTTATAAAAGTGAACAACTGATTCACCCCCTCTTTTTAGTTATTCGATCCTTTGGAACTTCAATTGGTATCAGAGAGAAGACTCTTTTGTTGAATCCTTATCATGGATAATATTAATTTTGTCAATAACAGAGAAATTCCTACATTTGATGACAAAAATTATTATGGATGAAAAAATAGGATGATTCTTTATCTCTCATCTCTTGCCCTAGAAGTTGTTGATGCTGCTACAATTGGTTTTTCACTTATTGAGAAAGATGCTCTTATGGTGGTTGCTGACAAAAGAAATATTGAATCTGATATAAATGCTAGAAATGTTATCCTTAGGTCTCTATCAAAAAATGTTTATATGAAGGTGGTGTGTCTTAAAACTTCAAAGAGTATGTGAGACAAGCTGCTAAGTATTTTTGAAGAGAATACTTAAGTGAAAGAAGCAAAGTTACAAATTTGGCACAGTAAATTTGAAGACATAAGAATGAGAGATGAATAAAAAATTGATGAATACTTCACTAGGGTAAATGAAATTTTTTGCAACATAAGAGGATTTGGAGAAGTTCTGAAAGATTCTACAATAGCGAAGAAACTTATGAGAAACTTTTTGGACAAGCCTGATTCTAAAATTTACTTTTTAGAAGATTAAGATGATTTATCTCTTGATGAATTACATAACTTTCTTGTTACTTATGAAATGAGAAAAACTCCAATGTTCAAAAAGAAGATGAATGATGAAATGACTTTTGAAGTTATGAGAAAGATGAAAATTCAAGATGTTGAAGATGCTGACCCTTGTGATTTTGAGGATAAAGAGGTTGATGAGTTGAATGATAAAATCTTGTTTCTTATCTCCAGAAACTATCAAAGAGGAAGAGGAAATTATGGAGGAAAACTCCCTCTAAAGTGTTTCGAGTGTGGTGGAATTGGACACTTTGATATGAATTGTTCCAAGAAAAAAGTTGAAGAATATCAAGACGATTCCGATGAAAAAGCTAATTGGAAGAAGTGGAATAAAAGTCCTAAAGGAGAAAAGTCATCCAACAAATATAAGAAAAGTTTACTGGGAATAAGAAAAGCATGTTGAGTAAGAAAGCTGAATCAGACTCAACTGAAAACAATTCTTCAGAAGATAAAAGTTCAGAAAAGGTTAGAACATTTATTGCAAAAGTCGAGAAAATAAGACTCCTCAAATAGTGAAGGAGGTGAATTTTTTTACAGAGTATCAGCTTAGTACAAAACTTGTTGCAAGTCGTGAGTAAATCAGGTCACTCAAGAAAGAAATCAGAATGATAAAAAAAGATAGTGGAAAAGTTGTTGAAGGTGAAAAAGATGTCGTGAGGTAAGAAGAAGAATACATCTAGGAGATCTTAAGTTACAAACTTAGAATTGCTGAATAGAGAAAGATGGTTGAAGATCTCAGTAATAAGTTGAATACTAAAGAAGAGGAAGTTGACAAGTTTCAATCAGTACTTCTTGAGTTCGAAAGTACCTTGAGGGAGATGAATGAAAACTTCAATAAATCCTTGGAAGTAAAAGTTGAGACTTTTAAAGTTGTTGAGAAATTTCAAATCAAGAATCAAGTGAAACCCTCACCCTCTAAAAATAATGTTTCCTCTGATTTTCTAACATTCCTGGTAATAAGAAAAGTGTTGAGAAAGTTTTGATGGAGAAAGGATGTGAGAAACCTATCACATCTACAAAAGTTAAAAACTCATTCAGAAGGAAAGATGATCCACACCCAGAGAATGTTAGAACATGAAGAAGTTATTAACCCCAACAAAGTTTTTACATAGGAAGATCTTACTTCAATAAAAAATCAAGATTTGATGGTTTTTGTTGGTGCTGCGGAATCTATGAGCACAAGGCTTATAATTGTTGGTATAACTTGTCACTTCCTGAAAGAAGGCTCGAACAAAGTGAAAGCAATGATGGAAGAAGAATGAGTAACTTTCCTAACTCACAAGTGGTTAGAAAAGGAATATCTCATGATGTGAGAAACTTTCTAACAAAAAATCAAGTTGAATGTTTGAAAGAGGTTTGTAGAAGATGTGATTAGGTTGGTCATCATGCCGAAAGATGTACGACACTCTTTTCAGAACAAGTTAATTATAATAGAAAAGAAAATGAAGCTGGAAAGAAGAAAGTTGAGGAAAGTGCTTTTGTTGTTGAGATAACTTTGAAAGCAAGTAAAATGAACAAATCACAAATACTTGATAGTGGTTGTTCTTCACACCTGATGAGAGAGATAAAAATCTTAAAACATGTTGAAAGTTATGATGGAGGAGCAATTACTTTTGGAAATGACAGTTCCTTAAAAATCAGAGGAATACGAACGACCGAGATTGAAGCAAAACGGTTGAAATCTAAAGAAGTTCTATTTTTTCGATGGACTAAAACACAACTTACTTAGTGTAAGTCAACTTTGTGGTGATGGAAAAGAAGTTGTGTTCAGAAAAGATTCTGGTACCATCAGAAGTATAAAAGATGGAAAAGTTGTGATCATGTGAGAAAGAACCAGTTGAAATCTTTTTCAGATTGGAGAACTTAACAACTCATGTTATCTAAGTGCTGAAGATGAGAATAAGTTGTGACACCGCAAACTTGACTACCTTGGGCAGAAAAGTATGAACGAACTCTCTAAAGTTGATGTTGTATGAGATTTTCTAGAATTGAAAAGAAAAGAAGATGTTTGTGTAACTTTTCAGAAAGGAAAGATGACTAATAAAAGTCATAAGAAAGTTGAGATTCAATCTACCAGACCTCTTGAACTTATTCATTCCGACTTATGTGGGCCAATGAGCCATCAATCAACAAAAGGTTATTTGTACTTTATCACATTCATTGATGATTTCACTCGAATGACTAACATCATGTTTATGAAGTTTAAGTCAGAGGCTATTGAAATGTTCAGATTTTTCAGAAAAAATGTTGAGAAAGAAATGAGAGCTTACACAAAGAAGTTGAGAACAAATGGTACCAAATTCACTTTCAATACATTTGAAACTTATATGAGAATCATGAAATCAAACATCATCATAATGCTCTCTACACTCCATAAAAAAATGGAGTAGATGAAAGGAAAAATAGAAGTTTGGTAGAAATGGGAAGAAACATGTTAGCATAATACAAACTTTCAAAGTTCCATTGAAGAGAAGTTATTTGTAGTGCTGTACATGTTCAGAACATATGTTTGTTGAGACCAAAATCCAAAATGACTCCTTATGAAACGTGGTATAACAAAAAACCTTTATTGAAACACTTCAAAGTTTTTAAAAGTCCATGTTTGGTAAAAATAAAAAATCCAAATCCTGGAAAGTTTGATGAGAAAGTTGACAAAAGATTTTTTTTTTGGATATTCACCCAATAGAATAAGTTACAAATGTCGAAAAAAACGTTTACAAAAGTTGGTGGATTCATATGATGTGAATGTTATTGAAAATCCAGAAAAAGTTGTTGTGGAAGATAAACTGAAGGTTTCCAATGAAAGTGGGAATGATACAAAACAGACCCATCAAGATTCAGAAGAATCGTGTGATGAGGAAAGTGAAAATGGAAGAGAAATTTGAAATTTCATACTTTACAAAAACATGTTGAGTTCGAAAACATTATTGAGAATCAAATGACTATAGTTTAGACCAGAAGAAAGTTGAGATTAGAAAATCAGACTTCAATTGTCTCAAAAGTTAAACCAGAATCAATTTCAGAATCTATTCAACATAAAGAATGAGTGGATGGTATGAATGAAGAGTTGAATTAAATTGAGAAAAATGAAACACGAGAACTTGTTCCACGACCAACAAATAAAAATGTTACCAGAACAAAGTGGATTTACAGAAACAAATTGAATGAATATGGAGAAGTTTCAAGAAACAAAACAAGACTTGTTTGTAAAGGCTATGCATAGGTGGAATGTGTGGATTTTGAAGAAACTTTTTCCCTAGTTGAAAGATTAGAAACCATTAGATTTTTTTTTCAGTGGCTGCATGTAACATCCCAGGTAAATAAAGAAATAATACATTTTCTTTTTAATTAATATTTTGTGAATTAAATATTAATTTTACCTTAAAGGGGTTGCTATGTTCGATGGCGTACCCAACACGCAATAATGAGTTTCTTTGAAATCATACGTTGGACAATAATAATATAATATTATTATTTTAAATGGTAGTTAACGCCTAGCCGTTGTATTGGCGAGAATGAACAGAACTAACTACAATACGATTTTACATATTTGTTAAATGTTTTTACATTTATCCAATAAAAGTTAGAGGCTTAAAATGTGAATGAATATAATTTTAAGCATAATTTACTTTAAAATACTGATTTACCTCTTTTTGATGGTGAACCCTCTTTAAATCTAATTTTGGTCACTTATATATTCTATTTTACAAAATAAAATTCTTCTTTAGAATTGAGACATCAAAATTTACTTTGGATGAAATTTTGGTATTTTTATGATAAAGTTCATTTTTTAATGAATAGTGAAAAATACTGTATTTTAATTCAAAACTGCATTTTAATATAATTTATTTATATGGTTAGATTATCTTTTTAATTGGTTTTAAAGTGTAATTAAAGTATATTTTTACCATTTAATCCAATGTTGGTCATTAGAATTAATTTCACAATGAAATTGAACATAAACAAGTGTCAATCTTTTGATAGTTATTTCTTAAAAACAACCTTCTTGTTTTAACAGTGAGAATTAATTTTAAATTAATTTCTGCCACTTCTGTGTTTTGAATTTGGAAAAATGGATTTCATATTTGGAATCAGGAGGTTCAAATTGTGTAAATGGGTAATTTTTATTTTTAGACATTATGATTATTTACTTCAGTAAATATTTTATTTAATATGGTTAGAGTAAATATGGTAAATAAGGGTAAAAAAATATTACTATAATAATATAAAATTACCCTAACATGTGTCTTAATCCTATTGGTTGATACACTTCCGACCATGAGTATCCTTGGGTCGATTTTGGGGCTCCATGGGACCACTTGGGAGTGATAATGACATTTTATTTTAATTAACTTAAAGTAAAGACAAAAATGACAAACAAATATCTTTTAGTAAATTAATTTTTACATAGTGTTATATAAGTTATCTTTTCGACTATAAATATTATTTGGAAATCTAAAAAGATTTCTTACATCATGATATTTTTTTTATAATTTTTAGACATTAAATAAATTAAATTATTTATGACACAATAATGATGCAGTGTTTACCTCATTAACAAATGATTTAAATAAATAAGATTATAAAGATTAAAATAACATCCAAAACATGTCCAATTCTTATTGATGATTTTATTCCGACCATTAGCATCTTATCTTCGACTTTAATAAGTTTTGGACATTTAAAAACCGAAAATCAATATGTAATAAAATAATATTTTCACACTTTCCTAAAAAGTCCCTCCTCCCTCTTATAAAAAGTCCTCACCTCTAACCAATTCCTCACACCTCTCAAGCCCCTTAGCTCGTACAACCTCTGCCCAATTAAGCTCCCTACATCCCTTTCATCCTCCTAGAAGCCTTAACTTTGGCAGAAGACACTTCAACAAACTCTTTTGGTTCAAACCAAAGAGAGTGACCCGATTTAAAGGTAACATCTTCTCTTAAGTTCTTTTGTTTTATTTTACTTCTCCACCCCCCTAAAATCTTTTTATTCCTTTCTTTTATATTAACACCAGTATCCTTAATATACTAGGATGTTGTTATGAGAATGATTTCGAACTACACTTACACACACCTCCATCTAATAGGTAAAGAACATACTATTTCTCTGGATGACAAACTAACGCCTCATGAAACGATGATTGTTCAATTTTCTCCTACTGCCTCTCATGGTGACCATTATGATGACACTGTATTTATATATAATACATATTATGTTTATGTTTTTTTATGATTCTTTATTTTCCATTTATAGCATGCCTTTATGGTTTCCATTATGGGTAAACACGATAATTTCATTTGAGGAAGTGTAGACCACCGCCCCCTCAAAGTGATATGACTCATTAATGCCATATGTGGGACGTATAAAAGATGAAATTAATGATATTATATATGATATTATACTGGAATTATAATATACCTATGTATCATTATGTTTTAATTCCATTAAAATATGAAATAGAAATGGAAGTAGCGTTCATGCGTACGTACGACTTACCGTCTTCATGAACGGTGCATTTCATTTCTTACCTCTAAATGTTATGTACTATTATAAATACATGTATATACTGGATATATATGATATATATGATATCTAAATCATGAATATCATTCTGGATATAATGGACTTTTGACCACATAGACAACTTGTAAATATAAGAAGTTTATTTTTGACTTAAGTACCAAATATCGACAAAACGACCATTATTAACTTAAATGATTACATGATGTTTATAACATGGTAATAATTGATATAAAAGGAATAATAAACATGAAAAATGTTCTTATGTAAGTAGAAATTACCTTTAGTTTATTATTCAGGAGATTAAAGAACGAACGAGTCAAGTCGAACACGAGGTAAGGGACTTCGTCTCAATCTCCTTTCATTGAGCCATATTTTGTTTTATACACGACTTTCTTTTATACGTTGTATAAACACCTTTGACTTTTCATTTCATTCAAAGGGAATCTTTTTCTGCGAGACATTTTACTAAACGATAAAACTAATGTTTTTTTTTAAAGTACGCAGTGACAACGACCTTTTCGCCGCTGCGAGTATTATTTGATCTTTGGCTTCCTTAACAAGCCATAATGTTTTTAAAAGGAAAATAAATATCATATACTCTTACATATTTTGATATTGAAAATGGTTTTGATAATGGATTTGTTATGTCAATATATTTAAATGATATATTGTGATTGAAATGTGGAAATGTTATCTTTTATTTGTATTTATTTTATATGTTATGAATATGTTATCGTTCTTGGGCATTGTTACATATACGGGTGGTTCCATGATAAACCTAGGGTGGGTGAGCCCGAGATAGCTCTCCAATGCATTGGGTAACGTGGCAGAGGTAAACGTGAATGTTTCTCCTAAGAGATTTAGGGAATATACTGTGATGAGTATTCCAAATGTAACTCCCTATGTAACTGTGATAGCTACAATGTATGTATGATATGGATGCCACAAGTTACCTTTATGATTTATGATTTCTATGTGTTATTCATAAATCTTATGATTTCATGAGGTATGTTAAAGAGCTTATGTTACGTATGTAATGATGAACTAATGTTTTCTTTCTTTGTTTTATAACCCTTATTGAGCATTTTATGCTCATCTGAAGTTTTGAAATGTTTTTCACAGGACCTAAAGATGAATAGGGTCAAGGATGAGATCAAAGAAAAATCATGTTGTCTAAAAGATGGGACTAGACATGACTCTTTTTTTCAAGAGTTTTTATTTTATGAAAAAAATGAAAACTGAGTATAAGTGTACCTTGTAATTTTTGAGATGTAATGTAATAGTTATGGATTAATTCTCTAAAATTCAAAACCTAAAAAGTGTTGGATTGGTGTTGCCCGATCCGGTTGGGTCGAATGCTTGTGGCCCGCAACTTTCGCGGCACTGTAGCATCTCTGACCACTGTAGCGGAGCTGACCGACCGACACCGACAGACACTGTAGCGGTGCGGACTTCGGGGTCAATAGTACTGTAGCGCTTTTGACTTCCAGCCGACAGACACTGTAGCACTTTTGACAAAGTGAGCCGCCGATCACTGTTGCAACGCGGACTACTATTCAGAACAGTAGATCGTCTTCTTCATATGTAGCCCATTTCGGGCTAGGGTTTTGTCGTTGAAATCCTCTGTAATTTCTGTGCTCCCGAATCATAGTGAAATTCTGCCTCTCCCGTGGACGTAGGGATTTTTCCCGAACCACGTAAATCGCCGTGTTCATTGTTGCTTTTCTTTCTTTCGTTTTCTCGTTTTTCTGTCGTTCTGTCTCCCTGTGATTCTGCAACAAAAAGATCCTCAATGTGAATTATTCATTTAATTCAAGATTATGTAATGTTTAAGGCCGAGTCCTTATAGTTGGTACCAGAGGTCGGTTTAGATAACTTTAGAAGTTAGGATATTGTTAAATTAATGTCCATAAATTAATTTATGGTAAGATTGAAGTGATATAGCATTTACAGATTACCATGTTGCTTCGCCTAAGATATTTATGTGTTCAGAATGGTTTTCCGCAGAGGAAACATGACAACTATGTTGGGACGATATCAAGAGGAAAACAACCTTCCAAATCAGCAACCTGAGATGGTCAGAATCAGAACTGAATAGTTTGTTGCAGTGATTGCACAATTGACTCAGACTATAAATGGCGGTGATATCCAGTACAAGATCAGCCAGATCAACCACATACGAACATGTCAGTAGTGGAGCATTTTATGAGGCAATATCCCCCATCATTCAGAGGATCATGTGACCCTATGCTAGCGGAAGAGTGAATTAAAGCACTGGAAAAGATTTTTGATGTCATGAGGTGTTCAGAACATCAAAAGATTAGTCTCGCTGTTTACCGTTTTGAAGGTGAAGCTGATCAGTGGTGGTTGATGGTGAAAAATATCAGGGATAATGAGAAGATTGATGCTTTTGATTGGGATGAATTCAAATGTATGTTTCTTGAAAAAATATTTTCCTAAGGTGATTCGTCTTAGGATGGAAAAACAATTCCTGGAATTGAGGCAGAAGGATAACTTAATGGCTTCTTATGAAGCAAAATTCACTCGATTGGCAAGGTATGCTCCAAATTTCATACGAGATCTTGATAGTGAAATCAATCGTTTTTACTCAGAATTAAAGCCAAAGTATCTAAGGGCTTTAGCTTCTCGTGAGTTCAAGAGTTATGAAAAACTTGTTCGATGTGCGAAGAAGGTGGAAATGGAGTTTGCCGATGATCAAGTCTTCTTTAACAAACAATAGAATAAGAGGTCAAGGTGGTAGACGAAAGGGAAACACTCTTTAAAAAAGTCTGATGGTAAGAAACTTAAGTTTACAGTTTGTGAAAATTGTGGTAAAAAGTATGCTGGGGAGTGTCTTTTGAATTCTGATAAGTGATACCAATGTGGTAAAATGGGACATAAGACCCGTAATTGCACTGAAAAAGATCAGGGTAATGGTAAAACAAAATCTGATTTACAATCAGTAAAATGTTTTAAGTGCAATGAAATGGGTCATTATGCAAATGAGTGTCCAATGAAGAACTCAACTGAGAGAAAACAACCAGACTACAAGCAGAAATGGGTGGTGAAGTCTTTTTCAACCACTTTAGCAGATGTTGGGCCATCAAATGAAGTAGTATCAGGTACACTGTTTGTTTGTTTAGATTATGCTAATGTGTTATTTGATTCGGGGTCTACACATTCGTTAATTTCTGAGAATCTTTCTAGTAAATCAGGAATTCCATCTCAAGATATGAATCCTCAACTTATGGTAAAAACACCTAAAGGAAATGTTGAAACAAAAAGAAATTATAAGAACCTTCCTGTCCTTGTGTGCGGAAAGAATCTACCTGCAAACCTTATTGTTTTGCCTCTAGTAGAGTTTGATGTTATTTTGGGTATGGATTGACTTTTTGTTTATCATGCTAAGATTGACTGCATAGCTAAAGAGGTTTCTTTTCAGAAAGATTTTTAGTTTGTGTTCAAGAATGAACCCTTACTTTTGATAACATATCAGGAAGCTGAGAAACTAGTAAAATATAGAAATGAATGTTACCTTGCACATATTGTTGAAAATAAAGGAACTGTTCAGATTAATTATATACCAGTGGTAAATGAGTACCTTGATATTTTTCCTGATGAGTTGCCTGGTATTATACCTGATCATGAAGTTGAATTTACTGTTGTCTTAGTTCTTGATGTTAAGCCAATTTCAAAACCCCCTTATTGAATGACTCAAATTGAAATTTTAGAGTTAAATAAGCAATTGGAGGAGTTATTAGATAAAGGTTTTATTCGACCTAGCACATCACTATGGGGTGCTTCTGTCTTATTTGTTAAAAAGAAAGATGGTTCAATGAGACTTTGCATTGATTATAGAGCATTGAATAACATCACTGTTAAGAACAAGTATCCTTTGTCTCATATCAATGATTTGTTTGATCATCTCCAGGGAGCTCAGTATTTTTCGAAGATTGACTTGAGGTCGGGGTACCATCAGTTGAAAGTAAAGGAAGCAGACCTTCCAAAGACCACGTTTCATACTAGATATGACCATTATGAATTTGTAGTTATGCCTTTTGGTTTAACCAATGCACCTGTTGTATTCATGGATCTTATGAATATAATTTTCCATGAGTTCTTGGATAAGTTTGTGGTTGTGTTCATTGATGATATTTTGGTTTATTCCAAAAGTAAAGAAGAACATGAAAGTCATTTAAAGGTTTTCTTGCAAACCTTAAAAGAAAAGAATCTATTTGGGAAATTTAGCAAGTGTGAGTTTTGGTTACAACAAATTTCTTTCCTTGCTCACATTGTTTAAAAAAATGGCAAAACTGTTGATCCTACTAAAACAAAAGTTGTTGAAGAATGGTCAAGACCCACAAATATAACCGAGATCGTAGTTTTTTTGGTTTGACAGATTATTAACGAAGGTTTGTTGAAAATTTTGCACGGTTATCTAGTCCAATGACTAAGTTAACTTAAAAAGGTGTTAAGTTTGTTTGGACAAAAAAATGTGATGATTGTTTTCAGGAATTGAAAAGAAGATTGATGAATGCTCTAGTTTTGGCACTACCTTCTAGAAATGGTGAGTTTGTTATTTACAGTGATGCTTCATTGAAAGGACTTGGTTGCGTCCTTATGAAAAATGATCAGGTAATTGCTTATGCTTCATGTCAATTGAAACCTCATGAGTTAAATTACCTTATACATGATTTGGAATTAGCTGCTGTTGTTTTTGATTTAAAAATTTGGAGGCATCATCTGTATGGAATAAAATGTGAAATATATACTGAACACAAAAGTTTAAAGTATATATTCACTCAGAAAGAATTGAATATGAGACAGAGGAGATGACTAGAATTAATCAAGGATTATGATTGCACGATTCATTATCATCCAAGAAAGACAAATAAATTGGCTGATGCTTTGAGTCAAAAAAGTAATGCTTCATTAACTATGCTACATTTGGAATGAGATCCTTTGGTTTTTGATTTGATGAACTTTGACATAGAAATTGTTGGTGTAGGAAATTATTCTATTTTGTTTCAGGTGTCAGCGAAATCATCTCTATCAGACATAATAAAGCAAGCGCAGAAGGAAGACGGTGAGTTGCAGAAAAAGGTAGAGTTGGTTCAGAAGGGTAAGTTGTCTGAATTTAACGTTGATAATGATTGTGTTTTGAGATTTGGAAAGAGATTATGTGTGCCTTGTAATTCACAATTGAAGAATGAGTTATTATGTGAAGCTCATAGTTCCCCGTTTTCAGTTCATCCTGACAGTACTAAGATGTATAGCGATCTTCGGGAGTATTACTGGCGGGATAGAATAAAAAGAGATATTGCTGATTTTACTGTGAAGTGTTTGACTTGTCAGTAGGTTAAAGTAGAGCGGTAATTATCGAAAGGGATGCTTCAGTCTTTACCAGTGCCAGAGTTGAAATGAGAAAATATATCAATGAACTTTGTTGTGGGATTACCAAAGACATCTCGAGGTAATAATGCAATCTGGTTTATTATTGATCGATTGAATAAATCTGCTCATTTTCTTCATATTTGAGATACTTTTTCTCTAGATCAACTTTCTCGGTTGTATGTTAAAGAGATAGTCAGGTTGCATGGTGTTCCCCTCTCCATTGTATCTGATCGTGATCCCATGTTTACTTCTAACTTTTGGAAAGGTCTTCAGAATTCGTTGGGTAGTGGATTAAATTTTAGCACAACTTTTCATCCGCAATCAGATGGGCAGTCAGAACGAACAATTCAGACCTTGGAGGATATGTTATGTGTTTGCTCGATGGATTACCAGGGAAGTTGAGACCAACATATTTCTTTGGTTGAATTTTCTTATAATAACAATTTTCATTCCAGTATACAGATGACTCCATTTGAGGCATTATATGAGAAGCAGTGTCAAACTCTATCTTTTTGGGATGAAGTAGGTGAAAGGAAGTTGATGAGACCAAAATTGGTAGAAGAGATAGCAGAAAAAGTTCAGTTGATTCAGAAGCACATGAGAACAGCTCAGAGCAGACAGAAAAGTTATGCGGATAATCAGAGGAAGAATCTTTCTTTTGAGGTAGGTGATCATGTTTTTCTCAAAGTTTCTCCATGAAAAAGTGTGATGCGTTTTGGTAAGAAGAGAAAGTTGAGTCCGAGGATCATTTGACCCTATGAAATCCTGGAGAAAGTTGGATCAGTTGCGTACAGAGTGACTTTAACTTCATGTTTATCCCATGTACACAATGTTTTTCATGTTTCAATGTTGAGAAAGTATATGCCAGATCCATCTCATGTTTTGAGCTCAGAGATAGTTCAGTTGGAAGAGAATCTCTCTTATGAGGAACAACCAGTCCAGATTCTTAATCAAAGAGAGCAAGTATTGCAGAATAAAGTAATTCACCAGGTAAAAGTTTTGTGGAAAAAGCATATGGTTGAAGAGGAAACATGAGAATCTGAAAATGCTATGAGAGATAAATACCCCCATTTATTTGATAAGTGAATAAAAATTGCGAGGACGCAATTTCCAAAAGGGGGGAAGGATGTAACATCCCAAGTAAATAAAGAAATAATACATTTTCTTTTTAATTAATATTTTTTGAATTAAATATTAATTTTACCTGGGGTTTCTATGTTCGATGACGTACCTGATACGCAACAATGATTTTCTTTGAAATCTTACGTTGCACAATAATAATATAATATTATTATTTTAAATGGTAGTTAACGCCTAGCCGTTGTATTGGCGGGAATGAACAGAACTAACTACAATATGATTATACATGTTTGTTAAATGTTTTTACATTTATCCAATAAAATTCAGAGGCTTAAAATGTGAATGAATCTAATTTTAAGCATAATTTACTTTAAAAGGTTGATTTACCGCTTTTTGATGGAGAATCCTCTTTAAATCTAGTTTTGGTCACTTTTATATGTTATATTTGACAAAATAAAATTTTTCTTTAGAATCGGAACATCAAAATTTACTTTGGATGAAATTTTAGTATTTTTCTGATAAAGTTCATTTTTATTGAATAGTGAAAAATACTGTATTTTAATTCAAAACTGTCTTTTAATCTAATTTATTTATATGGTTAGATTATCTTTTTAATTGGTTTCAAAGTGTAATTAGAATATATTTTTACCATTTAATCCAATGTTGGTCATTGGAAGTAATTTCACATTGAAATTGAACATAAACAAATGTCAATCTTTTGATAGTTATTTCTTAAAAACACGCTTTTTGTTTTAACAGCGGGAATTATTTTTAAATTAATTTCCGCCACTTCTGTGTTTTAAATTTGAAAAAATGGATTTCATATTTGGAATCAGGAGGTCCAAATTGTGTAAATAGGTAACTTTTATTTTTAGACATTATGAATATTTACTTCAGTAAATATTTTATTTACCATGGTTAAAGGGTAAATCTGGTAAATAAGGGTAAACAAATATTATTATAATAATATAAAATTATCCTAACATGTGTCCTAATCCTATTGGTTGATACACTTCCGACCATAAGCATCCTTGGGTCGATTTTGGGACCCCATGGGGCCACTTGAGAGTGATAATGACACTTTATTTTAATTAACTTAAAGGAAAAAAATGACATAAACAAATATCTTTTAGTAAATTAATTTTTACATAGGGTTATATACGTTATCTTTTCGACTATCAATATTATTTGGAAATCTAAAAAGATTTTCTACATCATGATATTTTTTTTTATAATTTTTAGACATCAAATAAATTAAATTATTTATGACACAATAATGATGCAGTGTTTACCTCATTAATAAATGGTTTAAATAAATAAGATTATAAAGATTAAAATAATATCCAAAACCTATCCAATTCTTATTGGATGATATTATTTTGATCATGAGTCATCTTATCTTTGACTTTAATAAGTTTTGGACATTTAGAAACCGAAAATCATTATGTAATAAAATAATATTTTCACTTTCCTAAAGAGCCCCTCATCTCCCTTATAAAAAGCCCTCACCTCTCAAGCCCCTTGACTCGTCCAACCTCTACCCAATTAAACTCCTTACATCCCTCTCCTCCTCCTAGAAGCTTTAACTTAGGCAGAAGACACTTCAACAAACCCTTTTGGTTCAAACCAAATAGAGTTATCCGATTTAAAGGTAACGTCTTCTATTAAGTTCTTTTGTTTTATTTTACTTCTCCAACCCCATAAAATCTTTTTATTCCTTTCATTTATTACAACACCAGTATCCTCAGTATACTAGAATGTTGTTATGAGAAGGATTCGAACTACACTTACACACACCTCCATCTAATGGGTAAAGAACATACTGTTTCTGTGGATGACAAACTAACGCCTCACGAAACGATGATTATTCAATTATCTCATACTGCCTCTCATGGTGACCATTATGATGACACTGTATTTATATATGATATATATTATGTTTATGTTTTTTTATGCTTCTTTATTTTTCATTTATAGCACGCCTTTATGGTTTCTATTATGGGTAAACGCGATAATTTCATTTGAGCAGGTGCGGACTACCGCCCCCTCAAAGTGATATGACTCGTTAATGCCATATGTGGACGTATAAAGGATGAAGTTAATGATATTATATATGATATTATACTGGAATTATAATATACCTATGTATCATTATGTTTTAATTCCATTAAAATATGAAATAGAAATGGAAGTAGCGTTTATGCGTACATACGGCTTACCGTCTCCATGAACGGTGTATTTCATTTCTTACCTCTAAATGTTATGTACTATTATAAATACATGTATATATTGGATATATATGATATATATGATATCCAAATCATGAATATCATTCTGGATATAATGAACTTTTGACCACATAACTTGTAAATATAAGAAGTTCATTTTTGACTCAAGTACCAAATATCGACAAAACAACCATTATTAACTTAAATGATTACATGATGTTTATAACATGGTAATAATTGATATAAAAGGAATAATAAACATGAAAAACATTCTTAAGCATGTAGAAATTAACTTTAGTTTATTATTCAGGAGATTAAAGAATGAACGGGTCAAGTCAGACACGAGGTAAGAGACTTCGTCTCAATCTCCTTTCATTGAGGCATATTTTGTTTTAAACACGAATTTCTTTTATATGTTGTATAAACACCTTTGAATTTTTATTTCATTCAAATGGAATCTTTTTCTTCGAGGCGTTTTACTAAACGACAAAACTATTGTTTTTTTAAAGTACGCAGTGACAACAACCTTTTCGCCGCCACGAGTATTATTTGATCTTTGACTTCCTTAACAAGCCGTAATGTTTTTAAAAGGAAAATAAATTCCATATACTTTTTTACATATTTTGGTATTGAAAATGGTTTTGATAATGGATTTGTTATGTCAATATATTTAAATGATATATTGTGATTGAAATGTGGAAATGTTATCTTTCCTTTGTGTTTATTTTATGTGTTATGAATGTGTTATGGTTCTTGGGCATTGTTACGTATACAGGTGGTTCTGTGATAAACCTAGGGAGGGTGAGCCCGAGATAGCTCTCCAATGCATTGGATAACGTGACAGAGGTAAACGTGAATGTTTCTCCTAAGAGATTTAGGGAATATACTGTGATGAATATTCCAAATGTAACTCCCTACGTAGCTATGATAACGACAATGTAAGTATGATTTGGATGCCACAAGTTACTTTTATGATTTATGATTTCTATGTGTTATTCATAAATGTTATGATTTCATGAGGTATGTTAAAGAGCCTATGTTATGTATGTAATGATGAACTAATGTTTTCTTTCTTTGTTTTATAACCCTTACTGAGATTTTTATGCTCATCCCAAGTTTTGAAATTTTTTTCACAAGACCTAAATATGAATAGAGTTAAGGATGCGATCAAGGAAAAGTCATGCTGTCTAAAACATGGGACTAGTCATGACTCTTTTTTTCAAGAGATTTTATTATATGAAAAAAATGGAAATTGAGTAAAAGTGTCTACCATGTAATTTTTGTGATGTAATGTAATAGTTATGACCTAATTCTCTAAAACTCAAAACCTGAAAAGATCCTCAATATGAATTATTCATTTAATTCAAGATTATGTAATGTTTAAGGCTGGGTCCTTATAATGCACATCGAAATTACAAAGTTTATCAGATGGATGTAAAGTCTGCTTTCTTAAATGGAGAGATTGAGCAAGAAGTTTACATTGAACAACCTTGTGGTTTTCTTTTTGATAATGATGAAAACAAGGTTTGTAGATTGAAGAAATTCTTGTATGGGTTGAAACAAGCTCCATGTGCCTGGTATTCAAAACTTAATAGTTTCTTGAGAATGTTGAATTTTTTTAAAGGAAATGTTGATAGTAACTTGTATGTGAAATAAGTTAACTCCATCACACTAATTGTTATTGTGTATTTAGATGATATAATTTTTATTGGGGATGAAGAAAAAGTTTTTAAAGATTTTTCTAAGGAAATGAACAAGCATTTTGAAATGTCAATGTTGGGAGAATTAACTTTCTTCCTTGATTTACAAGTTCATTAAAATGAAAAGTACATTTTCTTATCTCAAGAAAACTATGCTAGAAAATTGTTAAAGAAATTTGGGATGATAGAATTCAAATAAGTTTATACTCCTATTTCAGTAAGCACATAATTGAGTAAAGACGAATCTGGAAAAAGTGTGAATGAGAAAGAATTACAGAAGCTGATAGAAAGTTTTCTTTATCTCACAACATCAAGACCTAATATTGTTTACGTTGTGACTGTGTTCCAGATATCAGAGTGAACCAAAAGAGTCTCATAAGTTAATGACAAAAAGAATTTTGAGATATGTTAAAGGAACATCTTCACATGGAATTTTATACAAAAGAAGTTGTAATATGAACTTTCATGGTTATACTGATGTTGATTGGGTTGAAGATTATAATGATAGAAAATCAACTTCTGGAGGAACATTTTTCTTGGGTGAATGTTGTGTAAGTTGGCATAGTAAGAAATAAAGCTCAGTAACTTTGAACACAGTGGAATCAAAATATGTTGCAACTACTCTGGTTTGTATTCAGACGGTGTGGATGAAAGTTCATTTGGAAGATTTGAAAGTAAAAGTTCTACACCATTGAAGATACTTTGTGATAATCAAAGTGCAATTGATCTTCCCAAAAATTCTGTCCAACATTCAAGATCAAAACACATTGATATAACGTTTCACTTTATAAAAGTGAACATTTCTATTGTAGATGTTTTTCCGGAATATATCTCAATGAAGTATCAAATTGTTGATATCTTTACAAAAGTAATGTCAAAAGAAAGGCTTGTTGATTTGAGACTGCAACTTCATGTTCAGCCTCCTCCAACGACTTCATAATCCTCACAAGGAAGTCCCCCACCATGCTTTGGATTATTTTGACAAAAGGGGAGAGAAAATAACAACTTTGTACATTGTAAGAAGTTTTTAGTTATCTTTCTTTTATGAATATGAAGTTGTTGTTATTAGATAATGGGGGAGATAACAATCAAGGGAGAGAGGGAAAGACAAGTGAGAAAAGATAAAAGTGAGGGAGAATTTATCTTTAAATGGCCGCAAAATTCGCTTGTCACCGATGGATGAAATCCCTTCAAAAAATTACTTTATCCAGTAAGTGTGGTGTCAGAACACTTTTTTGAGGAAGACTATGTTTTGATAAAAGTTGAAAACTTTGATTTGCTTCAAAACTTGAGAAAAAAAGGTGAAAATTGCTGAATGTTTGAACCCAAACACAAAGGGGGAGAAAAGTTTTGTTTTTGATAAAGTTGTTTTCCGAACACAGAGTATCGGACCGAGCAAAATCAGACGCAGAAGATGTCATAAAGATGAAATTACTGATTTGATGCACCATCGGTCTCAGAATCATCAGCATGATGTTAAAGATCTATCAGACACATTGTTTGTTAGAAAGCCAGTAATTGTAGTGAAAAAAAGTCAGAATGTCGATGAAGTATGACAATTAACTTTCAAGGGAATCAAGAGTTAGAAATTTCTTAAACTTTCTAACTTTAAATCAGACGATTCTTTGTTGATCTTGGATTTCTCATAAATCATGAAACATTTCCATGATAAAATCTTTTGAAGAAATGGAGGAATCATAAAGATTATATTGGTTCCAAAAAATAAGACAATGTTTGCATTAGATTCAGAAGTATATGACACAACATTTGTCAGGAGTCTGAATGTGTAAAGCTGATGAAGTTTGAAGAATTTCAGATTTGTTGAGAAGGAAAGTCTAATTGGACTAAGTTTGAGGTGGAAAGTCAATCAGACTGACTTTGAGGAGGAAATTCAATCGGACTAACTTTGATGAGGAAAGTCAATTCGGAATGAGTTGAGGAAGTTCCATCATAATGAGTTGAGGAAGTTCCATCGTAATAAGCCGAGAATCTACTACCTCAAGGAAACTTTTTGATCTTGCTTCGCATCGCAGGGCGAAGAATAAACTACCCCAAAACCACCTCTGCACAAGGAACTCACAAATCAACCTACACTGCATCAAAGAGTTGTCAAAAAATGCAACTCAAACACACCCCAAACCAAAACCGCACCACCACAACGGATCTCCGAAGAAGAACGAAAGGAAACCCATGGGAAAGAGAGGAGAACTCACCACAAATTGCCAATGGCCATCCACCAGAACCCAAGGATCGAAGCAAGGGAGAAGAGGTCTAGAAGATCTCTCCAGGGCGCTTAGGGTTCGTCTGGAATGAGAGAGAGAGAGATGTCACTAGAAACGGGATTTGCAGAATTCGACTCCCAATCCCATTACTTCTCCACCTAAAAAAAGGAATCTCATGTCACGTGCAACTTCTTTTCCTTTAGATCATAGATAGAAAAATTCCCATCCTCGATGACAACCTTCCAACCACTCTTGGTGAGATGGACCAAACCGATGATGTTGTTGTGGAACACTGTCTTCAGCACATCTGTGGACACCAGGATAATCTTAGAGTGATCAACTCTTAAAAGTGTAGGTGCATCATTTGTACCCATGTCAAGTTCATTGCCTCCTTTTGTTCGAGTTGTGGTTTGAGACACTCCTTCACATAGTTCCCAAAATTGTTGTGTTTATAACACATGACCTTAGTCACATCCCAATTACATTATAATGTCATAACACCTTTCCTACCTCGATTTCTGTTTCCATTCTCAACGCCAGAGGTTCTCTCATTATGTCCCATCCTCTTCAGGCGTGCAAGTCACTCCTTAGCCAAAATCAGTTAGCTTCTAGAGCTACCAATGTCATTTTAGACCTCATAGCGCTCCTCTATGACTTTGAGTTGGCCTATGAGTTCCTCCATGGTAAGTGTCTTGAGATCAACCAAAGTCTTGATGAAGATAACTACATGTGTATATCTGGGGGGCGGTGGGAAGGGATTTTTTGACTTCCCACTCATCCTCAATCTTGTCGCCCAATATGTTCAGATTATTAATGAGACTGGTGAGATGCATGGAAAAATCATCAATTCTCTTTCTATCTTTGAACTGAATGGACTCGAAGTCCATGCACAACATCTGCGCTTTTGTCTCATGCACACGCTCAACATCTATATGTTGGAGTTGGTTTCCTAGGACCAAGTATTTGTACTTTGATTATATATATATTCGATGTATTGAATATTAATAAAACTTCTTATTACATATTGTTCATTATCTTGCATGACTCTAATGTAATAATGACCTAGAATATATGCCACATTGATAAGTTCATAGCAGTTCCCCACTATGATGAGAACCTTAAAGTCTTATGACGATACTATTAAATATAGTTTTGCGGTTGGATAACGTACCATGACGGGACACACAATACATAGACTATTAGGAGTGAGTACTCGTACATAGATGAGACTTCTTTTCATTAAGTTCACACTTAGTATTATGCAAGACGAGAGATTATGAGAATAGATCTACCACTAAGAATTCCACATGTTTTGGTGTCATTATATATTCTTATCTACGAGCGTGTATAATAGTACTTATACTTTAAGATTATCATTAATGCATGTCATGACTCGTGCACTTAGATTTGCTGATGAAAACCGTGACAACATATGTTCTCGACGAGGTAGGGTACGCTGGGTGCATCATGATTGACATGTCATTAATGGATAAGTTGAGGAAAGATTTGTCCCTTCCATCTTTATAGAAGCTGATATCACAACCCTTTGATTGGAATAAAACCATCACCCTAAATTTCATGGGTATGGTGTAACAATGTGTTTATTTTAGATAGTCAAAGAAAGATGTATTGAGTAAATAGGTTGGTGACACAAATGTGGAACCTGCTTGATGAGATTTTGCGACAAACAAATTATATTACACAATGAGCGTTCGTATGTGGTTATCACTTTTGAGACATTAAGTTCTATATTTTGGGTTCCTTGACCTTTTTCTAGATAGTAATCTTAGACTTTAGGAAAACCCACCTAATGCCAATGAGAAATAATCCTAAAGGGTCACACATTAAGTATTTCCGATGATCTCGATTAAATTATATTTGAATTTAATTAATTGAATAAGTATTATTCTCAAGATTTAGGAATTATTTTATTCATGTTTTATCGGTCACAAATATTTATTAATGAATGAAATATTTAAATTAAATATGTATTCAGGTGTTCAATAAATGCTAGAGGAGTTCGAATGGACCAAGATCGTATTCAGTGACAAATATTAATTAACAATCCGATTAAATAATATTTGTTTTTGCGCAAGTTGGCACGCGCCACAAAATAATAATAATAATATTATTATTATGTGGTATGATATTTATTAAAGGTTATAATATAATTTAAGGGACGACGTGCAATTAAATAATATTCTAACCTAAACCCTAGTTTTATAAATAAACGGTTATGTCTATTGTGTAGTGCGTGCAATCGAAAATAAAGAATTCTTGTGCACAACAAATTTTCTCTTGACTCTTCTTTCTCTCTTCCTCTCAAGAATGAGAAACGCAAGAGGGATCCCTTCAAGATTGAAGGAAAAATGATCAACATGACTAACAAAAAATAATCACTTCACCACGCTAGCACCCATAGATCGATTGGAGTTACTCGAAGATCAAAGGAGAATGTGTTGTTCATCGCTAGAGGGATTCTATCCTTGGATCCTCACAGTGCAATACAGGAAAACCGGAAGGGTATTTTTGGACCATTAATTTCTACATCGAAGAAAGAATCCTTAGATCATGTATTCATTTCTTCCGATAATAAAGAAATTAATTATAAATTTGATGCGCAAGATCTTCGCTCGGGGTTTTGAGCAACACAATATTAAAAGAAATTTTAATATATCACCCACCATCACATGCTTCCACTGCACCCGAAACCAATAAGTGGTATTAGAGCGGTTCACATTTAAATTTATAATTATTTATTTGATTGTTGATCTATATGAAATCGTGGTTGAATTTTCATTTCATATTATTCATTCTCTAATCCATTTTGAATTAACATGTTATCGACATATTAATCATGCTTGTTCAATGTTTCATTTTCTTAAAGGTCTAAAAATAAATGAGGAACGACTGAAGATGTCATCAGAAACTTTCAAATTTTTAGCTGGTAAGACAGGGTTACATGGCGTGTAGCCGGAGTACACGTTGTGTACCCTAGCACGCTGCACCTAGCCATGCCACGGGATACACGACATGCCACACAATTATTACACACGATGTACGTTGCGTGTTGACCGACCAACCTGGAACATGGTTGTCAGATTACACGGCGTGTATACAACGTACACATCGTGTAGTTGACACGGGTTAGCGGTATAAATCACACAATCCATGTGGTCATTATATATGGTCAAACCGCATAGATTGACAACCTGGAGCATTTATGATATACATGACGTGTATGCGGTGTACACGACATGTAGTTCATCAATTCCCACGTTCGATATACGCACCGAGTCCTCAGTCTTGTTATCTAGACACACAATATTAGAGATACATGACGTGTAGCTGGAGGCACACGTCGTGTAGTCTCTCACTCGAGAACACGCTGAGTCTTTCGGTGGGTTACACGAGCACACAACATTCGGACCACACAACGTGTAGTTGGATTGTGCACACCATGTAATCCACCGAGATACACACTGAAGACCCAAGCGAGTATCTCGGGCACACGGAAAGTAGATACATGGTATGTAGCTGACATGTACAGTTGTGTAGTCTGATTGAGTTAACAAGTCGAAGCCTCAGACGTGTAACCCGAATATACGGCAGATGTGGTACATGGCGTGTAGTTGGATTGTACATTCCATGTAGTCTCCCAATTACTGATAGAATTAAATTACATTAAATTGACAATTGCAATATTAAAACCTTATTGTTTTGATTGACACTTTTTTTGACAATTTAATAAGTTTTAAAGAATTTTTAATGCTCAATTCATTTATTGTAATATGACACGTGCCTATCGTGGGGTGTGACAAAAACAAATAAAACCTAAGTTAAAATGTAGCAAAGTGGGTAACCTAAGTTGTCTCCAGAGAGGAGTGCACAACAATTATGTTTGTCACTTAAATTAAAGAAAGAAGAAGAGGTTCTTTTTGAAAGTTGTTTGAGTTGAAAAATAAACAAGCAATTGAAAAGAAAGGTTGAAAACTAATGGATGAAGAGAGTGATGGGGTCAGGGTATGATCAACTTTTGTAATGTCATCATAGTCACAAAGATCATCTCACCTCTCTTCCTTTTGAATGACAAATGAAAGACTCCTCGATCGAGTCATCTATCACCATTGGTTAAAGAAGAAAATTGAACTCACTCCTATGTGCATGGAAGTTCATAAACAATTCCTAAACAACTAAGGCAAGTCCCGATCGGGAATTGTTGCCCCTTAGAACTATAGAAAAAGTCTACTAGTTCCACACACGTGCCAACGATCGTTAGACACTCACCACCTAACACAATCTACTCGATCGAGACAAATTGCACTAGGCAGAGGGAGATAAAAAGTCTTTAACCAAAGCTATTAAAAATGAATACACCAAACTCAAAACACGATCGCATTAAGAGAATTGGGAAACACTGATAATAGATGTCATTCAGAAGAAAGATACGATTTTACATTTAAGCACAAAACTCCGACATTACAAAAGAGAAACTCCCCCTTCCCCGATCACTCAAAGGTTTTACCCCTCCATGTGAAGGGTATTAGAGTTGAAAGGGTAAGAAGAGATCATAATGAAACTAAGTAAAAAGAAAATATAAAATACAAAGAACTTAAAGAACTGAATCCTCCAGCACAACCCTTCTTGCACCTTCTTCAACCCCTTTGAATGGAAGTGAATACTCTTATTTATAGGCTTGGGGAGTAGAAAATTTCCCTCCAAAATTACTCCCCTGAAAGTTTGAGTCCGGTTGGCATAGTAAATGACCGATTTTGAGAATTGTTCCTTCTTGAAAGTTGTTCCCCTCCATCTCTTCTGTCGACCCACAAAATTTGAGCCTAATTGGTCCACGTATGAAGGAGATATGACCACATTACTCCGGATATTTAATTATGTCCAGGTGACTCTTCGTCTTCCACAACTCCAACTTCCCATGACATTAAGACATTGAAAACAGCCGATTCAGACGTGGACTCCTTAATGAAAGATGTTCATTAATTCCTCTTCCAGATCCTTGTAGAATATTAGCTCCATTGGATCTGTCAGCTTCGAGATAAAATCTTAGCATTAAAACATTCCAAATATGTACACAGTTTTCGAGGCCTGGTTTGTGAGCTGAATTTGAGCTTCCAAATGATGGATTGAGCTTTGGGTCCAGAAGGATAAAATGAATCCCACAAGCATAGAAATCCTACAAAAAAGGAATCATACAATTTGGATCAAAAATATAAAATATATGCCCGAAATACAGAAGCTCCACAAAACTGCTAAATTTCCAGAATTAACCAATTTCCACAATTAAGCCCATAATTCACCAAAATACTAAAATGATACAAATCAGCTCAAATTGATTAATTAGAAGGGGTTAAATCATTGAAACACATATGAAAATTTATGAAAATATTATCTCTATCATAATAAATCTACAACTATTGGTTCTGCCGTTTATTTGCCATTAATTCCTTTATAATGGTTATCTCTAAGAGGATTCAGATGGTCATTATGATGAAATAGAATTAATTAATTAATTAATGCGAGCGCATTTATATTAATAATAAAAAACAGATAAGGAAATGAATGTTAGCCATTTACTTTTGCATATACGTTTCATGTATGACTATCCACGAGCTAGACCAAGACTAGTGTATTTGTTGACATTTATTTAATTCAATTTATTACATGGGTTTGTAATTATTTTTTAAATTAAATTTGATGGCTTGCGAGTCATTCCTCCCTCTATTATTATGTATGACCTGTACATCCAATGATATTTATGTAATCACCATTAACTAATCTTTTGGTTCCCCTCCCCTGTGTTTGAGTTATAAATACTTATAATTAATGGAGTTTCCCAAGGTTCATGGAAGCGATTTGTTATACCCCAGAACATCCCAAGAGGGGATGAGTGAATTGGGGCGTCAATTTTTTCTTTGAATAGGATGAATCTTTTCCCCATATTGGTAGGAACTTGTTAAACCTATATGACGAAATCGTGCAATTATCAAACACCCATATGTATAAATAGAAACACAAAACAATAGTTTTACTTGGTTCACCACTGAGAGATGGTCCAAAGAGCATATGCCGACAGTGTGTCAGTCGTACCTGGATCCACTAAGCTTCACTAGATTTTGTGGATTACAAATGTTCAGTCACAGTTACTCTATTCCAGACACACTGCCTTTACAAGAATTTTAAGGATCGAACACTGCCTTCCTTGGATCGCTTCCATTGACCCCTCTTGCTCACTGCTTTGAGTGAAGTCTTCCACAATTTATCGGCTTAAAGGTCACATCAGTAGATTGGACACATAAGTTTTTTCCCTAATTAGCACGAGATTGCTTACACCATAGTCCGTAATAGATGCCCTCGAATGCACTATTCAATCAAAATAGATGTTCAAAACTTTCACTTCGCGTAACTCTTTCACTTTCATGCAATTAGTTTTTTTGCATAGCTTTTACACTCTTACGCAACACCTCGGTTTTCACACAACTTATGTTTTTGTCTCGCAACTCTAAATTTTGCGCAAATTGAATGTTTCATGAATCTCACTTGGTCTTGAGAGACACAAGTTATTTTCTTCACACAACTCTACTTCACGAAAATATACTTCACACAAATCTTTCACGAAGCAGTGGCTTCAAATCTTCGTTGAGAGAGAGAGAGAGAGAGAGTTTGAATGGAGGTACCCGCCTATTTATAGATATTGCTGACCCTTCGCACAACTGTCTTGTGTGCCATCAACCTTGCATGCAACTTTCTTGGTTTTCTGTATTTTATCGATTTGACATCGCCTTTAGAACGCAACTCCATCATGTATTTCACAAGTTCACGCAATATTAACTTTCGCCTTTAGCACACAACTCCTCTATGACTTTGAGTTGGCCTATGAGTTCCTCCATGGTAAGTGTCTTGAGATCAACCAAAGTCTTGATGAAGATAACTACAAGTGTATATCTGGGGGGCGGTGGGAAGGGATTTTTTGACTTCCCACTCATCCTCAATCTTGTCGCCCAAGATGTTCAGATTGTCAGTGAGGATCGACAACCAACACAACATACCATCAATTTCTAGTTTTGAATAACCTTAGTTCCAACATGGTTCAAGAAAAAACCATAATGATGCCAACCCCTGTGTTGCACTGGTGGACAGGTGGAATACAACAACTCATGCCAAGATTGGCAATAAGTGTTATTTCCCCTAAATCATAGGTTGATTTAATGTCCGCTCATTAAATCAACCATTAGATAAAGGTTAAGTATGAGTCATTTAATTAATTATTTTTTTTTCAATTATTTATTTTATGGATGCAAGACCGTGATCACATAAATAAATGAATTAATGTGAAAATATGAGATTTAAATAAATGGATTATGAGTAATTTTTTAGCCAACATGGTTAATTAATTAATTAACATCCACTTAATATCAACAAGATATTTAAATTATAAAACAAGATAGAATTTCTACATAATAAATTAAAATTTCTTAATTAAATATTAAGTCATACTTGGCCTCCCATTACATGATTAGGAATGAAAGCCTTGAAACTAAGTGTTTGACCAACCCTCATTGGGAAACTAAATTTTAACGTGAAGTTCTTATGAAGGCTATGAGTTGAATTAACCATCTTACATCAAGAGAAGTATCCCTCGCTAGACTTACTATAACTTGGAGGTAAGTGTTGAAGAAATCCAAGTTAGGATTTTAGGATAGGAAAGTCCACTCAATGGATCAATGAGCTGCAAGCCTGCAGTTGGCAAAGACCAACCTACTTGAATATCTTCAAGTAGCTTGACCAACCCTCATTGGGGTTATGATAAGGGGAATATGAATCATTGACATTAGAATTTCCTAACTATACATTCTGAGTTCAATAGTGAGGGCTATTGAGACTTTATAAAACAGTGAGAGATTTAATAAAAATCAATTAATTTATTATTTCTCACATAATTTGTAATCAAGAAAAAGTACTAATAATCATCTCTTTCATTGTAGAATAAAAAGACAAGCTCATCATCCATACTATCCCTATGATCAATATTAGAGAAAGACAACCTCCTCATTGGCAGTAACTTCCAGGAGTGGTTTAGGCACCTTTGGGTTGTGCTACGCTATGAATGGAAATCTTACATGCTAGAATCCTCAGTGTCTGATCCATCTGCAAAGGAGGCGAGTGATGAAGAGTTCCTTGTCTATGAAAAAGAATTGAGCGATGCGTTCAACGTTCAATGTTTGATGCTCATTTATGTCTAGTGAACTCATGAAGTCTCACGAAAATATGAATGCGTATAGAATGCTTGAGCACCTACGTGATATTTACCAAGAGAGAGCTAAACAGGAATGGTTTGAGATTTTCAAGGCGCTCTTTCAGAGCCAATTTGGAGAGGGTGCCACTGTTGGGCCTCACATAGTCAATCTAATGGACTACATTGAGCACTTAGGGGTTCTAGGTTTTAAACTTCCCGAAGAACTGGGCACCGATATCATTATTGTATTACTCTCTCAGAGCTTCTTCAGCTTTGTTGTAAATTTTAATATGAACAACATTGAGAAGTCTTTTCCAGATCTTCTTACTCTCCATCGCTAAGTAGATAAGGATATGATTAGAGAAAATCCTTTTGTCTTTATGGTGAACAAATGGAAAGGGAAAGTGAAGAGATCTAACTCCAAAGCTTCTCCACTCTTTTCCAAGAAGAAGATCAAAGGGCAAGTAAGGGAACAAAATGTTGGATTGGTGTAGCCCGATCCGGTTGGGCCGAATGCTGACCGACCGACACCGGTCGACACTGTAGTAGTGCGGACTTTGGAGTCAACTTTACTGTAGTCGTTTGGACTTCCATCTGGTATCCACTGTAGCACTTTTGACTTGGGTGACCACCTTTTCCTTGTAGTGACGCAGACTTCCTGTGCAATAGTGGATCATCTTCTCCATCTGTAGCCCATTTCGGGCTAGGGTTTCAAATTGAAAAAAACCTTGTAATTGTGCTCCTGATTTTAGTGAAGTTATTCTGCCTCTCCGTGGACGTAGGGATTATTCCCGAACCACGTAAATCCTTGTGTTCTCATTCTCGTTTTTTTTCTTTTTACTCTTCTTGAATCGTTGTGTTGTCGCTGCAACTCCCGGTGTTTTTGCAACAACTGGTATCAGAGGTTGAGTTTGAGATTCTCCAACGATGGCCATGGATGAAGGCAATGTGAAGATCAATCGCTTCGATGGAACTGACTTCAGTTTATGGAGGATGCAGATCGAGGATTATCTTTATAAAAAAAGATGCACTTTCCACTTCTGGGTCTTAAGCCAACAGATATAGAGCAGTCAGAGTGGGAGCTGCCGGATTGGCAAGTTTTGGGTGTTGTACGCCTTACGTTGGCAAAAAATGTGGCGTTCAACATCAGATAGGATAAGACGATGATTGATTTGATGAAAGATCTCACAAATATATACGATAAGACTTCTACTGCAAACAAGGTGCACTTTATGCAATGATTATTCAACCTAAAAATGGTTGAAGGGAGAATTGTTGTAGACCACATCAACGAATTCAACACCATTATAAGTCAGCTGACATCAGTGAAAATTGATCTTGGTGATGAGGTATGTGCACTGGTCTTGTTATCTTCTTTACCTAACAGTTGGGAAGCAGCTGTAATAGCTGTGAGCAGTACTTCAGGGAACACCAAACTGGTTCTGAAAGATGTACGAGACATAATCCTCAGTGAGGATATGCGAAGAAGAGAATCAGGCAGATTCTATGGTTCTACTCTGAACGTTAAAGGAAGAATAATGTACCCACCATGTGACAATCATAGAGGGTGATCAAAGTCAAGAGGGAAAATCCGAGATAAGGAAAATGTGGCTGGTCCTACCTGTTGGACATGCAGGAAGAAAAGACATGTCAAGAAGGAGTGTATAGATAAACAGAAGGGACCTGAAACTAGGGGAGCAAACATGATAGCTGAAGGAACTGATGACGTGCTGCTGCTGAGCGTGGATAACCCAATGGAGTCTTGGATTTTAGATTCAAGGGCGTCTTTCCATTCTACATCGGAGAAGGACTTTCTAAAAATTTATATTTCTGGAAATTTTGGCAATGTACTTCTTGTTGATGATGAACCCTTGCAGATTGTGGGGAAAGGAGATGCACGGATCAAGACAAATAGTGTGAGTCTGCTGATTCTAGAAAATGTGAGGTATATCCCTTGTTTGAGAAGAAATCTTATCTTTATTGGACAACTTGATGATGTAGGGTTGAGTACCACATTCACTGGTGGTGCATGGAAGATCACCAAAGGAGCTATGGTCATAGCTCGGGGAGCAAAGAATGGTACCCTATACAACATGACAGAAACTTGCATAGACATGGATGCATCACTAAAAGCTATCGGAAATTCACAACTGTGACACTACAGACTAGGCCACATGAGTGAGAAGGGGATGAAGGTGCTGGAAACAAAAGGACTACTACCAGAGCTGAAGTAAGTGGAAGTTGGCCTATGTGAAGATTGTATCTTCAGAAAGCAGAAGAAAGTATCTTTTGAAAATGGAGGTAGAACACCAAAGGCTGGGAAGCTGGACCTGGTGCACACTGATGTTTGGGAGCCTACAACAGTACTTCCCTTAGAGAGTCACAATACTATGTGACATTCATCAACAATTCGACACGAAAGGTATGAGTTTACTTTCTAAAAAGTAAATTTGATGTGTTTAAGATGTTTCAGAAATGGGAGGTCATGGTGGAAAATGATTTAGGAGCAAAGATGAAATGCTTGAGGTTTGAAAATGGTGGAGAATACGACAGTCAGGAGTTCAGAGAATTCTATTCTGATAATGGAATTCGATGGGAGAAGACTATTTCAGGTACACCGTAACAGAATGGTGTGGCAGAAATGATGAATATAATGTTGAATGAACGTTCCAGGAGTATGAGGTTACACTCAGGGTTGCCCAAGACTTTCTCAGCTGATGCAGTGAACATGGAAGCATATTTGATCAGCAAAGTCCATCTATGTCAATGGTAGAACGTCTACCCAAGGAGCTCTGGACTGGTAAGGAGGTAAAACTCTCACATTTACGAGTCTTTGGCAGTCTGACATATGTTCATATTGATGCCAATGCAAGGGAAAATCTTGATGCTAAGTCCAAAAGATGTTTCTTTATTGGTTATTATGTTGAGGAGTTTGGTTACCGCCTTTGGGATGATCTCAACAAGATGGTCATCAGGAGCCAGAATGTGATATTTAATGAAGGTGTCATGTACAAAGATCATCATGCAGCTGAAGATGAAAATGAGAACATTGAATCTGAGTGCAAAGAACACGTGGAACTTGAAGGTGTACCTGATCATGAGACATCATAAACGATGGAACCTACTAATCCAGTGGAGTTAAGGAGATCTTAAAGGGTGAGAAGACCTCTACAGAGGTATTCACCATCCTTGCATTATCTGTTATTGACTGATGGTGGAGAACCAAAATGCTTTGAAGAGGCAATGCAGCTGAAGGAGTCGAGCAAGTGGGAGCTGGCTATGAAGGAGGAGATTTCCTCATTGCATGATAACAACACTTGGGAGCTGACACCTCTGCCAATAGGAAAGAAAGCATTGAAAAACAAGTGGGTCTACCGGGTCAAGGAAGAATATGATGGAAAGAGGAGGTACAAGGAAATATTGGTAGTGAATGGTTTTCAACAAAAGTAAGGTGTGGACTTCACTGAATTTTTTCCACCTATAGTGAAGCTTACCACTATCCAGGTGGTTCTCAGCATTGTGGTGTTAGAAGACTTGTACCTTGAGCATCTTGATGTCAAGATTTCTTTTCTTCATGGAGATTTGGAGGAGGAAATCTACATGCAGCAGCCAAAGGGATATGTAGAGTATGGGAAGGAAGACCTGGTGTGCAAACTTCAGAAGAGCTTGTATGGGTTGAAGCAGACACCCAGATAGTGGAACAAAAAGTTTGACACATTCATGACTAAAAATGCATATAAATGATGTGTCATGGATCAATGTTACTACATAAAATCCTTTGGTGATGAATATATTATATTGCTTTTGTATGTGGATGACATGCTCATTGCAGGATCATGTATACAGTGAATTAATGAGTTGAAATGGCAGTTGGATGAGGAGTTTGAAATGAAATATATTGGAGAAGCTAGCAAGATTATGGGGATGGAGATCAAGAGAGACCGCATAGCTGGAACGTTGATTTTGTCACATGCTGATTACATTGGGAGGTTTTGAGAAGATTCAGTATGATGGAAGAAAAGACGGTCTCTATTCCCCTGGTGAACCATTTCAAATTATCAAAGGAGAAATCACCAAAGACGATAGAAGAGGTTGAGTACATGGAAAAAGTTCCATACACATCAGCTGTTGGAAGCCTGATGTATGCCATAGTCTGTACTTGATCAAACATCGCTCATGCAATGAGAGTTGTGAGTAGGTATATGAATAACCCTGGAAAGCAACACTGAGAAGTTGTGAAGTGGATACTGAGGTATTTGAAGGGAAGAAAGGAGGTATCTCTGTGATTTGACAAAGAAAATTCATTGCAGGGGTATGTGGATGCTGACCTTGGAGGGGACGTCAACAACAGGATGAGTACCACGAGGTTATTATTTACCTGTGGAGGAACTACGATAAGTTGGAAATCACAATTGCAGAAAGTGGTGACTTTATCCACCACAGAGGCAGAATACATTGCTGTAACAGAAGTTGAGAAGTAGATGATTTGGTTGAAGAACGTCTTGGATGAATTGGGAAGAAAGAGAGAGGATAATGTACTGCATTGTGACAGTCATAGTGCAATACATATTGCAAAGAACCCAGTATTTCATGCCCAGACGAAGCACATTCAGCGGAAGTATCATTTCATCAGAGGTTTGATACAATATGGGTTGCTGACATTACAGAAGATTTGTGGAACCAATAATCCAGCAGACATGTTGACGAAGCCAATGGTGATACAGAAGTTGAGGCACTATTGTGCCTCTGTTGGTCTCCACTGTGAACGGAGGATGAGAGGCAGATAAGGGAGGAAACGGTGGGAGCACAAGAGGAAAATAGTTTGTATTTCATGAATCGTCAGGTTGAAATTGAAGCTGTGAATGGAAAGCACACCACTGGTGAACGAAGAAGAGGAAGAACTCGGATTAAGTAAGTTGTCTTAGTCAGTGACATTGAAGCATAACAACGCAATGGATCAGGCTCCAAGTGGGAGATTGTTGAATTGGTGTAGCTCAATCCGATTGGGCCGAATGCTGACCGACCGACACCGACAAGAACTGTAGCAGTGCCGAATTTGGAGTCAACTTTACTGTAGTCTTTTGGACTTCCAGTTGACAGTCACTGTAGCACTTTTGACTTGGGTGGCTACCTTTTCATTGTAGCGATGCAGACTTCCTGTGAAACAGTGGATCATCTTCTTCATTTGTAGCCCATTTCTTTCTAGGGTTTCCAATAGGAAAAAAACTTGTAATTGTGCTCCCGATTTTAGTGAAGTTATTCTTCCTCTCCTTGGACATAGGGATTATTCCCGAACCATGTAAATCCTTGTATTATCGTTCTCGTTTTTTTACTCTTCTTGAATCGTTGTGCTGTCGCTGCAACTCCCGACGTTTCCGAAACATGAAATGTTATCTGTTTCGCATGTGACAAGGACCACTAAAAGAAAAACTATACCCAACCAAAGAAGTAAGGGGCGACATAGGAGAGCGGCTTGAGGGTGGGGGGTGGCCGACGAAAAGGGCGCTGGGACGATCCGTCGCACATGGAGTCAGTGTGCAGGGAGATGTCGCACGTGGGGGGGGGGTGCCTGGAAGGAGTCACCGTGGGGGTAAGAAGGCCTGCCTTCAGGAGGAGACGCGCGTGGCGGAAGGGGATGTGTAAGGGTGTGCCGACGATGAAGATGAGGGATGCACGTGCGCGCAGGAGGCGACGAAGACAAAGAGTGAGTACTAGTGGAGGGGGGAAGCCAACTAAAGTGATGCCCTTTGGGAGCCGATGCCCCCCAGTGGGGGGAATCTCTCAAAAAAAAACCTAGGCAGAGAGAAGAGACATGAGGAGGGTTTTGGGATTAGACTCCCTCTAATACCATGTTAAAATGGAAGAGCAAGGTTAACCCAATACCCAAGATGGAAAGAATCCATGAATTCTGAAATGAATTCCATGTATAATAACCAAGTTTGGGTTCTGGTTGATGCACCAGTTGATGTAAAGCCCGTAGGGTGCAAATGAGTATTCAAGAGAGAACTTAACATGGAAGGTAAAGTAAATACCTATAAAGAAAGTTTTGTGGCTAAATGGTTTAAACAACATCAAGGGATTGACTATGATGAAACATTTTCACCATTTTCCATGTTTAAATCCATCAGAATTCTACTTGCTATAGTAGCTTACCATAATTATGAAATTTGGAAGATGAATGTCAAAACTGCATTCCTTAATGGGAACTTTCAAGAAGATGTTTATATGACAAAACCGAAAGGGTTTGTGACTCCAGGTGATGCCAAAAAGATTTGCAAGCTACGGAGATCCATTTATGGATTGAAGAAAACATCTAGGTCATGGAATGTTCGATTCGATGAAGCTATAAAAGAATTTGGTTTCATTAAGAACGAATGTAAGTCATGTGTTTACAAGAGGTTTAGTGATAATGCATTCGTTATCCTAATAGTATATGTTGATGAAATATTACTTATTGGAAACAACATACCAGTCTTAAAGTCAATTAAAGGCTGATTAAACAAGTGTTTCTCCATGAAGGAATTAGGTGAAGTGACCTATATTATAGGGGCCAAGATCATTCATGATAGATCTAAGAGGCTGCTTAGACTAAGTCAAAGTACATACATTGATCAGATACTAAAGAAATTTAATATGGAACAATCCAAGATGGGATTAATTCCAGTGTCACATGGTTTATATCTTTCTAAGAAAATGTGTCATCAGACACAACAAGAGAAAGAGATAATGAGTATGATCCCATACCTTTCAGCGATATGATCAATCATGTATGTCATGTTGTGTACCAGACTTGATGTTGCCTATGCATTGAGCATGGTAGAGAAATATTATGAAGATCCGGGATAACAAGATTGGTATGCTATTAAGGCTATCCTCAAGTATCTGAGAAGACCATAGGATATGTTCCTGGTGTATGGAGGAGATGATGAGCTGGTCATTAGGGGTTATACTGATACTAGTTTTCAAACAGATCAGAATGATCTAAAGTCACAGTTAGGATATGTTTTATTTCTTAACAGAGGAGCTATGAGCTGAAAGAGTTCAAAGCATCCAGTTGTTGCTGATTCTACAACGAAGTTCGAGTATATAGCAACTTCTGATGCAGCCAAGGAATCCATTTGGATACGAAACTTTGTCTAGAAGCTTGATGTTGTATCAAACAATAAAACTGGGAATAGTTTTTCCATAAAAGCAGCAAAAAATAGACACATATAAGTATGCTCAAAATAAAATCCCAAAGGAGAGTACTAAAAGTAAAAAAGGTATAGAAAAACCCAAAAAGTATATCATCAAAGTACTAAAAAGACAAGATAAACAACCCAAGGTCCCAACAGACACGACACTCTAATCCCAAAGAGTCAACAACAACCGCCACCTCCAAGTGGCGCTTTCCCCTTTCTTGAACCTAGTAGGAGGAAATCTACAAATGCCCAAAGGATGTGGTAGGGTGTGAGATAAAAGCCTAGTAGAGTCTCACTAAGTGTCCCATATAAGATTCCAATAATAAATAAACCAAATCATGCTTTCAATTTTAAATAAAACAGGTCATGGAAATACAAGTACATATTTTTAAAAAAATGTTTTTCATTTCATTTGATGGAAACATTTTAAACAATAGATTAAGTAAACAATTTATATAAAATAGTTTATATAAATCTATAAGCATGTATAAAACAGTTTTAAAAACAATGACATATATATAAAAATAATAAAAAATGAGGAACACAGTCATCTTCCAAGAGGTATGATAGTTCCAGGTTATGGGATCCTCACACACTCATATATGTGATTACGGTAATATGTGTACACATGTCCCTCTGGCACTGGTCAAAGATGACTCATCAATATCTCAATGGGGATAAGATTTGATACACTATGTTTTTATTAGTGTTGTAAAGAATCAATCCATTTCTAGGGAATTACCATCCTAACATGTTTGTCCTAAATAACTCACTAACTACTTAGGCTTTCATTTGCTCAAACAATCAATCAGTAATGAGAAAATTATTTTAAATTTTTTTAAAATACAATTTCTCCATTTTTCAGTATCATTATGCCAGTTTCATTTAAAAACAAAAACATGAGTTTTTAATCAATTCATGCCTTTTTCAAGATAAAACAAAACATGAGTTATTATCAAGAAATTTTAATCCATTTATCTAAAATACCAATTTCACAAATAAACTTCACAATTCCATCAATTTCAAATCACACCCCAATTTCCAATTTCATTGGAATTGGGGGTTTTCCCCAAATTTCCACACCAAGTCAAATCAAATACCAATTTCCATTAAATTGGGTTTTCACAATTTAATTGAAATCAATTTACACAATCAATCAATTTAAGGGAGATGAAACCACCTACCTTAACATGAAGATCATGAAGCACAACACCCGAAACGAGAATTGCCAACAAAGAACATTGGAAACATAGATCAAGGAATCAAACCTATATTCAAGATCCAAAACAAAAGAGTTTAGATCCATCAATAATGAGACGATCTAACAAACCCTAAGGAGTTGATAAAGAGAGAGTGGGAGAGAAGGAACAAGAGAAGAACTCTTACCAGAGTGGAATCAAATAACATTCGCCAAGATTCGATCCACCTCAGAATAGGTTTGGAGGATCCAAAAGGGTCCTTGAGAGCTCCTAATACCTAGGAATTCGTTCTAGGTCAAGTTATAGTTGAGTGGGGGAACATATGGGGATTTAGAAATTTTAAAATATTTTTCAGAATTAATATAAGGTTTCATATTTTCTTAAAGTATGTTTTTGTTTAAGTTTTGGTTTGGGCCTCTCTTTTGTGGTTAGATAAGTGTTTTCCCAAGTCTTTGAGAAGTCTCGGGAGGTGTTCCGGGGGTTCGGGATGTGAAAAAAGGGGGGAAAGGGGCTTTCTGTGCAATCTGCACGGTTTGCGCACGGTTTGGAAAACTGTACAAGGGGAGGTTGTGCGGGCAGTGGCAATTCATACAGTTTGCGCACAGTCCGATAAACAGTGCGAAATTCTCAGGAAACTGTGCGAAGGGGGTGAATTTCAGGCAGTGACTTCCGCATGGTTTGCGCACGATTTGGCAAACCGTGCGGCCTGGAAACTTCAAAAAAATTACAAAATTTCCATCCTGGGATTGTAAACCCAACTCGGGTTTCTCCTTCATTTCACCCCCTGCAACCCTAGTGACGATCTTGAATGAACCAAGCTTCCCAAAGGTGGTTCTCCTTCGATTCTTGGCTGTTTGGAGCACCGTTGGTTGCGGATCGAAGCCACAGGTAAGTCTAATATCCTCCTTGCCTCCTCTTTTTGATTAGGGTTTTCATCTTTCTCCCATCTCTTTCTGAATCTCTAAAACCCTATTTTTCGGGTGAGTTTTAGGTTGAGGCTTCAAGGGATGTTTGAATATGGATCTAAGGCCATGATTAAGAGTACATTCATCAATGGATTCGAGGTAGGTGGTCTATAAGTTTTATCCCAAAGTTTTATTTTGGATTTGTGCATGGAAGTTGGTGTTCTTGTTTTCCCCTTTTGTGTTCTTGGTTCCGTTGAAGTGTTTGATAAAAATGAGTGTCTAAGTGACCAATTGAAACCCTCACAATCCCTATGAGATGCGTTGAGGATGACTTGAACATTTTAGGGCCACCCATGGGGTGCGCTGGAAATCCCAGACCTAGAGAGTGGTAAGGTTAAGTGAAGGATTGCTGATTAAAGTGTGAATCTCATTTAGAACATGTTTAATGGTTGATTAGGTTGTAAATGGAATGATAATAGATATGCCTAGGGTGATAATGCATAAGGGGTTGTTTGGCATGACATGGAAACGAGCAATTTGGGTCGAATGAGATTATGTCAATTGTTTAACGAATTTTGGTTAGAAATGCCTAAGAGGGTTAGTGCATATTAAATGGAAAACTTGTAATTGGACAATGGAATGAAAAGGGGAGATATGTTAATGATATGAAATAAGGGAATGTATGAATAAGTTGAATGTGTTAATACATGGGAATTATGTGATACACCTAATGGGTTGAACGTAACAAAGTGGTTGTGTTACGTGATATGAGAAATGTACTTGAAATGATAAATGAGATAAATGGGTTAATGAATGGTTAATGATGAATTTGGATAAGGCATATGAGTTGTTGAATACACCTAATGGGTTAAGGCATGAGAATGGGAATTTGGCTAGATGTCTATGAATTGTATTTAGTAAACGTGTTAATGGGTCATGGCATGATATTAATTCCCATGTTGTTGTCATGTATTGTGAATTCTAATGGCATTGAATATGCTTGGTTGTGTTATGGTATGGTTGTGGCACATGGCTTGGTAGAGTGGGGTATTGACTTGAGGTTCTATGCCCACGGGTCGAATTAGACTGAGACTCTAAACTCCACCCCAAAATGCACAGGTTAGGGAAGTGGATGAAGGCTCTATTACCCTAATGGTTGTATTCCACCCAGACTGAGGCATCGAGGTGAGGATAATGTGTTGATGTGATATGTGTATCCCTAGTGAGATAGTGACTTGATTTATTTCCCCCATGCATTGTGATTGATTGCCTTAGACCCTTGTGTAGATGATATTTATGCCTAACCCAGGGAACATGTGATTAAATGGATTGAGTAATGAATATGGTATAAGAATTGTAATTGGGATAAATGCTAGGAATAAATTAAATGAACCTTGTTAACTTATGACACCCAAACTGTTCCTTGTTTACTTACCATTTATTTTGTACTTGCATGCACTATCTATTAGACTGGATATTTTTGTATACACCGTTGGTTGTGGCCTAAGGAGTTTTGTGATCACACCTTGCTCGAGCCGCTGTTGGGTACCTGAGCAGACCTCTTGGTTGCAGGTCAGGACAAGGGTGAATGCCCTACTCTAGGATTTTGAGTTGGTCTTGGGACGTACATGGAGAAGGACCCAGACTTAGAGTTGAGACCTATTTGGAGTTTTGTCCATTTGTTTTATTTTGGGTTTCATTCACCTTGCACTACTAGTATGACATGACATTTTTGTATTCGATTTGTGGTTTTTACTCCCTTTTAGGAAATGCTTGGTTATGCATGTTTATTGGTTATTCATATTGTTTCTGCTATTCATATTGTGTTCTACTATGGCTTGCTCTGATAGAGAGGGTATATTCTCCCCACGTAACTTATTAGATTCTCAACGCTAGTCAGAAACCTCTGGTGTACAGGGAGGCACGCTTTAGGTCATGTGATGACTCGGCTCGGAGCACCAACTTAGTGGCTTCTAGGTCGGGGATGTTACAAAGTGGTATCAGAGGAGTTCTTTTCTCTTTCTTACTATTTGAGGATGGTAGACATGGGATTAGGACAATGTCGGGCCTTGGTAATGAGCTTGTGCTTGGGAGTAGTAACCCATGTACGAGGAAAAACCCAAGTCACCCTGGGTGGGAATTGTTGTTTTTGATGTGTGTTGTTACAGTGGAATGATATTTCACCGTTTGGTGATGCACATGTTGTGTGATTTGACTGATTTATTATATTTTTCTCATGGCCGGAATGACATGAGGTTGTTCATTCATGCATCATTTTCGGCACCTAAGGATATAGGTGGCATGCATCATTATAGGCACACACACGAGATGGGTGTGCAGGGTGTAGAGAGTAGAATGCATTTTACTTCTTTGATAAATATGAATAAAATGATGCCTAATAATGGTAATTAAAGTGGGTGAATGAAAATAATGAAAATGAATAGTTAAGGAATATCGTGTATAAAGAAATGTTGTGTCCGGGGTTAAAATTTTGGGTTGTGATAAATTGTAAAGGTTGGTTTGGTGTCTAAAAGAAAAGGGATTGCACAGTGATGGTAAAATTGTTAATGAATTTTTCCCAATGAAAGGTGTAAATGAGTTAAGAGGATGATTTTAACATGTTGTGAAATGAGAAATGTTCCTAAGAGGAAGGGATCATGTTGTAAAAGAAGAGCTGGTTGGAGATGTGTTGATGAAAGACTTGTGATTAAATAAATTAGTTACCCCATGTTGACTATGACCGCAATAGGTATGGTAGAGGGCAGTGTTCTAAGTGTGACGTTGACTGTTGGGATAGAGTATGAAGAATGGTTTGTTTAAGGTTGCTATCATGAGACCTTTTTCCATATGTGGTTAAATACTGTCGGTCATTCTTCGAAGAGTTGGGTGAGTGATATGTTTAAAAATGAGAATGGTTGAGTTTAATAGTGGGTATACCTTTTGTTGTTAGTTGGACCCTTGTATGTGTGGGTTGGGGTAGTGAGAGTGCTCTAGTTTAAGACTTGGGATTTGGATTGTGAGGCCTTGCTGGTTGCGATATGGCCTAGGTGGTGTGTTTAGGGAACCCTTGGTAGGGTTGTGGCCTTTGGGTTGCGAGGCGTTGTTCGGTAATGCGAGTGAGGAAACTCTCGTGGTTCATGACCATACGGAGTGCATGATGGACCTTAAGGATGGTGCCTGGGTCTTGGTGACCTTGTGAGTAGAGACCTTGCGAGTTGTGTCTTGAAACTCGGAGAGGATGTTTTGCTCATAGCGCCGATGAATGTGTACACCTTTGGCGTGGAACCTATAGTAGATGATTGTTTGGTGAGCTAGGCATAGTGTGCATCAGAATGGGAGTGAGAGTTCCATTCATGAGCATTGCTTTGTTCGTGTCTTGATATGTATGGTTTGGAGAGAGGGCCAATGACTGTTCTGGTTTTGACTCCAGTCTAGGAGTTAGTAACATCCAACCTTCAAGGTGACCTATGAGGAAGGTCGAACAGGGTTTCTAGTGATTTTGGGTGTGCATCACACATGTAGATGTTTTGGACTTTGATAGTGGGACTCAGAGTGTTCCATGGTGCAGGATTGGCCTTGAGGGCTAAGTGGGAAGGTTGGTGGTTGGTGGTACCACTAAAGTTGTGGTTATGAGATGATAGTTTCTAAAAATCAAGGGTAACCTCGTGGGAGGTTAGGCCAGCGGTGAAAGTACCTTGGAATATGAAGCATGAGAGATGCTTCAGAGGTGGTTTCAATGCATACTAAGTACCCCATGTTTTAGTGAATGGTATAGTTGTGCCCGGTTCCTTTGTAAGGGCACCCTAGTGTTTGTGATAAGAGGTAAGATTTGTTTCGAAGAGTTTTATTGCATGGATTCCTGAATCACCTGTTTGGATAGTGATTAATGGATATCTCGAAGTTTTTTTTGAGTGGAAGAGACAAGGGTGACTGAAGTGCGGTTATATTCTTTCGTTCGATGGTGACACCCGATGTGAGGGTGGTCACATGGCTGAACTTGTTGTAGGAATGGTTTGGTTGTTGGGTGAGATGCATAGACCGCCTCAGGGCTGATGAGACTGACTAACCAAGAGACATGGTTATGTAAGTAAGCAGGCGATGGGATATACCCAAGTTAAGGATGTTTTGTAAGAAACCGTTGGTTCGATTGGTGTGGTAGACTGCTGTGCTTCAGTTGTTAGCTTTCAGGGACACATTGGAAGAATTCAAGCGGTGTGGTGGAAGTAGTGCCACCTGAAACATTGGTTCACGACTGCTTGGTGGTTGGGTTGTGGAGCGATGGTTGAACTTGGTTGGCAATCACACATGAGTGGTGGTGGTTAAGTGCTGATGAGATGCGTTCAGTAGGGAAGCCTGAGATCCTTGCTAGGTTTGGTGTCCCATGGTTCGACATTAGAAATGGCTAAGTAGGTGGTGATTTTCTTCAATAACTTCTTAGCGTACCTCAACTTGTGATGATCCTGCCCAATATCTTGATATCATTCGAGGTACGTTGAGAAGATTTGGCTCTACACCAAGAGACTTGAAGGTGTTTGGATGAATGAGGGACATAATGGAGTTTACACTCATGAAAACCGTATATTTGGAGCTTGATGATGGAATGATCAACCTCGATGGATTGGGGTGAGGTCCTCAGGATGGTCTGAATGTCGACAAAATCCATGGGTGCCGTTCACGGAAGCTGAGAATGGGCACTGGGTGACGTTCATTTGCTTGTTTTGGGAAAATTCTAGGTAACCATGTTTGGGTTTGGGGTTCAATTTGTGACTGGGTATAAGATTCGGTGGTTGGAATCCCTCATGGTGAGAAATGGTAACAACACTCCTAAGGTGGGGAGTGATGAGTCAGTCCTAAATGTGGAATAGAGAACATTGATTTGGTGTAGTGGCAGCGGGATGCCGATGAGGAACCTATAAGGTGCTTGTTAGGTCCCTTAGAGAGGCAATGCGGGACTTGGATGTGGTGACTGATGAGCCAAGTGTTGGCTTCAGGCTCAGGGTGCTTCCATGTGAAGTTGTGATGTATGTGCTGAGGTTGTAGAAGGGTGTGGTTGGATATGGCAACAGGTTGTGGCAAGAGAGTTTGGGTTCTATAACTCCAACGAAGATTGGGGTTAGACTCAGGTGATTTTTTTTGTGGTTTTAGAACATCTTGAAGTCAAGGAAACCTTGGCCATGTGATGTGCAGCCATGCCAAGGGTGATGCTCGATGACGGTTTGGAGGGAGGTAATGCCGTAATGATGGAATTATATTGGAATTTAGGGAATAACCTCAGTGGGTGTGTGGGATGATAATGATAGATTTCAAGTCAGTAAGCACCTTAAGAAGGTGAGAGAAAGGGGAAACATACCGTCAGTGGAAGGTGGGTGTTTTGAGACAAGCCAATCAGATGTGGTCCGACCTGCGATGATAAAATTGAATGGGTGTGGTGAGAGTGACCCACCTTCAGGTTCATGTTGAAGCAGAAAGCACCTTTTGAAACAAAGTTGTACATGAGTGAGGTCAAGTTGATCTTAGTACTTGGATGGATAATGTAGGAATGTCCTCCCGACTGGTTTTGACGGTGCGACTTGATGCCAATGTAGGGTAATGCCCTATGGATGCTTGGGTGCAGTGAGTTGGGGCATGTTAGGCGATGGGAAAGTTGGGTTGAGTTTTGATGGTCCTTTGTTGATGGAGGAGGTGCCAAGTAACTAGAAATGGTGGAGAGAACCACACTGGGTAAATGGTTGGTTGATGACACGATCATAGTTTCAGGTTGGAAGGACTTGAGTGGTCACTATTCAGGTGAGTTGGCCCTGGTAGAGAGCTTTGGAATAGTTTAACTGGTCGAGTAACCGAGAGTTCTGAGTGGCGTGTGGTTGTATAGCCGTGGAATGAAATCTTCAGGAAACATGGTTGGAAGGATCATGTGTTTCCCTTCAGGTGATATTGGGCTTGGGTCACCGTTAGAGTTTGAAAAATAGAGGAAAATGATGCCAAGTGATTTAGGTCATGAGTTGTACAGAGGATCAGGCCGATGAGGTGCCAATTGATTCCTCCATGATGATGTGATGCTCTATGTTAAGTTTCCATGTGTTGTAAGTTAGGTGTTGTCGCTTAAGTTTACCCCATGAATTTCTCATGGTGGGAATGGTTGAAGTGGATGCATCCTTGAGGAGTTTTCATCTTGTGTTGTGGTTGCAGGGAGGAAGGCTTGTGGGGCAAGTATCTGCCCTTGTTTCATGTTCGATGGGCTTTTGATGTGCAATCAAAAACTTGGAAAGTAGAAATGGTCAGGAAGGCCTAGTGGAATGACCTTTAGTTACGGATGATTAGTGATGCATGGAAGAACGACTCGAGGACGAGCCGTTATAAGGTGGGGATGTTGTAAGGTCTCAGATTTTCTTAAAGTATGTTTTTGTTTAAGTTTTGGCATGTGCCTTTTCTTTGTGGCTAGATAAGTGTTTTCCCAAGTCTTTGAGAAGGCTCAGAGGTGTTTCGGGGGTTCGGGACATGAAAAATAGGGGAAAAAGGACTTTCTGGGCAATCCGCATGATTTGTGCACAGTTTGGAAAACCGTGCGAGGGGAGGCTGTGCAGGCAGTAGCAAACCGCATGGTCCGTAAAACCGTGAGAAATCCCAGGAAACCATGCGAAGGCGGTGAATTTCAGGCATTGGCTTCAGCACGGTTTGCACACAGTTTGGAAAACTGTGTGAGGGGAGGCTATGCGGGCAGTAGCAAACCGCACGGTTTTCATACGGGTCGGAAAACCGTGCGAAATTTCCAAGAAACCATGTGAAGGGGGTGAATTTCAGGCAGTGGCTTCCACACGGTTTGCGCACAGTTTGGAAAACCATGCGGCCTTGAAACTTCAAAAAAATTACAAAATTGTCATCCCGGGATTTTAAAACCATCTCAGGTTTCTCCTCCATTTCACCCCCTGCAACCCTAGTGACGATCTTGGACGAACAAAGCTTCCCAAGGGTGGTTCTCCTTCGGTTCTTGGCTGTTTGGAGCATCGTTGGTTGTGAATCGAATCCCCGAGTAAGTCTAATATCCTCATTGCCTCCTATTTTCAATTAGGGTTTTCATCTTTCTCCCATCTCCTTCTGAAGCACTAAAACCCTCTTTTTTGGGTGAGTTTTAGGTTTAGGCTTCAAAGGATGTTTGAATCCGGATCCAAGGCCCTGATTAAGAGTGTGTTCATCAACAGATTCCAGGTAGGTGGTCTACAAGTTTTATCCCACAGTTTTATTTTGGATTTGTGCATGGAAGTTGGTGTTCTTGTTTTCCCCTTTTGGTGTTCTTGGATCCTTTGAAGTGTTTGATAAAAATGGGTGTCTAAGTGACCAATTAGAACCCTCATGATCCCTGTGGGATGCGTTGAGGATGACTTGACCATTTTAGGTCCACCCATGGGGTGTGCTGGAAATCCCATACCTAGAGAGTGGTAGGGTCAAGTGAAGGATTGCTAATTAAAGTGTGAAGCTCATGTAGAACATGTTTAATGGTTGATTAGGTTTTAAATGGAATGATAATAGATATGCCTAGGGTGATAAGGCATAAAGCGGTTGTTTGGCATGATATGGAAACAAGAAATTTGGGTCGAATGAGATTATGTCAATTGTTTAACGAATTTTGGTTAGAAATGCCTAAGAGGGTTAGTGCATATTAAATGGAAAACTTGTAATTATAAAATGGAATGAAAAGGGGAGATATGTTAATGATATGAAATAAGGGAATTGATGGATAAGTTGAATGGGTTAACACATGGGAATTATGTGATACACCTAATGGGTTGAACGTAACAAAGTGGTTGTGTTACGTGATATGATAAATGTACTAGTAATGATAAATGGGATAAATGGGTTAATGAATGGTTAATGATGAATTTGGCTAAGGCATAGGGGTTGTTGAATACACCTAATGGGTTAAGGCACGAGAATGTGAATTTGGCTAGATGCCTATGAATTGTAATCGGTAAATGTGTTAATGGGTTATGACATGATATTAATTCCCATGTTGTTGTCATGTATTGTGAATTCTAATGGCATTGAATATTCTTGGTTGTGTTATGATATGGTTGTGGTGACTTGATAAATGAGCATGTGCACATGGCTTGGTAGAGTGGGGTATTTACTTGAGATTCTACGCCCACGGGTCGAGTTAGAATAAGGCTCTAAACTCCACCCCAAAATGCATGGGTTAGGGAAGGGGACATAGACTCTATTCCCCTAACGGTTTCATTCCACCCAGACTGAGGCTTCGAGGTGAGTATAATGTGTTTATGTGATATGTGTATCCCTAGTGAGATAGGGACTTGATTTATTTCTCCCATGCATTGTTATTGATTTCCTTAGACCCTTGTGTAGATGATATTTATGCCTAACCCAGGGAACATGTGATTAAATGGATTGAGTAATGAAGATGGTATAAGGAATGTCATTGTGATAATTGCTAGGAATAAATTAAATGAACCTTGTTAACTTATGGCACCCTAACTGTTCCTTGTTTACTTACCATTTATTTTGTACTTTCATGCACTATCTATTAGACTTGATATTTTTGTAGACACCATTGGTGGTGGCCTACTGAGTTTTGTGCTCACACCCTGCTCGGGCCGCCGTTGGGTACCCGGTCAGACCTCTTGGTTGCAGGTCAAGAAAAGGGTGAATGCCCCACTCTAGGATGTTGAGTTGGGCTTGGGATGTACATAGAGGACCCATAATCAAAGTCGGGACCTATTTGAATTTTTTGCCATTTGTTTTATTTTGGTTTCATTCACCTTGCACTTCTAGTATGACATGACATTTTTGTATTCGATTTGTGGTTTGTACCCCTTTTTGGGAAATGCTTGGTTATGAATATTTATTGGTTATTCATATTGTTTTTTTCTATTCATATTGTGTTATATTGTGGATTTATTTGATAGAGAGAGTATAGTCTCCCTATGTGACTTATTAGAACCTCTCTGCTAGTCGGTAACCTCTGGCATACGGGGAGGTGCGCTTGAGGTCATGCGACGACTCAGCTCAGAGCACCAACTTATTGGCCTCTAGGTTAGGGATGTTACAATTAAAAATTAACACATGTACGGTTTCCTGGAGTGGGCCACACAATTTGTCAAACTGTGCACCTCTTCTATGTGGTGCATGGTTTCTCCTAGGCAGACACACAATTTTTCAAACCATACATGATCCGTGCAAACCCCCACTATTTGGGTTTGCATGGTTTACCCTAGGTGGGCGCACTATTTGGGAAAACCATGCGCCAACCGTGCACAACCCAAAAAGTTTCAAAAATTTCCAAGTTTTCACTCGAAGCACCCCTAAACAAGACCCAACCCAAGCATGATAAAAAAGTGGGTTGAGGAGTAGCTGAAAATAGTAACAAGATGTTACAAACTCCCCATTATAGAAACTTTCTATTCTAGAAAGTCTGTCAAGAAGTTTCCATATCAAAAAGATGAAGCCACTGCTCTCTAATCAGTGTCTCTCTCCCAAGTCTCGTGAGTATCAGAACCATGATTCCATAGAACTCGAACCAAACTTATATTCCTTCCACGAAGTACCTTGGTTCCAGAATCAACAATCCCGAATGGATGATTAGTCAAAGATAAATCAATCTCAACATATAGATCTCTCCAACTCAGGACGTGAGATGGATCAGAAAGATATTTTTGCAACTGAGATACATGGAAAACATTATGTATCGAAGTCAAATATGGCAGAAGTGCTAAATGGTAAGCCACTTCCCCCACCCTCTCAACAACCTCAAAAGGTCCCACAAAACTAGGAGCAAGCTTCCCTTGCCTCCCAAGCCGCCAATGACCCAAATGAGGTGAAACTTTCAAGAATACCACCAACTGAAAATTCCAATGGTCTATGATGATGATCAATATAATATTTATACCGAATCTGTGATGTCAACATTCTATAATGAATAAAATGAATCTTTGCTATCATCTCTTGAACCAAGTTCAATCCAACCAATGAACTTTCACCAATCTTTAACCAACACAACAAATATTTGCAATACCTTCCATACAAGGCCTCAAAAGGATCCATTCTAATTGTGGACTGGTAACTATTTTTATAAGTAAACTCAACTAGTCCTAAATGGTCATCCCAAGCTCCACCAAAGTTGAGAAAAGAAGCACGAATCATATCCTCAAGAATATGTATATCTCTCTCTATTTTTCCATCAGTTTTCAGATGGTATTCTGTACTTAAATGAACATGAGATCCTAGTGTCTTCCGAAGGCCTCTCCAAAAGTGAGAAGTAAACTGATGATCTCTATCAGAGACTATAATAGATGGAACTCTGTGAAACTGAACAATCTCTTTCACACAAAGATTTCCTTACTCTTCAACTTTGGTTGTATCATGAATGAGTAAGAAGTGATCTGATTTAGTCAGTATATCAATCAAAAACCATATCACATTATTCTTTCTCTAGGTATGTGACAACCCAACCATAAAGTCCATTGAGATATCATCACACTTCCAAGTTGGAACCGGAAGTTTCTGAAGCAAACCCGAAGATCTTTGGTGCACGGTCTTGACCTATTATTAAGTATAACAACGAGAAACAAATCAGCAATGCCCCATTTCATACCTGGCCACCAGAAATGTCACTGCATGTCATAGAATGTCATTGTGGTTCCTGGGTGCACAACCCACTGGAAATTATGGAAATCCCCCATCACATCTTTTCTCACTGCTAACGACACAACAAAATAGTTACGAAAATATATAATACCCTCTGTGGAGAATAACCACTTAGAAATGGTCTCCCCACCATAAAGATAGTCTCTAATACTACAAAATTCATCATCAAGATGCTATTACTGAAAAATCATCTTGAGAAGAGCAGATGTCAACCGAACACTATCTAAGACAACCTTGGCCCCTGTTTCCCAAACTCCAATATGCAACTATGAAAAAGGTCCATCAAGATCCACTCTTACAATGATTCTTTCATGGCCTGGTTCAGATGTTTCCTACTCAAGTCATCTGCGACAACATTCCCTTTCCCCTGGGTATAGGCAATTTCGAAATCAAAGGACTGCAGGTACTCCACCCAACACCTTTGAAAAAGATTCAAATCTTTTTGTGAGAATATATAACTCAAGAATTTGCGGTCTAAAAACATGGTAAACCTTTATCTGAAAAGGTAATGACACTAAATCTTAAGTGCATGCATCACAACTTCAAGTTCATCATCATGGGTCGTGTAATTCTTTTCTTGTGGCCTAAGCTATCGAGATCCATAAGCAATGACGTGATCACCATACATAAGAACACAACCCAAACATGAACTCGATGCATCAAAGAAGACCACGTAGGCCTGCCCGGCCTCTGGAAGAGTCAACACCGATGCAGTAGTCCAAAGACATTTAATCTCAAAAAAATAACTCTGGCATTTTTTATCCCAAGCAAACTTTACTCCCTTCTAAGTAATATTGGTCATCAGAGAATCCAACTTTGAGAAATCGTTTACAGACCGGCAATAATATCTAGCTAAACCCAAGAAGCTCTAAATCTCAAAAACATTCTATGGTTGTTCTCATGTCCTAACAACCTTCACCTTCTTAGGATCAACTGATATATAATGTTATGACACCACATGTCCCAAGAAATTTAATTCCCTGATCCAGAAATCACATTTTTACAGCTTTGAATATAGTCAGTGATTTCTCAACAATTCCAAAACTGCTCTTAGATGATGCACATGATCCTTCTCATACATAGAGTAAACAATGATTTCATCTAAAAAGACCACCACAAAAGTATCAAGATACCCATGTACGATCTTGTTAATGAAATACATAAAGACTGAAGGATCATTGACTATACCAAATGGCATGACGAGGTACTCATAATGGCCACACGTACTTTTAAAGGTGGTTTTCTGAATGTTAGATTCTTTTATTCTCAACTAATGATAACCAGATCAAAGATCAATCTTTGAAAACCACTTTTCCCCTTTCAACTAGTCAAACATGTCATTAATACTTGACAATGGATACTTTTTCTTTACCGTGACTTGATTGAGCTTCTGGTAATCGACATAAAGGCGAAGTAACCCATTATCTTTCTTAGCAAATAAGATCAGCACCACCCAAGGTGATAGACTCAGGCGTGTAAATCCTTTCTCTAAAATATCATCCAACTGAGCCTTCAACTCTTTCATTTTATTTGGTTCCATGTGGCAAGAAGTAATAGATACTGGCTAAGTACCAAGTACTAAATCAATATATAACTCTATTTCTCTTACCGGTGGTAAACCAGAGAAGTTGGGAGGAAAAATGTTGGGAAAATCAATGAAAAATGGAGGGATATCATCACTCAATATTCCTGCACCAGATCAAAATCAAACACTGATATCATTTTCCCCAACTCTGGATGAGAAGATCTGAATTTACTCGACCTTGGGCCCCATTCTCCCAAAAAGATACGACACACCCCATCAGGTGCAGTGAAGGCGACCCATCGAAGATAACAGTCAATTAAAGCTTTATTAGCAATGATCCAATCCATCCAAAAAATGACATCAAGTGGTCTCATGTCAAGAACCAGAAAATCCCAGGTAAGATCAATCTCTGATAAAGAGAAGACAAAAGCAGGACAATGGATACCCTTCTCTATATTCGTTTCGAGGGGTCTAGTAATATCCATTACATAAGATAAAATCTCCATAGGAAGATCTAGTAGATTCAAAATGAAAGTCGAAATGAATGAATGAGATACACCAGTATCAAATAAATCTGTCACTAAAGATGAAGCTATAATGATGGTACCCGTCACAGTCGCTGAACCCATATCCTCTTCCTCTGGAGACTCTTCCACTATGTGAAGAAGCTTCATTTCGTATTCTTGTGGCTAGAACCCCTTAGTTCACGAATCATCTGATTTCATGGTAGTACTTTTAGGCGCTTATGATCTCGTACCACTATGTGGAGTAGCATAGACATGATAGAACTCCTAGAAATGACCTTAGCATCTGTAGGAACCACATATCTTGGATACCTCAGTACAAACCCATTTTGAGTTCCCAGGATCTCCACACTGGTAGAAAATAAATGGGTCTCTTCCCGACATTGAAGAAGGTCTAGAATAACCCTACTATCGAGATCCACCATGAGAATCATCACAATTGGTCTTTCCTTTGAAAGAACTCATAGAACTTCCACGAGGAGAAAAATAAAAACCTTCCTTACCAGCCAGATCAAGCTCAACCATCAATGCTATATCCAACACATCATCATAAGAAGGTAGATTCAATAAGAAAACTCGATAATGAATATCATATCGAAGTTCTATCTTGAACCATAGAGTCTTAATCTTCTCGTTTGATACAATCTTAGGTGCAAACAACACAAGCTCAGCGAAGAGATTTGCATACTCAGTCACAATCTTGTCATTCTGCTCGAGTTTGAAAAAATCTATAGCCTTAGACAACACCAGACTCTAGATTGAATTAGTCAGTGAAAAGAACTTTAAAGTCCTTCCAATCTAATCCCTTGAACTTCTTTTCTATCTCTATCGTGACTCACCATCTACTACTAAGCCCTTCCAGCTTGAAGGTGACACATTTTACCATGATTAAATAAGGAATTTCTAAGAACTCAAATAAAATTTCAATCCTCCTCAACCAGTCCACAACCTCTTGAGGATCGTTTGATCCTTGGAACACCAACAAATTCTGGCTACGGAACTTCTGAGCACGATTCTGAGACTCATCCCTATGAGGTTCCACAGCTGGATTCTAAATAGGAATGGGTGCAGGTACCTTCCCCAGAGCTTGGACAACATGCACAACAACCTCAAACAGATTCTTGTCCATGAGTGGATTTTCTCACTGTGGTTCTTCAACATCTTCCTCTTGGATCTGATTCACACATCTTCTCAGATTCATGATGCTACACAATATCTAGAGACAACAAAAAAGTCATCGGAAGATTACTCAGATTAACACTCAAACAAGAGTAACGATTTAGATTAATCTCATCAGATAAGAAAAAAAGATTTGGATTTCAAATACCCAAATTAAAATTAGGGAAAAGAATAGAACTAATCCTCTAGATTCCTTTCCCAAACCACCCATGGTGACTTAAGTCTCATTATGATGAAATCTGGTGGGACACTCACTCGTAACTACCTCCTAAGTCCTGAAAACATTTCACAACTTCATTCTGACATCAAGGCAAGATGCTTAACCTGCACCTCTAATACCACTTTGTCACGAACCATCCTAGATACCCTGATACCCGTACACCCAAGACAAAACTAACATGACCTGAAGAGCATTCCCGATCCCCACAGGTTAACGACTATCACCTGGTATCATATAAGATTAAAATGGGAATTATTTTTCCACAGAAATAGTAGAAGAACAGACACATATCAGTATGATCAAAATAAAATCCCAAAGTATACAATACTAGAAGTCAAATAGGTATAACAAAACCGAAACAGTACATCATAAAAATACAAGAAAGACAAGATAAACAACCCAAGGTCCCAACAGACATGGTACTCCAAGCCCAAAGAGTTAACAAAAATTGCCACCTCCAAGTGGTGTTTTCTCCCTGCTCGAACCTAGAAGGAGGAAATCTACAAATGCTGGAAGGAAAAGGTATGATGTGAGATAAAATCCCAATAGGGTCTCACTAAGTGTCCCATATAATATGTCAATAATAAATATACTAAATCATGCTTTCAATTTTGAATAAAACTGGGCATGACTATACAAGTACATATTAAAAAAAACATGCTTTTCATTTCAATTGATGGAAACATTTAAAACAATTGCTTAAATAAACAAATTCTATAAAACATCTTATATAAATCAATATGCATGTGTAAATTAGTTTTTCAAACAATGACATATATATCAAAATAATAAAAAATGAGCAACATGGTCATCTTCCATGAGGTATGATAGTTATAGGTTATGAGATCCTCACACGCTCATATATGTGATCACAGAAATATGCATACACACATCCCTTCAACACTGACCAAATAGGACTCATCAACATCTAAGCGGGGATAAGATTTGCTGCACTATGTTTTTGTTAGTGTTTTAAAGCGACAATTCATTGATAGGGCATTACCATCCCAGTGTGTTTGTCCCAAATAACTCATTAGATACTTAGGCTTGCATGTTCTCAAACAATCAATCAACAATGGTCAAATTATTTAAAAAATTTAAAAAATACAATTGCCCCATTTTTTAGTTTCATTATGCTAGTTTCCATTTAAAAACCAAACTAAGGGTTTTTAATCAATTCATGCCCTTTTCAAGATAAAACCAGACATGGGTTATTATCAAAACATTTTAAGCCATTTATCTCAAATACCAATTTCACAATTCCATCAATTTCAAATCACACCTCAATTTCCAATTCCATTAGAATTGGGAGTTTCCCCCAAATTTCCACACGAAGTCAAATCAAATCCCAATTTTCATCAAATTGGGTTTTCCAAATTTAATTGAAAACAATTTAAACAATCAAACAATTCAAGGGTTATATAATTGGAAAAAATTATATGGAACCATCTACCATAACACGAAGATCATAAAGCACAATACCCACAATGGGAATTTCTGATGAAGAACATCAACAACAAAGATCATGGAATCAAACCTAGATTCAAGATCCAAAACAAAGGAGCTTAGATACATCAACAATGAGACAATATAACAAAACCTAAGGAGGAGATAAAGAGAGAGCAGTAGAGAAGGAATGTGAGAAGAACTCTTACTGGAGAGGAATTAAATGTTGTTCTCCATGTTTCGATTCACCTCAAAATAGGTTTGGAGGATCCAAAAAGGGTCCTTGAGAGCTCCCAAGACATAACAACTCATTCTAGGCCGAGTTAGGGTTGACCAGGGGAAAATATAGGGGGTTTATGAATTTTATAACATTTTTCAAAATTAAAAATTACCGCATGCATGGTTTCCTAGAGGGGGAATCATGATTTGTAACCGTGCACCCTTTCTATGGGGTGCACAATTTCTTCTAGGTGGGTGCATAGTTTTTTAAACCATGCACCAACCATCAAACCCCCACTATTTAGGCTTGCAAAATTTACCCTGGGTGGCTGCACAGTTTGAGAAAACTGTTCTCCAACCATGCACAACTCATAAAATTGGAAAATTTCCAAGTTTTCACTTGAAGCACCCCTAAACGGGACCCAACAAAATCATGATTAAAAAGAGGATTAAGGAGTGTCTGAAAATAGTAATAGGATGTTACATGTTTCTCATGCATGTTTTGGTTTGACGGTTCTATTCTTTCTTGTTCATGATTTCATCATCTATAATAATTTTAAAAGTATCATATTTATTCATAATATACACTTTTATAATTATTCATATAAGGTGGTGATGAAAAATAAATTATAACACTTCATGGAGGTGGTAGTCCATATGTACACATGATTAATGTTTTTATTTTATATAGAATAGAATGAAAGAAAGGTAAATAATAATATATCTTCATATAATCATAATAATATCATATATATAATATATCTTCACTATATCCATCCATATGACTATCTATGTATGGAAGATAAGAAAAAAAATCACATCGTTTCGTGGAGGTTGTCGTCCACACATTCCCCCGAATGACATTATCATTTCTCATAGGATGAAAAGAGGTATAAAATTAATATAAAATTAAAATTAAAAATTAAAGTATAATTATACTTATTCTATCATGTTAATGTGGTTATATAATATTTAGTGGAATTTAATGAAGAAAGAAACTCAAAATAGAGTGGTAAATACAATTACCTTTTATTTGAGAAACCTCATTTTCATTACACCTTAGGAATTCTTAGTCTGGTCTTAGGGGAGGAACAAATGCTCTAGAATACGGGGAAGGATGTTATGAAGGTAGTTGGGTTGGTATTAGACAAGACAGAGTCCTCAATATTTGTGAATAAGTGAAGACATGGGGTGCCCTTTTATAAGTGACGTAGGTGACAAACTTGTAAACACTTAATTAAAATATAATAAAATAATATTCAAGTTCAAGAGGTACAGAAACAACCAAAATTAAAAGATAAGATAATTATGGGTCTAAATCCACTTAACCAATAGGATTTAGAGAATTTTTATGTTATTCCAATCCTTATCTCTTTAGTTGAACTAATCGTTAACCATTACCGTAGTAATGAATTTTTACCAATGTTACTATTCATTTTGACCAAAAATTAATTTGAAATATATAATTTTTTTACATGATGATTTAAAATATATAAATCATTTTATCAAATTCAATTCCTATAAGTTGTAAAAATTCATTTTAATATAAACTCACAAAACAGAACAAAAATTGTTTTTAGAAAAAAATGCATTTTTATGCATAACACTGAAATTATTATCATTCCATGCTTAGTGAAAACTATTAAATGAATGTTAAAATATTTTATAGAATATATTACCAACACATTACATTAAAATCATTCATAAATAGTGATTAATTTAATTTATTAAGATAAAAACACATTGCCCGCATAAAAACTATTTATCATAAAAACATCTTTTTTTACCTTCAAATGATTTTACTTTTATTTATAACCAATACATAACCAATGAATTCATTTTATTCATGTATAAAAAATAATTTTTCATAATTTTAATACTATGAATTAATTTTTAATTAAAAAATATTTTTAAAAAACAATTCTCATAAGCAAAATATTTCAAAACAATTCTTGAGAATCAATATTATTTCCTATGTGAATTAGAAATTATTTTCTATAATTATATTTCATTTAAATACCATATAATGTGCTTAATTTTAAATTTTATAATCATTATTCACATACTTTTAGGGTTTATTACTTCATAATCTATTAAAAAAATTTCTTTATTAAAGATAAATATATTCTAAAATCTCAGGGTGTTACATCGCTAACCTTATAATGTTAGATTCATACTCAGCCTCAATTTTCTCCTCCAAATATACCTTAACAAACTTGTGAAGTTGGCTTTATACTCAGCCATAACTTTATACTCCTTTTTTCACAAATTATAAAATTTCCTTTCCATGTCAACTCATTCTCACGAGGAAAATATTTCTCTTGGAATATCACTTTAAAATCATTACACTTCATACTTTATATCTCTTTTCCTTGGTTTTTTGAATTAAATACCTCTATTGATCAATATATCCCCTTATATGATATAAAACCATGATAACCTTCTCTTATTCACTACATACCAATGTATGAGAAATCTTTTCCAAATACTTGATCCATTGCTCTTCCACTAAAGGATTAGTGGTTTCATTAAAAGATAGAGGTTACGACTGCATAATGCGATCAAACATTGTCACACCATGATGAAGTTCAACAAGTTGTTTCATACATACAAGGTTATTTTCAATAATGTGAGTTAAATATCCTAATATATTCATAATCTGCTCTTCCCCAACACTAACATCACCAATTTTATTAAGAAGAAAATCTTTACACTGATTACAAGTGTTGACACGATTTATATTCATTCCATTAGACTTCATTTCTAAATAATGATATATATTCAATTAGTCAATGAATAAAATATTGAATTATAAATTATATTATGTAGTTAATATAAATTTATTATAAATTCATGTCATATAATCTAGAAACAAATCTATAACATCTGAAGGGTTTTTCATAGGTTTATGTTCACTAACTATGTTCTTCTTAATCTAGTTCCTAATGTTTTGACTAAACCTCCTCTGATACCAACCATAACAACCCGACTTCAGTACCCCAAAGATGGTGGTTATTTTATTACAGTGGTATATAATACATAGATTGAAAGACATAGGATCCAACAGTTTAGTAGTCTTATGAAACTAGATACATAAATTAAACATTATATTACATCAAACATTTAAGACAAATCAATTAAATACTTTTAAATTTATTATTTCTCCTAGAAAATCCATAAGTTTCATGTACTAATTTTAATGGTTTCTTAGGGAAATGAGAAACAATATAAAGGGTTAAACTGAAATTCTCAGTAAGGGGTAGCGTATAATGGAAGATTTCATACATAAGAATAGAATAAATAATATGATATGAATAAATAAATTCCATAACAAATGGAACTATGAGAATAATATATCTATGAATTACTTAATAATAAATAAATTCATGGACAAGAATAACTGATCTCATAATGATGGAACGTATTATTATGAACATCATGAACATATCATCAAGACATCATTTCATGAAATCATGCATAAATGGTTAAGGATTTCACCAAATACCCAAGATAGTTTGTCTCATGAGACCGATTGATGCACCGATGAGCTATACAATTTTAGGCCCCACCTGTTACATAAAAAGTCCAGTGCATCCATCATATGAAGAGAATGGATAAAAAAGACATGCCGTAATATTTCTTAATAATCCTCATACATGATCATGGATATGTAATCAACAACTATCTATATAGAAATAATGGATATATGGAATATCAATAGTTCCCCATTCAATGGAACAATATTTATATAACGGTGAATATACCACAATCAACTTTGAAACTACAGGATATTCATAATGCAATTGAATGTTCCCTCATAAAAGGAATGATAACATAGTAGTAGTGAAGGGTACATTCATGGTTTGAAGATATCAATAGAAAATAGTAACTGAGTTTAGTAGTTTTCAATGGTAGGAGACCAAAACAATGATATAAAAATTATCCCCATACCCCCACTTTCAGATCTGGTTTAACACTTACATAATTCAAATAAAAAAAATTATTTTAACACTATAAAAATATATTCAAATCTATCATTATGGTTCATAAAAATCTTATCAATCATCCAAAGGATATCCCTTCGGAGTGTCAAAGCAGGTTTGAAGTTAGACCCATTTATTGTGCACTGAGTGAAGATCGAGTTAATACCCAACCAAACCTTTTTAGGATTATTACCCCCAGTTGCATTTGAGTTAGATCCAACATCCACTTTTACTATCAAGACTAACATCTTATTGCTAAGAAACCAAACAATATTTACTTTAACAACTTATGAAGGTAGTATAATGAGATGGAATGATGATTTCTCATCGATAATATTATAATTAATTTATAACAATGAAGAATAATAACATTTTATATGAAAATGATTAAAAAAAGATTACACAAATAAAGGATAAGAAGAGATTAAGGACCCCTACATCGACATAATAATGGATTAGGAAAATGCTATAATGAGATGGAATAAATAATCTACCAATAAAAATATATCAAATAGATGACAATACCATGGAATTATAAGAATAACAGTATATGAAAAACCATTTTAAATGATATTATAAAAAAATGATTTCAATTGAAGTGGAAAGAAGAGGATTGAGAAACCTTACCTTGAAAGGCAACATCTTAAAGGTTTAGAAGAGCACCTTATGTCATGACCCCTTCCCTCCAAGGATATTTCAATGAGGGGAGAGAGATAATGAACCCCTGAGTTCCGCCTCTAGTAGGCCCTAGGTTGGCGACTAACATTAAGGGTATAAAAATATCATGCATGAGAGGAATTAATATCTATAATATAAATAGGGTCGAGAGATAAGATAAATCATCCATAATAAACTCCATGAAATAATATAAAAGAAATCCAAAACCATCCTACATGCATTTATAAATAAAACTGATACAGATAAAAGTCTTCAAAGTAAATAACCAAAATCAAAGCTAAAGCAACAACACAAAAACTATCCAAGGGTTCGATCTGGTAAAGTCCAACATGGTCCACAAAATCACCCTGAAAACCTATAAACAATTTTATATACATAGGGTGATCATACAAGTATACTAAGTAGGAAAACTAAATTCTCTTGTACACATGTGAAAGAAGCATACTAATGAACCCGTGAGTAACAAAAGAACCAACAACACCTAAAACTTCCAATTATCCATCCCAAACTCATCAAAACACGTTCACAAAATAACGTAAGATAAATAATATAATATAACATGAATCACATCAATAAAGGGTACCCCACACCACTTTCCCACTGATTTTCCACTCTCTCACCCCAACGACGTACTTCCTGACACTCCCACCTCTTCTGAATCACATCACATCACATCACATCACATCACATCACATCACATCACATCACATCACATCACATCACATCACATCACATCACATCACATCACATCACATAACATCACATCACATCACATCACATCACATCACATCACATCACATCACATCACATCACATCACATCACATCACATCACATCACATCCCATCCCATCCCATCACATCACATCACATCCCATCACATCACATCCCATCACATCGCATCCCATCCCATCCCATCCCATCGCATCGCATCCCATCGCATCACATCACATCGCATCACATCACATCGCATCGCATCACATCGCACCTAGGTTATCACATCACATCACACCTTAAGACACCTATTCCATCACATCACATCACATCTCATAACCAGTGTAATAGGGTATCATGAACATGAACAACCTCTACCATAATTAATTTCATCACATCTCCCTTGAAGACAACTGGTCCATATCATCTCATCACATCACATATAGAAAATGACACTATTGACTTCTTGCCATCACAACCCATGCATGTCACCAACACCTCGAAGAGGGATCAATGAAGAGCGGGTATCCATCCATCCATCCTCCCATTGGGAGGTTGTGAAAAACGCCCCCAAATAATTTGGTTGTCGGCACTAGGTTCTCGACGTGAGTGGGGTGCATATAGAAAATCACAAGAATATACAATGGTATATATATAATATAAAACACACAATCTTAATCCTATAGATTCACAACTGATTCACTAACAATATCAAAACATCACCATATAACCTCACAACCTCTAAAGCTTCCGCTGCCACTTATAAATGCACAACACCAAACAAAAGCTACAATCCACATTTCAAATTTCACCCTTTACTTTATCAAATCAAGCCAATTTACAGAATTCCCATTTACTAACCAATTCCAAACAAACAACCCATTAATTTTTTATTTATCAACAACTACATTAACCAAAATTTCCTTTATCATTTCAACCATTCATTATCCACTTTAACCCATGCCATTATAATTTAATATTATCATTTAATCTCATTATTATATGGGCATCTATCACAAAACAACCCATTCCCATAAAATCTGCCTCATATCACAACCACACATCACAAAAACATAACATTTTCAGATTTAGGAAAAGGGGGATTCATCACATTCTACTTCTTTATTTAAAGGCATTCTCACACAAGCCATAAATCCTGGGGCAACCATTTTATTAACCAAATATAAATGATTAATCAATTTTATTTAAAGTGATTCTAAACAATTACACAAATAAAGGTTCCGCAACACATATCAAATTAGTACAAACAAAGGATTCCAATAACCATTATTTTTCCACAAGGCATAAAATATGTATAATCCTTTAAACAACATTACAACATAAGGAAAAACATGTGATATCTTCCTTTTTATAAAAAACAATAATAATTTACTTCATGTGATTATCACTTTCTATCTCCATAACAATATTTCAATTATCTAAATTAACACAACACATGATAATAAGGATAATAATTCTACATACATGTAATAATACTTTATATGGAAACAATTATTCGCAACATGAATAAATCATATAATATACAAGAGAAATTCCCATAAATTCCAATCAATCAATTAATTATCTTTATTAAGTTGATGCATAACATATTTTCAAAGAATAAAATGAGTAAACCCCTCCCGCATGATACATAAAGATGAGATATGAGGGATCCCCTACCTCAAATAATCATTTCAAACTCACTGCACAACATTGGATAAAGAAGAAATGATCACAAAACACAACCAAACAATGAGATCACAAATTAACCTACACCGCCCCAAAGATCCATCAAAATGAATCCCAAACACACAACCAAAACCAAAATGCACCACTATAGTGAAAATACTAAGAATAACATAAGGAAATGAATGAGAAAAGAGGAGAAATCACCATATATCGAAGATGGGAAGTTGAGAACCAATCCCCATCGAAAGTAATCTCAAAACACCAATGGAGGGAGTTGCTGGTTTCCTAGAAGGATAGAGGGCACACCAAATGAAGGGATTGATAAATAACCCCATGCACAACCTATAAATATGCGTTGCATAGGAAATTTACATGGCATGTAATCCCTACACATCATGTAAATGTTGGGCTATAAGTTTTGCCAAAAAACATGTCACCTCCAAGTGTTTCTACAACTAATTTATTAAACATCATGAACCAAACCTAAAAAAGTTGTGAACAACCTTTACATGTCATGTAGACAATACATGATGTGTATTTCCTATAGAATCTCCATTGTATCTCTAGTATCTTTTCTAGAAGAAAAAACTCATCAGACTGACCTTGGGTCCAGAATGAGGTTCTGATCATAATGAGAAAGAGAATCAGATTCTGTATGGATCCAATGGATATTTGATGATGATTTATTACTTTTTATTTCAAAAAAGTCATAGATTTTTTGGAGACTTGTGATGCAAGCCTTATGAAGGAAAGAGAGAGAGCTGGTGCTGCCGATCATATTAAGGATTGGCTTGAAAGAAAAAAGTTACTAAGGAATGGGAAGTTATTGTATTTCCATTATAATTTAGACAATGATGAATCTGATCTTAAATGTATTCAAATCCATGAAGAAGTTATGATACAATCATAATTTTGTGAAATAAGAAAGCTCCTGAAGATAATGATTTATAGTATCACTTCATCAAGGTGAGATTATCGGATGTAGAAATGTTTATTGGATGAGAATTTGATCAGAACGTGAGAAGATGAAGATGGTAATTTGCAGTCAGACCAAAAAGACATAATATTTAAATATTTGGAGAAAGAAGTGGTGTGTATCATAATCATAAAAGGAAAGATGTTGCTAAAGTCGAAGCTCCTGGAACTGGTCCAACGGGCGCGGTGTGCCCCTGATCATCTGAGTAAGAATCATTTTTTGGGAGTTTTTGGGACCAATGAATAAAAAAATAAGTGAAGTTTTTTGGGACCGATGCAAGGAATAAATTTATAATCCGGTCAACAGTATAATCAACCATTTTCATCAAGATGAATTGTTGATTTTTTTTCAAGTGGGAATTTTTTTCCTTTCAAGTGGGTCAAGAAATAAAATAAGAACTTTGATTTTATTTCAAGAGTTATTGAATCATGTAGTTCAAGAATATCATATTGGATCTGACACCAATAACTTCATCAGACACAACATCATCAGTCTGGGAAAAGAAGAAAAGGATAATTGATTAAAGCTTGTCAAAGTGTTATCAAGGGGATCATGGAAGATGTTGAAGAAGTTTGAAGAATAGTTTTCATATGGTGTAGAGAAACGTAATGAATAATATACTGTCTTCATAATAATGAAGAAATTAGAATGGTTTGAATATATTCAAGTGGTTATCGTAATGGGAATTCTTAAAGTTTGATGATTTTGAAAGTTGGTCAAGTAAAATCAGGGTGAACAAATGCTTCCATCTTAATGAGAAAATAATAACAGAGAATCGAAATCAGACTGAAGATTATAAAGAAAGTATGAAGTGAGCTAAAGTTTTGAGAAGATTCAAGAAGTTTTGAGAAGAGTTGGGAAGCATCGAAGAAGTCAATATGCACCTGAAATTCAAAGAGAATTTATGTTTTAGGAAATTTGGTTGAGCGGGAAAGATTTTCAGAATCCTTACCAAACCATTTTTTGGTCTCTTATAAATAATGGAACTACTTTGTACTTTATGACATGGATGTACTATTGGAGAGAAAGATAAGCACTAGAGAATTATAGAGAGAATAAGTTTTCAGATCATGCTTTCCTGAGGAAGTTTTCTGGATAGAAGAAGAAAGGAGAAGAGACAAGATTGTAATAAAATTTTCCAGAATTGGACTGAGTAATCTGACAGGGGTTTCCGGACTAAGAAAGAAGAAGTTCAGATTTGTTTTAGCGGTATTTTTTCAGAGTCATATTTCCATATTGAGCAATCAGACTTGGGAATCGAACTGGGAAATCTTACTGAGTGTTATTATGAAGTCTAGAATAAGTTCTTGTCAGTTGCTGGGTAATAGAGTGAAGAATTGTTTAAATATATTATTTGTGAAAGTTGATCAAGTAGCACCATAATATGTTTGTTACAAAAATTGTATTACATTGTTTTGTGCTACTTGAAGCACATGTACTGTTGTATTGAAAATAATGCTACATGAGTGTAAGGGCATATTCTACCCATTTTATTCCACACAAAATGATCATTTTATAGTGGATTGTTTGGTATTGGATTGTTTCCAAACCATACCAAGGGCATTTATACTCTTGTTGAGTAGCGAACCTTGTAAATTATTGTGTTCCTATGAATGTGTGATTGTTTTATCTTTAAAAAAAGTGATAAATCTTTATCAGGAGGTGAAAGTTGTTTCAGAAAGAAGGAATCTTAAAAGAAAAAGATATCACCGATTCACCTCCTCTCCCTCTCAGTGATACTTGATCTTGACTGGGCACTTTTAGAACCAATTAAACATTATATTTTAAGAAGATTGTAGTGGTTTTCTGAATGATAAACCAAACAGGATAAGAGTTGGAGTGATAAATCATGTGGTTATGGGTAATAAAATATCTCAATTTATGATAAACAACCTGAACCTAGGTGAGTTTCCTGAAGCACTAAATAAGAAAAAAATAAATTTTCATGGAACTTTAGGTGGAGGAAATAAGATTCAATTTTCTACATGTCAATAATGTGGGAAGATGAACCCATTATAATTTCTTAAAGGAATTGGAGATTTTTTTATGTGTGGAAAGTGAGTGTATAGAGCAATTAACTTCCAAAGATAAATTGAATAGTCCTGTTAATGTAATGGACGGGAATAAAGTTATTCTTAAGGTATCGATTTAATATTTTAGATATGGGAAGTATGGGAATTATGAAAATTAATTCCCTAGGTGGAAAGCTAATGATGGTGATCAACAAGATCGTATGAATAAAGGTTTAGTAAAGTCATATGATATACAAATAAAGATGAAGAAACTATGAATAACATATAAAAGTTAAAAATTATTTTAATAGTTTTTCTTGTTTCTAAAGTGTGAGTCTTGATTAGATTTATATTTATGAATCTTATGGCATTATTTATATTTTTTATTATAGGAAGGAATTATTAAGTAATAAGATGAAGAATCTTGGTTAAAGATTTATGAATGAAGATGAATGATTGAAGTGTCTACATATAGAGTTTTGAGATTTATGATGTAATGGTATCTTACTTAATGATTGATAGGGTTTAAGAATGATCAAAAGTTCAAAAGTATAGATACCCTTTTAGGTATTATGTGATTTTACTCAAAGGAGATTAATGATTTTTGGGTGACATTTTTTGGGTTTTAATTAATGATTTGGTGTATGTGATGCTTGGGTTTCTCATGTGATTTACTATAACAGTTATTGGGAAGAATGTTATTATATTGGGGATAAAATATGTAAGATATAAATAACCTTTAGGGTTAATATGATCTCTAATTTTAAGGTAATTTTGGTTAATTAAAGTTAAGGGTTATATTTTTGGGAACATATTTTTTATTATATAGATGACCATGAGATTAAAAAAGTGATTTAGTGATTAGGTGGTTAAAGTTATTTTGGAATAAGTTCATTATTTTTTTGGTAACATTATAGGAATTAATGTAAATGGAAAATTATTATCTACTATGATATTTTATGTCAATGTGGTTTATATTAATTGAGTAAAATAGATTGATATAACTTTTGGAAGTATATATGGTTTTACTGTGGATTTATGATAATTAAAGTTATTTATGGAAAATATTAGCACATTTTAGAGAGTATATGATTGGGGTATATATATTATTTTGGGTATGTGACATTATGTGTGATTAATGTTGTCCAGAGATAAATTTTACGTTGATTTTGGAAGAATATAAGATCAAATCTTTCTGATTTTTGGGTTTCAATTTGGACAAGAACAATTTGAGGAGTTTTAGGGTTTTTTTATTAATAAAATGATTTATATTGAACACCAATTGTTATTAATAAAGTTTTAAAGATTAATGTATTACTTATTCACATGGAGTATCATTCATATTGATTATTATCTTAACTTGTTCTAACCATTTTTGGTTTTAGTAAATGTCTATAGATAGTAGGAATAACATGCCATCCCTTTTATAGATCTTATGATATGTTAAAATTTAATTTTTTTTCTTTAGGAATAAATAATTCATAATGGTATTTATCATTTAGAATATGAAATGAATTAGAGGTCAAGAACTGCTTAAAACACAACCAAAGGACAAAATTGTGCTTATAGGATGAAATAAAATGAAGTATGTTTATTTATATTATTCACATATTAATGATAAATGAATTACCCAACTCAACAATGAGGAAAATAAATCCATTGAGTCTTCAAAAATATTTCTAAACTACCAAGTTATACTTTTTTAAAATCATTTAAAAGTATACATCCTATAATGATATATACATGGTTTTAGAAATATTTAATTAAGAAATACTACATTTCCTAATAGTGACCTAGAAATTAATTATCTTGATAATTTCTACATCTTATTTTATTACTATGTCACAATACACACATTTTTGTAAGAACAAATGAAAATTACGAGGATGAAATTTATTTAAGGGGGAGAATGTAACACCCTAATATTTAAACATTTTATTCTCATTTAAATAATACTATATTCAATAGCTTATGTGGGATAATACACTGAAATAAAATGAGTCATGACATATTACAATAAAAATTTAGTAAATAGAAAGTGAGTAATTAATTTGGATACTTAAATTGTATTATTTTTTGGATAGATTAAATTTAATTATTAGAAAATAAATAATCTATATGATATGATCAAAATCATTCAATGTTAGAAAGGGATATTTTTGAAATAGTTGTATTTGAAGTATTGTATTAAAACTACCACTTTTAAAATGATTCAATGCATGGACTACTATATTAACATTCATTTAATTAGTAATTAATATGAAATAATATTAATAACACTTAAAGTTTAAAAAGACCATATTTCTATAAAACCAGTTGAACATCCGCAACCTGATTCACTCATAAGTAACAAAATTGAGTCACTAAAAGGATTTATGTGTACCTTCTCATACATATTATGGGGAGAAAATACCCTTTGGTCAAAGTAATAATAATATTGGAAATCATAACAATATAATCCATCACATAATAATGTAAAAAAACATTAGATAAAAAAAATAATTCCATATTTTATACATAAAAAACCTAAAATAATCCCAAACCAGAAAATAGAACCAAATTTATTTTGAGGCCATGTTAGGTCCCCCCATAAATGATCCAATCCTTAAATAAAAAATCTACCACCTTTCATAGGGGACTTTCTTTTATCCTAACTTGAAACCATGGAGTTTTCTTAGGTACCAATGACGGTCCAAGTAGGGTGTGAGTATAACTCAGCAGGCCTCCACCGATGGCATCTAAAGTATATTCAATATGACTAAATGTAATAGTCTAAATCCACACTTACAGATTCAGTACTAAAACATGTTGTGTATTTTTTTATAAAAAGAAACTCAAAAATTACACAACACATTACATAATTTAGGACCTTTTCCAGTCTAGATTCTGGAGAGTTAAACATCAACTTACATACATTGAATTAGAGTTTACAAAAAATAATAACTAATTAACCATTTGGATTCATCTTTATTATCAAATTAACTATCCTTTGAACTTATAAGTAATCTTGTGAAAACATTTTAAAACATGGTATGAGCACAAAAACTCAGTAAGAGATATAAAAATAAGGAAAGGAACCATTATTTCATAAATACTTGTAAACTTATGGGAACATTTTCACAAACACATACTTCTTACCCATAAAGTATCATATAAATACTTTGTGAGAACATAGAGAACATAAATAAAACATCTAGGTAAATTGGAAAATTAATTACTTAAAATTGTAACCCTCAAATCTACCATATGATTTGTAACCGTCACATCTACCTTATAATGTAACCCCCACAAGTACCTTACAATGTAACCCTCATTACTACCTTATGATGTAACCATCGCAGTTACACATGGAGTAACCATACGACCAACCTACAAAATAATCATACCCAATGCATTGGAGGGAGATATAGGTCCCAAACTTCATCATAGAAAATTCCCAATAACCAAAACATAATCATAAAACATGAATAATTTCATAAAAACACTGCTTTTGAATTTTTGTAAAATAGAATTTTAAAAGAGAATTTTTAAAGAAAAGTCCCTTAAAAATATAATATAATTGATGTAAAAATTAATATAATGAAAGGAATATGTGTATACACTATAAATCCACATAATAGAACATAATATAAACAAAATTCATTCCATAATTATTCTTAGCACCATATAATCAATGAAGTAGAAGGTTAACCCAAAGAATGGAAATTGGGATATGAATTCCCTTACCTCAGGTTCGTCTTACTTAAACTTATTTAAACCTCATGTATAATGTTTAAAATACTGTTATTAAAATTTTATAGAAACATATTGATGTTTATAACACCTTATATGATCATTTTATAACATCATTCCACCCATTAATTAAAAATATTTAGTTATTTCAATTGTTCTGGGTTTGTACTTTACATGGTTTCCATGGTCAGTTTATTATGGTGTTCCTTGTTCAAATGAAATAATAAACCATAAGTGATAAAATATATACATTTAGGTAATTTTAAATAATTACATGTGAATTTAACCATGCCATGATTTTGATAAAAATAAAATGAAAAATTATTGTCCACGAAGGCGGTGAATTAACGCACCACAGACGATGATTTCATTATTTAAGAAAAAAGAGAGAATATGTTAGATTTTATGATGCATATACCATAAACAAAACAAAACTCCAATATATATTTGGTACTAGAGTTTTCATGATACATTGGAAAAGAGTTAGAGATAAGGTATAAGTGAAAAATAACTTAAAAGAGAAGAAAAATGAACCTTCTTGAAATTTCCTCCTTGAGAACCTCAGATCTTTGAAGTGGTATTTTTGTGAGACCAGGAGCTCTAGAATGTGTCAAGGAATGAGGAGGAGAGAATTTGGCAGAGTTTATCGGAACAATATGGATTGAGGTGATGAAAATATGTGAAGGAGGGATCCTCCTTTTATAATTATGGTGAGGGGTAATATAGGAATTACTCAAATTATTAAAATATAATAATTTTATTATAGGTTGTAAGACTTCTAAAAGGACTAAAAATCATATTATATCCCATTTTCAAAGGAATATAATCATTTTTGGACTTTATCATGATTTTTTTTTATTTTTAAATAATTTAATAAAATATTTTATTCATGGAAAAATGATTTTGTTAAAATAGAAACTATTCACAATCAAGACTTTAAACACATCAAAACAAAGTTTCCAATTAGAATTAAATTTTTTATTATATGTTATAAATATTATAATTATCTATAGAAATCGTGAAATGACTTAAAAATATCAAATTATATTTATTTTATATTTTTATAATCATTAATTTGATTTATTATTTAATTAAATATTTACCGCATCAATATTGTTCAAGCCATTAATGTAATTATTTATTGTCTAAAAATTAAAAATTAAATTTTATTAGAAATATAATTGTATTAGATTTCTAAATAATATTCATGTTTGAAAAAATATTCTGGAAATCCTCATAATAAAATATTATACTTATTGAAAATTATAATGTGAAGAAGTTTTCTTTTTGTAATAAAATAGTATAAAGGGACTAATGTGATCCATGTGGGTCCAAAATGTCCCAAATCCGAATAAAAACATGATAAGAGTCAACATTTTCTTATATAAAAAGTTTTAGCCACAATTTCAATAGTTAATTAATTCTTATAATTTTAATAAAAACATTTTATTTATTTTTCTTATGCTTGTACAATCACTGCATCAACGTTGAACATATATTAATGTTAATTATTTCATATATAAAAATTAAAATTAAATTAATATTATAAAAATAAATTAATTAGGTTCAAAATAAAATTCTATATTCATTCATTACTTATATTCACTCATATAGATGTCAAAATAACTTCTTAAATTTGTTATTTTTCTTTTTCTTGCCCTGTGCAAGCGTTGCATAGGCATTTGGACAAGATAACTATTATATAACTATAAAATTAGAAATTAATAGCCAAAAACATAAACAATACATAATAATTAACAAACTAGACTTTAAAAAAAAATTTATAACTCAATTATTATTTATAAATAACCAAAATTGACATTGCCAATGCTGCGCAGACACTGCGTCGACACTGACAATAATTTTTATACCTATCATGAAATAAATTATAAAAAACATTTTCTGAATCATTTCTATAAAATATCACTCTTATAAAATCATAATTTAGTTATTAAATAAATTTAATAGATTTTATATCATAATTATGTCTACAATATTTCATAAAAAATACCGTATTTTATAAAATACTGTATTTTTTACTATTCACCAAAAATTAAAGTATTTTAGAAAAATCCCAAAAATTCACCACAACTATTTTTTGATGTGTATATTTCAAAAATAAACTCAATTTAAAAAAAATAATTTTATAAATATGAGAAAATTAATTTTTAAATAAAATCATAATTTATTCCAAAAATAATAATTTCAAAACTATAATCGATTTTATAACACCTTGAAAAACTAATCAAGGTTTTATAAATTATTAAAAATACATTCATTGGTTAGTTTACTATTCATTTTCTCATATTACTATTTATAAGGGTCATATTACTATTCATAAGGGTACATTACTATTCATAAGGGTAGGTTACTATTCACCAAAAAATAAGTTTGCCCTATCAGACTCCAAATAACTTATTGATCACAATCGTGTATTTTCATTTTTCAAAATTCTAAAGATAGAAGAAAAAAAGTTATGTTTAATGGCTATATTATAAAGGTCACATAATATTGAGTAGTTTATTAAAGCATGGTGTGACATTTGTTGGATTGTGTTATACCAAATATGCACAAGAGGGGGGGGGGGGGTGAATTGGGTCTTTTACAATTTCTTCGAGAATCATGATGATTGTCAAATGTGTCCTTTATTTTTATCAGAATGTTTATGCAGTGGAAAATAAACAGATTTAAGGACACTTTAATGTATAGTAGATCATGGAACATAAGGCCACTAGTCTACTACACCAATGCCCTACTCTACGAGCTTGGTGATTTTCACTATTGGGTCCTCTTATCAACAGACCGTCCACAACTGAGTGTAGGCAGTTGACACCTTTACAAGATAAGGCTAAAACAGATCCTTCTGGTTCATGCACAGAACTGAATACATATCTTAGTACGAGAATCCGGTTACTCAAAATGAAAAGAGCATTTGTCTAAAAATACTTTCCAATTGTTCTTCACAGTTGCAGTAGCACGCAACTGATAGTAGATGGATCATCGTCTTCAGAAAAGATGTTCTTCAGGTAAGAGCAGTTCTGAGTTGATCCATTCGCAAATAGATCTTGAAATAAAATCATCAACTTTAACAATAATAGATTCATGATATATCTTCAATGTAGAATAAGAATCTTTTACGCTTTTCATTTTCTCTAGAAAAACAGAGTCTGATAGATCTTGGTAGCAGCAGATCTGTGTGGATCATATATCTCTTTTTTACGATGATTTTTCTCTATTTGTAATTCAAAATAACATAGATATATAAAGAATAAATACTAGTGTTTTCCTTTCAAAGTTAGATCCAAAAATTTTCCCTTAATAATCATGATATTCAAATGTTTGAATAACAGAGTAGTCGTAACTTCCCTTAATAATCAGCATGAAATCCTCCTCTTAAATCGATCATTTGAATCACAAATAAATGGATTTAAATCAGTAAAAAAATTTCTTTAATATTGGGCTTTGAATCTGGCTTGAGATCAGCCTGATATTCCGCATAAATACCATTTCACAATATAGTCGTATTTTAAATCTCCGATGCTAAACGTAGGGTTGATGATATATTCTTCAAACGTAAAGTTGGTCATCCATACTTTTCTTTTCATATTTCAAATGTATGGTATATTATTCATACTTTCCTCTTTAGAAAAATGTATGATACATGATCCATACTTTTCAATAGAACGTAAGGTTCATTATAAAAGTAAGGTTGATGATCCATACTTTTGTGAAGAAAATGTAAGGTTCCATACTTATGTAAGGTTCCATACTTATGTAAGGTTCTTCTACCAAACTTTTTCGATAGAATATGGTTGATTAAACATACTTTTTCTGATAGCACATGGTTGATTAACCACACTTTTCTTATAGTGTATGGTTGATTAACCATACTTTTCTGATAGTGTATGGTTGATTAACCACACTTTTCTGATAGTGTAAAGTAAATGTAGAATATTATCCTTACGATACGCTCTTCAATGTAGGTTATGAACAGTGTTTCCTGAACATGCTAAAATGATTTCTGAACACTTTGTCAAATATTCCATGCAGATTAAACACTTTAATATTATTCCAAAATGGAAATATAAAGAATATTAATTTCCTGAAATATACTCAAAGTAAAATCATTAGAATAAAAAATAAGGGTATTTGTGAGCATCAAAATCATCATAAAAAGATAAGGTATTGTTGAAAAAATACATGCTCAACAATCTCCCCTAATCATAATAGTATAGAGTATTTTTGAAAACAACACTTAATCAACAATCTCCCCCTTTTTGATGATCACAAAACCAATGAAATAACCCATGAAATTAATATCATATAATTTTGAATTTTATAAGGATAAAATAATAATTTATTTTAATAGAATTATTTTAATAATAAATAAATAAAGTGCTATCCATAGTTCTCCTATATATAAAGAAAATATCTATTTTTAAAATTTCATTAAAATTTCTTTTAGAAATTTCTCCCCCCTTTATAAAGTAAAATAAAGAAAATAATATTTTGTGTTTATCCAAATTTCTCCTATAAAGGTAAAACATAAAAACAATATAAAATGTTGTATCGTATCCAAATTTCTCCCCTTGAGAAAAATATTTATCCATTTTCTTAAAATAAAATGTTGTGTTTATCCAATTTCTCCCCCTTTTTGTGATATAAAAAATAATGATAGAATAAGGAATATAACACATTTAATTTAGAACTAAACTTATATAAATGCTATCATAAACTATTTATCAATAATTGAATTTGGATTCTGGAATTCTAACAGAGACAGAATAGTAAAAAAAATTAATAACACATAAAAATGAGATTCAAAAATATTTTACTGAAAATATATGTACAAGTACATAATTGATACAAGAATCAAGTTTGGGCTAAAAGGGTTGAAAACGGGTTTCAGTGCCTCTAAAAAAATTTCTTTAGATCTACTAACTGCATTCTCAACCTCTTCACCAGTCCATCTCCTAACTGAATTATCAGATATCTTCCTTCCTGAGTCAAATGAATATCTTCAATTAGATTGACTTTGAAAAACTCATGCAATCTTTCTTCTTTTTCCATGAACTGATTTAGCATTTCAGTGAACCTGTTCAGTAACTCTCTTACTCTTGGTTTAGCTGATGTAAGCTGCTCAACAATATGCGTTTGATTATCCAACAGAACAGACAGTGGAGCACTATTACATTGTAAGTCCTACAACCTGTCATTCATATTGCTCATTATAGTTATAATGGCCTAGAATCTCTTGATCAGATTAGACGATGTACCTAATGTACTTTCTTCACTACCCTGGACAGTTGAGAACTGTTTCTCCATGAATGTTTTGAATTATTCCAAATCTAATTTCAGTACAACTTTAGATTTTAATTTTCCAACTTCTTCTAACATCTCATTCTTAAAAACATCCACTTCCCTTTTTTGAAACTGAACTATCTTTCAAATTCTATAACTTCTGTCTATCCTTCTCTAATTATCTTCTTAAAGAAGCAATTTCAGCTTGAATTTTATTAAATTTTCTTATTAACTCCTCCACATGATTATTCTTAGAATTAGAGGCACCCTGTGCTTGATTCTCAACTTGATTTATCAAAATTAAAGGCAATGATTGAGCATCGGATCTCTGATCTATATCCTTCTCCACCGGTTGCTCAACTGATTATTTCTCAGAGTCATGAACTGACTCATACATAGAAAAATATTCATTTAAAACTTTAGTATGAACTTCAGATTGAATCTTTCCTCTATTCACATTTTCATCAGGTTGTTTCTCCTCCCGAGCATCACTATTTACTTCTTCTAAAACATGTTCTTCTTGAAATGTTTCTTCTTGAATAACTTTAGTAGGTCATGTAGACTGTTTTTGAATAGATGAAGTTCGAGCCACTTCAACTTATCCAGGATCTGCCTCTGCTTGAGGTACAACTTCTTCTTCAATTTGAGGTACCACCTCAATCTGAGAAACAACTTCTCTTACAAATCTATAGCTTAAAAGATCTCCAGTTGTAACAACATTTGTTTGAATAGGCTCCTCACTAGCTTGAGCCGCTCTGTGTATTTTCCTCTTAAGTCCCTCTTGACTTTCCTCATCAGTAGTTGAAACGAATGCTTCAAATCTAATTCTTCTTGATGTTTTTGAAACATCACTGGTCCTAGATTCTGTTATTCCTTCTTTGGTTTTCTCAGTTTTCTCTCCTTGAGCAGACTCCTGATCTTTATCAGCACCAACATGCATAATATTTTCTTTCACACTGCTCCATAAAAATCCTATTTTTCTTAAAGTTCCATCATTGAACATGTTACTGTGATGGCATCGCACTCTGGAATCTACTAATCTCACCACATAAGACTTAAACAATAATTTTGAAATGAACCTCCCATAGGGATAGAAGTTCAATCTAGCCTTTGGTTGACAGTAGTTCAAATACCTTATCATATAATGAGGAAAATTCAACTTAATGTCACTTAGAAACAGAAACATCAAATACATATCAAGATATAAGATCTTCTCAATTTCAAACATCCTTGGGGCAATCCCTGTTTGGACAAATTTTACAAGAATTTTCTGGTCTAGCTCCAAATCCTTGACTAACATCTTTCTGATATTCATAGATCCAAATAAAAATGACATAATTTCCTCTGACTTATGTTCATTATCTCTAATATATTTCAAATCAAAGTGATAAACTCCCTCACGATGACAGTTTAAGATTCTATCTATTTTCACAGACGAAATAGAAAAATCCCAATCTTCAATTTTTGAAAATATGGAGTCCTCTGTATCTCCCAGACTGAACTGGACAGATTTAAAGAAATTTCAAAACTCTACCTCATACAAAAATTCTTAGTTTTTATCACTAAACATTTTTTCTAGATTCTAAAAAGCCAAAGCTTGCTTCAACGTTAGATTAGTCTGGTACATCCATTCCAAATCAATTAATTTCCCCTGTAAGATCTTCCTTCCTGCCAAACGTTGACGCTTGGAGTTACTAGCTTATCCTTCCTCGATTATTTTTGTCTTTTCCATTTCTGTCTCAAAGTTCTAAAGGGTATAAAGTTTAGGGTTTCGAAGGTTTAGTCAAAGGTAGATGAAGGCGGTAAGGGTTTCAGTGTTTTGAAACGTTTTATGAAAATGAATGGGTTTGGAATTTGAAATGGGTTCTGACAAACTTGATTCCCATGTCATTACGTACATAATAATCATTACATTATTTAAAATAAAGTAAAAATGTATGTGAAAAAAAAATTATTACAATACAGGCAGAATTTTAAATTATTCTAAAAACAAATAATTAAATTATTTAAAACATTGAAAATTAAAATAAGAATTAATATAATAAAATAAGTAAAATTAAAATTAAAATTTAATTTAAAATTAAATAAACCTAGATCCCCCTTAATAAAATCAAACCTTATAGTGGGAAGTGGTTTAGTAAAAATATCAGCTAATTGAATTTCAGTACTTACAAATTCTAAGAATATATCCTTTTTAAGAACATGATCTCTTAGAAAATGATGTATGATATCAATATGCTTAGTCCTAGAATGATTAATAGGATTTTTTGAAATATTTATTGGGATTTTATTATAACATAAAATAGGTGTATTATTAAAATTTAGTCCAAAGTCCATAAGAGTGTTTTTCATCCACAAAACTTGTGCACAAAAACTGCCTACAGACACATATTCTACCTCGGCTATTGACAAGGCAACTGAGTGTTGTTTCTTACTAAACCATGAAACTAAAGATTTTCCTAAAAAGTGGAAGGTTCCTAAGGTTATTTTTCTATATAATCTACATCTTCTAAATTCAGAATTTGAATATGAAATTAAATTAAAATCAGAAGTTTTTGGATAGAGAAGAGATTGAAAAATAGTTCCTTTTGAATATCTAAAAATTCTTTTGACAACACTTAAGTGAGATTATTTAGGATTTGATTGAAATATTTCACAAAGATATACTGAGTACATTATATCTGGACTACTAGCAGTATGATATAATAAAATACCAATCATATCTCTATATAACTTGTTGTCAACTGATTTTCTATTTTCATCCAAATCAAGTTTTATATTAGTACACACAGGAGTTGTATATGTCTTGCTGTTTTCAAGTCTAAATTTTTTCATTAAATCAGAAATGTATTTTGTTTGATTCAAAACATTTCCAAAATCTTTTTGATAAATTTGAAGTCCTAAAAAGAAATTTAATTCTACTATTATACTCATTTCAAATTCTTTTTTCATTAAATTTGAAAACTCATGAAAATGTTCTTTGTTTGTTGATTCAAAAATTACATCATCAACATAAATTTTAACCAACAGAATATTAGAGTTTATAAATTTCTTAAATAATGTTGGATATGACATTCCAACAGTAAAATCATTTTTTAAAAGAAAAGAACTTAATATTTCATACCAAGATCTAGGTGCTTGTTTAAGGCCATAAAGATGTTTAGTAAGTTTAAAAATAGAATCTAGTTTTTGAGAATTTACAAAACCAGGAGGTTTCTCAACATAGACTTCCTCCATTAAATAACCATTTAAAAAGGCAGATTTAACATCCATCTAAAATAATTTAAAGTTCATATGAGATGCATAGTTTAAAAGGATTCTAATGGCTTCTAATCTAGATACATGTGCAAAGGTCTCATCATAATCTATAGCTTCTTCCTGATTATATCCTTTAGATACTAGTTTTTCTTTATTTTTAGTTATTATTCCTTGATCATATTGTTTATTTCTAAATACCCATTTAGTTCCTATAACTGGATAATTTTGAGGTCTTTCAACTAAATTCCAAACTTCATTTCTCTTGAACTAGTTTAGTTCTTCTTGCATTGCTATCATCAAACTTTTATTAACTAAGGCTTCTTCTAATTTCTTAGGTTCTAATTGGGATAAAAAGGTAGAAAACTCAACTAGATTTCCTATATTTCTTCTAGTATTTATTCCTATATCTAGGTCTCCTATAACAGTTTCTAAAGGGTGATTCTTTAGGGCTATAGATTATTTAGGTAATACACTATTAGGTTCATTAGTGTCATGTTCTTATGAACTGGAATACATTTTATTTATATATTTTTCAAAATAATCTTTCAAGTTCTCAAGTCTCATGTTATCATTAGAGTTAGATTCATCTATTTGATCTTTCTTTTTCTCAAAGGGATCAGATTCCTCAAATTTCACATGAACTGATTCTTCAACAATCCTTGAATTTTTATTAAAAATTCTATAAGCTTTGAAAGTTGTAGAATATCCTAAGAAAATGTCTTCATCAGATTTTGGATCTAATTTACCAAGATTGTCCTCGGTGTTCAAGGTGTAAACCTTACATCCAAAAAATTTAAAGTACTTTACTTTTGGTTTTCTATTATTCCAGAGTTCATAGGGAGTCTTTTTGAAAATAGGTCTAATTAAAACTCTATTCATTATATAATAGGCTATACTTACAAATTCTGCCCAGAAATAGGTAGGAAGACTATATTCATTTAGCATAGTCCTAGCCATTTTCTGAATAGTTCTATTTCTTCTTTCAAAAATCCCTTCTTTTGATGTGTTCTTCGTGCAGAGAAGGTGTGTTTAATACCTGAATTTGAGAAAAAGGAATTGAATCCCAAATTTTCAAATTCTCCACCATGATCAATTCTTAATGAAATTATTTTAAAACCTTTTTCATTTTGAACAACTTTGAAAAATATTTAAAATATAGTAAAAGATTAATTTTTATATTTTAGAAAATAAATCCTAGTAAATCTAGAATAGTCATCAACTAAAACATATACAAATAATTTACCAGCCAAAATTTATATTCTTGAAGGTCCAAACAAATCTATGTGGATAAGTTTTAGAGGTTTAGATGTAGCAATTTTTTAAACAGATTTTAAGGATGATTTGTGCTGCTTGCCAAGTTGACATGCATCACAAAATCTGTCACTATCAAATTTAAGACTAGGTAAATCAAAAACTAGTTGGTTATTAGATAATTTATGTAAAGAATATATATTGAAATGACCAAGTCTTCTATGCCATATCCAAGATTCATTTATCTTATCAGTTAAACAATTTACTTTTTGTTTACATAAGAATTTTAAGTCCAGAGTATAAACATTATCAGTTCTGGGTGCTCTAAATTTAAGAAATTTATCTTTAAAAATAGAAAAACAGTTATTAGAAAAATCAACAAAATAACCATCATCACATAGTTGAGAGATACTTATCAGGTTGTGTTTTAATCCTTGTACATAGAACACTTTATTAATTGAGACAACTTCTATATCTCTGACAGTTCCAATGCCAATTATTTTACCTTTGGCATTGTCACCAAATATAACTAATACTCCATCCTTTTGAGTTAATGTTTTAAAGTTTGATGAGCTCCCACTCATATTCTTGGAGAAACCACTGTGTATATACCATATTTTAGTTTTGATTCTGTGACCTACTTCCTACAAATTTATTCAAACAAAAGTTTGTTTTGGTACCCATATTCGATTGGTTCCAGCAGTGTTAGCTAGCAAAGATCTAGGAATCCAGACTTACTTTGTTTTTCTATAATCAATAGAATCATATAAACTTCTTGTAACAAAGTATTTCTTAATCCGAATTATTTGAGGTTTCCTTAAATAACAGTTTTTAGATATGTGACATTTTGTTCCACAATAGTTGAAAATCATACCTTTTATAATTGGAAAAAAATAGTTCTTATATAGTTTGGGTTTCTCACCTTTACTTCATATTCCATATCTTTATTTTTAATCACATTCTTTACAAAAAATTTCATTTGGTGATTTTTATCCTTTTCTAAAAACAAGAGATGCACTTTTGTATGTCTCTACTTCTATTTTCAGTGTTTTTATTTTAGTTTCTTTATCTGTACAGTTTGTGTTTGATGAGTTATATTTTTTCATTAACTCTTGATGTTGTTTTAGTAGAGTGTCTCTTTCTCCTAAAACAAAAGTTTGAATATTTTTCAGTAATTTATGTTTCTTAAATAAGGAATAATATTTCTCTTTCATCATATTGTAGTAGGCTGCAAGTTTATTATTTGAGAAATTGGTACTAGAATCTGAATCAGATTAGTAATAAGATTGTACCTCATTAGCTTCTACAATAAAGCACATATTTGATTTTAGATTCGATTCTTACTTTTCTGAGTTAGAATTTGATGAGCTGCTAGAGTCTTTAGAAACAATCCAAGTAGCTTTCATTGCTCTTTTGTCTTTCTACTCATAATTATTGTTTTTAAAAAATTTCTTTTTCTTTTCTCCTTTTAATTGAGGACAGTTAGGTCTTATGTGACCCATCATTTTGTATTCATAGTATCTAACTTCCTTTGGATCTTTTTCATCTTTCTTGAATGATTTTCTGAATCGCTTCTTCTTTATGTATAATTTACTAAATTTTCGGGGTAACTGAGCCAGTTCCACATCTGAATCAGATGAATAAAAACTTTTTGGTTTTCTCTTGATCTCTTACTTCATATTTCTGCTCTTATTTTGTGATTTTAATTTCAAAGTAATATTTTTTCTCTTTATCAAGACTTTATGCTCATTTTCTTCATCTTGCATCTCAGCTTCATACATCATCAGGGTTCCAATTAATTCTCTCATAGTTAGATCTTTGACTGGTGATTATTGGCTAATGGCAGCCAATATTCCATTCCATCTGGGTGGTAGTACTCTTAGTACTCTCAAGGATTGATCTACTTGTTTTATAGGATCTCATAAGACAGTGATGTTGTTAACAATCTTTGTGAGATTTCCATTCATTTCAGTGATTCTTTCACCCTCAAAAATTCAGAATGTATTAAATTTTAATTTTGATGTGGCATACCTCATTTGTCTGACATTGTCAGTTCCTTCATATGAAACTGCAATTATCTACTACATCTCATATGCAATAGGACATTGAAATACTCGATTGAATTCATCTGGTCCTAGACTACAGATGATAGCATTCATAGCTTTTGAATTTATGTCATACTCTGATTCAGTAGCTGCACTCCATGTTTTAGGTTTTTAGGAATTTTATAAGGAGTAAGAATTTTTAAGTAGACTCTGTATCCAAGATTTTTCAGATAGATGATCATCCTCGACTTCCAACATCCATAGTTTTCACCATTGAAGTATGGAGCTCGAACCATTGATATTCCCTCTCTTGTATCAGTCATTGTGCTATGAGTATAATCCTTTGAAACTTTCAGCTTGTTATAGATTTATCAAAATAAATCCCCTCCTTTGATACCCATTTTTGGATCAGGTTATACCAAATATGAACAAGAGGGGGGTGAATTGTGTCTTTTACAATTTCTTCGAGAACCGTGATGGTTTAAAAATATATCCTTTATCTTTATCAGAATGTTTATGTAGTGGAAAATAAACAGATTGAAGGATTCACAAATGTATAATGGTTTGGGGGATAGAGCCCCCTTAGTCCAGTCCACCAATGATCTACTCCACGAGCTTTGTGATTTTCACCTTGTCCTCTTATCAACAGACCGTCCACAATTGAGTGCAGGAAGTTGACACCTTTACAAGATAAGGCTAAAACAAAGCCTTTTGGTTCATGAATAGAACCGAATATAGAGCTTAGTATGAGAATCCATGTACTCAAAATGAAAAGAGTATTTGTCTAAAAATACTTTCCAGTTGTTCTTCACAGTTGTAGCAGCACACAACTGATAGTAGATGGATCATCGTCTTCAAAAAAGATGTTCTTCAGGTAAGAGTAGTTATGATTCAATATATACACAAATAGATATTGAAATAAAATCAGAAACTTTAACAAAAATATATTCATGATAGATCTTCGATGTAGAATAAAAATCTTTTACGCTTTTCCTTTTCCTCACAAAAATAAAGTCTGATAGATCTTGGTAGCAACAGATCTATGTGACTCATATATCTCTTTTTTGAAATGATTCATCTCTCTATTTGTAATTCAAAATAACACAGATATATAATTAATAAATACGAGCATTTTCCTTTAAAATTTAGATAAAAAAATTTCACCTTAAGAATCGTGATATTCAAATGTTTGAATAACATAGAAGTCGTAACTTCCCTTAATAATCGGCATGAAATACTCCTCTTAAATTGATCCTTTGAATCACAAATAAACGGATTTAAATCAGTAAAAAATATGCTTTAATATCAGGCTTTGAATATGTCTTGAAATCATCCTGATATTCCCCATAAAGACTGTTGTATGATAAAGTCGTATTTTAAATCTCTGATGCTAAACGTAGGGTTGATGATCTATTCTTCAAATGCAAGGTTGATCATCCATACTTTTTTTTTCATCTTTAAAACGTATGGTATATTATCCATACTTTCCTCTTTAGAAAAACATAAGATACATGATCCATACTTTTCGATAGAATGTAAGGTTCATTATAAAAGTAAGGTTGATGATCCATACTTTTGTGAAGCAAACGCAAGGTTCTTCTACCAAACTTTTCCAATAGCATATGGTTGACTAACCATATTTTCTGATAGCATATAGTTGATTAACCATACTTTTCTTATTGCGTATGGTTGATTAACCATACTTTTCTGATAGCGTATGGTTGATTAACCATACTTTTCTGAAATCGTAAAGTAAACGTCGAATGTTATACTTATGCTACGCTCTTCAACGTAGGGTATGAACAGTGTTTCCATAACATGTTAAAATGATTTCCGAACACTTTGTCAAATATTCCACGCAGATTAAACTCTTTTATATTTTTCCAAAATATAAATATAAAGAATATTAATTTTCTGAAATATACTCGAAGTAAAATCATTAGAATAACAAACAAGGGTATTTGTGAGCATTAAAATCATCATAAAATGATAGAGTATTGTTGGAAAAATACATGCTCAACAATCTACCCTAATCATAATAGTATAGATTATTTTTGAAAACAACACTTTATCAACAACATTATGTTCCTTTTAAAATCTCGGGATGTTACATTCTCCCCACCTTAAATGAATTGCGCCCTCATAATTCGTTCAATGTACTTATAATTCTTAATTCAAATATTGATAATTAAGAAAAAATATGTTATTATATGCACTTAATTAACTAGATGTTCAAATTTAAATACCATCACTAATTTTTTCTAAAAAAAATTACATCGTCTAATCTTCAAAGTTGTCTAGACCATTCATCTGATTCCAACTCTAACGCCCTGAACCCGCACTCCCAGATTCATAACAAAAACATGATATATATTTTTTTATAAAAAGAAACTCAAAAAGTACACAACATATTACATAATCAAGGACCTTTTCCGGTCTAGGTTCTATATATTTAGACATCAACTTACATATATTGAATCATAGTTTACAAAAAATAATAACAAATTAACCATTTGGATTCATCTGCATTATCACCTTAACTATCCTTTGAACTTCTAAGGAATCCTGTGATTTTTTTTAAAATGTGGGACTAGCACAAAATCTCAGTAAGGTATATAAAAATAAGGAAAGGAACCGTTAATCCATAAATACTTATAAACATATAATGACATTTTCATAAACACATACTTCTTACCCATAAAGTATCATATATTTACTTTGTGAGAACATAGAGAACATAAATAAAACATGTAGGTAACTTGGTGAATTAATTACTTACAATTGTAACCCTCATGTATACCATATGATTTTTAACCCTCACGAATACCTTATAATGTAACTCTCATGGCTAACTTATGGTGTAACCATCACAATTACACATGGAGTAACCATATGGACGACCTCCAACATAATCATACCCAATGCATTAGAGGGAGATATAGATAACAACCTTCATCATAAAAAATTAATAAGAACCAGAACATAATAAGAAAACATGGATAATTTCATAAAAACATTTCTTTTGAATTTGGTAAAATAGAATTTTAAAAGAGGATTTTTAAATAAAATTCCTTTAAAAATATAATATAATTGATGTGAGAATTAATAGAATAAAAGGAATATCTGTATACACTATAAATCAAAATAATGCAACATAATATAAACAAAATTCATTACAAAATTATTCTTAGCGCTATATAATCAATGAAGTAGAAGGTTAACCCAATGAATGGAAATTGGGTTAAGAATTCCCTTACCTCGGGTTCGTCTTAATTCAAAATTATTTAAACCTCATGTATAATGGTTAAAAGAGTGTTATTAATATTTTACAGAAATATATTGATGTTTATAACACCTTATATAATCATTTTATTACATCATTCCACCAATTAATTAATAATATTTAGTTATTTCCATTATTCTGGGTGTGCACTTTACATGGTTTCCATTATCAGTTTATTATGGTATTCCTTGTCCAAATGAAATAATAAACCAAAAGTTATAACTTATATATATTTAGGTCAATTTAAATAATTACATGTGAATTTATCCTTTCCATGATTTCAGTAAAAGGTAAATGAAAAATCATCATCCATGAAGGCGGTGAATTAACGCACCACAGATGACGATTTCATTATTTAAGAAAAAAAGGAGAAGATGAGAGATTTTATGATGCATATACCATAAACACAACAAAACTTTAGTAAATATTTGATACTAGAGTTTTCATGATACATTAGACAAGAGGTGGGGATAAGGTATAAGTGAAAAATAACTTAAAAGAAAAGAAAAAGGAACCTTACTTCTTGAAAGTTCCTCCTTGAGAACCTCTTTAAAGATCTTGGAAGTGGTCTTTTGGTGAGACCAGAAGCTCAAGAATGTATCAAGGGATGAGGAGGAAGTTTGGAAGAGTTTATCCAAACAATATGGCTTGAGGTGATGAAAATATGTTAAGGGGGATCCTCCTTTTATAATTGAGGTGAGAGGTAACATAAGAATTACTCAAATTATTAAAATATAATAATTTTATTATAGGTTGTAAGACTTCTAAAAGGCCTCAAAATCATATTATATAACATTTTCAAAGAAATATAATAATTTTTGGTCTTTATCATGATTTTTTTTTATTTTTAAATAATTTAATAAAATATTTTATTCATGGAAAAATGATTTTATAAAAATAAAAACTATTCACAATCAAGAATTTAACCAAATCAAAATAAAGTTTCCAATTAGAATTAAAATTTTTATTATATCTTATACATATTATAATTATTTATAGAAATCATTAAATGACTTAAAAATATCAAATTATATTTATTTTACTTTTTTTAAAATCATTAATTTGATTTATTCTTTAATTAAATATTTACTGCATCAATGTTGTTCAAGCCATTAATATAATTATTTATTGCCTAAAAATTAAAAATAAAATTTTATGATAAATATAATCAAATTATATTTCTAAATAATATTCATGTTCGAAAAAATATTTTTGAAATCCTCATAGTAAAATATTATACTTATTGAAAATTATAATGTGAACAAGTTGTTTTTTTAATAAAATAATATAAAGGGACAAATGTGATCCACGTGGGTCCAAAATTTCCCAAATCTGAATAAAAATATGATAAGGGTCAAAATTTTCTTATATAAAATTAGTTTTCTACAATTTAGGTAATTTAATAATTCTTATAATTTTAATAAAAAAATTTTATTTATTTTTTTACACTTGCACAAGCACTGCATCAGTGCTGCACATGTATTAATGTCAATTATCTCATATATAAAAATAAAAACTAAATTAATATCATAAAAATAAATTAATTAGGTTCAAAATAAAATTCTAGATTCATTAATTATTTATATTCACTCATATACATCTCAAAATAATTTCTTAAATTTGTTATTTTATATTTTCTTGCCCTGCTCAAGCGTTGCATAGGCATTAAAACAAGATAATTGTTATATAACTATAAAATTCTAAATAAATATCAAAAAATATAAATAATACATAATAATTAATAAAATATACTTTAAAATAATTTTTATCACCCAATTATTATTTACAAATAACCAAAATTGACATTGCCAATGCTGCGTAGGCACTGCGTTGGCACTGACAATAATTTTTATACCTATCATGAAATAAATTATCAAAAATATGTTCTAAATCATTTCTGTACAATATTACACTTATAAAATCATAATTTAGTTCTTCAATAAATTTAATATATTTTATATCATAACTATGACATCAATATTTCATAAAAAATACCTTATTTTATAAAAAACCGTATTTTTTTAATATTCACCAAAAAATTAAAGTATTTCAGAAAAATCTCAAAAAATCACCCTAACCATTTTTCAACGTGTAGATTTTAAAAATAAACTTGATTTTATTAAAATAATTTTCTAAGTATGAGATAATTATTTTTTAAATAAAATCACAATTTATCCCAAAAATAACAATTTCAAAACTATAACTAATTTTATAACACCTTAAAAAAGTAATCAAGGTTTCATAAATTATTAAAAATACCTTCATTGGTGAGGTCACTATTAATTTGGTCATATTACTATTCATAGTGGTCATATTACTATTCATAAGGGTACGTTACTATTCATAAGGGTAGGTTACTATTCACCAAAAATTAAGTTTGTCCTATCAGACTCCAAATAACTTACTAATTGCAACCGTGTATGATCATTTTTCGAAATTATAAAATAGTAGCGGAGAAATTATGTTTAATAGATAGATTATAAAGGTCACATAGTACTTAGTAGTTTATTAAAGAATAATGTGACATTGTGTTTCCTTTTAAAATCTCGGGATGTTACACTAAACATATATAGTAATGTGAATGTAAAGAATAAAGTGTGATATAATTATAAAATAATAATTTATCCATCAACTCTCAAATCCTGGGTGGCACCCCAGGTCAACCATACATACTTTGGTCAATTCCAGATGTCTCTATCCATAGTACCATAATCATGTATATAAATATATGGTCAAATTAAATTTAAGGAACTAAGTCCATGTTCCCCCAACCATATATATATAAAATAACAATAGGCACACAAAATCCAAGGAACAATGCCCAAGTCCCCCAAAAATATATAATAACGGTCACATCCGATCTAAGGAACAACGTCTAAGGTCCCCAAAAAATATATAATAATGATCATACCAGATCCTAAGAATCATGCCAAGGTAATAATAAATAACATAGGAATATTGGATCCTTGGAATCATGTCAGGGTCCACCAACAATAATAATCATAAAAATGAGTATATAGGATCCTTGTAATCATGTCAAGGACCCCCAACTAGATCCCTAGAATAATGTCTAGGTCCCTTAATAATAGTAATCATAATAACGGGCTGTCCCGATCCTTGTAATCATGTCAAGGTCCCCCAATATTATATAATAAAAATAACGAGCATACTATATCCTTAGAATCATGTCATGGTCCCCCAATAATATATAATAACAGGCACACCAGATCCAAGGAACAATGTCCATAGTCCCCTAATAATAAATAAAATCAGGTGTATATTAAATTTCATAATCACATGTTTATCATTTCATAAAAACATGTTCATAATTTCATCATCTGACAATCCATAAAAATTCCCTAACCAAGGAAAGTAATAACATGCATTATGTCGATGTAGTCTCTCATCATTCCTACTTAGAAAAGAATAAATATTTCAATGGATAAATCAAGACCAAATACCCCAAACACTTGGAATTTACAAAAAATAAATGGGATACACAAGACAAAGGTAAATAGGACCATCTAGTCTGAACACACCATAATAAATAAATTAGAAAAGATCAGGAAGAGTTAGATCAACTAAGAAAGCTATTCAAATGAAGATAGACATACATAACTCACCTTGGAATAATATGGATCCATAAAATCTTGCAAGGGTGGAATTAAAAGTTGTTTCTAGAAAATAAATCAATTCCAGGGTGCATTAATAACCCTCCCATAAATATCACATGTGCTTTCATGAATGGGTGTAACTTCAACTTTAGGATTAGGTGGATGCTTTTTCCATAAAAAAAATCCATCACCGTGGTGTGGTGATGTACACCATGACCACGGTGTTTTAGATGAAACCATACCCAAGATATTTAACATGGTGACACTCTATGATATGGAGAAAAATTAATTGTTGTTTAAGACCCACCATGCCTTCCATCGTGGAATGGTGGGGCCATTATGGTCGTGGTCCATATAGAGACTCCTTATACATCCGTATTATGACTATATCTATCCATTGGGTATTTTGGTCTCTCTATTTCACACATGAAGACTCTAAGCACAACACAATTTTCAACATGACATGGTCTTACCTATGGTGCACCTTAAAATGAAAAATTCCAACCAAAGCCACATGGAACTATCTGACACATCATGATTACTGATCCCCAACTCTTCTAATATGTATTTAAAGAAGGAAACAAATATATTTAAGATAATAAAAATAATATAATAAACCATACCTTGAAATTAAATGGAATTAAAAATATTCAACTATAATGAATTCTCATCCCTAATAAGTATCTCTAGAGGCCTTTCTTGAATGACTCAGTCTCTCGACCCGAACGTCCAACTCCTAATTTGAAGTTCCTTTATAACACCATAAGATTTTTAAAATAGTAACATCATGTTTTATAGAATGTATGACACACAAAACAAAGCTTATAAGAGAATATAATATCCTAAGAATTTATGATACATTTATTTTTAAATAAATTCAATCTCTTTGACAGCTGTGATGCACACAAGACCAGGGTTAAACGAAACATGATACTCTATTAAAATATTATAATTTAAAAATTACCATTATATACTAGCCATTAAGTTGGAATGTATGAATATTACTAACTAAAATATTAATATTTTATAGTTTACACACATTCAATGCTTATCTTTTGATTGGAAATAAAAATAAGAACCATTTGAATGTAAAATAAACGTTTTTTGAAAAATGTTATTTAAAAAATATAGTTTCATCGATTCTTCCATAATTATTATAAAGTTAATTTTAATAATTTTATAAAATATATTTTATAAAATGAAATTAATTCTTGAAATCATAAAATCAAAATTATATTACGGGGAATTTTTTGGTTTTTTCTAAAAAGTTTCATTTTTCAATGAATAATAAAAAATATTGCGTTTTATTGAAAACCACATTTTTGTTTAAATTATTTAAAAAGATAAATTATATTTTAAATTGTTTTTAAAGTAAAATTAGTTCATTTATATTACAATTTAACTAATTTATGTCATTTTAATCAATTTCATATTTAATTTTGATATTAAAACCTTATATACTTGTGAGAATTTTCTCTTTGAAAACCAACGTTTTCATCACGTATACATGTATGATTTTAAATTAAATTCTACCACTTTGGTGAATTGAATTTGTAAAAATAGATAAAATATTTTAAATTATAATAATTTATATTATATATTAAGTTTAAATTAAATTTTGATCAAAATTAATAGTGAAAACAGTAAAAATTAATTACCATGGTTAAGGTAGAATCGAGTTTACCGTGGGGTTAAACTAAGAAGATAAGGGTTAAAAATGACCTAAAAACTTATCAAATTATTATTTTATGACTATATTTTAACCTTATACTATCCAAAATTCTAACCTAAGGTTATTTGGAAGATTTTTTCATGTGAAAAACTTTATCATTTTGGATTTTTTTGAGAAATTTCCAAGTAATTTCAAAGAGGGTTCCCTTTCCCCACCTATAAAAGGTGTAACATCCCAGGTAAATAAAAAATATAACATTTTCATATTTATTAAAACTTTTAAATTTAATATTAATTTTACTTTAAAAGGGATTCTATGTTCTATTGCATACCTGATACGCAACAATGAGTTTCTTTGAAATCTTATGTTACACACAATGTTGAGTCATACTGAAAAATAATAATATAATATTATTTTAAATAGTATTTAACGCCTAGCCGTTTTATTGGTGGGAATTGACATAACTAACTATAATATGAATATACATGTTTGTTAAATGTTTCTACATTCACCCAATAAATTTTAGAGGCTTAAAATAAGAAAGAATCCAATTTTAAGCATAAATACTCTAATATTCATTAAAAGGTCGATTTACCAATTTTGATGGAGAAACATATTTAAATCTAGTTTTGGTCACTTTTATATGTTATATTTGAAAAAATAAAATTCTTCTTTAGAATCGGGACATAAAAATTTACTTTGGGTAATTTTTGTTTATTTTTCTGATAAAATTCATTTTTTAATGAATAGTGAAAAATAATTTATTTTAATTCAAAACTACCTTTTAATATAATTTATTTATAAGGTTATATTATATTTTTAATTGATTTAAAGTTTAATTATATTATTTTTTTACCATTTAATTCAATGTTGTTCATTAGAAGTAATTTCACTTTGAAATTGGACATAAATAAGTGTCAATCTTTTGATAGTTTTTATTTCTTAAAAACATGCTTTTTGTTTTAACAGTGGAAATTAATTTTAAATTAATTTATTAAACTTATGTGTTTTGAATTTGTAAAAATGGATTCTATATTTGGAATCAGGAGGTCCAAATTGTGTAAATATGTAACTTATTTTTAGACATTATGAATATTTACTTCTGTAAAAATTTTATTTACCATGGTTAAAGGGTAAATCTGGTAAATAAGGGTAACAAAATATTATTATAATAATATTAAATTACCCTAAAATGTATCCTAATCATATTGGTTGATAAATTTTCGACCATTGGCATTTTTTGGTCGATTTTGGGACCCATGGAGCCACTTGGGAGTGATAATGACACTTTATATTAATTAATTTAAAGTAAAGACAAACATGACTTAAACATATATCTTTTAGTAAATAAATTCTTACATGGGGTTATATAAGTTATATTTTAGACTATAAATATTCATTTGAAATCTAAAATAATTTCCTACATCATGATATATTTTTTATAATTTTTAGACATCAAATAAATAAAATTATATATGACACAATAATGATGCAATGTTTACCTCATTAATGAATGATTTAAATAAATAAGATTATAAAGATTAAAAAAATATCCAAAACTGGTCCAATTATTATTGTATAATTTTATTTCAAACATGATTCATATTATATTAGACTTTAATGAGTTTTGAACGTTTAGAAACCGAAAATCATTATATAATAAAATAATATTGTCAAACTTTCCTAAAGAGCCCCTCCCCCCTTATAAAAAAGCTCTAACTTATAACCCATTCTTCACACTTCTCAAGACCCTTGGATCATCCAAAATCTAATCAATTAATCTCCCTACATACCTATATTCCTCCTAGAAGCCTTACCCTAGGAAGAAGGCAATTAAAGTGAACCTTTTTGTTCAATCCAAAGGGAGATACCCGATTTAAAGGTAACACATTCTCTTAAGTTATTTTGTTTTATTTTACTTCTCCAACCCCATAAAATCTTTTTGTTCCTTTATTTTATAACAAAAACAATATACTCAATATAATAGGTTTTTCTATGAGAATTGTTCGATCTACACTTACAAACACCTCCATCTAATGGGTAAAGAACATACTATTTCTGTGGACAACGAACTATTGCCTCACGAAACGATGATTGTTCAATCTTCTCCTAACACCTCTCACGGTGGAAATTATGATGGAAATGTATTTATATATGATATATATTATTTTTATGTTTTATATATTCTTATTTAATTTTTATTTACAAACATACCTTTATGCTTTCTAATATGTGTAAATACGATAATTTCATTTGAGGAAGTGCGGACTACCGCCCCCTCAAGGTGATATGATTCATTCATGACATACATGGAATGTATAAAGGATGGAATTAATAAAATTATGTAACATATATCATATTATATTATAATGTAATTATAATATACCTATGTATAATTAAGTTTTCATTCCATTAAATATGAAATATAAATGAAAGTAGCATTCATGCGTACGTACGACTTACCGTCTCCATGAACGGTGCATTTCATTTATTTTCTCCAAATGTTATGTAATATTATAAATAAATACATATGCTGGATATATATAATATATATGATATCTAAATAATGAATATAATTCTGGAGATAATGGAATTTTTACCACATAAACAACTTGTAATTATAAGAAGTTCATTTTTGACTCAAGTACCAAATATCGATAAAAAGACCATTATTAACTTAAATGATTGCATAATATTTATAACATGGTAATAAGTGATATAAAAGGAATAAAAAAAATTAATTTTTTTTTAAGTAAGTATAAATTAACTTTAGCTTATAATTCATGAGATTAAATAATGAACGGGTCAAGTCAGACGTGAGGTAAGGAATTTCTTATGTCACTTTTAATTTCATGAGAATTCCATTATTCACTACTTATTTATTTCATATAGTGTATTTTGTACTGAAATTTGATATATATTATCACTATTCTATTTATATTCATAGTATTATGTTATTCATTTTGTGGTTATTAACCTTTGGTAATACTTATTGATTGATTACAACGTGGTAAGGGATTTCTTATCTCACTTTTAATTTTGTGAGATTTACATTATTCACCACTTATTTATTGAATGTGGTGTATTATGTACTTCCATTTGATATATATTATCATGATTCTGTTTATATTTATGATATTACATGATTCATTTTTTGTTTATTAACTTTTGGTCTTACGACTCGATTGATTACAACGTGGTAAAGGGTTCATTATCTCACTTTTAATTCCATGAGATTTGCATTGTTCACCACTTATTTATTGTATATGGTGTATTGTGTACTGCCATTTGATATATATTATCATGATTCTATTTATATTCATGGTATTCTATGATTCATTTTGTGGTTATTAACTTTTGGTCATACAACTTGATTGATTACAACGTGGTAAGGGGTTTTCATCTCACTTTTTATTCCCGTGAGATTCATGCAATATTTTCCACTATTTACCTTTGTGTGGTTGATTTACTACCCATGATATGTATTATTTTTGTAATATAATTTAATTTATGGGTATTTACATCTTTATTGAATTATTATTCTTTCATGGGGTGTATGTTTCATATGTTACCAAATTGGTAAGGGAAACTTTCACCCTCCTCTTTTTAAAAGACTTCTTTTTTGTTATGTCTTTTAATTTACATCCTATTATGTTGGGATATGTTATTATATATCATTATTGGTGTAAATTTTATGTCCAAGTTATGAGATACCATTTTCTCTCTCATCAACTCATTTTATGAGTTTTAAAGTGACACCGTTAGACTATCAAATTTCTGTAAGGGAACTTCTTCACCGAATTTCAATTATTTGGTTTAAACTTCTACTTCTTGATTATGCCATGATATGAATGTGTGTGAATAAACTATTAATGTTTTACACTTAAATTACACTTATATTGGGATTATTTATATTTTTCACACATAATTATGTCATTGATTTATCCTTAATCTAAGGATACCATCTTTATAAGGGATTTCGTCTCAATTTACATTCCATTGAGACTTCATTGTTATTATGAACCAATTCACTTTTATATGGTGTATATACTTTCCTTTGGCATATTATATCATGAATACCTTTATTCTCATGATATTGTAAATTTTTTATTAAATGTTAATCCTCAATTATTTGTTTTCAAGCATCTCTGATTTGGTTAGAAACTCCTTAACTAAAATATAATTTTAATGATTTAATCTTATAAATATTTCTCATTAATGTCCATGTTTTCAAAATGGTTTTAAGGATTTATTTATATGAACATTAATTTTTTTAAATGTTAATTACTTTAAAATCTTCAAAGTGGTATGGGACACTTTGATTCAAAAATATCTTTATTAAATGTTTTAAAGGGTTTTGAAAATGGTTTGATAAAGAATTGATTATGTCAATATCTTGAAATGATATATTGTGATTATAATGTGGAAATGTTATATTTCCTTTATTATTGTTTTATGTGTTATGAATATGTTATGGTTATTGGGCATTGTTTACGTATACGGGTGGTTCGGTAAAAAACCTAGGGCGGGTGAGCCCGAGATAGCTCTCCAATGCATTGGGTAACGTGATGGAGGTAAATGTTAATGTTTCTCCTAAAAGATTTAGGGAATATACTATGATGGGTATTCCAACATAACTTCCTATGTATATATGATTTCTACAATGCAAGTATGATATGGATGAAACAAGTTACGTTTATGATTTATGATTTCTTTGTGTTATTTATAAATCTTATGATTTCATGAGGTATGTTATGATAGAAAAGTATGGTTTCATTGATTTGTATTTATTGATGGGTTAATATTTACTTTCCTTATTTTATAAACCTTAATGATATTTTTATGGTCATCACATGTTTTTGAAATGTTTTCCACATGACTTAAAGATAAATAGGGTCAAAGATGAGATCAAGGAAAACTCATGCTGTCTAAAACTTGGAACTAAACATGTTTCTTTTTAAGAGTTTTTATTTTATGAAAAAATGGATACTGAGTAGTAGTGTCTACATATAATTTTCAAGTTGATATGTAATATTTATGGCCTAATTATCTAAAACTCTAAAACTGAAAAGATCCTCAATATCAATTATTCATTTAATTCAAGATTATGTAATGTTTTAAGGCTGGGTCCTTATAAAAGGGCACTCCCTCTCCTCACTTATTAACACCCCTAAATATATTTTTATTGACCAATAACTACCAAAATATCTTCCCAACATTCTTATACATATTATAGAGCTTATATTCCTCCAAAAAGACCATCCCTAGGGTCCTTAAGAGGAGATCCCAATGAGGTTTATCTTCGGGAAGGTAATTATCTTAACAAATATCTTTCATTTTCTTTATTATTTTTCCACATTAAATTATGTATTAAAACTTAAAATATAATAACAATAATATATACCATATAATTATATTTTATTATGTTTATGTAATAATATTTATCCATATCCACTTCCAACAAATGGAAAACGAAATCATTGATCATGTGTACGAAGGAATACCCCCTCACAAACTGATGTAGTTTGATTTCCATCACCACCTTTAAAGGATAGATATAATGATATATTTAAATTTTTTTATGATATTTATTTTATTATTATACTTATGTAATTTTAATATCAAATATACCATTTTACATTCCATTCCATTTCAAATAGGACAATGTCGCTCATGTGTATAATGGACTGCCACCTCACAAGGCGATGTGATTCGTTTTTCACTTACGGTTTACATGTAATGAAATAAAGATAAAATTAATGAATATATTTTATATTTATTATATTATATTAATTATTAAAAATTAATATATCACCCACCTACTTACCCTTTCACTCATTAAGGTAATTATATCGTTACTCGTGCATACGTATGGCCTACCATCTTCATGAAGCGATGCGATTCATTTTCTGTGTCCAAATTTCATAAATAGTTATAAAAATGTATATAATGATTAAATATTATATTTATAAAATTATTATAATTATGGAGATGATATTTATATATCCTATTCCCAATAACTGAAACTTTCTTGAAAAAACACACATGAGAAAATAAGACAATTAATACCTAAAACAATGAAAAAATGAAATATTATTAAAAAGGGTGGTAAAATGTTATATGAGGATCATATATGATGTTATAAATATTATTATGGTTCTGTTATAAATTAATAACATGCTTAAACTCATAACACAGGAGGTACAAACATTTATGAAGGAAATCAAACCTGAGATAAGAGTTTCTCATATAACTTTTACTTCTATGAGACATATGCCATATTCACCACTTATTTTCTTTATGTGATGTATATAATGACCATTTTATATGATATATAATGAATATATTTATATTCATGGTATTTAATGTTTCATTTTATGTTATTTATTTTATTTGGATTATGATTTATATGTTACCAAAGTGGTAAGAGTTTATTCCACAAATCTCATCATTATTCAGGATTGTTTATATTTACATATCCCTTGGGAGAATTATTTTATATTTATATATTATAATAAATAAATTTTATTCAAATATGGTTATTAATGAAATTTTTCATGTAATATTACCATTTTCTCACTCTTTGGTACTTAAAATTATTGAGAAAACATTTTTAAGAAAATCTGATTTTATTTCTCTCTTCGGTCGAAAATACTTTTTCATCAAAACCCATGTTTTATAAAAATGTTTTCTAAAATATTTTCAAACATTTAAAAATTATTTATTAAAGAAATTGTTACCCATTTTTAATTTTTAAAAAATGTTTTGAAAGGAATCTTCATGTTATTTTTAAAAACAATGCCCATTTGGATTTTACTGAAATTGTGAAATGAATAATTGTTTTAATACTTATGGCATACAAAAATCTCCACCACCATGAAAAATAAATGTTTTAATGATTATTTTACATGTTTTAAAATTTTATTTTCAATAAAATAATTTTAAATTTTTTTTGTGAACTTTTTTGTTTTAAAAGGTGATTTTCAAAACATAAAGGTCATTTTTCTCAAAAATGTTTTTAATGATAGTTTCATGATATTTTTATTCATCAATAGTATCATCCCTCCATTTTAATTACAATAAAATGAGGATATATTGTATTGATACCATCCTTATTATTTATATAAATGGTTTATATCCAATTTTACTGGTGATGTACAATTTTATTACCATTCACCATTTTACTCTAGATGGTTTACGATTATGTTTATTGATTAGGGTAAGTATTAAAATTTCACATGTTAGTTTTTAAATATGAATGTTTATGTCGATAATGTTTCACCCATTTCATATTAGTAATGTATTATGTTGATTATGTTTCACCCCTTTTATATTAGTAATGTATTGGACTTAGTAAGTGATGGGTGGGGCCTACTATAGCCCCTTGATGCATTAGCAGGTCTCTTGAGAAAAAATAGATTGAGTTTTGGATGAGGCCTTACCCATTTATTTAGATATCTTGGAATAAGGTATTAATAGTATGTTTTAGATGTTTATCATTTTGAATTCTATCATGATGAATTTATTTATTGATATTCCATGTGATTATTTGATTATTTATAATATCCATGGTTAAATTTTCAAGCGCATATAATTATTAATATGGAATTATTTTATCATAATTTATTCTATCCATATCATGCTCAAGTTATTGGTTAAATGGCATGTGTTTCAATTATTTACCTTTTCATATTGATTATACCTTATTTATTTATAGTTTACGCTATACACTTACCCTTACAAAGCATTTGTGCTCACCCCTTTCTTATTTTTTATTTTTCACAAGATACTAGGAAGTATTTTGTGATTAATATGTAGGGATATACTATGAGGAATAATGATATTATCAAAGAAAATACTTTGTGTATTTTATGATTTCAATTGTAATGTGAATTTCAAGTATGTATCTAGTTTACCAAGAATATTAAACTATATGGTCCTTTGAGATGTGATTCCATGTATCGTATACCAATTTAATAAACTAAACATCAGCTCTGGGTTACTGGGGTCAGGTTTACTACAGTTGGTGTCAGAGGATGTTTAATAGAAACCATGAGAACTAGATTTAGGAAAAAATATATTAAGAAACATAACCCTATGACATACATTGAGGATAATTATAGAATAACATACCAATGTCTTGTTAAGGGAGAGATTAAGTGGTTTTTCCTAGAAATACATACCTATTTGGATACTATAAGTGGACATGGATCTGACAAAAATTTACCTAAGGTTAATAACTCAGAAAATCATGCATTCGGCTTGAAAAGTTTGTCACTCGGTGCATGAAAATATGCCTTACTATGAACCTATTTTGACAATCTTATGTGATATGCTTAGAATTATTTACATTTTATTTAAAAAAATTATGAAGGATTTGAAAATAAAGATATCCCCAGAGAAACCATGTTTATGATTATGATATTAGATATGAATAAAAATTTCAATTTATGTTAAGTGTTTTACTAGTTATTGGATTATACATCATGTTTCATAGTTTTATGATCTAATATAGTGTATTACATCGTTTAGAAATGGAACCTAACAGAAAGAATAATAACGATATCAATGAATCTAATACAAAGAGTAATATTGATCATTTATTTTATGAGATTAAGACAATATTTCAAATGAAACTAGTCTCCCAAAATTTCTCATCATATGAGGATATAGTATCATGTTCTATCAAGATAGAGAAATAATTCTCTAAGTATTATGGCTTTGAAGGGAATCCAGATAAGAATAGGACAATAAATAAAAAAATAGATAAGGGGAAGAAGGGAAAGAAGGGTTTTCTTATATGTTATAATTGTGGAAAGAAAAACCTTGGTAATTTATTGTTTATTTTGATTAAATAATTTTATTAGAAGTATTTTTTCATGAAATGTATAAATATTATACTATAGGATTATTTATTTAAGGATTTGAAAGCATGTGTTGAATGGAACCCAAAAAAGTGATTTAGTGGAAAGTTAAATTTCATTCAAAACACATGAATGATGAAGGATAACACTCAATATGTGCACGATGTTGAGATAATAATTATAAAGAGGTTTTTATAAAGGTATTTTTAACCTTTAAGTTTTATATAATATTTTATGTTGAGGTAATTATGGTCCATTAAAATTTGGTAACATTATAGGAATTATATTAATATGGTTTTAGAAAAAGGACAACCCACATGCTGGGTGATAACCCATCACATATGGAAAGGTCCTAGGGCTTGAAACCACAACTGAAGGATGATAAGGGTTTAATGCCTACCACTGGACTAAATTATGTCCTTGTAAAATTTTTATTGTTTTCAGTTAAATAATTTTATGAATGATTATTAATGATAAACTAGTGGTGTTATTGTTGAGGTTTAGAGATGAATAACTTATACTAACTATATTGGTTTTGAAAAATATTTAGAGATAAGAATAAGTATTTTTCACTCTTTTATGGATCTTACAATCCATTAAAAATAAATTTTAGTGCTTCAAGCATAAAAAAATATTTTGGATATTCATTTCATGGAGTAAGAGATGAAGTGGAAATTAATCGAAGCACAACCAAAGGATGAAATTATTCTTATGAAATAGAAATATATCAAGTACATATATTTCTTTATTTTCTTAGATGGTAAAATAATTCCTAAAATTTAATAGAAGGATCTTGAAACAAAAATTATATCCTATTACATTCATATCTGATGAATCAAATGGTCTTTTAAATCATCATAATTTGATGGTTTTGAGGTCCTTAAATTTTTATTGATCATTCAATTTCTTATGATCAATGATCTCTATCACTCTCCATAATTATTTACACTTTTATTCCATTTCCATATATTCACCTCCCACATATGTTATCCTACTCAAAAACCTAGTTGCGTGTTATTCTAGGCTACCTTCATATCTCCCTTTATCTCATATCAAGAGGAAGTTTTATCAACCCTTTTTAAGATGTGGGTTTTCAATAAAGGTATTTTCAAATTTCAAAACCTTGATTATCAATATCAAGATTAAATTGTGAGTAAAAAATTTATTTATGGGGGTCAGGGAGAATATAATGCCTCAAGATTATCGAGATCAAGATTAATTAATGTGGTTTAGGTAAAAATGAGTTTATTGTGGGGTTAAACTAAGAAGATAAGGGTTAAAAATGATCTTCAAACTTGTAAAAATATTATTGACTGAAAATATCTCCATATTATCATATCCCAAAATCTAACCTTAAGGTTGTTTTGAATCTTTTTTCACGTGAATGACTTTATGATTTTTCATTCTTTTGGGAAATTCCAATTAATTTCCAATAGAGTTCCCTTTCCCCACTTATAAAAGGGCACTCTCCCCTAACTTATTCAAACACATAAATCCTTTTATCTTGACCAAAAACTACCAAAATTTATATCAAAGATACTTATACATATTATAGAGATTTTGATCCTCTTAAAATATCATCCTTAGGGTCCTTAAGAGAACATAAAAATGATGTTTCTCTTAGATAAGATAATTATCTTAACAAATATATTTCATTTTATTTATTTATTTTACACCTTCAATTATGTCTTAAAAATTACAATATAATAACAAAATTATCTCACATATACCTAGATGTTATTATGTTTATGGAATAATATTTATCTATCTCCACTTACATTAAATGGGAAATGAAATCATCGATCATGTGTATGATGGACTACCGCCTCGCGAACTGATATAGTTATTTTTCCATCACCACATTTCAAGGATGGATATAATGATGGATTTACCACATGTAAATGATATTTATGATATTATTAATCTTATATAATTTTAATATCAGATAAACCTTTTTACATTCCAATTCGTTTCAAATAAGATGACGTTGCTCATGTGTAAGACGAACTACCACCTCATGAAGTGATGTGATTCATTTTTCACTTACAATTTACATGGAATTTAATAAAGATAAAATTATTAAATATAAGTGATATATATGAGATTATATTGATTAATTAAAATTAATATATCACCTAATTTCTTATCCTTTCACTCTTAAAGGGAATGATATCGTTACTTGTGTGTACGTACGACCTATCGTCTCCACGAAGCGGTGTGATTAATTTTCCATGTAAAAATTTAATAAATGATCATAAAAATTAATATAATGAGTAAATATGATATTTATAATATTATTATCATTATTTATATGATATATATATCCTATGAATATGAAAAAAACTCTCATGACAAAAAATGCATGAGAAAACAAGGAAATTAACACCCAAAACAATGAAAATAAGGAAATATTATTAACAAATGGGTGGTAAAATGTTATAAGAGGATCATATATGATATTAGAAATATTTTTATGTTTTTTTATAAATTAATTATGTGTTTAAAACCAATATAAAAGAGGTAAGGATATGTATAAATGAAATCAGATCTGAGGTAAGGGTTTCTCATCTCACTTTTACTTCTGTGAGACATATTCCATATTCACCACTTATTTACTTTTTTCAGTGTATATAATTCCCATTTGATATGTTATATATTTAATATATTGATATTAATGGTATTTAATGTTTTATTTAATGTTATTTATTTAAATGGGATTATGATTCATAAGTTAAAAAAGTGGTAAGGTTTTATTTCACAATCTTATCATTATTTTGGATTGTTTATGTTTACATATCCCTTGGGGGAATTATTTGATAAATCTATATTAAAATCAATCTGTTTTATTATAATATGATTATTCATGAAAATTTTAATGTAATATTACCATTTTTCACTCTTTGTTACTTAAAATTATTGAGAAAATGTTTTTAAGAAAAGAAGACTTTATTTCTCTCTTCAGACAGAACTTATTTTTTCATAAAAAACCATGTTTTCTATTTTTTTTCAAAAATGTTTTTAAACTTTTAAAAATGATTTATTAAAGTCATTTTTACTCATTTTTACTTTTTAATTTTTTTTGAAATTAATATTCCTGTCATTTTTAAAACAATTCATGTTTGGATTTTACCAAAAATGTGAAAGGAATATTTATTTTAATGTGCACATCATGAACATATTTTTCCACCATCATGAAAAATAAATGTTTTAATGCTTATTTTAAAAGTTTTAAAAGGTTATTTTCAATTAAAAGTATTTTAAAAATAAATTGTGAACATTTTCTTAAAAGGTGATTTTTAAAATGCATAGGTTATTTTTCTCAAAAATATTTTTAAGGATATTTTCATAGTATTTATATTCATACATGAAATCAACCCTCTATTTTAATTATGATCCAATGAGGATATGTTTTATTGATACCATACTTATTATTTATTCAGATGGTTTATGATTAATTTTACTGGGGATTTATAATTTTATTACCATTCACCATTTTACTCTTGATGGTTATGTTTATTGATTAGGGTAAGTATTAACATTTCACATGTTAGTTTTTAATTATTAATGTTTATGTTGATTATGTTTCACACATTTTATATAAAGAATGTATTGAACTTAGTAAGTTATGGGTGAGACCCACTATAGTCCCTCGATGCATCAGTAGGTCTCATGAGACAAACTAGATTGAGTTTTGGATGAGACCTTACCCATTTATTTAGATTTATTGGAACAAGGACTCAATATTATTTTTTATATGTATGAAATTATGAATTGAATCATTATGAATTAATTTATTAATATTCTATGTTATAATTTGATTAGTTAGAACATTCATGGTTAAGTTTTCAAGATCGTGTGATTATTAATATGTAATTATTTTATCATCATTTATTCCTGATAAATTATACTCAAGTTATTGATTAAATGAAATATGTTTTAGTTATTTACTTTTCCATATTAATTATGCCTTATTTATTCATAGCTTCTACTATACTATTACCCTTGATGAGCATCTGAGCTCACCCCTTTCTTATGTTTTATTTTCCCTAGGATATGAGGAAGTGTTTTGTGATTGAAATGTAGGGATACATTATGAGGAATACTGGTGTTATCAAATAAAATACTTTATGTATTTTATATTTTAAATTGTAATGATAATTTCAAGTATGTATCTAGTTTTCCAAGATTACAAAACTATTTGGTCCTTCAGGATGTGATTCCGTGTATCTTATGCCAATGTAATAAAGTAACCATCGGCTTTGGGCCACTAGGGTCAAGGTTGTTACATACCTTTAAGTGATATATATATATAACCACAACCTCGAGTGAGAGGCACTCCCTAATCTCATAACCCCATCTTAATTTAGGTAAAAAATGTGTGCTATATTTTCTTAAAATAACAACTACCTGTCACTCATCTTTTCTATTAACGACCTATATACCAGGCCCCGTTCATGCCCACAAGACATGATACTAACTTTTCTTACATTACTAATGTGTTGATGCCCCAAATGATAGTTCATTATGATTTTTCAAACAATTCATACCATGAATAAAGTCATGAACCATACTTTCTCCCATCACCAAGCTCACATAAAAACCTAATTTTGATCCACAGTTTGACATCACTAGTTCATTCTCAATCGACTCAGATCGATACCCTCACATAGGTATCTATTTTCTACTAATGCAACATGGACTCTTATGCACACTCACAAAACCAACTACCTTTAACCATGGATTAGGTTCACCTACAAGATACTCCTAATGTGCACTAAGAAATTAAAATTATACCAAAACACAGACATGGACATATTCTATTGTCATCCAAACATCGACATTCATAAGAATTTCCAAAAACTATCATATATGATCACATTATCGAACCCAACTGAATAATTGAAGGATTTCATCCACTCAGATATACATGACCCTTATAATCTAACTTTGCACATCCTCACTTGGTCCTATCTATGAATAACAAAATTACAGGTTTTTAATGTAACCCTGTTGAGAATTATTCAATTTTCAAACTACCGCACTAAGATCACAACCCATAATGCTTCCGAAACTCAACTTTAACCAATACACTATCCAAATATAGATAGTAAATAGCTCATTATTTTGAAAAAATAATCATATCTCATGCTTAATATGAGGTTTATCCTCACGCATTGGTTATACCTCAACACCTAGATCTTGTTGGTTGAGCCTCACCAACTTACACTAAAGTGAAATTTTAGCACTTAGTATAATCGATCCTAAACCCTCCAGTTACTAGAATAACTAATCATATATAAGTCCACCACTAATTCACCAATAATGTTATATTATAGAATTAAAACAATAGTCATTTCACACTCCAAACATAATGTCACACACCATACCCTCAACAAAACTTCACCCTTTTTATAATAAGGGTCATAATCCATGAAACTTCCTCTTTTCATGGGACTACTTACACTTACTTTAATATAACCCTACCACTTGGGTTTATCATTTCCTAGGTTTCATCTCACAATTTTTTTATCTATAAACCCAATAACCTTAACCCAAGGTTATAAAATTTTGAGTCATACAATACCAACGACATAACAACCCATGTTTTTTTGGATCATCATCGATCATTATCGCTAACCAACAACACATACCAAGTCGCAAGGAAAATCAAACCCTATCCATATAATTATACTAGAAGGCCACAACATTCCCCAATTACTATCCCATACACTCCAAGGACATATAACATTAAACCAAAGTTATCGATTAATGGTTCCAATGACCCTTATCCTAATCCAAGTCTACCACTGCCAAGGCCTTCTCCTTAATCCATCATCAATATAAGACACTTAGCTGAATGATGGTCCCACTTTATTTATGAAGCAGCACCATAATCACTCTACTTTAATGAAAGAAAACTAGAAAAAAATAGAAAAAACATCACAGTTGTCCCTCACGTCCTTATAAACCTGAAAAATGTTCAATTGGAACTGGATAGAGACACTAAAAACCAAGGCACCACAAACTACAATAAACATTTTTGAAGAAACTTCCTAACAACATTACTCACCAACGTCAAACACTCACCTAAATTCTATTCTCAAGAAATCATCATGAAGAACCCAAGGTTCCTCAAAACATGTAACCCCAAACTCTAAAGGAATTTTAGCATGTGAAACACCCTAGGTTTTAGGAGCCATTGATTTGTTTTCTATAATTATAATGAATGTTTCTCTATTATTTCAAAAGAATCAATAATTGATTAGATATTGGACTATACAAGATTTGAATAAAGTTAACAAAACCTTATTCAATTATAATTGAACACTAAAACAATGGTACATGAAAATATATATCACATAAAATGAATTATTACACGTCATGGATGATTACGTATATTAAAAATCAAAAAATCAATAGAGGGCGATAAATTGAAAAGAATAATATCTTTATAACTTGAAAATACCTTGGACTACTATCTTCTTTAAGAATCACTAATAGTATAAAAAAACTAAAAATAAGAAAGAATACCATGAAAGGATAAATAATGTTGTGTGATCTAAAATGAAAACTATATAAATGAGAAGTGTGACTTAAGAAGTGATAATAAAATGAATGATTTTAGTAATACTATATATCAAAATGGAATATGACCATAAAAAACATGGTCATTGTAAATATGGTCATTGAAAATATGGTTTTTTTAGAAATGGTTATTGGATACACATGTGTGAAATAGGTATACTAGAGTTATGTATTGTCAATAACGAGTTTACATAATACATTTTAGAAATAATAATAATGAAACAAAAATATAATATCTAATTAAAATATTTTATTTTTATGTGTCAAAATATTAATATTGAATGAATTATTCAATAAAATTTAGAGAAATTTATTAATATCAATACATTGATAAATTAAATTATTAAGATACAAATAATTAATAATAATTATATTTAGGTTAAGATCATTTTATACATAAAAATTTATTTATTTTTTATGAAAATTGTCTTTTCATGTGCTATGAATTTTTCAAGGAGACTAAATATATTATGGAGAAACAATGATAAATTTTATTATTGATATATATTAACACTAATTTATTAGTAATTTAGGTGGAATATGATTAAGAAAACATAAAGTCTAAAAACTCATTTTTTATATATGTACTTTTCTTTATTATTTTTGGATCTTAATTTAAAATAAAAAATTATAAATTTGATAAAATTAATATTATTTTTTTAATCCCACCTATCAAAATTATCTTAAGATGAATTTTTAGGATTTTTTAAAATAATTAATTTTTTAGGAGAATAGTGAAAATACTGATTTTGAAAAATTATCACTATTAGAACATTATGTTTACAAAAACCTTATTGAAATAAAAAAATTTTAAATTAAATAATAAATTTATAAATACCAAATTGAATTTATAAAACCCATATTTAATGTTTTGGTTTCTTAAGTAGTGGTTCACTAAAAAACTATTTCTTTATGAGTTTATATTAAAAATTATTTTTTATCACTTATAAGATTATAATATAAAAAATGTATTTCATATTTGATATTAACATGTACATATTAGGTAATTTTTTTTATTTTTAGGCATAAAAATTAGATTTCTAGGATTAAAGTTAATGACTATGATAATGATAAAATTGTTTTTCTTCAAGATTTGTTTTATTATCATTGCACAATTCTTATCTAATAAAATAAATTAATAAATTTTAAATAATAATTATAATATAAATTTTAATGTATATATAAATTTATTAACACTCATTCATCTAATAATCAATACTAAAAATGATTAGGAACACTTAAATGTGAAAACATCCTTCCTCTATAATAAACATTTTTTCTATATATTAAATGTTTTTATTTAAAAGATAATTTTATCTTATTTAGAAATTAAAATAGATTAAATGGAGATTAAATTTTGGTTAATAATATCAATATTTTTTTGAAATGTTTACCATATATTTTTAATAAAATATAAATTACTTAGTTAAAATGTAGTTACCAAGGTAAAAACCAAAATAGTAAAATATAAAAATGTAATGGTAAATAATTAAAAACATGTTTAAAGCATGTGTGGGAGTTATTTTATGAGATATTATCGACCCAATATAACTATATAATACATTATTTTGAAATTTTAGAGTTATTTAACCTTGAATGATGTAATTATATCACTGATATACAAAGGGTATTCACAAAAGTGCCATTTTCTTGACTTATAAAAGGAGATCACTTCCACCTTTTCAATGATAAACTTACCATTTTAATTTAAATTGAAAATCTACCAAAACTAACTATAATATAAGTAATTTTTTCATCATTAATTCCCTGATCTTAATAATTTATCCAAAGGCATTCATTTCCAAGGAGATCTCTAAGAGAATACTGAGTCTCCAACATAAGTATTGCCCACTTTTTGATATTTTATTCTTAATATTACTCTACCAAACCTTTTATATCAATAAAAAAATAATTAAATTAATATAATTATTATATTTAAATATAGTTATATTAATTTAATAATCATTATTTATTCTTATCCATCCATTAAAGAGAATGAAAACATCGTTAGTGCATGTGTGTGGACTACTGACTCCATGAAGTGACATTTTCATTTTTCATAACTATCTATTATAGATGGTTTCAATGATGGAATTAATGGATAAATATTATATCTATAATATAACTATTATTATGAAATTTAAAATTATCATATACTTTAATTCCCTCTCACTGATTGTGAAATGGAAACCTTAACTGTGCGTTGTGTAAACTACCACCTCTATAAAGTAACACCTTTTGTTTTCATATTTATTTTAATTAATTATCCAAAATAATTAAAATATGATTCAAAAAATTGAAAAAATCATAATAATATCATTATTATTATATTATAATGATATTATACACTTAATTAACCATACTCACCCATTTAGATATAACGTGTTCATGTTTGGGTTGATTTAACCACCTACTTGAATAATGCAATAAAACTCTATCATGGAAGACTACGAGAACTTAAATAATAATAATATTATAATTCAATAAGAAAATAATTATTTTTTTTCTAGTTCTTTAATGGTTATATTATGTATTTAACTTATTATTAAAATATCATATTTGATCTCTAAAATTACCAAAATAAGCTTATATCAATTTTCACGAAAACATAAGAAAAAAACATATAATAAATAAATAGAATATGATCATAAATGATCCATATTAAATTAAATATAGAATAATTAGGTTACAAAGAAGGTATCTAATAAAATTAATTTGATTATTTAGGAAATTAGGTGAATTAGTATAATGAATCGGGAACAAGGGTATCCCTTGTAGTTTTAGAAGATCTAAGAGAGTTTGGAGCACTATGTAGAGTTTTAAATAAAGAAAATGTTATTATATTAAAGATGATGTATTTATGTGTCTAATATTTTAAATACACTATACCTTTAGATCCTTGGTTTTTATTTTTTAGAAAATTATGTTAAAGATCATGAATTAATATGTGTTTAAGACTTGGGTCACTATAGAATAATTATTTAAGAATGCCATCTTCTATGATGCTACAAGAACACCATGGATCAACTTGTCACCACTATTCTATGGAATAATAAATGGTATCATCTCACTCTAATTCCCATAGTTGATTTATAAGTTAGAATCAAAAGATAATCCTTCTTAAGAAATTTCTCAAGGCCCCTTTTATGACCTGAATGCCTGGTTCACTTTGTGATCCACTACAAGAAGTAGTAGTTCAACTGTTGGTCAGTAAAAATTCTCAAACTCCTCTTTGAACTACTCCCAAGGAACCAGATAACTCATTGAGGTTACAATATTTAACACTAATATACAACTAGACATGCCATATGTTTGGTCCCATACTGATCAAACATCACCTTATAAGGTTTTAAAAACCTAGGACACACACTATAATGAACCTAACACCACCACACCTATTATCTTGCCACTCGAGTTAGGGAGAAAAACTTATTTTCAAACCTCTCAAGGCTTTTGAAACTTGATCATTCCACTAACTGGTATATAACCAGTGGATACCGATTTAACCATTATCCTTATGTTGTTATTAGTTTGGATATCATAACTAAATCCATATCTCAATAGTATATAGAAACATCACACATTAACCCATCTAACCTATAGGTCTTGACCCAAAATAACACCCCACTATCCCAACCACTGAATGGGTTCACATCTCACTTAGGGTTCACATAGGAATTTAAAACCCATAACCCCACTCTACTCACTCTATAGAGAGTCACATCATGATCACCTGACACATCACAAGATAAAGACTACTTTAGAGGGTCCATTACCAGTGTAATCTCTAATACAAATAGGAAAAACACTTTTGATCCCATTCCCAAAAGGAAGCTATTTACTAATCCATGCATTGGAAACTTTTCTAACTAGGACATAAAAATATATATAAGATATTATATTTAGCTATAATTCACTCCAATAATAACAAAAAAGATTTATTTAAGAGGATATTTCATGTATATTAATAAATTATAATTTTTAAAAGTTCCAAAAAAACCTATCAAATTCCTAACGCATTAATCCATTTAAACCCTTTTAGAAATCCCATTTCAACCACATTTTAAACCAAAAATTTTGGGAAAACACTTTTAAAACCATAAAAAATTATTCCCCCTTTTCTCAACAACCTTTAGAAAACCAAATATTTTCTTAATTTAAAACAATTTTACAAAAACTAAATCTCCTTTGAGTTCACAACCTAACCAAGGGTAAATACCTTTTTAAAATTCCAATTCCATTAAATAAAGTTGTGGAATCCATTTCACCAATAATTAGAATCCAAAAAATTCCTTTAAAAACCGAAAATATCTTAGAAAATCATTTTTGAATACAATTTAGTGAATACTTTGGTTTTTGAAAAAAATAGTGAATACAAAAGAGGGAAACATGAAATGGTCAATAAACCTTTTTTTATCCCTAGTGATTTTTACCTTTTTAAAAACATATAGAAGGCTCAAATATAATGAAATGCTTAATAAATAATACATAAAATAAATTTACCTCCCATACAAGTCTCAATTCAATTCCATTAACACCTACATGTTAGTCATAACCACATATATAATAGTTCATAAGTTGCTCAGGTTATATAAAACACATGTAAAAAGTACATGATATACAAACCTACCTACCTATCCATGATGTAGAAACTCACCCACTATTTAAGAGAAAATCCTAAAAATATTGAAAACTTAAATCTTGTTTATCACTTGAGGTGAAATGATCTATAATGAAAAAACCAAAATAACATCAATCCCACCCATTCAAACATTTATTATACACGGGTTAAACACTTCTAAGAATGAGTTCTATACCAAGTCTCGACAATATCCTATCTTTTTTTCTACTGCTTCCAAATAGTAAAAAACCTATAATACCATTTTGTAACATCCTAGATCTGTTTCACTCATAAGTAATTGAATTGATTCACTAAATATCCTTGAGCATTCCTCCTCATATAACAGAGGATTTTGAATAGTTGTGAGGGTCTTAGAGGATATTTTGGGGAGACTATACCATCTTGCTAGAGTAAAAATAACATGGAAATCATAGCAATATCATCCATCACCTACAAATATAAACAAATATCACAGTATGTACCGAATAATTTAAATATAATACAAAAATGAAATAAAATAATTTCATATATCATACATAATAAAACCCAAAATAATCCCAAATAGGAATGTAAAAACAAATTGGTTCTAAGGCCATGCTCTGTCCCACCATCTATGATTCACTCCTGACATACCAGATTATCCATCTATCATAGGGTCCTTGCACTTATCATAATCTACAAGCATAATGTCTGCTTAGGTACCAACAAAAGCTCGAAGAGGGTATAAGTACAACATTTTAGTCCACAGATTTATTAATTAAAAATTTAATCAGAGGTCATCAATAAATCATTCAATTCAATTATATTCTATCTATAGAACTCTCTAAGAATATTTGGAAACCCATTAATCATTAGTCAAGGACATAAAAGTAATAGTTTCACCACATTAATTCCCTTAATTTTTCAAATGTTGGTGCACCTTACTTGGCACCCTAAGTCATGGTCTTTACATGCCAATGGACCACTCAGGTTCCATTTAAAATTCCAAAAAATTTAGTTGATGATCACAATTAAATTATTAATGAGAAAAGGTAAAGAACTAATTATATTGGAATATCCTCACAACATATAAACATGGAAAAACATCAATAATTCAAGGAATATATTGAGATCACCTAACTCAAACACATGGAATTTCCAATAAATGAATGAGATCCACAAGCTAAAGGGGAAAATCTCTTCTAGTTCAATCACATAAAAAAACTCCACCAGAACAAATCTAGAAGATAAAAATAATATAAGGAATACATAAAAATTAAGATAGGTCTTCTAGAACTCACCTTGCAATCATCTAGATCAATAAAATCTAGCAAGGGAGAAATGGTGATGGGTTTCTGATATGTGTATTTCATGCATACATTTTAGGGTATTTTAATGTTCTGATTTATGTATTTAATTGATTAATATTTCCAATTTTGTAAAATTTTGACTTGTTTTATGATTTATGACAGGAAAAAATAGATTTTTAAAAAAGGAATGAAAAGAGGAGAATTTACGAGCTAAAGCACAACACTAAATTTTTGAAGATGGAGAAATATAGAAAAATGTAAAAAGAATAATTTCATGTCGTGTAATGAAATTACACATTGTGACCTTTTCAAAAGGAATTAGCTATGTAGGATGAGTCCTAACTTCATTAAACACTATGAAAGATCATTACAAAATGTGTAATTAGATCACACGATGTGACTTTTTTGGAGACATGTTTTTGGAGAATATTACGCCGAGATTCACAATGCTTGAAAATTGAGAGATTACACATCGTGTTACCCAGTTACATGTTGTGACAATGAAAATGAGAAAAAAAATAAATGATACATGGCCATGTTTTGATGGGTTTTACTATATACAGATCCCCTACCCACTCTTTGAAATGATTCTAGACCAGAGGGAGTTGGAGCGACACCAATGGGTGATCTCCAAATGATGGAGTGACAATTCAGATCCCTTCTTCGTCATCGTTCTTCACCACCATTCTTCTTTAGGAACCCATGCTGATCGTTCTCATCATGCTTAGCATGAGAAAGTAGTTATATTTGTACTGGGTGATGTGATTTTTGGGGAAGTTTTGTTAGGGATTGTTTTTATTTATTATTTATTTTTTGTATTGATGCAACATTTTTTATCAATTCCAAATATCCCTATTTTCATATTGCATGACCATTGTTACGTTATGAGGTTGTTTACTTAATTACATCAATTAATTGATCTATTTTGTATATGAAAATTATAAAATATAGATTAGTTATGTTTAAATATGGTTTTGGGTTACCTAGTTTTATGATTTTGTTTAGTAGATAATCATTTAAATGGTGAAATCATTGGATTAATGCAGGGTACCCAGACCAAGGATCCCTGCTAACCTAATTTCGAAACCAAACCTGAATAAATATATTATCAATTAAATCCCTAGTGCACAAAATTCAAAATAAATGAACCTAGAATGAATCATCTCTTGATTCTAACCCAATATTTTTTTCATATTCTTTATTTTCTTCAAATAATTTAACAATTTCACTTTCAATTTCATTAATTAATTTAGAACATATTATCTGTCCCTGTGGGTTCGATACTTGAACTTTACAAGTACTAATTTTTTAGTTATTTTATCTTAAATTATTAAATTATTAAATTTGTGTAGCCCCATAGGAATTTAATGAAGACCTGAGATCTATTAGTTTCTAGAGAATAAACCAATTCAAGGATAGATTAATAAACCTCCCTTAAAGACTAAACATGCTCTCATAAATGGGTATAACAGTCCCCATAATGATCAATAAGTTTATTTTTCTATATAAAAAAATTCAAGTAGACAACACCTTGATGTGGTGATTCCCACTATGGTCATGGTGTATTTAATCAAACAATGCCCAGAAGATCTAAAATTGTGATTCTCCATGAGGTGGAGAAAAATATTTAGTTATTTTAGAACAATTATTCCTTCAACCATGGCATGGTGAGTGTCATGAACCAAGATGGAGTGCCATCCAACCCGACACCTGACCCAGTCCAAGATAAGGCCTGAAGGGAATTACCTATCCCCATGAACTGAAAACTAGTGCCTTGGTATCAAAAATATTCTTTGGGTTGATTTAACCCATTTACATAACCATAAAAACAAAAAATAATAAGCATGACACTAACTATTAAACATAACCAAATGAGGTACAATTTTTTTAGATTTAATGTTTTATAAATTTAACCAAAACCAAATGTACTACAATAGAAAGGGAACAAAAAAACTATCCCAAAATCCTCCATGTAATAAGAGGTATATCACCCTTAAGCCACCATAACCAGCACCTACAAAAAGTGGAACACTAGAAATCAGATCCACCATCACCACCATGAAACATCTTTCCTTTAATCGGGTTATACATAAAAAATTACACATACACCCAAAGGTTCATGTAGGGTGTGATCCAAAGCCTGGTAGGATTCCACCCAAATGAAAATATTCCATACTATAACAATAGAAGACAAATCAACATGAAAATTTTTATAAGAGTATGTGAAACATTTCCAAGAAAACATTTTTAATGAAAACTTTCTCAAGAAATAATTTTTTAAGAAAAACATTTTTCAAAAAATTCTTACTTAAAAAAATGTACACTAGGTCTACCATATGCCAATGGATAGCACCACATAATAATGTAACAAGAGAGAACCATGGAAAAATCTATATGGGTAACTAGAACTAGTGGGACACTATTAACCTTATACCTTAGTGATTAAAATCCTCCAACTCAACTACCAACAAAATTCTCATGAATGATCCATTAGAGGGGATCTCATCCCAAGGTCTGATGGTCTCCATATCATAAGCCAATACAAATAGTTTTCCTATGAACAATACACTATAGGTGAATAAATACCAAGGTCCAGTGGTCTCTAGACATATCACACGTTTAGTTAGTGTTTCAATCGTCAATCCTGCTAGATGAATCTGGGCCTCAGCCACTTCAGAATCAACTAACGTACTAGTTTTAGTTCACCCATGTAGATATCTAATATTACCTATTTGATAAAATAAAATTTCACATATCACATAAATAAACACTTTAAAATACACATTGTAAGCATCACAATCACACAAGGAAATCACCAATTTTACATTTTCACAATTCAATATTTCTATACCGATCCAACAATCAAAAACTCACATGGAACCCATTACTTTCCATAAAAAAACCACTTTCCATTTCACACACACACCAAAACCATTTTTAAATACATTCACACAACTTAAAACATTTATGAAATCTATTTGGAAACACCATAAGAAGAACACATTTGGGATCCAACCATTTCCATGGGCAAATCCCCATTCAAAATCGTATTCACATCAAAACCATTTTTATAACATGATTCACAATTCAAAGAACCATTTAAGGTGAACAACAAAGAATAAAAAATGAAACAACACCCACTTCATTTGGAAAACCCACTTTTATCACATTTTCACCTTTTAATCTCTTTGTAAACACATTTCACACCTTTCACATGAGGCATAAAATATATTTAAGTAACACCATAATTAAGAACACAAGAAATAAAACAAATTTCTTTCCAAAACAAACCCCCATCACATATACATTCCAAAACATTTCCAAAACATGTTTTCCCCACATAAATAGTTCATGGAAGACATTTTAAAAAGAAATCAAGCATATAAAAATCATCTAATAATGTAAAATCATGGAACTACCTACCTCACACTTGGAAAATTCAACAAATCAGTGAGAAACCACAAATGCACCACCAAAAAAACCCTATAAAGAAAATATTGAACAAAAAACATCAATATTTCTCCCAACAACATAAGAAAAAACCCTATTTAGGTCAGACAACCCACTAGAAATGAATAACTTCAAGGGGAGGAAGATAAACTCTAAAAGAAAGAAGAAACCAAGGGAAAAGGGAACTTACTTGAAGATTATAAAAGAAACCACACCAAATCCAACCCAAAATTTAAGGTCCAAGGGAGAAAGTAGGATTGGGTGAGGAACCTAGGGTAAAGAATCCTAATTGGGGAAGAAATGGTAGGAAACAAGGTTAAGATTAAAGAGGGCAAAAAGGTAATTTCCCAATTTTTAATGACCTATACAAGTCACCCAGTTTTCCAAACCATGAAATGACCATGCATCCCTCAATGTCCAAGAGGAAAGTACCAAATGGTTATACTTCATGGTTTTAAAAACCATAAACCAACCACGTGGTATCCACTATCCAAAATTACATTTGGCTACACATTTACCTGGGAGAGGGAACATGATTTCCTCTAATCATGAGCCAACCGTGTACCACCTTCTATCAAGCCAAAAATCTCCATTTTCCACCAAAAACTCAAGGGGAAAATATGAGATAAATGAAATACTAAAATAGAAAAAAATAAATACCTAAAAATAAAACATGAATGTGAAAATTCTCCCCACCATAAAACTTTCCATCCCCATAAATTCAACTCGAAGCTTTATCAGAGAACAAAAATGGATATTCCTTCTCAACCCAAGACTTCCAATACCAAGTATCATGAAAATAATTTCCATGTTGCAAAGAACCCAAAACAACTGAACAGACTTACCACAAAGCAATTTTCCCTGATAATCCACAATTCATACTGACCATTCAAACACTGAAAAATCAGCCTCCAATTCCAACTCTTCCCAATTCAAGACATGAGATGGATCTGGGTTTTAATTTTTCAATTGATAGATATGGAACACATCATGAATTAACACCAACTGATAAGTTAATGATAACCCGTATTCCACCTTACCAAATCACTCATTAATTTCAAATGGTTTGACATACCTTGGCGTCAGCTTCCCTTTCTTACCCAAACAACAATGACCAAAGTGAGGTACCAATTTTAGAAACACCTGGTCACCCATAAAAAACTCCAAATCTCAACTCCTATGATCGAAATAAGACTTATAGTGAATCTATGCTATCAACAATTTCTAACTGATCATCTTGAATTTCTCAGAAATATCTTGCACAAGGCTCAATCCTAGTAGTGAGGTATCACACACCTCATCCCAACACAAAGGTGACTGACACAACCAACCATAAAGTACCTGAAAAGGAGCCCTTAAAATCAAGGACTGGTAACTATTGTTATATAAAAACTCAACCAATCCCAGATGGTTATCCCACAAACCTCCAAAATCTAACACACATGGTCAGAGCATGTCTTCCATGATCAAATTCACCCGCTCCATTTGACCATCTATTTGAGGATGGTATGTTGTGCTCAACTTGACCAATGAACCCATTTAATTTTGAAGGCCTTCCCGAAACTGTGAGGTGAAATGGGGGTCCCTGTCAGAAATAAATTCCAACAACACACCATGAAGCCTCAAAATATTCTGAATATACAACCATCCCAACTCATCCACTTTGGTTGAATCCTTGATTGGAATGAAATGTGATGATTTAGTCAGATGACCAATCACTACCCAAATGACATTCCTCCCCTAGGGTGTATAAGGTAAGCCAAAACTAAAATCCATGGTGATCTCATCCCACTTCTAGGTAAGAATAGGTAGTGGTTGAAGAAAACTGGAGGGATTTTGATGCTCTGATTTGACCTAATAACATGTATAACACCGCGATACAATGTCAGCTACACGTCACCTCATACCTAGCCAAAAAACTATTGAAACACTTAATAGTATATATTGGTAGCACTAGGATTAATGGACCACTAAGATTGGTGGGTATCCTACATCACCACCTTCCTCAACAACAATGGTATCATGAGGCGACCCTTGAAGCACAAAACTCCCTCAGGAGATAATGACCATTGACAAGGAAACCCCACCATTTAAAAACTGCATAGAATAATGGTATAACTCATCAATCAAATTATCTTACTGAATAAACTCTAAAAGAGAAGGTGTCAGCTGTACACTAGCCAATAACACACCTCTACTGTGTACCTTGGTCTCAATATGAATATGAGAAAAAAGACCCATAAACATCCACTCATCAATGGACTTTCTCAATGTTTGTACTAAAACTTTTCTCCTCAAAGCATTAGCTACAAAATTTCCCTTATCATGGGTATAGAATATATCAAAATAGAACCCCTAAAGGTACTCATCCCAACAATATTGCCTCAAATTCAGATTTTTTTGGGAGAAGATGTAGGCCAAGATCTTATGATCCAAATAAACCACAACATTCTACCCAAAAATGAAATAGTGAAATATCTTTAAGGCATGCATCACCACTTCTAAATCTAGGTCATGGATTTGGTAATTATTTTCACGTGGTCGGAGTTGGTGCGAACCATAATCCACCACATGATCATCCTGCATTATCACACACCCAAGACCCATACTAGAAGCATCACAATAGAACAAATATCTCTTTCCATATTCTAGAAAGATACAAAAAAGGGTTGTGGTAAAATGATAATTAAGCTCCTCAAAAGACACTCGAAACTATGGGATCTATTCAAAATTTACCCATTTACATCTAATCATAGTCATGGATGAAGAAAGTTGAGAGAAATATCAAACAAATCTTCTGTAATACCCTGATAGGCCAAAAAATATTCCGATTTCAAACACATTATTTAACTGTTCCCATGAAATTAATCTACTGATCTTCTTAGGGTCCACCAAAACCCCTCATTCTGAGATCACATGGCCCAAAAATTTTACCCCCTGATCCATAAGGTTCATTTAGAAAACTTTTCAAAGAGATGATGGTTCTGAAGGGTTCCCAACAAAATCCTCAAATGTCATTCATGCTCCTCCTCGGTCCCGGATGTAATGCCCAGACCCTAGATACCCTGAGTCAGTGAATTATTACATAAAATTGGCATGATCACAAAGGATCAAGTCTCTAAAGACCGATTAGTTTAGTAGTCTTGGAAACACTAGATATATTCGTAAGTCTTACATTACATCATAAGGTAAAAAAAACTACAACAAAATCTTGTCTTCATATCCCCTCATACTATCCCTACAGGTCATTCATAAATTACTTCTTCACATCCTAGGAAAAATAAAACATTGAAAGGGGTGAGCTCAGATGCTCAGTAAGGATAAAAATATAGCCGAAGCTTTCATAGATAAGCATAAACACTTAAAGAAATTTATAACTAAAACAAAAGCCTTTTAAACTTGAACTTCAACATAATATGGCAAAGATAAAATAAAATAATGCCATTTACTTATTCACATGGATATTCTACTAGTCTAACAATCACATGCAATATCAATAACCACTTTCATAATGATGGAATGCATAATGCCAGACTATCATAACCACATAGCCAAGGCCTCGTGCCAAGACTACAAATAAGATTTTTCCAAGGCCTTGTGCCAAGACACTAGTTTGTCTCATGAGACCTACCGATGCATCGAGGAGCTATAGAGGGCTCCACCCATCACTTACTAAGTCCAATGCATTCCTCATATGAAAAGTTTTAAACATAACATAAACATTCGTATTAAAACTAGCATACTAAATGTCAATACTTTATCCACAAACCATGAATGGTATAAAAATAGCACATCCACAGTCAAACATAACTCATTCGATATAATATGGAATATTGTATTGTATCATATTAACCTCAATCGAGAATGATGAAGGATATTGACATAGATGAAAATAATCATCAAAATAATTAGAGTGAAATATCCCCCTTTTTCTTGAAATCATTTAAAAGTCACACTATTTGTCAAGAATCCATTTAAAATAGATTTTAGAATCAAAGTTTCCCATACCAATTTGAAACTTTTAAAATGAATTTTTATTTTAAAACTTTAATGTCCATATAAATAAATCCTTAAAACAATTTTTAAAACATGGAAATTAATGAGAAATAATTAGAATAATAAATCTTTAAAACACTTAAAAATGTATTTTAGATAGAGTTTCTAACCAAAAGAGAGTCACTTGAATAAAAATAATTGAGGTAATCAAAACTTTATAATATCATGATAATAAAGGGATTCATGATATACTATGTCAAAGTACATTATATACACCATATAAAAGTGATTTGGTGTATAACAACAAAGAAGTATCAATGGAATGTAAATTGAGATTAATTCTATTATAAAGACCATATCCTTAGGTTAAGGATAAATCATCGACATAATTATGTGTGAAAAATATAAATACACTCAATATGATTAGATATTTAGTGTAAATCAATCAGATGACATTCACACATATTCTTGTAAAAACAACACCAATGAATTGGATATTTAAGTCAACAAATGGAGATTGAGTTAAAATTACTCTTATCAAGTTCATACCGATGACTTGAGAATTTATCAATGGAGTGATTATGTGTATCAAAAGTATATCCACAGAAAGGGGAGTGGAATTTATCACATAATAAAATTAATAGTGATTCTACACATAATCTTGGAGTAAAATAATCAATGAAGTATGCGTAAAGCCAAATAAATGGAAATTGAAATTTCAAATTCCCTTATTGATTTGGTAGCATAAAAAACATACACCCATGAAAGAAGGATAATACAATGATGATGTAAATATACATAAATTAAAGTATATTACATAATGAATATAATCATGGGCAATACACACACCACAGGCAATAAATAAGTGGTGAACAATGGAATTCTCACGGAATTAAAAGTGAGATAAGAAACCCCTTAATTTGTAATTTTTCCTTGGTCGATGGTAGGTTAACCTCCTGTATAATGGTTAAATAATTGTTATTGAATTATAAAATAATCATATGCATTAATATGATATCATATATGATCTTTTAACATTGATTTGTTAATAATATCTTAGAATTATCGTCATTTCGGGTGTTAACGGGTTCATTTTACTTTATATTCATTGTTATGTGAGCCATACTTGTTATTAATGGGATGTATATTATTCATATACAGAATTATATCAAGTCCTTAAACATTATTTTTAATCATCAAATGAGAATTATACTTGAATGGATATGATGGAGAATGAATCTCATCGCGTTCGTGGAGACGGTAGTCCGTACGTACGCACGAGCGACAATATCATTCTTTTGATGTTAAAATAATATATAATTGGATGGTATATCATATATAAAGAATAATTATCATGTTATATTTATTATTTACATGAATTAAACATCATTATTATACCCATCCAAATAATAATTTATTGAATGACAATTACACCACGACGTGGAGACAGTAAGTCGTACGTACACACATATGGTGACATGCCATTCAAAGGATTGATAGAATACTGAATATGGTTGTAAAATATTTATAATAACATCACATTATATAGAAGATACTGGAGTTATTATTTTAGAATAGAAATAACAAAGAAATAAGAAGTGGAAGAAGAAAGGAACTTGAAAAAGGGTCGTGAAATCATTACCTCTTCTTCAGGTTCTTCTTTTTGATTTGATCAAAAGGGATCCTTAGGTTGGATTTATGACTAAAGTAAGTCCTATAGGATTAATTGAGAGAAGTTGAGAGATTATTTGGGTAGGGTTTGTTCTAAACAAAAGGATTTGAAGGTGTAAATTAATGAGAAGGGGGAGTGCCCTTTTATAAGAGGGGTGAGGGGCACCTTTGGAAAAGCTAGAAATATTATTTTATAATAAATTCATATTTGGTTTCTAATGGCTAAAAAGTGGATTATTTAAAGTTTAAGGTGGGGATAGGTCGAAAAACACTCAAACAATAGGATTTATACAGTTTTGGGTTACTATATTAACCTTATCTTTAATTATTAACTCTTAGTTAATTAGTTTCACTTTTACAATGTCTCTTTTTATTTTTATATTATATGGTTAATAAACTTACTATATACATCCAAGATACACCCAAGTGGTCCATTAATGATAAAAATATCATGATATAAGTCTCTTGGACAAACCTTATATTTTTAGGAATTTAATATCAATTAATAATATAATATTTGTTTTAAAAACTCTTTTATGTCAATTTTGACACTATTCAATAATTGATTTTTGTAAAAATCATAACAGAATTATTACTTCCAAAAAAGTTAATTAAATCAATCCTAACATGTCATATTATCCTAGAAAATTATTTTTATTTATAAAAAGTCTCAAATTACATTTATTTGGGTATTTATAATATCAATTATTCTAATTTTTTATTAATTTAGTAATTACTTCATCACCATTGTTTCATAAATAAATTAAATTATATAATGACTAAAAATTATAAATAAAATATAATTATGTAGGAAATAATTTTATCTTTCTAATGAATATTTATAGATGAAAATCCAACATATATAACCCTATGTAACAATTGTTTTTCTAAAAGATATATGCTTGTGTCATTTTTGTATTCATTTTAACTTAATTAAAATAAAGTGTCCCTATCACTTACAAGTGGCTCCATGGGGTCCCAAAATCTACAAAAAGATGACCATGGTCGGTCATGTATCAACCAATAATGTTAGGACACGTTTTAGAGTAATTTTTTATTATTATAATATTATTTTTAACCCTTATTTACCGAATTTACCCTTTAACTATGGTAAATAAAATATTTACCGAAGTAATTATTCAAAATGTCTAAAAATAAAAGTTACCTATTTAAATAATTTGAACATCCTGATTCCAAATATGGAATCCATTTTTCCAAATTCAAAACACATAAGTGGCAGAAATTAATTTAAAATTAATTCCCGTTGTTAAAACAAAAAGCGTGTTTTTAAGAGATAATAACTATCAAAAGATTGCACTTGTTTATGTCTGGTTTAATTGTGAAATTATGTCCAATGAAAAACATTTAATTAAATGGTAAAAATATATTCTAAATATACTTTAAAACCACTCAAATTCATAATTTATCAACATTAATTATTTCGATTAAAAAAGTTGTTTTTAATTAAAATTTAGTAATTTTCACTATTCATCAAAATATGAAAGTTATCCAAAAAGTACCAAAATTTCACCCTAGGATAATTTAGATATTCCAAATCCAAAATTGAAGTCAATTTTGAGAGATAGAATTTTTAAAATTTCAAAAAGTAGGTATTACTATTCATAACGGCTTGTTTGATTGGTTGTGGTGTGTTAGAATCTCGAAGTTGCGTACAATGAACGCCATTGCATTATTCAAAGGGAAACATACCGTGGAAGCTTGGGGTGTTACATTCTCCCCTCCTTCAATAAATTGCGTCCTCACAATTTTTTTAAAATTGGGCTTGAGAATATAATGGAAAGTACCACATCGGAAAAAGAGTCAATAAAACTATCACTTTAAAAGAAAGGAAGAGAGGTATAATGGTCACCCAAGATAACCCATACTAGGATTCCACATAGGAAAACATGGATATGGACGATAAACTAAGTGTTAATTTCTAATGGAGAGGGATAGAAAACATGATCAGGAGAAAGTTAACAATAAGAAAATCACAAACTTGTGTTGGGACAAACGGTCATTAGTCTCCCAGTAGGAAAAGTAAACGGACAACATTTTTTTGTTTTAAGTTACATTACATAAGGATGAGGAATTAATTTATGATATTAACTAAGAAAATAAAGAGATATACTTACTTTTTAAGTAGAGTTTCATTCTTTAATAACTTTTTACCACTAACTCATTTCTTTTTTGAAAAAATGAGTATTCAAGAAGACTTGGTCCCAATGGAAGAGCTAGAATAAACATCTATAGAAATAAATGATCCACGTAGGATAAACTATATATTTACCTTGTCTTTAGAGATTAATCAAACCCAAAATGGTTAGTATAATATCTGATGATCCCCCAAATGGATATTCCATTAGAGAAAAAAAACACTAATCTTAATTTCTAAAATTAAACCATCAATACCCCAAAGTTAAATAAATACCATTCAATAATCAATTGTCCTTAAAATCCTTTAATATAATCCAAACTTATATTGAAACTCAAAACTTATAAGAATGTAGTCTTCCACATTAAATTGTATCTCCAAATGACATTAATTACTCTTAAAGTCACATACTTAAAAGTAATTAACCTAATAATTTCCATAAACAACCCAAATCACTATAAATACACAATAAAAACATAGATTAAAATCTACCATTACTCCTCAAATGAAATCCCATACTATTATATTTTCCTTGGGCATATAGTGTTCCCAACAAAGCGAACATCTTCTAAAATAACATTCATCACTTAATCACTAAATCATTTTCTAATACTAAGGGTATCCATAAAATACCAAATAAACTTATTATTGATCAATAAAATCATTAAACTAAAAATAATAGTCATACTAACTAGGGACTTCACGTAGTCCAGTGGTAGGTGATAAATCCCAATTTCACTTTGGTTGTGGGTTCGATTCCCACAGCTTTGTCCGACGCGACGGGTTGTCACACGGTCTCTGTGATGTCCTTTTTCAAAAACTATGTTTTATAAAATTACCAAAATGAGATAAATTCCTCAAAATAACCATCACATAATTTAACCACAAATTTTATATCATACCTTGAATTTTCATCCCAAATTATAATAACTTGTAATTGCCTCAAACCCATTGATCATATAAAACCAAATGGTTATTTAAAACTATATCCACAAGAGAAAAATAATTCTTCCTCAAATATAATTCTCACATGGAAAACTGTAGGGTTACAAATACAAGAGAATATTATTCCAAAGTAAACCCATCAACAGGGAGCACTAATACTTTTTAAACATTTCTCCAACTATTTATTTCCACATAGATTATTCTTTGATCAAGAAAATATCCTATAGAATAGGGCATTCACTCGAGTAATGGCCAGGTCCCCTACATTTACGGAAAATGACTGTAAATGGATTCTTGGGACCATTTTTATCTTCTTACATAGCAATCTTCATTTTTCTTCGGCAATTATTCACTTTATGTCCTTCCTTCCCGCACATAAAGCATTTCTTTGTCCCATTGAGACACTTTCCTGGGTGTCTCCTTCCACATTTCTTGCATGAAGGAAATTGAGGATTCTTTTCTCCCTAGTCTCCATTGATGGAGCTCTTATAATTCATCACCTTTCTCTTCCTTGTTGAGTCCGGGAGTTGGTTAATATATATGTTGTTGATCATATTTTTTGGAAAACTGATTTGGCATGAACATGATATCTTTTACACCTATCAACATTCTATTTTGTTTCTCATTTCCACCACCATTCCCACCTTGTACATCATTCTCAAAGTCACTATGACTTCCTTGGAATCCATCCATTGACTAAAACCAGAAAGCATTGTGTGAGTAACAGTAGTCATAAAATCATTTAGAGATTAACATGTCACCATATTCTCAATTTGAAACACATTAGGATTAACCAAGGTCATTTACTCTCATCTTATATATTTAATAATTCAAATAGGTTAGTAAAGAAAATGTAAATTATCCTAAGCATATCCCCTGGGAGTGTCGTAACCAAGAGTGCAGCAAGGACTGTTGTTGTGCACCAGTTCCCGTTCGAGTCTAGCTCAAAGAGGTGTTTCCAGGTTTTAACCCTAGGTACATCTATGCCAGAGCCGCCTCTACCTGCTCGTATCCAGACAGGGATGTATTGCTCAGAAAACTCACAAAATCTCTACAATGCCAAAATTCTAGGAAGTTCTTCTATACTAATCCCCAAAGTTCATCTTAGGTCTACATTCTCTAATCAGAGTTTATATAAATCTAGCTTCCAAGGTTTGTACTAAACTTTCTCTGATACCAACTGTAACGCCCTGACCCTAGATACCCAGAGTCGGTGCATTATTACATAACATTGGAATGATCACAGAGGATCAAGTCTCGAAAGACGGATTAGTTTAGTAGTCTTAGAAACACTAGATATATTCATAAGTCTTACATTACATCATAAGGTAAAAAAATACTACAACAACATCTTGTCTTCATATCCCCTCATACTATCCCTACAGATCATTCATAAATTACTTCTTCACATCCTGGAAAAAATAAAACATTGATAGGGGTGAGCTCAAATGCTCAGTAAGGATAACAATATAGCAGAAGCTTTCATAGATAAGCATAAACACTTAAAGCAATTTATAACTAAAAAAAGCCTTTTAAACTTGAACTTCAACATAATATGGAAAAGATAAAATGAAATAATGCCATTTACTTATTCACATGGATATTCTACTAGTCGAACAATCACATTCAATATCAATAACCACTTTCATAATGATGGAATGCATAATACCAGACTATCATAACCACATAGCCAAGGCCTCGTGCCAAGACTACAAATAAATTTTTTTCAAGGCCTTGTTCCAAGAAACTAGTTTGTCTCATGAGACCTACCGATGCATAGAGGAGCTATAGCAGGCTCCACCCGTCACTTACTAAGTCCAATGCATTCCTCATATGAAAAGTTTTAAACATAACATAAACATTCGTATTAAAACTAGCATAATAAATATCAATACTTTATCCACAAACCATGAATGGTATAAAAATAGCACATCCACAGTCAAACATAACTCATTCGATACAATATAGAAGATTGTATTGTATCATATTAACCTCAATAGAGAATGATGAAGGATATTGACATAGATGAAAATAATCATCAAAACAATTAGAGTGAAATATCCCCCTATTTCTTGAAATCATTTAAAAGTCACACTATTTGTCAAGAATCCATTTAAAATAGATTTTAGAATCAAAGTGTCCCATACCACTTTAAAAATTTTAAAAATAATTTTGATTTTAAAACTTTAATGTCCATATAAATAAATCCTTAAAACCATTTTTAAAACATGGACATTAATGAGAAATATTTAGAATAATAAATCTTTAAAACACTTAAAAATGTATTTTAGTTAGAGTTTCTAACCAAAAGAGAGACACTTGAATACAAATAATTGAGGTAATCAATACTTTAGAATATCATGATAATAAAGGGATTCATGATATACTATGTTAAATTATATTATATACACCATATAAAAGTGATTTGGTGTATAACAACAAAGAAGTATCAATGGAATGTAAATTGAGATGAATTATCTTATAAAGACCATATCCTTAGGTTAAGGATAAATCAACGACATAATTATGTGTGAAAAATATAAATACACTCAATATTATTAGATATTTAGTGTAAATCAATCAGATTACATTCACACATATTCTTGTAAAAACAACACCAATGAATTGGATATTTAAGTCAACAAATGGAGATTGAGTTAAAATTACTCTTATCAAGTTCATACTGATGACTTGAGAATTTATCAATGGAGTGATTATGTGTATCAAAAGTATATCCATAGAAAGGGGAGTGGAATTTATCACATAATCAAATGAATAGTGATTCTATACATAATCTTGGAGTAAAATAATCAATGAAGTATGCGTAAAGCCGAATAAATGGAAATTGAAATTTCAAATTCCCTTATTGATTTGGTAGCATAAAAAACATACACCCATGAAAGAAGGATAATACAATGATGATGTAAATATAAATAAATTAAAGTATATTACACAATGAATACAATCATGGGCAGTACACACACCACATGCAATAAATAAGTGGTGAACAATGAAATTATCACGGAATTAAAAGTGAGATAAGAAACCCCTTACTTTGTACTTTTCCTTGGTCTACGGTAGGTTAAACTCATTTATAATGGTGAAATAATTGTTATTGAATTATAAAATAATCATATGCATTAATATGATATCATATATGATCTTTTAACATTGATTTGTTAATAATATCTTAGAATTATCGTGATTTCGGGTGTTAACGGGTTCATTTTACTTTATATTATTTGTTATGTGAGCCATATTTGTTATTAATGAGATGTATATTATTCATATCTAGAATTATATCAAGTCCTTAAACATTATTTTTAATCATCAAATGAGAATTATACTTGAATGGATACGATGGAGAATGAATCTCATCGCGTTCGTGGAGACGGTAGTCCGTACGTACGCACGAGCGACAATATCATTCTTTTGATGTTAAAATAATATATAATTGGATGGTATATCATATAGAAATAATAATTATCATGTTATATTTATTATTTACATGAATTACACATCATTATTATACTCATCCAAATAATAATTTATTGAATGAAAATTACACCACGACGTGGAGACGGTAAGTCGTACGTACGCACGTATGGTGACATGCCATTAAAATGATTGATAGAATAATGAATATGGTTGTACCATATTTATAATAATATCACAGTATATATAAGATACTGGAGTTATTATTTTAGAATATAAATAACAAAGAAAGAAGAATTTGAAGAAGAAAGGAACTTGAAAAAGGGTCGTGAAATCATTACCTCTTCTTCAGGTTCTTCTTTTTGATTTGATCAAAAGGGCTCCTTAGGTTGTATTTATGACTAAATTAAGTCCTCTAGGATTAATTGAGAGAAGTTTAGAGAGTATTTGGGTTGGTTTTGGCCTAACAAAAATGATTTTAAGGTGTAAATTAATGAGAAGGGGGAGTTCCCTTTTATAAGAGGGGTGGGGGGCACCTTTGGAAAATCTAGAAATATTATTTTATAATAAATTCATATTCGGTTTCTAATGGCTAAAAAGTGGATTATTTAAAGTTTAAGGTGGTTATAGGTAGAAAAACACTCAACAAATAGGATTTAGACCGGTTTGGGTTACTATATTAACCTTATCTTTAAGTATTAACTCTTAGTTAATTAGTTTCACTTTTACAATGTCTCTTTGTATTTTTATATTATATGGTTAATAAACTTACTATATACATACAATAGACCCCAAAGTGGTACATTAATGATAAAAATATCATGATATAAGTCTCTTTTTCGAACCTTATATTTTTAGGAATTTAATATCAATTAATAATATAATATTTGTTTTAAAAACTCTTTTATGTCAATTTTGACACTATTCAATAATTGATTTTTGTAAAAATCATAACAGAATGATTACTTCAAAAAAAGTTAATTAAATCAATCCTAACATGTCATATTATCCTAGAAAATTATTGGTATTTATGAAAAGTCTCAAATTACATTTATTTGGGTATTTATAATATCAATTATTCTATTTTTTCATTAATTTAGTAATTACTGCATCACCATTGTTTCATAAATAAATTAAATTATATAATGACTAAAAATTATAAATAAAATATCATTATGTAGGAAATTCTTTTATATTTCTAATTAATATTTATAGTCTAAAATCCAAAATATATAACCCTATGTAACAATTTTTTTTCTAAAAGATATATGCTTGTGTCATTTTTGTATTCATTTTAACTTAATTAAAATAAAGTGTCCCTATCACTTACAAGTGGCTCCATGGGGTCCCAAAATCGACACAAATATGTCCATGGCCGGAAATGTATCAACCAATAAGGTTAGGACACGTTTTAGGGTAATTTTTATTATTATAATATTATTTTTTAACCCTTATTTACCAGATTTACCCTTTAACCATGGTAAATAAAATATTTACCGAAGTAATTATTCAAAATGTCTAAAAATAAAAGTTACCTATTTACATAATTTGAAAATCCTGATTCCAAATATGAAATCCATTTTTCCAAATTAAAAACACAGAAGTGGCCAAAATTAATTTAAAATTAATTCCCGTTGTTAAAACAAAAAGCCTGTTTTTAAGAGATAATAACTATCAAAAGATTGACAATTGTTTATGTCTGGTTTAATTGTGAAATTATGTCCAATGACAAAAATTGAATTAAATGGTAAAAATATATTCTAAATATACTTTAAAACCACTCAAATTCATAATTTATCAACATTAATTATTTTGATTAAAAAAGTTGTTTTTAATTAAAATTTAGTAATTTTCACTATTCATCAAAATATGAAAGTTATCCAAAACCAGACATACTAAAATGGGAAGGGAAGAACAAAAATATCCTAAAAACCTCCATACAATATCAAACTCAAGCCACCACCACTGACACCTATAAGAAGTGGAACACTAGAAACCAGATCCACCATCACCACCACAACACATTTTTCCTTTACTTGAGTCATACATAACGAAGTCTACAACATCCAAAGGTGTATGTAGGGTGTGATCCAAACCCTAGTATAAATCCACCCAAAAGAAAAGATTACATGCTATAACATTAGAAGATAAATAATCATGCACATATCATTAAGAGTATATTAAAGTATTTCCAAGAATTTTTTTAAGGAAAACATTCTCAAAAAACATGATTTTTTTTTTCAAAAATAGGATTTATTTAAACAAAAATACATACAAAGTCTACCGTATGACAATGGATAGCACCACATATCACAATAATCATGTCAAAAGACAGTACCATGGTAAAATCACTGTTGGTAACTAGTACTATTGTGACACTATGAACCTCATACCTCGATGATCAAAATCCTCCAACTCAATTACCAACAACGTTCTCGTGCACGATACATTAGAGGGGATCCCATCCCAAGGTCTAATGGTATCCATAAAATAATCCAATACCAACAAAATTACTATGCATGATTCACTATAGGGGAAAACATCCCAAGGTCTAGTGGTCTTCGATCATATATAATGTTTAGTTAGTGTTGCAATCGTCAATTCTGTTAGATAAATTCAGGAATTGATCTCTTCTGAATCAACTAGAGTACTAGTTTTAGTTCACCCAACTATATACCTAGGATTATCTTTGTGTTAAAACTACATTTAAAATATCAAATAAATCACCACTTTCACATACAAATTCCAATAATCACAACCCCAAAATGAAATAACCACTTTAACGTTTTCACAATTCAACATTTTCATACAGATCCAATGATCAAATGCTCACATGGAACCCATCACTTTCCAAAAACAAAACCACTTTACATTTTACACGCACACCAAAACCATTTGGAAATACATTTTTCACTACTTGCACAATTTATGAAATCCATTTAGAAACACCATAAGAAGAATTCTTTTGGAATCCAAACATTTCCATGGGAAAATCCCCTTTCAAAATTGTATTCACATCAAAACCATTTTTATAACATGCTTCAAAATTTAAGGACTCATTTATAGTACACAACAAAGAAGAAAATATGAAAAAACAACCATTTAATTTAGAAAACCCACTTTTATCACATTTTCACATTTAAATATATTTGAAAACACATTTCACACCTTTCACATGAGGTATAAAATATATTTAAGAAACACCATAATTAAGTACCCATGAAATAAAAACAATTTATTTCAAAAAACAACCCCATCAAATATTCATTCCAAACCATTTCCAAAACATGTTTTGAACCACAAAAATAGTTCATGGAACAAATTTAATCAAGAAATAAATCATATAAAAATAATCCAATAATGTAAAACCATGGAACCACCTACTGTAAAATTTTAAACTTCTGAAAATTGATGCGAAACCACAAACACACCAGTACAAGACTCTATAAAGGAAAGATCGAACAAAAAACATCAATATTTCTCCCAAAAATATAATATCAAACCATATTTAGGTCAAATACCTAGATTGAAATGAATAACCCCAATATGGAGGAAGATAAACCCTAAAAGAAGGAAGAAACCAAGGGATAAGAGAACTTACATGAAGATTCTTGAAGAAACCACAACAAATCCAACCCAAAATTTAAGATCCAAGGGAGAAAAAAGGATAGGGGGAGGATCCTAGGGTGAAAAATCCCAAATAGGGAAGAAAGAGAAGTAAATAGGGTTAAAATAGAAGAGGAAAATAAGTTAAATTTCTAATTTTTAATGATCTGGAAAACTCACAGTGTTTTCCCACACGGTTTTCCAAACTGTGTGACAACCGTGTTTCCCTAACTATCCAAGAGGAACATACCACATGGTTTGAAAAACCGCGCACCAACTATATAGTCTCCACTATCCATAATAAAATTTGTACACACACTTACCCCAGTGATGGTGCACAGTTTCCCCTAACTGTGTGCCACCTGCTATCAAGACCAAAATCACTATTTTCCCCAAAAAAACTTAAGGGGAAACTATGGGATAAATACAAGAAAAAAATAAAAAAAACTCAAAATAGAAACAAAGACATGATAATGAGTTCATTATTTTGTGGTCCAAATGGATACTCATAGTTCATCACTCTTGATCCCATGCCCAACCATTGGGATTTTTTTTCTACATATTTTACACATACAGACTCCAGGAATAACACAATTTTCACCATGACATAGTCCCACTTGCAGTGAACATAAAAGCACCCAATTAAAACTAAATATATTAGGAACAAAACAACACATCCAAATACATGATCCTAATAACTTCTAATAAATAACCAATTAATGTAAAAAATTCATTCAAGATAAGCCAAAAATAGAATAAACTGTACCTTGAAATTCGAGGACATTACAACAACTTTTCTTTATATTTTGTAATTTCATTTAAAATATATATATTTAATACTTTAATAAAATTAATATGATTAATTTAAATTTCTTTTTTTATTCATTATATCAAAATTATCTTAGGTTGAAATTTTGTGTTTTTTTAAAATAGTTTATTTTTGGATGAATAGTAAAAAATACCTCTTACAAATACTATCAATTTCATGACATTGTCATGATGAAATAATAACTTTAATGTTTATGAGAAATTTTTTTTGGGCTAAATATTTATTTAATTATTAATATAATTTATTTAAAAATATAATGTTGAACTTATAAATCTATGTTTGACATTTTGAAAATCTAAGTAAAATTTTTATTGAAATAAAGCCATTTTTTTGGTTATTATCTTTCAATTATGTATTAAAAAGGTTTCCTTTGGTTCTGGTTTTGTTTTAAGGTAAAATAAGTTCTATTTAATTTAATATAATCCAATTTATTACATGATAATCAAAATTATACATGATTTGGGTATAAAATCATTTTTATACTTAAAAGATCATTTTTTCTAACAGCAGTTTTTATTGCCTTTTGAAAACTTATATTATAATTATTTTATAAAAAATACAAAAAATAAATCTTATAAAATGGATTTCATATTTTATATCATATTTTTTTAATTTTTTAATGATTCCAACTTCATTTTTAGTCATAATGAATAGTTACTACGGATAAAGTTTTTCACCATGGTAAAGGTTAAAAGGGTTAATGAGGGGTTAAGCTAAGATACATGACTTAGAATATCTATAATTTATTTAAATGTGACTGGTTGAGTGTAATTTAACCTAAAATCAATCAAAATTTCAAATTTTACTGAACTGGTGCCACTTTACATGAGAAAATAATTTAATATATTTTAAATTTCATAATATTTACAAAGGAACCACTCCTCTCACTTATAAAAATAAAAATAATATAATCACTTTAAAACACACCTAAAGCTCCATAATATCAACCAATATCTATAAAAAAACCTTATAAACTATAATTCACATATACTATAGGTCCTGGTCTCCTAAAAATACCAATCTAAGAAGTTTTAAGTTGTAATTCAAAGGAAAATATCTGAGGAGGGGGTATAAGTATTAACTGAATCATTTCTTGTTTATTTCTTCTTATAACACATTAAAATATACTTTAACCATACTAAAATAATAAAATTAGTAACTTTTATATATTTAAATGTTATTATTTTTATGTAAAAACTATTTTTTAATTCCTTTCTATTCAATGAAAATGAAAACATCGCTCATGCGTATATACAAACTACCATCTTCATGAAGTGATATATTTTATTTTTCATCATTTCTTTTCATGGGTGGTTATATAGATATATTTAATGGATATGTATAATATTTATGAAAAAATTGTAATTTTTTAAAGATAAGATATTATCTACCTTCTTACCCTCTCATCCATTGGAAAATGATAACGTTGCTTGTTCGTATGTGTGGACTACCACCTCTATAAAGTGATGTGATTCATTTTTCATTTACACATTAAATGGAAGGTCATAAGGATATATTTAGTGATTAAAAATTATATTTATAAAATTATTATGATTTTATAGAGTTAAATATTTATCTAATTTATTTACTTTTCATCCATTATAAAAATTAAAACGTCGCTCATGTGTACGTTCGAACTGTTGTCTCCATGAAATAATGTAGTTTATTTTTTATAACAACCTTACATAGATGGTTATAAAAGTATTTTGAATATGTAAACATGATAATTATAACATTTTTATGTTTTTTTAGTTATTGAAACCACGACCAAGTTGTAAGGATTGAAACCTCTATATCAAAATTTATATAAGAAATAAAATAGTTAACACCTAAATAATTTATTTTAATAAATAATTATGCATAAATAGGGGAAAATAAAGCTATGAATAAATTATATGTATAAATATATATATAAATATATATTTTATATATATTAATAATAAATATAAATTTAGTATACAGGATAATGGATTATGCCTGACTAAGTGAGAATCAAAGGTAAGGGTTTCCTCATATCAATTTCTCTTCATTGAGATATATTTTATATTCACCACCTTCTTTATTTTGGGTGGTGTATAAACTGACCATGAATGTATTTTATGATAATTAAAATTAAAATTATTTATATTTTCTAATCCATATAAACTTATCTATTTTATGAGGTTTTGATCCAAAGGCTACCAAACCTATTAGGGTTTATTCTAAAATCTCATTTTTATTAGGGATAGTTTATGTTTAAATTTACTTTGGTGGAATTATATGATATTTCTCTACAAAAACAATTATATTTTATTATCCTATGGTTATTTTTATTTTTATAAATTCTTTATTATTATTTACTCACCATTTGGATAAAAAATCAACCTAAAGAATGTTTATAAGAAAACATGCCCTTATTTTTCTTCTTTGGTAAGAAATATTTTTATTTAATATGCACATTATTTAAATTATTTCAAGAATATTATTCTATAAATTCCAACGTTTTTTCAATTTAATTTCCAAAAATCTTTTAATTTTTTCGTAATGTTTTTAAAATTACGTTTTTTAAATTTTTTCATTCATGTAATATATGATTTTTACAAAAAAGTTTGTAAAAATGTTTTCTTTTAACATTTTTGACTCAGTCACATTTTCCTATCATCATAGTCATTATTATTTATCATGATTACTTTACAAGTTTCCATGATTTTTTGGGGAAAATCACATTCTAATTATTCCTAGAATTTTAAGTATCATTTTTTAAATAAAATGATATTTATTCTTATATTCAATACAACTTTTTGATATATTTATAAAGGTGGTTTTAATCTATGTCAAAATCATTTAATGATTTTTATACTTAACTATGGTTATACTCTAATCATATCATCCATCTTGTTTCTATTTATGGATTATTATTATATTTTTCTATTTAGTAATTGTGGAAAATAGTTACATTTCATATTCTAGTTTTTAATATGAGTGTTTATGATGATTATATATTGAATTGTTTATTCACTGTTTTCATATGATGAATGTATTATTCTTATTAATTGACAGGTGGGGCGTGATATTAGATATCGCATTGATGCATCACTAGGTATCATGAGACAATCTAGTAGGGCTATTTGGCATATGTATTTACTATTTAAGTATGATTTCTTTCCTTGAGGCCTTGATGTTAAGATTATGGTTTACTAAATTATGTATTCCATAATTATGGAACCAGTTATTTTTATCCATGTGATTATTTATGTTTTTATATCATCCATTGATATATTCCCCTTTCATGGTATTTTTTATATAACATATTTAATTATTATTTATATCTACCATATTGTTTATTACTTATTTATTTTATGATATCTTCTGTTGTACACTTTCCTTTACTGATAATTTGAGCTCACAATTTATTATATCTCCATTTCCCTAGGTTATGAAGAAGAGTAACACAAATAATATATCTATAATGGTATCTTGTGTGGTTATTTTTTTGGGATATGTTTAAGGTTTATTATAAAAAAATAAAATTAGGGTATAATAGGAAAAATTTCTATTTAATGGGAAATACATGAGTCTTATTATGTAGATGTTTTCTTAATTCTCTAAAGATATGAATCTAAAAATGTCTTAGGTATGTAAGTGAATCAACAATTCCTTCGAGGTTTTAATTATGGAAGATAAATGTTGGGTCACTTGACTTGGTATAAAAAATATCATGTATGGATTATGATTTTTAGCATCAGATCTAGTTGTACGGGTCTGGGATACTATAGTTAGTATCAAAGCAGGGTGCAGATAACTTTAGAGGTTAGGATGCTATAGATGAGTATAATTTAAAATATTTTAAAAAAAATTCAAGGGTTAATATTATTTTTTGGGATTATAATTTAAAGGTATTATATAACATTAATGGTTAATATGTTATTGATAAATATGGTTATTTTTGGATGAAATTAAAGAGTTGAATAGAAGATGACATTATTAATGATATTTTATATTTTATCTTCCTCATGAGATGATATATTTTGGTTTTATTTTATATACTAACATTATTTATTTTTTGTTTTAGTAAATGGATGGAACTAGTAGGAACCAAGTTAAGAATTGATATGATGGAAATTGTGGTGTTTTTTTGATAAAATAAACATGATAAGAGTTAGAGTGAAAAATATAACATCACAAACCTCTAATTTAAAGTCCCAGGTTTCTAAATCCCCCCCCCTTTGAGTTTTTCATTGGGATTAAAGGTGTTGTAAGGGAATTTAGTTGTTTTTAGCAGTTATGAGAGAGTTTTATACTTTTTAAGGGTCACCATCCATGGTTTTTTTCATGGTGATGGCTATTTTGAAACTTTCTTAGAGGATTTTTCATGGGGAAATCTATTTTAGACTTGGTAATTTTGAGTCCATCCATGGAGTTAGCCATTAGAAAATGGAGTTCACCATGGTGAGTGAAAAAAATTATCTATCCATTTTAATAGATATTTTTCATTGAGGTTAAACTTTTGAGAAAAATAGTTGAGGGAATTTACTTGGAGATTTGTTTTGATTGAGGTAGACTAGGTATGGTAATTAGTGAGTCCTGTCAAAAACCGGCATTATAGATCTCACCACACCATAGTTCTAGGTGTGATAGGGGTAAACTAACTTATATTTTTACACCACACTATGTTTTAGACCATGGTGGTGGTCACAATGGTTTGGTGAGAGTTTTAAAGGCATGTGATCCCCAAGATTAAAATGGCTTGAAAAATGGATCATGTTTTTATTATAGGCGTAATGGGCATTCTATGAGTTCATCATGTTGTGGTGAATTTTTTTATGCTTTATCTATAAATAGAGGAACTAATATCCCTTGGTTTAGATTTTATATCCCTCTCTAAAACCCTATCAGACCTCTATGCCTCTCACCACCTTACATCCACATCTCTTTGAGAGTCTAACCCCTTTGTTCATCTATTTTTTTTTCAAGGATCAAGGTACCATGTCTTCTCCTCTCCTCTTAGTTCCCCTTATTCTTCTTCATTCTAGAAATAAATTTTGAGTGTATTCCTATATTTTAGATTTTAGTTTCAATATAGTGTTTATGGTAGTTTCCATGATTAGGTTATAATGCCTTTTACTTTATTTTTGGTCATTTTTCCTTCAGTAATGGTTGTTTCTTGATTGTTCATTCTTACTAAGTGAACATTGAGATTCTAATCGAGGAAGGGGATCTGTTACTTATTATTTATCTTTTTTTCAAGTGTGAATTTATCATGATATATCTCTTTATATAAATAGGTGTGATTGAACTTAATAATATAATAATCTTAGAATAGAATTTACTATTGAATAACTATATAATAATCTGAAAATTATAAGGATAAAAAGAATTATCACAAGATTTTGTTTAATTTATTCATTGAAATTAATTATATGTCATATCATAACTATATTTAAAATTAATTCAATAATTTAATTAGAGTTTGAATCACACTCCATAGATTAAAGGGTAAAGCTTATTTAATTTTGAAATTAAAGGATGAAGATAACAACCATGTGTTGTTTTGTTAACTGTGTTTTGTCTTATGATAAGAATTGTTTTAAAATTCTATAATTTCAAAGTCTCAAAATGATAATTATAACATTTTAAGATAATTAATATCTCATGTAGATAATTAAATTAATTTTTTGTATGTGATCATGCTTTCCTTTTGTTTTATTGATATTGCACTTGTTGTTTATTAGGCAGTGTGATTTATTTTTGGTAGTAATTTTATGTTGTTTGTTTAGCATGTTGAAATGATTGAATCTATAAAAAATGTAAATCCAAAAAATGAAACAGTTAACTAAAGGGGCATGAGAAGTGTGATTAATACTCATCTTGGAATTGATTAAATATGGGAATACTACTTAAAATCATGTTCACTTTTATTTATATCAATGGTTAGTGATTTATTTTAGGTTGATTTTTTTTGATAAACTATATTTAATGAACTAGTAAATTAAATATTAAATTAAAATGGTTCTTTACTAAGAATAAATGTTTGGTCCTAAATGATATTGTTTTGAGTTATAGAAGGATTAAATAATTCAATTCGATGGCCTTAGTGACTCTGGATGTTTTTATAAAATACACTTGAAATATTTGGTTTCCCTAGGGATATATATAATTTTTTGATTTGTTTTTAACTTTTTTTGTGGTTGTGAAACTTTGATTAGATGAGAAATGGGCTGGGATCCTGAGATGCAATTATGGTTGATGTCGATTACCAAAAAAACTCCTTATTTTATTCATAATGGTGTGGGACACCGAATGATCATAGATAAGTTCATATCAAGGATTACTCATCCATTTATATTTAATATTGTTTGATACTTGTTTTATGGTTAGATGGATGGATAATATTTACTTGATATTATTTTAATATCTTGATGTAGTTTGATGTTATTCACTATAAGTGCATCATGGAAGTGGTAGATTAGGCTGATTACTAGAGTACCTAGATGATTATGAAATGAAAATAGAACTAATAAATGAATGAGGTTTCTTTATAGTATTAAAAAATGATGAAATTATTAATATTATAAGTAAATAATTAAATGTTCCATTAAAATTCGGATTGGAAGATTAAAGTTTTAATTTTGGAGATGAAAATGGTAATAATATTAATCGATGGATAATTAATTAATAATGAACATTATAATTATATGATATCTAGACCTTAACAATAGAAGTGGGGGGTATAGTGCCACTACTAAAAAACATGCCTTTAACAGCGCTAGAAATGGTCTTTATTAGTGCTAGAAAAGCACCGACAAAGTGAGTAATGTTAAAGCCCAAAAATTTTATTAGCATTGAAAAAATCACTAATAAAGGGAACATTTATTAGCACTCCTTAAAGTGATGCTAAAAGTACATATTAAAGTACGCTATAATAGCACACTTCAACACCACTACAACACCCTGTTACAACACACCGCAACACCGCAACACCAGAAGAACCAAAATCACTAGAAACACACAAGATATATCAACAAAAAATCCCCAATACAGAATTTAAATGAAATGAAATTTACAACACAAATATCAAAGAAAAAAAGTATATTATAGACATTTAAAAAATTATTTTATATAATTACATAAATACAAATTATTACATACATTAAAAAACAATCCTAACTGTCAATGTTACCATGATTTCCATTGACTTTCTTTGTCAAACTGCCAACATTGTATGAGAAGCTTCGAACAAACCACATCAACTCGAACAAAAGAATCTAACTATATAAGAAATCAATTATTATATGAGTAATACTAAGAAGAAATAAATTAAACATAAATATAAAAAAATGCATTAATTATATGGACAATAATTTTACTATGAAAACATCAATATTACCTCTGTGATTAAGCAGAGGCAGTGTCGTTTCTATTCTTGAAAAGGAAGTGGAGGTAACTTGAAAGAAAGTGATAAATTCACCACTGCATGGGTGAGAAGAATTTAAGGGAGAATAAGAATGAAATTTAGATAGATCACCCCAACTCAAGCAAAAGAATCCACCTATATAAGAAAAAAAATCATTATGTGAGTAATACTAAAAATAAATGAATTAAAAATAAATATAAAACAATATATTAATTAAATGGAAAATGATTTTACTATGTAAAAATAAAGATTAAATCTATTATTGAGTAGAGGTAGAATTTTTTCTCTTCTTGAAAAGGTAGTGGAGGTAAATTGAAAGAAAGTGATAAATGTAACACTACATTGGTGAAATGATTTTAAGGAAGAAGGAGCATAAAAGTTGTATAGATCACCCCAACATGAAAAAAGAATCAATATGTATAAGAAAACAATTATTATGTGAGTAATACTAAAAATAAATAAATTAAACATAAATATGAAACAATACATTAATCCTACAGGCAATGATTTTACTGTGCAAACATCATGATTACCTCTGTTATTGATAAGAGGAAGCATCATTTGTATTCCTACAAAGGAAGTGAATGTAACTTGAAATAAAGTGATAAATGTACCACTGCATGGGTGAAAAGATTTTAAGGGAGAAGAAGAATGAAAGTTGGACAAAGCACCCCAACTCGAACAAAATAATCCACCAATATAAGAAAATAATTATTATGTGAGTAATAATAAAAATAAATGAAGTAAACATAAATATGAAACAATACATTAATTATTTGGAAAATGATTTTACTGTGAAAACATCAAGATTCCCTAACACAGAATAATAAAGTTACCCAGTTACCCAGGATTCCCTTTTATTTGTGCTCAATCAAGTTTCACATTCACATTTCACTAACACAATGCATTTATAAACATAAGTCATTCTAAACAAAGTACACATAGTGTTCCACTACTTGCACACCCAAACCCATTTGAAAACATACGCACACCAAATAATTTCACAAAAATACCTCACACTTATTATGTATGTTAATAATTCATTTAAAATGTTTTATAAAATAACCCTCGGAGACACCGTAAGTCTTTACATAAAAAACACACCCAAGTTCACATGAAAATACTAATTTTCAAATCAAACACACTGCATAACTGCATAAAAAATAATTTTCAACAATTATATAATTTAATAAATCTATTAACTAATTTATAGAACACTTCTAACAAACAAAACCAGAGTTTACACCAATTCAAAGCCAATTCCATATCAAGTCCTTTTTTTAAAATTTGTACACAACCCGAAATAATTTTCAAAACATGTCTTCCATGAAAAAAATTTACAATTCACATTAAAAAAGGTAAAACATGTTTAACATGGAAAATTATGTCAATTTACTTAAAGAAATCACTTCCAAACCTATCCACATTTATGTGCCTTCAAAAAAACGATTTTCACCTTTCAAATAACCCATAAAACCCTTCCACGGAACACCACACTAAAACCCACACACAAACAACATAGCCATTTTCTGTTACAAAACCCAAACCCAACACAAATCACCCCAAAACCTTTGAAAACACATTTCATATCACTCACACCATTTAATAAACCATTTCCACATCCTAAATTTCATTTCTAAAACAAATTCTTCATTATTTAAACACTTCACAACTCATACTCAAAAGCGCACAATAAGACTAACATGCCCAAAATGATCCATTTCCCATAAAAAATCCCTTTTCAACACACATGCACCTTAAGCACCCACAAAAACACATTTCACACTACTCAAATAATTAATTGAACACTTACACTGATTGTTTCACAATAAGACCTATATATAAACATAATAATTTCTCCTTAGAAAATTTATTTTCAACACAAATGCATGTCAAAGCATTTCCAAAACATGTTCGCACCACCAAAATAAACTATAGAGCATGAAAAAATTAACCAAGTGAGAAAATTAAATTAACTAAAATTGTTAGGGAATGTAACCACCTACCTCGGGCAGTGAAATTTCCATAAATTGATTCAAAACCCCACCTGCATCGCAACCGCAATTGAAAACCGAATGTCGGATGAGATTTTCATGAAACTGGAGGGCCGACAACAATCGAGTGTTGTGATTCAAACTTTGATTCACCAAGGAGGAGCACCGATAGTGGGTGGCTTCCATATAAATCTCCTGATATCACGACAAGTTTGAAAATGGTTAGAGTTTTTAAAATAGATCGGGACACTTTTATCAATGCTAAAATTAGAGCACAGATAAATCCTCATCTTTATCAGTGATTTTTCCGCACTGATAAAGATTCTTTTATTAACACTTATTAACGAAGCACTGTTAAATGATTTATAATTATAAATATAATTTTTTTTAAAAATTTATAAATACTTAATAAATATATATAAATATCAATATAGTAAATATATTCCTTTTTTAAATATATTTATTATAATTTTATAATTATTTATTTCTAGTTATAGAAATATTTTTAAAAAATATTATTTATATCATTATTTATATTTATATAATTATACATTTATATTTAATAAATATACATAAATATAAATATAGTAAATATATTCATTATTTAAGTAAATTTATTATAAATTTAATATATATTTAAATATACATAATTATTTATTTATATTTATATAAATACTTTAAAAAAATATTTATTTATTTATAATTATAAATATATAACTGTATAAATATAGTGACTGTACATTTATAAATATATTTATTTATAAATATTTTTTTACAAATATTTTTTTAACATTATTAATGAATATATCCTTTTAATTGAATTCATCTACGTTAAAATTGAGTGAAATTGAATAAATTAATAATTAGTACACTTTAACAATATTGGAAAAATGGATAAGTTTGGTGTCTGAGCATTGTTTATAAAAATGCATTAATTACATATATGTAAAATTAATATAACACACATTTGATCTATGTTAAATTGAAAAATAAAATGAAATTAAATTATATGTTGAGTACTATGAAATTATAGTAAATATTTTTAATTCATATTATTTATTAATTATAAACCATTATTCAATAAACAGATGATTATTTAATGTAAAGTGGATAAATATTTTGTAATATATAAATCATATTTATATACATTAATATATATATCTATATATTTAATATATAAAATTTAATAACATTAATTATCATAATTATCTAATTAATAAAATATTTAATAATTAATAATGTATAATCAATCTATTCATTTTTATCAATAATTATTTAATTAATAAAATTTGTAATATTTTTTATAATAAATTTTTTATTTTTTTATTTCATTATTTAATTTTATTTATATAAATATTAATCATCACTAAAAATAAAGCACTGATAAAGGATACCCTTTATCAGTGCTAAAAATAATAGGTTGATAAAGAATACCTTTACCAGTGCAAAAAATTAAGCGCTGATAAAGGTTTTATTTTATCAGCACTAAAAAATTTGTGTTGATAAATGGTTAAATTTATTAACGTTTTATTTTGTACTGATAAATATTCCATTTATCTGTGTTTTTTATAGCACTGATAATTACCTGTGCTGTTAAAGGTGTGTTTTGTAGTAGTTTGCGGTGATAAAACCAAATAAATATAAGGATACATAGTTTCCCTTAGAGTTTTTGTGTGTGATATTATAATATATTTTATGATTTTATATGCAACCCCACCAACATCAATAGAGAAATCGACACCCAAATGTTTTAGGAGGATGTTTTCTTCAACATCTAGGATGGAGATGGAACGAATGGCCAATGTCTCCCTCTCCCATACTCTCCATATAGACAAAGATGAGTAGGAATATTCTAGAATATAATGGCTTAAATTAAATGGTACATTCTTACTAAGGATATGATGGATCATAGTTTACTATACATTTATGTATGGTTTGCAATGACTTGAGGTATAACACATACTTGTATCCAGACATGGTGGTTTCAGATTCCCATAGGTGTTCATGCATGGAGTGTGATATCATGGGGTATAATGCATGCACACAGGCTATATTAGATTCCGGACATACACTTGGTTACTAAATGGACATGATGATGATGAGATACCAAGATACATATGATGCAATAATAACAATGATACTATTGTATAGGGTAAAGGATGATTTATAGGAGGGATAAGAACATGATTTAGTCATTGAGGCATGAGAGTGAAAAACCAATGGAGAAGTGGATGTGGGGTAACTTCCTTATATATATATTTTTGATATATAATGGTTTATTTATTTTTATTTATTGAGTGAGGCATGGTTAAGATATGAAATTAGTTTTATTTTTTTAAGCGATGATTTAGTCTAATTTATTTATTCACTAGAATTTAGTATATTTCTTTCACTTTATTCATGAGTAGTTTTAGAGAGGATACTACTAAGGATACATGTTATTTCTGACCCTATATATACATAATTTTTTAGGTCAATAGGAATAGGTTAGTGATTGGGATGGATGTTACTAGCTCAGATGAGTTGTTAAGAAACTATTAGGAGTTGATGGAGTTTGTGAGAATTTCCTAGTCTTACTTTTGGTACTTATAGTTTTATTTCAGTTTATGTATGAAATTATATATATTAGGATTGATCCTTTTGTTTTTTAATTGTGTGGGTTGGTAGTTAATCCCATTTTATATCTTACTAATTATGTTTATATAGAAGAAAATTATTCCCATGTGTGTGATTGATATACCTTCAGTTCTAGTGTCCAATCCATGGCCTATTGGAGGAAGGATTTAGGATTCATTATCTCTCTTTATTCATTATTACCTTGGAGGGGTAAATCTGGAAGGATGGGGGCATGAAATATTGGTATCAAAGGTGATCATTGAGATATATAATGGAGTTTGAAGTTATATAATAGTGATGATGCATGTATTGGTAGTGAAACAATATCTGTCATGTTTAGCATATACTGTAAACAAGGGAGACCAGCTAGGGTACTTGATTTTATGGCCAGCTATGATCTGATTTAAGGACCTCCAAGTTTACTTTACATTCTAATAAAAATTATTCTACTTATAGGGGAATACTTTGGAGAGGATTATACATCATGATTGTCTATACTTGTGTTTTAATTGGTCATATAATGAGAAATATGTTAAAATGAATGAATGAATTAATTTAATTAACCATAATATATTATTTTTTCCTAGTATTGTGAGTTTCTAATGTTTTTTATTTCTCAGATATGACACACGGTCAACTTCCCCATTAGGTTTATACAAAATACATCTAGAAGGATGTTCCAATAGTTCTTTGGAGAGTGGAGGTTGAAAAAAAATGAAACTTGTAGGAGGACACCCAAAATGTTTTATCACCAGGGTCTGTAGAAGTATGAAGGCTATGTTTTAGATAAAAATATAGAGGATTGGTTGGAGGAGGGTGATTTAGACTTTACTTCTATCCATTCTCGAAAGGAGAATTAGGTTTCTTTAGCTATGATGATGTTGCATGGTTTAGATTAATAGTAGTAGATTATTTTCCTTAGGGATCATGAAGATTTGGCTATTTAATGGGACAATTATAGGGATCATTTTCAAGTTAATATTATATATTTGATCACTAATATATATTGTTATCAAGATATCCTTAGCCTTAAATAGGGTAGTTTAAGTGTTTAAGATATCAATATAAAGTGATAAAACCTATTAAGTTATTATTAGGATATTATGACAAATAAGGAGGCTAGGGTGAGGAATTTGGAGGAGTATTTTCACCCAAATATGTAACACTAGTTCAATAAGTTTACGTTTATTTCATATGATGAGGTATTGGTGATGAAAGAGTTAATCAAGAGGACATTGTATAGGAACAAATCATCATGATATTTGAGTCTCCAATACCTTCCACAGAGAAAATATATGAATATAATATCTCATTTTCCTATCCATAAGAAGAGGTTTCATAAAACATGGATTATATTTCATCATTATTTAACTCATTTTACTAGGGATAATAGTTCTCTGATGTAATACCCATGTTTGAAAAAGTTATTAAATTTAGGAGTAATTTGAATTTTTTATCTGGAGGTTGGTTTATTTGGAGAACTAAGACTCAGAATGGAATTCCAAGAATTTTAGGGTTCATAAATGGTGTTATTATACATGGTTTTAATTATAAAGGAAGAATGGGTGTCTGGTGCTACTAAAAAAATAGTATTAACAACCTTTTATAGTGTGAATAGGGTGTTCACTCTGTTAGTTTTTAGGTTTAGGACAAAATACCCTACCTAATCATTTCATAGGGTAAACCTTAGGTTCATGCCATGAAAGAGCTCTACCCTTTTTAAAAAAGGGTCCCAACACCCTTTATTCATGATAGAGGAGTGTACATGGTAGGGGCCAATAACAAATTCTCTCTTTCCTTACTACCCCTTGGTTTGGGGTTCTATTTTGCAGCATTTTTAGGTAAGACCCCCTTATGCTCTTCCTCAGTTTTTTTTAATTATTTGTCACTAATTTAATCTAATTTAGTTTAGGGTTTGGTTTTGATTCCACCTGATCATGGTGTAATTGGATGTTTTGAATGGTTATTTTTCTTAGATTGTACAAATTAGGACTCGAGATGATATCTGCAATTGGTTTCATGTCGTTTTGGTGAAGAAACATTGTTATTTTTATTTTAAAAGAGTTTTATCCCTACATTAAATTATATTCGATTGAATTAATTATATAAATTTTGGATTTCATTTTTCTTAGTCCCGAGAGTGTTTTAGGATTTGATTGTACCCCATCACTTGTGATTTCAGTGTGATGAGGTTGACTCGTGAGTTTTAGGAATTATTCCTATTTAAATTAATTTTTATAATTTATTATAATTGTTATAATAAACTATTTTGGGATGTTATAGAATTATTTAGGGCCTCACTATGAAGGGTGGTGGTTGTTCAAACTTGTAAGAGCCTGAGAGAGAGTTGTGGGGTGGTGATTAAAGAGGGAAATAACTCCAATTGAGGTAGGTAGTTCCTCAAATGTTCCCTATAGAGTTATACTCACACCTTTCTTGGACAGCCATGACACTTGAGTTTTATTTATCCTACATACTTTGATGTTCATTATGGACGATGTTTATTAATTTTTAACTATAATGAGTGACATTTTGAGGATTCTCAACCCAGTGAATCAAGCACTAATTATATAGTGGAACTTGAAAGAATATTGGGTATAGAGAAGATAAGTGTAGCTTCTCAACCTAGTGGTTCAACTTCCACTGGAAGGAAGTAACATTTTGAGGCTTCCTATACGGGGAGTACCAACCAATCTATTAGTGATGGTAGATCTATTTTCTATAATCAGTGTGGTATATGGGGGAATATAAGGAATTAATGTGATCAAGAACTAGTTGGGTGCCAAACGTACGACATGACGGGCCACATACAATGTTTCTACAAGACCTTCTCTTTAGTAGTTAGTGGAAGTGGATCGACTCCAACTCTATTTATAGGAGTAGGATTTACAGATCTATGTCAGGATGAGAGCTAGAGTAGTACCAATCAATTAGGCTGAGGTGGTGGTCATGTTCGAGGCATCCATGCACCAGTTGTACCTATACAGTAGATTGGACAAACTCTGGGTAGTGAGGTTATTTCACAAGGCTACGGTTTAGGCTAGATATATTTGGTACAACCTACACCTGAGGAGAAGAGCACCATTCCATCTATGGTGAGAGGTATGATCCTAGTATCCTATAATCTTGTATATACTATTTTATATATAGGTTTTTCTCATAGTTTCATATATGTACCTATTGTGGAGATCCTTGGGCCCTTTGTTCAGTTTTCTGATGGCGTTATGACCTTGGATACTATGTTGGTGATCAAAATAGAGGATGTATTCCTATCTAGTGAGTTCCCCTTGAGGTTAGTGGGTGTCACTTCATATGGGATCTTTTTTTCCTCATGATTATAGGGTTTGGCATCATAATCACTATGGAAGGACTAGTTTCTTATTGATCTCATGTCGGTTGATATCACTAGGGGATGACCTTCACATAACCATAGGGTAGAGTTTTTATTCAAAAGGGTGAATGGTATGTCTATAAAGAAAGAGATAAAATAGAGCATCATGGGTTGGGTGGGTTGATAGTCCATATTTCTAGTTTATATTCGAATGATTAGGTAATATTTCAGGTTGAGTTTCCTCTAGTGGTTGATTAGTTAAGAGTTGTTTTCCTAGATGAATTTTCTGGTTTACCTCTAGATAGAGGTGGATTTATCTAATGAGATGGTTTTAGGAGATGCACTGGTATCCATTCCTCTCTATATAATGACTCTACAAATTTTATGGAACTCATAGAAAACTGGAGGAATTAGAGGAAAAGGGGTTTTACGACCCAACACTTCTCCATGGGGCTTGTTAGTCATTTTTGTGAAAAAATGAGAATGGTACCCTTAGTATATTTGTGGATTATTAGAAATCGAACAATTTGAAAGTTAAGAACCAATATCCATTACTATGGATATATGAAATTTTTTATTCAACTCTAAGGATATCGATTTTTCTCAAAGATTTATTTGAGATCTAGATATCACTAGTTTTGTATCTGACCTAAAGACATACCTCATACAACTTTTTATAGAAGGTATGGTCTATAAGAGTATCTGGCCATGCTCTTCAGTCTCATGAACATACTAGAAATTTTCCTAGCACTGATGAAACAATTTTTCTTTCCTCATCTGGATTCATTTGTGGTGTTTTCTTAGGATGATATCTTGGTGTATTTTTACAATCAACATGACCATGAAAAACATCTTGAGATCATTTTGGATACACTAATAGAGAATAAATTATATGATAATATCACAATGTTCCACTACTGGATGGATAAGATTCACTTCTAGGGTCCTATTATCTCAGAAATAAAAGTATCAATTAACCTAGATAAGGGGAGAGATATAGTTTCTTGGGAGAATCCCAAGAAACACAAAGAGTTTCTTGAGGCTAGTAGGATATTATAGGAGTTTCATACATTACTTCTTACACCTATAATCACATATTAAGGGATTTACTAAGAAGGGTGTGAAGTTTTTATATACAGATACCTGTGATACAGTCTTTCAACAGTTGAAATGGAGTCTGACTTTAGTTCCAGTCCTAATTCTTCTAGAGAAGAGTAGGAGTTAAATTGTGTATTTTGATTCATTACGTATTAGTATAGAAGTGTTTTTTATGTAGGGGGATAGATCCATGGCATAAAAATCTCATCATTTGAAGAAACATGAGATGATTTAACCAATGCATGATCTCAAGCTATTTGTCGTGGTTCATTCTTTGCACTGTTGAAGGAACATTTTAATGGGAGAGAATTTTTTGGTGTACAGAGACCAAAAAATCCTCAAGTATATATTCACATAGAATTATTTGAATTTGAGGCAGAGAATGTGGTTTTAGTACCTATAGTATTTTTTTTACTTCGAGCTTTACTATACGTCTAGAAAGGGTAATGCAGTTTCCAATACATTGAGCAAGAGAATTCAAATATAGGCAGTTCAAGAGGCCAATAGTGACCAAAAGCTTATGGAATTGTTTTCTGAGATGTACTTGGAGGTGAAGGATAGTTAGGGGTAGAGTTTACTTTATTATTTATCTATGATCTATACTCTTATGAATCGAGTGAGGATGAGCCAAATTTATGATGCTAAGGGATAATTCATATGGGAGAGTGTGGTAGGTGAGGACCCGCCTCATGGTTAGACTATTGGAAAGGATGACATTCTACATATTCATTGCCACATTTCAGTTCCAGCATATATACATGAGAAGATAATGTTGGAGTCTCATGCATCATTTTGGATAGTACATCCCAATGTTACTAAGATGTATCATGATTTACATCAGCAATATTGGTGGATGAGGATGAAATGAGAGGTATATGGTTTTTTCAAGAGGTGTTCCACCTATCAACCAATGAAGGCAGAACATTATTGACCAGATATACATTTACAACAATGACTTATTCTTGAGTGGAAATGGGATGATGTCACAATAGATTTTATGACTGTACTTTTTAGGTCAACTCAAGGCAGTAAGGCAGTGTGGGTTGTTGTGGAAAAGTTTACAAAGGTTTCTCATTTCCTACCGATCAAGGAGACCTTCTTAGTGGATGATATTGGGAGGTTGTATATATATGATATAGTGAAAATCCATAGGGTTCCTCAAACCATTTTATCAGATAGGGATGGAAAATTTATGTCTTGTTTCTGGAAGAGTTTGCAGAGGATATTGAGCACACAAGTGCTTATGATCACATCATACCACCCTCATACTGATGACCAGGAAGAGCACATGATTCAGGTCATTGAGGACATGATGAGAGCATATTTTATATATTTTAGGGGCTCTTGGGAGAGTCATATTTCCTTAGTTGAGTTTTCCTACAATAACAGTCATCAGGAGATTATTAATATGGAACCTTACGAGGATTTGTATGGTAGGCCACACTGATCAGTCCTGTGCTGGTTAGATCTAGGTGAGGAAGCATTGCTAGGACTGTATCACATCTAGGATAATTTTTAGCAGGTCCAGTTGATTCAAGAGTGAATGGATACTGCGTAGTCTAGATAGAAATATTATTCTGATCATCATTGATGACCTCGATATTTTGAGTTTAGGGAACATTTATTTTTTACGTATCTCACCAAGGTTAGGACATATATGATTTTGAATAAAGGGTAAGATTTTACCATGATATTTCAGGTTATTTGAGATTCTGGAGAGAGTCAAGCCAATATCCTATCAGTTTCAGTTACCACATAGGTACCAAGCCTTGCATGATGTCTTCCTTGTATCTCAACTGTTCCATTATCACTCAAACCCATCTCACAATCTTCAGTCAGATGAGGTGGAGTTATAGGTATATGTGTTCTTCAAGTATCATACTATTCATATCATTGATAGGATTATGAAGGTTTTTTTTGAGGCCGATCAGTTCTTGAAGTAAAGATTCTATAGAATCATGATCGTTTATAGGATGAGACTTGGGAGTGGGAGGATGATTTACATGCTTAGTGGCCGAATTCATTCTTAGGAGATTCTTTAACACCCTTATAAGGAAAATTTAGGGACTAATTTCTTTAAGGGGGGAAGATTATAATATCCTGAGTTTTTCTATGAGGTATAAATATTTTTTTTGTGATTAAACTATTGTTTAAGTTCACTTTTTAACTTAAAAACTAAATACAAACTATGGTTAGTTGGGTAGTTTTAGAAAGTAAGGGGTAGGAGGGATATAGGTTGGGTACAGGTCAATTACACACCATGTAATTAAAATACAAGGAGTGTATCAATTAATTGATGTGTAATGGTTTGGAAAGAACCTTTCACATAGTGTGAATGATTTTTCCTAGGGAGGAATATCCCGAACTTTATATGATTTGTAAAGAATTTACACACTATGTAAACAAATGAGTTCATTTTTTCTAAAAATAAGAGGCATGGCCTCTTATTTTAATATAACATTACCCCCTTCTCTCTTATGTGGGATCACCCAAGGAATCCAAGGCCTAGGATTTTGTGTTGTTTCTTGATCTGGACTCTGTTTCTTCCACCGTAGATCTCATTGGATCCATGCCAGTACATTCCCTACTCATCATGAGATGCTCTTTATTTCTCTTATCCTAAGTGGAGTTATTGTGGTGTAGGATCTTATTCCCTATTTTCATGTCATTCATCCATTATTCATTTTTCTCTCGATCTAGATCGAATGAAAGATCAATACTGGATGGGTTATCTACTACGGACTTACGATAGGCCATCTATACCTTTTCCTACAAGTTTGGTGTTTTATAAAGCTAGTTTCCATTATGTCACATACTGGAATTCCCAAAAATTTCCCAAAAATTAATTAAAATTTTAAAGTGAATGAATTGGAACCTATTAGGTTTTTCCTTGAGTACTAATTTATAATTTCAAGTCGTTTACCCTCAACATAGTCCACCCATGGGGTGAGGCCTTACTTTTCCCTATGTTATACCACCCTGATGGGTGCGTACAAGCTCACCACTAATTTTGGGAGCCTTGATTAATTAAATGATAATTGAATGAATGATTATGAGAAGTTTATTCCTCCTTACCATGTGATTACATGATGTTTATTTAGTTGATGGTTTAAATGTATGTTATCAAAATTGTGGGAAATGAGTTGGAAGAACTCATGGAATGTGAATGTTTATGAAATGATGATTGAAATGTGACAATGAATTTATTATAGTAGTGGATTCCTTGGTCAGTATACCTTTGATCCTAATTCCATAGGATTCTATGGACATTTATACTTCATGGGTCTTGATTGTAGTATTGGATGCCTTGGATCTATTTAATCCTTGGATCCTAATTCCGTAGGATTCCATGTGCCTTAATACCCCATAGATATGGATTACCTGGGATTTTGTTTGATATGGATTGTTGACATGATCCTTGGAACCCACTAATGTTACTATTGAGTTTCCATTTAGATTATCTTGGGAATTGATGGGGATGCCCTGGTCTTCTATACCTTGGGTTTGACCATTCATGGTCTGACACTAGAATGACCATTGTGGATATTATATAATTGATTATACGACATGTATATGATTTTATTATATATTTTATTATACATCGTGGAAATGGTATATGATTCACACTTGATCACATAGAAATGATGATTTTTATTTTGTTTTTCTATGCTTTATAGATAGCCCTAGTATCATTATTTGACTCCATTGGGTAGACTGGACAATATCACTTGTTTGTTTATTCCTTTCAGTAGACTGTGAATATGGTTTATTGGTATTTTTTCATAGAGAGATATGTTTGTCTAGACAAGATTTTTACTATTTTACACCTCATCACAATACTTCTATACCTATGATATACTAAACACTACTTCGGTTTATATTTTATAGACTGTATTTTTTATAGACACTGTTGGTGGTGGCCTACTAAGTGCTATCTCACAACCTGTTTGGGAAGCCATTGGGTACCTAGATAGACTTCATGGTTGCAAATAGGGACCAGGGTAAGCTCCCACTATAAGATAATTTATTTTATTATTTTTTAGGAGAAGGGGAACACAAGACCAAGATAGGATTGTGATGCTATCTTGGATAGTTCTTTTTTGGTATTATTGTTATTTTGATACATGTATTATACTGGATGATTCTATACCTATTTTCCTAATTTCTAGAGATATTAAATGACAAATTATCTTTTATATGAGATTAATTATAGCAATGTTTTTTTTATTCCAATATCAGATGTTTATCTCCCTGCTGGTTGATTTATTATTTCTACTATTGACTATTGATATTCTAATGTAGAGTTATTCTTTGATATATGGAAATATCCCCTCCCATAGAAACACCCTAGGCCCTTGCTGATATTCATAAGCTTATATCATAGAATATTCATGGTTGAGTCTATGTGACCCACTAGATCGAGGCACCGTTTAGTGGCTCATGGGTTGGGACATTACAATGGGTGGGTCCATGGTAGCCCTCAAATGCATCAGATATAGAAGTCTACCATATAGTTATTACATTTTTAAAATTTATATAGAAAATGATATCGCAAGTTACCTATATATTTTATCAATTATTTATAAGGGGTTTTATATAAATATTATGATTTATCATGGTAAGATAATGTTATAATGTTTGAATGAAATTATATACTACTTTTAAGGGCGAAAAGTATAACTTTGTGGATTTTTTTATAATTTTTAATGATTTAAAAGAAATATTTAGAATTTTTTATCCTCTGATAATTCTTATGAAATGTTTTGTGAAAATTTTTGGGGAGAGAATATTATTTATTAGGTAATAAAAATCATACTTTGTGCCCAAATTTTATTTTAAATAGAATTGTTTTACACATTTTCATGGAATAATGAGTTTATTTCTTTATTCTTTTTATGTACCTTACTAATATTTTTATTCTCATTCCATGTTTTAATTTTTTTTCATAGAGTTTAAGTATGGTTATGAATAAATAAGAAGTTAGGTTTAAAGCTGTGAATATTTTTCATGAAAATAAAACATGTTTTTTTATAAAAGTTTTATATTGTGAGAAAAATGGATACTGATTAGAAGTGTCTATTTTGTAAAATTATGTTTTTATTATTTATAAGTTATGAAATAATTTTCTAAAACTATAAACCTGAAAAGATCCTCAAAATGAAAGAAAGCGAATTCCTGACTAAAACATAAGATTATGTTTTGTTTAAGACTGAGTCCTCATATATAGTATATAAACAAGGATTTTATTGTTTGGAAACTAATCACTCTATATTTTCCCAAAATTTAGGGATTTTTCTTATGTTTAGTCTTATCAATACGATTTTAACTATGTTTTTCCAATCATAATCTCCCCAAAAAACTAAACCTTTCTCTAATACCAACTAGACACCCTATATATTTTATACACTTTATTTTTGGTTTATTGCATAAAGAAACACATAATAAAATTTTAAAAGATCTAGTGGCCCAAAATATTTGTGAAATTAGAAATATAAAATAATAACTTGAAACAAGGTTATAAAAAAATTATTTAAAAAATTAATAACATTCCCTTAAATCCCATTGACCTTCTAAAACTACACGTGATAACATGAGGATTCTTAGAAGAAAGGGGTGAGATATAAAGACTATTCAGGGAATAATCAAATAATAACATAAAGTAAAATAATGCATGTGATTCAAGGGGAATACCATGGTGATATAAAAAGGCGATAATCATAATCATGAATATCAAATCCTGATATAATCTTATAACCTCAAGGAATCATAGGAATGTGGAAACTATATAAAACATGACATCATAAGCATAATTCAAATCCAAACACCAAGAAATCATAACCTATTGTGCTTAGGATAACTACTATTTCACCATACATAGTATCTCTTGAGATAAAAATATTACCCAATGCATTTTAGGTCTATATAATTATGGGCCCACCAGTCACATTCATATAATGTATATGTATTTGTGTACCACATATATTATAAAACATAAGAATGGATTCCATAACTTTTAATAAAAAAATTAAAGAGTTTAGGTTAAATAAATGGAATTCCCCAATCAATTATAAATAGATACATCTAGGTGATACACTTGAGTCATAATGGTCATGGGTATTAACAACATAAAATTTTCGCATGAGAAATCATGGGATAATTTCTGCAGCATAATAGGTGTACATAAAGGTTCATTGAAGAGTTTAATGAGTGTTAAATGTGGTATATCATTACTAATTTTTCATACATAAATTATTGGTATGTGTTTGAAAATGTATTAAAACATTAAAAAATTTAACTCAAAAGTCTTTGTATAAAGAAAGAACTTGAATAAAGGGGAGGAAGAGAATCCCTTACCTTAAGAGGGAGCTTCTAAATGCCTGGAAGGAGCTTCTTAGAATATTTATAAAACATTAGGATGGATTTAGAGAGATATATAGAGAGTAAATTATTTCTTAATGGGTTTTTAGTGAAGATTAATGTGAGGTTTGGTGGGTATTTATAGCAAAAGAGAGGGGAATTCTTTATTAATTTCTAAACTTATGTTTTGGACTCTAAGTGATAAATTAATCAAAACCACAAACCCTTCCATAGTTTTTCCCATTTTTTATTCTAGAGGATTTGTTTTAAATATTTTATTAGTCTAAGAAATGAACTCAATAAAATATTACCATTAATGATGTGGAAGTGAGTCTTGTTTATAAAGAATTGTTTTAAAAAACCTAAAATATAATATAAGTTTTGGTAGATTCATTATAGGTTTGTAAAATTGATTTAATAAATTAAAAAAACATTATTTTAATGGGAAATATATTTTTTTCATTTATGTATTTTATAGTATTTATTACATCACTTTTGGTCTATCTTTATGCCATAAAACAAACCATATATTTACACCATATTTAATTTTTACCCAAAAATTCGACCATCTCAGGAAAATTGTGAAAAATTCAAAATTGGATAATTATAATTTGATGATTTGAAAAATAGTTTTTATTTTACAAAAATAATTTTCTAAATATTGTAATTACCATATTTGAAGAAAAAAATTATTTATTGAAAAATATTAGTTTTTATGGAACAAATGACTTTCTAATCCTTATAAAAATTAAATTAGATCTCATTAAATTATATTTTATTTTATATTTAAATAAATATTAATTAATAATAATATTTTATGATAAATTTATTTTAATTTTTTTTAAATTTTAAAAAATGATGGTTTTAATTGAATTTATATATTTTCCAAAAATTTAATTTTTATTTCTTCGTATAAAACTCTAATTTTTATCAAACTCATTATATAATCATATATATATATATGAATTAATAATGAAAAAGGAAAAAAATTAGTCATTATTTTATTAAAAATAAATGCATATGAATTCATACTACTATGGTCAAGATACATAACCCCTTATTACATAAGCATATTCCCTAAGGGGAAGGTGTATGATGGTGATACTTTCTCTGGGTGGTTCAGGAATATATGGACTAGGTTTTGATCTTGATAAGCATGAACTTCACCCATAAATGTTTTCAATCTAGTTTTAGTTGTTGAATCTCAACCTAGGACTGGTCAAGAGAAAATCCTAGTGATTCTATCTCCATTATACCACTGATAAATAGACTTCATAGGGTACTATCCTACTTGTCGAGTCTATTAGTTCTTCTATATAATTAAATTAAAATAACCCTTAATATATAATAATATTAATAGTTATTGTATAATGTATATTTTTTCAATGTTTATGATGATTAATGGCCTTTTAAGTTTAAAAACGTTATAACCACATTTCATAGTGGTACTAAATAAAAAAAATGAAATTTAGTTCATGTGTTTTCTATGAATGCATTTCTTAATAATAAAATTATTCATTCAAAAAGTAAATTTTATTTAAAAAAGTTTGGGTCATTATAGGATGGTCCCAATTAGATGATTGACATGTCATGGAGCATGATATGTGGTTTAGGAAATTTAGCCGATAAAAATTAAGATGTGACTCATTTATCCTAATTCAAGTTAAGTGATTAGGTTGTATAAAATCATACACCCATTGATTTTGGATGATATTGAGGTAGTGTGTGATGGGTATACACAGTTCAATTTGAGTTGTGGCTAGCGAGCATATATGTGTGAGCATAAGACTAATAAAATTATTGAATTTATTATGGTAATGGTTTTTTGGGGTTTAATGATAGTGAGAAATGTCCCTATGTGGTTGAGGAGACATTGAGAATGGATCAGGTGAAGTGGAATGATCGATCCAAGATTTTCTCATGTCCATATATTGATAGGATATATGAGCGTAGATCAAGATGATGTAAATGAGTTTGATGATGGAACCTATTAAGGTGGAACTTTTGGAGCATTATAAGGTTTGAAATATGGTGGGAAGTGAACCAATATACCATTGAGGGTGAAACCCTCATTATAAATGTATTTTTTGAGTATTTATTAGGGTGAAGTCTCCATGAGTCAGGAACGAGAAGTGGTTGATGTTTTGTGAGGGAGGTTAGTTGTGAGTGGGATGGACACCTCAATTTATTACATGTGGTGATGTATGGATCATGATCCTCATAGATATGACCTAATATTTATGGGGTTGTGGTTGTGATAGAATTGATCATATGGAGACATGATGTTACATTTGGATGCTAGTGAACATGCAAATTTAATTTTATTTAGTTCAATGTAAATACCATATTTGGGATTTAGATGTGTTATTGGATTGATTCAGTGCATTAAAATCAGTATTAGGATGATTCTGGAATGATTTGAATGATATTAATGGGGTAAATCATGTTTCATTTCATATTTCAGGCGGTGAACCAAAAATTCATAACATGTTTCATGAGGTGAATTCTGATTCATTACATATTTCAAGGGGTAAAATCCAACTCGGGACATGGTTCAAAGTGTGAATTATGGTTCATGACTTATTTTAGGGGGTGAACCCTAGTTTGTGACATGGTTTAGGGGGTGAACCAGTTTCATCACATGATTTATGGGGTAAACCTGTTTCATCACATGATATAGGTGGTGATTCATGTGATCAAATTTAGTGAAGGTGTATGTTGATACAAAAATATTTGGGAAAGAAAGGGAAGTTGGTACTATGGTTTGAGGAACATCATATATCGTATGAATAAGGTATTCCAAGATTTGGCTAGGAATTTTTGAAGAAAGGTCATCATATATGGACCATTTTCTTGTGTTGTAGATACTCATTTTATTTGGTTAGGAAGGTAGTATTATCTTTTGAATAAGATTTTCATCAATATTTCAGTGTAATGAGATGGAAAATGAACCAGGCATTTAATTTGACCGTTTAGAATAGTTTTTGATAGATAATTACAATGGTGGGGAGAACTATTGATCATAATAGTCTAAGGGAAGTGTAAGATTATGGTGGAGAGCACCATATAATGGATAATGAGTTTTTTGATAGCTCCATGGTGTCCCAAGAGATACAAGCATGGGTAAGTTCCATCTAGTTGTCTCAATGATCAATAAGAGTGGTATATGGACTTTAGATGGATGGTGTGCCTCATGTTTGGACTTGTGCAGTGATTCATATTAAAATTTACAGAGTAGTACCCAAAAAATAAAGCATGAATTGGTGACCTGAGTAAGTAACGATTATTGGTTGAATTTTTGATGATAATTCTTAGGTATAAGAATTTATATAGTGGGGAGATTATAATACCCTACATTAAGACGTGTTAATAAATTTAAAAGAAATTTTAATTTTTCATCTGATGTTTGGTTTGTTTTGAGAATTAAGAATCAAAATAGGGCTCAGATTATTTGAGAATTCATAAACATTTGTATCTAGATTAAGTGTCATAGGATGAACATGAAGTCTAGGATACTAACTAACTGAAAATTAAAATTTTTATTTCCAAACACTTTTAGGAAAAGTTAGAAACCACACAACCCTTAAGACATACCGGATCACGACTTGAAACACTCACAAAATAAGAAAAATCAATAAAACCACAAACCATATAGACCATCACGGGACTACATATCATAATATCCATAATCTTCTCCGCATCCCACAAAAGATTCCTCTTCTTCCGTAGCTGATTCCCATTCAGAAGCTGATTTGTGCCGCCTCAAAAAATAATCACTTTGCTCTTGGCTCCTCATCTGTTCCAGTGAGTGCTACACTGGGCAAGGTTTCTTGATCAAGCTATCTTTTTTGAAAGAAAGAATCACCCCACTATCCCGCTTAAAGGAAGATCTGGTACTCACCAGCTACGGTAGGTAAGAGTAATCCTTTCTTGTTATTCTTCTTAGAGTAGCAGACAAAGCTCCTTCACACTCAGTTATCCTTTCATTCCCATTCCGCATAATGTCACCATAAGAAAGATAGGTTGGAACACTCATATTTTATTTATCACCCCCGGAGAGGTATCTACATTTATTCTTCGAGGCATTATCCTTGCATCCATTTTCATTCCCCCATATTTGGTTTGGCGTGTTACTATCAATCAAGGAAAGACACACAACTGCATTAGTAGACTCTTCCACAATCATAGGAGCTTCCTCGTGGACCAACCTTCCATCTTTGTACCCTTCCAGGGAGGCCCCATCATTATAACCTCCTACCACAGCCTCAGCATCCAAAACCTCTTCAACCATGCCTTCTGAAAATCCTTTGAGTCTGTTTCTCAACTTTAGAAAGGGTCTGGATAAAGAGTCTAAGCCCCTAGTTCCACAACACTATTTGGATTTGTCACATCTTCATTGGGTCCCTTTCTCCCCACCCTCTATTCCTTAACCATTTTCTCCCCATCCATGTGATGCTCCAGACAGTACTCCTTATAATTCAATACAGTATCCTCCCAAGAATTGGGATTAGAGGAGCCTTCCAAATCCAGCCACAACCTGCTGAACACTCTAGCTACCTTCGGATTAACCTGAGTCATCATAGCACTTGGCGGTTTATAACCATGAACATCTTCTATCTTCACCTTATGGACACCATCCGGGAGTTCCTTCACCACTGAACTCAATGACTAAGGACCCCCATCTTTGGACCCCGAAGCCTCCTGGACTAGAACCGCCATCACACTAACCTTAGTTTCCTTACCCTTTGAATCCTCCCCTCTTCTTGTAGAAACCGGTTTCCCCCGACGACATACCTCCACCACATGATTGGAGAATCCCCTTCGGAAAAACTCTAAAGGGTGTCCTAGTCGATAGAAACATGGATAAAAATCTCTCCAATTTTCATAAAACACCTATTTCTTGCACCTATATTCTTCACCAATAGTAATCCACACATAATCGATGGGCGAAGGAGAAACATCCATTTCGACACAAACCTGGGGGTTAACCAGGTGGTAGACGACCTCAATGCGGCTATCAAAGAAAAGATATCTTCCTATAAGATTTCCTAACATTTGAATGAAATAAGGGTTCTAAAAAAGTAAAGGGAGATTGGGAAAGATTACCCAAACCACTATAGAAGGAGCATCACAGTTCAAGTGAAAATCAAAAGACCATTGTAAGAGGAAGAACCAAAATCCATTGAAGCTACATAGAGCCCTCGACTAAGATTTGATGAGGTACACATCCGATTCAAACCGAATCATGATATGGTGACTGTCGAACAATCCAACAATCACTCTTTCTTGAAGGTCCCAAGAGCCAAAGATGAACCAGTCAAAAGCATCGACTAAAGGCGGACTTTTCATAAAATGAGCTACCAGAGTGAGATTCAAGAGAGATGTGGTTTCCAAAAACTCAAATGTCAAGATCTGAAGGTTAGGGAATCCATCAATTAGATCCAAGTATTTAGGGATTAACAAAGATTTCAGGAAATAAGGAAGAAAATCTGGATTGGAGAATGGCTGGAAGAAGCCTTCCCTCTTATGAGACGACGATTCCCCCTCCCCCGCCAAGGGGGGAGGAGTCGACACTGAAACCGCCACCATCATCAAAGGGGAGAGAGAAACACCCGAAGGGAGAGGTAGCAGTCTAGGATACTAAAAAATAGAAATAATAACCTTTTTGGGTGTGAAGAGTGTTTTCACACAATGAGTTTTTGGTGGAAAGTAAGCACTCCCTATCAAGTTTGTTCATGAAATAAACCTTGGTTTTAATCTAGGAAAGCGGTATGTTTTTTTAAAAAGGGGATATAACACTATTTTTTCTTAATGTAGGAGTTCATGTGAGAGGGTTCAATGACTGAACCTCTCAAACTTTCCTCCCCTATTAATATGGGGTGTGATTTCAATACGTTTTCATGTAAGGCACCCTCTCATATTATTCCATTATGGTTACCCTTGTTTATTGTTGATTTATTACAATTGGGATTATGGTTTTGGTTTTTAATCACCCATATCATGGTGGAGTTAACCCTTTTGGATGAGGCTTTGGCCTGGTTTTCTTAGTGGACCCAAGACATTATATGCATATTGTCGTCCATCATTTTAGAAAAGTTATATTACCATTTGATTTTCACAAGGGTTATGACCCAAAATTAAACATTTATCTATTCAATTGGTGTTTTTAATTAGGGATTTCCTATTACTTAGGATCGTTGGTGCATCAAGAGTGCACTGAACCCCATCTCTTGTGGTTTTAGTGTGGTGTGGTTGACCAATGATGTTTAGGTATTATATATATTTAAATTTTATTTTATAATTTATACAAATTTTAATAATAATTATTTTGGGATTTTATGGAATGCTTCAAGGAATCATGGTGATGGGTGGTGGATGGTTGGACTTAGATAAGCCTGAGATAGAGCTTTTGGGTGGTGACTAAAGAGGGAGATAACTCCGACTGAGGTAGGTGGATTCTCAAACATGTCCTTTGGGAATACAATTTATTTTTATGGAATGTGATATATGGTCTCACCATTTAGATAAATTAAATTTTTTCTGAAATGAATTGTTTAATTTAAAAAGAAATTTCTATTGACCGAAAAAAGTGTTGAGGGACATGATGGACACTAGGGTATTGTCATGATTGCCTCAACTATTGATGGTTTATTCCTTGATTATAATCTTGTTCCTTATGAAAAATAGAAATTGAGAGGTGTTAATTAAATTAAATGAGTATAATGTATTAGACCTAGTGTAGGATCCCTTAAAGACCTAATGGTATATGATACTGATTATTTGTGATAGATGGACTAAAGATTAACCATAAGAGAACCTTGAGGTGCCTTAAATCTATCTAGTTGAGACAATTGTTTTCTAATGGTTCTTCCCCTAATGAGATGTGAGTAACTAGGAAGGTATTCCCTAGGAAAACCTTTTATGGGTTTGGTGTGTGAGAATAGACATAACAATGACATAAGTTATGATATTGGATCTATAAAATATATTGAGATCAATTCCAAGATGGCCTAACTTATCATGCTAGTGGGGTCATATGGTGATCATGATAAGTATGAAGGTTGTATTACCCTTGAGTGGAGGGTTCTAACCCAAGATATGTAATTGATATTGGAGGACCCATGAATGGTTTCATGTCTATGATGATACCTAAGGCCCCCTGGTGGGTACCCTAGTGAGATGTTGACCCTAGTGGGAGGGTGTATTTGGGAAATGGCTAGTGATGATTTTCAGTGTCACCTTATAACCCTGATCGGTTATTCAAGTAATAAGGGGTTGTGATTACACAGATGATATGATTTTGGTGGGTTAAAATTATCACTGAGATATACTGTATTGGGATACCTATGATATGATCCTAGGAGTCAGATGAGGACTAAAAATGTGTTTTGTTCTACCATAGATTTGGAGTTGAGATGACTACTAGTTCGGGATAATTAGGATATGATCTTAGGATTTAGATGAGGCATATAGTTATGTTTTTTGCTGTCATGGATTTGGATCCAATATGAATACATTTTTGGGATACTAATAATACACTCATAGGATTTGAATGAGTCCTACATGAATGTTTTGGGTTACTATGGACTTGGAGAAAGGATGATTACTAATTTGTGATACCATGGATTTGGATATGGGATGATAAATTGGTTCTAAGGTTGGATATAGGTTTCCTTATAGGATTTGGGATTCCATTGATGTGATCCATGGGGTCATAATGTTTATTTATTTAGGCCTCCATGGATTTTTAGTTGTAATGATTCATTTTTTATGGGGTTAGACATAGATCCCCTTATAGGTGTTGGGTTTCCAAGGATGAAATACATAAATTTGGGATGATTATAGATTTGGTCTACCATGGATTTAGATTCAGGATGATATATCTTTTTTAAGGTTGGGAAATGTACCCACATAGGTGTTGGGCTACCATCGATGTGTTCCATGGAATCAGTATGATAACTAATTTAGACTACCATTGAATTGGAGCTGGGATGAAAACTGATTTGGGTTTTCATGGATATGATCCATGAAGTCCAGATGATTACTGGTTTGGTATATCATGAATTTTATCCATGACTAAGGAGGATTACTGGTTTGGATTTCCATGGACTAAATCCTTGGGATCAAGATGATATTTTAGTTTCATACTCACAAGACACGCTTAGAGACACTCCAACATTGGGGAAAGTAGGTATAGTTGATCTTGGATGTCACGTTAGAACCTAAGGATCAATGGGGTTATTTATTTATGTTTTTATATATATTATTTTTTATTTATCTGATCAAGTGACATAGACATATAAATTTCATTTTGTTATGAGGCTTTCAAAGTATGAGTTATGGGCTTAGGTGGTTCATTTCTTGGGGAATATTTCATCTAAATACGGAGTATCCATTGATCCTTCAAATATTGAGGTGGTGGTTTATTAGGTATCCCCGAATAATGTTATAGAGGTGTATAATTTCCTTGGTCTCTCTGGTTATTATAGTAGGTTCATACTCATCTTCTCTAAGATTACAAATCCTATGAAAACATTGACTAGAAATAATTAGGTTTTTGTGTAGACTGGCTGGTTACATGATTCTATTGTGTATTTTAAAGAGAACTTGGTCAGTGCTCACATTATTCATCTATAAAAGGAGTGTGTTGTGCTTGGGGTTTACTACGTTTCTTCATCTCTCTATTTGGGTTATGTGTTGATACAATAGAGTAAAATTATCTCTTATGGGTATAAACAATTATAACCTCATAAATGGAACTACACCACCCCTGAACTTAAACTTTCTTCCTTAGTATTTTCTTTGAATTTGTAGCAATACTATTTTATCAATGATTTTTTTTTCATCACAGATCATGAATTTATATAGTATTTATTATCCTATATTGAATTAAATTTATGGAAAGTATAGTAAATTGAGTTCTTATAGGACTAAAACTTTGATATTTCCTTTACCCCTATTAAGGGTAATGTTGTGTCCAATTCCATGTGTAGGAAGTCAGGTGGTGGTGTTATGTGAGATTAAGGGGACTATTAGAGAGTTATATAAGATTTATAAGTTATTTAACTTGATATAGAAGATTTTTATGGAAGGAATTGTATTTATTAGATGATTTTGTATTCATCCTTATTATAATCAGTAGTGGAATACCAGCTTAGGGATCCTGAGGTAGATGTTTGGTGTGATTAAGTTGTTTATGGGAGAAATCTTAAGGGATGGTATAAGTATATAAAAAAATTGAGTGTTATTCTAGTTAAATCTATTAGTTCCTTAAGTAGTGCATGATTTTTTTCTTTGTGACTTCCATAGTTCACATTTTGTGGTATATATTAGTGTGGAAAATATGTACCATGATCTGATGGAAAATGTTTAGTGGTTCAGTTTGAATGAGTTAGTTGTAAATTTTCTCTCTTGGTATTTGATTTTTAAGCAGTTTAAGGTTGAGTATTGTGTTCCTAGTGGTTTTCTCTAGCTACTTGATGTTTCCCAGTGGAAGTGGGATGAAATTTTGATGAAATTTTTGACTACTTTACCTAGATCATAGAGCATTTATAATGTCAGATGGGTAATCATGAAACATCTAAAAAATTCATCTCATATCATAGCGATCAATGATTTGATCTAAATGGAGGTGTTTTAAAGTCAATACCTATTGTAGATAGTGAGGTTACATAGGGTTCTAAGGATGATCATTTTTAATTGTGATCCTCATTTTACCTCTAAGGTGTACATATGTCTCTAATGTGATTTTTTTATCTCATTTATTCCTTATAAAAAAATTTTATCCATAGATGTATGGTTAGACATAGAGGACTATATAGAATTTATAGGTAATGTTGTGCACTTTTGTTTTGTATTATGTATGTTCATGGGTGAAGAACCTACCCTTGGTGGAGTTCAGTTATAACAAAATTTATCACTCTACTTTTGGTTTGGATCCATTTGAATATCTGTATGGTTTATTTTTTTAATCTTCATTGTAATTTTATAAGGTAATAGAGTTAGTTATTCTTATACTATACTTGGTTTATAGTACTATAAAGAAGGTAAAAGTGATCCACAAGCGAATTATGGAAACATAGGATCGTCTGTTGTCATATGCTAATTATAGGAAGATACCTTTAGAGTTTGGTGTTAGATATCACATGTTATTAAAGGTATATTCTCATCATGGTTAGAAAATGTTTTTTCATGGGATTAATAATTTTACTAGGTTCATTGGTCCTTTTTAGGTGTTGAATCATATTGTATCCATGATGTATTGGTTAACACTACCCCTGAAGATGATATAGATTCATGATGTATTCCTTGTATTGTAGCTTCATTAGTATCTTCATAAAAATTATCACATCATCAATTAGGGTGAATTTGACATTGAATATAGTGAGAACTTTGAGGAGTGGCCCATAGAGATTCAGGTTATCCCGAAGAAAGTGTTGTGAGGGTGTTGTATTCCTTTAGTTCATGTCTTATAAAACCACATAATGGTTTGGAGGAGAGCACTTGGGATTGGTAGTTGTAGATGCATGATCAATATATAGACTTGTTTTTATGATTTATTGTCTTTACTATGTTAAGATGATGTATTTTATATTTTTTAAATATATGAGTTTCTCATCCTTTTTAATGATACTTCATGTTAATGCACTCCTACCCCATGTTGTGTTGGTTGCGTTTCTATTGTAGAAAGATCCTTGAGAGGTATCTCATAGGGTGGTTGTTTGGACACCATTTTTCTCATTTCCAAGTTTTTTAAATTCTCAAGGATGATAGTTGTTTGAGAGGTATCTGATGTAAGATCCTTGATTACTAATTCCCATCCATTTTAATTTTTCCTTAGGCTCATAGGTGTAAGAAGAGAGTTTTGAGGCATTTATATGTTTAAGAAAGAGATTTGGACTATTTAAGAATCACCACACCATATTTCTAGGCATGGTGTGGGACATTATGAAGCCTTCTTGGAGGATTGATCATGGGGTAGGTTGTTTTGGACTTGGTTGTTTTTGATTTTGGCTGTGTATTTTACTATTTGGTGTTGGAGTGAAACATGATGAGTGAAATGAATTTTCTAGATATTTTATAAGAAATTTTTCCTTGAGGATCCACATTTTTGAAACATAGATGAGGGAAATATCCTAGGGAGACATTTTGAAGAAGGAAATATTGGTGTGGCACTAAGAAAGTTCTGATATCATAAATGGGTAGTGGGGAGCTCACCTCTTCATAGTTATAGGTATAACAGAGGTTGGTAAAAATGGTTTGGTTAAAGGTTTAATTGTGCATTAAACCTGATATTAAAGCACTTTTAAAACTGTATTATGCTTTGGAAAGAGGTTCCATAAGATTTTTAGGAGTTCACCATGTTGTGGTGAATTATTTCAGGATTCCTCCATATGTTTAGGTCTTTATATCCTTTGTTTTAGATTTTATATCCGTCTATAAAACCCAAAATAACCATTAAACCTATTAAAACCTTCCAGTAATGTCTCATTGAGATTCTAACACCTTGTTTCATCTAGATTGATGTTTCAAGGATCAAGCCACTCTCTATACTCCTCTTTTTCTTATCTCCCCTTGTTCTTATTCTTTATTGAAATCCATTTTAGGAGAATTCATCTATTTTTCATTGATTTTATATTCTATTGATGATGGTGGTTTCCAGGATTAGGTTTTAGTGGAATTTAGTTTATTTTTAGTGGTGTTTTCTTCAATGGTGTTTGTTTATTTACTGTCTCTTATTTCTTAGAGAAAATCGTGCTTCTGATTGATATAGTGGATATATCACTTATCCTTTATTTATGTGAAAGTTTTTAATTTATCATGATTTATATACTTATCTAATTTGGTGTTATTGACATAAATAAGATAATAATATAGTAAGGTAATAACCTTTTGAATGATTATTAAATAATCTAGAAATTTTAAGGAGAAAAATAATTGTTTCATGATTTTGTATAATTATTTCATTAGAATTAACCACATTCTAGAGAATAATGTTGTTTTTAGTTAGTTGAATAATTTAATTATATTTTTAAATTCATATCGTAGCTTAAATGGTTAATATTATTTAAGTTTGAAATTAAAGGATCAAATATAATAATTTCATGTTTCAATGTTAACTGTGTTTTGTCATATGATAAAAATCATGTTATAATTAGGGAATTTTAGATTCTCAAAATGGGAATTTTTACATGATAAGATAATTAATATTTCATGTGGATAATTAAATTAATGGTTTTGGTGTGATCATGTGTGCCTTGAATTTTTTTGACACTACCTTTTTTGTTTACTAGGCTGTGTGATTTATGTTTTGGAAGTAATTTTTTATTGTTGGTTTAGTATGTTTAAATTTTTCAATAAATAATCTATGCAAATCAAAATAATGAAAATATTAATAAAAAAAGGAATTATTTGGGTGATTACTAATAATCATATATTAGTTTAAATATGATAATAATTCTCAAAATCACTTTTATTTTTATCAATAGCTATAGTTCTCTATTTCATTTAGGTTGCCTTATGTAGATAACCCATGATGAAGGAACTAGTTAATTCAAGATTGAAGTAAAATGGTATTTTGTTAAGAATAAATGTTTGGGGATGAATAAAACAATTCCTTTTTATAATAGGATTAAATTCATCAATTCCATGTCATTAATTCCTTTACATATTTGTTAAAATTATACATGAAATATATGTGTTATATTAGGATCTAAATCCTTATTTGATTTTTTGATTACTTTATTGTTGTTGTGAACCTATGATTGGATGAGCAATGGGGTGGGATCCTAGTATGTAGTTATAATCAATACTGAAGATGGAGGGATATATTATTTATACTATATGTAATGGTTTGTGATGCCAAACTATCATGGATTAATTTAGAGTGGTGATTTATAATTGATTTATATTTAATCTTGTTTGATTCTCGCTTAATGGTTATATGTCCAGGTGATATTTACTCGATCAGTTTCTTATTAATTGATGTTGTTTTGATTCTTTTCACTGGAATTGTATATTTTAAGTGGTTACTTAGACTGATTCATAGATTACCAAGATTTTTATGAAATGATAAATGAACTAATAGATGAATGGGGTTGGTTCATGGTGTTCAAAAAGACGATGCCATTCTTAAGATTTTAAGTTTAGAATTGAAAAAAATATCAATAATTTTATTTGAATATTAAAGTATTAATCTTGGAAACTAAAATGGAAATAATATTAATCAATTTATAATTAATTAATAATTAACTTGATGCTTGTGTGATATCTAGACCGTAGTAGTGGAAGTCATGGGTCCGGTGCGATGATAGTGGAAGATGAGTCTAAAACTAGGTCGCTTCACTTAGTGTGATGTGTGTGATATTATACTATATTTTCTAATTTCATATACTACCCCAACCACGTTGACAGGGTAACCAAAAATAAAATTTTCACACTTTGGCATTTGGAATTATTTATGGATCTATTTTTTTCATCTTTTAGGTTAGGGTTCATCCATAGGTCGGGAGAGGTAAATTGGATTATTGGTGGTAGTAGGAGGACACCATATAGCCAATGTATGATGTGAGAATTTCTATAGATCTATAGGTTCCACCATCCAACTGATGGGGGACCTGGAGGTAGAATCTCTCAGCTTGAACTCACCTTTTAGCCGGTGATTCCCAACGACTGGTCAGTGACACCACTGAGTGTCCATTTTAGTAAGGTCTAAAATTTAGTTTTAGATACAAATGTTTACCTAATTCCATTAATCTAACCCCTTTGATACTAATATATATTTTAATGGTTTAGATGATCCTTGGTGAAGATCTTGGATCTCTCCTTATCCTTGATAGAAAATATTCATTCTGGTTAAAAGTTTGAATCTATGTGGGGTGAAATCTGATAAGTGGAATCCATTACAATACATTTTATTATCTTATTCTTCATGATATTAATTCATTATTAGTCAATATCACTATATATATCATGTAATTTGAGAATTTATGTTTTTCCAATATATTTAGGTTCTTGAGAATCCTATCACTTACACTCCCATCATCAGTTTAGAAGGTAATGTGGTTTTATTCATTCTTGAGGTAGGTGTCTTTATCCCATGGTATATCCCTTAGAATGACTTATGTTATCATGATTTCCCTTTGTTTTTTATTTATTAAATTATTATTTTAAATCCATTATAGGCGAATATAATTTTTAGGACCATGAAATTTTTTTTAATTTTAATTTTTTAAAAAATTGTTTTTATATAGAAATTAGTATTTATGGAATTCCTCAAAGAAGGGTTTGATTTGAAAGTGGGTTTTAAAATAATGAAACTAGTATAAAATCACTATATAAAATGGTTAATACAAGTATGATCAAAGAAATAAAATATATTTTACTTAGAAAATGTTTTATTGAAATAGATATCCTTGTATTTTTTTATGAAACATGAACTTTGTTTCTTGAATGGAATGGAAATATATTAGAACATTTGAATAAAATTTAGTATGGGAAAAAATAGAAATATGTGAGACCTAGTAGAGTTAGATATATCTAGGGGAGGTTCCCATGATTCTATTGATTTCTATTGGGTAACCGTTATGGGGGACTGAGGTTCTCAAATATTAGGAGTGACTTATGTTGGCTAGTGGTATTGTTCATCTAAGTTGTGTACACCGATGTGTTGTGATTATACGTTTGGTTATTTGTGGATACATTACATGATTGTTTATTTTATATGATTGTTTTATCACTTTATATGGATATTGATTAGTAAAACCTATTTATTTTATCTAATTATGCATCATGGATAAATTTTATGTCATATTTATTTGTTTGTTTGAATATGGAATGTTTTTGAAAATAAAAACAAAGGAAGATTTTATATGGAAAATTATTTCTTATAGAAATGTTTTAAAAATATATTTTAATAAATAAACAATTAATTCATGAGTATATAAATTGTATAGAATACTAGGGGTATCCTATTGATATTTAGTGCTCACACCCTACTTTTTTCCTTTGGTAATTTTAGCCTTAGTCTTGCAAGATATATGTAAAGGGAAGAGAATCATATAAAAGATGACTCTCCCAGTTTATATTTCCTTTTAGTGGATTGGGTTGGTAGTGAGATATTATCATGAGGATATGGACCCATGGGTCACTTAATGTTCTATGTTTTTGGTCTTTCAATTTTTTATCCAGACCTTGTTTTCCAGTTATTGGAAGTTACCTTTTTTTGGTTTGGTGGTTTTGGACACATGATGTATTTTGGATATATTATTTGACACTGTTTTTTCTATATTATCATTTATATATTGAGGGTATAATCATTCCCACACTTACTTTTATGATACCTTGGTGCTTGTTGTCAGCCCATGGTGATCGGTAACATGCTTCATTCCTTGTAGAGGTCCAATTTGGGTGACGTTATGGGTTGACCAGGTTAGTATTTTAAAAATTGGCATCAAAGGGTTAAGTTATAATTAAATCCCATGATCATGATTATGTATCACACTATTATGTTTGAGGGGTTTTAATAGGCTGGATAAAGGAAAATTATAACTTTATTGGTAATGTGGGAGTGTGCTTGGAAATCTCAATTTTATGACATGGCTAGAGTTTCCATGGGAAGTTAGAGGTTGTTTAGAATCATTTTTAGTAGTTTTAGACTTTTTGGGATTCAATTTTATAAATATGGTTTATGATAAAAGAATAATTTTTTTATAAAAATTTTATGTCTTCTTGTTTTATAGATTATGTCTCCTTAAAAAAGAATATATATGAATTGTAGGGAGGAAACCTTGGATAAATCCCTATAGGTGAATCCTATGGTGGACTCATATTTGGTGAAAAATATTATCTGAATGATCCAGTCCATGGGCCAAGTCACCGATGTTTAACTAGAATAGAGGGTGGTCCATGCCATATAATTCACTAAGCAGCATCCACTGATATTTACTAGTGATAAGGGACCCTTGGAATTTGAATAATGGACTAAGAAGACTGATAGCATTTTACACTTCTTAAAAACTACAGAAGAATCCAATGTTTGTTTTTTTACTTATACACTTGAAGGGCCGGAAAAGAAGTGGTGGGAATATATTAATCATGCCATGTTTCATGAATATATCACTCAGTAAACATTCAATAAAGCCTTCAATAAATAGTTTTAACATGAGATAGTAATAGTAGAGAATGCATAAGATTTCATTTCTCTAGAGTTGGTGATTGGTCAATCATGGAGTATTCCACTCAATTTTCTATATTGGTGGACCCATCTTCAAAGAATATTTCAAAAGACTATCTCAAGGTACAAATGTTCAATATTTTCTTGATGGACAATATTCAGCCTTTTCTATTTATTATGTTCATACACACCTTTGCAGAGGTTGTGGAAAATGAATATATAAATGTGGAATATATAACTAGAATGATAGGACTCTTCAGAGGATCAATGATAGTGGAAGGTATCTAGATTTAAATTTTTTGGATAGATGAGGATGTGGGGTGATCAGGACTGAGGTGGTGGTAGGAGTGCACAATAGATGTTAGGTTATATCTAGGCATTCTATTACCAGTATGAGAGAAAGGGATAACTCAAATTGGATTATTTAGAAACACCTAATGTGTGTCACGTGTGTGGGAAATCTGGTCATATTTATATTTTATTTGAGAGAAAATCTTAGCATAGTAGCTAGATCCACCTTTACAAAGGGATCTTAGTTTATATCCAATATATAAAATGGGGAAAGATCTCATACTCATTCCAAGGGTGATGCTAAGGTTGTGAAGAAAGGTAAAAATGAGGCTGGAGGTCTATATCCAGTGGAGTGTGCACCAAAGAAATCATATACATGATTGAAAATCATGAGAGGTATGATGTTTACTACATCTTATATTATTATGACCTTATTTGATACTAGTGAAACACATTTCTTTATATCTTCTAATATTATCTATGTGTTGAGATTTTTTTAGAGATTAGTCCTTTCATGAAGACTTTTTCCACTCCTCCAAGAAAGAAGTTAGAGCAGAGTTTTAAATGTCCCAACTTTCAGGTGGTGATTTATAAACATGAAACCATGTGTTATTTTCTAGTTCTTGATCTTGAAATCTTTTATCTCACTATTAAAATGTATTTTATGATTAGATATAAATCCCAAATCTATTTTTATCATCATTGGGTGAAGTTTCTTTCTCTTGATGGATTCAATCATGTATTCTTGGGTGAGTGGGATTCGAGGTTAGATAGATTAGGTACCATTTCTCTTAGAGATTAAATAATATCCTTCAATTATTAGGGACTTTTCTTGATGTTTTTGATCCAAATACTAGTGGACCTATTCCATTGGTAGTGAGTGAGTATCCCAATGTTTTTTCAGATGATTTATTAGGGTTTCTTCCCCAAATTGAAGTCAAGTTTCCTATAGACTTTATCCTAAGGATGAGGCCCATTTCATCACCTTTTTATATATTTATCCCACTAAATTGAAATAATTAAAGACTTAGATTGAGGATATTGAGGTTAAGGGATTTATTCATCCTATAATTTTACCTTTATTATCACCAATGCTTTTTGAAAATACAGTGGACGAATGTCTATGACTCTGTGTTGATTACAAAAATCTCAACTAGGTAACAGTTAAGAAAAAATAAACCTTTCCTAGGATTGATGAAATTTTTTATCAACTCAAGGGAGGTAGTGGTTTTCAAATATTGATATGAGATCAGGGTACTATCAACTGAGGGTATGAGGGGAAGATATTCCCAATATGATGTTTAAGATAATCTATGTGAATTTTGAGTATCTGATTATACTGTTTGGACTTAATAATGATCTTACAGTGTTTATGGATTTGATAAATCATATATTCCATAAATTCTTTGATTCCTTGGTGGTAAATTTTTGGGGATGATATCCTTGTTTATTCTAGATCAGAGTAGGATCATGCTGAGCATTTGAATATCATCCTCATAATCTTGAAAGAGAATCATTTGTATGGTAAACTATCTGAATGTTAGTCCTTGTTTCATGAGGTGAAGTTTATGGGTCATGTGATTTTTGAGGAAGGTTTCTTAATGGATATCAAGAATATTTTAGCAATGATGTATTGGAAGTATACCAAAAATGTTTTTGAGATCTAGAGTTTCTTGGGATTAGTTTTCTACTAATAGAACTTTGTACGAGACTTCTCCAAGCTTGAATCTCTTATGACTGAGTTGAATTGTAAGGGAATGAATTTTTTTTAGAGTGACCAGTTCTAGGGATCATTCTAGGAGTTGAAAGTGAGATTGAATTTAGGACCAATATTTATTCTTCTTGATCTAGATTTTCATTGTGATGTTTACTGCAATGCATTAAGTATAGTTCTGGGTTGTGTTTTGATCTAGGAGAGATAGGTAGTAGATTATAACTCTCATTAGTTATGTCATCATGAGAATAACTACCCTATTTATGATCTTTAGTTGGTGTAAGTAATGCATGCCCTTAATAATTGGTGCCACTACCTATACAAGGAGCAGTTTATAATCTATTTTGACTATAAGAGTCTGAAGTATATCTTCACCTCATGGGGTCTAAAATTGAGAAAAAGATGATGGGTTTATTACCTTAAAAACTTTTATTTTGATATTTTATACACCCCCATAAAAGGGAATGTGGTTGTAGACACTTGGAGTAGAAAATTTACAATTCATATAGTAAAGGAATTAGTGGAAGAGTGGTGCTTGATGGGTATGTTTGCTGAGATGTTCTTGGAGGAAGGGACATCTCACACAAAGTTATTCCTAGATTTTACTCAGGTTTTATCATTTATGGATAATCGTTTTCAACCTGTAAAAGTATAGGATTTTTAGTTTTAGTAATTTTTCAGGAATTGGTATGGTGGGGAGACCTTGGGTGAGTGGTATCGGTATTTTTATAGAGTGTTGTGATTCTGAGGTAGGATGGTTTTTTCGATGACTTTGATACAATATTTGATGGATGATGGACACTGATCCAATTGTTTGATGCACCCTAGATCTACAAATATGTATCAGGACCTAAGATGTTATTGTTACTGATTGGGATAAATTGTGGATTTTGTGTCTCAATTCCTTACATGTCATATAATTAAGGTAGAATATCAGAGGTCATATGGTTTACTACAACCCTTTCCCATTCTATTATAGAAGTAGGATGAGATATCTATGGACTTGGTGACATGGATACCTTGGAATCCTAGTTGTAATGATGAAATATGGGAAGAAATTGTTCAAATCATGAATTTAGTTCATTTCCTACCTATCAAGGAGTTGATGAAGGGAAATATATTAGACAATTTTATGTGAAAGAGATTTTTAGACATTATGGTGTGACTTTGGTGATCATTTTGGATAGGTACCCCTGCTTCACATCTTAGTTTTTGAGTGAATTGTAGGTAGCAATGTGTTCTCAGTTCACGTTGAGCATGGTATATCACCCACTAATAGATGGATAGTCTAAGTGAGCCATCCATATTCTTGAATATATGCTTTGGGCATGCGTTCTTGACTTTTGGGGTTATTGGGAGAAACATATTCCATTAGTCTAATTTGAATATAACAATAATTATCAGTATTCAATTAGGATGAAACCATTGTAGAAGTTTTATGGAAATCCATGTAGATTATCTCTCTATTGGGAAGTGGTTGGAGAACAGTCCTTTGTTGGAATAAGTATCATCTAAGAGAGAACATATATCATTTAGTTGATCGAGATTAGATTAGTAGAAGATCAAATTTTCTATAAATGTTATTCTAATTAGAATTATCATCCATTGAAGTTTGAGGTATGTAATCAGGTTTTCCAATGAGTTTCTCCTTGGTTGGTTCATTAATATTTGGGGAATTAGGGTAATTTAGATCCTCATTATGTTAGCTTGTTTGAGATTATGGAGTAACTTGGGACTTCAAATTATTGATTAGACTTACCCGCTCATTTTAATTTTATTCAAGATGTATTTCATGTTTCCCAATTGAAGAAATATTTTATAGATACTTCCTATGCGTTTGAGGGGGAAGATGTTGAAATTGAACTTGAAACCTTAGTGGTTAAAAGTATTGTTAAGATAGTAGACTGATAGGATAAGGTTCTATATGTAAAGATTATTTTATTTATTTGAGTAAAATGGTAGGGTGGTATGGACAAAAATTAGAAATGGGAGAGAGAGGACTTTATGACGCACTGATAGACTTATCTTTTCTCAGGTTCATGATCCTGATCAATTCTAGGGACAAAAATATTTTATACTGGGGAGAATTATCACACCCCGATATATGAAATTTGGTATAGGTATATTTTTTTCTTTTATCTTAGGGTTCATCTGAAAGTTGGGATTGGTAACTTGGATTGTTTGTGGTAGAAGGAGGACAATCACTAGCTGATGAGGGTCACTGACTAGTTTTTGAAGGTTGGTAGAATGCCTGTAGGTTTTCAGGTGCCACTGGCTTTCTAGTAAACTTTGACCAGCTGTATGTTTGGGTACTTAGAGGTACATTCCTTATGCCTATATCCATCATCCATCCAGTGAGACCCAGTGGCTCACTGGTGAGGCCATCGGTCTTATAGTTTAGTAAGGTGTAAAATGTATTTTTTTATGGAATGTTAACTTAACTAACTTAATTTGAACCCTTTAATACCAATATTTATTTTCTTGATTTAGAGGCTCTTTGGTGAAATTCTTGGCTCTCTCCCTCTACTTGGTGGTGAATCTTCATGTGAACTGGAAACTTGGATATCTAATTAGTGTAATATGGCATGTGGAATCCATTCCAATACACTTTATTCTCTTATTATCCATGAGTTTGATGCCTTATAAATATATATCACTATATGAAGCGTGGAAATGGAAAATTTAGGTTGTTTCCATTTGATTTAATATTTTTAGAATCCAATATCTTCCTCTCCCATCATCGGTTTAGAAGGAAGTGAGGTTTTATTCATTCTTGAGGTAGGTATCTCTATCATGTGGTCCAAACCTTTGAATTCCTTACATTATTATGAATTTTACTTTGGTTATTATATATAAAATGATGATTTTAAATCCATTATAGGTTAGTATAATATTTTATATCCATAAACTTTTTTTTCAAAATCATATTTCTTTGAAAATTTATTTTTATGTTGAAATTGGAATTGATAGAATGCCTCAAATAAGGGTTTGATTTGAAAGTGGATTTTTCAAGAAATTTAAGTGGTGTTTCATCAATATAGAAATTTTTTCTGAGATTTTAGACATTTAAGGGTAATTTATTTTTCCCAAACACTATTTTATTAAAATAGATATACTTTAATTTTTTTATAAAACATGAACTTGGTTTCATGAATGGAATGAAAATGTATTAGCACATTAGAAATACCTTCAGGTATGAGGGAAAACTATATATTTGTGATCCATATTGAATTTAGATTTAACTAGGGAGCTTACTATAATAATAAGGATTTTTAGTGGGTATCCATTACTAGGGAATGTGGTTCCTAAACATTAAGAGTCATGACTAGTGGACTTATTCGTCTGAGTTGTGTACACCCTTGTTTTGTGATTTTCCGTTTGGTGGTTTGAGGATACATTATGTGGTTGTTTATTTTATATTCATATTTTATCACTTTATATAGACATCAAAAATTTAAAACTTTTTATTTCATAGTATTATACCTCATGGATAAATGTTATTTCATATTGATTTGTTTATTTGAATACGACATGTTTTCAAAAATAAAACCAAAGAATGATTTTAATTGGAAAGAAATTTCTTCTGGAAATGTTTTAAAATTTTGTTTTATAAAATAACTAACTGATCCATATGGATATAAATTATTTATATTCTTGGTGATATATTACCAAGCTTTAGTTTCTACACCCTACTTTTTTTCTTTAGATGTTTGTATCCTTGGTCTCACAGGATACCTGTAAAGGGAAGAGCATCATGTAGAGTATGACTCTCTTGGTTAGTGTTTCTTTTAGATGGGTTGGGATAGTGGTGAATTATATTCATGAAGATATTTACCCTTGGGTATCTTTTGGTTTCATGTTTTTGGTATTTCAGTTTTTTATAAATACATTATTTTCTTATTGTTGAATGTTACCTTTTTATGGGTTGGTTGTTTTTGATATATGATCTATTTTGGATTTCTTACCATGTTACTATATTTGTTTATATATTATGATATATCTATTAAGGGTTAAATCATTACAACATATATTTTGTATGATACCTTGGTTCTTGTCCCCTTAATTTGCTGATTAGGAACATGATTCAGGTCTTTTGGCGGGCTAATTCAGGCGACATTATAGGCTGACTGGGTACTCTATTATAACAATGTGGGGGGGGGGGGGGGTATTTTCCCAAACATAAAGTATAAAGAAAGAATGTACGGATAAATTATCCTTATTACCTAATCTTACTCAAGAAATAGATGAGTAGGTGTATCCCAAGATATAATAACTTATGGTATAGGGTGCATTTCTACCAGATATGTGATGGTTCATAGTTTACTATATATTTATTGGTGAACTATAATGGCTTGAGGTATAGCATATAATTGTTTCCAAACACATTGGTTTCATAATTACATGGTTTTTTATACATCGTATGTGATTTCCTAAGGTATATTAAATATACACAGGCTATAATGTCTTTTGAGAATACACTTGGTTGCTACATAGACATGCTAATTATGAGATGTCAGGATAAACATGATCAGTAATGGTGGTGATACTATTTCATGATGCCCAAGAAGATTTATAGGAGGTATGAGAATAGGATATAGTAATTGGGTGTAATGAACATGGTTTTTTCAGGAAATACATTGGAATATTTATAGTAATATTTTCGAATCCAGTCATTGAGTCAGCGTGGGATTCTAGATTCTAGAGAGCCTTAGTGTGGTGATATTAAAAATATTAAATATTTTATATCACCATGTGATTTTTTAATAAAATTATTTAATAAATACTTATTTGAGTCTTGGATTGGAAATATGAGATCGTGTTTGAGTCTGAAATGTGGTGTTTACCCTAGGCACAACATAAAGTTTGTCAGTATCGGGCACCTAGTTAGAGGCGGCCATTGGTGGGTTGTTAAATGGAGGTTTATTAATTTAATAAAATTAAATTAATGAATCGTATACTCCATTTGGTTTCTAATTAATGGTATAAGAGAGGATCAACCTTGTGTGATGGATGACCTAAGGTCAAACTGAGAAGAGGAGGTTCTGCTGGACTTCGATCTTGTTGGCGATCGCTCTCAGATTGTGGTGAAATGACTTTGGAGTGTGGATCCGCACCTGAAGCTTCGAAGTTTCTCTATGAGGTCAGAAAATATGTTATATTTAAATTAAAATACCCCATTTATTCATTTTTTAAGGTTTTAGATACTTATTATGAATTATAGATATCCCCTGAGCTAGATCTATGGGTTTCGGTAGAAATCGAGGATTTTTAGGTGGCTCAGAGGGGATTCTGGTTAGAATTCTTGATCACATGGTTTTTAGTGTAAAGGATCACATACCATGTTCTCTTCTTATACATGGAAGATAATATTTGGGGAATAAATGTCATGTAACAGGAGTATAAACCATGTAGTTATCCCATGACGTGTGTCTAGAGACATTGGCAGGAACACCATGTAAAGGGATATGACTATGTTGAAGTACATGACCAGAGTACATTGGTACAGGATACCAGACATAGGCATAGGCTGAGGAAATGTACAAGTATCCTAATAGTCAAGACTCACTATGTATTTAGGTTACATGATGTGTGGTGTTACATGGAAAACTAGGCATATATAGGAGAGGGAATTCTTAGGTGATTGGATGAGGTCACACGTTGTGTGACATGGGATACACACCGTGTAGTTCTTTTACATGTTGAGTAACAAGAGGGGAAAATTATAGGGGCCTATTTCTGGATACATTCCATGTGCTATGGGTACACACCATATAATCCCCTTCTAGGTTTCTCCCTCATGCATCTCCATCACCAAGACTTGGATTTTGTCATGTGAGTATCCTATCCTAAGTAGTTTTCCATGTTGAATGTAATGGTGGCCATGGTTTTGGTGTGAGATATGTGACATGAGGTGTGGTTAGAGGGTTTCTTGGTAGGTAAATATAGAACATTATCATTTTAGTGGATTCCCTTGGTCTATCCCTATGAGGGAATAGTGTGACATTGTGTCCTCATTAGATTATTGTGATTCCCTCAACAGGATAAGCTCGAATAGAGTTGGTGTATCCCTTTGGGAGGTCGGGGTAAGATCCTATATCAGATCAACTACCCTAGGTGGGGTTCATGGTATTGTCATGACCTTTGTACATAGGGTGGTGATCCACTATATAGTAGGACATACTAGTAGGGTTTGAGGAATTATTGGATATATGACCTCCTACTTAGTGGGTGGTTTCAGTAGGGTTAGTGGTATTATCAGCTATATGATCCTCTACTTATAGGTTTGATCTATATTTGGGTTTTTGTATCTCCCAGCAGTCTTAGTCATGATCCCATGTCTTTGTATTATGGCTTTGATACTTGGTAAGGTTTGTGGAACCCACTAGTGGTCCTAAGTGTGATCCCCTATCTGACCGATATGATCTCTGATGTTACCAGATTGGGTTCATGGTGTCCCCTAGTGGTTTTGGGTATGATCCCCTATATGTGATTTGAGATCTGATGAGTTACCATATTGGGTTTGTGGTATCCCCAAGTAGTTCTAGGTGTGATCCCCTTTCTATGATAATATCTTCAATGTTTCCAGTAAGGCTAGTGGAGTCTCCCATTCGGGGTAGGTGTGATCCCATATCTGAGTATCGTGATCTGTTGGGTTTCAATGTGAATTTATTTATATAGATACCCGATGAGTGTTCTCTCTTGGATATATTCCACCTAATATGGTTGGGATATTCCATCATATTAATGATACTTATTGATTGATATCTCTAGAATGAGTGACATATGGGATGGTAGAGATGTTTTTGATAGAGTGATACCTCTCGGATGAGGGCCATCAATAATGAAAGAGATGTACCAGATGGAGTGATATCTCTCAGATGAGTTTCATATAGGATAGAAGGGCTCATGGAGTGAGTATTACTAGATGAGTGTTACCTTTACGTTATGAGTAGAATCCTATGGCTGGCTACAAGGTTGGGGAAATCATGAAAATTGGAGTCTAATATGAGTATATCTTGATTGTTTTGGGATCCCTTATGTTGATTTCACATATCTTGATTTACACACCATGTGAAGATAATATGACTAGTTATGTATAGATGAGGAGTGGTTGAGATGGAGTTTCTTTTTTCTCTCTCACTTGGGTTTCCTCCTCTGGATTGGGGTTGATCAAATTATTTCCTCTCATTCCCTACCTTTTATTTGGGGTTTTTGGGGTACCTACTAAGTATAGTTATACTCACCCCTATATGGGATCTTTCTACACCTATCATATCTCATATAGGTGATAGGTCTTTCGACAAAGTCTTAGGAGGACTTAGAGCAGGCAGAGCATTGTGAGCTAGAAAGACCAAGGTGTATACTATTTTTCGACTGAGGTGTGTTTCAATGGTTTCATTTAATACTAGTCCCCTCTTTATGAGAAGTTTGGACTATTTTATAGTTTTTGGTAGGGCCTATATTTTTCCCTTTTACGCTTTAGTACTTTTTTTGTACTCTGAATGTGTGATAGATGTATGCATGAATTCTAATTTCAGTTATTATTATCTATATACTATTTCATAGATATGTATATGGGTGTGTGTGTATAGGTACCATGGGATACAAACTCCCATATGTGTGCTATGCCTACTTGAAACTGGTCACCAACCCCCAGGATATTGAAGGTGAGGTTGGGGTAGTCACAGATCAGGCCCCAATGGGTTGGGTAATGACAAAGTGGTATTAGAGGAGGCCCTTCCTTAGGACTATAGCAGTTTTCAAGTTGTATTATTGGTTTGGAATTTATGGTGATAGTGTTAAAGTGTCTCGAGTTTTTATTTCAAGCTAGTGAATACAATGATTATGTGGTGGCCAATGTATCCATTCACTAGGACTTCGATAACCTTCTTGTCAAATCTGAACATTTAGGCATTGGTTGTAGGGAAATTTTGGTACATGTATTATATAAGGCTAAGATGTAGTTCCATGTTATTATTAAATTATCTCCTCAAAAATAATCTTTAACCATGGTGTTTATTGATTATATTTCTGGATTTATCCTCAATGATAGATATAAAGTATTCCATGGTTGGATCATGGTGATAATCTTCCAAGTGATGAGGGTTTAGTATAGGACACTGTGCAGAATGTGGTACCTCTAGGTGGTCATCCATTCAAGATACAACATGTTGAGTAGTAGGTTGTGGTAGAAGTTTAGGAAAAAAATTCCATAGGTTGAGTATGCTAAATGCATTCCATAAGTAGTGACCTCTAAGGTATTGGGGTTAGCCAGACCCCCAGGCAGAGCTAATGATTGGCTTAAGGTAGTCACACGTGTTTTCCACCTTATGAGGAAACCTCCTGATTAGATGGTGGTCCAAGCAGCGAGTCTTCCATTGGGCTTGGATGGGAGATGGTGGAGGCTAATGATGTTGACTCATGATGAGATGAAGGTCACATGAATCGATATTGAGTGGCTATTCAAAGAAGAGTTTTATCTAGCCACATTGAGATTGGTGAATATGTAGGAGCTTGTGTAGCTTCAACATTATAGCTTGACTATGGTAGAATATTCGACGAGGTTCAAAAGACTTTTGAAGTACTCCCTAGATATAGTTCAAGACTCTTTTTCCCAACAATAGACTTTGGAGAAAGGATTACACTAGGATATCAGGGATTTGATGATATCTCTGTGCATTTCTACCTATGATGGCGTTCTTGAGCCAGCCTTGGTTGTGGATAGATTGTATATGATTAGAATCTAACCATTAGTTCTGGTCACATAAGTGATGAGACCTTGAAAGTTGTTAGTTTATGGAAGGCTCATGGATTCAGGTTTGTGATATGATTCAGGAGACGATCCTAAGGTGGAGGGTTTACAAATCAGTGCTCATTGGCCAGATCTACTCAGTCGTAGGATAGGTGGTGTTTCACTTGTGATGGATGGGGACATATCACATGAGATTTTACAACCTACCAAATTTATGAGACAGATATGGTTTATGGAACAAACCTATAGATATAGTGACAAGATCATGGGGTTCTGCATAACGGAGGATGTGGTGGATGATTAGGGAGAGAAACATGATGTAGAAGATGATTTGATTTGGTGCCACCACCACCACCCCCAAGTGGTTCAGACCAGGATTAAGGAGATGGAGGATGGGAGAAATGATAGTTTTTGGCTGCATAGATCTATTACCCTAAGTAAATGAGTATGATTAGAGGCACTCTATGTTTCCTTTATACTTTTTCAATATTTTTATTAGAAAGTTTTGTGAGGTACTCTGTTATTTCTATTTTTTTATTGAGGACTATCTTTTGTGATACAGGGGGTCATTTTAACCACATTATGGTGATGTTTTATGTGGATTTAGAATCTTAAGAAATAGGGACACTTCCCCCCACCAATATGAATTCTTGATATGAAATAAAAAACTATGTGGGTGATTTTGTGCCACCCAAAGTGGATAATGTCAAGGTGTGTCAGACATGTTCCTTCAACTTGTGTGTTCAGGGTGGGGTGGTATACTAGTGGGTTAGAGTGGGCCTAGGAAACACCAGTGGATCCTTTTTTCTTGAACCTTATGATGTAGTATTATACAAAGAAGATCAGTGACTACAAACTTCTATTGATAATATGAGATGACACTGGGAGGAGAGTTCCTTTCATGAAACCTTTTATATAGTGGTATATATTGGTACTATGATTCTTTACTTAGTGTGTATTTTTCTTATACCATACATTATTAGAGGGATAACACTGGTGGGTGTGGTGGTGTTTCTAGATTATGGGACGGAGTTCCTCCTTTGAGAGGAGTGATCCCATAATGAGTAGGATGAGATCAAGTGTAACAAGATACATCTATCTTTTTTCCCATATGGATAGTATGAACCATGGATTAGTGGTTCTATGAGAGTTTGGTTTCCTACTATAGTGGTGTATTTTAGGAAATCTACATGAGTAAATTACAGGTTTACCTACCCACTGAGAGTTTTATTCTATGTATAATGAAACCCAGGGACTGTTTTAATGTTTTCATCAGCATATAGGTTTACTCCCATGGATCTTCATGAGTTATGGTGTAGTTTTAGGTTTGTAGATGGAGGGCCTAGTAAGTTCTAGTGTGTAAACTTTAGTATGCTTTTGATTCTCATTGGTACCCTAGTGTTCTCAGTGTCAGTGTTTTATATGAGACATTTGAGGTTCGTGTGGTATAGTTGTTGCTCCACCATTGGAGTAACACCATTTGAGTCTATGTTTGGGAGGTCCTACAGGTCACCACTGTACTAGTTGAAGGTAGTCATAGGCTGAATTTTTGGGCCTAGAGTGGGTGTTAGTGATGGGTGTTGTGGGTTCAATTCATCCAGTGGCAGATGGGGACTATTGGGTTTTGTTGGTTACTATGTCAAGTTAGCGAAGTGGATTACCCCAAGAATTTGTGACTTTAGTTGGACCATGTGCTTAGTGTTTTAAAAATATCATATTTGAGGATACACGTGAATGATTCACTGCATGATGTTGACCTAGATTGAGCTAGATGGTAGGGGTGGAGTCCCCTTTTGAGTTTCCCCTAAGTATGTGTTTGTAGACAGTATGAGAACCCTCTGGTGAGATCATTGGTGTAGTTGAACCAGTTGGGAGCTCATTTTTTCTCCCTTTTACCTATGATTTTGTAGTTCAGGAAAAAAATAATTATTTTGTGGGAGGGTTTAATGATTTTGGCTTTTCTATGTAATACTCTAGAGTATTTTTAGGTATATTTACAAAGCCAAGTTATGATTTGATGACGGATTATGGGGCTTAGAGAGCCTTAGTGAGCTGATATTAAAAATATTAAATATTTTATATCAGACATGCATAGTTTTTATAGAAATTTGGAATAAATTCCAATAGGAGTATTAGATTGAAAATATGAGACTAAGTTTGAGTCTAAAACGCAGTGTTTACCCTAGGTGTAACATAAAGTCTATTAGCATCGGGCACCCGGTTAGAGGAAACCATTGGAAGGGCGTTAAATAGAGGTTTATTAATTAAAAAAAATTAAATTAATAAACCCTACCTCCTACTTGGGTTATCATTCATAGAATAAGGTAGGATCCTCCTTGATCAATAAATGACCTGATGCTGAACCTAGGAGATGAGGTGCTTCCAAACATTGATCTTGTCTGCAATTGCTCCCAGATAATGGTACGGCGGCTTCAGAGCATGAATCTATAACAAAATATCTAGAGTTTCACCACGAGGTAGGTGGATTTAATATATTTATGTCTTGATCACTATTTGAAGTATTTTTAAGGTTTTAATTCCCTATTATGACTGCTAGTGATCCCTTGGGGGTAGATTTGTTAGTTTTTATGGAAATCAGGGAGTTTTGGGTGGCTCTATAGGGATTCCCATTGTAATTCTAGATCACACAGTGTGTGGTGTAGAGAAGCACATGCCGTGTGTTCTTTGAGTTTGGATTAGAAAAAATTTGGTGACTAAAAAAAGTATACAAGGACTACACACCATGTAGTTAGCCCAGGTCATGTGTCCAGAGACATGGGTAGGCACACCATGTAAAGGTACATGGATGTGTGGAAGTACATGACCATATTACATAATCATGGGATATGGAAACGACGACACATCGGGATATCAAATACACACCATATACTAAGGCTACGTGCCATGTGGTGTGACATGTCTTGCCAGCTATGTATGGGAGAGGACATGCCTAGGTGATCGGATGAGGTTACATACCGTGTGACCTGGGGTACACGCCATGTAGTTCTTTTAGACACCAAGTACTGAGAGGAGATGATTTATAGAGACACACTATTTAATATGGGTACACACCATGTACTCCCCTTTTAAGTTTCTCCCTCATGTATATTTTCCTTCATGACTCATATTTTGGCCCTTGAGTAGACTATCCTGAGTAGTTTTCCGCATTAGACATGATGGTGGCCATGGTTTTGGAAGGTGAGATGTGATGTGAAGTTAGGATATAAGGTCACTTGATAGTGACATATGGACTAGTATTTGTTGATTGGATTCCCTTGTTCTATCCTTGTGAGGGTATAATGTGGCATTAATTCCTTAGTACAAGATTGTGATCCCCTCGATAAGATGATCTACCATATATAGAGTTGGTTTATCCTTCCAAAAGGTTGGGGTGAGATACTATTCATATTGGCTTCCCTAGGAGGGGTTTGTGGTATAGTTGTGAGTTTCATACATAGGGAGATAATAACATATCTAGAATGCTATCCTAGTAGGATTTGAGGCATCTTCAGATATACAATCCCCAACTTAGCTGGTAGTTTCAGTAGGGTTTATGGCATCGTTGGCTATACGATCCCCTACATAGTGGTTAAATATATATTTGGGTTTATGGTATCTCCTAGTGGTCCTAGTAATGATCCCTTATATGTGTATTGTGTATTTGAGACTCAGTAGGGTTTTTGGAATCCCCCAGTGGTCCTAGGTGTGATCACTAATCCAAGTGATATTATCTATGGAGTTACCCGATTAGGTTTGTGGTATCCCCCACTGGTTCTAGTTGTGGTCTCCTATCTATGAGTTGAGATATACTAAGTTACCATATTGGGTTCGAGGTGTCCCCCAGTTATCTTTGTTGTGATCCCCTTTCTATGATAATATATTCCATGTTTCTAGCAGGGTTTGTGGATTACCCTATCTAGGATGGGTGTGATCCCATATCTGAGTATAGAGATCTATTGGGTTTCAACATGACTTTCTTAATGGTGAGACAAGAAAAGCTTGTTGTCTCAGATTTATGCCACCTGAGATGGCGATGATATTCCATCATCTTAGCGATACCTGATGAGTGATATCTATCAAATGAGTGCCATCAGGGTTGGATGATCTATTCCTGATGAAGTGCTACCTCTTGAATGAGTTCCATCAGGGATAGATGAGCTATCCCTGATGGAGTGATATATATTATATGAGTGATACATGGGATAATAATTCTCATGGAGTGAGTAATCCTGGACGAGCATTACATTAGGGAAGCAAGTAGAATCCTATGGCTGGCTGTGAGCTTGGGACCTCATGGGACTTAGAGTCTAAGATGAGTATATCTGGGTGGTTTTGGGATTCCTTGAGGTGATGTCACATATCTTGGTTGACACAACATATGGATATGAATTGATTTATTATTTAGTGGTTGAGATGAAGTTTTTTCTTCTCCAATTCTTAGGATCCTTCCCTGGTTTAGGGTTAAGTGGAATTTTTTACTTTCAATCACCTAATTATATTTTGGATTTCTAGGTATCCTATTGAGGACTGTTATAGTAACCCCTTCATGGGATATTTCTACACATGTCATTTCTTATACAAATAGTAGGCCTTTTGACAGAGTCCTAGGAGGGCCCAAGGTGGGTGGAGCATACTGAGATAGACAGAACGAGGTGTATTCTGGTTCTTGAGTGAGTGTGTTACAATGGGTTCATTTGAAAAAATTCCCCTCTTTCTAAGAAGTTTTGACTCTTTTTCGGTTTTTTTGGGGCTTATATTTTTCCATTTTACACTTTCAGTACTTTTATTGTACTCTAATTGTGGGATATATATATGCATGCCTTATGTTTTCAGTTATTATTATCTCAAAATTATTTCATGGATATGTATTTGGGTAAATACATACAACTACCATAGGCTAAGGCCTTCCATGTGTGTGTTATTCCTACCCAGTTCTAGTTTCCATCCCCTAGCCTATTGGAGGAAGGCTTGGGGTAGTCGCGGCTCGGGCCCCAATGGGTTGGGTCATGACATTGGGGAATGAGAGAAATAGGCCATTAGAGAAGTGGATGTTGGGAATATTTATTATATATATTATTTTTATATAGAGTGGTCTATTTTTGTTAATTATTTGGTGAGTGAACCATGGTGATGATGGGAAACTAGTTTTATGTATTTAGGTGATGAGTTAGATTCGTTGTTTATTCACTATGATTTAGTATGTTTCTTTCACATTTTTGAATGAGAGGTTTTAGGGTGGATCCTACTGAGTATGCATGCTATGATAACCCTAAATTTATATAATATTTTCCATCCCCACAAGAATAGTTTGGTGATCGATCAAGATGTTACTATATTAGAATAGTTTTCAAGAAGTTGTTAGGAGTTTCTAAAGTTTTTTCTTACTACCTAGTCTTCATTTTAGTACATAAAGTTTTCTTTTCTTTTATATATGAAATTACATGTATTGAGATTTTTAATTTTATCTATGAATGGTGTTGGTTGGTAGTTCATCCTATCCCATATATTACTCTTTAATCTTATTTAGAGGGTAATTCTTCCAATGTGTGAGATTGATATAACCTCAGTGCCAATCTTAAACCCATGTCCTACTGGATATAGGCTTCGAGTATCATTATATCTCTCTCTATCTTCATTATAAGACCAGGGGGTACCCTTTGAGGTATGGGGGTTATGACACTGACCCATTCACATGGTAAAGATAGAGATTCCACTAAACATAGGTGATATCCCATTGACATTAAAGATGAAAATAAATATCAAGGGATTGATAGAGATCACATGGGGTGATTTTACCAAGAAAAAATCTCATATGGTAATGAATAACCAACTATCGATTGTTATGAATAAAAATCTAAACCTAAATGATATTACTAAATAACCAAATAAGAGAAAAAGAGGGTTTTAGTAAACTTTTAGTGATAAGAACTATGGGGGAAAGAAGATTCAATTTCCCACATGTAAAAAAATTTGGGAAGAGACACCCATAAGAATGTATCAAAGGATAAATATAATGTTTTATGTGTAGAAATAGAGGGAATAAAGATATAAACTATTATCCAGAGAATATATATACAAAGACTCAATATGGGGGGGGGGGTGAATTGAGTTCTTGAAAATTTTCTTTACTTTAAAACCACCATAATCAATGTATACAAATTATAATATTTTCATGATAAAAACAAGTATCAGAAATAAACTATAGAAGGGAAAATATTGAAAACATGAGATTTATAGTGGTTTGGGGAACAAATATCCCCTAGTGAACTACACCAACACTCTACCACATGAGTTTTGTGATTTTAATTTTATTAACCCTTTTCTGGGGGCTCCTAGCTGAGTGCAAGAAGCTGTTACTTATTATAAAGGCCCCAAAGCTTACAACTAGGCTCTACCATTAAAAGACCTATCCATGGTCTCAAAAAACTAAATAAAATTGAGTTTAGATAGAAATAAATATGAATAAATGAAGTTTGGAAGGAATAGTGTAACACATAATTTCAAGTAGAAACTTAAAAAATATGATGAAATGTTTAGAGAAGATAATATTATTTTAAGTGTAGTTTTAAAAGTTATTTGATTGAAAAGAATAATCTTATAAGCATATAAATTTAAGGTCTTGTATATTTTATGAATTTTATAAAGAATTTATGGATTTTATTCTATTTACACACCTCTATATCATATAGTGAAAAATTATTCTTTTATGTATTATCTTTTTGAATTTGAACTTATGAACTGTTAGTAATCACAACAGTCAAGTGAATAATACTCTTAAAAGTTGTAGAGATAGGTTCTTAATGGAATGTGAATTTTTTTACAAAATACATAATTAACATTTATGTAAGATATGTCATAAATTTTATTCATCATATTTCTCAATTATTCACAAAATATTCCTTTTTCAAATCAAACTTCACTTATTTAGAGAACTCTTGTTCTGATGCACTTAAAATAATGAATTGAATTATTGAGAGATTATACCAATTATAATATTACAACCATGAGGATCCAAAATAAATATTGATAATAATAAAATAATCATATGGTATTAAAATTATCATAAAATAATATTCAAAGTAACTTCAACAGATAAAACACTACTGGTTATTGACTTATGTGTTGCATAAGATAAATAATCTGAATTCACTATTTCATAGGATAATTTCACTTCATAAGACAATGTATTATTTATGTATGATAATTAACTTTCACGGATTCCTATAATGTTCATAAGATAATTTTTTTTGAATTACCCTTTTATAAGATAAAATAATTCATTTATTTTCCATCTAAATGAGATTTATGATTTTGATCATGCAGAAGATAAATTACTTTCCCTATAAGATGATTTACTTACGTAGTAAGATAACCTTTCTATAATGAGATATTGTAAGATGAATAAATTTAGTGAAGATTGAAGATCCATCACATATAACATGTTTTTACGTAAGATAAAAACCTTTATAACATGTATGATGATTATTTTATGCATAAGATAAACTTTCAGCATAAGATAAATTTATTTAACAAATAACTAAATTCTACCAAAATAAATATATTTTTACTCGCATATGATAAATTAATTTATAATTTTCACATTTAAATTTTATAATATTTAAGAATACCTAAACATAAATTTATTAAACACTTAATATAAGATTTTTGGTAGATAAAAAGGGATTTTTTGATTCATCAAAACACATATAAAAGTGAGATATACTGGAAAAATATAAGTTTGATCAATAATCTCCCTATTTTTTATGATAAAAAAACCACAATCAAATATCCAAAGAAAATATTTTAGTTGAAAATTATTGTAAAAATTAACTTTGTAATATGTTTTATTCCTTTCATCATGAAACTAAGTTCAACATAAATTTTATCATGAAAAAAGTTTGGGTTAACTTATTATCCCCATTTTTTTGATATAGAAAAGAGAAAGTTAAGTAGGAAACATTCAATATAGAGCAAGAATACATGTGAATTTTTTCAATATTAATATGAATAGTATTGAATTTGAATGGTTATATAGTAAAAAGTAATTATAAAAACAGGAAAAGAGAAACATATAATAATAAATTTGAACAAAGAATTATAACAATTAAAAAAATTCAAGAAGAAGATAAGAAAAAGTTCAATTTTTTTAAGATCCCATGATCGTTTAAACATCCCAATAATGAAAAAAAGTTAGTATTGTGGAATAATATAATTTTTTAGTGGTGGTATTTTAAAATATTAGTGTTGACTGACTTGTAAGGAAGAGATAGGGAGAGGGGCATCAACACTCTCTATAATAATAACTCCGAGAGTGAGAAAATATTCTCCAAGGCTTTTCCTATCTCTTGAAGTAATCCTAACTGAGATGGATTGGATAGAGAGATAATTTCGCTGAGCTTGGGCCTATTGAAGTAATCGATAGGGGTGAAAGTAATCTTAAAGGAAGTGGTAGAAAAATGTATTGAAACTTCTTCAACCAACCCAATATTATCCATGGAATAAATCTCAGTGGGATTAAAGATCACTTTAAACCTTTGAGATTTGGTGGAATGTCAATCAGAGATGGGAGGTATTAAAGAATGTCTACCTCGAATATGATACAGTGAATCCATGCACATGTTAATTCGCTTGACCATGTCACATTTGAAATAATCTAAAAGAGTTGTTAAATCATTCCACTCTCTTTTAGAAGAGTTCCCAAAATAGTTCTATACATCTCCCTTAATAATACTATTATGGACCAACTTCTCCAACCTTTCAAACTGATTATCAGATAAACCAACTGAACTGATGAGAGTAGTATAAATTGATGAAAAAATACAATTTATTTACCTTTAGAGGTAAAATTACACCCTTTGGGCCCAAAAAATTATCTTCTTATTATTCTGAAGAAGAGTCAGATCTCATGTTTCTTATAACCAACTGATGAAAATCAACAAACTTTTATTCTAGAATTGAAAAGTTGTTAGACAATGATCTATCCATTTTAATTAACCTAATAATAATAAAACTGGTATCTTTTTATGTTTTAACTATATCATCCAAAATTAGTGTCACTTTTTTACTCAAGAAAATAGTTGATCTCCTTTCTATTTTGATAAATATTTGTCATTGTGCTCTATGGTATTATTTTAATAATTATAATTTAAGAAGTCAAGATATATTGAAGATCTTACAACATGTATTTTGAGATGAGTTCGAACTACATAGAAGATATTCTAATAGTCAACATGTATGTGGACTGAGATATACCTTATCAATTTTATTCTATGGTGTTCAGTTCAAAAAATCTCTGATTTAAGGATTAAATAGTTGGTTATCTTGAAAATTTCTCCTTGATCGATTGAATCAACACCTTTAACTCATCAAAATCATTTCAGGAAGCTGCTTGTTCATGAAGAGTCCTTAACTCCTCTCAAGACTCGATCAACTTGTTTTTCAGAAAAGTTACTTCATTCATCAGCTCATAATAGCTTTCATGAGCTCATTTATCAGCAACATATATATAATCTATAGGAATATCATATCTTTTTTATGTGGACAAATCACTGAAAAAAATCTTAATGTACCTACCCTATGATCTTAATCTAATGGATTATTTTCATTAACTTATTTATTTCCATAAATATGAGGAACTTCTATAACATTATATGGTTCTCCTAATTCTGAACATGGTTTTATTTTCACAACAAGTAGAGTGGATTCATCTGCTTCATCCAATTATTCATCATCATCACCAATAACATCGTGAGTAATAAAACTAATAGAATATCTCTTGACTTGTCGAATTTATTCTGGTGGTGGTGAAATTTAAAAAATAGGTATTTATATAGATATGATATAGATGGTATTTTTTGACTGATATTAACTGTCATAGTAATGGATGTATGAAGGATATATCTAGATAGAGGAATAAGCAAAACTGATGTATCAACAACTACTATAGAATGAGTGTTAATAACATGATGAAATCCTAATAATGCTTTTGGAATGGTCTATTACTCAGTTTGAATTTATTCCAAAATGAAAACTTTAACTCTTATACATATATCAACAAGAGTTTCATTATCCAGAACACCTCTCATATATACACTCTCATCATGTTCTTCCAAAGGTGCAGGTATACTTGTAGTATCTTGTGCATGAACATTAGTAGAAACCACCACACTAGAAGACCACCCTGAACATTAGTAGGGTATAAATCCATCACGTATTCTATAACAAAAGTAAATAACTTATTCATAGAATGACTATAGAATAATCCACTATGGTTTAATACACCAACACTTAAATTTGTTAGACCATGATAATGAGTAGTGATAAAAAGGACACAAGATTTAATGAAAACTAGAGTTAAAATTCTTCTAAAGGGATAAAAATTTACCAATTTGTTATGGATATAGAACATGTAATTCATTAAATATCATGACTAGTTCACATGATTCTATATCATGAAAATACACAATAATGTAACTTATTGAAATAAGATTTTTTGAACTCAGCATTGTACTGGGAAATTACAGATTGAATAAAATTCACAATAACATTTATTTCTGGTTCCAATTCATTCATGAGATTTTTATATACATCAGGCATTCAAAATAGAGAGTTCATTATATTTGGATGGTTTACATCCTCGATTTTATCTAAAGAAGCATTAAAATTAGAATGACCTTCATGATGTAATCAAAATACATAATACATTTCTATAGAAGATATTGAAACAAACTTTTGGTTCAAAGTCACAATTACATGATCCTCAATATCACCAATGTGAAACACTTCCACTTCATAAAACTCCCAAACATATTTATCAAATAATAACTCTTTTCATTCTCATTGAACTTTTATTCCCACCCTTAATGATTGATAAATTTCTTAAGAAACATGTCGGTTTTATCCATCAAGATAAAATTAATATCTATTTCGGTCAATACTTTTCTTATGGGCCTTGAGCTCTTGGAACTACCAATAATAACACTATCCATTATCTAAGTTTTTTTTTCATTTTTGTAGAAGGTTTGAAGGATTGAAGGATTAGGGTATAAACGGTTGGGTAATAAGGAGATGAAGGCTTAGAGGTTCACAAAGGGTTCATGCATATAACTAATTTTATTTCTTTTATTTTGGGATAATCAAAGGGTCATAAAAAGATATACGAAATATTATCATTACAATTATATGAAATGTGTAATATTAGGATACGAATTTATAAAAATGAAAACACATATTTTATAATGGAATAAAGAAAATACAAATTTTCTAAAAAAATATCCAGTGTGTATAGAATATGTAACAAATGCCCAAAATAAAAAATAATTGAAATAAAAAAACCTAACTCAGATTTGATAAAATAAAATCTATCAAAAGATAAGGGATTAGTGAAAATTTATGCTAATATATTTTATATACAAATAAATTCTAAAGATATGTCACCTTTTTTGTGGATTATATCTTAATAAATAATGTCTTAGATCAATGTGCTTTGTTCTAAAACGGTTTATTGGATTCCTTGAAATATTGATAGCACTTTTGTTATCACATTTGATTTGAACATGGTTAAAATTAGATCCAAAATCCATTAGGGTATGCTTCATCCACAACAATTGAGCACAATAAATTTAATTTTCAATATATTCAGGTTTAGAAATTGAAAATTCTAAAAAGTGTTTTTTATTACTAGACCATAATTATAAGGATTTATCTAGAAAATGACAGCTCCTGAGGATATTTTCCAATCTAGTCTACATCCACCAAATTCGGCTTCTGAGTATAAATTTAAATTAAAATCAGAAGTTTTTGGAAAGAGTAGAGAGAGAAACAATTACTTTTAAATACCTTAAAATTATTTTGGTAGTATTTAAATGAAATTATTTTGGTTTATATTGAATTATATCACAAATAAATACAGAAAACATAATTTCTAGCCTATTTATAGTAGGATAAAGCAAGATTCCAATGATTCATCTATATAAATTCTTATCAATAGGTTTTTTATTCTCATATAAGTCAAGTTTAATATTTGAACTCATAAGAGTTGATATGACTTACCATTTTTAAGTCCAAATATTTTAAGTAAATCAAGTATATATTTTCTTTAGTTTAAAAAATTTCCAAAATATTTTTGATAAATTTTAAATCCAAGGGAGTAGTTTAACTCACCCATCATTCTCATATAAAATTCTTTTTTTCATGAGTTTTGAAAAATAATTACTCAAATTTTTATTTTTTGGACCAAAAATAACATCATAAACATATAATTCCACAAGAAAGTACATTTTGATGATTTTTTATTGAAAAGATTGGGGTATTCTAATCCCAAATTAAAACAATTTTATGTAAGAAAAGATCTTAAACTTCCATACCAAGATATTAGTGTTTTTTATGGCCATAAAGTGCTTTGGTAAGTTTAAAAACTGAATTATGAAGGTGAGGGTCTTCAAAACTAAGAGGTTGTTAAACATAGACTTACTCCATTAAAAATATTTATAAAAAAGAATATTTTACAACCATAAAATATAATTTTAAATTCATATGAGATACATATTATAGAAGGATTATAATGGCTTCTAACCTAGATATAGTAGTAAATTTATCTTTATAATCTTTTACTTTTTCTTAATTATAACCATTTGAAACTAAATTATCTTTATTTATAGTGATCACAACTTGATCATCTTGTTTGTTCCTAAATAACCATTTATTTCCAATAACAGGATAGTTATAGGGTCTATAAACTAATTCTCATACCTTATTCCTCTTGAACTAGTTTAACTCTTCTTACATTGATAAAACTTAACTCTCACCGGCTAATGATTCTTCAATTGTTATAGGATCTAGGTGATAAAAATTCATAGAATTATACAATATTTACTGAATTTATTATAATCATAACTCATTAATTTAAACTTATTATAACTATTTCTAGAGGATGGTCATTAAGGTTTCTAAGTTTTTTAGGTCATACACTTTCAGGTTAGTCAGTATCAACCCTTTTAAGATTTGGTTAACCAAAATCAAGTTATAAGTCAACATCATTGTTGACGCTCCTTTCGTCACAGAATCTAAAGATCGGAAAAGGGGAATATCTGAGCTCAATGTGATTCATCCTTTGAAGAAACATCAAAAATCAACAAAGGGATGAACAAGGAGAACATTGCCCATAGGCCGCGCAAGTTCCCTCATGGTCGCGCAAGTACACTTGCGCGCCGCCTAGTGGTCGTGCAAGTACTTGCGCGACACCTTATGGTCGTGCAAGTGACTTGCGCGACCTAAGTGATAACCGCTCAGTAACCGTCCAGGGCCTTCTTTTGCCTATAAATAGACCCTGTGGGCCCCCCATTTGAGAGGATTTTTTTTTCAGAAACTCGGATTGAAGCTCCCGACGCCCAAGTCTCTTCTCAAAGCTTCCGGAACACTTCTAAGGTAATTTCTTACCTAGAACGGAAGATCTAAAGAGAAGAAGGAAGGCCTAAGTGTTGAAACTTATCAAACACTTGCGCACCAACTTATTTCCTTCAATATAACTTGCGCATCCATTTTTTGGAAGAACCTCAAGAGGATTCTAAAGTGATTAAAAATAAGTCGCTCAAGTATTTCAATTCCGATTGAGAATCTCTCAAGTACCCCTCATGTCGCGCAAATATACTTGCGCGACTAATACTTGCACGCCGCCGCAATACTTGCGCGCCTTTCAAGACTTACGCGCCCCTACTTTTTTGGGTGCCCATCTTACCTATGTCACCCCTCTTAAGCCATCACACCTTTCCTTTTCAAGATTCAGTCTTCAAGACACTCTTCAAAGCCATTTATGGCATGATTTCTTGATTTGACTTTCTTATCTGAAAGGAATTCTGTGGAATATCTCTCAAAACCTAGTGATTTAAATATCCTTATGTCACTAAATATGGAGAGTTCATTCATTCAACCTCATCCTTTAAGATGAGAGAATCCTTAACCTGGGTCTCCTTTTTTAGGAATAATCCCCAGTTATAAATCCTTTAATCTGGGCATCTTCCTCAGGAGTAAGCCCCAAATTCTTAAAGTTCCCAAAATTGGGCATCCTCCTCCGGAGTAAGCCCCAAACCTTAAATTCCTTAACTTGGGCTTCCTCCTTAGGAGTAAGCCCCAATCCCAATCTCACAACATGGGCATCCTCTTCAGGAGTAAGCCCCAAACCAAGTCCCCTAACCTGGGCTTCCTTCTCAGGAATAAGTCCCAGTCATAAATCTTGGGCATCCTTCTTAGGAGTAAGCCCCAAGCCTTAATCCTTAACCTGGGCTTCCTTTTCAGGAATAAGTCCCAGTCATAAACCTTGGGAATCCTCCTTAGGAGTAAGCCTCTCGTTTCTTAAATTTCTCTTAACCAGTCCTAATTTACCCTTGATTTGGGTTTCCTTTTCAGGAGTAAAACCCAATCATAAGTCCCCTCCTAACTTGGGAATCCTCATTAGGAGTAAGCCCCAAGATTAGAGTATTCAAATCTCCATAAAGCACATATACCTTTATGGACCCTGTTCCTGGATTTTCTCCCTAAAAGTGAATCCTAAACCTTCATCTATCTGGGCAGTCATACATACCTAAGCCCCAAACAATTTCTTATGATTGCATCTTTCATGGCACAATTGTCTAATTTTTACCAATACCTCTTGTTTCTCACACCGAGCATGACTCACGTGAGCTTAGAGTGTAAAAGTAATTATGACATTCTTCTTTGATCCATCAATCATAAACATCATACTCCATTACTCGAACTATGTGGGTTCTGATTCCTTTTCCAAAACAAAGGATACGTAGGTAGCCCATTTATGGGTTCGATCCCAACTTTGAAATAATCCCTGTCCTTCTGAATGACGATAAACTTCAAGTTCCCCACTGAGTGGCTTTAAAACCTGCCTGGTCATCATAATGACCAAGAGACTTTTATATAAATGTTTTGAAGGATACCATTGACCAAGAATCTCTAAACAGATATAGATGATTCTCTATTGATGAAGAACCTCGAATATATATAAAAGATTCTCTAAATTTCTTGCATATTTAATCATTGATTGTTAAAACTCAAGGAAATCACATTTTATACTTGGTGATGTAATAAGGATTCACAAACATAACTTAAATCTATAAAGAGAGTCCCGGAGTAGACAATAATTCCCCTCAAAAAGGTGTGATGAGTCCGACCTCCCATCCTCTCGACCAATGCAAATTCCTAAGCCTCATCAGTCCACAAGCTAATGAGCACCTACCTTTGGAAAGTGGGTCCAAACGGATGTGGAATCATTGGATGTTTCCGGTTCTACGAACAAACCCTCTAGAGACCGATCGGAACGTTTGAATCTTCCGTCCAGGAGGTCATCCCCGAAATCCGTAGGAAACAAAAATGGTGAACCCGACGTGAATCCTTAACCAAGTTAAAATGATGTTTTTCTTATTTGTTAGGCCCCTTGGGCCAACAAATAAATCATTGAAATGTGCTCATCCAAAAGATGCAGTGGCCAGATTCATCTTGATTATGTCTGTTATATGGAACAGGCACTCTTTTCTCAAGATCTTCTGCAAAATGGCTTTCCTTAAATTCACCCCTGTGAATACTGCTGCTGTGAACACCTCTACTGTGAGGTCTGCTGTTGTGAAAACCAATGCTGCTACTCCTGCTGGAACGTCATCCAATCTTAGGATGACATCACCAACTCAGCGTCTTCAACGCTGGGTTTCTAATGCACTGGTTAAGGAGTACCGTCGCAACGGTACTATCCCAACTCTGGAGGCCGCTCGTCAAGCCCTCCAAGTTAACAACTCTACCTGGTCGTCCGGACAATGGCGGCCAGCGATCAAGAAGCAGGCGGTGCTGACTACCGTCTCCAACCGTTTCAGGTCGTTATCCCCGGAACGCAATTTCCATTCACTCCCTTACTCTGAGGAAGTGAATGAGCATGTCCCGCAGGACCTTAATTCAAAAAAACAGGAGTCCTTCTCAAGGGCTCCCATCAACAATCGCCGCCAGACTCGTGCGGTAGTGCGCCCTCAACATGATGAGGGTACCGACTCCAGGCATTCAGCTCAGGTTCCTCGAACCCGAGAAGGCAAGATGAACCGCCAGAGACGGAATCCGGTGAACAATGGGCAGGTTGTCATCCCTGCCATCTCCGGAGAAGTCCACCAACCTAACTTGGTGGCAAACAATGAGCAGGAACACACACCTGCCCGTTTTAATTCCGCTGTCCAGCAGACTCGTCTGGAAGCATCACGCCAATCCCACCAGGCAATTCCGGCGGAGTACTGTAGGCAGGAACATACACCTGATTATACATCACCAGTTAGTTAGCAAGCTCGTCTGACTACATATGATGGATCTCATCAACTGCGTTTGGCGAAGTGTAATCAGCAGGCACATACACCTGCTAATACTAATCAAGCCTACCAACAGTCTAGTTTGGTAGCGCACGGAGAAGTCAGTCGGAAAGTCCCGACGACAAACAGGAGGCAGACTCAACTCTCTGCCTCCACACTTGAGTACTGTCAGGATTCACTGACAGGAAAAGGAGGATAGGAGCAGGCACATACACCTACTCCAAACCCGGAATGGACGTATATCCCTGTTCCGGCGGCTGAAGTCACCAAACATATTTTGTCAATGGTGAAAGAGCAGAAGCAAATTCCTGCTCATATTCTGGATGCTTGCCAGGATATCATAACAGCTTCAGCATCATCACAGGGACAGATACATAAATCTATCCCTAGCAGTGGAGTGACACATCAACGATTCACTCCGGAACAGACACACACATCCGTTCCAGTCCAAGAGGGTTATGGGGCATACTCCCCCATATCAAACGGACAACCAAGTCAGGCACATACACCTGATTTGAGTAGAGATCGTCAGCCTAACCTGACCATCTTTCCTGATCAGGCACATACACCTACTCAGAGTAACCACTTTCGTCAACAAGTGGTTTATAAAGTGAGTAAGAAGGCATCTAAGAAAAAGATCCGCCCAGCACAGTCAGGAAATCAAAGGCCAATCTGTAACCAAGCCTTGCTCGATGCTGGAGTTCTTGAAGCCCTCAGACATTTATCTGTCGGAATTCAAGATTCTACTCCCTCAGTTCCCAATAACGGGAACATTAATTTTGAAGGTCTTCAACAGACACTTCCTCATGAAGACTTGCTTCATGAAAGTTCGGTCAATCTTGAAGTTTCTTCTTCAGATGAGAGCCACAAGAACCCTATGTGTGGTCAGAAGACCAAGGAGCAAGAGATTTCATCTTTTGTTGTAACCCATCATGACAGTCCTCCTCATGGTGATGAACTTCGCTGCGAAAGTCCTCTCTGCAGTAGTGATTCACATTGTCTCGAAAATTCTTCAGAAGGCAATGTAGTGACGAGAAATCCCTCCTATCTTGAGGCACTTGCAAACGTAAAGCCAGTCATGTCTGATGCTTTACTATCGGCAGGTGAAACTCTTTCTCCATCAGAGGATAGCCTGGGGTTCAGGTTATTCTCCGAACCATCCCCAGGTCATTCATCTTCCAGCATGAATAGTGATATCTCTACCAATCTTGTTGAATCCGATGAAGCAACAAGGAAACACCAACTCTGGTCCAAACAGGTAGAAGAATCTTCATTTAATGATAAAGAGGAAATGCTGAACATGAGGAAAAAACTGGAAAAAGGTGAAGTACCAGTCATGTTTTGGCCTTTGGCTGACTCCCAGTACGATATTCCAAAGATGTCGACGGATGATGGAATCCATGATATTCGTCTCAACATATGGAAGACTCTTTGTCAATTGAAGAAGAAAGTATTATCTTACGGTGATTGTGAAAATCATATTAAGATAATAGAAGGGTTACAACGCCAGATTGATTTGGCATCTCTATCAGTCTCTCGGTATCCGAAGGCTGAAAAGCAATAGAGAATCCTTCAACGTTCATGCCTTGGCGCACTAAGAAAATTGCGTCAGTTAATTGACAATGCTCCATCTGATGTTCATATAAGAGTATGGGGTGTTCATGGAGCACTACATTTCACAGTGCTTTCCGGTCAGCAAAGCCCGCCGAAAATGGTCTCATGCAATGTTATTGCCCATGGCCGGCCACAGTCAATGGGCTTTGTTCATAATCAAAAGCTTGCTCAAGAACAGGCTTCAACTAGTTCCTCTCAAAATCAAGTATATAGAGAACAAGTTGTTGAATTTCTCCTACATCAAGCAGGCGAGAATATTGCACAAGCCTCTCGTCTGGAGCAAACATGTCATCAAATGACAGAAGTTTCGGAAATCATCCAACGATCTATTGAACCAGGTGATAAAAGTGGATACAGGTTAATGCATCCAGATAATTTCTGAACTAAGATTCGCAAGATCAAGAGAGATTTTAAGAAGATCTCAGACATAGCATGTCAAGAGACACCCCAGCTTGCCAGACTGGGGACTTCTCTAACCCAACCCTCAGAGTCAACAAATGGGATTCGAGGAGTTGAGCGGAAGCAGCAGGAACACCCCCAGTCCACCGGACTGGGGACTTTTTCAAATCCTCAATCCCTCCCTCAGAGAAAGTTAGTATTCTCTCGATTAGGGAATAAGCCTCAAGAGGAACTAAGAGCCAAGCTATCAAGAGATTCTCTCCAAGTGACGGTTCTCCAAGAAGTTCCTGAGGGATCAAGTCAACGGAATTCCATGTCTCATCATGGACATAAAAGAAGACAATATCACAGAAATGCTAATAGAAAGGATTCCATGCAATATGCATCCATTAATTTCATCAATGCCGTTGCTGCTGATTCACCAGATGAGGCTCAATCAGAGGGATCAGACGAAGAGGTTCCTGCTCAAGAAGTTGCACACACAGACCTAAATGAAGAAGGTGTGCGCACACGTAATCAAAGGCTTACCCAAAATCTGGGTATTCCTTCAAGTAACTCACTTCCCCCTCTCCGAAAAGGATCCAATAAGGGGAAAGGAAAGAATCAAGTTACTTCTCACCCATCCTCTGAAGGAGGTCAATCGCTCTCATTAGAGCAAAGGTTTGCACAACAGGAGGAAGAAATGAAAGAATTAAGAAGGTTGAATGCAAAACTACTTCAGAGTAGTCTTCTTCTTAAGAATGCTGAAGTCCGACAGCCAAAGGAATTTGTTGTAACTACTGAGATGGATCAAGGATATCCTCCTTTATCAGTACACCCATAGAGGTCTAATCCTACGGGTCAAACGCAACAACAGTTGGCAGCACTACCATCAGTTGCAGCACCAACCACCATGTCTGTCCAAGCTCCATTCATTGCACCTACCCAAAACCAAGTTCAACCTAATGTTTCTCAAAAGTTAATAACTACTATTGAGTCATTGACAGCTCAGTTAGAAACTATGGAAGGGAAACGGGTGCAAGTTCAACCTGAAAAGAAAGTTTACCCTGAATGGGTAGATTCAATTTCTCCTCCATCCAGTTTTGGAAACCCTATTTTCCCTACTTTCAATGGATCAGGTGACCCTGAACAACATTTGACGCATTACGTGTCTTGTTGTGATCCTATGATGGGAACTCCAGAGCAGCAAGAAGCAGTGAAACTCAGATGCTTCGTACGAACCTTGCAAGGACCAGCTTTTGTCTGGTATACAAGCTTGCAATCCCGTTCAGTCATCGGATGGGAGGATCTTCGTCAAAAATTCCTTCTTCAGTTTAGCTCAACTTTGCCAAAAATGACAGTTTTCGATCTTACAAACTGCAAGCAAAGGGAGAATGAAAGAGTCTCTGATTTCATTGCTCGTTGGAAGGGATTAACGTATTCCCTGAGTTTAGCACTCCCTCATGAGGAATTGTTTCCAATCTGTGTGGAAAATTTGCGTGACGAATTACGCACGCCATTGATCCCTGTGAAATACACAAGAGGGTTTCGAGACCTTACTTCAATCGCTCAGCAGATTGAAGATTCCCTTATACAGGCTAAGGTTAAATCTCGTATAATTCCATCAGCTCCAGGAAGAAGAATGGGTAAAGTAGAAACTGCTACAGTTATGCTTAAACAAGCACCTGTACCTATATCCACTTCAAAACCTTCATCTTCTCGAAGGACTCCACCTCCTGAACGCCAACAACAAAGGCCGTTTCGTCCAAATGATCAAAGAGATCAACGACGAAAACAATTTGAGGATATGAAGAGTAAAACATACTCTTTCCGAAGTGAGCAAGTTCCTGGTTACTTCATTTCAGCTCTGGAAAATAATTTGGTTCAATTACCAGTGCCGAAGAGGCCAAACAAGGAAGGAGATGAAAACTGTCCCAATTATTGTCCCTTTCATCAAATGTTGGGGCATCCCATCCAGGAGTGTTTTGTCTTTAAAGACCTCCTGCAAAAGATGGTCGACTTGGGACAAGTCAAATTGAAGGGTTCTTCAGCTCATGTAGCGTGTATTACCGCTACAGATCCAGAGGAAGGAGGCGAGTGGCAGGAAGTCAAAAGCAGAACTGCGAAAAAATATGATGATTGGATGGTCAGAAAGACAATCAATCGGACCCATTCCATTTTTCAAACACAATTGAAGAAGCCAATTGTGTCTCCTACAAAAGCTGTAGTAAAGCCTCCATCAAAAGATAAATCCTCAAAAGGGCAGCGCAATTCAAAGAAGAAAGAGGAATCAGGAGAAGATGAGTATGTATCAAAGCCTAAATTGTCTTTGACTCTGGCATATTTCATGCCATCTACTTCAAAGCAACGGGCACCGCCCCATCAAACGGCACAACCTAAACAGGCTAACCAGACAGAGTCTTTATCAGATGAAGAGTTAATCTTTGGTTCTGTTAATATGATTCAATTAACAGATTCATATTCCAGTCTTGATGAGCCTGAATTCCCTCTATCAAATAAGGGAATCCGAAGAGGTTCTAGAGGTTCAGGATATAGGGGAAGACATGGATCTTTCCAAATCCACTACTCTAATTTTACCCCTGCTAGCACTGTATATGCAGCAGAAACTCGTGGTAGAGCCCTTCAGTGAGCTCAAAAAGAACAAGCAAGTTCTTCTGCCAATGGCCAACTCAGTTTTGGCACAGTTATTTTGGAAGATCGATTAAAGGTTCCATATTCTTTATCTCAGCAAGTAAATAGATCTAATCAGTCTAATCTTCCAAAACCAAGGATGTTGCCAACTTCAATACAAGATGCATCAGCTTCCAAAGCATCTGCTTCCAAGGTACCTGCTAAACCGCATATTCCTATTGGGAAACGCAGACCTCTAGATCAAAAGTATGATATATTGAAACACTTGGCCCAAGTACCATCCAAGTTATCAATTTTGGATGCTTTGAATCTGTCAAAAGATCTTCGGGAAGCACTCATCGAAGCTTTGTCAAGTCCTCAGGAGTTTGAAGCTGAAATTGCTGCAGCTGAAATCTATCACATAGAGAATAATCCTGCAGAATGCCATGCAGTGATATCTTTTACTGATAAAGATGAAGACGATGTTGTGCATGGGCACATAAAACCTTTGTACTTATCTGGAAAAGTCAATGGTATAGATGTTCGAAGAGCTTTCATTAACAATGGTTCAGGAGTCAACCTCATGCCCATTCGTACACTTCGTCGATTGGGCCTCACGGAATCTGATTTATCTCCTTCTACCGTGATGTTGCAAGGATATGATAAAAATGAACAAGAACCACTGGGAGAAGTTACACTCAGAACTCAGTTTGGAGATCTTGTTTCCAATTCGGATTTCATGATTGTTGATCAGGACTCAGCTTTCAATATCTTGCTTGGAAGACCCTGGCTACATCAGCATGCAGCTATTCCGTCATCATACCATCAATGTCTCAAATACTGTTTCGATGGTCAAGTTGGAACATTGTATGGTGATATGGCCCCGTTCAAGACATGTGAGTCTCAATACATTGAGGCGGAATTTTATCACATGAAGGGAAGAGAAAAATCTACAATGAAGGAAATTACCAAAGTTAATGCTCCATATGGTCTGGAAAAAATTCCAATAAATCCATTTTCACATGTGAGTACAGATTATGTGTTACCTATCAGTCAAATTGACAAAATAGGCCCAAATCAAAATACTCTTATGGAAAGATCCATAATGTCAATTACGGCAATCAAGCCAGACAACATAGGAGAAATTGGTAACTTACCAAGCAGTGATGAAAGCATAAGTGGTGACGTATTCATTTCGTCTGCTGAAATCCAACAAGTCTATACTTCGCTAATCAGGCCAGAAGAAGTTATAGAAACACCAGAGGTGAATAATGATGTCGATTCTCAATCCATCATCCCCTCTTTATTTCCCAAAGAAGACCCTTTATCATCAATAGGGTCGGAAATGGAAGCTTCTTCTTCAAAATGTGAAAATTTTGACATCTCTTATGATCATGAGAATTTCGTTTTTTCATCTACTTTGCAAGTAGAAACGGAAGAAATAACACATGATGAAGAGGAAGAGGAAGATCTTAGAGATTCTCCTCCAGCATTTGAAGAGGGTATCTCTACCACTGTGGATGAACTCAGAGAAGTAAATCTGGGTACAGAGAAAGATCCACGCCCCACTTTAATTAGTGCGACCATGACCCTTGAAGAGAAAGAGATGTATATTTCTTTTCTAAAGAAAAATAAAGATATTTTTGCTTGGAATTATACAGAGATGCCTAGCCTTGATCCTGATGTTGCCACCCATCATTTGGGTTTGCCAAAAGAACATCGAGGATTCAAGCAAGCCGTGAGAAGAACACACCCAACCTATGCTTCCAAAATTGAGGCTGAAGTGGATAAGCTTATCAAAGCTAACTTCGTCAGAGAAGTTCAATATCCCAAGTGGTTGGCTAATATTGTCCCTGTAAAGAAGAAGAACGGACAAATTAGGGTTTGCATCAATTTCAGAGATCTTAATCGGTATTGTCCTAAAGATGATTTCCCAGTTCCGATTACAGTACTCTTAATTGATGCGACGGCTGGCTATGAAGTGCTTTCTTTCATGGATGGATATTCTGGATACAATCAGATCCGAATGGCCCCAGAAGATGAGGAATATATAGCCTTCATAGCTCCTCAAGGTGTGTTTTGTTACCGGGTGATGCCATTTGGTTTAAAGAATGAAGGTGCAACATATCAACGCGCCATGCATCGTATCTTCAAACCACTTTTAGGGAAGTTTGTTGAATTCTATGTAGATGATTTGGTGGTTAAATCCAAACAACGTTCTAATCACTTGGCTTATTTGAAAGTCATATTCCACAAGCTTCGACAACATAATTTGAAGATGAACCCCTTAAAATGTGCTTTTGGGGTAACCTCAGGAAATTCCTCGGCTTTGTTGTACGTCATCGTGGTATTGAAGTCGATCCTGAGAAAACCAAATCAATCCTTGGTATGTCACCTCCTCAGAATTTGAAAGAATTAAGAGGACTTAAAGGACACTTAGCCTATATTCGGCGTTTCATCGCCAATTTGGCAGGCAAAAGTTTACCCTTTACCAAATTATTGAAGAAAGGAGTCACTTACCAGTGGACTGAAGAATGTCAAGAAGCATTTGATGTTCTCAAGAAATACCTCTTGATTCCACCAGTACTCATGCCACCTGTTGAGGGTAGACCGCTTATCCTCTATGTGACAGCTTTAGAGCGATCATTGGGTGCCTTTCTCGATCAAAAGAATGATGCTGGGAATGAAAATAGTCTCTACTATCTCAGTAGAACTATGCTTGAAGCAGAAACCCGGTATTCAAGTATTGAAAAGTGCTGCCTAGCATTAATATTTGCAGTTCAGAAACTGAGACACTACCTGCAACATCATGAGGTCCAATTGGTATCTCGTAATAATCTGCTCAAATTCATCCTTAGTCGTCCAATGCTTACAGGACGTCTGGCAAGGTGGGCGGTTATTCTACAGCAGTTCGACATTCAGTATGTGTCTCAAAAGGCAATTAAGGGCCAAGCTCTGGCTGATTTCCTGGTTGAACATCCTTCAGTAGAAGACACGTATTCAGATATCGAACTCCCTGATGAGGAAGTTTTCTCTATTCAAGAGAGTCCTCAAACATGGGAAATGTATTTTGATGGTGCTTCTAGAAGTCCAACAGGGAAGAAAATAGAAAATCCTAAATTCAACAAAGTTGGTTTAGGAATTGTGCTCATTTCTCCAGATAAGGCAGTGTTACCTTATTCCTTTTTGTTGTGGGAAGGTGGTACCAATAATGAAGCTGAATACCAAGCTCTCATTACAGGCTTGGAGTTAGCGCTTCAAGCACAAGTGAATCACTTAAAGGTGAAAGGTGATTCAGACCTGGTAATCAAACAAGTCAATGGGGATTATGCCATCAGAAAAGAAGAATTAATCCCTTTGTATGATTACGTCAGAGAGTTAATGTCATAATTCCCTTCAGAACCAACATTTTCTTATGTCCCAAGATCACAAAATTCTCAAGCTGATGCACTGGCTAATATAGCCACAGCTTTAGCAGATCCAAATCGGGACGAGACAACCATCTGTATTGCCCACCGTCGTGAAATTTCACCTTATGTTCAAGTCAGAACAGAGGAAATTAATGAAATTAGTCCCATTCCTGAACCGTATGGTCATACTACAGGATGGATGTCACCTATCAGGGAATACCTTCAAAATGGAACACTTCCACCTGATAGAGCCGAGAAAGAACAAATTCGGCGACGTTTGGTCAATTTTACTCTTTATGATAGCCCAAACCACCTCGAGAAAATTCTTTACAAACGTGGTTTTGATGGAGTTCTCTTCAGATGTATTGATGGTGAAGAGACAATGGCTGTCATAAAAGAAGTGCATGCAGGAGTCTGTGGTGCCCACCAGTCTGGACATAGACTGTCTGATCAAATTCGAAGGCTTGGATACTTTTGGCCTTCAATGATACAAGATTGTGTTAATTTCACAAAGAAGTGTCATTCATGCCAAGTATATGCCAACTTCATTCATAAACCTCCAGAGTTGCTTCATATAGCTAAATACTCATGGCCATTTTCCATATGGGGAATGGATGTGGTGGGACCTTACCCATCAGCTACGACCAAGCAGTTTAAGTACATTCTTACTACTACTGATTTCTTTTCCAAATGGGCAGAGGCAATACCTCTCAAAGAAGTCAATTCTAAATGCATTGTTAGCTTCATCAAGTCTAACATCATTACTAGATTTGGTGTCCCTCATACCATATTGACGGACAACGGCACCAACTTCTGTTCTTCTGAGGTAAAGAAATTGTATCAAGAATACAACATTAAGTCCAACCATTCATCTCGATATCATGCAGCGGCTAATGGCCAGATAGAGGCCTTCAACAAGACTCTTTCAAATATACTGCAAAAGATGGTGGATAAAGATAAGAAGTCATGGCCAGATAAACTCTTTCATGCTTTATGGGCTTATCGGACTACCACTCGCAATGCAATGCGGTCAACTCCATATTCATTGGTATATGGAACAGAAGCAGTCTTGCCAATTGAAGTTCAATTGACCTCACTCAGAATAGCCATTTGTGATCAGTTATCTACAGATGAGCAATCCCAAAAGCGGTTGAATGAATTGGAACAGTTAGATGAGAAAAGATTGTGCACTTTGCACCACTTGGAAATCTATCAGAATCGAATAGCACGAGCTTTTAATAAAAAAGTTCATCTTCATTCATTCATTCAGGGAGAAATGGTATTGGTTCTCAGAGCACCAATGATACCAGGAAAGAAGCCTCCCAAGCTTGAACCAAAATGGGAAGGACCTTATTCAATACATAAGGTCTACTCCAATGGAGCATATTCTCTAATCTCAATGGATGGAGAACACATCACGACTCCAACTAATGCCATATTTCTGAAGAAGTATTTTGTATAAACACAAAATATTGTTCCCAGATCCAAAAACAATCACATTGGTTCATATTTGTCCGAGATGACATTAAACTATATTGTGTCCTAGCAACATGACATTAAACTGTGTGGCACTTCCAACGTACAACATGTCGATAAACTGTAAAAAGTCCCCAGAACTAATATCCTCGTATTGGTTCACCTTAGTCCTAGCTACATGACTTTAAACTATACAGCACCAGTTCGTCCTTGCTATATGACGTTAAACTATACAGCAATGGTCCAGTATGACTTTAAACTGCAACTTCGTCCCACACGACATTAAACTGTGAAAAAAATCCCTAAACCGTCCAGCATGACCTTAAACTGCATCATTCACGGTCCATGCATATGACCTTAAACTATTCGCACTTTCTTCCGACATGACGTTAAAATGGTACACTCTTTTGTCCTTAATTCATGACAATAAACTGCACAATCCCCCTTTTGTCCAATATGACGTTAAACTGTATTGTCCCCATCGTCCTAACTACATGACGCTAAACTGTACAGAAAGTCCTTGATATGTCCTACATGACATTAAACTGTTATTTTGTCCCTGCTACATGACACTAAACTATGCAACACCAATAGTCCTAACTGCAAGACTTTAAACAGCATAGTCCCTGAATATGTCCTACATGACATTAAACTGTGCATCGTTAAGGTTGTTATTACCTCTTGTTTCTCACACCGAGTATGACTCACGTGAGCTTATAGCGAACATCAACCATAACACTCTCTTTGGGCCCCTAACCATGTGTAAGTCCCAACAACATTTTTTATTAGATCGTTGTCCCCAAGAAAAACTTTATCATTAATTCATTCTTTAATTGAACTACACAGACTTTGATCCTTGCCTTCTAGGCTGGGTATGTAGGCAACCTCCCAGGGTTCAAGCCCAAAAACAATCTCTTCACATCGGTTCACCACCATCTCATATGATGTTGATTTGTGAAACCACCACTGGAATCAATATCTTTACATTGATTCACTTTCGTCCTTGTTATATGACGTTAAACTATACAACAATTTTGTCCGGTACGACAATAAACTACAATATTCTTTGATTTCCTCATTTGAGAAGGAACCATTATTGACATTGATTTTTTCAATCATATTTCATTTCAAAAGACTACATGCATACATGGTAATGCCTAAACTTTTTATCTTAGGTTAAACCATCATTGCACTAAAGTCCCCTTTCACCCTTCACATGTACGAACCAAATTTGTACAAAGGGTAGTCCTAGAACTACGTGGACTTGATTCCCATCCTTATGGGATACGTAGGAACATTCGAGTATTCCTCGAATCCAGTCCCAAGTCTTTTGGGCCTAACCCCAAATTTCACTTTCATTCCCTTGGCTGAAAAGTCCTCATGAAAAACACACACTGTGTATTCATTATTATGGTCCGAATTCTATGACCCTAAACTAAGATTTCTCACACTTTCATCCTTCACGACGTTAAAATGCATTTCAAGAATTACGTATGTCTTGATTCTCATTCTTATGAGATACGTAGTGAAGTCCAAATTTCAATTGAGGACCCAGCCACAACATGATTATGGTTTTCATTGACCTATGTATCTCTATATACATTGGACAATACCCATCTTTATGTGTTATAATCCTAACCTTAAATATTTTCAGATCTTCATAACCCTTTTCATGACTTCTAGTCACAAAAATGTCAAACTTCTGAGAATTATTTTGCTTGACTATGCAGCACGTGCCCATAGGTGGCCTTGCATAAACAGTCCACATAACAGACTTGTCAGCCGAAAGATGCTATTTATTTGACCATGCAGCCAATGCCCATAGGTGGCCCTACATATTTCAACCCCCTAACGGGTTTTGTTAAATAATAGTAACTTCATTCTTGGTAAGGATGCCTCTTTTGTCCTTATTTGTCAAAAACGACAGTATGTAGGGATCCTCAAAAAATTTCCTTCCTTAACATATTTGTCCCATATCCTTTTTCATGATCTGAAAGTATTCAAGTCTATGGTTTATTCTTATTCCCTACGTTTGGGTCAGACCTTCGTAGGAGTGATGTTCATCCAGTTCTTCGATATTCTTGTTCGGAAATATCTTCTCCATATTCAAGTACCTCTTTCCATACAACAAACTCTATACTTTAGAAAATTTGAATCTCCATAAACTTTCACTGGCTTTTAACACTAGGAAAGTAAATTTCTGGGAGTTCTTTTGCCTGACTATGTAGCACGTGCCCATAGGTGGCCTTGCATAAACAGTCCACATAACAGACTTGTCAGCCAAAAGATGCTATTTATTTGACCATGCATCTAATGCCCATAGGTGGCCCTGCATATTTCAACCCCCTAACGGGTTTTGTTAAATAATATTAACTTCATTCTTGGAAACTACTTATTCTAATGCCTTTTAGCTCTTTTTCATATCATTCCTCAGATTCAAATATTCTTAAGCCATAGTTTACATTTTTTCTCTCATACTTGAGTATGGTAATATGTTTTCAGATAAATTTTCAAGGAATTGAATCAATTTTAATCTATTTTTTTTGGTCAAAGCTATTTCGACCTTAAACATTAGCCCCTTTATGTCCGGCATGCATGACTTTAAACTGCCCACAAAAGAAAAAGGAACTCTGAATAAAAGTCAAGTTCCAGCTCACTAAATATACATTTATGTGTAATTTAGGTAATATTGAGCAATTAAAAAGTTCAAAGTTTGTAGGATTATTTGTAATAATCCTAGTAAAAAAATCAAACTATGCTTACTAGGCCCATTGGCTTAAGTAAATTTGAAGCAGGTAATGAAAGAATGCAGGTACAAATGATTGAAGACGAAAGTGTTTTTCATTGATACACAGGAGATAAAAAGACATCCACAGACTAGAGTCTCTTCTCTTTTTCAAGAATTACAGAAGATTGTCAACATAAGTCTTCATTTGATGTATAACATCCTGAGCTTTATCAGCAGTTACTTGAAGCTCATGCACTTGACCAACTTCACTCTTTTCAGCTTGCTGAAGTGCCTTCTTAGCATCTGCGATGGCTTTCATGCCATTCATATGAGTTTCATCCAATGATTTATTAAGCTGATCAAGTTCCCCAGTAACAGCATCTAACTGTTGCTAGAGTTGCACCTGCTGGACGACCTTTTCTTTGATTTTTTGCTTCAGATCTTTCATCTTGGCAGCATAATCAGCTTCAGCTTGGGATATCGCAGCCTCAAATTCGCCTATGTTGACTGACAATTTCACTCTGGTCAAATCTTCGCGACTTGTCTGCACCTGCTCCCTCCTAAAAATGATCTGTTTCACCGCAGCATGGATCTTTTCATACCCAAAACCACCAAGTCCCAGTATAACAAATTGGGATGACAATCGAGAAATTTTTGATGGTAGCTCTTCTAAATTCACCCTAGACATGATGTTCCATATGTTGTTCCATGCCTTACATCGTGAAAAGCTGAATGCTTTAAGCATCTCTGGATCTGATTCAATATCATCGTCAGAAGGGGGTATGTAATCTGGAATTAGCGCGCTTAGGGAAGTGCCTTGTCCTGCTCTTTCCCCCCTGACTTGTGCTTCTTCACTTTCAATTCCCGTTGGGGCAGAGGCTGAGGCCTCATCTCCGGATCTAGTCATTGCAGTTGATGGTCCTGCATGATTAATTGAAAGGTTTAGTCAGCTTCAAAGGATAATAAAAGAATAGATTGTCTTGCGAATAAAGTACAATCACAAATATTGTTATCCCTTACCCAAGGGTGGTTCAGCAACTTGAGAAGACTTCTCCCCATCTTTCCCGGTTTCAAAAGGATTTTCAAGATGGGTCTCAGGAGAGTTTATTGGATTTATCTCTACTTGAGCTAATGTTTCTGCAATGATAGGGTTGACATCAGTGTCCACACCCTCTTCGGGCATTGGCAGTTCAGCAGCTTCTACGGAAGAAACTGCATATTATTTTACATCATGGTTAGAAGTATATTTTTTAAAGAAAAATTTGGGCGAAGGGTAGCACTCACGCCCAAGGTCTTCTAAATCACATGACAACTTTGCATGATCATAAAATTCTTCAAAAGTCATTCCTTGATTCATCATTTCATCCAATGATACTTCAGAATCTTGATTAGTCTCACCAGAGGGAGCATTTGCTACATCTTCTTGCCGACTTATGTCCTGCAACCCCTGACCCTGGACAGCATCTTCAGTAGTAGGAGGGATACTGGGAATGGATGGTAGCTCTTCTCCAGGAGCAACCAAGTCAGCCTGGGTCTGTGATTGTTCTACAACACCCTCTATGACCTTTGAAGGAGGGTCAGTCCCTTCCCTCAAGGGGGAAATTGAAGAAGCCCCTGCAATCATCAGAAATATGAGTAACCATATGATTATGGGTATAAACTCATGATTGTTTGAAGGACCTACCACTGCTAATGAAACGTTTAGCTATGGATTTCCTCCTTCGTTGCCTTGGCTTCTTTTGTTTTTTCGGAGTATCAGTAGTCTCCCTTATTGGCACTTGGATTGGCGAATGGAAGGCTATGTCCAGTGCCTCATTCATGGCCTGCTGGCCAGGAGATATCTCGCCTGGTTCGCGAGGAGAATCAGCAGTAGCCCCGATAGCAGTACCACTAGGGCTATATTGTGGCGAAGGAACCCTAGTTCCTTTCTTTGCAAGATTCAAGATGAAGAAAATAACTTCCTTAAGTAACAAAGCTTCAACTGAAATCAAGTTGCAAAGAAAATAAGGAAAGAAAACTTACATCTTCAGGAGCCACGTACTCTTGCCATTCTTCATCTCCAGAACCACCAGCCCCCTTAGTGGCGCCACGATCAATCATTTCCTTCACCCGCCTGGTGATAGGAACCGAATCATCAGTGGAATATATGAGCATTTCCAGCTCTCTGATATAAGCTCGCACTTCATTAGGGTTATCTCCGTATTGAAGGTTTTTAGAAGCTACTAGATTTCCTATTCCAGGAAGTTGTAGGCCCTCACACAAATCCAGCCAGGCGGTCTCAGTATCACAGTATAAGCTCTGCCATAGCTGAACAGCCTCTGATCTTAGATATAAAGGCTGTGAGGAAGGTCCTACAATTTTTGATTTTAATCTCTTCCCAGCTCCTGCAACTACAAATAGAGAATAAGAATGTAAGACTTATTACTTTATAAAGTAGTAGTGATTGAAATTTCTACAATGAAATAACTCACCAGGAGTTGATGGAGTGGGTCTTTTAATTCTGGCCGGAGGATTATATCGGGCACGAAACCGCTTTGCTACCGGTTGTGCCTCATCATCCCCATCGTGATAATTCGATGAATCAGTTCTAGAAGAGGAGTCTGTTGAACCTATTTCAGGTGGAGAAGCGTCACCTTCATGAGGAAGGGTTTCTTTCTCTACAGTTCTCTTCCTCTTTCCCACTTGATATACTGGGTGATTCAATATCCCTTTAGGATATGATGCTATCCAGTGTTCAGCATAAAATGTAGTCAGATTATGTGCCGCTTTTTCAACTGGTAGATCAAAAACCTCCCCAGTCTTCTCTCTTGATGTCAGCAACCATAGTTGTCGAGCAACCATCGGATGTTGCTCTAACCTGACATCTACCGGAGGGGATACAACAATATGTTGAAAACATTTTAATTGGTGTGCAAATCTATATGGAGCATAGGCCTCACATATGATTTCTCCACCAATCCTGGCTACTAACACGCCATCCCTGCAAGCTAGCATGTATGCCCTCAAATCCAAATGGGCTGTCCTATCATCAACAAACCACCCGGATGGCGGACTTCCATAGGGAAAGAAGTTGAATTCCTTAAACATGCTCAGTCTTACTTTCATGTCATAACCATTAACATCTAATGGAGCAATTCCAGAGAATGCTTGCACTGACGGTCTGAAAGAGCTTCCAGGAATTTGTAATCCATTTTGTACATTGTAAGTCCGGAAGTGAGTGGCGATCAATCCCCACAAAACATGGAATGGTCCCACTATTCTTAAAGGATATTTACCCTGGAATACGTGAAGTAAACTCCTGTGAATCTTTGCTAAAATGGGGGTAGCTAACCCAACCATTTTTCCCTCAGCCAACTTTGCCGCAATGACGAAGGTCCCTGGCCTAACGCCTCCCTTCGAATCCCTGACCGGCAAGAGATAAACACTGAGCCACATTGCCAAGAAACCCGCCAGACGAGTTTTCTTTGGAATTATTTGATTCACTTCATATCCCCACTTTTCAAACTCTCCTGCTTCTAGAGTTGGCCAGAATGTGCCAGGAGCTCCTCTCTTCTCAGGTTTTGGACAAGTAGTAGGACGTCTGGGCCTGGTATCCTTGGATTTCTTTTTCTTGGATACTTTTTCTTTTGGCTCCATCCTTTTCTTCTCAGTAAGAAACACATTCATCCATTCTTCCGGATGAATATCTTTTCTAAAATGAGTTAATGAGGTCTCTGAACTCTTGATCTTGTGGAAGATTTTAAATAATTCTCGAGCTAAAGCAGGAGTCTTCTCTGAATCATTCCAAGTCACCCTGGGAGGAATGAATTCATCATACATATCGCCCAATATTGGAGCTCCTGAAATCTTGTGGACATCCCACAAACTGATACCTACTTCTCCATGAGTCAAATGGAAAGCATTAGTCGCTGGGCTCCAGTGGCTGAGTATCTCTGGCACGAAGTTATCATGTCTGTAAACATATGTTTGCCCAACCCAAATAGCCTCATATATTGCAGCTCTCTTCAGGTCCTTGATAAACTCTGCGCAAGTCTGTCGCACCCAGTATGCCCACATCCAAGTTGGCTTCACACCTCCCCCAGGACGGAAATCCCAAATTTTCTTCCAGCCTTTGGATTGATCCATCTGAGAATTTCGGAAGATTGAAGGATGACAATGTGGTTGAAGCTCAGGTGTATGTTTTTTCAGATCTGGTGTGAAAGGTCTATGATGCATCACATAATCCTTCTCCACTGTTCCAGCAGTTAGAAATACTCCTCCACCTGAGATATTTGCTGAAGCAAAATTGGTATAATTCTGAAACCACGAAAATGGAAGATAATTCTTTACTTATGGAATAATGACTTCTTGTAGATGACCATAGCCATAAAAAGGTAGATAAGTGCAGTGAGGAAAGTTGCGATGATATTTCTTCAGATACTTAGCCAAATCTGGAAGAGTACTATCTTTGACAGTATAGTAATCAGGGCCAATGATGTCCATCATATCATCTATCCGCTTGCTAGCCAGTTCATCAATTAATCCAGGTCTAAGAGCCATTGAATCTGCACAGGAGTTGAATAAATTAAACTCTTAAATGGGTTTATTTTTCATAAAATTTGTGAAAGAATTTGGAAAAAATGGCTAAGGCACTAAGGCGCGCAAGTATGGAGATGTCGCGCAAGTGATACATTTGCCGCACAATTTTTTGTCGCGCAAGTATTACCGCGCAAACCCTATTACCTTGAGAGTAGCGCGGCAGCGAGGAAACAGTGGAAAAAGAGACTTGCGCGGCGAGGAAGACTAGCATGGCGAGATCTCGAGAACTTCAGGATCAGGTGTTATCCACGGCCAAAAATGGTGTATTTATAGGCCAGGAAGCCTATCTGTGTGCCGTACCTAGAGTGCTTAAGGCCTGCACGACGCAAACTTGCGCGCCGCCCTCTGTGCACTGAAGACTTTCCGCCTCCCTTTTCCTTTGGAGGAATTCAATTTCCTCAGAGTCAAATCCTCATTTCTTTCCAGATCCAACTCTGAGGGGGGACTTTTGTTGACGCTCCTTTCGTCACAGAATCTAAAGATCGGAAAAGGGGAATATCTGAGCTCAATGTGATTCATCCTTTGAAGAAACATCAAAAATCGACAAAGGGATGAACAAGGAGAACATTTCCCATAGGCCGCACAATTTCCCTCATGGTCGCGCAAGTACACTTGCGCGCCGCCTAGTGGTCGTGCAAGTACTTGCGCGACGCCTTATGGTCGTGCAAGTGACTTGCGCGACCTAAGTGATAACCGCTTAGTAACCGTCCAGGGCCTTCTTTTGCCTATAAATAGACCCTGTGGGCCCCCCATTCGAGAGGATTTTTTTCCAGAAACTCGGATTGAAGCTCCCGACGCCCAAGTCTCTTCTCAAAGCTTCCGGAACACTTATAAGGTAATTTCTTACCTAGAACGGAAGATCTAAAGAGAAGAAGGAAGGCCTAAGTGTTGAAACTTATCAAACACTTGCGCGCCAACTTATTTCCTTCAATATAACTTGCGCGTCCATTTTTTGGAAGAACCTCAAGAGGATTCTAAAGTGATTAAAAAGAAGTCGCTCAAGTATTTCAATTCTGATTGAGAATCGCGCAAGTACCCCTCATGTCGCGCAAGTATACTTGCGCGACCAATACTTGCGCGCCGCCACAATACTTGTGTGCCTTTCAAGACTTGCATGCCCCTACTTTTTTGGGTGCCAATCTTACCCATGTCACCCCTCTTAAGCCATCACACCTTTCCTTTTCAAGATTCAGTCTTCAAGACACTCTTCAAAGCCATTTATGGCATGATTTCTTGATTTGACTTTCTTATCTGAAAGGAATTCTATGGAATATCTCTCAAAACCTAGTGATTTAAATATCCTTATGTCACTAAATATGGAGATTTCATTCATTCAACCTCATCCTTTAATATGAGAGAATCCTTAACCTGGGTCTCCTTTTTTAGGAATAATCCCCAGTTATAAATCCTTTAATCTGGGCATCTTCCTCAGGAGTAAGCCCCAAATTCTTAAAGTTCCCAAAATTGGGCATCCTCCTCAGGAGTAAGCCCCAAACCTTAAATTCCTTAACTTGGGCTTCCTCCTTAGGAGTAATCCCCAATCCCAATCTCACAACATGGGCATCCTCTTCAGGAGTAAGCCCCAAACCAAGTCCCCTAACCTGGGCTTCCTTCTCAGGAATAAGTCCCAGTCATAAATCTTGGGCATCCTTCTTAGGAGTAAGCCCCAAGCCTTAATCCTTAACCTGGGCTTCCTTTTCAGGAATAAGTCCCAGTCATAAACCTTGGGCATCCTCCTTAGGAGTAAGACTCAGGTTTCTTAAATTTCTCTTAACCAGTCCTAATTTACCCTTGATTTGGGTTTCCTTTTCAGGAGTAAAACTCAATCATAATCCCCCTCCTAACTTGGGCATCCTATTTAGAAGTAAGCCCCAATATTAGAGTATTCAAATCTCCATAAAGCACATATACCTTTATGGACCCTGTTCCTAGATTTTCTCCCTAAAAGTGAATCCTAAACCTTCATCTATCTGGGCAGTCATACATACCTAAGCCCCAAAAAATTTCTTATGATTGCATCTTTCATGGCAAAATTGTCTAATTTTTACCAATACCTCTTGTTTCTCACACCGAGCATGACTCACGTGATCTTAGAGTGTAAAAGTAATTATGACATTCTTCTTTGAGCCATCAATCATAAACATCATACTCCATTACTCGAACTACGTGGGTTCTGATTCCTTTTCCAAAACAAAGGATACGTAGGTAGCCCATTTATGGGTTCGATCCCAACTTTGAAATAATCCCTGTCCTTCTGAATGACGATAAACTTCAAGTGCCCCACTGAGTGGCTTTAAAACCTGCCTGGTCATCATAATGACCAAGAGACTTTTATATAAATGTTTTGAAGGATACCATTGACCAAGAATCTCTAAACAGATATAGATGATTCTCTATTGATGAAGAACCTCGAATACATATAAAAGATTCTCTAAATTTCTTGCATATTTAATCATTGATTGTTAAAACTAAAGGAAAGCACATTTTATACTTGGTAATGTAATAAGGATTCACGAACATAACTTAAATCTATAAAGAGAGTCCCGGAGTAGACAATAATTCCCCTCAAAAAGGTGTGATGAGTCCGACCTCCCATCCTCTCGACCAGTGCAAATTCCTAAGCCTCATCAGTCCACAAGCTAATGAGCACCTACCTTTGGAAAGTGGGTCCAAACGGATGTGGAATCATTGGATGTTTCCGGTTCTATGAACAAACCCGCTAGAAACCGATCGGAACGTTTGAATCTCCCGTCCAGGAGGTCATCCCCGAAATCCGTAGGAAACAATCATTTTCATTGTTAGGAATATGTTCAAGTTTTATGTCATTAATAAAATCACTTAACCCATCAACTTGAGTAATTTTTTTATGAAAATGATCACTCTTATCAAATTTTACATGAGTTGATTCTTCAACAGTCCTTGATTTTTTTTAAAATTCTAAAATATTTTGAAGTAGTAGAATAACCTAGGAAGATTCATTCATCATATTTTGCATCATATTTACCAATATTTTCCTTGGTCTTTAAAATATAAACATTATAACCAAATACTTAAATGTATACTACCTTTTTATTTTGATTATTCCATAAATCATGGGGTGTTTTCTTCAGTATAGGACTTATTAAAACTCTTTTAGTGTCATAACATGATGTATTTATAGATTCATCCCAAAAAAAGAGTTATAAAGTCATATTCACATAACATTATTATTGATATTTATTGCAAATTCTCTCCAAATTTCTAAAATACCATTCTGTTGAGGATTTATATGGGAAGAAAAAGTATGTTTATTACCATTATTTGTGAAAAATGAATTAAATTAATTATTATAAAATTCCCCTCAATGAACACTTCTTAAAGTCATAAATTTGGAATATTTTTCATTTTTCACAAGTTTAAAAAATTTATAAAAAATAAAATAGGCTTCAATTTTATGTTTTAAAAATTAAACCAATGTAAATCTTAAAAAAGTATCAACTAAAACATAAAAAAGTATTTTACAGTAATTATTTCTATTTGAATAGGTCTAAAAATATCTATATGGATAAGTTATAGTGGTCAAGAATTGGAAACAAATTTAACTTGTTTAAAATATGACTTGTGTTGCTTGCCCATTTTTCATGCGTAACACAATTTCTTTTTATCCAATTTCATATTAGGAAAATCAAAAATAAAATTTATTTTAGATAACATTTTCAAGGGTTAAACATTGTAATTTTTAAATCTTTTACGTGAAATACAAGATTCATTAATTTTAGAATTTAAAAATTTACATCCTATCTACAAAAATATTTAAGATCTAGAGTATAGATATTATCTGTTCTTGGTGCTCTAAACCTAAGATATTTTTCCATAAAGACTGAGTAGGAATTGTTAGTAAAATAATATAAATAACCATCATTACAAAGTTGAGAAATACTTATCATATTATACTTTAAGAATTCAATATAGAGTAATTAGTTGATGAATATAGATTATGTATTTCTAACCGATTTAATTCCAAGTATCATTCCTTTTTTTTCACCAAATGTGACACAACCTTCATCAGTTTTTGATAATGAGTGAAAGTTGGAGAAATATACCCTCATCTTCGCTAAAAAATAACTATCCATAAAACATTTTTCAAGGATGATCATATGTATAATTTACTACAATAAAAAAATCAAACAATAAGTTTTTTTTGGTACCCAAATACTCTTGGATCTAGGGATGTTAGCTATAAAAGATTTGGGAACCCAAATCTATTTTCATTTTAAAAAATTAAAAATGGAATTGTACAATTTTTCAGAAATAAAATCTTTCTTTATTCTACACATTTTAATATTTCTTATATAGTAGTCATTGAAAAAAGGCCATTTATTCCACAATAAAATTAGGAAATACTAGATATAGGTCTATTTTTAGATGTTGGTATAAAATAATTTTTATAAATCTTGTGTTTTTTACCATTGCTGCCTATACCATATTTTTATATTTTGTGTTGGTTTTTACCAAGTATTTTATTTATGTAATCCTCCCCTAAGTAAAAAAACTTTCATCATCTTTAAGATCTTAACCTTATTTTTGTAAAATTTCAATTTTGTTAATCTGTTCAATAAACAATGTAATTTAATTTTATAGCTTGATATTCAAATATATGATTTTTTATTTAAGTCTTACTCTTCTTTAAAAATATTAATATATGAATTTTTAAGTGATTTTTTTCTTTTTTAGGCTTTTATACTTAGTTTCCAACATGGTATATTATTCATTTAATTTTTCATATGATCAATTTTCATTTTTCGATTCAAACATGTGCTCAAAGGAATAATAAGTGTCTATGTCACTCGAATGTTCCATAAAAAACATTTTACTTCTGAATAGATACTCCAAATTATGTATCTAAATATGTATTATCACTAGAATATTTAGAGTTTCTCTATGTGCCTTTCACAGCCTTCTTGGCTTTCCTCTTGTAGCCAAACTTCTTAAAATAATTTTTGTTTTACATATTTTTCTCTTGTATTTTTATAAAATTTGGGCATGAAGACTATTTTTATTATAAAATAAAAGTAATATTTCTATATTGGTATTGGGAGACCCATTTCATAGCCCATAAGATAAAGGTGAAGTAGCCCATAAACATGGACTAAAATACCATTGTAGAATCATTCCTACATCATCATTCCTATATCACTAGGTCGATGTGAGTTCGAGCAGCCAGTTCAAAGATATCAATAATGATTATTGGTTTGATTACTTTTTGATGATTTTTTTGGATTTTATATTTGGAAAATTCTCAGTGGTGGTTTTTGGAATATAAAATGGGTGGGATTTGAGGAATTTTTTGGAATTTAGTTTTATTCTTATATTTGTGGTGAAAGAAACCAACACTTTATAAGGATCATCTCCAAATGAGGATACTGAGCAGGAATAATTCATCTAAGCTTGGACATTTGGATTTGGAAGAATGAGAGGGTATGGATTTTACATAGATACCAGGCCTGTACAACCCTACATGGGACAACTTTCCAAGAAGTCATCTGAGTTAGAGGATTTTTATAATGATTTAGTTTCTAGAGAGGGGAAGTTCCTAGTAGTATTGATCTAGGTTACTTCTTGTATTATTTTATTTCAGGTTTCCCACTTTTTACTCAAAAGTGATTTTGAAATAAAAATTTATTTTCAATAAAATTTTTGAACTCTAGAAATTTCCTAATTAAAGTTGAGATTACAATCTATATTATTTGTAGAATTATAAGAATTTTTAAATCTTGATATGGTTTAGTAATTAATAATCTTAATTTAAAAAAATTATTTAACAACATAGTAAGTATTCCATTAAGTTCGGAAATACTCTATCCTTCCATAATTTTGAAAGTATAAAACTTTAAATTAGTAGTATTATATTTGAGAGTGTGTATATTGTGTGTACCTTCATAGGAAATTTCTAAAATAGTCCAAATATCATAGGTTGTTTTACATTGTGAAAATAAATTAAACTCATCTCAACCTAGTGAAAAAATAATATAATTCTTGTATTTGGATTTTTAATAATTACTAGATTCCGTATTAGCATCCCATGTTTTTTGTTGTCTTTGGAATTTCATAAGGATTCATAGATTTGACATAAACCTTTAGATGAAGGATATTTAGATAGATTATCATCCAAACCTTCCAAAAACCATATTTATCACCATTAAAGTAAGGTTCTCTTACCATAAACACATATTCCCTATTTTTAACAACAATATCCATTTTAAGATGATCTTAAGACTTTAAAATTTTAAATTTTATAAATAAAAATTAAAAAACTCTAATAATAATTTTTGGTTGGAGAATTTTTGTAAAAAGACAATGTATGGGGGGGGGGGTGAGTTGAGTTCTTGAAAATTTTATTTACTTTAAAACCAACCATTTAAGGTATATAGATTCTAATATTTCCTTGATAAAAAAAAGAAGTAGAAATAAAATGAAGAATATAAAGGATTTATCACAAGATATTGATAGTTGATTTGGGGAAAATATAACACTTATTCCACTTCACCAATACTATAATCCATGAGTTTGATGATTTTCACTATATCAGACCTTTTTATAGGGGCCCATATTAGTTCAAGAAGATATTAATTATTATAAAGGTCCAAGAGATTTCACTAAAGATCTCCCTTTATAAGAGATATCCACTATATCAACACACTCAATCAAAAAAGTGTATAAAGAAACATAAATGATTGAATGAGGTTTGGAATGAATGGTGAAACATAGAATTACAAGAAAAAAATGAATGATTATAAAGAAACATTCAGGATAATATTATTCCATGGTAGATCTAAAAGTTCTTCAATTGGAATAGAATAATCTTGTAATATCATCAATTATAGACTAATTTAAATTTTTTTATATTTTAAGGGTTTTATAAATAACATATTGGTTTTATTCAATGAACATTCTTGTACTACATATAGAAATAAACTCTTCTATTTATATCTTATCTTTTTTAATTTAAACTTAAGAACATTCAATAATCACAATGGTCGAGTGAATAATCCTCTAAAAAATTGAAGAGATAAGTTCATAATGGCATGTTTCCTTTTCCAAATATTTTATAAAACATTATAGAAAATATGGAAGAAATCCCTTTTATTGGATCTTTCTATTTTTGGAAAATGATGCTTTTTAAAACTTTATCATTCCTTAGTTAGAAAAATCCTTTTATGATAAACTTAAAAAAAATTGAATTATATATATATTATACCAATGATAGGATTATAATCATGAAAAAACAAAATATGAATTTATCTTTATAAGTTAATTGTATGGTATTAATATTCTGATAAGATAATTTTCAGAGTAGATTTGTATGATAAAACAATAAAGATCTTTAACTTATGCATTTTGGAAGATTAATAGTCTTAATTCACTATTTCATAGGATAATATCACTTTGTAAGATAATATATTACTAACATATGATAATAAAATTTCATATATCCCTCTAATATTCATAAGATAAATTATTTTATGAATATCCTTTTCATAAGATAAAAGACATCATTTATTTTCTATCTGACTGAGCTTTCTGGTTCAGAAAATGTGGAAGATAATTTACTTTCTCTATAAGATTATTTACTTATGTAGTAAGATATCCTTGCTATACTGGAATTTTTTAAGATAAAATAATTTGGCACAAATTTAAAATCTAATGCAGATACTGATTTTATTCATAATATAAAAACCTTTAACATAGGTACAATGATTACGTTACTCATAAGATAAAATTTATGTGGAAGATAAATTTATTTAACAAAAAGCTAAATTCTTGAATAATAAATAAATTTTCACTCATGTATAATAAATTCCTTTAGAATTTATACATCAAATAACTTATAATATTTAATAATGTATAAATATAAAGTTTTTAAATACTTAAGATAAACTTTTAAGTAGATAAATAGTTTTTTTATTCATCAAAAAACTTTGACAACAAAGATATGTTGGAACAACACAAGTCTTTGCAATATAAATTGCTAATGAAAATTCAAGATTTCAGTTAAGAAAATTGAGTATAATAAATTTCTTCATATGGTATCAATTAAATGTCTTAAATCTGGGGATTATAGGCATTATAGAAATAAATTCCCTAGGTGGAAATCTTGTGAATGGGATAAACAAGATCATACAAATAAAGGTTTAGAAAACCCTTATACTATACAATATAAGATGAATAAACTTCAAATAACATATAAATGATTTAAAATATTTTAATAGTTTTTGTTATGTTTAAATTAGGAGACAATATTAGATTGATATTGATAAATCTTAGGGAATGATTCATATTATTTGATTGTAGGAAGGAAGTATTAAGGAATAAGATGGAAAATCTTTGTTAAAGGTTTATTAAGGAATTTGAATTATTAAAGTGTCTAAGTATAGTTTTTCTAATAGTTATGATGTAATTGTATTTTATATAAGAATTTATAGTCTTTAATAATTATCACAATTTTAAAATTATTGATATATTTTTTAGTGTATTCTAATGTGATTAATGATATTTTAGGAAATGTTTATAGAGTTTTAATGGATTATTGAGATATATGTAACCCTTAGGTTTATCCTATGATTTATTATGATGGTTATTGAGAATAATTTTATTATATTGGGGATAAATTATATAAGGTAATGATGAAATTTAGGGTTAATATTATCTTTTATGTTTGGGTAATAATGGTAAATTGAGATAATGGGTTATTTTAGTTTTGGGAACATATATTTTATAGTATAGATAACTATAATATTAAAAAAGTTATTTGGTGATTAGGGGGTAAAATTTTTTATAGAAAAAGTTCATTATATTTTTGGGAACATTTTAGGAATTAAGGTAGATGAGAAATTATTAGATAATATGATATTTTATATCAAAGTGGTTAATATTAATTGAGGAATAAAGCCTTAGTTATATTTTGGAAGTATATATGATTTTTTATCTTTGTGGTTATTTAAGTTATTTATAGATATGATTAGAATATTTTCGATAATATATGATTAGGGTGTATACTTTTTTTGTGTGTCTGACATTAAGATTGATTACTATTGTTCAGATATAAATATTAAGTTGATTTTGGAATAACTTGTGATCAAATATTTCTTATTTTTGAGTTTTGATTTGGAAATTAATATTTTGAGGAGTTTTAGGGTTTAGCTATTTATATAATTATCTAATTTGAACTTTGGGTTCAATTTTTTATGTTTTGGATATTAATGTATTAATTCTTCACATGAGGGTTTATTAATATTGGGTGTTATATTACCTAATTATAAAATACCAACCATTTCATAGGTGAAACCATTTTAAAAGTTTCATGGAAGATATTTATTTTAACTAGTGTTATAGGTTTCATGGATTAGGAGTGACCCGAGATGACCCTTTGGATAAATAGGTAGGTATGTAGATGATTCATGGAGTGAAGCATAGTTTTATTTATTGAATGGGGTATATATAAGGGAGGACCCATTTCCTTGAAAACTCATAGCCTAAGTCATTCAATGATTATGTAAAACAATAAATTAGTTTTATTATTTTTAAATTAATTAATTTATTTAAGGGTTCTTAAAATTTGTGTTTGTGTGAGTGGGGGGGGGGGGGTTTCCTTACCTTGTCTAATAGTGTGAGATTCCTTCCAATCCCTTAGTTTCTTATCCATTTCAAGAAATATATCTCCCTATTTTCTATACTAAGATGAATTATATTGGTTATGTTTGGAAGATAACAACAAAGATAATATTATATCTCCTATTGTTCTAGGTTTCTTTCACTTTCAGGAGATCTCACACCATTTTTGTCTAATATGACATATTTCTAGGTATTCTTTTTTATTTTCCAATTTTTACCAGTTTAGATAAAATCAAAGCCTAATGTTAGATGATTGGACATCAACAAGCTTGTTGTAGTTGGTTTATAACATATCCCATTATTATTTCTCCATTTTTGAGTTTTTGTATTGTATTTTCACACTTATATATTTGAGTATTTGACCTAATTTTATAAATTAATGTTGTTAGACCTAAACTATAAAATTGAACCTTTCAAAGGTCCATGAATACCTTGTTGGTGATTTTAGAACCAAAATTTGGCCACCCATGGGACATGCCTAACCCTGGAAAGTGAGATTAACATGAGAATAAATTGGTTAATTAAATTGGAAACCCTATAGGTTCCCTCGAAATTGAAAGTAACCTTGATTGAGTGACATAATATTCCTAGGACACGATTTAGGATCTGGTTTACATATAAATTATGCGAGGCTTGATATTTTTGAATTAAATAAATTGATTGAAAAATTTCCTGTGTACTTGATTTAAGATTAATAGTTTGGAGAGCCATGGGGTGGTCCCCAATGGACTCATTTGGACTCATTATTTTTATTTCTATTGGGAAATTCCCCATGGAATAGTGATTTTATACAATTTAGAGTGCCTTGGAGAAGTCCCCCTTATACTTGTGATGATTTATGGTTGGGAGTGACATAGGTAAATCCCCCATGGACTCGTTATTAGTTATATGTTTGGAACATCATAGGGAAATCATCCATGGGTTTGGATTATGATGAAAAGGTTGGAACACCTTGTGGATGTCCCCCTTGGGTTTGGATTATGATGAAAAGTTTGGAACACATTGGGGGAGTCTCACTTGGTTTCATATTATGATGATGAATTTGGAATGATTTGGGGAAGTCCCCCTGAAGTTCATATTATGATGATGAATTTGGAATTCCTTAGGGTATTTAACCTTAGGTTTGGATTATGGATATAGGTTTAGAATTCCACGGGGTGTCCCCCATTTGGTTTATATTATGAATACCATCATAAATTCCCTAGGGGAAATACACCAAATACTAATTCTAACCCAAAATTTGGGATGCCGTTTATTTCATACTTGGATCTAGGATGACCACTGGTTTTGGATTCCCAAGACTTTTCCCATGGATCTGGTTTTACCTTTATGAGATTTATGGAAGGAGACATCCAACTTAGGCTGAAGAAGATATAGTCTATATTTGTTGTCACCATGGAACCCATGGATCAATTAAGGTTTATATATTTATGATTTATTATATTTATTATGCACATCAACATGAACTTATGGATTAGAATTAATCATACTTATAGGCATCATTGGTGGTGTCTTATTGAGTCATACTCACACACTGGTCAGAACACTGTGTGGTACCTGATAATACAATATGATTGTAAGATAGGATAAGTATAATATCCTTGTGATTAATTATTTATTTGGTTTAATATGATAGGGCATGTGAATTTGGGATTGGTCTAGGATTCAGTAACATTTTTAGGGATTTTCATAGTTTTATCTTTTCTTCTTTTGGGTTTTGATGTATACAACCCACTAATGATGTATGAATGCTTGAAACATGTATTTTATAATCTCATTTTGATATATAATGAGTTATGTTGATTAGTTATCAAAACATTCAGAGATCTCTATTTTATTCTTATCTTAATGTATCTATTTGCCTTTATTTACAAAATGATTTTTACTCTGATATGTAGGTATACCCCCCATTTGTACCACCAAAAACCCATTCTTATAGTTTTCATACTTCGATTTATATAGAGGAACACCTGAAGTTACTTGGTGACCACTGATCTGGGCATCAATATATGGTTTGGGGTGGATGGTCATTAAAAAGTGGTATGAGAGATCATTCTTTTTTCTGGATATTTGGGTAAGGTAGACATGACTTAGAGAATTTTTGGGACATATTTTGTAACTTTCATTCAGGTGTGGCCACCCCATGTATAAGGTAAGTCCACATTGCTAGTGATGGGATTATTTTTCATGCTTTTTGATTTTATTATTTACCTATTTCACCTTGGTAGACACACATGATTTATGGGATTTATGGTTGATGGTATTTTATCTCTTGGATAAATTGTAAATAGGGCCTCTATAGATACATCATATCAGGAATATAAGATTTACATGTAATTTTCATGTTCTCATGTGGTTAATTACTTGGATTATGATAAGGGTATATTATTTAAAGTTCCAGAAAAAATTTATTTAGAGTTTTCACATATAAATGCATGGTGAAATCTTACTTAACTAAATTTATAAATGGATAAGATTTTTTATGTGATAACTTGATTGATTAATTATGTGGTGTATACTAAATAAAAATACAATTAAAAATTATAAAGAAATTTCCTCTATAATATGTAATTTACATTCCATTTAACTAAGCCCGATTTTGAAATTATGGTTTAAAAAATTTGGTAAATTGTGATGAAACTGATAAAAGATATTTGATGTAGACCTTATGTGCATACGATTGACCCATTATAAGGGTATTCAGGGACATTGATAGAACCCAAGTTATGTGATCCATATGATATGTGATGTAGGGAATGTTAGGTGTTCTTCTTATTATCACTTTACATAAAAAATGATACTTGGATTTTTTTAAATAAAAACGCGTTCTGATTTGGGTCCTATTTATGAATAACCTGATCTTGAGAATGGGTAAGTTGGGATAGAGTGAGATCCTAGGATGTGAGAATTTTATAATTTTGGGTTCATTAGATAATAAGATGTTATTCTTATTGCAACTTTGGTTTGAATGGTGTAGTTGATAACTGTGATATTCCACGACTGTCTATAACCTTTTGTGTGTTTGTGCATGACCTGAAAGTGGGTAGGGTAGTCTGTAATTGTATTGGTATGTTAGGTAATTCTGTTTTAAGTCTTGATAAGAGTGGATATAGGTGTTATATTCCACCACCAGTCCTCTAATGAATAGGGATATGAGCTTAGGAAAACCATGGAGTGGGCAGTTGGCTTGAGTATGGGGTTCTTGGTTTATGTGTTTATGATAACACAAGAAGGGGAGTGTTGGTTTATGAGATACCTTATGATATTGAAATGTGGACAAAGATATTAGTGTTTTGAGTGTTGTGTCTAATTATTAGGGTGTTTTATTTATATTATTGGAGATGTATGTGATGTATTAGGGTAATCTAAGAGAGAGGTTAGCCCAGGATTGTGGATGGCCAAAATATGATAATTATAAAAGATGATATAAATTTTGATAGATGCACTATAATTTATAAAAATTTATTAGAATGGGCATGTATATGCCTTGTATGTATGGATGGAGATTCACAACCTTGATAATATGGGTGGTGTTTTGGTTTATAAGGGCAGGATAAATTATATTCCTGGACCTATTGGTTGGGTGATCCTATATGGATATTTCTAAAGTGGGTAGAGAGTGAGTAGATGCACATGGTTTTATGTAAATACCTAAGATGGTTAGTGATCATGTATTTGTCTTTATCAAGAGAAAGATACCCAAGACTTACAGAAAAGGAAGCATCAAGTGAGTTTATATTGTCTATATGAGTTTAACATGCAATTATAATGTTCTTCTGGGTTATTAGGAATGTGATCATTGTATGGATGGGTTATGACCCGAGATGGTCGATTTTGAGAGTGTATCATATAAACACAAGGATTTATTCTTTCTAGGTATGCATGGATGTAAATTTTAGATGTTTATAACCACTAAAAGTGGTTAAATGAAAAATCATTTACCATGTACATAGTGAGTGGGATTTTATTAACCTATATGGTATGATTATTAGTACAACCTATGTTTATTCTTAAAAATTTAATATTGGTGTTTAGTTTAATGTGGATGGTTTTGATGGATTTTGGGACATGTCAATGAAAAAATATTGATGAATATATAGGATAAATATATTTAGTAATGTAAGTTATGTTACTCTTAATGCAATTTTATGGTAATGAGTGAAAATAGAAGGTGGTTTCATTTGATACTCTTGTAGTGAAAATAGACCATTTTAGGGAAATATGTTTTTAGTCCCTAGATACCATTTGGGTTGGGACCTTATGAGGTTCCAATATTTTACAATGGGGTGTATAATTACTTAGTTTTCTTAGATGATATGAAATGAGGTTGTGAGTTTCCAATGGGAACAATAGATGATCCATTATGAAATTATAATGGAAGGGTGTGAGACTTATTGTTGGTTGAGAATATGAAGAGGATATAAACCATTGATTCTACGAAGTATGTTAGTGAGAGAAAGAGATAATCTTGGGTATGAACATGTATAGGATATCAAGGGTTTTGAATCTTTTGGGGTATGGATGATGTGTGGGAAGAGGTATCTGTAAGATATGATTACTTGAATATGGAATCATGAGGCCTTTGGTGGTGTCAAGGTTCTCAGATTATGTAAGAGATTATTTGTGACCTTTTTTAAAGTGAGAGTTATAGTATGATGACAATTTGGACTTGTGTAACATTGAGTGATTCAGAATGATGATGATAGAATTGGGTAGTCCCTCAACTATAGTGAGCTAAGAACCAGTATGAATATGAATTAATAGTATGTCTTGGTAGGGCCTATAGAAGGATAGAACACGACAATCATGTGATGGTGAGAAATGTGGTTAACCTTGTGTTATACCCTTTAGGGACAGAAGTATGGAGGTGATTTATCAATAACATTGTAAAGTAGTTTCATGGAGCACCATATTATTAATAAAGTCTTAATCGTGACTTGATATGAGGACTTATTCATGTAACATGAGTAGGGATTAAGAATTTCAGTATTTGGATGGTAGTTGATATCATGTGGTATCACAATCATAGATCAGTTAAAAGGAATTATTATGTTGTTGATCACACTATAGACCATTCAAGAATGTGAAAATAATTTTAAGTATCTATTAGTAGACATTGTATGTGACATGTGGATGAGTCCAAATTATTGGTGGTTGTGGTTTTGTAATGTCTCATTGGTACAAGTGGCTAAGTGAGATAACAAAATTGGAAATATCCAAATTATGTGTATTAATTAATAAATATGGGGTGGTGTTATTGTGATCAAATATTTAAAAACTACTAGATAAGGGATAATTATTAGGAAATATGATCAGATTTCAATATTATTAAGAAATTTTGTAGGGTGATCGATTCAATAAGAATTCCATGTTCTGGAATAATATATCAAATTGAATAATGACGTGAGGATTTGTGTTGTAAATTGTCTTGGGAGTGAGACTGTGGGATTATATATAGTTTTTTCAAGTGAGAAATAGGTTGGTATAGACTAGTGGAAACAACCTTTTCAACGTGATGTTTTTAATTTTGGGTGTTTTTAAATTCTTCTAGAAGGGGGATTTGGTTGAAATAATCAACCCCATGGTGTGTGGGGCAATGAGGTTTTAAAGATTGGAGTTGGTGTGGGTGCCGTTTTTTCATGACCATAACCAGTGTGGGTTGTATAGTTTGGTTCAAACATTGGGTCTTGGTGACCAAAATGTTTCGTGAAATTTTAATTAGGATAATTTTTCTGATATTTTAAAAATATTATTGGTATACATGTTAATTTTTTCACTTCCTACTATACATAGAATAATGGATAGTCTGAGTAGACTATTAGGATCTTAAAAGAAATGCTAAGACCTTAAATCCTCAGTTTTAGTGGTTCTTGGGAGAATCAATTGTCTTTAATGTTTCACAACTTTGTCTTGTTTGGAGGTTGGAGAGATGTGATGGTTGATATGAGTCACATGAAAGGGACATTGGATCTTATTTATTTGATCTATAAATTTAAGGTTAATTCAAAGAGTGATTTGTGACCTGATTTAGGGGTTAAACCTTATTTCGTCACTTAATTCAGGGGGTGAACCTATTACGTGATGTGATTCAGGGATTAAAACCATTTCTTCCTATGACTAAAGGGGTGAATGAATCACGATGATGGTGTTGAGTTGGGGAATCATTATTTGGAAAGAAACGGTATTTGATGTCATGGATTGGGGGTATGAGCTAGACCTTATATATAATTTCTCTAGGATGATTTAAAGCATAGGACTAATGTAACTTTGAGTAGCATCCAAGTCTTATAACTAATTATAGTGAATAAGATGCCTATGAAAAGATAGTTCCTTTAGTGCATGTTTAGCGGTAGCATGGACATATCTCAGAAGTGACAAGGAAGTGGGAGTTGGTTATGCATGATCAGTGGATAGTGTTGGTTATCACTATGACTGGATGATGTTTGAGAGAGAAGATCTTGGATGAACTAATTTAAGGTGGATATATTTTAAAACCCTAACCATTTCCAAGGTGTATAAACTTTTATATGCTTCATGGAACATATTTTTTTACCCAGTATTGAAGGGATCAGAGATCAAGAGTGGTTCAAGATGATTTCAGGGATAGAAAGGTAGGTCTACAACTGATTCATTGTGTGAATTATTAGTTCACACCATAAAAGTGGTGGATGAAGGATAGGATCCACCTACATTGAAAACTACTTTAGGGAACCTTTTGTAAACACTATGAAACCATCCAATTTTTTTTTCGTTTTTAAGTCAATTAATTAATATAAGGGTTTTTTAAAATAGGAGGGGGAATCTATATTTGGCTATTAGCACATGAAGCTCGTCCCTTGGTTTATTATCCCCTTTAGAAAGAAGGTATCTCTATTTTCTCCCTAAAAACAAACATTTTCAATTGTGTTTGGAAGATAGTGATATGCCTAATTTTAAATATTCTCTTTTTCTAGGTTTCTTTTACTATCGTGCCATCCATTTTCATCTAATATAGCCTATTTATAAGGTTTTTTTTTATTTTTTGATTAATACAAGTAAAAGGTTGATATGAAATGAGTGGACATATATAAGTATAGGATTTGTGGTCTATATGATATCCCAAAAAACTTTATCCATTTATGAGTGTGTATATTTCATGGACACACTAACAATTCTGTGCATTCTAGAAAATTTTATAAATAAATGTTGTTGGTCCTAACTATGAAATGAAACCTTTTAATGATCCGAAGGAATACTGTTGGAGAGTTGAGTTCATAACTTTGGCCACCCACATGGTGCACAAGACCATGGAAAGTATGCTTGACATGTGAATAAATTGGGTAATTAATGTGGAAACCCTAGAGGTGCCTTGGAAATGGGAAGTGACCTTGTTTGAGTGACTAGATATTCCTATGGCTTGCTATTGTATTTGGGTAACATGTTTATTATATGTGGTATGATGTTTTTGAATTATATAAATTGAATAGTAAATTTATTATGTACATTATTTAAGATTAAAAGTTTGGAGATCCATAGGGTGGTACACCAAGAAATTGTTATGACTAACAATTTGGAGTACCAATGGGTAAAACTCCAAGGACATGTTATATTATATAGTTTGGAGTTCCTTGGGTGAGTCCCCCTTATACTCATGATGAATTATGACTGGGAGTTCCATGGGGGATATCCCCTATGGAATCGTTATGATTTATGGGTATGGAATTCCATTGGACAATCACTCATAGTTTCAAATTATGATGATGAGTTTGAAATTCCTTGGGGTAGCCCCACTTGGGTCAGATTATGATTATTGACATGGAGTGATTAGGGGAAATCCCCCTTAGGGTTATTTTGAATCATTATTTGGACTTACATGGATTTGACCCTTAGATATGGTATGCACACTTGTTTTGGACACCAATTACTTGTATCATGGATCCAGTTATGCCTTTTCGGGATTTATGGAAAGAGACATTAATATTTGGCTGATACAGGTATGGTTGATCCTAGATTTCACCATGGAACCCTAGGATTGATGAAGTTTTAATTATTCTAATTATTTCTTATATTTTTTATTCACATTAACATGCACTTATGTATTAAAAAATATTCTAATTATATAAACCATTGGTGGTGGCCTACTGATTCATACTCAAAACTTTCTTAGTACTCCACATGGTAACTAAGTTGAACTTATGGTTACCTAATAATATAATTGAAATCTCCCTACTAATGCTGTTTGTTTTGGTAATATTTTATAGAACATGTGAGTTTGGGACTGATATAGGACTCTAGAACACTTTTGGAGGATTTCCCTAGTTTTTTCTTTTCATATTTTGGGTTTTGATATGTATGAACTACTATTGATCTTTGAATTCTTAAAACATGTATTATATAGATTCATTTTTATACATGTATTTTATAGATTCATTTTTATATATCATGGTTTACATTCATTATTTATCCTCACTTTCCTGGATGCCTATTTACTTCTTATCTATAGGTATTTAATTCCATTATTTTCATTATCATTTTTACTCTAATATGTGGGTATAGTATCCCCACCATACTACTGTAAACCCATGTGACTAGTTAGCTTCCTCTAGAATATGGTGAGGTGTGCTTGAGGCTACATGGATTCCACAAATTAGTGGCTAGGGTAGGCTTGGTGGTAGAATTATGCTAACCTTTTTTTGGTTATAGTGAATGTTTAGAGATATGAGGAATAACTTATCATCCCTTTTGTGTATATTATGATATTTAAAAGTTAATTTAAGTGCTTTAGGTATAAAAAATTGATTATTATATTTATTATTCTGAATATTAAATGAAGTGAAGATGTAAAAATACTCAAAGAATAACCAAAGGATGAAATTGTTCTTATAGAATAGAAGTAAATCAAGTAAGTGCCTTTTTTATTATTCTCTATCTCGGTGGTAAATGAATTCCTTAACTCAATAAATATGAAGATAAATATATAGTGTCTTTTGTGAAAAATGTCACTAATATATGAAGGTATTATTTTGAAAACTCATTAAAAATTATGAATCTTATAATTATACATACATGGTTTTAGAAATATTTAATTATTGAATACCAAATTTATAAATAGTTACTTAGAAATTAATTATTGTGAAAAAATATAGATCATATTGTAAAGTTATTTTACGATACAATCATTTTTGGTAGGAATGAATTAAAATTATGAGGATTCAATTTATTTAAGGGGGAGGGGATATAAAACCCCAAAATTTCAATATGTAATTCTCTAATAAATTATAATATGTTTGATAGATTATGTTAAATATAGAACTAAACTAAAAATATTCATTAAATATTACAATAAAACTATAGTAAAAAAACATATTAATAAATTATGATACTTAAATTTTATTATTTTGTTTTGACTGATGAAATTTATTGATTTGATAATAAATAATTAATATGATATAATTAAAATAATTCACTATTAAAAAGGTATATGTTTAAAATAAATATTTTTGATGTGTTGTAGTAAATTTATAAATTTTAAAGGAATTAATTTTATGAACTGATATAGTTAAATTCATTTAATTAGTAATCAATATGAAATAGGAATAATAACACTTGAAATATGAAGATAAATATATGAAGTCTTATGTGAAAAATATCACCAAGTTAGCAATTTATTATTTTGTAAACACATTCAAAAGTATGCATCTTATAAGTATACATACAAGGTTTTAGAAATATTTAATTATGGAATACTAGATTTCTAAATAGTGACTTAGAAATTAGTTATCATGAAAAAATAAAGATCATATTATAAAAATATTCATGAAATTAGTAATAAATATTGAATCGAAATAAATATAGTAAGATCATTTTTTATTCTTCTCTATCTCAGTGGTAAATTAATTCCTTAACTAAAGAAATATGAAGATAAATATATTGATTCATATGTGAAAAATATCACCAATCTAACAAGGTATTATTTTATAAACTCATTCAAAAGTATTCATCTTATAATTATACATACATGATTTTAGAAATATTTAGTTATGGAATTCTAGATTTATAAATAGTGACTTAGATATTAATTATCATAAAAAAATATTTATCATATTATAAATATATTTCATGATACAATTATTTTTGGTAGGAATAAATTAAAATTATGAGGATTCAATTTATTTAAGGGGGGATATAACACCCCAAAATTTCAATATGTAATTTTACAATAAATTATACTATGTTTGATAGATTATGTTAAATGAATCAATAAACTAAAAAAATTCATATAATATTACAATTAAACTATAGTAAAAAAAGTTATTAATCAATTATAATACTTAAATTTTATTATTTTGTTTTGTTTGATGAAATTTATTGATTTGAAAATAAATAATTAATATGATATGATTAAAATAATTCAATGTTAAAAAGGGATATGTTTCAAATAACTATTTTTGATGTGTTGTAGTAAATTTATAACTTTTAGAGGACTTACTTTTATTAACTGATATATTAAAATTCATTTAATTAATAATCCATATGAAATTTGATTAATAACACTTGATATTTAAAAAGGAAAATTTTCAATTCAAGTATTTTTTTTAAATTTTATAATTTAATTTAAAAACTAAATTTGATAATTTTTTTAATTTAATACGATGTAGTTAACTTAATTTTAAGATTTTTCTTGTCAAAAATATATTTTTGGTGAAATTTTTAGATTTGTCTAAAATAGTTATTTTGGGCCAATAACAAACAAATATTGATTTTACAAAAATTGTCACTTTCATGACATTATAATGATACAAGAATGAAATAAATAATTAATAAATTTTTTTATAGACAAAATATATATTTAAGGACTAATATAATTAATTTAAAAATATAATATTGAACTTAAAAATAAATTATTTACATTTTAGAAATCTAAGTAATGTTTTTATTCAAATAAAAAAAAATTGGTTCTTGTTTTTAATCAAGTATTTAAAAAGTTCATTTAGATTCTTATTTTGTTTTAAAATAAAATAAGACCCCTTCTATTAAGAATAATCCAATTAATTCTATTTTAGTCAATAATATACACGATTTTGGTATAAAATATTCCTTATGCTAAAAAATGGAATTTTTCTAGAAGTAGTTTTTGTTGCATTTTAAATACTTATGTTGAAAGTAATTTTTAAAAATTCATGAAATTGAATCATATAAAATGAATTTAATATTTTGGGTAATCATGTTTTAATTTTATAATGAGGACAATTTTATTTTTAGCTATAATTGGTTTCATTTTTGGGATTACCAATTTTGGATACCAAATATCCCTTAAAAAATTAAAGCTATACCTAAATACCTTCTCTATTATCCTCCCCACATCCTATATGTCATGGTATCACTGAAAGTCTAATCTTAGATGAATTAAGTTGTAATGCAAAGGAAGATATCCATAAAAGAGGTATAAGTCTTAACTGAATACTTTCATGTTTATTTCTTCTTCCGACTATTTCAAATCTATTCTAACCATCCTAACATAATTCCATTAGCACATTTGATATACTAAAATTTAATTATATTTATGGAAAAACTATTTTCTATATTTTCTCCATCTAATGTAAAATGAAAAAATATATCATGTAGACATACAATCTACCATCCTCATGAAGTGATATATTTTATTTTTGATCATCGCCTTTCATGGATAGTTATATAGATAGATTTAATGGATATATATGATAGTTATGAAATAGTTATGATTCTAGAAAGATAAGATATTTTCTACCATATTTCTCTCCCATCCATTGGAAAATGATAACATTGCTCATACGTATGTGTGGACAACCACCTCTATGACTTGATGTGATTCGGTTATCATTTCTTCCATACACGACTATTTATAAGTATAGATTTAATGAATAAATATTCTATTTATAATATTATTGTGAATCAAAATTTGATCATTTTTATCTATGGTGGGATTTTATGGCACTTCATGGGAATCACAACTATAGAGACCCCATGGTTCTTTAAATTTGATTCATTGACTTGAATTTTTTACACCTGATATGGATTCAAATATTTAAATATCAAATTCTTAATAAGAACTGATTAAGGTAAATCTATCAACTCGGAAAGGATTTATTTTATAGAGTTCTTGAGAATGGAATCTGAATATAAAAAATCTCAAATTCATACCTCACAGTATCCCCATATCTCCAGATATGAAGATAGAAAAGTATTAATTATTTTTGATCAAATGGATCTCAAAGAGAGGATTTAATCTTGTAATTTTTCACTCATAAAATTATTGATCCATGAAAAAGATGAAAAATAATAAAGGTGGAGGATCTTAAATTGAAGCTAACTAGGATATGGGGCTTCCAATACTATATAATCATTCATATAGTGAAAAAATACTTCCTTATAATATTTAAATATAAATATTATCATTCTATATCCTGGAAAAATAGTTTATACATTATCAATCCTTGAGTTTTTAGGTCACAATAGAAAGAACTCTAATGGACAGATCTTGGCAAGGATTCATGGACTCAGATGGGTCTTCTAGCATCCAAAAATTCTCAAAGACTTTGAAACATACATTAAGGAACCACTAAAATTGTATTATATTATGATTGAAGGTAATATTGGATACTATGTCAGGATTATTGTTAACATGGATCTCAAAAAATATTAAGTTGATATTGCCAATCTCATTGTTAATGGGGATAAAATTGATTTTTAATTTTAATATGAATATATCCCTGTATATTGTACTCTATGAAAGGTGGTGGGTCATGGGATTTTCTAACTGAAGGAAAGTTCAGAAACTCCAAAACAAGTTCGTACCTACCAAGGGTCTAAGTAAATGTGATATTAAATAGGTTGATAAAGGGAAGACTAATGATATATCCCATAAAGGTAAGGATACCAAGGTGTCCTTAGAAACTACTATAAGGATACATGATGGAACCTCAAGATACTTGGATAAGGGAAATGGATCTCAAATACTTATAGCCAAAGACAAGAAGGTGGATGGGGATGAATAGACCCCTGTTGAATAGAGTGAATAGGATAAGGATGAAATTTATTTTTCCCAAAAGGAATAAATCCATTTAAAGGATAATCTTTTTATAATAGATAAGACCATTACTGGAAATAAGTGGAGTTGATTAGTGGAATAAGAAGATCCATAATTGAAACAAGATGGTTTTTCTTCCAATGATGGAACTGATCATTCTAATTAATCCACTTGAATATCAACCTATGTGACTAAAAACCATGGATAGGATGAAACTTATAAATGCAGTGGCATGGTGGTTCTATGAACCACTTTGATTACCTCTAGAAAGGATTCTATTCTGAAGGAGTAAGTAAGTTCTCCTTCCTCAATAACACAATTTGTGTTAAATAATGGAAAATATATGGAAGATTACAGTACTCAAAATCCAACCTTAGGTGACAAGGGTTAAAAATCTATTAATAGTATGAAATGAATATCCTCTTTTGGAATTGTAAAGGGATATTAAATGTGGCCACTTATAGTAACCTTAAAGGGCTTATCTTAAAGAATAACTCTACCATGATAGGTATCACTAATCTTAAGGCCCATATTATCCTCTTCATGGCCCTTAACATTAAATCCTTATGATATAATACCATTGTGATTAACCTTTAATCTTCAGTTGTGGAAAATTTTTGGGTCTTGGTCTCTAGGAAAGTTTTAACTATTTTTTGATTCATGTTACTGAGTAGACGATCAACACTATGATAACCATGGATGGTAGAAAATTATTTTTCTATATTTTTTATTCCCAATCCAATTATTAGAGGAAAATAACTCTATGGGTGGAAATTAGGAATCTCTAGATTGAAATTCAAGGATTGTGGGTGTTAACAGAAGACTTCAATGTTGTTCTTACATCTGATGAAATAAGTGGTGGCCTAATATATATATTTAAAAAAGAGAGTGTATGGAGTATATTGATCATAATTAATTGGTGGAGGTCACCCTTTATTGGGACATATTCACTTGGCATTGAAAATCTTGGAATTGGGTTATGAATATTTATTAATTTTAGTACCCTAAATCAATGAGAGAAAGTTAAATAAATGACTCTCTTAGATAATAATTATAAAAATCATACCATATTGAACACTCTTATTTTAAATAAGGAGAGGGTTCCCTCTCCCTTCATATTTAATAATGCATGTGTCGAACACCCAGAATTTAAGAGGATCATTAGAGAGGTATATGATAACCCTCATATCTATGATGATATTCATGATTGTGTGATCAAACTCAAGAATATTAAAGCTATACCAAAGGCATGGAGAAAGAAAGTTTTAAATGATATTTCTGGGGGTATTATATTTCTAGAAAAGTAATTGTATGAACTTTAGAATAATACTTATGAACTGGATTTGAATCATTTAAAAAGGGAGGTGGAGCTATCTTCTAAGTTAAATAATAAATTTTTATTAATGGAGGTTGTCCTTAAGGATAACATTAAGAGTAAATGGATAAAATAGGGGATAAAATACCACTTTATTCTAAAATCTCTAGAGAGTAAAGAAAGCTTGAAATCCTATCACCTACCTAAAAAATAAAAATGAAATAATCTCTGAAAGAAATGAAATTTGTGATTATAATTACTTGTATTTTTAGGATCTCTACAATAGTGGTGCCTCTGTCAATAATGATGTTATTATGGATATTATTCTAAGGTCCATTTATAATATTGAAAATTTCATGTTTAGTAGGTTCCCATAAGTGGTTGAGATCAAAGATTCTACATTTTCTCTAAATCCATAAATTTATCTTGGGCTATATTGATTTGTATATATATATATATATTTCAATGAATAATATGATATTATTCATGAAAATCTCAGGAAGATAATTCATATCTTTTTTAGTAATGGGGAAATTTATATAGGTTTAAATTCAAAATTTATGGATCTAGTTACCAAAATTGATATTTCTGACACTCTTAGTGATTATAGACCAATTCATATTATTAACATGGTTTATAAAATTATGAGAAATATTATGTCTATAAGATTATATAATATAATTATTATATTAGTTTCCCCCACTATTTTTTTTCATGGAAGGAAAATTCAATACTTCCTTTTCATTTCACCTGGATGTTTTATTTTGATGAGTTAACCTAGGAGAAATGGGTGTATTTATCTCAAACTTGATGTTATGAATTAATTTGATTTAATGAATTATTATTTATTTATCAGAGTCTTTCATAAGTTTATATTTGATAATTTACTTTCTATTATGATACTATTTTTCTAATGTGGTGATAGTCTCTATTTTGATTAATGGTAGATATGAGGGATATTTTTCATGATCTTATGGTATTAGGTATAGAGATTCATTTTACACTATCCTTTTAGTATTAAAAATGATTACTTAAGAATATTCATCCTTGAAATGGTGAATAATTGATCCCTAAATACCATATAAGCTAAAAGAAAGGTTAGAACACCATCCCTCTTTTTTTATACTAATGATATCATTTTTTTATCCAATGGAGAATGAAAAACATTAACTTAATTAAGAAATTTCTAGAGCACTATGGTGTTGTCTCTTATCAATATGTTAGTGAGAAAAAACCAAAATATCTATTCAGTAATAATTTTTATTTCCATGGGAATATTATAATTAGGGGGAAGCTAGATATCAATGAGGATACTTTTCCATTTACCTATTTGGGAATAAATTTATTCCAGGTCAGGTCATGGTTAGTTCAAATTAGAGACATTTTTATAGAATCATGAATCTTCTCAATTATTGGAAATAAAAATCTCTCTCACCAGTAGGATGGATCTCCCTTATGAGAGGTCTTTACAAGAATAAACATGTCTGCTATTTTATGTTTTACAAATAGCCTCCTACTCTGATTAAAATATTGAACTAATGCTTCAAAAATTTCATCAGGAGTGGTTTTTTATAAGAGAAAATTATGTTCAGTGAAATGGAATTTATGCTAAAAACCCTTAAAGGAAGGATGGATGTGAATTAATAATATATCTATATTTCATAAATCTCTTTATTCTCAGTTCATATGGAAACTTATTATTGAATTTAACACCCATAATTTTCTAAAGACTATATTTTTTAGAAGGATTGCCTCTGGGATATTGTATTATCTATACTCTCTGTTTGAAAATATATTAAGAGGACATATTATATTATTATGAAGCGCAATAGATGGATACACTTTCTAAAATTTGACTTTAAATTTTGTAAGGATAGATTTGGGACCTCCATTGGTGTATGTATTCCATGAACATGCTTATGATATTGATGCAACCATCAATGAAAAAATATTTCTTCATTTGGATAAGTTTCCTGCATCCATAAAGGTGTCTATTATTATTTTATATTTTATTTGTAACAAAGATACACTAGTTTGAGATCCATCTAGGAATATAGTGTAATATTCATGATGGATTCAGTATTGGTGGACCTCCAAACATTACCACATCTCCAAATCCATTTTTAAAACAATGAATTGTTCAATCCAGATATACTATATTATAGAGGGCATCCTAGAACAAACTCATCATGGATGATATGATTATAAAGACTAGATTGAATATGTGATCGATATGCAGTGCCAGAAAATATATAGAATACTCTATCACCTATATTTTATCACTCTTTTTATAAGTCCCTATGGTGTATTTTTAACAATCTATTTGATATTTATCACATAAAAAGAACTGAAATCAACTCTATTCCATCCCTCTAAAATGCCCAAGAGGGCTCCATATAATTCAAAAACCTACTTTGTTCTTCAATTTTAGAGTCTTGGTACACCATTTTGTGGAATGAAAACATCAACAAGCATGATTGGAATATTGATGATATAAACCTGGATACAAGGAACATTCTTTTAGACATTAAAATGAATACATACATGAAGTATGGTCTAGATTAAAAATTTATCCAGTATCTATTTGTGTATGGTGAATTAGGTGTTTATGGTAACTTAATGACTTATAAGGTATTTACATTATTTTCTAGAAACTCCCTATTATAGGTTGGATCAAAATTAACATGTAAAGAGCATCCGAAGTAAATTAGGGACCTAAAATATGTGAAGAGATATTTAAGGATGATAAAGTATGATATATATCATGATTATTCAGTAACTATCAAATATTTATTGCTTATGATATAGATATGGGTGGAGTGATCATTGGAATTTAGATTTACTAATTTAATAATATGAAGAAAGTATGGATTTAACGTGAATCACTTTTTATTGTACATGACATAAATCTCAGTTCTTCCTCTCCATCTTGGAGTCTTGCTATGACATGGGAGGAATACCCTTTATAATATAATAAAATAAATTCTATAGTGTCTCACATCTTTAGGGATGGTAATTTCATTGCATGAAACCTTTACAATTTGGGTTTTGGGCCAAGTAAATGTAAATGAAAATTTGAAATACAATATTGATTTAGTATCATTTGATTCATAATAATTATAAAACACAATCTTTTAGATTTTTATAATTTTTGAAACCTTAGGATAAGCTCAGGGGGAGATATTTTCATCATTATCATTAGTATCATTATCATCAGCATCATCATCATCTCCACCATCATCATCCTCATCACCATCATACTCCTCATCCTCCCACTCCTACTCCTCATAATCATCATAATAATCATCACCATCATCATAATTATTATTATGATTCTATAATGGTAAAACATTATATAATTCCTTTCTTTTTCATCTATTAGAAAAATTAAAACATCTCCTATGTGTAATTATATACTACCATCTACTAGAAATGATATGGTTCATTTTTTTAAAACTGCCTTGCATGGATGGTTGTAAAAGTGTATTGAATATATAAAAATTATAATTTTATAATTTTTAATATTTTGGAGATTATTATATGAATAATGTGTAATTATTGGAACCACTAAATCAAACCATCTATAAGAAACAAAACATTTAACATTTAAATAATTGATTTTAACAAAGAATTATGAGTAATTGGGTAAAAAGGAAGTTATGAAAAGATTATATAAAAAAATATACATATACATCTAGATATTATAAAGGTAAATAATAAATATAAATTTATTACAAATAAGGTTGAAATGCATAAGACCAAGTGAGAATACAATGTAAGGGTTTCCTCATATCCACCCTCTTCATTTAGATATATTCTATATTCACCAACTTCTTTCTATTGTGTGGTGTATATGATACCCATTAATTTATTTTATGATACCTTTCATAAAAATTATTAGTATTTACTAATCCATTTATGGATTTATCTTTCATGAGGTTTTAATACAAAGGTTACCAAAGATATAAGGGCTTATTATATAATATCATTTTTATTCAGTTTTATTTATGTTTAAATTTACTTTGTGGTAATTATATTATATTTATATTATAAAACACATATTATTTTTTCTAATTTGGTAATTATTGGTGTTTTATTGACTTATTATTATTTCCTCCCTCTTAGGTTCAAAAATCAATCGAAATAACATTTATAAGAAAACATGACCTTATTTTTCCTCTTTGTTCAAAAATATTTTTATGCACTTCCAATATTCTATAAATTGTTTCTAGAATGATATTATATATATTAAAATGGTTTTTAAGGATTTTTTCAAATTTATTTTATTTTTTTTACAAAATTTTAAAATGCATTCATTTTAACAATTTCTATACTTTTCATATATGAGTTTTTTACAAAAATATTGGAAAGATTGTATTCTTTTAATGTTAAAAAATACACTGAATTTTATACCATCATAGAAATTATTTATTATAAATATTACTCTATAATTTTTCATGTTTTTCAAATGATAATCATATACCCATTATTTTTGGAATTGTTATTTTTTAAATTTTTTTAAAAGAAAAATATATCCATTCATGTTTTTAAAGAGAATTTATAATTTCATTATAAAGTTGTTTTTGATCGATGTAAACATAAATTAAAGATTAATAATCTTCACTAGGGATATATTATAATGATACTAGCCATATTATTTCATTGGATGACTTATGATCATGTTGTTCTAACCTTTACAAATTCATGCTCTCACATCTACCCGGCCTTCAAGATCAATCCTGATAGTTGATTGGGAGAGGAGATATCAATCTATGGAATAAAAATTGGGCTGAAAATATTCTATATTTCCCTAGTTGTCCTCTTCCGACCATCACCTTCAAGGATGCTAGCACCCACCAAGGTCTGATGGACACAATTCTCAATTCCAATCAGAAGGAAATTTTCCAAAACATTTGTTTGGTGGAAGAGACGACCCATTGCTGCTTCACTAAATCAGATTCGGGTAAATTCTCCAGCAGTGATTTCAGAACATCTGTCCATGTCTAGAGGGAGAGTGAGGATCTATACTTGAACCTTTGGTGCAAAGTCATACCCACCAAATTAAATTTTCTGGTCTAGAGAATTCTTCACAGAGCCCTCCTGACAGACGAGAACATCCATCGTAGAGGAGTGACCATGGTGTCCCACTTCTATTTCTATATCAGCCTCCGAATGGAGTCATTGGAATACCTGTTTATACAGAGTGAATGGTAAAAGACCCTGTGGAATTACATGGGATCCATTCCAGACATTGAGTGCAAAATAGATAACTTTTAGTATATTTCTATAAGTTGGTTTTGGGACTTCATCTCACAGGACATTGAAAGGAGAATTCGTACAACTATTGTGGCGACTACTTGTTAGAATATCTAGGAGGCAAAGAAAAAAGACAATAAAGGTGTGAAGACCTCCATTTTAGCACTGTAAGTGAGAACCCAGTCAATGGTGGCAGAGCTGGGCATGCTTCTTCACAATTGCTGGGATTCACCCTCCTTTAGAAGGGTTCTCCCTAGATCGATTGCTAATACAAGCACAGGTTTAAACATCCAAGGAAAGTGGGTTTGGTGGTTACCGCCCTGCAATGGATTAAAAATAAATGTTGATGGTTCCTTGAGTGATGGTGAGATGAGGGGAGGAGGACTTGTTAGGAATGCTAACATCTCAGTAATATTTGGCTTCAACACCTTCTATGGGTCAGGCTCATCCTTGGGTGTGGAAGTTAGGGCCTTACACATAGGCCTCTTGTGGTGCAATCTCCTCAACATCAAGGTGGAGAGTATATAATCAGACTATGATGCATCTGTCATCTTCTTCCAAATTAAGGCCAAACCTCCATGGGATCTCTGTTATCTGGTGAGACTTTGTAGGAACTTTATCAGTCAAGGATGTTCTGTCAAGAATATTTGGTGCGAAGGCAATTTTGTAGTGGATAAGCTGTCCTGTGAAGGTAGAGATGATGAGGATATCATTATCTACAACTGGATGTGTTCTTTTCCAAATATCTACAATCATGTTATTCTCAATGATGCCCTTAGACTTCACCACTTTAGGCCACCATGATTGTGTTACTTTGGTGGTGACATGTTGTTCTCTTCTCATTCAATAAAAAGTTAATTTTCAGTCAGTAAATAATGTGTGGTTCTTGATAGTAGATATGCCCTCTATGTATCAGTAGATCTCATAATACAAATTATCTTGGGTATTTGGAATATTCCTTACATATTTATGTATGATGTATTGTAATGAAGCTTTGATGGTAAGATTATTAGGTTATACATTATGCATTCTATCATTTTTATTTTTTTATTATAATCCTTGTGATAATTTATATTTCTAACTCATTAATGGATATATTCCCCTTTGATGACATCTTTTTATATTACATATTTGATTATTATTTATCTCTACTATATTTTTTATGAATTATTTATTCTATTATACCTTCCACTATATGATTTACCCTACCAAGTGTTTGAGATCACCCTTGATTATGTTTCCATTTCTCTAGGTTATAAAGATGAGTAGTACATATGACATACTCAGATGGGTATCATATGTGGAGAATTTTGTGGGAGATTTTTAAGGATTAATATGAAATAAGAAAATCTTGGTATTGTGGGAAAAAATTCCATTTAATAGGAACAATAAGAGTCTTGTTAAGTAGATTTTTTCCTAATCCTATAAAGATCTAAACCTAAAAAAGGAATTTTTATTGTAATTGAATCAATAATTTATTTGGTGTTATAATTATGGAAGGTCAAAATTTGGTCACTTGAGTTGGTATCAGAACCAGTTTGTAATGATTGTGTTTTTAGCACTTGATCAGGGTGCATGGTTCTAGGATGCTACATTACTCATATGGTAAACTGAGATATCCTATATTGAAGTGTTATATGTTTTAGTGAAATAAAACTAACTACATTCACCTTGAGTTTGTGGTTATTTATTACAATGGTATAAAATATATAGATCATAATGCATAAAGATCAAAAGTTTAGCAGTCTTAAGAGATTCTACCAAATCTATTTTCTCATTTTCTGAATAAATCCACTTTTATGATTGAGTGGTAACCTCAAAAATTCGACCATACAAAAAATAAATACACCATACTCAAATAAAAAAAGTGATAAACATCATAGACACAACAAATAAATTCAAATTTAAAAAAAAAATCAAGATCAACACACATCATTATCATCATGGACTTTGAGACACCTCAAGCTACACACATACTCACTAGTCACCATCATCATCATCCCAAAACCATCATCGAAAAAGACCCAGAAAAATGATGACAAGATCATTGTACCAAACATATTGAAAATGTGTCAATCGAAAACCACTATCACCATTTTAAACAAACATTCCAGCAAATGGTCACACCATCCATCAAGTATTACCAAAAATAGGAAATGATTTTGAAAAATAGAACTAACTCTTGAAACACCCACCAAATCTAAGAAAACCATCCCAAAACCGCACCAAGAACCATCACATCGGGCCAACCTATCTTGGGGAGAAGAAACTAGAGGAAAAAGTAGAGTTTGAAGGGAGAATTCCTAAATAGAGAGTAGTGAACTTTAGGTGAACCACAAACTGATTTCTTCAGATCCACTAATAATAAGTTAGAGACCATCATAAAGAAATAGTAGAGAATTGTGAGAAGGATTAAAGAACCACTAAGAATGTAAAATAACCAGTAGAAAACATCATCGATGATGATGAAACACCAAACCACAACCAAATAGTTCATTTTAGAAGACAAATGTAGAGATGGATAACACTATACACAATGAACCCTCAACATGGAAAGAATCCCCCAACACCATCCTAAGACACACTAAAACAAAATCAGTTATTTGCGATAGTTTATGAAAACACAGCTAATTGTTTTTTAAAATATAGCAGAGGTTTTTTAAAAACCACTGCTAAATCCTTTTTTTAATATGTAAAAACTTTTATCCCTCTCCCACCCACCGAGCCTGATGACACCTATCTTCCCTGACCCCATGAAAACCTCATGCCACCTCCCACTTCTTCCCCTCATCACTAACCCCTTTCTCACCCTTACTGCTGACTCCCATTCTCACCCTCGTGGCTGACTCCCCTTCTCATCATCAGCTCCATCTCCCCTTCACCCCTCACTGCCAGCCTCTATCTCACCCTCTCCATCGGCTCCCCTTATCCTCCTCGCTGCTATCCCATATCTCCCCCTCACCGTCTACCCTTTTCCTCCTCATTATCATCCCCCTTCTTCCCCTTGATGCAGATCCCCTTCTCGCATGAGCTCCCCATGCCCGATCTCAAGGAGCCAACCACTCTCTCCCATGAATGGTCACTTCCACTACTCCCTAGGAAAGGTAATTTTAAAGGATGTGTGTTGGGATTTGATAGTACTTTGTTTCTTGTTGTTTTAGAACCATTATTCCATCAAGTGAGTTAGCATTTTATTATTCCATTCTTGGATTTTGAATTTAAAAGTTTAGTTAATTAATTTAAATGTGTTCAAGGTTGTTTTATGTGCTTATAGACCCATCAAAAGTATTTTTTGCTCTGGATTATTGTGCAATACATCGATTGAGGTATGCAGTTCCATTCATATATTTTAAAATCTTAACCCTTGATATAGAAAGAATGTAATAAATAATTAGGATTTTTTTGATTTATATAGTAATAATTTATAATATATAAAAGTAATGAAAGTTTTAGTAGTTCCAACCCATTCACATAGGATATAATTATTTAAATAGTGTATAATTAATGTGTTATTTCATTCCATTATTTTATTTCACTATTATAAATGTTTTAATTTAGTTTGATAAACATTTTTGTACAAGTGATACCTGATGAAATGATTAGGTTATGTGAACTTTTTATTTTATAATATATCAGGTTTATAAGTTAATGTTCAATTTTTGGGGCATCAATAGCTTGTTATTTAAACTGCACATAATTTCAACAGAATTTTTCTTGGTGGATCATTTGTTTCCTTAAACCTTAAAAAAAGATATAATTGGAGACATCTAATATGTTAAATTCAAGGTAAGTGATGAATGAGTCAAGACACATTTTTAGGATGTAATGATCATTCAAGGACCTAGTTATTGGTGGAAAATTTTTATTTTTATTTTATTTGGAATTTTTTAATGGAATAATGAATAAATGTGATGTTAAATGATAGAAACAATATATAAGAATTATCTCAATTGTTGAGAACTATTCAACTATTAATGATCTATAAAAAATAATGATGTATGGAGAGATATGAAATAAAATATTACCTATAATGAAGTATCCAATTGATCTTTTAAATGGACACATGATTCTTTATTTAATTAAGGTGAAAATATATTTTAAATGAGTTTTAATTGGATTTTAATAAAGGGTAATCATACCACATAATTCATATCAAAATAGAAATCCATTCATTGTTTATTTTTAGAATATCTCTATCTATAGTTGTAAAGAAATTTATTATAGAAAAGGAATTATATGTTTATTCTATTGGAGACAAAAAAATAAAAATAAAATTAAATCAAATTTAATTCCATGGATAAATTTATTTTACCCATTTGAGGAAAAAGAATATGACATTATTTCATATACTAAATAAAATGTAAATAGACTGACATATCTATAAAAAAATTACATAGATTCATGGAATGATATGATGAATATGTTAAAAGAGAATGAAATTATTTTTGAGATAGTATAGTGGAATATAAGGAATACATGTATATATTATTGATAGTGATATTTCATCCCACATGATAGGTAACATGAATATTGTAGAAAATGATATATGAACATTTGATGGTATAGTTTAGTATCTATATGGTAGACCACTAAATGTTAATAGATATTGATAAAAACCATTAGATCAAATATTAATTGAAAAATAAAAAATTTATCTCTATTGATGGTCTCTGATATAATATGTTGAGCGATATTAAGTTATTTAAATCAGTATGAGAAGTTACATTTAATCAAATAGACTTCCATATCATGTGAATTAAAAAAACTCTATTATCAAAAGGTGTATAATGAATGGGTACTTAAAATATGTGTATATAAATTATAATACTTTTCTTATTTCATTATAAGAATCTTCGGAAACACATTGTTATTTTGTAGGAGGTGGAGAAGGTTAAGGTTTATGTTTGGTTATCTACAGTGAGAGGTACCATCTTTATCACATACACTATTAGTTATGATTTGATTGAAATTGAGGAATGAAATTTTATTATATATATACATCTAGTTAATATTTTAGGGCTTCTCATGGAGTTTATTCCTTTCTTAATGGTTACTAATACTCAAATTGCTAAGAAAACTAAACCAGTTTTCATGCGCATTTCCTAAATGATCATGATATATTATGGGTAAATTAATTGGCATTTATTAAGGTTGTACCCTGAAAGGGGTGAGATAATTAGGATATTGTAAAAATTAATATTTCTTCCACATATTTGGAATATTTCATTTGAGTTTCCACTAGAGTAGAAATCAGTTTATAATCATCCATCTGAAATACTATTAGCTCATAATTAATATATTTGTTTATAAATAAATGTTCCATTTTCTAATTTAAATTGTTTTAGACCATGGAAAACTAATAAACTATAAATAAGATACATATTTAATTCATACCTCATGAATTTTGAAAACTACTTGCATTATGTATAATTTATTACTAAAAAGTATGTAATCAACACAGAAAAAGAACTAGAATCCATCGGACTTCCATAATCATGATATAATTGTTCTAATTAACCCCACCACTTTGAGAAAAAAGAATATATAAATACAAATACAACTTTTTGTTCCAGGATGAAGGTTCATTATTTAGTCCATATTAAACTATCAATAATTGGAACACTTTGTCCTTATCCTCATAAATGAGAAAACAATGTGGTAATTCAATGTACAATTTCTATTCGAAAACATAATTATGGATCCATACTTTACATACATCTAATAAACCTAAAACATGTTTTGATCATATATCTAAAATAACAATCTTATAGCCTAATTCTATTATATAGATGAGAATTTATCATTTAGATCAATTCAATATATATATATATATGAGAACAACCTCTACAATACTATAGTTATTTGTTTTTGATGAAATTTCAATCCTCTTTAAGTTTTTTTTTTCAAAAAACTATTTTGGTTTAGATCATGTTTAAGCTCTTTATCCATGGAATAACTTTACCGATCATATTATTTTTGATCAGATCACATTTCACATTCATGTCTTTGACACAACTAACATAATTAATAACTTCATCCAAATTTTTTGATTCATCTAGAGATATGAAATATGATTTATACTAAACTATCATTCTATTAGTTTATATAGTGGATATCTGGTCACTAACTATATTATTATAATTGACTTCATCCTTTTTTTCATTAGTTTAAAGATTTTTTCCTATATTATCATAATTTAAAAAGTCTGCTTATATGCATTCTAAATCATGTTGAACTCCCATTGTGTAACACAATTCATCGTCAAATTATTCATTGTAAACTAAAAATTATTCACATGGTGTCTTTTTTTCTGATTAAATTACAGGAATTCCAAAGAGGAAGCGTTATAATGATGTTAGTCGACTCTCAGTTGACATTCCCTCGACCATACTGAGAGATGATGATCTATATTTATCCCTCCCTACAGAATTTGAGACACCATTCACTTTCACCCTACACTGTCTCTCACACCCTCTGTCAATGTCCCATCAGCAGATCAGCCAACGCCTCCCCATTCAGTATCATCAGTAGTGAGGGAGCATGCCGCCACTCCTGGTTCTTCATGGGGATATTGGAGGGTGACTTTTATAGGTAAAAATTTTAATATGAGTAAAGTTATTTCACTTTTTTTTATATTACTAATTGTATTTTCATAAAATATAGAACAATTATACTACAGATAAAAATATGAAATGTTCAGATTTCTAGAATCTGGATGAAATAAAGATAGTTGTCCCATTTGAATGCTATGGGGTCCTTACAGATGACACTGTAGGATTATTTGGCCAGATTCTAGGCTAGCTGGTGATAGATATAGTTACCCTTCTGATTACGTATGTTGATTAGTGGAATATGTCTTTATCTTGGAAAAATGAATTTTTCGATTCACAAATAAAGGTAATTTTAATAAATTATGATGTAATTGAATTTCATCCTGTTATTAAATTCTAATATTTTCAAAATTAATCTCTTTGTACAGATGTTTTTACACTATCTCGTTACTGATGTGATAACACGAAAGTGGACATTGAAAAATTTGGGCAAGAAATAGAAAGATTTTAAATACAAATTATGGAACAAATTCAATGATACTTCGTTGAGAAACCATCAAATATATGATAATGTACCCAATAAGGTACCTAGAGAGAAATGTAAAGTTTTTATTGATAGTCACCATGATGAGAAACACATGGTATTTAAATATATATTATTATATTAATCCTATTTTACATTTATACAATATTACATTGCATACATTACTATTAAATTATATTTTATTTATTTCAGGATGTTTCAAGGAAGAATTCATCTAATTAGGATAAAAAAATCATCCCTCACACTATGGGGTCAACGAGTTTTCTTAGAAGCCGATCAAATCTAGTATTTTTTTATTAGTTTAATTAAAATAAGACAATATTATATGTTCAATATATTAAATTTTTTATTTCCCTTTATTTAATGCAGTCATAGAATTTAGGGAACCAAGAAACCCGAATAAAAGTGTGGTTGGATGTTCATAAAAAATATGATGGGAGTTTTGTTAATAAGCATGGCAAGGAAGCTGGGGTATGAATTCATTTTTCATTATAATAACTTATTATTAGTTGTAATGATGTTAATATATAATTATTATATTATGAATTATATTTGATTTATATGTAAAAATTAAAGAAATATGGGATTCCAATCCCGTACAGTCCTTCTCAGTCTCCTAGGAGGACCTAGTTATTCAAGTCCATCGGAAGGAGCATCCTGGTCGAGTGAGCGTGATGGGTTTGGGACTAATACCATCTGAGATATTTAACAGGCCATCGGGGATTGTAGCTACATGTACTCCTAATTATAGTCAATGCATAACCTGAGATTCTCAAAAATAGTTTGTTTCTATGCAAAACCCAATTTAGGAATAAGGGGATCATATATCCACTTTGCAGAAAGATTTGGTTGATTTATATTAGAAGACAACCAGATATATCTCCGGTGATATAGCATCGATGACTGGTGGTGAGAAGGTAAATCACACAACTTCAAAATCATTTAATTCACAAAATTTTATTTATTTTAAGTTTAAATATAAATATACAACATTGTTTAATTTTCAATGTTATTGTCTTATAGGTTTCAGTAGTAGGAAGTGGAGATGGAGATGGAGAGGGTGACGAGCAGAGATCATCATCATCCAGTGATTAGTGGAGAGAGTTTTTTCATGTTTCATTTGTGGCATAGAGTAGACCATGTTGAGTGATTTGGTATGTGCATTGTATAAGTGTACTATGATTGAAATATGGCGAAACTTTCCTTATGTGTATATGTTGTGTACTCGGATTTTTGTGTACTTTGATTATGTTTTGTTTTAATTGTTTTGTGATTATGTGAATTGTTTTTTGAGGGTTTTTTCTGGGGCTGTATATTTTGGAGCATATTTTTTTTAATTTATCATATAGCATCAGTTTAAACCACTAGTAAAAAAAGGTTTTTATTCTGTGGTGATTTTAATTTCCTCTATACTATTTTATTTTTTTGGGTAGTAGTTAAAATCACCATTAAATATGATAATATTTTATTTAGCGGTGATTTTAACCACTAATTAAATCTCAGTATTTTTTTGCCATAAAATCACTGCTAAAACATATAAAACCACCGCTAAATACACTTTCTATGAGACTTTCCAAAAACCACCACTAAATGGAAGGAACCAATACATTTTGGATGCCGATACCAATTTTAGAGGTGGTTTAAATCATCACTAAATCCAAAAAACTGCCACTATATAGATATTTTCTTATAGTTCCACCATAAGAACCTTCATACCATCCCAAGAAGAGGTACAACACAACTGGATGGGTAATAAGAGAAGAAAAGGTCAAACGATCTGGTAAGGAAAAGCCACTGGGCAAAGCTACCACTGAAAACCCAAACCATCATATATTCTTTATGAGAAACCAAGATGGGGTTTTATCACAAATATTCATGTGATAAGAGTGGTGGAAGTATCAATAAAGGGCCACAAGATGATGGAGAAATTCCAACCAATAGGGAACAAGCACAACAAAAAATCCACAAGAACAAGCATGGGAGACAAATAGGGAGGAAGAGCAGCATCACCTCAAATAGAGACGAGGGAAACAATGAGAAAGAGAGGATCTAAACATCCTGAGATATTTCAATAGAGAGGATGATTTGAGGAACTAATTATGGCGAGGAATATAGTGACTCTAGCCTTTTACACATATTATTACATGATTTTAAGAATAATTAAAAATCAAATTAAAAGATATGGATCAAAAAGTCTAGTGTCTTTAGATGATCATGTACATAATTAAACATCATAAAAAAATATTTTATTTAATATACATAATGGGATCCTAACTTCAATTGAGATCCTATAACTGTATAGGATAACCTGGGGGATACATGAAAAAAAGGATGAGCTAAAAAGCCTAGTAAGGGAACAATCATAGGAATAAAACATAAAACATGGGTTAGAAAACATACAAGATGACATAAAAGTAATTTAACAAGAATAAAAATAAGTAAGAATAAAATGTATAACATTGGAACATATAATCATGTAATCATAGTAATGTGGAAATAATATATAACATGACATAAACACGAGTCAACGCTAACCGCCAAGACATGGTGTACAAAGTCCCATAAAAGAATCAGGTTCACTCCTTGTCCCAACATGACGTCTCATGAGACTAAAAATTATCCAATGCATTAGATTACTATCTAGATGCACCCATTATAACATGTTCATGAATATATGATCCACATGAAGAATAAACATAAGGGTTACCCATGGAAAGAAATGGGCAACATAATCCTGTCACAAGTCATAAAAATGATAATATCATAAATTTTTCCAAGAAAGAATGGATTAAAAACATAAATTCACATTAATAAAGGAAAATAGGCATGGATAATGACGATTTATGTCCAATTTAAGTGAAAAAATTCAAAAGGAGTGTTTAAGAAACCTTATAAATGGAATATTTTAACGCGGTTTAAGGAAAATATTAAAGAGAATTTAAAGAAGAAAATGCATATTTGTTTTCATAAAACCAAAAATGAACCAATATAGTTTTTCATGATAAAATTATTGATTTTAGAAAAACAATGGTGGCTTAAAATATATTATGGAGTGAACTTTGAAGCGAGTAATAAATCAGAAAGTTCCCTTGAATTGGGTTTTCTTTTCAGGAAGATTTGAGAAGGGAACCTTATAAAAGCATGTATTTCCCCAAAAAAGAAGGATGATATGACATGGATACAAGATTTTGTAGCATATAAACATAGTTTATAATAATTACATAAAAATAAATATGAATTAAATTTGGGTAAAGGGAGAAAAATAGTAACCTGAAGAAAAATAGAGGTTTGGAAAGGATCCCTTACCTTATGTCTGAAATAGTTATGTACTGGATCTTAATATAAAAAATAATTAAATTATATTCATTAATTAATAAGTATAAAATATTTTATACATGTAATTTATTTATTATAATTTTATTAAGTTCATTTATGGCCATTTTTATGAGTTATAGTGTTCAATTTCATCGTTCGAGAGTGCTCGTTTTCTTAGTTTTCCCAATCGATTTACTGGTATAAGAGTATGAACGTTCATGTAAAATAGAAATATAAATCTAGAATTGAATTTATAAGTTATTAATAAACATCCTAAAGGATAAATTAGAATATAATTCATTTAGTTATTTTGGGTGACGATGAATCATCAGATAATATGTTTGATGATAATATTTTGGATTATTTTTGGCTGTTTTCACTCACAAGGATCTTTTTTTTGTTTTATTACTTAACATCATGTGTATATAATGATTATAAAAAATTAAATATGATGTAATATACTTATTATAATTTTTTTAACCATAAAAATGATTTTATGACCATCCTTGAAGGTGTTAATGGAAAATGAAAAATTTTCATCCTTGATGGTGATAAATTAACACCATACGAACAACATTTTCATTTTTAGAACAAAAGGAAGAGGGGAAGGGTTTAATGATGTATTAATACATTATAAAAATATAATTATAGTATATATTAGGTACTAGAGTTATCATATGTTTTTGATGAGAGGAGGTGAGGAGATAATAAGAAAAGAACTTGAAAATTAATTAAAATAAAAGGAAAGAGGAATTTACCTCTTGAATTTCTTCTCCTTGAAAACCTACATAGAGAAAAGGTTTTGGTCTTTTGGTGAGACCAAGAGATCCTAAAAAATAGGTACAGGTTTGGGAAGAGTATTTCAAAAAATTTGGACAAGTCTCAAAGCTTTTAATATGTGAGGAGAAGAGGTGGTGAGCAATGGTATTTATCGTGGTGGAGAGGAGTGTTTTACCATTATTTTATTCATTAGTTTATTATTTTCCTCAAGGGAATAAATAGTGTTGATTATTGAGAATAAATATTGTAATTAGATCATGTGAGTTAGAACTAATGGTTCTTACATCATCTATGACTCAATTAAGAGTGTATTTAACTTATAATATATATATATATATATATATATGATAAATAACTGTATTTTACTATTGACAAAAAATTCAAGTATTTCAGAAAAATTCCAAAAATTTACCCTAAACATTTTTCAACATAAAGAATTAAAAATGAAATTTATTTTATAAAAATAAATTAATAAATATGATAAATTTTATTTTTAATTAGAATTATCATTTACTTGGATAATACATCATTTAAAATTATGACTTATTTTATAACACTTTGGAAAATTAATTAAAGTCTCATAAAATTTAATTAAAATAATTTTTTTATTAATTTATGAATTCAATTTGTGAAAATACATTTTATTTTAAATTATTAAATTAATCATAACATTGTAATTAAAAATTTATGACTTAGAAAATACCACAATTTAATTAATACTTTTTTAAACTTTTATTTGCATAAATTATTATATAATTAAATCATATTTGCATTTATAAGATTCCCAAATTTTATTTATAATTTCATGGGTGAGGTTACTATTCTATTGGTCGGTTTACTATTCATAAGGGTCATATTACTATTCCAAAGGTTGAGTTACTATTTCATCGATAAAGGATCCTTAACTTCTATAAATAATTCTTATTTCATTAATTATTCATTTATAAAGTTTGTATTGTGTTCTTAATGTGATTTTATTTGATTTATACTATATTACATAATTAAAATAATGAAATTTACATTGATAAAAATTTTGGGTCATCACATTCTTCCCCCCTTATGAAATTTCTCGCTCAAAATTTTGTTTTACATTATATTTTGAAAATGGGTGTGGGTACTTCTACTTAATAGATTCCTTAGGTTCCCATGTTTCCTATTCATACTTATGGTTAGGCCATAGTACTTTGACTAGGTGAGTAGTCTTGTTTCATAGAACTTTATCTCTATGATCCAAGATCTTCAATGGATGCTGCTCATTTAAGAAATCATTTTCCAACTGTACCACCTATAAATTTGGTACATGTGATAGACTAGGTTTGTAATTCCTCAAGAGAGATATGTGGAATATATCGTGTAATTGAGAATTTTTTGTTGGAATTTCTAGTCGATAGGCCAAAACTCTGACATGATCAAGAATCTTGAAGGGACTGATGTACCTGGGACATAGTTTTCCTTTCATCCCAAATTTCATGATCCTATCCCATGGAGATATATGGAGGAATACCATGTATCTAATGTTAACCTCAAGTTCTCGTCAATGATTATATTTATATCTCTTTTTTCGATCTTGGGCTACGTTGATGTGCTGTGGAATTATTTTTAACTTATCAACCATTTCTTCTACCATTTCAGGTCCTGCATCTTACACTCACTGAATTTATTCCAATATGCTGGTGTTATAAATCTTTTCCCATAAAATTCTTTATATGGAGACATTTGGATGCTCTAGTGGAAACTTTTGTTGTAATAGAACTCGAATAGAGGTAGATGTTGTTCCCATACTCCTTTAAAGTCTATAGAACACACTCTTAACATGTCTTCTAATGTATGAATAGTTCTCTTAGATTGACCATCATTTTAAGGATGATAGGCTATAATGGATTTCATCTCATTGCTTAGATCATTTTAGATATTTTTTTTAGAACTTTGAGGTAAATCTCAGATCTTAATAAAATACAATTTATAGTGGTACTCCATACAACCTTAACACTTCTCTGATATATATCCATGCAAGTTTATCTAGTGATAATTCTGCTCAAATTTCAATAAAGTGAGCTTTATTTGTAAGATGATCCACAACAACCCACATAAAATTATTTACCTTTTATGTCTTTTTAGGTTCAGTGAAAAAGTCCATGGTGATGTTTTCCCATTTCCATGTTGGTATAGATAATGGTTTCATCATTCCCTTATACTTTATCCTTCAGGACTTTGCTTTCTGTCATACCAGGAACTTTGATTTATAATCAATGATCTCCTTTTTCATATTGTCCCATTAATAATTCTGTCAAATTTCTTGATACATATTTATGCTCCCTGGGTGAATAGAGAAGGTTGAGCTATGTGCGTCATTAAGGAGATCCTTATTTATCTCTAGATCATAAGGTAAGCATAGTCATTTACCAAATCTTATAACTCCATTATCATTAAATTTAAACTCTTAGGATTTCTCCTTTCTCATAGCTTCATCCATATTCTAGATTTTCACATCATTTATTTGAGTATCCTTTATTTTATTCCTAAGGGATGGATGAGAAATCATTTGAGAAAGGATTGATGATGCATCTTCCTTAACGATTCCCATATCCATCCTTTGTAGGTATAAGAATATTAGATAATTATTTATTTTAATCATTTATAAATATTTAGGATCCTTTCAACTTAGATAATCCACTACCCTATTTTCCTTAATAGGATGGTAGTTGGTTGGGAAGTGATAATCCTTGATGATCTCTAACCATATTCACTGGTGCATATTAAGATCCTTATGTGTGAAAATATATTTGAGACTCTTGTGATCAGTATATATCTCATGCTTCTCCCCATAGAGATATTGCTTCCAAATTTTAAATGCAAAGATCACAACTACCAACTCCAGATCATGTGTGGGATATTTTTCTTAATGAATTTTCAACCACCTTAAGGCATAGGCTATCAATTTACCATTTTTCATCATTACAAAGCCTAATCCCTTCTTTGAAGCATCATTGTAAACCATAAAGAGTTACCCACATTTTGGATGTGTGAATACTAGTGAAATGATAAGACTCTTCTTTAACTCTTTGTATCAATATTCACATTCACTGGTTCAAAAAAACTTTTCTCCTTTCTGAGTCATATTGGTTAATGTTTTTGAAAATCATGATATGTTATTCAAAAATCATCGATAATACCCGGCTAGACCAAAGAAACTATAGATCTATGTTATATATATTGGCTTTATCTACTCTTATATTTCCTTTGTCTTGAAAGGGTCCACATATATCACTTTTCTAGTGATTAAATTCCCCAATTGTAACACCCCGAGCTTCCACGATACACTTCTCTTTCATTAATGCAATAGCTTGCATTGTACGTAAGTTCGAGATTCTAACACACCGCGACAAATCAAAATAGCTATTATGAATAGTAATACCCACTTTTTGAAATTATATATATTTTATATTTCAAAATGGACTTCATTTTTGGATTCGGAATATCAAAATTAGCCTATGTTGATTTTTTGGTATTTTTCTGAGAACTTCCAATTTTTTATGAATAGTGAAAAATACTTAAAAACAAATTTTTTAATAAAAATAATTTTTAGTGATAAATTATACTATTGAGTAGTTTTAAAGTATAATTAGAATATATTTTTACCCTTTTATCCAATGGTGGTCATTATAATTAATTTCACTTTGAAATTGGACATAAACAATTGTCAATCTTTTGATATATATTGTTTCTTAAAAACACACTATTTGTTGTGACAATGGGAATTAATTATAAAATTAATTAATGCAACTTATATGTTTGATATTTTGTAAAATAGACATCATTTTTGAATTCGGAATATCAATTATAGCTTAGGGTGAAATTTTGGCATTGTTCTGAAAAACTTCAATTTTTGATGAATAGTGAAACCACTAAGTGCTAGTTAAAAAACTGATTTTTCATTTAAATGAAACATTACCACTTCTATGATTTGATTTTAAAAAATCCGACATACATGGTTTTTATTAGGAAGTAAAATGTGGTTCAATGGGATTAAAATAATTTTTTGGTGAATAGTAACTTTTAAGTTTAATTAATCACGATTAAAGATAATTATTGAAATTTAAGGTAAAAATGATATTATAAAAATATGAAAATACCTTTACACTTGTCCTACCATTATTGTATGAGTCATGGACGACCAATAAAATACATGGGTCAACTTGGGGACCCCATGGAGCCACTTGGGTAAGAAAATGACATTAATAACTTTTTATTTAAAGTAAAAATAAAATTGTCACAAACATGTGTTCTTTTACTAAAACAATTATTACATGGGGTTATATAAGTTAAAATTTTTACTATAAATATTCAATGGAAATATAAAAATATTTCCTACATGATGGTAATTTTTTTTATAATATTTAGACATTAAATAAATTAAATTATTTATGACACCATGATGATGCAACGATTACCCCATTAATTAACGATTTAAATAAAATGAAAATATAATGTAAAATCTAAGACCTAAACTTGTAAAAAACCTATTGTATGAGTATATTTATAACCCTTATCACCTTATCCTTGAAATATATAATTTTGGGACCTTTGGAGTCCGAAAAGAACTTCATAATAATATAACATTTCATGACTTTCCAAGAGTGCCCCTCCTCTCCTCTTATAAAAGGCCCCCACCTCTACCACATTATTCACACCTTAAAGCCATTTGGCTCGACCAAAATCTACCAAAATACTCTCTCAAATTCCCTATATTACTCCTATAAGCCTCACTTTAGGCAGAAGTATTCCCAATGAATCTTTTTTCTCAAATCAAAAAGAGTTACCCGATTTTAAGGTAATGTTTTCTCTTGTGTTCTTTTGTTTTATTTTGCTTCTCCAACCCCCTAAACTCTTTTTATTCTTTTATTTTGTAACAAAAACAGTATCTTAAATATACTAGGATGTAGTTATGATAAGGATTTTATTTACACTTACACAAACCTTCGTCAAATGGTTAAAGAACATACTGTTTCTGTGGGTGGTGAATTACCGCCTCACGAAACGATGATTGTTCAATATTTTTTTAACACCTCTCATGGTGGCCATTATGATGACACTATTTTTTATATATGATATATATTATTTTTATGTTTTTATTATTCTTATGTATTTTTCATTTATGGCATAACTTTATGATTTCCATTATGGGTGGACGTGATAATTTCATTTTAGGAAGTGCGGACTATCGCCCCCTCAAAGTGATTTTAATCGTTAATGCCATATTTGGGATGTATAAAGGATGGAGTAAATGATATTATATATGATATTATACTGGAATTATAATATACCTTTATATCATTATGATTTCATTCCATTAAATATGAAATAAAAATGAAAGTAGCGTTCATGCATACGTACGGCTTACCGTCTCCATGAACGGTGCATTTCATTTCTTACCTCTAAATGTTATGTAATATTATAAAGGCAAGTATATACTGGATATATATGATATATATGATATCTACACCATGAATATAATTATGGATATAATGGATATTTTACCACATGAACCACTTGTAATTATAAGAAGTTTATTTTTGACTCAAGTACCAAAGATTGACAAAACGACCGTTATTAACATAAATAATTACATAATGTTCATAACATGGTAATAAGTGATATAAAAGGAATAATAAACTTTAAAAAGGTTATTATGAAATTATAAATTAACTCTAGTTTATTATTCAGAAGGTTAAATAACGGTCGAGTCAAGTCGGACAGGAGGTAAGGGAACTTCTTAACCCAATTTCAGTTCTTTGGGTTAATCTCCTACTTTCAAATTATGTCATGATATTATTTTGTCCTATCTTGTATTTGTACTTTCTTTATGTGTACTTATAGCGAATACACATAATAGATCTATTTTATTTAAAAAATGATCTTTGTAAGGGACTTCGTCTCAATCTCCATTCATTGAGGCCTATATTGTTTTATACACAAATTTATTTTATACGGTGTATAAACCCCTTTGACTTTTACGTTTATTCAAAAGGAATCTTTTTTATACGAAGCGTTTTACTAAACGACAAATGAGAATGTTTTTTTGTCGTATGTATGCGGCGACAACGACTTCTCCGCCGCTGTGACCATTATTTGAGTTTCAACTTCTTCCACAAGCCCTAACTTTTTTTAAATGATTTCAAAAAAGAGAGAGATATTTCTATCAAATATATGAAAATCCAGTACAAATATATATGTATTTAACGCAATCTTAAAAATGTTTTCAGAAAACCTGACTCTAGAGTGTGGTAGATAGTAAGGGATTGGGCGTGGACCCATCATGGCCTGTAATTAGTCGAGCAGTCTCAGAATTAGTTATTTTGTTTTCAGAAGCTTTGATAATGTTTTCAAAAAAACACTGGAGTATATTTGAGCAATTTTAAACATAAGTATCTTCTAAAAAAATTGAATTGGTAGGTCTCATGAGACAAACTAGTGTCTTGGCACAAGGCCATGACAAAATCATATTTCTAGTCTTGGCACGAGGCCTTGGATACATGGTTATGATAGTCTGGCATTATGCATTCCATCATTATGAAAGTGGTTATTGATATTGCATGTGATTATTCAACCAGTAGAATATCATTGTGAATAAGTAAATGGAATTATCTCATTTTAATTTTGCCATATTATGTTGATGTTCAAGTTTAAAAGGATTTTGTTTTAGTTATACATTGTCTTAAATGTTTTTGTTTATTTATGAAAGCTTCTACTATATTGTTATCCTTACTGAGCATCTGAACTCACCCCTTTCAATGTTTTAATTTTTCCAGGATGTGATGAAGTATATTATGAATGACCTGCAGTGATAGTATGAGGGGATATGAAGACAGGATGTTTTTTTAGTTTTGTTTTACTTTATGATGTAATGTAAGACTTATGAATGTATCTAGTGTTTCCATGACTACTAAAATAATTGGTCTTTCGAGACTTGATCTTTTGTGATCATGCCAATGTTATGGAATAATGCACCGACTCTGGGTAACTGGGGTCGGTGCGTCACAGTTGGTATCAGAGGCAGTTTAGTACTAACCTTGGAAGCTAGATTTAGATAAACTCTGATTAGAGCACATAGCCCAAAGATAGACTTTGAGGATTAGTATAGAAAAAGTTCCTAGAATTTTGGTATTATATAGATTTTGTGAGTTTTCCAAGCAATACATTCATGTCTGGATACGAGCAGGTAGAGGCGGCTCTGGCACAGATGTACCTAGGGGTAAAACCTGAAAACGCCACTTTGAGCTAGACCCAAACGGGAACTGGTGCACGACAACGGGCCTTGCTGCACTCTTGGTTACGACACTCCCTAGGGATATGATTAGGATAATTCTTATTTTCTTTACAAACCATTATGAAGGGTTTATGAGTATATACTTCCTCAAAGAAAACATTTTTATGATTATGGATTATATCCATAAATAGTTTAATTTATGTTAAGTGTTTTACAAGTATGGAATTATGTATTTTTATTCATAAACTGATCTAGTTTATTCCATTGTATATAAATGGTGCTCAGTATAAGGAATGTGAACTCCATCAATACGTATGATCCAAAGAGTAAGAAGGATCATTTCTTTCACAGTATTAAGCCAATATTTAGAAGGAAAATAGTCTCCCATGTGTTATCAACATATGAAGAAATAGTATCATGTGTTAATAAGATAATTAAATAATTCTCTAAGTCTTATGGCTTTGAAGGGAAGAAAGTGAATAAAAGGATGGAAGAGAGAATGATGGATAAAGGGATGAGGGAAAAGAAAAATTTTATAATATGTGATAACTGTGGGAAAAAAAACCTTGGAACTTGCCTGAAGGGAATGAGAGTTTGTTATAAGTGTGGAGAAAAAGGACACCAAGTGCGTGACTTCAAGGGTAAGAAAAAGGTTTCAAATGTACAATGATTCATCTGCAAGGAGTGGGGACACTACGCAAACCAATGTCCAAATAATGAGAGTATGCCCCAAATGATGTTATTGGATAATAATTAAGTTATGATACTACCACAGATGAGGAGGAATGATTAGAGTTCTTATGTTTTTGTTAAAGAATTATGTCATTTGAGTGTTGTATAAATGATGTACTGGTTATAATAATTATGGAGTAAATAAGGATTGTACTACAATACTATTTCCTCAAGGACTTGAGATTGTGTAGAACCAAGAAAAGTGACTCCACAGTAGGATAAATTCTTGGAAAATATATGGTTGAGAGAAAGATAAACCATAATATGGTTTTGATACCAAGATAGTGATTTTTTAATAATACATGATTGATTTGGATATATTATATTGGATATTCTTAACTTCCTTGAAACTGATTAATGATTTGTATATATTTTTGGATAAAAGGAGTATATCTAGTATTCTATAAGGAATAAGGGATCATGAATGTAATCAATAAGGATTTATGGTAATTCAAGATGTTGCAGTGTTTTAAAAATAATACATGATGAAGGTTTTCACATGTTATTATGTGGCAAAAGGATCTTCATTGTGTTTACCTTCCTTATAAAATTTGGACTGTGAGTTTGGACAGAAGTATTTTGGATAACTATAAAGGTTGGAATGTATTAATTTGAACTTTGGATAGTATGGCTTAAGATTAAAACCTTTCTTAAGATTATTTTCATAATATTATAATACTATAGTTTTAGAAAAAGGACAACCTGCAGGTTCGGGGATAACCTGTCACGTTGGACAAAGCTGTAGGAATCGAACCCACAACCATAGTGCGACAAGCATTTATTACCTACCACTAGCCTATAGTAAGTACTTGGTTATTACAAAGTAGTTTTCCTAATCTAAATGGTATGTGTTAATATTTTGAACCTTATACGATTAGGATAAATATAATATTTTTAGTTCTATTATCTTTTTGAGTGAAAGATGAGTTTGTAGTAGAAGTTAGTTAACGATTGGAACTATAATTATAAAGCATATATATATATACCTATCTCTTATTATATGAATAAATTAATTATTAAACTTTAGGAAAGGGATATTAAAACAAAAAAAATTGTGTTATCCTAATACGTTATGTCTTGTTGAACTGATAATATTTTAAATCAACATAGATTGAAGGCTTTGAGGCCCTCAATTTTACACTTGTTTGTGATTGATGACCTCAATCACTCCCTACAAATATTTATGTTTTTCCTCCAATTATATGTCCCTAATTACCACCAATGTTCTACTTATCAAGATCATAATTTGGTGATGACTTTTTCATTTCTCTTTCCCTCTTATTAAGGCTAAATTTTATTAACCTTATATCCGATGTGGGTTTTCCACAAAGGTATTTTCTATTTTCAACCCTTTATTTTCAAAGAAAATTTTCAAATTGTGAGGATGAAATTTATTGAAGGAGGGGAGAATGTAACACCCCGAGCTTCCACGATACACATCTCTTTCATTAATGCAATAGCTTGCATTGCACGCAAGTTCGAGATTCTAACACACCGCGACCAATAAAAATAGCCATTATGAATAGTAATACCCACTTTTTGAAATTATATATATTTTATATTTCAAAATGGACTTCATTTTTGGATTCAGAATATCGAAATTAGCCTATGTTGAATTTTTGGTATTTTTCCGAGAACTTTCAAATTTTTATGAATAGTGAAAAATACTTAAAAACAGCTTTTTTAATAAAAATAATTTATAGTGATAAATTATACTATTGAGTGGTTTTAAAGTATAATTAAAATATAGTTTTACCATTTTATCCAATGGTGGTCATTAGAATTAATTTTACTTTGAAATTGGACATAAACAATTGTTAATCTTTTGATATATATTGTTTCTTAAAAACACGCTATTCGTTGTGACAGAAGGAATTAATTATAAAATTAATTAATGCAACTTATATTTTTTGAATTTTGTAAAATATACAGCATTTTTGAATTTGGAATATCAATTATATCTTAGGGTGAAATTTTTGCATTGTTTTGAAAAACTTCAATTTTTGATGAATAGTGAAACCACTAAGTGGTAGTTAAAAAACTGATTTTTCATTTAAATGAAACATTACCACTTCTATGATTTGATTTTCAAAAATCCGACATACATGGTTGTAATTAGGAAGTAAAATGTGGTTTAATGGGATTAAAATAATTTTTTGGTGAATAGTAAATTTTAAGTTTAATTAATCGCGATTAAAGGTAATTAGTGAAATTTAAGGTAAAAATGAAATTATAAAAATATGAAAATACCTTTACACTTGTCTTACCCTTATTGGATGAGTCATGGACGACCAAGACAATCCAGGGGTCAACTTGGGGACCCCATGGAGCCACTTGGGGAAGAAAATGACATTAATAACTTTTTATTTAAAGTAAAAATAAAATTGTCACAAACATGTGTTGTTTTACTAAAACAATTATTACATGGAGTTATATAAGTTAACATTTTTACTATAAATATTCATTGGAAATATAAAAATATTTCCTACATCATGGTAATTTTTTATAATTTTTATACATTAAATAAATTAAATTATTTATGACACCATGATGATGCAACAATTACCTCATTAATCAACGATTTAAATAAAATGAAAAGATAATGTAAAATATAAGACATACACTTTTCAAAAACCTATTGGATGAGTATATTTCGAACCCTTATCATCTTATACTCTAAATATATAATTTTGGGACCTTTGGAATCCGAAAAGCACTTCATAATAATATAACATTTCATGACTTTCCAAGAGTGCCCCTCCTCTCCTCTTATAAAAGGCCCCAACCCTACCACCTTATTCACACATTCAAGCAATTTGGATCGGCCAAAATATACCCAAATAATCTCTCAACTTTCCTCTCTTACTCATGGAAGCCTCACTCTGGGAATTAGTCTTCCCAAGGAATCCTTTGGCTCAAATCAAAAAGAGTTACCCGATTTTAAGGTAATGTCTTCTCTTGTGTTCTTTTGTTTTATTTTGCTTCTCAAACCCCCTAAAATCTTTTTATTCTTTTATTTTGTAACAAAAAAAGTATCTTCAATATACTAGGATGTATTTATGAGAAGGATTTTATTTACACATACACACACCTTCGTCAAATGGTTAAAGAACATACTGTTTCTGTGGGTGGCGAATTACTGCCTCACGAAACGATGATTGTTCAATATTTTTTTAACACCTCTCATGGTGGCCATTATGATGAAAATATTTTTTATATATGATATATATTATTTTTATGTTTTCCTTATGCTTATGTATTTTTAATTTATGGCATACCTTTATGATTTCCATTATGGGTAGACGTGATAATTTCATTTTAGGAAGTGCGGACTACCGCCCCCTCAAAGTGATTTGAATCGTTAATGCCATATGTGGGATGTATAAAGGATGGAGTAAATGATATTATATATGATATTATACTGGAATTATAATATAACTTTATATAATTATGATTTCATTCCATTAAATATGAAATAGAAATGAAAGTATCGTTCATGCGTACGTACGACTTACCGTCTCCATGAACGGTGCATTTCATTTCTTACCTCTAAATGTTATGTAATATTATGAAGGCAAGTATATACTGGATATATATGATATATATGATATCTACATCATGAATATAATTATGGATATAATGGATATTTTACCACATGAACAACTTGTAATTATAAGAAGTTTATTTTTGACTCAAGTACCAAAGATCGACAAAACGACCGTTATTAACATAAATAATTACATAATGTTCATAACATGGTAATAAGTGATATAAAAGGAATAATAAACTTGAGAAAGGTTCTTAAGAAATTATAAATTAACTCTAGTTTATTATTCAGGAGGTTAAAGAATGGTCGAGTCAAGTCGGACACGAGGTAAGGGAACTTCTTAACCCAATTTCTGTTCTTTGGGTTAATCTCTTACTTTCAAATTATGTCATGATATTATTATGTCCTATCTTGTATTTTTACTTTATTTATGCGTACTTATAACGAATACACATAATAGATATATTTTATTTAAAAAATGATCTTTGTAAGGGACTTCGTCTCTATCTCCATTCATTGAGGCATATATTGTTTTATACACAAATTTCTTTTATACGGTGTATAAACCCCTTTGACTTTTATGTTTATTCAAAAGGAATCTTTTTTATACGAAGCGTTTTACTAAACAACGAATGAGAATGTTTTTTTGTCGTATGTATGCGGCAACAACGACTTCTCCACCGCCATGACCATTATTTGAGTTTCAGCTTCTTCCACAAGTCGTAACTTTTTTAAATGATTTCAAAAAAGAGAGAGATATTTCTATCAAATATATGAAAATCCAGTGCAAATGTATACGTATTTAACGCAGGATTAAAAATGTTTTCAGAAAACCTGACTCTCTAGTGTGGTAGACATGAAGGGATTGGGCGTGGACCCATCATGGCCTGTAATTAGTCGAGCAGTCTCAGAATTAGTTTTTTTGTTTTCAGAAGCTTGCATAATGTTTTCAGAAAAACACTGGAGTATATTTGAGCAATTTTAAACATAAGTATCTTCTAAAAAATTGCATCGGTAGGTCTCATGATACAAACTAGTGTCTTGGCATGAGGCTTTGGCAAAATCATATTTGCAGTCTTGCCACGAGGCCTTGGCTACATGGTTATGATAGTCTGGGAATATGCATTCCATCATTATGAAAGTGGTTATTGATATTGCATGTGATTATTCAACCAGTAAAATATCATTGTGAATAAGTAAATGGAATTATCTCATTTTAATTTTTCCATATTATGTTGATGTTCAAGTTTAAAAGGCTTTTTTTTAGTTATACATTTCCTTAAATGTTTTTGTTTATTTATGAAAGCTTCCGCTATATTGTTATCCTTACTGAGAATATAAGCTCACCCCTTTCAATGTTTTAATTATTCCAGGATGTGATGAAGTATATTATGAATGACCTGCAGAGATAGTATGAGGGGATATGAAGACAGGATATTTTTTTAGTTTTGTTTTACTTTATGATGTAATGTAAGAATTATGAATGTATCTAGTGTTTACAAGACTACTAAACTAATCGGTCTTTCGAGACTTGATCTTTTGTGATCATTCCAATGTTACGCAATAATGCCCCGACTCTGGGTAACTAGGGTCGAGACGTCACACCAATAATGATACTTCCTCCATCTATTACTCACATTTACTATAATTTTCATAAAATTTATCCCTTCAAAAATTCTTTATCATAGTATTAAAATTATACCCATGTTCCTTATTTATCTTGGAGTATATTAGAATATCATCAACAAGTACTATCACAAATTTTTCGAGGTAATCTCCAATGAATATATTCATTAAGTCCATGAAAGTTGTTGGATTATTAGTGAGTCTGAAAGGAATCACTATGAACTCATAGTTTTCATACCTTTTTCGAAAGGAAGGATTGAGAATATCTTATTTCCTTGGCTTTAATTGGTGATATCCTGATCGAAGGTCCACCTTAGAGAAATAATTGGCCCTATATAGCTGATCGAAAAAGTCATCTATCCATGGTAGGGGATACTTGTTTTTTATCATGATTTTTTAATCTCATGATAATCAATTTAGAGACACATTGATCCATACTTATTTTTATTGAAGAGGACTAGCGCACCCCATGGTGAAGCACTCAGGCATATAAAACCCTTGTCCAGATTCTCCTATAACTGCTTCTTAAGTTCTTCCTGCTCAATGGTGGGCATTCTATATTATGTCTTTGATATAGGAAAGGATCCAGGAATCAATTCAATTGACAATTAAACTTATCGATCAGGAGGAAGACCAAGAAAATTTTCAAAGAACACATCAGTGTATTCCCTCATGATGGGTATGTCTTAGAGAATGATTTTCTCAATTTCTCAAGTATTTGAGCTAGAAATGGTTGATAATAAGGAAAAATTATCCACAATTGAGATGATGACTCTAAAGGAGATTCATATTTCTCATTACACTTGTACAAAATAGGATGAATTTTGAGGATGTGAAGAGTGATCTCACTTTCCTGAAAGTCGATATTGGATTTGTATAATGATAGTAAATCCATGACCAATATAGAATCAAACCCAAAAAAAGAGATTATGATACGATTTTATGGGAGGTTCAGTCTATAAACATCAACTAGAGAGGATTTATAAAATTTGGATGTAATAAATTCTCCTTTTTCAGTTCTCACAGATAACTCAACCTTCAAAATTTTTGGTGTTTTTTTGAATAGTTATACTAAACATATAAGATATGATAGAATTCCTAGAACCAAAATCAAATAGTACATTCACTATTCTTGAATGAGTAACCGAAATACCTATCACCACATCATTTTTGGGATCCACCTTAAGAGTAGTGATTTCATATTACCTTACTTTATACCTTGGAGGTTTTTTTGTTGATTTCCCTCAATAACCCTTAGCTTAGGGAAATGGTTTGCATAATGACCATGTTATTTGTAGCTGAAACACTACACTACAGGCTGAATGTTGATATGAAACTTCCTTTATTCTTCTGTATTAGTGGGATTATTCATATACCTTCAATAGTTATTGTCCACATTCCCTTATTTTACACATTTGAAGCATCTCTTGGTTCCCTTTATGTAGTTTATAGGATGATTATTACCATAATTTTGACACATGGGATATAGGGTCTTCTTTCCATCATGATATTTATCACCCATATTAAACTATATTTTCCTCTTTTTCACCAGGACCATGAGACCACTGAGACTCATTGGTCTCCATTTCAACCTTGAGGGTACACCAAAAAATCTCCTAATAAATATTAAAGTCTCGAATCACTAAAAAGTTTCTTATAATCAAATTTAGTTAACTAAATAAGCAATCTACCTTAATTTTTGTGTTCATAAAAAAAATATAGGTGAATCTTGCAAGCCTTGCGAAGTTTTTCCAATATGCCCTAATAGAATCTTCTTCCTTTTGCTTCAGTCTGAGGAATTACCTTTCCTTATTGATATGGAGGGTTCAAGGAAAAATATTTATGGAAAACTATTTTCTTGAAATCTTCTCATTCCGTGGAATCAATTTTCTTCTTGGCCTTTGAATTCTTGATCAGTGTCCTCCCCTAATTAGATTACCCATAAAAATTATAGACCACTAGTAAAAATTTATCTTCTTATGAGCACTGAAGGAAAAATTATATATTCTAAATGGTGTTAATCCATTGTTCTGTAATGAGGGGATCATAAGATCCACCCAACATGGGAGGCCTTTGATGAATGAAGGATTCAATGGAATCTTGTTATTTCTTTAGAGAAGGAGGACATTCCACATGATTAAATTATTATTCATAACTTGATCCAGCTGAGAAAATACCATCATAATATTTTTATCACACATTCCCATAATATTTGGCATATCATTAGGATAGTCATCACATTACCTATCACATTGATTATTGGAACAAGTTCTTCTATTTATATTCATTAACTAAGAAAAAGAAAGTAGAATTAGGGGGCTTGAATACTTAACTAATAAGCATAATAAAAGTAAACTTTGAACATAAAAGGATAAACTTGTAAAGGAAAAATTATATCCTAACTTGTGATTCCCTAGGTTTCAATCTAGGTTATCCATGATATTTTTTCTATAATATATTATTATGGGGTTTTTTCCCTTTATAATGATTCTTAATGAGCTTATAAATTTACCAAATAATATCCCCTGAGAGTGTCTATTGTCGTGTACCTGGTTATCCCAAGTTAGGCCGAGAACACCTTTTCAGATTTGTTACTCCTAGGCACATCTGTTCCAGAACCACATCCACTTATAGTATCCAGATATAGATATATATTTTCTTGATAAACCACTTAATCTGTACTTACCAAAATTTAGGAATGTTGTTTTTATAATAAGTCTTATCCCTAAAGTTTTCTCTATAGTTTACTAATCCTAATACTAGTAATAACTAAACATTTACTCTAATACCAACTATTGTGACCCTAGCATTTTAGACATACTATTACATGATTTTAAGCATAATTAAACATAAAATTACAAGACAAGGATCATAAAGTCTAGTGTCCTTCGAAGATTAGGTAAATAATTAAAAATAATGAATTTTTTTTATTTAATCTCCATAATGAGCTCCTAAATTCCGTTGAACTCCTATAACTACATAGGATTACCTAGGAAATACATTAACAATAGGGATGAGCTAAAAATCCCAGTAAGGAAATAAGCATAGAAATAAAACATAGCACATGGGTTAGAAAGCATACATGATGACATAAAAGAAATTAAACATGAATAAACATAAGGAATAATAATATTTAAAATGTGGTAACATATAATCATGGCATCGTAGTAATGTGTCAACAACATACAACATGACATAAAAATGAGTCAAGGCTAACCAGCAAGACATGGTGGACAAAGTCCCATTAAGGAAACATGTTCACTCCCTATCCCAACATGACGTCTCATGAAACTAAAAATTACCCAATGAATTAGAGATATTTCTAGGTGCACAATCATAACATGTTGATGAATATCTATTCCACATGAAGAATCAACATAAGGGTTAACCATTGAAAGAAATGGGTATCATAATCATTTCACGTGGTATAAAAAATGAGAATATCATAAATGTTTCCTTGAAAGAATGGATTAAAAAATTAATGGACATTAATAAGGTAAAATAGGAATGGATAATATTAATTTATGTCCAATTTAAGTGAAAAAATGCAAAATGAGTGTTTAATAAACTTTAGAAATGAACCATTTTAGTGCAGTTTAAGGAAAATATTTAATAGAATTTAAAGTGAAAAATGAATATTTGTTTTTATAAAACAAAAAATGAACCAAGATAGTTTTTAGTGATAAAATATGTGATTTTATAAAAATAATTTTGGATTAAAATAGATCACAGAGTGCACTTGAAAGTGGGAAGTAAATTAGGAAGTTCAGTTGAATCAGGCTTTCTTTTTAGGAATATTTGAGAAGGGAACCTTATTAAAACATGCATATCCACATAAAATAAGGATTATAAAAACTTTATACAAGATTTTTGAGAATAAAAATATAATTTAGAATAATTTAAAAAGAAATAAGAGGAATTACTTTGGGGTAAATAGAGAGAAAGTGTAACCTGAATTAAAAATAGAGGTTCAGAAAGGATCCCTTACCTTATGTTCGAAATGGTTCTGCACTTGATATTAATGTCATAAATAATAAAATTAGGTTAATTAATTAGTAATTATAGAACATTTTATATATGTAATTGATTCATTTTTATTTTATTAAGTTAATTTGTGGTCTTTTTGATGAGTTATAGTATTTAATTTCATCGTTCGGGAGTGCTTGTTTTCTTAGTTTTCATAATCAGTTCACTTGTTTAAGAGTATGAAAGTTCATGTAAAGAGGAAATAGAAAGAAAAAATAAAAATTATAAGTTATCAATGAAAATACATAAATTTAAATGGTGATATAATTATTTTTTTATTTTGGGTGAGGATAAACCATTAGATAAAATGATGGTGATAATCTTTTGGATTATTTTGGGAGTTTTTTGCTCATAATAATTTTTTATTGTTTTATTATTTAGAATCATGTGTAAATAATGATTATAGAACATTAAATAGAATGTAACAAATATATTATAATTTTTCTAATCCTAAAAATGGTTTTATGAAAAGTCTTGAAGGTTTTAATAGAAAATAAAAATTTGTCATCCTTGAAGGCGATACATTAATACCTCGTGAATGATGTTTTAATTTTTAAAATAAAAGGGAGAGGAGATGGGTTTAATGATTTATTATTCCATTAGAATAATAAAATTATAATATATGTGAGTTAATAGAGTCATCATACCATCTTTATGAGAGGAGTTTAGGATGGAGTAAGAAAAAAACTTGAAAAGAAATTAAAATAATAGGAAAGAGGAATTTACCTCTTGAATTTCTCCTCCTTGAAAACCACCTTAGGGAAAAGGTTTTGGTGTTTTGATGAGAAAAAGAGATCATAGAAGTTGGGGAGAGGTTTGGGAATACTATTGGGAAAAATTTGGACAAGGCCCAGTGATTGAAAGGTGTGGAGAAGAGGTGGTGAGGGGTGGTATTTATGGTGGAGGAGATGAGTGTTTTCTCGTTATTTTATTCATTACTTTATTATTTTTCTCAAGACAAGCAATAGTTTTTATTCTTGAGACTAAATATAGTAATTAGATCAAATGAGTTAAAACCAATGGTGATTACATAATCCATTACTCAAGTAATAGTATATTTAACTTATAATGTATATATACCATAAAATACCATATTTTACCATTCACAAAAAATTCATGTATTTTTAAAAATCCAAAAATTTCACCCTAACCATTTTTCGATATGGAAAATTTAAAAATTAACATAATTTTATGAAAATAATTTTATAAATATGATAAATTTTAATTTTAATTAAAATAATAATTTACTTGGAAAATACAGATTTTAAAATTATTAATGATTTTATAATACTTTGGAAAATTAATTAAGGCCTCATAAACTTATCTTAAAATAATAAGACAAAAAAATTAATTTATGAATTCATTTTATGAAAATAAATTTTGTTTTAAATTATTAAATTTATCATAAAACTGTAATTAAATATTTATGACTTATAAAATATAAACACTTAGTTAATAATTTTTAAAACATTTATTTACTTAAACTGTGATATAATTATATAATATTTTCATTTATAAGATACCAAAATTTAATTTATACTTTAATGGGATATTTTACTATTCTATTGGTTTGTTTACTATTCATAAGGGTCATATTAGTATTCCAAAGGTCAATTTACTATTTCACCGGTAAAAGATTCTTAACTTCTAGAAATACTTCTTATTTAATTCATTATTCATTTATAAAGTTTTTATTTTTTTATTAATGTGATTTTATGTGATTTATACTATATAACATAATTATAGGAAGGGAGTTTCCATTTATAAATGTTTGTTTTCATTATAAGGAATAAGGCAAAAAGAGGGAGGAAACCCCATAGTCTAAGAGCAAGAGCTCCATCCAAAAAGGATTCCATGGCTATGGCCACTCCATAAGAATAATTTTTAAGTCATATAAGATCAGATACATAGATTATTACGAATTTACAAGAGAAAAATAAATAAAATACATAAAATATTATTATTTCTCTATTTATTACCAATAAATAATGTATATCATTCATCAATTTTACCCAAAGAAATGGGTTTAAAATATAAAGGGAAGCTTAAATGCTCATTAAAGGGTAATGTAAATTAGAAAATATTATAACATAAATAAGAAAGAAAAAATATAATATAAATAAATCATCAAAGGATATCATATAACTGATAACATTAACATAATATATCCTTGAATGAACAAACTAAAAAAAGAAATAATTACATGGATAGAGATAAATAATCTCATATTGATAGAATGAATAATTCCAAATATCATAAATATATTGTGAACACCTCATTAAAAGTCATATTAAATTAATAGATAGAAATTCAACAAATGGACAAGATATTTTTCACCATTAATTATATCAATGAATCAAAGGGATGAATAATTTGAGTCCCCGCCCATCACTTAATAAGTCTAATTCATATATTATATGAATAAAGTGAATAATTAGTAAAGTACATAATGTTACCTAAGGAAACTCATATATAATAATTTCAATTTAATTATTAATTATCCATATAAATTTAATGAATAAAAGAATCATCATGGTTTTCACACACAATAGGGAAATATATCTATTTAGGTGACTTTCCATAAATAAAACTATAAACACTTTTATATTCAAAATATAAAAGGGAGATTACCTTATCAATGGAATGATAAAGGAGTAATAGGATTAGGTACTTTAATTGTATATCAATGATAAATAATAAATGATTACAAGAGTTTTTTAATATTAAGAGAATAAACAATTGATTGAAATAGTACCCTATGAAAAAATAATAGCATTTGATACACATTAGGTATTTAACTTTTTTAAAGAAATATTTTCAGACCGGTATGATTTGATGCCACATTTGATATTTTTGAAAAGTTGAGTTTAATCCACCATGGACCCTATAAAGGGTCCATTAGGTACACCCCTGATATGTTTTCTTATTAAAAGTCTCCATATTATAAATAATACATCCTTAATACCATAAATACATGACATACATATGGATTTAGATAATAGAGTTTATAACTATAGATTTGTTTCATTATAAGGACTTATGATTGGGGTATAATGATAGGGAATGGTAATATGTCATTTATATTATAATAAAGAATTTATAATAATTAATCACAATAACATTTGATATGGTAATGTAATGGAATTGGAAATGATTATGTATGTGAAATGTAAAGAGGAGATTCAACCACAATACCTTACTAAGTAGCTTAGTTGAACATGAGAATGAACTCATTTTACCCAAAAGAACTTCTTAAAAGGTCCATTGAGAGGATTATTTAGAGTAAAACCATGCCTGATGATTTTTTAGTGAATAGGAATTATAGGATGAGTGGATATTTAAATTTTTTTGGGAGAAATTGTTATTAAAATTTAGACTTTATCTTTGGAAATCTAAGGTGTGTCACATTAGATACCAATGAATTTCACATTGTTTGAAATATTTTTATTTTATATTTAATTCATGGTTTTTGATATTTATGAGTTAAATAATTGAACCTCCTTTTATTATATTAATTTTTAATGGAAATTACATTTTCTAAAAATAATTAATTTTTTTTATATACTTTAGATAGTCTATTATAGGTTTGTATATTGATTTCAATGCTCTAAAATACATTATAAAAATAAATTAACATATTTTAAGTCATGGACTCATTTATATTAATTATTAAATAATTTATACATGAAAATAAATTCATAGTACATATTGTATACATAGACCATATTTTACTATTGACCTTAAAAATTAATTGTTTCAAATTTTTCGAAAAAAAATTCACCATTGGCTAATTTAGATGTTATAATTCTAAATTTAATGTCCTATTTATGAAAATAATTTTCTATACATATGAAATTAAATTTCTTAATAATTTTCCTAGTGTATTTTTAAATTATGATTATAATTACAAAAAATAAATTACCCCTTTATAATAATTTCCAAACTATTCTATGAAATATGTATATAATTATATTCTAATTTATCGATCAACATAATTTAATTATAATTATTTATTATAATACAACCAAATTAATTAATTCATTTTATTATATTTTTTATAGTGCACATTATGATAACATTATTATTAAAATATTTATATTTCTTTGTTCCCATTCCAACAATAACCTCATCCTTCAATGAACATATTAACCTTTATAAATAAATTTCATTCTATTTTTTTTAAAATTATTCATATCATTATCTTAGTGTTTATATTATTCTTATTCCATTTATTTTGATTTTATTTTTAATAAAAATGTATCTTTTTTTCATTCTATTAATTTTATAAAAAATATTTCAAAGATCATGACTATGGTGATACCCTATAGTGTTATGTGTTTTGTAAAAGTTGTTTTATTCAATCTAGTGAATGGTTTTTTTCTATTTTTGTTTAGTATAATCCAATGATTAAATAAATTGTTTTGGATTATGTGATGGATATTGTATTGAAATTTTTATTTATATTAGAATATAGGGTCTTATATTCTCCTCCTTAAATAATTTCACCCTATAAATTTAGATCATGCTTTAATCAATGAAAAAATGTCATTAATAGTTCATCATTTCTTCCTTAGACACTAACATTTCATCCTTTAACTTTTAATTCTCATGAGGTACCTTTACTGTTAGAGTTTTTTTTCTTCCACAACACTTGATCTATAATAAAAGTTTCCTTATTATAGTATATGTTAAGGTGTATCCTTATTTGTTTAGCATTAAGTAAGTGTGTTGGATATAGAATAAAATTACTCAATAGTGAGAAATGAAATATGTCATGTTATCTAGAGATGTTGGGTTGTATAGAAAAATGAATAGATAAGGAATTGTTTTATCTAAAATATAAAAATTCGAAATTCATATTATATATAGATTACCCATATTACCAAACCATATAACTCCCTTTTATAAAGATAACATAAATAATATATACCCCCTACATGAAACTCTAAGTCCCTCCACCCACAATCTTCATAGATTTTATATCTTATTTGACCTATCTTAATATGTTTATGTATAACTCATACATTATTAGTTGTGAACTCAATTAGTTATTAACCAATGTGTCTCTTGTCCCTAAATACATTCTAGTTGGTTGGATTATGATATATTTCCCAATAAAAATCATTATATGGATCCATTTGTATGTTTAAATATAAGTTATTCTTTCATGAGAAATCCACCCAAGGTATATACTACTCTTAATATCATTGGATTTTGTGAAATTATAATCTTAGTATTCCTAATAATATCCAGATAGTTCATTCATACATTCCATCAACTCCAAGGATGATATGTGGTTCTAAAATATATCTCTATGTTCAAAAAATTCTAATGAATTATTCAAATTTTTGATGCGGTGTGAGGGATATGACCAGATATAATTAATATAAATGTATCACAAAGACTTACAACTTAATTAATATAAAGTCACATTATCTTATAAAATGTTAAATCCTCCCTTATTTATAATAAATATGTATAAATTAAAAATATATTTGAAATAACTGATATTGTCCCACACATCTTATATGTATTATGAAAAATAATAATAAAGGCTATTGTAATATTGTCTCAATTCCACAAATGTGTATGGAGGAGTTGTGTGAGACCCTTTAGAAGTTATCACTTAGCTTTTATTTGTAAACATAACAATCATATGGATATATATTCCTCAATTTCCTATATCTTATCATCCTAACTATAATTTTTCACATAAATCCCTTATAAGATCATAATCCTTCATGGGGGTAAGTCCTTGCTTAAATTTTGTTAAACAATATTTTTTGGTTAGTGAGATGGTTGTTGGATGTATAAGGAGTTTCAGGTGTGTTTTAGGGTCTTAAGGAATAGTAAAGGAGGAAAATAGGCCAATCTGTGCTGAGAACATGGTTGGGGAATGATTAGTAGTAATCATGCGCCTTAACCATGCGACTTCCAGAGGGTGTGTACGGTTAAGGAAACCATGTGGGACACCTCCAAGAAACCATGTGGTCTAGTCCCCCCACCTTGTAAAGTGGTTATCACATGGCCACCACACAATTTTTAAAACTTTATGGGTGACCAACTAGACCATGAAACCTAGTTGTATCTAGGATAGAGGGAGACACACAGTTGGTGCACGATTTTTCCAAACGTGTAGCCAAACTGTGCACCAATTAGAGGTGGGAAATTTCCACTTTACCCTCTTAGGATTAAATGTTTTCCCCCAAATTTTTTACCCCATTAAACCCCCTCTATTTTGGGTGACAAACCAGAAGCCCCCTCCTCCTCCATGGTTTATTTTATTTCATTTATTAGTAATTTGGAGATCTTTTGGGTGAGAATCAAAGCTCCGAGTAAGTATTCAACTTAGTATTATTCCATTTTATGGAAGAGTATTAGTGTGCTGTTTCCTCTACTTCTGAATCTCGAAACCCCTATTTTTTAGGATGTTCTTCATATTAGTGTTTGAGGATGGTTTAACTCAAATAAATGGTTTCTTTTGGATGAACGGTAGTCTACAAGCAATAGGTAGGTGGTATTAAATAATTTTCCCATAGTATTGATGTGTTATATGTATATGTAATTGATATAGTTCAATTACTTGATATGTTTTAATGTACTTGGTTAGGGTAAGAAATATATGGATTAGATTGAGGTGTGGGAGATTTCATGGACCCCTTGGGTCCATAAATTATGTGAGATAAAACCTTAGGCTACCCATGGGGTACGCCAAACCTTTGAGAATGGTGAAATAAAATAGTAAATGTTGAGTTGTTGAAATTATGGTAATGAATGGGTATGATTTGGTATCTCTCTAAAGGGCATGGTCAAGGGGATGATTAAAATGTTCATATGCATGCATTGTAAATTTCCTTGGTGGATTTTAAAAATTGTTTAATGGATGTGTATTGGATTTTGATTTGCTCATGATTTTAAATAAAGGGAAATGATTCTTTGAAAGTGGTAATGTTTTAAAAGGGGTTATTGACCTCAATGTGTTTTAAAATGGGGTTTTATTATGATATTTAAAATTATTATTTGAAATGGGGGTGTGGTACCCCCTTGTGAAAATGCTTAATAGTTTTTTTGAAAATGGTTAAAAATGGAAATGAAAGACTTAGGGGGGGGGGGGTGTTTTTGTTTTCATAGAGGAAGACCCATGTTTTAAAGGGTGGATTCAAGATGATTTTAAATGAGTTATTTGATTTGTGTGTTATCATGTATTGTGGAATTAAATTGATTTTAATTATTTTCTAGTTGTTAATATGGAATAAGGGGGTGTTTGGTATAAAGTTAATGGGTTATGTGATTTATGGGATGAAATGTAAATGTTTAAATGGATTATGATATTTGAACAATGAATGTATTAATTTTGTTTAGTTATAAAAAGAGAAATGTTTTTAATGTACTAAGGCCTGTAAATGGTAAATATGTTAATGGGTTAAGTTATGAAGATGGAATATGTGTTGAATGAGTTATGGATGCAATTGGTAAATGTGTTTAATGGTTACAATTTGTGTTTTTAAAATGTGTTATGGTTAAAAAATCATGTTCACATGGCTTAGTGGTATGTGACGAATTGTAATTGAGGTTCTATAATAATGGTTAGGTTTGGAATGAGGCTCTAAACACCACCCCTATAATGCACGGGTTAGGGAGTCAGAATGGAAATCTATGGACCTAACAATTTCATGCGATGAAACTACCTAGACCGAGCCTCCAAGGTATGTTTTATGTATTTATGTGAAATTGTTTCCATATTGAGATAGGGAATATGAATTTTACCCTTATGCACAATTTATATAACTGATATAGGTTGAAGTGTATTTGATGAAAATGCTTAACCCATGCAATAAATGTTAAAATTGGATAAAGTAAATCATACTAAAAAATGGAACTTGGTTATGTTATATTTATTATGTGATTAATTTTTTTACATTCATACACTATTGTAATGTCTAGATATTTCTTTAGACACCATTGGTGGTGGCCTTCTGAGTTGTATTCACACCCTGCTCAGGACACGATGACACTTTGTTACCCAAGAAGATAGTACCAATTTCCAGGTATAGGTTTCGAGTAGGGACCTGGTTTATTGTTCATGAATGGACTATTTGGTTGGAGAATAGGAGGTGAGGATCAGTTTGGGATTCAGGTCTATATTTTTAACCTTTTATGGTTTTATAGACATTTTAGTTGTATGAATTCCTGACATGTAGAGTATAAACATAATTTTTGTATCATGTTTCCCTCTAGTTATTGTTGTAACTTGTCATATTCTATACATTTACCATTATTTTTGGTTATCTCATCCATTTATGTCACTTCTATTGTGGATTTACTCTGATTAGTTGGTATAGTCTCCCCATTTTATCTATATAACCATGCTACTAGTTTGAAACCTCTAGTGTATAAGGAGGTGTCCTTGAGGTCATGTGGTGGCCCAGCTCAGGGCACCAGTTATAGTGGCTACCGAGATGGGGATGTCACAAAGTAGTATCATAGATAGTGAAATTTGTCTTATTATTTGGGCATGGTAGACAAGATACTAGGATCTTGTTGGGGCTTGGTAAAGAGATCAAGCCTAGGTGCTTAAAACTCCATGTACTAGGGAAAACCCAAGTTCCTAGGGGTGATAATTGATGTTATGTTTTTTCTTTAACTTTTGGTTGATACTTTCACCACAAGTGGTGCACTTAGAGGTTATTTTATTGATTTATAAGGTTTTATCTCTTATATTGGTTTGGAAAGATAGGGTGTTTTAGTTCATGCATCATTTTAGGCACATAGGATTGATAGGTCATCCATATGTTGCCTATTATTGATAGTTCTTTGGGACTCACATGATGATAAGGCAATTTTTGTCTATGGTTTATTCCCGTCGGTCTTTCTTGAAATGTTTTTAATGAAAAATTATTGAAATATGAATTTGATTATTTTTTTTTAAAAAAGTTGGTAATAAAATGTTTTTGAAGGTGAAATTCCTTGGGTTTTGAAAATGGAATGTTTTGAAATGTGAAACCTTGGGGTTTATACGGTAAATTTTTATTAAGAAGGGAAATGGGAAATGATGTAGACTACACAAATGGGTATTACTAGTTTTGTGTTTTGACCCTGTGTATGGGATATTTGGGCTATGAGAGTGCCCTAGTTTGAGTCCTTGGTTTTGGGTTGGGAGGACTTATTCATTTTTTGGTATAGTAAAAGAGATTTTCTTATGGTACCCTTAGTAGGGCTATGGATTTAGTCTATGAGATGTTGTCTAGTGATGTGAGTGTAATAACCCTTGTGCATCATGATCATGCAAGCTGTGTCTAGACCCTAGATGAGGTATTTGGATTATAGTACTATTGTGTGTGTGAGTATCCTTGGTGTGAATCCTAGAGTAAATGTTCATTAGGGTGCATTAGACATAGTGCATTTGGATTGGGGGTATGAGTGCTGACTTTGAGCATCAATATGTTTGAGGTTTAATGTGCATAGCTAAGATAGAGAGCTAGTGGACTTTGCATGATGTAACTCCAGTTTAGGGATTCAGTATCATTTGACTTTTGGGGAGACCTGTGAGAGAGGTTGGATGGAGTTATTAGTTCTTTTTTGGGTGTGTGAGGCATAGGTGGAAATTTTAGGCTTTAAAAGTGGTGAAAATAGAGTGGTTTCTATAACAGGTTTATCCTCAAGGTCTAAGTACATAAGTTAATGGGTTTGGAGATGTGGCTTGGGTTATGGTTATGAAATGGGAGTTTTGGGAAGGGTTGAGTGTAACCTTGGGGGAGGATGGACCTGTGTGTCAAGGTGCCTTAGAATGTGAAGCACTGGTGGTTGATTCAGAGGTGGAATCGATGCATAAAATATGCTATCGAAATTGTGGTAAAAGTGAATGGCCATGCATTGATTTCTTTCTCAGGTAAGAACTTGAGTTCTTGTGGATGGTTATATGGTTGGTTTTGAAGGTAATGATCATTCAAGTTATAGACCTGACTGTTTTTTTAACATTGGAAGGCCATTATGTTGAGTTGGAAATATAATACTCAGGAAACCAAAACATGTGTAGGCACTTTGTTATGGAAGTGATTTCTGGGGTTAGGGGCAGTCACGTGGTTTGGGATCATTTGTACGAATGGTTGAGTTGTTGGGGGAGAACGTTGAGAATAACTTGTATACAATGAGGCTGATGGACCAAGAGGCATGGTTATTCATTTAACAAGGTGTTGTTCTTAGATTTGGTGATGTGCAACTCATGTGATCTAGACTCAGGTTTTAGTGTGTGGTTGCAAAAACATGTGAGAACTTGAGGGATCTGATGAGATCTAGATGTTAGAACATGATGAGAAGGCAAGATATTGTTGGGGATGAATGAGTAGATGAATCAGTATAAGAACCTATCATTATTTTATGTGATCGTAGTGGGATGCACATGTTATTCATGAGATATTTGGGTTGTGGATCAATGTGGTGGTTATTGTGTTTCAGTTGTGAATCACCAAGTACATTCTGGAAGAACTCATGTTGGGTGATGGCAGTGATGCTAAAGGGAATATTGGGTCACAATAACTTGGAAGAGGGTCATAAATTGGGGGTGATTTTTGGTTGGATATTCCACTAAAGTTTTTGTGGCTGGGTTTTAATTAGATTCTAGTGGGAAGGAAAGCATGAGACTTTTTATGGGTCAAGGTGTTCCTTTGATGTGAGGTAAAATCAGTGACAGATAATTTACAGATGTGTTTATCGATTATTTCTAAGCATACTTTAAATTTGTCACAATCATGTCCAATATCTTGAAATCATCCAGGGTATACTGAGAGAGATATGGATTTTCACCTATCTACCTAAATTTTTTTTGGTTGTATATGGGTTTTATTATAGGTTTCTCTCAAGGATCAGTATGGTAAAATGATATGGTGGGAAGTACACCATCGATCGTTTATGGGTGAGGTCCTCAAGGTGGACCAGATGTCAATGAATTACATGGGTTCCATTATTTTAATTCTATAATGAGAAGCGAGTATGGCATCCCACCTTTTTATAACATAACTTTTCACTACATTTTACAAAACTGAGGATCTTTAAGGTTTAGTGTCTTGGAAACCAGGAACTTAAAACATGAAAACATAAAACATTCTTCTTAAACACTTTAAAGGATTATCCTTATGTTCATCCTAGGTTCATTACTGCATCTCATAACCTGGGGACATACATCAAAAGAAAGGGTGAGCAGAAGGCCCAGTAAGGGAAACAAGGGGAAACATTTAACATGTGAACTTGAGATACATCAACAATGTCATGAAAAAGAACTTTAAGGCATGAGAAAGAAATAATGAGGCATATAATAATAAAAATAATGTATTTAATAACATGAAGATGTGGCTAAAACATTTAATATTTACAATCATTTCCGTTTCACCAAGGTTAATCCCCAAAGTGTCATTAAAAATTACCAAGGTTATTCACCACGACGTCATTAAAAATGGTCATCTCTAGAGATTAAGTCTTTACCCAATGCATTGGAGATCTATCATGGAGAAAAATTAACTTGTCTTTATTATAATATGAGACACATATATCATCATCAAACATTTCATAAATAACCCATATAGCATAAAAGAAATGGGTTTCCTTTCATAATCATAACGTTTTAAAAACTGCTTTAAAGACATGATCTTTATGTCACTTTAAACCCACGGAAAAGGAAAATGGGTTTCATGTATGTAAATACCAGAATTTAAAATAGAATATTTTGATATATATGTGAATACCTCTTTAGACGAAATATATTTGAGTATTCACTTAATAAAATAAATGAATTTGAGAATAAGAGAGAGACATTTTGAGACAGAAATTCTGCAGCATAACGGCTATGTTACGAGGTTTTAGAAAACATTGAAAAGAGAGGGGACATGGGTCACCCACTCATAAATGATACATAAAACAGAAGGGGGACATAGTATAAGGTATTTAAAAACATGTTAATTAAATTTTAAAGATATACCATATTAAACGAAGAACTTGAAAGGAAGACAAAAAAATAAGATTTCTCTTATGAGAATTCGGCAGCCTAACGTCGTCACTTAAAACTTCCAAAAATGGATTGACGAGATCAAATAGGGTCTCTAATCATATGAACATAAATTATCATTATGATATATATAGAGATAATACCCCAAAAAAATAAAAATGAACTTGAAAGACTTGACCAGAAAATAGAATTTGAAAATGAGAAGGGTGAACGAATCCCTTAGAAAATTCGGCAGCCTAACGGCGTCACTTAAACTTCAAAAAATGAATTGAGGAGATCATATAGGGTCTCTAATCATATGAACATAAAATATCAGTATGATAGATATAGAGATTATACCCCAACATAATAAAAAGGAACTTGAAATACTTGAAATGAAAATAGATCTTGAAAACGAGAAGGGTGAAAGAACCCCTTAAAAATTCGGCATCCTAACGACGTCACTTAAACATAAAAAAAATGAATTGAAGAGATCAAATAGGGTTTCTCATCATATGAACATAAAATATCAGTATGATATATATAGATATCATACCCCAACATAATAAAAAAGGAACTTGAAAGACTTGACATGAAAGTAGAACTTTGAAAAATGAGAAAGGTGAAAGAATCCCTTAAAAATTCTGCAGCCTAACAACGCCACTTAAACTTTCATAAAACGAATTGATGAGAGAAAGAGGGGGTCTCTCATCATATAAAAATAAAAAGGGAAGTAATAGGAATATTAAAGAACATCCTCCAACATAAGATCATGTAGCATAAAATAAATGACATAAAAGAGATTACAAGAAAGAAAGAGAGAGGTAGGATCCCTTACCTTAAACGTAACTCTTAAAACTCGAAGGTTGGGACCTTGAGGGCTTGGGGGCACCTTGGGAGGACTCCTTGGGAGGTAATGAGACCAGAGATTTGTTGGGGGAGATTTGGGAGTGAAAAATAAAGGAGGAAAGGGTGGGTATTTATAGGGAAGGGGAGGTGATATTTTAATAATTTCTAGGGACACCTCACAAGTGGTTTTCTCAAAACCTTGGGCTCTCCCATGGTATTTACCATGGAGTTAGGACACATGGGACCCCCCATAAAATAATTCATCACCTTTGGTCGGCCAACCCTTAAAATATCTCATGAAATAATCATGACACAGTTATGATGTCATTAAACATACCAAAACCCTAAAACTGTATTTTTACTATTCACTGAAAATTCAACTTTCTCAGAAAAATCCCAAAATTTCACCTTAACCAAATATCAATGCTCTGATTTCAAAAATGAACTCCATTTTATAAAAATAATTTTCTAAATATTTTTAATTTAATTTTTAAATAAATACAATATTCACCGAAAATTCATTTTTTTTCAGAAAAATCCCCAAAAATTACCTTAACATAATATCGATGCTCTGAGTTCAAAAATGAAATAAATTTTATAAAAATAATTTTCTAAATAATTTTAATTTAATTTTTAATTAAAAAACACTATTCAACTGAAAAAACTAACACTTGACTAATAATTTCTGAAATAGTTATTTACCTATTTTATTGAATCACATTACTTAATCAAGGTGCCTAGATTATATTAATACTTTATTTAGGTGAGATTACTAATCCATTTGGTCACATTACTAATCCTAATCATAAAATCATTATTCATAAATTACTATTCATTAAAAATTAAGTTGATCTTATTAGACTCTAAATTTCGTACAGAACATAATTGTAGAAGACCATTTTTTGAAAATCATTACACATTTTTAATTATTTAAGGTTTACATAAACATTTTTAAAATAAACTTTTTCTAAAATTCATAAAAAATATGCATACTATATTTATCCAGAAATTTTCAAATTCACAAACTTCACCATAAGAAGAGAACACAATTTTATTTATAACAAAGGATTACACAACGTAGCTATGGTCTCCTTACATATCCCCTTATAACCCTAGCATAAGACCTAAGTGTAAGGTGTGATAAGGTGAGAGAATCAGAGGGCAGCTCATCCAACATCGCACGAGTAGTAATTTCTATAAGCTTGAACTTCTCGCAAAGGCGATTCTGTTCTAGCTTCACACGATGAAGTTCGGCTTGGGTTTGGTCCAGAGCAAAGCCCAGTGGTGCTACCTCCTTACCAAGTTCTGTTAGATGGGATTAGATCGGTCCAAGACTACTAGATGAGTCCATCGAATCTTCTTTCTATATTAATTAACCAAGATCACTTGTATTTAGAGACAATAGTCGCAACATTCAGTTTCCAACAGTCATACTGACTAACGGTCATATAATAGTCAAAACCCAACAGTCTCATTTTAATTATACTCTTGTTATCAAATGAAACAGTTTTGTTGAGTATAAAAATAAAATAACACACAAAATTAGGAAACAAGATTTATTCAAAATTTCAGGTCGTTACAATCTTCCCCCCTTAAGAAATTGCATCCTCAAAATTTTTAAAATCGGGTTTTGAAATTTCATTGAAAGTCCCACATCGGAAAAGTATTCAGTAAAACTATTCCTTTAAAAGAAATAAAGGGAAGTACAAAGGTCACCTGAGTTAACCCACACTAGGATTCCATGTAGGAAAACATAGACATGGAGGAGAAAACAAAGGGTCAAGTTCTGAGGGAGAGTGATAGAAAACATGATTAGGAGAAAGTTAACCACAAGAAAATCAAAAACTTATGATGTGTGTAAACGGTCTTTGATTACCCAGTAGGAAACGTAAACCAATGATGTTTTTGTTTTACGTTCCTTTTCATAATTTTGAGGAATTCACTTACTACATAGAATAAAACACAGGGAAATATACCTACCTTCAAGTGGAGTTTCATCCTTTAATAAGTTTTTACCAAGACTAATATTTTCTCCAAACGATGAGCATTTAAAACTACTTGGTCTCATCAAAGCAAAAGAATCATCTTCTATAGAATCACATAATCCAAAAAATATTAACTATATATTTCTTCTATCTTTAAACATTATCCCAAAAATAGAAAGGGTAAGATAAAACAACTCTTCAAAAAGAAAGAATCCCATAGGAAGGGAAACTTCTTTAAATCTTCAAAATTCCTCAATACTACCCAAAGTTCATCATAGACCATTCCATAAATAACTGTCTTTAAAATTCCTCAAAATAAACCAAACTAATATTGAAACCCAAATACAATAAGGATTTGATAACATAGTATTCCAAGATAAACTTTATCATTCATCTCCCAAGAACATCAACCACTCATAACATCTTATAAAAAAAGTAGCTAACCTAAACATATTTTCCCCAAGATAGGTTAATCATTTCCATAAGTAACCTAAATTACTATAAGTCCACCTTAAATTCATCGATTCTTCGAAATATAAGTCAACCTTTAATCCTCAAAGAAAATACCGTAGTATTCTATTTACCTCGATCAAATAGGGCTCCCAGAATAGTGATCGTCTTCCAAAATAATAACCATCTTTTAATCCCCTAATCATCTCTGTCATATTAATAAGGCAATCATCACATTTCCTATCACATTGGTTATTGGGACATGTTCTTCCATTTCCCACCATTAACTAAGAAAATAAAGTACAATTAGGGGCTTAAATACTTAGCCAATAATCAGGAAAAGGAACTTAAAGAATATAAGGATAACTTGCAGAAGAAAAGTATACCCTAACTTGTGATCCCCTAGGTTCCAAACTAGGTTATACATAATCATATATTCTTATGTGAATCTTTATTTTATTTTATCTTTGTTCCTTCAATAATGGTTCATACTAAGCTTATGAATTTACCAAAGCATATCCCCTGGGAGTGTCGTAACCAAGAGTGCAGCAAGGCCCATTGTCATGTACCAGTTCCCGTTCGAGTATAGCTTAAAGCGGTGTTTTTGGGTTTTACCCCTATGCACATCTGTGCCAGAGCCACCTCTACCTGCTCGTATCCAGACATGGATGTATTTGCTTGGAAACCCTTTACTCAATACTCACCAAAATACCAGGAAGATTTCCTATATTTAAACTTTTCTATAGGATTCTTCCAAAAGTTTTCATATCATAATTTCCACAAATAATTCAACCATCCTTTGATACCAACTATGGCATCTCGCCTTTTTATGACATAACTTTTCATTACATTTTACAAAACCGAGGATCTTTAAGGTTTAGTGTATTGGAAACCATGAACTTAAAACATGAAAACATAAAACATTCTTCTTAAACACTTGAAAGGATTATCCTTATGTTAATCCTAGGTTCATTAATACATCTCATGAACTGGGGACATACATCAAAAGAAAGGGTGAGCATAAGGCCCAGTAAGGGAAACAAGGGGAAACATTTAACATGTGAACTTGAGATACATCAACAATGTCATGAAAAAGAACTTTAAGGCATGAGAAAGAAATCATGAGGCATATCATAATAAAAATAACATAATTCATAACTTGAAGATGTGGCTACAACATTTAATATTTACAATCATTTCCGTTTCACCAAGGTCCATCCCCAAGGTGTCATTAAAAATTACCAAGGTTATTCACCAAGGCGTCGTTAAAAATGGTCATCTCTAGAGATTAAGTCTTTACCCAATGCATTGGAGAGCTATCAGGGCGCACCCTTAATTTGTCTTTATTATCATGTGAGCCACATATATCATCATCAAACATTTCATAAATAACACATATAGCATAAAATAAATGGGTTTCATTTCATAATCATAACGTTTTAAAAACTGCATTAAAGACATGATCTTTATGTCACTTTAAACCCATGGAAAAAGAAAATGGGTTTCATGTATGTAAATAATAGAATTTAAAATAGAAAATTTTAGTATATATGTGAATACCCCTTTAGAGGAAAGAGCATTGGGTATTCACTTAATAAAATAAATGAATTTGAGAATAATAGAGAGACATTTTGAGACAGAAATTCTGCAGTATAACGACTATGTTACGAGGTTTTAGAAAACATTGAAAAGAGAGGGGACATGGGTCACCCACTCATAAATGATACATAAAACAGTAGGGGGACAGAATATAAGGTATTTAATAACATGGTAATGAAATTTTAAAGATATACCATATGAAATGAAGAACTTTAAAGGAAGACAAAAAAATATTTCTCTTATGAGAATTCGGCAGCCTAATAGCATCGCTTAAAACTTTCAAAATTGGATTGAAAAGATCAAATAGGGTCTCTCATAATATGAAAAGAAATGATCAGTATGATAGATATAGAGATCATACCTCAACATAATAAAAAGGAACTTGAAAGACTTGACCAGAAAATAGAATTTGAAAATGAGAAGGGTGAACGAATCCCTTAAAAATTCGGTAGCCTAACAACGTCACTTAAACTTCAAAAAATGAATTGAGGAGATCAAATAGGGTCTCTCATCATATTAAAATAAAAGATCAGTTTGATAGATATAGATATCATATCCCAACATAATAAAAATGAACTTGAAAGACTTTACATGAAAATAGATCTTGAAAATGAGAAGGGTGAAAGAACCCCTTAAAAATTCGGCAGCCTAACAGCGTCACTTAAACTTAAAAAAAATGAATTGACGAGATCAAATAGGGTCTCTCATCATATCAAGATAAAAGATCAGTATGATAGATATAGATATCATACCCCAACATAATAAAAAAGTAACTTGAAATACTTGACATGAAATTAGAACTTTGAAAAATGAGAAAGGTGAAAGAATCCCTTAAAAATTCGGCAGCCTAACGGCACCACTTAAACTTTATTAAAACAAATTGATGAGAGAAAGAGGGGGTCTCTCATAATATGAACATAAAAAGGGTAGTAAGTGGAAGATAAAAGAACATCCTCCAACATAAGATCATGGAACCTAAAAGAAATTACATAAAAGAGATTACTTGAAAGAAAGAGAGAGGTAGGATCCCTTACCTTAAACGTAACTCTTAAAACTCGAAGGTTGGGACCTTGAGGGCTTGGGGGAATCTTGGGAGGACTCCTTGGAAGGTAATGAGACCAGAGATTAATTGGGGGAGAGTTGGGAGTGAAAACTAAAGGAGGAAAGGGTGGGAATTTATAGGGAAGGGGAGGTGATACTTTAATAATTTCAAGGGACACCTCACAAGTGGTTTTCTCAAAACCATGGGCTCTCCCATGGTATTTCACATGGAGTTAGGCCACATGGGGCCCCCATAAAATAATGCATCACCTTTGGTCGGCCAACACTTAAAATATCTCATGACATCATCATGACACAGTTATGATGTCATTAAACATACTGAAAGCCTAAAACTGTATTTTTACTATTCACTGAAAATTCAACTTTGTCAGAAAAATTCCAAAATTTCACCTTAACCAAATATCAATGCTCTGATTTCAAAAATGAACTCCATTTTATAATTTTTTTTTCTAAATATTTTTAATTTATTTTTTACATAAATACACTATTCACTGAAAATTCATTTTTTTCAGAAAAATCCCCAAAAATTACCTTAACATAATATCGATGCTCTGAGTTCAAAAATGAAATAAATTTTATAAAAATAATTTTCTAAATAATTTTAATTTAATTTTTAATTAAAAAACACTATTCAACTGAAAAAACTAATACTTGGCTAATAATTTCTGAAACAGTTATTTACCTATTTTATTGAATCACATTACTTAAACAAGGTTCTTAGATTATATTAATACTTTCATTAAGTGAGATTACTAATCCATTTGGTCACATTACTAATCCTAAGCATAAAATCACTATTCATAATTTACTATTCATCAAAAATTAAGTTGATCTTATTAGACTCTAAATTTCGTACTGAACATAATTTTAGAAGACCATTTTTTGAAAATCATTACACATTTTTAATTATTTAAGGTTTACATAAACGATTTTAAAATAATCTTTTTCTAAAATTCATCAAAAATATGCATACTATATTTATCCGGACATTTGCAAATTCACAAACTTCACCATAAGAAGAGAACACAATTTTATTTATAACAAAGGATTACACAATGTAGCTATGGTCTCCTTACATATCCCCTTATAACCCCAACATAGGACCTAAGTGTAAGGTGTTCTAAGGTGAGAGAATCAGAGGGTGGCTCGACCAACATCGCATTAGTAGTAATTTCTATCAGCTTGAACTTCTCGCAAAGGTGATTCCGTTCTAGCTTCACACGATGAAGTTCAGATTGGGTTTGGTCCAGAGAAAATCCCAGTGGTGCTACCTCCTTCCCAAGTTTTGTTAGATGGGCTTTGATTGGTCCAAGACTACTAGATGATGCCATCAAATCTTCTTTCTATATTAATTAACCAAGATCACTTGTATTTAGAGACAATAGTCGCAACATTCAGTTTCCAATGGTCATACTGACTAACGGTCATATAATAGTCAAAACCCAACAGTCTCATTTTAATTATACTCATGTTATCAAATGAAAAAGTTTTGTTGAGTATAAAAATAAAATAACACACAAAATTAGGAAACAAGATTTATTCAAAATTTCGGGTCGTTACAGCGAGTGATGTATATTTTGTTACTCTAGTGGAATCTAGAGAGTCACATATAAGTTTTGGGGTTTATATTTTGATTGAAGTGTAAGACACAGTGGTTGAATTACTTGAGGAAAGTGATGAAAATGATACTCTTAATATGGGGAGTGGTAAGTCAGTCATGGATGTGTAGATAAGGCCATGGAGTGTATGTGGTGGAATCAATATTTCAATAAGAAACCAGAGAGTAAGATTTTTGGATTCATCTGAAAGGATAGGTGGGACTTGGATGGGGTAGTACATTGAGACAAGTGTTGGCTTTGAGCTCGGTGTGGTTTTAAAAGAACCACGAGATTATTATGTTATAGTTTTTGATAGGAATTTAAAGGCATAAAAATAGACCATGGAAATGTAGGTTTGATGTTATAAGATCATTGTAATTCATTAATGGAATCAGTTAGGTGTTTTGGGTGAACTTATAATGTTTTAAGGTATGAAGACTTCTTGGTAACTAAGGTAGTAGCATGTCAACAATGGGAGATGGGTGTTTTGGATAAAGATGGTCAGGGATGGTCCACCATAGTATGATAAGAGGAACATATGTGGTAAGTTATGATCCACCTTGAGTTGATATTTTAATGGAAAGTCTACTTCGTAAATGAAGGTGAACTTGAGAGAGGTCAAGTTTTTATTAGTCTTCAAATGGATGGTTTATGCATGTTCATTCTAGGTGGTTTCAATGGAAATGATGGATTCCAATTTTGGGTGGAGTTCTCATGTATATTTGGGTGTAATGATTTGGGAAACATGTTGGGTAAGTTATGAAAGTTGATTTGAGGTTCTATTGGTCTATTTTTGAATAGTGGAGGTTCCCAACACCAGGAGATAGTAGTGGTGAGATAAAGTGTATGGCGGGGAGCACCATAGTAGGAAAGTGGTCAGTTGATGATGTGAGCGGTGTTATGAGTTGGATGAGATCACGTGAGCACCATCTTGGTGTTTATATTTTTTAATGAGCATTGGCTCAGGTTTTTACTGATTGAGTACCTTGAGATAAAGGTTATTCTTTGGTTGTGCTCTAGATGTTTGGATATGGAGTAATTCCATTAATCCTCGAGTTTTAGAATGATGTATGATAGGAAATGTGGTTGAAATATTTGTGTTCCTTTGGTGACACCAAGATTGGGTCTCCATTAGAATTTTTGAAAGTAGGTGAGATAAAAACAAGAGATTTGAGCCATGGGTTGTGGAGAGGATCAGAACAAAGGTGTTCTGATTGGATCTCCCAGGGTAGTGTAGTTCTTTGTCACTATCATCATATTTAGAGGTTTATAGACATTACCCACAAATTTATCTTATGTTTGATGTTGGAAATGATGAGGTTACAAATGATGCATCCTTTGAGGAGCATCGAGTTCATGATTGTGGATCATGATGGGAAAATTATTTGGTATATGACTATTTCTTTGGTTTGTGTGCAGTGATGGAAGGGCCTTATTGAGGATGAAATTTGGGAAATGGAAGTTGATAAGTGGACCCCATAGACAAACCTTTTGTCTTGGTGTTTTGGTGATGTTTATAAAGTACTACGCGAGGTTGAGCCTTTAAAAGATGAGGAGGTTGTAAGATCTTGATCCTTCATGGAGGTACATCCATGTTAAAATTTTAGTAAAACTTCATTTTTTGGTTAGTGAGATGATTTTGGGTGTATAATGAGTGTCAGGGGTGTTTTGGGGGCTCAGGGCATGACAAAGGAGGAAAAGAGGTCAATCTATGTTGAGAGCACGGTTGGCGCACTATTAGTAGTAACCATGTTCCTTAGCTACGTGACCTACAAAGGGGGTGCACGATTAAGGAAACCTTGTGGGAAACCTAAAAGAAACTATTTGGCCTAGTCCCACCCTTGGATAGTGGCAAGCTCATAGACACCACATGGTTTTTCAAACCTTGTGGGTGGATATCCATAAGGTGCATCTTGGTTCCCTCTTGGATATAGGGAGATGCATGGTTGGTCGATGGTTTGGCCAACCATGTGGCCATACCATGAAAGACTTAAAAAGTGTGAAATTGCCACTTTTAACTCTTGATATTAAATGTTTCTTCCTCGATTTTCAACCCATTTGACCCAATCCATCTCGGGTGATGAATTAGAATCCCCCTACACCTATATGAATTATTCTCTTCCATTTATTAGGCATCTGGAGTGATGTTGGGTAAAAATTAAAGGTCCAGGTAATTCTTAGACTCCATCAACTTCCATTTTCCAAAAGAGTCTTTTTGTGGGGTTCCATCTCCTTCTGATGCTCCAAACCCTTTTTTCCTGGGTGTTCTTCATCATAGTGGTTGATTCCATTTTAGCTTGAACCAAGGGTTTCTTTTGGACAAGAGGTTTCCTACAAGCATGAGGTAGGTGGTATTAAATCCTTTTCCCATAGTATTGATGTGTTATATGTGTATGTATTTGTGATATTTTTCTTCATTGATTCATTTTAATGCCCTTGTGTAGGGGAAGAAATTTGGTGCTTAGATTGAGGTGCAAGACCTTTCACAGACCCGTTGGTTCCATCAATGATGTGAGACCAAACCAAGGGATACACATGGTGTAGTAACCTGGATCTTAATTTTAGGTACGGATCTTGATTTTGGGTTGTTTTTGAGGAAAAAGGAAGTGAAGAGGTTTTTCTATGTACACGTCCTGTACTCCTGAGTACACGACGCGTACCTAGAATGCTGTGTACAACTGTGTTTTAGCTATGTAACGGCCGAGTACATGGCTGTGTGGTGACCTAGAAGACCACTTAAGTCATGGGATAGTTAAGGCCACTACATAGTGTGTAGTTTTAAATAACACGCCATGCACATTTCTTTTTATTTGATATATCAGATTGGGGTCACGTCTTATGTGCGGATATGTCTTCTTCTCTTTTTGGTACATACAGGAGAGTGCCAGAATGGACGACAAACTCCGAACCCCTCCCAATTTTCTATCTAAGCTCTGATTGAGACACCGTCGGGTGGTTTGGAATTCCACCGGTGAGTTCTCAAAACCTATAGAGCCTATCTTTCCAATTCCTCTTCTCTCATGAGTTATTCAAGGATGATTTTTTTATCTTTTTGTAGATCTTCACCATTTTAGGCCAATTAAAAGGCCAAAGTTCAAGTATATCTATTTTCCAACATCGAGGTAGGTGGTCTGTGCCTTTGTTTGTTCGTCTTTGGATTATATATGCTAAAAGTGTTGTATACCCATGTTTGGGGTATTTATTGATTGGAATTTAACCCTATTTAATATCTCCTATGGTTTTATTGACTGAAAATGGGTTGTTGATTATGCGTAAGGTTAGGTACCTGGTTTTCTATGCCTTTATTGATAGGATGGAGTTGGATTGATTATATAAAATGCATGTGATATGCTTTGAGAATGATTATCCATACAGTAGTTTCTGATTACAAGATCTACTTTGATATTATATGCACACTTTTTTCTAATGTACCATGGGAGCCTTGGTGTAGATGATTGACCCAGGGGTATCGACTGTGAGAGATACCCAGGAGGCCATTTAAAATTACCTTATGCAATATTGACCCATGGGTATTGACCATGAGAGCTACCCAGGAGGTTGTTTATAATTTATTGATGTGATTTTGACCCAAGGGTATTGACCGTGAGAGATACCCAAGAGGCTGTTTATAATTTATCGATGCTATGATGACATTGGGGAATTGACCGTGAGAGCCTCCTTGGTGGTTGTTGTAATTGATCTATATTATGTGGAACCAAATAGGTTATACTATGAGAGATTTCATAAGGGTCATTATTAAATGAATTGTTGTTATGTTAGAACAGGGGGGATTAAACTGTGAGAACTTTACCAAAGGGTCATTATTAAATAATTGAATGATTATGATGAGTCTTCCAAGACAAAGAAGAAGCTTGGACTCAGTCTTACTTGATTGTTTAGATGGACTTATGATACTTCTGTTCTGGTTACTTTACACGGGGGATACAATTCCTAGGATAGATATAAGGGGTATATGATTCAACAGATGAATAAAGAATGTTAAATGAATGTAATTTAAAACTGTTGGATTGTTTACTTTTGATTACTTTCTAGTTTATTTCTCCATTTATGTATATTACATGCTATATATATTCACTAATAGTTAGACATAGATATTTTTGTGGTTACCTACTAGGATTCACATCACACCCTATTTGGGTCATGTTTTGGACCCAAAAAGATTATATGGCTGCAGATATAGATAAGGTAAATTTCCCTTCATCATCAGGTACTTGATTGTTGTTGGAGCTGGAGAGCATGAGACCAAGCTGAGGCTTGCAATGATATTGGAGTTTACTCGTTTATTTTGTACTTTGGTTTCTATATTTCTATTCGGAATTGTGACTTGTTTGGATATTTTCATAGATACATATTCCATGCATCATATATATATATATATATATATATTGTGACTTCTGTTGGATTTACTTTTAGTCTTATGCTATTTACTTCTGTTGTATGGTGTTACTGCTTCCACTATTGTTTACTCTTTATTTTACACTATGTATTCTCTGCCAATGAGGGCATAGTTTCCCCAATTTCACACCTTGATTCTCACTTCTAGTCAACAGCCTCTGGTATTTGGGGAAATACGCTTGAGGTTATGTGACCAATCGGGTTCGGGGCACCTTTTGGCGGCACCCAGATCCGGGACGTTACAAAGTGGTATTAGAGGAGTTTTCTTTAATTCTTTTACTTACTATTTAGATCCAATAGACTAATATATATAGTATAAAATAGGTAGTTGGTAATAATATATGCTCAAGAGTAGCTAATCCGTGTACAGGGAAAATCCAAGTTACCTCGAATATTGAAATTTTTCTGGTTTTGCTATTCTAATTGTTTATTTTATTTCGCCGTTTGGTGATTCACTTGATTTTTGTTGTTACAATTGATATAATTATGGTTCTATTTCTATTTAAACCCAATGATATGAGGGTATTCCATCTCATTCATCATATAGGCACTTGCTAGAGATCACATGTCATTCTATTTAGGGTTCATTACTGATTACATTCTGTTGTGATAGACGTTGTGCTAGATATTCATGATATTATGATAGATGTCATGATAGAATGCCTGCTATTTTTATAAGGTATTGGTATATGTAAAGTTTCATTGGATGGATGAAAAGATTTGATACCTAATGTGTTATAGGTCCTCTTGGATCAGAATTTGGTGGATCATGTTTAAAATTTAAATGAATTTTGTTAAGATATGACATGAATAAGGATTCCAAACCTTGATTCGCAGGGAGTATGGGATCTCACAGATTGGAACATGGCATGAATTGGCCAAATTTTTATATTTTTGGGGTTTTAGTGATGTTTTAGAGGCTTACTATCTGGAAAACCTAGAAAACTCAACATGTGATGTTATGAACACACACCATGTGTTCTTCTATTCTGGAAGAAATGACTTTTCTTTAGTACACGTTGTGTACCATATGTACACGCCTTATAGTTTTTGACAGTGTAACTGAATGTGTGAGTAGATACACAAGGTTGGTAAACTTCTGGTAGAACATGTCATGTACTGGGAGTAAATACCATGCTATAGTCGACCATGTATCTGGCCATGTGACTAATGACACGGGTGGACGAAACATGGGTTTTTTCACACTGTGTCGAGATTATACACGTCGTTTAATAATCGACCGTGTATCTAGCCCTGTGACTAACAACATAGGTGGATGGAACTTACATGGTACATGCCGTGTCTATAATGTGCACACCATATAATGTTACACTAAGAGAGAATCATGTAGTTCTATCCATGTAGAAGAATTTGGGAAGGAGGGAATATTCAAGTACACTCCGTGTCTCAAGAGAAACACACCGTGTGTATGGGGTGTTACAAGACCAGGTTGGAAGGGGTACACACCCATGTTAAATCTTAAGGGAACACATCATGTAGTGGTTATACATGTCGTGTAACCCTCTTTTTTAAAACATGAAATTTTTCCTTCTCCTGTTCTGTTCTTTCACTTCTAAGTTACAGTCCTTGATAATCTTGAACTGAGGTGTGCACTTGACCCTACAGAGTCATGCCACCAAGACATCCTTTGGTTGTACTCTAGGTACATAACAATTATCAGACACCAAAAATGGTAGATCAAGGACTACCAGTAGATCCTCCCATTGTGCTCGTCTTAGCACCAACTATTATAATGGACTTAGGTGATGATGCATAGTTCTAAGAAGGGTTTTTGAGGATGATACAAAATTTTTAAGGAGCACCACATCCTACCCCAACTATGGAAGAGTTAACATAGGTGTTCTAGAAGCCTCATCCTCCCACTTTTTATAGGTATGGAGGACCACAGACTGTAGAGTCATGGTTAGAGGCCATGCTTTCTATCTTCGAGCATCTGAAGATGCCTCATGAGAGGAGAGTTAAGCTCCCAACTTACATGCTATGTGATTCCTCCATGAGATGGTGAGATATTATATCAAATTAAGGATGTCATCAAGATATGGATTGAGAATATTTTTAGAGGGCCTTATATGATTACTTCTAACCCGAGACATTCAGGACCGACTGAGTCTGGGAGTTCATGCATTTGGAGTAAGGTGCTCTTTCAGTGATGCATTATTCTTCTAATTTTACAGAGCTTTAGTGCTTCACAAATTTTTTGGGAGGTGTCAAGTTATCACTAGATAGGTGGTTTTTGGATGGTATTAGGTACTACATCTGATCATAGTTGAATGTTTTAAGGCTAACATTGGTGAATGATATAGTAAAACAGATGCTAATTACCAAGTGCAATCTGAGGGAGTTTGGATCAGTGATCTAGTGTGGTTCAGCATCCAGGGCTGTTACTCCTTCGACTGATAGTAGGAAGAACCATAGGGATGTTTCTTTAGGTAGCCAAGTGGTGTGGTATTAGTGTGTAAAGAGAGGGAATACGAGACTGCATTGCTTAAAGGACCCAGTAGAGTGCCGATCTTGCGGCAATATGATCCATATTCATCATTTTTGCAGAAAGTTCTCACATGCAGTGAGTGATAATAGATCTGTTATGAATCCACGCTCAGGATAGGGACCACTGGTTTCTCATCAGTAAGGGAACTGGATATCTTTAGGCCATTTAGGAGGATGAAATGGTTGAGGCCATGGTATCCATACATCAGGTTTTCAATGATAGTAGGGCGGATCATATTAAGGTAGTTAGGAAGGGTCGCAGGGCTGCGATATAGGTCAGACTTTTGTGATGGAATAAACCCATCAGGATAAGGATACCATACCCTCTATAGTTAGAGTTATGATTCTAGTTTCCTTATTTTTAGATTCTTCTCTTTTTTATACTGGGACATCCCATAGTTTTATATCTGTTGATGTTGTGGAGATCCTTGGGCTCTATATCTTTACTTTTGAAGATGGTATGACTCCAGACACTCTGTTGGGGATTAGGAAAACTAGTGTACGTCAGTGAAATGAGTTACCACTTGAGTTTAGTGGGTGTCACTTCTTGTGGGACCTGTATATATTAGAAGATGATAGGCTTTGATGTCATTTTCAGAATGGACTGGTTGGTATCCTTTTAGGACTTTGCAGTCTGCTATCTCCGTAGGGTGAGTTTCATGACACAAGAGGGTAGTTTTTTTCTACACAATGTAGAATCATATGTACAGGTGATAAGAGATGGGATTGAGTATCGTGGGTTGGTAGGAATCACAACCTAGATTTCTAGTTTATATTTGGATGACCAAGGGACTTCACCGATGGACTTTCCTCTAGTGGTGTATTATTTTAGGGATGTCTTTACAACTGAATTTTTAGGTTCAACATTGGAGAGAGAGGTATATCTCTCTATTGAGCTTATGCAAGGAGTGTCATTGGTGTCCATTCCTCTATATATGATGGCTACATAAGAGTTACAGGAGCTCAAGAATCAGTTAAATGAGTTGCAGGGAAAGGGTTTCATCTAACCTAGTACTTATCCTTGGGGTTCTTCTGTCCTTTTTGTAAAGAAGGTAGATGGAACCCTCATACATTGTGTGGATTATAAAAAAACTTAATCTGTGGATAGTAAAGAACTAATACCCCTTGCTAAGGATGGATGACCTCTTTAATCATCTTCGAGGAGCCTAGGTGTTCTCGAAGATTGAATTGAGATCCGATTATCATCAATTGTGCGTTAGACCATCAGATATACCTATTAAAACCTTTTTAGAGAAGGTTTGGTCTATACGAGTATTTGGTTATGCAGTTCAGTCTCACGAATGAACTGATAGTTTTCATGGAACTGATGAACTGAGTGTTTCATGCTTACTTGGACTCTTTTTTGATAGTCTTCATGGATTATATCTGGGTGTACTCTCAAACTCGACACAACTATTCCATCCCTTTTGAGATCATATTAAGTACACTAATAGAGCATTAGTTATATGCTAAGCTCACAAAATGCCACTTTTGGATGGATCAGATTCACTTCTTGGGTCCGGTCATCTTAGATACAGGAGTATTAGTAGACCCAAAGAAGGTTAGAGTGGTAGTTTCCTAGAAGTAGCTAAAGAAAATCTTTGAGGTAAAGAGTTTTATAGGGCTGTATGGTTACTACATACATTTTATTTAGGAATTTTCATGCTTAGCAGCACCAGTGATGGGCCTGACTAAAAAGGGTATGAAGTACTTATGGACAGACTCCTACGATTCAACCTTTTAGGAGCTGAAATGGAGATTGACATCAAAAATGATACTGATTTTTCTGTAACTGGACAAGAGTTACACCATTTACTGCAATGCATTAGGAATCAGACTGGGATCAGTTCTTATGCAGGGGGAAGGATTCATTGTGTACAAGTTTTAGAAGTTGATGCCACATGAGAGGAATTACCCAACACATGATCTCAAGTTAGCCACAATTGTGCATGCTTTGGGATATTGAAGACATTATATCTTGGGAGATAGTTTTTGGGTTTACACTAACCACAAAATCCTCAACTATATCTTTACTTAGCATAATCTAAATTTGAGAAAATGAAGGTAGGTTGAGTAACTTTAGTCTTTTTATTTTGAACTTTCCAACACACCTGGGAAAGGTAACACAATGGATGATGCATTGAGTAGAAGGATTCAGGTATAGGAAATTCAGAAGGCCAGTAGTGAGTGGAAGATTATGGACCTACTCTTTGAGATGCATTTGGAGGTGCATGATAGACAGGGGAAGACATTTATTTCTTTTATAGCTGTTACCTCTACTATACTGGATCTAGTGTGAATGAGGTAGCTATCAGATTATGAAGGCCTAGTCTTACGAGAGAGTGTGTCAGGTGAGGACCCTACTCCTAGGTCAACCATAGTTGAGTATTAGGTATTGTGTTCTCATGGATGTGTATGGGTGTCAGAAGACATGTGCAAGGAGCTGTTGCGAGATCTTCATTCCTCATTTTGGGCAGTTCAGCCTGCTGTCACCAAGATGTTTCGAGATTTACATCGTCGGTATTGGTGACTAGGTATGAAGAGGGATGTAGCTGGTTTTGTTATGAGATGTTCCACCAATCAATAGGTGAAGGTGGAGAATCAGAGACTGATAGGGATTTTACAGTAGTTACCCATTCCTGAGTGGAATTGGAATGATGTCACGATGGATTTCATGAAAGTTTTATTGAGGTCACCTTGGGGGAATGGCGATATATGGGTTGTTGTTGACAGACTCATGAAGGTTTCATATTTCTTACCAATCAATGAAACCTTTAGTATTGATGAGATTGGAAGGTTTTACATCCTAGAGAATGTACATTTGTATGGGGTTTCAAACTCTATCATTTTATAAAGGGACGCTTTGTTTACTTCTCATGTCTGGCATGGACTACAGAGGGCTTTGGGAACACAGGTACTTCTGAGTACATCTTACCATCCTCAAATAGATGGCTAGTCTGAGCACACGATTTAGGTTTTGGAAGAAATTATTGGGTCATGCGTCCTAGATTTTGGGGGCTCTTGGGAGAGATACATACCCCTGGTAGAGTTTTACTACAATAAAAATTTTTATGAAATTATTCAGATGACATATTATGAGGATTTATATGATAGGCCATGATGAACACCCCTATGTTGGCTGGAGGCAGGAGAGACAGCTAGGTTGGGACTTAATCTTGTCCAAGAGACCACTGAGAAGGTGGAGTTGATTTTAAAGAGGATGACTAATTCACAATATCACCAGAAATCTTATGATGATCGATGGAGATGACCTCTAGAGTTCAAGTTCGGAGATCAAGTTTTCATGAGTGTCACACCGAGATTGGGACACATGAGGATTTGGAGATAGGGGAAACTTTCTATGAGATACATCAGGCCATTTGAGGTTTTGGAGAGAGTCGGTCTAGTTTAATATAATTTGTAGTTACCTCAGAGGTACTAGGCTTTTCATGTCATCTTTATTTCTTCTCAGCTATGATGTTACTTTTCATACTCGTCTCATATTTTTCAACCTGAGGAGGTTGATTTGAAGGTGGATGCATCCTTCGAGGAGCACCCTATTCCGATTGTGGATCACATCCTGAAGGTTATCTGTGGCCAGTCTGTTCCTCTAGTATAGGTTCTATGCCAGCACGAGTGAGTACAGGATGAGACATGGGAGAGGGAGGCCGATGTACGATCAAAGTGGCCAGATCAATTCGTAGATTCTTCTTCACCACCCTTGTAAGAGAAATTTTGGGATGAATTACTTTAAGGGGGAAGTTTGTAAGAAACTGGATCTTCATTTTAGGTATGTATCTTGATTTTGGGTTGTTTTTTAGGAAAAAGTAAGCGAATAGGTTTTTCTAAGTACACCTCATGTACCTAGCATGCCGCGTACAACCGTGTTCTGGCCATGTAACGACTGAGTAAAGGGCCATGTGGTGACCTAGAAGACTGATTAAATCAAAGGTCGGTTAAGGCCACTACTTGGAATGTAGTTTTAAAGAAAATTCCATGCACATTTAGTTTTTATTTGATATATCAGAACGAGGTCACATCTTATGTCTGTATATGTCTTCTTCTCCTCATTGTTCATACAAGAGAGTGATGGAAGGGCCGATGAACTCTGAACCCCTCCTGATTCTCCATCCTATCTCCGATTGAGACACTGTCAGCTACGTTGTAATCCTACAAGTGAGTTATCAAAACCATTAGAGCATATCTTCCTAATTCATCCTCTATCATGAGTTATTTAAGGATGATAATTTTTCATCTTTTGGTAGATCTATGCTGTTCTAGGCCAATTCAAGGGATGAAGTTCGAGTATATCGATTGTCCGACATCAAGGAAGGTGGTTTATGCCTTTAGTTGTTCATATTTGGATTATATATGATAAAAGTTCTAAATTCCCACATTTGGGGTATTTATTGATTGGAATTTAACCCTATTTAATAACTTTATGGTTTGATTGACTAAAATGGGTTGTTTCTTATACGTAAGGTTAGGTACCTTGTTTTCAATGCCTTGATTGATTAGGAAAGAGTTTGATTGATTTTATTAAATGCATGTGATATGATTTGAGAGTTATTATCCATGTAGTAGTTTCAGATTACATGAGATATTTTGATATTATATACACACCATTTTTTCCAATGGACCGTGGGAGCCTGAGTGTAGATGATTGAAGTAGGGGTATTGACCGTGATAGCTACCCAAGAGGTCATTTATAATTACCTTATGCTATGTTGACCCAAGAGTATTGACCATGAGAGCTACCCAGGAGGTCGCTTATAATTTATTGATGTGATGTTGACCTAGGAGTATTGACCATGGGAGCTACCCAAGAGGTCATTTATAATTTATCGATGCTATGTTGACATAGGGGTATTAACCGTGAGAGATGCCTCAGTGGTCATTGTAATTGATCTATATTATGTGGAACCAAAGGGGTTATACTGTGAGAGATTTCCTAAAGGGTTTTTATTAAATGAATTTTTGTTATGTTATACCAAGGGAATTAGACTGTGATAACTTTTGAAAAAGGTCGTTATTGAATAATTGAATGATTGTGACAAGTCTTCCAATCCAAAGCACAAGCTTGGACTCAGTCTTACTTTATTTTTTAGATGGTCTTATGAGATGTATATTTTGGTTACATTACATAGGGGATACATAGCCTAGGCTAGATCTCAGGGCTACATGATTCAACGTATGAATAAATAATGTTAAATGAATATAATTTAAAATTATAGGATTGTTTACTTTTGAGTACTTCATAGTTTATTTCTCCATTTCTGCATATTACATGCTATATATATTCAATGAAAGTTAGGCACAAATATTTTCGTGGTTACTTACTGGGATTCATCTCATACCTTGTTTGGGTCATGTTTTGGACCCAAACAGATTATATAGTTGCATGTATAGATAAGGGAAAGCGCCCTTCTTTATTAGGTACTTGATTGCTATTAGAGATGAAGATTATGAGACCAAGATGAGGCTTGCAATGCTATTGGACTTTACTTGTTTCTTTTGTTCTTTGGTTTCTGTATTTATTTTTGGAATTTTGACTTGTTTTTCTATTTTCTTAGATACATATTCAATGCATCATATATATATTGACTTATATTGGATTTACTTTCAGTCTTCATATGTTTACTTTTGTTATATTGTATTAATGCTTATGCTATTGTTTACTATTTGTTTTTTGCTATGTATACTCTTCCAATGAGGTCATAGTTTCCCTAGTATCACACCTTGGCCCTTACTTATAGTTGAAAGCCTCTGGAATTTGGGGAAATGCGCTTAAGGTTGTGTGACCAACCTGGTTCGGGGCACCTTTGGGAGGCACCTGGTTCTGGGATGTTACACATGGGGTACAAAAGAACCTTCGAGAATGGTGAAATTAATTGGTTAATGTTGAGTTAAGAAAATTATGGGAATGAATGGGTATTATTTGGTATCTTTATAAAGGGAATGTTCAAGGGAATTATTGAAATGTTTATATGAGTGCATTGTGTATCACCTTGGTGGATTTTGAAAATGGTTTTAAGGACGTGGGTTGTATTTTTATGTGTTCATGGTTTTAAATAAAGAGAAATTAGTCTTTGAAAGTGGTAAAATTTTAAAAGGGGGTGTTGACCTAAATGTTTTTTAAAAATGGAGTTTCTTATGAGATTACAAATGATGACTTGAAATGGGGGTGTGGCCCCTACCTTGTGAAAATTATTAATAGTTGTTTAAAAATGGGTGGAAATGAAAATTAAGGCCTTGGGGGTATGTTTTTTTTTTCAAAGAGGAAGACCCATGTTTTAAAGTGTGGCTTCAAGATGATTTTAAATGAGTGATTTGATTTGTGTGTTATCTTAGATTGTGGAATGAAATTGATGTTAATTGTTTTTTAGTTGATAATATGGAATAAGGGGGTGTTCTGTATAAAATAAATGTGTTAAGTGATTTATTTAATAGAATGGAAATGTGTAAATGGATTACAAAATTTTAATGATGAATGTATTAAATGGGTTAATTTATGAAAAGGAAAAATGTTTCAATGTTATAAGGCCTTTAAATGGTAAATATGTTAATGTGTTAAGGTATGAAGATGAAATATGTGTTGAATGAGTTATGGTTGTAATTGGTAAATGTGTTTAATGGTTACAGTTTGTGTTTGAAAAATTTTTTATGGTTAAATTATCATAGGAACATGGACTATTGGTATGTGAGGTATTGGACTTGAGACTATATGCCCACGGGTTAGGTTAAAATGAGGTTCTAATGCCCACCCTTATAATTCATGGGTTAGGGAGTTGGAGTGAGGCTCTGTACCCCTAATAGTTACATGTTATGAGAATACATAGACTGAGGATCCATGGTATGTGTTATGTATTTATATGAAATGATTTCTTTATTGAGATAGGGAGTGTGACTTTTCCCCTTATGCACCGTTTTTGTAACCGACATAGGTTGAAGTGTATTTGATGAAAATGCTTAACCTATGGAATAAATTATGAAAGTGGATAAATTAAATATTAATAACTAATGGAACTAAGTTATCTTTTATTTATCATGGGAATCATTTTTTACCTACATTCACTATTGTATAGACTGGTTATTTCTTTAGACAACGTTGGTGGTGGCCTACTGAGTTGTACTCACACCCTGATTGAGTTTCCATGAAACTTGGGTACCTGAGCATATGCTACTTGTTTCTAGGTATAGGTTCAGGACAAGAACCCACTATATGGTTCATGCATGGTCTTTTTTGTTTAGAGTATGGGAGGTCAGGGCTGGGTTGGGACTCAGGTTCACATTTGGGACCTTTTATGGTTTTGGTTTGAGACATTTTATTGGTATGAGTGCATGACATGTAGAGTATACACATCATTTCTGTATCATGTTTCCCTTTATTCATTGTTGTCACTTCTTGTATGATATCCATTTACTATTCTTTTTGGTCATGTCATCTTTTTATGTTACTTTTATTGTGGATTTACTTTGATAAGTGGGTATAGTCTCTCCTTGTTGTCCATAGATCCACACTTTTTTCCAGAAGCCTTTGGTGTATGGGGAGGCATACTAAAGGTCATGTGGAGATCCAGATAAGGGCACCTATTATATTGGATACTAGGTAGGGGAAGTTACATCCTTATATCACTTTGTGTTAACATGGTGTAGAGAGAAATTTAAACTATGAGAATTATATGAAATTTACTTTATTAGTTTAGGTATTAGTGGTATATATAGTCTATTTCTATATGAACTGAGATACTATTATAATAAATAAATTTTTTATTATAAGATCTATTTCACAATATATTTACTTTTATTGAACCACAATAGTACAACACAATGGTGGAAAAATATTGTTACTAGAATAACTACAACTAGTACTAAAAGAATAAAAATATTGGGAAACACCATAAACATAAACATTGGAATAAAATATATATTGATACTATAAATAAAAAATAATTAGTGGTAAGGACACGATATATAAACTAAATGTACGATATGAATGATTTTAAAAATTATAATATAGTCTAGTTATAAGGGGTACCATGACCATTGTAAGGGTAATGTGACTCTTGGAATAATAACATTGCAATATAGCTATTGTAATCATAATGTGACCATTATATGTGACATAAAAGTTTCCAATTATATACATAATATCACTAGGTATAATCAATAATTTTAAAATATATATATATATATATATTTATCTTGTGTAATAATATAATTATTTACATATATCTTAGAAAAAAATAAAATTTATCAAAAAGAAGATTCAAATTTTTGATGTTGAATATATAATTTTAAAACACAATAAGAGTTTTATTTAATAATTAAATTTAAGATGAAGAAAAAATTATTTTAATAAAAAAAACTTCATATTTAGAGTAATCACATCATAAATAGATAATGGTGAATTTTTTATAATATTTTGAGATTTTTTAATTTGCAAGTGAGAAGTAAAATAGCATACGCATATACAGTATGCATTATGACTTATTATTGATGTAAAAATATATAATAATTAATATAAATTAATATATGGTAAAAAATATGTTAATTTAGTAAAAATATTTATGTGAAATTATTAAAATAAATTTCCGCACCAAAGACAGTCCTTCTAAAGACTAAATGGAAAACTAATGTTTTAAAAATAATTATTTTTTAAAGATGTATATTGTCATGGAAAAATATTATAACTAAATGGATCTAAGTTCATTGGATTATAAATTTAAAAATAAATTATTAATTTTTAAGAACCATTATTTCATTCCATGGTAATATCCATGATATTTAATTTTCCACAACTATGATTTTTAGAGCTGAAGTCTTCAAAATTAAGAAACAATTCACCCACATTTTCAAACAATAACAAAATATCTTCCCATTCCATGTCAAGAACCAACCCAGGTCAACCCTGAACCGGTCACCTGATCCGGCCCGCGACATTGCCCGAGAGGCGTTCCTGATCCTCCCGGGCTAGCGACAAGCACCAGGGCATCAAAGAGAGAAAGAGGGAATTATTTCTCCCAAAGAAAATAAATAAAGCATTGGAAAGAAAATAGAATAACACAAGGTAAATAAACAACATGAAATGAAAGAACAACCAACAACAAAAACTAACCTGAACACAACCAAAACTCCTCGTGACTCTGAGAGTTTCTCACCAGTCCACAACCAAATCTCTCCCACAACGAGAGGGCTCAAGTCAACATGCAATAGAAACTAGAAATAGGAAAACACTATAGGCATGAGTATTAAAACTCAATAGTTAGGCCTGACTAATTATATTCCCAATGAACATACCATTAAATAAAGAATTTATCAATTCCAGGTTTGTACTAAATTATATAAAATATGGTTTCCACATACACTTTCATTTTTTTAAAAAGTAACATTATATTGCCCTTTTTAATTTAGAAAAATTTTAATGTTGAAAGAAATAGGTGCATTTCATTTTAAAAAAATTTTGCGAATAATTTAGAAATCCAAATTTTAGTTGTTAGTCAAAAGTAAAATCACACACAACACACAACACACACTAAGGGAAATGGAAAAAGTGGCGCACAAGGGACAACAACCGAACTAGACCTCTTAATCATCCTCCATATACAAATAAACACTAAAAAAAGAACATGGGTCGAACCTAGAAGATCGTGAACAATCCAGAACATACCATACATGTTATTCATACTGAAATCATGCTCTAACTCGATGATGTCATAATGCCCTAATGCCTGGTATAGCCCTACATGGAATAACCGAGGGGCCCAATCCCCATAGTAGCAATAACATAGTATTCCCCTGCTATGGGTCCACTAGCCAGTGCATAATCTAAACTAGTGCAACAATCATTCTTAGAAGATTCACTCATTATGCTAGATTCCCATGTCAACATAAACAATAAAAGGGGGTGCGTCCACAATGTAAATTAATCAGTCACGATGCACAAACATCACATATATCTCACGCAATCAACGCACACCAAATATCACCCCCCGAGTGGGTTTTTCAAAATAATCTATTTTATTAAAGTGCCAAACAGGCCTACACCAATTTTAAAGAAAGACCTCATTTCTCGAGAAAACCAAAAACAATTGTTCAAAAGAAGTCATTTATCTTTAAAACTAGAACTACATCTGGAATTCAGTGAATTATGTTTAAAGGACAAACGGGCATTCTTTCAATACTGGGTGACTGCTCATCCGGAAAATGTTTTAAGTGTCGTGTATAAAATAAACAACTCTTTTACACCAAATAATCATTTACACATTAATTATATTATATTATTTCTCATTCATTAAAAATTAATAAAACAACAACCAGTTAATAAATTATAAATCTAATGGTAAGTGCAGTGGGGGACCTACCTCGACTCGTAGTCGAAAAACGATGACGCGACACACCTCGAGCGGGCGCAAAAAGCACACACAGGCCGACGACCGCAATTTCGCAGAATTACCTCGCCAATGCGCTGCAACAAATGCACAACAACCAAAATACATAAACACTAACTTAAAACAACCCAATATAATAAACAACACAAAATAACTACCCCGACATATTTTCAAAACACAACTTGAACCATTCACATAATTTACGAAACCACTTTAAAATATTTATAAAGAAACTCCAAAGAGACACTGACAACTTCACATAAATAAAACTGATTCAACGACCACTTTTTTTTATCAAACTCACACCCACGCCCAACTGAATAGAATAAACACCACTTTCATAGTTAAATAAACTAATTTCAAAATTTATAAAAAATGATTAAACAACCCAGGATTGGATTTCATAAAAACGCAACTTAATCCACATGAGTATTAAGATATAAAACGCAAACTAAACTCATTTAAAAACTAAACTTCACACTGAAGTAATTAAACAAACTCAATTATTTTAAAAACTACGTTCACACCAATTTTAATTAAACAAAACACAAATTAAACCAATTATCAAATATTCAATCAAGAAAAAGAGAAAACCTCACCTCGATGCAGAGATGCGCTCGGACAGTGCAGTTGTGCGACAGTGAAAATGACCAGTGTGGTGTTGCAGTGTGCAGGAAAGGTCACCAATGTCGTCAACGACGACGCGAAGACTAGTGTGGTTGACGGTGGACCTGTGGGGGATGGCTGGACAGTGGGGGTGAACAGGGGCGCACTAGAGGGTGCAGATTCTAGGGGGACTCGGCTGGACAGCGGGTGCGAGGTGGGGGCGCGCCGGAGGGTGCGTCGCTGGCCAGCCCACACTAGCGACGTGGTTTGCGTAGGGTGAGGGTGAAAACCTACTCGATTGATGGCCGGATAGAAATGGAATGGTGCGGGAGGTGCGATAAGTGAAAGAGACCAGTGTTGTGGCCGGTGCAGGTCAGGGAAGCCAGAGTCATGGAAGGTGCAGGAGGCATAGCGACTGGAGGGTACGGGGGAACGCGGTGCAGGGTAGGCCGAGGGGTTGTGTGGCATTGTGTGGGTGAAGTAGGGGGGTGTGCTGACGGAGGGGGCTTACAGGAGGCCGAAGCAAGGAAGTGGCGCCGGGGCAAGACAGGGGACCGAGGCGGTGATGCGCTGCCGGGAGCCGACCGGTGTGCAGTGAGGGTGCTGGGTGAAGGGGAGGTCGAATGGAAGGCCGAGGCATGCAGGAGGTGGGATGGGCGCACTGCAGGCAGGAGGTGCAGCGAGGGCATAGGATAAGGGAGGTGGAGGCTGGCTGGTGGTGTTGTTGCTGGTGCGCGAGGAGAAGGGGGGGAAGATGTTGTGCGGGGCAAGCATCAAGGTAGGGCGCTGCTACGGAAAGAATAAGAAAAAGAGAAAAAGGGAGGGTGGCGGTGCTGCCTAGGCTAAGAGAAAGAGGATAAAAAAATGGGGGAAGGACTAGGGTTATGAGGGAAAATAAATAATAATAATAATAAATAAAATAAAAAAACTAAAAAAAAAGTATAACCAAAAAAATAAAATAAAACAAACATTAATCCATAATAATAATAATAAAATACAAATACAAATTTATAATTAGAATAATAATAATAATAATAATTGTAATCATAATACATAAGTAAATAATAATAATAATAATGAATTTAAACTATAATAATAATAACACTAATAATAATTAAACTTATTAGTTGTAATAATAATTAATAACTTTTAAAAACATGATGATAATAATAATAATACTAATAACGATAATAATAATAATAATAATAACCTTAATTATAACAAAAATAATAATAAAAATTATTTACCGTAACCGCAATAAAATACAAAATTTATTCATTTAAATTTTTCCAAAGACAGACTGACAATGTCATTGCCTAGGTGAAGCCGCGTGGATCTCCAAAATGCGCTTCGCCCAGGCACTTAGCAACGTCAACACAAAAACACACAATTTTTTTTCAAAATCAAAAGTTTTTCATCCGGGACTCAACCCAAACCCCAACAAAATTTTAAAAAGTCAATGAAAATTATAAAATAAAATAAAATATGGAGCAGGGTGTGACAATTCTCCCCACCATAACACTTTCTTCCCTCAGAAAACCATAATAAGATCAATACCCAAAGATGAAACTCCTTAAGTGTCACTCACCCCCAAAAGTTTAAGTTCCTCCAGTTGATCGATCCAAACAGACACTGAAAACCCCTGTCACACAACTCATCCTTAAAACAAGGTCACCTTAATCATCACCAAGAAGAACCCAAACCATCTATTTCAACCAAGGAACGAACGAACTTAAATCAACACTGAGACTTAACCCTATAATATTCATCCAACGAAACTATTGGGTGTACTCCAATCTCAACATTCACTCGAGAGGATGAACTCAAGATTAGGTGGTTCCGTACGAGACCACCTACCACCAAACGATACATGAAAAGAAACCCTGATACTGACACGGGGAGGCCCGAACAGACTCCCCACCACAAGGATCGTGATAACACTAAATTAATTTCGGTGTAACTCTGTGAGACCCATTTTGGGTCTCCCCACCATAAGAACTGATGATATTAAACGAACATAAAAACTTTCCACACGGACCAGAAACCTCGACCATGATGGGGGGAGAAGGAAAGGGCCCGACTGATAGAGCATGAAAACTATTATCATCTCCCCATCAACAACGTCGCACCCTTGGAAAAACAAAAACCATTCCACACTAAGAATGAAGATTAACCCAAGGTCCTTATTCACTGCTAGGGTCCCCCGGACAATGCACGAGCTTCAATTCGGGGCCATTTTCTAGAGCACCGATGATTGAAGCATCTCCTACCTTGCATTCAGGATTTAGAAATTCCCAAACATAACCCACAAACCAGAATTTCACTAAACACACTTCCAATAAAATAAAAGATTCAAAGAGGTTCAACCACAACCATTCTTACAATTGAAAGAAAAGGAACACTACAAAATGATACAAGAAAATATTAATACACCCAAGAAATAATACAAAGAGATGACCTCAAACTAATCCCCAAACATTGCCCTAATCCTGATGACGGGCCGAGGTGACCTTCGACGAGCCAGGCTTGGCTTCGGCGCAATTCTTTGAAACACTGCGGCAGAATTGCTGGAAGTGACCCCAACATCCACAAGTGTGGTAGGGTCTCGAAGCACTCGGACAAGTCGGTCTCTTGTGACCCTACCTACCACACTGGTGATAGATCATGACATTGTGCTGTGAAAAAGATTACTGAAGGTCTGAAGGCCTCTTGATTCCTCTACCATCACCACCAACATCAGGTCACTTATCATTCTTCTTATCACTATCCTATGCACTGCTTCCCAAAGCTGGAGGGTTTTCCACCTCAAGTCCTCATGCTAACCCAACTTCAGCCAAAAAGGCTTTCCCCACAACATCTGAGAAGGTGGTAAGATTGAGATCTTCCATTTTCGATCGCAGCTCAGGTCGGAGTCCAGACTCAAATTGTCGAGCCTTCCTGGGATCATTCACAACAAAACACTGATCACATGAAACTAGGTCTATGAAACATCAATAGAATTCTAGTACCGATTCAATGCCCTGTTGAAGAAAACACAACTCCATCCTATTCCTCAGCTTCGTCAACTTAGATAAGTGTTGTTGGATGAACGATGACTTGAAAAAATCCCATGTTAGATATTCCTGAGGCTTATTCTGAGACACAGACTTCCACCATTTCCAAGTTGGGACTTCAAGCATAAAGGTAGCCAACTTAACCTTTAATGACTTAGGCAGACCAATGAAACTGAACTTTCTCTCAATCTTCTACAACCACTCCTCTACCTCGAGAGGCTCTGCTTGTCCATACAAGAGAGGAGGGTTCAACTTCTGGAACTCTAGAACATAGTCTATGGGCTGATCAACTAGAGAATTCACTAGGGGAGCACCACCCGAAGCTGCACCTTGGGTATCCATAGAACCCTCGTGGGGGTGAATAATAAGGAACAAGGAAACAAAGAACATAATCACCACATGGTCATTTCCATTTAAATTTCAACTTTTCACAATTTCCAAAATAAAACTTTACAAAATGATTTTTAGAATGAAGGAAAACTCAAACGATTCACTAGGGGGAAACTAGTGATGATGGGTGACTCGGACATATGGTTGGTGACCATATGCCAGTCATGCCACCGTCATAAGGAGCACTCTAGGGTAATGTCTCTAGCTCTACATGGATTTCCAGGCCCTACGAGCTCACAGAGGGCACTTTCCCAGCTCCCATTTCATTTACCAATACAAAACAAACCATATGAAAAACCAAAATACACTAATAACTGGAACATCCCATGGTAACCTGAGGTTCTGAACGACCAAGGGTTCATGACGTCTTTCTCATCCGTACTCCTTGAGTCCCAACAATTCTACTCCTTATACCATGAAAACCCCAAATAACAATGGGCTCTCTGAAAAACATGGTCCGCTCAGGAGTCGACCTGCTCTGATATTATTTTGTCACGAACCAACCCAGGTCGACCCTGAACTGGTCAACCGAGCTGGCCCACGACATGGCTCGAGAGGCATTCCTGATCCTCCTGGGCTGGAGACAGGCACCAGGGCATCAAAGAGAGCAATATGGAATTATTTCACCAAAAAAAAAAATAAAGCAGTGAAAAGAAAATAGAACAACACAAGGTAAATACACAACACGGAAAGAAAGAACGACCAACAACAACAACTAACCTGACCATGACCAAAACTCCTCACGACTCCGAGAGTCGCTCACCAGTCCACAACCAAATCTCCCCCACAATGAGAGGGCTCAAGTCAATCTGCAACCAAAACTAAAAATAGAAAAACACTATAGGCGTGAGTATTAAAAATCATTAGGTAGGTCCTACTAATTCTATTACCAACGCACATACCATTAAATAAAGAATTTATCAATTCCAGGTTTGCACTAAATTATATAAAATATGGTTTCCACACACACTTTCACTTTTCAAACAAGTAACAGTCTGTTGCCCTTTTTAATTTAGAACAAGTTTAATGTGGAATGAAATAGGTGAATTTCATTTTAAAACATTTTTGTGAATAATTTAGAAATCCAAACTTTAGTTGTTAGTCAAATGGAAAATCACACACAACACACAACACACACTAAGGGAAATGAAAAATGTGGCACACAGGGGCCAGCAACGGAACTCAACCTCTCAATCATCCACCACATAAAAATAAACACTAAAAAAAGAACATGGGTCGAACCTAGGAGATCGTGAACAGTCCAAAACATACCATACATGTGACTCATCCTGAAAGCATGCTCTAACTCGATGATGTCATAATTCCCTAACGCCCGGTATATCCCTACATGACCTAACTGAGGGGCCCAATACCCTTAGTAGTAATAACTCATTATTCCCCTGCTATGGGGCCACTAGCTAGTGCGTAATCTAAACTAGTGCGACAATCGTTCTCAAAAGATTCACTCAATATGCCAGATTCCCATGTCAACACAAGCAATAAAAAGGGGGTGTGTCCACAATGTAAATTAATCATTCACGATGCACAAACATCACATACAACTCACACAATCAACGCACACCAAAGATCACCCTCGAGTGGGTTTTCCAAAATAATCTATTTTATTAAAGTGCCTAATGGGCCTTCACCAATTTTAAAGAAAGACCTCATTTCTCGAGAAAACCCAAAACACTTGTTCAAAAGAAATAATTTATCTTTCAAACTAGAACTACATTTAAAATTCAGTGAATTATGTTTAAAGTCCAAACGGGAATTCTTTCAATACTGGGTTTCTGCTTGTCAGGAAAATGTTTTAAGTGTCTTGTATAAAATAAACAACTCTTTTACACCAAATAATCATTTACAAATTAATTATCTTATATTATTTCTCATTGATTAAAAATTAATAAAACAAAAAGAAATTAATAAATTCTAAATCTAAAGGTAATTGCAGTGGGGGACCTACCTCAACTCGTAGTTGAAACACTATGACGCGACACGCATCGAGCGGGCGCACAAGCACGCACAGGCTGACGACTGCAATTTTGTGGAATTAGCTCACCAATGCGCTGCAACAAACGCACAACAAACAAAATACATAAACACTAACTTAAAACAACCCAACCTAATAAACAACACACAATAACTACCCCGACATATTTTCAAAATACAACTCGAACCATCCACATAATTTACGAAACCACTTTAAAAAATTTATAAAGAAACTCCAAAGAGACACCCACAACTTCACACAAACAAAACTGATTCAACGAACACTTTTTTTTGATCAAACTCACACCCATGCCCTACTTAATAGAATACACACCACTTTCATAGTTACATAAACTAATTTCACAATTTATAAAAAGTGATTAAACAACTCAGGATTGAATTTCATAAAAACACATCTTAATCCACATGAGTATTCTATAAGATATAAAACACAAATTAAACTCATTTAAAAATAAAACTTCACACTGAACGAATTAAAGAAAGTCAATTATTTTAAAAACTATGTTCGCACCAATTTTAATTAAATACAACATACATTAAACCAATTATCAAATATTCAAGAAAGAAAAAGCGCAAACCTCACCACAATGCGAAGACGCGCTCGGCCAGTGCGGTTGTGCGACAATGAAAATGACCAGTGTGGTGTTGAGGTGCGTAAGAAAGGTCACCAACTTTGTCAACGACAATACGAAGACTAGTGTGGCTGACAACAGACCTGTGGGGGCTTGCTGGACAGTGGGGGTGAACATGGGCGCACTAGAGGGTGCGAATGCTAAGGGGAGTCGGCCAGACAGCGGGTGTGAGGTGGGGGAGCGCCGGAGGGTGTGCCGCTGGTCAGCCCGCGCTGGCTATGTGGTTTGCACCGGGTGAGGCTGACGAACTACTCGGTTGCTGGCCAGACAGAAAGGGAAGGGCATAGGAGGTGCGACAAGTGAAAGAGACCGACGTTGTGTCCGGTGCAAGTCAGGGAAGCCATATGCATGGAAGGTGCAGGAGGCGGAGTGACTGGAGGGTACGGGGGCACGCTATGCAGGGTAGGCCGAGGGGTGGTGCGATGTTGTGAGGGTGAAGCAGGGGGGGCATTGATGGAGGGGGATTGCGAGAGGCCGAAGAAGGGAAGTGGCACCAAGGCAGGATAGGGGACCAGGGCGGTGATGCGTTGCCGGGAGCCAGCCAGTGTGCAAGGAGGGTGCTGGGTGAAGGGGAGGTCGAGCAGAAGGACGAGGCAGGTAGGAGGTGAGCTGGGTGCGCTGCAGGCATGAGGTGTGGTGAGGGCGTAGGATAAGGGAGGTAGTGGCCGGCTGGTGGTGTTTCTGCTGGTGCACGAGGAGAAGGAGGGGGAGATGTTGTGTGGGGAAAGCATCAAGGTAGGGTGCTGCTAATGGAAGAAGAAGAAAAAAAGAAAACGGGAGGGTGGTGGCGCTGCCTAAGCCAAGAGAAGGAGGAGAAAAAAACGGGGGGAAGGGCTAGGTTTAGGAGGGAAAATAAATAATAATAATATTAAATAAAATAAAAAAACTAAAATAAAAATATAACCAAACAAATAAAAAAAAAATTAATCCATAATAATAATAATAAAATTCAAATAAAAATTTATAACTAGAATAATAATAATAATAATTGTAATCATAATACACAAGTAAATAATAATAAATTTAAACAATAATAATAACACTAATAATAATTAAACTTCTAAATTGTAATAATAATTAATAAATTTTACAAACATGATGATAATAATAATAATACTAATAACGATAATAATAATAATAATAACCTTATTATAACAAAAATAATAATAAAAATTATTTACCGTAACCGCAATAAAATACAAAATTTATTCATTTAAATTTTTCCGAAGTCCGACGGACACTGTCGTTGCCTAGGAGAAGCCGCGTGGGTCTCCAAAATGTGCTCCGCCCAAGCTCTCAGCAACGTCAGCACAAAAACTTGCATTTTTTTTCAAACTCAAAAGTTTTTCATCCGGGACTCAACCCGAACCCCAACAAAATTTTAAAAAGTCAAAGAAAATTATAAAATAAAATAAAATATGGAGCGTGGTGTGACATTCCACTTCACTTTAAAATATTTTATCATGCTCCTCATCTAAATATCCCTCTTAATATCCCTATTAATAAATTCTTCAGTTTTAAGGATTTTTCATTGTTGTACTAGGAAGTTACATTTCAAGGTAAGAGTTATTAATCTTCCCTTTTCATTTATCATTTTCAATCATATTTTCATTTCCTTTACATTTACATATAAAAATTTATTATTTTTTTATTGTAAATTAATTAATCTTTATTAAAGGATATATTTCCATTCTCTCTCATTATATAACACTCATAATTCTTAGTAAATCCAAATTGTTTCCATGGCCACAAAATCCACTATCCAAATCACTATATATGACATGTATTTGTGTTATAATGGACATTTTATTTATAAGAGGGGGAGTTTATATAAGGATGATAGTGATATACTTTATGGAGACTTTATTAGTTCTATTATGAATTTACCAAGATCTTGATGAAATTTTATCTTTGACATCAAAGTATAAGGACTTGATTGTTTTTCTATAAGGAATTATTTTATCCCAAATACATATGAAATAGGTGTCTCACAAAAACATAATTTTTTAAAGGGTATTTCTCTATCTTTAATTTTCCTCTTACCATTAGAAACCATTAAAATCATTTATTAATCTTTTTTGGTATACAATTAATGTTACCTACCCTATTAGTTCAATATCATTTGATGATAAAATTACTTTACATTGTATTGTGAATATCATACAACTTATAATTATATTATTGTATATTATCCTAGATAATCATATTAATATATTTACAAGGAATACTTGATGATCCATATATACATTATTTATATATAGATAATTATTTAATACTTAACCATGTTTATGGATGAAGTTCCAAAGGGAATATTGTGTATTTTATTTTTCAACCATTCTTTTATTATGATGAATAAATTGGAAATTTTATTCAATGGAGGAGAACCTAAATTATATATCATCTTAAATCATCAATAAGTATCACATGAAAAAACTAACTTGGGTATTTGGTGTATGCTTCTCGTATTTATATATGATGACTTATGTTGAAGCCCTGATGATATGATTATGTTACCTGATATTAATAAATCTATCACGATGAAATTATTTATTGTTATCCATGTGATTATTTATTTCCATGATTATAAAATCCATGGATATATCATGATAATTTTATAATTTATATGTCATGATTTTATTATTTATACCTAAAACATTATGTATATCTTATTTATTTGATAATAGATTCCATTTTATGCTACTCCTCACTGAGCTTTTGAGATCAATTTTTATATATTTTCCCATTTTTCGAAGAAATACTAAGGAATACAATGCATAGTATAAGTATAAAAAAATGAGGAATAATTATATTTTATATATAATAATAATGTTTCATATGTAGTATTTTGAATATATATTTTATTATCTCTAAAGATTAATATAATTTGGGTCATGCGTAATGTGATCTTTGTATTATATTTCATTGTAATTAATAACCTTATACTCTAGGTTTCTATGTTGAGGTTGTAACATTTTGAATTAGATAAAGTTTAGTATAAACCAAAAAAACTAGATTTAAAATAACATAGTTATAGAAAAACACTATAAAACTCCTATAATAAATTTTAAAAATTTCTCTAGATTGGATAAATACTAGATTTTCATTTCTAATAAATGAATAGTAATTATATATTATAATTCATAATTTTTAGTGTTATTAAAAAACTAATACAATAAATTATATTTTTTAAAAAATAATTCCTAATGTGAATAATGGAAACAGTTTCCACAATATTAATAAGTGTTATGATTTCTCTTTATTGAAAACTAATTAAGAAGGGGGTTAAAGTTGAGTGGAGTATCACAATATTAATTTAGTTTTCTTATGTAAAGATTAATAAATATTCTTATAAGGAAAAATATGTTTCCCTTTGACAAGGTGTGAAAATTTTGGATCATTTCATTAGTCTTCTAACCCCAATATTTAACAAGATAAATAATCCATTAGTAAGAGATCAATGGGTAAAATATTTAGAGAATATATTCCTTCAACTAGGATGTAGTGAAAGATAAAAGGGTATGATGGTTATTAATAATAAAAAAGGATATGTTGATCAAGAGTATTATTTCATTCTAATTAAAAATGTATAAATGACTGAAATAATTAAATGAAATTATTTTAAGACGATATTATATGAAATGCATTTTCTCGAGTTTAAAGAGTTGAAATGGAAATAAAATTATTGAATTTAATAAATTGATAATGGGAAATTTTTAATTAATATGAGTTTATATTTAAAATGTTGGAAAGTAATGTAAAATATTATTTACATAATCAAGAAATAAATATTGATCACTTATTTAATGGAATAAAGCTAAGACTTCAAACTAAATTAGTCACCCAAACATTTTCATCATTTACCGAGATATTTTTTATTGATATAAATAATGAGAAAGAGTTCTCTAGGTTTTATATTTTAAATGTAAAGGAATATAATAATGGGAAAATTGAGAGAAATTTTGAATGAAAATTTTTAAAATAAAAGGGAATGGTAGAATTTATAACATGAAAACATTATAGAAATAAAAATCATTAAGATTTATTAATGGGTTTGAATTTTATTTTCAAGTGTGGTGATAAAGGTTGTTAATCCCATGGATATGAATGAAAGAGTGAAGGTAAAAATATATAATGATTTAATTTTAAGGATATGTGATACTATTTTAATCAATACCACATGGGTTAAGGGAATATGCCTATGTAAATGTCTTGGGAGAAAGGTCAAGATTATCTAAATATTATGATAGAAGTTGAAGTCCCAAATGATTTTTAGAAATTATTTTTATCATAAACTCATATTTACATGATATATTATTTAATTCATGTTCATTTAATCTATTATATTTCATAGTTTTACTAGAAATATGGAATCATACCTTAAAAAATTAATGAAGTAGTTTTTAGTTAAAACTCATGTTAAAAATGTCATTAAAAATAAAATATATTAGGATATTTTTTAGAATGAATATATGTTACTTAGTTGAGAATCTAGTTGTTATACCAATTAATGATTTTGGAATAATTCTTGGGATGTTGAGAATCTTAAAATATAATACAAGATTTTATTTCCAATGGAAAGAATTCATAATTTGTATGGTTAGTATAAAACCCCTTTCTTTTAGAGGTGTGTATTTATATCCTAGTTCATGTTACAAACCACCTATTTTGTGTTATAATAGTGAAATTAGTTGAGAAGTATAAGACCAAATAAAATAAACTAATTAAGTGGATCTACTAATAATAAAAATTGTATATATTGTGCAATATTATATTGATATTTTACTTAGGAATTTCTTAGATATCATCCTAGTGAAGATATTGAATTATTTATTAACCTTATAAATGATATAAATCCTAGTCACGAAAAACATTTGGGATGGGTTAACAAAATACTATACCATATAAGTAAATGCACATCTTAGCTTTTCCCATTTGTCCTGTTTTTATACGGTCTAAAATTTAAGAGTCCAACCCATTTTTCATACAGGTTGAGCAAGCCCACCATCAACCTATTTAGTATGATATATATAGAATTAAACTATTTTAAAAATTATAGATGACACATGATGTTAAGCGTAGTCCACATATAATTTATATTGAATTTTTTATTTATTATATATTACATGAGTAGTCTATCAAATGAGGCATGCGAAGCACCATTCGTTTGAGTCCTCCCTATTTGAGATATGATTGACCAAATCTGAAGAAGTGAAAAATTTATCACTTTTCCCACCTTTTACATGATACCATAAAGAAGTTTGAGTTTAGCAGATGAATATTTCATGGTTTTACCCTTACTAACTATATATCCACTATTTCCATGCTTCCACATTGAATCATGAAACATCTAATGGTTATTCGCATGTAATGTGACATAACTCCTAAAATGACTCAAATCATGTTACTCCTTTGGCTAAAATCCATATGTATGGAGTGTCACCCATACCATTCTATGTGTTCTATGAGAATGGGATTGGTGACTATGTGATTGAGGAGGGGGTGGAGACAATGAGGGTGTTTGGATAAAGAAGATATAAATTTGAATGGAAGTGGGATAGGGATAAATGATTATTTAATATTTATAAAAAACTAAAAAAATAAATTATTAATATAAATAATAAAATATTGTGGTCCTACTCATATCCATATAGGTTTATACAAATGGGTATATTCTTATAATATGAATTTTTTTACCCATTTTGAAAATGGGCCAAATTTTATAAGTCCAATCCACATAAATCTCATGATCTTAACAATAAATATTATAGGCTCAAGATCATATTTTCATTCTTAATAATTCACATATCTATTCATCTTTATATAATAGGCTCAATGGAGTTAGTGAAATTATAAAGGTAACTACAAGATTTTTCAAATAAGCAATCCATATACCCTAATATATCACACTATCAAGCCGCTATAGTATTTATAAATAATTAACACAGTTCTATGTGGATGTAAATTTATTACAAGGAAATCAATTCCAATACTGTTAAGAATAAGTACCCCTTTACCGCACATTGATGACCTATTAGATCTACTACAAGAGACTCCATATTTCTCAATGATTAATCATGATTATGGATATCATCAATTAAATGTTGATAATTATGGTATACTAATGTTGTATTTTCATAAAAGGAATGATCATTATTATTTCTTATTAATTCTATTTGTATTAACTAATGCACTCTCTGTGTTTATGGATCTGATGAATAGAGCATTCAATTATTGTCATTATAAATTATCTATACTTTTTTTAGTAAGGATATGTTACTATAATCTTAGATATAAAATATCATGAGAACCCATTATGACCCCACAAATATTCCCTTAGCATAATTAAAACTATTTAAATAAGTGAATGCATTGATGGTGAATAAACAAAAAATCAAGAATACACCCATGTCAGGACATAGTGCACTGAACAAGATTATATAAACCCAAACAATAACTTATTTATATAATATAAGGAGGATTCATATCATATCTAGATAATAATCAAGAACTATATAGGGAGAGTATACTTTGAAAGGTATAACATATTCAACCTCTAGTATAAAAAGTAGATAACAAGTAAGGTGCAACAACCAAATTCTTATAAAGGAATGTTAAACATGATAAATGTAGTACCTAATCAATATCATATATAGTAAATGAATATTGAGAAATAAATAACATAGAAAACCTAAAATATTGGTAACATATCATGAGGAATATGTAATATAGAAAACAAAAAATATAAGAAATAGATCACAAGAAATATGTAGCATATAAAACCTCCTATATAAGTTATCACAAACAGTATTAGAATGTAAAGATAAACCACACCATAACCCCGATGGTATAATCCTATTACTATACCCCATATCTAATTTTTAATGATACACTAATATAGATTCCCCATACATGGATTACATATTCTACCCATGATCTATTCTTTCAAGCTAAACCATAATATTTAATCCATCATTGGCAAGGTTTTATCCTATTATCCCCAATCACACATCAACCTATCTCAGAAATTCATATTTGATCCATACATAAGGCTCAGTAAATCTTCTTAATTGATAATGATTAAACCTCTACCTTCATGCCAAGACAACCACCCCATGATACCATAAGCGATCTTAGTCAACTCCCTTTATTCCTAACCAACTAAAGTAGACTGCACTTAGGTAAATTCCCTATAGTCTAATATGGTTTGTTCATAAAAATTATATAACTCCCATAAAAATTCTCCATAAGGTCATATATATATATATATATATATCATATTGAACTTTATCAATCCACAAAATATATTTTTTAGATTAATTTGATGAAGGATCATTCAACTTTATGGAAAATAGTTCTTATAATACTATATAAAATCCAAAATATTTTTAATTAATTCTTACCTCAATACATAAGGAGTTAACTTTACAAGAAACATAGCTTGATTCAGAGATCAATAGTCAATAATATAAAAATTTATATAAAACCATCTTAATTAGGGATTTACAATATCTGAAGAGAAAATAATGAAAGAAAAGCAAGATTAGAGATTTCATGGTGTTATACATACACAAAGATATATATGTCAATTGGCCAAATTTAAAATGGGAAAGAATTGATGAGGGGAACACACATGGAAACCCTATAGGGGTATAAAGTGGATGGAGACATGGGGATGGATTGAAGGAGGGAAAATAAGGGATTAAAATAGTATTTATGGTGAAAATATAGAAATTACATTAATGGTATTAAAAAAAGACCAATAAGTACTTGGTATACTTATACTAGATACTTGGTGTTCCCTTGACTACTTGTTACATCCCCACTGATAGGTTAGGGGGATATAGGGAAGACATGGGCCCTGAATAAGTCACCTAGTACCTAGTGGTATCTAATAATTTTTTTACATAGTAGTTCCTTGGTTACCTATCCCTGAATTGATTTTAACTCTATACACAACCTGATAAAAAATAGAATTAAACTTTAGAAATTAATTAAATTTTAAAAACAATAATTTAATTACATCTCAAAAATTAGTTTTAATTATATATATTTAGCTAAATAGACATATTATTTCAGTAACATGGTAAACCTTGATGGTTTGCATATCCTTTATTTCTATTTAGATAATTAATAATAAACTATCTAGGTTTATGTATGAAGTTATTATAAAATATAATGTATTGTATTGTATATCTATTCATTTCTAATGATTGATGCATTGTATTTATTATATGATGGGAGGGACTCATAACTATATATAACCTCATTGAATTAGTAGGTTAAATAAGAAAAATAGCATGAGAATTTGGTGTATTCCTGCTCATTTATGTGTCCTTTATTTTCATGTGGCCTTGATGGTGGTTTTTTGATGTCAAGAATTATAAATTCTATCACTATAATATTATTTTTTTATTTTGATAATTATTTCATTTAATTTTTATATCATCAATGGATATATTCTGCTCATGTAATTAGTTATATAGAATCATTTAATTATTTATTTTTGGATCACTTGACTATATGATCAACACTTAATGGGAGGGGGAGGGGGCCAATTAGTTTTTATAAATTTTTTAAAACCAAAAATTACCTCTCACTTATTCAATAATAATCTATCAATGTCACTGTGGTTTAGTAATTTACACAAGTCACAGTTTTTTTTAAAAAGGGGTTGCTCAAATATGGATGACTACACACCTAGTGTATGGTTGGTTTTATCTCCCAACACACCACCTATTTTATTATCATGATGAAGATATAGGAAATGTTATATCATTGAAACTTATAGAATTGTAGGAATGAACCCTTTCAAAACATGAAAAAACTTGTTACTCCATGAAATAACAGAAACCTTCTACAAGAATGATCACTAGTGCAAGTGTGATTCAGCATTGGAAATTCTAAACTTAATTTTCTTCCTCCTATCTCTATAAAAAAATCCATCAGTCTATTCTATTCTCCCCAATTTTTAACCTAATTACTACAGTGTTATTCCACTCATTTTTTCTCCTTCCTTTTATTCATATATTCTTAGAATGTCACATATATTTTGTTTTCATACATTCTATATGAAAACCCTTACATCTTGAAACTTATATTCTCCAAAATTCTCGATCATCAAAACTCATTCTAAGTAGTCAGATATAATATCTTTATAGGAATAAATTCTTAATATCATTTACATATCCAAAACCATCACATATTTCTATCTTCACAAGACCCGCATAATTATCTCTACATGTGCACGAACACATGAAACAATTATCTCTATAGTGTGTTTTTTTTCACAACATAGGTTTATTATTCTTATTAAAATTTCATCCCTAAATATATTGAATAATTATTATAATAGTAATCATGATATTTAAATCCGTGAGAAATAGATTAACATCATTTTATTTAAATCTATTGATAACTACCATTTTTACAAACTGAAAAACTTTATGTAATCAATGTAATGTAATACATATTACAATAGAAAAATAAATTATTTTTATAAACATCATTACAGAAAAATGTTACATTCATGATTTTATTTATTATGTATTTTTTTTAAAAAAAACTTATGTATGATCTAAATATATAATATAGTATGGAGGGATATTTTCCTTGACCTAGTTTCTATCAATCCTCAATACATATATTTCATATGAACTAAAATATCTTTCTTATGATTTGACAATCTTACACACCACATAGAATATATTCTATAATCCTTGAAAAATCTTACATATCATTGAAACATGTTACATATCATAATAATATATCACATATTATCAAAATATGTTACAGATCATAGTGATAAATTTTTCTTTTTTGATTATACACCATTAATATATTAAATATGCCTTTTTCAACATACTAATACTTCCTCAAAATTTCATACATTCTCTAACATATATAAAATAATTTTTAACCCTACCCATAAGTATTATCAAAGAATTTACTCTTGAATTAAATTAAATATATCCAACATCATTTACTTTTACTGAAAAAATAAAAATAAACCTCAAATGGGTTTAACAATATCCCCATTTGAATTTATTTTCAATACGTTACATTTTAGTTCCCTTTAACATTCAAGAACTTATTTCTAATTCTATAATATGATCCAAATCAATCAATACAAATAAAATAAAAAGTGAAACCTCTTTCCCCCCACCTCATTGACAAAAACACCAATAGATTTTGTGGATGGAGTGGTATCAACTTGTTTAAACCAATGAACCATGAATAAATAAACTATAAGTCTATGTGAGATAGATCAGTATAGAAAAAAGTGTGATTAATTAAAACATCAATGTTTCATATAAATATTTCCACAAGAGATAACATATTAGATTTTTTTCAGCAAGAATTCATAAACATATTTTCATCCATTTCTCCATAATCAATAAATAAATAAATTAAAATATTTATTTTCTATTCATTTATTTTTTTGAGTATTTTAGAACTTATTTCATGAAAGTATTTTATAATTTCTATTTTTTTCAAAAAAATGGTTTAGAATTTTTTTGGAAAGAGAGGTAAGGGAAATAATTATATTGAGGCTATATTTAAGAATAGTTTTTTATAACTCATTATATATGAAAAATCTTGGTCTGTTAATTTTTGTAATTGATGATGGAATTTTACTTTTTCTAACCCCATACCATTCATTCTTTATATAAATAAAGGGGCTTTGAAAATAATATTTTCAACAAATAAATAAACTACATTAAACCATTCATGGTAAAGCAAGGTTCCCCCTTATAAATTATTACTTCCCATTTTAAGTAAAGGGAAAAATTAAAATAGGGGATGATACTCAAAAAAATATACCTCAGTGTTTTTAGGGAATAAGATGATCACCCATTTTATATATGAACTTCTTAATAATCTCAATTTAAAGTAGCTTTGCAATAATGTCAATAATTTACTCATTAGATAGAAAAAATATTGAATTAAGATACCTTTATTCACTTTCTCCATCATGAAATGAAATTTATGGTCAATGTTTATTGATCTTGAATGTTTTACCAAATTATTGAGAAAAATTATAGCATCTAGGATATTATAGATGATTACTAGTGGATACTCAACAATAACATTTATATCCCAAAGTTGAGTCTTAATACAAATCATTTGTGTAGATTCTTATGATGTTTCCATACACTTGACCTTAGTTAAAATTAACGTGACAAATAATTTATTCTTGGAATCAAATAAGAAAAATCTCCCACCAATGAATATTTCTCCTTTGATGTGGACTTTAAATCATCAACATTACCAGCCTAGTAAAAAAAATGAAGCCGTGTAAGTCTAATTTTTTTCCTTTTGATATTGTAGACCATAATCAGATGTGATTATAATATATCTCAAAATTATATTTACTTTTAAGAGATGTGACTCCTTATTATTTTATTGATACTTGACATAAATAGTGCTAGTATAGACAACATTTAGACATGAGGTAGTCAAGTACAAGAGGCTAATAATAAATTTTCAAAATCCTTTCACATTCTCATTATTCACATAATCATACTTACTCAACATAATGCCTACTTAGATTGGTATAGACACTATTCTTGATCTATTCATAAAAAACCCATCTAGTAACTCCTTGAAATATTTTTCTTGTGAAATGAAAAGGTGACCAATAGTTTGGGTAGCTTGAAAACCGAATAAATTTTTATACCCAAGAAAAGAAATATCAATATTCTTCTTCATATATGTAAAAAATTCATCACCAAAAATATCTTCATTACCAGTAAAGATAATTTCATCAACCTACAAAATCATAATGAGTGATGTGGTTTTGGTTTTATTTAAAATCAAAATGTTTTCCAATAATAATTTTGTGAAATATATACATATAAAGCATAGATCTATCATAAAAAAACAAGATCTTGGGTCTTTATTTAATGAATAAAGATCAATCTTTGATCTTTATACCTTTATCCTATCAAAATAAAGCATAAAACCATCAAGTTTCTATACATAGATTTCTTTATTATGTTCCCCATTTTAAAATGAATACTTCACATCCATTTAAAAGAAATAAATATTCATTGAGTTAATATTATAAGGAAAATTTTGATGTTATCAAGCATATAAACAAGGGAACAATTTTTTGTAAAAATAAATGCCTTTAATTTGTGAGTACCCTTTTTACACAAGTCTATTTATGTTTTATGTGACCTCACCTTTAACATTAATATTTTCTATAAAAATACATTTGTGCGAATGATGTTCTTTTCCTTGGGACTAGGCATAATCTCCCAGGTATCATTTATTTAATTTTATCTAGATCTTCATTCATAGAATGAATATGTTCTTTGTGTTTAAAGGATACATAAATAGTTTGGGTTGAAGTAAGAATAGCGTGACTACCTTCCAGGATTGTTCCTATTATTTTCACCCCATGATTCTGTTCCTTAATGATATTTTCATTATCAATATTCATTTTATATCTTGTATTTATTCCCATGGTTCTCAAATCCATACACTCACCCATTGAATATACTATGTCCACATCATCATATGTAATTTCTATATATTCATTAAATTGTGTAGTAGGTTTACCAATGACGACATCCTCCCAATCACCTTTTTTTAGAATTACTATAAAGCCACGTTTTAGGCTGGAGTGGGAACCCTTTAAAAATAAAAAAAACATAATAACCAATAAAAAAAATAAAAAACCAACAATGAAATCAAAAGACAAGACATCAATAAGAATCATAATGTTTTGAGTCACCTGTATCAAGATGATATTTAAATGAATTATCCATGATATCAAGATCTAGATTGAGCTTAAGGTTTTCTTCAACAATAGAGGATATGAATTAAAAGAGATGAAGGTAGTCATGTTTTGTTAGAAAATAAAGTTATAATTTTTCATAGACATATTCGACTTATAAATCAAAGTATTTTATGAGTTCATCATTGAGACTATTTGGCAGTCTTTCATCTTTAACTTGGTATAATCCTCCAGTATCAGCTTAATTTTAGAGATGTTTACCATATTATTTTCTCATTACTCTATAAAAATATTTCTAAATTCATCAATTATTATTTTAATAACATTTGAAAAGTATTTTGGGTAGAAGATGATTCTAGGATCTAGACCATTTAGACCTTCCCCAGTTGACTTCGAGCCCAGATTAGGATCTCAAGGTTATTCATATGCTAGGGGATCCTCAAGCATCTTAACCTCTTGAGAAAGCTCTATATATAAAACAGTTTTACTGAATTATCTGGTTTCCATGAGTGTTAGAATGTTTATATAGTCCTTATATATTTTTATTTTTCTTTCTATAGATATCTCACAACCCTTTTAATCGATAACGACCTTCATCATTTTCTTCATCACTGAAAGATAAAAATAACCTACCTATAATTATTATATTTGATATATTTCTTCACATGGAACACTAGACTAAAATGATTCATGACATATTAGATGAATATTATTATGAAAATTTAATAAATCATATTGTAAAAAAAAATTGTAATCAGTTAGAAATTCATAAAAAAAAAGATTAAGAACACCTATAGTTTTAAAAGGCAAATTTTAAATAAAATTAATTTTTATTTAATGAATTTCCATCAAAAAGTTAAATTTATAAAATTATAATTTTAAATTTTTAAAGTTAATTTAATTTTTTAATTTATCATTTCAAAATTAACCTAATATGATTTTTGATCACTCTAAATAATTTATTTTTAATTAAATAATAGAGTTTGTACCAAAATTCAAAATTTTATGACTTTATCAATATATGAGAAAGACCTTGAAGTTCTTAATTTTTTTGACAAATGTTATATTTAAGGATTAAAAATATGTATTTTAAAATATCATTTTGAATACATAAAACCCATGTTTGACATTTTAGAACATAATTAACATTTTATTATAATTTAAGAAATATTTTAAGTATTTTATTTTATCTAAATATTATTATTATATAATTCCATTTTTTATTTATTTGGGAGTCCTATAATTATTATTTTTTATATTAAAATAATTTTTATCATTAAATTTAGTGAAGTAAATAAATTTATAATGTACATAAATTTTAAACATAAAAGCAAACTTTTCTAAAAATAGGTTTTGTGCGCTAATATTAAAATTATATTTTATAACCTTTAAAAATTTTATTTGATAATTTTTTATATATTTTATATCATTATGTTAATATTATTTAATAAGGTCAATTTATTTTTTATGCATAAAATTAAATCACTGTTGTAAATACTAGTTACGAGCGTAAAAATTTTTTTTTTCAAGAAAAGATACATTTCCTATATATTGTGATTTTAAATTAAATTGTTGAATTTTAAAATAAAAACTAAAATATGATTTTCAAACATATATAAAAATAAATTAAAAATAATTAAAATTTTAATCAATGTTAAAAAAATATCATAAACACTTAATGATTAAAAATATTTTTTTCTATAAAAACAAATTTTCAACACATTATATGTTTTAATTTAAAAATTTAATTTTATCATATTTAAAAATTTAATTAGATTAAATGGATTGAAAATTCAGATTCAAAATGTTTAATTTTTTTGATGGGTTATCTTATATTTTTAATGATAAAATAATTACCCTGGTTAAAATTTAATCAAGATTAATAAATATTAAAATGGGTAATCTGATTTGGTTAAAACTTTACTAAATAATTTTGACACTTCAACCATATATAATACCAATATTAGGTTATAAATTAATAAATAATAATATCACCAACATTTATCCACCTAACTCACCTAATTATTATGAAATTACCTTCTTACCCCTTACCTAACATTCTTTTCGAAAGATTTTCCCCTCTTTTTCACATATAAAAGGACCTCACTTCTACCATTTTTCAAACCACACCATTAGTTAGAAATTAAAATTAAAAACTACCCAATTTAATTCTTCTAAATCTCATTTACATGTTTGGAATCCCCAAGACTCAATGAACTGTCTCAAGTCCTTTTTCAAAAGATACTTCATTATAAGATCCAAATTCTCAATGTTGGTATTACTTACCCTTTTACTTTACTCCTTTATCCATACAATGAACCCTCCTCTAAACCATTCTAACAATATGTATATAATGAAATAAGTATAAATAATATACTAAAATTTCATTATATTGATATAATAATCATTATTTATTCCCCTCCCATTCAATTGAAAAAAATGAAAATGTTGTTCACAAATGTGTGTGGACTACCACCTCCCTGAATGACATGTTTTTTTTATTTAACCCCACATTTCACAGATGATTAAAAAAATTGGGGTTTTCAGAATATATATTATTTATGTAATTATTTGAATTATTTAAATATAAATTATTTATACTATAATTTTTATTATAAATAATAGATCATTGAAAAACTAACCGCCTAAAATGATCATTTAAATATGAAAACCAATCTATTTATAAGTGGAAACCTTTTTTTAATTAACTTCTCTTTACTCATTACAATTATGATTCCTCACATTAATAATGTTTAAAACACTTTTTTGTGTGAGTTTTATTTTTTTTTCAATAATTCTTATTGATTGTTAATGGTTTTCAATAAAATAGAAATATTTCATTGATGTTAACTTATTAAAGAATTTATAAATAAAAATACACTAAAAAGTTTGGTTATAGTATACAAGAATGGAAACAAAATTTATATAGCTTGGATGGAGGATTAAATAATAAAGGAAGAGATAAAGTATTATTATATTAAGAAATTCATTTGAATAATTTGAGTTTACATGCATGAAAATAGATGAACATGTCCACGTGTTTAAAGAACATGTGCTAGTGGGTAAAACATTGTCTACAATGATAAAGATGACTAAAGGTCCATCCAATTATGATCTTTGAAGACTTATATAAATATTTTAAAGAATATAAGTTAAAATATTTTTAAAGTACATGAAAAATAATACATTTATATTTGTGCATGATGAATTATTTTCAATAATTGTTGGGTTCGTAATATCATACTTAGTAATTACTATGTACTAAAGTGGTCCTTTATTAAAAAAAAAGAGTAATCCATTATAAACCAAGGACCCCCTCAACCACACATGTGGGACCCATGGCTCAACCTAGTGGGAGAGGGTCAACTTAGCCACCACAGGTGCATAGAGAAATTTCATAGAGTCTTCAAGGAGGACATGAGAAGTATTGGGTGCATAATGCTGGTAAGGTGCACACATAGTACACAAAGGGTTCTTGAGTAGATCACGAGGTTGTGGTGTATCTTGGTGAGAGTGCATGTTCAATGTGTTCTAGGTGTTGAACCCAAGTGTCGACTTATGCAGATGAGGATATAAAAACTATTATTAAACAGTGAAAGAACAATCGAAAAATTGAGGTGGGACTATGGAATTTTATTTAATATTCCTTCATCTTCAATGATATGTAAATAACAAGGTCCACTCAATCAATTAAATACCCATTAGGTGATCGATCACACATATAATATTTTTCCTTAATTTAACCTTACACAAGATCTAATTACCCTTATGTTTGAAAAACCTTTATGCATGTGAATACAAGAAATTTGGTCTCCAATATATTTGAAAATTAGGTCATGGGAAAAGAACCATCTTCAGTGATAAAGCTAAGTGAATGAGACACAATATAAAAACAGAATCTAAGAATGAATATATTTGAAGAAAAAATTATAGTTATGAATAAAAACTATGATTTAAGAGGCTATTAACACATATGTATATGTAATGAGTTATATTCAAGGAGTTTAATATGATATTACTATACTCACATGATTGTTTCATCACAAAAGAATAAGGAAGATCATGCAAAAGCTGAATATATGAAAATGCCTTATTTTTGGTGTGACAAAATCCACGTGATAAGATGTAAACAATGTGATGTTTAATATACCAAAATCATGGGTAATATTATTCCATGTCTAGCCACTATTATTATAAATAATATATTTCTCAGATGGTTAGAGTATGTGGTTCCTCCTATACAAATAATGAAGTACCCAAGTTGAGAACTACTGATGAAATAAGAGATTTCTCACTAAAAAATAGAGACTAAGTAATAGTTATGTGAGAACCTATTCAAATGAATAGTTATAAAATTATAACAAAAAATAAGGACATCTCAAGGCATAAGTATTTAATCACTTTCACTCAAGAGTTTCATGATGATACTGGAGATACTGCTGGTTATCACTTGTGTTATACACATTCAATGATATTCAGGAAGAACTGGTTTTGTGAATCAGTCCTAATTTATGTAAAGTCATTGTGATACCAAATACTAGGTAACATGAGATAGAAATTAGTTTCCATGGGATATATTAGTCATGAGAGAAAAATAGAATATAAAGTGATATACTTTCAAGAAGAACTTGAGGAATCATGTTTACTATTTGTGAGAATTTGTTGCAATAATACAGAATATTCCCATACTATTTTTGTGAATTGGTTTTCTGATATGTCCATTTAATATATTATGTGTAATATAAATTTATTTTTATTAATAAATTTTTTTCATGAAATTATTAAGAAGATATTGAGAATTAACAATTCACAAAGAAGGTAGGAGATATTGTGCACCTATTTGAATAATGAAGAACCCATTCCGGTTAGTGTTGGGTAGAGAGTTCATGTATGTATATGTGAAATGCATAAGAACTTGAAATGATAACCTAGTAGAATAAACCATGATATAAATTATATAAAATTATAAGAATACAATTATACATGTTTTAGGGTTTATGATGACATAGGACGTGAAAGGAGTTGTACTAGATGTAATGTTTTATGGTCTTCAAGAATTATTCTTAAAGATATTATTTGTAATAATGATAATCTAAGAATTTATAGTTTCAACAATTAGGAAGGAAGTTTGTGATTTTAGAGATATTTAATGAGGTTTCATAAGAATAGGTACCAAATGAATTAGGGGGTTATAACATCCCGCCTTTTTATCACATAAACTTTCATTACATTTTACAAAACCGAGGATCTTTAAGGTTTAGTGTCTTGGAAACCAGGAACATAATAAATGAAACAAAAAAAACATTCTTCTTAAACACTTGAAAGGATTCTCCTCAAGTTCATCCTAGGTTCATTACTGCATCTCATAACCTGGGGACATACATCAAAAGAAAGGGTGAGCAGAAGGCCCAGTAAGAGAAACCAGAGAAACATTTTACATGTGAACTTGAGATACTTCAATAAGGTCATGAAAATAACATTAAGGCATGAGAATGAAATCATGAGATACATCATAATAAAAATAACAATTTTTTTATAACTTGAAGATGTGGCTAAAACATTTAATATTGACAATCGTTTCGTTTCACCAAGGTCCATCCCCAAGGTGTCGTTAAAATTACCAAGGTTATTCACCAAGGCGTCGTTAAAATGGTCATCTCTAGAGATTAAGTCTTTACCCAATGCATTGGAGCGCTATCAGGGCGCACCCTTAAATTTGCCTTTATTATCATGTGAGACACATATATCATCATCAAAAATTTCATAAATAACCCATATAGAATAAAATAAATGGGTTTTATTTCATAATCATAACATTTTAAAAACTGCTTTAAAGACATGATCTTTACGTCACTTTAAACCCACGGAAAGGGAAAGAGGGTTTCATTTATGAAATTCCCAGAATTTAAAATAGAACATTTTGATATATATGTGAATAAACCTGTAGAAATAAGAGCTTTGAGTATTCACTTTATAACATAAAATAATTTTTAGAAAAGAGAGAGAGGCATTTTGAGATGAAAATTCAGCAGCATAACGGCTATGTTACAAGGTTTCAGAAAACATTGAGAAGAGAGGGGACATGGGTCAAACATTCATAAATGACCCATCAAACCATAGAGGGACAAAATATAAGGGATTTAAGAACATGGTAATGAAATTTGAAAATATACCATATGAAATGAAGAACATGAAAGGAAGAAAAAAAAAGATTTCTCTTGTGAGAATTCGGCAGCCTAACGACGTCACTTAAACTTCAACAAAATTGAATTGACAAGGTCAAATAGGGCCTCTCATAAAATGAACATAAGAGTCCAGTAGGATAGATATGGAGTTCATACCCCAACATAATCGAAAGGAACTTGAATGAATTGATATGAGAGTAGAACTTCAAAACGAGAATGGTGAAGAACCACTTAAAAATTCGGCAGCCTAACGACGCCACTTAAACTTCAACAAAATACTGAATTGAAAAGATCAAATGGGGTCTCTCATCATATGAACTTAAGAGTCCAGTATGATAGATATAGAGATCATACCCCAACATAACAAAAAGGAACTTGAAAGAATTGACATGAAAGTAGAACTTCAAAACGAGAATGGTGAAGAACCACTTAAAAATTCGGCAGCCTAACGACGCCACTTAAACTTCAACAAAATACTGAATTGAAGAGATCAAATGGGGTCTCTCATCATATGAACTTAAGAGTCCAGTATGATAGATATAGAGATCATACCCCAACATAACAAAAAGGAACTTGAAAGAATTGACATGAAAGTAGAACTTCAAAACGAGAAGGGTGAAGAACCACTTAAAAATTCGGCAGCCTAACGGCGCCACTTAAAACATCAAAATACTGAATTGAAGCGATCAAATGGGGTATCTCATCTTATGATCATAAACGATCAGTATGATAAATTTAGAGATCATACCCCAACATAATAAAAAAAAGAACATGAAATACTTTACATGAAAATAGATCTTGAAAAAAATGAGAAGGGAGAAAGAATCCGTTACAAAAATTTCGGCAGCCTAACGGCGTCACTTAAAACTTCATAAAACGAAATAATGAGAGTAAGAGGGGATCTCTCATTATATTAACATGAAAAAGGCAGTAAGAGGAGTATAAAAGAACATCCTACAACATAAGAAAATGGAGCATAAAAGGAATGACATAAAAGAGATTACTTGAAATGAAAGAGAGAGGTCAGATCCCTTACCTTAAAATGTAACTCTTAAACCTTAATGGTTGGGACCTTGAGGGCTTGGGGGAACCTTGGGAGGACTCCTTGGGAGGTAATGAGACCATAAATTCGTTGGGAAAGAGTGGGTAGTCGAATTGATGAGAGGATGGCTTGGTATTTATAGGGAAAGTGAGGGGACAAGGCATTAATGGCCAAGGGACACCTCACATGTGCTTTTCTCAAACCCATGTGCTCTCCCTTGGCATTTACCATGGAGTTAGGCCACATGGGGCCCCCACAACAATAATTCATCACCCTTGGCCGGCCAACCCTTAAAATATCTCATGACATCATCATGACACAACTATGATGTCATTAAACATACCGAAACCCTAAAACTGCATTTTTACTATTCACTGAAAATTCATCTTTCTCAGAAAAATCCCAAAATTTCACCTTAACTAAATATCAATGCTCTGATTTCAAAAATGAACTCCATTTTATAAAAATAATTTTCTAAGTATTTTTAAATTTATTTTTAAATAAAAACACTATTCACCGAAAATTCATTTTTTCAGAAAAAACCCCAAAAATTACCATAACATAATATCGATGCTCTGAGTTCAAAAATGAAGTCCTTTTTATAAAAATAATTTTCTAATTATTTTTAATTAAGTTTTTAATTAAAAAAAACTATTCACCCGAAAAAAACTAATACTTGAATAATAATTTATGAAACCGTTATTTAACCATTTTATTGAATCACATTACTTAATCAAGGTGCCTAGATTATTTTAAAACTTTCTTTAAGTGAGATTACTAATCCATTTGGTCATATTACTAATCCTAATCATAAAATCACTATTCATAATTTACTATTCATCAAAAATCAAGTTGATCTTATTAGACTCTAAATTTCGTACTGGACATAATTGTAGAAGACCATTTTTTGAGAATCATTACACATTTTAAATTATTTAAGGTTTACACAAACATTTTTTTTAAAATATCCTTTTGAAAATTCATCAAAAATATGCATACTATTTTTATCCAGTCATTTGAAAATTCATAAACATCATCATAATAAGAAATCCCAATTTTTATTTAAAACAAGGATTACACAAGGCAGTTATGGTCTCATTACATAGCCCCTTATAATACCAGCATAGGACCTAAGAGTAAGGTGTGCTAGGGTGATAGAATCTTGGGGCGGCTCAGTCAACATTGCCCGAGTAGTAATTTCTATCAGTTTGAACTTCTCGTGAAGACGATTCCGTTCTAGCTTCACATGATGAAGTTCAGCTTGGATTTGGTCCAGAGCAAAGCCCAATGGTGCTACCTCCTTCCCAAGCTCTGTTAGATGGGCTTCGATCGGTCCAAGACTACTAGGTGAGGCCATCAAATCTTCTTTCTATAATAATTAACCAAGATTACTTGTATTTAGAGACAATAATCAAAACATTTTGTTCACAATGGTCATATTGACCGATGGTCATATAACAGTCAAAACCCACTGGTCTCATTTTAATTATAATCATGTTTATCAAATAAAACATTTTTGTTGAGTATAAAAATAAAATAAAACAACACATGAAATTAGGGAACAAGATTTATTCAAAATTTCGGGCTGTTACAATCTTCCCCCCTTAAGAAATTGCGTCCTCGCAATTTTTAAAATTGGGTTTTGAAATTTCATTTAAAGTCCCACATCGGAAAAGAGTTAGTAACACCATTACTTTAAAAGAAAGAAAAGGAAGTACAAAGGCCACCCGAGTTTACTCATACTAGGATTCCATGTAGGAAATATGGACATGGAGGAGAAAACAAAGGGTAACGTTCTTAAAGGAGAGTGATAGAAAACATGATTAGGGGGAAGTTAACCACCAGAAAATCCCAAAATTATGATGTGTGTAAGCGGTCTTTGATTACCTAGTAGGAAACGTAAACCAACAACGTTTTTGTTTTACGTTCCTTTTAATAACTTTGAGGAATTCATTTACAACATAGAACAAAAACATAAGGAAATATATCTACCTTCATGTAGAGTTTCATCCTTTAATAAGTTTCTACCCAAAACTAATCTTTTCTCTAAACTATGAGCATTCAAAACTACTTGGTCTCATCAAAACACAAGAATCATCTTCTAGAGAATCACATAACCCAAAAAAGATTAACTATCTATTTCTTTTATCTTTAAACATTATCCCAAAAACCGAAAGGGTAAGGTAAGATAACTCTTCAAAAGAAAGAATCCCATAGGAATGGAAACTACTTTTAAATCTTTAAAGTTCCATGGTACTACCCAAAGTTTATCATAGTTCATTCCATAAATAACGGTCCTTAAAATTCCTCAAAATAAACCAAACTAAGATTGAAACCCAAATACAAGATGGATTTGATAACATAGTCTTCCAAAATAACTTCATTGTTCATCTCCAAACAACATCAACCACACCTAACATCTTATAACAAAATTAGCTAACCTAAACATATTTTACCCAAGATAGGTTAATCATTCCCATAAGTAACCTAAATTACTACAAGTCCACCTTCAATTCATTGATTCTTCAAAATATAAGTCAACCTTACTCCTCAATGAAAATACCGTAGTAATCTATTTACCTCGATCATATAGGGTCCTCAAAATAGTGACCGTCTTCCAAAATAATAAACATATTTTAATCCCCTAATCATCTCTGTCGTATTAATACGGCAATCGTAGAATTTCCTATCACATTGGTTGTTGGGACATGTTCTTCCATTTCCCGCCATTAACTAAGAAAAGAAACTATAAATATAGGCTTAAATACTTAGCCAATAGTCATGAAAAGAAACTTAAAGCATATAAGGATAACTTGTAGAAGTAAAGTATACCCTAACTTGTGATCCCCTAGGTTCCCTTCTAGGTTATCCATGATCATATATTCTTATGTGAATCTTTATTTTATTTTATCTTTGTTCCTTTAACAATGGTTCATACTAAGATTATGAATTTACTAAAGCATATCCCCCGGGAGTGTCGTAACCAAGAGTGCAGCAAGGCCCGTTGTCGTGTATCAGTTCCCATTCGAGTCTAGCTCAAAGCGGTGTTTTCAGGTTTTACCCCTATGTACATCTGTGCCAGAGCCACCTCTACCTGCTCGTATCCAGACGGGGATGTATTTGCTTGGAAACCCTTTACTCAATACTCACCAAAATACTAGGAAGATTTCCTATATTTAAACTTTTTTATAGGGTTCTTCCTAAAGTTTTCATATCCTAATTTCCACAAATAACTAAACCATCCTTTGATACCAACTATAGCATCCCGCCTTTTTATCACATAAACTTTCATTACATTTTACAAAACCGAGGATCTTTAAGGTTTAGTGTCTTGGAAACCAGGAACATAATAAATGAAACAAAAAAAAATTCTTCTTAAACACTTGAAAGGATTCTCCTCAAGTTCATCCTAGGTTCATTACTGCATCTCATAACCTGAGGACATACATCAAAAGAAAGGGTGAGCAGAAGGCCCAGTAAGAGAAACCAGAGAAACATTTTACATGTGAACTTGAGATACTTCAATAAGGTCATGAAAATAACATTAAGGCACGAGAATGAAATCATGAGATACATCATAATAAAAATAACATTTTTTTTATAACTTGAAGATGTGGCTACAACATTTAATATTGACAATCGTTTCGTTTCACCAAGGTCCATCCCCAAGGTGTCGTTAAAATTACCAAGGTTATTCACCAAGGCGTCGTTAAAATGGTCATCTCTAGAGATTAAGTCTTTACCCAATGCATTGGAGCGCTATCAGGGCGCACCCTTAAATTTGCCTTTATTATCATGTGAGCCACATATATCATCATCAAACATTTCATAAATAACCCATATAGCATAAAATAAATGGGTTTTATTTCATAATCATAACATTTTAAAAACTGCTTTAAAGACATGATCTTTACGTCACTTTAAACCCACAGAAAGGGAAAGAGGGTTTCATTTATGAAATTCCCAGAATTTAAAATAGAACATTTTGATATATATTTGAATACCCCTGTAGAAATAAGAGCTTTGAGTATTCACTTTATAACATAAAATAATTTTTAGAAAAGAGAGAGAGGCATTTTGAGACGAAAATTCTACAGCATAACGGCTATGTTACAAGGTTTTAGAAAACATTGAGAAGAGAGGGGACATGGGTCAAACATTCATAAATGACCCATCAAACCATAGAGGGACAAAATATAAGGGATTTAAGAACATGGTAATGAAATTTTAAAATATACCATATGAAATGAAGAACATGAAAGGAAAAAAAAAGATTTCTCTTGTGAGAATTCGGCAGCCTAACGACGTCACTTAAACTTCAACAAAATTGAATTGACAAGGTCAAATAGGGCCTCTCATCATATGAACATAAGAGTCCAGTAGGATAGATATGGAGGTCATACCACAACATAATAGAAAGTAACTTGAAAGAATTGATATGAGAGTAGAACTTCAAAACGAGAATGGTGAAGAACCACTTAAAAATTCGGCAGCCTAACGGCGCCACTTGAACTTCAACAAAATACTGAATTGAAAAGATCAAATGGGGTCTCTCATCATATGAACTTAAGAGTCCAGTATGATAGATATAGAGATCATACCCCAACATAACAAAAAGGAACTTGAAAGAATTGACATGAAAGTAGAACTTCAAAACGAGAATGGTGAACAACCACTTAAAAATTCGGCAGCCTAACGGCGCCACTTAAACTTCAACAAAATACTGAATTGAAGAGATCAAATGGGGTCTCTCATCATATGAACTTAAAAGTCCAGTATGATAGATATAGAGATCATACCCCAACATAACAAAAAGGAACTTGAAAGAATTGACATTAAGTAGAACTTCAAAACGAGAAGGGTGAAGAACCACTTAAAAATTCGGCAGCCTAACAGCGCCACTTAAAACTTCAAAATACTGAATTGAAGCGATCAAATGGGGTCTCTCATCATATGATCATAAAAGATCAGTATGATAAATTTAGAGATCATACCCCAACATAATAAAAAAAAGAACATGAAATACTTTACATGAAAATAGATCTTGAAAAAAATGAGAAGGGAGAAAGAATCCGTTACAAAAATTTCGGCAGCCTAACGGCGTCACTTAAAACTTCATAAAACGAAATAATGAGAGTAAGAGGGGATCTCTCATTATATTAAAATGAAAAAGGCAGTAAGAGGAGTATAAAAGAACATACTACAACATAAGAACATGGAGCATAAAAGGAATGACATAAAAGAGATTACTTGAAATGAAAGAGAGAGGTCGGATCCCTTACCTTAAAATGTAACTCTTAAACCTCAATGGTTGGGACCTTGAGGGCTTGGGGGAACCTTGGGAGGACTCATTGGGAGGTAATGAGACCATAAATTCGTTGGGAAAGAGTGGGGAGTCGAATTGATGAGAGGAGGGCTTGGTATTTATAGGGAAAGTGAGGGGACAAGGCATTAATGGCCAAGGGACACCTCACATGTGCTTTTCTCAAACCCATGTGCTCTCCCTTGGCATTTACCATGGAGTTAGGCCACATGGGGCCCCCACAACAATAATTCATCACCCTTGGCCGGCCAACCCTTAAAATATCTCATGACATCATCATGACACAGCTATGATGTCATTAAACATACCGAAACCCTAAAACTGCATTTTTACTATTCACTGAAAATTCATCTTTCTCAGAAAAATCCCAAAATTTCACCTTAACTAAATATCAATGCTCTGATTTCAAAAATGAACTCCATTTTATAAAAATAATTTTCTAAGTATTTTTAAATTTATTTTTAAATAAAAACACTATTCACCGAAAATTCATTTTTTCAGAAAAAACCCCAAAAATTACCATAACATAATATTGATGCTCTGAGTTCAAAAATGAAGTCCTTTTTATAAAAATAATTTTCTAATTATTTTTAATTAAGTTTTTAATTAAAAAACACTATTCACCCGAAAAAAACTAATACTTGAATAATAATTTATGAAACCGTTATTTAACCATTTTATTGAATCACATTACTTAATCAAGGTGCCTAGATTATTTTAAAACTTTCTTTAAGTGAGATTACTAATCTATTTGGTCATATTACTAATCCTAATCATAAAATCACTATTCATAATTTACTATTCATCAAAAATCAAGTTGATCTTATTAGACTCTAAATTTCGTACTGGACATAATTGTAGAAGACCATTTTTTGAGAATCATTACACATTTTAAATTATTTAAGGTTTACACAAACATTTTTTTTAAAATATCCTTTTGAAAATTCATCAAAAATATGCATACTATTTTTATCCAGTCATTTGAAAATTCATAAACATCATCATAATAAGAAATCCCAATTTTTATTTAAAACAAGGATTACACAAGGCAGTTATGGTCTCATTACATAGCCCCTTATAATACCAGCATAGGACCTAAGAGTAAGGTGTGCTAGGGTGATAAAATCTTGGGGCGGCTCAGTCAACATTGCCCGAGTAGTAATTTCTATCAGTTTGAACTTCTCGCGAAGACGATTCCGTTCTAGCTTCACATGATGAAGTTCAGCTAGGATTTGGTCCAGAGCAAAGCCCAATGGTGCTACCTCCTTCCCAAGCTCTGTTAGATGGGCTTCGATCGGTCCAAGACTACTAGGTGAGGCCATCAAATCTTCTTTCTATAATAATTAACCAAGATTACTTGTATTTAGAGACAATAATCAAAACATTTTGTTCACAGTGGTCATATTGACCGATGGTCATATAACAGTCAAAACCCACTGGTCTCATTTTAATTATAATCATGTTTATCAAATAAAACATTTTTGTTGAGTATAAAAATAAAATAAAACAACACATGAAATTAGGGAACAAGATTTATTCAAAATTTCGTGCCGTTACAGGGGTACCACATGGAGAAGATGCACCAGATGAAGAAACAGTGAATCAATTAATGTAAAGAAGAAGGGATAAACCATATACTAGGCATAGTTTCATTTTTATGTGGTGATCAAAATAAGGAGTAGAATTATTATATGTATAGGTAACATATAAAAAATATGGTATCAAACATAGTAGTAGCATCAAATGAGAAGGAACCTGATGATCAATAAGAATAACGGTTAATCTAGATACTATAAAAATATTTTATTATCATTTTGTATTGGATGAATTGGGTGAAGAAAAAGGGTCAGATTAACCATAACCAAAAAAATATCATTAGAATAGATATAATAGTATGGGTAGAATTTAATGGAATAATCATATGGATAATCTCTAGATATAATACGAAGTAAAAACTTTATTTTACAGTTATAAATAAGAATAATAGTTACTTATATACTGTATTTAAAGTAAGAAAATAGGGAATATTTGATCAAAGTAGCATTGTAACATCCATAAAAAATCACAACAGGTGAAAGAATGTCTTGGTGTTACAAAGTAGATTTAAGAATGTGGATATTGTGTTTAGTGAAATTATAAAGATGGTGAAATGACCACCAAAACTATTGATTGAATATTGTGTGATGAAAGTGAATGTATATTCCTTGTTTTTAGTAATCTTGAATAAAGTATTCTTTTATAGTGGTTATATGACATTAGATTATTCTAAAACCATTCCAGGAATAGATAAACTTATTTAGTAGTGAACCTTGTAGAAATATAATGTTTTATGTCTACCTAATTTCATATACTTTCATATGATAAGGAAAATATAATAGGAGGATCCAAATCCTAACATTTCTAATAGATGAAAAGGATAAATGTAATAAAGGGTCAAAAAGTCCCCAACACTAATTTATCCCCTATTAGTTTTTATTATATCTTGAATTGGTCCTCTCAAATAAAATCTAAATATTTTCATTATACTTTTTTATAATTGATATTATAATAAAATAATCCCATCTATATCCATACTCACACATAGATTTTAGCATGTTCCTTTTAGGATAGTTTAACCACAGACATGAAAAATGAAACCAAATACTATCAAGGATATATTTGGAACCATAATATTGGATATTAATTATTAAATAATTAGTTTGGGGGGTTTTAATGATAAGAAAAATATTTAACTCCTTAATTAATACAACACCATCCATTCGTTATAGATTACCAAAACAAGATCATCACCGACTTCACCATCAAAAATAATAATTAAAATACTAATTAAATGAAATTATAAATCTATGAATAATGATAAATAATAAATTTAAATACCTTTTATAATATATTAATGATGAAATATGAGAGAATAATGAATACCACCACCACCATTATGAAACTAGTTCAAAATGATCAAGATTAGTCATACCTGATATTGGAAAAAATAGAATAAATGACTAATATATACAAAATGAATAGTTATAAATAAATTTCATAAAAGGTTAAGTATATGAAATTGGTACTAAAATATTTTATTAAATTATTAATATTTTTTATAAAAGATCTTAGAGTGCATTCAACTAAGTAGAAAAACAAGATAATTAGATATTGTATAGGTTTTCTAGAAATAACATCCATGTATGAATACTACATGTGGATCTAGGATCTAGAATATATGTACCTAGGGGTAATAAAATAAAAACGGACATACTAGGTATTAAATCAATCATCACCGAGTGCACGAAAAATATTCCTAACTGCACACCTTATTTGAAACTCTTGGGGAATATTCTTTGGTTAATCACATTCTATTTATAATCCATTACGACAGATTATAAAAGTTAATTAATTAAGAAATAAGTAATATGTAACACCCCAAGAACTCATAATACGTTATCCCATTAAAGTAATTTAATAGTTTGCGCTACACGCAACACTGAGTTCAAGCGCACCACGACTTCCCAAACTAGCCGTTCAAAAGCAGTTATGAATAGTATTAATTGAATTTGGAATTTTATATTTTCTTTATAATTTTAGAATCCCTATTATGAGTTTATTATACTTAATATAAGAACAAATTCATTTTTTTAGATAAAAGTAGTATTTTTTTTAAAATGAAATTTTTCCGCCTTTTAATGGAGAACCCTTTTTAAATCCAGTATTTGATACTTTTATATATTAAATTTGACAAAATAATCTTCTTCTTTAGAATCGGGAAATATAAATTTAGTTTTGATAAATTTTTTGTGTTTTTCTGATAACATTCAGATTTGGGTGAATAGTTAAAAATACTAAATTTTAACTGAAAACAACTTTTTTAATCAAAATAATTTATAGTGTTCAAATATACATATTAATGGTTTGGAAGTATAATTAGATTATATTTTTACCATTTAATAAAATGTAGGTAATTGGAAGTAATTTCTTTTTTAAATTGGTCATAAACAAGTGTCAATCTTTTGGTAGTTTTTATTTCTTAAAAGTACACCTTTTAGTTATGACAATAGGAATTAAAATTAAATTAATAAATGAAATTTATATGTTTTGAATTTGGTAAAATAGACTTAATTTATGAATTTTGAATATCAAAATTAGCTTAGGGTTAATTTTTGGTATGTTTCTGAAAAATTTCAATTTTTGATGAATAGTGAAAAACACTGCGTTATTGGTTAACACCGACTTTTCATTTAAATAATTATTTATTTTATTTAAATTTATTTTAGGTAAAAATAGTTATAGAATACCTATATATGTTCAATGTAATTCATTAGAGTCATTTTTTAATAATATTAAATATATAAAATTTCATTGAACTTTTCACCGTCTTGTACCCACCTCCTAGGAGAATTTGCAAATTTGCATAAAACTTAATTTTACCACTTCTATGAGTGTAATTTCAAAAATTCTAGAGATACAGTTGATATCAGTAAGAAAAATTTGGTTCAATAAGATGAAAATAATTTTGGGTGAATAGTAACTTTTTACTTTTATTTACCATGGTTAAAAGTAAATAGGGTAATTAAGGGTAAAAATGATATTATTCTTACCCTAACACATGTACTAATTCTTTTGGATAAGTATAATTCAACCAAAAAAACCTTAGGAATAAAATATGAACCTTTTTGGTCCACTTGGATTAGATTAGGACATTTATTATTATTTTATTTATAGAAGAGTTAAAAGAGTTAAAATAAAAGTATAATAACTAAAACATTTTTAATATAGGGTTATAAATTGGATAAATTCGACTATAAGTATTCATTAGAAATATAAAATTATTTCCTAAATAATGGTATTTTATCCATAATTTTTTTTCATTAAATAATTAAATTTATTTATGAAACAATAATGATGCCGTAATTATCGTATTAATGAAATATTAAAATATTTAATATTGTAAATTTCAAAATAAATGTAATTTGAGACTTTTTATGAATTACAATAATTTTATAGGTTAATAATACATGTTAGGGTTTATTAAATGATTTTTTTGAAGTAATAATGCTGTTATAAAGTTAGAAAAAACAAAATACCAAATAGTGTCAAAATTGACATAAAAGTGTTTTTAAAACAAATATCATATTATTAATTGTTATTCTATTCTTAAAAATAAAAGGTTCAGCCAAAGGGCTTAAATACTATTATATATGTCATTAATGAACCACTTGGGGATCTATTGGATGTTTATAGTAAGTTTATTAACCGTATAATATAAAAATAAAAAGAGACTTGGTAAATGTCAAACTATTTAACAAAGAGTTAAATCTAAACAATAAGCAAAATTTAGTGACCCAAACTTATCTAAAACCTATTGGTTGAGTGGTTTTAGACCCATACCTACCTTATCATTTAAATAATTTATTTTGGATCAATTAGAAACCGAAAATGATTTGATTATAAAATAATATTTTAAATTTTTCCTAAGGTCCCCTCACCCCACTTACAACAAGGCACTTCCCGTTTTCTCAAATTTACACTTTCAAAGCCATTTGTCTCGGAAAACCCCTGCCCAATTATCCTATGAACTATCCTACCTTCATCCTAGAGACCTTAATTTGGTCATAAAGCCAACCTAAGGAGCCCTTTTGATCAAATTAAAAGGAAGAACCTGAAGAAGATGTAATGATTTCACCACCCTCTTTCAAGTTATTTTCTTCTTATACTTACTATTTCTTTGTTATTACCATACCAAAATAATAACTCCAGTACCATATATATATAATATGATGTTATTATAAATATATCATAACCGTATTCATTATTCTATCCATATTGTGAATGATAATGTCACTATGCGTGCGTACGTACGACTTACCGTCTCCACGCCATGGTGTAATTTGTTATTCAACACTATGTTATTTGGATGGATATAATGATGAGTAATATGTATATAAATAATGAAAATAAAATTATACTATCTCTATAAAATTAATATACCATCCAATTCCACACCTTTAAGGAAATGATATTGTCACTCGTGCGTACGTACGGATTACCGTCTCCACGACGCAATGAGATTCATTTCCACATTCACCATTAAACGATGATTATAAACATATATATAATTAATAAGTATTTAATATATGACATAATAATTCTACTGTACACACACACACATATGTGTTTACATATATCTCAATCACTTACTTCCGTTCAATATGACATTAAAACGGAAGTGGCGTTTATACGTACGTACGGCCTACCGTCTCTATAAATGGTGTTTCCATTTAATAAATATATCTATTATAAATATTTATATTCTGAATATATATGATAGATAAATCATGTTTTTATATTCTAGAAGTATGAAAATCATGATCTAAGTGATACGATCAAGAATAACAAGTTAAAACACGTACGATAAAGAAAGTGATTATTACCCAAAATGTTACTTTAACAAGGAAATTATTATTAAATGGGGATTATAAAGTCATAAATGAATCATATATGATATCATAAATATTAATATGGTTATGGTATAATTTAATAACATACCATGGTCATTATACAGGAGGTTAAACGTACCCTCGAACAAAGGAAAGTGCAAGGTAAGGGTTAATTCCTCAATCTCATTATTATCTGAGATTGTTTATGTGTAGGTATTTACTGGGACATTTTTATCATCCATGTACATTTTTTAAAAAAATGATTTCAAAATGAATATTTTAAGGATTTGTGAAAGGTAATCTTTATCAGGATCATAATTTTAAATGTTTTAAAGATTTATCTTTCTAAATCTTTTAAATTAATGTCCATGTTTTCAAAATGGTTTTAAGTATTTATTTATATGAACATGAATGTTTTGAAATAATAATTATTTTCAAAAGTTATAAAGTGGTATGGGACACTTTAATTCAAAAATATATTTTAAATGACTTCCTTTATAAATGTGTTACATTTAAATGATTTGACAAAAAAGTATATTTTTCTCAAAGGTTTTTAATGATTATTTTCAACTATGTCAACGTAATTTTTGGATATTATTCTTGATTGAGGTTGATTTATTATAAATAAAATCTTCAATATTGTATTGAATGATATATGATATTTTTGACTGTGAATGTGCTATTTTTATATCATTCATGGTTTATGGTTAATGTATTGACATTTCATATGCTAGTTTTAAAACGAATGTTTTTGTTATGTTTCAACATTTTCATATGAGGAATGCAGTGGACTTAGTAAGTGACGGGTGGAGCCTGCTATAGCTCCTTGATGAATCGGTAGGTCTCATGAGACAAACCAGTGTCTTGGAACAATGCCTTGACAAAACTATTATTTGTAGTCTTGGCACGAGGCCTTGACTATGTGGTAATGATGTTCGGTGTTAGGTATTACCTCATTATGAAATTAGTTATTACATGTGATTATTCGACTAGTAGAATATCCATGTGCATGTTTATATGGTAATGTTTCATTTATTTTTTCCATATGATGTTCAAGTTTATGTTTAAAAAGGCTATTGTTTTTATCACACATCTTTACTTAAAAGTTTATAGCTTTCGATAAATTATTTATCCTTACTAGGCATATGAGATCACCCCTTTCTTATGTTTTGTTTTCCCAGGATTCCAAGAAGTGTATTATGATTGATATGCAGGGTTAAGATAAAGGGAATAATGGAATAATCAAAGAACTATCTATGCTATGTTTTATGTTTGAAATTGTAATGTAAAGCTAATGTATGTAATCTATTTTTCAAGACTGTTAAATTGATCGGTCCTTCGGGACTTTATTCCTTGTAATCATGACAATGTATTAAAATAATGCATCGGATCTGGGTACCTGGGGTCAGGGAATTACAGTTGGTATCATAGGATGTTTATAATTAACATTGGAAACTATATTTAGATAAACTCTTATTAGGGCACATTATCCTAAGATAGACTTTGAGGATTAGTATAGCAGAACTTCCTAGAATTTTGGTATTGTAGATATTTTGTGAGTTTTCCATGAAATACATCCCCGTCTGGATATGAGAAGGTAGAGGCGGCTCTGGAACATATGTACCTAGGGGTAAAACCTGAAAACACCACTTTGAGCTAGACTCGAATGGGAACTCATGCACGACAATGGGCCTTGCTGCACTCTTGGTTACGACACTCCCAGGGGATATGCTTAGGATAATTCTCATTTTATTTACAAACCATTAGGAAGGGTTTATGAGTATATATTTCCTTAAAGAAAACATTTTTATGATTATGGATTATATCCATAAACTGTTCAATTTATGTTAACTATTTTACAAGTTTGGAATTATGAATTTCTATTCATAAACTGACCTAGTGTATGTCATTGTTTAGAAATGGCACCTAGTAGAAGGAATGAGAACTCCAAAAATACGTATGATCCAATGAGGAAAAGTATCATATCTTTCATGGTATTAATCCAAAATTTATAAGGGAAATAGTCTACCATGTATTCTCAACATATAAAGAAATAATATCATGTGTTAATAAGATAAGTAATGAATTCTCTAAGTCCCATGGCTTTGAAGGGAAGCAAGATAAAAAAAGGATGGAAGAGAGAAAGATGGATAAAGGGAAGAGGGAAAAGAAGGATTTTCCCATATGTGATAACTGTGGAAAGAATCACCTTGGTAAATTCTTGAAGGTAATGGGAGTTTGTTATAAGTGTGGAGAAAAAGGACACCAAGTACGTGATTTAAAGGGTAAGAAAAAGGTTTCAAATATAAAATTCTTCATCTGGAAAGCGTTGGGGCACTACACGAATCAATGTCCCAGTCATCAGAGTATACCAAAAATGATGTTATTGGATAATAATCAAGTTATGATACTACCTCAGATGAAGAGGAATGACTAGTGTTCTTATGTTGTTATTATAGAAGTATTTCATTTGAGTATTGTATCAACAATATACTAGTTATATGAATTATGGAGATAAAAAAAAGTACTTTACTGCAATACTATTTTATTGAGGATTTGAGATTATATGGTTCTTTGAAAAGTGAATTAATAGAATGATACACTTTTTGGAAAATACCTGGTTAAAGGAAATATAATCCTTAACATGATTCTAATAATGAGGTAGTGATTTTGGAATAAGAGATGGTTGGTTTGGATAAATTATACTGGATATTCATGACTTCCTTGGAACTGATTAATAGTTTTTTTATTTTATCATTGATGGAATATTCAAAATTTATGGATATAAGGAATATATTCGGTATTATATAAAGAATAAGGGTGCATGAATGTAATAATAAGGTTTTATGGTAATTCAGGTTGTTACCATGATACATGATGAAGGTGTTCACATTTTATTACATGGAAAAATAGATCTTCATTGTGATTATCTTCCTTATAAATTTTGGACTATGAGTTTGGATAGAAGTATTTTGAATAAGTCTAAAGGTTGGAATGGATTAAGTTTTAAGTTGGATACAATTGCTAATGTTATTTTTTTATTTTCATAAAAAGGATAACCCAGAGGTCGGGCGACAACCAGTCGCGTCCGGAAAGGCCGCGAGACTTGAACCCACAACCGAAGGGCGACAAGGGTGCATCACCTACCACTAGCTTACGTGATGTCCTGGATTGTATATTGTAGTTTCTTTTTTAAAAGGTCTAATAGGTGAGTTATAAATTCATTATTTTTGGAACCCTATACGATTAGAATAAATAGAATATTTTTTTGAAATCTTTTGGAGTGAAAGATGATTTTGTGGTAGGAATTAGTTAAAATATGTAACTCTACTTATCAAGTATATATATATATATATTCCCTTTTATACTATGAATAAATTAATTATTAAACTTTAGTTAAGGGACTTCGTCTCAATCTCCTTTCATTGAGGCATCCTTTGATTTCTAAATGACTTTCTTTTATATGGTGTATAAAACCCTTTGAATTTTCATTTCAAGGGGAATTTTTTCTAGGAAGCGTTCTACTAAATGACAGAAAAGGAATGTTTTTTTTAACGTAAGTGGTGAAAAATACCTTTCTGCCGATGTGAGTTTTATTTGATCTTTGGCTTCCTTAACAAGGCAAAAAGTTTTTTTAAAAATAAAATAAATACCATATACTCTTTTTATGTATTTTGGTATTGAAAATGGTTTTGAAAATGGTTTTGTTATGTCAATATATTTAAATGATATATTGTGATTGATGACCTCAATCACTCCCTATAAATATTTACGTTTTTCCTCTAATTTTGTGTCTCTAATTTCCACCAATGTTTTCTTAATTGAGATCATAATTTTGGGGTGATTTTTTCATTTCCCTTTCTCTCTTATTAAGACTAAATTCTATTAACCCATTTTCCGAATTGGGTTTTACACAAAGATATTTCAATATTTTTAAGATTTTATTTTCAAATAACAATTTCAAATTGTGAGGACACAATTTATTGAAGGAGGGGAGAATATAACACCCCAAGATCTCATAGTACGTAATCTCATTAAAGTAATTTAATAGCTTGCGCTACATGCAACACTGAGTTCAAGCGCACCACAACTTACCAAACTAGCTTTTAAAAAGCGGTTATAAATAGTATTAATTGAATTTTTAATTTTATATAATACTTATAATTTTAGAATCCATATTATGAGTTTCTTAGACTAAATATAAGATCAAATTATGTTTTTTTCAGATAAAAGTAGCATTTTTTTTAAAATGCAATTTTACCACCTTTTAATGGAGAACCCTTTTTGAATCCAATATTTGAAACTTTTATATATTAAATTTGTAAAAATAATCTTCTTCTTTAGAATCTAGACATAAAAATTTAGTTTTGATAAATTTTTGGTGGTTTTCTGATAACATTCATATTTGGGAGAATAGTGAAAAATACTAAATTTTAACTGAAAACAACTTTTTTAATCAAAATAATTTATAGTGTTAAACTATAAATATTAATAGTTTGGAAGTATAATTAGATTATATTTTTACCATTTAATCCATTTTTGGTCATTGGAAGTAATTTCACTTTCAAATTGGTCATAAACAAATGTCAATCGTTTGGTAGTTATTATTTCTTAAAAATACACTTTTTGGTTATGACAACGGGAATTAATTTTAAATTAATAAATTAAATTTATATGTTTTTAATTTTGTAAAATAGACTTCATTTATGAATTTGGAATATCAAAATTAACTTAGGGTGAATTTTTGGTATGTTTCTAAAAACATTCAATTTTTGATTAATAGTGAAAAATACTGTGTTATTGGTTAAAACCGAATTTTCATTTAGATAATTATTTATTTTATTTAAATTTATTTTATGTCAAAATAGATTCATAATACCTATATAAGTTCAATGTGATTCATTGGAGTCATTTTTTTAATAATATTAGATATATAAAATTTTATTGAACTTTTCACCGTCTTTTACACACCTCCTAGGAGAATTTTCAAATTCGCATAAAACTTAATTTTACCACTTCTGTGAGTGTAATTTCAAAAATCTGAGAGACATGGTTAATATAAGTAAGAAAAATGTGGTTCAATAAGATGAAAATAATTTTTGGTGAATAGTAAATTTTTACTTTTATTTACCACGGTTAAAAGTAAATAGGGTAATTAAGGGTAAAAAAGATATTATTCATACCCTAACACATGTCTTAATTATATTGGATAAGTATAATTCGACCAAAAACAACCATAGGAATAAAATATGAACCTCTTTGGTCCACTTGGATTAGATTAGGACATTTATTATTATTTTATTTAAATAAGAGTTAAAAGAATTAAAATAAAGGTTTAATAACTAAAACATTTTTAATATAGGGTTATACATAAGATAAATTCACCTATAAATATTCATTATAAAGCTAAAAATATTTCCTACATAATGACATTTTATTTATAATGTTTAGACATTAAATAATTAAATGTATTTATGACACAATGATGATGCAGTAATTACTGTATTAATGAAATATAAAAATAATTGATATTATAAATATCCAAATAAATGTAATTGGAGAGTTTTTATGAATTCAAATAATTTTATAGGTTAATATGAAAATTTAGGGTTGATTAAATTATTTTTTTGAAGTAATAATGCTGTTATGAATTTAGCAAAAACAAAATACCAAATAGTGTCAAAATTGACATAAAAGAGTTTTTAAAACAAAATATTATATTATTAATTGGTACTCTATTTATAAAAATCTAAGGTTTGGACAAAGGGATTAAATTATATTATATATGTCATTAATTAACCACTTTTGGATCTCTTGGAAGTTTATAGTAAGTTTACTAACCATATAATATAATAATACAAAGAGACATGGTAAATGTCAAACTATTTAACTAAGAGTTAAATCTAAAAAATAAGGTTACTATAGTGACCCAAACCAATCTAAAACCTATTGGTTGAGTGTTTCTCATCGCATACCCACCTTATCATTTAAATAACTCATTATTTATCCATTAGAAACTGAAAATTATTTTATTATAAAATAATATTTTAAGTTTTTCCTAAGGTGCCCCTCACTCCTCTTATAAAAAGGCACTTCCCCTTCTCTCAAATTTACACTTTCAAAGCTATTTGGCTCGGCCAACCCCTGCCGAATTATCCTATAAACTATCCTACCTTCATCCTAGAGGCCTTAATTTGGTTATAAATCCAACCTAAGGATCACTTTTGATCAAATCAAAAGGAAGAACCTGAAGAAGAGGTAATGATTTCACCACCCTCTTTCAAGTTCTTTTCTTCTTCCACTTACTCTTTATTTGTCATTACCATACAAAAATAATAACTCCAGTAACTCATATATATACTATGATTGTAACACCCCAAGCTTCTACGGTACCCTTCTCTTGGAATAATGTGATAGCATGTGTTGTACGCAACATCGAGTTCTAACACACCACAACCAATCAAACTAGCCATTATGAATAGTAATACCTACGTTTTGAAATTATATATATTTTATATTTCAAAATGGAATTCATTTTTGGATTCAGAATATCGAAATTATCCTAAGTTGAATTTTGGGTATTTTTCTGAGAACTTCCAATTTTTATGAATAGTGAAAAATACTTAAATTTTTTTTAATCAAAATAATTTATAGTGATAAATTATATTATTTAATGGTTTCAAAGTATAATTAGAATATATTTTTACTATTTTATCCAATGGTTTTCATTATAATTAATTTCACTTTGAAATTGGACATAAACAATTGTCAATCTTTTGATATATATTGTTTCTTAAAAACACGATATTTGTTGTAACCGCGGGAATTAATTATAAAATTAATTAATTAAACTTATATGTTTGGAATTTTTTAAAATAGGCATCATTTTTGAATTAAGAATATCAATTATAGCTTAGGGTGAAATTTTGGCATTGTTCTGAAAAACTTCAATTTTTGATGAATAGTGAAACTACTAAGTGGTAGTTAAAAAACTGAATTTTTCATAAAACATAATTTTACTGCTTCTGTGATTGGAATTTCAAAAGTCTTATAGACATGGTTAATATCAAGGAGTAAAATTTGGTTCAATGAGATAAAAATAATATTTGGTGAATAGTAACTTTTTACTTTTATTTACCACGGTTAAAAATAAATAGGGTAATTAAGGGTAAAAATGATATTAATATTACACCAACACATGTTTTAATTCTATTGGACAAGGGTATCTAGACCAAAAAAAATCTTAGGAATAAAATATTATCATTTAGGTCCACTTGGATTAGATTAGGACATTTATTATTATTTAATTCAAAGAAGAGTTAAAAGAGTTAAAATCATTGTTTATTTACTAAAACATTTTTAATGTAGGGTTATACATAAGATAAATTAGATTGTAAATATTAATTAGAAATATAAAAATGTTTCCTACATAATTATATTTTATTTATTATTTTTAGACATTAAATAATTTAATTTATTTATGACACAATGATGATACAATAATTACCATAATAGTGAAAAATTAAAATAATTGATATTATAAATACCCAAATAAATATAATTTGAGACTTTTAATGAATTAAACTAATTTTAAAGGATAATAAGACATATTAGGATTTATTTAATTGACTTTGTTTTAAGTATTCATTCTGTTATGATTTTTACAAAAATCAATTATTGAATAGTGTCAAAATTGACATAAAAGCGTTTTTAAAACAAATATTATATTATTAATTGATATTAAATTCCTAAAAATCTAATGTTCGGCCAAGAGACTTATATCATGATAGGTGTATCATTAATGGACCACTTGGGGGTCTCTTGGAAGTATATAGTAAGTTTATTAACTATATAATATAAAAATACAAAGTGACATGGTAAGTGTCAAACTAATTAACTAAGAGTTAAAACTAAAAGATAAGGTTAATATAATGACCCAAACCTGTCTAAATACTATTGTTTTAGTGGTTTTAGACCCATACCCACCTTAACCCTTAAATAATACACTTTTGAGCCTCTAGAAACCGAATATGAATTTATTATAAAATAATATTTCTAGCTTTTCCAAAGGTGCCCCTCACCCCTCTTATAAAAGGGAACTCTCCCTTCTCATTAAATCACACCTTCAAAGACTTTTGGATCGGCCAAACTCTGCCCATATACTCTCTCAATATCCCTCACTTCATCCTAGATGCTGTCCTTTAGTCATAAATCCAACCTAAGAGCCCTTTTGATCAAATCAAAAGGAAGAACCCGAAGAAGAGGTAATGATTTCACCACCCTTTTCCAAGTTCCTTTCTTCTTCCACTTCTTCCTTCTTTGTTATTACCATTCTAAAATAATGAATCCAGTATCTCCTATATAATGTAATATTATTATATGTATGGTACAACCATATTCAGTATTCTATCCATCCTTTGAATAACATGTCACCATATGTGTGTACGTACGACTTACCGTCTCCACGTTGTGGTGTAATTATTATTCAATAACTTATTATTTGGATGAGTATAATAATGATGTGTAACTCATGTAAATAATAAATATAACATGATAATGATTCTTTATATATGTTATACCATCCAATTATATATTATTTTAATATCAAAATAATGATATTGTCGCTCGTGCGTATGTACGGGCTACCGTCTCTACGAACACGATAAGATTCATTCTCCATTGTATCCATTCAAGTATAATTCTCATTTTTTGATTAATAATATTATCTAAGGACTTGATATCATTCTGTATATGAATAAGATACAACCTATCCATGACAAACATGGCTTACATAACAAAACATATAAAATAGAACGAGTAAGATAACACCCGAAACAACGATAATACTAAGATATTATTAACAAATCAATGATAAAAGATCATATATGATATTATATTAATATGTATGATTATTTTATAATTTAATAACAATTATTTCACCATTATACAGGAGGTTAACCTACCCCCAACCAAGGAAAATTACAAGTTAAGGGTTTATTTTGCAATCTCTTCATTATCTGAGGTTGTTTATACGTAATAATCTACTGGGATCTCTTTATCATCAACATACATGTTTCTTAAAAATGAATTTCAAATCATTTTTACTATTTACTAGAATATGGGTTAAAGTCATTTATACCCTGGTTTGACTTTTTATAAGAGGTTTATAAAGGAATCTTTCTGTCGTTTTCCAAACAAGGTGCTTTTTAACCTTTTCGACAAAATTAAGGTAAGAATGTTTTTTTAACTTATACGGCGGGTGCGGCTATTTTACATTATTATAAAATCATAGAAGCTTCCCTTACAAGATTATAAGAATATTTTCAAAGAAAATGTTTTATTTTATAAATATATGACTCTTAAATGATTTCAAAATAGAAAGAGTTATTTCTCTAAAAAGAGTTTTTATTTCATCTATCTCAACATCCTTTGATGGATTTTATGCTTATTTGAAGTTGATTTATTATGAAACAAAACTTCTATATTGTATTGAAGGTTTTGTGATATGTTTGAATGTGGATGTGTTATTTTTATACCATTCATGGTTTATGGATGAAGTATTTACATTTTTTATGTGATTAGACACTAAATGAGGATAATATTCATTGTTAATATATATAATATCCATGTTCTTTATTATTCATAAACACCACTTTAATGCATTTTACACTTTGAACATCATTTCACATTATGATTGTAATACCTTCTTAAAATGCACTATTATGTGGTACATTTTTGAACATCATTTTAAGTACCCAATGATTCATCTGATTATACATATTTTAATTTGATATTTTTGGAAATTGATCTACACTCCAATATTAACATGTTTCATTCAGGGATCAATGGAGAATTCATGGAGTAAGATGTGGATATTTTGTGATGAAAGGAAGCAATTCTAGAGAAGGCAGATTAGACACCAGCCCACTGATGAGACTGTGGGGCCCAACATACAGGCCCCATTAATCCCATGATTCATGGGATTATAGAATAAATGTATAGGAACAAATCTCGCTTCAGGAGATAATGCTAATTCGGCCTCCATGGTGGTCATTTAGGCGTCCCAAGTTAGAGATAAAATTCTGGTTCAGATTCTGTGGCCCAGAAAAACATCCCACCAATTAAACCATATCAAAAAAACAATAACTCCTTTTGGGATGAGAATTTACAATATGTTAGGGGACGTCCAGAGCTCAATTTAAGTCTTCTATGGCCCCCAAAAATTCTGTCATCTAGAAGGTGTTTCAAGCGCGTCTGTTCGGTGCATGAAAGCTGGATTACTTTTCGGGTCAAGGGTGGAAAAGTCTTCTTTCCACAAACTTTCCACCACCCTAGGACTACCATAATCAAGTGAGATGCTTTGTACTGTTGGTGGCTCGACCCAAGGCTTCCAAAATGCCTATTTAAGGCAGTGTTGGTGGAGGAGTTGATAATCTTTGAGCTTGTTTTCATCTTAATGTTATGCTGCCAATTTCTCTTTGTAATGTTCTTCCTTCACATGTAAGTTGTTTTAATTCATCCATGTTTCTTAATAAAAGTTCTTATTATCTTATTATTCTGTTATTCTCCTTATCACTTTGATACCGTTGGTTCAAGGTGTGAACTTTTTCATACCAAACCTTTTGATATTATCACACAATGGTGGAGTGATTGTTATTTTATTGCGTTTTTTTACTTCTCTATTTCCTCCCTCATGAGCCAACTTTCTGCTTCCATTGAAACCATAGAATCAATGGAGGGATATCCCACTTATGGGGTGATCCAAGGGAGTATAAAGGGGATGGATTGGATGTTATTTATCACCTCATTAATGTATAATCACTTCTCTAATTGAGATTTTTATTTGATGATTTTTAAACTCCATCGTCCTTGTTGAATTTAAGGCCACACACTTCAAGTGCTAATACAAACCTTTACCTTGAAGTGATAAAAAATTTGATCCTTCAAGTGTATAGGTGATTAGTATTAAAGGGTGTAGGAATTAAACCAGTAAGTGATGATTTTGTTTTATCTCCTTAAATGAACCCATCTCAAATATAAGAAATTCAAATCATTAAAAAATAAATATGTCCAATCCACCCCGAGCGATAACCTATGATCAAATCATTCTTTTAAATTGAATTCACTTAAATATATTCGATATCTTTCAAACCCATCCAAAATAAATCCAAGTTGGCCACTTCATAGCCAAAAACAGTCCATAGAATGTACGTGTCTATAGGTTTCTTCTCAGGTCTCTATGGATTCGATAACCCAAGATAAACTATAAGGACCGTCTTACCTTCTTCTCTTGGGTAAATTTGAGCGAGAATCAAATTTTGGCACCATTGCCGGGGAACTAAGTAAGTTATCTTAGACACTATCATCCTTTTTTTCATTCTACTTCTCTTTTCTCACACCTCACTCCTATGGAAGTCAATTTTGAACAAGTCCAAACATGGGAAACTTATCCCTACTTTGATCACTAAACCCCATGTACGATGTACAATTACCATCCTAATTTATACTTGTGGGATCATCAACAACCTACTGAACCACAATGTTTTTATTCATATGATCCACAATACATTCCAACATATTATGAGTTCCCATCCCAACAAGGCCAATCTGAACATCCTCCTATGGAATTCCAACAACATAGTTATCCTCCTGGAATAGACCATCTGTCTCAACCCCTTGCCTATCATGATCCACAACCATTACTTGAAAAACTATGTCAAAAAATGGAGATAATGAATTTTTAGGTTTCATCATTGAGGTTAGAACTACAAAGCATTAAAACTTGTGAGGAACCCATCCCTACACAAACTGTCCCTTCCATAACCTTATGTGAAGTGTCTAGTTTCCCACAAACCTCTCATTAATTTACTAAAGAGAAAACCTGTGGATTTGGGATAGATTAAGAGGATCAAGGAATCGTTGAAGGTTCTTTAAATCAGGAGGAAATTGAATTTTTGGATTCCAAAGAGGAGAATTTGACATCATGGATTGAGTCTCCTAAGTATAAATCCATTGATGAATTTTAAAAAACACCAACCTTTGAACCATTGGGAGAAATCATAAACTTTGAGTCTATATCCATTCCAAACACTGATCTTTCCAATTTTGTGGTTGAATCTTCTATTCAAAAGGAACCAATTTTGTTGATAAATTTGGAAAATGAAACTGAGTTGGATTTAAAATATCAACTTGTGTCTAAATTTCCTATCCAAACCGAGCCCAAAATTATTGTCCTTCCGTCCTCACTAAATAATACCTTCATAAGGTATAATAATGACCTTTCAATTGGAACTCATTCTTCTCTTGAAACCAAAAAATTTGTAATGGTCATTTATGTTTTAGGAAGACTATAGAGGAAACTAGATCAACCATTTTTGATATTCCTTGGATTTTACCACTCATTTTAGAACATAGGTTTTCTCACAACAAAAATTATAAAAAAAGAATCAATCTCAATCTAGTGGACATGGAGAAATATGGGGTCCTTAAAATGTTAAAAATTGGTATTGGATAAGTTTGGGAGTTCAAGTTGAGCTAACGACATTAAACAAAGCGCTGCATGGGAGGAAACCCATGGTTTTTAAGTTTCCTATCATTTTGTTGTTTTAATAAAATTTATATTAAAAAAAATATAGATTGTTGACCTTTTCTTTTATTATGAGTATGGATGGGTATGAAAGGGGAGCACCATATTCATCCGTGTCACGTGGTGTGATCCTTGAGTAATACCTTACCCAGAATTTTAAAAAGAAGACAATATATCATTAGTTTATTCTATTTTATATATATAATTATATTTTACTTATATATATATATATACTCTTTTGTTTTGTTTTTTTGTTTTCCTTATTCCACTAGGCAACTCTGCAAGCGACATGGATATCAAAGGACTAAATTGGAGCAGCAAGAACTTCAAACTTCAACCACCAGGTGACTTCATTCCATGATCCTCATTTTCAATTTCCTTTTTGAACTTTCATTCTCTACCTCTACTCGATTCTAAATTTTCTTTTCTTTAACCACTAGGGATAATTTTATTTTAAGTTGGGGGGAAGATAAATTAAAAAATGCTTTTGTGTCAAAAAAATGAATGATTTGAAAAAAATTGTAAAAATAGAAGGAAAAATTCCTTTAAATTTGAACATGGTAATACAAATTGCACAATTTGAAACTGAATATAAAATAATTTAGCATGACCTGATTCTTATTTTAATCCTTGTATAATTTCATGAGCATAGATTTTGGAAAGTGTTGCTGTCCAATGTGATATTTCATCATTTATATTTTCATCCAAATAAAAAAAATCACAATGCACGTCCTTTGGATAGTGGGGTATTAGTTTGATTTCATGGGGTCCCCTAAATAAATAGCATAGGTTTGTTGATCATTTTAGTTTAATATTAGTATTAAAAAAAAAAAATTAAAAAAAAATTGCCCATAGAGCAATGAAATGACCTAATGCGTGGCTTTCAGCACTTGGGGATCGTGACTCCATAGTTGTCTGGCCCAAAGTTAGTAATTTTATCTCTATTTTTGGTAATTTGAATTTGTTTTTGGATAAGTTAACTTAAGATGATGCCCGAGTATGTGGGATTCACTTGGTGCCCTAAGGTCTTTGAGCCTGGGAGTCATCGGCAAAGTCTCGCTATAAGGGTTGACTCTTTTGAGTGAAATTTCAATTACCATGGAAAAATTGAAAAAACAAAAAAAAAACAACAAACAAAAAACAAAAAAAAAATTATACAAAAAAAAAATGAATAATCATCTTAATATTGAAATGTGATTCCACCTAGAGCTTCCGTAATATCCCCCTTGAATAAAGATGAACCCCCCATGTCTATTGTGATGCACAACACACCCTCATACTTAATTGATATTGGATGAAATATGGCAATGAATTTGAACAAAGGAATGAGCTTGGGATTGTGATCTGCTTATGACAATATCTTGTATTAAAATATTTTGATGGGTTTCATGATTGTTTGGTATAAGGTTTTTTGGTGATCATTGTGTATTAAAATGTTTTTGGAAAAGGGAATTCGAATTTCATATTGTTGAGACATATTTTGCTCGGGACTAGAAAAACTCAAGTTGGAGGGTGTGATTAGCTACTAAATAAGGATAATATTCATTGTTAATATATATATTATTAATGTTATTTATTATTCATAAACACCATTTTAGTGCATTTTACACTTTGAACATCATTTCACATTATGATTGTAATACCTTCTTAAAATGCACTATTATGTGGTACATTTTTTAACATCATTTGAAGTACCCAATGATTAATCTTATTATACATATTTTAATTTGATATTTTTGGAAATTTACCTGCACTCCAATATGAACATGTTTCATTCAGGGATCAATGGAGAATTCATGGAATAAGATGGGGATATTTTGTGATGAAAGGATGCAATTCTAGAGAAGGCATATTGGACACTAGCCCACTGATGAGACTTTGGGGCCCAACATATAGGCCCAATTAATCCCAAATTTCGTGGGATTCTATAATACATGTATAGGAACAAATATATATTCAGGATATAATGCTAATTCGGCCTCCATGGTGGTCATTTAGGCGTCCCAAGTTAGAGATAAAATTCTGGTTCAGATTCTGCGGCCCAGACAAACATCCAACCAATTAAACCATATCTCGAAAAACATAACTCCTTTTGGGCTGATAATTTACAGGATGTTAGGGGACATCCGTAGATTAATTTAAGTCTTCTATGGACCACCCACATTCGGTCATCTAGAAGGTGTTTCCAGCACGTCTGTTCGGTGAATGAAAGCTGGATGCCTTTTCGGGTGAAGGGTGGAAAAGTATTCTTTCCACAAACGTTCCACCACCCTAGGCCTACCATAATCAAGTGGGATGCTTTATAATGTTGGAGGATCGACCCAAGGCTTCCAAAATACCTATTTAAGGCAGTGTTGGTGGAGGAGTTGATAATCTTTGAGATTGTTTTCATCTTAATGTTATGCTGCCAATTTCTCTTTGTAATGTTTTTCCTTCACATGTAAGTTGTTTTAATTAATCCTTGTTTCTTAATAAAAGTTCTTCTTATATTATTATTATGTTCTTATCTTTATCACTTTGATACCTTTGGTTCAAGGTGTGAACTTGTTCATACCAAACCTTGTGATATTATCACACAACAGTGGAGTGATTGTTATTTTATTGCATTTTTTTACTTCTCCATTTCCTCCCGCATGAGCATACTTTCCTCTTCCAGTGAAACCATAGAATAAATGGAGGGCTAACCCACTTATGGGTTGATCCAAGGGAGTAGTAAGGAGCTGTATTGGATGTTATTTATCACCTCATTAATGTATAATCACTTCTTTAATTGAGATTTTTATTTTATGTTTTTTAAACTCCATCATCCTTGTTGAATTTAAGGCCACACACTTCAAGTGCTAATATGAAACTTTACCTTGAAGTGCTCAAAAATTTGATCCTTCAAGTGTATAGGTGATTAGTATTAAAGGGTGTAGGCATTAAACCAGTAAGTGATGATGTTGTTTTATCTCCTTAAATGAACCCATCTCAAATATAAGAAATTGAAATCATTAAAAAGGAAATATGTCCAATCCACCCCGAGCGATAACCTAGGATCAACTCATTATTTTAAATTGAATTCACTTAAATCTACTAGATATCTTTAAAACCCATCCAAAATCAATCCAATTTGGCTACTTCATAGCTGAAAACAGTCCATAGAATGTACGTGTCTATAGGTTTCTTCTTAGGTCTATGTGGATTCGATAACCCAAGCTAAACTACAAGGACCGTCTTACCTTCTTCTATTGGGTAAATTTGAGCGAGAATCAGTATGCTAGTTTTAATAGGAATGTTTATGTTATGTTTAAACCTTTTCATATGGGAATGCATCGGACTTAATTTGTGATGGGTGGAGCCCGCTATAGCTCCTCGATGCATCGATAGGTCTCATGAGGCAAACTAGTGTCTTGGCACAAGGATTTGGAAAAATATTATTTGTAGTCTTGGCACGAGGCCTTGGCTATGTGGTTATGACAGTCTGGAATTATGCATTCCATCATTATGAAAGTGGTTATTGATATTGAGTGTGATTATTCGATTAGTAGAATATCCATGTGAATAAGTAAATGGAATCATTTCATTTTATTTTTTCCATACTATGTTGAAGTTCAAGTTTAAAAGGCTTTTGTTTTAGTTATACATTGCCTTAAATGTTTATTCTTATTTATGAAAGTTTCCGATATATTGTTATCCTTACTGGGCATTTGAGCTCACCCCTTTTCTATGTTTTATTTTTCCCAGGATGTGAAGAAGTAAATTATAAATGACCTTCAGGGATATTGTGAGGGGATAATAGTGTGGACTATGGATACAATATGTTGGTGTAGTAGTTTTTCACTTTATGATATAATGTAAAACATTATGAATATATCTAGTGTTTCTAAGTATACTAAACTAATCGGTCTTTCGAGATTTGATCTTTTTGTGATCATGCTAATTTTATGTAATAATGCACCGAATCTGGGTAACTGGGGTCAGAGTGTTACAGTTGGTATCAGAGGAAGTTTAGTACAAACCTTTGAAGCTAGATTTAGATAAACTCTGATTAGAGCACGTAGACCTAAGATGAACTTTGAGGATTAGTATAGAAGAACTTCCTAGAATTTTGGTATTGCAGAGATTTTGTGAGTTTTATGAGCAATACATCCCTGTCTGGATACGAGCAGGTAGAGGCGGCTCTGGCACAGATGTACCTAGGGGTAAAACCCGAAAACACCGCTTTGAGCTAGACTTGAACGGGAACTGGTGCACGACAACGGGCCTTACTGCACTCTTGGTTACGACACTCCCGGGGGATATTCTTAAGATAACTCTCATTTTATTTACAAATCATTATGAAGGGTTTATGAGTATATACTTCCTCAAAGAAAACATTTTTTTTATGATTATGGATTATATCCATAAATAGTTAAATTTATGTTAAGTGTTTTATAAGTATGGGATTATGTATTTTGATTCATAAACTGATCTAGTTTATGCCATTGTTTAGAAATGGAACCTAGTGGAAGAAATGGAAACCGTATCAATGCATGCACTCCATGTAGGGATTTCCCTCCTGCTCAAGATAATTACAGTGGAGCTGGTGATGAAACTGGTGCCGATCAGCTAATCACCATACTGGGACAACTCACTCAGGTTATGAATAATAACCTTACCCGTATGGAGCACCCCGATCCGCAGCGTGGAGGATAAATGTTAGATCACTTTATGAGGAAGAAACCACCAAAATTCAATGGGAGTACAAATCCATTAGTAGCTGAGCAATGGATAAGTTCCCTAGAGAAAATATTTCAGGCTTTGGGGAGTAGTGAAAGGGAAAAAGTTATCATGGCAGTTTACCGCCTCACTGGAGATGCTGATCAATGGTGGTCATTTATTCAAAACACGAAGGAAGATGATGAAGTATCAAATATGGAATGGAGGGAGTTCAAAGATCTGTTTTTAGAAAAATACTTTCCTCGCGACCATCGAGTAGATATGGAAAGGAAATTTCTGAGTCTGAGACAAAAGGAGGATGAGAATGTCGCAAAGTATGAGGCTAACTTTACAAGGTTAGAAAAGTATGCTGGAGATTATATACGTAACCCTAGAAGTAAGATTGATCTTTTCTTTGATGGGTTAAAACCATTTCTCCATCGAGCATTAGTCTCACAATTCTTTTCATCGTACGAAGACATTGTCTCATGTGCTATCAAGACCAAAAAGGAATTCTCTAAGTCTTATGACTTTAAAGCAAAGAAAGAGAAGAAGAGATCTGCTGATCAATCTGGGAGTGGAAATAAGGGGAAGAAGGGAAATGTTGAATATCCATATTGTGGTAAATGTGGGAAGAAACACCCCGGTACTTGCTTGAAGGGAATGTGAGTCTGTTACAAATGTGGTGAAAAAGGCCACGAAGCTCGTGATAGCAAAGTAAAGAAGGAAGATACCAATGTTCAGTGCTACAATTGCAGGGAGATGGGACATTATTCAAATGAATGTCCTAATCGTTATGGTAACTTACCTCAGAAAAGGCCAAGGGATCAAGGCCAAGCTTTTTCTATCACTACTGCTGAGGTAGAAGCTCCAAAAGACGTGGTGGAAGGTAATTTAATGGTTTCCTCAAGTTTAGAAAATGCATTTTTTGATTCTAGATCATCGCATTGTTTCATATCTTCCCAGTTTTCTAAGAAAATTAGATATTTCCAATTTGATTTAACAAGGGAGTTGTCAGTTAAAACTCCTAAGGGAAGTATCATTGCCACAAAGTTTTGTGAATCAGTCCCCATTAGAGTACATAAATGTTCTTTATCCGCTGATCTCATCGTCATACCTATGATTGAGTTTGATATAATCCTTGGTATGGACTGGCTTTCAGACTATGATGCAAAGATTTATTGTAAGAAGAAAGAGGTTACGATTCTTGATGATGATGATAAGGAACACCTTATCTTTAGAGTATAATCATCACCACCTAATTCTTATCTAGATCCACCCCCAGTAGCTCAAATAAATTCAATTATTGGGGTGGAAGAGAATGAAATGACTGTGGGTGAAAAAAGGAATGTTCAAATAGAGGATGTACCTGTTGTGAAAGAATATGTAGATGTATTTCTGGAATATTTACCTGGACATCCTCTAGAACGAGAAGTTGAGTTTTCCATTGATTTAATTCTTAGATCAAGGCCTATATCGAAGACCCCTTATAGAATGGCCATTGTAGAATTAGTTGAACTAAAGAAACAACCAGATGTATTGAGTAATAAGGGATTTATTCGCCCTTGTGTTTCTCCATGGGGAGCCCCTGTTATTTTTGTTAAAAAGAAAGATGGATCTATGAGGTTATGTATCGACTATAGGGAGATCAATGCTATAACAATAAAGAACAAGTATCCCCTACCTCACATTGATGATATATTTGACCAACTGCATAGAGCTCAATACTTTTCAAAGATTGACCTTCGATCTGGATACCATGAGTTGTGTGTAAAGAAGGAAGACATTCTAAAGACAACATTTCGAACTAGGTACGGGCATTACGAGTTTACTGTAATGCCTTTTGGATTGACTAATGCACCCTTTGAATTCATGGATCTGATGAATAGAGTTTTCAAGGAATATCTCGATGAATTTGTGGTGGTATTTATTGATGATATCTTGGTATACTCTAAAATCAAAGAAGATCATGAAAGTCACTTGCGCATTATCCTGAAGTCTCTGAGAAGACATGAATTATATGGGAAGTTTAGCAAGTGTGAATTCTGTCTTCATGAGATTTATTTTATTGGCCATATTGTCTCTAAATATGGAATCTCTGTTGATCCTTATAATACCAAGGAAATCCAAGAATGTCCATCACCTACGAGTATAACTGAGGTACGCAGTTTTATTGGTTTGGCAGGTTATTATCGACGTTTCGTCTAGAATTTTGCCTGATTGGAAAACCCATTAACGAAGCTCACACGTAAAGGGGTTAAATTTGTTTGGACAAAACAGTGTGAAGAATGTTTCGAAGAACTGAAGATAATATTAGTCAATGTTCCTATATTAACTCTACCATCGTGGAATGATGGGTTCGTTATTTATAGTGATGCATCGAAGAAAGGACTTGGTTGTGTCTTTATGCAGAATGATAGGGTTATTGACTATGCATCACGACAGTTGAAAATTCATGAACAAAACTATCCCACTCATGATCTCGAGTTAGCAGCTATGATCTTTGCTTTGAAGATATGGAGGCACTACCTCTATGGTGAAAAATGTGAGATTTATTCTGATCACAAGAGTTTGAAGTATATTTTCTCACAAAAATAACTCAACATGAGGCAAAGGAGATGGATTTAATTACTCAAGGATTATGATTGCACGATACACTACCACCCGAGGAAGGCAAACAAGGTGGCAGATGCTTTGAGCAGAAAAGACCATGGAGTTTTGAACAATATGAGAATTGAAAGGGATCCAATTTTCATGGATCTAGTGAAGATGGACATGGGAATAACTAGGGAAGGTGAAACAACAATGCATTTTCAAATGGTTTCCAAACCATCTTTACTATAATGGATTAAAAGTTCTCAGACCGATGATGAAGAATTTCAAAAGAAGATTAAAGCTGTGAATGATGGGAGATTGAGATACTTTGTGTATGAAGATGGAGTTTTGAAATTCAGGAAGAGACTTTGTTTTCCCGATATACCTAATCTAAAAAGGGAATTTCTGGATGATGCTCATAGTTCCAATTTCTCTATACACCACGGGAGAACCAAAATATATAGAGATTTGAAGGAACATTTTTGGTGGGACAACATGAAGAGGGAGATTTCGGATTTTGTGTCAAGATGTATGGTTTGTCAACAAGTGAAAGCTGGAAGGCAACAGCCTGGAGAAGTCATGAAACCTCTTCCCATACAGTAGTGGAAATGGAAAAATATTACGATGGACTTTGTCATGGGGCTACCAAAGACTCCTATAAGGACCGATGCAACATGGGTCATTGTTGATCGTCTTACCAATTCAGAACATTTTCTTTCTATAAGAGAAGATCTACCACTGGAACGTCTATCAAGACTATATATTAATGATGTTGTGAGAATTCATGGAGTACCCCTATCGATTGTTTCTGATCGTGATCCCTATTTTACTTCAATATTCTAGAAAATTATTCAGAAATCCCTGGAAACTGAGATTCATTTGAGCACTTCCTACCTCCCTCAGACAGACGGACAATCAGAACAGACTATTCAAACCTTAGAAGGCATGTTGAGATCTTGCTCACTTGACTTTCAGGGTATGTGGGATCAATATTTACCTCTGGTAGAATTTTCCTATAATAATAGCTTCCATTCGAGTATTCATATGACACCATATGAAGTGTTATACAGAAAGAGATGTCGCACACCAACCTTTTGGGATGAAATTGGTGAAAGAAAACTTGTAGGCCCAGAATTGGTGGAGGAAATTATGGAAAAGGTGAAGGTAATCCAAAATCACATCAAAGAAGCTCAAAGTAGGCAGAAGAGCTATGCTGATAATCGAAGGAAGGATTTGGAATTTCAAGTCGGTGATCATGTTTTCTTGAAGGTATATCCATGGAAGGGAGTCATACATTTTGGTAAGAAAGGTAAATTGAGTCCCAGGTACATCGGATCTTTCGAAATTCTAGAACGAATTGGGGCTGTAGCTTACCGATTGGCAGTGTCGCCAAGTCTCTCCAAAGTTCACGATGTGTTCCACATATCTCTGTTGAGGAAATAAATGCTTGACCCAACGCATGTACTCACCTATGAGCAATTAGAACTGGAACCCAATCTGTCGTATTGCGAAGAGCCCGTCAGGATTCTTGATACGAGAGAACAAGTACTGAGAAACCGGATGACGCGTCTGGTAAAAGTCTTGTGGAGAAACCATAAGATGGAAGAGGCAACGTGGGAACCCGAGGAACTTATGATGAAGAACCACCTGAGTCTTTTCATGCGGTAGTATTCTAGAAATTTCAAGGATGAAATTATTTGAAGAAGGGGAGAATGTAGCACCCCAAGCTTCTACGGTACGCTTCTCTTGGAATAATGCGATAGTGTGTGGTGTACGCAACATCGAGTTCTAACACACCACAACCAATCAAACTAGCCGTTATGAATAGTAATACCTACTTTTTGAAATTATATATATTTTATATTTCACAATGGACTTCATTTTTGGATTCAGAATATCGAAATTATCCTAAGTTGAATTTTTGGTATTTTTATGAGAACTTCCAATTTTTATGAATAGTGAAAAATACTTAAAAACAACTTTTTAAATAAAAATAATTTATAGTGATAAATTATATTATTTAATGTTTTTAAAGTATTATTAGAATATTTTTTTACCATTTTATCCAATGGTGTTCATTATAATTAATTTCACTTTGAAATTGGACATAAACAATTGTCAATCTTTTGATATATATTGTTTCTTAAAAACACGCTATTTGTTGTAACAGCGGGAATTAATTATAAAATTAATTAATGAAACTTATATGTTTGTAATTTTGTAAAATAGACATCATTTTTGAATTTGGAATATCAATTATATCTTAGGGTGAAATTTTGGCATTGTTCTGAAAAACTTCAATTTTTGATGAATAGTGAAACTACTAAGTGGTAGTTAAAAAACTAAATTTTTCATAAAACTTAATTTTACCGCTCCTGTGATTGAAATTTTGAAAATCCAAGAGACAAGGTTAATATCAAGGAGTAAAATGTGGTTCAATAAGATGAAAATAATTTTTGGTGAATAGCAACTTTTTACTTTTATTTACCACGGTTAAAAGTAAATAGGGTAATTAAGGGTAAAAATGATATTAATATTACCCTAACATTTGTCCTAATTCTATTGGACAAGTGTATATCGACCAGAAACAACCTTAGGAATAAAATATTATAATTTAGGTCCACTTGGATCAGATTAGGACATTTATTATTATTTAATTCAAAGTAGAGTTAAAAGAGTTAAAATCAATGTTTATTTACTAAAACATTTTTAATATATGGTTATACATAAGATAAATTCGATTGTAAATATTCATTAGAAAGATAAAAATATTTCCTACATAATTATATTTTATTTATAATTTTTAGACATTAAATAATTTAATTTATTTATGACACAATGATGATGCAGTAATTACCACAATAGTGAAAAATTAAAATAATTGATATTATAAATACCCAAATAAATATAATTTGAGACTTTAATTAATTAAAATAATTTTATAGGATAATATGACATATTATGATTGATTTAATTGACTTTTTTAGAAGTAATAATTCTGTTATGATATTTACAAAAATCAATTATTGAATAGTGTCAAATTTGACATAAAAGAGTTTTTAAAACAAATATTATATTATTAATTGATATTAAATTCCTAAAAATATAAGGTTCGTCCAGGAGACTTATATCATGATATGTGTATCATTAATGGACCACTTGGGGGTCGCTTGGAGGTATATAGTAAGTTTATTAACTATATAATATAAAAATACAAAGTGACATGGTACGTGTCAAACTAATTAACTAAGAGTTAAAACTAAAAGATAAGTTTAATATAATGACCCAAACCTGTATAAATCCTATTGGTTGAGTGGTTTTCGACCCATACCCACCTTAAACTTTAAATAATCCACTTTGGAGCCATTATAAACCGAATATGAATTTATTATAAAATAATATTTCTAGCTTTTCCAAAGGTGCCCCTCACCCCTCTTATAAAAGGGCACTCTCCCTTATCATTAACTCACACCTTCAAATCCTTTTGGCTGAGCTAAAATCTGTCCAAATACTCTCTCAACATCCCTAAATTAATCATATAGGCCTTCCTTTATTCAGAAATCCAACCTAAGATCCCTTTTGATCAAATCAAAAGGAAGAACCTGAAGAAGAGGTAATGATTTCACCACCCTTTTCCAAGTTCCTTTCTTCTTCCACTTCTTCCTTCTTTGTTATTACCATTATAAAATAATGAATCCAGTATCTCCTATATACTGTAATATTATTATATGTATGGTACAACCATATTCAGTATTCTATCCATCCTTTGAATAATATGTCACCATACGTGCGTACGTACGACTTACCGTCTCCACGTCGTGGTGTAATTGTTATTCAATAAATTATTATTTGGATGGGTATAATAATTATGTTTAACTTATGTAAATAATAAATATAACATGATAATGATTCTTTATATATGTTATACCATCCAATTATATATTATTTTAATATCAAAAGAATGATATTGTCACTCATGCGTACGTACGGACTACCGTCTCCACGAACGCGATAATATTCATTCTCCATTATATCCATTCAAGTATAATTCTCATTTGTTGATTAATAATAGTATATAAGGACTTGATATCATTCTGTATATGAATAAGATACAACCTATCCATGAAAAACATGGCTTACGTAATAAAACATATAAAAGAAAATGAGTAAGATAACACTCGAAACAACGATAATACTAAGATATTATTAACAAATCTATGTTAAAAGATCATATATGATATCATATTAATATTTATGATTCTTGTATAATTTAATAATAGTAATTTCACCATTATAAATGAGGTTAAACTACCCTCAACCAAGGAAAAGTACAAGGTAAGGGTTTATTTTGCAATCTCTTTATTATCCGAGGTTGTTTATACGTAATAATCTACTGGGATCTCTTTATCATCCACATCCATGTTTCTTAAAAATAAATTTCAAAACATTTTTACTATTTACTAGAATATGGGTTAAAGTCATTTATACCTTTTTTTGACTTTTTATAAGAGATTTATAAAGGAATCTTTCCATCATTTTCCAAACAAGGTGATTTTTAACCTTTTCGACAAAATTAAGGTAAGAATGTTTTTTTTAACTTATACAGTGGGTGCAGATATTTTCCGCCATTTTAAAATCATCGAAGCTTCCCTTAAAATATTATAAGAATATTTTCAAAGAAAATGTTTTATTTTATAAATATATGTCTCTTAAATGATTTCAAAATAGAAAGAGAAATTTCTCTAAAAAGTGTTTTTATTTCATCTATGTCAACATCCTTTGATGGATTTTACGTTTATTTAAAGTTGATTTATTATGAAACAAAACTTCTATATTGTATTGAAGGTTTTGTGATATGTTTGAATGTGGATGTGTTATTTTTATACCATTCATGGTTTATGGATGAAGTATTTACATTTCGTATGATAGTTTTAATAAGAATGTTTATGTTATGTTTAAACCTTTTCATATGGGAATGCATTGGACTTAATATGTGATGGGTGGAGCCCGCTATAACTCCTCGATACATCGGTAGGTCTCATGAGACAAACTAGTGTCTTGGCATAAGGCCTTGGAAAAATCTTATTTGTAGTCTTGGCACGAGGCCTTGGCTATGTGGTTATGATAGTCTGGCATTATGCATTCCATCATTATGAAAGTGGTTATTGATATTGCATGTGATTATTCGATTAGTAGAATATCCATGTGAATAAGTAAATGGCATTATTTCATTTTATTTTTTCCATACTATGTTGAAGTTAATGTTTAAAAGGCTTTTGTTTTAGTTATACATTGCCTTAAATGTTTATTCTTATTTATGAAAGTTTCCGCTATATTGTTATCCTTACTGGGCATTTGAGCTCACCCCTTTTCTATGTTTTATTTTTCCCAGGATGTGAAGAAGTAAATTATGAATGACCTACAGGGATATTATGAGGGGATAATATTGTGGACTATGGAGAAAATATGTTGTTGTAGTAGTTTTTCACTTTATGATGTAATTTAAAACTTTATGAATATATCTAGTGTTTCCAAAGCTACTAAACAAATCAGTCTTTCGAGATTTGATCTTTCTTGTGATCATACCAATGTTATGTAATAATGCACTGACTCTGGGTAACTGGGGTTGGGGCATTACAATGATGTTATTATAAATATGGTACAACCATATTCATTATTCTATCAATCCCATGAATGATAATGTCACCATGCTTGCGTATGTACGACTTACCGTCTCCACGCCGTGGTGTAATTTATTATTCAACACTATGTTAATTGGATGGATATAATGATGAGTAATATGTATACAAATAATTAAAATAACATAATAATGTCTCTTTAAAATTAATATACTATCCAATTCCACACCTTTAAGGAAATGGTATTGTCACTTGTGCGTACGTACAAATTACCATCTCCACGACGCGATGAGATTCATTTCCACGTTCACCATTAAACGATCATGATAAAAATATATATTATTAATTATTATTTAATATATGAAATAATAATGATACTGGATACATAAATATACATATACATATATATGTATATATATATTTACATATATCTCAATCACTTACTTCCGTTCAATACGACATTAAAACAGAAACGACGTTTATGCGTACATACGGCCTACCGTCTCCATAAATGGTGTTTCCATTTAATAAATATATCGATTATAAATATTTATATTCTGAATATATATTAAAAATAAATAATGTCTAATATTCTGGAAATTTGAAAATCATGATCTCAGTGATACGATCAAGAATAACAAGTTAACACACGTATGATAAAGAAAGCGATTATTACCCAAAATGTTACTTTAACAAAGAAATTATTATTAAATGGGGTATATAAAGTCATAAATGAATCATATATGATATCATAAATATTAATATGGTTATGGTATAATTTAATAACATACCATGTTCATTATATACGAGGTTAAACGTACCCTCGACCAAAGGAAGTGCAAGGTAAGGGTTAATTCCTCAATATCATTATTATCCGAGATTGTTTATGTGTTAGTATTTACTGGGATATTTTTATAATCCATGTCCATTTTTCATAAAAATGATTTCAAAATGAATATTTTAAGAATTTGTGAAAGGTACTCTTTATCAGGATCATAATTTTAAATGTTTTAAATATTATTCTTTCTAAATCTTTTTAATTAATGTCCATGTTTTCAAAATGGTTTTAAGTATTTATTTATATAGAAATGAATGTTTTGAAATATTAATTATTTTAAAAAGCTTAAAAGTGGTATGTGACACTTTTATTCAAAAATCTCTTTTAAATTAATTCTTTTATAAATGCATTACATTTAAATGATTTCACAAAAAAGGATATTTTTCTCAAAGGTTTTTAATGATTATTTTCAACTATGTCAACATCCTTTTTGGATAATATTCTTGATTGAGGTTGATTTATTATAAATAAAATCTTCAATATTATATTGAATGATCTATGATACGTTTGACTATGAATGTTTTATTTTTATACCATTCATGGTTTTTGGTTAATGTATTGACATTTCGTATGATATTTTTAATACGAATGTTTATGTCATGTTTCAACATTTTCATATGAGGAATGCGGTGGAATTAGTAAGTGACGGGTGGAGCCCGCTATAGATCCTTGATGAATCGGTAGGTATCATGAGACAAACCAGTGTCTTGGAACAAGGAGTTGAAAAAAAATTTATTTGTAGTCTTGGCACGAGGCCTTGACTATGTGGTAATGATGTTCGACGTTAGGTATTACCTCATTATGAAATTAGTTATTACATGTGATTATTCAACTAGAAGAATATCCATGTGTATGTTTATATGGTAATTTTTGATTTATTTTTTCCATATTATGTTTAAGTTTATGTTTAAAAAGGTTGTTATTTTTATCACACATCTTTCCTTAAAAGTTTATAGCTTCCGCTAAATTATTTTCCCTTACTGGGAATCTGAGATCACCCCTTTCTTATGTTTTATTTTCTCAGGATTCCAAGAAGTGTATTATGATTGATATGCAGGGTTAAGCTAAATGGAATAATGTCATTCTCAAAGATCTATCTATACTATGTTTTATGTTTGAAATTGTAATTTAATGTTGATGTATGTAATCTATTTTCCAAGACTGATAAACTGATCGGTCCTTCGGGACTTGATTCCTTGTAATCATGCCAATGTATAAAAATAATGCACCGACTCTGGTTAACTGGGGTCGGGGTGTTACATAAGATTTAACCCAAACTAAAGAAATATATATTGAACTGAGAGTGATTTAGGATGAATAGAAAGATAATCTAACCATTTCAAAGAGTAACACATTTTTATATTGGATTTTCTGGAAATGATGTTAAAGAAATTCTCTTATTGTGTTAATTATTCATCACTCATGTTATACTATTTCGGTTTTAATAATTGATAAATATTAAATTAACCACATTAATATTGGAATCAATAGACAATAGAAGTATTGTTATAAATATATACCTAATCAGATAATATTTGGAGTAAAAAACTTGTGATTATTCTTAATGAGCTATTAGGAATCATGATTAAAAATTTGGACATTGTTTTCACGAATCAAACCATGATGGGGTTTGAGCCCAAATACTCCAAGACTCCCTCCGTAGTCTAGGGGTAGATAAAAGTGTTGAAGGCACAAAAAACTTGGTGGGGCCTTTTCCTAAGTAACTGTACACATTCCCACAACAAACTCAATGAAAAAGTGAGGAGAGAAAGAAGTAAAAGATTCTAAAATGTTGTAAATATTCCAAACATGCATGGACCTCTAAACAATATAGGTACAGTAATGTAAACTAACATAAAAAGGGGAAAAATACATTCCCAACCAAAAAAGCGTCCCAACCTGACAGAAACTAGAAAAGTAAAATAGCGGAGATATCCCCACTCTTATATCCCAAGATATGACCACCATATGTGGTCTAAGCACCAGTATCCCTAAGCTCCTCTAAAGTCATTTTCAACCTGTCCGTCTTCTACACAAGGCATGATATGTGTGGGAAAATACCATTCCGGGGTGAGTATAAACATACCCAATAGGACACCCCAAAAGTTAAAGGGGGATCATTAAGAGATACAATTGAAAAAGGGATACAATAAATAGAATAAGGCACAATGAAAGAGTGCAGATCAACCGAACAAGAGAGTGATGTAAACTCATCCAAAATCAAGGAGATATAAATGGTGAGAAGATGAAATTATCATCGATTCTTCACTAAATATAGTAGGAGTGTTGGTTCATCCAACCATGAGAAGCTATACACAGAAATCATGTGACATACCCCGTGCGTCTTTGCCTCTCCTGGAAGGAGAGTAACCAAAACCCAAGGAGTAGGTATTGAAAAAGGATATATATATATATATATGCTTAGTAAAAAGAATTAAGAATGGGAGACTAAGTGGATCTCCATATCACAACTCATCCTAAGAGTAAGAGTCTCCAACAGTTCCAGAAATCCAAAAATGATGCCCAATATCCCACATGTTTTCCCTAAACATGCAAGTCAAAGGTGATCAATCACCACACATTGATATTATCTGCTTTGGGCAGAACTAACTCAGTCACACAATTTTATCTCGCATCATAAGGATGCATAATAGTGGGGAAAGCATCCGTCTTTCTCATGAGTCCAAGGGTACATCAAACCACATCGCGTCATTAATCTTTATAGCTGGATGGAGATATATGAAAGTAAAGGACCTGCACCCTAGTGCATCAGGGGGTTCCACTCTAATAGTTGAGGACCCACACCCTAACCAGTTGGGGGTTACTTTTAAAAGTAAATATAGGGTACCCAAAACCATATCAATGGGGGGTTCCACTCTAAACTGAATGTGTAGGACCCACACCCATACTAATGGGGGGTTCCACTATGATATCGTCGAGGATCTTCACCCTAGTGCATTAGGGGGTTCCACTTGGAAATAACTATAGAGGACGCACACCCATACTAATGGGTGGTTCCACTATGATATCTCTTCTATCTTTCCTGACCATTGTTATAATCAAAAACCTCTTTAATGTGTCATGCTCGGAACACCTCGTATCATAACTAAATATATTAATTGGAGGTCACCATCACACTCTATGTGAAAAAACACGCAGGATATTCTATTTACCTTCCCAAATCGAGTAACCGGTGAAAATGGTTCTTTTCATCGCAAAATGCCTAAACGAGACCTAGTGGGGGAATGAATCTCATTATTAAATTTTAAATATGATAACTGGTCTCAAAAGTTCCATCTCAAAAAGATGATCACATTGCCACATACGAAACATAAAAAGGATATTCTGTTTAGAAGATATGGTTGTTTGAAGCCACTACATGAAGACTTGATGGGGCCCATGATTGACTGACCGTGGACAGATTACTCTGGTCAATCACCCAGGACTAACTATGGTTTCTAGCCCCATGGCAGCTCGAACTGCCATGGACTTATGGCCGACGGCGGCCCACGCCTGCCCTAGTCGCCCAAGGTTCGACCCAGGTCCATCCCGGTCCAGCCCACCCATCCTATTTTATCTCGGCTCACCTGGATGCTTGGGCTCATCCCACCTTGCCTCCTTGGATCATCCCAGCTGGATGCCTGGGCTCGGCCCTCCTGGCCCACTCACCTCAGCTGACGCGGTCGGCCCCAACCACGGTTTAACATGATAGCCCGTTGCATTCTACGGTTGCCTATCGCTGCCCGGTGGCACCCTACGGCACTACTACTACCCCATGGATCAAAATTACACCCGAACACCTCATACGTCCACTCTATGGCTGCCTCATATTCCCCATCCTCCGTCGTTCCACATGTCCCGTTGCTGCTGTTGCACGCGGTTTCCGCCACATTTATTGTCCCTTCTGCAGACCTCCAGGCCTCCTCTAATTTCCCAAAAATTGAGACAAAAGCAGATCTAGAATCCTTGGATCGAGATCTGAACATATCTAATCCCTTCTCAATTATCCATTGTTTATTCAACATGTTGTAAAGTTAACGATGAAGATCCATAAAGAACGGAGGAAAACAAGAAAATAAAAGGGGATCCAAGCATATATCGATGGTCGGGTTAGTTTGGCCATTGATGATGATGTTCAAAATGAATAAAATATTTAAAATGAATGAATTTTTCAATAAATAACATCAATCAGATATATGGAATTTAAAAGAAAGGATCCTACCTCATTTTGATCCTTTCTTCATCGATAATGTTTCCAGCACGCTTCCGCTGCGATCCTTCAAAGCTTCGTCGAAGATTCTTCAAAGGTGGAAGGAAAGATCTTCGCCATTACTGGTAAGAGAATCAGAGGCCAAACCAGATGAAGAAACTATAATCACATATTTATAATAGGTTATTAGTTCAAGGGTAAACACTTAACAATACATGCCAATGGTCTTAGGATCCGAACTTCCCACACCCTATCACTTTAGGTTGCAATTAGTTAAAATGCTGCATTATGAACTCAACGATGGTCTCATATTTCCAATCTCGGTCCCTAATCAAAATTTATTCGAATAAATTTCTGAAATAAAATAATATAATTTAATTATTTTATTTAGTGTTACTTCCTCGACGACTTTTTCTAAAGAAGACCCATGATGAAAAAATTTATGTCTCTCCTAGGGAAAACACCGCATTTCGGAATCAACCATTCCCTCATATTTATGATCTAGGATACCATTTAAGAGTTATCCTATTTACTTCATGTGCACAGTATAAAATAAGTGATGTTTTTATAAACATAATTTTGGGCACATCGTACCTCAGAATCACGTGCTGTCTCATTGCCTAGCTTTGGAAATATATATAGAAATATTTCAAAGAATTACAAGGAAAAAATGGGTCTTTACATTATTCCCTCCTTCAATATTTTCTTTCTTGAAATTAAAAACAAGGAAAATAACTTTGTATACTGAGACCTCATCTGGGTCTCCCATTCTTAGGAACTCTTCTACATGTTTACGTTCCACCACAACATGCAAAATAAAAGGATGGTCCATCCACGTAAGGTCCACTCTTGTCGATCCTTGATCACCACTGGGTGCTCTACAAAGGTGGATCTATATTCAATGTACAGATCAACCCAGTCAATAACATGTTTATGATTATGCATGTATCTCCTAACTATGACATGCGGAATATTTAATTCACCTAATCTAGTTGTGGGGGTAGGGAAATGTGGTAGGCAACCTCGCCAACCCTCAGCATGATCTCAAAATTAATTATAAACACTAAGGATAGCTTGAATCCCTGACCGAACCTTTGAATTATGCATTATGGGGAGGCTCTCAGGAAGATATGTCATCCCTACATGAACTCCAAGGGCCTAAAATGGTGATCTGTATAGAATTTCTGTCTACCCTAAGACATCTTCATCCCTTCATGGATGACCTATACTTTCTCCACCGTCGCTCACACCAACTCTGGGCTCACGAGGTATGAATCTGCAAACATCATATAACACAAAGGTAACATGAAGGGTATCTCATATAGGGCCTCAAAAGGTGTTATGCCAATGGTAAAGTGGTAGCTGTTTTTGTACGAAACACTACAAAAAAACAGGTGATCCTCTTAGCTCTGGATGAAATCCAACACAGAAGACCTCAATATATCCTCCAGAACATGGATAGTGCACTTGTTGTACCCATCATTATAGGGGTGAAAGGTTGGAATATTCCACATCTAGTTCCCGAATGAATTCTATAGGCCTCTACCCAATTATGACATAAACCATACGTCACGATCAGAGACAATCATCGATGGAACCCCATTAAGGTGGATGATCTTCCGTACGTAAAACTTCCCCAAAATCTCTATCGAACTATACTCCCTGATAGAAAAGAAGTGCACCAAATTCATGAGTTGGTCCACTATCACGCAGATGGTGTCATGGCCCTTAGATGTGAGTGAAATACCTAAGAAGAAGTCCATAGATATTCCATCCATTTCAACCATGGGATCTCAAGAGGCTGTAAAAAACCATTTGAAACCTGGTGCTCTACTTTATCCTATTGAAAGGTAAGGCACTGTTAGATGAACTCAACTGGGCTTAATCTCATGATGAACCACCAAAAATACCACTGAAGATCCCTATACATCTTCCCTACATCAGGATGTACAACTAATAGAGAAGTGTATAACACTCGCATCACCTCCTCCCACATCATGATTGTAACTATTGTTTCCCCTAGAATAAGATCTTGTGATTCTCTCCTTCAAAATATCCAAATGGTGCATCATTTGTGAATATATGATCATGAATAACTTTACAGTCGATGTATCCCAGCTAGGACTCTTTCACATTCTCAAGGAGTAAAGAGTCAACACCATTGAATGTAGAAAAACTATACCTTCTTGCTCCACAAGGGTCATTGCAGGGAATCTAACTGCTCTGAAGGTTCCCATACTAGGTGATCCTAAGACGTACTTCTAAGGGATTTTGCTACAATGTTTCACTTTCCTGTAGTATAGACTATCTCGAATTTTTAGTCCTACAAAAACTCCAACCAGGGTTGCTACCTCAGGTTCAGGTCTCTCTGGGTGAAGATGTACCTAAGGCTCTAGTGGTCTGAGTAAACCAAAAAGCACCCTAACATAAGGTAGTTCCTACAAATCATCAGGGATAAGACTAATTATTCTTGATCTAAGTCATGAGTCACATAGTTCTACTCATGGGGTCTCAACTTCCTGGACCCGTATGTCATGACTTCCTCTCGTTGCATCAACAAAAAACTGATCTCAGCTCTTGAGGCATTACAACACACTAAAAAATCAACAAATTCCTATATTAGTCTCAAAACTAATGCACTATCCTTCCTATACCTCAACTCTTTGAAGAACTTTTGGAACTTCTCAAACTTGGTAAACGATTGTTCCTTCTGCATCATACCAGTCAAAGGGGTTCCAATCCCAGATAAGTCTGCCACAAACATCCTATAGTACCCTGCCAAACCAAGAAAGATTTGGACCTCTGAAACATTCTTTAGTGGATCCCATGAAATAACTAATTCGATCTTAGATGGACCCATGTATAAAACTTGTTCAGATATGACATTACCAAAAAGTGAACTGCATGTATTTAGAATTAGAACATTGAGATCTTTCTATAAATCTGATGCTCTCAAAGAAAATTAAGAACCATCCTCAAGTGCTCTGCATACTCATCCTCTAACACAGAGTAGACAAGTATGTCATCAATGAAGAAAACAAAAAACTGGTCTAATTATGGCTAGAATATCTGGTTCATCACGGCCATAAAAATTCCAGGAGTATTTTTCACACCAAAGGGAATCACTAAGAACTCGTAGTTCCCATAGTGACATCAGAAATACAACTTCAGGATGTCAGCCTCGATTACCCATAAATTGTTGTAGCCAAAATTTATATTGATCTTGGTGAACCATCTCACACCTCACAACTAGTCAAAGAGGTCATAAATCCCTATCAAGGGTACTTGTTCTTTATCGTGTCCTAGTTCAAGCGATGATAATCCACACAAAGCTATAATCTCTCATCTACCTTATTCACGAACAAAACTAGAGATGCCCATGGGGACACACTAGGTCTAATGAATCCTTTCTCGAAAAGGTCCTCTAAATGTAACCGTAGCTCAAAAATCTCAATAGTTTTCATTCGATACGCTAAAGAAGATTTTGGGGTAGTACCCAATTGTATGGAAATGAAAAATCTAACTCCCACCATAGAGTTAGATCCAGAACATCTTCAAGGAATATTTCCATGTAATCCTCCACAATCGAATAAACACAGATGCCCGAAGAGTCTACTGCACCAAGGGTTACACTCACAAACTGATGGGTGAAAGTTTTTAGCCTCCTGCTCACAACCCCTTTCTGCCCTGCTACGAGGAATCTTTCACTGAGAAAGGTTAAGCTTGTACCATCAGTGTGTAGGAATCTGACTAGACTTTGGTGATAGTCAATATTGGGTCAAACCATAGAAACCCAATCCATTCCCAAGATGACATCGTAGGGTTCCATCATGATGACCAGTAGGTCCCACATGAACCTCTCTTATCTAAGGGAAAGCTGAAACTAGTGGTAGATGAAATACAAAGAAGCAATTCCCCATGTAGGAACATCATGACAAAGCTACTATGGTAGCACCTCTACTGGGAGGTCCAAATTCTACACCAGGAGTAAAGAGATAAAAGAGTGATCTGAACCTATTTCTACTAATACTAAAGTAAGAGTATAATAAACATATATCATACCTAAAATCATCTTGTGTGTTGTGGGATCACATACATCCATAGCATGAAGCTGTCCACTTCACTAGCTACCAACTCCTTGAGCCTACTGTAGTCTTCCTGATAGTGGTGGTGGAAGAACTTCATAGTGTCATCTCCCACCTATAGTTCCTCCTAATTCTATTCTAGCACCACCTCCCTAGGGACCACCATGTCCCCACCTTGGGGATCTTTAATCATGGTGTTGTCTTTACCATGGTGTTTAACCTACTATCTTCTTGGGATGGTCATGACATCTGGTCAGGTAGTATTATTCCTTGTGACCTTTCCTGTCACAAGAGTAGCACCGTCCCTCTATGGGATGACCTAGTGCTCCGCGCTACCATGGTGCTACCTAACCATGTGCCCGAGTCTGATCATGGGGAGGCCTACAACATTAAGATCCTGCCAATTGTTGTTTGCAAGCTACTGTAGATGTCTCATCTCTTTAGTTTCTACTACCATTCCAAGCTAACTATCACCCCTCAGATAGAAATCTCTCTATCACTAGTGTCTAATACATCACCCCAGTATAGGTGGGGATACACACGAGTATTATGCTGGCACAAATATCTCTGTGGAGTCCATACTCAAACTTTCGTGCTTGAAAGTAGTATTTATGGATCATGTCAGTGGAAGAGTACTCAGATAGTTTCACAGCCCAAAGAGGATAGTATCAAGGTGTGGTGACTGATCCCCTTTTACTTTCATGTCCAGGCAGACATGTGGGATGCGGGGAATCTTTGTTATATTTATATAACTCTTGGTGACTCTTCTTATTGGGTTGAGCTATGAGATGGATATCCCCTTACTCTCTTGTTTGAGTTTATTTTTACTAATCACACACACATATATATATATACTCTTTTTCAATACCCACACCATGGGTTTGGTTACTCTCCTTACAGGATAATCGAAGACACATAAGGTATACCACCTACTTTCCATGTCTAGATTCTCATGGTTGGAAGACCCTACTATCATACTATAGGTAGAAAAGACTCAATGAGAAGTTAATATTTTCAATGTTTCCATGTCCATGTGTTTGAATGAGTTTACATCACTCTCTTGTTGGGTTGAGCTACACTCTTTCATTGTACCTTGTTCTATCTATTGTATCCCCTTTTCTACTGTATCTCTTACTGCTCCCCCTTTAGCTTTTGGGACATCCTTCTGGGTATGTTTACACTCACCCCTACATGGGATTTTCCCACATGTATAATTCCTTATGAAGATAATAGAAATTTTGATCATGAATTTAGAGGATATTAGGGATACAGGTGCTTGGAACGTGTATGGTTATTGTAGCTTGGGATCCAGGAGCGGGGTGATCTCAACAATTTTACTTTTCCAGTTTATGTTAGGTTAGGACACTTTTCTGGTTGGGTGTGTATTTTCACATTATCCTTTTAGTTTATATTACCATACTTGTACTGTTTATAGGTTAATGCATATTTCGTTTATTTAAAATAGTGTAGAATCTTTTAATTCTTTCCTTATGAAAATTTTCACTGATTTTTCTATGTGCATGAGTATAGGTACTTAGAAAAAGGCCACCCCAAGTGTTTTGTGCCTTATACCCTTATCGCAACCCCTGGACTATGAAGGTGGGATTGGGGTAGTTGTGGCTTGATCCCTATCATGGGTCGGGTCATGAAAAATTGGTGTCAAAGGATCCTACCTCATTTTGATCTGCTCATTGTTGAAAACACATTAACCAAAATTTCACTACGATATACCGAAGCTTCATTAAAGACTCTCCAAATATTGAAGGAGAGAGCTTCGCCATCAATGGTGTTAGGATTAGGGGGGAAACCGAATGAAGAAACTATAACAACCAATTTATAATAGGTAATTAGGTAAAGGTTAGACACTTAACCGTACCCTCTAATGGCCGCGAGATCCAAAAATCCCACTTCGTCTCACTTTAGGTAACACTTAGAGGTAAAATTCTACATTATGAACTCAACGGAGGTCTCAGATTTTTAATATGAGTCTCTGTTCCAGAGTTATTCGAATCAATAACCAAAATAAAATTAAATAAAATAATTTTTTTTTATTTTTAGTTACATACTCAGTGAATTTTTCTAGGGAAGACCCATACCGACAACAATTATATCTCAGCTAGGGTAAAATCCAAGTTCTAGACTCAACCATGCCATCATATTTCTGATCCGGGCTACTGTTTAAGAGTTATCCAATTTACTTAACATGCATAGTATAAAATACACTTAATATTTTTTTAAAAATAATTTTGGGCACACTGTGCCATGGAATCACATGTTGTCTCAACACTTAGCTCTGTAAATATATATAGAAATATTTAAAATCCTTACAATGAAAAAACCTGGTCTCTATAATTATTTAAATCTCAAATAAACCAAATAAGAGATAGATGGATTGTCATGAAATTTAATGTGATGAAAATAATGAAGGAAAGAATATTAAATTTCTTACATGTTGAAAATGTGTAAAGGAGAACCAAGGAAAATTTCTTAATGGAATCAGGGGATGTTTTATGTGTATAAAATGTGGGAATAGAGAAACTAGTTTCTAAGGAAAAGAGAATAGATTAGTAGATGTGGTGAAAGAGTTTACCTTGAGGAACCACTAATAGTTCAATGTATTAAATGTGGGGAACTTGAAAATTATCCAAGATAATTACCTAATCCAAGGGATAATGTGTACTATAGTCAAAAAATATTTCAAACACCATGGGAACAAGGGAAATCCTATGACAACTAAACTACTAAAGTAAGTTCTGAAAATGATGTAGAGAAAAGGAAACCAATCATCCAATTAATAATTAAAAGTGTTGAAATTGTGTTTTGTTAACCAAATCCACTATACCTAATAAGTTTTCTATGAATATAAAATTTCCACCATGATTACTAGATTTTTAATTATTAATAAACAATTCAAGTGGTATGATTATTATATCCCAAGTATATAAATATTCTCTAATAGATGTTTTTAAGAATGTATTACCTAAAAATACTATTCTTCTTCTTTTAGTCAAATTTTATGTGATATTATGTATGGATTGTCTCTCTTAAGAATGATAATTTATAAGATAGGAAAATCACATGTAAAAATTATTTCACGATCATCTATTAATACAAGGTTGGATATAAAATCCCTATAAAAAATTACCCCCATTATATTTGGGTATTTAACACAAAAGGTTATAGAAAACTCAATATTAGTTACATTATAATTATTAGGGAAAAGATAATATCACAAGTCAAACCAATGATACTGAGGTTGGAACCACATTATAAATTTAAATCTAGACTCATTTATATCTTATGGACACTCTTAACTATTCTATTAGTTATGAATAATTAAAATTTTGAGGATGTAATTTATTTAGGGGGTGGTATAATGAAATGACCTAATATTTCTCTATATATTTTACTTAAATAAATATTGTGTATGATAGCTTGCTTCACAAGAAACACCAGACTAAAATGGGATGTGAAATATTAAATGAATATTATTAATAAAATTTAATAAAACCTTAAGTAAATATAAATATTGTAATCAATTATAAATTCATAAAAAATAGGATTAATAAAACTTAAATTTTTAAAAGGGGTTTTTAAAAAAGTAGTTTTTATTTATTTTATTTTAACCTAAAAACTAAATTTTTAAATTTTAGAAATTTAAATTTGTAAAATTAATTTATTTTTTAGATTTAACATATCAAAATTTTCTTAATTTTTTTCTAAAATAATATATTTTTAAATAAATAATAAAGTTTTTACCAAAATTTTAAATATTATGACATTGCCAATAATTGAGAAATACATAAAAGTTTATAATTTGTATATTTAATGATTACTTTGAGAAGTAAAACTATATAATTTAAAATATCATATTTAACTTAGAAATATTTGTTCAATATTTTATAAACTATGTAGTATTTTATTCTATTTTTAAAACTAATTTCAGTATTTTTTTAATTAAATAAAATTAATGGTAATATTAAGTTTTGGAATACTATGTAAGAGAAACAAATATAATTTTTTTTGTAATAAACTAATTTATATCATTAAATTTAATGAAATTGATAAATTTATACTACACATTAATTTCCAAAAAACACACTTTTTATAAAAAAGGTTTTTATGTGCCAATATTAAAATTAACTTATGAAAAAAATTTAAATTTAATTTGATAAAATTATTTTAGTAAATTAAATAAAAATATTTATATTAGGAAAAAATTCATTTTCATTTTTATCTATAAAATTAGGTTACCAAAATATATACTAGTTACCCTAGTAGAACCGTTATTTTTTAAGGAATGATACTTTTTCTAAATATTTTGATTTTAAATAAAATTATTCTATTTTAAAATAATTAGTATAATATGTTTTTAAAACTTATATAAAATTAAATTATCACTCATTTAATGGTAATAAATGTTAAATGATATTGATAATACTTAATTATTAAGTAGTATTTTTCTATAAAAATAGTTTGCAATACATTATATGTTTTAATTTAAAAAGTTATTTTTGTCATATTTAGAAGTTAAATTAGATTAAATGGATACCAAATTTTTATTCACCCCATCCAAATTTGGAATGAAGTAAAACTTATATTTTTAGTGACAACATAATTACAATCGTTAAAATTTAATCAAGATTAATAAGTTTTAAAATGGATAATCTAATGTGGCCCGAATTATAAAAAAATTGACACCCAAAGATTCTATAACACCATTTTCAGGTTATAAATTTATAACTACAAGTCTCACCATAAATTTCCATCATAAATTATTGAACTCTCATGAAATTCCATTCTTACCCCTTACCTAATTTTTTTTCCAAAGACTTTTCCCTCTTTTTAACTTATAAAAGGATATCAATTCGACCCTTTTTAGGACTCACAATTAGTTTAAAATTCCCAAGAAAATATAACTAATTTAATTATAATATAACCTCTATAAAATTTTAGTATCCTCTAACTGAAATAAAGTATCTCAAGTACTTAATTTCAAAAGGATACTTCAACAGAAAATCTAAATTATCAATATAATTATTACTTACCCTTTTACGTTATTTATTTATCCTTATTATCCACCGTAATCTAAAAACTTTATAACTATATATCATGAAATTAGTATAAATAATATAATGAAATTTTATTATATTGATTCTATAACCATTATATATTCCCATACGACATAATCTAAAAATAAAAAATGTTTCTCATGTGTGTTTGCAGACTACTGCCTCCATGAATGATAAATTTTATTTTTTAACACCACCGTTAAAGGACGGTGTAGAAATTGGTTTAGTGAATATATATTATTTATGTAATTATTTATATTCTGTAAATAAAAATCATTAATTTTATAATTAATATTATAAGTTTTTGATATTTGTAAAATAAACTCCTAAAACGAACATACCACGAGAAACAATGATTCATTTATATGTAAAATAATTTTTTTTCAATTACTTTTTAATATATATCATACTAATTTCAATTAAAACCTTATTATCATCTAAATAATTTCAATATTATTTTTTGATAATGATATTATAAAAAAATAATCTCTTCCATGACTATACTCACATAAATATTGCAACATTTTCTTGGTAGGTTGGTTAAATCACCTACACGAATAATGATATTAATTTCTATCAAGGATGTGCTTCTTAATATTAGATATTAATCAGTAAATAATGATTTTTCATCAAATTTTTGTATAAAAATTCAAATTCTTAATGAAGAAAACACCATACGTTCATTATAAATTACCGAAACAATCTATTCACTGAATTGATTATCATGAATAATGACTAAAATAATTAACAAATAAAATTATAAAATTATAAATAAATTAAAATAAAAAATTACAATAAATTTTATGATATATTAATGATAAAAATTAGTATAATAATGAATAATAATACCGTGGTTTTGAAACAAGTTCAAAATGATCAGTATTACTCAAACCCATGATTGAAAATAGTTAATAAAAAAGTAATATAAATTAATATAAAAATTTAAAACAAAGTTTATAAAAGGTCATTTAAATGAAAAATATATTAAAATATGTGATTAATATATTTATGTTTGTTATACACGATCTTAAAGTGCATTTGACTAAGTTGAGAAATTATATAAGGGTTTATTTGTCTCATTTTCAAATCCATGGGACATGTTTGATATTATGCACCATAATTTCATTTATATAGTTTATCAACTACCCAATTTCCTTCAATTATGAAAATATATTCAATTTCATGATATTTTATTATTCATTTCCTGATCTTCCTCTCAATATCCATTTCTTCTTAGGTTACCAATTCTATAAGAGTTTCAGTAACTCAATTTCAGATTCATTGGGTCATATATTTTCTGAATTGAATATATTTTTCATGATTTATTTGATCATTAAATTCCCTTATTTTATATGGTATTTAATTTATTTATCTGGAAAAATTACATGTCATCATTAATAACCAAATATTTGATAAAATATTTTTTTGATATAAATGTGTGGCATTAGTATGAATAACTCTTATTCTAATAAATGAATCTTTTCTTCCATGTCCATGTTTTCCTTCCCACTAGTATTATCATAATTTTTTTGGAAAGATAATATGAATTATTTTCTATTATTATTATCATAATTATATTTATCCCCTATAAAAAGGATAATTTAATACTCTTTTTACGATGTGGACTTCCAAACAAATATATTTCAAAATAGTAAGAATTTTTTTTCTATCAATTAAAAATAAAATGTTTTATAATCAACTCAATTTTTTTTGATAATGATTTTGTATTTTCAAGGATCTATTATTGGAGTCTCATTTTCCAAGATAAACTTTTTCAAAGTTTTCACTTAACCTTTTTGAAAATAACTTTTGAAAGTTACCTACATCTTCTTACTTTCCTCTATATTTTTATGGTTTCTAAAATAAATTACTTTTATTTTAGTTTTATAAAATAGTTCTTTAAAAATGATTTCAAATTATCAAGGATATTTCTTATACCCAAAGTGATTTTTTTTAAAAACTTATAAAAATCATTTTTCATATATTAAATGTCTTTTGACATAGATTGTACATGATCTAATGTATTTTTTAAATGTTTTAATCCACTTTATTTCATTGAATGGCTTATATATAAATCTTTTATATCAAAGATACGATCTATAATTATATTTATATTTCCTAACCATCATCTATGAACATGAATATCATATATTCCAAAGCCTTTTATTTGTGAATACCATTGCTTCCATTTATTTAGTTGAAGGGTGTTGTCCTAGGTTTCATAAATAGATTAATTGAGGAAATTGTTGACTTAACTGTATACCCTTTATATATATGGTGTAAATACTATATTCTCTATTATCTTGATTGAATATTATTTACCTATAAAGTTACTTGATATATTTGGGAACCCATTTATTTTATACGACTATAACATGTTTTGATTATTGATGGAATTATGAATGTTTTCGTTAAGTGATTCTATTTGAAAATGATATGAAACCCATTTTATTTTCTTGGTATTTATGATATGATTCTATGTGGTACACATATGTATGGATGATGATAGGTGTGTTTCAATATCTTCCTTTATGAATATGTTTAAGTTTATATCTCATGAGATAGTAAGGTATGGATATAATGAGTTTGTTCTCACATGCGTGGGTATAATGAGTTTTCTCACATTTTCAAGCATTGATATAATGAGTTTGTTCACATAGTCATGGGAATGATGAGTTTTATCACCAAGTTTTACCTATTTTTATGGTTATGAAATATTTAAAATTTATTTTCCACATTATTAGATACTTTTATGATTATTATTATGCTAATTTATGCCCTCATGGGTAATAGTTATTGAATCATGTTTCTACACTCTATTGATTTATGTATTATGTTATTCTATGCCTTATTATATGATTTATAGTTTCATAATTAATGTGTATAACTCTATTATGTATACTAATTATATACATATTCTAATATTATGATCACTTATGATCTTTTAATTTTATCACTTATGTTTACCTTTATTAATCATTCGAGCTCTCCACTTTTTTTGTTTCAATTTCCCTAGGTTATCAATAAATGTAATACTAATGATATGCACAAAAGAGAATCTTTCATGGATAAGTTTTGGGAGATATTTTATTATTTTAATGAATTAATCATTTTCTTACATAGTATTAAAATTATTCACTAGTTTTAAAAAATGGTTTTTGTTAGTTGATTTTTTGTCTAAATTCCATTAAACTATAGACCTTTTAGACTATGTTAATTTTTTATAATGAAATATTTTATTTATGTTATGTAATTAGGTTGTTACATTTGTGGGATTATTTAATACCATTATATCCCAAGACTCTATAGGTATATCTTGGTACAAATTATTTCTCCTATTCAAACCATCCCATTTCTACCATGCTTCTCCCTTGTCCACAATACCCTATAACAACATCTCAAAATGATTCTAAACCAAAATTTTGGTCTATAAATCCTGATATGACAAACAATTATTATCCTAATCTATACTAGGATTAACTACTTCATCTTGTATTTGAAGCTCATTCATAGACACCCCTTACTCTAGGGTTGGTGGACTTAAATTCACATAGGATAAAATGTTTGGACCTTGATTTTTTATCCAGTCTTAAGTGAATAGACCTATTTTAATCACTTGAATATACACTCCATTAGAAATTACCTTTCTTGAAATAACTACATTTTTATATAATCTATCCTTACTGGTTGAAACCCCTACTTCAACTGTATGGGATAACCAAAAGTTTCACCACTCAAGTCCTTTAGTTAGGGATACACTACCTCAACTCGAATTCATGACACCCCATAAATTAAACAAATAATAATTATGATTTTAATAAAAAGGATTCCACATTCATACATTTCCAAGATCTTTTAAGTTTATAATTTTATAGAATTATTAAAATAATTATATAACTAATTAGACACTTCCATGTAATATACATTTTTTTCCACACAAAATAAGTTTTTAAATTTATACCCCAATTTTCATTCAAGACACTTTTATGTCATTCCATAAGAATTAATATAGTTTAAAGAGTGACTTTTATATAGGTCTTAAACATAATTATATATTATGAAAAGTTTATGAAAATGTGAGATGAACCCAAAAATACTTGTAAGGGAATTAAAAATAAATGAAACACATTAGTCCAATGAAAATTAGGGAAACCTATAAATATGTTTATGATTTTCACAATAAACATTGATCACATAAAATAAATCACAACAATATGTGAAAAATAAACCATTTCTCAAGGATTTTTTTTAAAATCCATATCAATCAATGAAAAACTATCAAGGTATCTTGGGAAAACAAGATAACCCCTGAAAATGATTTTTCTTGAAAACAAACTTTCAATTTTAAAAGATCAAATAAAATTATTCTTAAGATAAACATATTTCTATTTAAGACTCATCAAAATCATATAAAAACCATGTAGGAACCTTTGAAAATATATTTATCATCTTTATTCACTCATGTTTCACCCATATGGGTTAACACATAATCAGTTAATTTTAATCATCATTTTTCTAGAGAATAAATCATTACTTAATAAATTGAAGGGATATATCTCAGGACCACCCATCACTGTATATAATTATTAAGAACCACTAAATGAAAAAGTAGAATATTTCACTTTTCATCATAACACTCATTTTACTCATAATATAAATCACTTTTAAACATCTCATAAACGTAAGATGAAATATCCCTTTATTTTGATAACTCTTTAGAAATGAAAATTTCCTCTAAATTATAGGAATATAATTTAATTTGGAAAACCATAATAATTTTAAGAGGAATCTTCATAAATAAGATTAATAAACGAGGGAAAATGTGGTCATTTGGTAAATTCTAAAGAACATTACCTTTGAAACTTTAATAAAGAGAGTAAAAATGACATGTGTAGAAAACTTTTATAAATAATTTATAAATAATTCAAAGGCCAACAGAGGAAGAATATAAGAAATATTATAAATCTATATAAATAATTTTAAAAATAAAAAGAATTATATAAATATATAATAGAAATATTTTAAAAGAAAACATTAAAAAATGGTTTTAAAGAAAAATACTTTACCTTGAGTTCCATCTTGTTATGCATGTTCTCTAACTATTGAATAAAAAAATTATATTAATTAATTACATACCTAATAATTATTTTTTTCAAATTTAATTTCCTTATTATTATTAATTTTATCTCCTTTTTTACAATTTTCTATTTGATTTCTAAATCAATTAAATTTACATCAGTCATTTTGTGGTTGTTCGGTCCAAAAAAACATTGGTGTACTGACCTTAGAAAAAGGGATTATAGTTAAATAAAATATATAATATTAAAAATGTTATAATTATAATTTTTTAAATTAAATATTCTCTTAAAACTATCATTGTAAGGAAATGATGAAAAATTAAATATATCGTTTTATTGAGGCGATAATCTGCATGTACACATTAGGGAAGTTTTTATTTTTATAATAGATGAAAAAGAAATGATTTAGATAAATTACTGCCATTATAAAATCATAATGATATTATATTTATAATATTTATTAATAAAATACATCCTTATTACCATAAAATTATTAAATAATTAAAAATTAATTATATCACTTTGTGGAGGAGGTAACCCGTACATACGCACAAGTGACATTTCTATTTTGCAACCGATGTGAGGGTAAAAATGAAGATACCATTTTATCTTTAAAAATAATAATATATGATGAAAATAATATATATATATATATATATGTACAATAAATCCATTTTAATAAAAATCTTTGTGAGGTTGTAATTAAAAACAAAACACATCACTTTGTGGTGTCAGTAGTCTGCACATACTCACGAGTGGGGTTTTAATTTCCCATGTGATGGAAAATATGTGGTAAATAGTTTTTACATAAACATAATTAAATTTAATTATATTAAATATATTTATTTCCTTATATTAGTATATTTTTAATATATTTTATTTATGTAGAATAAAAAATAATCATGAAAGTTTTATTTAAGACTCATACCTCCTCCCTGGATATCTACCATTTTTTTAAACCTTAAAACCTCTAGGATTAGTCTATTAGAGAGAAAATGACCTCTAAAACATGAGGAGTATATTCGGGGAGGGATTTTGGTAGAGCCTATTTAATCTAGGGTGCTCAATGTGTTTGGATATTTGGGGAGAAGCAGTACCATTTTATATGTGAGAAGATTGAAACCCATATAAATATTAACAACTTTGAAATATAAAAATTTAACTCTCATGGGATGTGATAAAAAATTATTCCCATTTAAAATATTTAATAAGTTAGGGTTTAAATACACTCATTTAATAATATTTAGACAATATTTAGAGATATTTTAATCCTTATCTCTTAGATAAACCCCCTCTTTAACCATGTTAACCCCTATCATTGTGAAAAACTTTTACCATGCTAACTATTCACTATGAACAAAACTTAAATTGAAATAATTAATAAATTTTAAAATAATTATTCTAAATATTTAATAAAATTTCTAATATTTAATTTAAATAAGTGGTATAAATCAGTTTTTAATATATATATTCACAAAATGAAATAAAAACCGTTTTCTTAAAAATTCATTTTTAAGAATAAGAACGATTTTACACCAAAATAAATTATATTGTTGAATCCCATGGAATTAATTGTATTTTGTTAAATCAAAGAATTATTATCTTATTTTCAAGAAAAACTAAAATAGAAAGGAACCTTGTGAAAACAAGATTAAAAGAGAAGAACCAAAAAATTATTTTTATTTTAATAAACACATTACTAAGATTTTTGAAATATTGAACATTGATTTATAATTTCAAAATTATATTTTTAAATGAATTATATTAAAATTTAAATATTTAATTGGTCAAGAATAATGGTTTCATAAACTATATAGAGATTTTTATATGATGATAATGTTATAAACCAAAAAATAATCTATTTCAGAAAAATAAAAAAATTATCTTAAGAATATTTTGACATGATAATGTTATATATAAAGTTAATTTTATCTATTTTCAATTTTAAAATGATGAAATTTAAATTTTATATAAAAAAATTGAATAATAATTTAGTTAAACAAAAAAAATAATTTTCAATTGAAAAATTATATAAAATTATTTATGAAACTGTGATAAATATGAATTGTTAAAACAAAATACTTATAAATCATAAAATTGACTTATTCATAGTATTACCTATGTTTTCTCATTATTAAAAACTTAAATAAATTTATTTGTTATAATTTATTATGTAAAAAAGATGGTATGTGTTTCCCATAAATCATTTTTAGATTCCCATGTCGCTTCTTCAATCATGTGATTCTTACACAAAAACTTAACCATGTGAGTCATCTTATTCCATAATAACTTCCAAATTATGATAAATAATATGAGATGGATTTTCCTTATAAGAGATATTCATTTTAAATTGTACCACTTTAGGGCCCAAAACATGAGATGCATCTATTTAATATTTTCTTAATAAAGAAATATGAAATAAATATTGTATGTAAGATAAACCCAGAGGTAAGGCTTCTTGATAAGAAACTTGTACCACTTTCTGTATAATTTCATAAGGACCAAAATAATATTGACGTAATTTTCCCTTTTCTCTAAAATGCATAACTCCTTTCCAAGGAGATACTATAAGAAAAATATGGTCCCCAACCTCATATAAAATATCTTTCCTCCAGTTATCTGCATAACTTTATACCTCCATTGTGTTTCCCTCATATAGTGTTAAATCATATTTACCTTCTCAACCATATATTCTTCCATTTATGACCCCAATAACTTTCTCTCATCGACTTTTTCTTAACATTATAGATTCTGACACTACCTTCTATATAATTCCTCAAATAGTTCCATTTGCATACTATAATTAAAAGTATTATGATAAGAAAACTCCACTAATGAAAAATGTTGATCGAAAATTTCATGATAACGATCAAGAATAAAGCATATTATATGAATTCTGAATTATTTTCCCTATATATGCATCAGACACCACTAGAAAATCACACTATACCCATAGTTTTAAACCATGGGTATAGCCCCTAAAACCGTGGGTATAGGCTATACCCATGGTTTTTAGGAACCGTAGTTGATGGAGGCATGAGTATAGACCTATAAACATAGTTTCTATACAAACTATGGGTATAGGCCGTCGATATTTTATAATACCAATGGTTTAACAAAAACCATGGGTATATATCTATACCAATTATTTAGAGAACCATGGGTATATATTATCCCATCAGGGAACCAATACCCACAATTCTCCAAACCGTGGGTATAGGTATTTGTCTCTATTTGGCAGTAGCAGCGCCGACACCTCTTCCACCAACTCCTGAAATTGTAAATAAAATAAAACATACAATACACATTAAATGAAATAATATATTTTATATTAATCATTCAAACCAACTACTTTTAATAATTTTAAAACCATTCATAATACTAAAACATAAGTATACATCTATAAAACCTATCAATTCAATTCATTAAACAAGTTCCACATATCTCATTACTATTAAGTCCAAAATAGAGGGAATCAATATCTCCCCCATTGACAACATTCTCATCCACATCACCATCAACAGCATCCTCACCACCATCACCAATAGCATCACCACCACCAATATCATCTGGAGTGGAAACACAATCATAATCAATAACATCATCATCATTAACATCATCATCATTAACGTCATCATCAACAACATCTCCAAGACCATCAGCTCAACCACCACTAATACCCTTATTGGCATTACTCGGGCCATCATTTAAAGAGTGCATCGATTCCATATATGAATAAATAGTAGTATCATCCTATGATGGAAGTGATCGAATTATTAATGACATAGCTTTTATGAAGTGTTTGATGATAAAATTACTTCTTTCACTCTCTTGTAAAGTGATTTTTCCTCAGCTGCTTCTACATGAGCACTTTATAGCTCAGGAATATGAGAGGTTTGAGAGGATCCCAATGATTACCGATACATAGAGGGGATTATTTTTTCCTTGGTCTAAATTAGAATCTCCCCTAGTGCTCCACACCTAATATCCGACTCAAATGATCATTTGGGATAAAGTTGTCATATTTTTTTATCATCAAGGGCCTCCATGAAAGACCATTGAAAGTATAAACAATATATTTAATTATGAATTTCATATAAATATTTTAAATATAAATAAAAATACTTAAAATATTTTCTTGTGTTTTTTCATTTACTTCACTACCATCCTTTTTCTTCCCACTCGAGAAAAATAATTTTTCTCAAGTTACACAACCTTAGATGCCCAATACCACTTGCTGAAAATGATATTGATTCGTATACACATATTTAGGATATAAATAATGTATAATATTGACTAAATATAAAAAGAATAAATTTTATATGAATGAACAATTCATAAATTTATACATGCTATAGACAGTGAAAAAAATCATAAATAATAGCGAATCATAAACACTATATATTTATAGCTACTCATTATGAACATTAAATAAATACCATCTATTATTTTGTTATAAAAATAGAAATAAAATCCAATTGAACACTACCAACATTAATTGAAAACAAATATTACCATATTAATATAAATTTGGAATAGGTTTATAGTCTCTTATTTTCTACACTACTAAATTGATTTTTAAATAAAGTTCTAGAATCCCTAAATCCAAATGAGTAACCTTAGTGAGCGATTGAAGTTGAAAAGGATGACTAAATTTCATACAAGTCTAGTTTGGAAACTTTATGTTAATTATTTTGAGAATATATTTAGATATAGATAAATATGAAAAAATAAAAAGACTCAAACACCATGATAACTCATCACTAAGAACTAAAATAAGAGAAAGAATAGATTATGATTATTGAGATTTTCTTTTTATATTAAAATTTAAAAAAATAATACAAGTTCCTATCTAAGATATGGACACTATATCACAATATGAAACTCATAGAGTTGAATAAAAATATTGGATACAATGATATTGAGAAAGGTTTTAATAATTAACATTAACATTTAAATTAGATGAACGAAGGTGTCTTCAAAGTCATCTAATATATGAACACTATATCACATTTCCAAGGGGATTGTTTCATGTTAAAATTTCCATATATCATGTTTTAAAAAATAGTTATCTTATTGTTCATTTCTTTATGAAAAGATAAATTGTATCATGTTTAAAGTTATCATTTTTATAGTATATCATAATTATTTAATATCATAACATGACATAAGTAAGATAAGTACAATATCAAAAATTAATGATGAATAAAAAAATAATAAATTATAATATACATAGATAACTAATTAACAATATAAATATAGATATTATTTATTTTCAAATTAAAGTACATGGTGCTTCTCATGCCTGAGTATTGTAGTGTCCCCCAATACATGCAGATACATAATTGAATATTTGTTATTTTTGTTTTCCCCTTACGCTTCATAAAAACAAAATTTCAATTCAAGTAATAAGAATTAAATTTTATAAGAAAACTATTAAATATTGGGAATAACTTAAACTCACCAGTGTTCCAATATGTGATCATTTCCTGATTTTTTGTTTTTGGATAGTCAAGAAATATGGGTACACCATCTAAATTAGAACCAAATCTACTCCCCCAAATAACATATAACTCATTCTTTCATGATACCCATAAATCCCCAAGATCCATCAACCTTGAAAGCTCATCAACTTTACCAATAAGAAAGTTAAACTATCTCTACAAATAACATGTTAATTTATATAAATACAACAATAATATAGATATAAATTTATAAAATTTTCTTACTCATATATGCACACATGATTTTTAATTGATGTCATTACCGAGATGTATTAGTGAGACCAGTTCCACCAGAATGATATTGTGGTACTTTGCTAATGTGTCCATGAAACCTCTACACTACCAGGTATTTTCACCTATCAACTACTTTTCTTCATTTTAATCCACCATTATTTATGTTTGGTGATTCCAGGCTTCCCTTACATGGGTACACCCAAGTCTATAACTAGAATATCCCACTGAATAAGATAAAAGGGGAAAAATAAGAATTAAGTCATGATAAAAAATGACAAAAATGAAGTGATATAATTTGACAAAAATATAATTAAAAAACCTAATTCAGTCTTCTCAACAAGATCTGATGAATCTGGGGGTGTTCTAGATCAGCAGCCTTTGTAGGATGTGTTTGTTCCAATGCATGATTTGGGTGATCTTCATTCACTGAAGTGGGAACTAAATGAAAAAAATATCATCCGATCCTAGATGGATAGAAGGAAATATAGGTGATGTAGACATTAAAGGGTATGGGTAGTAGGGTTAGGGATACATCAAAGGATATAGAAATGGTAAATGTGGAACCAACCCTATAGGTGGTGTAGACATGATATGAGAAGAAGAGGATAAATGAACTGATGATTAAGGTATAGGTAGGAACATACCTACAGATGATGTAGACATGGTATGGGAAGAAGAGGCTAAATGAGATGATGATGGAGGAATGGGTAGGAACATATATAAAGGATCAAGATAGGGATGTAAAAGTGTTGTAGATGGGTTGTTTTATAGTGGTTCAGGGTGGGAATGTGTAAGAAGGGTGATTCGTCTAGGTCTATGAGAATCCCCACTCATAGCTGTTCTGGTAGTATGATGAGGAGTCAAATTTGGTGCAATTAAAAATCACTAAAAAAATAGATAAAGAATATGAACATGAAATTATATTTAATTTAGAAAAAAGTATTTATATTATTATACTCACTAAAGGAAGTAGAGGAGCTAACCCATGCTCATGCATCTATTGATCAACATACAATAATTTCTTCCTTCGAACTTCTAAAGTATTTTTCATAATCTTCAAAAGAAAGAAATGCACAATTTTTAGAAATTGTTTTTTAAAATCATACATACAACATAGAATTCAAAGGCGTCATAAATAATATCATAACATGTTTTATTAAAAATAATTTAAAACCAAGTTATACATTTTTTAAAAACCCATTTTAAATATGGTTTTTTTAAATTGAAATAATTCTAATTAAATGAAACAAAACCAAACAATAATGAAACATATATAATATTCCAAATAGAAACTAAATTAATCTAATTAAAATAATACCAACATAATAAACTCATTTCAAGGTAAAATGAATGAACTATGAACATATATGGTTTCTTCCATATATTACCCACCGCCACTTCAGGTTCAAAATCAATTCTCATAATGGGACAATTTGAGTCATCAAATGCAATATTCTGGTAAACACCAATGGTGGAATCAATGGTGTTTTTATCCCTAGCATCATAAAAACATATGTATTTGGATTACTTCATTAGTGACACTATAATAAGGTATCATATGATCTTTCACATAAAACACTTGTTTTTTCCATTGATCAAAAAATGTATGGTTCATCGGTATCCAGGAATAGACTGATTTCAATAACTTAGAATCCATAATTATCAATAAATTTAACCTATCGTATAATTGAATAAAACTACTTACATTTCATCATAGTGAATATACCTTGATATTAGAAATCCAATAACAATATTTTCTCAACAATTCAATAATAATACACATCTTCATATCAGGGTCGACTATCTAATGCATTGACATAGCATTCTGTTTAGCAGTTAACATAAATCCATCATGTTGTGTTATTTTTAAGGATCAATGTTACTAATGTATATATCCCATGAATTACTATTATTTGGGAAGGATATGTAAATGAGGGCTCAATTTCACCATACTACTCATCTTCATTTCTCATTGGTTGGTTATGTCTCATGCTCACATCATTTGAATACATTGAACAAAAATCCATACATTTTAAAGCTAGATAACCAATCAAAATTTAAACTTTAGGATAATTATTATTTTGGACAAAAGATTTTATTTTTCAAATATTTATTTCTATAGGATACATGCACAAAAAATTAATGGGTCCCCAAAGAAGTGTTTTAGTTGGAAGATAAACTGTTAAATATATAATGTTGGTGAAAAATTATGGAGATATTTTTTTTCCAAATCACAAAAAAATAATGGAACCTATTACTTCATTTTATCAAGAAATACTTGGATAACCTTTTATAACAAAGTTCTGTAAATAAAATTCACAAGAAAATAACTTTCACCCTTACATTAATGGATAGAAAAATCCGAATTGCTATTGGAATAAATTCACGAAGAAGGATGTTTTAATCATGAGTTTCTTGGGACTTTAGTTTCAAATACATTCTATATAATAGTTTAGATATGTTGTGGAAATATCCATTTAGAACCTTGATATTATATAATACTTTTAGAAATTTATTTATCTCTAAATGTGTCATCACATAAGAAGAATAATGAACTTTCCATTAGTTTTTACCGAAACACATAGGATGAAGTTCTAGTCGAATATGCCAATCTATCGAGTCCTGATGAGATCAGAAGTCATATTTGGTCATCCAATTGATATTTATAAGAATTGAGAGAAAAATTTCACATATATTTATCTTAACGTGCTTACATATAAATAATGACATTACAAATTGGTAGATCAATATGGAAACTCAAAAAAGGCACTTCTCTTCTTTCCAATTTTAAGTGGCTTTGGTGTCAAAATTATTCATATTTTTAGATTTCATCTAACCTTTCCATAATGAAAAACTAAAATATTCCAATTCATTAAGCACATTGGTTCTTGACTTATGTTGATATGGTTATCATGTGTCAACAGTATTATCAAACCTCCATCGATTTTTTCTGTATTGACCATCCATTGGGAAGAATCACCGATACCCCATGAAACTGAAACTATGAGGATATTTTAGATTTATCAATCATGTATTCTTTATAAAAATAGGAAATGATAGTTTTCACTTAATTATCAAACCATACATCATTTCATAAGCAAGTAAATCATTTATAATCCATATAAGGGTTACATGAATGTGAAATATTTTTTTGGAAGTAGCATCAAATGTGCACACACCCATATCTCAAAACTAATTCAACTATCTTATTAAAATTTACATGTAGATGTATAAATAATTGATGATATTAGAAGGTCCAAATGTCAGTTTACTCAAGAAAGTGAAAGGTCTCTTCATACCCATCCATAGGGGAAGATTATAAACGTGAATAAAAATTGGCCATGTGCTGTGAGTAATAAGAATATGACCAAATAGATTAAAACCATCAAAGGATAGACCCAACCAAACAATATTCTCCTTAGCTACAAAATCAGGATGTTGTGTAATAAATTACCACCATGATAATACATCCATAGGATAAATCATCTCATTATTACCTTTAATTCTCTCAGTATCATGACATCATATATTGGATAAGATTTTTGGTGACATGAATAGATTTTGAAGCTTGGGAATCAATGTAAAGTCCAAAATGACTTTATGTGGAACATGAGATGGTTTTACATATGAATTTTCCTTACATTGAGATATAAAACATTCTTTACAGTCATTAAGGTCAGTTTTTTTCCAAAATAAACTGATTTTATTTGGACAAGCATGAACTTTATTAGTAGAATATCTAACCTGCTTAATTAACTTACATTATTTATAATGATTTGAGGGAATATCAGCACCATCAGGAATAAATTCCTTCAAAAAAGTAAGAATATAATCAATTAAGGTATTATAAATTCTGTACAAGGGTTTTCTATGATATAACCACATTAAAAATTCTAACTTGGTCATTTTAGTACATTCTTGTTATACTAGACATCTTGAATCATCCATTATAAATTTCACTCTCTCAACATCATCATATTTAGTATTTTATCATGTGTATTGATATAATTTCCTTCTTTCATTGGCATATTATGTCTCTCATAATGATTCACAAATAGAAACTGATCAACTATCAAATTCTCTATGAGACTTATTTCTTTTTGTTTGATAAAAATAGAAGATTGTATAGTCTATCCATGGTGATACCAAGAAAAATAGTTTTTTAATCTATATTTCATTATATGGTAGCTAACTTCTTCCCAAATTAACCATGGTCTTCCAAAAAAATTATAGTATAAAAACTGTATAAAACTTCCATCTGAAGTACTATTAAATAAAAAATCTAAAAAAATTCCAAATTATTTTGAAACTCAGTTGAAATATGATCAGTATGATACATACATATTCTATGTATTATATTATTGGGATTTTTTTTCTTTTCAATAATGTAAACCATAATTAAAAAATTAAGTACCACCAATTTTAATATGAAAATCATCATAGAATACTAGTAGCTATCAAAACAAAGAATAAGAGAAATAATATACGCTACAAGTGATGACTAAAAATAACAAACAAAGGTGGTTATCCCTAAAATTTAAGAATTAACTATCATGGTGGATAAATTGAATAAATTTGGGACACTAAAATCCATATTATTTCTTTATTATCACTTATGTTTTAACAAACCAACCCTATATATCTATCTTTATACTCAATCTGGTCTACCACAAGTATTAAATTTCATTCCTGATTAATAGGGGATAGAAAAAAGTTCCAATGAAATAAACGTTCACAAAGGAAATTATTTCATATTAATAAAAATAAAACAAAAAAAAATAATTCCATTTAGGAACCTAGGAATAAAACATTATATATTTTTCATTAATACATATGAAATAAATATTTTTGAAATAAAGAACATTCGAACCTAAAAGAATAATATAATGAAATATTAAATGTATTATAAAACATAAATTCAAAATATATAAACATAATAATAATATTTTAAATATTTATAACTACCATAGAAAACAACCAAAACAATGTAAAAAGGGGATTTGAAGACAAAGAGGCTAAAAACCTAAAAATAAAAAAAAGTAGAATAGAAAAAAAATACATCTACCCATATCCATTTAGAAGGTATTCATATCCCATCTATTATCTCATCCAATCATAAAAATTACTTCAAATACCCATTATCCCATGGGATATATTTTTCATCACATTCATGAAATGAGACCAAGTCAATATACACACAAATTGTGTATAAAGGTTGTTAGAATTGATTCCCTTTAAGATTTCACCAAATTCTATACACACAACCTTTAGTAAAAAATATGACATTCTATTTATAATTTCATATAATAAAAGAAAATAATTAATTATATGAAATAAAAATATCAAAATAAAATCAAATATAAATCATGTTTACTCAAAATATAGATCAAAACAAATACATTATTCAATACAATAATTCTATTACATAATTTACTCCCAGACATCATTAGAGATTAAGAAAAATCCCAATAAAAGGATTTCCATGATCCTTTTAGTCAATACATAAAATAAATATAGTATTCTAACCAAAAAATTCTCCAAAACTAGTGGTGAAGTAACTATGAAGTGCATAATCTAAACTAGTGAGGGTATCCCAAAAGGAATTATCCAAAGAAAAATCCTAAACTAGTCTATCCTAGCATGATTGTAATGAAAAATATGTAAAATCTAGGTAATGTGTAACATAACCTATAAAGTGTACTTATTTTTAGAAACCCCTTGAGTATAGACGAATATTATATGATGTTTTCTAAAAAAATTCATCAATAAATACAATAAAAAACAACTCACCTAATCTATAATAACCCTTCAATAAAATATCCCATTTTCATATTTAAATCTAATAATAGTTAGTTTGTATAACACTATTTTGTATCATGATAAATCATATCATAAAAGGGAAAAAATATAAAAGAATTGAATCATGAAATTAAAAATCTCTTGAAATAAGAAAAACAACCTCATTCAATTGGAAAGCATTTATTAAACAATTTTTCAAAATTTTTATAATTAATATTAAATCCTTCCATAAATAAAATATTAATTATTTCATTATAAACCAATATTAACATTTCATAAAACACATATTATATGAAATTCACTAAAAATATAATTTATAATAAACAATATCACTTACACATATTTTGATATTATTTATAAGATAAATATAGATAAAAGACTAAAAAATATAGTGGTCTATTGTATTTAGAAAATTAGGAACATAATACATCACTTTTTAGGGTTTATTGGGAACATTAACAGTAATAAATACACAAAAACATCCAACCAAAATCCTAAACAAATCCAAAACAACACAAACAACATACTTATACTCTAACATCCACACACAATACCACTCCAAGGAGAAGTTATAAAAACAACATCTACAATGAGAAAAGAAAACAGTGAATCCAATAGAAGTCATGAAACGAAAAATAACATCAAACCAAATATAGAAAAAATTATAATAGTTAGAATTATTTACTTCTTGGCATGAATGAAAACTCAAAAAATTTATAATGTAAAAACCTGATCAAAAAATCACTAAATATATATTTAAATAGAATAAAAGAAAATATTGTCTTAGATAGATCACATGATTACATAGATAAAAATGAAAACAATAATAATAAGAAGAGAAAAAATATTCGGAACTCACTTATGTGATGTTGAAAAAGATTCCAATCAAAAAATGATTAAAATAGTGGAGATCACTAGAGGAGATGGATGGTTGCGACTTTCTCGGGTGAGAGGGAAATTAAGGTAGGGGAGGGGGGGAACTGAAGATTGAATGAGCATAGGATTGGGGGACACTGAAGGAGAGTTAGAGATTTGAGTAATGAGGGGGATGAAGAGCCCAAGTGAGTAATTTTATCAAAAGTTCTGTACCCATAGTTTAAAAAAACCATTGGTATATCTCAAACTATACCAATGGGGTTTTAAAAAATGTGGGTATTGGTTTGGGTAAAATATCTATACCCACTGTTTATATAAATTTTTGGTATAGATTGGATTTCCAAAAGTGATATTATGTATAGAAAGATATACACGAATTTAATTCAGTACCCAATGACCTCAGACTTCTTTTCAAAAAAGCTGTTTTAAATTTTGGATCTTGATCAGATATAATAGTGAGGGGTAATATATGTATCTTGATTATATATTTAAGAAAAATTCTAAAAAATGATACAAAGATATACTATCTTGAATACTAATAAAATTCATAGATTTATTAAATTGATCAAGACTCATAGAATTAATAGTCCCATGGGCCCCTATACATCTTATAATTTCCTAGATGAATAGAAAAAAGAGATCTATGAGTCTTACTCAATAAATCATTCTTTACCAAAAAATATTCTAGTACACTAACCCTTTTCCAAACATTATAACACCATCTTGGTAGATAGTAAAATGAGGAATCTAAATATTCAAAATTAATTAAATCTTTTCTTGCAACCCATGATATTCCTTCTGATCATGAATAATTCTATATAAAAATATGTATTCAATAACAATAGAACCAAAAAGAAGGAGTTTCTAAATAAACAACCTTCAGTACAGCATTAATTAACTCATTAAATAGTAGATCATGTTCCATACATAAAATACTTAATGTTTCAATATCTTTTTGAATAAATGCATCAAATAAATTGTTTACATTATATGGATGATAGTGAATCATGAAATTATAATCCTTTATCAGTTATAGCCATCTTATATTACACATTTTTAACTCTTTATAAGTGAATATATACTTCAATATTTTACGTTTATTATATTTTTTACATCTCACCCCATATTGATTATTTCTATAAATTATTAAACCAAAAAACTATTGCAGTCAGCTCATGGCCATGCATAAGATAATTCTTCTCATTAGGTTTCAATTGGTGTATTGTATATGAAATTACCCAATAATTTTTAATGTAAACAAAACCATGTCACTTTAGTAAAGAATATATATAAATTAAAATGTTCCCATTTCTTGGTGGTGTAGACAACATTGGAGAGTTAACTAATAATATTTTTAATTCTAAAAAACATTTGTCACAATACTTTATACAAATGATTTTAACTCTATTTCGAGTTAATTTGGATAGTGGGTTAGATAATCAAGTAGTGTTTTCAACAAAAAGTTAGTAGTAACATACTAATAAATAAAAAATTGGAATCTCAATGATATGTTTAGGTATTATCCACTTTTCCACCACTTTATTTTTATATGGACAAATAATTATTCCATCTTTAGAAAAAATATTCCCATGGAATGAAATCTGTTTTAACTAAAATTTACCTTTTCCTAATTCCCATACAATATATATATATTGGATCCAAGGATGTTCTTTGATGATATTGGTGTTTGGTTTGTGTTTTTTTTCAATATACATTGGATTATTTGAGGATATTTCCAGAAATGTGATCTTACAGCACATTCTGACAATAATGTGTAAGGTGGCATCATTTCCCAATGTTTTCAAAATTTTTGGGCCTCAAAATTAAAGGTTTGGTTTTTGTAAAAGGGATGTTTTTTCACAGAACATAGTCTACAGACTATGAAGCATAGTTCATGGACTGAAAAGGGAATACATGTAATGATGAAAGAAATCAGAAAATTAAGGATTTTGGTATAACAACATTATAAAGACTACTTAGGAAAAAGTTATTTCTAGAAGGGATGCAGTTTATGGGAGAAATATGGTTCATGGGAGGTGCATCTTTCATGGTTAAGAGGTGGTGGTTTATATGCAGAAGGAATTTTCCATTGAGAGAAAATAAAGGTGCTTTGCATACTATAGAGGGAAAATGGTTTTCGGGAGGAGCACAATACGTGGTGAATGCTATACCACATTAATGATTTGGTTGATTTGGATTATAGGGAATTTCAGATTTATTTTCCTATATAAGGATCACTAATCCCATTATCAAAGTGAATGATTTTGATTATAAACTTGGGAAGAATTATAGGAAGTCCAAAGTGGTTTGTGGGAAGAAAACTCCACGAAGGAGAAGAGGTTCGTGTGGAGGATTCCATGAAAGGAGAATTGATCTGTGGAGATAGTTCACAGAAGGGGTTTTGTAGGGCACTATATCCTGCGAAATAAAAAGGTATGTGAAGAAGAGTTGGTCTATGAATGTATAACTAGACCTTTAAGAAGGTACTTTCTGTAAAAGAGTAGTTTTTCTATGAAGGCAGAATCCATCCATGAACCAGGTTCAGTCTGCATAAGGAAAGCTGGTTCATGAAGCATTTATGCCATGTAGTGTAGCACAATTCAAGGAAGAAGCATAACTATAAGTATAGGAATAGTTCACAAAATTAATAGTACGAAGAAAGGTTGGTTTCATCTATAGTTTAAAATTAGACTTTAAAAAATAATTTATCCATAGTTGAGGATGCATGCATTCATTCAAATGAAGGTACATACAAGTCCATAAGTTGTGTGATCCCTCCCAACGTAGAGATCCACAGAGAGTCCATTGAAGTGTTCCAAGGGATGTAGTGATATATTCCTAAATTTTATAAAGGCAGTGTGCATGATGAAGAGTGACTATGTCTAAATTTTTTTACTCCACCACTAGTGAAGATTAATAGATTTAGGTATGACGGACACACTGTCAGTGTATGATTCTTGGAATATCCCTTAGTGGTTAACCAAATAAAATTTCTATGTTTTCTATTTTCATGTGATTGTTTATTTATTACATATTTTTATAAGATAGTTTTAACAGTTTCCTACCTATTTAGGAACACGATCCATCACTTTAGGAATAAAACATTGACACCTCGATTCACCCCTCCCCTCCCAGGGTGTTCTATGGTCCTTTCATGTGGAATCATAGCCTATAGGTTATTATTGTTAAATATTTATTTCTTTAATATCACGGAGAATACAGTTAATGTCAGGGGAGTTACCCTTTTTTATGGAAGTTACTTTTTGATATGGAAAAACAATATGAGATCTCATCTAGCATATCTTGGAATGGAAGTCCTTTATTCCACTACACAATGAATAAAGGCCACTAGTCCAACATGGATCTCTATGACTAATACAAAAATAAAAATGATTGATGTAGATGGTAAAGAACAAAATTCCCTCACTGCAGCTCTGTCTAATCAAATTTACCTAAAGGTGATGAGATTCACTTCAACCAAGTCTATATTAAAAAAACATGAAAATAAATATAAAGGTAAAAACAAACTGAACGAGGATAAACTTAAAGTTATGAAAAATAGGTTTGATGATATGAATATGCATGATGGTGAAAATACATATACATTTTTCAATATAATTACTAATGTAGTATGAGAAATTCAAGGGATTGGTGAAGAAATAAAATAAATTGAAATTGTAATAAAAATATTGATAAGACTTCCACCTATTTATAATACAAAAGTGTATTCCCTTGATGAAATAGATCATTCAAAACTTTCTTTAGACAACCTAATGAGAAGTTTCATAGCATATAAAATTTGAGTCAAGACACAGGATTCAATAAGTCATGTTAGCAAGGATATGAAATTCAAAGCCATGGGAAAACATGAGTTTTTAGAATAATGTATTTATGAATATAAAGAGGAAGATGAAATTATTTCACCCATTTCCATGAAATTCAAGAGAGAAAAAAGATATTTTAATTAAGGATTCCCTTATATTCTTTTCATTGTAGAAGAGTTGGTCACATTGCCTCTCATTTCTCGAGGACGTTTGATGATGAAGAAATTGAATCTAAAATTTTCATAAGCCTTATAAAAGGTTTTGTCAAATGGTAGAATTCAAAAGTGGAAAGAAATTACATAAAAAGAGATTTTTATATAAAGAATAAGATGATGATAATGAATTCCTTGAGGAAGAAGAACAAAAGTTTAAATATGGAACCTAAGTATCTATAATGGATAAATTTAAAAATTTTGAACCATACAAATATAAACATAGAGATGACCTGTTGATTTCTTATGTTGATATCATGTTTTAACTTAAGGATTATCTTGGTAAGATTGAGAATGAATATAACAGATATAAAAATGTTGAGAGAAGTTGTTGAATAGTCATCAGAATATGTTTATTGGCTTGATGCTGAAATTGAAAGACTAGAAGAAGTATTGAAAGAACAGTAAACAAAATTTGAAAGAACATAAGATATAGTGAAACTAAATATCAAAATTTAAGAACATGAAATTATCATCAATGATCTTACATCCAGACTGAAGGATAAGTCCTAGAATGTTGAGGGTATTGAAGAAGAAGTTTTTACTCATAGGATTAAACTTTAGATTGAATCAAATTCAAAATAAATAGAGAAGAAGATACAGTTTGGAATATTCTCAAATGCTGAGCTACTGGAGAGATCTAAATGGAGTTTTGATAGAGTAGAAAAGGTTTTAAATGTTCAAAGATCTACATTCATGGGAAATAGTGGAATTATTTGTGATGTTGAAACATTAAAGGCTGGAAATAAGATAAAACAAATCAAAGGGAAGTCTAAAGTTTAACATATTGTGAAATCAAATGAATCCCTAAAAAGAGAACCTAAAATTAGACTAAAAGAGAACTAAATATTATTCACAAGTTTCCCAAAATGATAGGTAGTTAAACTATTTTCCTATGGAAGCAGACATGGGAAGGAATATAAGTAATAATACATTTCCTCTTATGAAATGAAAGTTCTATGGTAATTTGAGCCATATCATGTCTTACTATGAAGAATAAATTAACTATTTGAATTAGTAATTTCTAGGAATTCAACAAAGGATAACGAATTCATATCCTACTTACTATAGAATAAATAATTTCTATGGAAATTTCATTCATTGTTCTAACTTTTTCCATAAAGCTATTTATTACAGGTAGTGGAAAGGCATGGAAAATACATATAGAACTCAGAGATAAGACAATACTCATCAACATGATGCTGTTTATCTTAAAAACTGGTTTTTCTAATTTAGAATAAGAGTATGAGTATGGAAAACCTTTTTACATGAAATATAAATATGAAATTCCATATTTAGCCTTCATTCAATAAAAAATTTCTTAGAAGGAAATGAATAAAATAAAATAATCCATCCTTTCAGAAGTATCCCTTAAAGCTATAAAGAGCAGGAACACCTTGATTCTTGATAATATATGCTCATACCATATGACAGGAAATGAATACCTATTAAATAATGTTAATAAAAGGATTGATGGAACATTAAGGTTCGGTAATGATGGTTCTTTGAAGATTAAAGGTAGTGGAAGTACTTATCTGGCTAATGGAGAGCTGAAGAAAACTTAAGTACTTTATGTGGATGGATTGCGTTACCATATACTTAGTGTAATTCAACTTTGTGACCTATGAAATATAGTGGCATTCAATAAAAAGGGCTGAACTATAAAAGGAAAGACATGGAATTCACTTATGAAAGGTTTAAGAACAGATGAAAACTTATTCTAGGTTAGTAGTAGAAAAAATATTTGCTACTTAACTATTGAATAAGAAAACAACTTGTGGCACTGGAGGTTGGGAAACATTAATCAATAAGACATGGAAAAGATATCTAAGCTAAATATAGTCATAGATATTCCCAATCTGAAGCATTAATGGGAAAAGACTTGAGATTCTTGAATATGAGGGAAGTTAGTCTGTAGTTAATATTGGCCAAATAATAAAAGGGCATCAAATCTTTTTGATCTCATCCATATAGATGTATGTGGTCTGATAAATGTTGTTAGAACATGTGGAGAAAGGTACTTCATTCTCTTTATTAATGATTATAGTAGAATGTATTTTGTTATGGTTATACACAGTAAATGAAAAGTGATTAAACACAATTTAATTGAATATTTTATTGATAATAAATTATATAATTTCCTCACATTTTTCTAAATATGTGTATTTATAGAATATTTGGTATTATATAATTCATTTGAATATTTGATTAAAATTATAGTTTTCCCTTTTAAAATTAATTTTATTATTTCAGGAATAAATATTTTCATATGAATTATTTAATGTTAAAATTTTTAAATTTGTTTCTTACTCAATGGGATAAAACATTCATTTAGGTCATTGAAGTAGGATCACACATTTTATTGGAGTAAAAGGTTCATGAAGTCAAAGTTGGGTTGGACACTACATATTGGACACCACTTTAGTATGTGGTCCATAACTTCCTCATTCATGGTTAGATTGGGCCCAAATTTGAAGAGGAGATCTAGGACCCAATTTTTAACAACTAATACTTATGAAATGATAGATAATTTATGAGTTTTGGTGGTAAATAATGTAGTGAAATTTTGATTAAAATATTTCGTCAAATTTCTCCATTCACACTTGAAACCACTTATAACCTATCCTACCCCCACTCTATAAATATGTATATTGATTTATTTTGAGGGGTTGGTAAGAGAATTAGTAATCTTAGGTAAGATGATAAGTGGGTCCAATCCAATTTTCCATTCATTTCAATTAGGGTAGCTCTTGAAGACAGGATCCCTTCATCTAAGCCTTCTCCTTATTCTTCTTCACATTGTAATGTTTGTGTTTGCGTAATAAACTTCTTAGTTTAAATTTTATGTACATTTTTTTCCTTATTTTTTGTCCAATAATATTATCCTCTAATATTCCTCTTTGGTATTAAAATGAAGAGTAGAAAAATTATTGGGTTATATCCTTTCAACGACCTTTGAAAATATAAAACGTTTCTATGATGACTATACCACCCATAGAAGAGTAATTATTCTTGGTAATCTCCCTAACTATAACCTTATTCACTTAATTATTTTTAATGAATGGGATAATATAATTCACATAGTATTATTTATTAATTGAGTTTTTAAATTAGAATAAACTAATAAATAAATTCAACAAATTACATAAAACTTGTGAGGTTGAGTAATGTGCGAATTGTGAGAGCGTGAACATAATCGGTAAAACAACACCACAAGAGATTAATTTTTAGAGTTAAAATATAATAACTAAACTCAATTCATCCTCATTTATATAATTTATATGTGACATAATTTACCACTTACCATAATTTAGTATTGAAATGTCAATCAATACAAGATGCTATGATCTCATGTTCTGAAGCGATCTAGGGTTCAATTCATTTAATCAATATTGTTATGTTAAATCTCGTAGGGTTTTAGGGTTAGAAAATTAGGGGATGATAATTAAGTTGAGATTAATATAAATAATAAATATTAATAATTAAGTGAATAGTTAGAGTTAGATCTTTTACACTTTTTAAAATAGTTTTTTAAAAAACTTCTTCACATTGTGTTTTATTAATCAAAATTCATTTCAAAAATAAAAAAAAATAGAATATTATTCTAGATAATGTAATATTCTTCTTTTATAAAAATAAAACCATACCATAATCATAATTTAATTATATATTTTATCTTTATTTTCATAATACCTTTAATAAGTTGTTTTAATTACTTCTTCTTTGAGAGACGACCTTAGTCAGTCACTATGCTGCACCTAAGATGTAAAAATTAAACATCGTTTGAGAGTTCCCACAATTATGACTTCTGAATTGGTGCCATTTATGGGGAGGAAATTATTTTATTCAACTAATTGGAGGTATTTTTTTAGTTTAATTTTCTTCTTTTGTTTTCTCTTCTTTCTTATTTCTTTTTTCCGCTTTCTCAACTTTTGTTTTTTTATTTCTTCTTTCTCTCTTTATTCTCCCTTTTCTTATCTATTAGACTGTAAATTGAAACTTATTATCATGATATTATGGTATAATGTTATTAATTTCTATTATTTATGACAAAATACCATACATATTATATCTTTTATCTAGACCTTGAGATTTAATGTAGCCTTAGGGATCGAATCATACAATCTCAATCTACGGGAAGTGTCAACATTTACCCAACTAGGGAATTCCTCCATTCTAGGAACACTTATGACAACCCTGCTTTTTATTACAACTTAAACATGCTTTATTACATAAAACTTCACTTGATACAACAAAGAAGATCGAGAGGTTTAGTGTCTTTGGGGCTTAGGATCATTACATAAAAACTTTAAACTTGAAATACAACATCCTTATTGAAAACTTCCTTTACATGACCACTACATTCCTTCGTACTTAGCATTGCATGGGATAACCTGAGGACATGCATAAGAAAAGGGTGAGCTATAAAGCCCAGTAAGGGAGTAAACAATGAATAACATGAGGAGTACAATACATGTTAGGCAATAGGCATATCAATAGAGCATAAGAGAGACATGAACATAAAGGCATGATAAAGCATGATAATCATAACATGGAAATGTGGCAACAACACTTAACATTGAATTAGCATGAGCCAAGGCTCATTGCACATGGAGCATGAGTAAACCCTCATTGCACTTGAAGCACGAGTAAACCCTCGTTGCACTTGAATTAGCATGAGTCAACACTCATTGCACATGACGTATCATGATACTATACTTTACCCAATGCATTGGAGCGCTATCAGGGCGCACCCTTCTTAAACATTTCATTTCATGCATAAGTGTGCCACATGGATCATAAAACATGGATTCATAAAACATTATCATTTATTCCACGATAAAGGAATGTGGAATTCATACATGAAACTTTACAATCAATAAGTAAATGTGCACAAAGGTGAATACCCTTGATGGAGAAATGGGCATGGTATTCACTACACAATGATATTGGCTTAGAAAATCGGTGTGATTTCGGCAGCGTAACGGCGTGACATAAGAATTCATAAAAAAGGCTGATGAGAGAGAAATGGGTTCCTCATAATATTTACATGTAATGGACAGTAAGAAGGTCATATAGATACATGTCCCAACAATTGAAAAGGAATTTAGATTCATGATACAAAAGTATTGCTTGAATATAAAAGAGGAGAAAAAGGTTCCTTTCGGAATTTCGGCATAGTAACGGGTGTACATGGGAGGCATTTAATGAGAGAGAAATGGGTCTCCCATCATTCAAACAATAAGAGGGCAGTATGGGAGAGGTGCGAAACCATACCCCAACATTCATAAATGAAATTAAAAGGGCAATACAACTTAAAGAAAATTGGCAAAAATGAGAAAGGAAGAAAAAACCCTTACTTGGAAGTGTGCTTCCAAAGGCTAGAGAGAGGCTTGTGAGAGGCTTCTTGGGAGCTTGGGGCACCTTGAGAGGATTCTAGAGAGAGTAGGGCAGAGTTTGGACGAACTTCAAGGGCTTTGAGTGAGGAGGAAGTGGGAGCTTGGGTGGGTTTATATAGGAAAGGTGAGAGAATTCTTTATTATTTAGGTTTGGGACCCCTTATATTAAAATAATCCAAACCACAAACCATCCCATGGTATTTGCCCATGGTTTCTGGAAAAGGAGAGAGGAAAATAATATTTTATAAGGCCAAGGTCCGAACTTATTAAAAAATTAGGGTTGCTTATGTGGAGGTGAGTCACACTCCCATGGAAATTAATTTAAAAAGGCAAAGTGTTGAATAAGTCTTGAGGGCTCCATTAATGCTTTGAAAAGTGATTCAAACAAACCCAAAACCTCATTATTTTAATGATAAAACACATATTGGCCGAACATAAGGATTATGGTATTTTATTACATCACTATTGGGTCATTATGATGTCATAAAACACATTATATATTTAAATGGTATTTAATTTTTACCCAAAAATTTGACTGTCTCAGAAAATTATGAAAAATTCACCGTTGGATAATTTCGACGTCCTGATTCCAAAAATAATATTTATTTTATCTAAATAATTTTCTAAATATGTGAATTTTCACTTTTAAAATAAAAACCGACATTTATAAAAAATTCACGGGTTTTGACAGAAATGGATTTCAAACCTTAATAAGAATTTTAATTGCATTCATAAAATTATAAGATCATTTATATTTAATAAAAATTAATTTAATATTAATAATAATATTTTATTAAAATATTATTTAATTCAAAAATCCTTTAATTTAATAAAATATAATTCTTAATTAAATAATAACTAAAAACATCATTTGTACTTTAAAAACTAATTACAATGCATCAAAAATGACTAGAAATTATATTCATTATTATATACAAAAAAAATAATGTACATGAACATGGTGCTACTTATTTGTTACATAACCCCTTAAAATAGCCGCATAAGACCTAAGGGTAAGGTGTGCGATGGTGACAGACTCTTGGGGTTGCTCGGATAACATCGCTCGAGTGGTGATCTCTATCAACTTCCATTTTTCCCGTAGACGATCACGTTCGAGCTTGACTTGATGAAGCTCAGCTTGGGCTTGGTCAAGGGCAAAGCCCAAAGACGCCACCTCCTTTCCGAGCTCCGACAAATGGGCTTCGTAAGGGGCAATTCTACTGGATGAGGCCATCGCTTCCTTTGTCTGAGTAGAAAATTTGTTCGTTAAAGCCTTATATTTAAACTACCCAGATGATCACTGTTCAACGGCTATAAAAGTAACGGTCAAAAATCTTAACGTAAAACTTAAAGAAGTTGACATCTTATAAAAACATAAAGAATCATTTAACTGGATCAAGAGGGATTTTCCATTAATGAAAATTTGGGTCGTTACAACATTCCCCCCTTAAGAAATTTCGCCCTCGAAATTTTCCTTTTCCCACTCTAAAACAAATGTGGGTAACTTAGCTTCATCATATCCTCTGACTCCCAAGTTGCTTCTTCAAACTTGTGGTTTCTCCACAACACCTTGACGAGGGGCATTGTCTTATTTCATAGAACTTTTTCTCTACGATCTAAGATCTTCACTGGTTGCTCCTCATAAGAAAGATCGTCTTCTAATTGTACCACCTCAGAAGAGAGTACATGTGAAGGGTCTGGTATGTACTTCCTTAAGAGGGATACATGGAAGACATCATGCACCTTGGCCATAGTAGGTGGAAGTGCTAGTCGATAGGCCACAGCCCCAACACGATCAAGAATCTCGAAGGGGCCGATGTACCTTGGACTTAACTTCCCTTTCTTTCCAAACCTCATGACCTTCTTCCACGGAGATATGCGTAAAAACACCATGTCTCCGACTTTAAACTCAAGGTCTCGTCGACGATTATCTGCATAACTCTTCTGTCGACTTTGGGCTGCCTTGATATGCTGATGAATGGTTTTCACCTTCTCCACCATTTCTTCGACCATTTCTGGTCCAAGCAGCTTACGTTCACCGACCTCATCCCAACATGCCGGTGTTCTACACCTTTTCCCATACAGGGCTTCATATGGTGCCATTTGGATGCTCGAGTGGAAACTATTATTATAAGAGAACTCAACTAGAGGAAGATGTTGATCCCATCCTCCTTTAAAGTCCATTGAGCACGCTCTCAACATATCCTCAAGTGTTTGGATAGTCCGCTCGGATTGGCCATCAGTTTGAGGATGATAGGCCGTACTGAAGTTCAGTTCAGTATTCAGAGCATGTTGAAGACTCTTCCAAAACTTAGAGGTAAATCTTGGATCTCGGTCAGACACAATAGATAGTGGTACTCCATGCAACCGTACCACTTCCCTGATATATATCCGTGCCAGTTGATCCAAAGAGAAGTCCTCTCGAATAGCAATGAAGTGTGCAGTCTTTGTAAGACGATCCACAATAACCCAGATTGCATTGTTGCTTTTGGATGTCCTTGGAAGTCCAGTGACGAAGTCCATGGTGATGTTCTCCCATTTCCATTCTGGTATGGGCAATGGTTGCATCATCCCCTTAGACTTCTGCCTCTCTGCCTTCACTTGCTGACACACCAGGCACTTTGATGTATATTCAGCGATCTCCTTCTCCATATTATCCCACCAAAAGTTTTCTCGGAGATCTCGATACATCTTTGTGCTTCCTGGGTGAATAGAGAAATTTGAACTATGTGCATCATCCAAAAGTTCCTTCTTCAGCTCCGAACTTGATGGGACACATAGTCTTTTCCCAAACCGCACAATTCCTTCTTCATTAACATTAAACTCTGAGGATTTTCCCTTATTGATAGCTTCCACTTTTTCTTGGATTCTCGCATCATCCTTTTGAGCATCCTTTAACCTTTCCAAAAGAGATGGTTGAGCAATAATTTGTGAAAGGATTGATGATGTTCCCTTCTTTATGATTCCCACGTCCATCTTCATCAAGTCTAAGAAGATTGGATCCTTCTCAATTCTCATCATTGATAGAATTGCTGGATCCTTTCTACTTAGGGCATCCGCCACCTTGTTCGCCTTCCCAGGGTGGTAATGTATTGAACAGTCATAATCCTTGATGAGATCTATCCATCTTCTCTGGCGCATATTAAGCTCTTTCTGTGTGAATATATATTTAAGACTTTTGTGGTCAGTATATATCTCACATTTCTCTCCATAGAGATAATGCCGCCAGATTTTCAAGGCAAAGATCACCGCCGCCAACTCCAGATCATGCGTTGGATAGTTTCGCTCATGGATTTTCAACTGTCTTGAGGCATATGATATCACTTTATCATTCTGCATCAGCACACATCCTAAGCCCTTCTTCGAAGCATCACTGAATACCACAAAAAGCTCCCCACTTGTGGGTAAAGTGAGCACAGGTGCAGTGATAAGCCTCCTTTTCAACTCCTTGAAGCTTTCTTCGCATTCATCACTCCAAGCAAACTTTACTCCCTTTCGAGTTAGCTTGGTAAGAGGGTTGGACAATCGTGAGAAGTTTCTCACAAATCGTCGATAATATCCAGCTAACCCCAAGAAGCTACGGATATCAGTTACCGATGTTGGCCTCGGCCATCCCTCAATTGCATCTGTTTTGGAGGGGTCCACAGATATCCCATTGCTTGTGATGATATGGCCCAAGAATGAGACCTCCTTCAACCAGAACTCACACTTGCTGTACTTGGCATAGAGCTTCTCCTTGCGCAAAGTCTCCAGTACAGTTCTTAAATGCTCCTCATGGTCCTCCTTGGTTTTGGAGTATATTAGAATATCATCTATAAAGACTACCACAAATTTATCTAGGTAATCTCTAAAGACTCTATTCATCAAGTCCATGAATATTGCTGGAGCATTGGTGAGTCCAAAAGGCATTACTATGAATTCATAGTGCCCGTACCTTGTACGGAAAGCAGTCTTGGGGATATCTTCCTTCTTCACCCTTACTTGATAATATCCCGACCGCAAGTCGACCTTGGAGAAGTATTGTGCTCCACGCAGCTGATCAAACAAGTCATCGATTCTTGGGAGAGGATACTTGTTCTTTATCGTGATTTTGTTAAGTTCACGATAATCGATGCAAAGCCGCATTGACCCATCCTTCTTCTTGACGAAGAGGACTGGTGCACCCCATGGTGATGCACTTGGGCGTATAAACCCTTTATCCAGATTCTCCTGTAGTTGTTTCTTCAGTTCTTCAAGCTCAACCACAACCATTCTATATGGAGTCTTGGATATTGGTAGCGCCCCAGGTATAAGTTCAATTGAGAACTCAACATCTCTTCTTGGAGGAAGACCAGGAAGTTCCTCGGGAAATACTTCAGCGAATTCCCTCACAATAGGCATTTCTTCAAGGGTGGTTTCTTCCTTGGACTCAATCATCTGAGCCAGATATGCATGCTCATAAGGCAGTAATATCCATGCTTGAGATGATGGAGTTAAAGGAGATTCATCTTCCTCCTGACACTTGTAAAGAATCGGGGGTCGATTCTCCATATGGAGTGTGATTTCCCTCTCCCGACAATTTATGTTGGCTCTATATAAGGAAAGCCAATCCATGCCAAGAATTGCATCAAATTCCACCAAAGGGAGTATGACGAGGTTCGCCGGGAAATTCAATCCACAGATTATAACAGGGGAGGACTTATACTCATGGGATGCAATGATTGCCCCATTTGCCGTACTCACCGACATCTTTACTCCCATGATTTGTGGTGGTGCAGGGATTATTCTACTAAACTTTTGAGATATAAAAGAATGCGTAGAACCTGAATCAAAAAGTACGTTCGCTATTCTTGAATGAATAACTAGCGTACCTGTCACCACATCGTTGTCGGGGTTCACTTCGGCAGAAGTGATGGCAAAAGCTCTTCCTTGCTGTCTTGGAGGTTGTTGATTGCCTCCGATAACCCTTGGATTAGGGCACTGATTCGCAAAATGACCCGGTTCTTTGCATTTGAAGCATTGAACAACGCGTTGAGGTTCGAACGGAGCGTTCCTCCCCTCCGTCGCAGCCGCGGGTCCTTCTTGCTGACAGTTAATAGCTAGGTGCCCTTCTCTTCCACACTTGAAGCATTTTCTTGTCCCCCTAAGGCAATTTCCAGGGTGCTTCTTTCCACACTTTTGGCAAGTGGGGTGCTGGAATTTCTTAGCGCCGTTGGATTTATCCATCGGACCACCAGAATTGAAGTCCACCTTCCGCTTCTTGTCCCCATGATACCCCTGTGATTCTACGATCTCCATTTCAACCTTGAGGGCACATCGGACAATTTCCTCATAGCTGTCGAAGTCACGGATCGCTAATGCTTTCCGCAAGCTAGGATTCAGCCCACCAAAGAAGCGGTCAACCTTGCATTCGGGGGTAACGACAAAGCCGGAAGCGTATCGTGCAAGCCTTGTGAAGTTTGCCTCGTACGCTCCCACAGATTCCTCATCTTTCTGCTTGAGGGAAAGGAAGTCCCTTTCCATCTTAAGACGGAGGGTGCGTGGAAAATATTTATCGAAAAACATCTTCCGGAATACCTTCCATTCCAAAGCCTCGATCTCCTCCTCAGGCTTCGTATTTTTGATCAATGTCCACCATTGATCAGCTTCACCCTCCATACGATAAGCCGCCAGGAGAACCTTCTCTTTTTCAGAGCATTGGAGGATGGAGAATATCTTCTCAATGGAGTTGATCCATTGTTCAGCGATCGTGGGATCAGATGATCCACTAAAAGTAGGAGGCCTTTGTCTCATGAAGCTTTCAATAGCGACTTGTTCTTTCTTAGGGGGGGTTGAACGTTCCTCTTGACCAGTGTTTCTATTCAAAACTTGAGTTAGCTGAGAGAGAAGCGTGACAAAGTTCGCGATTCCCGCTCCCATCGGATTGGGCATCTCATTAGTACAATCCTCACACTGATCTTCACAACGGCTGTTAGCCCGAGTTCTCCTATTACCGGCCATTGGCTGGAATAAAAGGAAAGTTAGGGGTAACACATAAAGGGTAATCCAAAGACAAAAGTTGATGACTTATAAATAAACTTTAATCTCTTCAACTCATGAGTCTATAGGATTCAATCCAGGCTTTTCATGATCTTCCTTCTAACATATATTCTTAGGGGCATTTTTCCCTTAATAAGGGTTCATACTAAGATTGTGAATTTATCAAAACATATCCCCCGGGAGTGTCGTAACCAAGAGTGCAGCAAGGCCCGTTGTCGTGCACCATTTCCCGTTCGAGTCTAGCTCAAAGCGGTGTTTTCGGGTTTTACCCCTAGGATACATCTGTGCCAGAGCCGCCTCTACCTGCTCGTATCCAGACAGGGATGTATTTGTTTGATAAACCACTTACTTAGTATTTACCAAAACTTAGGGATGTTTTTATTATGCTTAGTCTTGTATCTAAGGCTTTACTAGGGTTTCCTAATCCCAAAAATAACTAAACCTATCCTCTGATACCAACTACGACAACCCTGCTTTTTATTACAACTTAAACATGCTTTATTACATAAAACTTCACTTGATACAACAAAGAAGATCGAGAGGTTTAGTGTCTTTGGGGCTTAGGATCATTACATAAAAACTTTAAACTTGAAATACAACATCCTTATTGAAAACTTCCTTTACATGACCACTACATTCCTTCGTACTTAGCATTGCATGGGATAACCTGAGGACATGCATAAGAAAAGGGTGAGCTATAAAGCCCAGTAAGGGAGTAAACAATGAATAACATGAGGAGTACAATACATGTTAGGCAATAGGCATATCAATAGAGCATAAGAGAGACATGAACATAAAGGCATGATAAAGCATGATAATCATAACATGGAAATGTGGCAACAACACTTAACATTGAATTAGCATGAGCCAAGGCTCATTGCACATGGAGCATGAGTAAACCCTCATTGCACTTGAAGCACGAGTAAACCCTCGTTGCACTTGAATTAGCATGAGTCAACACTCATTGCACATGACGTATCATGATAATATACTTTACCCAATGCATTGGAGCGCTATCAGGGCGCACCCTTCTTAAACATTTCATTTCATGCATAAGTGTGCCACATGGATCATAAAACATGGATTCATAAAACATAATCATTTATTCCACGATAAAGGAATGTGGAATTCATACATGAAACTTTACAATCAATAAGTAAATGTGCACAAAGGTGAATACCCTTGATGGAGAAATGGGCATGGTATTCACTACACAATGATATTGGCTTAGAAAATCGGTGTGATTTCGGCAGCGTAACGGCGTGACATAAGAATTCATAAAAAAGGCTGATGAGAGAGAAAGGGGTTACTCATCATATTTACATGTAATGGACAGTAAGAAGGTCATATAGATACATGTCCCAACAATTGAAAAGGAATTTAGATTCATGATACAAAAGTATTGCTTGAATATAAAAGAGGAGAAAAAGGTTCCTTTCGGAATTTCGGCATAGTAACGGGTGTACATGGGAGGCATTTAATGAGAGAGAAATGGGTCTCCCATCATTCAAACAATAAGAGGGCAGTATGGGAGAGGTGCTAAACCATACCCCAACATTCATAAATGAAATTAAAAGGGCAATACAACTTAAAGAAAATTGGCAAAAATGAGAAAGGAAGAAAAAACCCTTACTTGGAAGTGTGCTTCCAAAGGCTAGAGAGAGGCTTGTGAGAGGCTTCTTGGGAGCTTGGGGAACCTTGAGAGGATTCTAGAGAGAGTAGGGCAGAGGTTGGACGAACTTCAAGGGCTTTGAGTGAGGAGGAAGTGGGAGCTTGGGTGGGTTTATATAGGAAAGGTGAGAGAATTCTTTATTATTTAGGTTTGGGACCCCTTATATTAAAATAATCCAAACCACAAACCATCCCATGGTATTTGCCCATGGTTTCTGGAAAAGGAGAGAGGAAAATAATATTTTATAAGGCCAAGGTCCGAACTTATTAAAAAATTAGGGTTGCTTATGTGGAGGTGAGTCACACTCCCATGGAAATTAATTTAAAAAGGCAAAGTGTTGAATAAGTCTTGAGGGCTCCATTAATGCTTTGAAAAGTGATTCAAACAAACCCAAAACCTCATTATTTTAATGATAAAACACATATTGGCCGAACATAAGGATTATGGTATTTTATTACATCACTATTGGGTCATTATGATGTCATAAAACACATTATATATTTAAATGGTATTTAATTTTTACCCAAAAATTTGACTGTCTCAGAAAATTATGAAAAATTCACCGTTGGATAATTTCGACGTCCTGATTCCAAAAATAATATTTATTTTATCTAAATAATTTTCTAAATATGTGAATTTTCACTTTTAAAATAAAAACCGACATTTATAAAAAATTCACGGGTTTTGACAGAAATGGATTTCAAACCTTAATAAGAATTTTAATTGCATTCATAAAATTATAAGATCATTTATATTTAATAAAAATTAATTTAATATTAATAATAATATTTTATTAAAATATTATTTAATTCAAAAATCCTTTAATTTAATAAAATATAATTCTTAATTAAATAATAACTAAAAACATCATTTGTACTTTAAAAACTAATTACAATGCATCAAAAATGACTAGAAATTATATTCATTATTATATACAAAAAAAATAATGTACATGAACATGGTGCTACTTATTTGTTACATAACCCCTTAAAATAGCCGCATAAGACCTAAGGGTAAGGTGTGCGATGGTGACAGACTCTTGGGGTTGCTCGGATAACATCGCTCGAGTGGTGATCTCTATCAACTTCCATTTTTCCCGTAGACGATCACGTTCGAGCTTGACTTGATGAAGCTCAGCTTGGGCTTGGTCAAGGGCAAAGCCCAAAGACGCCACCTCCTTTCCGAGCTCCGACAAATGGGCTTCGTAAGGGGCAATTCTACTGGATGAGGCCATCGCTTCCTTTGTCTGAGTAGAAAATTTGTTCGTTAAAGCCTTATATTTAAACTACCCAGATGATCACTGTTCAACGACTATAAAAGTAACGGTCAAAAATCTTAACGTAAAACTTAAAGAAGTTGACATCTTATAAAAACATAAAGAATCATTTAACTGGATCAAGAGGGATTTTCCATTAATGAAAATTTGGGTCGTTACAACACTAAAATTGGAAAAACTTATAATTAAAACATTAAGCAAGTACCAATATCTTAAAACAATAATAATTATCTTAATAGAACCATTTGATAATTGGCTACACCAGATATTATCTATCAACTAAATTGTATTGCATACCCAAATCTCAAATCGAACATTGAAATAAAATCTGGGTTAATTTACCTTCTTCCAAAATTTCATGGATTATTAGGAGAGGATCCAAATAAACATTTAAAATAATTTAGTGCAGTTTTTATCAAACCTAAAACCAAGAAATTTATCTGAATATCAAATCAAGCTAATAACATTCATATTCTCACTTGATGGAACTGCAAAAGATTGAATTTATTACTTAAAACCTGAATATGTAACTTGTTGGAATTATTTGAAATATATTTTATTACAGATATTTTTCCAGCATTAAGGAACACTACCATTCAAAAATAGTTCTAATCAATCAAGAAAACCCTAGGAGAGTCAATTTATGAGTATTGGGGGCATTTAAAGAAGTTGTGTGCAAGATGTCCACATCACCAAATCAGTGAGAAACTACTCATACAGTACTTCTATGAAGAAATAACACCTATGGAGAAAATAATGGTGGATTCCACAACTATAGTGGGATTGGTTTACAAAACAAAAACATATTAATGTGCATTTATTGACAACATGACATAAAACTCCCAACAAATTGGCAATCGAGGTACACCACATGTTAGAGGAGTATATCAGGTAAGTCCTTCTTCTCTTGAAAATAATTTGATTGATAATATGATGAAAGAATTAACCACTATGTTGAGACATATTTCCTGGGTACAAAGTATATACCAACCCTCTCCTACAAGGCCTTGTTGCATTTTCACTGAAACATGCCACCCGACTGATTGTTTCCCCCAATTACAAGAGATGGAGGATTGAATAATAGTATTCCCTAGGAGACCATATCAGCAGAAAAAGCACCAACATCCCCATTAGAAGTATGATTCATTTTCACAAAAATATAACCAATGGTGGAAGGATCAATTGGATATGACGTACAACTCTAGACAAAACAAAGGCCCCATTTTCAATAAAACTTCCAGAAGCCTCCACCTTACCAATACAGTTTCCAACAACCCAAATGAGATTTGAAGCCCAAACATTAACAATTCAACAAAAATGGAATTATAAACCAAAGTTATCTCTTATACTGATGATATTTTGAAACAAACTATTCTTAAAAAATTAAATGAGTTGAAGAGTCAATGTTCTATGTTGAGGGAGTTGAAGACACAAATGATCCATATTTCCACCACCCTCTATGAATTTTTATGTAAGAAATATAGGAATATTCCTTCTCAAAACACTCTAAATCCTAAAGGTAATTTAATTTCCATCACATAGATAAGTTGGAAGAAGAAAATTGACACGTCTTCACCTAACATTCCACCAGGATTCACCTCAACTTTGGAGAAGCCCCATTCAAGAACCATATTTGAGAAGCCTAAGGAGAAAGACAAAGGTAAGAAAAATATTGGGGATGTTCCTAAAAACCCACTTTCTTTTCCAACTAGAGTTCTTCAAACCAAAATTATTGATTAATAGTTGATTCAAAAAGAGTACTTGGACACATTCAAGCGTGTTGAGATCAACATCCATCTACTTGAAGTGATGAATCAAATACCAAGGTATGACAAAATATTAAAAGAACTTTGTACCAATAGAATATGGATCAAGAGAATTGAAAAGTTCAATATTGGAAAGAATGTGTCAGCACTCATTACACAAACCCAAGTAATTCCAAAAAATTACAATTATTTGAGACATTCACCATACATTTCACCATAGGGGAGTTACACTTTTTTTATGCTTTATGTGATTTGGGTGCTTCCATAAATGTGATGCCTCACTATGTATTTTATTTTTTATAGGTTGGTGAGTTGAGTACAATGACAGTAGTGGTATAGTTGGAAAATAGAGCTACAAAATATCCAGTGTCAGTCCTTAAGGATGTACTTATTTAGGCATGAGACACAATCTTTACAAAATATTTCTATGTTCTTAACATGGGGGATGATCAGGAATGTTATCGTTATTTCATTATATTAGGTATAAACTACCTTAAAACTGAAAAAAATACCATAAATATCCATTAGGGTACACTTTCAATGAATTTTGGATATTAAGTTCTGATATTTAATGTTATGGACTCCATGAAGTACCCCTTAGAGAACCATTCTCATTTTGTTATCTCCCATTTTGAACCACCAAGTAAAAAACCCATGGATTTTGATTGTCCTATGATTAGAGAGATTATGAGAATTGGTTATATTTTGATGTCTAAAAGAGATTCCACACCTCTTTATAATGTACAAAACTCTCATAGATTTGATTTTGAAATGGATTCATATTCTGATCATCTTTACTCTGATTATGACTTAGCTGTTGAGTTTACTAATGGATTTGATGCACTATTCTTTGATTTTGAGGATGTCTATTCTAGTACTATTGTTTATTGTGAACATATTTTAGTTCCTTAAATTTATCTATCCATACATCACCCCCTACATTGGAACTCAAGCCATTGACACCTAATCTCAAATACTCATACGTGTTAAGTGGGGAGAAATTACCTGTTATAATTGATAACAATATCCATTTTGAACATGAAGAATTTTTTTTAATCTTTTGAGGGATAAAATTAGAGATATTGGGTGGACCTTGGCTGACATATTAGGTATTAGCCCCTCCATTTGCATGCATAGTATTATTTAAGAGGATGGGGATAAACTAGTTAGGTATCCATAAAAGAAAACTGAATCCAAATATTATAGAATTTTTTTTAAAAAAATGGAAAAGTTTATTGAGGGAGGAATAATTTATTCCATCTCAAATTCCTAGTGGGTGAGTCCTATTCAGGTTATGCCTAAGAAAAGTGGAGTTACTGTTGTTAAAAATGAGAAAGATGAGTTAATTATAATGAGGGATCAAAACAATTTGTGTGTGTGTATTGATTATAGGGAAATAAATATATCCACTCCCAAGGACCATTTCCCCCTCCTATTTATTGATCACATATTTAAAATACTAGTTGGGAAGACACAATATTATTTATTAGATGAATTTTATGGGTATTTTCATGTTCTTATAGCCCCAGAGTATCAGTAAAAGACAACATTCACTTGTCCATTCAGCACATTTTCTCATTGGAGGTTGCCATTTGGAATTTGAAATGCCCTAGTTACCTTCTAGAGATGAATAGTGAGTATTTTTTTATGATTTTCTTGAGAACTTCATGGAAATATTTATGATTTTACTATATATGGATCCTCATTTACTGTATGTCACTCTAGTTTTGGAAAGGTGATGAATCATTGTATTGAGGAGAATCTGGTCTTGAACTTTGAAAAGTGTCATTCATGGTAGATAATGGAATTGTATTAGGCCATGTAGTGTCAAAACATAGGATATAGGTTGATACATATAAGGTATATATTATTTCATCCTTACCTTATCCTTCATTTGTGTGTGATGTTAGATATTTCCTAGGGCATGATGGATTTTATAGATGCTTCATCAAATATTTCAGTAATATTTCTCTTCCTAAGTCATGATTACTTCAAAAAGATTCTGATTTTGTGTTTGATGACTCTTGTAGGAATTACTTTGATGAGATAATGAAGTATCTGACCACTCCACTGATCATACATCCCCCATGCTGGGACATTCCATTTGAGATTATGTGTGATTCTTCAAACTTTGAAGTTTGAGATGTCTTATCCCAAAGGGTGTAGGTATGCTCACATGTGATTTACTATTCTTCTAAGAAATTAGGTTCAGCCTAATAAAACTACAAAACCATAGAAAATGAGTTTCATTCCATTATATTTGATTTAGATAAATTCTGTTCATATTTATTGGGCTCTAAAGTTGTTATTTATTCTAACCATGAATCTATGAGGTACATCTTGAAGAAAACAGATACAAAGCCTAGGTTTATCTGATGGATGATCCTTCTTAAAGAATTATATATTGAGATAAAGGATAATTAAAGGCCATAAAAATTTGTAGAAGACCACATGAGCAGGATTAATCTCACACTAGAGGTTGAAACCATGGATCAGGTACCACTTCAAGACTCTTTCTCTAATTATCGTCTTTATGCACTCCCAGGTACACATCCTTGGTATGATGATTTAGTTAACTACCTTGTTTCCTATAAAATAGATGAAAATTTAAATAAAAATAATTTCCAAAAATTAAATAGTGTCTAGGTTTTATGTATGGGATGATCCCTATCTATGGCACAAGTGTAGTGATCAAGTTATTATGAGGTGTGTTCCAAATCATGAGTTTGAGTGTATTCTACAATTCTGCCATACACTTTCATGTAAATTAATCTTTGGACTCCAATTACAAGCTAAGAAAGATTTAGACTCTTGATTATATTGGCCAAGATTATTCCATGATGCTCATCTATTTTGTAAGTCATTCTTACATATCCAACAAATAGGGAACATTTATAGGAGACATGAGATGCCTCAATAACCCATATTATTCTATGAGATTTTGATGTAGGGGGAATTGATTTTATGGGTCCTTTTCCTAGTTCATTTTGTTTCTTGTATAATATGGTTTCCTTTTATTATGATAGAAAATGGGTAGAGGCCATGGACACCAGGATTTATGATTCTCATTTTGTAGTGGTATTTGTTAAGGCTCAAATTTTCTATAGGTTTGGAGTACCGAAGTCCATCATCAGTGACCAAGGGACACACTTTTACAATCAGAATTTGGCTTCCCTCCTTTAAAAGTGTAGGGTGACACATAAAACTTCTACTCCCTAACACCCCCAAAAAATGGACAGATTGAAGTTTCAAATAGGGAGTTGAAAAATGTTTTAGAGAAAAACGTTCAACCAAATAGGAAGGATAGGAGAAAGTGCTTGGATGATGCATTGTGGGACTATACGATGTCATACAGGACCCCCATAGATATTCCCCCATTATAGAATATTTTTTGTAAATATTTTCATATCCCCAAGGTATTCAATCATCAGGCTTATTGGGATATAAAGAAATTCCACATAGACTTAGCCCAAGTTAAAATTCAAAGGAAGTTACAAATTCAAGATCTTAAGAAGATTGGATTGTGATAATTTGAGAAAACAAGTCTCCACAAGGAAATATGCAAATAATCTTCTGAAAAAATGATCCAACAAAGGGAGTTTTATATAAGAGATAAAGTTATACACTACATTTCATGAATGAAGCTGATGCTAGGTAAGTTATGTTCCACATAGTTAGGACCTTATGTTGTGTCTAATGTTTTTCCTTATGGTGCAGTATAGATCATATAATAGGACACAAGAAGAAGATTTATAGTCAATGGGGAATATTTTATGAAATAAATTGGGGGAATTCCTACCAATATAGTTGATTTCATCACACTTCATGACCCCATTATTACTTGAAAATATTTGGTTGTTATTAACCCTTTCATTTTTTATTACTTTTCCTATTTAAAATTATAAATTTCATGTGCACATATCATATAATATATTCAAATTATTAAAAATACAATATTTAATTGTGTGGGATGGGAAATTTTTTTTGGTGTATATATTCAGGAATTTCATTTGTGTGTTTTGTATGTATTTTGTGTTAAAAGTTTGGTAAATTTTTTTTAAAAAATCACAAAAAACAATAAAAATATATCATATAAAAATATCCTTTGGAAATGAAATATATGGAAAATGAATGTTTTCAAAATTCATTGGTGGCATGATAATAATGAGCAATATTTCATCATCAAGGGTTTATTTTTATAAAAATTGAATTCGTCAGTGATATGATTGGTTGATTCATAATAAAACCTTTTATATTTTTAAAACATTATTTGTGATTTTTGTTCATGGTAAATTGTGTCATTTATTTATCCAAACAACTTTTCACTAAATCATTAATTTTTAGTTACTCTAACCCAATTGAATGTTTATTCAGGTTAAGTAATTATTTTCATCTTATAACATGGTCTTTATATAGGTTTGTTTCTCCTCAAATCATTTCTATAATTTTAAAATATTAACCTGTGCATGTGCACCTAATATCTGACTATTATATTCCCTAAAAAAATTAAAATAAATAAGAAGATAAAAAATTAATCAATAAAGAGGGGAGTGAATAAATATACAACATGTGGGAATATTTAACTTAAGATATCATGATTTGACTTCTAGGAATTCATAAATGAGTGGGTTTATGAATTTGAATGCAAAGGATGTTGAATAGGTTTGGTGGAATAGAATCAGGTAAGAAGAAAAGTTCTTATTGGCTTGAATATATTGGATAAATAATAGAGAGACAATCATAAAATTATTACCACACACACACGTGGGGAATTAGTGGCATGGTAGACCCATGACTTGTTTTTTCTATGATTAGTGTTATTAATATCATAGGATTTTGTTTTGACATAATTTAGGAGATAACGAATTTAAAATTTATTGATATTTACACTTGATGAGATTCTTACTTTTCCTATTTTTCCACTATGGATTGAGGAATATGAACATGCATATATTATCATAATTTTTTGGAATCTGACTTTTCCCAGGAGTGAAAATGGGTAAGTGTGGGGGAGTTGATTAAAAAAATTTCATTGAATATTTTATTGATAATAAATGACATAAATTTATCACATTGTTCTAAATATTTCTATTTATAGAATATTAAGATTATATCATTTATTTGAAAATTTGATGAAAATTCATGTTTTCCCTTTTAAAATTCACTATAGTATTTGAGACATATATATTTTTATATAAATTATTTAAGGTTAATTTTTTTAAATCTGTTCCTTACTCTCATTCAGGTCATCGATGCTAGATCACACATTTGATCGGAGTAAAAGGGCCATGGAGTCAATGGTGAGCTGGAATCACTAGATTGGGAACCACTTCAATATTTGGGTCATAACTTCTTTATATATGCTTATTTGGGCCCAAATTTAGAGAGTAGATATAGGAACCAATTTCTAAAAACTAATAATTCTAGAAGGATAGCTAATTTATGCATTTTTTGGTCAAGAAGGCGGTGTAAACTAGATTAAAATATTTGGCTGAATTTCCCCATTCACACTTGAAACAACTTTTAATCTAGCCTCCCTCCCCTCTACTCTATAAATATGTATTTTTATCATTTTGAGGAATTAGGATGTGAATTAGAATGTTTATAGAATAGGATAATTGGTTACAATCTAATTCTCCAAGCATTACAATAAGTTTAGCTCTTAAAGCAAGTGTAACACCCCGAGCTTCCACGGTACGCTTCTCTTTGAATAATACAGTAGCGTGTGTCGTACGCAACTTCGAGTTCTAACACACACCACGACCAATCAAAGTAGCCGTTATGAATAGTAATACCTACTTTTTAAAATTTTAGAAATTTTATCTCTCAAAATGGACTTCATTTTTGGATTCAGAGTATCAAATTTAGCCTAAGGTGAAATTTTGGTACTTTTCGGATAACTTTAATATTTTGATGAATAGTGAAAATTACTAAATTTTAATTAAAAACAACATTTTTAATCAAAATAATTAATAGTGATAAATTATGAATTTTAGTGGTTTTAAAGTATAATTAGAATATATTTTTACCATTTTATCCAATGGTGTTCATTAGAATTAATTTCACTTTCAAATTGGACATAATAAATTGTCAATCTTTTGATATATATTGTTTCTTAAAAACATGCTATTTGTTGTGACATCGGGAATTAATTATAAAATTAATTAATGCAACTTATATGTTTGGAATTTTGTAAAATAGACATAATTTTTGAATTCGAAATATCAATTATATATTAGGGTGAAATTTTGGCATAGTTCTGAAAAACTTCAATCTTTGATGAATAGTGAAACTACTAAGTGGTAGTTAAAAAACTGGGTTTTTCATAAAACATAATTTTACCACTTCTGTGATTGGAATTTCGAAAATCTGAGAGACACGGTTAATATCAAGGAGTAAAATGTGGTTCAATGAGATGAAAATAATTTTTGGTGAATAGTAACTTTTTTACTTTTATTTACCACGGTTAAAAGTAAATAGGGCAATTAAGGGTAAAAATGATATTAATATTACCCTAACACGTGTCCTAATTCTATTGGAAAAGTTTATCTCGACCAAAAACAACCTTAGGAATAAAAGATTATCATTTAGGTCCACTTGGATTAGATTAGGACATTTATTATTATTTAATTCAAAGAAGATTTAAAAGAGTTAAAATCAAAGTATATTTACTAAAACATTTTTAATATAGGGTTATACATAAGATAAATTCAATTTTAAATATTCATTAGAAAGATAAAACTATTTCCTACATAATTATATTTTATTTATAATTTTTAGACATTAGAAAAGTTAATTTATTTATGACACAATGATGATGCAGTAATTACCTAATTAATGAAGAATTGGAATAATTAATATTATAAATAACCAAATAAATGTAATTTGAGACTTTTTTATAAATAACAATAATTTTCTAGGATAATATGACATGTTAGGATTGATTTAATTAACTTTTTTCTAAGTAATTATTCTGTTATGATTTTTACAAAAATCAATTATTGAATAGTGTCAAAATTGACATAAAAGAGTTTTTAAAACAAATATTATATTATTAATTGATATTAAATTCCTAAAAATATAAGGTTAGGCCAAGAGACTTATATCATGATAGGTGTATTATTAATGGACCACTTTGGGGGTCTCTTGGATGTATATAGTATTTTTATTAACCATATAATATAAAAATACAAAGAGACATTGTAAAAGTGAAACTAATTAACTAAGAGTTAATACTTAAAGATAAGGTTAATATAATGACCCAAACCAGTCTAATTTCTATTGGTTGAGTGGTTTGAGACCCATACCCACCTTAAACTTTAAATAATCCACTTTGTAGCCATTAGAATCCGAATATGAATTTATTATGAAATAATATTTCTAGCTTTTCCAAAGGTGCCCCTCACCCCTCTTATAAGAGGGCACTCTCCCTTCTCATTAACTCACACATTCAAAGCCTTTTGGTTCGGACAACCTATGCCCAAAAACTCTCTCAACTTCCCTAACTTCATCCTAGAGGCCTTCCATTAGTCAGAAAGCCAACTTAAGGAGCCCTTTTGATCAAATCAAAAGGAAGAACCCGAAGAAGAGGTAATGATTTCACCACCCTTTTTCAAGTTCCTTTCTTCTTCCACTTATTATTTCTTTGTTATTACCATTCTAAAATAATGAATCCAGTATCTCCTATATACTGTAATATTATTATAAATATGGTACAACCATATTCAGTATTCTATCCATCCTTTGAATGACATGTCACCATACGTGCGTACGTACGGCTTACCGTCTCCACGTCGTGGGGTAATTGTTATTCAATATATTATTATTTGGATGGGTATAATAATGATTTGTAATTCATTTAAATAATAAATATAACAAGATAATTATTCTGTATATATGATATAACATCCAATTATATATTATTTTAATATCAAAAGAATGATATTTTTGCTCGTGCGTACGTACGGATTACCGTCTCCACGACGCGATGAGATTCATTTCCAAGTTCACCATTAATCGACTATTATAAAAATATATATTACTAATAAGTATGTAATATATGACATAATAATTCTAATGGAGATATATATATATATTTATATATATATAAGGATTTATGTACTTACATATATCTTATTCATTTACTTCCGTTCAATACTATATGAAAACAGAAACAACATTTATGCGTACGTACGGACTACCGTCTCCATAAACGGTGTTTTCCATTTCATATATATGTCTATTATACATATTTATATTCTAAATATATATGGTATATTTATCATGTTTTATATTCTGTAAGTATTTAAATCATGATACAACCAAGAGGGACAAGTTAAAACACGTACGATAAAGAAAGTGATTATTACCCAAAATGTTAACTTAACATGGAAATTATTATTAAATGGGTAATATAAAGTCATAAATGAATCATGTATGATATCATAAATATTAATATGGTTCTGGTATAATTTAATAACATACTATGATCTTCGTACAAGAGGTTAAACGTACCCTCTACTAAAGGAAAGTGAAAGGTAAGGGGTTTTCATCTCACTCCTTATTCCCGTGAGATTCATGCCATATTGCCTCTATTTACTTTTGTGTGGTGTATGTACTACCCATAATTGTATTCTTTGTGTAATAAACTTTAATTTATGTGTATTTACATATATTTATTGTATGATACCACTTTCATGGGTTGTATGTTTCATAAGTTACCAAATTTGTAAGGGTTAATTCCTCAATCTCATCATTATCCGAGATTGTTTATGTGTAAGTATTTACTGGGAAATTTTTATCAAACATGTCCATTTTTTATAAAAATGATTTAAAAATGAAGATTTTAAGGATTTTGAAAGGTAACCTTTATCAAGATCAAAATTTCAAATGTTTTAAAGATTTATCATTCTAAATCTTTTCAATTAATGTCCATGTTTTCAAAATGATTTTAAGGATTTATTTATATGGACATGAATGTTTTGAAATGATATTTCTTTTCAAAAGTTTCAAAGTGGTATGGGTCACTTTGATTAAAAAATATCATTTAAATTACTTCCTTTATAAATGTGTGACTTTTCAATGATTTCAAGAAAAGTGATATTTCTCTCAAATAGTTTTGATTTCATCTATGTCAACAGCCTTTGATGGATTTTAAGCTTATTTGAAGTTGATTTATTATGATACAAAAATTTTGTATTATATTGAAGGTTTTGTGATATGTTTAACTGTGGATGTGTTATTTTTATACCATTCATGGTTTATGGAGAAAGTATTTACATTTCGTATGCTAGTTTCAATACGAATGTTTATGTTATGTTTAAACCTTTTCATATGGGAATGCATTGGACTTAGTAAGTTACGGGTGGAGCCCGCTATAGCTCCTCGATGCATCGGTAGGTCTCATGAGACAAACTAGTGTCTTGGCACAAGGCCTTGACAAAATCTTATTTTTAGTATTGGCACGAGGCCTTGGCTATGTGGTTATGATAGTCTGGCATTATGCATTCCATCATTATGAAAGTGGTTAGTGATATTGCATGTGATTATTCGATTAGTAGAATATCCATGTGAATAAGTAAATGGCATTATTTCATTTAATTTTTTCCATATTATGCTTAAGTTAAAGTTTAAAAGGCTTTTGTTTTAGTTTTATACATTTCCTTAAATGTTTATGATTATTTTTGAAAGTTTCCGCTGTATTTATTACCCTTACTGAGCATTTGATCTCACCCCTTCCTATGTTTTATTTTTCCCAGGATTCCAAGAAGTGTAATGTGATTGATATGCAAAGTTAAGACAAGGGAATAATGGCATTCATAAAGGATTATTTATGTTGTTTTGTATGTTATGAAGTGTAATGTAACATTCATGTATGTAATCTATTTTCGAAGACTACTAAACTGATCGGTTCTTCGGGACTTGGATCCTTATAATCATGACAATGTATTAAAATAATGCACCGACTCTGGGAAACTGGGGCCGGGGCGTTACAGTTGGTATCAGAGGAAGTTTATCAATAACCTTGGAAACTAGATTTAGATAAACTCAGATTAGAGTACATAGTCCTAAGATATACTTTGAGGATTAGTATAGAAGAACTTCCTAGAATTTTGGTATTGTAGAGATTTTGTGAGTTTTCCGAGCAATACATCCCTGTCTGGATATGAGCAGGTAGAGGCAGCTCTGGCACATATGTACCTAGGGGGAAAACCCAAAAACACCACTTTGAGCAAGACTCGAATGAGAACTGGTGCACGACAATGGGCCATGCTGCACTCTTGGTTACGACACTCCCGGGGGATATGCTTAGGATAATTCTCATTTTCTTTACAAACCATTATGAAGGGATCATAAGTATATACTTACTCAAAGAAAACATTTTTATGATTATAGATTATATCCATAAAATATTCAATTTGTGTTAGGTATTTTACAAGTTTGGAATTATTCATTGCAATTCATAAACTGACCTAGTTTATGCTATTGTATAGAAATGTCACCCAGTAGAAGGAATGTGAACTCCAGTAATACGTATGATCCAAAGAGTAAGAAGGATCGTATATTTCATGGTATTAAGCCATCATTTAGAAGGGAAATAGTCTCCCACGTATTATCATCATATGAAGAAATAGTATCATGTGTGGATAAGATAACTAAAGAGTTTACTGAGTCTTATGGCTTTGAAGGGAAGCAAGAGAAGAAAATAATGGAAGAGAGAAATATGGATAAAGGGAAGAGGAAAGGAAAAATTTCCCCATATGTGATAACTGTGGGAATAAACACCATATAACTTGCCTGAAAGGAATGGGAGTTTGTTATAACTGTGTAGGAAAAGGGAACAAAGTACGTGGCTGCAAGGGTAAGAAAATGGTTTCAAATGTACAATGCTTCATTTGCAAGGAGTTTGGACACTACGCGAACCAATGTCCCAGGCATCAGACTATGCCGCAAATGATGCTATTGGATAATAATCATGTTATGATACTACCACAGATGAAGAGGAATGACTAGTGTTACTATGTTGTTATTTTAGAATCATTTCATTTAAGTGTTGTATCAATGATGTTCTGGAAATAAATAAGGATTGTACTGAAGTACTATTTAATTAAGGATTTGAGATTTTATGGTACTAAGAAAAGTGACTCTACAGCGAGTTAAATTTTTTGTGTGGAAATTATATGGTTGAATGAAAGATAAACCTTAATATGGTCCTAATATTGAGGTAGTTATTTTGGAATAAGAGATGGTTGATTTTGGTAATTTAGGATGTTGTGGTGTTGTAAAAGAATATATGGGGAAGGCATTCACATGTTATTACCTGGAAAAAAGGATCCTCATTATGTTTAACTTCCTTGTAAATTTCGGACTGTGAGTTTGGATAATTGTATTTTGGATAAGTCTAATGATTGGACTGGATTAAGTTTGAAAGGTTATTTTTTTGGATTTTTATAAAAGGACAACACGCAGACCGTGTGACGACCCGTCGTGTCGGAAAAAGCTGCGGGAATCGAACCCACAACCATAGTGCAATTGGGATTTATCGCCTACCATTGTGCTACATGAATTTCCGGGATGGTATAATGTAGTTTCTTTACGTAAAGGGTCTGATATGTGAATTATAAATTCATTATATTTGGAACCCTATACGATTAGGATAAATAGAGTATTTTTGAGTAGTATTATGTTTTGGGGTGAAAGATGAGTTTGTGGTAGAAATTTATTAATGGATAAAACTCTAATTATAAAGTAAGTATATCTCCTTATGATCTTAGCCAATCTCATAAATAAAATCCTCAACATTAAGAAAAGTAACTTAAAACAAAAATGTTGTCCTAGATGGTACCTTAGATCATCACTAATTTATGGATTTGGGATTTTTGGCCTTTTCATAGCCATGTTCTCTACCACTCTTTATCAGATAATTGATGGTTAGATTTGTCTTCCATATCCATATTTTCCTACATGGAACCCTAGTATGTGTTATTTTCGGTAATCTTTATATTTTCCACACTTTATTTTAAATAGAGGCCTCATTAATTCATTTTTCGATGTGGGATTTCAACTAATATATTTTGAAACGTCAAAAATGTGTTATCCTAATACCTTATGTTTTGTTGAACCGATGGTATTTTAAATTATCATAGATTGATGAATTTAAGGACCTGAATTTTAAACTTGTTTGTGATTGATGACCTCAATCACTACCTATAAATATTTACGTTTTTCCTCCAATTATATGTCTATAATTTCCACCAATGTCCTCCTAATCTAGATCATAATTTTGTGGTGACCCTTTCATTTCTCTTTTCATCTTGTTAAGACTAAATTTTATTAACCAAATTTCCGATGTGGGTTTTTCCACAAAGATATTTTCTATTTTCAACCTTTATTTTCAAAGAACAATATCAAATTTCTAGGACGCAATTTATTGAAGGAGGGGATAATGTAACACCCCGAGCTTCCATGGTACGCTTCTCTTTGAATAATACAGTAGCGTGTGTTGTACACAACTTCGAGTTCTAACACACACCATGACCAATCAAAGTAGCCGTTATGAATAGTAATACCTAATTTTTAAAATTTTAGAAATTTTATCTCTCAAAATGGACTTCATTTTTGGATTCGGAGTATCGAATTTAGCTTAAGGTGAAATTTTGGTAATTTTCGGATAACTTTAATATTTTGATGAATAGCAAAAATTACTAAATTTTAATTAAAAAAAACTTTTTTAATCAAAATAATTAATAGTGATAAATTATGAATTATAGTTGTTTTAAAGTATAATTAGAATATATTTTTACCATTTTATCCAATGGTGTTCATTAGAATTAATTTCACTTTGAAATTGGACATAAACAATTGTCAATCTTTTGATATATATTGTTTCTTAAAAACACGGTATTTGTTGTGACAATGAGAATTAATTTTAAAATTAATTAATGCAACTTATATGTTTGGAATTTTGTAAAATAGAAATCATTTTTGAATTCGGAATATCAATTATAGCTTAGGGTGAAATTTTGGCATTGTTCTGAAAAACTTCAATTTTTGATGAATAGTGAAACTACTAAGTGGTAGTTAAAAAACTGAATTTTTCATAAAACTTAATTTTACCGCTTCTGTGATTGGAATTTAGAAAATCCAAGAGACACGCTTAATATCAAGGATTAAAATGTGGTTCAATGAGATGAATATAATTTTTGGTGAATAGTAACTTTTTTACTTTTATTTACCACGATTAAAAGTAAATAGGGTAATTAAGGGTAAAAATGATATTAATATTACCCTAACACGTGTCCTAATTCTATCGGACAAGTTTATATCGACCAAAAACAACCTTAGGAATAAAATATTATCATTTACGTCTACTTGGATTAGATTAGGACATTTATTGTTATTTAATTCAAAGAAGAGTTAAAAGAGTTAAAGTGAAAGTTTATTTACTAAAACATTTTTAATATAGGGTTATAAATAAGATAAATTCGATTGTAAATATTAATTAGAAAGATAAAAATATTTCCTACATAATGATAGTTTATTTATAATTTTTAGACATTAAAAATGAAATTTATCTATGACACAATGATGATGCAATAATTACCTAATTAATGAAAAATTTGAATAATTGATATTATAAATACCCAAATAAATTTAATTTGAGACTTTTTATAAATACCAATAATTTCCTAGAATAATATGACATTTTAGGATTGATTTAATTTACTTTTTTCGAAGTAATAATTCTGTTATAAATTTTACAAAAATCAATTATTGAATAGTGTCAAAATTGACATAAAATAGTTTTTTAAAAAAATATTATTTTATTAATTGATATTAAATTCCTAAAAATCTAAGGTTAGGCCAAGAGACTTATATCCTGATATGTGTATCATTAATGGACCACTTTGGGGTCTCTTGGATGTATATAGTAAGTTTATTAACCATATAATATAAAAATACAAAGAGACATTGTAAAAGTGAAACTAATTAACTAAGAGTTAATACTTAAAGATCAGGTTAATATAATGACCCAAACCTGTCTAAATTAAATTGGTTGAGTGGTTTTCGAACCATAACCACCTTAAAATTTAATTAATCCACTTTGGATCTATTAGAAACAGAATATGAATTTATTATAAAATAATATTTCTAGCTTTTCCAAAGGTGCCCCTCACCCCTCTTATAAAAGAGCACTCTAGATTCTCATTAACTCACACCTTCAAAGATTTTTGGTTCGTCCAAACTCTGCCCAAATACTCTCTCAACATCCCTCACTTCATCCTAGAGGCCTTACTTTAGTCATAAAGCCTACTTAATTAGCCCTTTTGATCAAATAAAAAGGAAGAACCCGAAGAAAAGGTAATGATTTCACCACCCTTTTTCAAGTTCCTTTCTTCTTCCACTTCTTCTTTCTTTGTTATTACCATTATAAAATAATTAATCCAGTATATCATATATACTGTAATATTATTATAAATATGGTACAACAATATTCAGTATTCTATCTATCCTTTTAATGACATGTCACCATACGTGCGTACGTACGGCTTACCGTCTCCACGCCGTGGTGTAATTGTTATTCAATATATTATTATTTGGATGGGTATAATAATGATTTCTAATTCATGTAAATAATAAATATAACATGATAATGATTCTGTATATATGATATACCATCCAATTATATATTATTTTAATATCAAAATAATGATATTTTCGCTCGTGCGTACGTACGGAGTACCGTCTCCACGACGCGATGAGATTCATTTCCAAGTTCACCATTCATCAATGATTATAAAAATATATATTACTAATAAGTATGTAATATATGACATAATAATGCTACTGGAGATATATATATATATATATAAGGATTTATGTACTTACATATATCTTATTCATTTACTTCTGTTCAATACTATATGAAAACAGAAACAATGTTTATGCGTACGTACGGACTACCGTCTCCATAAACGGTGTTTTCCATTTCATATATATGTCTATACATATTTATATTCTAAATATATATGGTATATTTATCATGTTTTATGTTCTGGAAGTATTTAAATCATGATAAAACCAAGAGTGACAAGTTAAAACACGTACGATAAAGAAAGTGATTATTACCCAAAATGTTAACTTAACATGGAAATTATTATTAAATGGTTAATATAAAGTTATAAATGAATCAGGTATGATATCATAAATATTAATATGGGTCTAGTTTAATTAAATAACATACTATGATCTTCGTAGAAGAGGTTAAACGTACCCTCTACTAAAGGAAAGTGCAAGGTAAGGGGTTTTCATCTCACTCCTTATTCCCGTGAGATTCATGCCATATTGCCACTATTAACTTTTGTGTGGTGTATGTACTGACCATAATTGTATTCTTTGTGTAATAAACTTTATGTTATGTGTATTTACATATTCATTGTATGATACCTCTTTCATGGGTTGTATGTTTCGTAAGGTACCAAATTGGTAAGGGTTAATTCCTCAATCTCATCATTATCCGAGATTGTTTATGTGTAAGTATTTACTGGGAAATTTTTATCATCCATGGACATTTTTCATAAAAATGATTTCAAAATGAATATTTTAAGGATTTTGAAAGGTACCCTTTATCAAGATCAAAATTTCAAATGTTTTAAAGATTTATCTTTCAAAATCTTTTCTATTAATGTCCATGTTTTCAAAATGATTTTAAGGATTTATTTATATAGACATGAATGTTTTGAAGTGATATTTCTTTTCAAAAGTTTCAAAGTGGTATGGGTTACTTTGATTCAAAAATATCATTTAAATTACTTCCTTTATAAATGTGTGACTTTTCAATGATTTTAAGAAAAGTGATATTTCTCTAAAATAGTTTTGATTGCATCTATGTCAACATCCTTTGATGGATTTTAAGCTTATTTGAGGTTGATTTATTATGATAAAAAACTTATGTATTGTATTGAAGGTTTTGTGATATTTTTAACCGTGGATGTGTTATTTTTATACCATTCATGGATTATGGAGAAAGTATTGACATTTCTTATTCTAGTTTTAATACGAATGTTTTTTTATGTTTAAACCTTTTCATATGGGAATGCATTGGACTTAGTAAGTGACGGGTGGAGCCCGCTATAGCTCCTCGATGTATCGATAGGTCTCATGAGACAAAATAGTGTCTTGGCACAAGGCCTTGACAAAATCTTATTTGTAGTCTTGGCACGAGGCCTTGGCTATATGGTTATGATAGTCTGGCATTATGCATTCCATCATTATGAAAGTGGTTAGTGATATTGCATGTGATTATTCGATTAGTAGAATATCAATGTGAATAAGTAAATGGCATTATTTCATTTTATTTTTTCCATATTATGATGAAGTTCATGTTTAAAAGGCTTTTGTTTTAGTTTTATACATTTCCTTAAATGTTTATGCTTATTTTGAAAGTTTCCGTTATATTGCTTACCCTTACTGAGCATTTGAGCTCACCCCTTTCTATGTTTTATTTTCCCCCAGATTCCAAGAAGTGTAATGTGATTGATATGTAGGGTTAAGACAAGGGAATAATGACATTCATAAAGGATTATTTATGTTGTTTTGTATGTTATGAAGTGTAATGTAACATTCATGTATGTAATCTATTTTCTAAGACTGCTAAACTGATCGGTTCTTCGGGAGTTGGTTCCTTATAATCATGACAATGTATTAAAATAATGCACCGACTCTGGGTAACTGGGGTCGGGGTGTTACAGCAAGGATCCCTTCATCGAGGCCTCCTTCTTCTTTGTGTTGTAGTGTTTTTGTTTCCGTAAAAAACTTCTTAGTTCCTCTTTTACTTATTCTATTTTCTTCTATTTTTTTCAGATATATTCTTCTATAATATTTCTCTTTGGGCTGGAAATAAAGAGTAGAAATGTGATTCGGTTATACCCTTTCAACGTCCTTTGCAAATGCAAAACATTTCTTTGATGTCTACACTTCCCATGGAAGAGTAATTCTTCTAAGTAATCAATACAACTCAAACCTTTCTTAATTAATTATTTTGAATCTATGGGATAACTTAATTAACATAGTATTATCTTTTAATTTAGTTTTCAAATTAGAATAAACTAATCATTAAATTGAAAAACTTATATAAAACTTGTGAGGTAAAGGAATGTGCAAATTGTGAGAGAATGAACTTAATCAGCAAAACAAAACCACATAGGATTAATTCGTAGATTTCAAATATAATCCATAAAATCAATTCATCTTCATTTCCATAATGGATATATTCCCTAATTTACCACTTAATATAAGCTATTATTGGAATGAAAATTAAATCAGGGTGTTATGTTTTCATGTTTAAAATCTTGACCATGGTTCAATTCATTTCATCATTATGTTTATGTTAACACCCATAGGGTACGAGGGTTATAAAATTAGGGTATTATAATTAAGTAAATATTAATATAAATGACAATTATTATAATTTAAGTGAAAATATAGAGTTATATTTGTTATTTTTTATAATAGTTATCTAAAAAATATCTTCTCATTGTGTTTTATTAATTAAAATTCATTTTAAAAAATAAAATATTCTTCTAGAAAACGAATTCTTATTTTTTTTATAAATATCAACCCTCCCCCATTCTTCTATGTAATTTATTTTTTTTATTTTCATAATACCTTGAAAAATTTGTTTTAATTACAACCTCTTTGAGAGATGACCTTGGTCAACCACTCTACTACACCTAAGAAGTAAAAAATGAAACATCATTTGAGAGCACCTATGATAGAGCCTTTCAACAAGTGATTAATTTCATGAAAATGTATCATCAAATAGTTTAGATTGATACTGGATGGAAAATAAATGTTCTATAGTCTAACAATGTCTAGGAATATACATCCATTGAATTTGAAAATTACCTAGAGAAACATGGAATACCATATGAGGTGGATTCTTTGAGAACTCCATAGAAAAATGGAGTTATTGAGAGTAGGAATCATCAAGTGAAAAATATGGATAGATATATGTTGATTGAGAGTATTATCCCCCACCATTCTTGAAAATAGGCTATAATCTACAGTATATACTCAAAATTGAACATGGATTTATATGGGAGAAACAAAGACACCATATGAGTTGTGTCATGGAAGGAATCCCTCTTTAAAGGGTTTTAATGTTTTCATAAGAATACGATTTATATAAAAAAGGAAATAATAGAAACAAATAAGGAAATAAAGGAATTTATGATGATTATATAGATTAAATAATATTATATCGATATTCAGTAAATATTAAATCCTACAATTGTTTAAATAAAAATCTTAGAAAATTTTTGTAAAGCAGTGATGTAGAGAACATTGAAGATAAAACAAAAAAATACCTCAAATAATTATTTACTGATGTGATAAAAGATGGGTAAGAATGTGGAAATGGAACAGATCCAAATACAGAAGTGTATGGAGGCATGAAAACATTTAGGGGTCAATTTTTTTTTGATTCAGAAGAAGAATCAGAAGAGAAAATAATGGATGAAGGAAATTATTTTAAACCCTATAGAAGAAATAAAAGAGAAGAAATTGATCAATCCAACATCATTAGGAATTGAAAAACACCCACATAGATAAGGATAAATAGGAATAATGAAAAATCTACCATCTTATCAATTGTGACACTATCCTCATTTGAAGAAGCTGCAAAGGTTGAATCATGGGTTAAATCCATGAATGAAGAGTTAGATCAGATTGACTATAACCAAACATGGGATCTAGTTAAGAGACCCAAAAATCACAATATGATTGGTAAAAAGTTTATTTTAAAAAATAAATTTTAAAACCATCGAAATGTGATCATAAATTAGGTGAAATTGGTGTATAAAGGCTATTCATAAATTGAAGGTGTTTATGTTGAAGAAAAAGTTTCTACGGTGGCCAGACTGGAGTCAATAAGACTTTTTCTTACAATGTAAATTCAAAGAGGATACAATATGTATCAAATGTATGTAAAAATATCTTTCTTAAATGGGGTTTTTAAAGAAGAAGTCTACATAGAACAAAAAGTGGGATTTTTTACATGGTAATGATGAAATGAAGGTTTTCCAATTAAAAAATGCACTATTTTTTTGAAGCAGGCACCACGAGCACAATATTGATGAATAGAGTCCTATATAAAGAAGATCAAATTTAAAGGAGGAGGAGTGGATCAAAATCTCTATGTGAAAATTTTTCAGAATGATCAGTTCATGGTACTAGTGTATATATATGATATTATATTTGGTGGAAATAGACAGGGATCAGTAGATGAAATTTGAAATCACATGAAATCATAATTTTAAATGTATATGACTGGTGAAATCACATACTTTCTGGGGCTTCAAATTATTTAGGGGAAAGAATACACTTTTATTTCTCAGAAAAATAATGCAAGAGAGTTTCTGAATAAATTCAATATGCACGACTCCAAACCAATGTCAAATTTAATTGAAATTGGAACTAAACATAGAAAGATTGAGGATGAGAAATTTATGGATCACACCAGGTACATGATAATATTTATAATATTAATTTACTTAACTACAACATGAAAAAATATTGTATTTTCAACATGGTTAACGACCCACTTTCAATGTAATCTAGAATAAGAACATATGGTGGAAGTTTAACGAATCATGGGATACATTCAAGGTACTCATAATTATCACTTAAAATTTTCTATAGGAAAGTATAATGAACTATCATCATTTTATAATGTGTAAAAGGTTGGAGATATGGTATATAGAAATTACACAAGTGGTAGATAATTTTTTATTAGCAAGAAATTTGTGGGATGGTTGAGTAAGAAACTAGAAAATAGTTCTCTCAGTACTACTAAAGCTGAGTATATATCTGCTACGAAGGCTTGCAATCAACTAATTTGGATGAAGAGAAATCTGACTGATATTGGTGATGAGGTGAAACAACCAATGGTGATGCACTACGATAACAAGAGTGTAATTGATCTTAAAAAGAATCATGTTTAGCATTCTCATACGAAACACTTTGAAATCAGATATCACTTCATCAAGAAAAAAGTTAAACAAGGAATTATTAAAATGGATCATATTGGAACTGATGACAAACTGGTTTACGTTCTGAAAAATCCAATAGCAGCATAGGTGTTTGAGAACCATCAGTCAAACCTCAGTGTTCAACCACCTCCCTGTGCATGATGAGGCCATAAGTGTTCCACTCTCCCCAAATTGTGTTAAATATTTTAATCTATTTGATGTAGTGATGTAGGTTTATAGAAGAGATATGATCTAGGGGTAGTATGTTTTTAGATCTACTCATACTCATAGGTTTTTTAGTTTATTTCCAATGAGGGAGAATGGGGAAACTCAATGATACAATGGTTGAAAATGTAAATTTTATGGTTTTCTGGTTGTAGGAGAATAAAGAATAGAGAATGGAGCTTAGAGAATGTAGAATAGAGAATGGAGAGCTTATCTTGTTCATATTTATGCATTCTATAACACAAGAACCTAATTCATGCTTCCCATATCTTTTTCTACACTGATCATTTCTCACAAAGACTTAGAGTGTTGGATTAGTTGTTTCTTGCATATTTGGTTTTGATAGTGGCTGCTGGTTTATTGAATTTATCTACAAATTTCCAAAGGGGGAGATTTTTAGAAACAAGGATTTTCTTTAATGATAATGGATTTTGGTTTTTGTTTGTTGTCAATTCATATTGGGTTATTCAAGGAGTTTGTATGACATGTGATCTTCCAGTATAGGTTGACTATATTGTTGAAGGTGGAATCGTTTTTTGGTGTTTCCCCAATTTTTGGGCCATAACATAAAGAGTTTACTTTTGGAAAAGGTATGTTTTTCTATAGAACATATTTCATGGACCATGAAGAATAGTCTGAAGACCCCAAAGGGAATACATAGAACAAAGAAGGAATTTGGAAAAGTAAAGATTTCCTCATAGTAGTGTAATGAAGACTGCGAAGTGTGGTACATATACCATGTTGGTAAAATTGTTCTTGGGAAGGTATGATATTTTAAGGAGGAAAACACTTCATGGGGGGATTTTTATTCACCACTGAGAGGTTATGTTTTGTTTTCAGAAGTAATTACCCACCGTAAGGAAGGAATGACGCTACATGGACCGTAGATGGAAAACGGTTCGCGGGAAAGGCTGCACCACATCAAAGATTTTAGTGATTTGGATTAGTAGAATTTTAAGATGTTTTTGACTATATAAAGATCACTAATCCCATAATTAAAGTGGGCGATTTAGATTATATATCCATAAGGAAATATATGAATTCTAAATTGGTTCATGAGAAGAAAACTCTGCGAAGGAGAAGAGTTTCACGAGGAGAATTCTACAAAAGGAGAATGGATCCACGAATATAGTTCATTGAATGGGTTTCGCAGGGAACTGTATCTTATAAAGGCAAATGGTCCATAAAGAATATTTGGTCATTGAAATTATAACTAGGCCCAAAATAAGGGATGGTACTTGGAAGAATTGTTTGTTAACAGAAGAAGAATCCATCTACAATGTAGGGTCGGTCTATGGAAGGAAATTTGGTCTTCAAAGAATTCACGCCACACGTTGCAACATGATTCACAGAGGTAGTGGGGTAGTACTAAGAGGAATTGTTATCAAAAGTAATAATGTGTGGTAAGGTGGATTTAATCTAGGGGTGAAAAAAAGACTTCAACAGAGCATCTATCCATAGTTTAGGATGCATACATTCATGAAAATGAAGGGACCTACACGTACCTAAAATTTATGTGGATCCCGCACAATGAAATGAGCTAGGGGGAGTCAATAGATGTGTTCCAAGGGATTTAGGGATCAATCCATAAAATATTGTTATGGAAGTGTTCCTGACATAGAGTGATTGTCTATATACTTTTATAATCCACAACTAGTGAAGAATAGTGGATTTAGGTACAACCAACACACTGTCAGCATATGCTCCTTTGACTAACCCTTAATGGTTAACAAAGTAATATTACAACATTTTCTATTTTCATGTGATTTTTTATTTATTTACCATTGTCATAAGATAGTTTTAACAGGTTCCTACCAATGTGGGAACAATATCCATCACTTTTAGAAGAAAAATTTGAAACCCTGATTAACCCTCCCCTCTCAGTGTGTTTCAGGGTCCTTCAATATATTCTTATAATGTATGAAAAAAATCCATAAATACTTCTCATGATATTTATATATTTTATAATATACTATAATTTCATTTATTAATACCCCCAAAAATTTATCTATGTACTCATTGAAAATTCTATTCATAAGATCTATAAATATTGTAGTTGAATTTGTTTAACCGAATGGCATAAAACTCAAAATGTTGATGCCTAGTATAACATTTTGTCCTTAAAATGTCCTCTTCTTTTACTTACATATAATGGTATCCATATCTAAGGTCAATCATTGAAAAGTGAATGTATCTCTAGAAAAAGTCAAACTAGTCGATGAAATGAGGAAATATATATCCATTCTTAATAACAATTTTATCAAGTTCTTGATAATCAATAAAAACCCCCATTGAACCATCCTTATTTTTTTTAAAAATAATAGGAGAACACTAAGGTGAAGTGCTAGGGTGGATGGAGCCTCTATTAATCAACTATTGTAACTATTTTCTAATAATAATAGTTCTAATAAATACATTTGATAATGGGGTTTCAAAATTGGATCAGTGTTATATACCAAGTCAAAAAGTAAACTTCAACTCTCAATTGGGGATAACACTAGGAAAATCATCAAGAAATACATCCATGTATTCATTTACCTCTAGAAAATGACTAATTTTAACAATTCTATTTTTAATGATATGTGGAAGATAACTTTCACCCCCATATTTAATTATTTGCTACATTTTGTAATATATTATCAAAGGTATTATCTCATTCTTATATGAAAATTAAGATTCATTCTAAAAATTGAATATAATTACTTTATCATTATAATCTATCATAGCATCATAATATGAAAACCAACCCACACATATAATAACATCAAATTCCACTAAGGGTAACATTAAAATATTTGTAAGAACAACCATTCCAAGATAATAGTGTAGAGTTTCTTATAAATCTCTGTTACTTTAATACACCCATCATGAGTTTTTTTTTCAAAAGTTCTATCTTTATTTATTGAGGTGATATTTTCATTTTACTAGAAAATTTTCCCAAAATAACATAATGAATAGAACCTAAATTGAAGAAGATATTAACATAATCAGAGTGGACTAGTAATGCAAATATAACTACTTTGTTTTATGGAAAAAAATTTAATTAGTTAGTAATAACTAACTTTTCCAAACCTTTCTTCTTATGGTCTTGATGATTTCCATCCTTCAAAATTTTCTCCAGGAACATATCATCATAGTGACCCATATTATAACAAATAAAACATTTTACTACCGATTTATCATTATTTATATAACCATTACCATTATCCTTTTATTTATATTCATTATCCAAATGTAAAAAATTAATATTATAGTAACACTTCCTCAATCCTATATAACTTTTCTGAAAATGTCATTTACCATATTTGAAACTTGTTGGAGAATTATCTCAAGATTTCCTTATTTAATTCTTCTATATTTATTTCCACCACGAATAGTTATTACTCTTATTTTTATGAGGTACATAAGTGTTGAAAAACACCATCTCAATACTTTTAAAAATATATTCAAATATTTTAAATTCATGAGAGGATAAGATATTTATAAAAATGGTTTTAGACCTGTGAAAAATCTATTAATCTTAATCTAATATTCAAAAATAAAATTTGGTACCTACATGGATAGTCTAGTGAAATTTTCTTCCAAAGTGGAAACTAAGTCATCTTTCCTTTTCTTAAATTCTCGAAATTTGATTTCTATTCATTATTGAAGAAATTTAGGAAAATAATTAACTATAAAAATAATCCTTAATGACCATCTATTACATGATATAAATTTCATTTTTTTACCTTTGTTTTATTAATTAATGGCCACCAATGATCAAATTTACGTTCAAAACAATAAATTAAAAATTTAACTACATATTATATAAACAACCAAAAAATTTGAATATATTTTTCAAATATTTAATCCATAATACACCTTTCACTTGGTTTGAAGATCCACCAAATACTAGAGGGTGTTGTCTCATGAAATCCTACAATATAGATATATTTTCCTTATTGAGAATTTGGTTTCTCTATTGAATGAGTTCCAACATTTATTACCCAAATTCATTGAGTTAAAATAGATAAAAACTACTCATCTTTGAATTCAATCATTTCAGGCTATTGGTTTGGAAGTAAATTATCCTCTAGATGCCTTACTTTCTCTACCACCCTATTTTCTTCATGAAAAATCATGTTAAATATAATTTTATTTGGTGAGAAAAATAAAAAAACATAAAATCTATCTCATGATAATAATAAATTTGAATATATTAAATGTGTCCTTTAATATCATACTAACCTCTCATGTTATCCAAAGCCTTTCTCTAATACTAATTGTGACACCTTTTAACTTAAAGAACCCATAATTATGAGGTCAATATAAATTATTTCACATTATTACATTACCAATATGTTTTAGGTTTAGAGTTTTATAGAATTAGGAAAAACGTTATATAATAACGTGAACACTTTCACACAACTTATATTTTTATCATAAAAGCAAGTTCATAAATTTACACCCTTATTTTCATTCATAATACTTTTCCTTCATTCATAATAAATCACCGAAGTATAAATATTGAAATTTCTATAGTTATTAAAAATCCCTAGATCCTATGAAAGGATTTTGAAAATGTGGGATGATCACAAAATGATTAGTAAGGGATATAAAAATAATGGAAATGCATTACTCTAGGGAAAATCATGGAATCCCATAAAAATGCTTACCTTTTTCACAATAAACATTGAGTGTACAAAATAAATAATGATAATATTTTAAAATAAAAATTTTCTCAAGTAAAACCATTAATAACCTTTTAAATCATATAAATAATATGAATTTATCTTAATAAACACATGAAAAACCACAAAAATAATTTGTCTTGAAAGAAAAACATTCAATTTTAAAAGCATGTGTACCTTTTTTTTCAAAAAAAGGTTTAAATTTAAAACACTTTTAAAGGATTCAAAAAAACTAAAGAACCTTTTGAAATTTTATTTATCACCTATGTTCACTGATGTTTGACTAGTATAGAATATATCTTAACCAGTTTATTCCAATCATCATTTCTCTAGAGAATAAATCATTAGACAATAGATTGGAGGGCTATATACTAGAGCCACCCATAATCATCTATAATTTTCATGAAATATTACATAAAAAAATATATAATCTTTCACTTTTTATCAAAACACTAATTTGAACCCAAAATCAAAATCACTTTCAAATATCTCATTAATGTATAAAGAAACATCATTTTCTTCTAATAACACACTAAAAATGAAAATTTTAAAAAAACAATAGGAATTGAGTTTACATTGTAAAACCCTGAAAACATGAAGAGTAATATTCATAACTAAAAATTACCATGATTTTAGGAAAATTAAATCACATGGTTAACATTAAAAAATATTATTTACACACTTTTTCAAAGAGAGTAAAAAAATTAACCCTTGAAGAACACATTAATAAAACATTTATGAATAAATTCATGGCCAATATCGAATGACCATACAAAATCATATTATTTTATAGAAATACATTTACAAATAAAAATAAAGAATATTTATATATAATAGTAAGGTTTGAAAAGAAAACTCTTAAATAATTTTTAAATGAAAAATACAATACCATGAGTCCCGTCTTCCTTCATACATTCTCTGATTCATAAATAATAGATTTCAATTAATTATTTACTTGATTAAATTATATTAACTGTTTATTTACTTATTATTATTACTTTTATTTAATTTATTACCATGTTTTATTTTGTTATGAAATAATTTATTCTTAAGTTATTTGTTTTGAGGAAGTTTGGTCCAAAAACAGATTCGATGTGATGACCTTAGTGAAAAAGGGCATGGTTCCACAATCTCAAAAAACATAGAAAAGTTAAAATTATTATTTTATTATATTAAATATACTTTTAAAACCATTTATTTATGGTGGTAATTAAAAATTAAATACATCATTTCATATAGGTTGTAGTCCACTCATACACATGAATATCATTTTCACTTTTATACTAGATGAAAATGAAACAAAGTGTATAATGGTTTAAATTTATAAAATCATAATAATATTATAACTAACATATTTATTCATTAAATCCATCATTAAATCTAGTCATGTGAGGAGGAAATAAAAAAGAAATACATTTCTTCATGGAGGTGGCAGTCCACATGTACACATGAGAGATGTTTCCATTTTACAATAGAAGGTAGATAATATGTTATAATTAAATAGTCATAATTATATGATAATAATAATACATATCTATTAATTCCATATTTATTACAAAATATGGTAGGTGGTGATGAAAAATCTAAACACATCTTCATAGAGGAGGTAGTTCGTTTGTATGCACGAGCAACATTTTTATATTTCCTAGGAAGGAAAAAAGGTAGAAAATAATTGTTCCATAAAAATAATAACATTTACGTACTATAAAGATTCTTATTCGATTATATTAGGATGGTTATAATATTTTTTAGGAGGTACATAATGAAATAAACTATAATAAATTTGATTAAGACTTATACCTCATCCTTGGATATCTTTCTTTGAATTACACATGAATACTTATAGGATTGATCTTTTTGGGATACCATAACCTCTAGGATATGGCGAGGATAGTTTAAGATTCATTTTTAAATATATTTTTCAAGTTAGGTCCTCAATTTTTATGGATTTGTGAGGGTATAATTTTCTATTTTATATGTGTGAGGAGTGATACCTTTATAAATATTAAGAATGTTAACATATAATAAATTCCCCTTTCAAGAAAAGTGGATAAAGTTTGTATAGTATATAATAGATCATACACTAGGTTCAAAATAAAAAAATATAATCATATTATAAATGTTTTAGAAATATTTTAAGCCTTATATCTTAGATTATCCACCCTCTTTAACCCTTTTAACTTTTAACGTAGTGACTCACTTTTCACATTGTAACTATTTATTTTGAATAAAAATAAAATTGAACAGATTACTAAATTTGTTTATGTAGGATCCAAATGTAGAATCCATTTTCTATAAGTGGTGAAAATAAATTTTAATATAAATTCAAAAAATGAAATAAAGACCATATTTATAAAAATACTTTTTTATGAATAAAAATAATGTTACATAGACATTAATTATAAGGTTTAATACCTTATAATTAATTGGATAATGTTAAAGAAAAAAGTCTTATTTTAAATTAAAAGAAATTTAAAAATTAAATTAATATTTCCAAAACTTTATTAAAAGTGAAGAACTATTTTTTTTAATATGAATAAAAACATTACATAGATTTATAAAATGTAAAACATAGATTTATAAGTTCAAAGTTATTTTTTAAAATGAATTATATTAATTATTAATTATATATTTATTCTATAAAAAAGGTTTCACAAAGTTTTAATTCGTTCTTATATAATGATAATTTCATAAAATAATAGTTTTTTTTAAAATTAGTATTATTCTATATCACCTAAAAATAAACTATTTAAGAAAAACAAAAAAAAAAGATTATTTTATCATGTTTTTTTGAAAAATTATTCCCATTTTATTAATATAAATTCTATAATTATGAAATTTAACATTTAAATAAAAACATAAAAAATAATTTAGTAAAATAAAAAAAAATTAATTTTTCAATTGAAAAATTATATAAAATTATTTATAAAACAATGATGAATATGAATCCATAAAATTGATACTTATGAATCAAAAAATTTATTAATTTCTTATATTACCTGGATCTTTACATTTATCCCTTAAAAAAATTTTCCCTCATAGTTTTTTACTTAACTAAATGAGGGTACTAGGGGACTTGGGTAACTCTATACATCTTCTCACTAGGGAAAGAGCCATCTAGGTTTTTTGTTAGTTATTATACCTTGATAGTGTGAGGTAAACTACTCATGGGTTTTTCTAACATATTTTCATATACCTTCTTATTTTTGTTCTATATGTTAAGTTCTTTAATTAAAAAAATTCATATTACTGATATTGGTTTTTCTTCAGCATTCCTAATCAGATATGTAAGTGTAGTATGGTAAAAAAAATGGTTACTTTACTTCATAAAAAATTTGGCTGAAATTTACCAAATTCAATAAAAATTGACCAAAAATCCATATTTGTTGTTATGTAACAAATCTGGGTTGGTTCTGGGGTTTGAGAATTGTAATCTATCACTTGAAAATGTTTATCTATTTTTTGGGACAACATGGCCCCCACAAATTTGTTTTAAGTATAACATAATATCTCAATGTGAATGATTCCATTACATGGGAATATCATAGGGGTTGTAGTTAAAAATTATTTAGTTTTTTCAAAATCATACTTACATGAATCATCAAATGTTAACTAAAATTCATTTTTTGTCATTTTACTCAATGAAAAATAAATTTTACTAAAATATTTAATAAATCATTCATATAATATAGAATATCCCAAAAAAGATCAATTATGTATCACATTATTTGGGTAAGGAAGTGTATAAATAATAACAACATTATAATTATCTACTTAAATTTATTTCTTATAAATTTTTTGTCCTAAAACAATTCTCTTCAATGGTATAAAATATCATTTTTCAAATTTCAAGACCATGTTTTTCTCACTTTATTTCATTAAAACAATTTCTATAATTTTAAGATATATTTCAATACCTAAACTATAAATATAAAATTTGTTAAATAATACATCCAAGATGATATTAATTAGGTATGAAAATACATTTATAATTTAGTGTTGAAAATTACTTGTGGAATTTCCTATCCAAATGGAATAATTTGGAAAGAAAATGTACCAAAAAGACACGTGAATTTTGTATTTTCATAATATTATAGATCTATGGGAACAAAAAAACACCCATATAATCAATAAGGTAAATAATACAGACCATTTACATATAATCTCTATAAAATTTGGTCAACAAAGGAAATAGGTAAGTGGTCTTCATGAATCATGATATTTAATTTTATATAGTCAATACAAGTCCTCCATCAATTCTGTATTCTAATGGTCACCAAATAATTTTTATAAATTTTTATATTGGTAAATCGAATATTTTTAGGTCAATTTGAATGTGACTAACCTAATGGGTGTCCAAAATGGGGTAAATGATTCCATATACCAAAATATTATTAACTTATTTTTTAATAACTTCTAAAAGTGTTTGGTTGAACCTTATTTAGGACTATTTCAATGGAAAAGATTCAATTTCTAGGAGTATCTTGTGAAATACATTTCTTGAAATAATCCCTATGATGTCTCTTAACGACCAATATATTTACCTATAATTTTTTTTCTAAATTTATAAAACTATATTTTCCTGATTTAGTTCCAATTGGTTTAATATTATGATAGATAGTTTTTCATTTTTCTTAAGGAAATTATATTTTATGTTTGATGGGAGAAAATTTAGTTTTGGTTTTGGTGGGTTCTCTAGATATGGTTTTAAATCAATATTTTCCATGTTTTCAACCTTCATATATAAAGAATAAATTTCAACAATATTTATGAGTTAATCATTAGAATATTCCATATAAAATTCTTTAAACTACATATCAAACAATAAACATTCAATATTATATTCATTTTAAAAATTTAAATCATATGAGAAATTAAATGAATCTAAGGTTTATGCTAGATGAATTATTTCATCAAATGTTTAAATATGTTACTTAAAATAACAAGAAATTTTATAATGGTATAGTTTAAAAATATATATTTTATCATGGGTGTATTTTATTGAATTCAAAATGTTAAAGTTCATTTTTTTTTTCAAAAATCCATATAAAGTGATCCATCATTTAAATTTTTTATAGTCTTGGAAACCTTAAGAAATGTCCTAAATAGAATGATGGGAGATTGAAATTTACCTATCCCTTTTTCCATGTTCATAATATAGATGTTTATAGGGAACACAAATCATTTAACCCTTACCATAACATCCTTTAGAACTCGAACTGGGTTAGAAGTGGTTCAGTTAGCACGTTTTATAACCACTTAGTTGGTTTTAATCTCTCCTATATATAGGGGATAATAAAATGAGCAAGGAATTACATTTAATGATTCTCTCAAATAAGATAATTCATTTAAAGAAGTGAATTATCATACGATTCAAGGGATAGTGAAAGTACTTGGATATTGGAATTTCCAATATAATTATGGAGTTACAAGGGAAAAATGATTCTTACTAAGAATTTATCTTCATGTCCTTTAAATGTACTCAATTTTTCACATTTCCTTATGAATTTTTTTATACCAGGGTATTTGGTGGATGGATTCCAGTAAAGGGATGCTGATATATAATTATTTGAATATCTCCAAGATCATTTCTTGTAATTCTTCTTCATCAATTACCTTAGGTGGTTTTACTATGGAAGGTGACAGAGGTTGAGATTGATATATACATTCAATTTTTTCTTTTCACATGCCTTTATCAAATTTTATAACTTTAAAAGGAATATTTATTTAGGTTTTTTCTCAAGGATAGATTCCTCTTGATCCATAGGCTTTTAACATTCAGTTCCATCTTTTGGTTGTGATAATTAATTATTACTCACCTCCATTCCACTACATAGAGTAATATAAATAAAATTTAATTTGGGATTATTAATTGAATGATTAGGGTATTTACCTAAAATTTTGTTTAGTAAATTTGTTAGGGGGGGTTGATTTGGTAAAAATATCCCTTTAACTCTTTCATATCTGAACTGTTAGTGTTGAGGGTAAATTTTTGGTTGGTTTGAAGAGCCATTTTTAAATAGTTCATTTATAGAGTGTTATTGATTATGTCCTAGTTGGTAACTTACAGATGTCTGATAACTACTTATTTAAAATGGATATAGATAGAAATATGGATGAAAATTATACTAGATAGGGGTTATTTAGGGATGTTTATATCCAACTCCAAACTGTGTATTAGAATAATATCTAAATCCTCAATTTTAGGTCATTTTCTTCTTGTATTTCATTTGGAACATAGAATCATAACACTCTTTCAATTGGGCAAAAACATTAGTGGAGATCTCCAAATAACGGAAAATGGAATAAATGAGTGCGTTTATAATGTGAAAAATCATAGAATTTATTGGAATCTAACTATCTCAAAATAAAAATTAGTTCATCAATTTTATTTTCAAGTAAAGAATATTTATAACTCTTCTCCTCATACACTCCCCTATTTGTGGTTCTAGTGCTAAATTTTTGGGAGTTTGTGGAAATCCTATAAATTAGTTCTTTGACATCAGTAGGTGACTCATCTACCAGTTCCCTTTCTCAGGAATCATCTAGCAGGCTTTGGTCATTTTCCGTCACCCCTTGGTAAAATAATATCCCAGAATGATAGTATTTTAAATTCTTATGTTGGTAGGATTTTTCATCCACTTGAATTTATACCAAAAAACATAGATAGTTTTTAGAGTTGTTTTATTCCGTATATCTGTTTCCTCAGCTGGGTACTCTTTGAGGAATGGAAAAACTCATAGAGGAAAGTCTTATGAATCTCATACCAGGTGGTGAAATCTCTAGGTTTAGGTTGTAGAGCCACTCTATGGATGATCATTTGAGTGAGAAGGGATAAACATTCCATTTGACCAAATTTTTTAGGAATACTCTAGGTTTTAAATTTCATTAAACATTAAAAAATTCAATCAATTTTTAGTTTGGGTCCCCCTTCCAAACCATATAACATAGGTATGAGTGAGATTTTTATTGTTTTATGCTCAAAATCCTATTGGTTATTGGGTTGTTAAATCCAATTACTATTTTTGTAATAATGTGAATAAAACTCTCTCAATGTCTTATTTAGTTGAGATATATTTTAATAAATGAATTCCATTCCTAAGGTAACTCTAGTGGAGGTAGTAGAAGTGTATGTGGAATTTTTCAAAGTGATTGTCAAAAACATCATTTCATCTTGTTTAGTGATTCTTAAATTCCTAATTATTTCATGGAACGTTCTTTCAACCTATGGATCAAAACCAATGAGGTGATTTGATCTAGATCTTGTATGAAATGTGACACCATTGAAATATTATGGATTCATTAAACAACATTGGATGTCATGCTTGAACAATTCTCCCTGTTTACTTTAAATATTGGTGAACTGGTCTTCATGACAACTACATGTTTCAATGGTGAAACATTGTTTACAATAATGTAGAAGATGAGATGAAAGAGATTTGATAATGAATATATCAATGGAATTTATATTCCAAAAAGAATATAAGAAGTGAAATTTAAATAAGGATATAAAATTATTATCACATGAGAAGCTTATTCAATGGCCATGAAACATGCATCTAAATTTCATGAGGAATGGTTGAAGATAATTTAAAATTTGGACTTATTTTAATATTATGACTATTTCATTTATATTTTATTTTATGTCTTAGAAAAAAATATGCAAACCATTATCCATCCAAAAAAGGAGATCCTCAACCATATTTGTGGGACCCTAGGTGTTAACCAAATGGGAAGAACTCAACTTGGCCAACCAACCATGGTGGCAGAGAATGGCTGTGAATAGTATCCAAATGATTTCGGGGACCCCATATATAAGGTACATAGAGATCATTCCCAAAGTCACATATAGGTTAGGCCATATTGAGCCCGTAAGGAAGACCATGCACCATGCAGTGGGGCACGACCCATTTGGGCATGCTATGCTATGTATCCTAGTGCCAACTCTGGTGTTGGCTCAAAAAAGTAGAGGAAATAAGATCTTTGATATAGTGTGGCTAAACCGTTATGGAGTTCGATGTGATATGGGTTTGGGGTGGCAATGTTCATGCATTTAAAAAGGTTTTGCATATAATTTTGGATATCAGATCAAATATATTTTAGTTGTCTCATCACCATGTGTGACCATCTTTAACCTCTTGACAATAGAGGGATACTTTTACACCATAGTTTTACAAGCCAAGATGATGGATAAATCAGGATGAGGCTTTCCCTGAAGATGAATTTTTAATTAAAACAGTGCTTTGATCAAAATGATAAATTCATGCAATTATAATTGTATACAAGGAAATCAAATGACAGATAAAATAAATGAGTTTCGGCCAAATTTAAATATAGTTTCATGAGGCTTCTCATGTGTTCGATCTTTACTGATAAACTTGTATTTGTTTAATAGTGAAACTTGTGATTATTTTTTATTTCCCATGAGATACTCATCATGAAAGAAAGTAAACTATGTTTTTCACTTTTACTTAACCGACTTTTGAATAATTCAAATGCAGAGTCCGTCAATAATTCAAAGAGTTGTTTATGACGACATAATTTAAAATATCATAGTTAGTGATTAAACAAATAAATGTTTGTAATCATTTTCAAATAAATACCAAATCCCCAATTCCAAAAAAGCTTACTGTTGATCACATAGTTCTTTAAGAGATCTCATTATTATAAAAATTATAGGATCTCATAGATTTTAGTTAAGTGAAGGAGTAGGGTTATACACACCTATTAGGATATATGAAGAAGGATAGTTTTATTATAATCTATTCTATATAAAAGGATAACACACAATTAGAAGGAGAAACTAATGTTTTGGAGAATGTATTACCGGAAAAAAATCTTGAATATTTAAAGATCTCCAGACATGTTGAAGTATTTAAAGAATAAAATAGGGAACTTGAAGTAATTTTCTCAAAATGGATCAAATAAGATGAGGAGAAAGAGGGATTCAAGAATACTCTTAAAGAAAAAATCAATGCACTTGAAGAAAATTTTAAAAAGAAAATTTATTTCAAGGATTTAGAATTTTAAGTAACATCCAAAAATGTCAATAAACTTTAATCTATGATTTATAATAAAGTTATGTTATAAGAAAATGATGTTGAAAAAATGAATAAATCTTGTTTAGATAAGATTATTATGATTGAGGATCAAAAAATTATAAACAATATGAAATATATAGAATTGGAAGTTTAGTTCGCCAATCTAGAGAAGGAAAATATTGAGTATTCAAAAGGAAGATGTTAGTTTTTACTGGTACACAATGATCACTGAAGGGTTATAATAATAAAAGACCTCTTACATGTGATAAGAAGATCATGAAATCTTTTGATGATTTATCTTAATTATTTGTAAATAATTAAGTACTATCCATACCAAATTGTATTAATGTTTCTAAATCTATGTTCAAGAATATTGAAGGTTTGAAAACCAAATATGAAAAAGTATGGATGAATAAAGGTGATGAGAATTATAAGACCATGACTATGGTGGATAGGAAAAAGACTTTGGAATCTGGTTCCCCATGAAGAACCCAATAATCTATGAAGAAAAACCAAAAAATTTATAAAGAAAAAACTAGAAGATCAAGATTTGTGGGTCAATGTTGGTGCTATAATAGATTCAGGAATTGTGGAAAATATTGTTGACGCAATCCTGTAAATACTAAAGCATAAATAAGTCCCATGTCAAGGTGGAGAAATACATAGATGGAGAAGAAATACTTATAGGATTAGAAAAATATGTATACTTCAAACGGGTTGGGAAATATTAAATACATATATTGGTAAGATTAGAGTACTCGAGAGGGGGTGAATTGAGTATATATTCAAAATTTCTATTAAAAATATTTCTTAAAATGTTTCCCTAGTAAAAATGAATATGGCCCAGTTAATCAAGGTAATACGGTTATAAAAGTTTTACTATTCAAATAACCTCTTAGAAGATTGATTAATTCTCTGTAATTTCAATAAGAGTTACTGATACTACTTTTGAAGCTATTATAATAAGACAAAACAATTATAACATCTATCCAATACTAACTATCAAAGTAAAATCTAGAGTTTTTTTAAATACCCAGTAAAGAAGAGAAAAAATAAATTAAATAACATAGAGGATGAAACAAGTGGTTCAATATCAAACTGAGACCTAATATATTCCACTTAGTGATCACCTACCACCAAACAGTTTATATTAATAAACTTGATCTACACCCTGGATCGGGGTAAAAACATTTCATAGGACTGTCCAAGTCACACGACCTCTTCCACTATTCTTCATGTGTAAAAAATACTAGGTCACACAAGGACCTCTTCCACACTTATCCTTGGGAGTAAACAGATGTACAAATATATGAGAGAGAGGAAATCTTGTATCCTTCAGTTTAGTGCAGGAGATAGTGTCTGTTTTAATACAGATATACACACAGTACTCGAAAGCTAAAAATAGTACAAAACAGAGAAAAGATGATGTGAAAAGTTTATAAGTGCTCTGAGTGTTATTCTATGTAGCTCTGAGCTTTTAGGATGAAGCAGATGCAAGTATTGAGTTCTCTTGTGAAAAAATAGAGTATCGCAAGTCTGCAGGTTCGAAGGTGTAAGATGGATAGATCATGTTCTTTGTGGAGGTGGTACTGTGAAGTTTTTTGACTCTGATCTATGGTAGTCCATCCTTTGGATCGAGAGTGCTTCGTGTGTTCTTTAGTTGTTTCTTATTTCATGTATATATTATCTTTTTAAAATGCATACACATCTGCTGCTCTACTTCTCGTCTATTGTTCCAATGCCACACTTTAATTTTTTATTTTTGGAGTGCATGTGTTGTATCCGATAAGATGCATGTATTCTACACCTCATACCTTGTATTGTCAGGTGACATGTCTACAAAAAAGTATTAATTCTTCTAGTGCATTTAAATGACTCAAATATTACAGTAATAAATTAAATTGAAAACGATAAGGCAGATTAAAGAATGGTGTCACAGTCTGTCCAGAAACGGTATCACTTGGAAACAGTGTCCCCAAAAAATTTTGTCTTCTTCTTTTACTTTGAGCTGTAAGATAGTCATGATGGCATAGTTGTATTGAGATCAGAAATTGGTATCACAGATGTGGTGTTAGGATCACAGTGTCTGGTCCTTTTCCAAACTTAGAATGGTGTCTTGGTGATGGTAGCATTGAACTGGTGTCACATTCTTCATGATATCTGAAACTAGTTATAGTTTCTAGGTCACAGTGTCTGAGTCATAGTTTCTAGGTCATGGTGTCTAGGTGACAGTGTCTAAGTTATGGTGTTTGGGTTACAGTGTCTGGGTTACGGTGTCTGGGTCCTTTTCCAGAAAACTAGGACCGGTGGTAGAGTCGCAATTTCTCAGACTTATCCAAATATCTATATACATACTTAAGAAGTAATATTCATATAATGAATTAGAATTAATCATTCATAAAATAAATCATTATAGAAAAAATTAAATATAGTTTACAATAATAAAACATGATTTAGGATTTAGTGGAATCTTTTTTAAAACATAAAGAAACCAACTATCTCTACACATGATTTGAGATATATTAAACAATATTAACATGATTTATAGGATTACAAGATTTTTGATCATTAAAAAATGATTAAAACATGAGGAGTCCAACAATATTATCCTTATTGATGATCACAAATCATATTAATTAGATATTTTTTCTTAGTGTGTTTTCTAGTTCCTGAGTGTTCTATTCTGCCCGTTTTGGGATTATCCAAAAGATTAGAAGACATAAAGAGAATAAATGAAAGTAAATAAGAGAATAGACAAAAATAGTCCACATTGAATTAGATGGAAAGATATGTGTCATTATAATCACTAAGAAAAAGTACAAAATATCCCTATAAAAATAAAATTTCCACTTTTATTCAGCACCAGTCGTCACTTTTCCATTGGAAGCAACATCAGACGGAGCCACAGGAGCAGAAGTAGAAGTTGAAGTAGAGAGTGAGTGAACTTTCGGAGAAGGAAGAGGGATTCCTTCAAAAAATAGAAGGTTCCAAAGTAGGTCTATTGGAATAATGGGGAATGTTTTGGTCAAGGATAACATGTCTGATCTGACTTAGAGCCTAAGATATAGAAATTGAGGTAGAGGAAAAGGCAATGGATGAGGAAGGAGGTAAACCAGACCACAAGGGTGCAGCTACATGAGCCAAAATATCAGTACTCTACACATTAAGATAAGGCTTCAAAAACTTAATGAATTTAGTAATAATCTCACCACCATACTACATTGATTTCTCAAAATTATCTTTTTTCTCCATGAATTTGTCCAGTAGAGGGATGAAACATTTCAACTTTTGATCTTGAGTCTTAAATGATTGAGTGTCAGGAGGGATTTTTAAATTCTCTATAAGATACCTGATGTGATTGGTCATATCATTATTAGAGAAAATTATATTAAAGTAGAAATCCACTTTCTTAGTAATTTCTTCCTAAGCATCATTTTCAATCATTGAATGAATCTGCACCAAATAAAGTACTCTATCATTATTCTTGAAAATAGTAGATAGACTTCCCATGTAAAATCCACTTAGCCCTGACCAAATTTTATCTTTAACAATAGTTCTGAGCATATCACCATCAAAGGGTTTAGATGACTATCCAGAGGTACTAGAGGCTGTAACAGCTGAAGTGAGGGACTTGAGATGATTCTAAAATTTCTATAGACAACCCTTGTACTCATTAGTTAGTTTGTTGAGACCAATAAAAATATCACGCATCTCTTAGACTATCTTATTGTTTCTCCCAGCCACTCTGTCAGCTAATGAAGTCAAGTTCGGTTGAATCATATAGGAAACTTCTTGTGGAATATGACCACTAACATCCTCAATAGGATGAGCAAGAGGAGCTTGCCTTGATTTCAAAAATTTCTATATATCTTCAACCATATCTCTGAGAGACTTTACTTTATCACTTAGTTGTTTGTTCTCAATTCTAACATCTTGAATTTCATGAATCATTTTTGGATGAATCTAACATATTATCTTCTCTAATAGTAATGTATCAACTCTTTCACTTAGGTTTTTTATAGGAGCATATTGGGTGTTCATGATCTTTTAAACTCCAGCTAATAAAGTAGACCCAAATTATTTCAAATCAATTCAACTCACCAAAGAAGGAGGTTCTTCTGAAGGTTTAGGAACAGGAGTTGAGATAGGATCAGGTTCCATTGTAGAGATTACTTCTAGAGTAGAGACCAGTTTCAATTGAAACATAGTAAACATGTATATGCCTTTAACCGAGGCTTCTTGGGTATCATCCACATCATATTATCTAGGGAACATATACTAGGTATCCACAGTGCTTTGATCTATAGGATTAGGAACATCAAAACTTTCTATACTAGGGTGATTCTCCCCCTCAAAAAGTGCACCTCTCACAGGACTAAGAGATTCAGTTCCTTAAACCAATTATAAAATAACATCTTCATTACTCTCACCCATTTCTTTTCAAGAAAACTGGAGGTATTGTTCCATTATTTCCTCATCATAAATGATAACATTAGGATTATATTTTCCTCTAATAGTTCTTCAACTATATATTCTTTCTCAAGAGAAAGTTCTTTTTCTAGATTCTACTTCGGAATAGCCTTTTCCCTTTCACTAACAATAGATTCTCTTCTAGAAGCAGGTTATTCTTCAAAATTAATAATTATTTTAGTAAAAAGTTCTTCCTTCTCAACTATGGCTTGTGAAACAGGTGGAGTACTATCTTTCTTATCCAATAAAATTTATTCTAGAGGTGAAACAACTGCATCTTCTTCCTCTTAAAAAGGATAGTCAACAATTTCATATAGTTCTAGACCAGGATCATATATGTTTTTTAGTCTTGAAGGATGCTCAACTAGATTAAAATTTTCATTTAACCTTTCATTATCTTCAACCTAAGCCTTTTTCCAAAAATTCCAACTAATTTTCATTATTTTGACTATAAACTTTGAGATACAGAATTCATAGTCTTTGATAACTTCTTCATTCGGTCCAACCATTCCTTTATCATACAACATAATAGAGATTAAAATTGATCAGAACAAGGAGGCAGACTTTGAGGTTTTCTTAATAAAGTCACACATATGAAGTATAACATACTTGAAAAGGTTAATGTTGTGTCAATTTTTTATAAGATGTATCAAAAATAAATCCTGATATTTGAGGGTAGAAAAATCTCATTTTCTTAGAATAATTAGATTCTTGATAAACTTAAACAGCAGTCTGGTTTCTCCATACAATTAACTAGCAATAGATATTATCTTCTTTTTATCGAATGTCAAGCTTCCCAAGGCCTCTTATAAAACAAAAATATCACTAGAAGGTGGAGGGCCTCTCTAGTAGTCCTCAAATATTCCTTCATGGGGTATCCCTAGGAAAGAATACCATAATACCAAGGAAAAATGCATCTTTTTCCATTGATACATCTCCTCACAATAAAACCATCTTCAACATTAAAAGAAAACTGAAAAACTGATTGAACTGAGAAATAAGCTTTGGGTAAATCAGCCTTTTCTCTTTTGTGAACTAATCCATCCATACCTGCTCTTTCATTAATTTCATAACTAAATAATTATTTAATAGTAACCACATAGGGGAGATTTAATTTTCTAGTACCACTATTATATCAACCACATTTCGGTTCAATGGTCCTTCAAGCACTACCTTTGGTGTTTTTTTCACTTTCTTCTTAGTTTTGCACTTCTCGGAGTTTGATGAAGATGGGTGCTTCATTCTGGGCATTCAACTAGAGGTTTGAGAGAGATAGAGATATGAAGGAGGTCTTACATTTTGAGAGATAATGGTTTTGGTTTTGAGAAAAGAGTGTTTGGGTGAAGAAAAGATTGAAAAATATTTCGTTTTTATCATTTAGTGATATCAAGTAGCACAAATTCAAAATAACAACATGAATATAATAAAATAATCAACTCTGAGACATGGGTAATAAAATACAAATAAAATGAAAAAGTGTTATTATGATGAGATCAGAATAGGTTTTCATGGTGAGACTAGAACAGGTTCTCACGATGTCATATTTACAGTGTGTCTCCACATGGTATGACCATATTATTTGAGAAAATAAGTGCAAGTATCTTAGAGACAGTAATTGTGAGACCGTTAAACTGAAAGTGAAACTTCAAGACAGTAACTTGCATAACTATGGGAGTGAAACAGTAATCTTAAGACAATGAATTTTAAAACTGTAAACTGTGAAACAATAAGTTGTGAAATATTAAACTATGAAACAGTAAGTTGTGAAATAGTACACTTTATACTTAATATTTATAATTCCTAATTCATGTATGATGTAATATATCCTTTAAGAATTTAATGTTTTGGTGAATATATCAGCAAGATAATAATCAGTTCCAATGAATCCCAAAGTGATATCACCCTTTTGATAATGGTCTCTCAAAAAGTGACGTATTGCTTCAATATGTTTTGTTCTAGAGTGTGAAATAAGATTTTTTTATATGTTAATAGAACTTGTATTGTCACAATTTATGGGTAAATTCCTGAATTGATATCCATAATCTAGTAATGTATGTTTCATACAAAAGATGTTTCCACAACAACAACCAGCAGCAATGTATTCAGCATTGGTAGTAGATAAGGCAATCACGTTTTCTTTCATACTACACCATAATACTAGAGACCTTTATAAAATGTGACATGTTCTAGAGGTGCTTTTTGTATCTAACTTACAACCACCAAAATCAGCATCAGAATAACTGACTAACTCAAATGATTGTCCTATAGGATAAAATATTCCTAGATTGGGAGTATGTTTGATGTATTTGAAAATCCTTTTAGCAGCATTTAAATGAGATTCCTTAGGGTTTTCTTTAAAATGAGAACACATACATACACTAAACATAATTTCAGGTTGGATAACAGTTAAGTAGAGTAAGCTTCCAATCATTCCTTTGTAAGTGGTTTGATCAAAAAATATCCTATCTTCATCAAGATCCAACTTACAAGTCGTACTCATCGAAGTATCACAACTTTTAATGATATCCAAGCCAAAACGTTTTAAAATATCTTGATTATATTTTATTTGATTTAAAATAATAGCATATTTATTTTTAATGATTTAAAATACAATAAAGAATTTTTGTCCACCCATTAAACTCATTTCAAATTCATTTTTCATCATTTTAGAAAATTTTATACATACCGATTTTTTTGAAGATCAAAAAAATAATATCATCGAAATAAATTTGAAATACTAAAACATCATTGGAAATTCATTTTATAAAAATTTTAGGATCAGATATACCTTTTGTAAAACCTTTGTAAATAATAAAAGTACTTTATATATCATTCCAAGATCTAGGATCTTGTTTTAAACTATACAAATCTTTTGATAAATTGAAAACATGATTTGGAAAGTGAGGATTTGTGAAACGAGGGGGTTTTTCAACAAATACATCCTTAACTATATACCCATTTTGGAAGGAACTCTTTAAATCCATTTGAAATAGTTTGAAATTCAGTTGTGCATCATAATCAAGAAGGATTATGATGAATTCAAGTCAAGCTACTGGTGCTATGGTATCCTCATAGTCAATTCCTTCCTCTTGACTATAGCCTTGTGAAACCAATCTAGCCTTGTTTCAAACTGTATTACCAGATTCATCTACCTAAAAACCCACTAATTTATATGGTGAATATGTATTTGGGTATATCAAAAAGTTTCCAAACTTTGTTCCTTTCAAACTGATTAAGTTCTTCTTGCATAGCCATCAAAAAAAAAATCATCATTGATAGCATCATTAATGTTTTTTGGTTCAAGTTGTGTCAAGAAAACTTGATGTTCAACATGTTTTCTAAGATAAGCTCTAGTTTGAGTTCCTTTATTTAAATATCCTACAAAATTATCTAAAGGATGGTTTTTATGGGTTTTAACAGCTCTAAAAAAAGGGCCTAGTTATTTCAAGTTATTCAACAGGTTCAGGTTCATTATGACTTGAATCTGAATAATTTCTAGAATAGAGATTTTTCATAGATTATTTTACATGATAGTTAGAGTTTTTAGCATTGATTTCCATATTTGAAATATCATCCTCAAGATTCTCTAGATAGGTCATAGACTCTTGTGGATATATTTTATCAAACTTGACATGGACAAATTCTTCCATAAATTTATTTCTTTTGTTAAACACTCTATAGGCTTTACTAGTGATTGAATATCCCAGAAAGATTCCTTTATCACTATTGGATGAAAAATTGTCAAAATTTTCCTTAGTATTAAGGATATAGACTCTATGACAAAAAACTTTGAAATAGCATACTTTGGGTTTTCTATTGTTCCATAACTCACATGGAGTTATTTTAAGAATGGGTCTTATAAACACTATATTAATAATACAGCATGCTTTATTTATAGAATTAGCCCAAAAACAATTAGGTAAGTCACATTCACTAAGCATGGTTCCAGTAATCACTAGCATGGTTCTATTTCTTCTTCCTATAACTCTATTTTTTGAGGTGTTATAGGGGTAGATAAATTATGATTATAGACATTTTCTGAGCAAAAGGATTCAAACTCTTGATTTTCAAACTCACGTCCATGATCACTTCTAAAAGATTTAATTCTAATTCCACTAATATTTTCTATTGTTTTAGAATATTTGGTGTAATGAGAGAAGACTTCACTTTTTTTATCCAAAAATAAAGTCCATGTTTATCCAGAAATGTAATCTATAAGAACATAAAAATAGTGCTTCCCATTTAAACTAGAAACTCTAGATGGTCCACACAAATCCATGTGAACCAACTCGAGAGGTTGAGAATTTGACACTTATTTCTTTGGTTTGAAAGAAATTTTGCGTTGCTTTCCCTTTTGACAAGGATTACACACTTTATCATTTGAAAACTAATGTTTGGATAGGTCTTTGACTAAACCATTTCTAGTTATCTTTATAAGGGAGTAAATATTACAGTGTCCTAGTATTCTATGCCAAATCTGTAAGAACCCGGATCTTCATTTCAGGTATGTTTTTCCTTTTTTGGTCATTTTTGAGAATAAGTGGAAAATCTAGAAATTTTATAAGTACACGCCGTGTACTTTATAAGTACATGCCGTGTACTTTGATGCAGCTCCAGGCCGTGTGCTGGTTGTGTCCGGGCCACACACACGGTGTGTATGGGCGATGTGGAGGCTGCTTAAAGCGGAGTACAAATAGGTCAATTCCACACCATGTACCCTAGAAGTACACACCATGTACTTTATTTTTTTTCATTAAACGGACCGAGGTCATGCCTGACGGATAGAACTCGCTTCATCTTCAGGTTCTTCATTCGAGAGAACCCGTACAGCCGTGGAACTTCTCCGAGCCCCTGAGCCTCCATCCGTTCTCTGAATTGACCGTCGTCGATTGTGTTGGAACCACAGCGGTAAGAACTTCCCTATCCTAGATATTTTTTTTCCAATTCTTCCTCTTTATCAAGATATCGTGGGTTGAGAGTTTTTTTTGTTTTCGTAGATCTACGCCATTCTAAGGTGAATCATTCATCGTGGTTCAAGTATATCAATCTCCTAGGATCGAGGTAGGTGGTTTGTACTTTTATTTAGGAAGTCTTTGAATATTTTTGTGAAATTCCACCAATTTCCTTGAATGGGGTATTGCGTGTTTTCTATTTTTTTCCCCTGTTGTTTGCCTTCTTTGCTTGATTGCTTGAGTAGAGGTCGATGCTTGTGAATAGGGTCATCTTTACTTTGATCTGGATGTTTTTCCATGCATGTTTTTCCTGTTAGGTGTTTTTACAGTTTCCATGCCTAGTTGTAGGATAGTGGAACTGTTGTACTGTTATGATGTTGTGCCTTAGAATGATATCCATGTAGTTCTTGAGGTTTACTTGGGGTGATACGCAGGCTATGATTGGTTGTTTTACACAGGGATGTGAGAACCTAGTGTAGTAGACCATATGAACTAAGGGATTCTCCAGAGTGTTTAATTTATGATGCGATAACACAGGGGGAATTGATGTTGAGTGCTTCCTTAGAGAATTTGTAGTTCCTCGATGGGGGCCACAGGGGGAATGAGACATTGAGTGCTTCCCTAGAGATCCTTTAATACATTATGAGACTATAGGGGAAATTGACGGTGAGTGCTTCCTTAGAGAGTCTATTCTTCATATGAACCAGAGGGGTGAGACTGTGTATGCCTCTTAAAGGGTGGCTATTACTTGTAGGTTGAACCATAAGGGTTAGGCTATGAGAATGACCTAGGGGGTTACCTGTTGTTGTACTTGTTGATTGGTTGTTACTTGTGTACTTTATATGCTAGACACTGTGGATTGTAGCAACTTTGTGCTTTCCAGTTTACTGCTTCCTGTACTTTTACTTTCCATGTATTCACTGACTATTAGGCATAAATCTTTGGATGGTTTCCTACTGGGACCTTGTCGCCCACCCTATTGGGCCATGCTTTTGGGCCCAAACGGACTATATTGTTGCAGGTATAGATAAGGGAAAGTGCCCTTCTACTTAAGGTACTTGAATTGCTATGGAGCTGGAGAGAATGGGACTAAGCTATGGATTGTGATTCTAAGGAGTTTACCTATTTTCTTTTGAACATTGGTTTAGTATTGTATTCAACATTGTGACTTGTTTGGATGCTTTACTAGACATATGTTTCATGAATCATTATTATACATGTGTGATCCAGTTATCTTCTTTCAGTCTTTTTCTGTTTATTTCTGTATGGATTATTATTACTTTCACTATTGTATGTTGTTTACTCCCGCTGTGTACTCTTCCAATGAGGGCATAGTTTCCCCACTATCACACCCAAGGCCCTAGCTGCTAGTCGACAGCCTCTGGAATTTGGGGAAATGTGCTTGATGCCATGTGAACAACCGGGTACGAGGTGCCTCTGGGTGGCTTCCGGAACCGGGACAATACAAAGTGGTATCAGAGGGTTTCATTTCTCCTGATTTACTGTTTGGAGCCTTAGGCAGGGATAAGACAGATTTGGTACTTGGTATTAAGCTATGCTCGAGAGTAGCTAACCTGTGTATAGGGAAAAGCCAATCTACCTCGCTTATTATAGTTTTTTGGTTTTACTTTGTTACAGTTGATCTGATTTTACCTATAGTGATTCACATGCTTTGTGTTGTTATTGTTGTTGATATTGTGGTTCTATTTTTGTCGCAACCCGATGAGATGAGGGTATTCCATCTCATGCATCATATAGGCACTTAATAGAAATCACATTCCATTCATTCTTTCCATGCCATCTAGGGTGCATTAGCAATTGAATGTTGTTGTGATAGACATTGTGTAGATTATGCATGCTGTTTTGATAGATGCCTTGATAGAATCCCTGCAGTTTGATAGAGAGGTTGTTTGTATTGTACCTTGCTTAAATGAATGCCAAATTTTGGTTCTTGAGGTGTTATGGGCCCTCATGAATCGTAACTTGGTGGATCATTGACTTTTTTCCTTATATATGACACATAGAAGATGCCAAGCATTGATTCACATGGAGTATGGGCCCTCACGAATCGAAATTTGGCACCTTTGTGCTTGTTTTTCAGTGTTTTCTGGGCTTCAGTGCAGTTTCAGAGCTACTACCCGGAAAAAACTAGAATACACGACGTGTACTTTATATATACACGCCATTTATTTTTTAAATCGTGTCACTGACTGTGTGAGAAGAAACAAGGGTTGTGAAAAATCTCCAGGAACACGCCATGTATGGTAGATACATGCCGTGTAGTAGTGAGCTATGTACCCGGCCGTGTCACTAACAACACGGGTTGGGGAAGCTAGTGTAATACACGCCGTGTTTTGTATGAACACACCGTGTAGCCTTGTTCTAGGTACCCGACCGTTTCATGAACAACACGGGATGGTGTTATCTCCTCCTATACACTCCGTGTTTGTTCGGAACACACCATGTAAGGGTCAGCCGTGTACCCGGCCGTGTCACCAATAACATGGGTCGGGAAAAATCTTCAAGTACACGCCATGTTTGTTCGGAACATGCCGTGTAGTCTCATCCATGTAACTAGCCATGTAACTAACAACATGGGTCATTGAAACCTTGTCTACTACACGCCGTGTCCATAGGGAACACACCGTGTAGTCTTAGTTTAAGAAGAATGTGTGGGTTAGCCATGCAAGGAGACTCGGGCAAGGGAATAGAGTTAAGTACATGCCGTGTAGAGTTTATACACGCCATGTAGTCATGTTTTGTAAAACTTGAGTGTTTCCTTCCCCTATTCCATTTTGTACTCCTTTGTTCTTTGTCCTTTTTTTTCCTAATATAAGGTATGCTTTTGATCTTTCAGAGCTATGCCTTCGAGACATCCTCTAGTTGTATGTCAGTTGCAGGATAGTGATCAGACGCCAGATATCGCTGATCAGGGACTTCCTGCCGATCCTCCAGTCATGCCAGCCTTGGCACCGACTGTCGTACTAGTTGGAGGAACTGATGCAAAGTTTAGGGAAGGATTTATGAGGATGATGAAGACCTTTTAGAAAGAACTTCCTTCTACCACGACTATGGCAGACTTGACGCGGGTTTTCCAGCAGCATCCTCCTCCTACTTTCTTGGGGGAAGGACGAACATAGGCCGCAGAGTCATGGATGGAAGCCATGCTAACTATCTTTGAGCATCTGGAAATGCCTCCAGAGAGGAGGGTCAAGCTCGCTACCTATATTCTATGAGACTCATCCAAGAGGTGGTGGTACATGATCTCACAGGCGGGTCCTCAGAAGATTATGGATTGGGAGGAGTTCCAACGTGTGTTTTAAAACTACTTCTACCCAGAGACCCTGAGGGCCGATCGAGACCGGGAGTTCATGAGTCTAGACCAGAGTAATATTTCAGTTATGGAGTATTCCTCTCATTTTACTAAGCTGCAGCGTTTCACACCCCTTCGGGGTGGATATGGGATGTTCTTAGCAAGGAAGTTTGAGGATGGTATCAGGAAGGAGATCCGTTCGCAGGTTAATGTATTTCAGTTCACTTCCATCACTTCCATCTTCAACCAGACACTAATTCAGAGCGCAATATGAGAGAATCCGGAGCTGCGAGCTAGGGCGGTTCTTCTTCCAGAGCCAGTATTCCTCCAGTTGATAGTAGGAAGCGCTGTAAGGAGTCTACATGTGGTGATCCGAGGAGGAGAGATACAAATTCAGGTAACCAGGTAGTATGCTACCAGTGTGGAAGGGGAGGGCGCATGAGGACACAGTGAAAGAGAGACCTAGTGGAGTGCTGATCTTGCAACAAGATGGGTCACCTTCAGCGTTTCTGCCAGGTTTTCTCACCAGTTGCTGGTGATGAGGGTTCTTCCATTACTCCTTGTTCAGGAGCATCAACACCAGTTTCTCAACATTTGAGGAACTGGAGTTCTTCTATCCATTCGGGCTGAGGCGGAGGTCGAGGCCGTGGCGGTCAGTCCCTAGTATTTCAGCATCAGCAGGGTGGATCGGCTCAGAGTAGTCAGGTAGGGTCACATGGCTGCGGGGAAGGCCAGACATTTGCGGTGGAGAAGACCTATCAGGATCAGGATCTTAGACCTTCTACAGTTCGAGGTACGATCTTAGTAGCCTTAGTTTTATCTTCATCTCTTTTCGATACTGGCGCTACGCATATCTTTATCTCTATTTCTATTGTGGAGAGCCTTGGGATCTGTATCTTTTCTTCTTCCAACTTGTTAACACTAGACACACCTTTAGGGATGAGTACATCTAGGGTACATCAGTGTAGAGAGTTCCCTCTCGAGGTTGAAGGGTATCATTTCATATGGGATCTCTATGTCCTAGAGATGACATGCTATGATGTCATTCTTGGGATGGACTGGTTGGTTCCTTTCTAGACAGTCATCGACTGTTATCACTGCAGGTTGAGTTAAATTTCACCAGAGGGTGAATCTTTTCTTCATAGAGGTGAATGGGATGTTCGGATGAGTCGAGAAGGACTCGAGCATCATGGGTTAGGAAGGGTTATGGCCCAGATTTCTAGTCTTTATCTGGATGATCAGGTGACTTTACATTTGGTCTTTCCTCCAATGGTTGATCGTTTTAGAGATGTCTTTCTAGAAGATTTCTCAGGTTTTCCTCCAGAGAATGAGATAGACTTCTCTATTGAGCTCGTGCCAGTAGCGGCACCGGTGTCCATTACTCCCTATAGGATGGCTACACCTGAGTTGCAGGAGCTCAAGAATTAGTTGGAGGAGTTGCAGGAAAAGGGTTTCATCCGACCCAGTACTTCTTGTTGGGGTTTGCCCAATCTGTTTTCGAAGAAGGTAGACAATAACCTTAGGCTCTGTGTGGATTATCAGAAGTTGAACCAGTTGACGGTTAAGAATCGATATCCCTTGCCGAGGATTGATGATCTTTCCGACCAGCTTTGAGGAGCCCGAGTATTCTCGAAGATAGATTTGAGGTCTGATTATCATCAGTTTCACGTTAGACCATCAAATATTCCTTTGACAGCCTTCAGGAGAAGGTATGGTCTCTATGAGTATACGGTTATGCCGTTCAGTTTCATGAATGTGCCAGCAGTTTTCATGGCACTGATGAACCTATTGTTCCATACTTACTTGGATTCCTTCATCGTGGTCTTCGTGGACGATATCTTGGTGTAATCTCACACTCAACATGACCATGCTACCCATCTTGATATCATTCTGAGTACACTGAAAGAGCATCGACTTTATGCTAAACTCTCGAAGTGCCACTTTTGGATGGATCAGATTCACTTCTTGGGTCATTTCATATCAAAGGCATGAGTACCTGTGGACCTACAGAAAGTGATAGCTGTAGTTTCCTGGGAGCAGTCGAAGAACGTTTTTGAGGTAAGAAGTCATCTAGGGATAGCTGGATACTACAGATGATTTATTCATGACTTTTCACGCCTAGCAGCACTATTGACAGGTCTGACCAAGAAGGGGGTGAAGTTCTTGTGGTCATATTCTTGTGAGTCAGCCTTTCAGGAGCTAAAGGGAAGGTTGAAGTCAGCATCGATACTGGCCTTTCCAGAGCCAGGAAAGATCTATATTGTTTATTGTGATGCTTCTGGTATTGGGCTAGGTGCTGTGCTTATACAAGGAGATGGATTCATCGCATACGGGTCTCAACAGTTGAGTCCACATGAGAGGAACTACCCGACGCACGATCTAGAGTTGGAAGCTATTGTTCATGCCTTATGCTGTTGGAGACATTAACTTCTGGGAGAGTACATTTTTGGTTTTCACTGACCAAAAGAGTCTCAAGTATATCTTCACTCAGCATGATCTGAATATGAGACAACATAGGTGGATCCAGTATCTTCAGTCTTTTGATTTCGAGCTTGCTTATACGCTGGGAAAGGGAAACGCAGTGGTAGATGCATTGATTAAGAGAAATCAGATTCATGTAGTTTAGGAGGCCATCTGGGAGTGGAATCTTATGGCTTTATTCTCTGAGATGCATCTGAAGGTGCATGACAGACAAGGACTGACTTACCTATTTTATGTAGCTGTTACCTCTACACTTCTTGATCGGGTACAGATGAGGAAGATATCAGACTCAAGAGGTTTAGTACTGTGGGAGTGTGTGTTAAGAGTGGACCCTCTTCCTAGATGGATATTGGGTGAGGATGAGATATTGTGTTTATAGGGATTCGTATGGGTGCTAGCAGACATACGCGAGGAGGAGATGCATGATTTTCATTCCTCAGTTTGGGCAGTTCATCCTGGCATCCCCAAGATGTATCAGGATCTTAATCTCTAGTACTGGTGGCCAGGTATGAAGAGATATATTGCTGGTTTTGTCTTAAGGTGTTCTACTTGTCATCAGGTGAAGGCGGAGCATCAACGACCAGCAGGCCTTTTACAGAAGTTACCCATTTCGGAGTGGAAGTGGAACGATGTCGCGATGGACTTCATGACCAGATTGCCGAGGTCACCTTGAGGGAATGATTTTGTTTGGGTTATCATCAACAGGATTATGAAGGTTTCTCACTTCTTACTGATCAGGGAGACCTTCAGTGTTGATGATCTGGGACGACTATACATCCAAGATATTGTACATCTGGATGTAGTTACACACTCCATTGTTTCAAGCAGGGATGCACGCTTTACTTCTCGGTTCTGGCAGGGGCTTCAGAGGGCTTTGGGTACACAGGTACTTTTGAGTATAGCATACCATCCCCATATAGATGGCTAGTCCGAGCGTATGATCCAAGTGCTTGAGGATATGCTCCGAGCATGCATTCTAGACTTTGGTGGTTCTTGGGAGAAACATATCCATCTTGTGGAGTTCTCCTACAATAACCTTTTTCAGGATACTATTCAGATGGCTCCTTACGAGGCTTTGTATGGTAGGCCATACCGATCACCTTTATGCTAGATGGAGGCAGGAGAGGTAGCTTTACTGGGACCTCATCTTGTTCAGGAGACCTCAAAGTAGATAGAGTTGATGTAGAAGAGGATGGCTAGAGCACAGTTTCGACAGAAGTCTTATACTGATCAGCGGAGATGACCTCTAGAGTTCGAGGTCGAGGATCAAGTTTTCCTTCATGTCGCACCATGGTTGGGACACAAGGGGATTCAGAGACAGGGTAAGCTTTCACCGTGGTAATTCGGGCCATTTGAGGTATCAGAGAGAGGTGGGCCAGTTGCCTATCAGTTGCAGTTACCTCAGAGGTAATGGGCAATGCACGACGTCTTCCACGTCTCTCAGCTCTGATGTTACATTTCAGACCTGTCACATGTCTTTCAACCCGAGGAGGTTGAGTTATAAGAGAATACATCATTTTAGAGGCATCCTATCCTGATTGTCGATGGTAGTATGAAGGTTCTCCATGGTCGGTCTGTTCCTCTGGTATGGGTGCTATGGTAGCACGGGCGAGTATAGGACGAGACCTGGGAGAGGGAGGCCGATGTACGATTGCAGTGGCCAGAGCTGTTCAGGGTTTCTTCTTCTACGCCTTGCTAGGGAAATTCGGAGATGAATTTCTTTAAGGGGGGAATTTTGTAAGAACCCAGATCTTCATTTCAGGTATGTTTTTCTTTTTCTAGTTATTTTTTAGAAAAAGAGAAAAATATGGAAATTTTCTAAGTACATGCCATGTACTTTATAAGTACACGTCATGTACTTTGATGTAGCGCCAGGACGTGTGCTGGACATGTCCGGGCCATACCCACGGTGTGTAGGGGTGATGTGGAGGCTGCTTAAAGAGGAGTATGGAAAGGCCAAGTACACGCCGTGTACCCCATAAGTACACACTGTGTACTTTTTTTTTCATTAAACAGAGCGGGGTCGTGCCTGATGGACAGAACTCACTTCTTCTTCAGGTTCTTCGTACGACAGAACCCGTATGGCTGTGGAACTTCTCTAAGCCCCCAAGACTCCGTCCATTCTCCAAATCGACCGCCATCTATTGCGTTGGAACCGCAGTGGTAAGACCTTACTTCACCTAGAGCTTTGTTTTCCAATTCCTCCTCTTTCTCAAGATATCGTGGGTTGAGAATTTTGTGCATTTTTATAGATCTATGACGTTCTAAGGAGAATAAATCATCGTGGTTCAAGTATATTGATCTCCTAGGATCAAGGTAGGAGTTTTGTGCCTTTTTATAGGAAGTCTTTGAATATTTTGTGCAATTCAACCAATTCCCTTGAACGAGGTATTTTGTGTTTCCTATTTTTCCCCCTACTATTTTCCTGCTTTGCTTGATTTCTTGAGTAGAGGTCCATGCTTGTGAATAGGGTAATCTTTACTGTGCTCTGGATGTTTTTTCATGCATGTTTTGCCTGTTAGACATTTTTCTAGTTTCCATGCCTAGTTTTAGGATAGTGGAACTATTTTACTGTTATGCTGTTGTGACTTAGATTGATAGCCAAGTAGTTCTTGATGTTTACTTGGGGAGATACATGCGCTATGCATGTTTGTTTTATACAGGGTTGTGAGAACCTAGTGTAGTAGAATATAGAGAGAATGGATGTAAGGGCTTATTCAGGGTGTCTTTAATTTACGATGCGAGACCACAGGGGGAATTGACATTGATTTCTTCCTCAAAGAGTCTGTAGTTCCTCAACGTGGGCCACAAGGGGAATGAGACATTGAGTGCTTCCCCAGAGATCCTTTAGTACATTAAGAGACTATAGGGGGAATTGACGATGAGTGTTTCCTCAGAGAGTCTATTCTTTAGCTGAACTAGAGGGTCGAGACTGTGTGTGCCTCCCAGGGGGTTGGTAGTACTTGTAGGTTGAAACATAAGGGTTAGGCTGTGAGAACTACCCAGGGGGTTACCTATTGTTCTACTTGTAGATTGGCTGTTACTTGTGTACTTTATATTCTAGACACTATGGATTTTATTTGCTGTGTGATTTCCTATTTACTGCTTCTTGTACTTTTATTTGCAATGTATTTACTGACTATAAGGAACAGATCTTTGGGTGGTTACCTACAGGGACCTTGTCTCATACCCTGTTGGGCCATGCTTTTGGGCCCAAACAGACTATATTGTTGTAGGTATAGATAAGGGAAAGCTCCCTTCTACTTTAGGTACTTGACTTGATGTGGAGCTGGAGAGCATGGGACCATGCTATGGATTGCGATGCAGAGGAGTTTACATATTTTCTTTTGCACTTTGGTTTAGTATTTTATTCATCATTGTGACTTGTTTGGATACTTTCCTAGACATATGTATCATGAATCATTATTATACATGTGTTCTCCAGTTTTCTTCTTTCAGTCTTCTACTGTTTCTTTCTGTATGGATTATTATTACTTTCGTTGTTGTATGTTGTTTACTTCCACCGTGTACTCTGCCAATGAGGGCATAGTTTCCCCACTATCACACCCAAGGCCCTCACTGCTAGTCGGAAACCTTTGGCATTTGGGGAAATGCGCTTGAGGCCATGTGACCAACCGGGTACGAGGCACCTCTGGGTGGTTTCCGGAACCGGGACGTTACGAAATCCATGACTTTTTGGAAAATAAACTTAAACATGAAGTATTTTGAGAAAATAAATAATCTATGTTAACGAAGTATACATTTTCATTTCTCAATTCAGAAAATTCAAATTCATTTTTAGAATTAAAAACATTGAAAAAATCATTTTTAAATTTAACATGAAATCTATCATTACATAGTTGTGAAATACTAAGCATATTATATTTCAGTCCATCAAAAAAATTACTTTAGAAATTAAAACTGATTTTGAGTTACCGATTTGGCCAAGGCCAATGATTTTTCCTTTAGCATTGTCCCTAAAAGTGACATGTACACCATCAATTTTTATTAAGTTCTTATATATTGAATAGTATTTTATAATGTGTCTTGAACACCCACTGTCACAATAACATAAGCTTCTATAGAAACTCTTTAAATTTTTTTCATAAATAATAGTAAAATAAAAACAGACTTTGGTAACCATATTTGTTTGTGTCCAATAATATTAGTAACTAGTGCTTAAGGAACCCACATCCGCCTCATAGGTTTCCTATAAGTATTATGTAATGTACATAAAAAATAAACTCTATTTGGTCTAGAAAATATTGAAACAGTAGAATGTGTATTATAATTTGAACAAGTATAATGTTTTCCTGAACTAGGAGTAAAGCTATAGGTTCTAGATTTTGAAACAAAATTGGTTTCTCCAAAATTTATTTTACCAGGTTGAAAGCCAATACCAGTAGTGTATTTATGGGAAATATATTTACCTATAATTTTTACCAAGGTATCTTTACCATTAGTAAACCTTTCAAGGTACTTTTTTCAGTTTCTCATTAGATAGATATAGTTCATTGTTTTCTTTGAGTAATTGAATTTTTTCCCTCTTTCTATAGTATGTTCAGATTTAACAGTTGAGGTAAGAGGATATTGTTTCCTTAATGACTTGGATTTATTCTTTATTTCATTACATGTATCTTCAAGAATAATGTAGTTCTCAAACATTTATTCTTTAGATATATTTTTAGAATCACTTTCATCTCTAGAATAATAGGGATTTTTTACAGGAGATTCCAGGGTTACGTCAGATGTGTTTGTCATAAAACACATATTGAATTTGTTAGCCTGTTCATCATGTGATGATTATGAGTCACTTGAACTATCCTCATAATCACTCCACATTTATTTCATTTCCTTTTTATGCTTTCTATATTTTTCCTCATATTTCTTTTTATACTTGAGATTGGGACAACCATCCTTTAAATGTCCCTTTCACTTACATTCATAACATACTATGTTATTAGACTTGTCATTTATATTCCAATCATTATTCCATCATCCATTTTGATCATATCTTCCTTTGAAGTTGGAATTTCAGAAAAATATCATCCTTTTGTAAAATTTATTAAACCTTATGGCTAATTGAGTCATCTCCTTATAACTTTCAGGTGGTGATTGTTCATTTCTAGAACTTTCAACAGAGACTTGCAGTTTCTCCCTTTCTTTGTGTTTAGAGGTGGTGGTCTTGAATGCCACATATTTTCTTTTGGGTTCAGCCTCCTCTTCCTTGTTAACTTTCCTCCCATCATCATACATAATTATTTTACCAATGAGTTATTTTACAGGTAATTTTATGATGTCACATGACTCTATAATAGAGATAGAGGTTCCTCTCCATCTATCAGGTAGGCATATGATAATTCTCATGATTTTTTCTTTGGCTGTAACTTCTCTTACAAGATAAATCATTGTGTTGAAAATTTCATTGAACCAATGATACATGTCAGAAATAGGCTCATTAGGATTCATTTTAAAGTTATTATATTTAATAGTATAATTATTGTGTCTCATTTATTTTACACTAGAAGTTCCTTCATGTGAAACAGACAAGGTATCCCAAATTTCGTGGGCAGTTTTACATATAGATATTCTGTTAAATTCCTCATCTAATAAATAGAAATATAAAGAATTCATGTATTTGCAATTGTTATTATAAGTAGTCTTGGTTGGGTTATCCCAAGTAATTCTACCTGTAGCAGAAATTTTATACTCATCTATAATTGAAGACCAAATTTCAAAGCCCATACATTCTAAATGTATTTTCATTTTAATTTTCCATTGGACATAATTAATTCCATTAAGGAATGGTGGTATGTTTTATCTTCACCTTCCAGTCCATTATTCATAATTAAGAAATACATTTAAAGAGTTATGAATTTATAATTAACAAAAATTTATAGCTCTTTAAAGTACAGCTAAACTCATAGTTGAATAGATTTTTAAAACAGAGTCTTAACATGAATAAACACTCATTTGATACAAAATTTTGGACGGAGTAGAGTACTCAAGAGGGGGGGGGGGGGGTGAATTTAGTATCTATTCAAAACTTCTGTTAAAAAAATTTCTTAAAAGGGTTCCCCAATAAAAATTAATACGGCCTAGTTAATCTAGGAAATATAGTTATAAAAGATTGAATGTTCAAATAAACTCTCAGAGGATTGATTAATTCTCATTAATATCAATAAGAGTTATTGATACTACTTTTAAATCTATTCTAATAAGACATAATAATTATAACTTCTATCAAAGACTAACTATCAAAGTAAAATCTAGTGTTTTCATAAATACATAGTAAAGTAGAGAAAAACTAAATTAAATAAAACAATGGGTGAAACAAGTAGTTAGGTCTCAATCCAAGACTTAATCCACTCCACTTGGTGATCACTTGGCACCAAGCAGTTTATATTAATAAACTTGATCCACACCCTGGATTGGGGTAGACAACAGTGCACAAGACTATCCAGGTCACATGACCTCTTCCACTATTCTTCATGGGTAAAAACTACCAGGTCACACAAGGACCTCTTCCACACTTATCTATGGGAGTAAATAGATGTAAAAATATATGAGAGGAAGGATATCTTGTATCCTTCAGTTTAGTGTAAGAGATAGTGTGTGTTTTAATACAGACATACAAACACTGATCAAAAGATAAAAACAATACACAACAGATCAAAGATGATAAGAAAAGGTTAGAAGTTCTCTGAGTGTTATTATATGTAGCTCTAGATTTATAGGATGAAGAAGATGCAAGTATCGAGTCATCTTGTAAAAACAAGGAGTATCACTTGTCTGCAGGTTTGAAGGTGTAATTTATCTAGCTCCTATTCTTCTTGAAGGTGGTACTGTGAAGGTGTTTTTGACTTTAATCTACGACAGTACAACCTTTGGATCGAGAGTGCTTCAGATGTTTTTTAGTTGTTTCTTGTTTCAGGTACCAGTTATCTTTTTAAAATTCTCTCTTGTCTGCTACTCTACTTCTCATCTATTGTTCCAGTGCCACACTTTCCTTTTTATTTTTAGGGTGCATGTGTTGTAGCCGACATGATACATGTATTCTGCACCTCATACCTTGTACTATCAGGTGACATGTCTAAAAAGAAATATTAATTATTTTAGTGCATTTCAATGACTCAAATATGACTGTTAGAAATTATATTGAAAAGGACAAGACAGATTAAAGAATGGTGTCACTTCCTGTCTTGAAATGGTATCACTTGGAAATGGTATCACCATGAAATGGTGTCTTCTTCTTTTCCTTTGAGTGGTGAGACAATCATGATGGCATAATTTTATTGATATTAGGAACCAGTAGCACATATGAGGTGTTAGGATTATAGTGTTTGGTCCTTTTCCAAACATCAAACAGTGTCTTGGTGATGGTCGCATGGAACTAGTGTCACAGATGTCATGAGATCTAAAACTGGTCATGGTGTCTGGGTCACGGTGTCTGGGTCATGATGTTTGGGTCATAGTGTTTGGGTCTCAGTGTCTGGGTCACATTGTCTGAGTTATGATGTTTGGGTTACGATTTCTAGGATACAATGTCAGGGTCCTTTTCTAGAAAATGAGAACAAGTGGTAGACTCATAGTTTCTTAGTCTTTCCAAATATCCATATACAGACATAATCAGTAATATTCACAAAATGAATTAGTCTTAATCATTTATAAATGAAATCATTATTGAACAAATTAAATATAGTTTACAATAATAAAAGATAATTTAGGTTGATTTAGTATTTAGTGGAAGTTTATTTAAATCATAAATAAACCAACCCTCTCTACACATGATTTGAGATAGATTAAATAGGATTAATAAGATTTATAGTATTCATAGAATATGTGATCATTAAAACATGATTAAAACATGAGGAGTCTAATGAAATCTATGTTTTATGTAGTGGTGGTGGTCATAAGGATGGTATATTCTCATGTCAACATATATCCAAATATAATGAGAAAATATGGCCACAAAATATGTCTAGGAAAGAAGAAGAAACCGTTGGAAGAAAGAAAAAGAATGTTGTAAACAAAAATTCACTAGAGAATGTTTCAGGTAGGAAAGATGAGAAGTCCCTGGATTTCAAATCAAAGAAGTTGAAAAGTAGTGCATTAAAAATACAGGATAAGAAGGATGAAACTCATAAGAACTCATGTGGAAGACCCAAGCATGCTTTCATTGTTCCTAATGACATGTCAGTTATCTGGTGAGATTATTTCGAAAGAATAAAAAAATGGAAGATGCACAAGCTAAGGCCAGTGTAGAAGGAAAATAAATGATATTTCATGATGAAGAAAAAGTGAATGAGTGTTTATTAATAAAAAAACCCAATATTAAATAATTTCTATTTGATAGATATAATAAATCTATTCATGTTGAAAAAAGTTGTTTAAATATTCTAATAAAACAAAAAACAGTCATTAAGAGGATTAAGATAGCATCACCCATGAAGGATATTAAGAAGAAAAATTATCTACACGAAGTAGAAGTGAAATTTATAAGATCCATACTAACCCTACATAAATCAAAACATAAGTTCAGATGTAAAATCATGAATATTAGAGGAAATGGAGCAACTTGGTTGAGAAAAATATCTCAACCTTGATGTTTAAATTAATAAAAAAATAATGATCAAATTTATTACCATAAATATTTGTGTATTGTATTTTTGTTTATAATGAAATAAATTTATGTTGAATCTTGTTCTCAAGTAGGGAACCTAAAAATTAGTGAGTGTTTTCAAATAATTATCGAAAAATATGAATAAGTAACTATCCTTAAATGATTCATCAATTGATATTAAAATAATAAGATGGAACTTGATCATTTTTGATGAATTTAAAGAACTTGATATCCTATTATAGAAAACCAAGATAAAGAAGATACCACATTGTCTTGATCTTATTTTTGGTATCCTGAAGAACAAGTGTTCAAGGAGATCATCCTTGGGGAAGTTGTGGATGTTTTCCAATATGGACATTCACAAGTTGAAGATCCATTTTTGGGATATTCTCCAAATTTGAACATTTTGAAAATCATTTTTGATGAAATTCACCATTATTAATATATTGAGAAGTGTTTCCCTTGAGGGGGAGAAAAATGAATAATGATAAAGCTGTCAGAACAATTATTTAAGTTGATAACAAATTTGATTATTCAAGAAATTTCTTGAAGATCATGTCATGAGAAAAGGTATGTATCTCTTAATCTCTCAACCATGGTTATCAAATAATAAACATAACAAAAGGTGGAGTAATTGAATTAATCAATGACATAAGAATGTTATATGAATAAAATTTCTTCAAGGCCACTTATCCTACCTACTACACTTGATTGTTTTTGAAATAGGTTTTAATGTAAGTGTAGGATTTTTAGTTAGATCTTTCTTATAAAAGTTTCATATCTCATATTTATTTCTTCATCCTGGAATAACAGTTTAAAACCATTGAATAAAAGTATATGAGGTAAAATTTCATGATGCTTCATGATAAATTGGTAATGGAAAACTTTTTTATCTACATTAAATCCCATTATTACAGATACCAAGCATGGATAAAGTTAGTTTAGAGTGAAATTACTTATGATGGATTTTTTAAGTTTGTAAAGGTACCCTTTTTCTATGAACTTCTAATTTCATTTAAATAAGAGAGAGATAGTGTCAAATGAAATTTTAAAAATTAAAAGGTAGAGAGAAGATAATTATTCACATATTAAAATATTCATTTTGAAATAAATTTGAAGGGATTGACAAAAAATAAAAAGGAGAGATTAAAGAGACCAATTTTTGTATGAGTTTTATTTTTTGTCAATGATCATTATGGATTGTAAAATTCTACCAATGAAATTGTAATCTATTTAATTTATGTTAATATAACTAATATGTCAAAAAGTGGATGGAGCTTAGATAAAGTTATAAAGAATTATAATTTAGAGAGACATATAAATGTTTTTAAGGCTATGAGTTTCAAAGGTGATTCCTATAGAATTTTAATAGATTCAGTAAATGAAATTAGATGTCATGCTCAAACAATTCTCCTAGTTAACTCTAATGATCGGTGAACTAATATTCATGTCCACTACATTTTTCAATAGTGACACAATATTTACAACATTGTAGAATTAGAGATTAAAGTTATTTTATAATTAAGATATATATGGAATTTAAATTTTATAAATAATAAAAGGGGAGTAATTAAAGGAAGGACACACATTTATTTATTGCATGAGTATCTTATTTTAGGGCCATGCAACATTCATATTAATTTTATGTGGAATTTTTGAGGAGAAATGATAACTTGGACTTGTTTTTATATAATAAATATTTAACTTATATTTTATTCTATGTGTTGGAATAAAATTAGCCCAACAATTATCTAGCCATCCAAGGATATTCCCAACCATATTTGGCGGACCCTAGGTGTCAACCACATGGGAAGACCTCAACTTGGATAGCCATCCATGATGGTAGAGAAGATATGTGCACAATGGTCCCATGATATGGGCATGCCCATTTATAAGTCCCATAGGGAGAATGCTCATAGTGTGTTTTGGTTAGGTGAGATTGGGGCCGTAAGGAAGCACATTGACTCATTGTGGGGTGTGGCCCTTGTGGGCATGTTGCGCTATGTATCCAGGGTGATGACTCTAGTACATAATAAAAAAAGTGGTGAGAATGGGAAATTTTATGTTCCATGGATAAAAAGTGCTAATGTTTGATGTTGGACAAGATTCGGGTGACACTGTTTATCCCTTTAAAGAGGTTATGTATATAAATTTGGATGCCTGATGAAATAGATTTCAGCCATACGATCACCACAAGAGATGTTCTATAACCTCCCAACACTAGAGGGATACTTGTATGCCAGAGTTTTTTCATGCCATGGTGATGGATAAGTTGGAACAAGGATTTTCCCAATGATGAAGATTTAATTAAAAAAAATGGTTTTATAGAAATGATAAATTCATAAAGTTACACTTTCAAGCAAGGAAACGAATGAAGGATAAAAAACAAGATTTATACGAATGAAAACATAGTTTTATGAAGATCATCTTGCATCTAATATTCATGGATAAACTCAAATATGTTTAATGGTGAAGCGTGTGATTTTTTTTGATTTCAATTGAGATACTCATTGTGTAATAAAACATGTCAGGTTTTTCAGCATCAATTAACTCACATTTGAATAATTAAAATGAAAAGTACTTTATTTATACAAATATTTTATTATCATGAAATAATTTTTTAGAATTGATTCACTAATTAAATGGACTAAAGGTACTGGTTATATTACTATAAATATAAAATCCTTGATTCCAAGAAGCTTATTTTTACTAACATAGTTCTTTTATTGTTCTCATTTTTCTCAAAAATTTTGTATCTCCTGGATTTCAGCTACATGAAAGAGAAGAGTTTCATGTACCACTTAGGCTACATAAATAAGGGGTGTTCCACACTAATCTATAGAGTGAAGGAGTTCCATTCATATATATTTTCACGAAGGTGTTCTATGAAGTAGTTACTTCCTCAATTAATTTATGTGTACACTTGAGGTGCGACTCATGCAATCAACTATTTCAAAATACGTTGAGATACTAATTTTTTGTAATATACTATGTTCTATTGCATGAAGAATAGAGCTATGGGATAGTGATTGATAAATACCATCTGATTGTGCTATGAAAAGACATGATATGATTATAAAATCTTACATGAAGACAATGTGTATCCATTTGATACAAGATGGTACAATGTGTGAATATTCCACTATGTTAAATAAGAAAGTGAACAATGAATTTAAGAATTCATTTATATAAAAATGAATTGATATATGAATGCATTTATATATGTATGCATAAGCACATGAAGAGATAATCATGATAGTGTGTGAATATAACTGGCTTATGCGATGAAGGGAAGAATAAGAAGTGAACATAAATAAAAAGAAAGCGTACATACATGTATACATAAAATGATATGCACATGAGAACAAAAATTCACAATATCTTGATAAATAATAATTTTTTGATAAGGTTTACAATCTTTATAAGACACATGAAATTTGTTATACATGAATAAGACGAAGTGATAAGTTCTGTGCAGTATAAGAAGTGTTTACAAAAAATCAATTTAACTAATAGGAAATCAATACTACACTCAATTGTTTATATTATGTATTAAATAATTCAAAGAATCCAATCCAAAATAATATTAATATATCATTATGACTGAAGAATAAATTACTGTGATGATGCTATGATAAGTTAAACATCAGTCCTTCAAGAATCAAAAATTGTTTGTGATTCTATGTAGGAAAAATAATATGATTCAGGGAAATTGGATTTTCATTGAATAAGAAATAGATCAAGACACTACTACTCTATTTCATATCATTTTTGTATCAAATATAAGAAGTATAAGTTGAAATTAACAAGACAATATATATCAGTTTATTATCATTTGGGTCCAGGAGAATCCTATTTATCTACCCACAACCTATTCATATCATTGTGACTAATATAAGAAGAAAAAATTATAACTTATAGTTTTCTTCGTGGAAGAAGAATTAGGGTTTCTTTCCTGCTACTAAGAAAGTAATAAGTGAAGAAGTGTAAGATCAAAGTAGGACTATGAAATGCAGAATAAGTCTCATCTAGTGGAATAATTTCTTAGTGTTATAAAATTACTTAACAAATAAGTTAGAGACTATATTTTAAAGCTTGTATAAAGAACCCACGAGGAGCTACAAGTTGGAAAAGGTCATCACAAGTCTAGGGAATAAGAATTTTTTCATTTCCCCATATTAAAGTGTAGATAATCACTCTTTTCTAAAGATGTTTCTCTAGAAACACCACTATAAACTCATAATATATTATATTAGATAATTCATGTACCGGTCATTACCATAAAGAATAAGGACTAGCTACTCTCATTGAGTAGTGAAACTTGTAAAAATATTATTTTCTCTATTTTAATGATTTTATATACCTTCACATGATAGATAAAAGAGAATAAGAGAATAAAGATCCTAAAAGGTCAAAGAGGTAAAGGGATAAAAAGTTTTGAATGGTTAAAAAGTCAAAACACTGATTAACCACCCTCTCAGTTTTAGGACTATCCCAAACTAGTCTTTTCTAGTGGTATCATAGGGTTGATTCACCTATGTTGGAATCTATACATTGAATATATTCAATTTTTAAGATTTTACTTTCTTTCCTGTGTTAAAAATGAAGTTTAGGTTCAATGAAGATTCAATTATCTCTAAGAAGAAGTCCACTTTTACCAAAACCATGATGAATAAAAGAAAGAAATAGAAAAGAAAGATGAAGAATATGTATCTCTTATCTAAAGAAGATTATGTCTAAGTATATCAATCCATTGTAAATAACAAGGACATATCAGGCTAGGAAAGTAAATAGTAGGTGGTAAGTTTCCACCAAGGATAATGAAAATCTTCATACTTCAAATAAATAAATATATTCAAGTGATCATGAGGTATGTGTTTGCACCATAGAAAATTTTCATCAAAATGAAGATCCTATAATAAATCATTATAATGATAAATCTATGATTTATCAATAAATATAAATTAATATATTAAGATATATTATTCATGGTATTCCCAAACAAACAGTCTCCCTTTTTTGTGGAGTCTTTCTATCTATGCAAGAAGATATCACCCATATGGATGGATAAAATGATGTTTTAGAGAAGGGATCAGAAGAAAAAAACTATCGAATATTTAAATCCCATTATACATGTTGGAGAAATTTAAGTAATACAAATAAAACCTGAAATATGGTCATTAAAATGGTTCAAATAAGTTGAAAAGAAAGAGGGAGTTGAAGAATAATGTTGAATAACAGATCCATGAACATGAAGAAAAATTGAAATATGTTATTGATAAATAAATGAATTTAAAATACATGAAGTTGAAAAGAAGTTAATTTAGAAGAAATTATAATATATTTGGCACTCATAAGAACACATATAGAAGATCCAAACTTTCTTCCATAGTTCCAATTGAAATGTTTGTTATTTGCGAAGAATATTTGGAAAGAATAATGAAAATTAAAGATTCAAAAGCTAAGGATAGTGAAAAATAAAAAAAATACCCCACATGATGAATAAAAATTTCATGTGAGTTTTTCTAAAAAAGGAAAAACTTCTATTAAATATGTTTTGTGCAAGATATTTAAGAAATCCGGTTATATTTCAAATGGTTGTTTAACTATTCTACTAAAATAAGAAGTAGTACATAAAAGGATTAAGAATGAATCATCCATTTTTAATAGTAAAAATCATTCACAAAAATTAGAAGATAATGTGATGAGATCCATATGCCTAAATATAAATTAGAATAATAGTTCATATGTGCATGCATGAAGACTTGAGAAAATGGAGAAACATGGTTAAGAAAACTATGTCAACATTTCTATCCAAATTTAGAAGAAAGGAATAATCCACCTTATTAATTTAAATTTATTTTTATTTTATTCTTGTTTATAATACATAATATTTAAGGTGAAGTATGTTCTGAGGGGAAAAAATAGGAAAATAGTGAATATTGTCAAATATTGATAGGAAAAGATAAAGAAGTAACCATCCTTGAATGATTCCTCAATTTATATTCAAATAATAAAATATTGGAGGATAATATTTGATGAAGTCAAATAATGTGATTTGTTATTCTAGATATCTAGGATAAATAAGATACCATCTTTTCTTGATATTATTTTTGGTATATTGAAGAACAATTCATCAAGAATATATTCCTTGGTGATATTGTGAAAGTTTTCCAATCTAGACAATCAATCCTTGAAGACCCATTTTGTTTTATTATCCAAATTGGAACATCTTTAAATTCATTATAGGAGATATTAACCATTATAAAGATATTAAGAAGTGTTTCCCTAGATAAGGAGACAAATGAAAAATGAATAAGCTTCAAAACCATTATTTCTGTTAATAAAAAAATTGATTATTTAGAAAATTTATTGAAGATCATGTCATGCAAAAAAATATGTATATTTTAATATCTAATAATTGGTTAAAAAACAATAAAATTAACAAAAAGGGGGATTATCTGAATTAATCAATGACATAAGTGAAGTTAAAGACTAAATGTACTCCAAGGACACTTATCCTTCTTGTTTTAGTTTAATGTTTTTGATTTGTTTGTTGAATTAAGTGAAAAAGTTTTAGGTTAATATTTCTTTAAAAAGTTCCATATCCCAAATTTAGTATCTTCATCCTAAAATAAAAGTTCACAAACCCTTAATACTAGTATATTATTCTAATTTCATGAGGTATGAAGATCAGTTGGTAATAGATGACTATGGTGTCTAAATAAAATCCTCATATTTTCTTCACTGAGAATGAATTAAGTTGACTTAAAGTGAAATGATGTATGAAACATTTTACAAGTATGGAATGAAACAATTTTCCTATGAATATTTTATTCCTTGTCAATAAGGGAGAGATAAAGTGAAATTAAAGTTAGAAACTTATTGGGGGAGAGAGAAGATAATGATTCAAATATGGACACATTCATTTTTAAATAAATTTAAAGGTATTTAAAACAAATAAAAAGGGATAGATTGAAGAGCCCAATTTTTGTTTTAGTTGTATTTTTTGTCAATGATCATCATTGGTTGTCAAAGGTTGTCAATGAAATAATAATATATTTCAATGATTTCTATATGATGAATAAGTTCCAAAGTTTATGGATTTCGGATGAAGTTCTCAAGTATTATACTTTTAAGAAAGATATAAATGGTTTGAAGACATCGAGTTTAAAAGGTGATGCTTGGATAATTGTTATCTATTTAGTAAATTACATTGGATGTCATGCTTGAAAAATTATTCTATTTAACTTTGATGATTGGTGAACTGATATTCATGTCAACTATATGTGTCAATGATGACACATTGTTTAAAATAATGTAGAAGATGAGGAAAAATTGATTTTATAATGAAGAGATATTTGTAGTTTATATTCCCAATATAATAGAAGAAGAGGAATTTAAATAAGGCCATGAAATTATTTATTGCATGTGAATCTTATTTTTGGGACATGTGACATGAATCTTCATTTCATGAGGAATGGTTGAGGAGAATTGATATGTTGGAATTGTATTTATATGATAACTATTTTAGTTCTATTTTATTCTAAGTGTTTAATAGATATTAGGTCAACCGTTAATCATCCAACTAAGTAGGTCCTCAACCACATTTGTGGGACCCTAGGGGTCAACCACATGGGATGAACTCAACTTGGCCATCCAACCATGATAGTAGAGAAAGTATGTTTATAGTTGACACATGATTTTGGTGGGACCGTGTATAAGGCCCAATTAGATCACACCTAAAGGAACACATAGGTTAGGCTGGATTGGGCCCTAAGGAAGCCCGTAGATTGCATAGTGGGGTGCTGCCCATGTGGGAATGTTGTGCTATGTATCAAGGTGATGACCCCAATGATGGATCAAATAAGCAATGAGAACAAGATATTTGATATAGTGTAACTAAACCATGTTGTATTTTTATGTGGTATGGGATTCAAGAGAAACTTTTCATGTGTTTATAAAGGTTACACATATAACACTGGCTGCCAAATCAAATGTATTTTAGCTATCCAATTGAAATGAGATATCTTCTTCACCTCCCAAAACCAGAGGGATTTCTGTATATGGGATTTTTTTCATTCCATGATGATGTATAAATTGTAATGAGGCTTTCCCTGATGATGAAGCTCAAATTAAAATTCTATTATGATCGAAGTGAGAAATACATTCAGTTAAACTTTCTAGTCATGGAAATCAAATAATGGATAAAATAAACGAGCTTCGACTTAATGAAAACACAACTGCTTGAGATTTCTCATGCATATGAGCTTTATGGATAAACTAACATTTGTTTAATGGTGATGCATGCAATTTTTTTTGCATGCACATGAGATAATCATCATGAAAGAATACATTATAGGTTTTTCTGTGTCACTTAACCCGTGTTGGAAGAATCAAAATGTCGAGTCCTTTAGTCATTCAATGAGTTGATTATCACAAAATAATTTGTGGGATTTGAGTTAGTGATTAAATGGAAAAAATTCATTCATCATCATCTTATAAATACAAAATCCCAATGCCAATAATTTCTCTTCCACTCCCATAGTTATTTGAGAGCTCTTGTTTTTATGAAAAACAAAGTCTGATCAAACTTTCAGTTAAAATAAGAAGAAGAGTTCTATATACCTCTTAGGCTACGTGAAAACGGGGAGTGTCACTCTCATATATAGTGTGAAGGAGTTATGTATATATCCATTTGCATTAAGGTGTTCTACAATGTAGTTTCTTTCATACAGAATTTCTATGGACACATGATATGAAAATCATGAACTAAAGTGTTTCATGAAGTGGTTGGGATACCACAATTGAGTTTAACATACACTCATCTCCTACTCAAAGAAAATATTTTCATACTAGTTATTGGAAAATATCATATCAGTATGTTGTGTGAAGACATGATATACATATATGACCTTATGTGAAGACAATGTGTATCCCATTAATACATGATTGTATAGTTTGTGAATATACCACTCTGTGAAATGATAAAGTGAACAGGGAATGAATGCATTGATATATGAATGAATATGAACATGCAAAGATAATCATGATGGTGTGTGAATATAACTGTCTTGCGTATATTGGAAAAGAATAATAAGTGAATAGAAATAAAAATAAAGAGTACATACATGCATACATGAACCCATATGCATATGATAATATACATTCAAAAGCTCTTGATCAATAATAATTGTGTGATAAGGTTTACCAACTTCAGAAGACCCATGAAAATTTTTATACATTCCTAAGATGAAGTGATATGTTCAATTTAGTATATGTAGTATTTACAAAAAATAAATTTCACTAATAGGAAATGAATAATATTCTAAATTATTTATATTGTGTATTGAGGAAATCAAATAACTCTGATGATGCAATGATGAACTAAACTTTAGTGCTTCAATATTCACAAAAGTCTTGTGATTATATAAAGAAAGAAGAATATGATTCATTGTATTTGTTTTTCCATTAAAGAATAAAGTGATCAAGACACTACTACTATTTTATATATCGTTGTTGTTTCAAAGATTAGAGGTAAAAGAATATATTTATTGAAAAATCTACATCAGATGATTATAATTTGGGTCAAAGAGAATTCTATTTAGCAGTAGATAACCTATTCATATCATTGGGACAAATATAAGAAGAATAATAAAGTGAAACTTATATTTTTCTATTGGGAAGAATAAGAAGGTTTTATTTTCTACTGCTGAGGAAGTAACAAGTGAAGAATTGAAAGGTCAAAGTAGTACATTAATATCCAACATAAGTCTCATCCAGTGGAATAATTTCTTGGTATTCTAAAGTAACTTTACAAAGAAGATGATTATTATATTTAGAGGAAGTATAAAGAACAAGTGAAGAGCTTCATGTTGGACCAGGTCATCACCAGTCCAGGGAAGAAGAATTGTTTCATTCTCCCCTCTTAAAGTGCAGGGGCTCACACTGGGATAAGGATTCTTCCCTATCCATCCTGTAACACCCCAAGGTTTTACAAATAAATTTAATATAGAATTAAATTCACACAACACTGAGTCTATGTGAAATAACACGTTTTTAAACAAGATAGTTATAATTTATCCATTAAACATAATTTTCCACTTATGTGAATTTAATTTAAAAAAACGGACATACACGGTTGCAATCAGTAAGATATTTAGAGTCTTATAGGATCAACTTAATTTATGGTGAATATTAATATAACTATAAAAATATTAATATGACCCTAATGAAGATAAAATTGGAATAATGAATAGTAACATCACCCATGAAAGTATAAATACAACTTATGTACCTTATAAATGAAAGTATTATATAATTATATCATGGTATAAGTAAGAGAATATTTTAAAATTACTTGTTAGTATTTTTGTGAGTAATAAATTGATTTAAAAGAAAATTAATTTTCATAAAATGAATCCATAAATCAATATTTTTTTATCCTAGGATTTAGGACAATTTAATAAGACCTTAGTTAATTTTTCAGAGTGTTTTAAAATCACTTTTAATTTTAAAAACTGTATTTGGTGATTTTAATTAAAAATTAACTTTATAATATTTAGAAAATTATTATCATAAAATAGAGTCCATTTTTGAATTATAAATGTAAAAAAATGGTTATTTTGATTTTTCTAAGTTTTATGAAATACATGAATTTTTAGTGAATAGTAATATATGCTAATTTACAGTATAAATACATTATAAGATAAATAAACTATTCTTTGAGTCATGAATGATTTAATAACACTTGGTTAGAAATAAAATAAACATATTATATTACTTATTCACAATAATCAATAATATTTTTTGTCTTGAAAAAAATAATAAAATAATGAGAAATCACCCCTCTCCTCCACTATAAAAACCACCCTCACCCCTATCATCCTCAATCCTATAAGCCTTGAATATTATCAATTTTATTACCAAATAATATTCCCTAGTCTTTACGCATGTCTAGGATATATTGTTATTACCAAAATACCAAATCTTCTGTCCTTAAATAAGTTCTCAAGGAAGAGTATTCAAGAGGTAAAATCCTATTTATTATCCTTTTATTTTATTTCCATGTTATTTCTTTTATTATACTATCCTAACATCCTCTATCCAAATGATCATGATATGGCAGACATCATCTATATATTAAAATTATATAATGTTAATGTAATAACCTCCATGGAACTCCTTTCTCTTTCTCTTTTATTTTAAAAACTAAATCATTATCCGCGAGGTGTGGATTTACAACCTTCGTGGATGAAAAATTTTCATTCTTCATATTATCCTTAAAGTATGGAAATAAAACTATTTTATTGTTAAAAAAGACTATAATATATGTATAAAAACATTTCTTATATTTTGGAAGTAACATATTTACATAATAATGATTGATAAAACAAAATGAGTTTATTATGATCAATAACTGCCATAATTATGAAATTGATTATCACTAAATGTATTAGCTAATAAATAATACTAATACCATATAACCATAAAATATATATATATTTTTTCTATTTTTTATGATCATTAATAACATTTAATTCAATTTATATATAATTATACTCATTTTACATGAACTCCATTACTTGTAAACAAGTGAACCAATCGGAAAAACCTAGAAAATAAATGCTCATGAATGATGAAATTAAACTCTATAACTCATCAATAAGGCTATAAATGAATTTAATAAAACTATAATGAATCAAATACATATTTAAAAGGTTATAAATTAATTAATTAATGTATTTAATTTTATTATATAGGATATTAAAGTCAATTAAATAACTCATTTGTACATAAGTTGAGGGATTTTTTCTCGAACCACCATTTTCATTTGGGTTGTACTTTCTTCCTCTATAAACCAATATAATTCATTATTTATTTAATATAATTATTCTAAATTATGTTTATATGTTCTAAAATCATTTATTCAAATCAGTTGATCTTTTTTGTGGAAAATACATTTTTTAAAAGGGCACCTTCTCAATTCCCCACGATAAGCAAGCATGATTAAAGGGAACATCCCGACTTCTTACATGTTTTCATGTGCACTCCAAAATTTATTTTTAGTCAGCATTATTTTTCTAAAAACACTGATTTTATCATGAAAAGGTATCTTGGTTAACTAATGGTTTTATGAAAACAAACATTCCTTTCCACTTTAAAATCTCCTTAATATTTTATATAACCGTATTAAAATGTTTTATTTCAAAATATTATGAAAAACTATTTTTTAAATGTTTTCACTTCAATTGGACATAATTTATTCCTCAAATATAATTTCATTTAATTCAATTTTATTTCCTAGGATATACGTGTTTACAATTTTATTTTAGGACAAATATAAATGATTTTACAAAAGAACTCTTCTTTCCAAAGAAAAAAGGATTTATCGCATCTCACTTTTACTTTTATGAGATATATTCCTCAATGAACACTTATTCCTTTAATGTGGTGTATTTTATTAGCTTTGATGTATCAAATCCTAAGTATTCTTATTCTTGTATTAATATATGTTATTACTTTATAGGGATTACGATTTAAATGTTTCAAAGTGCTATAGGACACTTTGAAATGTTTAAAGATTATTTTACTCAATGAATTTATCGATGATTTCATTAGAGTATTTTCATATATTATTATTATTAAAATATTTCAAAGTGTTATGGGAGAGTTTTATTTAAAGATATAATTTTATTATAAATATGAGGAATGGAATAGACTTAGAAAGTGATGTGTGGGTCCTACAATATCCCCTCGATGCATTGGTAGGTCTCATGAGAAAAAACATAAATGGATTTTGGATGAGGCCTTAACCATTTATTTTTATAAGTCATAGAAGAGGCCTCGATGACATGTTTATAAAGTCCAACATATGAATTCCCTCATTAGGATATTACTAATATTTAAATCATTTGATTATTTGAAAGGTAGAATATCCATGGGGGAGTTTCATGTGACTATTTATATGGAAATATTTATTTATATTTTATTCCTACCATATTATAATCAAGATTATGTTTTAATGACATGTGTTATTAATTATTCATCATGTATTATTGTTTATGTTATTTCTTCTCTATATTTCTTAACCTTACTGAGTATTTGAGATCACCCCTTTTATATGTTTTTTCCCCAGGATTTTGAGAGGTATTTTATGAATGACTTTCAAGGTTAATATAAGAGATCTTAGGTTTTATAAATGGTGCTTCTATATTTTTTTCTTTTAAAATTTTAATTTAATGTTCATGTTTGTAATATGGTTTCCAAAAAATCTAAACTATTCAATCCTTCAGGATTTGATGTCCTTGTAAACATACCAATGTATTAATATAAGGAATTTTCTCTGAACTACTGGGGTTGGGGTCGTTATAGTTTATTTCAAAAGATTTTTAAATGAAATATTGGAAACTATATTTAGAAAACATAGTTTAGGGTACATAACCCTAAGATAGAATTTTAGGAAAATCATAGACTAACATCTTGGAATTTTGGAAAATTAGAGATAATGTGGGCCTTATTATATCTAAATCCATGTCTAGATAATACAAGTGGATGTGGTTCGGTAAAATATGTACCTAGGAATAAAAAATCTGAAAAGCAGTTCCAGGCCTATCTTAGGGTAACTTGGTACATGACAACCGGCCTTACTGTGCACTTGGTTTGACACTCCTGGGGGATATTCTTAGGATAATTCACATTTTCGTTACGAACCTGTATAAAGGGATTAAAATTAAATATGTCTAAGAGTAAACCATTTTTATTCCTTTGATATTAGTTATAAATGAATTTTGAATTTATGTTATGTGTTTTACTAGTATCAGCCTTTTTCTTTTTTGAAGTTCAATTTCAAAATTCAAGGATTCAATTTATTGAAGGAGGGGAGAATGTAAATCCCTAAGGATTTAAAAATAAATTTAAAATATTATTCAATGAAAATAACATATATTCTATACAATTTTTTTTAAATAATATAGTTTTAACCTCTCCATTAAACATAATTTTACTTCTTCTGTGAATTGAATTTTAAAAAACAAAATACACGGTTGCGATAAATTTGATATATAAATTTTGACAGGATCAAATTAATTTTTGGGAAATAGTAACTTGACATAAGGAATATTAATATGAACCTTATAAAGAGAAAATCATCCTATTTAATAGTAACCTCACACATGAAATTATAAATAAAATTTAAAAACCTTATAAATGAAAGTACGATATAATTATATAATCGTATAAGTAAGTGAATTTTTTAAAAATTAAGTGTCTGTATTTCTATGAGTAATAAATATTTAATTAATAAATTAATTTAAATTAAAATTCATTTCATAAAAAGTATCCATAAATCAATTTTTTTATCTTTTGATTTTAGGACGATTTAATAAGTCCTTAGTTAATTTTTCAAAGTGTTATAAAATTATTTTTTATATTAAAAATAGTATTTGATGATTTGAATTAAAAATTAAATTTATCATATTTAGAAATTTATTTTCATAAAATTTAGTTCATTTTTGAATTCTACATGTTAAAAAATGGTTATGGTTATTTTTTTGGATTGTTCTGAAATACCTGAATTTTTAGTGAATAATAAAATATGGTAATTTACAGTATAAATACATTCTAAGATAAATAAAATATTCATTGATTCATATCTAATGTAATAAACCTTTGTTTTAAATCAGATTAACATATTTATTTATTTTTTCAAAAGAATCAATACTATTTTTTCATGAGAAAAATAATAAAATAATGAATACAATAATGAGAAATCACCCCTCTCCTCCACTATAAAAAAACCCCTCACCCCTTATCCTCCTCACTCCTCTAAGCCTTGAAGCTTGTGAAATTTATAACCAAATATTATTCCCTAGTCTCTCCCCATGAACAAGATCTCTTTTTCTTACCAAAATACCAAAACTCATTTTTTTGGATGTTCTCAAGGAGGTGTATTCAATAGGTAAAATCCTCTTCCTTATCCTTTTATTTTATTTTCATGTTATTTATTTTATTATATTCTATACACCTACTATATAAAAATGATCATGATAAATCTAGTATAAAATATATAATATAAATATATCATGTTAATGTAATACCAATCATGAAACTCCATTCCCTCTCTCTTTTATTTTAAAAACAGAATCATTTTCCCGGAGGTGATGATTTACAACCTTTGTGGATAATGGATTTTCATTATTTAATTTACCCTTAAAGGCTGATATTGAAACCATTTTCATCATTAAACAAGACTATCATAAATATTACAAAATTTATTATGTTCTATAAGAAACATATTTTCATAATACTGAACGATTAAACAAAATGAGTTCGTTATGACAATGACTGTCGTAATAATGCAAAAAATTATCACTAAATGTCTTATCTAATCACTCATCCACATACTATATAACCATATGATATATATATATATATATATATATCCATTTTATATTATTTATTCTAATTAATAACATGTAATTCCAATTATTGATAATTATACCCATTATACATGAACTCCATTACTTATAAACAGGTGAAATGATCATGAAAACCAAGAAAATGAATGCTCATGAACGATGAAATTAAACTCTATAAATCATCAATAAGGCCATAAATGAACTTAATAAAACAATAATTAATCAACTACATATATAAATGGTTATTAATTAATTAATTAATGGATTTAATTTAATTATCCAGGATGTTAAGGTCAAGTGCAGAACTCATTCAGATATAAGGTAAGGGTTTTCTTCCCAAACCTCAATTTTCATTCAGGTTGTTATTTATTCCTCTATAAACTAATTTAATTATAAATTTATTTTATACAATTATTATAAATTATTGGTATATGTTCCAAAATCATGTATTTTGATCAATTTATCTTTCATTTGTGTAAAATACATTTTTTAGAATTCGCTTCTCAATTCTTCACGATAAGCAAGCATGATTAAAGGGAAATTCCCAATTTCTTACCCATTTTCAAATGAACTACAAAATATTATTTAAGACAAAATTATAGTTATAAAATAACTCATTTTATCATGAGAAACTATCTCGGATCATTTTTGGTTTTATGAAAACAAACATGCCTTTTAACTTTTAAATCTCTTTAATATTTTACTTAAACCTCATTAAAATGATTTATTTATAAAGTTTCTTAAAAATTATTTTTTACATGATTTCAATATAGTTGGAAATCATTTATTATGAAAATATAATTTCATTGTACTTAACTTTTAATTTATTTTATATAAATGTTTACAATCATATTTTATTACAAATAAAAATGAATTTCTAAAAGATATCTTCTATCCAATGTAAAAAGGATTTGTAGTTGGGGTTTGACTTAGTAGTAATTTATTGTATATAAATTTTTAAAATCTGATTTTATTAAAAATAAAAATGATGTTAAAAAAGAAATCTTCTATCCAAAGTAAAAAGGTTTTGTATTTGGGGTTTTTCTTAGTGGTAAGCACCCCGTAATCCTACATGAAAAATGGGCGGTTCAAAACCCATTGGGTGCAAGTGTTATAGCAGTACTGTAGCGGTACTATAGCAGTGAAGGCACTATAGAAAAGGAGAGTACTATTGTGGTGGCAGGACACTGTAGTAGTGGCATTTACTGTGCGATAATGTAGCAGGTGGGTACTGTAGTAGTACTATAACAATGTGGGTACTATATAAGTACTATTCAAAAAACGGGATTTGAGCCAAAAATTTGGGCCTATAAGACATGTAATGTGCTACATGCCCACTGGCCCTTCAGGATATGTAATGGGTACCCCTATACCAAAGTTAAAAGAGGTATTTTATTTGCATTAATAATAAATGAGGCTTCATCTCCAACCTTTAAAAAAAGTAAAAAGGAATTTTCTCATCTCACTTTTACTTCTATAAGATACATGCCTTGATCACCACTTATTCCATTCATGTGGTGTATTCAATTCCATTATATATATAAAATCATGTTTTTTTCTTATTATTATGATATTATATGTTATTAATTTATAGGGATTAATATTTAAATGTTTCAAAATGGAATGAGGCACATTGAAATGTTTAAAGATTATTTTCCTCAAGGAATTTATCAATGAATTCATTACATTACTTTCATATATGATTATGATTAAAATATTTAAAAGTGTCATGAGACACTTTGATTTAAATATATAATTTTCTTAGAAATATTATGAATTCATTGAACTTAGAAAGTGATGGGTGGGGCCTGCTATTTCCTCTTGATGAATCGGTAGGTCTCATGAGAAAAAATAGAAATAAATTTTGGTCGAGGCCTCAATGACATGTTTATGACCTATGACATATGAATTACCAAATTATGATATTATTAATTGAAAAATAATTTGATTATTTTACTATTATAATATCTATGGTAGAGTTTCATGTGATTATTTATATTGAATTATTTATTTAGCTTTTATTCCTGACATATTATGATCAAGATTATGTCTTAATGACACGTGTTATTATTTATTCATCATGAATTATTTTTTATGTTATATATTTCACTATATTTATTACCCTTACTAATAATACGAGCTTACCTCTTTCATATGTTTCTTTTTCCCCAATATTTCGAGAGGTATTTTATGAATGAATTAAATGGTTAATCTAAGAGATCTTGGGTGTTAGCAATGGAGTTTCTATATTATTTTCCTTTCAATTTGTAATGTGAAGTTAATGTATGTAATCTGGTTTCTAAAACTACTAAACAATTTGGTCCTTAGGGATTTGAAATCCTTGTAAACATACTAATGTATTAATATAAGGTTCCAACTCCAAGAAATTGGGGTCATGGTCTTTACAACACTGTTGGAAACTGATACTACATTGTAGTGAAGAATCTGTGTACTGGTTATTACCATACAAGACAAGGACTAGATACTCTAATTGAGTAGTAAACCTTCTAAAAATAATATGTTCTATCTTTTAATTCTTTCATAAACTTTCATGCAACTGGGAAAAGTGAATAAGAGAATCAAGATCGTAAGAGGTCAAATAGGTAAAGAGATAAAAATTTGTAAATGGTTAATAAGTCCCCAACACTGATTCCCCCTCTCAATGTTTTTCATATCCCAAATTATTCCTTTTAATATTAAACACATGAAGTAAAGTTATAGTCTATCGAGTTCAACTTGTGGTCGATCAGATGATACAATCATTCATGTGGTCACTTATAGAATTTGTTGAATTTTTAGTAGAGTCAATAAAGTTTTCACTTATGGTCGATCATCTACATATATATATTTTCTACCATAGTTTAGAAAAGGGCACATTCATTAAAGGTCAATTTGTGTTCCATCCAGTTCTTTTCATAATTTCCATCATGGGCAGTCATGCGATAGATCCATGTCATGGTATCTTCAATCATTTATTGAAACTTAGACATATGGTTGATTCATCATATGATCGAATCAATATATTAGTAAATTGTATACACAAAGACATGGATTTACTATTTTCAGACTTGTAATAGTTAATATATCACTCAGTGTATCATTTGATAAAATTGGAATTTTAATGAATTAATGCAATGAAAATTAAAATTAATAGATTTTAAATGAGTAAATTCTCATTCATAATCTAGCACTGATTCTAAATTAATTATGATAAGAATAAAAACAATTAATAGCTAATATTTTATCAATAAAATTATTGTGATCTTTATTTCTATAATTTACAGATATGAGTTAATTCCTTGGGTTTTATCTAGACTAGGGGGATAATTTATACCGAAAATCAATTAAAAATTGGTGAAAAGATTAGCAATCATCAGTGACAAAATAATATAATGCATGAAATTATAGTAAATTTATAAATGAATGTGATAAATTAATTACCTTTACTTTTATACTATTTGGTAATGGGTCAAAAAAATTATAGTTAACTAAATCCAATGATCACTGAGATTGGATGTCAATATCTATGTGACTTTTATTCATTATATTCCCTTTTTGTCTGATTTTACAAGTAGTAATAGTATATTCTTTCTAATCTAGAATGATCTTTAGAATATATCATCCTATAAATTTATTTATGTGCTTTTATCCAATATGACCAATTATTATATGTTAAAAAATTATATCAGCTTTCACACTGATGTAGTAATCTCTTTTAGCTTTGCCAGCCTGAAACAAATTGCCTTAGGTTCTTAAAACCCTTATTTTCCCTACTCCAAGTTCTAGTCCTATCACAAAAAAACCATTATTTATTAACCAAAACTAATTACCCTAATCATAATTTTCTAATACACTTCATAGATTATACTTTATCCTATCATAAAATACTACATTGTTGGATATTATTTGATTCTTCACAATTTTTTACACTCCAACACCTTTGATCTTCAATGAACCATAATTTATAAAGGTAATAGATCTTATTTAATGTTTTTAAATATTCAAAGGTTATTAAAACCAAATTTTATATTGGACTTATGATCTAGAAGATCAAAAAATCCTTAGGTAATCGATGACAGTGCTGTAAAATCCCTATCAGAAATCCCTTTTGGAATGTGCTATATATGGTTCTAAAAAAATTCCCCCAATTAACGTGCTAATGTATTTTAACCAATGAACATAAAATATGAAACTATTTTTATTATTTATTCCATTCATAAAATCTTTTAGTATCAATGAATTATTAGATTTGGCTTCCCCATTGCATGAATTTTCATTCCTAAGTTGTATAACATATCTAGAAAAGGCCTAATGACTAAGCTATGATATCTACAATTATTCATAGGTTAATAAAATCTTGACACACCCCATTATAGAATGTGTAATCTAGTAACCAGATTCATTCTAATGATATACATTACAGTACTATTAAACACTTTTTGAAAATACATTTTTTCAAACACTACATATGGTTCTAATAATTTATTCATATACTATTAGGTATTTTTGTGTTTATTTCATGATAACTTCTACTATGTACTAAACCTTTACATGTTTTTGATATCAGCCTTTATATTATTTCCTTATTTTTCAATGAAACCATGAATAATACTATGAATTATGGGTTATGAAATGGTGGGAAAAATAATATTTTATGTCTTATAGTGATGCATTCCATATTATGTATTGATCATGTATGTTTCTAGTCTACTGAGAATACTAAACATTGGATCATGTTTATTATAATCTATGTATTATATTTTATTGTTATAAATAACCAAAGACTCTAGATTAATGTATTAAGGGTAGTTACACATTAAATTCCTCAAAATGCTATCTTGATAATTGAATTTTATCAAACTCATATCTTATATGGATTTTATATTAAATTTTTTACACTTGTAAATTTTTTTGATGCATCTTTATTTTATATTATCATGGAAGTTACATGGAAATGGAAAGTAGTTTTTCCTCCCATAATAATTTTCATTCCCATCATACTAAATCTAATATTATTAGATCCTTTTCTATACTCATCAAAGAAAAAACTCCATAATCCATCCTATTAATTTAATCCACAACCATTTTAACCTTCACATGGTTATAGTGTATTTCATAGTCATAGTAACTTTTTTTACATTGAACCATCTCCTATTCATCATGAAATTATATTTCACTATGAATATATACTTTAAACTATTGTGATATGCATATATGTAACATCTTTCACTATAGTGATAATGCAGACATAACTCAATGATAATGATTACCACCAATAATTATAAATCATTTGATTTATAATTTTCCCCTGTGTCTTTAATACTTAAAACACATAAAAATATCTCTTTTATCTTTTATAATGGCACACCATATTCCTTTCATTGATGTATCATAATATATAAAAAATACTTCCTTCCCCAATGGAAATTTTAACTTTATTTCATTAATTAATCTCTTTATTAGTACTCTAAAATTTTCATTACCCTTTGACCATGAGATTTTTTATGATATAAATTTCATATTGGTTAATATATTAACTTATTGGGGTATATTTTTATTATATTTTATATAATAATTAGGTAAAGAAAAGGAAACTATATATCTCATTTATATTAGTTATGGTTTTATATTAATAAAAATATTATTCATTTAAGTGATATCATTTATTCTATCTATAGAGACAACCATGCCCCGAATAAAGTATTGTTAAATATAAAAGTAATTCTTACTTAGTTTTCTTTATAATGACTTTTCCCTAAGGGTCTCAATAAAAATAATTAAATGGTTCTCATGATCTTCACATATCATATAGTATACCATGATATCATTAATTAAAACTAGAAAATGTTTATCAAGATAATTTTAAAATACTATATTCAATAGATCCATAAACACATACGGTGCACTAATTAATTTAAATGGTATTATTATAAAGTCATAATGCTTATAAACTTTATAAAAATCTATATTTGGTATATTATCCTTATTAATTTATAATTTATGACAATAAAAATGAAGTTCAATCTTTGAGAATCATTGAAACCCTAGTAGTTGATCATATAGTTAAAAAATACATGGTAAAGGATACTTATTATTAATAGTAAAGTAATTATTTTCCTTAAAACTAATGAACATAAAATAGATTCATCCTAAATCTTTACAAATTAGATTGGTTCTCTACAAATTGAGATACTATAGTGAATGAATTCATTATCACAAAAAACTTATAGTTTCTTCTATAATTCTAATAACACCACTGAGTCTATTTTATAGGGAAAGATATATATGATTTTTCATCCTAGGGTATGGTAAAAAGATAATTAAACTTCATTACCAAGTGGATATAATTAAAATTACTCAATTAATTAATTAATGAAATGATTATTAGTAGATAAATGTTATTTTCATAGAATATCCTCCTTATTCCTTAATTTATTTTGAAATTCATCCTTTCTATTAATTTTATTAGGATGACCCAATGGAGGTGGTTCTAAACAAGACTCATAAAATGATACCCCCTTTAAAAACAATGGATTCTATTTTATCATAAAAAATAATAATATCTATATCTTAGTAAAAAATTCTTAAATTATAATTTGAAAGAAAATTCATACAATGAATTTGGTCAAAGCAAATCATTAGTATAACCTCCAAGATTGAAACTAGATATCCTCCATGAAATATAATATAATAAACCTTATATGTTTTCATTAAAATAATATTTCCACTAGGATTTCTAATATAAAACTCATTTAAATTATCATTTATTATTTAATGTATTTTAAAAATTAAAAATATGTAAAAGAGTGTGTAGACCAAGAATAAAATAATGTATTATCCAACATTGAGTTTGTGATTAAAGTTTCTATTATCAAATCATCTGGGAAATCAACTTATAATATAGTAATTGTATAAAATTATTATTTCACCCTTGGAATATTCTATGGAAAATTCCCTTAATGCTTGGGGGATTTATTATATCAGTGTACCATATCCTTACAATTACAATATTGTCCATTGGTAGCTTTTTTTTTTCTTTTGAAATGATGAGTTGGATAACCTTTATCACAAACCTTAAAAAACTCTCCCAATAAATTCACCGAAACCCCCCAGGGGGGCTATCTATGTATAATTATTTCTTGTTTGAAATTTTACCCTTATTTTATTATCATTTTCTAATTTCCTTTCAATATCACACTAAACTATTCACTTTTTTTTATTTAATTCCTTTGAAAATATAGGCCTTGGAGAACTTTTTCTCAATATTGATCTCACTATTCATAATCTTTTAAAACTAGGATTTTTTTCTAAGACCATTTCCCTTCTATGTCTTAGAATTTTATTAATATATAATTGATCAATATTTCTATCTTGATTACATCAGTAATCCACAACATTTATTCCTTCACTTTTGAAGTTAATCATATACTCAACAAAAATTTCATCTTCCTCTTATCTTAAATTATAGAATTTTATTTCCATTTAATTAATTTTATATGTATGTAAATACATTTAAAGGAATATCCCCACAAAATAATTTCATTAATTTATTTTTACCTCTTTATTTTTCTTACTACTTTGAATCGATGACCAAAATTGATCAAAATCTACCAATCAAAGATATACAACCATGATAAAATACTCTCTTTATCTATATCCTATTGTGCATAAAATATTCTATGAATATTATTTCTATTTATTTACCACTAATTAATTATTCATTCCATCGATGGATGGACATTATTTCCCTATGACTTGATCCAATGTTGTTCCACCTTGTTAAGGGGAAAACGATTATTCTATACAGGAAGGGTTATTTATTATAACTAGAGTTAACTAATATAATATAGTGAGATTATGCTCAAATATAATAGAAATACCATCAATTTTATAATAAGATAAATCATTAAACTGATTACGGTATTAACAATCCTTCCACCCCTCTCATTAGGTTTCATTTCTATATAATGTAACACACATAATTAGTTAATTGATAACTCTATGAATTTTTAATAATTCTAATTAAATTATTAAAATCATATGTTGAATATTCTATCCATTCTAGAAAACATCCTATAAATTCTTAAGGGAATGGTTTCTATTTTCTAACTACAACCTCAAATCAAGTAACCATGAGTCAGGGGTTATTTATAAATATGGTATAGAATATATACATCAAAATATATTGGATCTAAATTTACTAGTATTTAGAGACTGGATATATATATGGTCAATATATTACATGATAAATGTCATTTTAATATATAAAATCTTATTGTTTTTGTTTTTTATATATTTATATCCTATATACCATACTTCACTACTTTCAAGTTAAATGGTGAAACAATATAAAGGGTTTCCTCAAATTCTCAGTAAGGGGTGCCTTATAAAAAAATCTATGAAAAAAATAATATCATATGAATAAATAATCAAATGTTATCATATAAATGGTAACATAAGAAAAATATATCCTTTTTTGAAATTACATTGAATATAAATAATCACATGCATATTAATAAATTAAAACATATTGGTGGAATGCATAATGAAAGACATTATAATCATACAATTAAGGCCTCATACAAAGACATATTACCTAAATGGGAATTCATACAAAAAATAGAGAATGTATTTTTCCTCATGATACCTACCAATGAATTAAGGGGATATATAATTAATTGCCTCAACAGTCACATAATATGTCTAATGCATCTATCATATTAATAGATTTTAAAAAAAATTAATACATTTTCCCCATGTAATCTCATATATAAATATGTCTATATAATCAATATTTATCCATATATAAATAATATATATAAACTTCCTTAAGTATTAACTATTCAATGGAATAATATGTGTAATAACCCATATATTCTAGAACTGTTCCTTTGTGAGTTAGGGTGTTATAGGTGTTCAAATAAGCTCAATGGAGGTATGATGAATATTGGTGTTGGGATTTTACTATAGGAGGTGGTTCATAATGTTAACTAATGATAGAAATGTGAATTTTTTCTATATTAGTAAGATCTAAGATCCATGATTTTAGATATAGGTTAGATTCAATGGATTATTAGCAGGAATGAGGCTATTATATAATGAATGGGTGGCTGTTCATGGAATTTAATGATTGAAATAACCAATAATACCTTGAAGGGTGTCTGTTAAATCATATTTAAAAAATCCAGTGCCCCTATGATTTCACTAATTCTCAATTCCATCCTCTCAAATTTTATGTAATTCCTCGGAAATTTTGGGATGTATTTAATCACCTTTCCATTATATTTTATCATCAACTTAAGGATATTTATATTTCAGGATCTGAATTGACACTTTTTTACTTTCCCATCTAGTTTTATTACCATTATTCTTTGGAGGATTCTTAGAGGTTATATCATATCAATTTGGGATGTGATTTTGATGGAGAATTTATATGATTTAGGTTTATTGTGGTATTCATTACATTATTTGACTTTGTTATCATCCTTCTCCTTTTTCATTCTTATACAAAATTTTTGAAAGATTTGGTTAAGGTATGAGAAATGAAATATACCCTTATTTTTTTACAATTATGTGATAATTATACCTTTTATATCATTTGTGTGGATAGATAAATTAAAATAACAATATAGAGAATTGGATTTAATCAAATTGAAAGGGGATGCAGTTTATTTTCATGTGGTTACTATTTAGATTATTTTTACTATAGAGGTTCTATTATTTTAACATTAATCTTATTATTGTGCACAAGTTTTGGATTTTTTGAATTGAGAACACTTATTACATTGGTTTTTTTAAACTCACACTTAACAAAATGTTAAGCACTTATATATGTTTAATGATCAAGTTGTGTGTGAATCAAGATTTTTTTAAATACCCATGGAAGAGGTGATGAAGTATGTAAAATACCTAAATGAATCATGATAGTTGTGTTAATATGTAATATATTATTGTAAATTATTATGTGTCTCTATGTTATTTTTGCGATTTTGTGGAATTTTTGGGAATCTTATGGTGATGGTAGTGATTGGATAAGATGTGTTATGCATTAAGGTAGTAGGGTTGTGGTTGGTTTGACTTAGAGAATGTGGTGCATTATTCATGGTTATTAAATTTAATTTTTTAATTTGAGGTGGGTAGTCTATTGTGTAGTTGATTAAATATGGGATATAATGGTTGTTATTATGATGTGGATGGGTTGTTTTCACTATCAAGACTAATGAAAATTTACTTAGGGAGGTCAGTGTTGTATCGATGGTTGGAAGAATTTCTAGCCTGAATAATATCAGGTGCCCCAAGGTCATATCAGTAGTAGGAGACATAAATAATTATTCAACATATGGTTTACAGACTTATGATCACCCAAGGAGAGGTTTGATAATTAATGTCATATCCAAGATGGTAATTATCCCTAGTGAACCATACCTAATCATTTTAGTAGAGTCCATCAGTAGAAAGGAAGAGGATCTATACAGATATAGATGAATACTATAGAGGTTCCAACACTAGTGGTTCAAGAGGTTGTGTAAGATTTTATCATTTTATTATATACCTTAGTTCCTACCTTACATGATTAAAGATATTCACACTCATTTATTTCAAATTCCTTGGTCCAAATGTTAGAACCAGGCATAGAGAGCATTCCATTTACCCAATTGTTATTCAAACCATTTAGAGGCTAGGCTTTCTTGTTTTATGTGTTATGGTGATGCAAAATGATGATAGGGAAACATCAATCAATGAGTGGATTCTTCTTGTTGTAGGTACAACCATACTATGTTGTCACTTTTATATATTGGTTGTACTATATAAATGAAATAATGGATTTATTTCAAAGGAGAGTCACATTTTTTTGAAATGGTGTGCTAGTAAGGGGTGTTCATTGGTGATCATAGTTTTCAAATGAGAAGTAGGAAATAAGAGACTACTATATCTTAGTTAGAGACTTTTTTAGTGAAAGATGTGATAATGGAGGTTTGAAAAACTGTGGAGGAGTTCCTGTATGTATTTCTAGATGAGGCTGTGAAAATACCCCCTTAATGTGACATCATGTTTAGGATAAAGTAAAAATTGAGAGTCTATTTAATTTTAATGATCTTTATTGGATTCCACCCATAGATATTCATGATTTGATACACTCTATTGATTTTTTGATATATTAGGGCTTCATAAAGAGTAGTTTATCTCTATGGGGTGCTCTAGTTTTATTCTTTATAAAGTCATATGATAATATTAGGTTGTTTTTCGACTAATAGAGTTTAAATTATCTGATGGTTAAGAAATGTTACTCCTATATGAGTATAGACGATCTATTTGACAAGATAAAGAGGTCCAGTTAGTTTTTGAAGATTTAATTGTGTTCTAGAGATGACCATATGAGTGTGAATGAGGAGGATACATAAAATATGGCATTATAATCTAGGTATGAGAACACCAATTTTGTAATCCTTCAATTCGATGTCATGAAAATAATATATATATATATATATATTCTTGGGTCTTATGAACTCTATATTCTATGAGTTACTAGACCAATTCATAGCCATGTTCATTGATCACATTCTAATACTATCAAATTATGGAGGTGGATCATGTTAATAATATCATATTTTCCCCACATTGTAACACCCCAAGCTTCCATGATACGCTTCTCTTTGAATAATACAGTAGCGTACCAATTCATAGTCATGTTCATTGATCACATTATAATACTATAAAATTATGGAGGTGGATAATGTTAATAATATCATTTTTTCCCCACATTGTAACACCCAAAGCTTCCATGATATGCTTCTCTTTGAATAATATAGTAGCGTGTGTTGTACGCAACTTCGAGGTTCTAACACACACCACAACCAATCAAAGTATCTGTTATGAATAGTAATACCCACTTTTTGAAATCTTATAAATTTTATTATTAAAATTGGACTTAATTCATGGATTCAGAATATAAAGATTAACTTAGGGTGAATTTTTGGTACTTTTCTGATAACTTTCATATTTTGATGAATAGTGAAAATTTACTAAATTTTAATTAAAAACAACTTTTTTAATTGAAATAATTAATAGTGATAAATTATAAATTTTAGTGATTTTAAAGTATAATTAGATTATATTTTTACCCTTTAATCCAATTTTGGTCATTGGACATAATTTCACATTTAAACTGGGCATAAGAAAGTGTCAATATTTTGATAGTAATTATTTGTTAAAGACACATTTTTTTGTTTTGACAACAGGAATTAATTTTAAATTAATTTATGCCACTTTTGTGTTTTGAATTTAGAAAAATTGATTCATTATTTAGAATCAGGAGGTAAAAATTGTGTAAATAGGTAACTTTTATTTTTAGACATTTTGAATAATTACTTCGGTAAATATTTTATTTAACATGGTTAAAGGGTAAATACAGTAAATAACGGTAAAAAAATAGTATTATAATAATATTAAATTACCCTAAAACGTGTTTTAAACCTATTGTATGATACATGTCCGACCATGGGAATATTTGGGTTGATTTTGGGACCCAATGGAGCCACTTGTAAGTGATAATGACACTTTATATTAATTAAGTTAAAGTAAATACAAAAATGACATAAGCATATATCTTTTAGGAAAAAAAATTTTACTTAGGGTTATATATGTTATATTTTAGACTATAAATATTCATTAGAAATATAAAAATATTTCCTACATAATGGGAGTTTATTTATAATTTTTAGACATTAAATAATTAAATTTATTTGTGACACAATAATGATGGAGTATTTTCTTTATTAACGAAAGAATCAAATAATTGGTATTATAAATGTTAAAATAAATATAATTTGAAAGTTTTCATGACATAAAATTTTTTATTGGTTAATATGAAATTTTAGTATTACTTAAATGATTTTTTTCTAATTAATAAATTTTTCAAGACTTTAACAAAAATCAATTACTAAATAGTGTCAAAATTGACATAAAGGAGTTTTTAAAATAAATATTATATTATTAATTGATATTCTATTCCTAAAAATCTTAGGTTTGTCCAAATACTTATATAATTATATGTGTATCATTAATGGAACACTTGGGGTCCGATTGTATGTATATAGTAAGTTTATTAACTATATAACAAAAAAATACAAAGAGACATGGTAAATGTCAAACTATTTAACTAAGAGTTAAATAAAAAAGATAAAGTTAATATAGTGACCTAAACCTTTATAAAACCTATTGGTTGAGTTGTTTTAGATCTATCACCACCTTAAAATTTAAATAATCCACTTTCAATCCATTATAAACTAAATATTAATTTATTATAAAATAACATTTCTAGCTTTTCCAAAGGTGCCCCTCACCTCTCTTATAAAAGGGCACTCGACCTTCTCTCTAATTCACACCTTAAAAGCCTTTGGGCTCATCCAAACGCTGCCCAAATTTTCTATCAAATTCCCAAAATTCAACATAGAGGCATTAGTTTTATCAGAAATCCAACCTAAGGAGACATTTTGATCAAATCAAAAGGAATAACCCGAAGAAGAGGTAATGTTTTCACCACCCTCTTTCAAGTATCTTTCTTCTTACACTTCTTCTTTCTTTGTTATTTACATTATAAAATAATAACTCCAATATCATCTATATACTGTGATTTTATTATAAATATGTTACAACTATATTCAGTATTCTATCCATCCGTTGAATGACATGTCACTATACGTGCGTACGTACGGCTCACCGTCTCCACATCGTGGTGTAATTGTCATTCAAAACATTATTATTTGGATGGGTATAATAATGATGTCTAATTGATGTAAATAATGAATATAATAGGATAATGATTCTGTATAAATTATATACCATCCAATTATATATTATTTTAACATCAAAAGAATGATATTGTCGCTCGTGCGTACATACGGACTTCCATCTCCACGAACGCGATGAGATTTATTCCCCATCATATCCATTCAAGTATAATTATCATTTGATGATTAAAAATAATGTTTTAGGACTTGATATCATTATTTATATGAATAATATACAACCTATCCATAAAAAAACAGCTTATGTAACAAAACATATAAAATAAAATGCGTAAGTTAACACCCGAAATGACGATAATAATAAGATATTATTAATAAAGGAATGTTAAAAGATAATATATGATATCATATTAATGTATATTATTCTTGTATATTTTAATAACAATTATTTAACTATTATGTATGAGTTTAAACTACCGTCTACCAAGGAAAAGTACAAGGTAAGGGTTTATTTCACAATCTCTTCATTATCTGAGGCTATTTATACGTAATTATCTATTGGGACCTCTTCATCACCCACATCCACGATTCTTAAAAATGAATTTCAAATAATTCTTAATATTTTAAAAAATATGGGTAAAAGTCATTTATACCATTGTTTTAATTTTTATAAGATTTTTATAAAGGAATCTTTCCGTCAATTTCCAAACAAGGCCTTTTTTAAACTTTTCAAAAGAATTAAGGTAAGAATGTCTTTTTTTAACTTATACAGAGGGTGAAGATATTTTCCACCATTATAAAATATTCAAATCTTCCCTTATAAGCTTATAAGAATATTTTCAAAGTAAATGTTTCCTTTTATAATTATGTGACTTTTAAATAATTTAAAAAAAGAAATATTTCTCTCAAATAGTTTTGTTTTCATCTATGTCAACATCCTTTGATGGATTTTAAGCTTATTTGAAGTTGATTTATTATGATATAAAACATACATATTGTATTGAAGTTTTTCTGATATGTTTTACTATGGATGTGTTATTTTTATACCATTAATAGTTTTTGGAGAAAGTAATTACATTTCATATGCTAGTTTTAATAAGAATGTTTATGTTATGTTTAAACCTGTTCATATGAGAAATGCATTGGACTTATTAGTGATGGGTGGAGCCTGCTAGAGCTCCTAGATGCATTGGTAGGTCTCATGAGACAAAATAGTGTCTTGGAACAAGGCCTTGACAAAATCTTATTTGTAGTCTTGGCACAAGGCCTTGACAATATGGTTATGATAGTCTTGCATTATGCATTCCATCATTATGAAAGTGGTTATTCATATTGCATGTGATTATTCGATTAGTAGAATATCCATGTGAATAAGTAAATGGAATTATTTAATTTTATTTCGGCTATATTATTTTGAATTTAAAGTTTAAAAGGATTTTGTTTTAGTTATACATTGCCTTAAATGTTTATGATTATTTATGAAATTTTCCGCTATATTATTATCCTTACTGGGCATCTGAGCTCACCCATTTCTATGTTTTATTTTTCCCAGGATGTAAAGAAGTATTTTATGAATGACCTATAGGGATAGTATGAGGGGATATAAGTGTGGTCTATAGAGAGAAGATGTTTTTTTAGTTTTTAATTTTATGATGTAATTTAAACTTTATGAATGTATCTAGTGATTCCAAGGCTACTAAACTAATTGTTCTTTCAAGACATGATCTTTTGTGATCATGCCATTATTATGTAATAATTCACCGACTCTCGGTAACTAGGGTCGGGGTTTTACAATTGGTATCAGAGGAAGTTTAGTACAAACCTTGGATGCTAGATTTAGATAAACTCTGATTAGAGCACAGTGAACTAAGATTGAATTTGAGGATTATTATAAAAGAACTTCCTAGAATTTTGGTATTGTAGAGATTTTGTGAGTTTTCCGAGCAATACATCCCTGTCTGGATATGAGCAGGTAGAGGCGGCTCTGGCACAAATGTACCTAGGTGTAAAACCTGAAAACACCGCTTTGATCTAGACTCAAACGAGAACTGGTGCACGATAACGGGCCTTGCTGCACTCTTGGTTATGACACTCCCGGTGGATATGCTTAGGATAATTCTCATTTTCTTTACAAACCATTATAAAGGGTTTATGAGTTTATACTTATTAAAAGAAAACATTTTTATTATTATGGATTATGTCCATAAACTGATCAATTTACATTAGGTATTTTACTAGTATGGAATTATTCTTTTTAATTCATAAATTGACCTAGTGTATGCCATTGTATAGAAATGGCGCCCAGTAGAAGGAATGCGAACTCCAATAATACGTATGATCCAAAGAGTAAGAAGGATCATATCTTTCATGGTATTAAGCCAACATTTAGAAGGTAAATAGTCTCCCATGTATTCTCAACAATTGAAGAAATAGTGTCATGTGTTAATAAGATAAGTAATGAATTCTCTGAGTCATATGGATTTTAAGGGAAGCAAGAGAAGAAAAGGATGGAAGAGAGAAAGATGGATAAAGGGAAGATAGAAAAGAAGAATTTTCTCATATGTGATAACTTTGGGTGAAGAAAGGAATGTTCCAATAGAGGATGTACCTATTTTGAAAGAATATGTTGATGTGTTTACAAAATATTTACCTGGACATCCTCCAGAATGAGAAATTGAGTTTTTCATTGATTTAATTCATGGTTCAAGGCCTATATAGAAGACCCCTTATAGAATGAACACTGTGGAATTAGTTTATCTAATGAAACAAATAGAGGAATTGAGTAATAAGGGATTTATTCTCCCTAGTGTTTCTCCATGGGGATCCCCTTTCCTTTTTGTTAAGAAGAAAGATGGATCTATGAGGTTATGTATCGACTATAGGGAAATCAATGCTATAACAATAAAGAACAAGTATCCCATACCTCTCATTGATGATTTATTTTACCAACTGCATGGAGATCAATACTTTTCAAAGATTGAACTTCGATCTGGATACCATCAGTAGTTTGCGAAGAAGGAATACATTCTGAAGATAGAATTTTGAACTAGGTACGAGTATTACGAGTTTACAGTAATGCCTTTTGTATTGGATAATGCACCCTCTATATTCATGGATCTAATGACTAGAGTTTCAAGGAATATCTTGATGATTTTTTAGTGGTATTTATTGATGATATCTTGGTTTACTCCAAAATCTATGAAGATCATGAAAATCACTTGTGCATTTTCTCAAAGACTCTTATAAGACATGAATTATATGGGAAGTTTAGCATGTGTGAATTCTGGCTTTAGGAGATTTATTTTCTTGGCCATATTGTATCTAAGGATGGAATTTACGTTGATCCTTCTGAGACCAAGGAAATACAATAATTTCCATCACTGATGAGTATAATTGAGGTACACAGTTTTATTGGTTTACTAGGTTATTATTGGAATTTCGTCCAGAATTTTGCCCGATTGGCTAACCCATTAACAAAGGTCACACGTAAAGGGGTTAAATTTATTTGGACAAAAGAGTGTGAAGAATGTTTTGAAGAACTGAAGAGAATATTAGTCAATGCACTTATATTCACTCTACCATCTAGGAATGATGGGTTTGTTATTTATAGTGATGCTTCAAAGAATGGACTTGGTTGTGCCCTTATGCAGAATGATAAGGTTATTTCCTATGCATCATGACAGCTGAAAATTCATGAGAAAAACTATCCTACTCATGATCTTGAGTTAGCTACTATAATCTTTGCTTCCAATATATGGAGACATTATCTCTATGGTAAAAAATGTGAGATATATACCGATCACAAGAGTTTGAAGTATATTTTCTCATAGAAAGAACTCAACATGAGGCAAAGGCGATGAATTGAACTACTCAAGGATTATAATTGCACGATACACTACTAGATGGGGAAGGAAAATAAGGTGGAATATTTTTGGATAAGAAAGGGTCATGGAGTTTTGACCAAAATGAGAGTTGAAAGGGATCCAAGTTTCATGGATCTAGTAAATTTGGATATGGGAATAACCATGGATGGTGAAACATAGATACTTTTTCAAATGGTTTCCAAACCATCTTTACTAGAAAGGATTAAGAGTTCTTAGATCGATGATCAATAATTTCAAAAGAAGATTAAAGCTGGGAATAATGGGAGATTGAGTGACATTGTGTATGAAAAAGGAATTTTGAAATTTGGGATGAGACTTTGTGTTCCTGATATACCTGATCTAAAAAGGGAATTGTTGGATGATTCTCATAGTTCTAATTTTTCTTTACACCCTGGGAGAACCAAAATGTATAGAGATTTGAAGTAACATTTTTGATGGGACAATATGAAGAGAGAGATTGATAATTTTTTGTCAAGATGTATGGTTTGTCAACAAGTGAAAGCTGGAAAAAAACAACCTGGAGGAGTCATGAAACCTCTTCCCATACCTAAGTGGAAATGGGATAATATTACGATGGACTTTGTCATGGGGCCACCAAAGACTCCTAGAAGTAATGATGCGATATGGGTCATTGTTGATCATCTTACCATGTCAGCACATTTTCTTGCTGTAAGAGAAGAACTACCACTTGAACATATAGCAAGACTATATATTAATAAAGTTGTGAGACCTCATGGAGTAACCCTATCAATTGTTTCTAATCGTGATCCCCATTTTACTACAAGATTATGGAAAAGTCTTCAGAAAGCCCTGGATTCTGATGTTTGTTTGAGCACTGACTACCACCCCCAAAATGATGGACAATCAGAACAGACTATTTAAACCTTAGAAGACATGTTGAGATCTTCCTCACTTGACTTTTAGGGTATATGGGATCAATATTTACCTCTGATGGAATTTTCCTATAACAATATCTTCCATTCAAGTATTCAGATGGAACCATATGAAGGGTTATACAGAAAGAGATGTCGCACACCAACCTGTTGGGATGATCTTGGTGAAAGAAAAATAGTAGGCCCAGAACTTGTTGAGGAAACAATGGAAAATGTGAAGGTAATCCGAACCCACATCAAAGCAGCTCAAAGTTGGCAGAAGAGCTATGCTGATAACCGAAGGAAGGATTTGGAATTTCAGGTAGGAGATCATGTTTTCTTGAAGGTATCTCCATGGAAGGGTGTTATACGTTTCGGTAAGAAGGGTAAATTGAGTGCCTGGTACATAGGACCTTTCGAAATTCTAGAAAGAATTGGGGCTGTAGCTTACCATTTGGCAATACCACCAAGTCTCTCTAAAGATCACGATGTGTTCTACGCATCACTGTTGAGAAAACACATGCCTGAACAAACACATGTACTCACCTATGAGGAAGTAGAACTGGACCCCGATCTATCTTATTGCGAAGAGCTTATCAGGATTCTTGATACCAGAGAACAAGTGCTGAGAAACCGGACGACTCGTCTGGTAAAAGTTCTATAGAGAAACCATAAGATGGAAGAGGTAACATAGGAAACCGAGGAACATATGATGAAGAACCACCTGAGTCTTTTCATGTGGTAGTATTCTAGAAATTTCGAGGACAAAATTATTTAAAGGAGGGGAGAATGTAACACCCCAAGCATCCATGGTATGCTTCTCTTTGAATAATATAGTAGCGTGTGTTGTACACAACTTCAAGGTTCTAACACACACCACAACCAATCAAAGCAGCCATTATGAATAGTAATACTGACTTTTCGAAATTTTATAAACTTTATTAATCAAATTTGACTTCATTTTTCGATTCTGAATATCGTGATTAGCTTAGGGTTAATTTTTGGTACTTTTCAGATAACTTTCATATTTTGATGAATAGTTAAAATTACTAAATTTTAATTAAAAACAAATTTTTTAATCAAAATTATTAATAGTGATAAATTATGAATTTTAGTGGTCTTAAAGTATAATTAGATAATATTTTAAATTTTTAATACAATTTTGTTCATTGGACATAATTTTACATTTAAACTGGAAATAAGAAAGTGTCAATCTTTTGATAGTTATTACTTGTTAAAAACATGCTTTTTTGTTTTGACAATGGGAATTAATTTCAAATTAATTTCTGCCACTTCTGTGGTTTGAGTTTAGAAAAATGTAATCAATATTTATAATCAAGAGTTCCAAATTGTGTAAATAGGTAATTTTTATTTTTATACATTTTGAATAATTACTTCGGTAAATATTTTATTTACCATGGTTAAAGGGTAAATCAAGTAAATAAGGGTAAACAAATAATACTATAATAAACTTAAATTACCATAAAATGTTTCCTAACCATATTTGTTGATACATTCAAGACCATGGGCATCTTTGAGTCGATTTTGGGACCTCATGGAGCCACTTGTAAGTGATAATGACACTTTATATTAATTATGTTAAAGTAAATACAAAAATGACATAAGCCTATATCTTTTAGAAAAACAATTTTTACATAAGGTTATGTATGTTATATTTTAGACTATAAATATTCATTAGAAATATAATAAGATTTACTAGATAATGAAATTTTATTTATAATTTTTAAACATTGAATAATTAAATTTATTTATGACACAATAATGATGGAGTATTTTCCTTATTAATGAAAGATTCAAATAATTGTTATTATAAATGTTAAAATAAATATAATTTTAACGTTTTCATGACATAAAACACTTTTATTGGTTAATATGACATGTTAGTATTACTTAAATGAATTTGGTTTTAATTAATAATGTTTTCAATACTTTAAAAAAAATCAATTATTAAATAGTGTCAAAATTGACATAATGGAGTTTTTAAAAAACATATTATATTATTAATTGATATTTTATTCCTAAAAATCTAAGGTTCTTCCAAAATTCTTATATAATGATAGGTGTATCATTAATGGAACACTTTGTGGTATCTTGTAAGTATATAGTAAGTTTATTAACTATATAATATAAAAATACAAAGAGACATGGTAAATGTCATACTATATAACTAAGAGTTAAATAAAAAAGATAAAGTTAATATAGTGACCCAAACATATCTACATCCTATTGGTTGAGTGGTTTGTGACCTATCCCCAACTTAAACTTTAAATAATCTACTTTTGAGGCATTATAAACCGAATATGAATTTATTATAAAATAATATTTCTAGCTTTTCCAAAGGTGCCCCTCACCCCTCTTATAAAAGGGCACTCACCCTTCTCTCTAATTCAAACCTTCAAAGAATTTTGGCTCAGCCAAAACCTACCCAAATATTCTATCAAATTCCCTAAATTCAACCTATAGGCATTAGTTTGATCAGAAATCCAACCTAAGGATCCCTTTTGATCAAATAAAAAGAAAGAACACGAAGAAGAGGTAATGTTTTCACCAGCCTCTTTCAAGTTCATTTCTTCTTCCACTTCTTCTTTCTTTGTTATTTCCATTCTAAAATAATAACTCTAGTATCTTCTATAAAGACCCGTAAAATTCAAGGTAATTTTTTTTCTTAATTTTCTTTGGAATTTTACAAGAACGCAGTTTCTGTCGGCACCTGATTTCGAGGCCCGGTGTGCCCGGAATCAATTCCCAAAGTTTGGCTCGGGTACGTTCAATGAACGAACGAACGGGTTTCTTAACTTTTGAACCGGTGCTCGGAATCAAATTCAAAGGGCACAGATGGAATCACAACACCGGTAATTGCTTAATAACAACTTTTTCGGAGTTGCGCTTTCTCGGGTGAGGTTTTTAATTAATTGGGTTAACTAAAGAATAAAATAAAATATTGTGCAACCGATTTTATTTTTATTCTTAGTAGTGCTAACCTAGGCATGGTGGTTGGAGTGGGACCCACTGATATCCTAACTCCTAGGTAAGATATTAGTGAGGTGGGGCCCACATGATCCCCACCCCTTTATTTCCTTTTACCTCCCACGTGCAATTAATATGGTAACTCACCCGCACCCCCTATTTAATGTCAAGTAAACACTCGCGTTTAATAGGATTATTAAACGCCTCATTAATTGGTCAACACTCGATAATTAAATCGTGGTCTGTTTTTGAATTTCAAAAACCGTTGGAATGAGAAATAAAATAAGGCAAAGCCTTATTTTATTATGTTGTTTCGTTGTGTGTGTAGAATTGGGAGAGAATTTAGTCAAAGCCTTGAATCTTCATCTTCTTCGTTGGAGAACGTGAAGAACGACGAAGAACGCCGGCCTCCGATGAAAGACGACGAAGAACGCAAGATCCTCAGAGATCGACGATGCGATGCCATGTATTGCGACGCCAAAAATCCTTCTTCCGCGATGCCGTCTTCGGCGATATCCCTTTCCCGCGACGAACCTTTGTTCAACAAATGCTTGAGGTTGGGGTTATTTGTTTTTGTCGTGAATTTATCATTTTCCGTTCTTCGTATTTATCTTTGGGTCGCTTGATATCAACTTATCGGGAGGAGGTCGGACCACACGAACACTACCGACTCTCCTCCCCTTTTTTTGTTGTGTTGTTGCGATTTGAAAGAAGGTGGGGCGGTGCAACGGCACTAGACAGAATCCTGGGAAATGCGACGAAGATGCGCGACGCCATCACGCCGCGCCATTGAGGCCGAACGAACCCGCGACCGGAGTTGGTCCGCAGCGAAGGGGCGTGGTGCCATCGTGCCGCGCCGGATAACCAAAAAGATACTATGGCGGAGGGGCGCGGCACCGTCGCACCGCACCGGTCGGACAAGGCCACGACTCGAAGCCACGACGGTGCAAGGCCGGGCGGCTGGAACCACCGGCCACCGGAACCTCAGAAGGACGGGACCCCGGCGGTCCAGCGGCAGCAACTCTGGCGGGCCAGACTAGGCCGACCGGCTTCCAGGAAACCAGGGTTCGTAACCCCCGACCGGCTGAAGGAGCCCCCCCCCCCACATGGGGGCCGCAGCTCATCAATTAGGGGGTAGTGCGCCCCCCTGTCCGCTAAGCTCGACATTGGCCGAGCTGGCCACGCGAGCGCGCCAGGCCAGGCCGGGTTGTGACCACCAGGCCGGGCCATGCCATAATGGGCCGGACCCGAATCCGGTTCGGGTTGACCCGGTTCGGGCTGACCCAGGGGGTCCCGGGCCGGGTCGGTCCGGGCCCAAAACCCCCATTTTCAGACCACTTCTGGTCTTTTACCCATATCTTGAGATACGGACCTCCGATCGACGCACCGTCAGTTGTGGTGTGATCTTTGGATTGATATGGTCGTTTCGGTATATTACACTCAAGGTTTTGAAGAACTTTGGGTATGGGAGGGTTGGTTCGAACACGAAACCAACCGGGCCCTCGGAGGAGAAACACTTATAACTTGAGCTCCGGATGTCCGATTGACGTGCCGTCGACTTTGTTGGATTCCTCTTAGTGAGACAGATCTTTTGGATTACTCCGCTCGAGGTTTGGATGCAGTTGGAGTGCGGTCAGGTTGTTTTTGACTTAAAAACCAACCGGGCCCCTGGACTGAAAAAGACAATAACTCGCAGACTGGGTGTCCGATTGACGCGCCGTCTGTCACGTTGAGTTCCTCTTGTCGAGACGGAACTTTGAGATACATCAACTCCGGACTACATGTCAGTTGATGTATCGACCCCCTTGGCTCGTGGAGCGGACCCTCCCGGAATGGGCATGTTGTGTGCGGGAACCCTAGAGATGGCTGCGACTATGAAGACCGTACTGAAGTCCTATGTGGGTTCGACAGAGATGAAGATTGCACTGAAATCCTATGTGGGTTCGGCAGCGATGAAGACAGTACTGAAATCCTATGTTGGTTCGACGGAGATGAAGACTGCACTGAAATCCTATGTGGGTTCGGCAGCGATGAAGAACGTACTCAAATCCTATGTGGGTTCGACAGAGATGAAGACTCCACTGAAATCCTATGTGGGTTCGGCAGCGATGAAGACCATACTGATATCCTATGTGGGTTCGATGGAGATTAAGACTGCACTGAAATCCTATGTGGGTTCGGCAACGATGAAGACCATACTGAAATCCTCTGTGGGTTTGATGACAATGACTACTGTTCTTGTATCCTACGTGGGTATGGCAGTGTCTAACTCTGTTCTTGCTATCCTATGTGGGTATGGCAGAGTAGCTGGTTTAACATCCTACGTGGGTCCCATCTTAGATGAACCAGTGGCTATATCTGATCATCACTATCACCGAAGAGGTATACCTATGTGAGCTGAGTCTTGAATTTCAATCATTATCTTCGATATGATTTACTTTCTTTCCTATGTGGATTGTGTTGTGCTATCCTGTGTGGACATGATCGAACTTGGGCTCGGATGCTAGAGCTGAACTGGAATTGATTACTTAGGTGTATGTATGGGCATATACCTAAGTAGTGTTGGTTGTTACTTCGTGATTGTATCTTTCTTTTGTGGATTATCCTTTGTGGATTCTGGGAGACCTTCGGGGGTCTCGGGGTCCCTACTGAGTAGCGTATACTCACCCCTACTTGGGCTATGCCCGCACTACGTTGTGTTGGATGTAGACGAGGGACTGCGCTGATCGTAGAAGAGGCTAGTGGAGCAGTCGGTACCTGGAGGTGGACCACTGGGCGGGACATACACGGAGCGGATGGCTGGACCCGAGGAGCTAAGGTGGCTATCTGTACCCACCCTTCAGGTGGGACTACTAGTGGACAACTCGACATTGCTGTTTTAATTTCAGTTGTTGTACTTTCTTTCCAGTTGTACTTTACTTTCAGTTTGGGTTTGTATTCTGGCCCATTTGCTTTCCACACTTACTTGTACTCAGTTTACTTAGTGTTTAATTTTGCTGGCTTACTCTGTGGTGTTTGTTAACTTATAAAGGCAATGAATTTCCCTTTTTGTTGGGATATATGCCTTGGTGCTAGTCACCATCCCCTGGCCTATGGGAGGTGTGCTTGGGGTTAGTCACGGCATGGGTCCTGAGGATGGGTGGTGACAAATTGTTACCAGTGCAGTTCCGTTCTACCGCATAACTCTGGACCCTGATATTTCTTCTATGTGAAGAAATAGTGTTAAGGGTATTGAGTGTGGTTATCAGTCCAGGGAGTCCAGTGTTAGTGCGGCGGCCAACGTATCCGTACCCCAGGGCCCTGACTTCTGATTTCCGACTCAATGCACGAAAACATTGATTGCATTTGTGTTTTAAAAGTTTTCTTTGTGATTAATTTTTGTCAGCTCAACAGGTATACTATTTGACCGTGGCACACCTGTTTCCTTTCAGGATGGCCCCATGATGGCATCCATCTAGGGTTCTGAGTGTTGTGCGAGACGACATCCCATCGAGTGACGAGGCCTCGGTGCAGGGCCCTTTGACAGCGGGGGCACCGGTGGCACCTCTACCCGCCGAGCCACCGATGGTACCGGCCCCAGCCGCTGATAGTGAACGTCACCTTAGTGCGCTGCATGAGTTTCAGTGTCAGAGACTACCCAGGTTCTGTGGGGAGACAGACCCTCATGCAGTCGAGGATTGGCTGGAGGCAGTTGTACAAGTTTTCAGGTTAGTGGGGACACCAGCTGACCTCATGGTGATCCTCACAGCGAGCCTCCTGCATGCGGCATCAGGCAGATGGTGGAGCTTGATGCTCCAGGTGCACGATGAGGCATCACTCCTCTGGATGGACTTTGAGAACCTCTTCCGCTCGGAGTTCGTCCCAGCCACCCTCCATGCGGTGTGCATCCAGGAGCTTCTACAGCTGCGGTAGGGCAGAATGACGGCCGCCCAGTACTCGGCGAGATTTACTGATCTCTCGTGTTATTCGACGGACATGGTACAAGACCCATTTTTATGGGCCCGAACCATCGAGCAGGGACTGAGGCATGATATCAGGGCATCGATGATCTCCCTCACCATTCCAACACAGGAAGGATTACTGGAGAGAGCTCTTCTCATAGAGATTTTTCTTGCCGAGCCTACGCCAGCAGCGAGACCTACCGCAGGGTGGTATGTAGCAGAGTCGTCTGCAGCTGGAAGTAAACGGATGTCACAGGGGTCCAGGCGGACCAGACCATCAGGAAGACGACCTCAGGACACTGGCTTAGAGGTATGGGGCACAAGACGCAGAGCAAGCCTTCCGAGGAGCAGACAGTGTACGAATGTTGCGGGTAGGGCCACATGGCTCGCGAATGCCCAAACCGCCGTGTAGAGGAGCAGCAGACGGTTGAGGGACCACCCAGGCAGAGGCAGAGGGTCAACCTTGGCGGTCCACCGAGAGTAGGCAGACGAGGCAGGGGAGCTGGCCGAGCAACAAGTGGTGGGAGACGCTTTAAGGCTCTACCACCACCACCACCAGGAGGTCCACCCCGACCACAGGGAGCTGGCGGGCAGAGACAGGCTCAGCTTCAGGCAGCAAAGGCCTACGACCACGGTGCGCCAGAGATGATTTAAGGTACGATCTGTGTCTACTCCACCCTTGCTGCAGTTCTTATAGACAAAAGAGAAAGTAATTCCTTTATTTCCGCTGCCCTTGTTCGGAGCTCGAAGATTCCGATAGAGTCGTTGGCTCGATCCTTACGGCTATAGACTCCTACGGGAGCAGACTCGATGATTACGCACTGGTGCTGGTAGTGCGAGCTTACACTAGGAGGCGAGAGATTCGATTGGGATCTTCTTTTAGCGGTGTCGAGGCCATACGACGTCATCTTGGGAATGGATAGGTTATCTATAGTCCATGCTCATATTGACTGTATTAGGCTCAAGGTGTGGTGTGTACGCACCGATGGGAGCAGGTTCACCTTCACTAGCGAGAAGGGAGCCTTTGCAGCACAGGATGGACTCTCGCATAGGAGATGACATCCTATCACTCATCAGTTGGCTAGCCTCATCCTAGGAGCAGTTGACGTGCATAGTCCTAGTTTTCCTGTAGTGGTGGATCAGTATGCAGAAGTTTTCCCTAACGACGTTCCAGGACTACCTCCTCACAGAGAGGTAGACTTTTATATTGACCTGTACCCCGGGACAACCCTGATATCCACTCCAGCATATCAGATGGCTCCCACTGAGATTCTAGAGCTACGGGTATAACTGGAGGACTTGCAGGGCAAGGGATTCATCCGACCCAGTGTTTCACCCTGGGCTTCCCCGATATTGTTCATCAAGAAGGAGGACATGAGCTTAGGACTTTGTGTCGACTTTCGTCACCTGAACCAAGTGACCATGAAGAACAAGTATCCGCTACCAAGGATTGACAACCTCTTCGATCAGCTCAAGGGAGCGTGGTGGTTCTCAAAGATAGACCTTAGATCATGCTATCTTCAGCTCAGAGCTTGAGATGAGGACGTGCAGAAGACGGACTTCAGATGTCAGTATGGCCACTATGAGTTCTTGGTTATGCCTTTCAGCGTAACCAATGCTCCAGAAGTGTTCATGGGACTTATGAACAGGATTTTTCAGCTATAACTCAATAGGTTTGTCATGGTCTTCATCGACGACATATTTATATAGTTGACCACTGAGGAGGAGCATGCCTACCACTTGCGGGTTATACTAGACACACTCCAAGAGCACTGGCTTTATGGAAAGCTCTCGAAGTGTCAGTTCTGGTTACGTGAGGTCCACGTCTTGGATCACATCAGTTGAGGATGCATGAGTAGAACTATGCTACCCATGACCTGGAGTTAGCAGCAGTGGTATTCGCTCTAAAGATGTGGAAACACTATCTGATGGGCGAGCACTTTACATTCTACTTTGACCACTAGAGTCTCAGATACATATTCTTGCAGAAGGACCTGAATCTAAGACAGCGGCGATGGCTCGAGTTCCTCTAAGACTATGACTTTGAGATAGTCTATACTTCTGGGAAGGGGAACGTAGTAGCTGATGCTCTCAGCAGGAGGACGGGCATCCGGCTACTTGGGGAGGCGACGAAGCAACAAGCTGGTTTACAGATATCCTTCATGGATGAAGATGGAGAAGCCTTTCTTCAGTCACTCACAATCACTCCTCCACTATAGCAGCAGGTCAGAGAGGCACAGCGTGGGGACACTAACTGTGAGATGCAACGTGTGCAGATATCCTCAGGACAGGCACTTGATGGATTCTCCGTAGGAGGAGAGAACAATGTCCTTTTCACAGGACGTACCATGGTACCAACTGCTTTGTAGGAGGAGGTGCTGAGAGAGTTTCAAACTTCCCCTTTAGCGGTACATCCATAAGTGGCGATGATATACCAGGATCTTAGACGACAGCACTGGTGGCCGGGTATGAAGAAGGCTGTGGCAGAGTTCATTTCTTGATGCCTCACCTACCAGTAGTTGAAGGTAGAGAACCAGGTACCATAAGGCTTGGTATAGCCCTTGGAGGTCCCAAAGTGGAAGTGGGACGAGATATCTATGGATTTCGTGACTGGACTTCCACGTACTTCCAGAGGTCACAACTCCATTTGGGTGATTGTCGACCGATGCACCAAGTCGGCCCACTTCTTACCCATCAGAGAGCAGGGCTCAGTAGAGATCTTGAGACATCTCTACATTCCAGAGATTGTACAGCTTCATGGTGTTCCATTATCTATCGTCTCCGATCGAGATGCTCGCTTTACTTCCCGACTTAGGAAGGGGTCGTAGGAGGCATTCGGGACGCAGCTACATCTGAGCACCGCCTTTCACCCTTAGACGGATGGTCTGATGGAGAGGACCATTCAGACACTCGAGGACATGCTCCATGCATGTGTCCTCGACCTTGGTCACAGGTGGGAGGACCACCTACCCTTGGTGGAGTTCGCGTACAATAATAGCTACCACTCCACCATCGGGATGGCAACATACGAGGCATTGTACGGCCGACCTTGAAGATCACCCCTGTGCTGGACGGACCCTGGGGAGTCAGCACTTGTGGGATCAGAGATGGTCTAGGCCATGACAGAGAAGGTCTAGGTCATCCAGGAGCAGATGAGGACAGCTCAGAGCCGACAGAAGTCTTATACAGACAGAAGGCAGAGGCCATTGGAGTTCGAGGATGGTGACCAAGTCTTCTTGCGGGTCTCACCTAGATGTGGATTACGGAGATTTGGCCGAGGCAAAAAGTTATCTCCTCGCTTCATCGGACCATTCCAGGTCGTCAGCAGGATAGGCGAGGTGGCTTATCGCCTGGCTCTACGACCTCAGTTGCACTGGGTGCACGACGTCTTCCACGTATCTCAGCTGAGGAGATACATGCACGACCCGACACACATCATCGACCATGGGGAGCTAGACCTTGACGATGGGGCGACCTTTGCGGAGGTCCCGGTGGAGATCAAGGATTAACAGGAGTGGGTCCTATGTGTACGGTCGATACCTCTAGTGCGCATCAGATGCCAGCACGGGAACCTCCAGGAGAGCACTTGGGAGCGGGAGGCTCAGATGCGTGCACAATACCCACATTTGTTCCCCTAGTTTATGATGTATCTTTATAGGGACGTAAAGCCCTAAGGTTGGAGTAATGTAAAGAACCATAAAATTCAAGGGGAATTTTTTTTTCTTAATTGTTTTTGTAATTTTACAAGAACACAGTTTTTGACAGCACCTAATTCTGAGGCCCAGTGTGCCCGGAATCAATTTACGAATTTTGGCTTGGGTAGGTTCAGTGAACGAACAAGCGGGTTTCCTAAATTTTGAACCGGTGCTCAGAATAGAATTCCAAGGGCCCCGATGGAATCGTACTGCCATTAATTTCTTAAGAACACCTTTTCTGGAGTTTCATTTGCTCGGGTAAGGTTTTTAATTAATTGGATTAACTAAAGAATAAAATAAAATATTGTGCAACAGATTTTATTTTTATTCTTAGTAGTGCTAACCTAGGCATGGTGGTTGGAGTGGGACCCACTGATATCCTAACTCCTAGGTAGGATATTAGTGAGGTGGAGCCCACACAAGCCCCACCCTTTAATTACCTTTTACCTCCCACGTGTAATTAATATGGTAACTCACCAGCACCCCCCTCTTTAATGTCAAGTCAACACTCGCATTTAATAGGATTATTAAACACCTCATTAATTGGTCAACGCTCGATAATTAAATCATGGTCTGTTTTTGAATTTCAAAAACCATTGGTATGAGTAATAAAATAAGGGAAATCCTTATTTTATTATGTCATTTCATTGTGCGAGGAGAATTGGGAGAGAATTTACTCAATGCCTTGAATCTTCATCTTCTTTGATGGAGAACACGAAGAATGATGAAGAACACCAGCCTCCGACGAAAGACGATGAAGAACGCAAGATCCTCAGAAATCGACGATGCGACGCTGTGTACCGCGATGGCAACGATCCTTCTTCCGCGACGCCGTCTTCCGCGACATCCCTTCCCTGTGATGAACCTTCGTTCAACAAACGCTTGAGGTAGGGGTTATTTGTTTTTGTCGTGAATTTATCCTTTGCCTTTCTTCTTCTTTATCTTTGGGCCACTTGATATCAACTTATCAGAAGGAGGTCGGACCGCACGAACACGGCCAACTCTCATCCCCCTTTTTGTTGTTGTGTTGTTGCGATTCGAAAGAAGGCGGCGTGGTGCAACGACACCGTGCGGAATCCTGGGAAATGCGACGAAGATGCGCGACGCCATCGCGCCGCGCCGTTGAGGCTGAACGAACACGTGGCCGAAGTCGGGCCATAGAGAAGGGGCGCAGTGCCATCGCATCGCGCCATAGAACCACAAAGATACCGCGGCGGAGGGGCGCGATGCCGTCACGTCGCACCAGTCATACAAGGCCGCGGCTCGAGGCCACGGTGGTGCAAGGCCGGGCGGTCAGAACCACCGGCCGCCATCACCTCAGAAGGGCGGGACCCCGGTGGTCCCATTGCAGCAGCTCTAGCCGGCCGACTTCCGGGAAACTGGGGGTCGTAACCCCCGGCCGGCCGAAGTAGCGTCCCCCTCCCCCCACGTGGGGGCCTCAACTCATCAATTAGGGGGGCAGCGCGCCCCACCTGTCCGCTCAGCTCGACGCTGGCCGAGTTGGCCACGTGACCACGCGAGCGCTCCAGGCAAGGCTGGGTCGCGCCTTAATGGGCCGGACCCAGACCCGGTTTGGGTCGACCCGGTTCAGGCCGACCCAGGGGGTCCTGGGCTGGGTCGGTCCGGGCCCAAAACCCCTATTTTCAGACCACTTTCGGTCTTTTTCCCATATCTTGGGCTACATAACTCTTATAGATGCACCGTCAGTTGTGATACGATCTTTGGATCGAGACAGTAATTTCGGTGTATTACACTCAAGGATTCGGAGAACTTTGGGTATGGCCAGGTTGGTTTGAACACGTATCCAACCGGGCCCTCAGAGCGGAAACACTTATAACTTGAGCTCCAGACGTCCGATTGACATGCCATCGACTTTTTTGGATTCCTCTTAGTGAGAGGGATATTTTGGCTTAATCCTCTCGAGTTTTGGATGCATTTGTAGTGCAGTCGGGTAGGTTTTGACTTAAAAATGAACCAGGCCCCTGGAACGAAAAGGCCAATAACTCTCAGACCGGGCGTCCGATTGACGCGCCGTCTGTCACGTTGAGTTCCTCTTGTCGAGGCGGAACTTTGAGATACATCAACTCCAGACTACGTGTCAGCTGATGTATCAACCCCCTTGGATCGTGGAGTGGACCCTCCCAGAATGAGCATGCTGTGTGCGGGAACCCTAGAGCTGGCTGGGACTATGAAGACCTTACTGAAATCCTATGTGGGTTCGACGGAGATGAAGACTGCATTGAAATCCTTTTTGGGTTCGGTAGCGATGAAGACCGTACTAAAATCCTATGTGGGTTTGACGGATATGAAGACTGCACTGAAATCCTATCTGGGTTCGGCAGTGATGAAGACCGTACAAAAATCCTATCTGGATTCGACGGAGATGAAGACTGCACTGAAATCCTATGTGGGTTCGACAGCGATGAAGACCGTACTGAAATCCTATGTGGGTTCGATGGAGATGAAGACTGCACTAAAATCCTATGTGGGTTCGGTAGCGATGAATACCGTACTGAAATCCTATGTGGGTTCGATAGAAATGACTACTGTTCTTGTATCCAACGTGGGTCTGGTAGTGTCTTACTCTATTCTTGCTATCCTATGTGGGTCTGGTAGAGTAGCTGGTTTAGCATCCTACGTGGGTCCTAGCTTAGATGAATCAGTGGCTAAATTTGATCATCACTATCACCAAAGAGGTATACCTATGTGAGATGAGTCTTGACTTTCAATCATTATCTTCGATATGATTTATTTGTTTTCCTATGTGGATTGTGTTGTGCTATCCTGTGTGGACGTGATCAAACTTGGGCTCGGATGCTGGAGCCTAACTGGAATTGATGACTTAGGTGTATGTATGGGCATATACCTAAGTAGTGTTGGTTGTTACTTCGTGATTGTATATTTATTTTATGGATTATCCTTTGTGGATTCTGGGAGACCTTCAGGGGTCTCGGGGTCCTTATTGAGTAGCGTATACTCACCCCTGCATGGGCTATGCCCACACTACGTTGTGTTGGATGTAGACGATGGACTGCGCTGATCGTAGTAGAGGCTAGTGGTGCAGTCGGTACCTGGAGGTGGACCACTGGGCGGGACGTACACGGAGCGGACGGCTGGACCCGAGGAGATGAGGTGGTTATCTGTACCCACCCTTCAGGTGGGACTTCCAGTGGACGGTTTGACGTTACTGCTTTACTTTCTGTTGCTGTACTTTCTTTCCAGTTGTACTTTACTTTCAGTTTGGGTTTTTATTCTAGACCATTTGATTTCTGCACTTACTTGTACTCAATTTACTTAGTGTTTACTTCTGCTGGATTACTCTGTGGTGTTTGTTTACTTATAAAGGCAATTCCTTCCCCCTTTTGTTGGGATATACGCTTTGGTGCTAGTCGCCAGCCCCTGTCCTATGGGATGTAGGCTTGGGGTTAGTCACGGCACAGGTCCCAAGGACGGGTCGTGACATATTCTATATACTGTGATGTTATTAAAAATATGGTACAACCATATTCAGTATTCTATCTATCCTTTGAATGACATTTCACCATACGTGAGTATGTACGGCTTACCGTCTCCACGTAGTGGTGTAATTATTTTTCAAAACATTATTTTTTGCATGGGTATAATAATGATGTGTAATTGATGTAAATAATGAATATAATAAGATAATTATTCTGTATATATTATATAACATCAAATTATATATTATTTTATTATCAAAATAATGATATTGTTGCTCGTGCGTACGTACGGACTACCGTCTCCATGAACGCGATGAGATTCATTCCCCATCGTATCCATTCAAGTCTAATTCTCAGTTGATGATTAAAAATAATGTTTAAGGACTTGATATAATTCTATATATGAATAAGATACAGTCTATCCATATCAAACACGGATTATGTAACAAAACATATAAAAGAAAAAGAGTAAGTTAACACCCGAAATGACGATAATACTAGGATATTATTAACAAAGTAATGTTAAAAGATCATATATGATATCATATTAATGTATATTATTCTTCTATAAGTTAATAACAATTATTTAACCATTATACAAGAGGTTAAACTACTATCTACCAAGGAAAAGTACAAGTTAAGGGTTTATTTAACAATCTCTTATTTATCCGAGGTTGTTTATAAGTAATTATCTACTGGGACCTCTTTATCATCCACATCCATGTTTCTTAAAAATGTATTTCAAATAATTATTACTATTTTATAGACTATGGATTAAAGTAATTTATACCCTTGTTTGAATTTTTATAAGTTGTTTATAAAGGAATCTTTCTGTCTTTTTCCAAACAAGGTCATTTTTAACCTTTTCGACAGAATTAAGGTAAGAATGTCTTTTTTTAACTTATACGGTGGGTGTGACTGTTTTATGTCATTATAAAATCATTAAAGTTTCCATTAAAATATTATAATAATATTTTCAAAGTAAATATTTCGTTTTATAATTATGTGACTTTTAAATAATTAAAAAAAAGAGATATTTCTCTCAAATAGTTTTGTTTCCATCTATGTCAACATCCTTTGATGGATTTTAAGCTTATTTGAAGTTGATTTATTATGATAAAAAACTTCCATATTATATTGAAGGTTTTGTGATATGTTTGACTATGGATGTGTTATTTTTATACCATTCATGGTTTATGGAGAAAGTATTGACATTTCATATGCTAGTTTTAATACGAATGTTTATGTTATGTTTAAACTTGTTAATATGAGGAATGAATTAGACTTAATAAGTGACGGGTGGAGCTCGCTATAGCTCTTCGATGCATCGTTAGGTCTGATGAGAAAAATTAGTGTCTTTTCACAAGGCCTTGAAAAAATCTTATTTGCAGTCTTGGCACAAGGCCTTGACTATGTGGTTATAATAGTCTGGAATTATGCATTCCATCATTATGAAAGTGGTTATTGATATTGTATCTGATTATTTGATTATTAGAAAATCCATTTGAATTAGTAAATGGAATTATTTAATTTTATTTCTACTATATTATGATGAAGTTAAAGTTTAAAAGGCTTTTGTTTTAGTTATACATTGCCTTAAATGTTTATGCTTATTTATAAAAGTTTTCGCTATATTGTTATCCTTACTGGGAATCTGAGATCATCCCTTTATATGTTTTATTTTTCCCAGGATGTGAAGAAGTATTTTATGAATGACCTATAGGGATAGTATCCGGGGATATGAGTGTGGTCTATGGAGAAAATATGTTGTTTTAGTTTTTCATTTTATAATGTAATGTAAACTTTATGAATGTATCTAGTGGTTCCAAGGCTACTAAACTAATCGGTCTTTCGAGACTTGATATTTTGTGATAATGCCAATGTTATGTAATAATGCACCGAATCTGGGTAACTGGGGTCAGGGTGTTACACACATTATCATCGACACTGTAATTTATATAGAAGATATCTAAGTGCATGTTTTGGATATAGAAGTTGAAAATTCAAATACATGTGGTTTATCATCATGTTGTGGCCATAGAACTTTTGAAGATTGAGATAGTTTATTATTGGTCGATAACCAAGAACATGCTAGTGGTTCACAGTTTCCATGGCATTTTGGGCTATTATTAGAGGTTCACATCCAAGTTCTATTAGACTACAGAACAATCAATATATTTGAGATGGAAGGGCCAAGTTTTAATATGGAATTATCAGTTTCATACAACTTTAAATTACTTTAAGGGTAGATTTATTTTTGACACAAATTCTCCAACTTCTAGAAGAAGGCATGGTGTTTGAGATATTTTTTGATTATTCTTATATAAGTGTGGGATTAATATTTATGAATCAATAAGGAGTGATCTTATTTGGGTTTATAAAGTTATGTCCCCATGAGTTTAACTATGAATAACATAATCTAGATATGGGAGTGATAATTTTTTTCTTCTAGCTTTGGTGACATTACCTCATTGATGAGTGGTTTATGGTCATTAAGAACAATAAAAACCAATTTTTTTTTCACTCAGTATAATCTAAATCTATATCAGTGGATGTAGTTATAGTTTCTATTGAATGAAAATTTTTATAACATATAAACCCTAAGAAAGGGAAATGTTTTGGATACCACATAGAGTAGGGATCTATGAGGTGATATTTTTTTAGAATCCAATGATATTTGGAGAGGACTGAAAGATATTATAGTGATGAATTATGATACCAAGGAAGATAGAAGTAAAATTTTACTTGATCAAATGATATTAGAATATTTTTTTCTCTGGTAGGTGGAGGATTCTTATTAGGTAGTCTTAGAGGTGTAGGAGATGTTAGACCATGTTAATCATGATGACACTTCATATATATGGTTGTAGGATGGTTAGAATCAGATGCTATTTCAAGGGAGGTTATTTTTATCCATCAATTATGGGTGATGGAGTTCTCCATGAGTTTTTTAGATCACCCATAGTGGTACATTTGGCTGTTTCAAATATGCATCATGACTTGAGAAGATAAATTTGCTGGCCTGGGATGAAGTGGTTGGTGGTTGATTTTGTGGCACATAGTTTGGTTTATCATAAATTTAAAGTAAATAATTTTGTTACTTTTGGTTTTTTACTTCTCGTGGATGTACAAGAGTTGAAATGGAGGATATTTTTAAGGATTTTATCAATGGGTTACTTAGGGAGCATGGAGGTCATGATGTAGTTTGTGTGATCATGGACCGACTAATGATGTTAGACAATTTTTTGGCAATCAGGGAGTTGAGTGTTATAGATGCCCCAATAAGGTGACATGTAGATGAGGCAGTGACACTTATTAGGGTTCCAATGAATATTATATCTGATAAGAATGCATGTTTTACCTTGGAAGACTAGAGGGGATTACTAGAGTAGATTACTACATATTTTCGGATATCATTTTGGGCTTAACACTTCTATATCTCACTAAACAGATAACCCAATAGAGTGAACCATCCAAACATTGGAGGATATATTATGAGTTTTCATATTTTATTTTGGATAATAATTCAT